>JAQPPZ010014908.1:8545000-13545000 GCA_028583015.1 Wollemia nobilis | reverse complement strand
TGTGAGTGGGAGGACCTACGTTCGAATCTTGATAGGCAATGTTTTGAGTGGACTTGGTTAGGCACCAAAGGAAGTGATGCAAATCTTTTTGGGTGAGGCACCAAGAGGGAGAAGATAGAGCACATGGTGCTCTTCCCTCCCAAGGTGAGCACCTAGCTCATGTGGCGGTTGGAGCCATGGCTAGGGCGCTGGTAGAGGCGACGTCATGAGTTCGAGTCTCACCAAGGCAAAGGTAATAAATTTTTAATATATTTTGTGATGCCTAAGGTTTTGACATAAGGTCCTAGGGAGTTAAAAGGGGTAGATAAAAAGTATTTTAATTAATCATTATTTTGGTTAATTGGAGGAATAAGGAGTTAGCTTTATTTTTAAATAAAGTATTTATGACATATTGGTTTATTGGAGATTAAAGTGTTGGTTAAATTTTGAGAGGACTTCTTGCCATTGAGTTATTTTGAGAAGGTGATTGTATTGACATTATTTCTGGTATTGGATATTATTTTAATTGGGAGATTATAAGGTGTATTTGGTCAATTATTTTTGTATATGTTGATGGATGCTTTCTTCAAGATGGAGTGATAAGGTGTATGTATGTTTTGATATTTGCATTGTACTTTTGAGAGAGTTTATCATCTTATAACTTCCTTGAGCTTGGCAAAGAAGTGTTTGTGGTTGTGGCAGATTTTTGAGGTTCCTTCATCATCAAGAAAAAGGTATGGGCACATTCTTCCATAGTTGAGTTGATTGATTGGTTTTCTGGAAAACAAGTTTGGAGTGAAAAGGACTTAATTAGGTTTCCTTATTGAGTGTGTTGAGTTAATGCTTCAAGTTTTTTTTGGAATAAAGAGTGTTTTTGTTAAAACCTTGTTTGATAAGCATTGTTGTTGAAGCCATTGGTTATGTGAAGAACTTGAACTAGGGTTTGAAAATAACATGAGTATCATTGTTATGTGAGATTGGTTGATAAGCATTGTTGGAAATATTTTGAGTGAGTGTTCATATGCTTGGACTAGGGTTTGTGAGCAAGGATTGTTTCATTGAGTGATTGGTTGAGTAGAGTTGGTTGAGCCTAGTCAAGTGGATGTGTGAAGTGATTGTTCAAGTTCTATGAAATAAATTATTCTATATTCTGAATTGATTTGAGAAAGTGGTTGAGTATTGATGAGTGTGAAATATATTGAGTCTCTAACAATTCTCTTTATGTTTCTATGAGATTGGACAAGTTCTAGTGTTGACTTGTTGAACAGATTTGAGGTAAGTCTTAGAGAAGACTTGTGGACAGATTTGTGTGAGCTTTTGTGGAAGCTTACAATATAGATTGAGGATAGATTTGAGAATAGAGATTGAGGATAGATCTGAGGAAGAGGATAGAGTTTGGTGCAGATTTGAGGATAGGTTTGTGCCAAACCAGAGACAGATATTGAGGATAGATTTGTGCTAGACCAAAGGACTGTGTTTAGTGTAGATTTGAGATAGAGCGTGGCTTTGGAGGTGATAGAGTATGAGGATAGAGATCTCTAGCTAGAGCAAGGAGGATAGGTGTCTTCTGTGGATAGAGTTCCATTTGCTAAGGGTAGTGGAGGAAGAGGTCTTCTAGAGGATCACCAGCTAGAGCAGAGTTAGGAGATTGGTGTCTCCTGTGGATAGAGATCCACGAACTTTGATTAGGGGATTGGTGTCTCCTTTGGACAGAGATCCATAAACATTGTAGGGAAAGGATTCCCAAGAGAATTTATTTGAGAAAAATTTATAAGGAATATTTTCTCCGTGGAGTAGCCCACATTGGGTGAACCACGTAAAATCATGTCTCTCATGTGTGTGATGCTTTGTGTGATGTTTACTACTTTAATATTACTGATGTTATCATTTGGATTAAAAAGCAAAAAAATTTATCTTATACTGTTCACCCCCCCTCTCAGTATAAGCACATGTTCTTTAGGATGAGATTCAACCTTCATACCTCTAGTAGTGTAGTGTCCTAATGTGGGATATTGACCAATTGATCTAACCCAATGGTTAAAACCAAATGGGCACAATAAAATATATGGATCCTTCATCGCGATATCTCAAACAACAAAACCACAAAAAAATAAGCATTCAGGGAATTTGACCTTCAAACCTTCTACACCGTAGTGCCCTATCTAGGCAACCTATTGGGATAACCAAATAGTTGATATTAAAGTAGAACAATAAAATATTTAAACCTTCCATACCTTGCACTTAAGTCGTATAGCAAAATATCATCAAGGGGATTCAAACTCCAAACCTTCTACATTATAGTGTCCTAACACAGGCTAGGAAACCAACTAGGATAACCACCTGGTTGATATCAAAGGGTCACAAGCAAATATTTAAAGCCTCCTTTAGATCATTGCTACATCACCAAACTTGCACTCCTCTCTAAGACATCCTCCCTTGTCTTCTACTTGTTTCTTTCTCACCTCTCGAAGGATATTCGAATTACTTACCATACCAAAGTGAACTAATGGCCTCATATTAATATGATTCCCTTTTATCATTTGCACCCAAGGATGTCAACCCATGCATTTAAACATTTGAATTTAATTTCACTCTTGTATGGTACCCTCAAGGAGGTAGACCTATGCAGGTTATATTTAAACTTTTATATATTTAAATCTTTTGATTTAAATATAAACCTTCCATTTAATATTTAAATTTTTCATTTAAATATTAAATAATATGAAATCACTTTTGAAGATATTTGGCTTGACATCAATGATAACATTAAATCACCCTTGAAGATATCTACCTTGACATTAATGACAACTCAATAATTCTAACAATCTCCTACTTTGTCACTGATGGCAACCCTGCAAATAAACTATCCTTTACTGAAAAGGATCACAAGATCCTTGACAAGTTGTTCCTCCTTATTGAAAGTCTCCCCCTTTTATATCAATGGAAAAGGCTCCTTGGGACTATAAAATAAGACACTTGACAATATCCCCTTACTCCCTACTCTTACTGAGACAATCAATGATGAGATGGGAGTAAAAATCCCAAATTTCTATGCTATTTTTCATTTTCCATTTTCTTTCTCCATCCTTTGGAGGTCATATTCTTTTGAACAGATCAACTATTCTCCTTCTTTCTTGACTTTGGAAGTTTAGGGAACATTGTTCTACACCATATAGCTATATGTCCAAAATTATTACATTTTAACATGTGATGTTGTAGTCCATGAGAGGTGCAAATGAAATGAAACTCATCTTGGTGAAAGCAAAATCATTCTTAGCACAAATCCTACAATATACAGCTTTATGATCAAATTGGTTACATAAGAAATAATAACCACAGAAGAAATATTGAAAACTGCCTGATTACCTTGGAGGATATTACCGCATGGTTCTCTCATTATTGTTTATGTGATAGAATTTGTTCCTTGATTATGCTTTGTTTTCATCCTTCTTTATGCTTCCACTTCTCAACACATTAGCATAGGTCTTAGGCTCTTATTTAATAATTTTCTTTGATGTCTCTGTTCCTTTTGAGCTTGACTCCACATTTTGTTTCTTTTAACTTTCTTCAAAACCAAGTCCAGTATTTATAACCGAAGATCTCAGTGCTTTGATAATATCATCCACCATTTTTGTGCTTCTCTCAAAGTAATGTAGCTTATAATTAGATTCATTCACTTTCTTTCTTAGAGAGAAAACCTCATGCTCCAATTTTTTACATTCCAACTCTTTTGCCTATAACTTCTCAGCCCTTTAATTTTATTTACCTCTTCAACTTTAACTTTCAAGCTAATGAGTTCTTGCGACAAATTTACCTTTGTCTTCTCATCCTCTTGTACATGAGTCTTAAATCTTAAGTTCTTATTTCTAAGCCTTTTAAACTCTTCAAGAGCAACAACAAGTTCCTCTTCTATGTCAACTATGGCTTCCTCTTCATTTTTTTGATCTTTCTCTTTATCTTAATTTTTGACATCAAGAGCTTCTTCTTTCTCCTCTATGGAAAAAAATAGGATTTCTTCTCTTTCACTATCAAAGAGACTTTCATAACTACTATAATAACTACTTTCTTCCTCAACATAAAGACTTTTCTTGTACATTTGAAATATTTTCTTCTCATTCTTGTTTTGATCGTGCCTATTTTTATTTTCATGATAAAATTTTCTTTCTTTCTTTTTCTTGTATTCCTTTTCTTCTTCACTGCTACTGCTTCTAGCTTGTGGGCAATTATATGCATAGTGACCAATGTTACCATAATTAAAACATCTCACAGAATGCATACCTTTGTGATTTCTTGGACCCTTCTTATTTCTTTGCACAAAGTTAGCTTCTTCTTTATTGCTTGATTCTTCACTTGACTCTGGTTCTTTATACTTTGTCTTCTTTGAAGATTTAAATATGGTCTTCCTTTTGGATATTTGATATTTTTTAGTCCTCTTCTCGTAGGCTATGATAATTCCATGTAGCTCATCCATGCTTAATATTTTAAGATCCTTCATTTATTTAATCATTGAAACCTTTGCATCAAATCTCATAGGAAGTGACCTTAATATTTTTTGAACAATATTAGAGTCTTCAATATTTTCTCCAAGTCCATGAATGGTGTTGACAACATCATCAACATGAAGTAGATATTTGGAAATATCTTCCTCATATTTCATATTCAAATCTTCAAACTTCCTCCTGTGGGTTCAAAGTTTTGTCATTTTAGCCTTGTCATCTCCTTCATATGTTCTTTATAACTTATCCCATATTTATTTTGCTAAGGTGCATTGCATGAATTTCACAAACTCTAATTCACATAACCCACTTAATATTACATTCATTTCCCTAGCATTTTTTTTCAAATGGTTTCTTACCATCTCGATCTATGGGAGAAGTTGTAGGTGGTGTGAACCCATCCTCAATGGATTGCCACATATCATAGCCATGTGCCATCAAATAGATTTGCATCCTTATGCTCTAGAAATTAGAGTCAGTCCCATCAAATAATGGAGCCCTATTTGATGAAAAAAATTATTGGCAATCCATGTGTGTTCTTGTAATATCTTCCTTCAAGCTATTAGGATTTCACGAAGAAACCTTCTTTGATACCAATTGAATAACATAGGCTTATACTGAGAGGAGAGGGTGAACAAATTATAAATAATAATAACAACAATAATAGGAATAATAGGAATGCAATAATATATTAATGCATAATTTCCATACACATAAGATACAATGTTTTTAGGTGGAAACATCCTCTCAGAAGAAAACCATGACAAAATATTTCTTATTATTTTCTTCAATAAATTTTGTGGGCACCAACCCACAGGAGACACCAATCCATAGGAGATACCAATCCCCTATACAATTTCATGGACACCAATCCACAGGAGACACCAATACCCTTGCTCAAGTTTGTGGACACCAATACACAGGAGACACCAATCCCCTTGCTCAAGTTCATGGACACCAATCCATAGGAGACACCATCCCCTTGCTCAATTTCATGGATACCAATCCAAAACCTGCTCACAAACACTGCTTAAATCTACTCCAAAACCTGCTTACAAACACTGCTCAACTACTCCAAAACCTGCTCACAAAAATTGCTCAATTTTTCTCCAAAACCTTCTCACAAACACTACTCAAATATGCTCCAAAATATGATCAATAATCGCATTAAGTTCTTCACCTTTTCTTGAGTTTGCTTTCTTCAACTAAAAGGCAATTTATACATATTCTACCCAAAAAAATTTTAAGTTCATGAACATATAGAGGATGACATGCATTAGTGTAGAAAGCTTCAAATGGCCAATATCTTCTTCACATTCATTTAGTCTTTTGCTTCCACATATCTCATATTTATTACATTTTTAAAGGTAGCCCAAGTCTAGTATTAGATAACTTACTTGTGTGTTGAATTGGAGATGCTAATACCTTGCTTTTCTTCCACTATAATGTGCACCTTTCCTTCTTCTTGAGCTGGTTGAATTGTCCTTCCTTTTAATTGAATTCTTGGGTGAGTATGTGCAGTTAATACTCTTACTCTCTTCTTTGATGTCTTGACTTGTTTCAAATTTGTGCCCTCCAAATCTACCTCAATAATGATGATCTTCCTTTTGCATGTGCTTTCCAAATATGACTTAATAATGATGATCTTCTTTTGAAAATTATAAAATAAAACTTTGTAACAACAACATGACTCCTTATATCCCTCCTTTAAAAATTGTAAAATAAAACTTTATAATAACAATATGACTCCTTATATCTCCCTTTTTATAACTTGCAAAATAAAACTTTATAATAACAACATGACTCCTTATATCTCCCTTTTAAAATTTGCAAAATAAAAATTTATAATAACAACATAACTCCTTATATCCCCCCTTTTATTAAATTTAATTAAAAACTTTACCCTTACCTTGCACAACAAAACTTAGCAAGCCACGGATGAGATTCGACCTTCATACCTCTAGTAGTGTAGTGCCCTAATGCGGGCTCATGACCAACTGATCTAACCCAACAGTTGAAACCAAAGGAGTACAATAAAATATATGGATCCTTTGTCACGCTATATCGAACAACAAAACCATAGAAAAACATGCATCGAGGCGATTCAACCTTCGAACCTTCTACACCGCAATGTCCTAACATAGGCTAGGTAACCAATTGGGCTAACCCAATGGTTGATATTAAAGTAGAACAATCAAATATTTAAACCTTCCATACCTTGCATTTCAGTTGCATAGAAAAAATCATTGAGGGGATTCAAACTTCAGACCTTCTGCACCGTAGTGCCCTAACATGGGCTAGGCAATCGACTGGGCTAACCACCTGATTGAGATCAAAGTGCAACAATCAAATATTTAAAGCCTCCTTTGGATCATTTCTATACTGCCAAATTGCAATTCTCTTCGGACATCCTCCCTTGTCTTCTACTCGTTGCTCACTCACCTCTCGAAGGATATTCGAATTACTTACCATACCAAAGTGAATTTTGGCTTCATATTAATATGCTTCCCTTTTGTCATTTGCATCCAAGGAGGTCGGCCCATGCATTTAAACATTTGAATTTAATTTCACTTGTGTATGGTGCACTCAAGGAGGTCGGCCTATGTAGATTATTATTAAACTTTTATATATTTAAATATTTTGATTTAACTATAAACCTTCCAATTTAATATTTAAATATTTCATTTAAATATTAAAGCATATAAAATCACTTTTGAAGATGTCTACCTTAACATCAATGATAACATTAAATCACCCTTGAAGATATCTACCTTGACATCAATGACGACTCAATAATTCTAACATGGCTCTTCTCCAATGTAGATGGATGGCACTTCTATTGCTTAGGTAACTCATCTTATCTTATTTTTACCTTACCAATTTTTATGTGTTGTTTCCAAATTGCACTATTGATGCTTGGATTACCTTGCTATTCTCCTTTTTCTATAGGTTTTGCACCGTGATAGGTGTCCTTTGCTATTGCAATTTTTCCTTGTGATTTTAACACCAAACTATGGTGTTTGTTAACATCGTGATTAGGTGGGTATCAATTCTTTCAGATGGCTCTACTTCCTAGAAACTTTAACCTATACTTTCCTTGTACAGTACATAGGTGTTTTTGGGTTGCATTGGCATTGATTGTTAGAAATTTTGAGTAGTTTTGTTGTCATTGATGTCAAAAGAATATTGTTTTAATTTTGCCGTCATTCAGGACATCAAGTGGTTTTTCCAAAAGCAAGAAGATCTTGGAAAGGAATAGGATATAATATTTCTTTTTAATATTATATGCCTAAAAATGGCCCAAAGGATGAAGACATGAGGAAGGAGAAGCAAGTTTAAATTAAAGAATATTATATTATTATAATATTTCGGGCCAAATAACAAGGTGAAGAAAAACAAGGTTCAAATTGAAAAGACCCATGAGCAATTTACAAAAGGTTTAATTTAAATTAAAATATTTTAATCCTTGATTAAAATTTTAATTTAAATTAATAATGGAGGCAAAGGTTTTTAAATTTAATATTTAAAAACTAAATTCAAATTTTTAAATTCGAAATGGGTCGACATGAGAAGTCAAAAAAAATGAATGTGCATATATATATAAACAAGGTTCAAATTGAAAAGACCCATGAGCAATTTACAAATGGTTTTAAATTAAAATATTTTAATCTTTTATTAAAATTTTAATTTTAATTAATAATGGAGGCAAAGGTTTTTAAATTTAATATTTAAAAACTAAATTCAAATTTTTAAATTCGAAATGGGTCGACATGAGAAGTCAAAAAAAAATGAATGTGCATATATATATAAACAAGGTTCAAATTGAAAAGACCCATGAGCAATTTACAAATGGTTTTAAATTAAAATATTTTAATATTTAATTTAAATTTTAATTTAAATTAATAATGGAGGCAAAGGTTTTTAAATTTAATATTTAAAAACTAAATTCAAAATTTTAAATTCGAAATGGGCTGACATGAGAAGTCAAAAAAAAAGAATGTGCATATATATAGGAAATAAATTCCATTTCCTAAAGTTGAACTTACACCTTCGAATGTGAGATATAAGAGGAAATCGAAGCGTTGCACCCTAGGAAGAAGATGATTTGCATTTTGAAGAATATTGAGGGAAACGAGGGAATAAAGGCAGCAAGGTGAGTTGACATCCCACCGATGGTGGTAGCACAGGTGGTAGTTGGGAAACTGCTAAGACTTGTAAGGAGGAGATCGCGAGTTTGATCCTCCCATTCATCTAGCCTACATTCTTTATATAAGATGTAGCCAAATCTCATTACAATAACATATTGGTCTATTTTTAATCACATAGTGTGATTTGTTACAGTCATTTCATACACAAGTATTATTTTCCTATTGAAAGCATGACCGTTCACCAGAAGGATAAATATAATAATCCTTAGGTGTACATAAAAAACTAATCCTAAAATAATCCTCCTAAAAATAATGCATTTAAAATCCTTACAAAGTCAACCAGCCAATCGATCAATAATAGCATTGCTTTATTTAATTCTAGACATGATGCACGATTAGAATATTTCCCTTTTGTCTCACGTGCAACAACCTCCTTAGCCCATTGGTCAACCGATCAATGTTGACTTGGTGCATCTTCTGAATGGGAGCAAGGTGCCTTCCAAATGTATGGGATCAAGGTGCCTCCAAATGTATGGGATCAAGGCACCTCCAAATGTATGGGATCAAGGCACCTCCAAATGTATGGGATCAAGGTGCCTGGAATACATGGGATCAAGGCACCTAAAATACATGGGATCAAGGTGCCTCAAATACATGGGATCAAGGTGCCTCAAATACATGGGATCAAGGCACCTCAAAATACATGGGATCAAGGCACCTCAAATACATGGGATCAAGGCACCTCAAAATACATGGGATCAAGGCACCTCAAAATACATGGGATCAAGGCACCTCAAATACATGGGATCAAGGCACCTCAAAATACATGGGATCAAGGCACCTCAAAATACATGGGATCAAGGTGCCTCAAAATACATGGGATCAAGGTGCCTCAAAATACATGGGATCAAGGTGCCTGAAATGTATGGGATCAAGGTGCCTCTAATGTATGGGATCAAGGCACCTTCTAGCGCAATACACCTTGGATCCCTTGAAACATAAATATGCCAGGTCCAAGTGGGATGTAGATTAGGAAACACCATATTAGTAGCAAAACCTGCATTTATACACATTTTCTACTAAAAACACCAGTCAAGCATAATACTTCATTTTCTATCAATTATATGCAAAAGTTATATAAAAATACATCTCAAATGCTAATTAAACCAATAATGATACCCCTTAAAAGTGTATATAAAATGAGAATTTTTGGTGCTCATCATCCCCCCATGCCTAAATATTATCACGTCCTCGTGACAACAACCCCTCGAAATAATTTTTTTTTAATGAATACATGGGAGCAAGGTGCCTCCCGCCATATTTTTTTTATTGTTCTTGGGGTAATGAGATTCTTCTCATATCTGAGGCATGCCATGTGGTGGGGATTCTAATGAGAGATTTTGACAACGATAATTATGGGGGCATATACTGGTATTAACATAGAAATAAATTTTTAAAAATAACTATGCACATAATTAATGGAAAACTCAATACATACCTGGGTGAATTTCATAGAACCTGATGTGTATGATGCTGATGGTGTGAAATGTCTTCATGTTGCCTATAATCATGGTGTACCAAAAAATGAGATTGTTGGTGCATCTTGGAGTAATAATTTTTTTAAGCCCATCATTTGTTCTACCATGGAAGGGAGCATGACCAAAATAGATCTTGGCTCATCATTTTTTTTAGTTGCCTTCAGCATCTCTATTTTTCCTCCACTGAGCATTACTGCACCAGTAGTGAAGTCAGAAACACATCATGACCGACCATAAAACTATGGGCAAATAGTTAAATCATGGTAAATAGTTAACACATAGGCCTTTATGTTATAATGTTGTTACAACGAGAAATTTTGCTACACTCTAAGTTAAGATAGTTTAGGCATGCAGTAATAGATACAATCAAAATAGTCAAACAACTCTTTATCCTTTTCTAGAAATGGTGGATTTTTCTAGTTTTGCTTCATCATCATCCGCATTATATTTTAGTGAATAGTTGTTATGTTTCCCCCTATAATAATAGGACAACTAACGTATTTTGGCATTTACCCAAAATTAGTGTCTTACATGGAGTCAATAGTCAACTCTGGTCAATGCAGCAAATGTGTCCTCCATCGAGAGCAAGGTGGGATCAAGGCACCTTTCTATGGGATCAAGGCACCTTCCATTGAATGGGATCAAGGCACCTTCCATTGAATGGGATCAAGGCACCTTCTATTGAATGGGATCAAGGCACCTTCCTTGAATGGGATCAAGGCACCTTTCTATGGGATCAAGGTACCTTGATGCATATCCTATATATATATATATATATATATATATATATATATTACAGGATCAAGGCACCTTTCTCAAGTGGGATCAAGGTGCCTTCCCATAATTTTTTTCACTCTTGCAATCCTCACGCAAAACCTTATTGACATGGGGCCTTCAACATCGAGATTCCTATCATTTTATGATTAGAAAATTTTTCATGAACACCAACCATTTCTTGATCTTGCCATATTCGAAAGGAATCTATCAAAGTGACCACATTGTTCAAACACTAGGACCACATCACCACTACATTTATTCTGATAAATGCTACCATGTATTTGCCCATCCAAGCCTTTGTGCAGCTATCAAAGGGCCACATGTTCTAGTTTTACACTGTGATCAAATTTTGTGAGACCAAATTTTAAGAAGATGAGTGTGGTCACCTGCCACTACTTTTACCCATATTTGAAATATGTTTAACCCATATCTAGAACCTCCTTTGTGGTACATAGTAGCATCATCTACATGTCTTCGCACAAGCTAGCTACCATTGTCATGATGTAACATTGAGGATGAGATGCAAAATGAAACAATGCCAAATCTATTCATGTAGACATCATAGTTTTTTTTCATCTACATCAGAGAACAGAAATTCAACTACAAAAATTTGAGTTGGTGACTTTAAAACTAGGTGGCCAAGCTGGAGGATTGTCAATGATCCATCCTAGGAATTTGGTTGAATGTGTTGTGTACTGGAACATATTCTCCACCAACCTGTTTGTGAGAAATAATGACATCATGGCCATGAACTCTTACACTATGATAACAAACTTCTACATGATTTTAGATCCTCACCATCTCTTTGCAAAGGTGGCATCTCCTCCATAGTAGTGAATTTCTATATTTTCTCTATAATTTCCTTTCCCACATATTCTAATAGAAATGAAATGCTACCGTAAAAAATTGTAATGTTGGCACTGTGCATTAAAAGTGGAGGTCACGTAGGCCATAATTGATGTCTTTGAAGGGTCCAACCAGGTAATTGCACAACCTGGTGTGCAAAAATTTTGTCCCATATACCACTATTAGAGGATTTATGACAATCAATAGCTCCAAAATTTGAAACACCAAGCACATCATCAACAACACATATGGAACTATTTTAATCTTGTATCTTAAGAGCACTAAACTCTTTGAATGCATTGTAGGGATCGCTAAAATTAACAACTTTGTGCATCATTATTTTCTCACCGTGTGCTCCTGAACATGTCACCTTATTTCAATTAATCAAAATTTATACAGTCTTGATACACATGTGTCTGAATCAAGATGATATCCTACTCTGAATTATTTCCTTCATAGGCAGAATTAAAGTAGCAAGAATCAAATCAATTGCATTTTACTATTGCAGACCATACATGTTGTGCCAAAAAAAATTGTCTGTGTGTTTCTTCATCAACATGATTCTTGGTCAAATTCGATGAGAATTCTTCTACAAATAAAAAATAAATCTAGATCCCATATTCACTATGATCCTTTAGTCTATTTTCTAGAGTGAGGTAAAAAAACAAATCTATCCATCATCATCTGCGACATGTTTCGGGTGTTCAGGTGTGACGTTTTCATAAGACACATTGTTGATACTATACTATTGTTTTTAGCCACTACAAACTCCATTCATATGGTTGATTGTGCTCAAGCACCATGTGGCCTACTTGTAGATATTTGACATCTAGTTACTCTGGGCTCCTCTCCTACTTTATTTAGCTATTGGTTGGAGATTTCTCATTCCCCTTATGGACCAAGTTGGTCCTAGGGAAAGAGGATACTCTCTTCCAACAAGTAGCAAAAAATAAAGCTCTATTTTTTATTTGAACTTTAACTTGGAGCCTTCTCAATAGAATATTTTTGCTTACAGGAGATTCAAGTTCACCCTTATTCTCCCCCACTTAAGTTGGTGATGCCCTCATTGCCAGTAATAGGTCCTTCTATGCAACATATCTGTAGCCCTCTAAACATTAGGTCCCACACTAAAAAATAGGCACCCCCAACCTAGGAAGAAGAAGTTTGAGCACTACAGGGCATAAAGTGGGTCTGCAACCCTCTTCTCAAGGAAGGCCTGTAGCTTCTTTCTAGCATTCCAGAAGGCTTCTTCTCTTTCCCAACTGTCAAATTCTCCACAATTTTTTTTAATAAAATATATGGGCACCACTCTTCCTAGTGGAATATTGGTACCACTTATTGGTGCCTTCCTCCAAGTGGAAAAAGGGCACTATTGTACTGGGCTTATTGGAGGCACTATCTTCTTGGTGGGAAGTAAGTGCATTTTTTTACATCATTGCACTCCTAATTGTAGGGCACGATATGTCAACATCTGTTAGGCCTAGTTTAAGCTAGCTACGTATATATTATGCTCAAGGTCATGTCCTATGAAACTAAACACACAAAAGTAGGAAAAAAGGAATCATGGAACCTATGCCTGATAGGCCTAGGTTTCCCAAGCTACCTATAGTTGCATTCAGGGCATGATTTCCTACAAAGAAAAATACACTAAAGCAAAAAAACAAGAATCATGGAACCTATGCCTGATAGGCCTAGGTTTCCCAAGCTACCTACAGTTGCATTTAGGGCATGATTTCTTGCAAAGAAAAATAAAAAGAAATTTTATGTTAAGAAAGACAGGTTCCATGTGGTCTTTTCTCCTTTTTTTATGCAAGGCACCTTCCGCCAGGTGGGATCAAGGTGTTGGATCAAGGCACCTTCCTCATGATGGGATCAAGGCACCTTCCTTCTGATGGGATCAAGGCACCTTCGGGCATATTATATATATCTTTTTTTCATGTATCCTCTTTTTTTCAATAACGAATGTGTGAACATTCGTCAAAACTATTGGTATGGTATGGGGTCCCCCCATGCCGATGTCTGATCCATTTAATAGCATATGATATTGTTGTTGCTCTCATTATTGTAGCATTCTTGGAGAAGTCCCATACCTTCTCCAAGAATGCTACACCCTTATGCCTATTTCTTCTAGATTGATGATGTAAAATATATTTAAATGCCTCATCAATAGGTGGTGTAGGGGAATATGGAAAATATGCATGAAGCATCTCAATAACCATAACAACTATCACATTTTTCTGACACATTGTTGAAGATAATATTAAGTAGATCTATGTTCCTTTCTTTCTCCAATACTTCTTGTCCTTCCCTTCTCTCCTTAGGTAGTCCTCTCATAATTTGGATATATTTTTATAATTTCTTAAACTAACTAATGTACTCATCAATGGTATCAAAAAATTCCATCGACAAGGTTGCAAGCCCAACCTTTAGTCTACTGATTTGAGTAGAATCAATTTTATCACACAACCTATGTTATTTCTCAAGTATTACTTTAGGATCCATAGTACTATTGACATGACTATCATATACATTGTCCACATGGAGGAACATGACACCATGATCTTCATCCTTATTATCCCTAGAAAGCTACTTTACCTCTTTAGAATTAGTTTCTCAAGGTTGCTTATTCACATACTTGAATGGCCCTTTGCTCCAAAGTAGAGCTTCAATATTGATTTTCTATGTGGTATAATTAGGACCGCTTCATAAGGGCACATGATGATCCATAACTATTCTACCAAAAATAAAAAACCTACAAGTAGTGATTAGAAACAATGCTACCAATGCAAATAGCTTAAAAATTTATGTGATTTGAAAAAGGGCTCAAAACACTTATGTATACAAAAATTTATGTCCCCCTGAATTTTAGCCCTAAAATCACAAAAATTACCTCCAAAACATTTGATTATTATTTTTAAATTTTAATACTTACAGTGAATGAGAGGCCACCACATGTCATTATGTGAGTGGTTGAGGGTTGCTCAGTGTGTGTTGATTATTCAACATACTAGAAAATTGTTTAATGCCACCTATCACAATTTGGCATGTTGTCTTATCCATAAACCATGCTACACCACTTGTCTAATTCACTCTAAAATATGTCTCCAAGTTTGTTACTAACTATGCAAGTTGCTTATCAAGTTTGATGAGTTGTAAAAGTGTGATTAGTTGAATTCATATTTATATATGGTAAGTGACTTACATCTACCATGTCGGTTGTTGTACAACCTACCATGTTGGCCCAACCAAAGTGCATCACATCGACTCCTATGTCAGCATTTGCATCATCTACCACATGTCACCTTATGATTCATGTCATGCTAGCACCCTCATCAGTCACCACATGTCACACCACATCACCTCTCCAAATTTCCACATCAACTGCCATGTGTCACCTTGGGATTCATGCCCCTATTTCCATATCAATTGAATGGACTACCATGTGTCACCTTGGGATTTATATGCTTGGTTCCATATCAACTATATAGACTACCATGTGGTATACATATGGTCCTACCACATCATCATATATGTGCAAAGAGGGTGCCATGTCATCAAATATGTTGACATCATTATGGGTTTTGGTTGTTTGTATGCTGATGTTGTCAAAAAATAAAAGGGAGGGGTTTGAACTTGAGACCTCCCATGGGAAAGCATATTAAGTCCCTCCAACTAGCTATCTCCCCAAGCTCAAGGCTTGGGAGATAAATGGAGAGGAACATAAATAAGATAAAAATAATTTCTTACCCTCTTTTGATGTGCTATTAACATAAGCCTGTATCAAGATGGTATATGTGTGCCCATCCACACCTTTTTGCCACCACTTTTTAGAATATTCTTAAAAATGTTCCACTTTCAAATTTTTAAAATTCAAATTTTAGAGGGAATGAGAAAAATTATCAAATGCAATTTGGGAGTATCTAGAAGTAAAATGTGATCCCCCAAAATTTTACAAAGAATACAAAAATTTTGATGATTCATTTGTATCTATTATGATTGCCCTACATAACCATTTTGTCAAATGCAATCAATCAAGCTATCCTCTCACATCTATATGGTATAAAAGTTGCCAAACCATTTTTGTAACTTTGTCAAGTGACATAGACATATTTACTAAGCATAGAATCCTTCCCATGACTTCTTTGGCACCAAGGGTCTATCTAAACAAATTCAACCTTGTTTTTTCTTCTTTGATGGTGGCCACACATTCTTCCCTCTCAACAATGCTACTATTGGACAATAAAAGTCAGAAGAGACAAGGAAATATATTTTTTAAATCCATAAAAAACAAATGAAGTTTTAAAAAAAAATTTAAAAAACCAATCATAAAACTAGGGTATCCATCTAGTTAGAAAAATTAAATATGAAACAAGACTAAGCACCAATGAGAGAAAATATGAACCAGTCGATGAATATTTCCCCTATAACAAATTTTCTAATAAGTGAGATCCTTATGATCCAAGTCCACCTAGGGTTTTTATAAGAAACCCTTCTTTAGATTATGTCATCGACCTTCAAAAAGCCTTCTCTAGCTCCTACAAAATTATCTTCAAGAGAAGCTAGCAGAAGAAACTCCTTCCAATGGAAGCAATCGAATAATAAAGATTCATAACCACTCAGATACCATGTCAGATTTCATACTAGTTTCTAGAAATGAATGGAATGAATCATTACCTAGTATTACTTAACAAAAATAATACATACCATGAAAAATAACACAAAATATAATGGGGTGTATGTGGACACCAAATAATCTTCTCTAAAGGAAATTAAATTGCACTCCAACTAATGATAAAATTATTAGTGAGAAGGGGTTGATGAGCCCTGAAAATGCTCATATTTTTGTATAAACCTTTCATATATAATGCGATATTATTATTATAGAATGTATGTTTTATGAAAGTTTTATATATATTTAATAGCAAATTACGTATGTTGTCTAATATTTGTTTTTAAGTGAATTGTGTGTAGATTCAGTGATTTTTATTGCCTTTCAGCATGTTTACATCAAGGTCCCATTTGGACCTGGCACTTTCTATTTTATGATGGAAAATCAAAGGTAAACATAACCACAACAAATAAAGTAATGATGCTAAGTCTGGTGCCCGACTCCCATTTCAGTGCTTGACTCCTGTTTCAACTCCTAAATTTTGGTTTGGTGCCTGACTTCCATTTGGTTCTTGACTCCCGTTGAAGCAAAAGTATAACTCAACCCTTGTTGTTGATAGAATAGAACAACGATTTTAGCGATGGATGCGGATGTGATTTTAGTGATGGATGCGGATGAAGGACAATGTCATAAAGTAGATATCATCTATTTTTTAGCAAATACATAAATATCCATGTAAATCGATAAGCATGATATCAGACGTATTCTCATTATGATAAAAATAGAATACACTTAATTAATATGGCAATAGATGAAATTAATTGTATATTCGCTTTATCCTCCCTATTTCTATGTATTTATTGTAACAACAAAATCTAAAATAGATTTACCTCCAAATGTAATAGGGTATGGTTGCATATCTTATAAATATGCAGGCCACCCCTGAGAACAAGATCCTAGATTTTCTCTATAATTTTTCTAAAGCTACATATAATACAATTCATTTGAGTATTTTATCAATCTCAAACTAGCATCCGGTGAATGAATTGACTCGGGCAGAATCTGTTGGAAGCTTGGGCCCACTCTCAATAGTATTCCTCCCACTTTTTCCCTACTTTCTATTATTTAATTTATTTCCTATTTTACTATATTTTTTGCAAATTAGTTCAATTCTGTAGCTTCCCCTATTTTCTATAATTTTTCTAGCAAGTATGCATTTTACTTTTTGTAGTTTATTTTGGTCATATCTTTGATAATATGAAAATAGGTTAATGGTTTGGAAAATAAATAAAAACTCCAATGCAACAACACACCCCCTAAACCATAGAATCTAAGGGACTCATCTTATTAAGGATATTACAGGCATATACTGTGCATGGTTTTTCACAAGTTTACGAGTTGTCCTAGGTTGACAATTAAATGGAGGTAATGAATTTAACCGTAGAAACTTAACCAATATTTTGCCCAACATTTTGGCACCATTGTTGGGGAAAAACCAATTGTAAAATCTTGTTCTAAAGAAAGTGTTTTTGAAGTAGTTTAGGTTACTTTCTATAGAACTACTCCATTCTAATTTTGTATGAGTCCACCTAGAGTTAGAGGACCAAATGGTCATTTCATCAAAAGAAAAATATTGTTTCTTCAAAAACCTCTATTTCAGCTATGCCAAATCCTGACATTGATATCTCCCCACCACCATCTCCACCTATGCATTGGATTCAACATCCACTTTTTGCATAGGATCCTTCTAAACTAGACCAACAAAATCTTAGGGAAGGATCAGTGGTAGGAAGAGTTCAATCTAAGGAAGATTTGCTGAACATTCAATGTTGGTAAGTAGTTGAAGATGGGACTATTTCAAACACTGATTTAGTAATCCTTCTAGAGGATAAAAGAAATGAATTAGAAGCCTTGAAATCTACCCTAAAAATAATAGGTGTAGAAACCCTATTTACAGATAAGATGGCTGAAGTAGAAGAAGCATCCACTAGTTTTAATTTTCCTATAGAAGAGGTAAGAGGAGACCACAAGATGAAATATATCTCTCCTACCCACCTTCCAATATTTAGAGGATTTCAATCAGAATATCTTGACCTATTTCTTTTCAAATTTGACATTCTATGCAGGTCGGTAGACTATAAAATCGATGCTTAGAAATTAAAGTTGTTTCCCTCAACTCTTGATGATGCAACCCTATGTTGGTTCATCATTTTAGGACATAAATAGATAACTACCTAGGAAGACATGAAAAAACTCTTCCTAGATCAGTATCAAGACTTTGGTAGGGCATGGGATTCTAGAGAAGAAGTCTTGGATATGACTCAGAAGGAAGGTGAGTCATTGGAGGAGTATTGGGATAGGTTTAGTTTTAATTTGCAAAGATCTCCCCATGCAAAACTAGGAGACAGGTCCTTGAGAAGTATCTTCTTAAAGGGGCTTACTAATGAATCTCTTGATGCATTAAACATGATTTATGGAGGAGACATTTATCAACACCAAATATCTGATATCCGATAGTTATGCCAAAACTACTCAAGAAGGAAGGGTAAATTAACTTCTAGAAATGTCAAACAATCAGCCACAATCACTAAAATAGAGATAGGAAATATGCTAGAAGACCTCAAGAGTGAGATGTTGTCATCTCTTGCACTTCAAATGGACACTCTTCTACTTCAGAGAAAGAAGCAGGAGAATGAGGCAGCATTAGCCTATTTTTGTCCTAAATGCAGGGGAAAGCACCCCAAAAATGAATGTCCTAAGAACAAAGTTAGAGTATGCATTATATGTCAAAAATATCATAAAACTAAGTTGTGTCTGCAATTACCAAAATCTAGAGAAGATCCTGAAGTAATGAAAGCTTATTTCATGGGCAATAGGAGAAACTAGCAATAGTCTCCTATGGAAAATAACATGCCAACAGGAATGCCATCCTATGGGGGCAACAATTATTAGCACCAAGGTCAAGTTCAGCCACCCAATATGGGTTGGTGGGGACAACAACCTTGGACACATACCCCTCAAGGAGAAAATCCTTATAATCCTTACCCATGGATGCCTTATCAGTAGCCTAGACCACAATGGAGAAATCCCAATGCTTGGAGCCCAACTCCATAGCATGCAGGTCAAGTCCCACTACAACCAAGTCTGCCAGCTCCCCCTACTTTGAGACCTACTCAAATTTTGGCACAACCTACATCTAATCCAAATAATAAAACACATCCAACATACCAGATGGAGAATGAGATGTACCCCATGTATAATATCAAAGTAGATTGTAGTCCTATACAATTGAGATCAGGTAAACATGTAGGTGTAGAAATAGCTCCTTTGTTAGAAGAGGAGGAAAAGGTAGATTTAGAAAAAGAGGAATCACCTCTTATAGAAGAAATAGAAGATGAACCAGTAGCTATAAATACTAAAGAAGGGGTTCCACCTTTCCCAAAAAATATTGCAAGAACCCAAGAAGCCAATACAACCAGAATTTGATATTCTTTCTAGTCTAAAAAAATTGATAGTCACAATCCCTCTTTTTTAGGCCATAAGAGACATTCCCATCTATAGCAAGGCCATAAGAGAATTGTGTCTAAGAAAACTAAGAAGAAAACTAGCATAGGCAATCAATTTGGTAGGTCAGTTAGTTGATCTTATGCTAGGAAACACCTATAGCCAAAAATATTCAGACCTAGGAAGCCCTATTTTAACTATAAAAATTGGAGGCTATGTTTTACCCAACACATTAGTAGATCTAGGGGCTACCATTAATATCATGCCCAAGGATACCATGCAAAAACTTAGACTGACCAACCTGAAGCCAACCAAAACTATCCTTCAGTTGGTAGATAGGTCTATAGTGCTCCTTAAGGGAATACTGGAAGACATAACAATCATAGTGGATGCATGGGAATACCCAACAGATTTTCTAGTGTTACAATCCAAGTCTGGGTTGGGTGGTTATCCACTCATCTTAGGTAGGCCTTGGCTGGCAATAGTTGATGCCTACATAAGTTGTAAAAATGGGCAAATGACCATTTTTGATGGTCAGAATGTGAAAAATATGATCATCCATCCACCTACATAGTCTGTAGATTTGTTGGGAGAACCTAATAGTGGAAACCAGAACATGAGTGGTTTATCAATGATTCAATCCATCATGGCACTTGATGAGTTGGAGGATGAGAGTGATGAGGAAAGAGTTATATCAAACTTTTTCCAAGGAGAACCCTCCTATCCTCCTCCAGAACTACCACTTGTTGGAGGTAAAAATCACCATATTAAGCAAATTGAGGTTGCACCTGGGAGGGTATTAAACATAGATGATGAGTTGACAATTGATCAATAGATCAAACTGAAAGAAACATTAGTCAAACATCAAGGTGCCTTTGCTTGGGAGTATTCAGACATGAGAGGAATAGCTCTTGAAACTTGTACTCATCGCATATATCTGGAAGATGAAGTAAAATCGGTAAGACAACCACAACGTAGGATGAATCCAGCTATGAAGGAGATTGTTAAAATAGAATTGCAGAAACTCTTGATAGTTGGGTTTATCTACCCTATTTTAGATAGTGAGTGGGTATCACCTTTGGTGGTGGTGCCCAAGAAAAATGGAAAGTGGTGTATCTGTGTTGATTACAGGTCACTCAATAAAGCAACCAAGAAAGACCACTTTCCCTTACCTTTCATAGATCAGGTCCTTGATACCTTAGCAAGGAAGAAATACTTTTCTTTCCTGGATGGGTTCAGTGGATATAATCAGATTCATATTGGGGAAGAGGATCAAGATAAGACCACGTTCACTTGTCCATGGGGAACCTTCGCTTACCGAGTTTTTCCCTTTTGGTTTGTGCAATGCACCTGCCACATTTCAAAGGGTAATTTTGAGCATCTTCTCTGATATGATTGGAGAAACTATGGAAGTATACATGGATGATTTCACTATTTATGGTGAAACTTTTGAAGAAGCCACAGAAAATTTGGAAAGAACACTTCAGCGGTGTGAGGAAACCAATCTATCCCTAAGCAATGAGAAATGTTATATGTTAATGCAGGAGGGGATAGTATTAGGACATCACATTTCTACAGATGGGATCAAGGTAGATAGAAAGAAGATAGAGGTAATCCAAAATCTGCCCACTCCCAAAACTCAAAAAGATATCCAAAGTTTCCTTGGCTCAGTTGGTTACTATAGGAGGTTTATAGCAAACTTTAGCAAAACTACTAAACCCCTAAGCACATTGTTATCAAAAGATATAGAGTTTATCTGGACAAATGAATGTGAACAAGCATTTAACATTTTGAAAGAAAAATTGACTTCTACTCCAGTCCTAAGGGGTCCAAATTGGACCATTCCCTTTCACATATATGCATATGCATCCAATAATGTGATAGGGTTAGTTCTAGGATAAAAAGATGGTGATGATTTCTATGCCATTTATTATGTCAATAAACATCTTACAGGTGTTGAGTTCAATTATACTATCACATAAAAGGAATTTCTTGTAGTCATACATGCTCTTAACAAATTTTACCACTATATTATAGGTTATCAAGTTTTTGTGCACACTGATCATTCAGCTATCAGATACCTGACAAACAAACCTGGCATTAGTGGTAGAATTATCATATGGTTGTTACTTTTACAGGAATTTGATGTGACAATTATTGACAAACTAGGTAAGGACAATGTGGTGGAAGATTTCCTTTCCAGATTGACACCTCCTGATCATACAACCATAGAAGATCAATTTCTAGATGAGCATTTGTTTGCTTTGAATGAACAGATACCATGGTACATAGATATGACTAATTATTTAGCCATTGGTAAAGTATCCCCTACACTTTCACCACGTGAGAAACAAACATTGATAGAGAAAAGTGTAGACTTCTCATGGATTGATGGGTGCCTGTTTAAAATAGGGCCTGATCAAATCATGAGAAGATGTGTTGCTGATAATGAGATTATAGAAATACTAAAAGCTTACCATAATGAACCTTGTGGTGGCCATTTTGTAGGAAAACAAACTGCATTCAAAGTATTGCAGGTTGGATACTTCTGGCCTTCACTATTCAAATATGCAGCCAAGCATGTGAGCCAATGTGACCAATGTCAAAGGATGGGTAGACCAACTCTCAGAGATGAAATGCCACTCCAACCACATGTGCACATTGAGCCATTTGATAAATGGAGGATGGACTTCGTAGGACCCATTAATCCACATTCATTAGGTAAGAGGTATATCTTAGTTTACACTGACTATGTGACCAAGTGGGTTGAAGTGTAGGTATTACATGATTCTAAAGAGAAGACTATAGCAGACTTCCTATTTTCATCTATCTTTACAAGATTTGGGGTTCCAAGGGAGATCACAACTGACCAAGGGCCTCAATTTACTTCAAAGTTGATCCAGGAAATCATGCAGCAATATAAAATCAGGCATAACAAAACCACTCCTTACCATCCATAGGAAAATGGGCAAGTAGAGGTAACCAACCATGAATTGGAGAACATTCTCACAAAGATGGTACAACAACATAGGAAGGACTGGGCCACAAGATTACTAGAAGCAGTGTGGGCTTACAGAACCACCTAGAAAACTACCACTAGTTTTACACCATTCTAGTTGGTATATGGGAAGAATGCTATGATGCCCATAGAATTTGAGATTAAGACTCTCAGAACTATAGTAGATTTAGATTTGAATCTGGATGAGGCACAAAAGGAATGGATTCAGTAGCTTAACTAGTTGGATGAATACCGATGTGATGCTCTGCATCAGATAGAGATCATCCAAAAATAAAGAGCCAAGTGGCATGATCATCACACCAGGCCAAAGCAGTTCAAAGTAGGGGAATGGGCATTATTGTATGACTCTCGATTCTAGGAGAGGAAAGGGAAACTCATGCAGCGTTGGATGGGGCCATATGAAGTAATTGAAATCATCAATAATGGAGTTGTTAGAGTCAGAATAATTGATGATAACAACATTACATTAACAATCAATGGTCACCGACTACGGCCATATCATGTGTCTGAGACTTATATGATGAAGTCCAGATTAGGCATGGGGGAGACCCTAGTTGATTCCAATTTTAAAATTTATTAGTAATATGTGGACATTGTCCACATGATCCAAAAATAATTATTCTTTTAAAGTCCCACAATTTTTCTTTCTTTAGTTGTATTTCTATTTTGCAAGAACGATGCCCTAAGTGCAATCGTTAGGCAGCTTGGGAGACCTAGGCCTAATGGGCACATGATCCATGAACCTATGCATTTCCAGTTTTCTAGGAGATAAATATTTTAGTAGAAGTAGCTTATCCCCACTCGAAGGGGGATACCACATCTGAACACGTGTATGGGTGTTTGTTTTTGGTCTTCATGGAGAAAAATACCCGAATGTTGGTTTAGGTAGCGGATGTTGATTCTATCCTTGTCCTTCAAAATAGAACATCAAAAGTTTGATCAACTATAGGTGTACACTAGCATACATGTCAATAGACATTGAAATAAAGGAGGAGCATCCACCTTCCATTTTTCTGTAGGGGAAGGCACTCGATTCTCGTTTTTTGAAGAGAAAGGGGCCTGACTCCCATTTTTATGATGGAAGGTGCTCGACTCCTATATTTTAGGGAAAAGGTTCTGACTCTCATTTTTATGGTGGAAGGCACCTGACTCCCATATTTCAAGGAAAAGGTACCTGACTCTCATATAGCGGTAGGAAGACACCTGATTCCTATTTTTTTCAAGGAAGTGGTGCTCGACTTCCATTTTTTGGGAGAGCGACACCTAATTTCCTTGATTTAAAAAATTATTTCCAGTTTGTAAGTACGATACCCGATTGCCAGCAAAAGGTGCCTACTTTCCATTTTAAGCATGATGCCCGATTGCTAACAAAAGGTGCCTGCTTTCCATTCTAACAAGCACCTGCATGCTTTGATTTGAAGGAAGGCATCCGATTTCCATATAAGAAGGTGCCTGCTTTCTATTCTAATGGGTGTTTGTACCTCGTATGAATAAATCTTCAGCATTGGGAAGTGGCCCGAGCCACGTCAACATTTCATCCACGTGCATAAAGTCAAACTTCTCATGGATAAAATTATTTTAATTTTTCCATGAGAGATTTATGCACGTTCCAAGGTCATCAACGAACAATTTCCAAGGGAGGGATGTGTGTCATCCCGCAAAGACATATTTTTTTAATATTTTCTTGAAATTTTGCAAGAATCCTCAAATGAATCAAATTGCAGCAACCAAGAACTAGTCATACGGAGAAAAATTTGGTCGCATGGGAAATGCGCACATCATTTTTTGTTACGATACATATGGTCATCATAAGGCAACCAATACAAGTGCACCATGAACGTCTGCGCATCATACACGCACGAAACATAATATAGGTGCGTACTTAATTTTTTTTTTGTATATATATAGTTTTCATAGATGTATATTTCTATAAAATAGTACCAACATGATCCCCATTAAATTGTCCATCCAACCATTTTGCCCCATTTGGCATTTTTCCACGTGTAAATACTCTATTGGGAGGATACTCTTGGTCATCATCCACTTAAAATCTGGCACACACTTTAATGAGATCTTGCATAGATAACTGTAATTATTTCTAATTACGATAATGGAGCACACGCAGGAAGTGATTTAAAACCATGTATTGGAAAAAATCTATGCAAGAAAATAATAGAGTTGCAGGAGATAGAAACCAGAGTGTGAGAAATTGTTGCAGGTAAAACTCAGAGCCAAGGGAAAATCAAAATTCACTATGGGGGAAAATCGACCAATCATTTGCTAAGGAAAAATGAGCCCAGTGACTATTCAGGCATTAGTGAGGATGTGCAGAATCAGTTCGAAGTTATCGGATGGATGGAATATTATCATCTGGTCAGCCAGAACTAGGATGCAGAGGTGGCTAAGGAGTTCACAACATCTTTGAGGGATAGGGTTGTCAAAATGCATGGACTGGAAATTCCAGTCATAGAGGCCTACATTGCCACTATTATAAGCCTTCCTCAAATAAGGGAGCACATGTACAAGGAGGACAACCCCACACTCTATGCATAATGATTCTTTGGACAACCAACTACACACCTGATGTGCTATGGTTTATCGAAGCAGCACATCCCATAATTTTGGCGACCAGTCTTCGAACAGATCACCCGATTCTTCACATGCATGGGTAGGTTTTCTTGGCTGAATTCCAATCATTTTCATTTCCTCAACCATTTACTTCATGGGGACAAAATCAATGTCCCCCATTATCTTGCATGTGCTCTCAAATACGAGGTCAGTCGATACCAGGCAGGAACGACTTCTACCCTGGCTCACCATGGGCTGATTTCGACCTTGGTGAGACATGTCGAGGCACAAAGGGAAGTGTCTATTGAGGAAGCCATAGGAAATAATGATATTCTTGAGAGAGGAAGAGGCAGTGACACCTGAACAGAGTGAACAGTCAGCTACCAGGATAGTAGAACAAATAGAGATGGCACCTGCATCCCAACCTAAGAAAATAACATAGGATGCAAGGTAGGCTTTGTCCCCTATTTTTCTCCTATTTTATGAGGATGTAGGGCAGGCTCTGTCAAGCCCTACTCACATGCCAATTTCCACAAGGACCAGGAGTAAAAGGATGAAAGCATCCATGGTCATTTATAGCTCATTAGATGATGATGAGGAGGAGACTAGGGGATTAAGCAAAGATGAATTTATGGCCTAGATATTGCAAGATTTGGCAAGTGGAAAGTCTCCTCAGTAGGAAATGCAGATGGAGGATCTGCGACAATAGCTATAGATATTGAAAGAATAGGGCCTATTGGAAGGTTGTAAATGAGACTGGTGATTATCAATATAAAGTGGTACAAGGACATGCCAATCCTTAGGCATGGGGGGAAATGAGCCTTGAAAATGCTCATATTTTTGTATAAAATTTTCATATATAATGTGATATTATTATTATAGAATGTATGTTTTATGAAAGTTTTTATATATATTTAATAACAAATTATGTATGTTGTCTAATATTTTTTTTTAAGTGAATTGTGTGTAGATTTAGTGATTTTTACTACCTTTCAACATGTTTACGTCAAGGTCCCATTTGGACCTGTTGTGGCTGCTCCACAACGTACCCCAAAATTGGGGACCCACCTTTTTTGCATGTTTTCCAAGAAGACCGAAGTGGCCCATATGCTAAAGATCAAAGAAAAAGCAAAACACCACAAAGAGAGAAAAAGTGTCACGATATCGCGACATGTTGCATTTTCACGGTCCAAAGCAAAGGGAGAGAGAAAAGGAAAAAGTGTCGCGATATCGCGACATGTTGCATTATCACGGCCAAAAGAGAAAAAGTGTCGCGATATCGCGACATGTTGCATTGTCATGGCCAAAAGAGAAAAAGTGTCACGATATCGCGACATGTTGCATTGTCGCGGCCAAAGGAAGAAAAAGTGTCGCGATATCGCGACATGTTGCATTTTCGTAAAAGAGAAAAGTGTCGCGATATCGTGACATGTTGCATTATCACGGCCAAAAGAGAAAAAGTGTCGCGATATCGCGACATGTTGCATTGTCGTGGCAAAAGAGAAAAAGTGTCATGATATCGCGACATGTTGCATTTGCGGCCAAAGGAGAAAAAGTGTCGCGATATCGCGACATGTTGCATCGTCGCGGCAAAAAGAGAAAAAGTGTCACGATATCGCGACATGTTGCATTGTCATGGCCAAAAGAGAAAAAGTGTCGCGATATCGTGACATGTTGCATTGTCGCGGCCAAAGAGAAAAAGTGTCGCGATATCGTGACATGTTGCATTGTCGCGGCCAAAAGAGAAAAAGTGTCACGATATCGCGACATGTTGCATTGTCGCGGCAAAAAGAAAAAGTGTCGCGATATCGCGACATGTTGCATTTCGTGGCCAAAGAAGAAAAAGTGTCGCGATATCGCGACATGTTGCATTTTCGCGACCAAAAAGAAAAAGTGTCGCGATATCGCGACATGTTACATTTTCAGCTAAAAGCAACAAAAGAGAGCAAGGAGGCAAAAGTGTCATGATATCGCGACATGTTACATTTTTGTGGTGAAGGGCCACAAAATGGAAACCAAAGCACATGCATGCACAAGGGAAGGTGAAACGAATAGCCATTGGAAAATGAAACAAACGGTCAGGAAAGGTGAAATGAACAACCATTGGAAAATGAAATGAACAATCATGGAAGGAGAAACAATTTTTTAGAAGTTTAAATACGCCATTCAAAGAGGCCAGAAGGGGTTGGAAACTACTGCAAGCAGAGTTGCAGATTTGAAGGCAAGAGGGCCATTCTGGACCTGTTTGGGCTGTTTTTCTTCCATTGACTGGTTTGGGAAAACCAGAAATTTCTGTTATTGTAAAATGACAAATTTTTAATACAGAAAATTTCAGAAAGTTGCATCTTATGGACAAGAAAGGAGTCATTTTCTGCATGCAAGATTAAATGTCTATTTTTCCCCTTTTCAGATTTTAGGCTTGTAAATGGAGTTTATGCAAGTTTCTTGGTTGCTTCATGCGAATGTTTAAATCTGAAAACCTCATTTAAAACCCTAGGAGCCAACACTTAGCTTATCCGGATTGTGCTTGTTTTGCAGGTCCAATAGGTTAGGTTGCATGCATGGAAACCTCACATCTTCGGTTTTGTCGAAATAGGATAGCATCATACTGAATGCATTTTATTTTCATTTTTCTGCATTTTATTTTTCCAGAAATTTTAACTTTTTTTTAATCTTCAGGCATTAAAATAAACATTTAAAAAATTTCAAAATCCAAAAATAATTTCACCATTGCGTAGGTTATACTTCAGACTTCCCATACGCACTTTGAAATTTCATTTTCGGAGTTGTTTAGTATTTTTAAAAATTCATCGAAGTTGTTGTTTTACTACAGATTTTAAAAAATCCGAAAATAGAAAATTTCCATTTTAAGGTCAAATTTCATTTTTTCAGTTTCATTTTTTGCACTCATGAGCCTATGATGACATTCCCTTCATGAAAATTCCAATTTCATTGAAGGAGTTATGTTTTATGGCATTTCACAAATTTCCATTTTGGAGCCTAAAATTGCCCTCTCTTCATAAAAATTCGTATTTTATGAAAGAGGGGTAATTTGAGCATCACATTGAAGGTCATATGAGGGCCAACTCACATTTGCTTTATTTTGGTTCAATGAACAATCACTAAAGTTTCATGGTAAAATAAACCAACATTGCCCCTTGTTTACAGTTACTTGCAATCACTAAGGTGTTCCAAGCATTTAAATTGAATATCTTTATTTGAGATTACTAATACACATATGCAAATGCTAATATAGCGGAGACCTTGGAGAAGTTGTTTGTTTAACTTCTTTGCAAGAGGGGATTTGGAACCCAAATCCTAAAGGAGAGTGTACTTTCACAATTGGGTGAAAATACCACTCAACATTTTGGCGCTAGAAGGAGGGCCTGAATTGGTTTATTTCAGTGTGATTTAAATGCTATAGGGATTTAAATTTTGAATATTTCATGCCCTATTGATTATTATCTTTAGCCCTCTTTTAACAATACAACCTTGTAGTGTTAAAAGGAGGACATGAATTGCTATGCATTGTTCTAACGCTTTTGATTGTTCATACAGGAATAATGTGTTTTGATTTGATTTTGAAAATTTTTGGTCTTGACTAACGAGGTTGTCTCCATGCAATTACTTTCATTTGATTTTAATGGATACATCTCTTGGTTGATGCTAACATGATTATTCATACGTTACATGTTTGATATTTGCTAGTCATTTCATGCTTATTTGTAAGGAATTATTTTGTCTAAAAATGTATTTGTTGTCGGTATTATGCTCTTCACTTGCATGTAATGCGATCTTGTGAATCAGAAAGCCTACAACACTAGGAGTATGCTCTTCACTTGCGCATATGCGATCTGGTGAATCAGAAACTAATTTACATTTTTAGAATATTGCTTTGTCATGGTTCCTTCTTTTATTCATGACTAACAAATTGGTTTTGAAGTTATTCTTTGAGTTTCATTAATGGCTACAATTGCAGGAACGTGGTATGGGATACATGTTAATCCTTTGAACATTAGTGGAGATTCTCATGATTTACCCAAGAACGTAGAAAAACGTTTGCCCAAATTTAAACACAATGGTCCAACATTAGCCGAGGAACATATTCAAGCCTATGTGGATATCCTAGTTAGATGGAATGTCGAACATGAGGATGTGGCATGTAGAATGTTTCCTGGAACCCTAGATGAGGTGGCATATGATTGGTACATCAATTTACCCACTGGTTCTATTACATCTTGGACTCAATTGAAAGATGAGTTTATCAATCAATTTAGGTTGCTCATTGATCCTCTCACGATATATCAACAATTTACTTCTTGCAAAAGAGAACCTAATGAGCCAGTGAGAAGTTTCAACTTGAGGTTTCGAAAGCTTTATGCGAGATTAATTTCTCCCTATACTATTGAGGAAAGTGGTGCTCTTCAAATATACTTTCGAGCATTGGATCCATTGTTTGCCATATTTGTTAGGATGAATCCCTTGGTTACTGATCTTGCATCGGCCTACACAGAAGCTATGATTGTAGATCAACAATTGAGGCCACAAGGTTATGGAATGGAGCAATCAACTATGGTAGGACAACTAGGGGCTTGCAATCAAACCTCGATGGTAAATCAAGCGTGGGCACAACAAAATTTGATATCAAATGTTTTTCCCTACAATCAACTTTATCCTACCATACCAACTTATGCTCCCACATGTGCTTATACAAGTACTTCCATCCATCCAACTATGCCTCAATTAGAGAATCATGTGGTCACTCATGGAACCATTGCAACAAATGTTCAAGCTTTGTCCGTGGATATCAATCCAACTAATCCTACTACTTCTACCACTCAACCCAAAGAGTTCGTATCAGAAGTAAAAGAGCAAAAGAAAGTGGTTAAGAAGGTATGTAGGCATGTTCCACCACAAAAACGAGCACATCAATGTATGCATCCAAATCATCCTAGGAAGAAAATTCATAATGCCGATCTTAATGATGTTTCATGTTATGCTTCTTCAAGTGATACAAGAGATTTTGAGGTGACTCACGTTGAAGTAAATACCTATTCGAAATGTCTTGAAGAGCATGAAGATTTTGGAGAAGAAATTCTATGGATGGGTAACAAGAAGTTGGAATCAAATGATCACCATCTTGTTTTGGAAAAGAAATATCTAGAATCATTACCCAAAAAGGAGGATTTGGATGAACAAACTTATGTGGATATGATTTGGTCAGATGTACTTGCAAAGGATTGGAGCAACTATATGACACGGAATTCAAAAATTGATCCCATTATAGAAGCTCCTAAGTCATCACAAGTGGCTGAAAATGAATCTGAAATAAAATCAACAAATGAAGTTGAAGACATAATCGAATTTCACCACTTGTTCTCGAAAGACACTTTGGATGATGCTCTCGAAAGTGATGACCAAGAGGATCCACACCTTCCAAATTGTGATAAAATTGAATCATGGGTTACAAATTTGGATTATGATAGCTTTACCAATTTGAATTCAAGAGATAACCCACTTTTGGAAATAACTGGACCATCTAAGGAAGGTGAAGATGAATTGGATGAGAAACATGTTGATGAATCAGAAGATGAAGAAGAAGTACTTGAGCGTCACAACTTGAACTTGGAAGATGATTACTATGATTCATGGAAGAAATGGGAAGAATATTATCAATCTGAATCTTCTAACAAACTTGTTGTGTCAATTAATATGCAGGATAACTCAATTGCTTCCTCACATGAGGATACTATAAATCCTGTACAATTTGAGAAAGTTTTGGAAGAGGAATTCGAATCTCATCAAATTTTGGAACATGATAAGGATTCTACAACCATGAATCAAGAAAGAGAGTCACTTGCTTTAGATTCCTTTGAAGGAAAAGAAATTGAAAATCTTGATCCACTTACTTGTGCTACAATGATTATGCCATTTCAAAATGAGAAAATTACAAAACCTAAATCATTTGGGTTTGATATCATTGATGATCCAATTGAAAATCTCACGTTACCCAAAACAACCCAAGTGATTGATCATGGAAATATGTTAGTTAACCCACCCCTAGATAGACAAGACTTATGGTTTGAAAGGGATGGACATGTGTTCAATTGGGTACCTAAGTTTGGTGCCTTTGATAAACAAATCATGGAGAAAGAACAAGTGCTATATGATGAAATGCCATTGAAGGTGAATGAAGAACAAGAATTAATTTCTAACCACACCTTTGATAACATTACTTTAATGAATGAAAAGGAGCTTGATGCATTTAAATTGCTAAATCAAATTCATCAACAATTAATTCTTGAACCTAGGATAAAAACTCCTAATGATCCCAATTTAGTAAATATCCTAGAGGCTTGTAAATTGTTGCACAATTTTAATTGGCCTAAGAACATGGAAAATGAATTAGCTTTGAAATTTTTAGAAATAGGCTCTTGCTTACAAAATTTCATTTTGAATAAAGAAAGCCTAGTTCTAAATCATGAATGGAATTATGAAATTTGCACCTTAAAGAATAGACAAGAAAGAATTGAAAATCAACCATTGTCTAATCAATTTGGTAATTTGAATCTCACCTATGAGAATACTAATGGAACTAAATCTAATTGGTGGGGTGAGAGGGGAAAGTTGAAGTTGGTTGCATTGTTTGGTCTAGTCTTGTTCTTGTTTGATTCCTTCCAAACTTGGTATGCGTATCACGTCATATGTCTTTTAAAGAATTCTAATCAGGTTTGGGATCCGGGAAAATGATAATCCAAACTTTGCACCATCTTGTATTATATTGTACATTTGTATATACTTTTTGGTTTTTGTGTTTTGGTTTTGGATTGGATCTCATTTTGGTTTTAAGTTTTGTGTGTTGGTCCTTTGGACACTTTTGGTTTGTCTTGAAAAAAAAAAAAAAGCAAGATGTCAACTTATGTCCTTATGAATGTTGACTAAGACTAAGAGAATATGAAACATCGGAATTGTATTGCAGAAAGCTCCACGAGTATCGCAAACACATTAAAGAATATCGTTTGGAACTTGTGATGCATGAAGTTGTCAGTTTTACAAATTATGGCAAAGTAGGTGATATACTCCATCCGCATTTCAAAAAGAGCAATGCATTCATCCATATCTCATGTTACATTCCACATTGCATATACATTTCATCTCAGTTGCATCTACATTTCAAATACAATCATTGAAAAGGTGTCGAATCCTCTTAGGGTTATTACATAACATATATTAAAAGGATCCTAAGGTTGGGAAATGATGCCCGAACTATCTTGAACCAAGCACGTTCTACACATATTAAAGAGAATCTTGAGTAAAATGGTCAAAACCATACTTGGAAGAAAAGGTGAGGCGAAAGGAGTATTTCGTGTCTGTCCTATCATGCAACATAATCCTTAAAATAATGGTTTTTACCACTCCCATAGTGCTTAAAGCCTAAAATCGGAGTAGTAAGGATAGGGTTAAATCCTCATCGAACTTAGGTTGAGGATCCAATTCCCCAAAGCTCTGATTTGACCTTCATGGAGTAGTAAGGATAGGGTCTAATTCTCATCTCGCTTAGGTTGAGAATCCGATTCCCCAAAGCTTCTATTTTGCCCAATCAAGAACTTGAAATTCCAAAGCAAATATGTTTCATTCTACTTTTATTGCATCATTGATATTGGATTGGAAGGATCGTACTACATGTCCCTTGCAAGGATGGGTAGTCATCCCCAAGGTTCAAGAAATCAAAAGTAAAGTCAAATCCTGGATTATGGGGTTGATCTCCACCGGGGCTATAGACGCCTGACTGGCAGTGGAGTATGCTCATGCGTGGCAACATGTCTTGTCTAAAAGCAAGACCACTGACTGCTCAAACGGATAGGCTAGCCTGACAATTTCATCCATAACAGGTTAAATCATTTTGTTCAAGATGAGGTAATGAACTCCGGATCAGAGTAGTAAGGATAGGGTTAAATTCCCATCTCGCTTAGGTTGGGAATCCTATTCCCCAAAGCTCTGATTTCACTTACACTTGCACATGGGTTCAAGATGGTAGTGACACATAACCAACTTTGGGATCTAGTAAATTAATTCAGTATACATATATTTGGTCCTAAGAGGGTTTGACAGTTTTAATATGTTTGTTCATGATACTAGAAAGTTTGAGCCTTTGCAAAGCAAGTTGTTATATCTCTAGCATATTTGTCATACATTAAATCCTGCACAAATCATTCATAACCTTGCATACGAATCATAAGTGAAACTGACAATGGAAAGTTGAACGAGTTTCAAATGATAGGGAATGAAGCACATTGCACACACCGAGCTGATGCTTAATAATTCTAATGCTTCATGTATTTCTCATCTAGTTTCATTCTTTGGATATTTGCTGACGCTTGTATTTGAGTCTGTGTGTTTTCAGGTTGAGTTCTCATCGAAATGCTCAGGAGCATTTTCCAGTAGAGTCACCATTTGTTGTGGCTGCTCCACAACGTACCCCAAAATTGGGGACCCACCTTTTTTGCATGTTTTCCAAGAAGACCGAAGTGGCCCATATGCTAAAGATCAAAGAAAAAGCAAAACACCACAAGGAGAAAAAGTGTCGCGATATCGCGACATGTTGCATTTTCGGTCCAAAGAAAGAGAGAGAAGAGAAAAAGTGTCGCGATATCGTGACATGTTGCATTGTCACGGCAAAAGAGAAAAAGTGTCGCGATATCGCGACATGTTGCATTGTCGCGGCCAAAAGAGAAAAAGTGTCACGATATCGCGACATGTTGCATTGTCATGGCCAAAGAGAAAAAGTGTCGCGATATCGTGACATGTTGCATTTGCGGCCAAAAAGAAAAAGTGTCGCGATATCGCGACATGTTGCATTGTCGGCCAAAAGAGAAAAAGTGTCGTGATATCGTGACATGTTGCATTGTCGCGGCCAAAAGAGAAAAAGTGTCGCGATATCGCGACATGTTGCATTGTCGCGGCCAAAAGAGAAAAAGTGTCGCGATATCGCGACATGTTGCATTGTCGCGGCCAAAAGAGAAAAAGTGTCACGATATCGCGACATGTTGCATTGTCGTGGCCAAAAGAGAAAAAGTGTCGCGATATCGTGACATGTTGCATTGTCATGGCCAAAGGAGAAAAAGTGTCACGATATCGCGACATGTTGCATTTTCGCGGCCAAAAAGAAGAAAGAAAAAGTGTCGCGATATCGCGACATGTTACATTTTCGTGGCTAAAAGCAACAAAAGAGAGCAAGGAGGCAAAAGTGTCGCGATATCGCGACATGTTACATTTTCATGGTGAAGGGCCACAAAATGGAAACCAAAGCACATGCATGCACAAGGGAAGGTGAAACGAACAACCATTGGAAAATGAAACGAACAGTCAGGGAAGGTGAAACGAACAACCATTGGAAAATGAAATGAACAGTCATGGAAGGAGAAACAATTTTTTTAGAAGTTTAAATACGCCATTCAAAGAGGCCAGAAGGGGTTGGAAATTGCTGCAAGTAGAGTTGCAGATTTGAAGGCAAGAGGGCCATTCTGGACCTGTTTGGGCTGTTTTTCTTCCATTGACTGGTTTGGGAAAACCAAAAATTTCTGTTATTGTAAAATGACAAATTTTTAATACAGAAAATTTCAGAAAGTTGCATCTTATGGACAAGAAAGAAGGAGTCATTTTCTGCATGCAAGATTAAATGTCTATTTTTCCCCTTTTCAGATTTTAGGCTTGTAAATGGAGTTTATGCAAGTTTTCTTGGTTGCTTCATGCGAATGTCTAAATCTGAAAACCTCATTTAAAACCCTAGGAGCCAGCACTTAGCTTATCCGGATTGTGCTTGTTTTGCAGGTCCAATAGGTTAGGTTGCATGCATGGAAACCTCACATCTTCGGTTTTGTCGAAATAGGATAGCATCATACTTAATGCATTTTATTTTCATTTTTCTGCATTTTATTTTTTCCAAAAATTTTAACTTTTTTTAAATCTTCAGGCATTAAAATAAACATTTAAAAAATTTCAAAATCCAAAAATAATTTCACCATTGCGTAGGTTATACTTCAGACTTCCCATACGCACTTTGAAATTTCATTTTCGGAGTTGTTTAGTATTTTTAAAAATTCATCGAAGTTGTTGTTTTACTACAGATTTTAAAAATCCGAAAATAGAAAATTTCCATTTTAAGGTCAAATTTCATTTTTTCAGTTTCATGTTTCACTCATGAGCCTATGATGACATTCCCTTCATGAAAATTCCAATTTCATTGAAGGAGTTATGTTTTATGGCATTTCACAAATTTCCATTTTTGGAGCCTAAAATTGCCCTCTCTTCATAAAAATTCTGATTTTACGAAAGAGGGGTAATTTGAGCATCACATTGAAGGTCATATGAGGGCCAACTCACATTTGCTTTATTTTGGTTCAATGAACAATCACTAAAGTTTCATGGTAAAATAAACCAACATTGCCCCTTGTTTGACAGTTACTTGCAATCACTAAGGTGTTCCAAGCATTTAAATTGAATATCTTTATTTGAGATTACTAATACACATATGCAAATGCTAATATAGCGGAGACCTTGGAGAAGTTGTTTGTTTAACTTCTTTGCAAGAGGGGATTTGGAACCCAAATCCTAAAGGAGAGTGTACTTTCACAATTGGGTGAAAATACCACTTAACAGGACCTAGCACTTTATATTTTATGATGGAAAATCAAAGGTAAACATAACCACAACAAATAAAGTAATGATGCTAAGTCTAGTGCCTGACCCCCATTTTGACACCTAACTCATATTTCGATGCCTAATTTTCAATTTGATGTCTGACTTCCATTTGGCACCTGACTCTTGTTTGGTGCCTAACTCCCGTTTGACACCGGAATCCCATTGAAGCAAAATTACAGCACAATCCCTATTGTCGATAGAATAAAACAATGATTTTAGCAATGTATGTGGACATGATTTTAGCGATGGATGCAAATGGACAATGTCATAAAGCATATGTCATCTATTTTATAGTAAATACATAAATATCCATGTAAATCGATAAGCATGATATCAGACGTATTTTTTCTGATAAAAACATAATATGCTTAATTAATCTGGTAATAGATGAAATTAATTGTATGTTCGCTTTATCCTCCCCATTTCTATGTATTTGTTGTAACAGCAAAATCAAAAATATATTACCTCCAAATGTATCAGGGTATGGCTGCATATATTATTTATGTGTAGGCCACCCTTGAGAACCAGATCCTGGATTTTTTTTGTAATTTTTTTGAAGCTGCATATAATACAATGCATTTGAGTGTTTTATCAATCTCAAACTAGCATCCAATAAACGAATTGACTTGGTCGGAATCTACTGGAAGCTTGGGCTCAGTATCAACAGTATTTCTCCCACTTTTCTCTACTTTCTGCTATTTCATTTATTTCCTATTTTACTATATTTTTTGCAAATTAGTTCAATTTTGTAGCTTCCCCTATTTTTTGTAATTTTTTCAGCAAATATGAAGTTTATTTTTTTATAGTTTATTTTGGTCATATCTTTGATAATATGAAAATAGGTTAATGGTTTGAAAAAAAAACGAAAAACTCCAATGCAACAACACAGCCCCTAAACCATATAATCTAAGGGACTAATCTTATTAAGGAGATTACAAATATATATTGTGCATGGTTTTTCATAAGTTTACGAGCTATCCCAGGTTGACAATTAAATGAAGGCAATGATTTTTTTTTTGGTAGATTAAAAGTGGGTTTTTATCAAGGATCCCAAAACCTGATTACATTGAATCTTGATTACATCAAAAGGAAGACGTCCAAGGAAGGACAATAGGACAAACTTGAGGAAGACCAAAAGGAACAAAGGAAGGAAAGTACCAGAGGATCCGATGTAGGAAAATGCAAAGGAAGGTGCAAAGGAAGCAGGAAAAGGATGGAAGCGAGGAAACCTGTAGAGGAAAAATGTGCAGGAAAGGAAATCCTGCCAAAAAAGCAAATTTGAAACTTTAGGTGCTAAACCAAAAATTTGAAGCTTTCCAAGGATGGGGAAAAGTGCCAAACCACCTATTCTGCCAACAAAACATTTAAAACTTCCCAAATGCGATAAAATGACAAGAGACAGAATTTAAAATTTGAATCCTCCCAAGGGTGGGAATTTAAAATTTGAATCCTCCCAAGGGCGAGAAAACCAGAAACCACCCTTGGGAAACCAGGACCCGAGAAAAAACTACTTCCCATGCAGGGGAAAACCAGAATGAGTCTGAAAATCCACCCTGAACAAAAGGGTGGAGCAGTGGATCAGAAAAACTATGAATCCCACCAAAACAGGGATGGGAATCACACAAGGATGGTGAAAATTATGAAAACTAGAAAAACCACTCCTTGAAAGCCTAAAAAATGAAGCAACATAAAGAGGAAATTTGCAGGCCATGAAATCCTCATGTAATGGAACAATAGCTTGAAGGATGGTGCAGCAGTGGATCAGGAACAAGAGGAACTTCCCAGGCTACAAAGTCCTCAAGTAGAAAAAAATAAGTCTTCAAGAAACAATAGCCCAAAGGAGGAAACAATAGCAACAAAACACCACATCTAAAGGAAAATGTGGGAAAGTGCCACAGGAACCCAAAAAGGAGTCACGAGGAGGCATGACTGCAGACATTAGAGCCCAAAATGAAAGGAAGTAGCCAAGCATCCTAGACAACCTTCAACACCACAACTTCAAGGATGTAGAAAAGGAAGTCCCACAAGGATTCAACAGCAAGAAAAGTAGAGGCCATCCCAGAAGCCACGAAAGGAACTAAAAACCTACAGGAACCACCACCACAAACCCAAAGAGTAGAGTCATAGTAGAAAGCACATAGTCCTCCAAAAATGAAAGGATGTTGTGAAAAATTGCTCATGAAGCTAGAATTCCTCAGACCCACCAGCAAATAGCTTCAAGGACATAGAAGAGGAAGTCTTGAAAGGATTCAATAGCAAGAAGAACAGAGGCCCCCTTGAAAGCCATGAAAGGAGCTGAAATCCTACAAGAGCCACCACTTCAAACCCAAAGAGTAGAGTCATAGTATAAAGTGCATGGTCCTCCAAACCAAAAGGATGTTTTGCAAAACTGCTCATGAAGGTAGAAATACTTAGACCCAAAAACCACAACTGAAGATCCCCTAAGAACAATTGTGAAGAAGACTTCCAAAAACAACCTGAGAAAAAAGGAAATTTCAAGGAAAAACCTTGAAAGATCCAAAAAACCCAGGAAAAGTCCTAGGGAAAACCTAAACCCATCCCAGAACCCAGACACCAAAGGAAAAGGGTAGGACAATGAAGCAGAACAATGGAACAAAGGTTTTCCCACCATAGGGCAAGGAAAGGGGCAGAACAATGGAACAATGATCTCCCCCCCAAAGGAGATCATCTACAATACCTTCCAGCCAAAAAGGATGGGAAAAAGAGGTCCCAGGGAAGCTGGGAAATGATCAGGAACCTAGGACAGGGCTGAGGAATGGATGTAGGAAAGAGGAACAAGACTTCCATAGGAAGTCACCTGCAGAGTCCAACCTAAAGGAGGAATTCCCTCAAGTACTAGAACCGATGAAGGCAATGAATTTCACTGTAGAAACTTAACCAATGTTTTTCCCACAGGGGTATTTATACCCAAGTACATTATGCATTTAGGTCAAGGTTGTGAGACCAATTCTCAAGAATAAAATATTATAAGAAATTATAAAAATACATTTTATAAAGTTTTAATGAGCCCAAAGGGAAAATATAGCAAATAAATTATGCAAATAGTCAATCATGGCCTCTATATAATCTTAATCACCACATATTCTAACATTTATATGTAAAATTTTTGGTCTATTAGTATTTCAAGCAAAAAATAAGTGATCCTTTCACACCTTAACAAGTCAACAAGTTGTAAGATGTTACCTAACACATCACCAAAAAAAAAACCTATGAGACTATTTCTATCTATCTACCATTATGTGATATTTGTAAATCAAAATGTGCTACTTGGTTTGAAATGACTGGTTCATACTCATATGTAAATTTGGTTTTTTTTAATTTTTAGATAAATTCAATGTCGACTATCAATGTCAATAAAGAATGTAAAATAAATAAGATAACGAGGTCGGATTTTAAACTATACTTCCTAGGTGGATGGAACTTAAGGATAGACAAGCTAGTTAGTTTCCCAAATTTCCTATTTGAAACATAAAGGGCATATCCACTTCAAAATAGGTGCCAAGCTTCATATTTTCAAACAAAAGTGTTATCAAAAAAGACAAAAAATGAAAACATATCTTCATTTTCCAAAGAACCAAGTCACCATTCCCTAGTTATAAAACCACAAACCTCGAATGTCTTTTAACCATTGTATGAACACATAATATATCTTCCAAAACAAATGGAAAAATGTCTTCAAGGTATAAAAATTAGGTTCTTGGTTTAATCATTCAACCCTTCTATCTTATTAACCAAACTTTACTTTTTTTGACTAGGACTATCGTGCTTATTATCTAAATTGAATGACACCTCCCTCCTTGGACAAAGAAAACCCTTTCCTCCACCAATAAAAAAAGGTACTATTTTATGGATAATTAATGAATAATATGTGAGGTATTGCACCCAATAAATATTGCGTAAAAATATTTATAGTAGCATGCTAGCTTGAGTATCATAGTCCTAGGTGGAGGTGCCCCCAAGATAAAAAAAAATTATATACTTATCATCAATATAATTTTGAGAACGAAATAACCTTACTAGAGTGTATTACTATGTTAATAATATTCCAAAAAATAAGAGCCCTAATGGAATACAAAAATTCCATCATACTAGAATAAAGGGATGTGGCTAGTTCCACCTTTGGCCAAATTAAAAAAATCCAAATCCTCATTTTAATTCTCTAAAATTATGTTGAAAATGAGGAATTTATTTTTAAAAAAGGAGGAAAACCAAATTTAAACTTTACCCTCATAATATTACAATTTTTATATGAATGGTCATGAATTTGATAAATCCCCCTCACTTCACAATTTTCTCGTGAAACATCAAAAGGTAGTTTTCCTCTATAATCAAAAGAAGAACACGGGTTTTTTTATAGGACTGCCCAAACTGTCAAACTCGTTTCGGCCATATCTCACTCATCCGAACTCGGATTGAGCTGAAATTTTGAGGGTAGATGCCTGAAAAACCCTAGAACGTCTCCACCAATTTTCATATCATTTGGAGCAACACAGATCCTAGCGCATCCCTATGTGTGAACGATATATTTGGCAAGCGGCTATGCGAGGGTTTCATCTGGGTTGAGTGCAAGCAGCTCCAGAGGTTGGTTTTTAGGGCCTTCGGGCCCTAGCGGCCAATATTTTTGTGGTTTATGCTCAATATTTTAGCAAGAAATGTTGCAGGGGATACAATATGGGTTAGAAATTTGTCTTTCAACAGATCATACTGTGAACTTGAGTGACAACGGCTTCCAATTTTCTGCTCAAAAGAAAAGTGAAAACCATACCTTTCCACGGCGTCTAGGGCAAGGATTAAAGAGATCACGAAACAAGTTTCAAGCAGTTGATCAAAAAATGGCTCATATCTCAAGTGAATCTGGTGCTAAGGTGCACCCACAAAATAATTCTACTGTGAAAACCCCTGTCAAGGGTAAGAATTTTGAAGACTCGGTCCCAAAAATGAATTTTAGGGATGCCCTTCGTGGTGGACAGCCTCAGCCCAATGCTAATATCAATATTAGGGCTTCCCATAAACCTCTAAGAATGCCTAAGATTGATCCCAGGAAAATGAAGTCAGGATGTCTTAAAGCGAGTGATGGAACTCCTATTGTTAAGCTTGATATGGGTAACATTCAGATTGGCATTGAAGATTTGGAAAAAAGAGGACTAATTTGTTGGTTCGTGGGTTTTCATCCGAGTCTATCTGCTTTCAAAGTCTAGGCTGCAAAAATCTGGAAAACTAAAGGTGAGTTACAAATCTCTATTTATCCAAATGGTTATTTTCTTGTTTTATTTGCTAATAATGAAGATAGAGAGAAAACTTTTCAAGGGGGTCCTTGGTTTTTTGGAAGGGCAGGGCTTTTCATGAAGCCCTGGCATACTAAATTTAAAGCCGAAGAAGAGATGCCTTCTATAGCTCCCGTGTGGGTTAGACTCTTTGGCCTCCCTATTGAATTTTGGAATCCTACTATTTTTTCTTCAATTGGAAACTCTTTAGGAACTTTTATGATGATTCGTTGATTGTACTCAAAATTTTGAACATATTATTTATGCTCGAATTTGTGTTTTAATGGATTTTGACAAACCCCTACCTAAAAATATCACATTACAATTTGGGGAAGACACTTGGGAGCAAGTAGTGGACTATGAGAACATTCCTTTTCGTTGTAGAATTTGCCATGAATATGGTCATTTGGCTAGTGCTTGCCCAAATAAAATTCCTGATCAAAAGAAAGAAGATATAAACTCAACAGGTTTCCAAATACCTAAGAAGAAGAACACTCAGAAAAAAATAGTTATGAAGGATCAATCAAAGTCATTTGCTAATATGTTTGAAATCCTTTCCACAAATGATGTCCCAAGTGAGGAAGAGGAAATAATGGAAACTAAAATCTTAGAAACACAATTTAAATATGAAGGGAAGAACTCAGAGACAAACCAACAAATCAAAGGTTTTCAACGAGAAAAAAAAAAGGAGAAAATTTACACAAGAAAAACAATATTTCAAATGTCAAAACTTCAAATAATGCAAGTCCCAATATAGACTCCATTGAACCATCTAGTAAAATTTTGGTTGTGTATGAGCATTCTTCAAGGTTAGAAGCCATCTCAGATTCAATTGGAATAAGTCAAGAAATAGGGAAAAAAAAATTGAAGATGGATTCTAATCAAAAAATAGGTCGCAAGACCAATCAATATCATATGGTAAAAGAAGGTGAAAAGCTTGTAGAGGAAGGTAATATTAATGCCCTTCCCAACTTTTTTAGCCCTGGTATTAATGAAGATCATCACTTGGAATATTAGAGGACTCAAAGGGAGTCTTTCAAAACAAAATGAAATTAGAAGAATGATTCAGATAAATCATCCACATCTTGTTTTCCTTCAAGAAACAAAGATGTCAATGGAGGATATGGACTTAATTGCCGAGTAAAATTTGGCCAATTGGAAAAGTGGTTTCCCTCAGTTCCCAAGGGACTTCGGGTGGCATTGCTTGTCTTTGGGACCCAAAAGAGGTAGTTATTCACCATATGGTTGGCAGTTGGGGTTTGTTGGCTATAGCTATTCAAAGTAGACATTCCAACCAGATTATGCTCTGACTTCTTTGGAGGAAAAAAGAAGGCAGTGGAAGGATATTACTCATATTATCTCTCATTTTCCTAAAGCTTGGATCTTGATCGGAGGAGATTTCAATACCATCCTCTCTCTGGATGAGAAAAGGGGGGAAATAGAAATTTGGACAAAAGAACTGACCTCATGAGCGAATATATTGCAAACCTCCATCTTGTGGATATCCAACCAGATAATGGCCTTATGACTTGGTCTAACAGAAGGCAAGGCTTAGCTTGTATAATGGAGAGATTGGATAGGTTTTTGCTCTCTAAAAATTTCTTAATCCATGGTCACATTCCTAAAGTGAAGACTCTTAATAATGTTGGTTCGGATCATTGGCCAGTCATGGTGGAAATGTGGAAAACCAATGTGAGTTTCTCTCCTTTTCATTTTCAATTAATGTGGCTTAGAGACATTTCCTTCAGACCTCGTGTGCAACAATGGTGGAAGGAAGGTAAACCTAGGCATGGGACTAAGATGTTCTGTTTTGCCAAAATACTGCAATACATTAAATCCAAAATCAAGACTTGGAGCTGGAAAGAGTTTGGGGATGTTCATAAAAAAAAACATGAAGTTATTGCTCATCTTGAAAATTTGAATAAGAAAATCCGTTTAGATGGCCTCACAGAGAAGAGAAGTGCGAGATGAAATTAAACTCACAACTCAGTTAGAGGAATGGGAAAAAAGAGAAGAAATCTTATGGAAGCAAAAATCTAGAATTCAATGGCTCAAAGAAGGAGATCGAAACACAAATTTCTTCCACAAATCTCTTCTAGCTCGAAGATCTCACAACTTTATTTCTTCCTTAAATTCAGATACTGGAGATGTTGTTTATACTTGGGATGGCATGAACTCTATTGTTGTTGATTACTTTTCCAATATTTTTGTTGCTACTCCTCTTGACTCAGCTTCTCAACAAAATGTTCTTCAAGCAATCCCTTCTCTTATCACTTCTGAGGAGAACTCTATTTTGACTACTCTTATTACTATCAATGAGCTTCAACAAGTAGTTTTTAAAATGCAAAAAGGGAAAACCCCAGGTCTTGATGGTTTTCCTATTGAGTTCTACCAAGAGTTCTGGGATATCCTTCATGTTGATTTATTAGAGGTGGTGGAAGAAGCCAGGAAAGCCAAAGAAATTTTGAAGGTTATCAATAAAACTTATATTACTCTTGTTCCAAAAGCTCAAGAGGTTGATCATATCTCAGCTTTTAGACCTATTGCTTTATGTAATGTTCTTCTCAAAATCATTACTAAAATCATGGCAGAAAGGTTGAAGCCTCTTTTGCATAAGATTATTTCCCCAGAGCAAGGGGGATATGTGGAAGGACGTCAAATAGTAGATGAGATAGTTCTTGCTCAGGAAGCCATCCATTCCATGGATATGCAAAATTCTCCTTCTATGTTCATTCGGTTAGACTTATCCAAAGCTTATGACAGAGTGGATTGGCACTTCCTTATCAAAGTTTTGAGGCAATTTGGTTTCTCTAAGGATTGGATGGATTGGATTATGGGATGTATCTCTTCGGTTTCCTACTTAGTTCTTATCAATGGTAGGCCTTCTCAGTCTTTCCCAGCTTCCAGAGGTATTAGGCAAGGTGACCCGCTATCCCCTTATTTATTCATCATTCTTGTTGAATGCTTGGGTAGGACTATAACCAAAAAGAGGGAAAACAAAACCCTTGAGGGAGTTACCATTGCTCATGGAGCTAGACCTATCTCTCATCTTCAATTTGTGGATGACTCTACTCTTTTAGGTAAAGCTACAGTTAAGGAAGCTTCTAATATTAAGCAAATCATTAGTTGTTTTTCTAAGGCTACTTGGCAGTTGATCAATGAAGACAAATCTAAAGTTATTTTCTTTCAACTGCTCTGCTAGACAGGAATCCATGGTCTTGGATAAATTAAGATATAAGAAGACCTCTCTTCCAATCACTTATTTAGGTATTCCCATAAATATTCAAAGGCAGAAAAATAAAGATTGGAATTGGTTGTTGGACAAAGTCAAGAAGAAAATTGGAAAGTGGACCAACAAGTGGCTTTCTTCTAGGGGTAGAATCACCTTGGTAAAATCAGTCCTTCAAGCTATTCCTATTTATGTTTCTTCCATTTTGAATATCCCAAAGGTTGTTCTTCGAGAATTGGATCAAATCAGTCATCGTTTCCTTTGGAGTGGTACTAAGGAGAAAAGAAAATGGGCCTTGGTGAAATGGGATACTTTATGTCTTCCTAAGAGTGAAGGGGGGTTAGGATTCTGGTCTTCAATTAATAACAACAAAGCTTTAGCTGCTAAATTATATTGGAGGATGTTGCATAACCCCAATGCTCTTTGGGCCAATAATCTCCATGCTAAATATGCTGAGAACAAAAGTCCTGAAGACCTTGTTCGCTATCAACTTCCTACCAAAGGTTCTCCCATTTTAGCGGTTCTTAAGGCTGGTGAGGATTTGATAAAGAAAAAATTATTTTGGATCATTCATAATGGTCAACATGCAAATTTTTGGACAGATTCTTGGGATGGTCACAAGCCTTTGATAACTCGGTTTCCCGATTGGAGGCCTTGGATGGAGGAGCTTCACCGAGCTAATTGGATAAAGGTGGCTAATTACTTGTCGGTACCATACTTGGTAATTCAAAGGTTGGTAGATATTGGATCCCTATTGAGGACTGGCCTATTCAAATCCCAGAAAGGCAAAGACAAGATATCCAAGGCATCCTTCATATGAGATCCCTCTCTTGGTCCCATGAAAAAGATTGTTTTGGATGGAACAACACTACTAAGGGTGAGTATTCGGTTGCTCAAGGTTATTTGACCTTATGCCATAATAATCCCAACCATTCTTCTAACATATTTTCTCAATTGTGGGCTCAAAAGCTTTGGCCTAAGGTGAGGTTCTTTAATTGGCTTTTATTGCATCGTAGGGTGCTTCTTGGTGAGCAACTTATGAAGCGTGGTTTTCATGGCCCTTTTAGATGTGAAATGTGTGAAGAGAATGTAGAAAATATCAACCATATTTTTATTGAGTGTACTTTAGCCTCCGAGCTATGGAGGAGAATGGCCACTTTACTTGGCTTACAGGTGGTCCAATTTTTTTACTTTTGAACAACTTTGGAGGGATTGGCCTAATCAAGAGGGTGTTGATCATTTTATTAGGCGATTAGTTTGGATGGGTTCTACCATTCTTCTTTGGAATATTTGGAATGAAAGGAACAACCAAATTTTTAATCAAGATAGGAAGGATATTCACTATATTTGGCAAAAGACCATAGCCAACTTAGTTGAATCAGTCCATCAACTCCTTAATCACCCCCAAAACTCCCACCAAAGATGGGATCAAGTGATGCAAAGATTGAAGATTAAACCTTCTAAGGGCAACCAACTTAAAGGGAATGTGAGTATTAGTAAGATGGATAGGACTAGAAATTGGCAACCTCCTCCTAAGGATTTTGGAAAAGTCAATACTGATGGAGCCTCTAGAGGGAACCCTGGAAAAGCCGATGTGGGAGGAATTGGTAGACTTTCAGATGGCTCCCTGGTTTTTACTTTTGTTGAGAATTTGGGTATTCTTTCCAATAACCTTGCTGAGGGGTATGGTATCCTCAGAGGCCTTCAGGAGGCTACTAAGGTTGGATGGGAAAAGGTGTTAGTTGAGTCCGACTCTCAACTTATGATTAATATCTTGAAGACTCCTTCTAAGAATCATAAGGTGGATTGGAGAATAAAAAGAATTATTGAGAAGATTCAGTTAATCCGGATGGGATTTTTGAAAGTTGATTACAATCATGTGGTCGAGAGATCAAAACAAGAGTGTTGATGCTTTAGCTAATTGGGCTTTGGACAAAGGTGATCTTACTTGTTATGGCCACCCTCCTATATGGTGGGCTTCTCAAATTAGGGAAGCTCTTCTTTCTATCATTTATTTGGATGGCTCCAGTTCTGAAGGTACCTAGTTTCTTCTTGTTTTTTTTGTTTTTCTTCTCTTTGGTTCATTCAGTTTTTTTAGTTCCCTAGCTCATTCTATTCTTTATTTTGTTTCCTCTGTTGATTCTTGCCTTAATAGTCTTCTGGTCTAGATAGGTCATTGTTTTGTTCATTTTTTTTTTTTTTTCTTTTTTTTCTTCTTTGTTTTTTTGTTTAGTTTTTTAAGGTGGGTGGGTTCTTTTGTTTTGTTTTGTTTTTGTGTTCTTTGTGTTGTTTTTCGTTGTTCTTGTGTTTTTGTTGTTTTTTTTTTTTTAATGTTTTTTGTTATTGTTCTTGTGTTTTTTTCGTTCTTGTTCTTGGGTTTCTCTTTGTTTGTGTTATTTCGTGTTTTTATGTGTGAGTGTTTTCTATGTTTTTTGTTTTTTTTTATTGTCTGTTGTTGGTTGTTTTTTATTTTTATTTTTTATTTTATTTTTTAGGTTTTGGTTGTGTTTATTTTTCATGTTTTTTTTGGGTTATGTCTTTGTAGTGTTCTGTTGTTTTTGTCTTGTTTGTGTTTTGTTATGTGGTTCTTGTGTTTTTCTATGTGGTTTGTGTTGTGGTTTTTTTTTATCTTATTGTGCGTGTTTGGTTGTGCTTTTGTTTTTGACACACTCAAGGAGCATGTTTTTTATTTTATTTTATTATTTTTGTTGTTATTTACTTATTTTTAAATTGGTTTTGTGTGTTTGTTTGCTCCTTGAGTATGTCAAAGGTGGTAGGCCAGGTCCGAGTCCTGGGCGTTTTTGGTGGAATGGATACCCCTGCCTCCTTGGGTCTTACCCGAAAGTGGCATCCCTTTTGGGATGTTTTCCACAAAAAAGAAAAAAAAAAAGAACAAGTGGATTTGAGATAAATCTATATATGACCATGTAATGATTCTCCATATATGCTCTAACCATGTTGAGTTTTATAATAATTTAAAGAGAGGAAATACAACAACTCAAATAATAATGCAAGGGATTTATAGAGCAATAGCATGCACAATATTAACAATACTATTAGGCATCCACACATTATCAAGATAAGGTCATATTGATACAATGGATAAAGTGGATAAAGGGTACAAATACCAACACAATAATAATTAATTATAAATTAACCCTTTTTTACATAACACTAGGCATAAAGAGTTAGTTAATATTAACCATGACAAGGTTAAATTATGGGACCATGGCTAATGTACATCAAATCATATATTATACAATGATCGCCCATAGGATATCATATGCTTACATAATATAATGTCATCCTTGGCCAATAATGTGAGATTACATTTTATCACTTCCACAAGTAAAAATTACTAATTTGTTTTAACTAATTTTTGAAGAAATCAAATAGAAATTTGTAAAGCTTTATAAATTGATAATTGGATTGAATTGGTCAATAAGAACAATAAAAATATGTAAAACACCAATGTGTAATATGGTATGGAATACTACAAATATATTTATTGAAGAGAGTTGTATTAATAATCATGAAAAATAGAAATAAAGTCTCCTAGCAGGAAAGGAAGCCAAAGCTAGAGCTGAGTATAGAACAAATACAGCAGCAGGAAAGGATGCCTACCAAGAACCATAAAAAAATGACTGCATAGCATACTAAGAGTAGAAACACATTGTATTTTTTATTAGTAAAATTTTATCGAGATGATCTTGAAGGAACTTACCGAAGCTAACGATATGCTTATAGTAAGGGTGAATCCAGTGTAACAAGTTGAGCATGCTGGGGACTGAGCGATCATGATGAGCTAAAGATTTATCTATAATTTTTCTATGCATGTGAACAACATTTTAAAGAAGTTCATTTCGCTAGAATCATGGAGTGCACACAAAAAAGCTCGAAGAAAAAAAACACAAGTGACAGTAATTTATTTTTTTTGTAAAATATTTTATTTGCTAGAGGAAAAAATATGGGGGAGACAAAAAACCTAACATCGATCGATTTTTCTAGGAGATATCACGAGTATCATTTTAGGTATGGTATTTCTTTGGCTTTAGCTTTGAAAATATTTCATTGGCTAGGGATTTAAAAATAGGGACCTCTTCTTTGGGAAGTGATTTGTGGCAGTCTATGGGTTGCAATGACGATTGTAGCCTCACTTTTCAAACAAGCAGGTAATGATACCTTCTCCATTTTTTCACAATAATTTCCCTTTGATGAGGAGAAGTTGGATCATATGTGTCAAGTACTTAAAGCGATGAAAATTCCCCATCTAAAACCACCTAATCGTTGTAACAATGGTACATTTATGCCCAAGTTAGATGAGTCTCTTGTGATTGACGTGCCTCCAGCCCTCATCCAACAACCTTTGCTCATGTTTTCCACCCAAGCCCTTGCATGTAAATTTATGGAAATATGTCCTAGTCCAATCACAATCCAGAAATATATTAACACACATTGGGGGGTAAAGTCTCCTCTTATGAATTCATGATGATATGTAGGGGATACTTTGTTGTTACATTTTCCTCTATGGAGGATAAGAGCACTATCTTTCATGGAGGTCCCTAGTTTCTGGGATACAACCCACTCTAAATGATCCTATGGAGCACGACATATGATCCTGAAGAGGAGGAGCCTAAGGAAGTTTCTATTTTGGTAATGTTACCATTTTTTCCACTACACCTATGGAAAAAATCTTTAATGGAATTAATAGGGAATATCATTGGAACGTTCATTTATTAGGCTCCTCCAAAGATGAATATCACTATATGTGCATGCATCTATGTGCAACTCAATATAAAAAATGGTTTTCTTGAGCATATACCATTCAAGTATATAACCTACCATGAGCATGAGCATTTCTCTTGAAAATACCCAATTAAAAAAGCACAAGAAAAAAAGGAAGAACTGCTATTCTAGGTTGTCAAAAGGAGACCATGCAGATCAAGAAGTAAGAATCAACAACCTCAACCATAGGATCAAAAAATCTTCCAAAAAATAAATAAATTTGCAAGTCTTAATGAAGGAGAAAATGAAATCATCTCTCTAGATGTGATGACCCTAAAGATAAAGATAAGATACCTACAATTGAAGTTGAAAACTCACTAGAGATCTTAGGAGATACACTAGAGAACACAATAGCTAGAGAAGAAACTGATGGAAACTTATAGAAAGATATATAAGAAACACAAGTGGAGGAAATAGTTATTCCCAGGGGATTTTCAACCACACGATCTACAGCTAAGGGAAGAAAATCAAACCAACAACTCAAAAATGAGAAAGAATAAAAAAACTTGCAATCCAAAATGTAGGTCAGAAGTGAGGAGAGCTTCGTAAAAATAAGAAGCAATCCAAAAAATGAATATTATGTCATGGAACTGTAGGGGATTGGGAAGTCCTCTAAAAAAAACTATCTCAAAGTTCTAATATAGGAGAAAAATCCAACAATAGTATGTATTCAAGAAACAAAAATAGTAGAGGCAACACTGACTACATAATGGTAGAAGATATGGGCACAATCAGAATTGATAATTGTTGATTTTGTGGGAGCTTCAAGGGGACTGGATTTGTCTTGGGACCCACAATAATTAGTTTGTATCTTACAATATAAGCACAATAATTGGATAGGTACAAAATTTGTCTTACCAGATGGAATTAGTGTAGAAGTAATAAATTTTTATGGTCCAAATAATCCTATCCAAAAAAGAGAAGCATGGAAAAGCTTAGCACAATGGCTAGACAATGAGAAGTTTGAAAATATAATACTGGGAGGAGATATCAACATGATTCTCTACCACTAGGAGAAGTCTAGGGAAGATCCAAACAGAGATCTACTTAATAAAATTATGGCAAATAAAAGCTTACAAGACATTCGACCGACCAAAGGAAAGTACACTTGGAGCAATAGAAGAGTAGAGGCAAACTATATTAAAAAAATATTGGATAGATTTTTTATTAGTGAAAATATCCTAACACACTTTCCCCTCACTTCCAGTCATATCATTTAAAAATCTATCTTATATCATAAGCCAATTATCTTGGATAGCGACCAAAGCCACCCTAAAAAATTTCTTTTAAATACAACTCTGAATGGGCAGTAGAAGAATATTTTAGTGAACTTGTAGAAACTACTTGGAACCAATAGGCCCAATCCACCAACTCCTAAGAAAAGTGGAAAATAAAATTTTAAAAATTGAAGCACGTGATAAAAATGGTTGGTATAAAAAATGAGAGTCAAACCAAACAAGAAGTAGTTGATGCAACAACTAGAGCAGCTAGAAATATAAATTGGGGATCATCCTCCTCAACCATGGCAAGAAGATGCAAGAAATGACCTAATTTAGAAGCTCAATAAATTAAGCATTGAAGAAGAAACACATTGGAGGCTTAGATCCCAAATGGTTTGGCTAAGCAAGGGGGATAGTAACACCAAATATTTTCATCTAAAAACCATGAAATGTTGTTGAAGGAATGCAATCAAGGATATAGATCATGAAGGAACCACTTATATTGATATGGAGAAAATTTAAGGAACTTGCCAATCAAAATTACTCGGCTTTGTTCTCCAAAGAAAATGGTAACCCACATTCCCAGGGAATACTACTATAGCATATATCAAAACTATTAAGTTTAGAAGACAAATAGGATCTCAGTAAACCAATCACTATGGAGGAACTTAAGGAGATTATAGCAGCTCTACTAAAGAACAAAGCTCCCAGACCTGATGAATTCACAAACAAATTTTACCAACAATACTTACACATCATCTAAGAAGATTTGCTATGCATTATTGAGGATTTTAGGGTGAAAGGTAAGCTTCTTAGAGCCATCAACTCCGCTTTTCTAACTTTTATTCCTAAATAAAAATATGCCACTACTTTCTCTAGATTCAGACCAATTTCTCTTTGTAACTCTTCCTATAAAATTATTACCAAATTGTTGGCCAATAGAATAAATAATAAACTTGAAAAACTAATATCAAAATATCAATAGGGTTTCATGCCTTGAAAAAAATATATGATAATATCTAAATAGTGCATGAAGCCCTCCATAGTAGTAGAAAAAAAAACAAATTGTTATAAAACTTGATAATGTAAATGTCTTTGATTGAGTTAATATACAATTTGTAGAATAGTTCTTACAAAAGTTTGGATTACCACATCAGGTCATCAAGTGTATTAGAACATGCATAAAAAACCCATGGATAGCCCCCTTAATAAATGGAGAACCAACAATTTTCTTTCAGGATACAAGGGGAATTAGACAAGGGTGTCCACTATCACCATACCTTTACATCATTTTAGCTAAGACTCTTGGAAGATTAATTAACCATATTTGAAGAGAAAAAAAATAATAGGGATGAAGGCAGTAGTAGGATGTAAAGCTATAGCACATGCTCAATTTGTATATGATAACATTCTTCTATGCAAATCCACCAAGCAAAATGTTAGACAATTCAAGCTATGCCTAGATTGGTTCACACAAGCTACTAGATCTCATATAAACACTCAAAAGAGTCAGTTCTATATACAAAATATTGTAGCAATAATAGTTAGACACTTTTGCACTATCCTAGGATTTAGGTCTGGCATAGAAAATACTTTAGATATATAGGAGTGCCCATGATCTTTCACCTCAAAGCCTTAGACTGTTGGACCCCAACATTGGACAAGATGGTTAGGAGGATACAGAGTTACAGTAATAGTTGGTTCAATCTTGTAGGAAGGGTAGTATTGATCAAATTAGTATTAGCTTCTCTTCCAATATATCATATTAGTATATCATGCTCCCAAGTTTATTTTACAAAAGATATATGGAATCATATGCAACTTCCCATGGCAAGGAGGTAGGCAATAAAAAATAAAATAGGTCCACTTGGTCAATTGAGAGATGGTCACTAAAAGTAAAATTCAAGGACTAGGAATCAAAAAATTGAGATAGTTTCAAAATCATTGGGAGCAAAACTTCTTTGAAATATTATTAATCACAATTGATCATGGAAGCACATACTATTCAACAAGGATGTAAATAATAAAATAGGTATTCAAATGCTCAAACACATAGACAAACTTTCCAAAATGTAAATAATAAAATAGGTATTCAAATACTCAAACACATAGACAAACTTTCCAGAGCCTCATTGGTTTGGAAATATATAGTGGTTGCAAAAATCATAATAGAGGATAGAATTTCTTGGCTATTGGTATATGGTAAGTTAATTAATCTAAGGACCCAATCATAGGAAATTCACCATTAAGAGAGATAACTCCAATCAATTTGCAAAATCACTTTGAAAACCAAAGAATACTCAAATTAGGTGACTCGTTTTATTGGATCTTAGAAACTTTGAACTAGATCTCCCCTCCCATTCCATCTCAGCTTTAAGGATATTGGTATTATTTTAAGTCCCACATGACAATAATTAAACCTCTTCATCCCATGATTCTAGATAAATTTATTTGGGGTAGCATCAACAATAATGGAGAATATTCAGTGCATCTAGGAGTCCAACATCACCAGATTGGACCTACCAACAAAAAATTATTGATATTGTGGAAAAATAAAGCACCACCTAAATTGCAAGTATTCATTTGGCTAGTCTCTCAAAATAAAATATTAACAGGTGATAATCTACAAAAGAGGAGTATAGTAGGACCTCATGTTTGTTACAAGTGCAGGGAGAACAATGAAATAGTTTTCCATCTTTTGTTTGAATGTCCAAAGGCAATTTCAACTTGGTTAGGAATAACAAAAATTCTTGTTATTTCCTAATCTAGAAGGTTAACCATAGACACATGTTTTACCACATGGAACAATATAAAGGTAAACTAGCAGGTAAGCCCCTCCTAAAATATTTGTGGAGATCTATACCATATTTTGTCATTTGGCACATTTGGTTAGATAAAAACCAGAGGATTTTTGAAGGCAAAAGTAAGGACAACAAAAATCTAATACGAAGGATAAAAAAGAAGAATTAGTCCTAAATATCAAATCTAGTTTTTTTCAACAACAAGATGAAGAAGATCTATCACCCATAAAAATAAGAATGATCTACCAACTTAATCTCCAAGCTTTCCTGACACAGGAAGGCTACTGAGCAAACAATTATTTGCCTAACATATGTTTTCCAGCACTCTTCTTTGATGGTGCCTGCAAGTCCAACCCTAGTCAATCAGCGATAGGGTAACTGATTATTCTAGGACCTTATGATATCTTGTTCAAATACATGGTCAACTTGGTAACAACATCTAACAATGTGGTAGAGGCTATTGGATGTGAAATCAACTTAAAATTGGTGGTAAAGCAAGGAATCACTTAGGTCATAGTTTATTGGGATTCTAAACTAATAATAATAGCTCTTACCAAAAATAAATATTTTAGATATTTACAATTGAATATTATTCAAGATAGGATTAGACAAATAGGTAGGATAATTGGCAAAATATTCTATCAACACGTAATGCGGGGACTCAACAAAGAGTTTGACACACTAGTGAATCAGGCAATAAATATAGCCCCTGGTTATTACCACCAAATAATTAATAAATATAAGGGTAAGGGTGGTATGCGAGGATGATGAGAACTCCAATAATGAGGTCATTTTTTGTCTTCATGATCTATTTTTTTTTAGAATGCTTTGTTCACTTTAATCTCTCTGATTAGAGAGTTTTGTACCTTTTTGTTAAGTAAATAGATATTTTCCTTTTAAAAAAAAAGTAGCAACACTAAGCATCATAAGTAAACAAAAAATAATAAGAATACAAAGAAAACAAAGCATGCAAAGAGGGAGCATTAGACATTAGAGCAGTTTTTCGATACATGATAGGTAACTCTCCTTATTAATTTTTTTATCTTTGTAACTCTACATTAGAGATGAAAGTGTTAATTGCTTCATTAGCCAGGGCATTTGTGTCCTTGTTAAATTTCTACATGGTGTGAGAATATTTTATTCTAGTCATATTTTTCCCAATGCTTGATCCTATCTTGGACAATCCTCAATTGTAAATATTCAAGATATTTATTTTTGGAGAGTGTTTTCATGACCAATTTTGAATCTCCATACATCGATAAGTGTATTTTTCCCTCTATCATAGCAAGCCTCATTCCCATATCACATTCAAGTATTTCAACCACATCATTGGATGTGATTCCTAAATTTATTTTGAATTTAATTAGCACCTGCATTGCACCTGCAAGGATTAGTCCTACTACCGCTTGTCTTGGATTGGAATTTGATGCTCCATCAAAGAACAGTGTAGGATAGTGGATGACAGGAGCTTCCAAGTCAATAGGGTGATATATTATTGCTAATAATGCATGGATATCATGACTTTTAATCATATGACACTATTTTGGAGTCAAGTCTTCTTGATTTTGCTTTTGAGTAAAATTGGCTTTGAAATTAGTTGTGATATCCCAAATGATTCTCTCTATTCTTGCACCTATTTTGTTTTCTTTCCCTTTAAAGATCCATTGGTTTCTTTTCATCCATGTATGCTAAATTATAGTGTGTGGGATTGATTCCCATATAATTTTTACTAGAGGTATTCTATTGAGGCCTCTTCTATACTTTTCACTCCAATGGTTTAAACAAATTTCAATGTTTAAACTCCTTGAAAAGACCAAACCAAATCTGTTAGTAATTTCCAACTAGATAGCTATCACTTTTGGGTATTCAAATAGGAGGTAATTTATGGTCTCACTCTCCCTTAAACACCTAAGGAAGACATGAGGCCTCACTATGTTCCTCTTTTGCAATTTATCTCCTATTAAGATTTTGTCCTGCTGCACCAACCAAGTGAAGACTTGTAGCTTAGGTGGAATCCTATTTTTTCAAACTAAGGATAATTTTTGTTTACTGTTCCAACCATTTGGGAGTGAATTCCAAGTTTTATTGTATATTCCCTTGTATTTCTTATATCCCATACATAATTTGATTGAAAAAATACTTATTTATGGGTCTTATACCAGTATTCTACCTCTTAAAACAATTCCATTCATTTTGGAGATGCATAGGGAGAGGAGGAAATGTCTAGGCATGTTCCTCTTCTAACCATTCTATAAGGTCACTAAGCTTCTCAATTCCCAAACTTTGCAGTTGGTTTTGGAGATCAGGGTTACATATTTCTTGAAATGGAGGATTTCCAGGATCGAATCTTCCCATAAATTGATCTTGTTTCCATGGTATCGAAGATATTTTTTCTATAATTATTGCCTTGGCCTCAACTATATGCTTCCATATTAATGATGGACTAGTTAGTTTTCTATATTTCTTAATAATTGTATGCTTGTAGAGTTACTTGTGTATTTTTTGATCAATATATTCTTCTAGGGAGCTTGGGGTGGCTTTAGCATGTTCCATAGGAGCTTGGCACTTAAGGCACTACTTACATTTTCCATTTTTCTAATTACCAAGCCACCATAGTCTTTAGCTTTGGTGATCACATCCCAATTTACTAAATGTAATTTCTTCCTTTCCATTTGCCTTCCTCCCTACCATAGGAAGTTTTTAATTGTGCCATTAATCATATGAAGAATACTTTTTGGAGCATGATAAACAAGAAGTTGATATATTATGAGAGTGGATATAATAGACTTAATCAAAACCATTCTTCCCACCAGACTCAGCTAGCCATTGTTGCAGTTTTGAATTCTCTTAATCAACTTTTCTAGCATTGGACTTCAACTATTTTTAGGCTTTAGGTGGAAACCCATTGGGACTCCAAGATACCTAAATTGTTTCCTTGTTTGTATCCAAGGATTTTGAGATGTTTTGGGTGAAAATTTAGTTTTTTTATGTGTTAATTAATGCTCCAATGGATTGTGTGAACTCATCTCAGCATTCTTTGATTTGTATCACATTTTTCTTAATGCTTCTCCCATAAGAATGGTGTCATAAATAAACTGATCATGAGTAACTTACCTATATCCCACAACTACCTTAATACATGTGATTTTGTGGTCCCTTCTTGGCTTGTTGAGAGATCTCCCTAGAATCTTTGCTAGTAGGATGTAAAGATATGGGGATAAAGGGCAGCCCTATTTGATGCCCTTGGAAGCCTTGAAAATTTTGAAGGTTCTCCATTGATCAGTGGGGAGATCCAAAAAGCAATGATGCATGCTCCAATCCATATCGTAAGCTGAAGGAAAAATCCAAAATTAACTAACACCTATTCAAGAAAATGAATATCTACCCTATCAAAGGCATTAGCCATATCAAGCTTAATGGCTATATGCTTCTTTTTACATTTCCTATTGGTATGGAGAGCTTCATGCACCATTATAAGTTCGTTGATAGGAAGTTCTGCATGTGCAGATGGTGCAAAAAATGGTCGCCACCTTCCTTTATAATAGGCATATTAAATATGGTAGATGGCGCCTATGCTTTTTCCCCTATCATGAGCTACTAGTATTGGTCGGGCGTGCCACGTCGACCATCGCCTCTTCGCTTCAATGAACAAATTATGGCTGCCCAAAAAGAGTGGGACACGTGGTAGTTTTCCATTGGTTGAGGTGGGGCACAGGTAGGTATGCACTCGCTTGAGGCACGTTGGGTTTAATTTTTGCATGTGCACCCCCTTGGGGAGTGGGGTGCATGACTTTCGAGGTGGGCACATAGGGTTGTGCACCCATGCGACCTTCGAGGAGGTAGAGTGCGCTCGCCTCCATGGGGCACACATGTTGTGCGCCCTCTTTTGACCTTGTGTGCTCTACCATAGTGGAGCGCATAACCCGAAGGTGGGTGCATAACTTTGTGCACCCATCTTGGACATTAGCATGCGCCCCAAAGGGAGGGTGCACCAACTCGGGATGGGGCGCATAGCCTTGTGCATCCCGACTGAGGTAGTGCGCTCCACTCTAGAGTGGAGCACACTCGGCTAGGGTGGAGCGCACAACCTTGTGCACTCCGGCTAGGGTTGTGCGCTCCACTCGAGAGTGGAGCGCACTCGCTGGATGGGGTGCACAGCCTTGTGCACCTCGATTAAAGTTGTGCACTCCATGGTGGGGTACACACTAGACTTTAGGGTGCACGACCTTGTGCACCCCAAGGGACTATCATGCGCTCTGCCTCCCCGTAGAGCGCATGGACCATTGGTGGGGTGCACTACCTTATGCACCCCTAAGGGACTATGTGCACCCCCTCCTTCAATGGGGTGCATGGCTAAAGGTGGGTGCATGGCCTTGTGTGCCCACCCGGGGGGGTCCATGCTCCATTGGAGTGGAGCGCATCGGTTTGGCTCGGGGTGCACAACTAGTGCACCCGGGTGAATTGGAGTGCACCCCATGGGAATGGAGTGCACAGGGAAAATGTGGACTTGGCTCAAAAAGGTGGCTAACCTTTTTGGGGTCAACATCGACTCTGACTGGGACAAGGTGGCGGATGAAGGATGGTGACTTGAGGACTCCAGACTCTCTGGGTAGACTGATGTAGGACTAACACATGCACACTCTTTATTTTTTTTTACATACTAGGACCAAAGTTCTTCAGATGTTACCCATTGACTGGTATAGGCAGCTCCATTCCTTCCATGTCTTCCAACTTGTAAGTATGTTGCCCCACTATTTTTGTAATCTGGTAGGGGCCTAACCACTTGGGCTCAAACTTCTCTTTCTCTCCTGGCTTGTCATTTCTCGGGTCCCAATATAACACCACATCACCCAAGATGAAATTCTGCCCTTTAGCTTTCTTATTGAACAGTTCCACTATTTTGCTCATTTGGCCGATCATTCGTGTAACAACCTCCCTCCTGTCTTCCTCCAATTTCACCAATTGGTCCATTCTCCTTTGTAGTCCATTGGGTTGTTCATGATCCTGTAGTAGCAAGGAGAGGGCTGCTTTCTCCAGTTGTGGTGGCAACAATGCCTTTTCCCCATATACCAGCTCGTATGGTGACATGTCGGTAGCTCTCTTAACTGACAGTCTATCCACCCATAGAGCATATTTGAGTTCACCATCCCATCCTCTCTTATTCTTACCCAAGGACCTCTTAATTCTTGTTAGGAGGTTCTTATTTGAGGATTCGACCAGTCCATTACCCTGAGGGTAGTAATTAGCAGAGTGAGCCAGCTCAATGTTGTACTGATTGCAGAAATCCACCATCTCATAGGAAGTGAAATACTTGGCATTATCTATTACCAATTTTTTGGGGACTCCAAATCTGGTTAGTATATTTTCCTCCAAGAAGTTAATGATGGTTGTTGTTGTTGATCTTCTGATGGGGGCTGCCTCTACCCACTTGGTCAGGTAGTCAGTGGTAGTGATAATCCATTTGTGTCCTCTTGATGAATTGGGGTTGATCTCCTCGATTAAATCAACCCCCATTGAGAAAATGGAGTTTCAACAATGACGGGCTGTAGGGGCATGGCAGGAAAGTTCTTTTTCCCAATGAAGACTTGACAGCTGTAACAACTTCTGACTGCTTGGTAGACATCTTTGAATAGGGATGGCCAATAATATCCTGCCCTCATGATTTGGTTGGATGTCACTTTTGGAGCAAAGTGACCACCACAAAAACCCCTATGAAACTCCTTGATAATTTTGGGAGCCTCCTCTTGAGTCACACACAGCAGTAGTACCCCACTTGGATGCCACCAGTACAACCTGCTTCCCTGAAGATGATACTTCTGAGACTGTTGTTTGATGCTTCTTATTCTGCTAGCAATATTTCTAGGAAAGAAGGACAATTCTTTTAGATAGAGCAGGATATCTTTGTACCAATCAGAATTCTCATGTTCTAACTGTGGTTCCTGTTGCTCTCCTTGGGCCAAGACAACATTGTCTATCCACTATTCTTCTTTGTAGGCCATATATTTTACCAATCCTTGGCCTTTAATCATTTTTATGGCTTTGAACTCAACATCATATTGCAACAATTTAATCATCCATCTTGTTGAACTGCCTGTGGGTTCGGGCTGGGTAAGAATATCCTTGATGGCAATATAGGGCACACAGGCGATCACTTTGGAAGCTCCAAAAATACTTTTGAAATGCTCCAAGGCCTGTATGAGGGCATATGCCTGCTTCTCAATTGGTTTGTATCTCAGTTGCACCCCTTTCATTCCTGAGCTCATGAATGCTATGGGATTTTCATTCGCTTGTTCGTCCTTCTGAGATAATACTGCTGCTATAGTGTGATCTGAGGCAAAAGAGTACAAATTGAAATTCTTGGAATGATTTGGACTGGTCAAGATAGGGGCAGCAGTAATAGCATCCTTAATCTGTTGGAAGGCTTTAAGGTTACCCTCCTCCCATTTGATTTTAACATCCTTCTTGATCATGTCATTAATGGGTTTAGCAATCTCGACAAAATTAGGCATGAATCTCCTAACAAAATTAATTTTTCCGAAGAAGGATCTGATCCCCTTAAGGCTTTTGGGGGGTGGTATTTGTGCAATTGCTCTGGTTCTTTTAGGATCGATGTTGACTCCTTATTTTGAAACTACGTGCCCCAGTAACTTACCGTGAGAGGCTCCAAATAGGCATTTCTTTGGATTCAATGAGATCCCATATTCCTTGCATCTTTGAAATACTTGGGACAGGTGAGAAAAGTGGTCTACAAAATTCTTGGAAAATACAGTAATGTCATCTAAATAAACCACCACTATTTTAAACATTAGCCCCTTGAAGGCGAAATCCATGGCCCTCTGGAAAGTAGCCCCAACATTCATCAACCCGAATGGCATCCTTTGGTATTCGAAGGTACCCCAAGGTGTGGTGAAGGCAGTTTTAAAATGATCCTCAGGATTTACTAGGATCTGGTTATACCCTGAGAAACCATCTAGCAGAGATATCCGTGAAGATCCCACCACTGCTTGCAATAGTTGTTCCATATTGGGGAGAGGATAATTATCCTTGAGGGAAATTTTGTTCAAATTTTAGAAATCTACACACAACCTTATCTCCCCGTTCTTCTTTCGGACTGGGACTAAGTTTGCTATCCATGAGGAGAACCTCACCTTTTTGATGATCTTGGCATCCAATAACTTTTGCACTTCTTTTTGCATTACGGGGTGTAGTGTGGGGTTGAACTTTCTCTGCTTCTACCTAAAGGGCTTGGACCCTTCTTTTAAGGGAATAATGTGGGTCATAATTTCAGTGTTGAATGTCCTTAAATCATCATACCCCCAAGCAAAACTATCCCTATTTTTTCTTAGATATTCTATGTACTGCTTCTTTTCTTTTGTTGGTAGTGACCTATCAATTCTTACCTTCTTAGGGTCACTAACCATCCCTACATTAACTTCCTCACCTTCTGACTCACTGGGTGCTGCTCTATGGGCTTTGTCAAAATCATCGAACAAGGATTCCAAAGCTACTAACCCCCTAGGTATTTTATTAGTCTTTAACTAGATAACCTCGATGGGAGTGCCTATAATATGCTGCAGCCTTTCCTCATCCTGTTCATCACATATTACCCCTACAAACTGATTTTGTACTATCATGAAATCTCTTATGTCTGCATCATCCTGAAAAACTTGCAGGTACACTACATTGTCCGGGACTGAGGGGTGATAAACTAAAATGGTGGGGAATCTGTCCATGAATTCAGTGTCAATTTTAGGATCATCTGCTCCAGAGGCGTTCACTACCAGTAGGTTAGCCACGTGATTTTTTTCCCTAGGAATATGTGAGATATTGAATGCCATAAATTTTTTTATCTCATCTAGAACAACCTGTTTATACTATTTTAATCTGGGATGTTTAGTTTGATATTTCCCCCTTATCTACTGGATAATTAATTCTGCATCTCCATACACAGTCAGATAGTTGATTCCAAGTTCTTTTGCTTTCCTCAACCCGAGAAGTAGGGCCTCATATTCTGCTACATTATTGGTGCAGGGGAACTCTAATCTGTAAGGTATTCCCAGGTAGTTACCCTTTATGTCAGTTAAATTGATTCCAGCCCCAACACCGGTTTGTGATTTTGCCCCATCAAATGTTAAAGTCCACATTTCAGTGGTGAGAACCCTGTCTGATTCGGCATCTGCCACTGCCTTAAGTATGGGGTCTAACCCTTCAACATTAGGTACCTTTTTAAGAAAAGGGGTGTGCCAAATGGAATAAACCCCTAATTATTTTTCTTCTACAGAGCTTACCAAATTGACCGTGGTGTTATCAGGCTTCATCAGCTCTACTAATATTTTGTTGAAGGGTTCTCTTCTTAATGTGGCTTGTTCTTTGGAGGAGAGGGGAATAGTAGCAAATGACCAATCTAACTGAATTGATCCTCCCAACTGCTCTGCCCAATGTCTTGATAACAACAGGGAGAAAAATGGGTCCACGTCTACAACTGCCACGTCCATGACAATCCCCTTCTTTGGATATTGATCTAAGAAAACTAGGAGGCCTGTAATTATTCCTACATAAGGAACTTGCCTATTGTCCATGATAGAAATAGGGGGGAATCCTTGGTGCACATCAACCCCAATTGGTCAGCCACTTGCTTCGGCATTACATTGTGAGACGCCCCACTGTCCAACATGCAGTTGTGTATTACATATCTATCTCCAAAACTAGATGTATACCTGAGAGAGATATAAAATGGCCTAACGAAAGCAGGAGTCCTGTTTGATGGGTTTGAACCTGAGGTGGCCAAAACATGACTGTCCCCCTGATCAGCCAGCCCAAAGGCCTTACATATTTTCTCTCGGTATTTTGGGACGGTCATCAATTCTCCAAAGGTGATATTGATTTTTTGTTTTGCCAGTTCCATCCCTATATCAAATTTTGTCCCTCTAGGCCTGATAGTGGTATTAACAGGTTCTATTTTATCATGGGGAGGAGGAGATTTAGCCTCTTGACATCCCTTTATATTCTCAGGTTCTCCCTCATTTTTCTTATCAGCTTTATCAGGGATAGTCCTATTGCGTAACCGGGTGGCATGGACTCTTTCCAAAGTTTCAACTTCCTCAGTTGTGGGTGTCAGTTTACCTCTTCTGATTTGTTCAAATCGGTCATTTGGGGGTCTTCTCAAGATTTTTACATCATCATTGGCAAAGGCAGTGGGGCGACTATTGGGATGCGATGACTGATTTGCAGCCTCTGGGATTGGGGGACTGTCTACAGTTTCTTCCCACTTCCAATAAGCATTTATTCTGATTTCTTCATCGGAGTCCTCTTCCAAGTTAACTTTTGAATGCAGGCTATGGAAGATGCCACAATCGGTGGGGTTATGAGGAGCATCACAAGTAGGGCAGAAGAATGGGAAATCAAAAGCTATATTGATAGAGGCCATGGGGTTGGGAACAACATCAAGATCTTTCTGATTTTCTTTCCTTTTCCAATTGTTACCTGAATTTCTAGCCCCTTCATTACCCCAGTTTCTGTTGAAGTTTCTTCTGAAGGGAGGTCTATCACTGTCCTGGGGCCGAGAGGGTTCCCCATTGTCATTTTTGTCTCTCTCCATTTTGGACAGTCTGTTATTTATTGACAAAAACATTTCAGTAACTTGGGAAGACAGTTTCTCAACAGGATCGACTTCTATTTTCTTTAATATACCAAACCCCACCTTCTTGCTTCTCTTATCTGGCTGGCCAGGGCTAGGATCTATGGAGGTAGACTTCATTTTTCCACTGTCGATCATATCTCTTTCTATTACGTTGGCCCATTCCATACAGGCATCGATAGTAAGTGTGGGATGTTGTCTCAACTCATAGTTGAAATCTCTAGGAAAAGCATTCTTGTAAAAGCAAATAGATTGATGGTCATTGGGTCTAAGGGCAGTGGGGATTCGGTTTCTGAGCTTAGTGAAGCACCTGTTAAAATCATCAACAGTCTCGTTCTCCTTTTTCTTCATGGTGGCCAGCTCTGTTAATAGGGACTGCTCATTTTTTTCTCCCCATATTTTCTTAGGAAGGCCTCTTCAAGTTCGTGGAAGGTTCCAATGGTATCAGCTTGGAGGTTGTTAAACCATTCCCTAGCATATTTCTCTAGGGTCTATAAAAATAATCGGAGGATGACGTCCTCATGTTCTACCTCTAGGCTGTCCATGGCATATAGAAAATCCTTCAAGTGATCCTCCCCCATCATAGTGTTGTCGCCCAAGAATTTAGGTAGATATTTATGAGCCTTAGGGGGCAATGGGTTTAGAACCTGAGGTAAGACAAAAGGCCTATACCTATTTAAACGCCAATTATTCAAATGTGGGTTGGCCATTGGTGGAATTGGGCCCCTTAGGACAGTAGATATAACAGGGGAAGTACTATTTCAAGGATTTTGAGGAATGTGTGGGAGACTGTTACCACTCTGACAACTTGAAGGAACAAAAATTAAAGAGTGCTTTTGCTTTTTGTTTGTTTAGAAAAGTACCTGTGGGTCCGGTAGTTTGGGGTAGAGCTCTTCATTGCTTTTTCATGTAGCCACCAGATCAGCTTCCTTGTTTTTAGAGTCGCCAGCACTAGGTGCAAAGTGGAACACTCTCTCTGGCTAAGATTGCTCAGCCCGAAAACATACAACCTCATAGGGGGAAAAAATATATGTCGCAAGGGGAGTAATATGACAAAAAGAAATTACAAGGGCCTCCCTAGAAACGGCGCCAAAAACTGTTGTGGAGTTTTTTCGCTTACCCTCAAAATATTTGTCACGTCATGGGAAACTCTTGAGATCACAACCAACACTGTGGATTCTAGTAGATCCACCTCATTAACCTAGGACAAGATTACTTTTGATAGCTCAAGACAGACTAGGTTGGGTAAGGAAACCCCAAGCAGTGGGTCCTTCTACTAATTCTATATGGTGCACATGCCCACTATGCCAGACAAAATATTGTTATTTTGTTGTTTTAATATTTTTGGTGATCGAACCTATCAATATTTAAAACCTATAAAACCTAGACCGGTGCCTTATCCATTACAGAGTCGTAGCAGTTTGATAAATGACTTTAGAAAGATAACAGAAAGAAGAACTAGTTCATTTTACTCCATTCAAATGATGTAATGTAAATAAAATAATTAAACTAGTGAGGGAAAGCATTATTTATGGATTCTGATTGCAGTAATACATAAATAAGCTAACACAAGACAATCACACAAAATATGCCAAGGGAAGAGTTGAGATTTTGATTAATATAAGATATGCATAGAACAGATCATCAGAGTGCTTGATCCTCATATGCCATTTGAGTACAATAAACCCCCGATTTGAATGTTCAGAACAAGGGGTATCTCCTCTCCATCCTGATTGTAGTGACGTAAGAGTTCTCAACTCCAGCGCGTTCCATAGGAAATAATCATAGTGAACAATGCACCTTGACAATCCCTGGTAAATGACAAGAGAAGGGTGATAAGAAACACACATAGGAGATACAAGGGAAAATATGACTCAAACAATAGACAAAGCTATACCTAGCTTTTCTCTCTCAGAGGTTCGATAAAAAAGTGTTGTAGCAGTCTTCTCCTTCTTATAGCATGAGTTGCTTGATTGTTGTGACCGCCCACCCTGCTGGAATGATCATGTTGTACCCAAGCCTGGGATGCACTCAAAAAAGGCCATGTATCCCACGTTCCCTTCATGCAGGTGGAGGTTGTGCACTCCCACTGGTACTACCTTGCGCTGGTGGTTGTGGTCCTTCTGGGGCATGTGTAGTGGCAGTGGTGGGCCCTACTCCTACCCTATGGTTTTGAATGGCTTGGTCAATAAATTCCCAAGCCTCATCGTGAAAGGTCAGAGAGAAGAGGAGCAGGTTCAAATCTTGGGTGGCCTCCACTACCCGATCTTTAGCCCATAGTACATTGTTATTGGTAAACTCACATAGGCGGTCTACCATTTCCACCAAAGTCATAAAATGTGTGGATGGCTTATCACCAGACTCCAAATCAAAATTTTGGATCTTCTAAAAAACAAAATCCTTGATGACTGGTGCTCACCCAAAATCCTCGATGGAGAGGCTACAATCGACCAGCTCATCATTGACCTCATATTCAGATTCTGCCACTTCTTGGCCCCACTGGCACCAATTTTGCTCATTCTACAAAAATAGGGAGACCTTGATGTATTCTTCTACAAAGAAGCATAGGGACTCATCTGCTAGAACAGTCGATAGCCCAAAAATAGGTACGTAGTCCTCCTGAAATCTCTTATAGATTGGCATGATTGCATCTATCCTTTGCCTCCCACACTGTAAGTTGTCCTGGATGAGGCCTACTGCTCATCTCATAGCATAGATATCTATTAGGATGGACTCCAGATATCCCATTTTAACTTGGATTTTTTCCTTCATCTCCTGTTTGAACTCATCCGTCGACCCGAGTTGGATGCTAGCCTATGTAGTGCAAGGAGCTGGCATCTTTAGTTTATCAACTTCGGCCTGAAGTTGCTTGAATTTGAGTTGTAGAGGCTCAACTTCGATGGCCTTGGCTCTCCATCCTTCCATTTCCTTTTCTACTACTTTGACCACCTGTGCTTGAGTGGCCACCTATGATTTCATCATTTGGATGGGCGCAACAGATGCTCGGATGACACCTTTGCTGGTATCTATGGTGGCCTCCCTCATGCTAGGTGGCAAGGGGATCTCAAAAGAGGCAACAGGTGTATTGGTGGTTTCTTGTCCAGCTGCTCCCCCATGCCTGACTATCCCCTTACTTGGAGATCTTTGTTCTTCTATATCCTGGATCTGATCTTCTTCGTCAGCTATGAACTGGCAAGTGTCAGTGACCCTAGCCATCATAAAATTTTCCACTCCTTGATCTGAGGATTCAGTCCTTGCCTTTTTATGGGTAGGGGACCGTGTGGGACTTTGCACTTCGTAACCCCTCAAAATATTTGATAACCCTCCAGCTTGCACTATCTTCTTCATCACCCTTGGCTTAATTTGATGCTCCTCTTGATTTATCACTAGGGTGGCGGAATACCATGAGGGTTGAATTTCTGCCAATTGTCCTTGCTCACGTGGACTTATTAAAGCTAATGCTGATGGGGCAGTAGTCTGTTTGGAAGAGCCAATGGCCAACTCCTTTCCTTTTGAAGTGGCAATGGGGGAACTAGAAGAGGAGGGAAGCTTGGCCTGCTCGTCAATGATTTTCATCATGACCTCAAAGAGGTCAGAATCTTGTTGAGCTATTTGTAGGGTGGGATCCTCAAATTCTTCAGGAGGAGCTACTGGAACTAATGGGGCCATCTTGTCCACCAACAACCCCCGATGCAACTTAAGCTGGGCGTTGTAATCACCAACAACCTCCAATCTACTATAAGGACGCTGATCCTTGGGCATCCTCCATATCAAATCTAGCATCCAGTTATTTTTGAAGGCCTCTTGCATCGCATCTTCAAAATCATCACCACTGTGTGTGACTGCCAGGAGGGCCAACTTGCCGGTAACCTCTCTCCTATGGTGGTCATCCGGGTCGTAAGCTCTCCAAGCTACCTCGGGGAAGCAGTAAGTATCCATATTCCAGATGGCCCACAATGGAGCAAAGTGGCCGAGATAGGTGTAATGCCCCATTGTACAGGGAATGGGCAACCACTTTACTGGTCCTTTCTTCCTCAGGTGTCTAATCTTCACTTCCTCGGCCATTTGTCGAGTAATTTCAAGGATGGCGATGGAAGTCGGGCAGTGAAAAGGTAGTGCCTTCGGGGGCAGTTTTGACCCATAAATTCTGATATAGGAGAATTCTTCTACGTAAAAGTAGTCTCCTACTTTTTCCTAGCACAGAAATTCCCTAACCCCCATCCCGATTCTATCGAGGAAATTCCCACACATCCGAAAGTGTACCATGGGGAGGACCTTCTCAAAGAAGGTTGCATAGCTAGAACACCCCTCCTGGATGCATAGTAGCCTATCCTATATGGTGGGCATGTTTACCCCCCTATTTGGGCCACCAAGGTCTTGTCCAGCTGTGCAATAAATAGATGAATGAAAAAAGAATAGTATGAGAAGGGAGGCATCTCCCTTTTATTGGCCATTACGGCCTCCTACAATAGTCGTAATTCCTCATCCATTTTGTCATTGATGACATCCTCCCATCGATAGAGAGGGGTCCTATCTATTCGGTTACATTGGAGGATTAAAAACATCACCTCCTTAGTGATAGGCTCCAAATATTTCACTCCCAGGGCTAGATTGATCATGTCAGCGTAATCTTGTGCCCAGGGATGGAGCATGAATTTCTCGATGGGGAAATCTGCTGGTCTTATTTTCCCCCTCTTCAACAGGCTCTGGGGGAATGTCGTATTCATCATGTAATTGGCCTAAAGGGCCAATATTTTGAAATCCACCACCCTGGAAGCGACGGCCAAACCAAAAACCTATCGAATCCTGTCGACCGATATCCGAGCTACTGCCTGACCATTGAAGTCATGGATGGTGCGCACTCTAGAGTCATAGGAAACTATGAGCCATGCCAACATATCGGAGGAGTGGTACACCTTTGGACAAGTCAGTCGACCGAGGTTCGTGTTCCATTTGTTACAGACAGGAGCAGGTCTGTTATTGTCCCGATAAGCCCATGCATAGAGATCCCTCAAAAGTGTCGGGTGGCGCTGGTTATCCTCCTCCGTGGGATCGAATGAGTAGATGGTGACTCCTTCCACCTCTTTTTGTTGTTCTTCGATGATATCCCTACTGGAGTCAGGAAAATTTTCAAATGCCTTAGGGTTCTGTGCCCTCCCTGGCCTCTTGTCAACCGGCCATGCTCCGGTAATTCTACTGATTCTCTTCTGGATGAGTGATGCATCAGAGACCAGGGAGCTGGTAGATGCCATTTTTCTCAAACTATTATGAATTCTTCGCCCCCTTTGCTACGATTTTTCTCTGTGCTCTCTTCACTTCGCTCGACCTCATCGATAGGCAGTTCTGCATGCGTGGATGGTGCAAAAAATGGTCACCACCTTCCTTTATAATAGGCATATTAAATATGGTAGATGGTGCCTATGCTTTTTCCCCTATCGTGAGCTATTGGTATTGGTCGGGCGTGCCACGTCGACCGTCGCCTCTTCGCTTCAATGAACAAATTACGGCTGCCCAAAAAGAGCGGGACACATGGTGGTTTTCCATTGGTTGAGGTGGGGTGCAGGTAGGTATGCGCTCGCTTGAGGTGCGTTGGGTTTAATTTTTGCATGTGCACCCCCTTGGGGAGTGGGGCGCATAACTTTCGAGGTGGGTGCATAGGGTTGTGCACCTGCATGACCTTCGAGGAGGTAGAGCACGCTCACCTCCATGGGGCACACACATTGTGCACCCTCTTTTGACCTTGTGTACTCTACCATAGTGGAGCACATAACTCGAAGGTAGGTGCATGACTTTGTGCACCCATCTTGGACATTAGCGCATGCCCCAAAGGGAGGGGCATGACTCGGGATGGGGTGCACAGCCTTGTGCACTCCATTGAGGTAGTGTGCTCCACTCTAGAGTGGAGTGCACTCGATTGGGGGAGTGCACAACCTTGTGCACTCGATTGGGGTTGTGCGCTCCACTCGAGAGTGGAGCGCACTCGGCTAGATGGGGTGCACAGCCTTGTGCACCTCGACTAAAGTTGTGCACTCCAAGGTAGGGCACACACCGGACTTCGAGGTGCATGACCTTGTGCGCCCCAAGGGACTATCATGCACTCTGCCTCCCCGTGGAGCGCATGGACCATTTGCGGGGTGCACTACCTTGTGCACCCCTAAGGGACTATGTGCGCCCCCTCCTTCAATGGGGCGCATGGCTAAAGGTGGGTGCATGGCCTTGTGTGCCCACCCGGGGGGTCCGCGCTCCATTGGAGTGGAGCACATCGGTTTGGCTTGGGGTGCACAACTAGTGCGCCCGGGTGAATTGGAGTGCACCCCATGGGAATGGAGTGCACAGGGCAAATGTGGACTTGGCTCAAAAAGGTGGCTAACCTTTTTGGGGTCAATAAGTGGTATTACAACAAATCTTAGATATTATCCATGTATCACTTGGAAATATTTGAACCTTGGTCTCATCCTTAAATGTTGAGGAATCTAATCGATTGAGATAAATGCCACTTGATTAGTTTTGCATGCAAATTATTATAGGTTTATTTTTAAATAAAATAATCACTATAGGATATACTAGTAAATTTTAGTAGATTTTGAGTTATAGTTTCCTCTCCATGGATCTATTTACAACTAAAAATTAAGAATCATCCCTAATATTACATCATCACCACATAGTGGTATTACAAGAAATCTTAGATATTATCCATGTATCACTTGGAAAGATTTGAACCTTGGTCTCATCCTTAATTTTGAGGAATCTAATTGATTGAGCTAAATGCCACTTGATTAGTTTTGCATGCAAATTATTATAGGTTTATTTTTAAATAAAATTATCGCTATAGGATATACTAGTAAATTTTAGTATATTTTGAGTTATAGTTTCCTCTCCATGGATCGATTTACAACTAAAAATTTAGAATCATCCCTAATAAAGGTTAGTAAGGACCTTATATAGAAGCAAACCTTGTTGCTCAAATATAGGGTAGCTTTTGATAAATTTAATGGGTCTTAACTAGGGGCTTTGGCCTTGAGAACATAGATTGATAGGAGTTGGAAGTCTCTAGTAGTAAGTCTATCCTTTCTTCCCAAAGTTTTCTTCCTAGCCATTTTTTGTTCCAAGTAGGAAAGATATAGAATCCTAAAATGGGGTCCTTGGTTTATGGGAAGAGGATTCTTTATTACTCACTGGTATGAAGGCTTTTGCACTTGAAAACATAAATCTATCCTTAGTAATAGTCTATTGTAGGATGTATGGTTTGATCATTAATTCAAAATAAATGGTTACCTTCAAGGCAATATGCAACACTCTCAAATAATTCCTTAATATTTCAAAAACTACAAAAGATGAATTCTTAGCTATTTATGCTCAAATATTGGTCATGAATGATATAATTAAAACTTTACTAGAATAATAATTCTTAAGTATGGGGGTACATTATGGACCTAAACCTTAGATTATAAAAGCATATCTTTTAGATGTAAAATATGTTATAAGGTGGAACATATTGAGAGATCATTCCCTAAGAAGAGTCTGATAGAAATACATGTAGAAATCCGCAAGAGAAATTTACAAATGAATGTGGATAAGGATAGTTTTCAACTTATAAAAAAGAGGTCTATATAAATGAAATTAAATAAATAATGGAGACTAGTAAGGAAAGATATTGGAATAAATACCAATTCTTTCAAGGCTTTAGCCTATGAAGAAAAAGTAGATCAAATCTTAGAGGATGCAGTATAATAGGATCATAATATAAAGAAGGGACATTCCCAATTTAAGGTCCACTAAACCTAAGGAATGTGTCTTATCATATTCTAAAGACTCTTTTGAAGCACCATGCACCATTCAAGAGAATAAAAGTGGTAGATAAAATGCAATGTTAGATGCTTATACCTCAATTATCAACAGTAAAATACCAAAAAATGAGCAAGACAAGTCAAAAGCTTCCATAGCAGAGTCAAAAGAGGATAAATCTAACGAAAAGGAAAGTTGTAAAATAATATTTGAGAATAGAATAATAATACCTACTCTTGATATTGGTAAGGCGTGAAGAGGAAAACCCTTAAATTATCAAGCAAGATCCAGGTAAGCAAGAGCAAACATAGAGAAAGGAACACAAACTAAGTTGGTTGAATTTATCTTTATCAAACAACATAATGATATTGGTAATTTGTATACGGGGCCAATAGCCCCTAAAAATACATGATTAACATCACATGGAATATAACGGATGCTAATTCCCCCTCAAATAAAATATGTACCAAGGACCTCTATTTAAGTATTAAGATTGATATTCTTTGTCTCAAATAAACTAAAATGACAAAGGAAGAAGTTTCCAAAATTATGAAAGTAGTTTGGACAAGATGTGAATAGAATGCTATGGATTTTGAAGGAGAAACAAGGGGAATTCTAACATATTAGAATATTTTTAGAACCTCCTATGAAACCATTCATAAAACTAGGCATTGAATAGTCTCATTAGTCACATGCTACTTTGTAGATATTCATTTCATCCTTATCAATGTCTATGGACCTACAACTTAGTTAGGAATATTAGAAGTATGAAGTGGGATTGAAGCCTTTATTAAAAGTAATTATCAATAAACCAATAAACCCAATTTATGATCATAGAATATTTTAATACCATAACCAAGTTGGATGAAAATTTTGAGGGAAATAGGAAAATAACCCAAATTATGAGAGGTTGTGTTTGATGAGGATAAATATACATGGACCAAAATTAGGAGACACTAGAACCTAATAGCAAAAAAATAGACAAGATGCATACTCTTATATCATTGGCTAGATAAAGGGACTTGTGCTAAAATTAATACCTTGATAAGGATTGTTTAGATCACTGACCAATAAGAGTTAAAATGGTGGTAGGTGAAATAAAAAATCATATTTTAAATATGAGAAAATGTTGGAATACCATCCTTAATTTATTGATATGATAGCGTAAACATGGAATTCTTCAAGAAATAATGGGTTGTATATACTTCCAAAATAAATTAAATCAATGACATCTAGATTAAAAAATGGAACAAGAATACTTTTGGAAATATTTTTGAGAAGAAAGAAGAACTAAAAGAGAAAATTCCAAAATTCCAAAAAAGTGAGCATAATAATCCAAGCTCGTTGGAAAGGAAGTTACTTAGTGAATATCAAAATATTTTGAATAAGATAGAGAATTTTTTGGAGATTAAAATCAAGAAAGACTTGGTTAAAAGGAGATACAAATTTAAAAAAAAATTATAGGATGACAATAGTACAAAGATCAACATCCAAAATTAGTAGAATTAAATCAATTGAAAGGGTTTTAATTGAAGACTAGAGTGATATTAGAAAAGAGGTCAGGTTTCTTTTACCAGAATATTCTAGGATCAGAAGAGTTTGAAGTTCTTAATGATAAACTACTACAAGTACCTTCACTTATAATAAATGAAGACAATAGGAAACTAATGGAGCCTATTACTCTATAAGAAGTTTATTTAGCTCTTTTCTCTTTTGATAAGGATAAATCCCTAGGTCTATATGGGATCTTTGTAGTATTCTATCAACATAATTGGGATATAGTGAAGGATTCTTTATTGATGGTAGTGGAAGTAAAACAATATATTCCTTATAAAATAAATGCAACATATCTTACCTTGATTCCAAAAAATAAGGATGCATATTTGTTTGATTTATTTAATCTCATAAGCCTGTGTAATAATGACATATAATATAATCTCCAAAGTGATGGAAAATTAGTTAAAACCATTGTTAGACAACATTATTTTAGAAGAGCAAGGAGGATTTATGAAAGAGAGAGATTTTGTATTGGATCATAGTAGCTCATGAAGTCATGCATTCAACAACTTCAAATAAAGAGAGAGTAATAATATTAAAAGTGGATATGATTAAGCCTATTATAGGGTTAAATATGATTTTCTTTTTGTAGTATTAGAAAAGTTTGGAATTGGGAAGAAATAGGCTAGTTGGAATAAAACTTGTGCCTCTACAATATCTTACTCATTGTTGGTCAATGTCTTGGTAATAGAATCATTTAAATCTCAAAGAGGTTTTAGACAAAGAGATCTTCTATCTCCATATCTATTTAATATTATGTCAGAGGTATTGGGTAGGAACTTGAAGAAGGCTAACAAATATGGGCTAATAAGTGGGCTTAATACTACTAATAATATTGACAACATCACCCATCAATAGTTTGTAGATGATATAGCCTTTTTGGGAAGGGAAAGGATAAATGAGGCCATATCTTTGAATAACTTATTAAAGAAATATGAAAGAGTGTAAGAGTAGAAATTTAATATGGAAAAATCCAAAATTTACTTTCTAAACACTCTAACTAGAATCCAAGCAAGGATATACATGTTATTTCAAATGGAGAAAGCAAATTTCGAAGCAACTTATCTAGGGATGCCTTTATTTTATGGGAGAATGAGGATAGAATTATGGAATCCAAATATAAGTAAATTTTAGACTAAAATACCAACATGGAAAATTAGATGGTTATCATTAGTAGGAAGAGTGAAGCTAATTAAATCAGTCTTATAGGCCATTCAAACATATTATATGTCCTTGTATACTATACCAAAATAGATAGAGCTAATTTTATCTATATATACCTCAAATTTCATACAATATTTTTATCAATTATATTAAATAAAATAAATTTTATAAGCATGTCTCATTAGCAAGCAACATAATCATAAAATCACATACAATAATTTATTTGGTTACAATAATACTTTGTTGACATTAAAAACTAAAAATTTAGCATCAACTAGTGCTAGTAGGGTTGACCAATTTTATTAATGCTATGATGATGATAATCTAATGCTAATTTTTTCTCTTGTGAAAAATAATCAAACTTCTCATACATAAAGATAAAAGAAACTCTACAAATTAAAAATAAATTAATGAACATTGGTATATAACTTGTAACAATCAAATATTTCCAACTATGTAACCACACTATCTTTGTATATATAAGATAACAAAGCACCCTATATAATTTTATTACAAACACAAAACCTAAACATACAATAAAAGTATATGTATAACTTGAACAATGACTTGTCACACATTCAATACTTTGTTGATACCTTGACATGATAGATGATCACTTTATCCATGCACAGTTATATTTAATATTGTTTCTATAGGGTATGGAGCTTTTCCTTTTAATAACCTTTTGGTGGTATGAGAACATTATGGGTTAGTCTTATGTTTATTTTTTCATTTATCCTGAGTTAAGTCCCTTGTAGTATTTGGACTCTCTTTGACTTCAATCTTGAACTAAAGGTTTACTACTCGATTTTTCTTTCATCATCACTTGGCTTGGTTAAGTAATTGTATATTATTAATGCAATCTCCTTAGGCGGTTGGTCAGTATTGGCTTGATGGCTAAAGTATGATGGAGTGTCATTTTACATTGCAGCTTTTTGATAATATCTTAAGACTAATCCTAAATCAAATGTAAGGAACATAATATCAAACCATTGAATTTTTTAATAATATTTAAAAGTGAAAAACATGATTTCAATTTAGTGAAATAGTTTCACATTGAAGCATAAGTTTGATTCTATAAACTTGGGCACTCACAAAATTTTGTGATATTAAACATGAAGAAGAGGTACAATGGAGGAGCAAACTTGAAGCCACAACCACTTGGCATATATTGAATAGATAGCATCTAGGTGGGCATACAATTGGACTAAATGGACATGGTGGGGCAACTTGACATTCTCCACAAGGATGATAGATGATGATGTGGCATCACTTCCAACAAAAAACTTACCAAATTAATGGTTGGGAGAACTAACTCCTTAGAACAGAAAGAAGGTGAATTAAATTCAAATAATGTGAATGTGGATAAGGATGGATGAAAAATAGCCATGGGTGTGGGAAAACCAATGGTCAATTGAATATCAAGGATATTCAAACATGTAAACAATTTGGAGTTATGGCATGAGTATGCAGACAAGGTTTGAGGGGTTATATGATTTCCTTCACACCAGCCAAGGAAAATGTAAGGAATTTCTTGAGAATTGCTATGGAGGTTACCCATTTCCAATATACAGTGCAGAGTCTTTTAGTTATCTCAAAGAGTAGTTTTCTCAAACAGTATCAAGCTTTATTTGGATTATACATTACTTAGTGCAAGAGGAAGGGATGGAGAAGAATAAGTGATTATAGATAAATTTTGTAGAGTTCGTTGAAAAAAATAAATTCAAAAGTTAGATGTTTCCTAAGCAAGTGCATCTAGAGTTTCAACTTGAAGCTATAATTTAATAAAGAATTTTGAATGTTGTTTTTTGGCATTGGGAAAAGCATAAGAGACAAAATTCATAAGGATATTGTGTGTGAATTTGGACATATCTTTTTACCGGCCCAACTAAGAAAAAACATAGATTCTATCATGTTAGAAAAGTAAATCCATCTTGTGTATTGTTATGTCAATGAACTGAATACACAGACTACATAGATGATAAGGTATTTGAATCACGACCCAAGATTTGATATGTATATTATGTATATATCTATGCAATTGGATGATGGAGTAGGTTGTCTCTGTCAATATAAATAGGTTTATATTTGATATTTTTTTTTTTTAATATGTGGTTGTAGCCGCCAATGTGGCTCCACTGCTCCAACATTGGGTATCACAGTGATAGTTTTTCTAGGTATGGGATAATGGTGGTGACCATAATAATATTTTTGGATATATGATGTGTTTGTATTTGTTTAACAAAGCATGGCCAGTTTAGTATTTAATGATTGTATGATGTGCGAATGCATGTTTATCACTGCTAGTAGATCATTTAAATACTGGCCCTAATAATACCATATTTAATAGAGCATGGCTAGTTTAGTATTTAATTATTGTGTGATGTGTGAATGCATGTTTATCATTGTGAGAAGATCATTTAAAGACTAGACCTAACAATACCGTCTGAGGGCATCTTGTGAGTTTGAGCATTGGATGTTATCTAATATTTTTAGTTATGTGTTTTGGTATAGACTTCAAATATTTTCGGGCATATGCAATTAAAATCAAATCATTACAATTAAATGGTTAAGAGTGCCTTCGATGGAATGAATAGAAAGTTTTTCAGGCATATTATTCCTTGTTCATACTTGTATCATTGTAATTTTGTGAGGTCCAATAGATCTAAAACTACAAGTGGTTCAAATTAGAAAAATTCATTGCCCATGTAGCTAAAATGGAAAAATTTGCTATTTGCATAGCCTACTCATACTCATTGGGCATAACAAAATACACCACTCATATCAAATGGTCATGTTCTAAAGTATGTGATGTCTCAATGATGAGGTGATATGTTACTAAAACATGTTCAATCAGTGGCCACTACTCCATTCAATTGGTGTCCTATGTAGGGTTGCAGTGGCAGAGGTCAAAGCCCATTTTTTTTGTTTGTAGTGGTAGAGGTTAGAGATCACCTTTTTGGTCTACAGTGGTAGAGGTTAGAGCCCACTAAGCCAAGTTTTATGCTGTGTTGAAGAAGATATAATATTTTTCTTGATTTCTTTGTATTGATTTGTTGTTCATAATAGGAGGGAAGAAAATGTATGTTGCTTTACTTTGTAGTGTTTTTTTTGTTGTAATAAATAAGGTAGAAAACCTCTATCAGTTGTAGTTTCATTGAGTCTATGGTAATGCAAAGAGAAGGTATACTCTATTGTGTAACAGGTTTAGAGCCCAGGTTTGGAAATTGTGTTCTAATAGTCATTGACTAAGTAATGTATTGTAACAACCATGTATTGTAAATAGCCCAATTATATAACAAAATATATAAAAATATAGAGCTTAGCATCCCTGTTAATGTTTAATCATTTTTTTAGCTGGTTGTTTATCTTTCATTTCTCTATTTCAAATGTTATTGTTATTTAATAATTTGTATCAAAGCTTGGGGCAATATTGGAAGTGTTACTCTGTTGAGGAAACTATGCAGGTGTGAGGAACCTTGCTTGGGTATTCTATGGTAACTTGTTGGAGTAGAGAATGGATCACAGGAAGTCTATCATTGAAAAGTTCAGTGGGCAGAATTTTAACTTGTGGAAGCTAAAAATGGAATATCTCCTTGTAGAAAGAGATTTGAAGGAGACTATCATCAAGGATGCAAAGCCAACAATAATTAGTCAAGAAGACTAGAACATGATGAATGACAAATCTATTGCCTTGATTGGTTTGAACATGGAATATTCAGTCTTAATGAATGTTATTGGAGCCAAGTCAACAAAAGAGCTTTGGGATAATCTTGGTAAGCTTTATGAATCAAAGTCACTCATAAATTTAATATTTCTTAGAAAGAAATTGTATGAATTAAAAATTGTTGATGGAGAAAATGTGGTTGAATACTTAAACACCTTCAACACTCTTGTAAATCAGTTGAAATTAGTTGGTTATCAAATCAAATAAAGAGAACAATGTATTTATTTGCTTTATAGCTTACCAGATTCATGGGACAATCTGATTGTAGCAATCAGTGGGAGCACAAAAGTGGAAAATCTCAATAAGGATGAGATCATTAGTCAGTTGCTCCAATAAGAAACCAGAAGGACCTCTAAACCTATGAAGAACTTAGAAACCTTATTTGTTAGGGATAGAGAAAGAAGTAGAGAAAAAAAGGATTATAGGTTCTATGATAATGGTTATAGGTCTAAATCAAGAAGAATATTCCTAAGAAAAGGAAAGAAGCAAGAGATTATTTTTTGGAAATGCAAGCAAAAGAGGCACAAGAAAAGTGAGTGCAAGACTGATCTTTCCAAAGAAAAGAAAAATCTTTAGTAGCTCCATCAACTAGTGAAAGAGGGTTGTATATTATTGTATGCTTAACAATGAATTTCCAATATGAAGCATGGTTAATAGACTCTATAACATACTTTGACATGAAACCACATAAAAAGTGGTTCGACTATGAAGAAAGTCACTATGGCAAAGTATTCTTTAGTGATAATTTTACTATGAAGTTTTTGGTAAAGGTAGTGTAAGAGTTAATATTAGTGATGGAAGGATCAAAATCGTACGATATGTAAGACATATTTTGGGCTTGACACAAAATCCACTCTGGTGTTGAGACTCTCTTTGGCAAAGATGGGTGTAAGTTAGTTCATGGAGCCATGGTCTTGGCTAGAGGTATAAGACATAGAACCTTGTACAAGTTAGATGCAATCCCTATTGATGTTTGTAATGCAAATATAAGCTCAAGGAGAGTGGAAAATCCTATACAACAATAAATATGTCAGAAATGATATTGTGACATAAGAGGATGGTACATCTTGGAGAGAAGATCCTACATAAGATGTGCAACAAGAAAATTGTTCAAGTTTTGGAAGGTATGAATTTTGAATCATTTGTTTTTTGTGAAGCATGTATGATGGAAAAACAAAAAATAGTTTCATTTAATTCAAGTTAATATAGGAGCAAATAAATTCTTGAATCAATACATTCTGATATATGTGGATGAAGGGTCTGAATATTTTATCACTTTCATTGATGACTTCTCAAGAAAGTCATGGGTATACTTCATGAAACATAAGAGTAGTGCTTCAGATATATTCAAAGTCTTTGTGGTTGAATTTGAAATACAAACAAGGAAGAAGGTGAAATCATTAAATATTGACAATGAAAGTGAGTATTGCTCCAAGGAGTTTGATGCATTTTTTAGGTTGCATGACATTACAAGGAAGAAAACTACACCATACTCCACATAACAAAATGGTGTTGCAAAAATATTAAATATAAACTTAGTGGAGAAGGCAAGGAGCATGAGATAGGATACACACTTAAGCAAAATGTTTTGGACAAAAGCTTTACATACAATAAATTATGTGAACAATTTATCTTCTAGCTCTGTTTTGGGTGGAAAGACACCAAAGGAGGCTTGGAGTGGCAATAAGCCCATAATAACACATCTAAGAGTCTTTGGATGTTAATACTATATTCATGTTCCCAAGGAGACTAGAATAAAAATTGATAGCAAGTCAATAAAATGCATTTTCATTGGGAATGGTGAAGGAATCAAAGGATACAAGCTATGGGTCCCATTGAAACACCGCCATGCATATAGCCAAGATATCATCTTAAAGGAAGAGTTTGTTGGTGAAAAGTAAGAAAATATGGATACTCGGAAATGAAGAACATCAAGGAATAACTTTTAAAATAAAAAATCAATAGGTTGGAAATTATCAACAGGTGTTGCCAAATACAAGTATCACTTCTGTTTCAATTCCATTACGTGAGGTGCAACCGCTTGTAAGTGGGTCTAATGATGAAATTCAAGTACAAAAATAAGAAGAGACTACTATGGAGAGTAATCAACCTATTCATGATGATGTACAATCGAGAAATGATATAGAATTGAAAGTATAAAAATTTGAACAAAGTGATCAAGTGACAAGGAGGAGTCTTTAGTAAAGAAGAGCACCTAATAGGTTTGGCTACGAACCAAGTGATTTTAGTCATTTTGCATTATCTTCTATGTGTGATGAGCTAAGAAGTGTGAAAGAGACTCTTAATAGTGATGAATAAATTCATTGAAAAAATGCTATGGAAGAATAAATGAGATCACTTGAACAAAATCAGACTTAGGATTTGCAACCATTACCTAAGGATATGAAAGCAGTCGGTTGTAAATAGTTTTTTAAGAGGAAGTACACAGTTGATGGTTCAATAGAAAGATATAAGGTAAGGTTTGTAGAAAAAGGATATACTCAAGTACAAGGTATAGACTTTAATGAAACCTTCTCTTCTATGGAAAAACTTGCTTCAATTAAATTACTATTGTTAATTGCAGTAGTTTATGATTGAGAAATTGAGAAAATGGATGTGAAGACAACTTTTCTTCATTGAGATCTCAATGAGGACATTTATATGCAACAAACAGAAGGGTTTATAGCAAGTGGGAGTAGTAATTTAGTGTGCAAGTTGAGAAAAGCACTCTATAACTTGAAGCAAACCCCAATACAAAGGTACCACAAGTTTGACAAGCATGTGATTGAGCATGGTTTCACAAGAAGTGATAGATATCATTGCATATACTTCATGAAAAAGGTAAATCACTTAATTATTTTGGTATTGTATGTTTATGATATTCTTTTGCTTAGAGATTCAAAGGAGTTGGTAAAAAGGACAAACTTTGAATTGTCAATGAAATTTGACATAAAAGACTTGGATCCATTGCATTATTTTTTGGGTATTGAAGTCAAGAAATACTGCATGACAATAATGTTAGAGTAATATTCCATTACTTGGGATAATTACCATTTACTCCACTAGGTAAAATAAGCTAGTGTATTGCATTACACTACTTAGGATTTATTTCTACATTTACTGTTTACTTTCTACCATATAGATATTTACTGTCCTAAATATCTAATGGTAACTAGCCTAAATATCCTAGGGTAGTCAATCCTAAACCTAACTCTCTACCTAGCCTAACGCGTTTGTTAGCTTGGTTAGTGGGGAATTAGTTAGGTTTACTATTTCATTGTATTATATAAACATTAGTCTTAAACCTAATGTTTAGTTAGATTAATTTAATAATTATTTCTTCAGACTTACCTTGCATCATTGGCATCAGAGCTAGAGGGAGGTGGAGGGAGGAAGCACATCGGGACACCTTCGTTCCACTGGAGAAGGCGAAGGCGATCACGCAGGAGGAAGCACCCATTGGTGACTTTAATTAATTTTCTTCCTCCCTCAGTTCCTAAGTTCCTATAAGTTTGATAGTTGATTTTTTTTATTTAATTAATCCTACTAAGCCCGGAGGTAGAGGAGCCAGGCGCTCTGGAATTTTTTTTCCAGGCCCTCCCCGACCCCACCTCAACAGGCAGTGGGGCCCGCAGGCGATCGACCAGGCAGGACTCTATCCGCTGGCGACCGCAGCCGATCGACCAGGCAAGACTCATTCCATCGACGACCGCAGCCGATCGACCAGGCAAGACTCAGTCCACCGATGACCGTGAGAGCACAAGCATGCAGAGGATGGGGCCTTCTCGAGGCTCCCGCCCATAGGGACACAAACCCCATGGCTATGCCAGTGGAGAGCTTCGAGGGCATGAACGCCCTCACGCTCCCCTGTGACATAGCCAACCAGGAGTGCATTGAGGGTAGGAGCGCCCTCACACTCCCGACATAGTGCACCAGGCACTGACGAAGACCTAACCTCACATAGGTGACACGTGGCTAGAACTGAGAGATCTGACTCAACTACACACAGGCACAGAACCTGACTCGCATCTCGAACCTGACTCGCATCTCGAGGACACAACTGAGAGGTGACACATGGCTAGAACTAAGAGGTGACACGTGGCTAGAACTGAGAGGTGACACGTGCGAGCAGATGTAGAGGTGACACGTGGCTAGAACTGAGAAGTGACACCTAGCACGAGCAGACAGGGTACACATGGGCGACTAAAGGTTGGGCAACATCGTGACACGTGGCAACATCTGGTTAGGAGGGGAGGTTACACGTGGCGAGGGGAGAGAAGCAAAGCGGCCTACGTGATTGCCATCAGGCAATCACGTGCTTAATAGCGTGACCAGGCTTTTAAAGTCTCGATCCATCCCTTTCGGGATGAATGTGGGATAAAAATCCCATAGCACTTAAGGGTCCCCGCCCTTTCTTCAATTACTAGCACGTGGGGCTAGCTTTCAAAGCCGCCCCCGTAGTGCAGTGGTCAAGCTTAAACTTGACGAGCGTGAGGTCGCTAGATCGACCCCCGCGCGCTCCAATTTTTTTTTAACCTGAAGGTGCAATTTTTGATAAAGTTGGCTATCGTACTAATTTTTTTTTAATTTTCTTTGCTTAAATTAAATAAATTTTTAGCTCCATTTTAATAATTTTACATATTTTTTTATTTAAATAATCAGTTTTTATCATCATTAATTGATTATTTTTGTAAAAAAAAAAATGTTTTATTATTAGCAATTAGAGTCTTTAAATTTATTTTGTTTTAGCATTCAAATTGGAAAACTTTAAAAGCCAATTTACTTGCAACTACAACAATTCTATTTCTTTTGTTTTCTCCAAACTTGGGGATAAAGAGACAAAGAAACAAACAATTTTGTTGCAAAACATCAAACCATCAAACTTGGAATTGTGCATTTGTTTTCTCCAAGAGGGGATATAAGACATAAAATTGCACATTTTTCTTGCAAACTTGAGACGAAATTGTAACCTAGGGTTCATCAAAACTCAGTCGTGTGTCGACTAGTTCTGGAAGCCTTTCAAAAGCGGGTCGTGTGTCGACTTGTCTTGAAAGGAGTGCTCTAAAATTCTACATTTTGTAAACATTAAGGGGGGATAGAATTCATTTTTTTATTGATTCTATTGTTTGCAAAATTGTAAAGAAAAAGGGGGGATATTTCAGTATAAGAAAGGTGCATTCTCGATTTTACTCGACACCTTCTCTTCAAAATTACTTGTACTAGGTGCATTTTCGGTTGCATCCGACACCTAGAGTGATACAAATTTGGGTTGCTCTTATGTTTTGATTATTGCACTAAACACTCATGTTTTTTGTGTGCAATTAACAAGTCAAATATAAACATTAAAAGAAGCATTTCACAAAACCCAAACTTCACTCCAAAATCCATGCTAAAACTTTGCATAGGTTCCAACAAGTAATTCCTCTCCAATCAAAAGGTCAAAACTTCAAATCACCTTGATACTCTCTCTTTGTTTGGCTTAATTACCTCAAATTTTTCATCCTTCTTTCAAGGGTGTTAAAGCAGGTGCCATTAAATATCTTAGAGGGCAAAATCAAAAGTTTTACAAACCTACCCCTGTTTCATTTGCTCTATTTTGTTTGGCTTAAAATTCCTCCAACTTTTCATCCCTTGGAACGGGTGTTAAAGCAGGTGCCATTAAATATCTTCTAGAAGCAAATTGAAATAATTTACATATACTCTTTTAAGGGTATAGTGCAAGATATCAACATCTTAGTCATATCAAATTTGAAACCTAAACCATGGCCATGATACACAAGTATCTCACTGAGAGCCAACTGCTCAAAGGTTCAAATTATTCAGCTTGGAAGACTAAGATGAAAGCTATCTTAACTGTAGAGGAATTGTGGTCAATAGTGGATGGAAGTGTCACTAGACCTCAATCACCAGGACAAGATCAAAGAGACTTTGATAAAAAGGATAAAAAGCTATCCTTAATGATCTTGCTAGCTATTACTGATGATATCCAACCTCATATAAGTGTAGCTAAAATTGGAAAGGAGGCATGGGATGCCTTAACTACCATCTTTGAGGGAAAGAATCAATCAACGATTCTTAACCTTCAAACACAGCTTCATACACTTCACATGAAATCTGGAGAAACAGTAGAGCTATTCCTCTGTAGAGTGGCCGATTTGAAAACAAAACTGCAAGCCCTAGGAGAAACTATGGAAGACAAAGTCTTAATCTCAATTATTTTGAGAGCTCTTCCAGACTCCTATCGAATGTTGATTACATCCCTTCAAGTCTCTGGTAGGACAGTGACTTTTGTAGAGTTGGTGAACATGCTTCAAACTGAAGAAGCTAATCAATTCCAAAGAGATGATGCATCCAACAATGCACTTTTCTCACATAAACAACAAGGAAAGAAAAAGTGGAATCAACAACAAGGCTCTTCTTCTAACAAAAACAAAGGTCAAGGCCCAGACACTAAGAAGAAGAAGCAGTATTGTAAAATCTATGACAAAGACACTCATCAAACCAAGCGATGTTGGTTTAAGAACAAGCCTCCCAAAGAGAAAGGTCAAAAGAAAAACCAAGGCAATGTTGCAAATGAGATGTCTAATACAGATTCTGATTCTGGTTCAGAGAAAGCACATAGAGTGCTAATTGCTAGAACGGTTTTGTAGAAGGAAAACACATGTGTCCCTTGGGCAAAAGCACCATTTTCTCTCTCTCCTCTTTTTGGCTTCATAAATAGCATAAGTATTTTGTTTGAAGACCTTCCAAATAAGGGGTGCTTGTACCTCTTTTAGGCTTCATAAATAGCAAATTCTAGGTGTTTGAAGTACTTGTAACAAGAGGAGCGACTTTTTGTGATGTAAAATTGCCTAGGAGGCAATATTTGTAAAATCCTTCACAACACTCTTTAGTTGCACACTTTTTGCAATTGAGGGGGGACATAAATTTCTTTTCTTCACAATTTTTTTGTAAAGAGGGAAGAAGGCTTATAAGGGTGCATTTTCGGCTTCGACCGACACCTTAGCTACACTTCCTTCAGAAATTACTTACACTATGTTTTGCAATGAGAAGGGGGGAACTTATAAGGGTGCATTTTCGGCAACGACCGACACCTTAGCTACCTTATCTTTTGCAAAATTCATATTGTAAATGAATGAACCTTGTATGAAGTGATCTATTCTACTACACCTAGCGATTGCAGTGGCTGGTTACCCATGCAATTCGGTTGGATGATGTGATTACCATAAGGACATTTGTTGGCATGAAGACAAAGTGAGGAATGACCCACTTTTTGCTTAGAAGCAGCCAGAGCACTGTGATAGAGCAAAGAACCAGCAGATCAACATCTTCTTCACTGTATTGGGGCAGTTATATACTTCACCCAAATATTGTTGTATAGAGGGATATGTATGTATTACCCAAATAATGTAATAAGGGGGGATGTTAGAGTAATATTCCATTACTTGGGATAATTACCATTTACTCCACTAGGTAAAATAAGCTAGTGTATTGCATTACACTACTTAGGATTTATTTCTACATTTACCGTTTTACTTTCTACCATATAGATATTTACCGTCCTAAATATCTAATGGTAACTAGCCTAAATATCCTAGGGTAGTCAATCCTAAACCTAACTCTCTACCTAGCCTAACGTGTTTGTTAGCTTGGTTAGTGGGGAATTAGTTAGGTTTACTATTTCATTGTATTATATAAACATTAGTCTTAAACCTAATGTTTAGTTAGATTAATTTAATAATTATTTCTTCAGACTTACCTTGCATCAAATAAGAGTTTGGATCAGTCAAAGAAAGTACATAGTGGATCTCCTTGAACTATTTAGAATGGATGATAGTACTCCTATGAACACTCCACCTCCATTGGAAGTGGCATTGTCAAATGAAATGATTCCAAAGAATAAGCAAGAAGAGAATGAAATGACACATGTACCATATGCAAGTGTAGTTGGAAAACTCATGTGTTCAATGGTGTGTACAAGACCAGATTTAGCCCATGTAGTGGGTATTGTAAGTAGATTCATGTCCAATCCAAGTAAGCAACATTGGGTTGTTGTTAAGAGGATAATGAGGTATCTACAAGGGATAAAATACTATGCAATATGTTATGGTGTAGCCGAAAACAAACAATTATAGGGTTTTGTTGATTCAAATTTTGGAGGAGATGTGGATAAGCATTAGTCCACAAGTGCATATATCTTCATACTATTTGATGGTGCAGTTACTTGGAGAAGTGAGAAGTAGGAAGTGGTTGCTCAATCTACAACAAAAGCTGAGTATATTGTTGTTGTAGAGGCATCCAAAGAAGCTATATGGCTGTATTTATTATGTGTGGATGTGGTATTTGAGAAAGGACTGATACCTCTTTGGTGTGACAACCAAAGTGCAATTGATCTTGCAATGAATCCCAAGTTTCACTCTAGGACTTGTTGAGTGATATTTTTACCCAATTGCAATAATATATTCACAGTCAAAAATTTTTCCGGATATCCTCTCTTGCAAGGAAATGTTTGTAATTTCCCTAAGGTTATTTTAATGTGTTAATTTTGCTTGCAATGCTTAGTGAAAATGTGAAATGCTAAAAAATAATTGGATACCTCAATGTTGCATATACCTATTGACAAGGGGCATGTTTTGGTATTGATTTGCAATGATTTTGTTATTCATGTAATTTGTGAAAATTTGACATTATTGCTCAACTATCTACTTTGATACAACAATCCTTAAACGATGATTTAATCAATTTTATCTCAAATTGTTAACCAATTTTATCTTGGATTGCTAAAATTTGCTTGAAACTAAAATAACAATGATTGGAATCTAACTTTACAATGTAGGAATTTTGGAATCTTATATTAATTGTTCATTTTAATGAAAAGTTGGATTTTATTGAAATTTTCATTTTTATAAAATGAAATTAATTTGATTATTTGGAAAAATGTGCAAAGTTTAAAATTTTGATTTTTTGTTAAACATGTGAATTTGCGTAAGATGAGAATTTGAAATTTAATTTTGGAATTGCCATATTTCTTTTTTTGGGGTTTTAATTTTTTTTTATTTTTTTGTATTTTATATTCGATGAAATTAAAAACATATAAAAGGGGTAGGGTTAGAGAAAATAAAATGAAAATAAAAAGTTGTCATAACTTAAAATTCCCACCCGAATTTGTATAATTGAATACCCTACACTAAACCAACATTAATCCAACCAGTTTCACACAGTCCAACATTAATGCGATGCAATATTCAAAGGGAAAAAGGGCACAATATATCAAGAAAAATTAGATAAGTCTACCATCCACATGCGTAAAACTTACTGAAATTTCCAATATATTGCCAACATGAAAGATTTTCTTATGAATACATTTGCAGAATACTTTGCTTCAACAAACTACAATGGCAAAATATGGTGCAGTCCAGCAACTTGGGAGGAGATGCTTCTTCAAAAAAAATCAGTTTCCAACATGCACTTTGCTACAGAAATTCTCTAACCCTTTTCTTTTTTGGATTCATTGGATATTTAAAATTTCCAAAAATAAAGAAAAACGCTTTGTTTAGTCTTCCATTCATTTAGCTTCATAATGTATTTTCCAATGTTACGTTTCATAATGCCTTCCAACAAGCATTTGTTTTCTTTTGTAACACTTTTCCAACATTTTTTGCCATCCCCCAGGAGTAAGGACTAAAACGTTCATGTTGGAAAATGACATAAGTCCATTATTATCTTTGGAGTTCAATGGTTGCAAGTAGTTGTCTCATAGTATAGCACTCTCAACCATCATAGAATCCACCAATGCTATATGAGTTGAATGAATAGATCATAGGTAAGAACCTCACCACGAAGTGACTAAAACTTTCTCACATATATTCGAGGAGCCCTTTTGTCATCTTTCATAAATGCTAGACCAAATAGAACTATTCACAACTTATGGAATAAATATACAATTTAACATGAATCTATAAGCAACCTGTCATAGATCATTAGCATATTTCCCTTCAAATTTGTAAATCACATAAGTATAATGACCATCAGAAGGGAGGTCTATTATTCTTGTTTCTACTAATATATAGTATTAAAACAATTTTAGAAGTGTTGTACAAAGTTATGTTGAGTTTAAATGAAGCATACTAGTGTTCACTTGTTGAATTTTGAGAGTCTTTTGGTGGAATCACCATTGGATGCAATAGGGTCATGAGGAAACATATATCCTTCTCTCTCTATCTTGTCCCTCAGGTGATCCTCGTTGATGTTTTGAAATTCCACCACTTCCCTTATATTCTCATGGGCTAACACACACATCTTGTCTAGCGCTAGTATGGGAAATGACTCCTCTATCAGGACACCCACTTCCTCAATGTAGAATAAGGATGAAGCACTATAGAAAGTGGTAGGTACCACCATCCATCGGTATTCATCCCAATGGATCACTGGAAGTGTTAGATGACACAAAACTAACATCTGGATGTCAATCTCATGTATGATAGAGGAATTGGTGTCCAAATTAGTCTCTCGTAGATGCTTATGATCTCATCAAACTGGGATATATGAGCATCCAAAACACATCTCTTGGAATACTCAAGGATAGTTTTTTGAGAGCTGCTAAAAGGAACTAGATAATACAATTGAGCCAATGTTCAGAATCCAATAACAAGTACTAGATACACCTTTGAGAGAAACCTTCCCAAGTCCTGCTCCACATTGTATTTATGAATGATGTGGCACCTAAGAGCCACTAGAAAGGCCATGGTGTAAGAGAGGAGAGATGATTAGAGAAGGGCATCATAGGGATGACATAACTAGGCATTGGTCTGCTGGATGAAGTCCTTGGTGATGCTGATCACTTTTGTCCACATATTTCTACCCTTGTTATAGCAAAATTAGGATGCTTCTGTATGGAACACCAAAAGCAGACAGGGTACTCGACACCTTCTCTTCAAAATTACTTGTACTAGGTGCATTTTTGGTTGCATCCGACACCTAGAGTGATACAAATTTGGGTTGCTCTTATGTTTTGATTATTGCACTAAACACTCATGTTTTTTGTGTGCAATTAACAAGTCAAATATAAACATTAAAAGAAGCATTTCATAAAACCCAAACTTCACTCCAAAATCCATGCTAAAACTTTGCATAGGTTCCAACAAGTAATTCCTCTCCAATCAAAATGTCAAAACTTCAAATCACCTTGATACTCTCTCTTTGTTTGGCTTAATTACCTCAAATTTTTCATCCTTCTTTCAAGGGTGTTAAAGCAGGTGCCATTAAATATCTTAGAGGGCAAAATCAAAAGTTTTACAAACCTACCCCTGTTTCATTTGCTCTATTTTTTTTGGCTTAAAATTCCTCCAACTTTTCATCCCTTGGAACGGGTGTTAAAGCAGGTGCCATTAAATATCTTCTAGAAGAAAATTGAAATAATTTACATATACTCTTTTAAGGGTATAGTGCAAGATATCAACATCTTAGTCATATCAAATTTGAAACCTAAACCATGGCCATGATACACAAGTATCTCACTGAGAGCCAACTACTCAAAGGTTCAAATTATTCAGCTTGGAAGACTAAGATGAAAGTTATATTAACTGTAGAGGAATTGTGGTCAATAGTGGATGGAAGTGTCACTAGACCTCAATCACCGGGACAAGATCAAAGAGACTTTGATAAAAAGGATAAAAAGCTATCCTTAATGATCTTGCTAGCTATTACTGATGATATTCAACCTCATATAAGTGTAGCTAAAACTGGAAAGGAGGCATGGGATGCCTTAACTACCATCTTTGAGGGAAAGAATCAATCAATGATTCTTAACCTTCAAACACAACTTCATACACTTCACATGAAATCTGGAGAAAAAGTAGAGCTATTCCTCTGTAGAGTGGCCGATTTGAAAACAAAATTGTAAGCCCTAGGAGAAACAGTGGAAGACAAAGTCTTAATCTCCGATTATTTTGAGAGCTCTTCTAGACTCCTATCGAATGTTGATTACATCCCTTCAAGTCTCTGGTAGGACAGTGACTTTTGTAGAGTTGGTGAAGATGTTTCAAACTGAAGAAGCTAATCAATTCCAAAGAGATGATGCTCCAACAATGCACTTTTCTCACATAAACAAGGAAAGAAAAAGTGGAATCAACAACAAGGCTCTTCTTCTAACAAAAACAAATATCAAGGCCCAGACACTAAGAAGAAGAAGCAGTATTGTAAAATTTGTGACAAAGACACTCATCAAACCAAGCGATGTTGGTTTAAAAACAAGCCTCCCAAAGAGAAAGGTCAATAGAAAAACCAAGGCAATGTTGCAAATGAGATGTCTAATACAGATTCTGATTCTGGTTCAGAGAAAGCACATAGAGTGCTAATTGCTAGAATGGTTTTGTAGAATGAAAACACATGAGTCCCTTGGGCAAAAGCACCATTTTCTCTCTCTCCTCTTTTTTGCTTCATAAATAGCATAAGTATTTTGTTTGAATACCTTCCAAATAAGGGGTGCTTGTACCTCTTTTAGGCTTCATAAATAGCAAATTCTAGGTGTTTGAAGTACTTGTAACAAGAGGAGCGACTTTTTGTGATGTAAAATTGCCTAGGAGGCAATATTTGTAAAATCCTTCACAAACACTCTTTAGTTGCACACTTTTTGCAATTAAGGGGGGACATAAATTTCTTTTCTTCACAATGTTTTTGTAAAGAGGGAAGAAGGCTTATAAGGTTGCATTTTCAGCTTCGACCGACATCTTAGCTACACTTCCTTCAGAAATTACTTACACTATGTTTAACGAGAATGGGGGAACTTATAAGGGTGCATTTTCGACAGCGATCGACACCTTAGCTACCTTATATTTTACAAAATTCATATTGTAAATGAATGAACCTTGTATGAAGTGATCTATTCTACTACACCTAGCGATTACAGCGGCTGGTTACCCATGCAATTTGGTTGGATGATGTGATTACCATAAGGACATTTTTTGGCGTGAAGACAAAGTGAGGAATGACCCACTTTTTGCTTAGAAGAAGCCAGGGCACTGTGACAGAGCAAAGAACTAGCAGATCAACATCTTATTCACTGTATTGGGGCAGTTATATACTTCACCCAAATATTTTTGTATAGAGGTATATGTATGTATTACCCAAATAATGTAATAAGGGGGGATGTTAGAGTAATATTCCATTACTTGGGATAATTACCATTTACTCCACTAGGTAAAATAAGCTAGTGTATTGCATTACACTACTTAGGATTTATTTCTACATTTACCGTTTTACTTTCTACCATATAGATATTTATTGTCCTAAATATCTAATGGTAACTAGCCTAAATATCCTAGGGTAGTCAATCCTAAACCTAACTCTCTACCTAGCCTAACATGTTTGTTAGCTTGGTTAGTGGAGAATTAGTTAGGTTTACTATTTCATTGTATTATATAAACATTAGTCTTAAACCTAATGTTTAGTTAGATTAATTTAATAATTATTTCTTCAGACTTACCTTGCATCAAATAAGAGTTTGGATCAGTCAAAGAAAGTACATAGTGGATATCCTTGAACTATTTAGAATGGATAAGAGTACTCCTATGAACACTCCACCTCCATTGGAAGTGGCATTGTCAAATGAAATGATTCCAAAGAATAAGCAAGAAGATAATGAAATGACACATGTACCATATGCAAGTGTAGTTGGAAAACTCATGTGTTCAATGGTGTGTACAAGACCATATTCAGCCCATGTAGTGGGTATTGTAAGTAAATTCATTTCCAATCCAAGTAAGCAACATTGGGTTGTTGTTAAGAGGATAATGAGGTATCTGCAAGGGATAAAATACTATGCAATATGTTATGGTGTAGCTATAAACAAACAATTATAGGGTTTTGTTGATTCAAATTTTGGAGGAGATGTGGATAAGCATTAGTCCACAAGTGCATATATCTTCATACTATTTGATGGTGCAGTTACTTGGAGAAGTGAGAAGTAGGAAGTGGTTGCTCAATCTACAACAAAATCTGAGTATATTGTTGTTGTAGAGGCATCCAAAGAAGCTATATGGCTGCATTTATTATGTGTGGATGTGGCATTTGAGAAAGGATCAATACCTCTTTGGTGTGACAACCAAAGTGCAATTGATCTTGCAATGAATCCCAAGTTTCACTCTAGGACTTGTTGAGTGATATTTTTACCCAATTGCAATAATATATTCGCAGTCGGGATTTTGTCCAGATATCCTCTCTTGCAAGGAAATGTTTGTAATTTCCCTAAGGTTATTTTAATGTGTTAATTTTGCTTGCAATGCTTAGTGAAAATGTGAAATGCTAAAAAATAATTGGATACCTCAATGTCGCATATACCTATTAACAAGGGGCATGTTTTGGTATTGATTTGCAATGATTTTGTTATTCATGTAATTTGTGAAAATGTGACATTATTGCTCAACTATCTACTTTGAAATAACAATCCTTAAACGATGATTTAATCAATTTTATCTTCTTTTGTTAACCAATTTTATCTTGGATTGCTAAAATTTGCTTGAAACTAAAATAACAATAACTAGAATCTAACTTTACAATGTAGGAATTTTGGAATGTCATATTAATTGTTCATTTTAATGAAAAGTTGGATTTTATTGAAATTTTCATTTTTATAAAATGAAATTAATTTGATTATTTGGAAAAATGTGCAAAGTTTAAAATTTTGAATTTTCGTTAAACATGTGAATTTGCGTAAGATAAGAATTTGAAATTTAATTTTGGAATTGCCATATTTCTTTTTTTGGAGTTTTAATTTTTTTTTATTTTATATTCGATGAAATTAAAAAAATATAAAAGGGGTAGGGTTAGAGAAAATAAAATGAAAATAAAAAGTTGTCATAACTTAAAATTCCCACCCGAATTTGTATAATTGAATACCCTACACTAAACCAACATTAATCCAACCAGTTTCACACAGTCCAACATTAATGCGATGCAATCTTCAAAGGGAAAAATGGCACAATATATCAAGAAAAATTAGATAATTCTACCATCCACATGCGTAAAACTTACTGATATTTCCAATATATTGCCAACATGAAAGATTTTCTTATGAATACATTTGCAGAATACTTTGCTTCAACAAACTACAATGGCAAAATATGGTGCAGTCCAGCAACTTGAGAGGAGAGGCTTCTTCAAAAAAAATCAGTTTCCAACATGCACTTTGCTGCAGAAATTCTCTAACCCTTTTCTTTTTTGGATTCATTGGATATTTAAAATTTCCAAAAATAAAGAAAAACTCTTTGTTTAGTCTTCCATTCGTTTAGCTTCATAATATATTTTCCAATGTTACGTTTCATTATGCCTTCCAACAAGCATTTGTTTTCTTTTGTAACACTTTTCCAACATTTTTTGCCATCCCCCAGGAGCAAGGACTAAAATGTTCATGTTGGCAAATGACATAAGTCCATTATTATCTTTGGAGTTCAATGGTTGCAAGTAGTTGTCTCATAGTATAGCACTCTCAACCATCATAGAATCCACCAATGCTATACGAGTTGAATGAATAGATCATAGTATAGCACCCTCAACCATCATTTTTTGAGAGCTACTAAAAGGAATTAGATAATACAATTGAGCCAATGTTCAAAAGCCAATAACAAGTACTAGATCCACCTTCGAGAGAAACCTTCCCAAGTCCTGCTCCACATTGGATCCATGAATGATGTGGCACCTAAGAGCCACTAGAAAGGCCATGATGTAAGAGAGGAGAGAGAATAAAAGAGGGGCATCAGAGGGATGATAGACCTAGGCATTGGCCTACTGGGTGAAATTCTTGGTGATGCTGATCACTTTTGTCCACATATTTCTACCCTTGTCATAGCAAAATTAGGATGCTTCTGTATGGAACACCAAAAGCAGAGCAAGGGTGGTGTTGTGAGATCTGATGACAATGTCAGTGAGTGTAGCAATGATATCAAAGATAATATGAAATTGGTGGACACACTAGTATTATATATCACAACCCTCGCTATTATGAGCATCATGACACACAAGGGGCACCAACAACAGTATGACACGAGATGATAGAGTGGAGAAGCAATGTCAAATGTATCTCTTGAAACTCCGATGCTTCACCCAACCTTCATGATTGTACAATGCCCTTCGTTGCTTCATCCCTCTCTCCTTTACTTCATATGCCCACTTTGGCACATCATTCAACAATTTCCACAAATCCATTTTTATCTGTCCAAATTTCCTTTGCTCGCAAATCACGCTCAACCTCTTGCACCTGCCCTGAAATGAATTTATTTGATTTTATTAGTGGCATATTTTTACCACATACATCCAGGGGTGAAGTATAGAAGGATTTATTAATGCCAATTCATATAATGTGATATGATGTAGCTATGAGCCATGAGGGAACCTTGGTTCGTGCCACTTGGTAATATCTTGGAGTTCGGGCCCGTTTATCGTGTTGATCACGCTCCTCCAGTGCTACTCCAATCGAGTTTGCTTTCCTTTTGGCAACCTAAATACATGAACATGAATACATTAATTCAAAATTACCTTTACATAAATCCATAAAGTGTAGTTATCACCTTTTTATAAAGTGTAGTAATTACATAAAGTCTATAATGTGAAAAACATAAAATGGAATTTTTATGTTATCACTTTTTATAAAGTGTGGTAATTACCTTTTATTCTATTATTTAAATATATTTTTATTTTATTTATTTATATTTTTTTTTTTTTTTTTTTTTTAATCTATTTTGCTTTTATTGTAAATACTTGGAATGGAGTTATTTGGTAAAACAACATGAGAACAATGAGGTTAATCACAACAACTTCCAATGCCAAGCACATGATAATGATAAAAAATAAAACTAAACCTTTTAGGGCACCATGAACCAAAATAAACCATGCAATCCAGAACATCATAGTTTTTAAGTGGGTCCCCAAAATTGGGGTGTGTTGTGCGACAACCACAAAAAATGGTGACTCTACTGGGAAATGCTCCTAAGCATTTTGGATGAAGAACCCGATCTGAAACCAAGAAAACCAAATATCAGAGAAATAAACATCATCTAGCAATATCTAGAGAAAGTGGGGTAAACAACTTCAAATGAAAATAGATGAACCATTTGCTTCTGCTTAGTGTGTGAACTGTGATTCATTTTGCATTCTTGAAACAATTCAGATTCCATCATTTGTTTTGCATTTAGGCTATAAAATATCACTCATAAAGATGTGCCTCTGCATTGCTCCACTACTAGCCAAGCATCTATAGCCTCAGTGGAGATGACCTTGATCTCTTCTAGACATTGCTCTACTTCCAACCAGATGTCTATAGCCCTGGTAGAGATTGTCTGAATCACCCAGGCATAAGATTGATTTTGCATGTTTTTTTTTTTTTTTTTATCAAGCATTTAATTGCTTTGCAAAATTTGTATGCCAACTGGGTTAGAGACCACTTAAGGCTAAATATGGAGTGTATTAGATTTTTGCCTTAATATGCAAACCATAATGACTTTATCCTTCAATGTTTCAAAGAATACCCTTTAATATAGTGAGCTACATGTGGAGCTTCAGCGAAATGTTTCATTGTTCCAAAATCCACTATCTTAGTCCAAAATCTAAGAATGATTACTAAACAATTTCATTTCCTTTTCCTCAATTTCACTTGATTCCAAACTAGGCAATCCATCCTACATGACAAAGGAACAACTATCAACAAAGAGACCAGAAGTTAGTAGCTATCACAAAGCACTACCTCAATCAGAGGAACAAACCCAAAAGTGTGAAAATACCAAAAGTGAAAAATTCAAAATGGAAGCAAACCAAAATTGCAAAAAAACTTGATAAGCAAGTGAGAACCTGCTCCCTAAACCTGAAAACACTGACAAGAAAGCAAATAGAAAAATTTTGCGAAACAAGAGATTATGTACAAAAGTGCAAAAAAAAAAAAAGTTAAATACAAAAGCATGAAAACCAAAAATTTATATACAAGAATATACAAGAAAAGTACAAATGATGCAAGAATTCAATTGTTTCATGGGTGAAAATAATGCTTGAGAAACTGCCCATTAACAAGCAAATGAATGTCCTCCCCACCCAAAGTTTTCAATCGAAAAGTGTTTTCTCCAAGAATTTTTGAAATCTGATAAGGACCAAGCCAAAGATTGTCAAATTTCTTGTGATCACCCTTTTTCTCGTGTGCCTTATCCCATAATAAAACCAAATCAGAGATCCTAAATACCTTAATCTTAGCTCATTTTTCGAACCACATTTTAACCATATCCTAATGTTTACTAAAATGAAGTAAAGCATCCTCTCATTTTTCATCTAAATGCATAAGGTGAGTAAGATGAGCTTCAATTTTATCATCTGTTTCAAGGTATTCCTTCATAAATTGTAAAGTTTGTAATTTAAGATTTGAAGGAAAAATTGGATCCTGACCATAAACTAAATGATAGGGTGATGTTCCTATGGACTCTTTAGTTCTTGTTCTATCTACCCATAATGCAAATTTCAATTTATTATGCCAGTCCCGAGGATTATGTTCAAGCAATTTCTTAATAATTGACAACAAGTTCTTATTAGATGATTCTGCTAAACCATTACCTTATGGATAATAATTGGAAGAAAATTTGATGCTCACCTTGTTGTCATATGCCCATTCTACAAACTAAAGTGAAGTGAAAGCAAAACCATTGTCACAAACAATAGAATATGGCATACCAAATCTAGTAACAATGTGTCCTTCTAAAAATTGAATAACCACTTCAGAAGTACAATTCTTAGTGGGAATGGCCTCAATCCATCTGGTACAATAATCTATGGTGGTTAAAATGTATTTGTGGCTAGGTGAAGAGTTTGGGTTTATAACTCCTATGAAATATAAACCCCATTGTGCAAATGGTCTAGCCTCAAATACGGGTTGTAAAGGCATGGCGACATTTCATTCTCTATTGGCGGTAATCTGACATGTATGGCAAGAACGAACATGGGCATGGGCATCTTTGAAAATGTGGGGCCAATAGTAACCAGATCTCAAAATCTGGTGCATTGTGGCATTAGCTGATCCATGCCCAGTCCCATACTTACCATGAAAATCCTTAAGTATTTGCATAGACTCATCCTTACTCAAACATCTAAGGAAAATTCCTTCATGATTTCTTCTGTATAACACCCCAACTTTAATCATAAAATTAGAGCTTTTTAATCGAAGTGCTCTTCTTTGCATAGCATTAAAGTGATCAGGGCACTTACCATTCAAAATAAAATACACAATGTCATTATACCATTCATCCATGGTGATGCTTTCTGTAGTGTATTGATGACACGTGATTTGAGGATCGATTTCAGCTAGAGACTTTGTCAAACCTTGTCCTCTAACAAGCTTCATCAGATGGATCTCTAAATAAAACTCCTGCAAAGTAGCCAACCATTTGCCTCTCCTTTCTCCCAGTTCATTCTGCATCAACATTGTTTTGACAATTGGGTCAGGTACTATTGCAAAAATTCTACTATGCAAAATGTAATGTCTAATCTTCTTCATAGTTTTGAAAAGAGCATATACCTATTTATCCATAATAGTGTATTTCAACTATGCATATTTTAGTGGTGAACTCAAGAAAGCAATAGGATTTTCTGAATTATCTTCGTTCTTTTGAGTTAATACACTAGCAAAAGAATGCTCAGAAGCAAATGAATAAATATAGAAAGGTTTCTTGTAATTAGGACTCACAAGCACAGGTGCAGAAGATATTTCATTTTTACATCCCCATTTAATTTTTTCTTTTTTTTTTTTTTATTTTTTTACTATTTCAAAAAAAATGATTCTAAAGTTTTGATTTTCCAAAAAATGATTGTAATATTTTTTTTGTACCAAGAAAAGGGATTTTCTAGATGGCTTCGATTCTTTCAGGATCTATGGAAATTTCATCTTTTGAGATGACATGACCTAAAATTTTACCTTCAGTTACTCCAAAAATGCACTTTTTGGGATTTAGTGAAATGCCATGTTCTCTACACCTTTGAAGAACTTTTCTCAAATCATTAACGTGGTCAGATCTATTCTTTGAGAAAATAGGAATGTCATCAACATAAATAACTATGCATTTACCTATCAAATCTCTAAATGCATAGTCCATGGCTCTTTGAAATGTGGCACTTACATTAAGCAATCCAAAAGGTATTCTTCTATAAGAAAAGGTACCCCACTTCATGGTAAAAGTAGTTTTCATTCTATCTTTTGGGTCAATAAGAATTTGGTTATATCCAGAATAACCATCAAGAAAAGACATCATCTCAGAACCATTCACCATTTGCAAAATATGATCAATGGAAGGCAAGGGGTAGTTATCTTTTTGTGAGGCCTTATTGAGATTCCTAAAATCAATACACAAATGAATTTCACCTATTTTCTTCCTAACTGGTACAATGTTTGCTACCCATGTAGAGTGTCTGATTGGAAATATAATCTTAGCATCCAATAATTTCTTAACCTCCTTTTGTATAAGAGGCTCTAGCAATGGGTTAACTAGTCTTTGTTTTTGTCTAAATGGTTTTGAATCTAGATTTAAAGGAATAGTATGTGTTATGATGTTTTCATTATAAGTCTTTAAATTCTCATAACTCCATGCTATTACATCAACGTAATATTTCAAATCCTAAATTATTCCTTCTTGTTCTTGATGAGTGCAAGCTTTTCCTATGAGTACATTATGTGGGTCTTTACTAATCCCAAGATCAATGGAATTATAAGCATCCTACGAGAGTGAGGTTTTATTACAACTTTTGCTTTTATAATCAATATCAAAAAGCTTCTCAAGAGAAACTATACCTTTTGGAATCACATTGACCTTATTTTTTACCTCATGATCTTCATTTTCATCTTCTTGCAATCTCTCATCCTCATCGATCACCTAATTTTCAAAAATACCTGAATTAGTTACAAAATAAAAAATGTGCCTATCACTTTCAAATACCTATAAATTTTTCACATTGTTAGGTATAGAAGGACAAGGTATCAACTCAATTGAAAATTTCTTTAGCCTCCTATTATCAATAGGCTTAAGAGTACCTATTATGATAGCTAAAGAATCAACAATTCGATTGTTCTTCCTAGATATCAATGAAATATTGAAAGCATGGAATTCATCAATCAAATCCCTAACTCTATTTTTGTAATGAATTAGCCTTTTATCATGACATGTGTATTGGCCTTTCACCTATTTAACAACCAATTCTGAATCTCCTAGCACTTTCAAACATTTAATATTTTTCTTTAAGGCTAACTGCAAACCGAATATTAAAGCCTCATATTCTACAGTGTTACAAGTGCAAGGAAATTGTAATCTATAAGCTACTAGAGATGACTTACCTTTAGGACTAATCAATTCCACACCAGCTCCACTACCTTGTTTGGATTTAGATCCATCAAATTTAAGCATCCAAACAAGATTTTCATCCTTAATTGGATTAATAGATGGTATTTCATTTTTAGATTCACCTACATCCAATTTTGTTTCCAAAGTGTAAACACCTAACTCAGACTCATTGTAAAGAATTTCATTGGTTTTGTTATATTCAGTAATCAAATCCTTGAGTCTAGGTTCTCTTTCAACTCTGATTTGGTTAGCAACACCCTTCCATGGTAGCCACATATGTGAAAAATCAGTGGCCATATATCCATTTAAGTTCCTAGACCAATCTCTACTCAACAACATTCCATACTTATCCGGTATATCTACAACATGTATATCAATATATTGTTGTATCCTAGGTTCTAAGGCTAGTTGTATGTGAACATTCTTAAGCATTCCAACCACATGGACTTCAGATTTATCCAATTGAACAACTATCCTGTTAGAAGGGATGGGTTTCAAACCCAATTTTTGACAAACAATGTGAGGCATGACATTATCGGATGCTCCTGAATCAACAAGATAATTATGCAGATTTCTTCCTACAATTCTTATGGTCAAAAGAAATGGAGGAGCTTCTCCTTTGTCCCTTCATGAAACAAATTGCATATCCATGGTTTTTGAGGATTCATTCTTGCTTTGATTACCAAAATCCTGCATCAAAATTTCTTGTTGATTAGTCAACTTAGCAACATCAAATAAAGATATATTCGCTTTTGTTTTCTTTAAATCCTCCACAATATTATAGGTAATTTTATCATGTGGTGGTTGAGGTAGATCAACCTTAGATGGAGGTATGGGATTGTTACTAGCCCGTGTGTCAGGAGGAATGATGGTGTCATTTGGGGGAGTAGAAGAAGTAAAAGGAGCTTTAGTCTTACTCCTAAGCTTGTAATTATGATTCCCCTTTTTAAATTGTCTGAAAGCTTGAACTTCCTCTTCTATAGACCCATCATACCCTTCTTCATCTTCTTCAATTGATTCAAATGTTTCAACTACTAGTGCTGATTCTTTCCCTTTGCTAGTACTAGCCTATTGGGAAGGATCTTCATCTGAAACAATTTCCATGTTATCCATCTCTTTTTGTAGAATATCTAGAGTTGTTTTGAATTCAAGGCACTCATTCTCACTATGTTGTGTCATGGAATGCACCCTACACCAATTGTTTAAATCCAAATCTGAAATATTAACAATGGTGTTGGTTTGATTGGAACTAGTGGTAGCATTGTTCTGATTAACCATGGGACTAGGTACTCCTCCATTGTTCGGATGAGTATTCCATTATTTTCTCTGAAAACTAAAATTTCTATTTTGATGAGAATTTTGAGGCAATTGTTTTTGCATTTGAACCATGTCACTACTGAGTTTTTGGACAACCCTCTGTAGGTCGTTTACTTGAGAATTAGGTTCATTATTTTATCCTACAGTAGTTTGATTGGTTGTGTTACTTGTAGTGATAATGGGATTTAGAAAACTTGGCAAACTTTGATTTTGGACAACTTGTGGAAAGGTTGTGTTATTTTGATGAAATGTTGAAGCATTTGGAGTGGGTGTTGTATTGAAGAATGAAGGTATGATTTGAGCATTTGTTTCAGCCATTTTATGAGTGGTGAATTGATTTTCTAAATATAGCAAAGTGGTAGGATAAGTGGGTATGATAGGTGGATTGTATGGCAAATTGAAATTATTGAATGGCATGGCATTCAACATAGGCATTTGTTGAGACAAAGCTTGATTGATCATAGGCACTTGATTATAAGCACCTGGATGTCCTATGGAAGGCAACTATCCTATCCCAAAACCTTGTGGTATCAACTGTTGTTCTACGATCAAAGCCTCATTGTATGCCATGGGAAGTGTAGTGATTTGAGGAGTTCTCCTTACAAACATAGATGTTAAAGGGTCCAATACCCTAAAGTACATCTGTATGGCAGCATCTTCCTGAAGAGTATAAGGAGCAACTAACCTGCTATACAATTTATGGAAATGAGTATTGAACAATCTCAAAGGTTCATTAGGCTCTCTCTTGGTTGATGCAAATTGATGATAGATTACATTAGGATCTATGGGTAGCCTAAATTGATTCACAAAAGTTGTTTCCAACTGGGCCCAAGATGTAATGGAATTGGTAGAAAAACTAATGTACCAATCATATGCCATTTCATCTAAGGTGAGAGGAAACATTCTGCAAGCAACATCCTCATGTTCAACTTGCAGTCTAATCATTGCATCTTTGTAAGCTTGAATATGCTCTTCAACAATTCTAATTCCATCATGTTTATATTTAGGTAAATACCTTTCTACATTTTTGGGAATGTCATGGGCTACTCCAGCAATGTTTAAAGGACTGCTATGAGCACCTAACCAAGTTGCAACTCCTACAACTACTGCCATTGGAGTTACTAGTGGAGGAACAAATGGGATGATGGGTAGCGATGAATTGCTACTGGGTGGAATAACAATCATCTGACTCTTAGACCTTCTAATTCTCCTTGTAGGAGAAATGCTATGGAAAATAGTCTCTTTAAAAGCCTTAGATCTTGTGATTATGATCTTTGGTTCCAGCCTTAACAATGAAAACAACAAGTGCTTAGTACTCTTGAAATGAAATGACTTCCAATTTTCAAAATTTTAACTGATAAATCATCATGTTCATTATAAGGCATCAATTAAATCCTAACAATAAGGAACATTCTCAAATTTGTAAAATGTTAGCATCAATGCATCATCAATTAGAGAATTTTCCAATCAATAAATGTGAACAACTTTCAACAAAAACTTTGTTAGTCAAAGCCAATACCTTCAATTAGGCCCTCCTTCTAGCACCAATTCTATTGAGTGATATTTTTTCCCAATTACAAAAATATACTCATAGTCAGGATTCTGCTCGGATATCCTCTCTTGCAAGGAAATATTTGTAATTTCTCCAAGGTTCTTTTAATGTGTTAAACTTGCTTGCAATGCTTAGTGAAAATGTGAAATGCTAAAAATTAATTGGATACCTCAGTGTTGCATATACTTGTTAACAAGGGGCCTATTTTGGTATTGATTTGATTTGCAATGATTTTGTTGTTCATGGAATTTGTGAAAATGTGAAATTATTGATCAACTATCTACTTTGAAATAACAATCTTTGAATGGTGATTTAATCAATTTTATCTCAAATTGTTAATCAAATTTTATCTTCTATTGTTAACCAATTTTATCTTCTTTTGTTAACCAAATTTTATCTTCTTTTGTTAACCAAATTTTATCTTCTTTTGTTAACCAAATTTTATCTTCTTTTGTTAACCAAATTTTATCTTCTTTTGTTAACAAATTTTATCTTTGATTGTTAGACCAATTTTATCTTCGATTGTTAAACAGATTTTATCTCGAATTATTAATCAAATTTTAAAATAATAAAACTCGTGGAGTGTAAAACTTGTATTTAAAACCTTAGGAAACATATAAAATATTGAAGTTTAGGCTTGCTTTATTTGTTTGGTCGAATTGCTTCTATTTCGAAATGCCTCAACAGTATTGTGTAAAATCAGGATATACGCATCGTTGTTGATGCATCTTATTTGAAATTTGAATCACTTGGAATAGGATCTTGAAGTGTAACCCCTTTTAATCATCACTTTAGTGAAATATTTTCTAATTCATTTGATAAATACAAAATTGTTTCAGTTTTAAGAATCAAATTTTATTTATATTTTAAAACTTGTTTGCAAATTGTCATGAATAAATATGAAGTTTTATTGTCTAATCAATTTGGTCCTTTGTATATCTCTTGTATTATTAATTTAACCATTTTATTTTAATATATAAATATTTTACATGGTTAAGTTAATCATTTTTATAATATGGATACAATGCATTTTATTTATCTTTGATTTTATTTGTTGATTTCAGGTTATGTTCATGGTATGGACAGCAAATTAGAGAATGTGACACACAGGCAAGGTGATTTGGCAATCCAAACGAAGATGAGGTAACAACGATGAACGATAGACAAGTGAATTTGGGTTTTAATTGATGAAATGTGAGGATTGGACAAACAACCTGCCAAGAGGTGATTGGCTAACAGGGACGACAACTTTGGAGAATTCCAGATGTGGGATGACGATGATCCAACTAACACGATGAATTGATTAATGTGGTAGATACTTACATGAGAGAAGGGCCAAACTAATCACCATATGGTGATCAAATATCATAACGGGTGAGCTTGCTTTTAAGGCATTAAGAGACTTTCATCATATTCCATGTGGGAGAAACAAACTATTTTGTATTATGCAAGATATATCTAAGAAAAATAGCATAGGAGAGGATGTAGTTTCTGTGAGAATCATTTAGTATGCCTAGCGGACCATTATCGAATGATGATGAAGACTAGCAATACAGATGAAACTTGATAAACTGAATATTGCAAAATTGATGTCATCTTGGAACGCAAAGTCTTTAAACTTCTTCATAGTTATCTTCAACGCTTCAGAGAAGGTTCCTCTATAATTCGATTTGAAGCTTCCTTCTCCATTGATGATTCATTTGGAGAAAATCCTCATGATCGTCTTGATTTTAGACAACTAGAAAACATGGTGATAGTCATAGTAAATGAAGTTTGATTGCAAGATACAAGTGCAAAGGCGTTGATTTCAATATCAAATGAAGATCTTGTTGCCTCTGAGAGAGGGCGAAAGAGGATTAATCTTGGGACAATTAGAAAGAAGTATTTTGGGTAAAATTTATCACGGTTTTTGGGTGTAGTTTTCATGCTTTTGAAGTACACATGGACTGCAACAGATGCAATAGATAATCAACTCGATGAATACACAATAGGAAACCATGCGATGTAGTACAGATGATGATGATTTACATGGTATAACACGATGCGGTAAAAACATTTGTAGACATAAATGATGAGTCTCTTGACAATGAACTGGCCATATAGCAATATTGTAGTTTGAGAAAAAGTACGTCAGTAGATGTGTCAAGTTTCTCATTTTATAGAGGATGGTAGCATCATTACAATCTCACCATTGGTTGTTTTGGCTATGGATCGAAATCCTGGGAAAGTAGGCTCGTATTCAAAGCATGAAATACAGGAAAAGACCATTTAAAGCTAATCAATTATTCTTAGAAGAGCAATACTCTTGGAACTTGTTACCAGAGTTGATACGGATTGATTCCAGTAGAGGTCACTCCCTTAAGATCACCTTTTGGAGCACGGTAGAATATCGAGAAATGACAGAAGAATTTCTAAAGTTGTGATATTTTGGTTTCTTGGTTTGAATACATCAGATTTATCCAAAGTAGTGCTCATTCCTCTCCATCAACTAAAGATCTAAAAACCACACAATGATGCATCGATGCCATAGAGAAGAAGGTTACCATAGAGCCTTTGTAGATTACACGGTTGGTCATGCCTAAGAGAACGTTAGGAGAATTTGCAAACTTTAATGTTACAAAAATAAGTATTTAAAATTCTATTGTTGACACTAAGGATTATGACCACTGACAAGAAAATAATGATATGGGTAATGAAATTCATAGAGCGTGGGAATTTGTTGCAACATGGTGTCGTAACGCACAAAGAAGCATTATAAAAAAGGCTCGTTATAATAGCGCGTGGCATGAACTGCAAAAAATCTGAACCAACGCAGGAAAAGATAATATTATAAATTGCTCTTGGATCCAAGAAAATGGGGCTAGAATTTTTTGGAGGCAAAGGCGTGAAGAGGATTGGAAGATCTTGAAGCTATTGGTATCAAAATTTTCATCTTGTAAGCAGGGCAGAGAGAACGTTGTTGAATAAAATTTGCATTGAATATATTTTATTCTTTATACATTAATTTTATTAAATAGTTTTTATGCATGCAAATGGTAGCATTGTTTAATGTCTTTAGTATATGGTTTGTTTCCTTAGAAGCTTGCACTTAAGCCGATTCAGATTGTGTGAATGCAGGTCTAATCCGGTTAGGTTTTAATGTTCATATTTTTTTCTTCTCTATAGATTAGGGTGAATTTTATTTTATAGTAGCCTTCTTTGTTTTCCTTTTCCACATTTTACTTTCATTTTATTTCGCTTTTCTAACCTTAGCTTTTGCATATTTTTATTTATTCTATTTTTATTTTTTTTAGTTTTATCAAATAAATAAAAACCCTAAGATGTTTTACATGCTTTTCCAAAATATTAGGGTTTTAACTAATCAAATTTTCCAAATAATTATTTATTAAAGTTAGAACTTAAATTATTTGGATAAATTTAATTAAGGCATTTCCTAAGGTTTTAAACACAAATTTTGCACTCCACGGATTTTATTACTTTAAAATTTGATTAAAAATTCGAGATAAAATCTATTTAACAATCTGAGATAAAATTCATCTAACAATCTAAGATGAATCTGTTTACAAAAGAAGATAAAATTTGGTTAACAAAAGAAGATAAAATTTGGTTAACAAAAGAAGATAAAATTTGTTAACAAAAGAAGATAAAATATGGTTAACAAAAGAAGATAAAATATGGTTAACAATCGAAGATAAAATTTGATTAACAATTTGAGATAAAATTGATTTAAATCATCGTTCAAGGATTGTTATTTCAAAGTAGATAGTTGATCAATGAATTCACATTTTCAATAATTACATGAACAACAAAATCATTGCAAATCAAATCAAACCTAAACAGGTCCCTTGTTAACAGGTATATGCAACGTTGAGGTATCCAATTAATTTTTAGCATTTCACGTTTTCACTAAGCATTGCAACCAAAATAACACATAAAAAGAACCTTGGGGAAATTACAAATATTTCCTTGCAAGAGAGGATCCGGGTAGAATCCTGACTGTGAGTATATTTTTGTAATTGGACAAAAATATCACTCAATAGGACTAAACACATTAGAGTGAGGTTTCAATTCATTAGAAAAATGGTAGAATCTGGAGAGGTCGAGCTACTCAAGGTAAAAATAGAAAGGAATGCCACAAATGCATTGACCAAGCCATTGGCTACACAAAAATTTACTTGGTTCCAAGGCAAGGTAGGCTTACAACCTTGGTCGGAGTAGTCACCAAGTGGGAGATTGTTCAGTCAGTGGCCACTACACCATCCAATTGGTGGCCTATGCAAGGCTGCAATGGCAGAGGTTAAAGCCCACTTTTTTGGTCTGCAATGGCAGAGGTCAAACCTCACTTTTTGGGGTATAGTGGTAGAGGTCAAAGCCCACTAAGCCCAGTTCCAGGCTATGTTGGAGAAGATAACACATTTTCCTTGATTTCTCTGTATTGAGATTATTGTTCATAATAGGAGGGAATAAATTGTTTGTTGCTTTACTTTATAGTGTTATATTGTTGTAAGAAATGGGTTAGAAAACCTCTGTTAGTTGTAGTTTCATTGAGTCTATGGAAATGTAGAGAGAAGGCAACTACTCTATTGTGTAACATGTTGAGAGCCCAGGTTTGGGCATTGTGTTGTATCAATCATTGGTTGAGTGACTATTGTAACAGCCATGCATTGTAAACAACCCAACTATATAACAGAACACATAAGAATATAAAGTTGAGCATACCCATTAGTGTTTAATCATTTTTTCAGTTGTATGTTTGTCTTTCATTTCTCTGTTTCAACTGTTATTGTTATTTAACAAAATAGATGTTATTTTTTATCTTGCCTTGCAATGCCATAAAATCTTTTTATATGGAAACTTGTGATGTTTCAAATAAATGTTCCTTGTATGTAAGATGAGAGCTAAGAATATAAGGCCAACTACTAATATGTAATGAGAGCCCAACCTCATGTCATAATGTTGGTGATGAATGTATGTAGTGTGATTTTAGTGCATAACATGTGGAAGAAAGCAAATTACATAATATAAAGTGGAGGAATCTATATTGAGTGTCTTAAATGACATGCACAAAATATGTAGGCAAAAAATTATTTAAAATTCACTTTGAAAGTTGCAAGGTATTCTAGCATTTGTCATGTAGGAATTGACAAAGAAAACTTTTCCTACTTAAGGAGTCTAATATCATGTCTTTATATTAGCATTTGAATCATTCATGATTTCATGTTTAAAATGGTAGTCAAACTTAACAATATAAGTGGTGAACCTTGTGTGGTGTACAAAAATTGTAAAATATATGATCAAATATGAAAGGATGTAAAGCCTTTGGATGAGTACATTGTAGTAAAGGTGTAAAGAAGAGAGTTATGTTTATATAGTTCATATATTCACCTTTAGGAGTAGTTAAATTTAAGATAATAGAGTTGTCGAGGTTATTTTTAAAGGAAAGTTTTTTTTTTTTTTTAATTAGTGGGGGAAAAAATTTGAGGAAAAAAAAGGGCTTTGGGTTAGGCCCATCATAGAAAGAAGAGATAATTTATTTCATAAAAACTCATAAATAAGATAAACATTTAAAGGTTATAGGAAATTGTAATATGGAATAAAATAATAAGAAATGGTTAAGGGATATGGAGGAATAATGGATTTGATAAAGGAAATCTAGGACAATAATATTTAGTTGGGGAAATAAGACCCAAATAAACAATACATTTAGATTAAAATAATAGAAAATGAAAGAACTATTAGAAACACAACTTGTTATTTTGCTCCATAGACATCTAAGCCTATAAAAAAAGAAATGTGGGATGGACTATGATGATCCATATGCAGATTTAAAGAAAATTTCATCTTAGCCCAAACTCAAAGGAATAATTCTAATAAGGGATTTTAATGCAAGGATAGCAAGCAAGCAAACCAACATGTTATGCAACAATGAGGATCTGGATAGCAATCCATTATGGCTAGCAAAAAAAACTAGTAGTGGATAATATTTTCAAAGGATAAAAGGATCATTTCTCATTTGGTGAAGAACTATTGACCCTATGTGACATACATGGATTAATTATCTGCATTGGTATAAGTAAGTGGAAGAAATTTGAAAAGTATACATGTAAAACTTACAATAGGGGAAAGAAATTTGGAAAGTATACATGCAAAACTTACAATAGGAGGAAGAAATTTGGAAAGTATACATGCAAAACTTACAATAGGGGAAGCGTTGTTGTCTATAATATTTTCTCATAAAGTTTGATAAAGAAGATAATGGAAGTAGAGATTCAAGACTCCCTAGTAGAATTAAATCAGATCATACTCCAATGTCTATCAAATTGTCATGTAGAAAAGAAATTAGCAAATTAAAAAAATACATCCCAATCAACAATCATCAATAGATGGAAAGGTCCTTGTAACCCAAGAGAATCATTTAATTTACAAGTAAATAGTAAAACAACTTTTACAAAGGGAGGAAAAAGAAGCAAGAGAACAAAAAGAAGATCAATGAGCTAACAAATATAATTCTAAAAGCATTAAAAGACTATAAAAGGTTATTAAAGGTCTAAAGTTAGGAAAAAGAATAAAAGAAGCTTTCAAGCAAATGCATGATATGATGAAGAATATAAAGTGCTAAGAAGAACTCTAAAGGAACAACATAAAGAAGAGGAAGATAAAAGTTTGTACAAATGAGTAGTAAAAGCAAACAAAGGACAATGTGAGTGCAAGACAAGAACAACTAATCTTTTTGGGGAAGAATAACCCAAAGTTATTCTAGAAAAGACAAACAAAAAATAACATTACAAAAATACAATGGTTGGAATATGCAAAACAATTCTATGAACAAGAGTGAGAAGAAGAGGGTCCTCCTATAGTCACCAACAAATCATTTATTTACCTTAAGAGACATCAAGGAAAGTACTAAAAAACTAGGAATATGTAAGACTTGTAATATGGGTGGAAATAAGGAGAGTACTTAAAATGGGGAGAAGAGGTCTTAGCACCATACATCAAGAGGATATTCAACAACATCATCCAACATGACTTTCCAAAGGATTAGATAACAAGTCTAATAATACCTCTCTTCAAGAGTGAAGCGAGACAATTCCTTAAATTGACAAACCATTATGGTCAATTCCCTCTTTGCAAAGTTGTTTGGAAGCATGGTTAAAAGTAGAATCACCAAGTGGTTAGAAGAAAAATGAAAGAGGGAAAAAATACAAGCATGTTTCAGAGAAAAACACTCGACAATAGACCACAACATTACTTTGAGACATATCATTCAAAAAATATGGAATAAAAAAGGAAAAGCCTGTTATTGTTTGGTGGACTTCAAAAAATATTTTGGCACAATGCTTAGAAGTAAACCATGGAGTAGAATACAAGACTTAGGCATACCAAAAAAGTAAAAACCAATAGTTCATAGACTCTATGAGGATTGAGCTAAAATCAAAACATAAGGCCTTTCAGAATGTTTTAGAAGTGACATAGGGGTTAAACAAGGATGCCCATTATTCCCTACCTTATTTGATTTATATATTGACAAATTAGAATAATGGTTAAATCTGAGAGGAGGGGATGGTGTTCATTTGCGAAAATATGTGGTAAGGCTTCTTTCATATGTAGATGATTCCATTCTAACTACAAGGTCGACATAAGGTTTGAGAGAGCATGTAAAGGCCTTAGAGCACTTTTTCAAGAAGGTAGGCATGCAAGTAAGTACCAACAAAACCAAGGTCGTGATCTTCTCCAATCAAAAGAAAAAGGATTAGTTAAATTTGTATTCTAAAGGAGGTTTTCTAAAAGTAATAAAATACAGTTAGAATAGACTTAAATAATAAGCTCAGTTGGAAAACATGTAGAATGAAGAGAACATAGGGAGGATGGAGAGCACTTTTTGCATTACAAAGTAAAAACAAAGAGGGTAAGTTACTAGACTAGAAGACTATACGAGCTTTATTTGGGCTACTAAGGGTACCAGTGATCTTGTATGGGCGTGAAGTGTGGCTAGCAACATATTGGAATCAAAATGGAGGCAAATAGAGAGGATTCAAAAATGTTTGATTACAAGTAAATTCAAAATAAGAGAGTCAGTTCCATATGAGGTTCTTCTAGCATAAATAAGTACCTTCCCTATAGAGGCAACTATTATGATGTATCTTCTAGGATATCTTAAAAAAATTGAAGAGATGGAACAAACAAATAGCCTAAAGTTGTAATAGAAGATCTTGAAAAAAGAAAAAAAATGAAATAAAACAAATTGATGAAAAAATGGAATATCAACTTAAATTGATTCCCAAACAATAATTAAGATATAGGCATTTATTAAGAAAATTTTAGAGTAGCTACATGGGAAAATAAGTTAAGAAAAAAGATAAAACATTATCTTGTTGAATTTAATCATACATACAATCATCACCCAAAGGCCTATTTTGAAGCAAACATCAATAGGAGAGCAAAGATGCTCATGGTCCAATTGAGGACCAACTCACACCAACTTAGATTTGAAACAAGTAGATGGAAGAGACCAAAAGAGGAATGGAAGTAGAGAAAATGTAACCTTTATATATCAAGGGAAAATGAGATAGACAAGCATTTTATTTTTGAATATGAGGCATGTATGATATTCGAGCTACTTATGTTGATACTCTAGTAGTGGATACATTGCAAGAATTGTTTGAAGAGGATAAACTAGAGAAAGTAGGAGAATTCATCATTAAAATCATTAGCAAAAGATCAGAGTAGAAAGAAAAATGATTAAATCATATTTTGGGGTTAGCAACTATGATTTTTGTATAGTTCCTATCCCATAGGCCATTTGTTGCTTCATGGATAGTAAAATATTTCTATTCTATTCTAAAAGAAGTGTGCATGTCATATACATAAAGTTATACTATTGTTTTTTTAATAAGCTATGTGTGGCTTCTATTTGGGGCCACTCCCATTACAAAAACAAAACATTGCATTGCTCTCATTACATTTCTAACAAGTTAATTAAAGCATATCCAACTTTACCTTTCGATCAAAGATATTCTTCATTTGCCTTTCTATCAATCTCCATCTTCCTCAAACTGCTAAGTTTCCACAATCAACTCCTTTTATATCAGATGCCTTCTAAAATTTAAATTTTGCCAAGATGAAATTCAACACCTCTAATGGCTAAAATATTTGTTGCCCAACTTCTATATCTATAAATATCTTGTCTATAACAACCTCACAATTTCTTAATACCTTTTTATAGGGTTTTTATCCATTCCCCTAATATTCCAAGATATTATTTTCATTGTTATTTTTTTTATTTTATTTGTGGGTTTAGCCCCACTTCTTGTTAGCACTTGTGATATTTGCTTTTGTTTTCCCATATCAATATCCCTTTGGGTTTCTTTTTCTCTTTGTTTTTTCTTCTTGGGTCTTCCTCTCTTTTTTCATTCCCAACAATACCTTTCGTCTTCATCAATCTCTTCAATATTCTCATACTGCTCATAGTAAGACTTATCATCTTTAGGTTTACCTTGTTCTGAAGGATCTGAAGTGCAAGGAATAACCTCAAAAGCACAATCTTCTTTATGTTGCCCTAGAAACCCTAAAGTGCAAGGATGCTCTTCTATAGCAATTACCTTCCTATTCTACTCTAAAAAATCTAAATTGTTATGGGTTCCCTCCATCCTTATTTCTTTATTATGATGTTCTTGAAACCTTGAAGTGCAAGGGACAACATCTTCATCCCTTTCACTCTTATTACTTGGAGAGGATTCTAATACTACTTGAGAAAAATTAAGATGATTTACTTGGAATAAACTTGACATCTTTTGTTGTCTTTGTTTTAGGATTTCTCTTCACATCTTCTTTTGCACCTTTAATTCCTTCTGAACTTGTCAAATGATACCGTAAATAGGCTTTCTTTACCTCTTTTTTCATAATGGAATATCCTTGATCTGATCTAGCTTCTATTACTATATGATTTCCTTGCTTCGTCTTGAAGTTTATCTCATGGCTAGAATTTTTTCTCTTTCTTCATAGTTTTCACTTTGCAAACTCTTGCCATGTGTCCAATCTCATAACAATCGTGGCAACGAAATGCAATATTTTTAATCTACTTGTTGATCCCATTCTCTTGATTCAAATTTTGTCTTAATGGATTGTGGCAAAGGTTTTGAAATATCCATAGCAACACATATTCGAGTACATATAGCATGCTTTTGCTCCTTAGTAGTTAGTCCTTCCTTGATGAATTTCCCTAGGGTATTTCTAATATTCTTTAGAACATCCTTATAAGCTGATATGGAAGTCCAAAAAACCTAACCCATACTGGAAGCTTCTTAATAGTTTTTGTCTCAATAGAAAATTTTTCATTCCATGGTCTCAAATAAAGTGCATCTCTTCCCCTAAACCATGGGCCACCAACCATTATTTTATCCCTAATTTTTGAACTAGAAAAGATGATGAGAAAAAAACCTTTAGGAAGAAAAGTCACAGAGTAATTTGAATTTAATCCCCACTTCCACTCGATCCAATTTTGAATCTCCAAAAACCCTGACCATGATCTATGAAATTTACATATTAACCCTTTACTTTTAAGAACCATTATATCATGCTCAATCATCTCATCCTTAATACTCACTTCTGGTGTAACATCTACCTCCTTAATCGAATTTTCCATGTATTCACTCTTTTGCTTATCTCCAACTTGGGCCTCCATACTTCCAACTAGGGCATCCTGACTTCCCATTAGGGCTTTCAAATATGACTTTCCTTCCATACTAGCTAATGGGGCTTGCTCTTGGTTTGCACTCCCTCTTGGCTCACCTTCCCTCTCGGATTGCACTCCCTCTTACCTTGCACTCTCCCAGCTTGCACTCCCTCTTAGCTCACAATAGCCCTTGCCTCTTCTTTTTCCCAACATTCCTTCACTTCAACATTTTTTTAGAAATAATGTTCCATGCATTCGTGGTAAGGGTTGAAGCATTGATGCACTTTGGATGAACTCGATGCTCTGCTGCCATGACTAAATCTTAGCTTGCACTTCGTCTTAGATCACACTTCCTCATGGCTCGCATTGGATTTTCTTCAACTGGATCACACTTTGCTTTTTACTTCCTACTCACACTTCCTCCTCACTCTCAACTCATGCTCACACTCGCTTTTGGCTACACTCACTCCTGTTATCACACTCGTTGTTGCACTCCCTCTTGGCTCACACTTACTTTTGGTTACACTCTCTCCCAACTTGCGTTTGCACTCACTATTGCACTCACTCCAGCTCATATCTTATATATAAAATTATACTATTGTTATGATGTACAAAAAAGTGAGAAAGCATGGTACCCTTTATGAAAACCAAAATAGTCCAAAGTATTTGGAGGCCTATTAAAAAATAAAAAAAATGATAGGTATGTAAAGGTATAGTCCTATTAAAAGTCATGAAGAAGTCCTAAGGTTATGAAAGTCAAGTGTGAAAGTCACATAAAAGTGCTAATGCATATAGAATTGTCAAGACAATTAAAAAAGATAGTGTGGTTTTTATTGAGAAAAACTAATATCATTTAGTCTTCTCGGTAAACATGTTTTAAGAAAAAGAATCATGAAATGATTCATAAGTCATGGATGTTTATTATTAGTATATGAAGCCTATCTTGGTGATGTAGTATTTTGTGTAAAGGGGTGCAAATCAATGGTATCTAACACCCCTAAGTTCATTTTGTTAAGAGGGAAAAGCTTTTGCAGGAAAGCAAAAGAATTCAAAAAGAAGAAGAGAGAAGTTAAAGTAAAAAGTTCAACTAATAAACATGGAAAAGTGAAAAGAAAGCAAAACCAAACTATAAAAGGATGAAGCATCAAATTAAGGGTTTCATTTCAAAGAGGGTAATGAAGATAAGTACTTTTAGATTTGCAATAAAAGTTGAAGATGTTTCTAAAAGATGCTAATGTTGATGAAGATAGCTTTGTATTATGATATCCAAACTTGTCATGCTTAAGGAGGAAAACAAAAAATTGGAGCAACATGATGCGTGGTTAAAAGGTAAGTTCTAATTGATGATTGTTCTTGTGACACAAGTGACCTCATCCAAAAAGCGGATTCTACTTGTGATAGTGGTGACGTGTAGAGTAACGATGGTGTTGGTTTCCATAACAATATTGTTAAGCTCAATAATGTTGTAAAATATAATAATGATGTTCAAGGTAGTCAAAAAGATGACCATATTAATAGTTAGTCATCTTGTTGATAGTCATCATTGTATTACCCATGATAAAGGCCTTGTTTTTTATGTTTGTAGTGATGATGAAGACATTGCGTGCTTTGAAAAGTACACCAAATGTATAGGTTCACAAATAATAAAAAGAATAGGGTATAAAGGCATTTAGGAAGGAATGGGAAAGGAATAAGGAAACCTATAGAACCAAACACAAGGCCAAAGAATGAAGAACTTAGGTATAATGGTCAAACAAGCAATAGGGGCACCAATTTTGTAAAGGTGAAGCTTATGTGATAGATGAGACATACACAATTACATAGAATCAAGTGCTCCAAGAAAATTGTTATAGTCATTATCTTACTTGTGGAATGAAGAGTCTTTGTGACAATTATTGTTAACACAAAATTGAAATAGCCAACAAAATACATGTTGATTATAGATGGGACAAATGTGTCTAGATGGGATGGGGTAACAATATGTCAAGAAGATTTTATAGAAGAAAGTCTTTTTTTAAGAAGATGAAGATAAAAGAAGAGAAATTACATTATGGTGATTCCTATTGATGGCTATCAAGCCATCAAGTGTGCTCTTGGTTAATAGGTTAAGGGAAATTATAGTAGTGATTAGGGGTTATCCACAAGAAAACCTATGTATAAGTTGGTTAGGGACCAATAATGAGAAAACGCTTTGTTGAAATAGTTATAGATAAGCCACTTGAAAATCCCTAGTGATAATTATACGGACAATGGTCAAACACAATTGAAGACTATAGAGAGAGGCAATAAGGTGTGGAAGCAAATACGCCCAGGATGCAAGATGGAGATACATCAATGATTACAACTACATCATAGTGGTACACATATAGCACCATGATGGTCATGATGAGGGTAAAATGACATGGGGCACTAGAGAAGAGCATGATGAAGACCTATGATGTAAATGGGTGCTTAATGCACAAACCATGTAGATGATGAGGTAGTTGAAACAATGCATACGAACATCCAAAGGATCAATTATTGCCCAAAGGATGATGTATAAAATTTATATACCTATGTGATTATATGTAGAAAGCATGTATATTTTTTAATATGTCTACATCAACATAAGTATGTTTGAATATGATGTTTATTTTGTGTATGTGATTGTAGTTGTTTGTCTCCATTACTCCAACATATTGATAGTTGTGAATTTGTCTTGTCTTGCATATAGTGTTTTGAAGATTTGCATGAAAGAAGGAAGAACCTAATTCTAAAGGCGTTGAAGAAGAAAGGTACAAAATAAATGCATGAGACCAATTGGTGTTGCTACAACAAAATTTATGGCAGGTAACTCAACTTCCTCTAACAAATAAATGCTTGATGTTTTGGTAGTGATGAAGGAAGCTATTGAGGAGAGCCCATCAACATATCGCAACCATGACTCTCTCCTCTCCACAGCGAAGGAGTACCAAGGAATGGACAATAATAGAGGGATGTATTGGGGGCAGAAAATTGTTGACTCAGGAAGCCCATGTTCTAGAAAGGACAACTAGCTTGATAAGGATTTATTCAAGTCATGCAATAACTCAATGGGGGATTGTCTTGACTAAGCCAAGATGGACAAGCATGGAAGGTGAGCTGAGAAAGTTTATAAGAACCTAGAAAGCATTCACTAGAGAGGTACACACATAGATGCAGAAAATGCTTTGAAACTTAGTAGTGAAGTTGAGAGGAAGCATTCCACTATCTCTAGAGTTGCATTTTAAGCAACTAAAGAGGAGTATTAAATGCCCCATTGTATTTATGAGATGATAGGGTGTGTGACAACAACCATGCAACCTCCACAAATCATGTCTAAGGTTATCTCTCAATCTAAGTATCTTTTGAACTCGGTAAATTTTAGTCTATGTATTTATTTTTTGTACATGTTCCTTGTTGGCTGATATTTTTTTTATTTGCAAGTATATGTGATATGGGAGGTAGATATAAAGTCCATATTTTAGTCAATTAAAATGGTCTAATATTGTATGGTGCATAAATGGTGAGTCAAAGGTATCTTCCATTAGGGCAATGTAGTAGTAGTATCATTTGTAATGTCCTTAGTGGACTAGTTCCAAATAGGCTATCCTTGTTTGAGGCATTTTGATGTAAAACAATCTTTTCCTTTCTATTAATTACAAGGGGAAAAAAGCTAAAGCTCCAAATAGAAAAGTGTGTATTTGGATTTTCCGGTCTCATCATGTAACACTAACAAAAACTAGGAATAATCTCATAAAGAACAACAATTTTATTTACATTTATGGCATACCATCCCTATACTTCCAAATATGTCAAGGAACCGCTTCCTTATTACTAAGGGTCCCTTCACTTCATGGCAAGATATCCTTTAGGTTGGCTCTGTCCAAAGTCAGGTAGCCTCCCATTAAAACACACAAGAATGATGGATTTCCGGTATTAGTAATCAAGGCCTAAGGCCTAGTGTCACTATTTCATTTCATCTTTAAATGTCCTATTATGAAATTAAAAAATAAAAAATAAAAAATGTTAAACTTCAGTTGAAGAATTTGCATTTATTTTATTATCAGAGTATGAAATCTAAAAATTCATGCATACTACCTCTTATGTTATATTGTGAATAACACGTTATTGCAAGAGAATCATATACAACTATGTTTAATATTCAAAGATCAATTGGGCACACTCTAAAGGCATGACTCCATACTAATACAAATCCCCACTCAACACTAATAAATTGGAAGAGGAGTGACTAGCTGATATAGGTTTGATACTACCTTGACCAACCCTCGTGAACATGGAATTTCCTCCTCAATGCTCTCTTTCTATTTCTCATTTTTTGAGTTAATTGCATTGTGTCACTCAAATTGTCTTTCCTAATTTCTTCCTTAAAAGAGGTAAATTAGCCATGCCCCTTGTCCATGCTACTGATTCCACACTTGACTATTCTTGGACATTAAAGTACAAAAATAATTACATATGAAATGTGAAAAAGTAAATTCTGTTTTTCAACTAATAATAGTTCATATTTACTGCAATGTGATCCCCATTTTATATTTCAATTTCTCAAAATTTCCCATGCGTATATATAAATTTTTTTATCTAATAGAACTATCGTTTGAAAAAGAAATTGTTTCAAAAGTTAGATAGGGAGATCAACTGATCAAATAACTAAACAATAGTTAGATTAAATAAAATAAAATAACCATACACATCCTTGCTGCAACTAAAGGCACCAGAGTAAATAGAATATAAACGTCCATAAAGCCTCAAATGCCACGATTTTTAGCGGGAGGTAGGCCACATCTAGGCCCTGATGGTCAACAGAAATTGAAGCAGCAAATATATGGATAATAATTAATGGACAGACTAATATAATGTCAACCAGAGATGATTAATTAATTGGACAGATTATATATTTATGAACCTTAAACACTCCATCCTACCAATTCCTTCACTAAGACCTATACCCAAATTCTTCACCAAAGGGCTCCAGTGCAATTTAGAATTATAAATAGAAACAGAATGAATTTTGAGAATCAAATGCATACAAATTTTGAAATTTCAATGGAAGGGCCAACAAATGTAACATGCCACTCTGTAGAAAGGCTCATTTTCAACCCAAATTTTACTTGAAGACAGCCACAAATTTGCTTCATGGAACTACAAGTTCAAACAATTTACAACAGCCGATTTATTACTGCACCGGAAGAGGATTGTTTCAGATTCATTTTGAATCTGTTTCAGCTCTTCATGATGCAGCACATATGCAGTGTACACGTAAATAATGATATCAAGGTTGCAAGTGACACTTCACATAGCCTGCAAAGACTCAATGCTAAAAGTCTGGTGCTGAATATTTTACACGTTCAGGAAAATCAATGCGCATAATACAAACATAATTAAGAATGCTCCAACAAACGCCCCATTTTTTGACTTCTCATGATTTGAAAAATTCAGTATACAAGCTACTCATACAAATTACAAAATCAACATATCCCATTGGAACTCAAAAACAATCATGAGGTTGCTGTTAGCGTCAAACAAAGGGGCTGCAATGCTCCCTGTACAATTTCTTGAACTGTCTTGTTGCGACGGCACACATCTGATAGCTCTTCAAGTGAGCCTATGAGGGCTGGAGAATTTGCACCAGAGGCTGCAGAAGACAAAGCCCCCAGAAAGCTTGATCTCTCACCATCTGTTATGGCTGTTGGAGGTATCAAAGAAATTGCCTCCTGTGCCCAGCTGACAACTTGCATGCCGTATACACGTGTCATTGACATAAGAACCATAATGACCTGCAAGAGATGTTTGTTTGCATAAGACTATCAAATCCATGGAGTAATAATATATACAAATGCAATAGAGTCCTTAAGAATAGTCATCCATTCGAAAGAGATGCAAGAATGCGCAAGATAATCTCAATTAATTAAATTAGTGAACTCACTTCTTCTAATCTAGATTCAGGAAGAGCTCCAGTCAAAGACCCTATCAGAATTCTTGTAAGACTTGTAGCCCGAGGTAATATAACATTGTCAATAACTGGACGATGTTGCTTTCCACCAAATGATGTGGACACCTCAAAAATTTCATGTAAGAATGTTAAGATTGATGTGCATGCTTCCCTGAAAAATAAAATTGCCAGACAAATATTCTTCAAAGAGTTAACACTGAATATATGCCATTTGAGAATCAAACTAGATATTCCTCAAAAAATGAACACAAAATAGGTTGAATAATAGCAAAATAACTTTATTTTTATACACCCCTGCAAGAGCTGGACTCTGGAAATATATGTATATATATACTATATTCCAGAACATTGAGTAAATAGTTTTAAGAAACTACCTGTGCTCTATAGTGATGCCAATCATTGCACAATCCAGTAAGGGAGGGAATATAGTTGATGGTACAAACAACTGGGGGCAGTATCTGATACACCTTGATGCTAATAAAAAGCAGTCATCAGCAATATCTGGCCTTGATGTGAAATCCTGAATTGGCAATGAATAAGAAAAATTTGTTAAGTTTACTTGGTGAAGTATATCAACACATCTCAACAACAAAAGGATACATAAAACAATACTTGAGTATCACAAACAGCTAACTCAAAGATCCAAACAAGATTTCCAAGAACAGGAAACTTCAAAACATTCCAATGTTCCAAATGCAGGAATTCTACCTGAATGCTCTTTAAAAGGCTTATGGTGTGACCAAACAGTGAAGCGATTAGAGCCGCTAGATAATTTCCACAGGAAGGATCTGCGCCAAAAATCTGTCAATTGAAACATGATTATTAGAAAATTAGAATAGAAGCTGCAACTGGCCAAATGTAACAAATAATAACAGAATTGTCTTTGAAATACCTTTATTACTTCGCTGGAAAGATAAAGGAAACATGATTGATTGTGCACTTGATATTGCAACTGGACCACTTGTAGCATATCACTTATAGTGATACCCATGGATTTTCCACATGTCCTCACCTGAAACAAGAACCATTTTAGCCAAAATTGAGTCTTAACCTGGAAATATATATGTACCGATCTCTAGGAAGGTTCTGATTTTGCTGGTTATAATAAAACGACAAAGAAGAGTGGAACTTCACAGTTTAATATGGAAAAAGGTGGGAGTTAGTCATTAGCAACCTAGACTTTAACCAAAGCAACATCCACTTTTCTATTTATGTTTTATTTCAGCCAATCGTTAGCTTTTCAAGATTGCCTATTTCATTTGTAGAGTATATCCCATTCTAATAACTCAAATAATTAGTATGAAAGTCACACTACAGAGAGAGTTGATTTCTCCTTATTTGTAATTGCATTCTGATATGGGCTTATTCTTAACGATGACAGCAGGCAACTACATTCAATTTATTTCAGTCTGTTCTCTATTAAAGGCACTGCAATATTAATTAAAAGCAGATAATAGATAAAAAGGAAAAATGCTTTGGGGGAAAGAATTTGAACCCCTCTGTAAAGTTGACAAGGATCCATCAAAGTTTTCTCCATCTATTTCGAACTGCACAATCTTTACTCCAGGTTAGAATATTTTATTTTACCACATGCAAAACAAACTTTGAAGAAACATGAGTTGTTTTAAGGGACTTCTGGCTAGGTGAAGTCAGCAGTCCAGAATAGCTGCAGCAATGGTCTCTAAACAAGATAGATAAATAGATAAAATAATTATATCTTCCAATCCGTGTAAGCAAATCAAATACAGTTTGTTGCATTTTAAAGGATATATTATAAGATCTACTTGTCTGGGATTGTTTCCCCCTAAATTTGTGATGAAAAGAGAAAAAATCTGTGGTTTGTGAGTTTTGTTAAACATAAGTTTTCATAGGGAGTGCCTTTTCTTTTTCCTCATTCTTGGAGAGGATGATATTGATACTAGAGAATGGTGGCTCAGATTCATTGGATATTTTTGTAACTCTTTATATGCCAATGTCATATTTTTTATTATTTGAAAGAGGAAGCTTTTCAGTCGTGGACATGTTTTTTGAACAAGAATTCTCAATGCACACCAAAAGAAGCTGCACAAGCCTTCCTGACCAAATGAAAACCTAAGATCTTAAAAATAAGGGTTACAAATAAATATTTAGAAGTACATTACTCAAAATCAAGAAGAAAAAATAAAGAGATTGGTGGAGAAGATGGAAGCAAATGATAGTAATAAGAATTAAGGAACCATATCCTTGGATCCAAAAGAACAAAAGGGTCCAAGAGATTTGTTAAGTTGATTACTTTGTAAACCCTAGCAAGGGGTACAATTTCATCAATAGTGACTTGTCTAAGAGATTGCAAGATCAAACAAAGAATATCAAGGACACTTAGCTCAACCAGTTAAATTCCACGACTTTCAAGAATGGGATCCAATTTCAAATCTTGCCAGTACATGCACAATTCCAATGTTGTAATACCACTAAGTGGTCATGATCTGTTTCAATCCCATATAACTCATTAAAAATAAATTTAAAGGAAAAAAAGGATGAGAATGTTCAAATATGTTTTTCATTCAAAATTTTATGATATGGCTATTGATGATTTGGATATTGTTCTTGGACATCCTTGGTTAGATTCATTAGATATACTAACAAAGAAAGCAAATATCGATAAAAAAAAAACGCAGAAATCATGGCTCATTTAGCCTTTATAATTCTTATTTTGTGAAACAGAAAAATCAGAGGCAAAATTTGAGAAAATGGGGGATATAAATTTAAAAAATTAAGAAAATCACAAATTCAAAATTTACATTTTTAAATTTTACCTATTTTTCCTAATTAATTGCCAATACAATCTCTTTGGGCCTTCTCAATTAATTTCCAATAACATGTTTTCAGTGTTGTAGGAAGGGTCAATGGAGAAGCAGGAAGAAAGTTTGCCAAGGAATAAATGGAAGAACAGGCAAAAGAATGACCAAGAGTCCAAAGGAGAACTGGAAGAAAATCACAAGCAAGAACCTAGAGAAGGGCACAAAAGTAAATAAAACAAATTAATGGAATAAAAGGTTGAAGAGACAAAGAAAGAGGATCAAGCGGTTAAGGTTGTAACATTTCAACAGTAACACCAATATTAGAGGTAACAATCATGGAGACTATGACATGGAGCATTAGAAAATCTATAACTATTCCCATCCTGAGAACTGGAAGAAATGAAATGAAATATTATTAATGTCATCGGTGGGCCAAAATAAGACCCAAGGGACTATAAGAAGGACAATAATGACTGCCAGCTAGCAGGCTGAAAAGCCCAACAAAAAAAAGAACTAAGATTAAACCCGGTATAAGAGACAATAGAGATTACATGGAACTAGAAGAGCAAACACTATGGATATTAAAGTGAGGTAAAGAAGACGAGACAGCATAGAAGACCGTCACTAGTGTAAATTTCATATGGATGCATAGATGATCAAGCTTGGTATCAACTCTCTAAAATGCTTAGAAGATCATATTATTTGGTTTCCTCTCATGTTGCAAGGAAGAAACATGTTAAAAGAAGAAACAAGTGTCCATTTGTTTGGTATCAACTACATAGGGGTATCATATTAGACTGTATATTGGAGTTTTGGAGTAGTTTCCATGGGCTATGCATAACCTAAGGGCTGGGCATCTACATCCAAAGTAAAAACATAACAATTAACTTAAAAAATTAAATTTAAACAAAACAAGGCCTGAGATTCTGAAAGACATGACAAGTCAAGGTTCAGGGCTAAAAAAACAAGGTCTGATGCTGATATATTGAGGTGCAGACCTGTTGACCAACTCAGCCTGGCCTACCATGCAGTCAAAAACAAACAACCAGATTAAATTAGGGGTGAATGTTGTGTTACAAGTGAATGACACAACCTAATTCTGATCTAAATTTCAAGATGGAGACCAAAAAAAAAAGGTAGATTTTAACACCAAAAAAACCTAAGAACAAATTTCGGCTTGCAAAATGAGTGGGAGACAATAGTCCAAATTTGGAAATTTAGATTAAATGTTTATTTTTATTTATGTATTTCAATAAGATAAGATGAGATAATTCTACTAATGTATATGGATGACCAATGTGGGCCAATAGGATTCATCAAAAAGGAACTGTTAGAATGCACTGTAATACAACAGAATAAAATATATAGGAGTAGATAAACTAGAGTAAACTAAACTAAAGTCGACTACAGTGTAAATGGTTGTTTTGTAATCAGGTATAAATGGCTTCTAAGTTTGTTACTTGTTTAGGAACTCATAAATGGTTTTTTGTATTCAGGTGTATTAAAATTTTAAATGGCTGTTTTGTATTCAGGTGTATATATCTAAATGGCTGTTCTAATAATTTCCAAGTATTAAATTACTCTAACTTCTAAGAATCTAATGGTTGTTTTGTATTCAGGTGTATATATGATATATCTCATCTAAATATTCTAAATTTCTAAAAAATTCATACTTTTATACCGTCCGTCTTCGAGCCGTCCTCCCCCATCCCCGAAACCCATCCCCCCGTCCCCCAGGCTCGTGGAACCTTGGAAACAACTATATGGCTAAAATTACAGCCTCGAGGGTTACCCAATCTAGATAAACCAAAACATTCTAAAAGAAATGATTATGAGATATTTAGAAGTTGAGGTACAATAGAGATAGAAAGGAGCTCCAATGGATCCAAGCGCCAACATTAATCTATAGTGGGATGTAAAGTAGAAGCACAATCGTTGTTGTCACCAACTATCCTAAAAGGGCCAACACAGCTCTAATGATGCTCCTAGGAGAATGGCTAGGACTAAGAGGGTCTGGTTGGATAATCCTAGGAGGACATGGAGTTCAATCCCTAAGGACTCTTCTAGCATCCATGGCTATAGAACCAATATAAGAGGACAAGAAACTAGTAAGTTGCACTTGTCTACAACTCCTTGGTATGTGACGGGTGGCCAAAACACAATGCCGAAGAACTGCAAGCTTGTCCCGTTGCAAGCAAGAATAAAGAACTAAAGCCCTACTAGCCACTCTTCTATGCAGACAAGGGAACATAGAATTGTCATTAATATTTTGGAGAGTTGTAGCTTCCAATGACCGCTTATTACTCTCAACTACAGAGATAGGATGAAAGAATGAGGTGATTAGACGATTGGTAGTTTGTCTCCCCTGTGATAACCAACATTGAAGAGTCATAGCTTCCTTGAGGTAAAGAGCCAAGCATCTTTGGTCAGGATAGCTAAAAAAAATTGCAAGCGATCCACCTAAGTCTCTATACAAGCAATTCTACCTCCCTCAAATCTCATAATAAACTGGACACCTAAAGATGAAATGCTTTTCATTCTCCACCTCCCAAATAGAACAAAGACAACATACCCTATCCTCTCAAGGAATATGGTGATCATATGGTGGTCTATCTCCACCCACAATTGATATGAGCATACTCTGAGTTGACCAAGAGAAATCCTAACACCGTGTGTGCAATGTCTCTTGACATAATTAGGACGACTAATAATGCCATTCTTAATCCTCATTTAATGTTTAGTGTATAAGGGTAACTTAGGACTAAGAGGTTGCGATGGAGTGACCCAAGTTATTTGAATATATTGTTTATAAACATCATCTCTGACTGCTTGATTAATTACCCTCTTATTAGGAAGAAGGTGGGGAGGAGCATGTAAGGAGTATTTGAAAGGAGGTAATTGATCTATAGAGATGCCAACTGACTGAAGAAGAGAAATAACTTCTTAGGACCATCCACGATGAGGACCAAAAGAGCACATAGAGGTAATGCATTCTAAGGAGCAAAGCACCAAATATAGGCATCTCTCTTGGCTTGGGGTGCAATCACCCATGGATCTAAGGTGGTGAAGCTGAAAAATAATTCTGAAGATGCTCTCTCAAGACAGGGGATGAATGCCAAACTTAGCCTGAACAATACATTGGGTAACTATTCTTTTACATCAGATAAATCGTGGAGCAAAATAGTCTTGACCCTCTCAATGAAAGCCCAATCAACGCATCCTAGACTTGAACCCCAAATCTCAAATCCATAAAGGATTGTGGGTTTGATGATGCAATCAAAAAGGTGCATCTTTGCAGGTATGTCTTAAAAGTGTTATTGGAAGCATTGGTGTTCCAAGATTGAGAGAGATGTGTATCCCCTTCAAAGACGTGACTATGAAGTTGGTCGAAGATTAGGGTAAGGACCTAGAAATTGAGCCTCCAAGTAGGTGTAAGCAATGGTGATCTCAATGGACTCACCCTTATAGAAGAACTGAACTTAGATAGGGTACTTTTGATGCGTTAAAGATCATCCCCTTAGTCTTGCTAAGATTGACTGCCAGTTGTTTTAAGTCACAAAAGCAAGCAAGAGCATCCAACTGTCTTTGTATGCCCTCATGGGTATGAGCAAGAACAACATCTTCTGCAAAAAGCAATATAGCTATCAAGACTCAATGTAAAAGGCAACCATCGTCAACATGTGTGTATTGACAAATAAATTCTTCAAGCTCATCAATGTAGATCCCAAAAGTGAAGGAGAAAAGGGACAACCTTGTTTGACGCCAATGGTGCTTTGGCAAATTATGGATACCTCTCATGGTTTGCCAATGAGTCATTCATAGACCAAATTTGTAAAGATAGAAGACCATCCTGAAAATAATCTCCAAATATAGAGGCTTAGCACGAAACACAGCTTGAACAACGAATTGTGGAACTCTCCATTTGCAATGGATCATGCCTTGAAGCATGAGGGTTTGAACCCTCTCAACATAAGCCAAATCTGCATGATCTAGGTTCTGGCCCTAAACCTCTGAATTATAAAGAACAACGAAAGAGGCGTATAGTCAAAGGAATACCTTGGAAACGCATATAGAACAACCAGCGCTCCAAAACTGAGTGAAGCACAACCCCTACACATACATTCTTGGCCAGCTAGCTTTAGACTAAGAGATGGTCCTCTAGACTAGACCACCTAATAATTATAGACAATAGAAATCTCTGTACATACTTCTCTATAAAAGAATTGAAATTTGATAAGGCCTCAATGGAAATATTGAAGATCATGATTGTAATGTTCTTGAGGTTCATGATAAGCTCCTATACTCACAAAATGACCAAAAGCATCAAGTTGCATGTGTAGACCATCCAAGCTGTGAGAAAAGGGCCTATTATCATCTTTGATAAGAAAAATGCAAATCAGGACATGATATCACGAAGAGAGGGCAAACATATGCAAACATCATCTTAAAGGAAATATGTGATTTCAACTTCAATATTCTTACTGGCCATACTTCACAGTTCGAATGAAACGAAAGTATAGCTTATTCAGTAGCACAGTGTGATTTTGGAGAATGCAAACATGCTAAGTTTACTTGTGAAGGCATTCACTTCATCGCATTAAGGCATCAATCCTTTCTCATCACATTAGGATTTTTGCAAAGCAGTATACACAAGAAAGAGACAATATATCACAAACACTCACAAGCTGCATAGGTTGAGCATTCATAAGCAAGCAAAATATTAATTACCGACAGAGTTACCATCCTCAATCCATCTCAATTCTTTGGTGATACTACCTTGAAAATTATTTAATATGTTATACTGTTCACTTTTATTTACAATGAAATAGAAATAAAAGTACTCTAGCTTGTCATACACTGGTTAACTATCATGTTTACAACAGTGAAGAAACTGTGAAAAATGAAAAATGCAAGGCGTAAGTAACAGGACAAATACAAAAAGCTTAACTGTACAGAATTTGCCACGCTCAGGTGGACATAAATCAAGCATTGTAGAGCTCAAGTCATAAACAATGAAAATTCCAAATATGCTGGCCTCATCAAATCTTTGGGTTGAACAGGAGTGCCCTTGTCCAGAAACTGTGCATTGGAAGAAGCTAAATTGCCCCATGGTTTAATAACGGTGCATGTAGCAATCACCTTTCAATTCAAACCATTTTTATCGCGTGTTGTGGATAGCCTGACATTTTCTTTCACTACATCCTTTTCATCCTGCTAGGTACGTTATGCTCATGCAATATTACATAGAGTTTTGTTTCAACATTTCTTGGTTTCAACCTTTGCTTTTCACATGGTCCATACTCTTTTTTAAACTTTGCCTAGATAAAATATCTCTGAATTAATAACCAAAAGAGTAATGTGACACTTGTTTTCTAACTTAGCAAGAGCAACTGAAGTTTATTTGTCAATTTCTGGAATCTTGGACTGCTCATACATTTGAAATTCAGAAGACCACACTGGAAGACTTGGTGAAGTATCAGAGACCATAGCAGAATGACGATCCCCCAAGCAGTGAGAGGATAGAATAGAATAGTCGGGTCATAATGAAGGTGTCTCAGGTCAGGGAAAAGTGAAAACACTTGGTCTTTCTTCATATTCAGTGTTTATTTTTATTTTATTTATTTATTTATAAAAAATTGGTTATATGGGAATTGAAACAGGTCCCACCCGTATCACATCATGACCACGTGATGATTTTACAACAACATTTTTGCCAATTATGCATGTATCATCTGGCAAGATTCGAACATGGATCTCCGTGAAATCGAGGTATTTAACCAGTTAAGCTCATGCCATTTTATATATTCTGCGTTTAGTTGAACAAGGTGAATGAAATGTTTTCTGCCAAGAGAGTTCAGCTGCTCCCTGATATTTTGACCATATACATTCCCATTTAGTGACCAAATGCTGTACTAAAACATTCTTGCACAATTCAGGCATTTTTGCAGCTTCTAGAAAGGGACCAGGATTAAGAACAGAGAGCAAGGGTTCTTGGAAGCTTCCTAGTCTCATGAACTATTCCCATATTATAGACTCCTTTACTATCCTAGCTCTGACTTCATTGTGTAGAAAACGCCGATTAGATTGCATATAGTATTCAGTGTAGAATAAATACAAGGCTATTAGGTGGTTTGGTTAGTTAAACCAACCAACCGATCCGTTCAACTACCCCAAGGAGCGGCGGCTAATGTATTATGAAATATAATGTAATATAATAAGATGCCTATGCTAACATCCCCCCTTATTACATTATTGGCAAATACAAAGAGCATTGCAAAACAATTCAAATTTGACACGTGCAAGTGCCTTGGTGAAAATGTCTGCAACTTGCTCATCAATGGGAATGTACTAGAGTTGTATGTGATGCTTTGGAACTTCATCGCGAATGAAATGACATCGAGTGTCGATGTGTTTGGTACGATCATGAAATATTGGATTCTTGACGAGATTCAAAACACCTTGATTGTCGCAAAACAAATGAAGTGGAAGATTCTTTGGAAGACCCATGTTTGTAAGAATGCGACTTAACCATATTATCTCGCAGACTGCTCCACTTGTTGCGTGATATTCTGCCTCTGTAGATGATAAGGCAACCACCTGCTGCTTCTTACTGTGCCAAGAGACAGGTCCAGATCCAAGATGGAAAATGTATCCAGAAGTCAACTTGCGATCATCAATGGATCCGGCATAGTCTGAGTCCATGTATCCCTGTAAATAGAACTTGCTATTCTGCTTGTACTCCAAGCCAAAGTCTGTACTACCACGGACATAATGAAGAACTCTCTTTGCTGCTTTCCAATGACTCACCTTAGGTTCTTGCATGAACCTTGAAAGATAACCCACAACAAAACTGAGATCTGGCCTGGTATTTGTCAGATATATGAGACTCCCAATCAGTTGGCGATAGAGAGTACCATCTACCTGTGGTGATTTATCATATCGCGATAACTTAAGTCCAGGCTCCATTGGAGTTGCTTTAGACTTGCAGTCAGTTATGTGATATTTATCAACCAATGTCTTGGCATACTTCTTTTGTGTTACTCTAATATGATTCTTTTTCTGAGTCACTTCCAAACCAAGACAATAGTGAAGAAGTCCTAGATCTATCATTTCAAAAGATTGTTTTAAATCATCTTTTACTGCATCAATCATATTCTTTGAACTCCCTATTATGATCAAATCATCTACATATAGCACCAAAATCACTATGTCAGAACCATTGTTCTTGATATAGAGATTTGCATCTGAAGGACTTCTTTTGAATCCATGTTGCACTAGGTGACTGTCTATTTTGATGTACCAAGCTCGTGGAGCTTGTTTTAGCCCATACAAGGATTTGACCAACTTGCAAACTTTTTGTTCTTGCCCTTCAATGACAAATCCTTCTGGTTGGGTCATGTACACTTCTTGTAGGTCACCATTCAAGAAAGCACTTTTTACATCCATCTGATGTAACTTCCACCCAAACTGAGTTGCCATGGCACAAAGTACTCGAATGGTAGTCATTTTTGCAGTAGGGGCAAAAGTCTCTTCATAATCTATGCCTTCTTTATGAGCATAGCCCTTTGCAACAAGACGGGCCTTATGCTTATCAATAGTACCATCTGCCTTATACTTCACTTTGAACACCCATTTGCTGCCAATGGGCTTCTTTCCTGAAGGCAGATTAACTAGCTTCCATGTATGATTTTTCATGAGAGATGTATGTTATGCTTCCATAGCAGCCTTCCACTGAGGCTCACTAAGTGCATCCTGAACTGTTGTGGGTTCATTTTCATCCAATGCTGACATATAAACCCTCTCATCATCCATATTTGTTTCTTTATCTTCCTCTGCATCTACAGATAGTTCATCAAATTGATGGCAAAGCTCGTCAACCTCTGAAGTTGATGCCTCTGCTCTCATCCGTTGAGTCATACTGCGAGTACAAGGTCGATCTAGATTTAGATCTGGAAGTGATGTCAACTTTGAATCTCTCAATGTACAAGTATACCATTTTGGAACCTTGTTCTGTGGGGGTGGAACCTCTTTCTTAGGCTCATCTTCCTCAAGGTATACAGCTATAGAAGTGTTATCTGATGTGAAAGCTTCATCAAATACCACATCTCGACTTATGTGTGTTTTCTTGGTCATAGGATCTATCAACCGATATCCTTTTGAATGCTCATCATAACCAAGAAAAATACATTGCAGGGTTTTTTCATCTAACTTCTTCCTCTTTTGTTTTGGTATGTGCATGAATGCCTTACATCCAAAAACTCTTAGATGAGAAATGGAGGGTTTCTTACCACTCCATGCTTCTTGTGGAGTCTTTCCCTATAGAGCTCTTGTGGGTGCTCTATTCAGGAGGTATGATGTTGTATTCACTGCTTCTCCCAATACTCATGCTCAAGATGTGCCCCCTTAAGCATACATCAAACCATTTCCACAATGGAACGATTCCTCCTTTCAGCAACTCCATTTTGTTGTGGAGTATAGGTTGTGGTCAGCTGTCTCTTAATCCCATGTTCATTCATAAATGACGAAAAATCCTTGGAGGTATATTTCCCCCCTCAATCTGAGTGGAGGGTTTTGATGGAACATCCTGACTCTCTCTCAACAAGCTTCTTGAACTGCTGAAAGTACAAAAATGCCTCTGACTTCAATTGAAGAAAGAAAACCCACATCTTCCGTGAGTAATCATCAACAAACAATTGAAAATACCTCTTTCCACCATAGTTGTTTGGCATAGGACCGCACAGATCGGTGTGTACCAACTCCAAAGGTTTCTTAGCTCTGGAAGAGCTAACCTCAAATGGTACCCGGTGTTGCTTCCCTGCTAAGCAATCCGAGCATACTGTCAATGTGGATGAAAAGTTGGGAAGTCTTCTCACCATCTCATATTTTCTCAACTCGAGCAAATATCTTGAACTCAGATGCCCATATCTCTTGTGCCACAGAGAAGTAGCCTCCTTTGTAGTTCCTGCCAGGGCAACATGAGGCGTTGAAACGACATCTAAAATGAACAAGCCATGCTTGTATGATCCTGTTGCTATATGTTTTCCCTTGCGAGTGATGAAACATCTCTTTTTGCCCTCCTCAAAACGAAAAACAACATTCATGTCTCTATCCAAGATCTGAGGGACGGACAACAAATTGTTGGCCAATCCAGGAACATAGAGTACCTTCTCAATCTAACATTTGCCATCTGGAAGAGTGATAGAAACATCTCCTTCACCCTGGACACGGTAGGTCTGATTGTCAGCAATTGTTACTGGCTTACCTTCCTTTTCCTCAAATGTCTCAAACCACGATCTATCACCAGTCATGTGTTTACTGGCACCGGAATCAATATACCACACTACATCTTTCTGCTTCAAAGAAGTGTGAGTCATGAGCACCTTGTGTGCTCGCTCAAAATTTGAGTTCGAGTCTTATTTAGCATAAGCAACATTCCCCTTGGGTTGCTTATTCTTTTTCTGTGGTTTGTATTTCCCTTTGCCCTTCTTCTTGTGATCTTGGTCATTCTATTGTTTGTTCTTAAACCAACACTTGTTGGTGTCATGGTTATTCATATCACAAATTTTGCAATATTGTTTGTCTTTTTGCTAATTTTGTTTCCCTTTTCCTTTTGATGAAGATCCTCCCTTTTGAAAATGACCTTGTTTCTTACCCCCTTGTTTGGTGTAGAGGGTATTATCTGGCACTTCATCTTTCTGAAATTGATTTGCCTCCTCAGTTTGAAGTAAATTCACCAATTCCACAAATGAAACTTGTCTACCAGATACATTAAGAGATGTGATCAACACTTTGTAGGATTCTGGAAAAGCTCTCAAGATGACTGAGGTCAAGAGAGTATCTGCCACTGTCTCTCCTTTGGCTTTCAATTCCACCACTCTGCATAGGAATAGGTCAACTGTCTCATCAGATTTCATATTGAGTGTATGTAGTTGAGTTTGAAGGTTTAGAATAGTGGACTGATTCTTTCCTTCATAAATGGTAATCAAAGCATCCCAAGCTTCCTTACCATATTTGGCATCACAGATATGAGGTTGGATCTCATCTGTAGTGGCAAGCAGAATAAACATAAGATATTTTCTATCTTTCTTATCAAAATATTCTTGATTTGCCCCTACTGTTGTAGGACGTTTTGTAGTGCCAGTCACTACATCCCAAAATTCTTCAACTTGAAGGATAGCTCTCATCTTTGTCTTCCACGGTGCAAAGTTAGAACCTTTTAGCAATTGTGAATCTGATAGATATTTGTGAACAGTGGCCATTGTGAAGGTTCCTTATAACACCAAATGGTCCTCCTTTCTTTATACTTGCAAGAGTACGTGAAAGGGAATTCGATCAATATTGATGGCACCTGCCTCAAAACCCTTCAAAAGAAGGTTGATGAGTTGGAGGACATTACGCTAAGCAATCAGAAAGAATTAGGGTATTAAATGGAGTGAATATCAGACTTGGTTTGCCTTATTTCTCCCCGACGATTGATAGAGAACAATAGCTCAGACGTCGTTGTTGCAGCTATATTAGGCGTTAGATACAGTAGTCCAAGCACGACAACATCACCTGTAAGTGTGGACTAGAGGTACCATATATACCGAACGTTGTTGTGCAATAAATTGCACAAATAGGTGTAAAATTTGGGGTCTTTTCTTTGCTTTGTATATTTTACTTTATTATTGAAATGCAAGAAAACAGGAAATTTAAATGCAAAAACAATCACAAGCACCCAAAAATTTAACACTTTTAGGTGTCGGTTTCCACCGAAAATGCACCTATTACAATGCAAGTTTTACAATGAAGATATTCACATCCAAAAATCAACAATTTTTCTTCCCCCCTTTGTCTTAGAATTTTGCAAAAGAAAATGCTTTTGCTCCCCCCTTTTTGTTGCAAAATAAACAAGGATGAAAACAATTGTGGTATACCCTTTCAAGTGCCAAAAAAAAACACTTATCCCTCCAAAAAAATTGCTTGAAAGGAATAAACAAAGTATTTTTGAAAAAATACCTCTTAAATAGCTCCTCCGCGTGTTTTTGCAGAAAAATGCGTTGCTTTGTCCTCATTTGTCAAAAAAATGCCCCTTCTTTGTCAAAAAAATGACCCTTCTTTGGCAAAAAATTGTTGACCAAAAAAATTGTCAACAAAAGTTGCTGACAAAAAAAATATTGTCAAAAACTCGTTGACAAAAAAATGTCATCAAAAAATCTTGCTATGCCAAAAAAATGTTGTCAAAAACTCGTTGACAAAAACATGTCGTCAAAAAATCTTGCTATGCCAAAAAAATATTGTTGCTTGCAAAAAGGTGGCAAAAACGTGTTTAGGATGTCGCCGAAGTTGGTGGGGTTGGAACCCCCAACCTTTGCCTCCGTAGCACCAAGCACGTGCAGCCGAACCACCTTAGTTAGACAAGCTAACGAAAACACATAGGCACCATGTGCCTTTTATATCTGCCAATAGACGCCTGAAGCAAAAAAAAAAATTCTCTTATCCGCCTCCACAGGATTCGACCTCAGAACCTGCTGGGGACAATGCTTAGCACGGTCAAACGTTCCAGATGTGCTACAACACCAGATGAGAGGAAAGATGGAGCAACGTCAAAATAAAACCGCGCACGCGTCGAGGAAACAAAATGTCAAACTCGCTTTATCCCACATGCCTTGGGAAAAAAAATATGAGAGCGGTTTAAAAACAGAATGAACCACTTAAGAGTTTGATTGCCTTCGGGCAATCAAGCCCATCTTTTTGCCTCCCCTCGCCAACCAATCAGTAGTTGCCACGTCAACTCTAATCAGTCCTTGCCAGTTGTCTACCACGTCAACTCCAATTAGTCCTTGCCAGTTGTCTACCACGTCAACTCCAATCAGTCCTTGCTAGTTGTCTGCCACGTCATCTTCCGCCTTGGTCTACGTGCTATCCCAGTCAGCCACCACGTCAGATTATCTCCACGTCAGCTGCCTGTCATATTCTCCCACGTGTTCGCCAATTAGCCTCTGCCACATGTCTGCGCAAATCAAGGGTCCCGCTCCTCGAGAATTGTGCCCTATCGCGTCGTGTCAGGTCTCGATGTCCAAATGTTCTCGAAACTCTGCGAAGCCAACATCTGCCTTGGAGACGAAGCCAAACCACCGCCTGCCTTGACCGTCTTGGGAAACGTGCACGTCCTGGACTACGTCCTCCCTTCCGCTGCGCCCAGATCCGCCCTTGAAAATCGTGCCCAACACCTTTGCTCTGATACCATGTAGAAAACGTCGATTAGATTGCATATAGTATTTAGTGTAGAATTAATACAAGGCTATTAGGTGGTTTGGTTAGTTAAACCAACCAACCGATCCGTTCAACTACCCCAAGGAGCGGCGGCTAATGTATTATGAAATATAATGTAATATAATAAGATGCCTATGCTAACAAATTGGCTGCATGCCTTTTCACACATTCAACGGACTTGTGAAAGCTTTAGAGGAGTGACCTCAGCTAAGAATAAAGAAGACAATTTGCCATGGGAACATTGAGCCCATAAAAAATAGCCATATAGAAATAAACTTTACCTACAATATAGTACGATAAGTATCAGTAGTGCAAAACCAATACAAATTTCCAGTCATTCTACGAGTAAGTTCCCCATTTTCCTAACTAGATAAGCCATGGGAGAGCCTTGGAAAAAGTGTTCATGTACGTCCAAGATGGATAAGCAATCTCATTCCAGTTACTCCAGCTTTGAGAACCAAAATTTGTTATTTAATTGTGGTTTAGTTCACATATATATTTATAAAAAATCACTTGTACATCTTTGTATCACATTTCACATGTGACACTTTGTCACGTATCATTTTGCCTCATTTTTACCTGTTCCAAACAAGAGAGAGAGGTAGGCCTACCTGCTACCACACCAAACAAAACACTTTAGTTCATCCTAACAACGGATATTTTGCAGTTTGAAGGAATATGGCAGCCACCAACAGCTGCCAGAAGGATTCATCTGAGGTAAGAAAAACTTTTTACATGTGAATTATTAAATTTTCTTTTTCTTGGTTGTTTCTAGATTTATGGTGGGAGGACTTTGGGGCATAAACGCTGAATCTACAGCGCTTCGCCATCAAAGTCTTACCTCAACGATGCATCGCTTCACGTTGTGAGCGCAATTGGAGTATGTTTGAGTACATACACTCCAAGAAGCGCAATTGGAGTATGTTTGAGCACATACACTCCAAGAAGCGCAATTGGCTTACACAAGAAAAGTTGAATGATCTTGTGTTTGTTCATTACAACCTTCGCCTCCACCATCAACAAATTAGAGAAACAAGTACCGATGCCATTGACCTAGATGAGATTAATCCATCATCTGAATGGATCACAAAGCCACAGCAGGAGCAGCAGGAAGAGCCTCTCTTCTCCATGAACCTAGCAGAGGAGATAGCAGCCAAGGCAGAAGAAGAGGCATGGGCACAACGACAAAGAGAGACTAGAGCTTTTGCTAGGTCAAAGGGCAAAGGCATTCGAAGACATTGGGACATTGTATTTGTCATGACTAATGACACATTCTGTAATTTGTACCTTTTTATATTATAAGCAATACAAGATGTGTTTTGTCACTTTCATGTGTAGTTTAAGGCTTTAAGCTTGCATCACTTGCCACTTTCATGTGTAATTTAAGCTTGTATCACTTACACTATTATTATTTGATTTGCATAAGGTTAATTCATTGTGATATGCATGAAAAAAAAAACTTTTTCAATGAAAAATTGCATTTTCTTCAGGTTTTTTTTGCCAATTTTTTGCCTATTGCCAATTTTTTCCAATTCCTTTTCCATGCCGACTCCAATACAATTCCAATTTTCTCAACTATGGTGGAGACTATCTCTTAAGCTTTTGTCAGCAGTAGAGTTGTGAAGTGGCACATCACTGCCCATTTTGAAATTGATTGTTTTCTCTTTGTGCAATTATTTGTGCATATAGTTTATGATTCCTGGATAAAATCTTTTCAATGCCCTGCATTTGAACATCATTGGAGTCTGGACAGAATAGCATCCACCAACGATCAAATCAAAGCTCTATTGTCAAGTGGATTTGCTAGGTTGTTTACTTCCAAGATGATGTTTTGCTGTGCAAATTGTGACACTCTCTGGGTTAGATCAAAGTGTTTCTGCTCAAGTCTGTGAGGTTAGGGCTTCTTGTCTTTGGCATGAATAAAGTTTCAAGAGTTTTCTCCATTATTTTATTGCTTGAAATTGCTTTGAACAATCTTTTTTGTTATCACATGTCAACAATCTGGAACTTTTTGAGCAAGTTCAAATACAAATCTCCCATTTAGGTCTCTTGCTCAGAATTTTTCGAAGAGTTCTTCTTGATTACACAAGTTGCAAAGAGAAGCCCAAACAAGCCAATGCAACTTGAATTCATTGACAAATAAGTGAATATCAATGTGCCATCCGGCATAACTAACACTTCAATGACATCACCATTTACTTCACCAAAATGTATGTAGGTGGTGTGGGCACAAATATTCTGCAATATCAAATGCCTAGCTGTCAAACCTTTGTTAGGGGCCTTGAATCTAGAACATTGGCTTCTTGGCGTCTTTTACAATAGGCCAAATACGCATTTAGGTCTTCAATGGCCTATCCTTTCTCTGACATATGAAATGTCCCTAAAGGCCCTCATGCAAAAAGGTCTTTGACGAACAACATTTAAAATACCTATCATCTATGCAACTTCAATTTATTTGTACCTTTTTACATTCTTGGTTAACATCGGTCAAGCAACAGTTTGAAAATTGGCCACACCAGTGTTGAGCATCTTACTACCAGTTAGCATAATCTGAATGTATTGGTCTCAAGGCCAAAACAAGTGGGCCCGTTGTAAAACCCCCCCAATGTCCCCCCCGAGGATGGGAGAAATGAATAATAATAATAATTTATTAATTATTATAGGAAGAAACGATACACCCCATTTCAAAAAATTGATTGACAAAATAATTGTAAAACAGTAAAAAAAAAATAAAAATGATAATACACATACATCATAAATCATAATTTTAATTTCTCCTCCTCAATCTATGCTTTTGGATTGCATTAAAACGTGTGGTGACATGGAGTATTAGTGATTTTAATTCAAATTATATTCAACTGGAGTAAATTTCAGTGTAAATTCTTACCATGTCAGCTCTCTCTTTAAATTATGCCATTGCAATTTCATTTTGTTTTCTCTTTAATAACAAGAAAATCAATATATATAGAAGTTTTTTTCCAGTTATCTCCTTTCTTTATCTCCAAAATTATTAATCTGAATAGACTACACAAGCATAAAAATACAAGATACAGAAATTGAATATTTCAAACTAACAGAAGTAATAATGAACAACCTAAGTCAAAAGAAGTGATAGAAAAAGGAAGACTAGCATTTAATCATGAAACAAGACAAGTCCTATCTCATTGTATTAAATGGGACATAAGACAACTAAAAACTTGAGTACCATATATTTACAAATTATTGACATTGAATCAAAACTAGGTTCTCACAGCATATTTGCAGGCCCTGCACAGTCGCTCCATGGTTGGCATGTCCCAACCGCGTCTACAACCCAAGGATACTGTTACTCAACTGACTCGATGTAAACCAAACCTGAACAACAATATGAAATTCACTTTTGCACAAATTCTTACTGGTCAAAAACTGCCTTCAAAGTTGGCCAAATATTTTGAAATGCATCTGCTACAGCTTCAGGATGATTAACATATCTGCAAACAAGCAAGCAATGTCTCGTATAAATGCATAATCCATTTTGCAAAGACCAACAGAGCAATGAAATAATTTATAACAAATGGTTAAAATAGAAAACGTGACACAGTACCTGAAAATATTTGAAAGACGATCAATTGGAACAGAATACTGGCTTGCACTCAGTTGTTGAGTAGATCTTGCTGCTTGCGCTATCACTTGCTGAACCATCAAGAGAAAAGTTAGAAATGAGAAATATACGAGGATATGAAAGACAACACATCTCAAAGAGCAATTCTACCTGCAAAGGAGTTACTGCAGGAATGCATAAAGCCTCAAGGGCTTTCTTTGCATGTTCACGTGGAAGAGCGGTGATGACCATGCTGAGGCAAGAGATTTGTTATTAGGTGAGAATAATTACACATACAAAACTTCCAATCTCTGAAAGACTGAAGGAGGCATTTGACTGTACTGAACTACAACACCATTATATCTATCTTTACATTTTGCCACAACTCAAGAAAGAGTATATAGGATGATTACATTTTTCTTTTCAAAGAATATGCTTTCTTAGTTTTAAAATAAAATTAAAAACATTAACCCAAAGTAAATAACTTCAAAGTCAGGTCATAGTTCAATGTCCAATTATTTTTTAATTTTCATAATAATGTTTAGAAAATGCCATCTACTGATCTATGCTGGAACCTAAGCCAATGTTTTTAACCACAAAAAGAATCTTCTTAAATTTCAACTCTGCTATTAAACACCAAACTTCTAAAAATAACACATTTTTTCAAAATTCATCCTAGAGCTTCAAGTCCCATATTTCTCTCCCAAAATGACTTCCATAGATTCCCTTTACATTTCAAGAGAACTTTGAAAACAAGGATTTCAGTTGCATGTTCTTTTGATATGTTCACTCTGTTGTTTGGGAATAAATAATCTTATACTACAAAGTATTGCAATCTATATCTGATCCAGCAAGGTTGCACAAAGACTCCAGCAATTCCTCAGCAATTAATTTTCTATTAACATATTACTAACTCGACATCCTAATTTTGTGATCCACTGTGGAAGATAAATGCGTTAATACAATAATAGTCCATTGGCAGCATATTTGTCGCCATTTCCATTTCTACTAATTTGGTCTTTAAAACATGTTGTTTATTCATTGTCCATGTAACCCAAGACAAGAAGTAGATTTCCCCTAGACACTATACTGTCATGAAACTCAAACTACGCTTTATCTTCATAATGGTCCCTCTTTCGCCCATTTCACATGACTCAACTAAACTCTATAAAGTACTTGAACTCACCACTATGTTTTGCAGTCTATATTTCCTTGTTTAGTAATGTTTCTGCAGTTTGGAGAATAAATTCAGTTGATTACCATTGCCTTTTGTTTACAGAATTCAAATCTAGTTGCACCAAATTATGATTGGAGATTTTCCTGTCTTTTGTATTCTAATGCACCAGTAACAACAATAACCAAAACTAATGTCATGCTAATTGAAAACTAGTACATAGAATGCCAAAGGTATTGAGAAAGATTGACACCTCAAGGCTTCAATAAGCTGCAAGGCATCTTCAGTAGAAAGCTTAAAGCCTCCTTCCTGACTCACAGCTTTGTGATAAATAAGGAAAAGACCATCCAATGATCCTGCTTGTTTGTCCCTGCATGCTGTTAAAATTGATAATGCAATTAGACAAAAGCAGAAACACTATGATGAAAACATATGGAAAGTTAATTCAAACCTGGACCTAACTCTATTGAAATGTTAGTAATTCAGTGGCATGTTAGAGAAGGCTGATTAGGAATGAATGGCTCCCAATCTCAACATTGCAAAATCATAACTGCAAGGAACGCAAGGATAGAAATATGATACTAGGAACATTTCATAATCCTTGTTTAAGCCTAATATTCTCAAAGTGCCTCTTGTTTAAAATTCACGGATGCCACTTCAAGGTGTTGCATACTAACATAAGGAATATTGACATTTTCTAGCCATGCAAAAGCAGGAATGCTGAACTACACCATTATGTATTGAATTTTTTGCAAGAAAGTGATTAACTTGTCCACCACAGACATGCTTACGCTGAGCAATGGACAAAACAGGAAAATAAAACAAACCAAATTTACAAGAAAAGAGAACTTTTACAATTATTTGCATGTTACCAATTCTTGTAAAACAACCACATTAAGCAAGGGGCACTCCACTCTGCTCCTAGATTGATCCCTTATTTGAAATTGGCAATCAAGCCAACAGACAAAGACTGAATAGACAAAATAAAGGCAATAATCAAGCAATCATAGACAAAATCTGCTTCCCCCAAATATGCCACACTCAATTTCATTACTTATAATAGTCTGCAGAATTTCATGTAGCTCTGACAGGCAACAGGAATATATATATATATATATATATATATGTTAATCATCTTAGTTTAAACACTGCACGAAGCTACTGGCACACCATCTACAACAAATGCTGCTGTCAGTTTTGCAATAGATGGCCATTGATATTATTTGACAAACAGATTTGGTCTTGAGGCCAGAGTTCACAATATTGATATACATGTTGCAACTCTAACAGCAAAAACAAGCCCCTTCCAAAGTTCCAAAATTAATCATTCATTACAAATTATGGATCTTTCTTGGCAATCATCCATAGAATATTGCATGTACTTATCCTATGGTATATATTTTGACTGCTATTTGGTGAGTGCAATCTGAAAACCCCCCCAATGGTGCCATTACTCTGAAGTCTACCTAGGTTAAATATTGGTGAAATTTGATGCAACTCACAATGAATTGCAGCATAATTCTTCACACATTTACAAACTCGAATGAAATAGAGAACAATTTATTTATGCACTTATTAAGGACAAGTTCCCAAAGTTTTCTCAAACAATTTGGTAAGATGAACAGTGTTGAACAATGTTTCTAATGAGATTAAGAATGAAGGAACATGACGTTACAAGTCTGCCACCTGTATCTGCAAGAGATGGAGTAACAGGGAAAGATCCAATATTGACACCTTCAAATGAATGCAATGCTCGCTATTCCCTTAGAGAGAGTGCAATAGCCATGTTCTCCATGGAATCAGTCCTTTGCAACACCAACAGAGACTGGTACAGAACATCTCAAGCATTCCAGTCGAGAATTCTGTTGCTAGCCAACTAATCACTAGGACAAAGGATAAGGCACACTCCACCACGCTGTTGTTCTCACTGTGGTTGCATGATGTCTTAGCTTTGTTCCCAAACTCCTGGATAAGGATTGAGCCACGTCCCATGTCGGACAGTTTTGCCCTTAACCCTTGACTTAAGGTTCCACTCTTGCACAAGCAAGTTACTACTCCCTATCACATAACACCCTACATACAATAAAAGGGGTTATCTTTTGAGCCAATTATCTGCAAGGACTAAATTTTCAAGCCAAACAATATGCAAGGCTATATACAGGACTGCATGAAAAGTACAAAGTTATGGAACTTTTACATAGTACAACCTTAGAGATAATTAATCCTACCTCATTCTTGGGTAATATACAAATGACATATTAACGGTCAAAGGTGTGTTTGCACCAATGAATGGTACCTTGGCCCACCAATTTATTGCCGTTGGGTGACAGACATGAGCCCACAAAAGAGGCCCTGTATGTTGTTTTCTTCCAAACATTAAGCTTGTCGAACTTGCATTCGAACATGAACCTAGTGACTAAGGATATAGATAATATATAGCTCATTAATAATGACTAAGTTTGTCACAATATTCTGCCAAAGCCTACTAATAACCCAACTAAGATTTTCCCTGTCTAAAATTGTGATCACCCTCTGAGAACTGTTCTCCAAGAAAGCCAGATGTTACTCATGTTTCTACGTCATCCAAGAACAGAATTTTCAAAATTCAATTCGTTAAAGGCAGTAAAATTACCTGGATAACAAATTTACGTTAAGACTCTTGGGAAACTACAGATGTTTACTTATGTTTCTATGTCATTCCAGAAAATAAATTCCACAAGTTCAATCATTAAAGCACAATCAAATTATCTGGTGAGCAAATTTATGTAAAGCCTATTGGAGAACCACTCAATCCATATAAATATAGAAGGTCATAACAACAAAACAAGATATTACCATCACAAACATGTCTGAAAGCCAAAGCTGCTGCAGTTGAAGAATCTTCTGATGTACTCATCGCCCTTGTTAAATTTTCTATTATTGAGGGCAGAAATGATGATGCACTAGGTGCACTACCTAGCCACTTTGAATAAGCTCCAATTGTTAAACAGGCTGCATCCACTTTCCAAGTATCTCAGAGAAAAATATGCTAAAATGCTTGCACACTTCTGTTTCATCATTACATATTTTAGTGCATAAATGTTACAATGTATGAAGACCATTACAAATATAACACACGTCTAGATTGCTGGATATCAATCTAAAATATTAGTAGACAATTAAAGTTTACGATTACCCATCTGAAGAAGCTGAGACTAAAATATTAGTAGACAATTAAAGTTTACAATTACCCGTCTGAAGAAGCTGAGACTGCAGTGGTAGCTTCGGTAGGAAACCTATTACCTGCACAATAAGAATCTATATTCAGTAGTGTGCATCCAAATGCTATATATTAATAGAATATAAATACTTGTTTAAAGCTTGCATTCAAATAATCATCCCATTTCTTTGAATGTAGTCATCTAGCACTGTCAAAATGAACATAACCAAAATAAATTCATGCAATCCATCCTGCAAAGGATTTAGATTTGCTCAACAAGATGCTTTGTATGTAATGACAATCATAGCCCATCTTTCTTATTATAAGTTTGAGACCAGAACACACAAACCTATGCTTAGATTTGGAGTAGGATGCATTACTAATGTCAGTATCTAGAAGAGGAACAATTTTGTGTGTGTGCTTTATGATCATGAACTGCAACTATCTATTAGTATTCCTTTCTAAGAGGGTCTTAGAAGAGGAACAATTTTGTGTGTATGCTTTGTGATCATGAACAGCAACTATCTATTAGCATTCCCTTCTAAGAAGGTTTTAGTGGGCACTGCAATAACTTCTGGTTCCAACTCTAACTAGTGTGTGGGTTATTGATTTATGGCCCCAACCTGCTCTGCCATATGCATCCTGCCCAATACAATATCATGGATGTAGCTCAAAAGTTACCTAAGATAAGATAATTCTACTAATGTCCTGGGATGACCAAAGTAGGCCAATGGGACTTGTCAAAAAGACCTATGAATAAAAAAACTACAATAACCCACACCATTATGGAACAATTATATGGCATTAAATTACAGCCTTGAGGGTTGGACACAAGGTAGGTTAAACCCTAACATGTTAAAAGTAATGATAAAGAGAGAGCCAGCAGCCGCTCAAGAGTGAAAGAGAGAGAGAGGCACCAATACTAATCTGTAGTGAGAATCAAAGTAGAAGCATAGTCATTGTAATCACCAAACATCCCAAAAGGACCAACACAAGATCTAATGATGCTCCAAGACAATGGCCAAGACTAAGGGGGTCTAGCTGGATAATCCTGGGAGGACATGGAGTTCAACCCCTGCAGATGCTTCTAACATCCATGGTCATGGAACTAATAGAAGAGGATAGGATATTGGTAAGCTATATTTGCCTGCAACTCTTGGGTACATGAGGTGTGGCCAAAACTGGGTGTCAGAGAACTGTAATCCTGTCCACATGCAAGAAGAAAAAAGCATTGAAGCCTTAGTAGCCACTCTCATTTGCAGAAAAGGACTCAAAGATCTGTCATTAACATTCTAGAGAGGTGTAGCATCAAATGAACACTTATCACTCTTGACAATAGAAATAGGGTGAAAGAATGAGGTGATTAATCAAGTGGTCGATCTCCCCTACAATAACAAACATTTCCCAATCGTATAGAGCCAAGCATCGCTGGTCAAGACAGCCAAAGAAAGTGCCAAACAATCCACCTGAGTCTCTATACAAGCTTGCATTCAAATAATCATCCCATTTCTTTGAATGTAGTCATCTAGCACTGTCAAAATGAACATAACCAAAATAAATTCATGCAATCCATCCCTAGAAAGGATTTAGATTTGCTCAACAAGATGCTTTGTATGTAATGACAATCATAGCCCATCTTTCTTATTATAAGTTTGAGACCAGAACACACAAACCTATGCTTAGATTTGGAGTAGGATGCATTACTAATGTCAGTATCTAGAAGAGGAACAATTTTGTGTGTGTGCTTTATGATCATGAACTGCAACTATCTATTAGTATTCCTTTCTAAGAGGGTCTTAGAAGAGGAACAATTTTGTGTGTATGCTTTGTGATCATGAACAGCAACTATCTATTAGCATTCCCTTCTAAGAAGGTTTTAGTGGGCACTGCAATAACTTCTGGTTCCAACTCTAACTAGTGTGTGGGTTATTGATTTATGGCCCCAACCTGCTCTGCCATATGCATCCTGCCCAATACAATATCATGGATGTAGCTCAAAAGTTACCTAAGATAAGATAATTCTATTAATGTCCTAGGATGACCAAAGTAGGCCAATGGGACTTGTCAAAAAGACCTGTGAATAAAAAAACTACAATAACCCACACCATTATGGAACAATTATATGGCATTAAATTACAACCTTGAGGGTTGGACAAAAGGTAGGTTAAACCCTAACATGTTAAAAGTAATGATAAAGAGAGAGCCAGCAGCCGCTCAAGAGTGAAAGAGAGAGAGAGAGGCACCAATACTAATCTATAGTGAGAATCAAAGTAGAAGCATAGTCATCGTAATCACCAAACATCCCAAAAGGACCAACACAAGATCTAATGATGCTCCAAGACAATGGCCAAGACTAAGGGGGTCTAGCTGGATAATCCTGGGAGGACATGGAGTTCAACCCCTGCAGATGCTTCTAACATACATGGTCATGGAACTAATAGAAGAGGATAGGATATTGGTAAGCTATATTTGCCTGCAACTCTTGGGTACATGAGGTGTGGCCAAAACTGGGTATCAGAGAACCGTAATCCTGTCCACATGCAAGAAGAAAAAAGCATTGAAGCCTTAGTAGCCACTCTCATTTGCAGAAAAGGACTCAAAGATCTGTCATTAACATTCTAGAGAGGTGTAGCATCAAATGAACACTTATCACTCTTGACAATAGAAATAGGGTGAAAGAATGAGGTGATTAATCAAGTGGTCGATCTCCCCTACAATAACAGACATTTCCCAATCGTATAGAGCCAAGCATCGCTGGTCAAGACAGCCAAAGAAAGTGCCAAACAATCCACCTGAGTCTCTATACAAGCTTGCATTCAAATAATCATCCCATTTCTTTGAATGTAGTCATCTAGCACTGTCGAAATGAACATAACCACAATAAATGCATGCAATCCATCCCTAGAAAGGATTTATATTTGTTCAACAAGATGCTTTGTATCTGGGTTCCACGAGGACGCATCCCCCCGTCCCCTGCGTCCCCGGGGACAAGGGACGGCACGGGGGACGTTTCCCCCAGTCCCCCTTTTGGGGGATGGCAGGGCAGCCGTCCCAAGTGGCTGTCCCTGAGACGTCCCTTTTTAGGGGACGTCCCCGGGACGCCCAACCGTCCCCCATGGCTGGGTGTCTCATGCCAAAAAAAAAAAAAAAATGATACAAACTTAAATTAAAAAAAAAAGGCTGTCATAGTTGAACAGTAGGGAGTAACTGTCATTACTTACATGGTGGGAACTGAACAATGGTGGTTGTCAATGTTTAAATATTACTTTAGTGATTGGACAGCAGTGCAGAATTGCTAGAGACTGAACAGTAAAGCTGTCTTGCTTTTATAATTTATATTGAGGGCTGTAAACTGATGACTGTCTTGATTGACCATTGATGGCTGAAAAAATAGATAACTATCTTGCCTGAACAGAGAAAAGTGAAAACCAATGACTATCTTGCTTGAACATTGATGGCCAAAAAGTAAAAACTGAGAACCGTCTTTGTTTGAACATTGGTGACTGAAAACAAATTTAAAAAAAATTGTCTTTGCTTGAACATTGGTGGCTTTAAAAATGATGATTGTTATTGTTTGAATGTTTAAAAAGCTGAACAGTGTGGCATTCATTACTTGAGCAATAGCAACTATTTTGGTTGACTGTTAGAGATTGCACTTGATATCCTTGGCTGAACCTTCAAGTTACATTTGTTGAAATGGCTGCACTCAGTAATAGGCTAATAGCTGAGTTCATTTCAGATTGAAACATGTTTTAAGAACATGCATACTTTTTAGGTTTTTAGTATTTTTCATTTTTGTTGTGTGTAAAATTTGTAGGTTATTCTAAATTTCTAAAAAAATTTATAGTATTATACCAACCGTCCCCCCAACCGTCCCCTAAAATCGGCCTGCCGTCCCCGAAACGTGTCCCCCCATCCCCCCGTCCCCACGTCCCCCAGGCTCGTGGAACCTTGCTTTCTATATAATGACAATTATAGCCTGTCTTTCTTATTATATGTTTGAGTCTAGAACATACAAACCTATGGTTAGATTTGGAGTAGGATGCATTGTTAATGTCGGTATCTACAAGAGGAACAATTTTGTGTGTATGCATTGTGATCATGAACTGAAACTATCTATTAGCATTCCCTTCTAAGAGGGTCTTAGAAGAGGAACAATTTTGTGCTTATGCTTTGTGATCACGAATAGTAACTATCTATTAGCATTCCCTTCTAAGCGGGTTTTAGTGGGCACAGCAATAACTTTTGGTTCTAACTTCTAACTCTGACCAGCGTGTGGATTATTGATTTATGGCCCCAACCAGCTCTGCCATATGCATCCTGCCCAATACAATATCATGGATGTAGCTCAAAAGTTACCTAAGATAAGAGCTGTCAAAAAGTCCTGGGATGACCAAAGTAGGCCAATGCGACTTGTCAAAAAGAGCTGTGAATAAAAAAACTACGGTAACCTGCACCAAAGATAACTAGAGTAGGCCAATGGAACTTGTCAAAAAGACCTGTGAGTAAAACAACTACAGTAACCCGCACCAAAATGGATCAATTATATGGCATTAAATTACAGCCTTGAGGGTTGGACGCAAGATATGTTAAACCCTAACATGTTAAAAGTAATGATAAAGAGAGAGCCAGCAGTCGATCGAGAGAGAGAGAGAGAGAGGGGCACCAATACTAATCTGTAGTGAGATGCAAAGCAGAAGCATAGTCATCATAATCAACCAAACATCTCAGAAGGGCCAACACAAGATCTAATGATGCTCCAAGAGAATGGCCAAGACTACAGGGGTTTAGTTGGATAATCCTAGGAGGACATGGAGTTCAACCCCTGAAGATTCTTCTAACATCAATGGTCATGGAACTAATAGAAGATGATAGGAAATCGGTAAGCTACATTTGCCTGCAACTCTTAGGTACATGAGGGGTGGCCAGAACTGGGTGTCGGAGAACTGTAATCCTGTCCTGTCACATGCAAGAAGAAGAAGAAAGCACTGAAGATAAACAAGAATTAGCAACTCCCTCAAATCTTGTAATAAACAAGACACCTGAAGATAAAATGTTCATCCCCAACTCTCCAAAAGAGCAAAGACAACATACCCTATCCTCTCAAGGAATATGGTGGTCTGTCTCCATATGCAACTAATGTGAGTACACTCTAAGATGACCAAGAGGATCCTGAGGCTATGTGTCCAATGTCACTAAATATAATCAGGACAAGTAATAATGCCATTCTCAATCCTCATGAAATGTTTAGCACAGAAGGTCAACAGAGGACTACGAGGCTGAGATGGAGCAACCCAAGTGATCTGAATATACTGCCGATAAACATCAGCTCTAGCTGCTTGATTAATCACCTTATTATTAGGAAGAAGGAAGGGACAACCATTTAAAGAGCATTTGAATGGACGTAATTGATCTATATAGATGCCAACTGACTGTAGAAGATAAATAACTTCCTGAATACCATCCACGATGATGACCTTAAGTGATCCTAAATCCTTTCTGACAAGCAGAGTACTCCATCCTAAGAGACTTCAAATGGCTACACAGTGTTTTGGAGAGATTAAATGGCATGCACTCGAGAAAGAAAGTAATTAAAAACTAAAACGCATCGCTGAAAGAGTATAAACAGGTCATCCACTTATAAGCTCACACACATGGTTGTGTCATCTACATCTTACAACAAATTCTGCTCATCAGCAGCAAAATGTTTATATATAATCATAAATCATCAGTCTAGGGCTTGCATGCATGCATTCATATAGAATATGATATGTAACTTAGGACAAAGTCATTGCATAAAATCAGCAACAGTTAGTAGTGAATCCCTTGGATTAGAGACCAATGGTAGCAAGTAAAAGAGACAGTTGTAATTGTATGATATGCTGAGAGTCAAGGCATGGCTGAAACATACAACTTCTTTTGCATCTCATTTTTAACCACATTTTTTGCATTTAACTTGTTGCAATTATCCTTTATTTGTGCATCTAAGTTGCCTGATTTGATTTCATGTTTGAGTTCAGCAAGGATAAAATCAGGGAAAGTCACCACTAGGAAGACTGGTTATAAAATTCGCCACTAACATCCAAAAACAGAAATAGATATGTTTAATTAGATTAAACATCTAGGTGAAGAGCAATGCTTTCCTACAAGAAAAGATACAAGAGAAAGAGAGAGAGTATTTACTTCTTTTTTTCTTGATTCAAAGAAATAATTGTTAATTGACTGCTCATTTCATAAGAAAACAGTAAATTAAAATGATGTCCATGTGATTCAAATCATCATACTGATCAAATAAATTCAACTTCGAACTTGCATTCTCACGCACATCAAATAAAATTCACCTAACTTGTTGAAGAAGTTCATGGAAAGATTAAATTTGCTGAATTTCGAATTTCATTGATGTTTTTTAGTGAACCACACAACATAGCTGTGCATTAAATACAAGAAAATTGAAACTGAAACTGAAATATGCTGATGACTATGATAGCTTCAAATGTCCCTTGAGGTTATAATAGTCTATCAGACCTATATATTTGCTCAATTTTGAAGATCCTTTTGTTTCTCATAGCTGACCAGATTCTACAAAGTGTTAAAGAATATTTGTAAAGGTGTTTCAATATTCATAGAAACGGTGTAGGTGACTAAACCAACGGGGTGCCAGCTAAGGCACCACCACGGTGAGTCACCTCGTCAAGCATGTGCATTTTGTATTTATTCATAGTAGTTTTGTCGTATGTGTCATGGGTTGTGGCATGTGTGTGTGTGATGCCAGCATATGCAATAAAATATGTTGTCTAGGGGTACTTTCAAAGTTTCGTGTATGTGGTTATGCATCAATTGCACAATGGCTAGGTGGTTGCAGTCGCTTTAACACCCTTGCTTGTTGTATATGTTCATTACAAAGCCAAAGAAGGATGAAGACATTCAATCTTATATTTGTTGCCTTAAGGAGTTGATTGGCAAGATGGAGAATCAACCTGCCAATTGTTTGAAAAAGTGATGGTTCATGGATAAACTTCTTTCAAAATTTTGAAAGAAGATGATAGTGGTATTACACATCTTACCAGGAAGCCTTTGATAATGCAATGGATTTGAAAGTGAAATGAAGAAGTTAGATGGAGGAAGTCGGAGTTGGGTAAGAAGCAACTTCAACAGTGACAATGATAATGACAAAGTTGAGAAAGTCGAAGCATCAAATGAGGTGCAAGATGCACAAGATGAGAGAAAAGAAAGGAAAAAGAAAAATGTGATGTGTGGTGTCAGACACAAGCGCCAATTGTCCAAAGCAAAGCTACTGCAATATCTGTGAAGTATACAGCCATTCAATGTCAGAGTGCTTGTTCGGCTATCAAGAGCAAAAAGCATCAGATGTTAGCACTTTAGAAGGAAACCCCTAAAAAGCCTAGCAGCTTAGAAGGTGGAGGTGATGCGACAAGCTACAACTACCACAGTAGCTGTCACAGAAAGGAAAATAGCAGTTAGGCTGGTACAAAGAATGTGGATAACTGCATTCAACATGACATGGTTGGGAGATCGATCATATAGTGTTGCAAAAGATAGAGGGAGGACACTTTGAATGCAATTGCCCTAATGTTACAAGCGCTAGCATGCAGATGATGCATAGATAGTGTAGGTCAAGCAACCATGAAGAAGACAATTTTCCAAAGAAAGGAGGGAGCAACAAGAAAGTCAGATTTTGATATTCACGGACCAAGATCCGGAACAAAACATATTCTCATAGTAACTTGGGCCCAGGTGAACAAGAAGGCAGTGTATGTTGAACCATCCATGGAGCGAAAGAGATGGCAGGAAGCCCAAGCTGATACTGAGAGAGAAACAGAGAAGGAATATGATGAGTGGGACAACCAAAGTAGAATGATGATTGTAACTACATCTGACAAACCGTCAACATCGCATAGCTTGACCATGCAACTCTTGCAGTCAAGCATACCAGTTACAATGGTGACTCTATTAAGGATGGTGCTTGGCATGCACAAAACCTTAGGATAACTGGTACACTGGTCAAGAAAAGAGGAGAGGAATTGTGTCATTGCCACTGAGAACAATATCACAGGACTAATTTATCAAACTAGTCATACTGATAATAAATGCCCACAGGCGGTCAGCACTACTGCATATAGATATATCGGGCCATATGTTAATACACATCATAATTGATACAAGTTCAAGTGTATATGTGCTTCCATAACGAGCATGGAGAGAGTTGTATGTACCAACCTTGTGGCCAACAAATTTCCAAATGTTGGAAGCTGATCAATATGGCATCAAAATTAAAGGCATGCTAACAGGACAGAAGGCCACCATTGTTGAGCAGTCCATATTGGACTTCATGGTAATCATTGAGGGAAGCTAAGGATGGCAAAGGTAGACCACAATTGGGAGAAAGACTAAATAACATTAAAAAGGGATACCATGAGTACAAAGTACCATGAGTGATGTTTCTACTTTCAGCAACAAGAAGAAGCAAAAACTCAACATGGAACGAACTGAACAAAGTGTTTTTGAACCAGAAGAGTGCACGAAGGATAAAGCACACTCTGAAAACAGTCTCCTCCATTCCTCCAATTACAAATGGAGGACTACGAAGCATTTCAACTTACATGCCTATGCTTGCACGTCGATGAGGACAAGGACATGGACGGGAAGGGGAGAACAGCTATGCTTGACACATTTGAAGTGGGCAAGACTTTCAATGTTGCTACCAATAAGATGGAGACAACAAACATATATCTAGTGGAGGACGAGAAGTCATCTTTTCTTCCCAAACTTTGCAAAATACAATGTTGGCAAGACCCAAATGTTAGGTATGAAGACAGTATGCAACAAGCAAGTCAGCTAGACTTCTGACCTGCTAGACGTCTGGGTTAGACGTCTAGGCAACAGGCCAGACGTCTAACCTGCTTGACGTCTAGGCCAGACGTCTGGGCTGCCAGACGTCTAGACTGACAAGTGTCTGGGCCAAGACGTCTGGGCTGCCAGGCAGACGTCTGGGCCTGACATCTGGGCAGCCAGACGTCTAGGCTGGTAGACGTCTAGGTAGACGACAGGAATGCGGAAGACGAACAGTCTTGGGAGCGAAAACGAACAGTCTTTTGGAGGCTTCCGTTGGAAGAGGAAACGAACAGTTTTGGAGTCTTCCTTCTGCTCTATAAAAGGGACTTGACCCCTAACATATGAGATTGAGAGAGGTTGTTGAAAACATTGTGAAAACGTGAATGTAAATTTGTTGAAAGTAATAAAAGAGAAGTTGCCATTGCCCCGTGGTTTTTCCTGTACATTGCAAGTTTCCACGTAAATCTCTGTGTCACTTGTGTTATTGTTTTCGTGTTCTATATATTTTGTTATTGTGCTTCCTCTTGCAGGTGTAAATCTTGAAGTTTTTCCTAACATCTGGTATCAGAGCCTAGGGTTTTGTACGAGTGGGAGCTGCAACAATGACAAAAGGTGTAACCAAGTTCGATATTGAGAAATTTGATGGTAGGAACTTCGCTCTATGGAAGATGAAGGTGGAGGATTTGTTGGTTCAGAATGACCAAGCGCAAGCCTTCAAAGGGGTCGCGAATAAACCGAGCAACATGAAAGATGAGGAGCGGACAACGCTTGACAGGAAGGCAGTTTCTACAATTTGTCTCTGCTTAGTGGACTCCGTCTTGTTCAATGTAGTTGAGGAGAAGACCGCGGAAACCCTTTGGCAAAATCTTGAAAAGTTGTATGAAACAAAATCAGCAACAAATAAGATTTTTCTGAAAAAGCAACTTTATAGCTTGAGGATGAAGGAAAGTTCATCCGTTGTAGATCATTTGAACGAGTTTAATACTCTCATCAGTAAACTGGTTTTAGTTAATGTGAATATGGAGGATGAAGATAGGATTATCATCCTACTTTGTTCCCTCCCGGACACTTGGGATCATATGGTGATGACCATCAATAATTCATCATCAGGAACTCTCAAATTTGATGATGTGGTAGCCGCTTTGTTGACAAAAGAGTTGAGGCGAAAAACGTCTCTAGAACCCTCAACCAATGAAGCCCTATCTATGAGAGGTCGATCGTTCGAGGGGAGTAAACAAGGTAGAAAACAGTCCAAATCTAAGTCAAAAGGACGTAAGCAGAAAGGTACAGTGTTGGCATTGTGGGAAGCCAGGACACTCCAAGAAGGACTGTTGGCAATTAAAGAATGGTGAAAAGCAAAATCAGCCATCAGCTGAAGCCAGTGAAGCAGATTCAAGAGAGACGGCAACATGTGAAGCCTTATGTATTAGTAACAGCAGATCGGTTTTATATACCTAGGTTTTGGACTCAGGTGCGTCTTTCCACATGTCTCCCCATAGAGACTGGTTTGACAAATATCAGCTATATTGTGGTGGAAAGGTCTATTTGGGTGATGATCACCCTTTAGAAATTGTGGGAAGAGGGGATATAAGGATCAGGTTGGACGATGGTAGAGAAAGGATGCTATGTGATGTGCGACATGTGCCCGATTTGAGGAAGAATTTGCTATCAATCAAAATGATGGATAAGCTAGGGTATTTTGTCACTTTCAGCAACTACTGCAAGATTACCAGACGAGCTCTTGTAGTAGCAAAGGGAGAATCTTATGGGACCTTATACCGTTTATGCGATGATACGGTGACAAACCATGCAATAGAAGCAAATTCTATTTAGGATGTAGTAATGCTATGGCATCAACGCCTAGGCCATATGAGTGAAAAAGGCCTGAAAATTCTGCATGACAGAGGTATGCTTTCTGGGATTAAGTCTTGTAATTTAGACTTATGTGAGCACTATATTTTTGGTAAACAAAAGAGGGTTCGGTTTATTGCAAGTCTTGGTAAGAGTTCTGATTTTTTGCAACTTATACATTCGGATATATTTGGACCTGTACCCACTTAGACATTGAATGGCGCCATCTATTTTCTGATTTTTATAGATGATTATTCTAGGAGAGTGTGAGTTTACTTTTTGAAGAAGTCAGAAGCTTTGCAGAAATTTAAGGAGTTCAAAGCACGCGTAGAAAAGAGTTTGGGCAAGTCAATTTTGTGTCTCAGGTCAAATAATGGGGGTGAATATTGCTCCAAGGAATCTGATAAATTTTGTATGCAAGAAGTTATTAAGCACCAGAAGACTGTACCATACACTCCACAGCAAAATGGTGTGGCTGAGCGGATGAATCACACAATCTTGGAACGTGCAAGAAGCATGCTTAGCGCAGCCATGTTGGAGAAAAAGTTCTGGGCGAAGGCTGCAAAGACGAGTTGTTTATCTTATTAACAGGTCACCTACAACTGCATTGGATGGATAGATTCTAGAGGAGGTTTGGTGTTGTAATCCAGTTGATTACTCTCATTTGCGCACTTTTGGCTGTGACGCATTTGCTCATGTACCCAAAGAAAAAAGGTCCAAGCGAGACCCGAAGTCAAGCAAATGTGTTTTTCTCGGCTATGGAGAGATAGTGAAGGGGTATAGACTGTGGGATCCTACTGCCCACCAGGTAATTATTAGCCAGGATGTAATTTTTGATGAAAAATCCATGCAAAGGAAGAAGGTACAGCAAAATCCTAATGTTGTACCTGTTGAAGTAGAATTTAGTGAAGATGAACATGTTGAAGTTTTTGATCAGCATGTAGAACAACAAGTAGAACAGGAAGTAGAGCAGCCACAACGGTCACAAGACCAAGAGCCAGAACCGATAGATCATTGGGTTAGAAGATCTACACGTCCACAAAAGTGTCTGGAAAGGTATTCTCATGTGTATCAGTCCTCTTTTGCTTTGTTAACTGATGATGGTCAACCTAGTTCATTTCGGGAATCTAGAGAGTCGAAAATGCGGGGAAAGTGGAGGAAATCCATGGAGGAGGAAATCGAGGCACTTCGAAAGAATAAAACTTGGGAACTTGTGGATCTCCCACCTGGAAGAAAGACTGTTGGAAACAAGTGGGTGTACAAAGTGAAGAAGAACAGAGATGGGTTGTCGGAATGCTATAAAGCTCGCTTTGTGGCAAAGGGCTATGTGCAAAAGTCAGGTGTTGACTTTAATGAAATTTTCTCTCCAGTTGTGAAGATGACTACTATTAGAGTTCTACTTGCACTTGTAGCTGCACAGGATTCAGAATAGGAGCAGCTGGATGTAAAGACTATTTTTTTGCATGGTGATCTCAAGGAAGAGATATATATGGATCAGCCTGAGGGCTATGTAGAAAGAGGCAAAGAGCATTTGGTTTGCAAACTAAAGAAATCACTGTATGGGTTGAAACAGGCGCCAAGGATGTGGTACAGGAAATTTGACACCTTCATGAAGAGCCAAGGTTTCAAGAGAGTGAAGCTGACCATTGTGCATACTATAAGAGGTTTGACGATGGCAGCTTTATAATTTCTCTTGTTGTATGTTGATGGTATGCTGGTTGCAGCCCTGAGACATGAAGAAAATCATTGATCTTAAGGCTCGGTTGGCTAGGACATTTGAAATGAAGGATTTAGGAGCAGCAAACCAAATTTTAGGGATGAAGATACACAGGGACAGAAAAGGAAGAAAGATGCTGGGTTAAGTCAAAAGTCGTATGTGGAAAGGATTCTGCAACACTTCAATATGTAGAATGCTAAACCAGTTAGTACCCCACTTCTTCCACACTTAAAGTTGTCTTCCAACCAGTGTCCTAGAACGGAAGCAGAGAAGACAAGCATGTCTTGTGTACCGTATTCATTAGCGGTAGGAAGCCTCATGTATGCCATGGTGAGCACCGGACCGAGATATTGCCCAAGCGGTAGGGAGTAGTCGCGTCGTTACATGGCAAATCCTAGTAAGGAGCATTGGAATGCGATGAAGTGGATATTCAGATATTTAAGAGCCACTTCAGATGTTGCTATTTACTTTGGATCGACAGATTTGCAAGTTACGGGTTTTGTGGATTCTTATTATGGTGGAGATAGAGATGGGAGAAAATCCACTACAGGATATGCCTTCACTCTTGCTAGTGGAGCAGTGAGTTGGGCTTCCAAGTTGCAGTTTGTTATGGCTTTATCAACCACTGAAGCAGAATACATTGCAGCAACTCATGCCAGTAAAGAGGCAATTTGGCTAGAGCGATTGTTGGGTGACTTCAAGGTAATGCAGGAGAAAATTACACTACATTGTGATAGCCAGAGTGCTATTCAGCTAGTGAAGAATCCAACATTCCATGATCGCACGAAACACATTGATGTCAAGTACCACTTTATCAAAATTTTGTGGAAGAAGGTAGGATCCTGTTGCAGAAAATCGACACTGAAGTAAATCCTGCAGATATGCTTACAAAGTTGGTCAAGGTAGAGAAGTTTGAGTGGTGCAGAACTTCTTTGGGCTTGCTGTGTAATGTCCCCTTTCCTAACTAGCCACTAGATAAGTATGGACTTGCCTATACAATGGTTCCCGTAGGCAATGTCGTGGGTTTGGGAGCCTCCAGGTGTTGTGGAGTTACTGTTGGACGTTCAGTTTTCAGTGTGGACAGCTTTCAGGACCGTTTCTAGCAGGTTTCAAGGGGAGTTACTATTTTTAGTAAGTCAATCAGAGGCAGTATCTTGGGAAGCGGACATTACGGATGGATTTTTCGACGAAATGGGTGTTCGTTTCCTGTATTTTTTCTTGGGTCCGGCCTTAGGAGGATTATTATTTTAATGCCCAAAAGTTATTAATGTAATATTTAAATGTAATGTTTAAATATTCTAATGTTGGGCTTATATTTTATTATTAAGGGGTTATAAGGGGGATTTTTGGGAGTCATAAGGTAAGTTATAAATTAAAATTAAGATGTTATCTCCCTAGGAGTTTGGGACGACCCATCATGGGGCTCTTTAAAAATAAATTTAAATGCAAATGAAATTAAAGGAAAAAAAAGCAAACTAGGCCGACCCAATTGTGAGAGGGAAATAAAAGAATGAAGTTGAATTCATTTTCACATCTTTGGCTATTCATTCTCTTGGAGCAATTTTGAGGAGTTCTTGCAGAGTTGCAGGGGTTTCGAATTCAGCTTGTTGTGTGACGAAAATCACCAGCAGGGACAACATCCTCGGAGTTGAAAGATATTCTCAGGGTGTTCATGAGCAACTCTACTTCAGGGGTTGCATTGGAGCTTTATATCTGTAGATTTACTGTGGTTTTCAAGGGGTTTGGAAGGGATTTCGAAGCATATTTTGCATACATTGTTGTAGCATTCATTCCTCAGCATAGCCATACAAGTGGAGTCATTTATTGTATGTGATTCCATGATTTGAGTTGGGGTTTCAAGGTGACTTGGCTTTTTTGCTTCTACAGTTCCAGCTGTTCCATTTAGAGTGGATTTCTTATGGTTTCAGGGCAGATTTCAGACATTTCTTGCTGGCCATAATTCCCTCTAGCTTGGTTGTACCATATCTTGCCTGGCATTGAAGGTGGTTTTTAATATTCAGAGTTTGGCTGCCAATTAATGATTGTGATTGAGGCGTCTAAGGATTGGAAGCTTTCCTTTGCACTGATATTGTAAAAAGGCATCTTTTATTTGTTGTTGGGAGAGAAATACATATATTTCTGTGTTGCTGTTCAGCTATAAAGTCGCCATTTTCAGTCTTGTACAGCTTCCGGGTATTTTGTTACTTTCCAAAGTCCTTTAAAGGGTTTATAGTTTTATATAAATATTATATAAATTCCAAGTTTCATTGATTCCCGCCAAGTAGTTTGCTAGATATTATTTGTTCAAGTTGGCAGTTTAACTTTTTCCTGCATATTCTGTACTTAAATAAAAAATACAAAAAAATCAAAATATTGCACAAAATCCGAAAACCTTGCAAATTTCCAAAATAACAAAACAAGGCAGAAATTTCGTATCTCAGCTTGGATGGGATATTACATTGGTATCAAAGCAGAATACAGTAAACCCTTTTAAGAAAAATACACAAAAAAATAGTAAACACCCAAAACTCAGTTGGGGGCAGGACATTACATGCTGAAAAAGTAACAAGGGCAGCATTGGGCAATTGGCACTGGATGAAAATTTTTTGAGCAGAAGAATTCCTGAATACTGACTTCAAGTGGGATAATGTTAGGTATGAAGACAATATGCAACAAGCAAGTCAGCTAGACGTCTGACATGCTAGACGTCTGGGTCAGACGTCTAGGCAACAGGCCAGACGTCTGACCTGCTAGATGTATAGGCCAGACGTTGGGCTGCAGACGTCTAGACTGACAAACGTCTGGGCTGCCAGACATCTAGACTGACAGACATCTGGGCTGCCAGACGTCTGGGCTGGTAGACGTCCAGCCTGACGTCAAGCCAAGCAGACGTCTAGGTAGACGACAAGAATGCGGAAGACGAACAATCTTAGGAGTGTATACGAACAGTATTTTGGAGGCTTCCGTTGGAAGAGGAAACGAACAGTTTTGGAGTCCTCCTTCTGCTCTATAAAATGGACTTGACCCCTTGCATATGAGATTGAGAGAGGTTGTTGAAAACGTTGTGAAAACGTGAATGTAAATTTGTTGAAAGTATTAAAAGAGAAGTTGCCATTGCCCCGTGGTTTTTCCTGCACATTGCAGGTTTCCACATAAATCTCTGTGTCACTTGTGTTATTGTTTCTGTGTTCTATATATTTTGTTATTGTGCTTCCTCTTGCAGGTGTAAATCTTGAAGTTTTTCCTAACACCAAAAAGGCGAAAAGCCAATGCATCCATTCAATGCAGCTTAGATGACTGAGGAACCTGACACCAAGTAGAAGGGACCGCCTATGGTGTAAACCTCGAAGAGCCAGGTGAGGAAACGATTTCCTGCTGTGGGAATGACTGGGATCTAGTTTTGAAGACATTCAAGTTTAAAATATTCATGGAGTATAAAGAGGTTTTCCGTGGAGCTATAAGGACCTCACAATTATTCTACCTAAGTTTTGGGTCCATCAAATATCATTCATTCCAGGAGTGTAGCCAGTAAGGAAGAAGTATTACCACATAAACTGGAACTACGCAGCATTGGTATATGTGGAAATCGAGAAGATGTTGGATGTGGGCATCATATTTGAGCTGATCGTTAGTGATTGGGTGACACAAATCACTATAAGTTTGAAGCATGAAAGTGCATCAGTTCAAAATCTATGTAGACTCTCAAAGTCTGAATGCAATCACTATAAAGGACCCATTTGCTATCCCTTTTACCAAAACAATCCTAGATAAATTGCCGGATACCAAATCTATTCATTCTTGGAAGGATATTTTGGCTACAACCAGCTCAACATAAAATAGGATAATAAGCTAAAAATTACTATTATTGTACAAAACAGAATCTACACATACAATTGAATGACATTCAAGTTGTTCATATTTGTACAGCTTTCAACGGGGAAGTTTAAGGTCTTTCTTGACAATTGGTCGCTCTACTGACAGATGAAGAATCATCTCAAAGAGCTTGAAGAGTTCGTGCAGCTCTGCATGAATGCTTGTCTTTCATTAAATCCCAAGAAATGTAAGTTGGTGGTGTTGTCAACACAAAAATTTTATTTGCATTGGAAGCATGTATAGACAATTGTTGACACTTATTTTGTCAAGATTGTATAGACATGAATGCTTGTCTTTGTATTATTGCACTTATTTGGGAAGATTGTTGCGGCTGTTAAGGAATGACGATGTTCCAAACAGAATGTTTGTACAAAATAAGTGCAATAAGAATTACTGATAGGGATAGCCTATGGTAAAAAGTAAAAGTTAATAGTAAAAGTGTTACTGCCATGGTAAATTGTCTTTGTCAAAAGGTCAAGCCTCTTGAGACATGATGTAAATAAATAAATGTATGAAAATATCTAGTAAAATCTTTAGAAAGTGTATGGAAGTCTAATATAGTCAGCTATTGAGATATCATGAGAGAGTCCAAGACAAAAATCTCGAAAAGCATATGATATTTTGACGATCTCGTGTAATTGTAAAATATCACCAGAAGATCCAAGAAAAGATGAAAGAGATATAAATATTATTTGAAATAAAAGGAGAAGTCGAAAAAGGAGATCTCTAGAATAGAGGAGAACGTTCCCCCACCCCCCCAACCAACCCCAATAGGAGGCATGCTGAGCATTTGAGATCTCAAGCAAGTAAGAGTCAAGTAAGAGAGTGAGGGCTAGAAAGCCTAGGTAGCCAAAAGAAGAGTGCATATTTGTAGAGAGGGTGTTCGAGGGATTGTCTGAGCAAGAGTGTGGGATATGCTCGTTGAGTACGTCCAGATGAGGTGGAGGCTCAATAGGATGACCAAATCCACCCACTAGAGGCAAAATGGTGAGCTCTTTCTACATTCTTTTCATTGTATATGTGAAATATATTTTTGTTCTTATTGTGTCAATCCCATGGTGCTATCACTTACAATGTCTCTCCTTGTTCGTGCCAATATGTTTATTCTATTTGTGTGTAAGTCTCGTATGTTAGCATACCATCACCATCGAAAGGCTGTGTGTCAAAGCAAATGACCATAGCATGAACTTCCGTTTTCCTCACCACAGATTCCATAGCATATTTGATGGAACAAAACATCATCAAGCTTATCTTAACATCAGATCTTAATAGTGAAGATTAAAAGACTTTCTAACATATAACATCTTCTCTTAGAACGTATAAAGAGAAAACAGAGAGAAAACAACAGCAAACATAAATGCATTGCCTTTATATCAGGACTGTCAGTCAGCAATGACTTCTATGTGAACATCTCAAATCAAATCTTACCTGTGGCAATATGGTTCTCTCAGATGTAGGTACTGCTCTTGCTATGGCTCGAATACAGTACAAAGCAGCTTCAGTCGATCGCCAATCCCAAGATTCTCTATTCCCAGCAATACTTGCTGCCTGGTTTACACAGTATCAGTACGCACCATATTAACAAAACTTGTACAAAAATACTCTGAACTTTAGGAAGGCCTTTATGTTTACCAATATAACAGAGTACACCACCGAATATGCTAAAGATAATACCGTGGAAACAAGCAAATGTGTAACCTAGACCCTGGACAAAAGCTTCTCAATCGGTATGCTATTTAGTCAATCTGTTAAGCTGATAATATTTTCCCTTAATTTTAAAATGAGAATGATTAAACTGAATTCCAAACAATTGCACCATGTCTATATTATAATTATACACTATAGAAATCCAAAGCATCATAGGCACCATAAACTTAACCTAAAATGCAAAACTTCAGATAACCTAGAAGAGCCGATTTAGCCATCATACAAAATTTCAGCATTACAACCATCTTAAAAGATGGAATTTTTGAAATGTTGAATCTCCTAAAGTCGTAAAATACAATCACCACTGACATAAACCTATGTTACTCAAACACATTTGAAACTCAACATGTCTCTGAAAAAACTGCAAACGCTTATATTTAACAAACTTATCATAAAATAGCCACTAAAATAGCTAATACCTGAGTGGATAGCAATGCCAAAGACTAAAGCAATTTACATATAAGCAATGCCAAAGACTAAAGCAATTTACATATAAGCAATGCCAAAGACTAAAGACTAAAGCTAAAAATTACTATTGTTGTACAAAACAGAATTTACACATACAATTGAATGACATTCAAGTTGTTCATCTTTGTACAGCTTTCAACAGGGAAGTTTAAGGTTTTTCTTGACAATTGGTCGCTCTACTGACAGATGAAGAATCATCTGAAAGAGCTTGAAGAGTTCATGCAGCTCTGCATGAATGCTTGTCTTTCATTAAATCCCAAGAAATGTAAGTTGTTGGTGTTGTCAACACAAAATTTTGTTGTATTATTTGCATTAGAAGCATGTATAGACTCTTGGGTAGCTTGTTCAAGGAAATTTCAGCTCAATAGCTTCTTCAGGACAATTGTGGCACAGTGCTATTTGGGAAGATTGTTGCGGCTGTTAAGGAATGACAATGTTCCAAACAGAATGTTTGTACAAAATAAGTGCAATAAGAATGTACTGATAGGGATAGGTCATGGTAAAAAGTAAAAGTTAATAGTAAAAGTGTTACTGCCATGGTAAATTGTCTTTGTCAAAAGGTCAAGCCTCTTGAGACATGATGTAAATAAATAAATGTATGAAAATATCTAGTAAAATCTTTAGAAAGTGTATGGAAGTCTAATATAGTCCAAAGTACCTTCGGAAGTAATGTGTCAGCTATTGATATATCATGAGAGAGTCCAAGACAAAAATCTCGAAAAGCATATGATATTTTGACGATCTCGTGTAATTATAAAATATCACCAGAAGATCCAAGAAAAGATGAAAGAGATATAAAGATTATTTGAAATAAAAGGAGATCTCTAGAATAGAGGAGAACGTTCCCCCATCCCCCCAACCAACCCCAATAGGAGGCATGCTGAGCATTTGATATCTCAAGCAAGTAAGAGTCAAGTAAGAGAGTGAGGCCTAAAAAGGGGGATATAGAGCTTTTCAAATGTTATTAAAGAGCTGATGCGGACTCTCATTCATTCATCATCCTCTTGCCTCTGTTTCTTCCATCCCACTGGTACAGGCGTGAGTGTTGTTCATTCCCCAAGTACAGCTGCGAGTGTCGTTTATCCCCCAGGTATAGCTGCGAGTGCTAGTGACATAGCCCGTGCCTTTTAAGAGCTTCCATTCCATTCCTTGATAAACATCCGCTCAAGATCCCCACATGGATCTTGCCCATTATATCACCCATGGCTATCCCATATTAAGGCCTTCCCTGACTACCCATCGTACCAAATTCCCGATCAACTCAACCGAACACGAATATCTTCGAGACCGATATCTCCCCTCCCTAGGTTCCCCCTCGTCACCCCAGAACCACCCCGATTCACACATGATCCCCGTAGACCAATGACCACAACCCATACCCTCTATAAAACCCGGCCTTCCACAGAGAGATAGCAACCTCCCGTGAGTCAGTTGTTGGAGCGATATGGACGAGCAAGAAACTGGGTTCTTTAGAGCTTTTAAGCACTCGACCTTAGCTTAAGAGGTCATTTATGCACATTGAAGAAATTCCAACCTTTAAGAGCGCCTTATAAAAGGAACCCCAAGTATAATATTGTAAAGATGGAGAAGGTCGCTCCCAGCTCTACGTAAACCTCTCCTTAACACTCTGAAGAGGTGCTCATTGGATTCTAAATGGAGAGGTTTTTGGGGTTATGGAACAAAAAAAGGTCCTGGTCAGTCATTAAAATGAGCTCATGGGGCCGACCTTAAAAATGTGATGCGCTCTTAAGACTCACTCACGTACAGCTCTGTGAGAAGGGGTGCTCGCATTTCTCAAAGCTTGCTGGTGTGCCTCCTACCCACTAATGGGAATAGAAAGAGGAGGACGAGGAAGACTGATATGAAGTCGCTCGGGAGCCTCTTTAAATTAAATCTTGAATGCATCCCTTTAAAACTTTAAGCGGTCAAGCGCTGACCTCGACCTATTGATATTCTATATGCTTTTTGAGGTCGAGCGCTCTCCCGCGGGTCCCCACGGGTCCCCTTTTCAAATAGAGAGGGCTCCCTCTTGAGATTATGGATGGAGAGTCGGGTTATAGATAGAGAGCTTTAAAAGGTTGAGTCCTCTCTCTATTAAAAAAGGGGATAGAGAGGAGCTTTTAGAATAGAGAGCTATTGTATAAGTGGCATAAACGATACCCACCTCTTGGTCGAGGACCCGCACATAAATGACCTCTCCTTTCAAGGTAAGCAAGCTTAAAAAAATCTTTAAAGGGTTTTTTGAAGAGCGAAGGAAGGTCAAGTCCGCTCTCGCGGAGTCCTCTCGGGGAAGAACCAATCCACTCCCCCTCTCTTTAAATTGATAAGGTCAAGCCTTAAACATCGTATTCGGGTATCTATCTGCTCCCGACTGCCATGGCTTTTAAAATAGAGAGGCTCTTTGAATTGAAAGGTACGGTACTAAACCAAGGCTAAAGAACCCCTTTTAATTTAATGGCTATTTAACGGTGCATATCAGATATGTTCAGAACACATATCACACCGGTGTGGGGTGTTGGCTTGGCTACCCCTTTTCATTCTAAGAGAGCCAACCGGGCCTAGTTCACCATCAAGCTTCCTTGTTCATCTCTATACTACTGCCGAACAAGACATCGGCACTGGGGGAGGAGACCAGACCTACCTTCCCTGTTAAGAATACCTTTTGAGGGTTCGGAGAGAAAGGAGACTAGACCCTCAAAAACCCGGAGACCGTCGGGACCCACTCCCCTCGGTCCACTAATCGATCGTATATGTCTGGTAGAGGGGAATCGGGGCACATATCACGCGCGCATTCGTCGCTATTATATCTCAAGAGGGTGGTAGGAACAAAATTTGAAATAATAGAGGTGGTGAACGCCCTCCTCTTGAGCTTTGAAGAGGGGTATGGTACTAGGGCCATATCGGCTGGGGCTGGTGTGGGGTCAACTTGGTGTCGCGACATATCGGGAAAAAGGCGAGGAAGCTATCTCATGAAACTTTAAGGAGTCGTGCCGCTGTTACGCATATTGACTAGAGGTACTCCGGCCACCAACCAGCTAGAGAAGTGCTTTGGCTGGGGCCGGCTAGAAGCATTCTTGCCGAACAAGGCAAAGCGGTTCGGGGACACAGACTCTTAGGGAACACCTCATCCCGTTCATAAAACACGAACAAGGCTCCCTCGACCTGGTTCTTTAGGCCGAGCGCGCTGGTCGAGTCCTCTCGGGATTCCACCAACTCCCTTTCGCCGCCCGCTGAAATAGTGGAGGCGGGGCCTCTCTATTTTAAAAGGCTTTCTTAAGGTCCTCAACCTTGAAAGTCTTGGGGAAGGGAATCATATCTCCAACCTTATAAAAGGGGATCTCCCTTTCCATTCCACGAATTCGGTCCCTCCCATGCCATGCCATAATGGAACAGGCATTTCACATAGCTGGTAAGGAAGAGTCACCGCTGAAAGCCGCTAATAGCTGAATCATTTCACCACCATGCCATAATGGAACGGGCATTTCATGCCGCCAGGACACCAACAACGAGAACAAGGATCACCTCGAACAAAGGCCAGGTCGAGCCCTCTCCTCTCCTCTCCAGGTGAGCAAGCCTGTATTATAGGGGAGAGTCCACTTATGCATATCGGTGCATATCGTAACTGGTAGCATATTTGTTACGCATATCGGACAGAGGTGTCGCATATCGTATCTGTTAAGTCGTCAAAACGCTTTTAAAATAGAGAGGGTGCGCTCCGCTCCCGCTCTTAAAGTAGCACCTTATAAATTAAATTAAATTAAATTAAAGGGGTAATCCATCCCTTTTAAAATAGAGAGGTGCCCCCCATGTTTAAAAGGGCCCTCTCCCTCTATTTTAAAGCCAAGCCACCTTAAAGGATTAAAAGGATCATTTGAAATAGAGAGGGGTCCCTCCTCTATTTTAAGAGCGTGTGCATGGATCAAATTTGGAGGTATACGAAGGAACGCCAGAAGCGAAGGCAGCTCTCCGAACTGAGCAGCGCCGCCCCTTCCCCCACTTCTGAGTTATCAAAACAAGAACCTCTCTATTTTGGAAGGTGAGAGTAGAAGCGGAGAATGCGGCATTTTTCTGATAGAAGATGATAGCTTTTAGCTTTTAATCTTAAGCACCGCTTGAAGTTTTAAAAGGACTCGACCTATATGGATGATAGGGAGAGGGAAGCCACCCCCCATTCCATCCATTCAGGAAACTTTAAAAGCTCTGACATATCTTTCGTAAGGGCTCTTAAAAGAGGCCCTCTCTATTTTAAGGAAACCCTCCGATCAATCAATATACAGAAAAACTCCATCCAATTCCAGAGATGCGGTTTACGGATTGTACCTCTTGAGTTCGGAGGTGGGATAAGTACTAAAGGCCCTCAGACAGATGGAATGAGGGGAGCCTATTCTTTAGCTTTTATTGGAGATGCTTTTTAAGCTTGATGAGCCCCATCTCCTTCGAATCTCGATTCAAAATAGCATAGCTCTTCAGGTGGTCGGCGGCCCTCTCAATTAAAGGTGTAGGTAACCGACGACGTAGATATGATCACAAATAAGTCGGAATCTCCCAGCTTAAAATGAAAAGCTTTTCACTTTTAAAAAGGGACCCCCCATGTTTGAAAAAGGCCCTTTTAAATGGTGGGGGAGAGGGGCACCGGTTAATTCGTAAAAGCATTTTGCCTTTTTAGAGGCCATACACACGCCTTTATTCATGCATGTGTGATTCCTCTTACCTTAAAATAGAGAGCACCCCGATGAAAGCTTAAAGTTTAAAGAGCGCGGCCTCTCCTCTCCTCTCTAAAAAATATGGATGGGGTAGGTTGAGTCTCTCTATAGCAAGCAGTAGATGGAGTCTTCCAGCAAGCACCTAAGGTAGAGGAATGCTCTCTATCCTCCTCTCTATATTTGAGCTCTCTATCTATAATCGCGACAGCTTTATAGGGGCCCCACTGTATCTACTATGAAGCATCCCATTACTGAGAGAATAACGCCAGCTATCAAAGCTATATCTGTTGGAAGCTAAAAAGCTATAGGGATGTTATAGGGATATCTATTTCCACTTGTCATCAAACCCTTAAAATAAAAGTTCATTCGGAAATACTATTACATGAATGGGGTATTCGCGCTCGCACCCCCCTTGTGTTGTTCGTTGACAATAGGACTGGCAAGCCCCGCTAATCAAGAGGGTTTGACCACCTTTTAAAATAGAGAGCATTCCAGATCCGTACGTGTTCTTCCTATTCCCAGAAGAATTCTTTTTTCGATAGAATGACGGAGCCCCCCTATTTAAAGCTTGATTGCAGTGCTTATTGACACGGAGAAGGGTTCACTGCTGTTGGATCAAAAGGACACCGGACAACCCCTCCGTTCTCGTCCTTGTTTCTCGATATACTTTAGGTTGAGGAGATCACAAACACAGAGACCTGCCTGATAATGGAACCTTTTAAAAGGGCTTTATTGACCTCAAAGCGGTGGTGAACTTTAAATTGTATTCTCTGGAAGCCCCTTCTTCTCTATTTTAAAAGAGGGAAGTGTGAGGACCTTTAGTATAGTAGTAGCCCACTTCACCACTCCACCATAGCTCTTTAAGGTGCTTCGCCCAAAGCAAGACCCCTGTACCATTGTCCATGAATAGGGAGGGCAAGGCCTTTTCATTCCAATCTAAGAGATGTTCTAGTTCACCTGACCAGGGGGATGAGAAGAGATCCATAGGCCCAGCTAACTCGTGAACGGGAGTACGGTCGCAAGACTCAAAATCGAAGGAGTTGTTTTGTCATACAAGATGGATACTCAATCTCCTTCTTCCCGGATTTTTAAGGGTCGTATAATTCGAGAATGCCCAAAATATTTTTAAGGTTCTCTGAGAAGGGATTGGCTGCTTAGGGGGTTGGGCTCGCTCGGATCTGTGTCATTCTCTGGTGACTTGGGCCCATGTGTGTGCAGCTCTTTCACCTTCTCCCGCATGTCGATCGATTCGATTCCTCTCCCTATCCCCTTTAACTCTAAAGGTCGAGTGCCCTGTGGTGGTTTAAAAGGCGAGAGGCCCCTCTCTTTTTAAATGGGGCCCACCCCTCTTCAAAAGAACCTTTGCCTTTGCCCTCTAAATGGTGGGGGTGGGGGTTGAGATTTTACTTTTAAAAAAAAAGAGGGAGGGGAGAGGCCCCTCTCTATTTTAGAAGGGGAATATAGAGCTCTAGAGAACAAGAGTGCATAAATTCGGAGAGTGAGTGCAACGTCTAACCGGAGAGCTATCTAAGTGCAACTCCTTTTGAAGCGAAAAGTTGTGTCGTTATAGATGGAGAGCTTCACCGAAGAGTGAGTGCAACGTATATACGTGTATAATAGACTCGCATAAAATGTCATTGTCTTTTAATGGGGAGACTCTCTTTTAATACGTATTAACAACTGACTCGACTCGACTCGGCTCGGTTCAGTAAGCAGCGTTCGATAAAGCATCTTAAGTAGCCAGTTCGTTGTCACGTACAGTACCCATGCCAGTACCCATTAATACCAATACAACTAAGACATCTGAGTAGCTAGAGGAGGGGAAATCGACTTGTTTGTAGCAATGATCAAAGGTGGATTGAGCGAAAATGTTGTAATCACAATGACACTGAGAGGGGGGTGAATCAGTGTGTTCTTTAAAAACTTAAAAGCAATTTAGACTTTTAAATAAACTGCAGCAGATTAAAATAGAAATAATAAAAGTACTAAGAGCATCACACATAACACGACATTTTAACGAGGTTCACCGATGTGGCTACTCCTCAAAAGACCGCTTGGGCTACCATCCAAATCCAGTCAAATGCAAAGCTACAACTTTACATAATCATTCACCAGCACCAACCGGTAAGAGGCACCAACCTCTAAATTTTATCTTGCTACAACAGAATGGAGCACCAACTCCAATTTTTCCAGCTCCAACTGGAAAGAGGCACCAACCCCTTTTACCAAGCTACAACTTGGAGATAGTAATAAAAATTGCAGAATTAAACTGTCACCTCAATTTGCACGATCTGCTGTTTTTCTTGCGTTCTGTTGCTTGTCGGCATTCGATCGCTGTCGTGAAAAATGATTCGCACTTTTTCAACCACTCCTCTATATCTCTCCGCGTTCTCTGCTGCAACTTCACAGAAATATTACTTCTACAGCCAGCACATTGTCATTTCACACTCGGAACACGACTTTTGCATACCGCGTTCTTATCTTCTCTTTGCACCACTCACTCTGCTGCACCTTCCATGAAATCTCACTTCTACCATCTGCGTATTTTTGCCTCGGACTTTAAACACGCCGTCTGCATATCGCTCTCTTTGTTCTCAATCAGTCGATACGCACTCACTCACTATCTCATCGCTGCGATCTCTTTTCTTTAACTCCAAAGAACTATCACCGACTTACACTCTACTGCACACGAACTTCATTTGCATATATCGCATCACACCCTCTCTTCAACCTTGCAACAGTCCCGCCTTTTTATAGAAGAGAATATCCCATCAAAACATTCTCAAACACGTCGGTTGCAACCCTAATTAGGTCAACATGAAACCCTAGAATTTTTCGGTTGCTTAACCTTGCTTTGTCCACAGGAAACCCTAATTGATCCGTTGCAAAACCCTAGCAACGTCGGCTTTGAAAACAAGCCGGTGAACGACTTTAATTTAATTTTAAAATATTAATTTAAATTTTAAATAAATAAATAAAATTTAAACTGGATATTTAAAATTAAATATCTTCATCATCGGAGCACCTTTTTCAACAAAACGAAGAGCTAACTTGGGTTTTAAGAAAAACCCATTTCAAAACTGCTGACCATGGATTTAAACAAAACCTATAATTTAGTCTGCCTTGGTTTTCACAAAAACCCTTCCGCTCTTTGACATCAATGACAACATCAACACTTGAGCAAGGGCAATGTACCCAAGGTACCCAAAATTGCCAACAATCTCCCCATTTGTCATTGATGGCAACCCTTTACTAAAAACACATCTTCAAGAGCCAAAACTGAAATCAATCTCTTTGAAGTTTTGCTCCCCCTGACTTGAAGCTTTCCTCTTCACTTGAAGCTCTCCCCCTTTGTCATCAATGGCAAAGGGCCACCTTTGGGGCTCGAAACTAAGAATGAGCCTCTTAGCTTAGTCCCTCCCCCACCTCCTGATGAGGTGATTAATTCGGGGTGGGAGTAAAACTCCCATTAGGCACTGATCAACATCAACGTCTATAACTTCCTTTCCGGGTCTTCTCTTGAACTCTTTGACCATATTCTTGTTCCCGTCATTGTTCTGATCCTTGGACCTGATCATGCCACTGTTCTCGTTCCTATATCCTGGAATTTTAACTCGCACCGTCTCGACGAGTGTGACTTTTATTGTTGCACTTATAACAAGTAATAGTGTTGTTTCTTTTAGGCATACCTGTTCTTTGAATCCACATGTTCTGACTAAACTTGTTTTGACCAAGCCTGTTAGTGTGATGTTCTTTTGTTTTAAATGAAACTCTGGTCTGTTTACCCTTCTGACATGAAGCACACATACTATTTGCAGGTTTTTTAATGATTGGAATATCTCTCACTGCTTGTTTAGCGCTAATTCTTACCAGATTATCAAAACTTATGTGTCCAAGCCTCTTATGCCACAACCAGCTTCTCTTCTTCTTGTCCCATGAAGCACATACCTTCGAAAACTCGAGAGTGTGTACAGATTGCCGGATGTCCTTGAGCCGGTTGCTATTAATTTCCTGTCGTTTATTTTTCTCGACTTCACAACCATGCTTCTTGAAAACTACTTCATGTCCTTTGTCACGATTTGACTCACACTCAATAGATTATGTTTCAAACCATCCACATATAAAACTTCCTCTGACTTGATCTTTCCTTCACTAATTTTGACCGTTCCTTTACCTATTATTTTGGCTCCGTCATTGTTGCCGAATTTTATAGAACCACCCTCATACTTTTGTAGATTTTCGAATTTCTGTTTGTCACCTGTCATATGACTTGAGCAACCACTATCAAGAATCCAAGGAACATGTTTATTCTGAGCTCTAAAAGTTGTCGCACTATTAAAGAATCCTGTTCTTTCCTGAGTTGTTCTTTTTGTTTCCATTCTGTTTTAACTGTGGTATTGGGTTCTAGTCGTGACTTCCCCTTTTAGAATTTTGCACATATCCTTCGAGATAAATTCTATTTTGTTTTGCTCTATACGGTTGAAATTTGCTTTCATGAGGTTGATATGAAACAGACATACTACGATAATTTCTGGCAATATGACCAAAGTTGTGACACTTAAAACACTCTATTGCATAACTCATTAAAGGAGCAAACGCATTTCTACTAGTGAAACATCTTGGACCTACGTTGTATTTGCAATCAACAATTTTATGTCCATAAACATTACACTTGAAACAAAAACCATAAAAATAATGATTAAACCTGAAAGATGGTCTTGGCCAGGTTGTTGCTGGAGCCTTGGATCTTCTATTCTTTTGATGTGTGACCTTAGTAAAGCCATCATTGTCAACTGCTATTTCAGGTCTGGCATTATATCTTTCTTTTGCCCGATTCTTGTCTTTGTTCTTTTCACTTTCAACATTGCTTGCTTTTGTTCCAGCTTGATGATTCTCCTTCGGAAAATCCGAGACCAAATTTGATACTCGTGGATCTTTGATCGCTCGGAATTTTGTCCAATTTCATCGAGCTTTCTTCACGTTTTACATGACAGTTAATTTTTTGATCCAGCTCTTGTATCTGTATTCGAAGACTCACATTTTCTTCTTCCAATTTGCTGCAGTGGTCTATCTTCATGGATACCTGTATTTCCAGATCTTCAGACATTTTCTTGTATTCTTCAGTCTGTATTTTTAAACTGGCAATAATGTTGTTTGCATCCTTAAGTTTCCTTGACAATTTTTCATTCTTCTTTTCTCTCGATTCCCATTCCCTAAGGGCGAGACACTAGCTCACCCTCTAAATCAACTTCAGCCTCAACTTCTTCAACTTCGTAGTTCATTCCTTCCGCCATTTTTGGTTCAATTTTCTCAACCATAGGAACCGAAACCGGTCGGGATGCCTTTTTGGATGAGGATCTATTCTTCTTAGCCATTGTGTACTAATCCAAGATCAACCCCGATCGATTTAGCCAAAATTGGGAACTTTGCTCGATACCAATTGTTGTAATCACAATGACACCGAGAGGGGGTGAATCGGTGTGTTCTTTAAAAACTTAAAACAATTTAGACTTTTAAATAAACTCAGCAGATTAAAATAGAAATAATAAAAGTACTAAGAGCATCACACATAACACGGCATTTTAACAAGGTTCACCGATGTGGCTACTCCTCAAAAATACTGCTTGGACTACCATCCAAATCCAGTCAAATGCAAAGCAACAACTTTACATAATCATTCACCAAGACTAACCGGTAAGAGGCACCAACCTCTAAATTTTATCTCGCTACAACGAATGGAGCACCAACTCCAATTTTTCCAGCTCCAACCTGGAAAGAGGCACCAACCCCTTTTACCAAGCTACAACTTGGAGATAGTAATAAAAATTGCAGAATTAAACTGTCACCTCAATTTACACGATCTCGCTGTTTTTCTTGCGTTCGCTCGCTTGTCGGCATTCGGTTCTTCTTGTGAAAAATGATTCGCACTTTTTCAACCACTCCTTTATATCTCTCCGCGTTCTCTGCTGCAACTTCACGTAAATATTACTTCTACGACCAAGACACTGTCATTTCACACTCGGAACACGACTTCTGCATACCGCGTTCTTATCTTCTCTTTGCACCACTCACTCTGCTGCACCTTCCATGAAATCTCACTTCTACCATCTGCGTATTTTTGCCTCGGACTTTAAACACACCGTCTGCATATCGCTCTCTTTGTTCTTGATCAGTCGATACGCACTCACTCACAATCTCATCGCTGCGATCTCTTTTCTTTAACTCCAAAGAACTATCACCGACTTACACTCTGCTGCACACGAACTTCATTCGCATATATCGCATCACACCCTTTCTTCAACCTTGCAACAGTCCTGCCTTTTTATAGAAGAGAATATCCCATCAAAACATTCTCAAACACGTCGGTCGCAACCCTAATTAGGTCAACATGAAACCCTAGAATTTTTCGGTTGCTTAACCTTGCTTTGTCGCTAGAAAACCCTAATTGATTCGTTGCAAAACCCTAGCAACGTCGGATTTGAAAACAAGCCGGTGAAAAGCTTTAATTTAATTTTAAAATATTAATTTAAATTTTAAATAAATAAATAAAATTTAAACTGGATATTTAAAATTAAATATCTTCATCATCGGAGCACCTTTTTCAACAAAACGAAGAGCTAACTTGGGTTTTAAGAAAAACCCATTTCAAAATTGCTGACCATGGATTTAAACAAAACCTATAATTTAGTCTGCCTTGGTTTTCACAAAAACCCTTCCGCTCTTTGACATCAATGACAACATCAACACTTGAGCAAGGGCAATGTACCCAAGGTACCCAAAATTGCCAACAGAAAATCCATCAGCGGAGCCTTTTCTTCCCTATCGGCTTTTTAAAGGGGAATGGGAAGGCTTTTAAAATAGAGAGGGCCCCTCTGTTTTAAAAAGGGCCTTTAAAATCCGAGGGGGAGAGGAGAGGGATTCCCTTCATTTCCTTTTCTGGGCTTTCTCTGGACTTGGAATCCGGCAGCTATCTCTGTTCAAGGTCTCCACTGGAAAAAGGGATTTATTTTCGGGTTGCTTTTTATTTAAAGAGGGAAGTTCATCTCCGAGCTCTCGAACATACTCATCAGTTTTCTTGAGCAAGCTCTCTATTTTAAAAGTGAAAGAGGCTTTTAGATTAATAAACTCCACTGGATTTGCTTTATATAGAGAGGTTTGGAAATGCACCTCTTAATTAAAGAGTGAGCTCGACCTTAAGATCTCTACAACGCTATGGATGAGGCTCTCGAACCCCAGTCTTTGAGCTCCCGCTTAAAGTTAAAGGGGACCGGCGCCCCTCCCTTTTAAGATTATAGATAGAGAGCTCTCCTCTCTATTTTAAAAGCTCTTAAAAGCTCTCCTCAGCTCAGGGTTTTAAGAGGGGGGAGAGAGGTTTGTTTTAATTGCTTTCATTTCATCCCACCCATCTCTTTTATATAGAGAGGAGAGCCTTTAAAGGTTATAGATAGAGAGCTCTCCTCTCCTCTCTAAAAACAGATGAGGATAGCTAGGTGCAGCAGACCTCTCTATGCCTCTCTATTTTAAAAGGCAGAGATCCCCATTCTTTTTGCACTCACCTTGGATTGGAGAGAGCACCTGGTTCCATCATTTATGCATTGACCTTTCTCTCGGTTGTAGTTGATCCCCGAGCGAGCGAGTGGTACCAGCAGACCGTTCTAATCCATATCTATGTGTGAGGACATAGATGAACTATCCCCTCTCTATTTTAAGGTTGGGCTTGCCCTATCTCTAAAAGGGGATTGAGGGTAAAAAGATCAACTCATTTAAGAGCCACTGATGAGTGATCTGGCAATCCTATCATCGTTTTCTCTCTCTAAAGGGAGGTCCTTAAAAGAGAGAAGAGCTCCTTTCCCTCTCTTTTAAATAAATCTAAAGGTCGAGTGAGCTTATTTAAAGTAAAGCATCTCCCTTTCAAAATTTATTCCCTTTAAAATAGCCTTTAAAATGGAGGGGAGGGGGCTTTAACCTTGAGAGGTGCAAGCTAGAACAATCTTTCCCTTCTCTTAAAGCGAGTGAAGGAGGCCTAGTCCTCAAGGTTTGAAAGCTTAAAGATACAACTTTTTAAAGTGAAGTAAAGTGAACCATTCCGCCCGGATCTTAAGAGGGAGAAGCCCTCTCTATTCTCAAAGGGGAACCAAACCTCTCAAGTAAACCAGCAATAAACCATCAAAGGATTACAAGCATAAAAAGGTTACCCTTTTAGAATAGAGAGCAGGTTTTATCCCGTTTCGTAATATTCTGTTCAGCGAGCCAAGATAGAGAGCTTAAAGTTCAGCGATCTAGCCTACTGAAAGCGTTTCAGGTTCGGCTCCGTAAGCACGCCCCTTTTAAAATAGAGAGGAAGATTTCGACAGACAGCTCTTTTATTCAGAGCTCTTCAAGAACCCTACTCGACCGGTTGGATGAATGGATCAAGCATGTATAGTAGCTTAAAGTTCGCCTTAAAAATGAGGCTAAGCCTGATCTCCTACTCTCCCAATGATGGTTGGAATTCGATCGACCTCTTTAATAAATAAGCGCCTTTCCTCTCAAGTCAGTTGAGCTCGCTCCCGTCGAAATCGAGTCCTATCCTAATAAATCAATCATTGAAGGGCGGATTCCCCTCCATAGAAACTTCCATAAGGCGGACGACTTCTCAACCTCCAACCGATTGATCAAGTGAGAGCTAGGTGGAGACCGCAACCCTGGACTGGTTTAAAGCTGGCCTTTAAACAGATACCATTTTAAACGGTCCGAGAGGGGATTTCCAAAGTGAGTGTAGACTAACATCTAGGGGGGTCGATCGAGTTCCTCTATACTTTGAAAGCGGCGGCGTCCCCTCGGCTTTCAGGTTCAGTTGCTAGTTCGGTATCAACCTATCCCCCTGAGTCAAGATATCATCCATAGTCTTGAAATGATTTCAAGGGTTGAGCTTAAAGGAATTATTTCTTGCCGTCGACCAACCCAATATTTAAAGAGGAAAAAGAGGGCCTTCTTTAAGGCTGAGTCTATCTCAAAGTCTCTTCTCTATATGTATCAACAAAGTCCCCTAGAGAAATAGAGGGGTGGATTGCCAGGGCGGGCATAAAAGCTCTCCTCCTAAAGAGTCGTTGCAGGTCCAGTCTACTGCTCGAAACTTTTTACCATTCTGTCCGGGCATTTCATAAGGTTCTCGACCCCCAAAACCCATTATTAGAAGCGTTGAGCCGCATGAATCTATAGGAGATGCATTTATTCTAGCCTTCCTTCTTCCCCTTCCTGGTTGAGTCCTTATAAGAGGTTCACGTATTAACAGCCAAACGAGGTGAGTGCTCCGATCTCCTCTCCATAATTGAGGTTGTTCCTCCTTTTCAAAACAGAGAGGGCGCCCTCTCTATTTTGAAAAGCCAAAAAATGACCCGCCCGCCCCTTTAAAATCTTGGGCGATCGAGCGAGTACCTTATATGAGAGAGCCGCGCCTTTATCTAATTAGTAGGAGGCTTAAACCTGTTATAATCGGAGTTTTATTTAAGGTCGGTATTTTGTCGGATAAGATGGATACACAACCCTCTCCCTATCCCACTTCTAGCTCTCCCTGCCCCTTTTCATCTTAAGGTTACATTTCCCTCCTCTCTCTCCCCGTCGGTCGAGGCCCGACCTCGGGAGGGGAGAGAGAAGCTCACCCCTCACCCCCCTCTATTAATAAGATGAGATAAGATAAGTCGAGCTTGTTTTTCACCCCGCGGGGCGAGCGGCTCTATCTATAGAAAGGCTTTCGATTTTATGCGAGGGAGAGCTCTCTACCTATAAGCCGTTTAAAGTATCGGAATGGTGCCTACTGCTATATCGGAATGCATTGGTTCTTCCCTGTGGCAGTGTATGGGATAGAGAGGTTTACACCTTAGTATCGATTTAATACGTATATAACAGTTCTTCTCTTTCTTTCCTCCAGCCCCTATTCGATTTGAAAAGGTCTGCATTTCTATCCCATCTGGGAAGCAGCGTTGATGAATGGCTATACAACTCTTAGAGTATAGGTCCCTATGAGCCTTATATAGAGGTTCTACACTTCCGTCAAGATAAGAGGTGTATGAGAAACCCACCAATCCACATGTGATGTGTGGACAGAGGGAGTTGGGTACCATAGTAAATAGCGAGGTATGGGTAGGGGGGCATAGAATACCTCTCTATTTTAAAGGTGAGCTACGACAATAGTTAAAGATCCTAACATAGCTGGGTTAAGAGCCTCTCTATGAGCATGCTCTCTATCTATAACCGGTAGTGAAGATCTCGTAAAAACCTTTATGACCCGTTATAGATAGAGAGCTTGGGCCTTTATGAGCACTCGATCCTTGAGGCTATGGCCAATGCTCCTTTTAAAAGGTCCTATACATATGACCAGCGATCGGCTCTATGAATTGCAATAGCCTTTTTTTGATGATGCGCAGCTTTTATTTTAGAGGTCAGCCACAGACCGTCCTCCACGAAAAGTCAAAAAATATGAATATTCCGACCGATTCAGGGCGAAAAATGGGGGCAATCATAGAGAGGCAAAACTGGGATAAAGTTAAGCCTCTTTAAAAGATCGCGATTTTAAATGAATTCATGAGGAAATGGTATCTCTTTAGGAGCCACTCCAGCATCTAGGAGTTGGTTAATAGGTAAAGATACGTGTACTTTCAAATCAAATCAAATCAACTTACTCACTCGCTTACCGATAAAGTAGGGAGAGGACTATATACGTAATATGACTGACTCAACCGAACGAGATACCATATCAGAGATGCCGTATCAGAGATGTCGAGAGATGCCGTTCAATGCCAGATCACGAGGGCGCCGTAGCTACTGAGTCAATACGGCTCTCTCTATTTTAAAAGGGATACCCGCACCTTTTAATAAAATAAATGAGCCTCTTATAATATAATATAAGTGACTCCTTTTCTTCGAAGTTTATCCGTAGGAGATATGCTCGTTCATTAAGCGCTTTGCTCTCCCTGATCGAGGCGGTCCGCTTCCTATAGTGTGAATGGGATAGGTTTTTTGCTCCCCATGTCCTCTCTATTCCAAGGTTCCGGGTAGCTCGCGCTCAAGGGTTTCTATCTACCGCGGATAGGTGGGCCCTGATGAATGAGGCTTTCCATGCCGAATCCATCTCTTCTTTGTCTGTCTTTTTCAACAGTGATTGCATTCTATAGTCCATGTTCCTGCAGCTTCGATGATCCCTTAAAACGGCAAAGGCTCTCCCTCTTAAGAGCACTCACTCCGCTATGGATCCAGGGGACCCAGCGCAACACTCCGCCCGGGATACGGTTTCAAAACTCAGGAGATCAAGCCCCTCCTTAAGAGCGAGATAGGATAAAACTACTCTCGATTCTTGGGATTGCTAAGGGAACTTGGCAACCTTATAGATAGAGGACCCCTTCGGGAAAGGAGAGAAGCGCTCAGATCTGGAGTAAAAGGATTCGATTTAAGCATGCATGATGCTTTTTCGGGTCTGGGGTCTTGCCAGGGGATTTTCCCCAAGGACTTTAATGATTTCCGAATAAGACTTTTGGAATTATAAAAACCTCGCGATTTTGATTAAGGACTTTATTGATTCCGGAGGGGGCCCAAAGAACCATTGTTCGTGGTTCGTAGGCCATATCCTGGATAATGTGTGTGTACCATCTCATCCATAACTACTATGGAGCAGGGAATGGGGAATGCCGCGTATATCATGCATGCAGGATCAGGCGGCTCCCTGCACTAATTAGATACTATTATTCCGGGTGGCCCCCCCGCCTTCTATCCATAAAATAGACCTCGCGAAGCCCTGAGTCAGTCTTATTAGATAGAGGGAGTGGGTGATCCAATCCACTTGTCAATTTCCACTGGTAAGAATTGTGTATATCTTATCAGGCCCGATCCCTCTCCTTGTCCAGAATTCCTCCCGCTCTTTAGAAAAAGGGTAAGCGCCCTTATAATAATAATAATCCGGCCCCTTTTTATTTTGAAAATAGAGAGGATCGGCTTTGCTTTTAAGTAGGTGGTTGATGACTCCCATTTCTCAAATCGGATGACTGCTCAAGTGGAACGCATGGGACAAAGCCCCGTTCCTTCCATCGGGCGGGATGGAAGTGAGGTTGTTTTATCCTCCATGGAATAGGATCTCAAGCCTCTCTATTTTCAAAGGTGCCGCGAGGTCGAGAGGGACGAAGCGCCGCAGCCGCGCTAAAGCAATCCTAGTTACTCCAACACATCCCAAGCTTATTGAATAACTAATATGGCTCAAGTTATAGATAGAGAGCTGCCGGCTCTAAAATCGGTTTCGATCAACTGGCCCCTTTTTAAAATGGGACGCGGATTAACGAGAATGGCCGAGAGGGAAATACAATATTCACCCTGGTCATTGAGAAAAGGGCAAGCTAGCTTAAAGACCTGAAGTTGGAGGTTGGGGATTATGGAATCTTTTATAGCATATAGATAACCATTACTAGACTAACGGTAGAGGGGCTGAAAGCTCTACCCATTCTGATCGAAACGAAGGAGGAATAGGAATGAGATTTCTATCCTCCGAGAAAATGGGAGTGGAACGAGAATTGACAAGAACCTTCGATGCATTTTAAGGGAAAAGGGGAAGGTGCGTTTAAGAGCCTTACCGACATAGGCGCTTAGGATTAAATGCGCGCCCTAAGCTAAGGTAATTCCCGGTCTTTCTGGAAGGAGCGGGGTAGGAGGGCCCGGCGAAGGGGCGGCATCCGGAGCAACGACCCCTTATATACTAGAGGTTTGGAAGAGTTTTGGATAGAGTGCTTAGCTTCTTAAGAGCCCGATTCATTAGCTTCCCAGTTCATTATTCCCAGGGGAGTCCGGGCCGTGTCTCGACGGGGAAAGAGCAAAGAGAGGGCTCCACAGATAGGAAGTGGAGTGTTTCTCCCGCATTGGATTACCTTTTTTTTCGAGGCCGAAAGCTTCTTCAAGCCCAGGGAATGGATCGACAGCAAGGCATAGCTTGCTCGGGCCTTTCCTCCTCCCAGCTGTCAATGGGAAATACTCTATTGCGTTGTCAAGTTCCTTCTCCTCATTCAAAGAAGGGACCTCTAGTTCTGTCGTTCAAGTCGTTGAAGGAGCGGAAGGGGAGCCCTTAAAATAAAATGGACCTTTTCATTTCATTTCAAAGAGGTACTCGACCGCTCTCTATCCGGGAGAGCTTAAAAGTGCAGTAAACAGCGGACCAACCCCACCCGAAAGACCTTTTAGAAATAGAGAGGGGAACCAGCCCGAGATAGAAGGAGTCTTCGGAGTCTTCTCAAACAACTTAGAGAAAGCTCCTGCGATCTAAGGCAAGGCCCTGGCCGGAGACACACGAGACCCTGGACCCCAAAAGATCTCCGAAACCCGACCCGATCCAGGGCTCTTTAACGCCGGACCCAACCCATCAAAGTGCCCCCTAATATTTCTCCGGTCCGGGCGGGGCGAGCGAAGTGTTCATTTCTGATCCGTTCCATTGGCTTTTTTTGACCTTGCCTCCTCGTCGCGCAGTTCTCTCTCACTGAGAGATGCCCATCACTAAGGCAAATAGCTTTACGTTTTCTCGGTAGGGAAGATTCGACCTCAAAAGCATCTCTTGGTGCTGCAACTAGGGGGAATTGATCGACGAGCTATCGCTCGCCAGTCGGAATGACCCGAATCCGCCCGCCTGGAAGAGGAATCCGCACGAAACGCTCCAAGCTCACAGCGGCTTTTAGAGAGGAGAAATCGCTACCGGACTGGACTCATCACACGGCTCGCCTTATGGATAGAGGGATTATAGATAGAGAGCGTTCCTCTCCCTCTCCTTTTAAGGTAAGCGGTGCTCTCTCCAACATGCATCTAGAGTTCAACCTCTCTATCTATAATGGTTTATGAATCGATTTCGGGAGATAGATAGCTGCCCCCACCCCCACCCCCACTTTTATAAGGTGAGGTAAGGATAAGCACTTTTAAGAGAACTTTAACGATCATTCGATTGCCCCCAAGTATTATATTGAAGGAGGTCGAGTACATAAATGAATGACCGGCCGAGAGTACATAAATGACCTCTTAAGAGAGGGGCTTTCGTCCCTTTTTTAATAGAGGAGAGGTGAGCACTCGACCAACCTTTTAAACGCTTCAATGCACTCTTAAGATATGGATGAATTTTTACAAGGTCCCTTTTACTCTTAAAATAGAGAGGAGAGGGGCTCTTAAAATAGACAGCTCGACCTTATATTATAAAGGAAGCTCTTAAGACGTTTCGAAATATCTGCTCTGAAGACGAACCCCCTCTCTATTTTAAAAGGATAAGCTCCGCGATATAGAGAGCCTATTTTAAAGTTGTTAATACGTATATAAGAGAATCGACTCCTCTCCCCTCTCTATTATAGCCGCCGCCTAATCGGAGAGCTCTCTTTTAAGACTCTCTATCCTTGTTTTTAAAAGGAGAGAGGGGTTCAGTTGTTAATACGTATATAAAACGACCTTATTTGAATAAAGCTCTCTATCCCTCAGAGATTGGGAGAGATGGGAGAGCAGCTTTTTCAAATTCAAAGTTGAAATGAAACGTTTATTGATTTTGCCGCTGGGATTTCTCCATGAATGGAAGAAGGGTGCTTTGGGTTGTGGGGATGAATGGAAGAAGGGTGCTTGGGGTTGTGGGGCTCGCTATAAGATTCAATCTACTGCTTGCCTTTTGAGTAGGGTAAGTCGAAAAAAGGTGAGAATAACACATGCCCTTAAAAATAGAGAGCTAGTGTATAGCTCTGTTAAGGGAGTAGGCGGGTGTATAGCTCAGTTGGTAGAGCATTGGGCTTTTAACCTAATGGTCGCAGGTTCGAGTCCTGCTATACCCAGTTGCCCCCACCATTTAAAAGGGTCATGTTAGTCCGCTGCCGCTCACTGCTAATAAAGGTGAGCTCGCTTACCGGACTCGACCTGGGGAGAGGAGATATCTAAAGTGATCCAGAAATCTATGAACCGGTTTCTTTTGAGAGGACAGCGCCCTTTCTCCCGACCGGAGTTACAGGGCAGGGTCATTTTTTTGGGGTCCCCGTGACCCAAGGAAAGGAATCCCCCATGTTTAAAAGGCTAAGCGCAGAGTTTGGTTTTTTAAAGAGAGGAGCGTCTCCTTTTTAAGGTATTGAGAGGGGCCGGTCAACCTTTCTCTTTTTATATAAAGGTGTCAAAGAGTTGAATAGGAAAAGCCCGCCCTTAAAAGAATTCAAAGTCTTCAGCTCCTCTCTTATTTAAAACCAACCCTCACCTCTTGAAAACATGAATTTATCTAATAAGGATTTTAAGAGATACCCCAAAATATTTCAAAGGCGTTTCCGAAGGGCATATCCATGCTCTCGAATTCCCGGTTGATTGAGACGGGGACATGTTTTCTATATAGATGCATGAATGAGCGGGGTCATCTCTGATACATGAATGAGATAGCGAATAGATGGTCTCCCCCGGTGAGAAGAGACGAATAGAGGTGAGCGGGGCATTCCCTTCTGGTTCAAGAGGGGCACTTCCTCCTTTTGTTCCCGTTGTTCCTTATGGCCAAGCTAGAGCTAGAGAAAGAGACCTCTCTATTCCTCTCTATTTAAAAAGGGGTGGGGGTGGGAGAGAGGGTGGCGAAAACAAATCCTCTCCCCTTAGCTCTCCCCTTAGCTCTCCCCTTAGCTCTCCCCTCAGCTCTCCCCTCAGCTCTCTATCTGTTGCATTGGTATTCTTTATTTAAGGATATGGATCTGAGCAGAGAGAAGATATCGAATTCGTCTCTAGATAGGCATTGATCATAGATCGCAAGCATCTATTCGAAGCTTTTCCTATTCTATAGAAGAGAAGCCGCTCTCTATCCTTATTTAAGCTTGAAAACGGAGACTCTCTCTTTTAAGGTGGAAATCCACCTCAACTCAAAAGTTATTGACATGGAGGAGAAGAGCGGGCTTCTCGATCATGGGGTAGGTGAAACCGGGCCCTTCCAATTCCTCTTCGTAGTCCAAAACCGGTTAGTTACATAATCGATCCCAAAAGAGCAATCAATTCAGAATCAAGTATTCTCTGGAATGCTTAAAATAGAGAGCGTTCCACTGAAATGAGAGAGGGCCTTCAGAGGATCTTGTCACCAGGGGACCTCTTTAAAAAAAAGCCTTGTCACATAGAATCCATTTTCTATGATCATTTCTCTCTCAGGTATTTGGGGAGGGAATCTTCCTCTCTTGTATACGCAGCTTTTCTTCATCGAGCAGGGAGAGCTCTCTATTTTCAAAGGGGTTCGATTTCCCGGCCGATCCTGCGAGCGAGATACTAAAGCATTAAGCCCTCTTTTAAAAGGTTGTCTACTGACAATTTGAAAAGTCAAAATCTCTTTTCAAACCCTCCTCACCTCTCTATTTTGAAAGATGCCGGATGGGTCATAACATAAAAGGTTCTACCTTTTGAAGTTAAGAGCCGCTCCTTGTTTCTATGTCCCTACCCTAAAAGGAGCTCTTTTTCGGATCGGATACGGAAGAGGTCTGGGTCACTCGCATCGCATTGACTTAGCCATCCCCTACTCTTCCGTACTCCTTTTCCGAAGAAGCTCTTAAAAGCTGGATGCTTGGCTCGCTTTCCCCTTCATTCGGGGTTTTTCTGCTCTTGTGTCGGGCTCCCCGTGTCCTCCCCCTTTAAAATAGAGAGGCCTCTCCCACCTTTTAAATTAAAGAGCTTTCCCGGAGTCTTTCGGGGACTGGGAAGAAGCGGGATTCCCTGAGAGGAGAGAGATCGACTTCTTATCCCAATGGGAGGAGAGGGCCAGATTTTGAAGAGAGGGGCACGGGAGGGCTCCGCTGGCCCTCTCTATTTTAAAATAAGGGTGGGATCTCTTAAAATAAAAGTTCACCCCCAACTCATTTTAAAATAGAGAGAGGGCAGTTATCCAGCAGCAGCTCCTACCTCGGGGCTATTGGGAGAAAGCTCTTATCGAAGAAATCGAGGAGCTGGACCATAGCATCGAGGAGTTGGATAAGGAAAGACCTATTATATAATATAAAGCCCCGTTTTAAAATAGAGAGGGGGGGCGCCTGCCTCTTTCGGCTTTTTTGGTCCGAGAATCCTTTCAAAAGCTCTCCGGCTTTCCCCCCATGTTTAAAAGGGCCTTTCGAAATGGTGGGGGTGGGGACTCCTTGTTTCAGGCTCAGGCTGCTTTCCTCGTCAGCCCGGGGAGGGGAATAGTTCCTTCGACTCTTCCGTTGTTATTTTCTTGAATTGCACTGATAGACTCTTATTGAAACAAACATGAAGGAATTCGCCCATCACTCCTAAAATAAAAAGGAGCCTCATCTTTCTGCTGTTGTGTTGCCAACCGTTACAAATAGAGAGCCTTCTTAAAAATGTCCAATTCTATGTTACAACAATTTCGTGAATGCTATTTCGATCTAAGTGGTCTTATTTTGTGTCCCGTGCTGGGGAGCATTATTCTTCTTTCCATTCCAAATTCGAGAATACGACTGATACGATTCATTGGTCTGTGCACCTCTCCTTTGACTTTCTTGTACTCCCTTGTTCTCTGGATACAATTCGATTCTTCTACGGCCGAATCCCAATTCGTGGGAACCATTCGATGGCTTCCTTATGAAAACATCAATTTGTACATGGGTATAGATGGTATCTCCCTATTCTTTGTGGTATTGACCACATCCTTAATCCCTATTCGCATTTTAGCAGGTTGGTCCAGTATAGAGAGTTATGCGAAAGAGTATGTTATAGTATTTCTAATATGCGAATTTCTAATGATCGCCGTGTTTTGCATGCTGGATCTCTTACTATTTCATGCTTTTTCCGAAAGCGTGCTAATCCCTATGTTGTGCGGAGCTGAGCATCTTCTATTCGCTGGGAGCTTCTCCCTCTGCAGGAGCCTTGTGCAGTAAACCCCCTACGGGCGGTCCTTTTTGATTGAGACCCGCGAAGCTCTCGGGGAGAAGGGTAGTCTTGTGTGTAGGCATAGCATTTCCGAACCCGTCAGATGACATCTATTTCCTGGGATCGTGGGGTACTCCGGGTAGTGGGTCCCTCGCACGCCCCGCCTACTCGAGTATCGTATGGATATGCGGGAAAGGGTGCTCCTAGGTGTAGGGGGTTCGCCTACCAATCCGACTTTTAGAATTCATTCCTTTCTCTCTTTAGGGGAAAGCCTGGGGGGTGCAGACACACTTGCGCGAATTCGGGTGACGGCTACAAGGCGAGGAAGAGAAAGGGAACTGTACCCGACCAGGGATGGACGTAAACTCGGTTGCTATCGAAAAAAGGGGGATAATCGTCCTGGTCCTCGAAAAAAGCCGCTGCCTAGGGACCAGATCGTCGCCGGCTCCCTCTTGGCGAGGAGGGGAAAGGAGTTGCTGAAACGAAATGGACTAGTATGATCACGAAGAAAGACTGTTGCATTGATATTCTTTATTTAAGGATCTGAATCTGAGCAGGAAGAAGAGATTGGTTAAGGAATCAATCCCGGGCTCGGTTCTAAAAGCTATTTTTAATTAAGCCGCGGGGCTTGGCTTTAATGAGTGGTGAGTCTGGTCCTTAAGAGTTGAGAGAGCATTCTTAGTTCTTAGTTCCGCCGGTCTAAAGTGATTCTCTAGATAGGTGGGCCCCCCGGGATATATAGGGCCCTTTGCCCCTTTAAAAAACAGGTGGGGGAGAGGCCCTTTTTAAAACAGAGAGGGGAGGGCCAGCGCCGAGGAGAATTCTTCTGATCAGTGAAGAAGGATAAAATCGGGAAGGCTATAGCCTCTCTATTTTTAAGAGCTAGGATCCAACCTCCCCTTTTGAGATAGAGAGAGCCCGCCCGCCAGATTCTCTTCCTATAGTTCGGCCCGGTTATAGATAGAGAGCCTCTCCCTCTTGAGATTATAGATAGAGAGCTTTAAAAGGCCGAGTCCATTATAGATAGAGAGGCGCCTCCGATTAAAGAAAGCTTGAAAGCGGGCTTTTAGATTAATAAGGCCCTCTCCCCAAGCTCACCCCATATTTTTGAGGTCGAGTCCTATCTTAAGAGTACCCTTTTATTTTAAAGGTCCTCCCGCTTCCGGCGGGGCCTTTAATAGCCGCCATACTTGGGGGCCTTCAGTTGTTAATACGTATATAAAACGACTCGCATAAGATAATGAAAGCGGACGGATAAGTCTCCTTGTCGTTGGTGGTTTTTCCGCCCTCTCCCCATCCTAAGAGGCTTTTAGATAAGCACTCAACCGACATCTATACCCGGGGGAGATAGCTTTTGGATAAGCACTCGCGGAGAGCCTTAAATCCTTCCGGCTTGTTATCGGCTGCTTCAGGTTGGCTTTCCAGCTTGCAGCTCGGAGCTTAGAGCCAACCCCCTCTCTCCGGCTCCAGGGCTCTCTCCGGCTCCAGGGAAAGGCGCAGATGAGATGTGAATCGCTAACCTCTCTATTTTGAAAGGGGTGAATGGGGTGAATGGGAGACATGATAAATGGGAATCAATCTATGGGAACATATCTCAGGGATTCGGGTCAGCTGATCCATTCGCAGGTGCCTTTCTCTAAGTCATTCATTCGAGTTGCAGGGATTCGCCTCACCTCACTATTTTAAAAGGCCCTTTTAAACATGGGGGGCCGGGTTTTTAAAGGGCTAAAGGTTCGTTGCTTCTGCGGTTGAACCCTACTCCTCCTGCGTCCGGATCGGAATGGGTAGAGCGGTTCCGAAACCGCCCCTTTTTTTGAAAAGAGCGTAGAGAAGAGGCCCCTCCCGACGCCCTTTTTAAGTTAATGCGAGCGATTGACCATGCATAAGAGTCTGGTAATGCTACAGAGTAAGTGGGTTCCCCTCTCCTCTCTATTTTAAAAAGGGGGGCGCTTGTATCCTCTGATCCGTAGCGGAGCAGGGCGCTTGTATCCCCCGATCCGTACCTTTCAATCAATCAATAAGGTTTCGGGGAGCCGTGTTATGCGTTAATGAACCGGTTGAAAGGAGTAAGCTCTTAATTTAATAGTGCGTGCTCTGGTAAGGGTTGACTGGAGTAAGTCATTTACCTCCCAATGATACGTTCGTTTCCCCCCGGCGTGATGGATCATGGTTCTTTCAGCGTGATTCTGGCCTAAGGAAATCAATTCATTACCGCCTGGCTGTTATTAAAGAGCCCACCAGACCGCCTATAGCTATAGGGCTTCTTCATGACCGCTTTCTTGGTGTGTTGGTAGCTAGAATCACCGGGGTCTTTTCTCCGATCTTCCGCATCGCTCTCCTCTCTCTTCTATAGAAAAAGGTTTTCCGATCAAGGATCCATGGATTACTTCAAGCAGCTTAAAGGTTGGGCCGCCTCCCTTTTTGAAGCGTCCTTCCCCTTCTATGCCACTTCAGCCTGTTTGATCCATATCCCGAAGCAGAGATGAAAAGGACCGGATAAAGGAAATACATAAATAGACCGAGAGATGCGCAAATCCTTACCTCAATCCGAGGAACCTTTGAAATAGAAAGCTCGTCACACCCACGGAGGGAAGCGGGGTAGGGTGCCCCTCTCCATTTTAAGGTTGACTAACTTAAAGAGCCCTTAAGCCGATTCGAACCCGGCGCTTATCAGCTTTTAAGGACAGATTAGAAAAGGGGGGGGGGGGGGGGGGGGGGGGGGGGGGGGGGGGTTGGGGGGGTAGGTGAGGGGGGGGGGGGGGGGGGGTGAATTTTGATAAAATAAAAATATCTCTTTAAATAAGTATAAGGGCTTATAATGGGGTTTATATAGGATTTTTTTAAATTTCTCCAAACCGGGGAAAGGGGAAGATAGTTGGATCTTCGAAATCTCTTTAGGGGGGGCGCTATTGTTAGGGAAGGGATTATTCAAGTTTCTTCATCCGCTTTTTCCGATCGGGTTGTAGGAATAGACAGCGTAGTTGTTCTGCCGGGGGGGTATAGATGATTAATTAAACCCCTTCTCTCTACCGAGTCGGGAGAAAAGGGGGGGGAAAGAGAAGGAAAGCAGGTGGTCTAGCTCCATAGCAAGCACCCCCTTTAAAAATAGAGAGGGCCCTTTTTCTTTTAAGAGCGCAAGCGATTCAGTTACGAGACCTGTCCTTATGCTGCTCGGTAATCGGAGCTCATATTTTCAAAAGCCGCCCTTAAAATCAAATAAAAGTTCTTGTGCAGGTCAGTAACCGAAGCTTAAAATAGAGAGGACCAGCTCAGCTCTTTTGGTAGTAGAACGTTCTGTAAATCGGTTTTGGGAAGGCTTAAGATATATGGGAGGTGGTGACACGCTCTCTATCTATAAAGAAGTGGTGACACCTTGAGAAAATGGAATACTATTCTTTCGTCTGCGGCTACCTAATCACTTCTGGATTAGACACCGTAAATCGAAATCGACCAATGTGAATTCATATATTCCAGATAGCTGGGATCCTTCAGCCCCGGTCAAGGCCTCTCTATTCTAAAAGGGGACCTTTCTTTTCCGTGGGGATGTTCTTTCTTATAACATAAATAGGGGGGTTTGGATACGGAAAAGCGGCTCAAAGCCCAATCAATCCTCGGCCCGCCCGTCACACGCCCGAATTCCTTCTTTTCTGAGTGAAGAGAGATGTCGTCCGGAAGACTTGTCATTATTCAAGATAAGAAAATACCTCTCTAAATAAATATAAGCCCGAACCGGGGAGGGCTCGTTCCTTCGAAATCTCTATTGCTAGTCTTAAAGGGATCTATTCTTTCTTCATCCCAGTTTTTCCTCTTGAAATAGAGAGCGTAGTTTTCTGCCCCTTCTCTCTACCAGGGTCGGGGCAGGGGTCGAACCTTGCCATTTTCCCGATCATGCCTTACCTTAAAGAGGAAGAAGTCCTCTCCCTCTCTATTTTAAAAGGCTCGTGCCAGATCTTGGACCAGTATATACGTACCCGAACGACCCTTATGGATGGAGAGCTTCCCTTCAACCTTCTCCTTTTGATCCGAGGGATGCCTCTCCGGATGCTTGCACTACTTCATATTTATTTAGAGAATGTTTTCTGCGGTCGAATTCCCGAACCCGAAGCTCTTAAGGTTTCGGAAGCACGCATCCATCCTTCTATTTGACCTTAAAAATCCAACCTGAAAATCCTTATAGAGCTATTCTATCACACGGGGCTCAACCTTACTGAACCATTCCCCCGGGCATTTAAGAACCTCATGATCATAAAGATTTACTTAAGGGGTCGGCTACCAAAGAGAGAGAGAGCAAAATAGAGAGCGCTTTCTAGAGGTAGACTTTTGAATCAGTTCATGGGCAAGTTTTAAAGAGGGGTTTCGATCTTCACGGATTTAAGGAAAGAAAGAAAGCTTTCCCTTCGCTTTGCCTTTAATAGAGGGGGGAGAGGGGCTATCTTTAAAACATCTTATTTTCAAAGAGCCCCCAAGTATAGTATTAAAGAGAATGAACTTCTTTCCCCAATTCCTCTTTTCTCGAATTTCCTTAATGACCATACCTTGTCGATCGAGTGATGTCGAGTACCGCCCTTCTCCGAGCATTAAAATAGAGAGCTTCCCAAAGCCCCTCTCTTTTGAATAAATAAAAGCCCTTCTCCTCTCTCTTTCTTATAAGCATACCGAAACTCCCATTTAATTTAAAAAGTGGCCCGGCTCTCCTCTCCAATAAAGGTTATGGATAGAGAGAGCTCTCCTCTCCTCTCTAAAGACAGATATAGCCGCAAGCGAGCAAGCAAGCAAGCGAGCAAGCAAGCAAGCTTTTTTTTAGAGAGGAGAGTTCTCTCGAGTGTCATCTGTGATCAGAGCAACTTCTTCTGGTGCAGTAGCATGGGCCTCTATAAGGAAAACTGCATGGCCTTTTGACTGGGAGCATGGGCCTCTATAAGGCTTTAAAACTGCTCCGTTTTGTTCTTATAAGGTCAGGGCAAGGGAGAAGCGGCTTTTGAAAGGGCAGCATAGCTCTGGGGGGGCAGCATAGCTTTAAAAGGGCAGCATAGCATAAGTTGGAGCGGGGCGGGAGGAGGTCAGGAAGGAAGCGCCATAGGTCATGGGGGCATGAGTATACCCGGCATGAGGCGAAGCAGGGCTGGAGCGGCATGAGTAAAGGGGAAATAGTGGATCTTTGCGCCAAGAGCTTGTTTGATTAATAAAGCGGGTCGAAGCCTTTTAAATTGAAACGAGCCCTCCCCTTTATAATGGAACAAGGGAGAAAGCTCTTCACTCAAAAAAGGGAGTATAAATCAATGGAGCTTTATTTATATCTCAAGGTTCGGTTTGAGAGGCGTGGTCAGATTTCTATCTTAAGGCAGCTTAGCTCTCCCCACCTTTTGCCCTTTTAAATGGTGGGGGAGAGCCTTTCATTTTGGTGGGGTGGGTCATGTGGTAAGAAGATGAATAACTGAGTGAATGAATGAATATGCTCGCGATAGAGTAGAATATAAGAGGGAGGGGGAGAGGCAGCAAGCAGCGGCATATCATAAAGGAGGTGATCGTTAGTTCTATTGTGTATCCTAGTTAGTGAGTCTGTGTAAATGAGGGAATGATGCCGAGCGGCTTAATAGAGCATTCCAAGAGCTTGTTTGATTAATAAACGAGCTGTTGAGGGAATGATGTCCTTTTCGTTTTAATAGCTTGTTTGATTGAGACAGCGCCTCTATCTCAAAAGGGCATTGGGGGTTAGTCAGTGAACCGGGATTGCTCTTTAAAAATGGGCTCCTCTTCTCTTTCAAAAGGGGGGGGCCTTTTGCCTTTAAAATAGAGGGGAGAGGGGCGAACCTTTTTGTCGTCACTCTCGCGCTCAGGCATGAACTCTTTGAGGATTTCTCCTGCAGAGCCTTGGGATGTCGGTGCAGTTACCAGAGATTTTCGGAGTAAGGAACTGGACACGCAATACCGACAGCCGCCAAAGAGGAGTAAGGCTGCTCCAGCATTAATGGTAATGGTAATGGCCCCCTCTTTGAAAAGGCGCATGGCTATGGCCCCCTCTTAAAAGCGCCGCCTCCCCCTCGGCTTCTAAAAGGCAAGGGATGGCCCCCTCTTAAAAGCGCATGGCTATGGCTATGGCTATGGCTATTTAAAGAGGTGTGCCTTCCCCCTTTTTAAATAGAGAGGGCAAGGCAATCCAGGCCTTTAGGTTATAGAACGGGTTCACCAAGAATCCAACACCCTCTCCCTATCTTAAGGCATCGTTTTTCCATACGGTTCGTGAATCGATGCCTGTAGTTCTTCACCCTCTCTATCTATCATGAGAAGAGTTGGCCATATTATATACGTATTAACAACAGGTAGAGAGCTTTCAGATAAGCACTCGCCCTTTTAATTTAAAGCTCTCTTGTTCTCAGGCCCCTTCTATTATATTGAAGCCCTCCTCTCCTCACCCCACAATTAAAAAGGGGGGGCAAAAGGGGCCCTCAAAAAGCCCTTTTGATTTGAACGGTGGGGAGAGGGCGTACCCTTATATAAGAGAGGGGACTCCCCATATAAAGGTTCAATGCTATTAACAACGTCTCTCCGGCCGCACTCAACCTTTATGAGTTTTGACTTATTTAATCGGTTGAGGGTCGACCCATCTTTTTAAGGTCATTTATGTACTCGTTAAAAAAGCTCTGAATTTTAAGGAGGCTCTTGAAACTCAAAGCTTATAGACAGCTTAAAGAAATAAATGAATGAAGAGCGGTTGAGGCCGGCGCTCTCCCCTCCTCTCCCGAAGATCGAGTCCTATCCCAATCTTTTCAAGGTCGAGCTATCCTTTTAAAAGAGAGGGGGTTCGCTGTCGCGTTTTCGAATAAAGAGTACTTCTCCATCTCTCTCATCGGTCGAGGGCATTCCTCTCCTCTCTATAATGGCGGGTAGAGCAGTAAGAGTTAATGAACGGCCTTTAGGTTACAGTAGGGCTTACCAATGAACGGTAGGCGCCGTTCTCCAAGCAAACCACCCTCCACCCTCCCCCACTGAGGAGCAATACGCCTACCCAGCGCTGCTGATCAAACAAACCACCTTCCACCCCCCTTTAAAATAGAGGGGTTTTAAAATAGAGAGCTCCGGCTGATCAAACAAACCACCTTCCACTGAATCGTTATGACATATGTAATATGATTGACATTCGCTGTCGCTAGAGATCCCCCAGTTGGATTGACATTCGCTGTCGCTAGAGATCCCCCAGTTCACCGGTTCCGCCTGACGAATCTCCTGCTATCAGCTTTTGAAACCACTCTTACTCTAAGAGGTTTTCTAAGGCATTTTCGCATGAGCAAAGGATCGAAGGCCGAATCCGATCAGGAGATCGCACCAGGTATCGTAGTTCATATATGAAATTATGACAAGTGCTCCTAAGGTATAAAGGGGCACCGCCACCTCTGTTCAAATGACCCATAGGAGGTGGGCTTGGAGGAAGACTAGACGAGAGAGCAGCAGCTTGCGGGTTTAGCTCCATAGCACCGGGGGGAATGGTACTCTAAAACCCTAGTTCACGTCCTTTCCGGGCAGCAAATACAATCTATCAATGCCTCACCACTCTCCCCCCCCTCCGTCCCAGGAGAGCTTGGTAATGCGGCCCCACCATTTAAAAGGGAATGAGAATCTAAAATGAATAGTTGTTTTCTCCCGGAGTCATTATCGCTCTCTTGTTCCCCCTTTCCCCCTTCCCCCCGAACTCGTTCCCCCCTTTCCCCTTCCTTCCGAATCAGGAGAAGGCACTGGCACTTCATTCATTCAAGATACTATTTGAAAGAAAAAGGATAGCCTGATCTCTCTAGAGAAAGCACTTGAAAAACCAGTTCTGCGTTCATCAATCGAATTATTTCGGTACCGATCATTCGTTCACAGAAATCAATGTGAAGAACCATTTTATTTTAAGGGGCTCGGGTGTGGCTATGAATCTGGTGGATCATCCCCACCCCTTGAGTAGATCTGGACTGGGCAACTACAGAAGAACAATTCTGTAAATCGAGACCCCTTTTAAAGATCGAGTCGGTATCGAGGAGCGTCGTTTTCCAGCTATATGGAGACTCAAATCGATCCTTAAGATTCAAAGCTTAAGAGCTCAATTATAGATAGAGGGGCGGATTCTTTAAGGGGAGCGTCGCCCCGGTATTGTCAAATCGAGATCATGACCGTAGACACCCCTCCCCCACCCCCACCCCTATAATAGTAATAGTAATAGTAATAGTAATAGCCGCGGCGGGAAGAGAGAAGCGGATAAAAAGCAGCGGGGACTCGACTCTCTTTTCGATCTTAATACGTATATAAAACGACTCGACAGTGAATGGGAGCATGAACATGATCGATCTGTAGTATATAATACGACAGGGATTGAATAGATGTTCACCCTTGAGATGAAGGTTTAGCTAGCACGATCTCCTCTAATGTCCGGTTGGTTCCGTCACATCAGCTCACTAGGCTCTATCACATTAGGTTGTTTCAAGGGTCGGTTCTCCGGTTCATTAGAAGCTCGGGGCCTGTCCTCTTTAAAAGCTGCATTTCTATACCATATGATATATGATGTGAGGGGTCTCGACGGTTCTTCCATATGATGTGCCTCCTCTTTAGTATAATAACCCCCCTGCATCTCTAGTTTATGATGTGATGGTTGTTATTCCCCCCGCAGCATTTATGATATATGATGTGATGGGTCTCGACGCAGCATTTCTATGTGATGGGTCGTGCGGTTCTTCTCTTCAGGGTTGAAGGGTTGGGAAGTGCAACTATAGTATAGGGGCCCTCCCTTTCTATAACAATCTTTTATTTCGTCCGTCAGGTTTCGCTCTCGTCTGTCTTCTTCCCCCCGGCCATACGTCACTGTTTGAAATACACCGGCCTAGAGAGCGGAGCCCGAGTATCAAGGTCAAGGGGTTCCTCCATTTACGAGCTTTAAAAGGGATACGGATAGGCTCTGTTTTAAAAAGGGGCTTTGATCAGGTCTCAATATATAATTAGTTGACTTACCGGCTATTTAAGGTGGTTTGGTCATTCCTTATTCGAAGCGGGTTCGGAGGGCTTTACTTAAAAAGGGGAGAATTCGTATGGTTTCGCCCGAACCTTAAGATCATGGATAGAGAGCCGGTCGAGCCCATCAATGTCCTCTCCCTATCGGTTGAGAACTCTCCCTCGGACCCTCTCTCTATCGGTCGAGGGCCGCGCTCGGCCTTAAAAAGTCTAGGTGTCGAGAAGGTCATTTATGTCCTCGACCGCTTCAGCAGCCAGCCCAGCTAATTTGAGGGAGGGAGGAATTGTCGGATGAGAGCTTTTAATGTTCCTGGATCTGAGGGTCCGCAATTGAATTAAGGTGCCCTGGAATTGAGGTCGGTTCAGAGGGCTTTAGAACTGCCCGATCGACCTTTCAAAAGAGAATGTGGGTCGAGCGGCCGCTCTCTATCCATAAGGAGTGAATTTGAGTTCCTGGATCTGAGGTGGTTCCGAAGGCTTTTTCGAGGTTGTTGATGCCCCCGATCCGAGGTTGTTCCTATTATTGGGTGCTCACCCCTCAATCGCAGGTTGGTTCAGAGTGGTTTTTTTGACCGATCGACCGATATCTGAATGTGAATTTCGGCCGGCTATGGCTATTGAAAGAGGGGGAGGAGCCATGATGATATCATGATTTCAGTGTTCAAAGAGGGTGAACCTCTCCATTTTAAAAGGGGGTCGAGAGAATGGGCTCTTGTAGGCGCCGGATCGCTTTCAATTCTGGTTTTTGCGTATATCATGTCGAGGACATGGTTTGGTTGTGGGATAAATACGCCGCTTTTTGAACAGAGGTGGGAAAAGCCCCAAATTGAAAGAGATGGGTTTTTCAGGGCCAGGGATGTGATGAAGATGGGAAAAGTGAATTTCGAAATAGCATATATAACAGTCGAGCGCAACCATACGGTAGAATCGGAAGGGTTCTTGGCCAGTTCCTTGGATCCATTGCCGTGTGGGAAGTGGGGGATAGAATGGGAGTGGGGGACTTGGCGCGTTCGCCCGTCTCCATTATCCCTCGAAATGCATTCTTCCTGAACAAAGATCGAACTGGGATTGGGAAAGAATGGGACGCTCTCTATCTATAATCGTGGAAGGAGCTCGTTGTGTGTGGCTAGAGAGTTAGACCGGGTCGACGATGGATCAGGGGAGAACCTTAAAATCGTTTTGACTTGCCTTAGCCTTAAAATAGAGGAGGGGAGGAGGGGCCCGGGTGAATAATTTAGAAAGGATTAAACCCGCCATATTAAGTGTAATAGCTCGGCGCGTGATAGGATTTGAGCCGGGGGAAGGTGGAGTATGTTGTATCTCACCTCCTTATGGAGTAGGATTCTTCCGCATACCGAGTGGGATGTCGTGAGAGAGAGGGCATCTCATGGTGTGGGTCGTGGGGAAAGTAGCCAAGGGCCCAGGCTGCCCTTTAACTTCAAAAATGCGGTCAAGTGTCCTTTTCAAATAGAGAGGGCCCTCTCCCCTCGGCCATCTGATGGCTTAGGTGGGCTTCTCCCTCTTTTAAAGTGAGTGTGGTTTGCTCTTTCCTCCTCTCCGGGGCTCTTAAGCCTCGATCTGCCCTCTCTTATATAAGGTAGGGGAAGAAACGATTTTATCTCTCCTCTCCCGTTATGAATAAGCAGAGAAAGGTAAGCGAGTGCTGGACCTGAGTGTGGTTTGCTCTTTCCTCCTCTGGGGGGAAGATACAATCAATTTTCTGGCTCTCCCGTCTTGAATAAGGATAGAGAGCGGTCGAGGGCTGTTGAAGTTCCTCGACCTGGGGTACGGAAGCCCTCTAAAAAACTCCGCCTTTTAAAATAGAGAGGGGGCGGAGACCTTAAGATATGGTTCGTGTCACTCTGAATCGGTGGGTATGGTCGATTACACATGGGGGGGGAGATACCATTTTATCGGTGCTGTCACTCCTTTCAAAATAGAGGGCGGTTGGTCTAGGTCATATCCTCTCCCTCTCGATCTCTCTTTTTAAGGTCGAGCTTTTTACCCTTTTAAAACATGGGGAGCCTCTCGCTCTTGATCTCTCTTTTTAAGGTCGAGTTCATATCCTGGTGTTCGATCTCCATCCTAAAGAGAGAGAGGTGGAGGTCATTTCGTGTTGTTCAATCCCAGGTTCTAAAAAGGAAGGTTGATTTCACTCTGGTGTCTGACTAATCTCGCTCTGAAAGATGGGAACCTCCAGCTATAAAATCCTCTCTCTATTTTAAAAGGGGGGTGGCGTTTCAAGGTTGATCGATTCACTTAAGTTCCGGGTCGAGGCTGACTACTTAGAAGTGAAGTGAAGTTCTCCGACAAGGGGCGCTAGGGAGCTAGCCAACAAGGCGGCCGGGAGACATTTTGGATGAGTTGGCCCCTCTCTATTTTAAAAGGAAAAAAATTCCAGTGTTGAACAGGCGCTCAGGGAGCGGGACCTCGTACTTTTCGAATTCGAACTCCGCAAATAGAATATAAAGAGTTCGGGAACGCTTTATAGTAAGCGGGGGCAATACTGCACTCTCTTTGAGGAGCAGATTGAGTTGAGGCAGAGCTTTTTGATAGCAGTGCTCATTATATCAACATAGAAGGATATGGAAGCGATATGTTTATCACGCCCAATGGACTCCATTTTCATCACGAGAATGTATTACGTCAAGATCTGTTGCTAAAACCGAATCACGCCAACATCACGGAAGTTCCTAGATCGTGTGAAATCATAGTAGTTCCAAAGGCACTCCCGAATCTCATCATGACGAATAAAGAATTGGCTATGGAGATTCCGCGCAGTCAGAGATTCGTACAGGCACAACTAGATAGGGCGTTTCGATCCAATCCATTTAGGAAAAAGGGAGTCAGTAACAGCGCACGACGAAGCACAATACGAGGGCATATGATGTATAATTCCTTAGAAAAGATTTTGGCAGTCATGTTGGAAAACTACCTTCCGGTCGAGATACGGGAAAACTCCATCCAATTCCCGATGGATACGGAGTTTTGCGAATTATTCCCGGAACTAGAAGATCATTTCGAGATTTTCGAGCATACCCGAGGGTTCAATGTGACTATTGCAACTTCGGCCAACACGCAAGATGAGACTATACCATCGTGGAGCGGCTTTTCGCAGAGGTACCCCTTTTCCCTAGGGGGAAGAAGAAGCCGGTGACGTGAATAAATAAATTAAATGAATGAATGAATAATTATTTATTTATTCAATCAAACCCTCTCTGTATAGAAAAGGACTGGTCGCGACTGGTGTACGAAGCATTCCCGCTTTCATTCATTGCCCACGGGATCGAATAGTGAGTAAGGGCTCCGCTGCCAACCCAACTCTTCATTGGCTTGTCGGGTTCTGCCCCTTCTCCATGGGTACGTAAGTGGCTTAGTGAGTGCCCCGAAAAACACCCCATTCTAGGGGGATCAAATGAGATAACTTAGGTCGTAATAGATCAACTTGAATGCCAGGAAAAAGCTCCAGCACGAAAGTTCCATTTTAGGGAAGGACGGCGTACTACGATACTTTCCGTTTCGCCGAGCCCAGCTTTGGTCTCTGGTTTGATGGTTGTACGTGCTAAAAATCCAGTACATCCCGTTTCGTTCCCCATCCCAGTGTTTCGCAACACCTCGGGTTTACTCATTCTGTTAGGTCCTGACCTCTTCGCCATGATCTCCCCAGTGGTTCATATAGGAGCTATTGCCGTTTCATCCTTACCCGTGGTTATGATGTTGAATATTCAAATAGCAGAGATTCACGAAAAAGTATCGCGCTATCCACCAGTGAGCGGTATTATTGGACCGATCCTTCGGTGGGAAATGTTCCTCATCCCAGATAATGATCACATTCCATCATTACCAACCAGCATAAGTACAACCTCTCCGAGATATACAGTTCATGCTGGAGAGATACAGAGTTGGACCAATTCGGAAACATCGGGCAATTCACTTCATACCTACTATTCCGTTCGGTTCTCGGTTTCTAGTCTTATTCCATCAGTAGCCATGATTGGGGCTACAGTACTGACTATGCATAGGACTACTAGGGTGAAGAGACAGGACGTATTCCGACAAAATGCTATTGATTCCAAGAGGACTATAATGAGGAGGACGACAGACCAACAAGTTGATCAAAGAAGGAGAGCGAAGAGAAAGATGCGAATGATTGGCATAGCGCTCTTAAAAGAAAATGTCGGCCCAGCGATTCTTACTCTTCTTTCAACCTTTTTTGGACCCAAAGGCGAGAGGCCCGTTTTGTTTTAAAAAGGCAAAAGGCAAAGGCAAAGGCCTTCATTCTTCTGGTTAATCGTTCTATAGGTATGTCGAAGCGGATCTTATTGTTTACTAGATAGACATATAGGCCCGGGATGAGTAACTTATCGGTACTTGTTCCATTTAAAGAGTTCTAACCCCTGGAGATCTCATTTATAAATGCGTTGGCCTTCGACAGGGAGTCATAGAAAAGGGCTCTCTATTTTCAAAGCTTTTATATAATACGTCGGCATATCTGACGGACTGGGAGTCTCTAGTAGCATTCATTCCGGTGGAGATCAGGTGGAGACGCTTTGGAAAAGACGTTGACGTTCATCAAGCTCGGCGAACATATAGCTCCTTGGGGAATGCCCCGGCTTGAGTTCGAGTAGTTATTGCCCTCGACCTTTGGAAATAGAGAGGGGTACCTGAGACTTTCGAAAGCGTTCTATAGATGCTATAAATGGTTCGTCATTGATAATTGATCGTGGCGCATGAATCAGTTGAACATGTTCCATCTTATCAAAGCATCGCCTTATGTCTATCTTAACGAGAATCTTTGCCCCATTCCAAGACTCGTGCATCTTCGGGACGTGTGGCAGCCTCGACCCGGGCGACGTGGGATCTGGGGATAAAGAGAGGTTCATACATCTTTTTGAAGATCCTTTTTTCGAGTTTCATAGCTTAAAATCGAGGTCTCTCGGCTTATTAAAAGGATCGTGAGCGGAAGCCCATCCGCTCTTAAAATAGAGAGGAGAGGCTCTCTATTTTAAAGGCACATAAACCCGTTCGAACGCTTTTAAAGGTTCCATCTAGCATTCTTTCAGAAATCGCCTCTATGTCTGAGCGTGTCCAGCTAATGTTTATCCGAAAGCGGGAGTGAGATTGCCGGGATTACTCGGCTTCGTATGCCGTAATAAGGTTATCTACGTTCCCTAGTGCTCTCATAAGCCCCACGAATCCCCCGCCCAAGTATGGCTATTAAAGCCCGTATTATATTAAATTAAAGATATTATGGAAAAATCAAATCGTATTACCTTTTGATAGGTGTGGATAGCGAGCGCCTCTCTTCTTTCCTTTAGGCGCCTTTGCCTTTTAAAATAGAGCCTGCCCTCTATTCTAAAAAGGACCCTCTCCCCACCCCCACCCCCACCCCACATTTCAAAGGCAAAGGCCCTTTTAAACAGAAATCCGGGGCCTTGAAACAACCCTCAAACTAAACTTCTGCTCGTTTTTTCCCCTGGACGGGAGGCTGGACTAGGGCATATAAATCGATATAAAGAGATCGGTGTGAGGCCCTTTTGATATGATATAAAGCCCCCCTTTTAATATAAACGCGGAAAGCCCTCTCTCTTATAAGGATAGAGCGCATGTTTTCTTTAAAAACTAGTGCTCTCTCCCGGCTCTCTCCCTCGATAATGGATGTCCCGTTCCTTTAAATGGTTAAATAGTTATTACGTATATAATAGTCCCAATCTGAGTAAAGAGCCGACCGGTAGAGAGGCGAAATATGAAAGCAAGACTGATCTCGTGTCCCCCGACCGAAGGCGAAATATGAGGATAGGCTGATCTCGTGTCCTCCGGCAGTAGAGGGACCTTTGAAATAGAGAGGGTAGGTCGATAAGTCTCGTGTCCCTCGACAGAGAGGTCGACTGGGAAGGGTTAAAAATCAATATAAATAGATTGGTGTAAGGATGATCCCTCACATGATCCCTCACTCAAGATGAGATGGGCATAGAAGTTTTTCCTTAAAGAGTAGATCTCTCTATTTTAAGGGGAGGAGCCCTTTCCTTATAAGAAAAAGAGCTTAAACTGCCTGCGCTTTTAAATAATGTGTGTGACCCCTGAACCTCGCTTTTAAAATAGAGGGGGCAGTGTGAAGGTTCCTCTCTATTTTAAGGGGAGGAGGGCAGTTTGTTTAAAATGAGGAGGAAGAGCTTTAGCTCTTAGAATAAACCTTTAAAATAACCTCTTAAATGGAACGAATCAAACCAATGAAACAAATCATGAGACGAAGAGATCATAATAAGCTAGGCCGCTCTACTATAATCGGGTGGAGAATGCGGAGTATAGATAAAAATTGGATATTTTGAAGCTGCTGCAAGTTCCCCCTAATGGTGGATATGGTCGTTTGGGGCGCTCTCCTCTCTATTTTAAAAAGGGGAAATGAGCTTGCTTGCTTTTTAAGAGGGATCAGAGTATTTGGAATCGAAACCATTTTTTTTAACCATTTTTTTGGAGGATTTTCTTTTAAAAGGCTCTTAAAAATGCAGGATGGATATTTAAAAGAGGATTGAGTACTGATTGGGATTCGTCGGACTGGCTCGCCCTTTCGAAATAGAGAGCGCAGGTACATACTATTGACACTTTCACACGCGGCTCTTATACTCTTGGCGGAGCGAGAGCTCTTTAAAAGTGATCCCTTCCCCAAAATAGAGAGATAGCAGACCGGAAAAGCTTAAAGATTGCGAAGAGATCCTCTCCTCTCTATTTCGAGATAAGAGGCACTGAAACGCAGGGATTTTAAAGGGCGAGATAGGAGGCCTTAATTATCATGTAGGTATCTTAAACAACTTAAAAAGCGTCGCTCTCTATCTATAATGGGGCTTAGAAGCGCCTTCGCTTAAAAGCCGAGTTTGAGGGTGCTCAGTGCCACGTATCTTTCCATAGGTGTTGGTCGACCATAGTTAAATCTGTTATGAAATATGATGGGGATATTTACACCTGGTACCTCTACGCCAATGAGAGATTGATTCAGAGAGTCACTAAAGGTTATAGATAGAGAGCCCTCCCCTCCCCCACCCCAGATTTGAAAGGCAAGGCAAGGCCCATTTAAAAAGAGAGGGGGCCCCTCTCCTTTTTAAAACAGGGCATGAGCTTTTACGAGCTCGGTTATAGATAGAGAGCTCTCCTCTCCTCTCTAAAAACAGATATGGGCAGACCAGAGCTTTGATGATTTATGTTGAATTTGTCAAGAAAAGGAATAGGCTAGATCTTTAAAGGGTTCGAGGGGGAAGGCGGCCCGGCCCTTTTAAAATAGAGATCTCAGCAATTAAAGATTAAAAGGGCGAATAGCTTTCGTCATTTATGCACCCGCTTACTAATTAAGGAGAGGGAGAGAGGGAGGGCTTTCAATTTAGAACTTTATTTCGGAGAGGGAGAGGAAGAAAACGCTTTGAAGATTAAAAGGAACCCACTTTCTTATTACTACTGTAAAAGCAGCTTTTTAAGCTCTCCCGATTGAATAGATTGAATAAATAACAGGGGCAATTCAAGATTGAATGGTTCTTCCTGTCGGTCTGATCCCGGTCGAAAAGGCTCTATCCATAATCAACGATGGCCCTCGAAACCTTTTAAAGATCTGCCTGCCCTGCTTTATATAGAGAGGAGAGGTGAAGAAAGCTTTTCAAGTCACATCCGGCCCTTCTCCTTTTTAAAAAGAAGGGGATGTCGCTTTTAATTCAAAGGACTTCCTCTCCCCAAACACCATTCCCTCTGGCTAGGGAGCTGAGCTAATTACCACCCATTGAACGGGTCTCCGAACAGGAAGGACGCAGGGCGAGAGGCTCAAATTTTAAGGGGAGCTTATTGAAAAGGGATCTATGGTCTCTATCTTCTCCATTCCACAATTCCTCTATATAAAACCAGGAAGATCTGTATTGTTCGGCTGAGTGCCTCACTCCACGATCGAGACCCAACCGACCCCTCTCTATTTAAAAAAGGATCACCTTGAAATCCAAAGCCCATTCACTTATTATATCGTATTTAAGAGCTCATTGGTCTAGCTCTATAGTATCAAAATATCTCAAGCGATTCGGCTACAAAACCAGTTTCTATGCGATAGTAGTCGGATAGAATAGCCATGAGAGCGATGGGAGGTAGGGCAACAACATAAAACGACCCCGTCGTCTTTTTTAAGTGCATAGTTCGTTGTTTCAGTCCGCCTTTAAAGTATTGAAAGCTTGAAAGCTGGCCTGACCTTTTTAAAATATTTTCTTTCTCTTTAATGAAGAGATGATGCTTTTTCAATTCTAAGGTTCCAACCTGAAAATTGAAAAATGCTTTTAGTGACTCCGACTCATGTCCCCCTTTAAAATAGAGAGGCCGTACCCCCCTCCCCGAACGATCGGACTGCATGCACTAGCTTTGTGTTGTTGTTGTCGAGGGTTGGTGTACTTCGATCGCATCCAATAACAACAGAGCGAGACGGCCTTGAGTTCAGGCACTCTTACCACCCAAGGGATTGAGTACCTATCTTGGATAAAACAACCATTAAATTGAAAGGGCCACCCTTTCAAATTTTAATAGTTCGCTGCCTTAATGAGACGCCCTGGATCATAGATAGAGAGCTCTCCGGTGCTCGCCTTACCCTTATGGATAGAGGGGTCCTCGACCTCCCGATCTCCCTCGATGCTCTCTCGGTCGAGGGAAAAACCCAAGCTCTCTATCTTTATAATGGCTTTAGAACTCTTTAATAAGGGCGGGCACGGACTCGCTTATCCTCTGTTTTAAAAGGGGCAAAGCTCTCTATCTATAATCTTAAGAGGGAGGGGCGCTCGCTGACCTTTTCCTTTTCTGAAAGAGGGCTAGAGGGGGATAGCATAAAGCAGCTATATGGACCAGCGAACCAACCCTCTCCCTCGACCTCCTCTCCCTGTTATAAGGATAGGGAGGAAAACAGGTAAGCGAGCTTTTAAATTGATAAGCCGGGGCCTTCGGACCCTCTCAAGATAGGGAGAGATGGGGAGGGAGAGAGACGAAGTGCAAGCGACAGCCCGCTCTCTATCCTTAAAGAGCTCGTTATAGATAGTTCCGCCTGCCCCGCCTCTAAAATAGAGGGGAGAGAGGAGCTCTCTATTCTAAAACCAAAACGCACCCCTTGAATCTTTAAAGAGATTTCAATACGCTTTTAATATGCCTGCCCAAAAGTGGGGGAAGGGGGGATCTCTAAAGGTTGAATGGCGATTGAGATTTTTCAGCTCTTAATTGACTGACTTCATCGCGCACCATCTTCTTTCTCCACCATCTTCTTTCTTGTAATTCTATTATTGAACGAGGAAAGATTTTAAGCACTAAAGGTTTTTTATAATCGCGCCCTGGGGGAGGGGGCCATTAAATAGCCATTAAATGGGGGAGAAGAAAGAAACTAGATCGATGATGCCTGGATCAATTCACCTATTTCACCGGTGCTGCCTGATCTTTTTCGCTGTGGAGGAGGTCGCCTTTTTTAAGTTCTCATAATACGTTTTGTGTGTTCTGGATGGGCATTCACATTTTATTTTAAAAGGGGATGGGGTAGTGGGTTTTTATGATCGAAAAAAAAAGGAATTTTATTGAAATATTCCTTCCTCTTCTAGATTTCCGGAGCTAAATCTACTCAAAATATTTATAAGGGGGCTCTTTAAATTAAACGTTGTGAGTCCGGATTTCCCTCTTTCTTAAGATTATAGATAGAGAGCCTTAAAACTAGAGCTCTATTTTAAAAGAGCACTCGACCTTTTAAAATAAAATCAAACTAGAGGAATAGACAGGTTCTCCTCCCCGCCGCTTGCCCTTACCCTTAGAATAGAGAGGATGGAGGGGGCGATTTTTTTAAAGGCCTTCTCGACCTTTTTAAATAAAAGGTTTTTGGGATTCAACCTGAATAAGATTGGATTGATCACACCGCCTTAGTAGACCCATGTTCGTCGATAGAGATGTCCCCATTCAACCTGTGAGTTTCTCGATTTCTCGGAGCCCCATCTTTCTCTAAGTTCCGGGGGCTCTATTTCAAAAGGGCTTTATAGAGGGAGGCGCCGAACCTCTTTATATTTATAAGCTATTCCTCTTGAGATATTCCGTGACGGAGAGAGAGATGAAGACAGTATCACTACCGCTTATGTATCTATCTCTCAAGTAGAACCAAGTGAGTAATGCATGGATGGATAGGTACCCAGATCAACTAATCCTGCTTCTATCTTGCCTTCGGGTGAACTGCGGCTTTTTAAGCGGAGCTTTGCAGAGTGGGATGCTGGGAAACCTCTTGGAGATTTTACCCATCTTCTCTGGCATAACATCTGGTGTCAGGTCCATCCGGTTGAAAACTGAGAGGCTTTAAAGAGGATCTCGACATAACATCTTAAGCGGCGTTTAAAGAGGATCTCTTTCAAGCTCTGCTTTATTCCGGCTTCCCCTAGATCCAAGCAAGGTGTTGTCTTTAAAAGGTTGCCAATCGCTCTCTCTATTTTAGAAGGGGTTACTAAGGCAACCTTTCCCCTGTTGTATAATACCAGGAGCTAACATCCTATTAGTTATTTGGTTGTCGGGATACGATCCAACTGCAGGTTCCCCTACAGCTGCCTTAGTTCACTGAATAGACGGATAGGACTACCCGGAATAATAATACGACTTAAGCCCAGAGATGAGTTATGCACATGAATCGGTTATGCACATAAATCAATTATGAACATAAATCACCTTTTAAGATAGAGAGGACCCTCCCACGAAAATAAAAAGAGTGGATAGATCTCGTATCTGGTCTAACTCACAAAGAATACCTTTTAAAGGCTCTTAAAACTGATCAAATGACTGGATACTTCTCAGTTTCTCCCCCACTTTTATTAAGAGGGGTTTCAGCACTTTAAAAGAGCTTTTAAAAGATCCGGGTTCCTCGGGTCGTCCCTTCCGTTTGGTTTCATGAGCTTCTAAGGAGGTGTGATTGGGTACGAACTCCTTCTTCCCAACTTCCTGGTGAGAAGGTTGGTGGCTTCTGGTTTAATATCCACTGGTGCTTTGCCCCTTCAAAATAGAGAGCTTTTACTTTTAAAATGGCGGGCGAGGCTTGGCTTTTTCAGAGTGGAGTGGAGTGGAGTAGAGCTTGCCCTTTTAAAATAGAGAGCTTTTAAAATGGACAGATCTTTTAATAACCGGTCTGGCAGCTCCGAAAGGGTGGAAAGGTTCATGTCCCCTGTGAGAGAAGCTTTTAAAGAGCTTTCACTACATCCGGAGAGTCGTTAGTACTATCTGAAGTGGGTGCGTAACTGGAAAACGACTTTGGAAACGAGAACTCATAGGTGTTGGTTAAGCCGACTCCACGAGGGTTGTATTCCGTAGTGGTAACCAGAAAAGAGAGTGCAACAGTATTCTACTCTTCGTGTGGTCCCTTAAATGAGGATAGAGAGCTCTTGAAAAATGCCTGGGGATTATAGGGCAGGGATATATAGGGCCCTTTGCCCTTTTGAATAGCCGGGGCCGGGTGGGGGAGGGGGAGAGGCCGGGAAATCCAAGCTCAATGAAGAAATGCTGGCGCCTCTCTATCTTGTTTTTTAAGAGAGAGGGGGGAGCTTCCGCACCTCAAAAAGCTATGCCTCCTTCACCAGATTCGGCTAATGCATCGTACCATTCCTCCAGGCAATCCGCTGGTAAAGAGTTAAGCCCCTTATTTAAAATAGAGAGGCCCCATGGATTATAGGGCCCTTTTGCCCTTTTAAACAGTGGGGAGGGGAGAGGGCCTTTCAAACGATTCTTTGGGAATATCCATAAAAACGGATGGATACCTCTCTTCTCCCTTAGCAAGGAGAACAAATATCTCTAAGGTGACATAAACCATTAGATAATGGGATGAACCCTTTGATGCCTTTCATGCAATTGATGAATAACAGGGAAACCTCTTTATTCCATGTAAAAAGGGGTCACCCCTTCAAAACAAAAGTGGCGAGAGGGCTTAATAAATTGCTACTTACGAAGCTGGTTCCGATACTCCTTCCTATCCCAATAGCACCTTTGTCTACATCCTATTTACCCGAATTATCACTGGCGGATAGAGAGATCATGGAACAACCTTTAGATAAGGATTGGGATATCTCCGCCTTGTGCGCCTGAGAGAAAATGAATCAAGGAACTAAACACAATGAAGCTACTTTTTGTGTCGATTGAATAAAGTGACCCGTCTCTCAGTAACGGAATATTTCCTGCATTGACCGACTCACTTCGTGTACTAAGCCTTAGTTGGTTAGTTCCTATCTGTCCATGTGCGTACAGCGGGTTAGTGCCAGTCATTATCCACCTGCGCTCTCTATTTTAAAAGGGCAGCGAATCAATGAAGGTTGGGATCTCTATTCTAAAAGGGCAAGCGAAAGCTTTTGAATTGCTTGGGTTAGCATCTTTAATATTAAGCATTGGGCGCTTAGCCGTTCTTAGGTGATTATTCCATGGATGATAGAACCGGCCCTTTTTCTTTACTTTCTGTTTCTCGGCCCAACCTTTTATTCTAGAATTAACTCCAGCTTTAATTTATAACTTGGAAAATATAAACGAAGCTTGGGGTGCTTATAAGATGTGTTTTTCATCCCTTATGAAAAGAAAAGGGCCCGGCCGAACACCACCACACCACACTAAATAAGCTAGCTCGCTCGCAGGTTGATGATTGCCATGGTTCCGCACAGATCTCGGCTTCGGACTTGGAATTCACCGCCGGATCGAACACCGCGCCCGAAACTGCTGGTTAGCTTCGATTCCCCATTATAGAGGTTTGGTTTTTAGTGTCTCTTCTCTCTCTTTTCAAGAGAAAACACGCCTGACCTGACATTTTAAAGCTCTCTTTTATCCCCCTAATCCCGCTTAAAATAAAAGTTCATTGACCTGCGATAAGTTAGGGGAATCAACCTTAAAATAGAGAGCTATTGATTTCACCCAGTAGAAGGTGAATTTGATCCGAAGAAGCCCCATACTCATGCAACCGGGGGCCCTTTTAAAATAGAGAAAGCAAGCCCAGCGGTTTTTTTTGATACTAAATCTCTGTTGGACTCAGCGGGAGAACTGTAGGCTATTGGGTTGGTCTCGCCCAGAGTAAGAATGCCGCCTTTTTATCCATTCTCTCTGTCTCCACCTAGGGGAGAAGATGAATAGAGTAGCTTAAAATCCCCACTTTTCTTCACTCACTTCCAGACGCTTATAGATAGAGAGCAACCTCATTCACTTTGGATGGATAAGGAAGGTGTTTATTAGGAATAGGCATAAAGGCTTCATTTGTACCTTAAAATAGAGAGGGCCCCGACTCCCGGGCCCGATTCTCCGCTGTTTCAACTTTGAAAGGGTTTCAAGGAAGCGAGATGTTTTAACGTATATAAAACGACTCGACCCAACCCCCCGGGATAGGGTCTTTAGACACAATGAATGCTAAAGGCTCTTTAAGATCCTTAAGGGGCCGCTGGCAACCGTGAACCGACAGGTTTTTTTAGAGCTCGACCGCTCTCTATCTATAATCGGGAGAGGGCGGGGTGTATGGAGATGCTACCAAATTTTTAAGAGATCGGCCGGTCAAATTAGGGTTTTTTCAAAGCTCTGGTTATCTGCCTCTTCTTGATCATGGGGTTCCCTCTCCATTTTAAAAAGCGCAGAACGATCCTTCTCACGTTATTAAAGGGAGGGCGACCTCTTAAGCTCTTCCCTTTTCCGAATACGATGAATGGGCTATTTATAAGAGCTCGTTTGCGTGGAGGGAGAAGGAATCCTCTTTTTTGGTACTTAAAAGCTCGCTCAACACCTTATTTGTATTTGTTTTAGGTGCTGGCACCCTATACGAGAGAGAGGCGCCTATCGAAGTGAAAAGGTCCATATTGGTATACCTCTGAAATTAAAAGGTTTCCGGGCTTGCTTTAAAAGGTAATGGTAATCAATCTGATCGAACTAACCGGGGCGGTCTACCTCCTTTCGGAGTATGAAAAACATCGATCAGTATACAGTTGAAACGTACCGCTCTCAACTAACGATGATCGTGCCCTCTCTATTTTAAAGGGTACCAAGCTTGAAGTTTTAAAGAGCTTCTAAAGGGGGTCCGAAGGACCTCTCCAAACCAAAGGTTGCTCTCTGTTTTAAGAGGCGATAGCGAATTAAAATGGCAATTAAAGAGCTCTGTTATAATATTTAAAGAGCTCTCTGTTTTGAAATAAAAGGAGAGCTTATAAAAATTCGACTTCTGGATATGCCGTTCGAGATGGCCGTATAAGAGATGCCACCAGAGATACCGCCTGAGAGATCCCGAAACGCCTACAGAGATGCCACGAGAGATACCGAGAGATACCGACCCGATGCCGTATCAGAGATGCTGCTTCGAGAGATACCGCATCAGGGATGCGAAATATCGCTACAAGATGCTGATCCCAGAGACACCGTTCGATATGCCGAGAGATACCGAATCGGGAATGCCGCCGGAGAGAGATACCGAGAGATACCGAAACAGGAATGCCGTAAGACGAGAGATACCGTTCGAGAGATACCATATCGGAGATGCCACGAGAGCGTTTTGAATAGCGTCTATCTCTTCCTCGCTATGGATGCTAGTTGTGATAGGGCCTAGGGGTTTCGATTGATTCATCTCAAAGTAATGAATCATAGTTCCTCTCCTCATTAATATAGGGCGGTTCGGTGTTCAGCAGGTTCTCCTCTCCCTAAGAGGGCTTAAAATGGCAAAGGCCTCTCCCGCCGCGTTTAATAAAGATAGGGCTCGTTGTTTGGTTCGGTCGTGTCGATCACCAACACCAGAGAGCTCTTAAGTTCCTCTCCCTATCTTTTTAAGGTCGAGTGCTTAAAAAAAACTATTGAAGAAGGGAGAAGAGTGTATCTTTGTAGAGAGGATGTTCGAGGGATATGCTCATTGAGTACGTCTAGATGAGGTGGAGGCTCAATAGGAGGACCAAATCCACCCACTAGAGGCAATCTGGTGAGCTATTTCTACATTCTTTTCATTGTATATGTGATAAATATATTTTTGTTCTTATTGTGTCAATCCCATGGTGCTATCATTTACAATGTCTCTCCTTGTTCGTGCCAATATGTATATTCTATTTGTGTATAAGTCTCGTATGTTAGCATACCATCACCATCGGAAGGTTGTGTGTCAAAGCAAATGACCATAGCATGAACTTCCGTTTTCCTCACTACAGATTCCATAGCATATTTGATGGAACAAAACATCATCAAGCTTCTCTAACATAACATCTTCTCTCAGAACGCATAAATAGAAAAGAGAAAACAACAGCAAACATAAATGCATTGCCTTTATATCAGGACTGTCAGTCAGCAATGACTTCTATGTGAACATCTCAAATCAAATCTTACCTGTGGCAATATGGTTCTCTCGGATGTAGGTACTGCTCTTGCTATGGTTCGAATACAGTACAAAGCAGCTTCAGTAGATCGCCAATCCCAAGATTCTCTATTCCCAGCAGTACTTGCTGCCTGGTTTACACAGCATCAGTATGCACCATATTAGCAAAACTTGTACAAAAATACTCTGAACTTTAGGAAGGCCTTTATGTTTACCAATATAACAGAGTACACCACCGAATATGCTAAAGATAATACCGTGGAAAGAAGCAAATGTGTAACCTGGACCCTGGACAAAAGCTTCTCAATCGGTATGCTATTCAGTCAGTCTGTTAAGCTGATAATATTTTGCCATTACTTCTAAAATGAGAATGATTAAACTGAATTCCAAACAATTGCACCATGTCTATATTATAATTATACACTATAGAAATCCAAAGCATCATAGGCACCATAAACTTAACCTAAAATGCAAAACTTCAGATAACCTAGAAGAGCCGATTTAGCCATCATACAAAATTTCAGCATTACAACCATCTTAAAAGATGGAATTTTTGAAATGTTGAATCTCCTAAAGTCGTAAAATGCAATCACCACTGACATAAACCTATGTTATTCAAACACATTTGAAACTCACCATGTCCCTGAAAACACTGCCAATGCTTATATTTAACAAACTTATCATAAAATAGCCACTAAAATAGCTAATACCTGAGTGGATAGCAATGCCAAAGACTAAAGCCATTTACATATAAGCAGTGTTAGGAGCAAAGATAGTTGTATGCACTGTATATTCAATACTCCAGTTGATGGAAGTGTTAAGTGTCAAAGTGAGAATCCTAAGAGACTTTATACTGGTGTGTTAAATACACAGTGCTGAGCTCTGGTGCTGTACAGTAATCTTATTTTACTTTTGTGTAGTTCTGTTTATTCACTCTAGTTTGGTGCATCTTGTTAGTATTTTTTTAGCATCAACAGTACACTGTAACAGATTATTTTTTATCAGTTACATTCACCTATTTTGGTCATCCATGGACACTAATAGAATTATCTTATCTAACTTTTCTGCACTTACAATAGAAGGAATAATTTTATAAAAGTAATAAATATATCTAAATGTTATTTACAGAAAATAGATAAAACAATTTCACTAAGACTGACAAGTTTCATTAGTATAACACCAGCTTGGCATTCATTGCTGCATTTTTTAGTCAGTGTTAGCCTGTTACTGAAGCATGCAGTGCAGCATACGTAGATCTTTGTGTTGATGCTTTTTAGTATAGCAAAATGGAGATTGCAGATTTTCAAGTAGATAATTTTAGATGTTAATGGACTTTCCCTTTTTGGGATCGATAATGTTTACTCACTACTAGTTGCCTGAGTGGTGAATCATTTCTAATTTTCTAGCACACTGTTAAGACAGAGGCTTGGTCTGTTATAGCAGCAGGACGAAAACCACCAAGTTTTGACTCATGAATTTTCAATACCCAGGCATACCTCTAATGTGTATATCACATGACACCTTGAAAACCTAAATAACGAGGATGTTAAAATCTATGAGTAAGTTTGAAATAACATAGTGGAGCCTAATATAATTTCCAGTACAAAGCCCAATATCTCTCAGACAAAACTAGAAGATTTTCTGTGTTGATTTATCATTGCTAGAAATCTGATGAGTTCATTGCCAGACATCCATAGGCATGCCTGAAACAGCCTCATTTCTATTGATTGGTTTCACAGATTTTGTCTGAATGACAGCAAAACATCGCATTCTCCAATATAGATTAGATTTACAGACCTTCGATATCTCCTTGGTCTCACTAAGATTTATCCGATGCAAAAGAACAGTTCCACAATGTATCATTAAGGCTGAGTCTGGCACTCATCCTCTTTGCCTTCAAAGCATCTTCAGAAATATTTTTTTAGCTTCGTCGCCTTATATCGATGGGCAGCCACACCTCAGGCCAAGAGAGGTTCCCATATTTGCCTCAGAATGAATTTCCTCTCGGAGCACTTCTGGTCATCACTGTGGATAGTACTCAGAAGTCATTTCTCCTCTTTAGTCAGTTGGCATCTCCATTGATCAATCACCTCCATCATTCTCCTGATAAGAAGGTGATTGATCAAGCAGTCAGAGATGATGTTTATCGACAGTATATTCAGATCACTTACGTGGCTCCATATCAGCCTCTCAGTCCTAAGTTCATCTTCTACACTAAACATTTCATGAGGATTGAGAATGGTGTTGTCACTTGTCCTAATTATATGCAGAAACATTGGATATACAGCCTCATGATTCCTCTTGGTAAGCTTAAGGTGTGCTCACATCAGTTGCAAGTGAAGACACACCACCGTATTCCTCAAAAGGATAGGGTATGTTTTTTCTTCTCTCTCCTGGAGGTGGAGACTAAAGAACATTTCATCTTCCGGTGTTTTGTTGATTATGAGATTCCAGGGAGGTACTATTACTTGTATAGAGACTTGGTTAGATGGCTTGCCACCTTTTTTCGGCTGTCCTGACTAGAGATGCTTGGTTGTGTACCTTCAAGAAGCTGTCACTCTTCGACAGCAGTTATTATAGGGTAGATCAACAACCACTCACCCTTTCTCTGCTGTCGAAAGTAACAAGCATTCAATTGAAGATATAGTTGTCCAGAATGTTAATGACAGATTTGTGTGCCTTGTCCACATACAAAAGTGGCTGCTAGTGCTTCAGTCCTTTCTTCCTCTTGCATCTGGCAGAATAGGACTTCAATTGTCCAACGTGGGTTTTGGCCACCCCTAACATAATGAGGAGTTGCATATAGATGCAGCTTACCCGTTTCCTATCTTCTTCTATTAGTTCATTGGCCATCGATGTTAGAAGATTTTTGAGGGGTCAAACTCCATTTCCTCCCATTATTATCCAACCAGGCCTCCTGAGTCCGTTTCCTATTTCTCCTGGGAGCATCATTAGATCTTACGCTATCCCTTTTGGGATGGTTGGTGATGATGACAACTGTGCTTCTACTTTGCATCCCACTACAGATTAGTGGGGGCGCTTAGATCCAATAGAGCACTTTTCTGTTTCTTTTTTTTACCTTGACTGCTGACTCTCTGTTCATCATTACTTTTAGTATTTTAGGGCTCACAATGTTTTCTTATCTTATCTAAACCCCATAAGATGGACACTAAGTTTTTCCCATAAATTTTTAGAGAAATTCCTTATCCTTATGTTCTGTATGAAAATAGAACACTCGCATTTTTACAATCTCTACATCCATGTTTTCTTAATCTGAATACATTGCCAATTTAGAGATAACATAGGAGATTCCAATCATCATTGGCATTGCTAGTTATCATCAAGAGTCTGAAAGACTGTGAGTTATTAAGATGACTCTATTAATGTCCGCAGATGGCCAAAGCAGGCCAACAAGAGTCATTGAAAAGAGCTGTTACAATAATCTAAAAGTCAGCACTACAATACTTTGGAACTGCGAATGCAATTAATCAGCATGCAACTGCAATCATCTAGAAGTGTAAACAAACTTCTAATCACTGAATTGATTGTGAACCACAGCCTATGAAATAATGATATCAAATATTAAAAATTATATAGAACAAGAAGCAATGAAATAAAATAGAACAGCATGGTGCACACCCCCTGAATGCCAGTAAATTGATAGTTATTCAAGGATGCAAGGGACACCAACAATAAAATTAAAAAGTGATCCTCACACTCTTACTATGTAGGCAGCAAATAAAATGAGATTAAAAGAGTGCCAAACTAAATTAAAACTCGCATCTTTCTTCTTTGATGATATACACAAGTTGTACCCCCTTTCATGTCATAATGGGATTAAGGGAGTGCCAAACAAAATCAAAACTGACATCTTTCTTCTTTTATGATATACACAAGTTGTACCCCCTTTCATGTCAATAGGGGTATCCAAGATACAAACAGATCAAATATGTTAGAGATGGATGGTTTACACACTAGAAGGTACATGTTCCATTTAACTATAGATTTTATGCTTTGAACTTTGCATGATACTAGTTCACACTTTAATGGTAGTTTATTAATTGGTAGCAATTTTGGTCTCCTTGAGAACGCAATGGTTGGAAGGAAACGTGATGGTCAATTGTTTTGGTAGATGTTACTGGTCGAAGTGACCATGTAGCAAGCAATGTTGTAGTTCATTATGTGACAGTTGTATCCACTAGTGATTGGTTCTCCCTTTTAGAACCTTTGTTTTTTAGAATACTGTTGACTTTGGCAGTAAATTTGCATAGTGTAAGTAGAGTTTGTCCATTCCTTTGCTTCATGGATAGTGAACTGGATTGGTGGTTACCCCTAGAGTTTGAGTCAGATGTTCGTTATAAGTGTCTATCTGCTCTATTCTTAAAGGGGTATACACAAATCAGATTCTGATAATGATGTTGGCACTTGCTTAATGGTTAGTCTTTGGGGGTCCATCTTGCAGTCAAAGACGGATTTTATTTTGGAGTTTGATCAGCTTGGGACAAACACTGTAGGTGATTCATGTGGAATTAGTGATATATTATACTCAGTCAAACATTTTCAGTAGTTGCAGCAACTACAATCTTCTAGATTTGAGAATTAATTGGTTGATTGCTAAGGTTTATTGAAGATAGGACAGCTCCAATGATGTCTTATTGGATGAACTCCTTTCTTATTCCCTGTGGAGGTTTGCTAAGGACAGGCAGCTCCAATAATACCTGGTTTCAGTATGGGATATCTTTTCTTGGGTTTCAGATTTTTAAAAGAGACTTGAAATTGATCATTTGAACTTTGTCATTTAGTCATTTGGATATAGGGAATCACCAATAGCTTAAGACAGATGTGGTTGCTGGATCTGAACATGCAGAAGTGTCACAGCACAAGTATTCGATCATGGACAGATATTTCCAAGTCATTACAGAGGCTTGAGACACATTTAATCACTGTCAGAAGCACTACAGTCAGACTTGGATTGTGTATTGCCAGATGGAGCAAAGGTTGTTTGACTCATCTCAGATTGACCATAGCTCAGGATTGGTTGATGAGTTGCAGAACTGATATAAGGATTGAATTCGGGATTCAGATCAGAGTCTTTGGATTGATTAAAGATTCTCCTAGAAATGATTGGCTCAGTTGACTGTGAGGAGGATCAAAGTTTCTTGATAGCCAAGTTTATAGCTGGTCTAGAGTTGTTTATCTTGATTATTATATTCATGGTCTACTCTGATTTACTCCTGTATCGGAGCTTAACTTTGAAGGGGAAATGTTAAAAGATGTATAAGCCACAACTGTACTTATAATAAAATTAGCAAATTTAAATAAAGATCGAATTTTGTCAAAATTTAAGACTAACTCCGATAAAATCGCTGGTTTGGAGCAACCTCAGTCAGTGTTATAATACTTCATGCCAAACGTTATTAAAAAAATTTGTGCAGAATTTCTTCCAGACTTCACGCTTGCAGAACCTGAACTTCTCTGACTCAGCTCCTATGTCAGGTTGTCTACTTGTAGAGTAGGTACGTAAGGCTTTGCGTAAATATGGACTTAGGTATTTCTATATTGGTCCCAGTTGAGAAGACTTTAGTTTGACCCAATAATTGGATAAATTAAGATATGATATTACATTGGGTTGACAGGTGTAACAACTCCAAGTTGTAGGACATTACTTTATTTGATATTTTATTCAGTATCCTTTGGGACCTCTTAAATTATTATATATGAATGTATCTTCAAGTCCCATTGACCTACTTTAGCCCCTTCTAGACATAAACGGAATTTCTTAGTTTCCTTGTAGGAGTTAACAAACATCTCCTTTATTTATAATGTCAGACATATGTACATTGAGATGTGCACAATAATGCCAAAGAAGACATCTCACTCCCCTATATGTCTCTTGTCAAATTCTTGAATGTATATTGTTCTCTAGTGCTTATTAAGAGTCTGAGAATGTCAGAAATACTTTTCTTCAAATTTTTCATCTGGATTGATTGCTAACAAAATCATTAAAAAAACTGCAATATATACATTATGTACTCTCACTCACTCTGTACCTGATATATTTGTATCAAGAACAAATGGATAGGGACAACTTACTTGGAAAAAACTATTCGAAAGAATCTTTAGTGTTGTTTCTCCACTCAAAACTGAAGAAGCATCCAGCAAAATATCCCCAACAGCTGAACACATGAAAGATTCCAGTAATGTAATTGACGATGAAGTACAAAACTAGCCAAAACACAAAATATATCCAGCCTTTCATGAAGCAGCACAATTAGATCAAACCAATCAATAGAAAAGTATTATTTATATGATGTAATGTTATGTGTCACCAAATAATTACATATTAGATATTTAAATCACAAAATTTAAAGCTTCAATCCCATAAGCCAATAAGTAGGTGTTAGTCATCAACTAGATGTTCAGTGCTGGTTCCATCCTATGCACATCATTTCCCTAAGATTCAAACTATCTCTAAGTTTTGCCATAAATGCTTATGTATCCAATTCTTAAATTGTTGTTACAAAAATCTCCATTTGCTATGGGAAAATGTCATAAATCCCATCTTTCATTTATTTTTTTCATTTGCAATTTTTTTTCACTTTTATTTTTAACATTGAATTGGCATGTTGCCAAAGATAATTTGATGTAAGATAGGAAAAAAACAATCCCATTGTCACCCCCTTGCTTTGAGTTAATCTGAAGACTCATCAACCTTATACTCCATTTTCTACACCCATTTAAATCAAATGAGCTTCTTTCCTAAACACAATTTGACAAGAAACCAGTTTTCATCTTCATGAGGCCATCATAGTCCACCTGATGAGTCCAAAATGTGTCAGAATTTTGGCATGATAATACACATTTTTCAGTACAAAATGCAAACTTGCAGATTATAAATCAAGTCTCTTTTAGGGGTGACTCATCCAACCTAGTGTTGTGCCTCCATTTTTTTTTGTGATAGCCTTGGCTTAATAAGATAGTTCTTTCTAATAATTTGGCTTTGATAAGGTAGTTACGAGATATATTTAATTGTATTGAGATATGCCCCCGGTCCACAAATAGCCGCAAGTCTGTCAAGTGACCCTAGGCAACTACTTTTGCCTCAACCCAACTCGTCTTGTGAGTGGCCTAGCAAAAACCTCACCAAGCTAAGAGTCCCAACTCTAAAACTCGAGAAATCCAACAAGACGTTCAATCCCCCCCCTTGGACAATTCATTTTTATTTTTGTCGATTCTATTTTTGTAAAATCTACTATATTTCAATTTTTTCTTATCTGTCTTGTCATTACTAAGGTTTTTCTTGGGTTTTACCTTAATATCAAGTCCATGTCAAAAAGAAAGACTTGCCAACTCCAAGACGAGTCTGAGTCTCAACACTATGAATAAACTGAAACCTTACAGACCTAGATGCATAAAATGTAAAGGCACTAGCTTTCAATCTTAATCTCATTACTTACTCTTGCTGACTCTACTCTCTCTCTCTCTCTCACCCTCACAATTTGACTCAATCCAACTATAGTAAAGAAAGGGTTGGAAGAAGGGCCATCAAAGTTTGCAAAGGATTGGAAGTAAGATTTAAAACATTCTTCATTTAAATTTAAAAAATTTTAGAAAATAAAAAAGAATTAAAAGCGCTATAAGTGGATTCTACTGGGGGCAACTCCCATTAAAACAACAAAAAATTAGATTTGCTATTAGATCAACTGGACCATATCTAGTTTGCCTTTCTATCAAAAACATTTTCCATCTCTTTCAAACTGCTAATTTCCCTCAAACAAATTCTTGATGTCATTTCCATTAAGAAATAGAATTTCCCTTGCCCAGTTTCTTATTACATCATGTAATATAGTTAGGGTAGATATTCGGGAGTTGCACTTCAATATGTGGTTGATAGTTAGTTATCCAAACCAACCACCTCACCTTCATTGTATATATTCACATTTTTATTAATGAAACTCTGTCCAGCACCCTGCTGGTCCAACATGTGGTATCAAAGCTCTCATCATTCCTAGAGCATGTGAAAGAAAAGATCAAGTTTGTGAGGTGCTGCTTGGAGGGAGACTAGATCAAGAGGAGTTACAAGTGATTGTTGCAGTTTGTGAAGAAGAAGAACGTGCATGAAGAACAATCTGATATTTTGTTGGAGAGAAAGCACGAAGGAGAAGGCATTGTGAAGATAGACGTGACACATTTTTGGAAGATGTCACAAATGTGGTACCCTAAGATGTCTTATTGTCTAAAGAAAAAGAGGCCATCCATACCTGCCATCTGCAAAGGGTCGTCTAGTGCAAAATATTGAGTGCTGCTATAAACCATTGAACGTTGTTGCAAATGGTCAAGATATGCAAATTTTTCTTTTATTTTTTTTGAAGTTTTGTTTGCAGATGTAGCCTGGGAGAAAACAAGATTTGCTCGTAGGAGAATACCATGGATGTTGTTGTAAAATGTCAAGATGTGATTAAACTTGTTGTTCACATGAAGGCATAGCGGAATAATACTGGAGATGCTATAAGGTGCACGTTTACATTGAATGAGAAGGATTCGTAAGAAGACATTTTGCAAGTGCATTGAGACGTTGAATCTTGGGTGCGTAAATGTGAAGTTGAAATGTTACAGTGTGCAAGTAATTGGACCGTCTAATAAAGAAGCCATCCATGCAAGAAAATAACATTGACCAGGCCATCTCATGCATAGGCCTTCATGCAACTATATTATAGGGCCAACCGTTAATCAGGTCATCTCAGGAGAGGTCATTTGAAGCTTTACATGGGTCGTTTGAAGAGCCTTCAAGCTTTCAACATGTCGTCTGAAGAGCCCAGGCTGTCCCGGGTAGAGGTCATCTGATGCATGGACGTTATGAAGGCATGTTGTTTCAACTATAACTAAGATGAGCATGTTTTGAACCTGGCAACATGTTCCACCATTCCATGTTGAATGCAAAGGTAAGACGAGTATTGTGAAATGTAACACTTACATGCACATGATATTTAGTTAAAACTCTCCATGCAAAGGCTAACCATTCAATGAATATCAAAGGAGATAACGACGTTAAACTATGACAAGATTTGAACTCAAGAGAGGCACTAGATGACATTACATACGAAGGAAATCTAGATGTTTGTGAAAAACGACTTCAAGCCACCACAAGGTAAAGCCGTTTTTGGATGTTTGAAATAACGTGCTAAAAGCACAAAGCAATTTTTAAAGATGCCACGATGTTGATGCATAACATTGCATGACTCTAGCTGGGACACTTGATAATCCATTTATGTGACATGATTAGCTAGATAGGCACATGTTGATTTTAGAAGTTGCGATGAAATGTAGCATTAAGAAATAGCAAGACATGTTTTGTTTTGGTGATATGTGTTCAATCTGAGATACCAGTTGCATGCGAAGTAAAGTAAGGAACATTCTGATATCTGAAAGAATTGGCTGATGGACACATGCATAAAGTAGCTAATTGCATGTACATGATGTTAATTGATGAAAGATAATGTGTAGAACCCCAACTCTTTTGCATGTTAATCCCGATCGTCTGATTATGCTGATGTATGACAAATATTTGTTATGGCAGGCACAATAGTTTGCATTGAAGCATTGTTGTTGAAGGGAAATGCATTGCAGACAAAGCCCCAATTTGCTCAAGCCATCGGATTGTTGATCCCATATTTGTCGTATGATAAATGTAATCATGTATGTTGTTTAATTCACATGATCAGTGGTGGAGATGTACTTCTTTGACCATGGCTGAAATGTTAGCCATTGGATCTGAGACTTTGATTTGTTTAGTTGATCTAACATCGTCCAAAGCACGCATGTAGTTTGGAACAATAACATTATTATCCCACACTTGATAGGAGAACAAAGACATTACGGTTCACATTGTATTATCCTCTGAGAATGTTTCGATGTCCTGTGGTGGACATCACTTCCCAGCAAATTAGAGACACTTGCGGTGCATTTCGTCCAAGTTAACTTGGAATGTGGAGTTCATGAAGCAGAGTGGTTAGAGTGAACGAAAGTCACGTTAATGTGATAGTAGAGGTAATATTTTTGATTGAAATTCAAAAGGGATATTGCAGGAAAAAATTAGAACAATAATGAAGAAGAGGGACCCCCCGATGTTAATAGGGGTGAGGATTTCCACATAAGTGGGACCAAGGACTTACACCTTTAATATCCAACATTTGAGTTAATTTTGTAAGTCTTGGATAGGAAATTAAGTATTTTTGCCTACCATCCTATTGCGAAGCATAGAAATATTTATACTTGTTGGAAAATATTTTTCAAGCTTGATGCAACCATCTTGTTGAAGAAAGATGTTGAGGACTTTCGAAGACCACATGTTCAAAAACATTGTTTAACTTTGGGGGGTTCATAGTGTTGACCCAGTTGTGATCCATTTTGAAGACCGAATTAGATTGCATTGTCTACTGGAGATAATGCTTCATTCGAGAGAAGTGAAGACCTTATGTTTTGTGAATAGTAGAGTGTGTCCCTATTAGCACATCCTTTTATGAATGGTTGTGTATGTCCCTGTAACCAAAGTATTTTACCTGTGATTGGTTGAGTGTGTCCCTAATCACAGAGTTTTGTACACAAATGAGGGTGTCCTTATTTGCAACTGCGTAGATGGATAGCGTGTGTCCCTATCCACTTTTGATGTAGAATGTTGGATTGTTCTGCTTGTCCCTATCCTTGATTTATTCCAATGTAGTCAGTCCCATGGAGGTGAGCAGTTGAGTTTGTCCCTATTTATGATGATGTAAATCATGGACTAATGTGTCTTAGTCCATGATCTTTTGTTGATTCCTGCTCATGTTTGAAGTATGATGTAATAAGGGGGGAATGTTAGGAATTTATTACATCATGTAATATAGTAATGGTAGAGATGCATACACCATCAAAAGCTAATAGTGGTATCAGAGCCACGATAGGTTGATAGGATTAGGGGGAGCCACAAAGGATCACTATTGCTATAAGCCTGAACTCTATTGCATCTTTGCAAATCGGATCTACAATTGTGTGTCATTGCATGCAAACATCATCACAAGAGATATAGAGAGGAGAAGCAAATATCTGTTCTAGAATTTCTAAGATTGTATTTGGCTAGAGTATTTCCACAAAGTTATAGAAACTCGTGAAGATTGGTACTCAGCATTCATTCCACTAGATTGACATAATTTTCAGGTTGAAGAGGCAAATTTACCAGAGTTTGCATATCTTCTTGTGATTCAGGAAATTAGACAGTGTGATCGTCATATTTTAAGGATGTCTAAATTTCCCACAAGAGGGTCCAAGGGATTTGAACTTGGATTTTTTCCTTTCAAAATTTAAAACCCCTGTTCAAATACCAACATACCATCTATGTGTATTGCAATAAAAAAGGGGAAGCAATTAATTTGAAAGTACCTCAAAACTAATATTTGAACACAACACATTTGGGTCGCCTACAAGTCTTACTTTATCCACCATTGAGCACTAAGAATCGGGGCCCGTTCGTAGGTTGCCATGTGTCTTATTCACACATGTGAGGGTTTTGATTAACAAGGTCTTCACCACTACAACACTTCTTCCCTTTGACCAGGGACATCAAACTAGATTCGCCTGTGTGCAAGGTCTCCATGTCATTGTGAGGCATTAGATCCAAATTTAGATTTGTTCTTCTCGCTCTCATTTCCTCCATCGAGAGAGCAAGTGGTAGAATGTAGCACCAGATTGATATTGGTCGAGCTAATACAATACGATGACTATAAATTTCGATTGCATCGGTTGTCCACAAATTTCAGATGTGGGATGGTGATGATCGGTCTAACATAATAAAATTTGATGAAAATTTAACAAGTGGACACGTGACAATGGATTGATTAATGTGGTAGATGCTCGTGCGGGAGAAGAGATAGACTGATCACCATATGGTGATCAAATATTATAACGAGTGAGCTTGCTTTTAAGGCATTAAGAGACTTTCATCATATTCCATGTGGGACAAATCCACTGATTTGTATTACACTAGATATGTCTAAAATAAATAGTGTAGGAGAGGGCGTAGTTTCTGTGAGAATCATTTAGTATGCCTAGCACACCATTACCGGATGATGATGGATACTGGCAATACCAATGAAACTTGATAAACCCAATGTCACGAAATTGGCGTTGCCTTGGAACATGAAGTCTTTAAAACTCTTCATAGTTATCTTCAACACGTCGGAGAAGGTTCCTCTGTAATTCGGGTTGAAGCTTCCTTCTCCGTTGACGATTCGTTCGGAGAAATTCCTCATGATCGCCTTGATTTCAGACAGCTAGACAACATGGTGACAACCATAGTACACAGAGTTTGATTGCAAGGTACAGGTGCAAAGACATTGATTTCAATCTCAGATGAAGATCTTGTTGCCTTCGAGAGAGAGCGAAAGAGGATTAATCTTGGGACAGTTAGAAAGAAGGAAGTATTTCGGGTAAAATTTGTCATGGTTTTTGGGCATAGTTTGCATCCTTTTTAAGGACACATGGATTTCGGCAGATGCAATAAATGATCAGCTTGACGAATATGCAATAAGAAACCATGTGATGTGGTGTAAACGACAATGATTTACGTGACATAAAACGATGCGACAAATGATTTCATAGATGTAAATGATAAGTCTCCTGACAATGAATTGACCATATAGCAATATCACAGTTTGAGAAAAAGGATGTAAGAAGATGCATCGGGCGTTTCTCATTTTACAAAGGATGGTAGTATCATTACAATCTCACCATTGGTTGTTTTGGCTATGCATTGAAGGCCTGGAAAAGCAAGCTTGTATTTGAAGCACGAAACATGGTAAAATATTATTTAAAGCTAACCAGATGTTCTTAGAAGAATAAGACTCTTAGAACTTGTTACCAGAGTTTATACGGATTGATGTCAGTAGAGGTCAGTCCCTTAAGATCACCTTTTGGAGCACGATAGAATGTCGAGAAATGACAAAATTTTTTGAAGCTGTGATATTTTGGTTTCTTGGTTTGACTGTGTCACAATTATCCAAAGTAGTGTTTATTCCTCTCCCTCAACCGAAGATCTAAACACTGCATAGTGATGCATCTATACCATAGAGAAGAAGGTTACCATAGAGCCTGTGCAGATTACACGGTTGGTCATGCCTAAGAGAACGTCAGGAGAATTTGCGGAGTTTAATGTTACGAAGAGAGAAGTATTTAAAATTCTATTGTTGACATCGAGGATTATATGACCACTGACAAGAAAATAATGATATGGGTAATGAAATTTGCAGAGCGCAGGAATTTGTGGCAACGTGGTGTCGTAACGCACAAATAAGCGTTATAAAAAAGGCTCATTACAATAGCGTGTGGCATGAACTGCAAGAAATTGAACCAACACAGGAAAATATAATATTATAAATTGCTCTTGGATCTAAGAAAATGGGGCTGGAATGTTTTGGAGGCAAAGGCGTGAAGAGGATGGAAGGTCTTGAAGCTACTGGTATCAAAATTTTCATCTTGTAAGCAAGGCAGAGAGAAGGTTGTTGAATAAAACTTTCATTGAATATATTTTCTTCTTTATATATTAATTTTATTAAATAGTGTTTATGCATGTAGATGGTAGCATTGTTTAATGCCTTTTGTATATGGTTTATTTCCTTAGAAGCTTGCACTTAACCCGATTCAGATTGTGTGAATGCAGGTCTAATCCGGTTAGGTTTTAATGTTCATAATCTTTTCTTCTCTATAGATTAGGGTGAAGTTTATTTTATAGTAGCCTTCTTTGTTTTCCTTTTCCGCATTTTACTTCCATTTTATTTCGCTTTTCTAACCTTAGCTTTTGCATATTTTTATTTATTCTATTTTTTTTTAGTTTTACCAAATAAATCAAAGCCCTAAGATGTTTTACATGCTTTTCCAAAATATTAGGGTTTTAACTAATTAAATTTACCAAATAATTATTTAATAAAGTTAGAACATTTAAATTATTTGGATAAATTTAATTAAGGCATTTCCTAAGGTTTTAAATACAAATTTTGCACTCCACGGATTTTATTATTTTAAAATTTGATTAACAATTCGAGATAAAATATGTTTAACAATATGACATAAAATTCATCTAACAATCTAAGATAAATATGTTTACAAAAGAAGATAATATTTGGTTAACAAAATAAGATAAAATTTGTTAACAAAAAAAGATAAAATTGCTTAACAAAAGAAGATAAAATTTGGTTAACAAAAGAAGATAAAATTGGTTAACAATCGAAGATAAAATCGGATTAACAATTTGAGATAAAATTGATTAAATCACCGTTCAAGGATTGTTATTTCAAAGTAGATAGTTGATCAATAAATTCACATTTTCAATAATTACATGAACAACAAAATCATTGCAAATCAAATCAAACCTAAACATGCCCCTTGTTAAGAGGTATATGCAACATTGAGGTATCCAATTAATTTTTAGCATTTCACATTTTCACTAAGCATTGCAAACAAAATTAACACATTAAAATAACCTTGGGGAAATTACAAATATTTCCTTGCAAGAGAGGATATCCGAGTAGAATCCTAACTCTGAGTATATTTTTGTAATTGGGTAAAAATATCACTCAACATGACTAAACACATTAGAGTGAGGTTTCACTTCATTAGAGAAGTGGTAGAATCTAGAGAGGTGGAGCTACTCAAGGTGAAAACAGAAAGGAATGCAACAGATGCATTGACCAAGCCATTGGCTACACAAAAATTTACCTGGTTCCAAGGCAAGGTAGGCTTACAACCTTGGTCGGAGTAGTCACCAAGTGGGGGATTGTTCGGTCAGTGGCCACTACTCCATCCAATTGGTGGCCTATGCAAGGTTGCAGTGGCAGAGGTTAAAGCCCACTTTTTTGGTCTGCAATGACAAAGGTCAAAGCTCACTTTTTTGGTCTATAGTGGCAGAGGTCAAAGCCCCCTAAGCCCAGTTCCAGGCTATGTTGGAGAAGACAACATTTTCCTTGATTTATTTGTATTGAGCTGTTGTTCATAATAGAAGGGAAGAAATTATTTGTTGCTTTACTCTGTAGTGTTATGTTGTTGTAAGAAATGAGGTAGAAAACCTCTGTCAGTTGTAGTTTCATTGAGTCTATGGCAATGTAGAGAGAAGGCAACTACTCTATTGTGTAACAGGTTGAGAGCCCAAGTTTGGGTATTGTGTTGTATCAGTCATTGGTTGAGTGATTATTGTAACAACCATGCATTGTAAACAACCCAGTTGTATAACAAAACACATAAGAATATAAAGTTGAGCATCCCTGTTAGTGTTTAATCATTTTTTTAGTTGTATGTTTGTCTTTCATTTCTCTGTTTCAACTATTATATTTATTTAACAAAATAGATGTTATTTTTTATCTTGCCTTGCAATGCCATAAAGTCATTTTATATGGAAACTTGTGATGTTTTAAATAAATGTTCCTTGTATGTAAGATGAGAGCTAAGAATATAAGGCCAACTACTAATATGTAATGAGAGCCCAACCTCATGTCATAATGTTGGTGATGAATGTATGTAGTGTGATTTTAGTGCATAACATGTGGAAGAAAGCAAAGTCCATAAGATAAAGTGGAGGAATCTATATTGAGTGTCTTAAATGACATGCACAAAATATGTAGGCAAAATATTATTTAAAATTCACTTCAAAAGTTGCAAGGTATTCTAGCATTTGTCATGTAGGAATTGACAAAGAAAACTTTTCCTACTCAAGGAGTCTAAGATCATGTCTTTATATTAGCATTTGAATCATTCATGATTTCATGTTCAAAATGATAGTCAAACTTAACAATATAAGTGGTGAACCTTGTGTGGTGTACAAAAATTGTAAAATATATGATCAAATATGAAAGGATGTAAAGCCTTTGGATGAGTACATTGTAGTAAAGGCGTAAAGAAGAGAGTTATGTTTATATATTTCATATGTTCACCTTTAGGAGTAGTTAAATTTAAGATAATAGAGTTGTCAAGGTTATTTTTAGAGGAAAGGGCTTTGGGTTAGGCCCATCATAGAAAGAAGAGATAATTTATTTCATAAAAACTCATAAATAAGATAAACATTTAAAGGTTATAGGAAGATTGTAATATGAAATAAAATAATAAGAAATGGTTAAGGGATATGGAGGAATAATGGATTTAATAAAGGAAATCTAGAACAATAATATTTAGTTGGGGAAATAAGACCCAAATAAACAATACATTTAGATTAAAATAATGGAAAATGAAAGAACTATTAGAAACACAACTTGTTATTTTGCTCCATAGACATCTAAGCCTATAAAAAAAGAAATGTGGGATGGACTATGATGATCCATATGCAGATTTAAAGAAAATTTCATCTTAGCCCAAACTCAAAGGAATAATTCTAATAAGGGATTTTAATGCAAGGATAGCAAGAAAGAAAGCAAACCAACATGTTATGCAACAATGAGGATCTAGATAGCAATCCATTATGGCTAGCAAAAAAAAACTAGTAGTGGATAAGATTTTCAAAGGACAAAAGGATCATTTCTTATTTGGTGAAGAACTATTGACCCTATGTGACATACATGGACTAATTATCTGCATTGGTATGAGTAAGTGGAAGAAATTTGAAAAGTATACATGCAAAACTTACAATAGGGGGAAGAAATTTGGAAAGTATACATGCAAAACTTGCAATAGGAGGAAGAAATTTGGAAAGTATACATGCAAAACTTACAATAGGGGAAGCGTTGTTGTCTATAATATTTGCTCGCAAAGTTTGATAAAGAAGATAATGGAAGTAGAGATTCAAGACTCCCTAGTAGAATTAAATAAGATCATACTCCAATGTCTATCAAATTGTTATGTAGAAAAGAAATTAGCAAATTAAAAAAATGCATCCCAATCAACAATCATCAATAGATGGAAAGGTCCTTGTAACCCAAGAGAATCATTTAATTTACAAGTAAATAGTAAAACAACTTTTACAAAGGGAGGAAAAAGAAGCAAGAGAACAAAAAGAAGATCCATGAGCTAACAAATATAATTCTAAAAGCATTAAAAGGCTATAAAAGGCTATAAAAGGTCTAAAGTTATGAAAAAGAATAAAAGAAGCTTTCAAGCAAATGCACGATATGATGAAGAATATAAAGTGCTAAGAAGAACTCTAAAGGAACAACATAAAGAAGAGGAAGATAAAAGTTTGTACAAATGAGTAGTGAAAGCAAAAAAAGGACAATGTGAGTGCAAGACGAGAACAATTGATCTTTTTGGGGAAGAATAACCTAAAATTATTCTAGAAAAGATAAACAAAAAATAACATTACAAAAATACAATGGTTGGAATATGCAAAATAATTCTATGAACAAGAGTGAGAAGAAGAGGGCCCTCTTGTAGTCACCAACAAATCATTTATTTACCTTAAGAGACATCAAGGAAAGTACTAAAAAACTAGGAATATGTAAGACTTGTAATATGGGTGGAAATAAGGAGAGTACTTAAAATGGGGAGAAGAGGTCTTAGCACCATACATCAAGAGGATATTCAACAACATCATCCAACATGACTTTCCAAAGGATTGGATAACAAGTCTAATAATACCTCTCTTCAAGAGTGAAGCGAGACAATTCCATAAATTAACAAACCATTATGGTCAATTCCCTCTTTGCAAAGTTGTTTGGAAGCATGGTTAAGAGTAGAATCACCAAGTGGTTAGAAGAAAAATGAAAGAGGGAAAAAATACAAGCATGTTTTAGAGAAAAATACTCGACAATAGACCACATCATTACTTTGAGACATATCATTCAAAAAATATGGAATAAAAAAGGAAAAGCCTGTTATTGTTTGGTGGACTTCAAAAATATTTTGACACAATGCTTAGAAGTAAACCATGGAGTAGAATACAAGACTTAGGCATACCAAAAAAGTAAAAACCAATAGTTCATAGACTCTATGAGGATTGAGCTAAAATCAAAACATAAGGCCTTTCAGAATGTTTTAGAAGTGACATAGGGGTTAAACAAGGATGCCCATTATTCCCTACCTTATTTGATTTATATATTGACAAATTCGAATAATGGTTAAATCTGAGAGGAGGGGATGGTGTTCATTTGCGAAAATATGTGGTAAGGCTTCTTTCATATGTAGATGATTCCATTCTAACTACAAGGTCGACATAAGGTTTGAGAGAGCATGTAAAGGCCTTAGAGCACTTTTTCAAGAAGGTAGGCATGCAAGTAAGTACCAACAAAACCAAGGTCGTGATCTTCTCCAATCAAAAGAAAAAGGATTAGTTAAATTTGTATTCTAAAGGAGGTTTTCTAAAAGTAATAAAATATAGTTAGAATAGACTTAAATAATAAGCTCAGTTGGAAAACATGTAGAATGAAGAGAACATAGGGAGGATGGAGAGCACTTTTTGCATTATAAAGTAAAAGCAAAGAGGGTAAGTTACTAGACTAGAAGACTATACGAGCTTTATTTGGGCTACTAAGGGTACCAGTGATCTTGTATGGGCGTGAAGTGTGGCTAGCAACATATTGGAATCAAAATGGAGGAAAATAGAGAGGATTCAAAAATGTTTGATTACAAGTAAATTCAAAATAAGAGAGTCAGTTCCATATGAGGTTCTTCTAGCATAAATAAGTACCTTCCCTATAGAGGCAGCTATTATGGTTTATCTTCTAGGATATCTTTAAAAAATTGAAGAGATGGAACAAACAAATAGCCTAAAGTTGTAATAGAAGATCTTGAAAAAAGAAAAAAAATGAAATAAAACAAATTGATGAAAAAATGGAATATCAAATTAAATTGGTGTCCAAACAATAATAAAGATATAGGTATTTATTAAGAAAAATTTAGAGTAGCTACATGGGAAAAGAAGTTAAGAAAAAATATAAAACATTATCTTGTTGAATTTAATCATACATACAATCATCACCCAAAGGCCTATTTTGAAGCAAACATCAATAGGAGAGCAAAGATGCTCATGGTCCAAGTGAGGACCAACTCACACCAACTTAGATTTGAAACAAGTAGATGGAAGAGACCAAAATAGGAATGGAAGAAGAGAAAATGTAACCTTTATATATCAAGGGAAAACGAGATAGACAAGCATTTTATTTTTGAATGTGAGGCATGTATGATATTCAAGCTACTTATGTTGATACTCTAGTAGTGGATACATTGCAAAAATTGTTTGAAGAGGATAAACTAGAGAAAGTAGGAGAATTCATCATTAAAATCATTAGCAAAAGATCATAGTAGAAAGAAAAATGATTAAATCATATTTTGGGGTTAGCAAATATGATTTTTGTATAGTTCCTATCCCATAGGCTATTTGTGCTTCATGGATAGTAAAATATTTCTATTCTATTCTAAAAGAAGTGTGCATATCATATACATAAAGTTATACTATTGTTTTTTAATAAGCTATGTGTGCCTTCTATTTAGGGCCACTCCCATTACAAAAACAAAACATTACATTGCTCTCATTACATTTCTAACAAGTTAATTAAAGCATATCCAACTTTATCTTTCGATAAAATATATTCTTCATTTGCCTTTCAATCAAAATCCATCTTCCTCAAACTATTAAGTTTCCACACTCAACTTCTTTTATATGAGATGCCTTCTGAAATTTAAATTTTGCCAAGATGAAATTCAACACCGCTAATGGCTAAAATATTTGTTGCCCAAATTCTATATCTATAAATATCTTGTCTATAACAACCTCACAATTTATTGATACCTTTTTATAGGGTTCTTATCCATTCCCCTAATATTCCAAGATATTATTTTCATTGTTATTTTTTATTATTATTTGTGGGTTTAGCCCAACTTCTTGTTAGCATTTGTGATCTTTGCTTTTGTTTTCCCATATCAATATCCCTCTGGGTTTCTTTTTCTCTTTATTTTTGCTTCTCGGGTCTTCCTCTTTTTTCATTCCCAACAATACTTTCATCTTCATCAATCTCTTCAATCTTCTCACAATGCTCATAGTAAGACTTATCTTTAGGTTTACCTTGTTTTGAAGGATCTGAAGTGTGAGGAATAACCTCAAAAGCACGATATTCTTTATGTTGCTCTAGAAACCCTAAAGTGCAAGGATGCTCTTCTATAGCAATTACCTTCCTATTCTACTCTAAAAAATCTAAATTGTTATGGGTTCCCTCCATCCTTATTTCTTTATTATGATGTTCTTGAAACCTTGAAGTGCAAGGGATAACATCTTCATCCCTTTCACTCTTATTACTTGGAGAGGATTCTATACTACTTGAGAAAAATGAAGATGATTTACCTAGAATAAACTTGACCTCTTTTGTTGTCTTTGTTTTAGGATTTCTCTTCACATCTTCTTTTGCACCTTTAATTCCTTATGAACTTGTCAAATGATACCGTAGATAGGTTTTCTTTGCCTCTTCTTTCAGAGTGGAATATCCTTGATCTGATCTAGCTTCTATTACTATATGATTTCCTTGCTTCATCTTGAAGTTTACCTCATGGCTAGAATTTTTTCTCTTTCTTCATAGTTTTTACTTTGCAAACTCTTGCCATGTGTCCAATCTCATAACAATCATGGCAACAAAATGCGATATTTTTAATCTACTTGTTGATCCCATTCTCTTGATTTAGATTTTATCTTAATGTATTGTGGCAAAGGTTTTGAAATATCCATAGTAACACATATTCGAGTATATATAGCATGCTTTTGCTCCTTAGTAGTTAGTCCTTCCTTGATGAATTCCCCTAGGGTATTTCTAATATTCTTTAGAACATCCTTATAAGTTGATATGTAAGTCCAAAAAACCTAACCCATACTGGAAGCTTCTTAATAGTTTTTGTCTCAATAGAAAAATTTTCATTCCATGGTCTCAAATAAAGTGTATCTCTTCCCCTAAACCATGGGCCACCAACCATTATTTTATCCCTAATTTTCGAAATAAAAAAGATGATGAGAAAAAAACCTTTAGGAAGAAAAGTCACAGAGCAATTTGAATTTAATCCCCACTTCCACTCGATCCAATTTTGAACATGATCTATGAAATTTACATACTAACCCTTTACTTTTAAGAACCATTATATCATGCTCAATCATCTCATCCCTAATACTCACTTCTGGGGTAACATCTACCTCCTGAACCAAATTTTCCATGTATTCACTCTTTTGCTTATCTCCAACTTGGGCCTCCATACTTCCAACTAGGGCATCTTGAATTCCCATTAGGGCTTTCAAATATGACTTTCCTTCCATACTAGCTAATGGGGCTTGCTCTTGGCTTGCACTCCCTCTTGATTCACCTTCCCTCTTGGATTGCACTTCCTCTTACCTTGCACTCTCCCAACTTGCACTCCCTCTTAGCTCACAATAGCCCTTGTCTCTTCTTTTTCCCAACATTCCTTCACTTCAACAATTTTTTTTAGAAATAATGTTCCATGCATTCATGGTAAGGGTTGAAGCATTGATGCACTTTGGATGAACCCATCGCTCTGTTGCCATGACTAAATATTAGCTTGCACTTCGTCTTAGATCACACTTCCTCATGGCTCGCACTGGATTTTCTTCAACTGGATCACACTTTGCTTTTTACTTCCTACTCATACTTCCTCCTCACTCTCGACTCATGCTCACACTCACTTTTGGCTACACTCACTCCCATTCTCACACTCATTGTTGCACTCCCTCCTAGCTTGCACTTGCTTCTAGTTACACTCCCTCCCGACTTGCGCTCGCACTCACTGTTGCACTCACTTCCAGCTCATATATTCTATTTAAAATTATACTATTGTTATGATGTACAAAAAGTTGATTATTATGTGTCAACTTATGTGGTTTTATAAAAAAGTGAGAAAGCATGGTACCCTTTATGAAAACAAAAATAGTCCAAAGTATTTGGAGGCCTATTAAAAAATAAAAAAATTGATAGGTATGTAAAGGTATAGTCCTATTAAAAGTCATGAAGAAGTCCTAAGGTTATGAAAGTCAAATGTGAAAGTCACATAAAAGTGCTAATGCATATAGAATTGTCAAGACAATTAAAAAAGATAGTGTGGTTTTTATTGGGAAAAACTAATATCATTTAGTCTTCTCGGTAAACATGTTTTAAGAAAAAGAATAATGAAATGATGCATAAGTCATGGATATTTATTATTAGTATATGAAGCCTATCTTGGTGATGTAGTATTTTGTGTAAAGGGGTGCAAATCAATGGTATCTAACACCCCTAAGTTCAAATTTGTTAAGAGGGAAAAGCTTTTGCAGGAAAGCAGAAGAATTCAAAAAGAAGAAGAGAGAAGTTAAAATAAAAAATTAAATTAATAAACATGGAAAAGTGAAAAGAAAGAAAAACCAAACTATAAAAAGATGGAGCATCAAATTAAGGGTTTCATTTCAAAGAGGGTAATGAAGATAAGTACTTTTAGATTTGCAATAAAATTTGAAGATGTTTCTAAAAGATGCTAATGTTGATGAAGATAGCTTTGTATTATGATATCCAAACTTGTCATGCTTAAGGAGGAAAACAAAAAATTGGAGCAACATGATGTGTGGTTAAAAGGTAAGTTCTAATTGATGATTTTTCTTGTGACACAAGTGACCTCATCCAAAAAGCAATTCTACTTGTGATAGTGGTGACATGTAGAGTGACGATGATGTTGGTTTCCATTACAATATTATTAAGCTCAATAATGTTGTAAAAGATAATAATGATGTTCAAGGTAGTCAAGAAGATGACCATATTAATAGTTAGTCATCTTGTTGATAGTCATCATTGTATTACCCATGATAAAGGCCTTGTTTTTTATGTTTGTAGTGATGATGAAGACATTGCATGCTTTGAAAAGTACACCAAATGTATAGGTTCACAAATAATAAAAAGAATAGGGTATAAAGGCATTTAGGAAGGAATGGGAAAGGAATAGGGAAACCTATAGAACCAAACACAAGGCCAAAGAATGAAGGACTTGGGTATAATGGTCAAACAAGCAATAGGGGCACCAATTTTGTAAAGGTGAAGCTTATGTGATAGATGAGACATACACAATTACATAGAATCGAGTGCTCCAAGAAAATTATTATAGCCATTATCTTACTTGTGGAATAAATATTCTTTGTGACAAATATTGTTAACACAAAATTGAAATAGCTAGCAAAATACATGTTGATTATAGATGGGAAAAATGTGTCTAGATGGGATGGGGTAATAATATGTCAAGAAGATTTTATAGAAGAAAGTTTTTTTTTAAGAAGATGAAGATAAAAGAAGAGAAATTACATTATGGTGGTTCCTATTGATGGCTATCAAGCCATCAAGTGTGCTCTTGGTTAATAGGTTAAGGGAAATTATAGTAGTGATTATGGGTTATTCACAAGAAAACCTATGTATAAGTTGGTTAGAGACCAACAATGAAGAGACCAACAATGAGAAAACCCTTTGTTGAAATAGTTATAGATAAGCCACTTGAAAATCCCTAGTGATTTTTATATGGACAATGGTCAAACACAATTGAAGACTATAGAGGTAGGTAATAAGGTGTGGAAGCAAAGACGCCCAGGGTGCAATATGGAGATACATCAATGATTACAACTACATCATAGTGGTACACATATAGCACCATGATGGTCATGATGAGGGTAAAATGACATGGGGCACTAGAGAAGAGCATGATGAAGACCTATGATGTAAATGGGTACTTAATTCACAAACCATGTAGATGATGAGGTAGTTGAAACAATGCATATGAACATCCAAAGGATCAATCATTACCCAAAGGATGATGTATAAAATTTATATACCTTGTGATTGATGTCATGTATATTTTTTTACTGCATCAACATAAGTATGTTTGAATATGATGTTTATTTTGTGTATGTGATTGTAGTTGTTTGTCTCCATTACTCCAACATATTGATAATTGTGAATTTGTGTTGTGTCTTGCATATAGTGTTTTGAAGATTTGCATGAAAGAAGGAAGAACCTAATTCTAAAGGCATTGAAGAAGAAAGGTACATAATAAATGCATGAGGCCAATTGATGTTGCTAAAAAAAAATTATGGCAGGTAAATCAACTTCCTCTAACAAATAAATGCTTGATTTTTTGGTAGTGATTAAGGAAGCTATTAAGGAGGACTCATCAACATATCGCAACCATGACTCTCTCCTCTCCATAGTGAAGGAGTACAAAGGTATGGATAATAATAGAGGGATGCATTGGGGGTAGAAAATTGTTGACTCAGGAAGCCCATGTTCTAGAAAGGACAACTAGCTTGATAAGAATTTATTCAAGTCATGCAATAACTCAATGGGGGATTGTCTTAACTAATCCAAGATGGACAAGCATGGAAGGTGAGTTGAGAAAGTTTATAAGAACTGAGAAAGCATTCACTAGAGAGGTACACACAAAGCAGCAGGACTTGGATGATGGGGAAATGGAACTAGGGGATGGGACTGAGCAATGAGACTAGAGGATAGGACTTCTTGTTTTACCCGGTTCGCCCATATCCATACCGAATTCTATAGTGTAAAGTGCTTCCTATACAATAAGCGGCCCAATCGATAGGAACGGTATAATAAGTAACCACCATATTTCTTGATTGAAGGGCGACCAAACCACCCATTTATATAGAAACCTCCCTTTTTCTTGTTACAACAAGCTTACCGCTCACAACAAGCTTACCATTCACAAGTGATCAAAGGGGGAGAGATTTCAATAAGGGGGAGCAACCTGTCAGGGGGAGCACATTGGTAATCCAGTTGAAATAAAATAAAATTGTGTTGGGTTGCCATAAATGGAAAAGGGGAAGATTGTTAGAAATTGTGAGTTGTCATTGATGTCAAAGGAACAAAGCAGTCAAAGCAAAAATATTCTTCAAGGATGATGAGCTCAAGAATGGATTTGTGAAATTGTCATTAATGTCAAAAGCAAGAGTATGTTCAAGAATAAAAGGCCACATTGTCAATATTATTGTGCTTGAGAAATTCAAATGGTAAGCATGGTCAATATCATTGTGGTTGAGAAACTCAAATGATGAGCATGATCAACACTATAGTGCTTGGAGAATTAAAATGATGATGTACATTATTTATTAATGTACACTTTAATATTTAAATTCAAAATTTCAACATTAAAGTAAGGTTTTGAAGTGAGACATAATTAATTCAAAAATTAAAATGTGAGGGTCAACTCCCATGGTTAAAAAGATTCAAATTACTCATATATATTGAACTAACATCGTGGTTGAAAGTCTCTTGTTATTGAAACACATTTGTGTTTCCCTCGGAAGGAGAATAGTATGTTCATTCGCATGCTGGATCTACGTTCAGGAGTGAGAAGCAAGAAGAGGAATATGAGTTAAAATGCAGAAAATGCTTTGAAACTTAGTAGTGAAGTTGAGAGGAAGAATTCCACTACCTCTAGAGATGCATTTTAAGAAAATAAAGAGGAGTATTAAATACCCCATTGTATTTATGAGATGATAGGGTGTGTGCAACAACGATGCAACCTCCACAAATCATTGGCAATTTTGGGTTTGAGATCCTAGCTTCTTGTCTATGAGTTGTCATTGATGTCAAAAGGAACTGGCATTAATGTCAAGAGGATTTATTGGCTTCAAAGGTTGAAGATTCCAAAGAATATTTTCTAGAAGATTTCGGAGAGATTCCATGTGGCAGATGAAAAGGTTTTTATCAAAACCATGGCAGGTTTAAGGGTTTTTATTAAAACCAGGTGGATGCATTAAGGGTTTTTCTCAAAACCACTCTCAGCTTAATGCAAAGGTTGGAGACACTTATTAATTAAATAACTTAATTAATAAAACCTTTTTAAGGTTTTTTAATTAATTATTTATTTGATTTAGTGATTAAATTATTTTAATAATTTAATGGGTTCTCCACCTAAGGTCTAAGGTCTAAAAGACCTTTGATTATTTTTTAAATAATCAAAAGGGTTTCATAAACCCTAAAGTTGTTTCGAAGGCGCCAAAATAATATTAATTCAAAAAGTTTGAATTATCCTCCCGTCGACGTCGTGCATAGCATGGAAGTTTGGCTATATAAGCCATAACCTATAGTCCAAAGCAATGGTGTAAAAGAAATTCGAATTGCGCAAAGGTTGGGAAGTAAAAGCTACGGCTATCATTTTTTTGCCACGTTTATCCGCCGCCAAAGGGTTAAGGAGAAGGAGACTCTTGCTAGCCTTCAAGCTAGCATCGTTGGCCTAGTGGCAACGACTATTCTGCGAAGGCGCTTGAAGGGAGGTCAAGCGTTCGACTCCCGCCGTGGAGTGTGAGAAGAGTTTTTGCGCTCCGATTTTTTTGGAGGCACTGTTGACCCACGATTTTCGGAAGCATTTTTTTTGGTAAGGTTTTTTAAATAAAATCTGCATTTTGTTAAAGAAGAAGTGGTTGGGCAGATTTATTTAAAATTATTTTTAAGGTTAAATGCTTCTTTGGAGATATAAGGTTGATAGTGTGTGGTTGAGATTTTTGGCTTGATTGTTGAGTGAGATTTGCTTAGAAGCTATTATTCCTTGAGCATGGTTTAATTAATTTGGAGAAATAAGGTGTAAAAGGATATATTGTTTGTATGCTTTATATTTTTTGGTAGTTGACTTCTAAGGATTGGAGTCATAAGGTGTTTTATGGAATAAATATTTTTGTGGTTACTTTTATGATCTAACCCTAACTTGGTGGCAAAGTTGAGGGTGGTGTTGGTAACAGGTTGAAGAACTATTCTCTTCTTCCTCAAACAAAGGTATGGGCAACTTCTTCCATGTATATTGTTGATGGTGTATTTTCTGAAATTGAGTTTGGAGTGAAAAGGTTGTCTACTAGGTATTCTTGTTGGTGTAAATCCCATTTTCTGGATATTGAAGATTGTTTATGCATTAAAATCATTGATGAGTTTTTTGGGTGAATGCATAATTCTGGTTGAGGAAGAGGAAGCATTTTTGCACTAGGGTTTATGTTAGTAAGTCTTGCTACTTGCATTGAGTTGGTGAAACCCTTAGTTGGCTGTTTTGAGATTGATGGTTGAGTTGCTTCCATAGAGGTTGTTTTGATCAAGTTAATGCTTTACTTGATACATGATTTGGGCTTACTCCATTGAGATTGATTTGAGCAAGTTATTCTTTGCATTGGTGATTTATGTTGGTGGCTGTTTTGTTCAAATACCTTTGGAGGGAAAAGGATGTCTACTAGTTTCCTTTTCATGTAGTGATTGGTTGAATGCTTCAAGGTTAATGTTGAGTTGAATGATGTTGGTTAAACCTTGTCTATAAGCATTGTTGTTAAAGCCCTAATTGGTTGAGAAAAGATATTGGTTGTGGAAAGAACATGAGTATCATTGTTATATGAGATATTGCATGGTTGGCAATTGTTGGGTTGTGTTTCATGTTCTTGAGAAAAGCATACTACATCTATCTTATTCTTTTGAGATTGAGATTGAGTTGAGATTGAGATTGGGAGTTAAGTATAGAACATATTGAGTCTCTAACAATTCTCTTTATGTTTCTATGAGATTTGAGATTGAGATTGGGAGTTAAGTATAGAACATATTGAGTCTCTAAAAATTCTCTTTATGCTTCTATGAGGTTGATGAATCACATTGGGTCTCTAACAATTCTCTTTGTGGGTTCATGCTAAGCAAGTTTTTCTTGATGAACTTGTGAGCTGATTTGGACAGGTTCTAGTGAAGACTTGTGAGCTGATTTGGATAGGTTCTAGTGAGGACTTGTGAGCTGATTTGGACAGGTTCTAGTGAGGACTTGTGAGCTGATTTGGACAAGTTCTAGTGAGGACTTGTGAGCTGATTTGGATAGGTCCTAGCAGAGGACTTGAGGATAGAGTTGAAGTGGTTCTTTGAGAAGAACCTGAGGATAGTTTTGACAAGTCTTTGAGAAGGCTTGTGTGCAGCAGAGATTGATTTGTTCAAGCTTTATGAGTTGAGCTTGGGACAGATCTGACAGAGTGAGGAAGACTTGTGCTGGACCGACTGACTATGTTTAGTACAGGTTGATGAGTTGTTGTGGAGGTGATCAGTGAGGACAGAGGTCTCTTGAGGCTGAGCATTGAGGACAGGAGGTCTTCTGTGGAAAGGAGTTCCACGTGCTAGCGGAAGAAGAGGTAGGTGATCTTCTGAAGTATCATTTCCAGAGTTGAGGGGAAGGTTTCTCTTTTGGGCTGAGGCTCATAAACATTGTAATTGGGAAGGATTCCCAAAGAACTTTGAGAAAGCTTTTAGAGAAAATATTTGAGTGGACGTAGCCCACCTTGGGTGAACCACGTTAAAATGGGTCTTCATTGTGTGATGTTTTCTGTGATGATTAATGCTATGATGATGCCACTGCTATCTAAAGTAAAAATTGATAAATGGTTAAGTCTTATACTGTTCACCCCCCTCTCAGTATAAGTCTATGTTCTTCAATTGGTATCAGAGCAGGTCTCTCCAGGAAGAGCCTAACAGCTTGGAGAAGGATCCAACAGAGGAACATACAGATACAGAAAGTGATGAAGAGATTGAATTCGATCTAAAAGGTGAATTCTTTTTGGCCTTAAGAAATCTTGAAAAAATCAGGGAAGAGAATTCTATTCTAAGGCAACAAAGTCAGGAAGAAGAGATAGTAAGATCAGAACTATCTCAAAGTCTCACAGACTTTAAGATTCTAGCTGAAGAAGGGAAGAAGGTTGAACAGGTTCTAACAGAGGTTCTCAAAGGGAAGGAAGCTGATTGCGAGAAACTTGAAGAAGAAGTGGTGTCTCTTAGAGTTAAGTTGGAACAGCTGGTTCTCAAATAGAATATTCCTTTTGGAAAGCAAAAGGAGGATAGTCTCACCATTCAAGAAATAGGAACTTCAAGCAAGATCAACTTTCAAATAGAAGAGCGATGGATTCAAGTTGATCACAAGAAGAACAATCATCCAAGGCATCAAAACAGAGTTACATAATACTTTCCATGGCTATTGTCTTTCTTGCAAAAAATTTGGTCACAAAGCTATGCATTGCAATAAGTTTGTGAATAACCATGATAAGGGAAATGTTAATTCTTTTGCACCTCTTGTGAATAAAGATATCATGTGTTACAAGTGCAATAATTTTGGGCATGTAGCAAGAATGTGTAATTTGGATAGATCTAGCAAAGAGTTTACTAGGAAAGGAAATGAAATCAAATCTAGATCTATGATAGTTCAAACTGCTTTTCATGCTCAAGATAAAGAGGAAAAATGGTATCTTGATAGTGGTTGCTCCAAACATATGACTGGTGAAAAAGAAAAGTTTTTGGTTTTGAAAGAAACAAATAGAGGGACAATTAGTTTTGGAGATAACAGGTCAGCAAAAATTTGTGGGAAAGGAACTCTTAGTTTGGATGGAAAAACCAAAACAGAAAATGTGCTTTATGTAGAAGGTCTTAGACATAATCTTCTGAGTGTGAGCCAACTTTGTGATCAAGGGCACATAGTATCCTTCTTTTCAGATAGATGTGAGATAAGTAAAGAAAAGAATGGAAAAATCATTGCTAGTGCTAAAAGGACTCCTAACAATCTTTACATGTTAAGTGAGATAAAAAGGGAAAAGTGTTGTCTATCTCAAGAAGATGAGAGTTGGTTATGGCACAAAAGAATGGGACATTTGAGTTTTGATAACCTTGTCAATATTAGTCACAAGAAGGTCATTAGAGACTTACCCAAAATAAAGAGACCACAAAACACCATCTCGTGGTCCTTGTCAACATGGGAAATAGACTCGAACTAGTTTTAAATCTAAGGGGTACTCATCTTCCAAACCCTTGGATCTTATTCATACTCGATTTATGTGGCCCCACCAGGACTCAAAGCATTCAGGGAGAAAGCTACTTCATGCTTTTTATAGATGACTTTTCTAGAATGACTTGGGTCACTTTTCTAAAAGAAAAATCTGAAGCTCTTGAGAAATTTAAAGCTTTCAAAGAAATGATAGAAAATGAGACTGATAAGAAAATCAAATGTTTGAGATCAGATAGAGGAGGAGAATTTACTTCAAATGAATTTGTGGAGTATTGTGAACAACAAGGAATTAAAAGAGAGTTTTCAACAGCTAGAACTCCTCAACAAAATGGAGTAGTTGAGAGAAAGAATAGAACTATTGAAAATATGGCTAGGGCTATGCTGAATAATCAAAGCTTTCAGACGGTTTTTGGAAAGAGGCAGTTAGTACAATAGTTTATATTATCACCAGGGCTCAGTTAAGAGTAAATCATCATAAAACTCCTTATGAACTATGGAAAGGGAGACCAACTACAGTGAAATATTTCAAAGTGTTTGGTAGTAAATGTTTCATCAGAAGGGAAGATCAGAACTTGGGGAAGTTTGATCCTAGATGTGATGAGGGGATTTTTCTTGGGTACTCCAACAAAAGCAAGGCCTACGAGATGCTACAACAAAAGAACTCATACTATCGTAGAAAGCATAAATGTGACAGTTGATGAGAAGATAGGAATACGAGAGTCAGTACAGGAATTTGATGATGAGAATTGTCAAGAGGAATTCAGAGAGGTTTCAGATGAAGAAGAAGAAAGACAACAACTTCTCCCCAAAACTCCTTCCAGGTATGTTCAGAAACATCATCCAAAATATTTGATCATTGGTAATCCAGATAGCAGACAAACAAGAAGAAGAGTTATTTCCTCACATGTTTCCATAGATATCTCCTTACTATCTCAGATTGAGCCAAAGGATCTCAGTGAAGCTTGTGCAGATAAGTTTTGGACAAAAGCAATGGATGAAGAATTAAATCGGATAGAGAAAAGTGAAACTTGGGAATTGGTTCCAAGACCTAAGGATAAGAATTTCATTGGTACCAAATGGATTTTTAGGAACAAACTCAATGAGGATGGTAAGATTGTCGAAACAAAGCAAGGTTAGTTTGTAAAGGATATGCTCAAGTTGAAGGTATTGATTTTGAAGAGACCTTTGCTCCAGCTTGCTCGTCTTGAAGCAATCAGAATGTTTTTAGCTCTCTCAAGTTTCAAGTCTTTCAAAGTGTATCAAATGGATGTTAAGTCAGCTTTCTTAAATGGTGTGTTAGAAGAAGAAGTTTACATAGAACATCCATAAGGATTTTTACTTTCAGAACATTCAGACTATGTGTGCAAGTTGAAAAAGGCTTTGTATGGGTTAAAGCAAGCTCCTAGGGCTTGGTACTCAAGACTTGACAGGTATCTTCATGAACAGGGATTCAAAAAAGGTATGGCAGATAGCAATCTATATATTAAAAATGAAGGCAATGATATGTTGATTGTGGTTGTTTATGTTGATGATATTATTTTTGGAGGAAACAATACTCAAATGTGTAAAGATTTTGCTAACAACATGCAGAAGGAATTTGAGATGTCTATGATTGGAGAGTTATCTTTCTTTTTAGGTCTTCAGATTGCCCAATCAAAAGATGGTATATTTCTCTCTCAAGGAAAGTATATAAAAGAGATGTTAAAAAAATTTGGTATGATGGATAGCAAACCAGTTTGTACTCCAATGATTACAGGGTGCAAGTTGAGCAAAGATGATGAATCTCCAGTGGTAGATCAGAGGTTGTACAGGTCAATGATTGGCAGTTTACTGTATGTTACAGCTACCAGACCAGATATCATGCAGGCAGTTGGGTTAGTAGCAAGATTTCAGGCAACTCCAAAATAAACTCATGTTATGGCAATCAAGAGGATATTCAGATATTTGAAGGGCACTATGGACCTTGGACTTTGGTACCCCAAGGGTGATAAGTTTACTCTCACAGCTTATACAGATGCAGATTGGGCAGGAAGTATTGATGACAGGAAAAGCACTAGTGGTGGAGCTTTCTTTTTGGGAAGGAGTTTGGTTGCTTGGTTAAGTAAGAAACAACCTTCAGTTTCTTTATCTACAGCAGAGGCAGAGTACATAGCAGCAGTAGCTTGTTGCACACAGGTTTTATGGATGAAAACCACCTTGGAAGACTTCAAAATAAAGCATGATCAACCCATCTCCATATTATGTGATAATACAAGTGCCATAAGTATCTCCAAGAATCCGGTAATGCACTCAAGAACAAAGCATATTCCTATCAAGTATCATTTTCTAAGAGAACAAGTTCAAGACAAGCAAGTTAAGTTAGAGTATGTGCCTACTAAAGAACAGATTGTTGATATCTTCACCAAACCTCTTCCAAGAGATACGTTTGAGTATTTAAGGGAGAAATTGGGAGTTTTACTCCCACCCCGAAATTAATCACCTCAACAGGAGGTGGGGGAGGGACTAAGCTAAGAGGCTCATTCTTAGTCCCAAGCCCCAAAGGTGACCCTTTGCCATTGATGACAAAGGGGGAGAGATATGAGTAAGGGGGAGAGCCTCAAGTCCGGGGGAGCTGATTTCTATACAACAGTTTTGAGTTTCAGTGTTGTTGAGAAGCATGGTTTGCCATCAATGACAAAGGGGGAGATTGTTGGCAATTTTGGGTTTGAGATCCTAGCTTCTTGTCTATGAGTTGTCATTGATGTCAAAAGGAACTGGCATTAATGTCAAGAGGATTTATTGGCTTCAAAGGTTGAAGATTCCAAAGAATATTTTCTAGAAGATTTCGGAGAGATTCCATGTGGCAGATGAAAAGGTTTTTATCAAAACCATGGCAGGTTTAAGGGTTTTTATTAAAACCAGGTGGATGCATTAAGGGTTTTTCTCAAAACCACTCTCAGCTTAATGCAAAGGCCGGAGACACTTATTAATTAAATAACTTAATTAATAAAACCTTTTTAAGGTTTTTTAATTAATTATTTATTTGATTTAGTGATTAAATTATTTTAATAATTTAATGGGTTCTCCACCTAAGGTCTAAGGTCTAAAAGACCTTTGATTATTTTTTAAATAATCAAAAGGGTTTCATAAACCCTAAAGTTGTTTCGAAGGCGCCAAAATAATATTAATTCGAAAAGTTTGAATTATCCTCCCGTCGACGTCGTGCATAGCATGGAAGTTTGGCTATATAAGCCATAACCTATAGTCCAAAGCAATGGTGTGAAAGAAATTCGAATTGCGCAAAGGTTGGGAAGTAAAAGCTACGGCTATCATTTTTTTGCCACGTTTATCCGCCGCCAAAGGGTTAAGGAGAAGGAGACTCTTGCTAGCCTTCAAGCTAGCGTCGTTGGCCTAGTGGCAACGACTGTTCTGTGAAGGCGCTTGAAGGGAGGTCAAGCGTTCGACTCCCGCCGTGGAGTGTGAGAAGAGTTTTTGCGCTCCGATTTTTTCGGAGGCACTGTTGACCCACGATTTTTGGAAGCATTTTTTTGGTAAGGTTTTTTAAATAAAATCTGCATTTTGTTAAAGAAGAAGTGGTTGGGCAGATTTATTTAAAATTATTTTTAAGGTTAAATGCTTCTTTGGAGATATAAGGTTGATAGTGTGTGGTTGAGATTTTTGGCTTGATTGTTGAGTGAGATTTGCTTAGAAGCTATTATTCCTTGAGCATGGTTTAATTAATTTGGAGAAATAAGGTGTAAAAGGATATATTGTTTGTATGCTTTATATTTTTGGTAGTTGACTTCTAAGGATTGGAGTCATAAGGTGTTTTATGGAATAAATATTTTTGTGGTTACTTTTATGATCTAACCCTAACTTGGTGGCAAAGTTGAGGGTGGTGTTGGTAACAGATTGAAGAACTATTCTCTTCTTCCTCAAACAAAGGTATGGGCAACTTCTTCCATGTATATTGTTGATGGTGTATTTTCTGAAATTGAGTTTGGAGTGAAAAGGTTGTCTACTAGGTATTCTTGTTGGTGTAAATCCCATTTTCTGGATATTGAAGATTGTTTATGCATTAAAATCATTGATGAGTTTTTTGGGTGAATGCATAATTCTGGTTGAGGAAGAGGAAGCATTTTTGCACTAGGGTTTATGTTAGTAAGTCTTGCTACTTGCATTGAGTTGGTGAAACCCTTAGTTGGCTGTTTTGAGATTGATGGTTGAGTTGCTTCCATAGAGGTTGTTTTGATCAAGTTAATGCTTTACTTGATACATGATTTGGGCTTACTCCATTGAGATTGATTTGAGCAAGTTATTCTTTGCATTGGTGATTTATGTTGGTGGTTGTTTTGTTCAAATATCTTTGGAGGGAAAAGGATGTCTACTAGTTTCCTTTTCATGTAGTGATTGGTTGAATGCTTCAAGGTTAATGTTGAGTTGAATGATGTTGGTTAAACCTTGTCTATAAGCATTGTTGTTAAAGCCCTAATTGGTTGAGAAAAGATATTGGTTGTGGAAAGAACATGAGTATCATTGTTATATGAGATATTGCATGGTTGGCAATTGTTGGGTTGTGTTTCATGTTCTTGAGAAAAGCATACTACATCTATCTTATTCTTTTGAGATTGAGATTGAGTTGAGATTGAGATTGGGAGTTAAGTATAGAACATATTGAGTCTCTAACAATTCTCTTTATGTTTCTATGAGATTTGAGATTGAGATTGGGAGTTAAGTATAGAACATATTGAGTCTCTAACAATTCTCTTTATGCTTCTATGAGGTTGATGAATCACATTGGGTCTCTAACAATTCTCTTTGTGGGTTCATGCTAAGCAAGTTTTTCTTGATGAACTTGTGAGCTGATTTGGACAGGTTCTAGTGAGGACTTGTGAGCTGATTTGGAGGTTCTAGTGAGGACTTGGCTGATTTGGATAGGTTCTAGTGAGGACTTGTGAGCTGATTTGGACAGGTTCTAGTGAGGACTTGTGAGCTGATTTGGACAGGTCCTAGCAGAGGACGTGAGGATAGAGTTGAAGTGGTTCTTTGAGAAGAACCTGAGGATAGATTTGACAAGTCTTTGAGAAGGCTTGTGTGTAGCAGAGATTGATTTGTTCAAGCTTTATGAGTTGAGCTTGGGACAGATCTGACAGAGTGAGGAAGACTTGTGCTGGACCGACTGACTGTGTTTAGTACAGGTTGATGAGTTGTTGTGGAGGTGATCAGTGAGGACAGAGGTCTCTTGAGGCTGAGCATTGAGGATAGGAGGTCTTCTGTGGAAAGGAGTTCCACGTGCTAGCGGAATAAGAGGTAGGTGATCTTCTGAAGTATCATTTCCAGAGGAAGAAGATTCTCCTAGGCTCATAAATACTTGAGTAGGGGAAGGTTTCTCCTTTGGGCTGAGGCTCATAAACATTGTAATTGGGAAGGATTCCCAAAGAACTTTGAGAAAGCTTTTAGAGAAAATATTTGAGTGGACGTAGCCCACCTTGGGTGAACCACGTTAAAATGGGTCTTCATTGTGTGATGTTTTCTGTGATGATTAATGCTATGATGATGCCACTGCTATCTAAAGTAAAAATTGATAAATGGTTAAGTCTTATACTGTTCACCCCCCTCTCAGTATAAGTCTATGTTCTTCAAAATCATGTCTAATGTTATCTCTCAATCTAAGTATCTTTCGAACTCGGTAAATTTGAGTCTATGTATTTATTTTTTGTACATATTCCTTGTTGGTTGATATTTTTTTATTTGCAAGTATATGTGATATGAGAGGTAGATATAAAGTCCATATTTTAGTCAATTAAAATGGTCTAATATTGTATGGTGCATAAATGGTGAGTCAAAGGTATCTTCCATTAGGGCAATGTAGTAGTAGTATCATTTGTAATGTCCTTAGTGGACTAGTTCCAAATAGGCTATCCTTGTTTGAGGTATATTGATGCAAAACAAATTTTTCCTTTCTAATTAAATACAAGGGGAAAAAATCTAAAGCTCCAAATAGAAAAGTGTATATTTGGATTTTTCGGTCTCATCATGTAACACTAACAAAAACTAGGAATAATATCATAAAGAACAATAATTTTATTTACATTTATGGCAGACCATCCCTATACTTCCAAATATATCAAGGAACCACTTCCTTATTACTAAGGGTCCCTTCACTTCATGGAAAGATATCCTTTAGGTTGGCTCTGTCCAAAGTTAGGTAGCCTCCCATTAAAACACACAAGAATGATGGATTTTTAGTATTAGTAATCAAGGCCTAAGGCCTAGTGTCACTATTTCATTTCATATTTAAATGTCCTATTATGAAATTATAAAATAAAAAATAAAAAATAAAAAATGTTAAACTTCAGTTAAGAATTTGCATTTATTTTATTATCAAAGTATAAAATCTAAAAATTCATGCGTACTACCTCTTATGTTATATTATGAATAACATGTTATTGCAAGAGAATCATATACAACTACACTTAATATTCAAAGATCAATTGGGCACACTCAAAGTCATGACTCCATACTAATACAAATCCCCACTCAACACTAATAAAATTGGAAGAGGAGTGATTAGCTGATATAGATTTGATACTACCTTGACCAACCCTCGTGAACATGGAATTTCCTCCTCAATGCTCTTTTCTATTTCTCATTTTTTGAGTTAATTGCATTGTGTCACTCAAATTGTCTTTCCTATTTTTTTCCTTAAAAGAGGTAAATTAGCCATGACCCTTGTCCATGCTACTAATTCCACACTTGACTATTCTTGGACATTAAAGTACAAAAATAATTACATATGAAATGTGAAAAAGTAAATTTTATTTTTTAACTAATAATAAAGTATATCCCATTCTAATAACTCAAATAATTAGTATGAAAGTCACACTACTGAGAGAGTTGATTTCTCCTTATTTGTAATTGCATTCTGATATGGGCTTATTCTTAACGATGACAGCAGGCAACTACATTCAATTTATTTCAGTCTGTTCTCTATTAAAGGCACTGCAATATTAATTAAAAGCAGATAATAGATAAACAAAAAGCAGGACAGATTAGCTTCTTGGAGAAAGGAATTTGAACCACCCTCATGTAAAAGTTGACAAGGATCCATCAACAGTTTTTCTCAAGCTATTTCGAACTGCACAATCTTTACTCCAGGTTAGAATCTTTTATTTTACCACATGCAAAACAAACTTTGAAGAAACATGAGTTGTTTTAAGGGACTTCTGGCTAGGTGAAGTCAGCAGTCCAGAATAGCTGCAACAATGGTCTCTAAACAAGATAGATAAATAGATAAAATAATTATATCTTCCAATCCGTGTAAGCAAATCAAATACAGTTTGTTGCATTTTAAAGGATATATTATAAGATCTACTTGTCTGGGATTGTTTCCCCCTAAATTTGTGATGAAAAGAAAAAATCTGTGGTTTGTGAGTTTTGTTAAACATAAGTTTTCATAGGGAGTGCCTTTTCTTTTTCCTCGTTCTTGGAGAGGATGATATTGATACTAGAGAATGGTGGCTCAGATTCATTGGATATTTTTGTAACTCTTTATATGCCAATGTCATATTTTTTATTATTTGAAAGAGGAAGCTTGTCAGTCGTGGACATGTTTTTTGAACAAGAATTCTCAATGCACACCAAAAGAAGCTGCACAAGCCTTCCTGACCAAATGAAAACCTAAGATCTTAAAAATAAGGGTTACAAATAAAGATTTAGAAGTACATCACTCAAAATCAAGAAGAAAAAATAAAGAGGTTGGTGGAGAAGATGGAAGCAAATGATAGTAATAAGAATTAAGGAACCATATCCTTGGATCCAAAAGAACAAAAGGGTCCAAGAGATTTGTTAAGTTGATTACTTTGTAAACCCTAGCAAGGGGTACAATTTCATCAATAGTGACTTGTCTAAGAGATTGCAAGATCAAACAAAGAATATCAAGGACACTTAGCTCAACCAATTAAATTCCACGACTTTCAAGAATGAGATCCAGGTTCGAATCTTGCCAGTTGATACATGCACAATTGCCAAGCTGTTGTAATACCACTATGTGGTCATGATCTGTTTCAATCTCATATAACTCATTAAAAATAAATTTAAAAGAAAAAAAGGATGAGAATGTTCAAATATGTTTTTCATTCAAAATTTTATGATATGGCTATTGATGATTTGGATATTGTTCTTGGACATCCTTGGTTAGATTCATTAGATATTACTAACCAAGAAAGCAAATATCGTAATAAAAAAAAACACAGAAATCATGGCTCATTTAGCCTTTATAATTCTTATTTTGTGAAGCAAAAAAATCAGAGGTAAAATCTAAGAAAATGGGGGATATAAATAAAAAAATTGAGAAAATTACAAATTCAAAATTTACATTTTTAAAATTTTACCTATTTTTCCTAATTAATTGCCAATACAATCTCTTTGGGCCTTCTCAATTAATTTCCAATAACATGTTTTCAGTGTTGCAGGAAGGGTCAATGGAGAAGCAGGAAGAAAGTTTGCCAAGGAATAAATGGAAGAATAGGCAAAAGAATGACAGAGAGTCCAAAGGAGAACTGGAAGAAAATCACAAGCAAGAACCTAGAGAAGGGCACAAAAGTAAAGAAAACAAATTAATGGAATAAAAGGTTGAAGAGACAAAGAAAGAGGATCAAGCGGTTAAGGTTGTAACATTTCAATAGTAACACCAATATTAGAGGCAACAATCATGGAGACTATGACATGGAGCATTATAAAATCTATAACTATTCCCATCCTGAGAACTGGAAGAAATGAAATGAAATGAAATATTATTAATGTCATCGGTGGGCCAAAATAAGACCCAAGGGACTATAAGAAGGACAATAATGATTGCTAACTAGCAGGCTGAAAAGCCCAACAAAGAAAAGAACTAAGATAAAACCCGGTATAAGAGACGCAATAGAGATTACATGGAACTAGAAGAGCAAAAACTATGGATATTAAAGTGGTGTAAAGAAGACGAGACAACATAGAAGACCGTCACTAGTGTAAATTTCATATGGATGCATAGATGATCAAGCTTGGTATCAACTCTCTAAAATGCTTAGAAGATCATATTATTTGGTTTCCTCTCATGTTGCAAGGAAGAAACATGTTAAAAGAAGAAACAAGTGTCCATTTGTTTGGTATCAACTACATAGGGGTATCATATTAGACTGTATATTGGAGTTTTGGAGTAGTTTCCATGGGCTATGCATAACCTAAGGTCATTGTATTGGTAATAATTAGGTGCTGAAGAGTTTAATTAGGTGAGATTATATATAGACATAGATATCATTGTTTTATAAGCAATGAATTGTGAGATGTCAAATACTAGCAATGTGATCATCTTGGAGGTTGTCCCCTTCAAAAGTAACACTTATATTGGAAGATCTTGTGACTTCATGCTGTCTTGAGTATGGATTGGTCTTGCTCAACCTTAACTATATTTTTTATAGTTGTCTTTTGCATGGTGTATGATTATTTAATTTTTCTCGATAGTGGAGCATGATTAAGTTATTGACTCTCAAGTTTCATAACAAAACAATTGTAGATAACAAATAGGAGAGGCAACATCAAAATAACAAAGAACTTCTTTGTACCAAGTAGCTAGGAGAGAGAATGGCAGCTACAATCGTTCATAACTGATGTAACAAGCATGCACTACTAGCATTCACAATTGATAAGTCGACAATGAGAACGTGGTTATACAAGTCCATCCACAAGAGAGCCACAAGGAAACTCGATGCATAGGAAAGACAAGGTTGCACAATCTAAAGTGAGGTCAATAATGTTGGATACCAAGAAAATCCTGCAATAAATCTATCAATTGTTGCTAGCAATATGTTCTAATCATGACAATGATTACCACCACTAAGGACATAAACAAGTTAGAAGAAAGAACCAATTAGTTTGATATGTCAATACGTATTATATAGAGCCTTACACAAAAGAGTCACAACCTTGCAAAGAAAAAAAACCAAACACCACTTACCAGGGTAATAAAAGAAAGTGGAAAGCGAACCATCTGAGCCCTCTGAAGACAATAGTATCTCGCATAGCTCTCATACTAGACAGAGCATCAAAAATTTCTTCATCTTCCACTTCCCCAAGAAAGCAAAGGCGACAAATGCTATTGTTATGAGAGAGTCGGTGAATCTTTTCAATATGGAGCTCATGGAAGTAGACTCTCACCAGACTCATTGGGATTTGTAATACCCCTATTCACAACATGGGAGTCATAATTGTGTAATCACATGTCAACAACTCACTCATAAGTAGATCATTTCAATTAACACTCTTGGTTTATGTGTGATGTAGCCATGTGGGGATGTAGAAAGATTATTCTTGCATTCGACTTGCAATAATGTTTAAATCATTGTTAATTTGATGTAGATATCTAGATGAATAATATACATTGATACACACACAAGGATTACAATAATTATGAGTCTCACCAATGTGCACATGATTAGTCATAAAATAGGACAAATAAAAATTGAATTCACATAGCATGGTATAAAGTGTTCAAGGTTAATACAAGACCTGCTACCATTGCTATCAAGGTGCCTTGCAAGTGGTTTTTATGCATGAAATGGATGACCACCAAGGTGAATGACAAATGAACTAACCAATTAGAGCCATTACCATCATTAGGGAAGATACCTTCCCAAGTATACTCTTTTTTGAGAATTCCTACACATATCTTATAGGAAACTCTAAAGTAACCTCCTCTCACATAGGTGACTATATGAGTGGGGAAATCCCAAAACAAGCCATAGGAGCAAAGGAGGAAACTCTAAAATAACCTTCTCTCACATAAGTGACTATATAAGTGGGATATCCAAAAACCAAGCCCTAGGAACAAATGAGGATGGCATGGGGAAGCAAAGAACAACATTGTGGGAAGAATGAGGACATAAGGGAGTGTGCATGTCACGCGAGGAAGATGAACAAAGAAGAGAATTTGAAAAGCATCATTCTTAACATGTTTAAAGAAACACAAATCTACTTCCATTTATTGCTTGCATAGCTACACCTATTTCTATGGTGACCAAAAGGAAAAGGGAGAATAATATAATAAAATAAATTCTATGTACAAGCATGTCCAAGCTTACAAGGTGACAAGTAGTACCTTGAGCTTATACTTCGAGTCAAGGACAAAATACATCCATTGCTGACTTGAGCTTATACTTCGAGCTTGCCATTGCCCAAGTCTGGCCCTAAGACAATGACCTACCTTAATTATTCTTGAGCACCGTCAAAGGCGTATTAGTTACAAAATAGCCTCCTCAACTTTAGTATGGCCCTAGCTTGTGCAAAGACCAACAAACTACAACCCTCTCTCTATTTTTGTTTAAGATATTTTGCTTAACCATTTAGGATCTTGATGATGATACTCTCAAAATTGAGAACTGCTAGCCCAATCAATTTAACTCAATTGTTCGATCAATGCGTGTAGCATGGTAGTGGTATTCCGCAGTTGAAGGAACCGAGAAGGAATGCCATTAAATCAACAACACAATTCATCAACATGTAATCAACAACACTCAAACAACCTAGTATATCACTCTAGATGGCTTGCATACACATTCATCTTTATCCTTGATGGCCCTACACAACCCAATAAGTTAGACGACCTTGTTTGTAGTTCAGATGACCTTGGATAAAGTTTAGGCAGTTGCTTCTTTGTTTAGATGGCCTTGGCTTTGCATGGGATGGCCTGGGTCAACATTCCAAACATCCCAATATTTATTTCTATTGCACATAGAATAAAGTGGAAATAGTTCGAACAGTCTATCTACAACATTGACAATCAACTGCTTACACAGTCTGCACAACAATGGCTGAATGGAAATATTATTATTAGCAAGAATACATGTTTGGGCATACAATATCTCCCGATGCACTCATATATCCTCCGTAGTCTTCCTGTGTATGTCCTTTATACAATATTACAATGTACCCTCTTGAATGAATGAGGGGTCCTATTTATACTTTTGGGAGGTAGTTACTCCCTTAACTACCTACTTGACACCTCATCATTTGCTCATATTACATTTGTCATGCATTTACATCTCATTTTATGACTTACTAATTATACGTATTTTATCAATCACTTTATCGTACACATAATAAAACATTACAAAACTACTACATTCCAAATTGCATGTGCACGTACTTGACTTTCGACACACTACGTGATGTACGAGGTGGCGCTTGGGATGGCACCATGTTAGAACTAGCACATACATCTACCCTCCCCTCTAGATTGGTCGACGTCCTCATCGATGACTATTGTTGCTCCTAAGGCCTCTGACTTTGTTGTGGATGAGGCATTGGCTCAGGTGCTCCACCCAACTCCTCAATTTGCATCTTCAAGGCTTCAGCTTCTCCCTTCAAACTCTTTGCATATGCCTAGTAACGAGCCCATTGGAAGCCATAATGATGTGACTTTTACTTTAATTCAACCAACCTAACCTTCAACTCAGCCTCTCTTTTTGCCACTTCAGCTTCCTTCCTTACAACTTCTACAAGTTGCTCATCACGCTACATGATCAGGTGGTCACGGTGAGTAATCTCCTACATCTTCGCTTCAAGGGATTATTCTCTCACTACACACTCTATTTTCAATTCGTCAATCAACCCATTCTGTTGTTCTTGCACTTGCCTTATATTCTCCATTTTTGTTCTACTTCGATTTCTGTTGCACCTACCAAAGTTGTGCTTCCACAAAGTGCAACCCGTTGGCTTGCTCTTCCTCCTTTAGCTTTAGTTTGTTAAACATCTGCTAAAACCTCTCCAAGCCTATTGCCAACCATTGAATCAGATGTGCCAAGAAGTTTATTTTGGCATACGATTTCACCAATTCTGTCTCCAGTTTAACCTTCTTGACACCCAAAAATTTAGGAAATTCGTCCATAACTCCTTCGTCAATGTATACTCTGGGTGGATGTCGATACAAGGTTGGAGTTCCTTTTCGTAGCTCCATTACTTCTAGCATTGACTAAATGTTGCATGCCAACACCAAGTTCCTATGCCTCCGTTTGCATTTGCCATAGTCACCAATCACCAACACACCCAACTTGGAACCCACTCTTGACTCTATCGAACCATCCACTTACCTTCTCAAAAAATGCATCAACATGTTCAATTATCTATTCACCATGGACTAGAGATTGCCTCACATTAGACACTTCAATCATAAAATGCTCACTTATTTCACCATGTTCCACCTCATCATTCGTGTCATCCTAAGTGGTCATCTCTTCAATGTCTTCTCCACCTTGACCTTTCATGTTGATTTTCTTCTTGGCGGCTTTTCCTTCCTAAATTTTTGGTTCTTTTTCTTTGTCAACATCAACTCACTTTTCAATAGTATTTGTTGTCTCTTTACCTTTGTCTAGTTCAACCTCAAGCGGTTGACTACTTACTCTTGGGCATATCCACATTCATCATCATTGTGATATCACCTACATACTCTCCTCCATGTATCACAAGTGCTTCCTCCAATGGTGGTGATGCCTCCATCACATCAACTACAATCTACACATCCTCATCCACATCTATAATCATTGTGTTGCCTATGCCTAATCCTACATAGTTCTGTCTTTCTGGCTACAACATTGCTTCTCCTACATACCAAACTCTTTGCGCAATAGCTTTTGATTGTTTTGGTTGTTATCCTCCCTTAGAAACCTTAGTCAAAGCCACTTTCCTAGTACCTAAGATTGCACCTGTAGTGCCTCCTCGTATAGTCATCCAATGCAGCTTATATTGCTGACCTGCCATGATTCCCTGAAGATTTCTATTGACTGTCCCAACCACAATGGCATCTTGTGGGGGTTCTAAAGGTGGAACCACTTTGATACTATGACATATTGGCTAATATTGTTTCTACTATTGTTGTCGAGGTTGTTGTTGTTGCCCTCCCATTTGCTACCACTGCTACCCCAACTACTTTTGTCTCTTCTCCTCTCTGATCGACTCCTCAATGCTTGGTAATCGTTACTTTCCTCTGTCACAATCTGCACTTTCTTCAGATAGTGCATTAGTATCTCATTCAACCTATTCTGATGACTCCAATGATAGACTTTTTCACTTCTTTCTTGTCACTGCCTTCTTACCCATCATTACTTTTCTTGTTGGTCCAATCTTCATCAGTGGGACCGCATGTACTCAACGAAACATAGTACGCACTACTTCTAGTATTGTCTATGAAGGATTCAATTCGAGAAACTAAATATTTTCATAAGTTGTGGCATCCAAAAGTAACGCAATGGCATGTAATGCCATTGAAAAAAAATTGTATACCACAACAAATTATTTCTCTCCAGCCATTACTCCTTCCATGTACAATATGAGCCAAGTGGGCATTTTCGAGGCTCTTTGTTCACCTAACTAGACAACCTACACAAATACATTCATTGTGCACCTCAATTCATCCATCTTCACATGTTACATATTTAACCTATGACTTCCATGCTTGGTCAGCTTTGCAACTTTTATCTAATTGAGGTTGGTGACTTTGTCAACGAAGTTATTCAACCTATAAGGCTCTACTTCCTCCAAATACCTTCCAAAAAATACTCAGGGAGGATGATGTCTACACCTCTTTGTCACCAAGCATCACCGCTTTTTCTCTGCAACATCTCCTATAGGTACGACTTGAAAAAATCCTTGTCAAAGCTAAGAACTTGCAAAATAAACTTAACTCCTACACTTTAAAATGTTGTCTTCAATTGTTTGTAAAATTCTCTTGTAGGGCATTTACATGCACTCCTTTCCTTTACTTCTCTATTGTGGTAAAGGTGCTACTTCCTTCCCCTTAGCTCGCCTGTCTTTTGGTGTTACAATTATAGACCTCATTCTTGACTCGCCTCCTCCATGCTACCCCATCCTCCCTCGTTCAACATTCATTTTGCACTACCTCTCTCTCTTCCTTGTTCATTCCTGGCTTCTCATAATGCCAGCTCTAACACCTCCACGAGTATGGGGTCTTTTCCCACATGAATCTGAAAGGATGTCTCTACATCATTACTCTTTCTATCCTCTTAACAATCCTTGGCCTTCACTACATTACTTCTACAATCCACTTCCTTGGCTTCAGAATTTTAAATCCTCTAACAACAGTTAATTCCAACAACCCAACTATTCTCCAGCTAACTTGGCTCCAACTCGCAACTCCAAGTGGCACACTCACACTTTATTCCCTTTGTTGTCTTGTTTTGAGTGCCTCTCTTTGCAATTATTTGTACAACTCTGGTGGCCCATATGATTTGACTTCAAAAAGTTTGGTCATGGATGGCCCAGGTACAAACAACCCGGCTTCAAGTGGCTAGTGCTCGAATGGCTTGGTCCCAAACGATCTTGACTCAAACGACCCACTTTGTATAATCTCGTTGCTGTCAAATAGTCTAACTCTAGATGGCCTCCTTGCTTCTTCTCGTATGTACAACATTCTCTCAACCAATTCAAACAGCCCATACACCTCCACACACCAACATTCCTATTGCTCAAACAACGTGTCGTACAGTTCGTACGGTCTCTGAAAAAATATCTACAACATTTGTACAACTGTCACTCTTGATTCTTTGGACTTCTTTTTGCATAAGTTTGTCTAGTCCTTTCCTCCTTTCTATCTCTAGCTCCTTACTACTACTAAACATTTTCCACTTGCACAAGAAAAATAGATTTTACCTACAATAGGGAGGGATTTTCAATAAAACCCTTTCTAACATGTCTTCTCCTTCTCCAATGTAGCTTCCTCTTCACAGAAGATTTTTTCTTTTGTTGCTACTTTTGCACAATTGGTTGATACTTGTCCTTGCTCTAGAATTTCTTCAAAGCCTCGTACTTGCAAAACTTTGTACCAAGGATGCCTCTTGAATGCTCCTCCTTGGCGTTGAGCATTTGAATGAGCAAATGCAAAGCTTCTAGAACCTATTTATAAGATGAAATAAGTAATGGGACACTTGGCCTGCATGCGACAACTACCACTTCACCTTCCATAACTGATTTACGTGCAACTAACTATTCTGCATGTCTTGTCTACATGGCTTTTGCCACCATGCACATGACAGGTCAGTTATAACATCGTGCACTCATACATTTGTGACTTCTTCTCCTATAGGTCCAAATGGCCTAGGTGGCCAAATAGCCTACCTAGATATCAGGACAACCCTTTCAACTACTCATATGGGTGGCTAATAGGCCCAAACAACCTACTCTGCACACCCGAATGGTCTGTCCTATCAGACAACCTCCTTGGTCATATTGGAGGCCTGAAATTATTTTGTTCTAGACGGCCTGATGGCCAAACAATCCACCTCCTCCTCCTGATGATCTCCTCCAACGTCTACTTCGTCATGACTTCCTCCCAGGCTCTACTTTGTTTCCATCAGCACAAAGTCTTTTGGCAATTCGTCCTCTATTTCTTTGGACCACCCGACATCTCTTTCTTCCATTCCCATGCGATTGTCAGATGACCCCTCCCTTGTTGCTAGATGAATTGGGTGCTACAATGGCCTAGGGTCAATTTATACTTATTGCAATCACCTAGAATGTGTTCTAAAGAATCTAGACGATCCAACCCTTGGTCTTGATGGCCTAGGGGCCATTTGGGCTCCTAGTGTTTCTACCAAATGACCAAGGGGTGGCCCAAACAGTCCACCCTATTGGCTAAATGACCTATGGATCATTTGGATATATTACTCCCCCCTACTCAACCAAAAAAGAGGCCAAATGGCCTCCCTCCTTGGAGAGACTGACCCAAACATATTGGGGCTCCTAATGGCCCATCCAAAATGCCTAATCAACCTTGATCAAATGCATGCCTTGAGTGATCAGGTGGCCTTTGTAGATCACTCTGATTTCCCAAGGAACCATTCAAGTTACTTGGTGTATTTCACCTTCTCTCTGTCTGCCTTCTTACTTCTTCATCGTCAGAAGTGTTCTGAATTTGTTGTCGAGATATTTCCTGCAACATAAGATTCGACAATAAGTTTATATTACTTGTTGGTTGGACAACTTGTTACCTCCTTCTCGGTGTTACCTACCTCACTCTTCTTTCGAGTTTCAAGCCTAAACTAGCACTACTCCAATCTTCCTCATCACTATTTGAACTCGTCAGGGACACACTACTAGATTCATTTCCCAAGATAACAAAGCCTATATCTTCAATAGGTAATGTTTATCAAGGTACTTCATGAATATCATGCCATTCAACTTCTCTTGATGAGGTTCTGTTGGCTGAACCGATAGTCTTCTTCCAGAAACTCAACTTCCTACGTACAATCATCAACAATTCCCAAAATCTGCTTGTCCGCCATGCATCTCCAGGGGTCTCTTCCAAGATTGTCCCTTATCCAAAAAAGCTCCTACCAGCTGTTTGAATATCTTGTTGCATCCTCAATAACTCTTGTGCACATTGTCTCTACAATTCAACTATCCAATTTCTCATTCCCTTCACACAAATATTGCATTTCATCACACATTCTTTGTTGTGCACATCTAATGCCTGCTAGCAAACTCGTTCCCTCATATTCACTTCCATCACTTCAAGGCTCATATTCTAGCAATTCCTCATGTCCAACATACATCGTTTCCATTCGCTATATGTTTTCGGCATCAAGTGACCTCAATATTTGTTCCTCAACATTTGTGCACATGAATTCTTCTACATTCTGTAGATCAAGGCTGCAACTCTTCCTGCCCCATTATTAGTTGCATGTCCACTTATTGTTCAACCATGTTAGTTGTTCCTCCAATTCATTATCATTTAAGTCACTTATATTTTCTGCACCATTGACTTCCTTCATACAACTTGACTCTCCAACTTCTTATATTGAAATTCCTTGAAAGGATCCCAAAAACTAACTTGGTGTAGTTTTCAATCTACTCGTACTTGTACCTTTATATTTTGGTTAGAAATTTATGAATTTCACTTGTGCCCTTATTCTCTACAACTTCAACTTTGAACTATTAACTGTCTCGGGACATCGTGTCCTGTCCAGTCTCCTCAATCTCACTACGTCGTTACTCATCACTTCATCTACTTGGAAGGGTAGAACCCATAAGGTTTTCAACTTCCCTGGCTTGATTTCTATTTTGCCATTACACTTCAACACTAAGTCACCCAATTTCAAATTCATCTTCTTTAGGTGCTTATCCTGCAACTTCCAACAACGTTGAGCAACCTCCATGGCCCATTGTGTCATCACTCTCCTATCATCCAACTTGATGAGTGTAGTTAGCCTCTTCTCTAGGCTATCCTGGTCACCAAGACGACTTTGTACTACCACTCTCAGACTTGCCAACAACTCAATCAACACAACTACCTCCTATCTATACATCAACTAGAACTATGTATGGTTTGTTGTCAATTTGTACATAGTCTTGTATGCCCACAAGATCACTGGCAACTTCTCCCAATCAACATCTTCAATCCCACATGTTTTGTACATTATGGATACCAAGAATTTATTTGTTGCCTTTGCCTTCCCATTTGCTCTAGGGTAATACAAACTGGATAATGAATGCAAGATCTTAAATTCCACCATCAACTTTTGAATAATTTCATTAACAAAATGTCCTCCACGATCACTTGTCAACTAAAAAGGCACCCCGAATCTCATAATAACTTGTTTGTACAAGAATCATGAAGTGCTCTTTGTAGAATTATGAGGTAATGCTCTTGCCTCTACTCACTTCAAGTATTCAATTGCGACCACAATGTGCCTACATCTCCTACTAGTTTTCAATGGGACAACAAGATTTAGACCCCATCTCGTAAACAACTCCTGCAACCTAGATAGATGCAATGACATGAAGTCGCTCCACAATGGCTTCACAACTCTTTGGCACATATGGCATACAATCACAAACTCCTTTACATCACAATAGAGGGTGGGCCACCACAACCCTACTAGTAGCACCTTCCTCATGATCACGTCCAGTCCCATATGCCCTATTGCCAGTCCTTTGTGAGCTTCAATGCTAAGTTCACTTCTCATCCATTCCACATATCTATAGATATCCATTAGGTCCAATATTATGCAATAATCCAACTATCAATTGAAATGGTTATGATTTGATGATTATTTTATTTTCCACTATCATCAACTCCTTTGGCAACTCACCCATGCACCTGTACCATGATGGTAGCGTAGTAATTGAAAATAAATAAGCATTCAAAAATTCATCTGACACTCCTACAAGTTCTCTTGAGTGAATCCTTGATAACTAATCCACTATCACATGTTTCTTTCCAAGTCTCACCACCACTTGAAACACAAACTCTTGCAACGTAATGATCCACATACTAAGTCACCCATGAAAAGTTGGCTTGTTGATCAAATATAGCAACTCTTGATGATCTACGTACCAAGCAAAGCATTGAAAAGCAAGTAGTGCCTAAATTTTGTGTATCACATATACAATGCCTAAAGCTTCTAGCTATGTGGTGTTGTAGTTCTACTCTACCTGCCTGCAACAACCAAATTGAAAAATATATGATGCCCATCCTAGATCCAATCACAAAATTTGACGCATCCACATGGACACAAAACTCCTCTCAATCTAGAAATACCATAATGGGTGCGCAAACCATCTTCACCTTTAGCTCCTCAAAGGCCTTATGGTGCTCCTCCATCCACCTAAATGGGATACCATTGCATGTCAACTCATAAAGAGGGTGTGAAACTTGTGCAAAGGTATTAAATCGCTCTTTACATACCACATGATCTAGAAATTTTCCATATTATACAAAAAACTTGCACTGATTTGGATTTTAGAGAGAGTCAAGCATTCTTGCACAACCACATTCATCCTTCCAATGCCTTCAAATGCTCATACTTTCTCTTGTACAAAAATCAATCATCTAGGAACACTTTGAATTTAACTATTGATATTTGTTCAAAGATATACAAGATAATCCTTTGAAAAGTAGTAGGGTTATTGCACAAAACAAAAGGCATTCGGTTATATGTATAAATACCATTTTCTACCACAAATGTGGTCTTCAATTTGTATTCATCAGCAATATTGATTTGGTTATACCTCGAGAATCCATCCAAAAATGAATAGATCTCATGACCAACTACTTCCTCTAGGATTGAATCAGTAAAGGGTACCAAAAAGAGATCCTTGATGGTCACCATGTTCAAACTCCAAAAATCCAAAAAATCCACACAGATGTGGATTTGGTTACTCTACTTCAAATTGATGATGGTACGTGTTGCCCATTTTCTCATCATCAGTTTGAATATTATTCCCACATCCAATATATTTTCTATCTTTACATTGACCAAGGCCACATACTTTATATTCTTTTAATACAACCTTCTTCTTACAGGTTGCACACCAAGAACCAACAAAATATTATACATGCACAAATCAAGTGGAATCCCTTGTAAATCCTTGTATGTCAATGTGAAGATCTTGTATTGCATAATTTTTTTTAAAAGTTGTTGCTTTTAAAACTAGGTCCCATTCGTTCCCGTAATGGATTATATCCTCCTCTCCATCAAATTCTGATGCAAATAGAGTTGCAAAATATGATAGAAAATATTATTCAATTAATCATTAGCTAGACCTTTGGATAGTCTTAGCTTAAATAATTTACAAAATAGGTTAAGCAACTAACTTAACACTAATCACGCTAACTAATCACTCTAACAATAGGAGAGAGAGATACGTGATTCTAACAACTAACCTAGGATAGAGAAGTTCAATTAAACCACTAACCTAAAATATCTAACCTAGGATATTTTAGGTATTAACCTAGGTTAACCATTAAGATATTATGGAATAGTAAATATCTCCATGGTTATGCAGTAAAAAGTAAATGTAATAATCCTATGTAGTATAATGCAATATACTACCTATTTTACCCTAACATCCCCCCTTTATTACATTACTTTGATATACAAAGTTTACTCCGAAATAGTTGAAATTTGACACGTCCAAGTGCCTTTGTAAAAATGTCAACAACATGTTCATCGGTGGGAATGTGTTGGAGCTTGATTTTGTGCTTAGGAACTTCATCACGAATAAAATGACAATATGTGTCAATATGCTTTGTTCGTTCATGATGTACTAGATTCTTGACCAAGTTCAAAACACCTGAGTTGTCGCAAAACATGTGAATAGGAAGTTTCTTTGGTAGGCCCATGGTAGCCAAGATGTGACTTAGCCATATCGCTTCACACACAGCTCCACGTGCAGCACGATATTCTACCTCAATTGAAGATAAAGCAACCACCTATTGCTTTTTACTATGCCATGAGACAGGACCAGATCCAAGATGAAATACATACCCTGATGTTGATTTTATGTCATCTATGGATCCAACGTAATCAGAGTCAGTGTAACTCTGTAAGAAGAATGAGTTATTCTTCTTATACTCTAGACCATAATCTGCACTACCCTGAATGTAGTGAAGAACCCTCTTAGCTGCTTTCTAGTGAGAGACCTTTGGTTCCTACATGAACCGTGAAATATAGTTTACAACATAAGTAATGTCTGGTCTAGTATTAGTCAGATAGATGAGGCTTCCAATCATCTATCTATATAGTGTGCCATCTACCTATGGTGAGTCATCATATCGTGATAACTGAAGCCCTGATTCCATCGGTGTTGCTTTGGGCTTACAATCAGTCATACGATATTTTTCTACTAAAGTCTTGGCATACTTTTTCGAGTCACCCTAAGATGATTCTTCTTTTGTTCTATCTCAAGACCAAGATAGTAGTGGAGAAGTCCTAGATTTGTCATATCAAATGACTCTTTCAAGTCATCTTTCATGGTGTTAACCAATTTCTCTTAATTTCTAGTGATGATCAGATCATCTACATATAACACAAGAATCACTATTTCAGAACCTGTGTTCTTGATATAGAGATTTGCGTTAGATGGACTTCTCTTAAATCCATGCTGTAGTAGGTGACTATCCATTTTTATGTACCATGCTCTTGGGGCTTGTTTTAGCCCGTATAATGATTTGACCAACTTGCAAACTTGTTGCTCATGGCCTTCCTCAACAAATCTAGGAGGTTGAGTCATGTACACCTCTTCTTTTAAGTCACCATTTAGAAAGGCGCTTTTTACATCCATCTGATGTAATTTCCATCCGAACTATGTTGCCATAGCACAAAGAACTCGAATGGTGGTCATCCTTGTTGTAGGAGCAAAGGTTTCCTCATATTCAAGGCCTTCCTTTTGAGCATAGCCCTTCGCCACAAGATGGGCCTTATGCTTATATATGGTGCCATATGCCTTATATTTGACTTTGTAAACCCATTTGCAGCCTATGGGTCTCTTTCCTTTAGGCAAATCCACCAGCTTCCATGTTTTATTCTTCATGAGGGAGTTATGTTTCGCATCCATAGCTGCCTTCCACTGAGGTAGTCTAAGTGCTTCATCAATTGTAGAAGGTTCATTTTCATCATATGATGACAAGTAAACCCTCTCCTCATCTATTTCCATATCATATTCCCTTGCTAACTCTCTATCAACAGAAAGCTCTTGAAAATATGCACAAATATCATCAACTGAAGTGGATGCTTCAGTCTTTTCTTGTTGAGTCATGCTTCATGTCTTTGGACGATTGAGAGTAAGATCAGGTGGTGAAGTGAGTTTGGAATATTTCATTGTGCTTGTATACCATTTGGGAGGCTTTTTATATTATGGAGGAGGAAGTGGTTGTTGCTCCTCATCATCTAGGTATACTGATGTAGTGTTAGGTGTGAAAGCTTCATCAAACACTACATCTCTGCTGACATGTATTTTCTTGGTAAGTGGGTCTATCAACCGATAGCCTTTTGAGAATTCATCATATCCAAGAAAAATACATGGTAGAGACTTCTCATCTAATTTCTTTCTTTTCTCCTTGGGTATATGCATAAAAGCCTTGCACCCAAATACTCGTAGATGAGATATGGAGGGTTTCCTTCCACTCCATGTTTCTTGAGGAGTCATACCTTCAAGAGCCCTTGTGGGTGCCCTATTTAGAAGATATACAATAGTTTGAACAACTTTAGCCCAGTAAGTGTGCTCAAGATTGGATCCCTTAAGCATACATCGAACCATTTCCATAATGGACCGATTTCTTCTCTCAGCAACTCCATTTGACTGAGGAGAATAGGTTGTTGTCAACTATCTCTTTATCCCATGTGTCTGTAAAAATGAGGAAAATTCCTTTGATGTGTATTCCCCCCTCGATCTGAATGGAGGGTCTTGATGAAACATCCCGATTCTTTCTCAACAAGCTTTTTGAACTGTTGAAAATAGGCAAATGCTTCAGACTTCAACTGCAAGAAGAAGACCCACATTTTTTGTGAGTGATCATCTACAAACAATTGAAAATACCTTTTTCCTCCACAACTAGTAGACATGGGACCACACAAATCTGTGTGAACCAACTCCAAAGGTACCTTAGCTCGAAAGGAGCTAGGTTCAAAGGGTACTCTATGTTGCTTTCCTGACAAGCAATATGAGCACACTGGCAAAGTAGATGAAAGAGTAGGCAGTCCTTTCACCATTTGATATTTATTGAGTTCTAGTAAATACCCTGAACTTAGATGCCCAAATCTCTTATGCCATAGAGAAGTGGCCTCTTTTGTGGTTACTACCATTGCAGTATGTGAGGAGGTAATTGCATCTAAGACAAACAAACCATGTTTGTATGAACCTGTTGCTATCTATTTTCCTTTCTTAGTGATAAAGCAACGTTTCTTTTCTTTGTCCACCTTGAAATTGACATTCATGTTATTGTCCAGGATTTGTGGAACTGACAAGAGATTATTTTTCAATCCTGGTACATAAAGAACTTTTTGAATTTTACATTCTCCATCTGGAAGGGAGACATAAACACTTCCTTCTCCCTGAACTCGATAGGTTTGATCATCAGCAATGGTGACCGGTCTACCTTCTCGAGCCTCAAATATCTCAAACCAGGACTTATCGCTAGTCATATGCTTACTAGCGCCTGAATCTATGTACCACATAGTGTCCTTGTGAGGGGAATCTGTATGTGTCATGAGCACTTTGTGTGCTCTTTCAGAGTCTGAACTAGAATCTTCAACTACAATGTGTCCCTATTGTTGTTTATTCTTGTTCTTTGGTTTTCCTTTGCCCTTCTTTTGACCTTGTTCATTGGGTGGTTTGTTCTTAAACCAACATCTCTTGGTTTCATGAGTGTCTTTGTCACAAATCTTACAATATTGCTTCTTCTTCTAAGTCTCTTTGCCTTTACCCTTGTCTTTAGAAGAAGAAGAGCCTTTCTATTGATTCCACTTTTTCTTACCACCTTGTCTGTTTGAGAAAAGGGCATTGTTGGATGCCTCATCTCTTTGGAGTTGATTAGCTTCTTCTATTTGAAGCAGATTTACCAACTCGACAAAAGTCACTGTCCTCCCAGAGACTTGTAGGGAAGTGATCAACATTCTATAGGAGTCGGGAAGAGCCCTCAAAATGATAGAGGTCAGGATTTTGTCTTCCACAGTTTCTCCTAAGGCTTGCAGTTTGGTTTTCAGGTCTGCCACTCTGTAGAGGAATAACTCTACTGTTTCTCCAGATTTCATATGAAGAGTATGAAGTTGTGTTTGGAGGTTAAGAATCATTGATTGATTCTTCCCCTCAAATATGGTATTTAAGGCATCCCATGCCTCCTTACCATTCTTAGCTTCACTGATATGAGGTTGGATATCATCAGTAATAACTAGCAAGATCAATAAGGAAAGTCTCCTATCCTTCTTATCATAAGTTGTTTGATCTGCTCTAACTGAGGTGGGTCTAGTTTCAGCACCAGTTACTATTTCCCACATTTCCTCTACTGTTAAGATGGCCTTCATCTTAGTTTTCCAGGCAGAATAATTTGAACCTTTGAGCAGTTGGCTCTCTGTGAGATACTTGTTGATCATGGCCATGGTGAAGGTTTCAAATTGATTGGACTAAGATGAGTATTTCTTGCAGTATACCCTCAAAAGAGTATATGGAAGATTTTAAGTTGCTCTATAAGATATTTAATGGCACCTGCCTTAACACCCTTAACAAGGGATGAGAAGTTTGAGGAAATTAAGCCAAACAAGATAGAGCAAATTAAAGGGGTAGGTTGAAAGACTTATGATTGTGCTCTCTAGGATATTTAATGGCACCTGCCTTAACACCCTTCAAGAAGGATGAAAAGTTTGAGGAAATTAAGCCAAACAAAGAGAGGTAATCAAGGTGTTTTTGGATTTTTGACCTTTTTATGGGGTAGAAAAAAATTGACTATTGTTCAACCTATGCAAAGTGTAGCACATTTTGGAGTGAAATTTGGATTTTGTGAAATGCTTCTACCAATGTTGTATCTGATTGTTTAATTGCACACAAAAAACATGAGTGTTAGTGCAATAATAAAAACATGAGAGCAACCCAAATTATTATCACTCTAGGTGTCGGATGCAACCGAAAATGCACCTAGTATAGTCAATTTTTGAGAAAGGTGTCGAGTACAATCGAGATTGCACCTTTCTTGTTTTTGGAAAATCCCCCCTTTTTCTTTACAATTTTGCAAATAATAGAATAAAAAAAAATGATTTCTATCCCCCCTTAATGTTTACAAAATTGAGAAATTCGAGCACTCCTTTCAAGACAAGTCGACACACGACCCACGTTTGAAAGGCTTCCAGACCAGTCGACACACGACTTTGGTTTTTTTTTGTCTTCAACAATTTAGCATGAGGAGCAACAAAATAGGTTTGAATGGATCTCAAGTTGACAACAAAAAAAAATTGCTAATTTATGTTTTATGTCTCCTTTCTGGAAGGAGAGAACAAAAAACAAAGTTTGAAGTTTTGGGAAAAATGAGATGACCTTTTATGCTTCCTCAATCATGGCTTGTTATGTGTTTTGCAATAGAATTGTTTTGAGTTGCTATGTCTTATATCTCCAAAAAAAATGAAGAAAACTATAGCACTTTTGTGAAATTTATTGCAAAAAATTGTTGAAGAACTCCTTTTTGTTTTGCAAAAAAAATGAAGGTTATGGGGTTTCTCCGTTCACAAATTTCTAAGTTTTGAAAAATGCTAAAAAAAATATGTTTTAAAGTGTCATTAATTTTATAATAAAGCTACATTTGGAAAAAAAATTATAATTTAAAATTTAACTTTTAAATCCAAATGATTTAAGCTTATATTATAAAAAAAATACTTAAAAAAATATTTTATTAAAGCAAAAAAAAACTTTAGAAAAGTGAAATTTTGGAAAAAAATTTAAAAACCTTCGATTTATCCAGCAAAAACTTGTTTTTGGCGACCCGCGGGCTCGATCTCGCGACGTCGGGGCTCCTAGAGCCCTACCGCTTAGCCCACAACCAAGTGGGCTAGCGGGTAGATCTGGGAGGATCAGCGGGGCCCTTGTATATGAGGTGGCCCTGCTAGCCCAGCAAAGAAGCACCGCCGCTCCTCTGCTCTTCGATGGTGGTTGGTGGTGGCGGTGATCACTCCCTCGCATCGATGGTGATTCCTCCTCGAGCGGCGATGGCACAGGTGGTATTCGGCCAAAAAAAATTCCAAAACTTGCTGCGCTGAACTGTGTCAGCCTCCGGTCGGCTCTGTCGATCCACGCTCCAAGCGTATAGACTACGCTCTCACCCGTTGCAAGGACGTCAAAAACATAGAATCCAAACAATGACAGAACAACGATGCATGACGGGGTTTTGTTCACCTCTTTGTACAGTGAAAGATTGCCACGCAAATAGAATGTTGGGGTTTTGTTCACCTGTTTGAACTCAGTCGAAGCCTGGATATCGTAGTGATCCTTCAAGCCAGAATCTAGGAGAAACTTCACTGGCAGAGAATTTTAGAGTGTGATTCAATCACTCTCCTGTAGATCACCCATGCCATGGACGTCAATATTTAGAAGATATACTGCAGATCACCCATGCCATGGAATGAACAGTTAAGTGCGAACTGGGGCAATTATCCCACATGCATGGGAAAACAACTTAAAAAGTCATTTATTAGTGCGAAACCACACTTTTGGAGGTGTCTCCCTTGTGAGGGAGACTATGCTCCATTGGAAAGTCATCCGTGCGAGTCTGTCGTCAGCACGTGGTATTCCAAAATTTTGATGAAATCTGATGTGTTCGTAGGAGTGCATCGGTAGATCAATCGAACAATAGTGTGCCACATCAGCAGGGCGCCAGGTCATCCAGAGGACCAGTCGGGTGCATGCCTCAAAATATATGCTAGACAAAGCTGACAATAGTGCACCTCGGGTGTCATGTAGTGGCAGGTCAGCAATAGTTTACCTAGGGATCCATGTAGGGCCAGGTCACCAGCAGAGTGCCTCGGGATCCGTGCAGGGTCCAGGTTGGGTGGAATGAGCAATGCTCGTATTGGGCCACCCGACGATGATACCAATGATGCAAATAGAGTTGCAAAATATGATAGAAAATATTATTCAATTAATCATTAGCTAGACCTTTGGATAGTCTTAGCTTAAATAATTTACAAAATAGGTTAAGCAACTAACTTAACACTAATCACGCTAACTAATCACTCTAACAATAGGAGAGAGAGATACGTGATTCTAACAACTAACCTAGGATAGAGAAGTTCAATTAAACCACTAACCTAAAATATCTAACCTAGGATATTTTAGGTATTAACCTAGGTTAACCATAAGATATTATGGAACAGTAAATATCTCCATGGTTATGTAGTAAAAAGTAAATGTAATAATCCTATGTAGTATAATGCAATATACTACCTATTTTACTCTAACAAATTCAGCTGCACCATCTTCAATCCTTCATACTCATCGTGTCATATTCTAATGTCACTTTTCCCATGACTAAACGATGTATTGTTTTTTCATCAATTTGCAAATCACCAACACTATACTTTGCAAAGTTCTTTGGCAAGATAATTTTCTCTTCTTGTTCAGCTTTTACTGTTGGCTTGCCACTTTGACTACAACACAATACTCCGCAAAGTTCTTCGGCAAGGTCATTTTCTCTTCCTATTCAACTTTTATAGTTGTCTTGCCAAATTAACTACATTCACCGACATCATATACACTTCGAGGTCCATCCTGATCATATATCTCTACATTAATACACATGCAAGTAGGGTGGATAACTTCATATTATTCCATATACTAATGTAAGTATGCTATTTGAGTGCCCTTCAATTCTTCCCTAACGAACTAATTCTTCAAATTATTAACATACTTGTGTTATCCTCTCTTGAAAGTTAAATGGTCCTCCCACTTGTGGTTAAATTTTGTTGTGCTTAACCACCCGCATCCCAACAATGAATCATAAGCTAGTTTTTGTATAGCAAGAACCACATAATCCAAAATGAACATTTGGTCAATAATCTTCACTCTTTTGTGCAGTCAAGACTCCTTTCATTTTTATGCCACACTAATTTGCAACATATAATCAAAAGTTAGGAGACCACAATAATGGTGCCCCCAAGTTCTTCCACATATTTTTAGGCAATACATTTACACTTGAAACCCCATCCATGATCACTTGCATCGACTTATGGTTCTGCAACTCAATATAGATCAATGTTGGCTTCTTATTGGAATCGATCATCAAGATTGTTGGGTCAATATATTGAACCCTTGTTGCTTTTCTTGCCTCCAGTTGGCATCATGAATCTTCTACTCTCCTCATCCACCCATTTCTAAAATCGATGTGTATAGCTCTGGACCTCTAGTATTATGTACAGTAAACATAACATCTTCACTTCAACATCTATATCCAATACTTGGGTTACCAACTGTTATATTGTCATTTATTCATATTCAATGTTGATGGGTTCTTTCATCTTCTTTTCTTGGCTAATATTCTCTTTATTTTTCTTTCGCATTTCATTTTTAATTTGTACATGTGCTTCCTATCATTTCTCCTTCTCCTTAGCAAGGTTCGGGTACTGGTCTTCCTCTACACTTGTGCTCAAGTCACCACTAGCACATGTTTATATTTTTATGTTCGTTGCCGGTCTACTTGAGGCTCTTCCACATCAATAAAATTAACATTTTGAAAGTTGTTTGTGCTCACTATTTTTGGATATTTTACCTCCATTTGGTTGCTAGGTACACACCATCTACACATCATTGCAATATTATTCCCTGTTTCTCTTCCCATTGGAGCATTTGTACAATTACGTGTAAAATATCCCCACTCTTGACATCTACACTAAATGATCAGCCTCCCATCAAAGTAATTACATTCATCCTTCAACTCCTATAGTTCTATTCCCTTGTTGGGGTTGTCTTCTTCCTTGGCGATTGTTCAAGTATCTATCACTCGTTGCTTCTTTACCACCATTCAAAGAGTTGGGTTTTTCCTCTTTTTTCTCCTTTTGCACAATCATTTCTTGGTGCTTTGCACTTCTCAAATTTAATCAGCAATCCACAATATCATGACCTAAAATCTCACAAATATTGCAATATTATTTCTATGGATAATTGACATTGGTGTGACCTTTTGATTTACAATAAAAATACCAAATATCCTCTTCATCCTTCACATCATTTATCATTCACTCTAGCTCCTTTCACATGGCCTAGATTGTACCACTGAGATCATCACAGTCACTACCAAAATCATCATCCCACTCACAACTCATACTTCCTCCATCAGTTGTCTTCATATCACTCTCTAGGTTCAACACTCGATCAAATGCTTCTTGGTAAGTGGCTAACAAAACCACTTTCATGTTCTTAAATCTCAGCAACACTCCATCTAGGAACTATTGCTTTTGTAGCCCATCTATCAATTTGTCCTCTATCTTATTGATGAGTTCCTTTAGATGATGATTATATGACTTGATGTTTTCATCTTTTTTCAACTTTGTTGAGCAAATCTCTCTAATGATCTTCGTATTATCACAAAGCAATATGAACTCTTTATTGAATTCAATCCTCAACTCGATCCAATTTGTGAAGAATTATTCTCACTTCAAGTGCCAGTTAATTACTACTTTACATAATATTATTAGGACCAATCTCAACTATGTATCTTGATTAGTAACTCCATTCGCCTTCCATTTTTCGATATGAACTCTTTATTGAATTCAATCCTCAACTCGATCCAATTTGTGAAGAATTATTCTCACTTCAAGTGCCAGTTAATTACTACTTTACATAATATTATTAGGACCAATCTCAACTATGTATCTTGATTAGTAACTCCATTCGCCTTCCATTTTTCGATATGGCATTTGGGATTATCTCTCCCATCTCCAGTAAACTTCAAGAAATTTTGCTTACTAGCAAATACAACAATATTTACCATTGGTGGTGGTATGTTGATTTTATCTCCACTCAACAAACCTTCCATTGACAACTAGTCATCTGTAAACAATCTTCGAATGCTTCCTTGTGTGTTCACACTATATGATCTCTTTCATGAATACATGAGCGTTGGTTTTGGTCTTTCAAGCACTCTCTCCAATGGTTGCCTTTGTGCTTAAATCTCATCCTCTACACATCTAGGCTCTCTCCCCTACACTTTTACTTAAGTTACCAGTTGCTTTGCCTAGTCCTACATGAACCATGTTGGTGCTTCCATCACCATATGCACAAATGTTCTCCTTAGCCCAATATTTGATTGCACATTGTGCCTCCACTTACGCGTCATCCTTCATTGTAAAAAACTATATTTGTAACATTTTATGTCCTTAATTTGAAGTTCCCTCCTAAGGGTTCCATAGTCACTCCACCTCTAGTGCATGTATCTCTTTTCTAATAAAATTTGTTAGCACTCCACCATCAACTAGTGCATGTATATCTTTGCCAACAAGCTCCATTAGCACTCCACCATCAACATGCATGTCTTCCTAACCAAAATGCAACTCCTCACCACCAACTTGCAAGTATTTCACATGCTTTGTACTTCCATGCTCTCTTCACTCTTGGTGTTGCACACTCCTCAAGATGTGTCTTGTCAGCTACTCACCCATCCTTACGCATCCACGTCCTCATGTCAGGTATCTATCATTCACCCCTCTTGTCTCCAAGATACATGTGGTCACTGGTTTGAACTTCTAATAGAGATGATACCTAATGTATCACACTCATGGTATTCTATAGGTGAAGGAACATAAAAGGAATGATAAAGTAAATCAGCAACACAATTCATCAACACACAAACAATAACATTCTGATGACCTACATACACAACCATCGTTATCCTTGACAACACTACACAACATAGTAAGTTAGATAGCCTTATCTACAGTTCAAACTGCCTAGTATATAGTTCATACAACCATGGCTTTGCATGGGACAACCTGGTTCAACAATCTATACAACCCAATTTATACGACTATTGTAAACAAAATAGAGTGGAAATAGTTCGAACAATCTATCCACAATAATGACAACCAACTACAATGACATGCATAATGCTTACACAACCTACACAACAATGGCTGAATGGAAATATTATTATCAACAAGAATACATATCTAGCATACAATATCTCCCAATGCACTCCTATATCCTTTATACTCTTCCTGTGTGTACATTATCTATACCCTGTACCCTCTCGAGTGAATGAGGGGTACTAGTAATTTTAGGACATAATTACTCCCTTAACTACCTACCTGAAACCTCATCATTTTCTCACATTACATTTATCATGCATTTATATTTTATTTCATGATTAACTACATGACTTATTAATTAAACATACATTATCAAACACTTTATTGTACGTATAATAGAACATTATAAAACTACTATATTCAAAATTGCATGTGCATGTACTTCACTTCCATTGCATTATATTATGTACGAGGTGGATCTTGGGATGGTGCCACATCAACTAGCACCTACAAGATGGAGGTAGTGGTCAAAATAGTTTTCAAGAATGACCCCCTAGATAGGCATGCAATTCCCCCCACAATTATCTATGTATGGTCATGCCCAAGAACAATATGACCATCATGACTTAGTGATAAGATGAATTATCCAAGCTTCCTCATTGTCAGAATGGCCCTATCATTATCCACAAGAGCCATGATACGCTAATCCCACTTTGCACTAAGAGATGGACCTTACAACCTAATACAAATGTTAAGCCTTGAGCAATTGCAAGACGATTATATGGATTGATAACCTTGAGCAAGAGACCATGGTAGGACAAACATATATGAGCTAGCAATGTCTAAATTTGTTCTTTCACTTTATCTTTTAAAATTTCTTCACATATGGTATTGAAATAAAGAAGTATTATGAGAGGTATTGACCATGTAGTCATTTAATTTATCAAAATTTGATCTAGGAACATAATATGCAACAACAAAACCATGATATTTTTTATGAGTGGGAACCTTTTGGTCATTTAATAAAGAAGTTTGTTGTGCTAAAGGAATCAATGTCCTTATTAAACCCAAAAGGAGAAACATGTGGTATGGAGAAGGATATTAAAGGATCCACAAAAAATAGGACCAATAAAAATGGAGATAGTATCATCACATGACAATGCTGTCACAGTCCCCAAAAAGTGGTAGTAGAAAATTTAACTTAGGATTGAGAGTTTGTGGAGGAAATTTAGAAGTAACCTATACATACCACTTGTGTATGTCCTACACGACAACACTATGTATTACTTTCCTAAGGAGAATACAACAATGAGGAGCATCGAGAGAATAACAAAAAGAAGAAATATAATAAATGGTGATACTGATGGAATAAAACATCAAGCTGACATCAATATTCCAATAATGTTAATGCTACAACTATGAGAGAAACAACAATATCATTTAACGAATCATGTGGAAGCTCAATAATCAAAGGATGATCACTAGTTAGTGGAGCTTATGCAAGTTGATCAGCTATTACCCGACCTTTAATGGATTTTTGGCTAATGAATTTAAGATCGAATTTAGTAAGGAGCATTATCCATTTAGCGACGCGGGTGTTTTTGTAAGTGTGAGACATCATATAATGTGGAGGATTTTCTCTAGATTTGATATATGTTGTGTGACGAAGTATGTAATGTCAAATTTTATTCATGGTAAAAACCACTGCTAAGCACAACTTTTCTATATAAACGTATCTAGTTTCATAGCTTACCAATGTTCGACTAATGTAATAGACAACTTGCTCTCAATTTTCTTCATTATTTTGTGCAAGCATTGTCCCTAATGCAAAGTATTTTGTTGAAATATAAGGATAGAATGGGACCCTTGAACGAGGAGGAGCTAAGACTGGTAGAGAAGCTAGGTATTGCTTAATGTCATCAAAGGCTTTTTGACACTCATTTGTCCAATAAAATGGTACCCCCTTTTGTAATAGGTGATTGAATGACCTACATTTATAAAAATATTGTAATTACTTTAAGTTAGTTGGGGTAGGTATCTCCATGATGGCCTTGACTTTGTTTGGGTCCACCTCAATGCCTCTTTTGGAGACAATGAATCCTAGAAGTTTACCAGAGGTAACACCAAAAACACATTTCTTAGGGTTCAACATTACATTATGTTCCAGAAGTTGATCAAAAACTTTCTCCAATACACCAATGTGCTCTTGTCGAGTTTTAGATTTAGCCAAGAGATCATCCACATAATATTCGATAATCTTATGCATGTAGTCATGGAAAATGTATGTCATGGCATGTTGATAAGTGGCACCTATAATTTTAAGGCCAAAGAGTATCACCTTGTAACAAAAAGTTCTCCAAGTTGTAGTGAATATTATTTTGTGTTGGACATCAGGATTTATTCAAATTTGGTTGTATCTTGAAAAACCATCCATTAGTGAAAGCATTTCATGGCCAGCACAAGTGTCGACAAGAGTATCGATGTTTGGAAGAGGAAAGTCATCCTTAGGATACACTTTGTTGAGATCTTGAAAGTTAGTGCAAACGTGTATCGCCCTGTTAGGATTATGAATGGGTACCATATTTGAGAGCCATTCAGGATAATCAATGGGTATGATGAAACCCACATTTAGAAGCTTTTGGAGCTCTTATTTGAACAAAAGGGTAATGGTAGGATGCATCCTTCTAAGTTTTTTGTTTGACCAATTTAGCATCAGGATGTAAGGTGATATTATGGACAACCAATCTAGAGTCAAGACAAGGCATGTCCTTATAGGACCATGCAAAAATGTCCTTTTTCCTCTTGATAAGAGAAATTAAATGCTGTTGTTATTCATTAGATAAGCTTTTGCCAAGCTTGACAATTTGGGGTTTGTCTTTGTTTAAACTAATATCCACATTGATGGTATCTTTAATGGACATATGGGAACCTTACTCAAGTTGATGGGGTGTAGGGATCATATGGATGTCATCTAGGATATCATAAAAATCTTCTAACTTATCCTCATCTATGTCTGCCTAGAAAACCTCAAGATTCAAAGGTGAAGTTGAAGGTGAAGGTGAAGGTGGAGGGGATGAAGGAATGTAATTACTGAAGCCCTTAAAAATTCCTCGAACAAGACAAACTTGGAAAAGGATGGAAGCGAGGAAATTTGATCCATATCAATGAGACTCACGTCAATTGCAATTGGTTTAGATGGATCATATGGATTGCAGAGTGGGGTGAATAAATCAACAAGATTCATGTTTATTTATGGGTAAGATGGATAAGTTCTGATGGAATGTAATAACTAGTGCTAGGTGTTGGTAAACCTGAACAACAACAAGCAACACAAATAAATGCTTTTAACTAAATGATATATACATGCAATGTTGAACAAAAAAACATGTTTTTGTTTTATTTTAATTTTTTAAATTTTTTTGGTAGTGGTGAAAACCACTGTTTTTGTGTTATGTACATATGTTATAGGTTTAGATTATAAAATGGATTAATGAAGTGGGGGTGGTGGTTCATCGGTAGGTGCAGCTCGCTCTTGTAGAAGAAGCAAGTAAAATATGGGCTCATGGATGGGAAACATTCTAAGATAAAACTCATCTTGTTCAGTATGAGGAATAATGGGCTCCAATTATTCTTCATATTCATCCAAAATTATCAATATAAGTTTGAATTCTTCATGGATTTCATCATCAAAATCATCAGGATGGAGGACTTCTCCTAAATTTAGATTAAGCCTTTGAAATGCTTGTTCAAGAGAAGTGGTGGTGGAAAGTGGGTGATAACCTAGACCTGAAAAATCATGCACTTCTTGATATGGAACATTAATAGGTTGAGACACTCCCTATCCATGCAATCCTAGGCCATGACCTTACCAATTAACTATGTGAAAATAGCGAGATGGAAACCCTGACATGCTTGGAATATTGGTAAGTGCTGGTTTCTTGGGTTCCTATAGGGGAGCTAGATTTGATGAAGAATCGATCCTCCTATACACAAAATTTATGCTATTTGGAGCTAAAACCATGTTATATACTATTCCTATAGATAAAGGTAGGTCACGTGGGTGATCTAAATCCTTAGCATTAGGAATGGTGAGTGATGTGATGGTGATGTCTTGGACCATATATTCACCAATTCTAGGATTAGTGAGGTGGACCTCAACTTGGGATGATGTGGAAGGACTATGGTTGGATGATGGCTTGAGGAATAGTGAAGATGAAGATGCCTCACAATATGTCAACTTGACTTGTGAAATATTAGGTGATGGCAATGGATTGGATTGGGAAGGTTGCTGAATGGATTATGATGATATGGAAGGCAAGGATATGGATTGACTTTGACCACATGTGCATGTAGTCAATGATGGAGATGATGAAGGATTGGTGATAAGGGAGTCCTTAGAAATGGGATTCTTTGATGAAGAAATGGGTGGCATGGTAGATGGATTGGCTGATGATGATGACATCCGCTGGTATGCAATGTACTTATCCTTCATGAATATATTTCAAGCATTGATGTAAAATGGAAGGGACACATATCATTTCCCTCATCCAAGGTCTTCCAAGGAGTACATTGTATGCCATGGACCCTTCCAAGATGTGGACCATAGTGTGCAACATTTTGACCTATACTTCAATGAGAAAAACAATAGTGCCAACTGTGGAATACAAAACATCATTGAATGCTTTTAGGATGAAGGATAACTTGGTGATATGAGATAGAGGAAGATTCAAGTGATGAAGGGTGAACGTGGTGATGATATTGATAGAGGATTCAATATTAATTAGAACTCTTTTAAATGGCTTCTTGTCAATTAGAGCCATGATGTGCAATGGAGCATCTACTGATTCCGATGATATTGGCTTGATATCAAAGTCATAAAATGTAATGGAATGCTCCATGCATGTCTAAATGCTCCCTATAAAGTTGTTGAAGGTATTAGAATATTAATATTGTAATTCAATGGATTTTAGAATATCTATTAATACCTCATGATGTGGGGGAGATTGTTGAATTAACTCATAAATTGATAATTTGGCGAAAGCCATCTTTAGAATTGTGTTTAACCAACTACTCAATGAGATTACTAGTCATGGAGGATGATTGATGGGGTAAATTGGAGGATTTGATTGTCTAGGAATGTGGATTGGCGATGAAGGATTGGGTAAAATTTGGATGGGAGGTGATGTGGGAGGTTGTGACACACTTGCTTGAGATTGTTGCCTTGCCTTTTGTTGATTATTTTTTTGAACTCTAGTGACCACATGAATGGCACCTACAAACCCTTGGTATTTTTGGACGTGATTAACTTGGTTAGGAGGAGTTTTGGTATTAGCTCCTCCCATATTTGGTTGCACCTCCTCATGGTGAGGAAGTGGTGTTTGAAAAATACCAAGGTTTTGGTTGTGTTGAGAAAGGGGGTTTTCAAGCTTGATCTCCCCTAGGTCAATTACGTATTGAACGATGTCTTTGAATGTATGGAAATTATTAATATCATGACCATTTTACCTATGGTAAAAACAAAATAAATATTCTCGATAATGTTTTACACGTTTAGCAGGATCATATGGTCTAATTTCAATCAAAGCAAGTTTGTTTGTGTTATACAAACTTCAAAAAGGGGAAGCATATGACTCGGCCAAGGGGGTATATTGGTGATTTTGTTGGATAGACTATCACTAGGGATGGTTTTCTATAGTTGGCACTATGTTTTGCATGGCTTGAGTTACCAAGGGTACCGTATGATAAGCAATTTGTTGTGGTGGTTGTTGCACTAATTGTTGTTGAGCCATTACTGGTTGGCTTATGATCACTTGATTAACATAATTAGGCTGATTGGCTGGAGAGGCCTGTGTTGATTTTGCTTAGCCAGAATAATCACTTTTATATTGGCCCTGGTTTTTCCATTCCTTTTTCTTAGGATTAAGTATGCCCTCTTGAATTTTTATTTCCTCGATGACACTAGCTTGTGCTAGAGATTATTCAAATGAATGATAAGTATGTAACTGGAGCATCCAAGAGATAGGTTTTAAACAACTCTTGGTGGATAGTTTGATAAGCTCTTCCATTGGTAGGGTGAATGGAAACTTGGTAATAACAACTTTATAATGGTTTCAAAAATCATAGATTAGACTCATCATCACATTGTCTTAAAGCATAGACACCAAAAAATGAGACTTTCTTTCTAACATTTAGGATTAAACGCTCAAATAATTGGTAAATAAATTGTTCAAAAGTATAAATACTATGACTGGGCAATTGATTGTACCACTCTATGGCATCTCCTCCTAATGTTTGAGGAAATATTATGAGCATGAGAGCATTGTCATTTTGGATTCTAAAACATGAGTGTACAAACATGCTCACATGCTCTTTGGGATCCTCAATTCCATTGAATTTTTTAAACGTAGGCATTGTAAAATCTGCCAAATATGGCGATGATGGTACCAAAATATGAATGGGTTGGTTGATCAACTAATCTAGGGTTGGTTTCTGGTTTGTCAAACCATGAGTATGTTGTATCAACTGATCTATTTGTTGTTGCATGACCTTAATTCGAGGGTCTTCCCCAAGAATGTGGAAGCCTTGAATTACCTAATGATTTTGAGGTGGGGTGGAAAATGTTGTGGGGTGACCAAATGATGATGAGATTGGTGATGATGACTAGGTGAATTTGATGGAAATTTATGGATGGGAGATTGATGATGAAAATATGGAGAAATTTAAAATGAGGTTGATGCATGAGGATTATGGTTGGGTTGGCCAATGGAAATAGGATGGGTATTGGTATGACCTAATGGAGGAACATGGATAGAAACCACAAAAGAATATGGTGTCCATAATGGAACCTGGTTAATGAGGACAGTATGAGTAGATTTTGGTAAAGGCTTAGAGTTCACTTGCACTTGTTGTTGAGCATTTTGATACTACTTAAGAAATTTTTTCAAGTGTTCCCATGCTTCATTAATCTCTCTATTAGAAGTGGAGGGTATGGAAGTAGATGGTAAGGAAGATGTGGTTGGGGAACAAGTTACACTTCATATGGTAACCTGGGAGGTTGAAACTTGTGAAGCAACATTTACATGTGCTTCATATAAGGGGTTAGTGTATGTGGATGTGTATGAAGTGCTAGGAGCACATGAGGGTTGGGGAATGGACATATGAGAGGAAGATGCAACTGATGCCTCAAAAAGAGCATTAGTGTACACCTGGGTAAAGATTTATGGTGGATGGGAATAAACAAGTTCCTGCTGTAAAGTAGGATCTTGTCTAGGTAAGTTGGGGACTGACTCTAAGACATAGTTAGAAGACTTCATAAGAGCTTCTACTCATGCCATGTCTATATGGGTAATATGGTGATAAATGGTTGGTGAGATTGACTATACTTGGGGAACATCCATATGAAAGGTTGTGGGTGACAAGGAATGTGAGGGACCTGCATACAACTCTGCCTGTGTCACATTTAGATAATATACCACATAAGTGGTGGGGAAGGTGGATGAAGGTTCCATTGAATTGTCTTGATTTAATGCTTTCTTTTATTTTCTTGTTAATACCATAAGAAATTAAACCAAAATATAAATTATATAGTAAAACACAAAACTAAAATTTCACAAGAAAAATGAACAATCAATGCTAAGTTTATTCAAACAAGTGTGTCTTACCTCATTCATTGATTATCTCCTTTTAATGTAAATTCATTCTCTTAGGTTTTGATCTTATGTGTTTCAATGTGCTAATCTGAATTAACCAAAGAAAGGTGAAAACTATGGTTAAGCAGGGGCAAGGAGATTATTACTAGTGATGAAATCCAACAAGTTTGCTCGGGGGTGACCTAAGGTTTCTAAGGGCAGATATTGGTGGATGGAGATGAAAGCCACCGTCACCAAATCTCAAGCAATGGATGGTGATGAATTCCAACCACTACTGTTTAATGCAAAGCATGAAGTGTGTGATTCTTTTTAAAATTTCTTATTTGCTATTGTGTAAATACAATGTTAGAAAGATAACTACTTTCGGTAGTCTAAATCAGAAGCCACTATCCAGAATACTAATTTTTCCAAAGGATGTAGATTACACCGCTTAAGACCTGCTCTAAACAGTTGGGGGGTTTGTCTACTCCTTCGTATGGAATCATCCAAGTATGGGGATACTTTTGGTATTTGAATAATATTCCTACTTAGACCTACAAAAATAGGAATCCCTAACCCTATAATGCAAACTAATTATGCAATTTTCAATTCACATGAAATCATAATGCAATATTTTCTCAATTTGTGAATACAACATAAAACCAAAAACTTCAAATAGAAAGTGTAGATGGATGTAATGATCAATATAAAACCTAGGATGCAAGCTAGTATGAATATTTTTCCTAAAATAACTAGTGATATTATTTTTAGCTTAGAAATTTGAAAAAAAATGTAAGATTGCTAGAATAGGTAAATAAAAAAGTTAGGGTTTTAACAGTAGACTTACAAAATAGCCTATTTTTCTGCTCCAACTCTCTGTAAAATGCCTCTAGGTATTTCAGAAATGCACTTGGGAATTTTTGGATATCCCTTGAGTGCCATTGGGCATTCGCACACCTTCTACAACCTTTTGCAAATTTTTGGAAACTCTAAATCCAACAAAAACTGCAAAATCTATGCTTCTGGAAATCCTACAAGATGACAAAAAAAATAGCAAATTAGTAAATAAAGTAAATCAAAGTAAGAAACCCTTAGGAGGTCCCACCGTGATCACCATTTGTAGAGACAAAAATGCAAAACCAAATAACAAGATATAAATTAAACTTAAAAGATAATATTGCATAATGAATGATTTTATATTAATGGAGGGAGCCTCAAAACTCCATTGTTACAATAAGAATATTTGAATCCTTTGATATAAATATACACAATGCTAGGGTTATCAAAAAACCTAGCTACAACATTGGTGGTATCTTCAGAATGCGTCCTTGCTCCTAACAAAAATGAGTGGGCTTCTAATTATCTGATGTTGGGCCACTCTAGCTTAAACAACTGCTCAATGCTAATGTAACACTTCCATATATGCACACAAGAAAATAACAGATAGGTTTGTAGCAACTGTGAGGGCTCCACAATATGAGACCCTCTATAATTAATATAAAACCCTAGCTATATGATGTAAATAACATGAACATAATTGAAAATACATGGAATAAAATAATAAATAAAATATTTATCTTATGATGCTTACTGTTCTTTGATCTATGATATTTTGTTGCAGGAAGTAGTGCAGTGATGTCCTAGCATTGCTCGAGGGCTAGGATGACTACATAACTCTGGTGTAAGATGCCTGTGGGCACTAGACGGTAGTAGAAAACATCCATGGGTGTTTGGGAATGGTGGAAGGTGCCCAAAGGCGCTTGGTGGTGGAGGAGAAGTGCCTGGAGGTGCTCGAGAATGGTAGGAAGCACACAAAGATGTTCGACGACTGAAGGAAAATCTACAGAAGTAGATCAGGTTGAGCGAAAGGGGAAGTGATGAATGTGGGGGCTATGGAAAGCGAGGACAGAGGGTGAGAGTGCTTGGATATTCTAGGGAACTCATGGGTGAATGACTTAGGACTCAGGATACAAATTGCTTAGAAAACTCAGGATTCAGGGGTTAAGGCATCAACATGTCTCCTATTAATAATCCACATTAGAGTATGTTAGGGTTTTGAGCGACATGAATTGTGTGGCCCATATTAAAACATAACGGATGATGGATATCAATTTCGGGTGTGTGGCATGGATTGACATAGATGTATGACTAGGATTAAGTTAAATCGGATGGTTGGGATTTATTCACATATATAATATTTATATTTATTAAATATTATATAAAAATATAATATTAAATATATATTAAACAAATATATATAAATATATGTAATTAAAGGGTGCAAATGGCAAGAAAACCTGGATGGACGACAAGCGGCTAGGTTTGGGTGTCTACATTACCATTTTGGTTAACTTTTCACTATTGATTTTGCTAATCCTATGAATAGAATATTTTACTATTAGTTATAATTATCTATCATTAACCATTTTTAATACTACCTTATTATTTATTTTATTTTACTATTATTTTATATTTGTAGTTAGTTGTTAAAAACACTTACAATTATCACCTCGTTATTTTTCCTTTACAATTTTATATCTGCAGTTAGCTGTTAAAAACATTGTAGTTCTCACCCAGTTATTTTTTAACTACTATTTTATATCTACAAATAGTTGTTAAAAACACTACAATTCTCACCCAATTATTTTTTTGCTACTATTTTATATTTGTAGTTAGCTATTAACAACACTATAATTTTTACCCAATTATTTTCCACTATTGTTTTATATTTGCAATTAGTGGAAAAAAATTATTGTTCTCCCAAGTTATTTTATTTTGTTGTATATTTGCATACTAGCTATTAAAAGACGTCACTACCATTTTATTTATTTTATGACTATAGTGTTTATTCTACTATTATTTTATCCATTTGTTGTTAACTAACAATATCAATATCATTAGTGTAAGTATTTCATATTATATTCAAATTTTCAATATCTTAAATGAATAGGGGGTTGACCTAATATCTCATAAAATCACATATCGTTTCTTATATTAGGTAAATCCCTCTATGCTTATCTTTGTTTCTTTCTATCTATTTATGTAGGGTTCATAGCTACGCTAGAGTCAAGATTCATACCTGTTGTTGTAGATTAGCTCTAGCCCATTACACCTATTGTGCCTTCTCTAAGCCTAGGAACTATAGGTCAAACCTACACATCCACAACACCTATAAGTTTGGGCACTGTAGGTCTATCCCATTTTGCCCATTATACCTTTTGTAAATTGTATTGGATTAAGGCCTCATACCTATTGCTAATAAGAACCAAGTATATTTTTTTATGTATCTTGCTTCCTAATGCTTAGAATAAGTTCCTTTCTACTTGTTTGATTTAGTTGTATCCCATTAATCTATTCTACATTTTATTGTTCTAGCCTTTTTTTGATGTACTATAAATTATATATAATTTATCTATTGATTGTTTTCTTTGAGCATTTATTTATGCTATTATTAAGACTTTATTTTTGTTATTAAGTCATATAAGATAGATTTTTTTTTCCTACATCATTGCTTGCATTGCATCCTTAATTTTTTTTGCATCCACTTTCCTATGTCATTGAGTTGAAGAGAGCATACAATGTGGATATTTGTCATTCTGCATTACTATATTTAATTTCATGTTATGTTGTTAAGGCTTAAGCATGGAGCCTTAGGAGGGAAATATTACTTTCTCTTTAAAAAGTAGGTGTTCATGAATTTACACACAAGATATAGTCTAGGATTTCTTTAAAATGTACGTTACATCCCTTCAAATTTATTGACGTAAGAATAATATTGATTAACTCGATGTGAACAGCTCTATGGGTCATAAAGGTTCTTTATCCTAAGCCTAGCCTTAAATTAATATAAAATTAAAAAAAATTCTAACTAAGACCACTTAATTTTATTTGCATGGTTAGAAAATATTAATTAATATTAATAAGAATCTAAGAAAAGGCTAGTCCTATTAAGGGTTTTTGCAACCCTTTGAATAACCATCATATAAATTTTAAGGCTAAATTAGATATATTATGAGTATGGGATGCCGGCCTCCCACATAGGGTCTCACACATACTTTAAGCCTTCTAAAGAGTATATTATGGTGGACTAGTGGGAGTTATAAGGAGCGATTTTTTATCACCTCTTCTTGATCCTCTGATCCACATAGGCATGAAATGTGCACCCTAGATAAAATTCAATATTGGATGACCTAGAAATGCTTCTTGATCAACCTCTAGAGAAGGTTGGCTCTTTGAAAAATAGAAAGAGGAAAGAGATGTGAGAGATAAGGGTTAGAGAGATTTATTGAACTATGGTCGAAGCTCAGCTAATAATATTATTTTTAGCTACATGAACATAGACCACCCAATACACCCAAATCCTAATAGTCTATTCAATTGAGCTATGAGGAACTCGAAATGAGCATAGATACTTAAATTTTTTTGGCACAATGATTAAAGGAAGCCAAAAAATTTTAAACCTAATATAATTTACTTCAACTGTGGATTAATCTTCTCTACACCAATGATCCCTCTAGTAAGGAGACCAACACTTAAAGGCATTAGATTTACAAGCAACATAATGGGTCACTTCAAATCAAGGGATCCATGGACTAGACAAATATCATTATATATAGCTTTTGCATCCATATAATAGAATTCCTAGAAGAAATTTACCTTAAAAGTTATTGGAAAAGGACTAAGATACAAAAGGTAAAGCTAGTGGAAGGCAATGAAAGAATTTACAAACCTATACGGCTAACAAATTTTGACCTATGGATTGGTACTAATTTTAAAAAGGTTCTGATAATTTCATGTTACCCAAGCTTCCAAAAAGTGAAAGATGGTCAAGAGTTCTAAGATATGCAAAGGGAAGTTTTTGAAAATTGGAACTTCTAAAAGTTTTGACCAAAAAATCAAGGTAAAATTTTTGATATCCCATGCCATCCATAGGTTTTGAGAATTGAGAGTTTTACAAAGGATGAAAGAATATTGAGGGTCATCAAGGATCAGAAGTTTTGAAATTTCTAAAGAAAAAAGAGAATAAAATTTCCAAGAATTGGACCATGAGTCTCAAGAAGCCACCAAAAGTAGATAAAATAAAAATTTTGAAAAAGGGAGTCATGCAAAATTTTCGATGAGAGAAAAGGAGAAAAGTGTTTATAAGACTTTTAATAAAATATGTGGTTTGGCCTGAGAGGTTTGTAAAAACCTAACATGACACGGTGAGAATTTTTTTTGACAAATTTTCAAGTAGAGGAGCATTAGTGGACATCACCATGAAAGGAAAATAGGAGCTACAAAGAGAACAAAAGAAAATTCAACGGCTAACTTATGAGGATATTACTAATGATACACAAGATTCCATAAAGGTAGGCGAGTTGCATTAACAATCCATTAACAAAGAGCCACCCATTGATATCACTTGGGTTCACTAATATAGGGAAGGCAACTAGCCTATTAAAGGCAAAAACATGGAAACTACAACAACATCTACCCAAGCATGACAAGTATTAATTATGAAAAAAGAGCTTGTGCTTAGGTCCCAAGATCCTAGAAGAGGTACTTGAGAAATGTCAATAGTTTTTGGGCATCCAAGGAATCAACGTTGATGATTTTAATATAGAGACTTAAAATAGGGACAATGGCATAACAAAGATAGAATAAACCAATAAATATATAGGGATGGTTGTTGGTCAGAAATCTGACACCACACAGAGGGTGAGGGCAGACTAGTGCTAACATCAAACAATCACTACTTAGCAAGGGCAGGGTGGTCGATATTTGGAGAAGATCGGTTTCTCTACGGTGGTTCCATCCACCTACATAGCAAAAGGGAAAATGGGAAAAGGAAAGAAAGAGAATGAAAAATGATAGGTATAGTCTCATCAAGACACATGTAGGTGTTGCACCTCGGGTAGAAGTACAAACCTAACATCTAATAGATCAACGAACTACACATTTAGTAAGCGCTTCAGAGCGGAGGACAAAGAGTGAATTCTAAAATTGTCGAGTGGGTGTATGAAATCTAGAAAGCAAAATTAGAGTGCTTCCATCCAACCAAATTTAACAAAAATAAATCCTCACCCATGCTATGAATGCAAATTATAGAAACACCCAGTGAATTCCATGAAATACATATTATATAATTATATGAAACCACTTAACTGACCAAAATTGATATAAACACTCATACATTCAATGCAAATAAATAGAGGTAGAATCATAAACCAAATAGTGATAAGTTTATATTTACATAGTGGTGAAAATCTTACATATGAATTGTAATGGCTAAAGAGCCACCCTTGGGAATGACCAACATTTCATTATTTATAAGTATTTTACAATAAATTTGAAATTCAAACATTAATGGCATTAGGCGGGAAGATAGTGCTTGGAGAAGCCAAGTAATTTTCTAGTACACTACTCCTTGGGATGGCGACGATCTTATGGAAGGAGGTAGGTGTGTTCAAGTTGATATGAGCCCTTGGAGCCACTGACATGTCTATCCAAATAATTAATCTTTATCTAACTCACCCCTCCGTCCAAATGATAGTCCTTTTGTTAGGTGAGGAATAACTAGAATTAATCACCTTGGGAGCAATGCATTTCAAATCAATCACTTCTCTGTACGACCACCTGGTATTGAACAATTGCAACAATGAGTACTTCTATTTAAATTTCAAGTGATGGTGATAGTTTGCATGTCGAGCGAGTGCTTAATTTGTCTTACTTTCCACCCATGGAGTCATCAATAAGGAGGGCGGTCACTTGTCCAAAGTTCCACCAAATTTATTCTTTGAGAGTCCCACCCAAGAACTGGAAGGAGTCTTCACCCTTCCTGTGGGTAGAGTTGTACGATGTCTCTGCCCTTGCTGGTCGTTTGAAATGTTTGTCCAACAAGCAGGTGGGTCTTTTGGATAGTTTCACTTGAAGCAAAGGGTGAATCATCTTCATGCTCCATTATACACCTTGCTTCTTCGAACAAGCTTCCATTCACTTGCTGTTTGTAGCCGCCCATTAGTACTACCACCATTTCTTATCTTTTGCCCATCCACTAACGTTCCCAAAACTTTATGGATTCTTAGAAGAGCATCATCCTGCAAGAAGGAAATGGGTGAAGCAATGCAAAAGTGCACCCACACTCTTGGTTACTCACAAGGACTCTTCCCTTAAGGGAAAGGGGGACCCAAAAACCTACAACTTGAAATACACAAAACAAAAAAGAGGAAAGGGATAGTGAGGGCACAAAAAAAAGTAGTCGAGAAAGGCTGCAAGACAAATGAGGAAGAAAGACAAAGGTAAATGGAAAATGAGGGGGAAGAAGGTGAAAGAGAAGAAAATAAGGTAGATGGCAAGTGGAAAAAACAAGCAAAAGCAAGAAAGGAGAACAAGAGGGAAAGAGGGCAGGAAGGAAAACACAGGAAGTAGCAGAAGCAAGAGGAGGAATACTACTGGCCTTGTTAGTTAGCAGAAGCAAATAACTAAGGAAAGATAAGTAAAGAAAGAAAGTAGGAAAATAAACGAAACAAAAGGGAAGGTGATCCATGGGATACACCATAGACCAAGCTTTCATTAACATAGTCTATCAAAGACCATGATGGATTCAAGAACAAACAAAATTCCAAGGGTATTTTCCAGTTCCAATACAACACCTCTTCTTAATGCAATCACATAAAAACCTTATTTGCTCATCACCACTCTTCCAAGGAATCTTTAGTCGAAGCTCCATTCTTGACTTTATGTTCCTTGACTCATGCTACTTCTACCCTTTGGGGTAATTTTTATAGGCCAATTTTTCCATCACTTAAGGAGTGGGTGTTGCTTTCAAAAATGCCATAGGTATCTTTTTTGGGATTGTGCAAAAAAGTGCCTTAATCATAAGCCTTTGATCCATTGGGTATGGAATCATGATAAATAAAGAGAAAATACAAGGAATATGGGAGTGTGTTTTAAATGTGAAGCACTCTGATAGTTCATTGTTAGTCACCAAGGGACAAGATGATGTCATTTCACCTTGTGCCTTATGCACTTTATTTAGCGATCAACTTATGTACACAAAATTTTGGTGTGAGTGGCATATCACAACCTTTAATTTGCTCTGGAGCTTATCCAGTGAATTTGTAATGACCAAACCATATTGTATAGTACTGAAGGCACCTTCTATAGTTCAATTGATGCTGCCAATCATTTCTCCAAGCTACAAAGTACTCACAACTTGGTAGATCATCATGTATACTAGTACTTATGCAATCGATGATCAGTATGGTAATGAATTTTTCCACATGGGAGCATTCTTTTGGTATTGGTTCATGTGGTGACAGACTCCAATATTGCAACTCCCTAGGATCCACTTGCTATGAAATCCTAGCTTCAGACGCCTCCACCATCCTTGCTGTGAAATCCTAGCTTCACATGCCTACTATGCACACCCAAATGGTCTGTCCTATCATACAACCTCCTTGGTAGTATTGGAGGCCTGAAATTGTTTTGTTCTAGATGACCTAATGGCCAAACAATCCATAGCCTCCTCCTTATGATCTCCTCCAATGTCTACTTCATCATGACTTCCTCCCAAGCTCTACTTTGTTTCCATAAACACAGTCTTTTAGCAATTCGTCCTCTATTTCTTTGTATCATCGGACATCTCTTTCTTCCATTCCCATGCGATTGTCAGATGACCCCTCCCTTGTTGCTAGACTAATTGTGTGCTACGATGTCCTAGGATCAATTTATACTTCTTGCAATCACCTCGAACGTGTTCTAAATAATCTAGATGATCCAACCCTTGGTATTGATGGCCTAGGGGCCATTTGGTCTTCTAGTGTTTCTACCAAATGACCAAGGGGTGGCCCAAAAAATCTAGCCTATTGGCTAAACTAAACGGCCTATGGATCATTTAGGTAGATTACTCTCCCCTACTCAACCAAAAAAGATGCCAAATGGCCTCCATCCTTGGTGCGAATGACCCAAATAGCTTGGGGCTCCTAATGGCCCATCCAAACCGCCTATGCAGCCTTGATCAAATGCACGCCTTGAGTGATCAGGTGGCCTTTGTAGATCACTTTGATTCCAAGGAACCATTCAAGTTACTTGGTGTGTTTCACCTTCTATCTTCTTGCCTTCTTACTTCTTCATCGTCAAAAGTGTTCTGAATTTGTTGTCGAGATACATCCTGCAACACAATATTCAACAATAAGTTTATATTACTTATTGGTTGGACAACTTGTTACCTCCTTCTTGGTATTCCCTACCTCACTCTTCTTTTGAGTTTCAAGTCTAAACTAGCACTACTCCAATCTTTCTCATCACTATTTGAACTTGTTAGGGACACACTACTAGATTTATTTCCCGAGATAACAAAGCCTATCTCTTAAATAGGTATGTTTATCGAGCTACTTCATGAATATCATGCCATTCAACTTATTTTTATGAGGTTCTATTGGATGAACCGATAGTATTATTACAAAAACTCAACTTCCTATGTACAATCATCAACAATTTTTAAAATTTGCTTGTTCGCCATGTATATCTAGGGATCTCTTCCAAGATTGTCCTTTCTCCAAAAAAGCTCCTACCACCTGTTTGAATATCTTGTTGCATCCTTAATAACTCCTATGCACATTATATCTATAATTCAACTATCCAATTGCTCATTCCCTTCACACAAATATTGCATTTCATCACACATTCTTTGTTGTGCATATCTATTGCCTACTAGAAAACTCCTTCCCTCATATTTTCTTCCATCACTTCAAGGCTCATATTATAGCAATTCCTCATGTCCAACATACATTGTTTCCATTCACTATATGTTTTTGGCATCAAGTGATCTCAATATTTGTTCCTCAACATTTGTGCACATGAATTCTTATATGTTATGTAGATCAAGGCTGCAACTCTTCCTGCCCCATTGTTAGTTGTATGTCCACTTCTTGTTCAACCATATTAGTTGTTCCTCCAATTTACTATCATTTAAGTCAGTTATATTTACTATACCATTGAATTCCTTCATACAACTTGACTCTCCAACTTCTTATATTGAAATTCCTTAAAAGGATCCCAAAAACTAACTTGGTGTAGTTTTCAATCTACCCGTACTTGTACCTTTATATTTTGGTTTGAAATTTATGAATTTCACTTGTGCCCTTATTCTCTACAACTTCAACTTCAAACTATTAACTATCTCGGGACATCGTGTCCTGTTCAGTCTCCTCAATATCACTACGTTGTTACTCATAAATTCATCTACTTGGAAGGGAAGAACCCATAAGGTTTTCAACTTCCCTGGCTTGATTTCTATTTTGCCATTACACTTCAACACTAAGTCACCCACTTTAAAATTCTTCTTCTTTAGGTGCTTATCATGCAACATCCAACAATGTTGAGCAACCTCCATAGACCACTGTGCCATCACTCTCCTATATTCCAACTTTATGAGTGGAGTTTGCCTCTTCTCTAGGCTATCCTGGTCACTAATACTGCTTTGTAGTACCACTCTTAGACTTACCAACAAATCAATCAACACAACTACCTCCTATTATACATCAACTAGAACGATGTATGGTTTGTTGTCAATTTATACATAGTCCTATATGCCCACAAGATCGCTGGCAACTTCTCCCAATCAATATATTAAATACCACATGTTTTGTACATTATGGATACCAAGACTTTATTTGTTGCCTTTGCCTTCCCATTTGCTTTGGGGTAATACAAACTGGACAATGAATGCAAGATCTTAAATTCCACCATCAACTTTTGAATAATTTCACTATCAAATTGTCCTCCATGATCACTTGTCAACTAAAAAGGCACCTTGAATCTCGTAATAACTTGTTTGTACAAGAATTGTGAAGTGATCTTTGCAAAATTATGAGGTAATGCTCTTGCATCTATTCACTTCAAGTATTTAGTTGCGACCACAACGTGTCTACATCTCCTACTAGTTTTCAATGGTATAACAAGATCTAGACCTCATATCGTAAACAACTCCTACAACCTAGATAGATGCAATGATATGAAGTCGCTCCACAATGGCTTCACCACTCTTTGGCACATATTGCATAAAATCACAAACTCCTTTACATCACAATAGAGGGTGGGCCACTATAACCCTACTAGTAGCACCTTCCTCATGATCACGTCCAGTCCCATATTCCCTCTTGCCAGTCCTTTGCGAGCTTCAATTCTAAGTTCACTTCTCATACATTCCACATATCTACAGATCTCCATTAGGTCTAATATTATGCAATAATCCAACTATCAATTGATTTGATGATGATTTTATTTTCCACTATCATCAACTCCTTTGGAAACTCACCCATGCACTTGTACCATAATGGTAGCGCAGTAATTAAAAATAGATAAGCATTCAAAAATTCATTTGACACTCCTACAAGTTCTCTTGAGCGAATCCTTTATAACCAATCCACTATCACATGTTTCTTTCCAAGTCTCACCACCACCCAAAACACAAACTCTTGCAACGTAATGATCCACATACTAAGTCACCCATGAAAAGTTGGCTTGTTGATCAAATATAGCAATGATAGATGATCTACGTACCAAGCAAAGCATTGGCAAGCAAGTAGCATCTAAATTTTTGTATCACATATACAATGCCTAAGGCTTCTAGCTATGTGGTGTTGTAGTTCTCCTCTACTTGCCTACAACAACCAGCTTGAAAAATATATGATGCCCATCCTAGATCCAATCACAAAATTGGATGCATCCACATGGACACAAAAATCCTCTCAATCTAGAAATACCATAATGTATGCACAAACCATCTTCATCTTTAGCTCCTGAAAGGCCTTATGGTGCTTCTCCATCCACCTAAATGGGATACCATTGCACGTCAAGAGGGTGTGAAACTTGTGCAAAGGTCTTAAACCTCTCTCTACATACGACGTGATATAGCAATTTTCCATATGATACATACAAATTGCACTTATTTGGGTTTTAGAGAGAGTCAAGCATTCTTGCACAACCACATGCATCCTTCCAATGCCTTCAAATGCTCATCCTTTCTCTTGTACAACAATTAATAATCTAGGAACACTTTGAATTTAACTATTGATATTTGTTCAAAGATATACAAGATAATCCTTTGAAATGTGGTAGGGGTATTGCACAAACCAAAAGGCATTCGGTTATATGCATAAATCCCATTTTATACCATAAATGTGGTCTTAAATATTTATTCCTCAACAATATTGATTTGGTTATACCTAGAGAATCCATCCAAAAATGAATAGATCCTGTGACCAACTACTTCCTCTAGGATTGAATCAGTAAAGGGTACCAAAAAGAGATCCTTGATGGTCACCATGTTCAAACTCCAAAAATCCAAAAAATCCACATAGATGTGGATTTGGTTACTCTAATTCAAATTGATGATGGTAGGTGTTGCCCATTTTATCATCATTAGCTTGAATATTATTCCTACATACAATATATTTTCTATCTTTACATTAACCAAGGTCACGTACTTTAGATTCTTCCAATTCAACCTTCTTCTTACAGGTTGCACACCAAGAACCAAAATAATATTATACATGCACAAATCAAGTGGAATCCCTTGTGAATCCTTGTATGTCAATGCGAAGACCTTGTACTGCATAAAATTTTTCAAAGTTGTTGCTTTTAAAACTATGTCTCACTCATTCCCGCAATGGTTTATATCCTCCTCTCCATCAAGATTCACCTGCATCATCTTAAATCCTTCATACTTTATCGTGTCAGATTCCAATGTCACTTTTCCCATGACTAAACGATGTGTTGGTTTTTCATCAATTTGCAAATCACCAACACTATACTCCACAAAGTTTTTTGGCAAGGTCATTTTCTCTTCTTGTTCAGCTTTTACTTTTGGCTTGCCAATTTGACTACAACACTATACTCTGCAAAGTTTTCTGGCAAGGTCATTTTCTCTTTTTGTTCAACTTTTATAGTTGTCTTGCCAAATTAACTATATTCACCAACCTCATATACACTTTGAGGTCTATCCTAATAATATTTCTCTACATTAATACACATGCAAATAGGGTGGATAACTTCATAGTCTTCCATCTACCAATTTAAGTCTGCTATATGAGTGCCCTTCAATTCTTCCCTAATGAACTAATTCTTCAATTATTAACATACTTGTGTTGTCCTCTCTTGAAAGTTAAACGATCCTCCCACTTGTGGTTACCTTTTTTTGTGCTTAACCACCCACATCCCAAAAATGCATCATAAGATAGCTTTTGTATAGCAAGAACCACATAATCCAAAATGAACATTTGGTCAATAATCTTCACTCTTTTTTGTAGTCAAGACTCCTTTCATTTCTATGCCACACTAATTTACAACATATAGTCAAAAGTTAGGAGACCAAAATAATGGTGCCCCCAAGTCATTCCACATATTTTTAGGCAATTCATTTATACTTGAACCCCCATCAATGATCACTTGCATCGACTTATGGTTCCGCAACTCAATATAGATCAATGTTGGCTTCTTCTTGGAATAGATCATCAAGATTGTTGGGTCAATGTATTGAACCCTTGTTACTTTTCTTACCTCTAGTTGGTGTCATGACTCTTCTACTCTCCTCATCCATCCATTTCTAAAACCGATGTGTACAGCTTTGGACCTCTAGTATTATGTATAGTAAACATGACATCTTCACTTCAACATCTATATCCAATACTTGGGTTACCAAATTTTATATTGTCATTTATTCATATTCAATGTCGATGGGTTCTTTCATCTTCTTTTCTTTGCTAATATGCTCTTTATTTTTATTTCACATTTCCTCTTCAATTTGTACATGTGCTTCTTGCCATTTCTCCTTCTCCTTAGCAAGGTTCAGGGACTGCTCTTCCTCTTCACTTGTGCTCAAGTCAACACTAGCACATGTTTATCTTTTTATGTTTGTTGCTGGTCTACTTGAGGCTCTTCCACATCAATAAAATTAACATTTTGAAAGTTGTTCGTGCTCACATTTTTTGGACAGTTTACCTCCATTTGGTTGCTAGGTACACACCATCTACACATCATTGCAATATTGTTCCCTATTTCTCTTCCCGTTGGAGCATTTGTACAATTACGTGTAAAATATCCCCACTTTTGACATCTACACTAAATTATCAGCCTCCCATAAAAGTCATTACATTCATCCTTCACCTCCTATAGTTCTATTCCCTTGTTGTGGTTGTCTTCTTCCTTGGCGATTGTTCAGGTATCTATCAATCGTTGTTTCTTTGCCACCCTTCAAAGAGTTGGGTTTTTCCTCTTTTTTCTTCTTTTGCACAATCATTGCTTGATGCCTTGAACTTGTCAAATTTAATCAAAAATCCACAATAGCATGACCTATAATCTCACAAATATTGCAATATTCTTTCTATGGATAATTGACATTGGTGTGACCTTTTGATTTATAATCAAAACACAAAATATACTCTTCAACCTTCACATACTTTATCATTCACTCTAGATCCTTTCACATGGCCTAGATTGTACCACTGAGATCATCACAGTCACTAGCAAAATCATCATCCCACTCATAACTCATACTTCCTCTATAAGTTGTATTAATATCACTCTCTAGGTTCAACAATCGATCAAATGCTTCTTGGTAAGTGGCTGACGAAACCACATTCATCTTCTTAAATTTTGGAAACACTCCATCTAGGAACCATTGATTTTGTAGCCCATATACCAATTTGACCTCTATCTTATTGATGAGTTCCTTTATATGATGATTATATGACTTGACATTTTCATCATTTTTCAACTTTGTTGAGAAAATTTCTCTAATGATATTCGTATTATCACAAAGCAATATGAACTCTTTATTGAATTCAATCCTCAACTCGATCCAATTCGTGAAGAATTCTTCTCTCTTCAAGTGTCAATTAATTTCTACTTTACATAATATTATTAGGACCAATATCAACTATGTATATTGATTAGTAACTCCATTCGCCTTCCATTTTTTGATATGGCATTTGGGATCATCTCTCCCATCTCAAGTGAATTCAAGAAATTTTGCTCACTAGCACTAAAATAATATTTACCATTGGTGGTGGTATGTTGATTTTATCTCCACTCAAAAAACCTTCCATTGACAACTAGTCATCTACAAACAATCTTCGAACGCTTCCTTGTGTGTTCACACTATATGATCTCTTTCATGAATACATGAGCGTTGGTTTTGGTCTTTCAAGCACTATCTCTAATGGTTGCCTTTGTGCTTAAATATCATCCTCTGCACATCTAGGATCTCTCCCTTACACTTGTACTTGAGTCACCAGGTGCTTTACCTCGTACTATATAAAACACGTTGGCGCTTCCATCACCACATGCACAAATGTTATTCTTAGCCCAATTTTTGATTTCACATTGCGCCTCCACTTGCACGCCATCCTTCATCATCAAAAAATATGTTTATTACATTTCATGTCCTTCATTTGAAGTTCCCTCCTAAGGTTCCACACTCGCTCCACCTCTAGTGCATGTATCTCTTTTCCAATAAATTTTTTAGCACTCCACCATAAAATAGTGCATGTATCTCTTTGCCAACAAGCTTCATTAGCACTCCACCATCAACATGCATGTCTTCCTAACCAACATGCAACTCCTCACCACCAACTTGGAAGTCTTTCACATGCTTTGTACTTCCATGCTCTCTTCACTCTTGGTGTTGCGCACTCCTCAAGATTTGTCTTGTCAGCTACTCACCCGTCCTTACGCATCCACATCCTCATATCAGGTATCTATCATTCACCCCTCTTGTCTCCAAGATACATGTGGTCTCTGGTTTGAAATTCTAATGGAGATGATACCTAATGTATCACATTCATGGTATTATATAGTTTAAGGAACATAGAAAGAATGACAGAGTAAATCAGCAACACAAATCATCAAAACACAAATAACAACATTATGATGACCTACATACATAACCATCATTATCCTTGACAACACTACACAACATATTAAGTTAGATAGCCTTATCTATTGTTCAAACTACCTAGTATATAGTTCACACAACCATGGCTCTGAATGGGATAGCCTAGTTCAACAATCTATACGACCCAATTTATACGACTATTGTAAACAAAATAGAGTGGAAATAGTTTGAACAATCTATCCATAACAATGACAACCAACTAAAATCACATGCACAATGCTTATAGAACCTACACAATAATGGTTGAATGGAAATATTATTATCAACAAGAATACATATCTAGCATACAATATCTCCCAATGCACTCCTATATCCTTTATACTCTTCCTGTGTGTACATTATCTATACCCTATACCCTCTTGAGTGAATGAGGGGTCCTAATTGTACTTTTAGGACACAATTACTCCCTTAATTACCTACCTAAAATCTCATAATTTTCTCACATTACATTTATCATGCATTTACATTTTATTTCATGATTAACTACATGACTTATTACTTAAACATACATTATCAAACACTTTATTGTACGTATAATAGAACATTATAAAACTACTACATTCAAAATTGCATGTGCACTTACTTCACTTCCATCGCATTATATTATGCACGAGGTGGCTCTTGGGATGGTACCACATCAACTAGCACCTACAAGATGGAGGTAGTAGTCAAAATAGTTTTCAAGAATGACCCCCTAGATAGGCATGAAATTCCCCCCAAAATTATCTATGTATGGTCATGCCCAAGAAAAATATGACCATCACGACTTAGTGATAATATGAATTATCCAAGATTCCTCATTTTTAGAATGGCCCTATCATTATCTACAAGAGCCATGATACACTAATCCCACGTTGCACTAAGATATGGGCCTTGCAACCTAATACAAATGTTAAGCCTTGAGCAATTGCATGACAATTATATGGATTGATAACCTTGAGCAAGAGACCATGGTAGGACAAACATATATGAGCTAGCAATGTCTAAATTCCTTCTTTCCCTTTATCTTGTAAAATTACTTCACATGTGGGATTGAAAGAAAGAAGTATTATAGGAGGTATCGACCATGTAGTTATTTAATTTATGAAAATTTGATCTAGGAACATAAGATGCAAAAACAAAACCATGATATTTTTTATGAGTGGGGACCTTTTGGTCATTTAATAAAGAAGTTTGTTGCGATAAAGGCATCAATGTCCTTATTAATCCCAAAAGGAGAAACATGTGGTATGGAGAAGGATATTAAAGGATCCACAAACAATATGACCAATAAAAATGGAGATAGTATCATCACAAGACAGTGCTGTCACAGTCCCCAAAAAAGTGGTAGTAGAAAATTTAACTTAGGATTGAGAGTTTGTGGAGGAAATGTAGAAGTAACCTATACATACCACTTGTGCATGTCCTACACGACAACACTGTTTATTACTTTCCTAAAGGGAAGAAAACAATGAGGAGCATCAAGAGAATAACAAAAAGAAGAAATCTAATAAATGGTGATACTGATGGAATAAAACATCAAGTTGACCTCAATATTCCAATAATGTTAATACTACAACTATGAGAGAAACAACAATATCATTTAATGAATCATGTGGGAGCTCAATAATCAAAGGATGATCACTAGTTAGTGGAGCTTATGCAATTTGATCGATTATTACCTAACCTTTAATGGATTTTTGGCTAATGAATTCAAGGTCGAATTTAATAAGGAGCATTATCCATTTAGCAGTATGGGTGTTATTGTAAGTGCGAGACATCATATAACGTAGAGGATTTTCTCTAGATATGATATATGTTGTGTGACTAAGCATGTAATGTCAAATTTTATTAGTGGTTAAAACCACTACTAAGCACAACTTTTCTATATAAGTGTATCTAGTTTCATAGCTTACCAATGTTCGACTAATGTAATAGACAAATTGCTCTCAATTTTCTTCATTCTTTTGTGCAAGCATTGTCCCTATTGCAAAGTCTATTGCTGAAATATAAATATAGAATGAGACCCTTAGACAAGGAGGAACTAAGATTGGCAGAGAAGCTAGGTATTGCTTAATGTCATCAAAGGATTTTTGACACTCATCTGTCCAAGAAAATGGTACCTCCTTTTGTAATAGGCGATTGAATGGCCTACATTTATCAAAAATTTGCATAATGAAATGACATATCGATTGAATATTTCCTTATAAACTACGTAATTACTTTAAGTTAGTTGGGGGAGGTATCTCCATGATGGCCTTGACTTTGTTTGGGTCCACCTCAATGCCTATTTTGGAGATAATGAATCCTAGAAGTTTACCCAAGGTAACACCAAAGACACTTTTCTTAGGGTTCAACCTTACATTATGTTCTAGAAGTTGATCAAAAAATTTCTCCAATACAACAATGTTATCTTGTAGAGTTTTAGATTTAGCCAAGATATCATCCACATAATATTCAATAATCTTATGCATGTAGTCATGCAAAATGTATGTCATGGCACATTGATAAGTGGCACCTATATTTTTAAGGCCAAAGAGCATCACCTTGTAACAAAAAGTTCCCCAAGGTGTAGTGAATGTTGTTTTGTGTTGGACATCAAGATTTATTCAAATTTTTATATATTGAAAAACCATCCATTAGTGAAAGCATTTCATGGCCAGTGTAAGTGTCGACAAGAGTATCGATGTTTGGAAGAGGAAAGTCATCCTTAGGACACACTTTTTTGAGATCTTGAAAGTCAGTGCAAATGCGTATCGCCCCGTTAGGATTATGAACGGGTACCATATTTGAGATCCATTCAGGATAATCAATGGGTATGATGAAACCCACATTTAGAAGCTTTTGGAGCTCTTCTTTGAAAAAAAAGGCAATGGTAGGATGCATCCTTCTAAGTTTTTTGTTTGACCAATTTATTATCAAGATGTAAGGTGATATTAGAGACAACCAAGCTAGAGTCAAGACCAGGCATGTCCTTATAGGACCATGCAAAAATGTCCTTTTTCCTCTTGAGAAGAGTAATTAAATGCTCTTGTTATTCATTAGATATGCTTTTGCCAAGTTTGATAATTTGGGAATTGTCTCTATTTAAACTAATATCCACATCGATGGTATCTTTAATGGACATATGAGAACATTAATCAAGTTGATGGGGTGTAGGGATCAGATGAATGTCATCTAGGATGTCATCAAACACTTATGACTTATCCTTATCTATGTTTGCCTAGAAAACCTCAGGATTCAAAGGTGAAGTTGAAGGTGAAGGCGAAGGTGGATGGGATAAAGGAATGTAATTAGATGAAGCCCTTAAAAATTCCTCAAACAAGACAAACTTGGAAAAGGATGGAAGCGAGGAAATCCGATCCATATCAATGAGACTTATGTCAATTGGAATTGGTTTAGATGGATCATATGGATTGCAGAGTGGGGTGAATAAATCAACAAGATTCATGTTGATTTATGGGCAAGATGGATAATTTTTGATGGAATGGATGGAATGTAAGAACTAGTGCTAGGAGCTTGGTAAACTTGAACAACAACAAGCAATACAAATAAATGCATTTAACTAAATGATATATACATGCAATGTTGAAAAAGAAAACATGTTTTTGTTTGATTTTTATTTTTTTAATTTTTTTTGGTAGTGGTGAAAACCACTGTTTTTGTGTTATGTACATATGTTACAGGTTTGGCTTATGAAATGGATTAATGAAGTGGGGGTGGTGGTTCACCGGTAGGTACAACTCGCTCTTGCAAAAGAAGCAAGAAAAATATAGGCTCATGGATGGGAAACATTCTAAGATAAAACTCATCTTGTTCAATATGAGGAATAATGAGCTCCAAATATTCTTCATATTCATCCAAAATTATCAATATAAGTTCAAATTCTTCATGGATTTCATCATCAAAATCATTGGGATGGAGGGATTCTTCTCCTAAATTTAGATTAAGCCTTTGAAATGCTTGTTCAAGAGAAGTGGTGGTCGAAAGTGGGTGATAACCTATACATGAACAATCGTGCACTTCTTCATATGGAACATTAATAGGTTGAGACACTTCCTATCCATGCAATCCTAGGCCATGACCTTACCAATTAACTATGTGAAAATAGCGAGATGGAAACCCTAACATGTTTGGAATATTGGTAAGTGATGGTTCATTGGGTTCATCTAGGGGAGATAGATTTGATGAAGAATCAGTCCCCCCATACACAAAATTTATGCTATTTGGAGCTGAACCTATGTTATATAGTATTCCTATGCATAAAGGTAGGTCGCGTGGGTGGTTGAAATCCTTAGCATTAGGAATGGTGAGTGATGTGATGGTGATGTATTGGACTTATATTCACTAATACCAGTATTAGTGAGGTGGACCTCAACTTGGGATGATTTGGAAGGACTATGGTTGGATGATGGATCGAGGAATAGTGAAGATGGAGATGCCTCACAATATGTCAACTTGACTTGTGAAACATTAGGTGATGGTGATGGATTGGATTGGGAAGGTTGCTGAATGGATTATGATGATGTGGAAGGCAAGGATATGGATTGACTTTGACCACATGTGCATGTAGTCAATGATGGATATGATGAAGGATTGGTGATAAGGGAGTCCTCAAAAATGGGATCCTTTGATGAAGAAATGGGTGGTATGGTAGATGGATTGGCTGATGGTGAAAGAAAAAGGTGGGTGGAAGGAAGCATGGATTCATAAGAATTTGAAATGAAATTGCAATACTTGAATGGTTTGACATTTGTTGGTATGCAATGTACTTGTACCTCATGAATATATTTCAAACATTGATGTAAAATGGAAGGGACACATCTCATTTCCCTCATCTAAGGTCTTCCAAGGAGTACATTGTATGCCATGGACCCTTCCAAGATGTGGAACATAGTGTGCAAAGTTTTGACCTCTACTTTAATGGGTAAAACAACAGTGCCAATTGTGGAACACAAAGCATCGTTGAATGCTTTTAGGGTGAAGGATAACTTGGTGATATGAGATAGAGGAATATTCAAGTGATGAAGGGTGAACATGGTGATGATATTAATAGAGGAGTCAATATTAATTAGAACTCTTTTAAATGGCTTCTTGTCAATTAGAGCCATGATGTACAATGGAGGATCTATTGATTCCGATGATATTGGCTTGATCTCAAAGTCATAAAATGTAATGGAAGGCTCCATGCATGTTTGAATGCTCCCTACAAGGTTGTTGAAGGCATTAGAATATTAAGATTGTAATTCAATGGATTTCAGAATATCTATTAATGCCTAATGATGTGGGGGAGATTGTTGAATTAACTCATAAATTGATAATTTTGCGGAAGCCATATTTAGACTTGTGGTTAACCAACTACTCAATGAGATGACTGGTCATGGAGGGTGATTGATGGGGTAAATAGGAGGATTTGATTGTCTAGGAATGTGGATTGGGGATGAAGGATTGGGGAATATTTGGATGGGAGGTGATGTGGGAGGTTGTGACACACTTGCTTGAGATTGTTGCCTTACCTTTTGTTGATTATTTTTTTGAACTCTAGTGACCACATGGATGGACCCTACAAACCCTTGGTATTTTTGGACATGATGAACTTGTTTAGGAGGATTTTTGGTGTTAGATCCTCCCATATTTGGTTGCACCTCCTCATGGTGAGGAAGTGGTGTTTAAAAAATACCAAGGTTTTGGTTTTGTTGAGCAAGGGGGTTGTCAAGCTTGATCTCCCCTAGGTCAATTAGGTCTTGAGGGATGTCTTTGAATGCATGAAAATTATTAATATCATGCCCATTTTACCTATGGTAAAAACAAAATAAATATTCTCGATAATGTTTTACACGTTTAGCGATATCATATGGTCTAATTTTGAGCAAAGCAAGTTTGTTTGTGTTATACAACCTTCGAAAAAGGGAAGCATATGACTCGGCCAAGGGGGTATATTGGTGATTTTTTTGGATAGACTGTCACTAGGGATGGTTTTCTATAGTTGGCACTGTGTTTTGCATGGCTTGAGTTACCGAGGGTACCGTATGATAAGCAATTTGTTGTGGTGGTTGTTGCACTAATTTTTGTTGAGCCATTAATGGCTGAATTATGATCACTTGATTAACATAATTAGGCTGATTGGTCAGAGTGGCCTGTGTTGATTTTTCTTGGCCAGAATAATCACTTTTATATTGGCCCTTGTTTTGCCATTCTTTTTTCTTAAGCTTAAGTATGCCCTCTTGGATTTTTATTTCCTCAATGACACTAGCTTGTGCTAGAGCTTCTTCAAATGAATGATAAGTCTGTAATTGGAGCATCCAAGAGATAGGTGTTAAACAAATATTGGTGGATAGTTTGATAAGATCTTCCATTGGTAGGGTGAATGGAAACTTGGTAATAACAACTTTATAATGGTTTCAAAAATCATAGATAGACTCATCATCACACCGTATTAAAGCATAGACACCAGAAAATGAGACTTTCTTTCTAACATTTAGGATTAAACGCTCAAAGAATTGGTCAATAAATTGTTCAAAGGTATAAATACTATGACTGGGCAATTGATTGTACCACTCTATGGCATCTCCTCCTAATTTTTGAGGAAATATTTTGAGCATGAGAGCATTGTCATTTTGGATTCTAAATTATGAGTGTATAAACGTGCTCACATGCTCTTTGGGATCCTCAATTCCCTTGAATTTTTCAAACTTAGGCATCGTAAAATCTACCAAATATGGAAATGATGGTACCAAAGGATTAATGAGTTGGTTGATCAGCTAACATAGGGTTGTTTTCCGGTTTGTCAAACCAGGAGTATGTTGTATCAACCGATCTATTTGTTATTGCATGGCCTTAATTCGAGGGTCTTCGCCAAGAATGTGGAAGCCCTGAATTACCTAATTATTATGAGGTGGGGTAGAAAATGTTGTCGGGTGATCAAATGATGATGAGATTGGTGATGATGACTAGGTGAATTTGATGGAAATTGATGGATGGGAGATTGATGATGAAAATATGGAGAAATTTAAAATGAGGTCGATGCATGAGGCTTATGGCTGGGTTGGCCAATGGAAATAAGACGGGTATTGGTACAACCTAATGGAGGAACATGGATAGAAACCACAAAAGAATATGGTGTCTATAATGGACCTTGTTTAATGAGGACAATCTGAGTAGAGTTTGGTAAAGGCTTAGGGTTCACTTGCACTTGTTGTTGAGCGTTTTGATACTACTTAAGCAAATTTTTCAAGTGTTCCCATGCTTCATTAATATCTCTATTAGAAGTAGAGGTTATGGAAGTATATGGTAAGAAATATGTGGTTGGGGAACAAGTTACACTTTGTATGGTAACTTGGGAGGCTAAAAATTGTGAAGCAACATTTACATGTGCTTCATAGAAGGGGTTAGTGTATGTGGATGTGTATGAAGTGCTAGGAGCACATGAGGGTTGGGAAACAGACATATGAGAGGAAGATACAACTGATGCCTCAAAAAGAGGGTTAGTGTACACTTGGGTAAAGTTGGATGGTGGATGGAAATAAACAAGTTCCTACTGTAAAGTAGGATCTTGTCTAGGTGAGTTGGGGACTAACTCTAAGACATAGTTAGAAGACTTCATAAGAGCTTCTACTCGTGCCATGTCTATATGGGTAATATGGTGATATATGGTTGGTGAGATTGACTGTGGGTGATAAGGAATGTGAGGGACCTGTAGACAACTCTGCCTATGTCACATTTAGGAAATCTACCACAGAAGTGGTGGGTAAGGTGGATGAAGGTTCCATTTAATTGTCTCAATTTAATGCTTTCTTTTGTTTTCTTGTTAATACCATAAGCAATTAAACCAAAAAACAAAATATATAGTAAAACACAAAACTAAAATTTCACAAGAAAAATAAACAATCAATGCTAAGTTTATTCAACAAATATGTCTTACCTCATTCATTGATTATCTCCTTTTAATGTGAATTCATTCTCTTAGGTTTTGATCTTGTGTGTTTCAATGTGCTAATGTGAATTAACCAAAGAAAGGTAAAAAATATGGTTAAGCTAGGGCAACAAGATTCTTGCTGGTGATGAAATCTAGCAAGTTTGCTCGAGGGTGACCTAAGGTTTCTAAGGGCAGATATTGGTGGATGGAGATGAAAGCCACCATCACCAAATATCAAGAAATGGCTGGTGATGAATTCCAACCACTACTGTTTAATGTGAAGCATGACGTGTGTGATTCTTTTTAAAATTTTTTATTTGCTATTGTGTACATACAATGTTAGAAAGATAACTACTTTTGGTAATCTAAATCAGAATCCACTCTTTAGAATACTAATTTTTCCAAAGGATGTAGAGTACACCACTTAAGACCTGCTCTAAACAGTTGGGGGATTCGTCTACTCCTCTGTATGAAATCATCCAAGTACGGGGATAATTTTGGTATCTAAATAATATTCGTACTTAGACTTACAAAAATAGGAATCCCTAACCCTATAATGCAAACTAATTATGCAATTTTCAATTCACATGAAATCAGAATGCAATATTTTTTCAATTTGTGAATACAACATAAAACCAGAAACTTCAAATAGAAAGTGTAGATGGATGTAATGATCAATATAAAACCTAAGATGAAAGCTAGTATGAATATTTTTCCTAAAATAATTAGTGATATTATTTTTAGCTTAGAAATTTGAAAAAAAAATGTAAGATTGCTAGAATAGGTAAACAAAAAAGTTAGGGTTTTAATAGTAGACTTACAAAATAGCCTATTTTTCTGCTCCAACTCTCTGTAAAACACCTCTAGGTATTTTGGAAATGCACTTGGAAATTTTTGGATATCCCTTGTGTGCCATTGGGCATTTGCGCACCTTCTACAACCTTCTGCAAATTTTTGAAAACTCTAAATCTAGCAAAACTTGCAAAATCTATGCTTCTAGAAATCCTACAAGATGACACAAAAAATAGCAAATTAGTAAATAAGGTAAATAAAAGTAAGAAACCCTTAGGGGGTCCCACTGTGATCACCATTTGTAGAGACAAAAACACAAAACCAAATAACAAGATATAAATTGAACTCAAAAGATAATATTACATAATGAATGATTTTATATTAATGGGGGGAGCCTCAAAACTCCATTGTTACAATAAGAATATTTGAATCCTTTGACATAAATATACACAATACTAGGGTTCTCTAAAACCCTAGCTACAACGCTGGTGGTATCTTCATAATGCATTCTTGCTCCTAACAAAAATGAGTGGGCTTCTAATTATCTGATGTTGGGCCACTCCAGCTTAAACAATTGCTCAATGCTAGTGTAACACTTCCATATATGCACACAAGAAAATAATAGATAGGTTAGTAGCAACTGTGAGGGCTCCACAATATGAGACCCGCTATAATTAATACAAAACCCTAGCTATATGCTATAAATAACATGAACATCATTGAAAATACATAGAATAAAATAATAAATAAAATATTTATCTTATGATGCTTACTATTCTATGATATATGATATTTTACTGTAGGAAGTAGTGCAATGATGCCCTAGCATCAATCGAGGGCTAGGAGGACTACAAAACTCTAGTGTAAGATGTTTGAGGGCAATCGACGATAGCAGAAAACATCCATGGGTGTTTGGGAATTTTGGAGGGTGTCCAAAGGCACTTGGTGGAGGAGGATAAGTGCTTGGAGGTGCTCAAGAATGGTAGGGAGCACACAAAGACGTTTGACGACTGAAGGGAAATATATAGAAGTAGATCTAGTTGAGCAAGAGGGGAAGTGATGAATGTGGGGGCTATGTAAAGCGAGGATGAAGGGTGAGAGTGCTTTTATACTCTAGGGAACTCGGGGGTGAATGACTTATGACTCAGGATACAAATTGCTTAGAAAACTCAAGATTCAGGGGTTAAGGCATCAAAATGATTCCTATTAATAATCCACATTAGAGTATGTTAGGGTTTTGAGCGACATGAATTATGTGGCCCATATTAAAACATAACAGATGGTGGCTATTAATTTCACGTGTGTGGCATGGATTAACATAGATGGATGGCTAGGATTAAGTTAAATTGGATGGTTGGGATTTATTCACATATATAATATTTATATTTATTAAATATATATAAAAATATAATATAAAATATTAATATTTAAATATATATTAAACAACTATATATAAATATATGTAAATAAAGGGTGGAAATGGTAGGAAAACCTGGATGGACGATTAGTGGCTAGGTTTTGGTATCTACATTACCATTTTGGTTAACTTTTCACTATTGATTTTGCGAATCCTATGAATAAAATATTTTACTATTAGTTATAATTATCTATCATTAACCATTTTTAATACTACCTTATTATTTATTTTATTTTACTATTATTTTATATTTGTAGTTAGTTGTTAAAAAAACTTACAATTATCACCTCGTTATTTTTCCTTTACAATTTTATATCTACAGTTAGCTATTAAAAAAATTGTAGTTCTCACCCAATTATTTTTTAACTACTATTTTATATCTACAAATAGTTGTTAAAAACACTGTAATTCTCACCCAATTATTTTTTTGCTACTATTTTGTATTTGTAGTTAGCTATTAACAACACTATAATTTTTACCCAATTATTTTCCACTATTGTTTTATATTTGCAATTAGTGGAAAAAATTATTGTTCTCCCAAGTTAGTTTATTTTTTTGTATATTTGCATACTAGCTATTAAAAGACGTCACTGCCAATTTATTTATTTTCTCACTACAATGTTTTTTCTACTATTTTTTTATCCATTTGTTGTTAACTAAAAAAATCAATATCATTAGTGTAAGTATTTCATATTATATTCAAATTTTCAATATCTTAAATAATAGGGGTTTGACCTAATAGCTCATAAAATCACATATCATTTCTTAGATTAGGCAGATCCCTCTATGCTTATCTTTGTTTCTTTCTATCTATTTATGTAGGGTTCATAGCTATGCTAGAGTCAAGACTAATACCTATTGTTGTAGATTAGCTCTAGCCCATTACACCTATTGTGCCTTCTCTAAGCCTAGGAACTATAGGTCGAACCTACACATCCACAAAACCTATAAGCTTGGGCACTGTAGGTCTATTCCATTGTGCCCATTATACCTTTTGTAAATTGCATTGGATTAAGGCCTCATACCTATTGCTAATAAGAACCAAGTATATTATTTATGTCTCTTGCTTCCTAATGCTTAGAATAAGTTCCTTTCTACTTGTTTGATTTAGTTGTACCCATAAATCTATTCTACATTTTATTGTTCTAGCCTTTTTCTGATGTACTATAAATTGTATATAATTTATCTATTGATTTATTTCTTTGAGCATTTATTTATGCTATTATTAATATTTTATTTTTGTTATTAAGTCATATAAGATAAATTTTTTTTTCCTACATCATTGCTTGTATTGCATCCTTAAATTTTAGATATCAACTTGCATCCACTTTCATATGTCATTGAGTTGAAGAGAGCATACAATGTGGATATTTTCCATTCTGCATTACTATATTTAATTTCATGTTATGTTGTTAAGGCTTAAGCATAGAGCCTTAGGAGGGAAATATTGCTTTCTCTTTAAAAAGTAGGTGTTCATGAATTTACACACAAAATATACTTTAGGATTTCTTTATAACGTACATCACATCCCTTCAAATTTATTGACGTAAGAAGAATATTGATTAACTCGATGTGAACAACTCTATGGGTCATAAAGGTTCTTTATCCTAAGCCTAGCCTTAAATTAATATAAAATTAAAAAAAATTCTAACTAAGACCACTTAATTTTATTTGCATGGTTAGAAAATATTAATTAATATTAAGAAGAAGCTAAGCAAAGGCTAGTCCTATTAAGGGTTTTTGCAACCCTTTGAATAACCATCGTACAAATTTTAAGGCTAAATTAGATATATTATGAGTCTAGGATGCCAACCTACCACATAGGGTCTCACACATACTTTAAGCCTTCTAAAGAGTATATTATGGTGGACTAGTGGGAGTTATAAGGAAGGATTTTTTATCACCTCTTCTTGATCCTCTGATCAACATAAGCATGGAATGTAAACCCTAGATCAAATTCAAGATTGGATGACCTAGAAATGCTTCTATATCAACCTCTAGAGAAGGCTGGCTCTTTGAAAAATAGAAAGAGAAAAGAGATGTGAGAGATAAGGGTTGAGGGATTTATTGAACTATGGTCAAAGCTCAGCTAACAATATTTTTTTTAGCTACATGAACATAGACCACCCAATACACCCAAATCCTAATAGTCTATTCAATTGAGCTATGAGGAACTCGAAATTAGCATAGATACTTCAATTTTTTTGGCACAATGATTAAAGGAAGCCAAAATTTTTTAAACCTAATATAATTTACATCAACTGTGGATTAAGCTTCTCTACACCAATGATCCCTTCAGTAAGGAGACCAACACTTAAAGGCATTAGAGTTGCAAGCAACATAATGGGTCACTTCAAATCAAGGGATCCATGGACTAGAAAAATATCAATATCTATAGCTTTTGCATCCATCTAATAGAATTACTAGAAGAAATTTACCTTAAAATATCTTGGAAAAGGACTAAGATACAAAAGGTAAAGCTAGTGGAAGGCAATGAAAGAATTTACAAACCTATAAGGCTGACAATTTTTGACCTATGGATTGACACTAATTTTAAAAAAGTTCTGATAAGTTCATGTTACCGAAGCTTCCAAAAAGTGAAATATGGTCAAGAGTTCTAAGATATGCAAAGGGAAGTTTCTGAAAATTGGAACTTCTAAAAGTTTTGACCAAAAAATCAAGGTAAAATTTTTGATATCCCATGCCATCCATAGGTTTTGAGAATTGAGAGTTCTACAAATGATGAAATAAGATTGAGGGTCATCAAGGATCAGAAGTTTTGAAATTTCTAAAGAAAAAAGAGAATAAAATTTCCAAGATTTGGACCATGAGTCTCAAGAAGCCACCAAAAGTAGATAAAATAATTTTTTTGAAAAAGGGAGTCATGTAAAATTTTCGATGAGAGGAAAAGAGAAAAGTTTTTATAAGACTTTTAATAAAATATGTGGTTTGGCCTGAGAGGTTTGTAAAAACCTAACATGACACGGTGAGACATTTTTTTGACAAATTTTCAAGTAGAGGAGCATTAGTGGACATCACCATGAAAGGAAAATAGGAGCTACAAAGAGAACAAAAGAAAATTCAAAGGCTAACTTATGAGGATATTACTAATGATACACAAGCTTCCATAAAGGTAGGTGAGTTGCATTAACAATCCATTAACAAAGAGCCACCCATTGACATAACTTGGGTTCACTAATCTAGGGAAGGCAACTAGCCTATTAAAGGCAAAAACATGAAAACTACAACATCTACCCAAGCATGACAAGTATTAATTATGAAAAAATAGCTTGTGCTCATGTCCCAAGATCCTAGAAGAGGTACTTGAGGAATGTCACTAGTTTTTGGGCATCCAAGGAATCAACGTTGATGATTTTAAATATAGAGACTTAAAATAGGGACAATGGCATAACAAAGATAGAATAAAACAATCAATATATAGGGATGGTTTTATATTCCTATTCAAATTTTAGAGGGAAAATCTCCCCTTTGTAATCTATAATTAGTAGAAGTTTTACATTGTAAAATATCGACAAGTTGTATAACTTTTCCTTCATTTCTTCTATATAGTAGTGCCTAAACCTTGAATGGTCTCGTTGGTAAGTGTTGGTCAAAAATTTGACACCACGCGGAGGGTGAGGGTAGACCAATGCTAACATCAAAAAATCACTACTTAGAAAGGGTAGGGTGGTCGATCTTTGGAGAAGATCAGTTCCTCTACGGTGGTTCCAGCTACCTACGTTGCAAAAGGGAAAATGGGAAAATGAGAGAAAGAGAATGAAAAATGACAGGAATAGTCTCATCAAGACACATGTAGGTGTTACACATAGATAAGAAGCACAAACCTAACATCTAACAGATCAACCAACTACACCTTCAGTAAACGCTTCAGAGCAGAAGGTAAAGAGTGAATTCTAGATTTGTCGAGTGGGTGTATGAAATCCAGAAAGCAAAATTAGAGTGCTCCCATCCAACCAAATTTAACAAAAATAAACCCTCACCCATGATATGAAATCAAATTATAGAGCCACCCAATGAATTCCATGAAATCCATATTACATAATTATATGAAACCACTTAATTGACCAAAATAGAAATAAATACTGATACATTAAATGAAAAGAAATAGAGGTAGAATCAAAAACCAAATAGTGATAATTTTATATTTACACAATGGTGAAAATCTTACATATGAATTGTAATGGCTAAAGATCTGCCCTTGGGAATGACCAAAATTTCATTATTTATAAGTATTTTAAATAAATTTGAAATTCAAACATTAATGGCATTAGGCGAGAATATAGCACTTGGAGAAGCCAAGTAATTTGCTAGTACACTACTCCTTGGGATGGTGACCATCTTATTAAAGGAGGTAGGTGTGTTCGATTTGATTTGAGCCCTTGGAGCCAATGACATATCTATTCAAATAATTAATCCTTATATAGCTCACCCCCCATCCAACTAATAGTCCTTTGGTTAGGTTATGAATGACTAGAATTAATCACCTTGGGAGGAACGCATCTCAAATCAATCACTTCTCTGTACGACCACCTGGTACTGAACAATTACAACAATGAGTACTTATTCTATTTGAATTTCAAGTGATGGTGAGAGTTTGTATGTCTAGCGGGTGCTTAATTTGTCTTACTTTCCACCCGTGGAGTCATCAAGAAGGAGGGCGGTCACTTGTCCAAAGTTCCACCAAATTTGTGCTTGAGAGTCCCACCCGAGAATGGGAAGGAGTCTTCACCCTTCCTGTGAGTAGGGTTGTATGATATCTCTGCCCTTGCTGGCCATTTGAAATGTTTGTCCAATAAGCAGGTGGGTCTTTTGGATAATTTCACTTGAAGCAAAGGGTGAATCATCTTCCTGATCCATTATCCACCTTGCTTCTTCGAACAATCTTCCATTCACATGTTGTTTGTAGCGGCACATTAGTACTACCAACATTTCTTATCTTTTGCCCATCCACTAACATTCCCAAAACTTGATGATTTATTAGAAGAGCATCATCCTGCAAGGAGGAAATGGGTGAAGCAATGCAAAAGTGCACCCACACTCTTGGCGACTCACAAGGACTCTTCCATTACGAGAAAGGAGGACCCAAAAAGCTACAACTTGAAACACACAAAACAAAAAATAGGAAAGGGGATAGTGAGGGCACAAAAAAAAGTAGTCAAGGAAGGCTGCAAGACAAAGGAGGAAGAAAGACAAAGGTAAATGGAAAATTAGGGGGAAGAAGGTGAAAGAGAAGAAAATAAGGTAGATGACAAGTGGAAAAAACAAGCAAAAATAGGAAAGGAGAACAAAAGGGAAAGAGGGGAGGAAGGGAAACACATGAAGTAGCAGAAGCAAGAGGAGGACTACTACTAGCCTTGTTAGTTAGCAGAAGCAAAGAACTAAGGAAAGAGAAAGAAAGAAAGAAAGTAGGAAAATAAAAGAAACAAAAGGGAAGGTGATCCATGGGATACCACCATATACAAAACTTCCATTAACATAGTCTATCAAAGACCATGGTGGATTCAAGAACAAAAAAAATTCCAAGGGTATTTTCTAGTTCCAATACAACACCTCTTATTAACGCAATCACATAAAAATCTTATTTTCTCATCACCACTCTTCCAAGTAATCTTTAGTCATAGCTCCATTCTTGAATTTATGTTCCTTGAATCATGCTACTTCTACCCTTTGGGGTACTTTTTATAGGACAATTTTTCCATCAATTAAGGAGTGGGTGTTGCTTTCAAAAATGTGGTACGTATATTTTTTGGGATTGTGCAAAGAAGTTCCTGAATCATAAGCCTTTGATCCATTGGGTATGGGATCATGATAAATAAAGAGAAAATACAAGGAACATGGGAGTGTGTTTTAAAGTTGAAACACTCTGATAGTTCATCGTTAGTCACCAAGGGACAAGATGATATCATTTTGCCTTGTGCCTTATGCACTTTATTTAGCGATCAACTTATGTACACAAAATTCTAGTGTGAGTGGCATACCACAACATTTAATTTTCCCTAGAGCTTATCCAGTGAATTTGCAATGACTAAACCATATTGTATAGTACTTAAGGCACCTTCTATAGTTCAATTGACACTACCAATCATTTCTCCAAGCTACAAAGTACTCACAACTTGGTAGATCATCATGCATACCAGTACTTATGCAATCGATGATCAGTATGGTAATGAATTTTTCCACATGGGATCCTTCTTTTGGTATTGGTTCATGTGGTGACAGGCTCCAATGTTGCCACTCCCTAGGATCCACTTGCTATGAAATCCTAGCTTCATACACCTTTGCCATCCTTGCGTACTTCGTCCAGTAGAACTCATTAATTAAGCCTATTATGGATGAGATATCCTCAAGATATGTATGCTAATTAGCTAAGCCATCATGAAGATGACTTGGCCCTTTCTCATTGTGTTTTTGGATACAAAAGGGTGTAAAACTGCTCTCTCTTTGCGAGTGGCATCCCCCTTGGTCTAGGTACTTTTTTTTAGATAAGGTGCAAGCAATAAGGTTGTCTATTGTAGTACTGATTCTTGCACTTCTTTTGCATGGGTTCAAGAAGAGATCGGCCTCTTGTGCTCTGTAGAACTGCAACCCTTGCTCCTACACAACTTGATATGGTATCCATGGTGGATCCTGTATAGTTGGAAAGGAAGCATCGACGGTTGAGAAAGGAGATGGGAGGGTGGAGTCCTCTGAAGATGTCTTTCCTACTTGAAGTAGGAGTCACTCTACCCATATGACCTCTTGAAATATTTGAGGGAGTTTTCTTTCCCTAGATTGGTACAATAGGAGGTTGATATTTGAGCTAAGAGCTTGAACATAGTATAGGTGAGCTTGGATGGGGAAAACTGGTATTCAAGGGGGTCCTATTCTAACTCCTTTTGAATATAGTACCCTCTTGATGAGTAAGAGGTTCATAAAGAGTTGGAATGGATCCATGGATCCATCAAATGTGTCAACAAGAGTTCCCACTAAATATACCCATGAGCAGATGGTCTTCCACCCAAGGGATCAATACCACAATAACACCCTTCCTTCTAGAGATAAGATCAAAATCTTGATCATGACATCCTCATAGGTTATACCATGGAGGGGTGATAGTACGATGACATATTCTAGATGCTCTCGAGCAATTCCCATGGTGCCATTATATTTGGCCAGTGTTTTAAGGGCACCCTTGGGAATTTCATGCTAGCATTGGAGGCTCAGTGAACTGGGGCTATTCCAATGGGGGTAACACAATTGAGCCATCTTGTCACAAATATTTAGAAGTCTTGGTTCTTATGTCAGAGTCAGAGTCAAAGTTGAATTCTCTAGATGAACAATAAGATTTTGAGCTCCCACTTCTAGCATTACCTATAATTTTCATATTCATATATATGCTTGAGGCCATGACTATTTGGTTTTTTTATTCCATTTCTTATATGTATGTGTGTTTATGTGTGCATAATAGAGGCCATGACTAATTGAATTTTATCCCATTTCCTTAATATGCAATATGTTCTTAATATACCAAAATAAGGAAGTGTTCATGTTTGATTTGTTGGCCCATTACACACATATTCATGTGTTTCACTATTATACAAAGGAATATTATTATGATATTAGCACATTGCCCTTGTTAGCTTAAGATATTTTTTACTTTTTGTTGTCTTTATTTTTCTCTTTTCCTTTTTTTTTTAAATCTAGTTAGATTGGGATAGAGTAGGAAGTGTGTTAAAGATCACACTTTAAAAGGATTTATCCTTATAAAAAACCTTGGAGACACCCAACTAAGGAAAAATCTATGCTCTAAAGGTTGTTTTATTGTGTCAAACATGATAGTCCTGATGATATGGTACATGCATTTGGTTGTCAAGACAATCAAAGAGGATAAATTTAATGACATGCCTAGTGGAACCCAATTGATCCAACTTTATTGATCCCATTACCAAGAGAACTCTAATAGTATAAAACCTCTTCGAAGGTCCTTGTATATATACTTGTTTGAAGCATTTTAGAAATATCACTTTATGAATATACTTAAAGAATGAATATCCAAAAGTAGTCATTAAAAAAGATATTAGATTGAGGTTTTGATGAATATCTCAATCTTCTAGCTTATAGAGTAAATCTTGTATTCACTTGGTGACTCCACTCAAAGCAAGGAATCCAAAAGTATATTAATGAAAGAATTACCACTAGATATTTTGTTACTACCAACCTTCAAGTGTTGATCCTAGCACTTAAAACCATTTTAATAAGGACATGTAAAGGCTAGAACACTACTCCATCACCACCTAGGCCATCCTACTTGGAATGATAGAGGTCCGTTAAAACCTCCTAATTTACCTAAAATATGGGACAAGATACCAAATTATGCACTAAAACCTCTCCTATAATTCATTGGGTCAGACATGACAACTTCGATCAAGCATCTTAACCAAATAGCAAGCCTATGTGTGCTTCTTAATGTATTAGAGTAAAATGCAGCTCTAAGATTGTTGGTAGCATCATTAAGAGGTAAGGCTCATGAATGGTATGTCACGCTACAACCACATTTGATTTCTTAATAGGACCAAATCATTGCCTTGTTACGCTGAGAGGCGTTCCGACAGGGGGTTGGAAGGCAAAGAGGTCATACATGTCATGCCGTAAACAATTTTTTTATTTATTAAAAAAGTTGCTCCGGCGAGGCACCTCTCGTGGCCCGGCCGGCCTTTAATTTTAGATATATATCCTTTTTATCTAATCTAGTTCATAGAAAATATTTAAAGAGCAGGTGGATAAAGTATATCTCTTGGAACGACTATCAACCATAAAGAGAGCACCAATGGAGGTTGTGGATGATTTCAATCTCATGTTTTATAAAACATGGCATAGAATACCTGAAGAGATTTACCTTCTTCTATGTATGGCATTTATATACCATTTAAAGACTTTAGATCCTAAAATACCCTTGATGATTAGGCTAGAGGTGGAAACTCCCTACTAGATGCCTATGGCATAACTATTGAAGTTGAAGATAACTTAATTCAGATTGGAATACTAGCTCCTAAATCCATAATGCCTTTCTTTATCAATTTTCAATATTTGCACTAGTTTCCTTAGCTCAATCAATCAATAACCTCTGCCAACTTCAATAATAACTATGGTATCTATTTCCCTTCTTACTGCAATACCTTATACTACAAATAAATTTGAGTCAAAGGTAATGAAAGGTCTACTAAAGAAAGTTTCTAATGAATATCAAAGTGGCCCCACCCCCTTCATCAGATAAGACAACCAAGTATTTGGGATTACCATAGGTAATGATTATAGTAACAATAGAATCCCAAGTTATCCATCAACTTCAAATCAATGGAATGACCCTATACAAACCTCATCTCTAAAGTTTTTTGCAAAAAATATCAAAGTTTTGGCCCTCATACAAGGTAATTATCTAGAAGATTTAGAATCTTGGCATTTCTATAATTCCTACCCTATCAACACTTGCCCCAAAGCAAACCAAAATCAACCCTCCTATCCATAGTTGTTTGCTTATCAAATTATGGCCCAAAATTATTTTACAAACATAAATGTTGATTTTCCTAAATAAACCTTAGCAACTTGGGATGAAGAGGAAGCATATATTGTATTTGGAAAAGAGAAAAGGTAGAGACCTTAATAATAGCCATATTATATGACTAAGACCAAGGAAAAATAAGGTAAGAACCTACTTCCAATGGACATAACCCGCTATACAAAAGATACATTACCTCAAGTATTTTGAGATAGTAGAACACCTGAAAAGATCCACTATAGTTGTGCCACTCTAGGAAGTGATTACTATGACAAGGAAAATGTAACATTTAAAATTAGTGTTGAAGGAGAAAAAACATTTGATGATCAAATGACACCTATTGTCATGCAAATATTTATGCTTGATGCAGCTAAGGGAAAGCTAGTACCATTCTATTTGATCCTCATCTTCGATGATAACTTGATTCATAATTGTTTAGTGGATTCCAAAGCAAGTACTACTATCATACTAAAAGGAATGGCCATTGCATTAGAACTAAAATTTTAACCAACGATACAAGGCATAATTCAACTAGATGGGACACCAATCTAGTCCCTTAGGATAATTAAGAAATTAACAATAATTAACATCTATTTATCAAGATATTTTGTTGATAGAGTAGAAGGGTATTCGTCCTTGAATTGGATGCATATGTTGCTAAGTGACCAAAGTAGTGTTGAGATAAAAATTCTAGCAAAACCTCTTCATGCCCATCATATAAAATATATTTCTATAATCAGATTAGATTCCAAGCAATCTAACATCCGAAAGGAAATTCAATCTTAGAAAGTAACATCTAATACAAAGTTTCATTCTACCATCCTAGATAATCAGATAAGTAAATGAGCCATTGACATGTAGAATTTTGAGTCTTATGAGGTATATAAGCAAACTAGCATAGGGACATATTTTATTCAAGAGGAAGGCCCATCTATTTTGGATATCTTAAATAAAGTTGAATATTCCACTAGGCTCTAGAAATAATACTTTAATGGCACTAGAAGTAAGACAATGATGGGTGTCAGTGTTTGCCTAATTTCACCATAAGGATAAAGTCACTATACGCATATAGGCTATAGTTTACATGTGTGAATAATGTAGCTGAGTATGAAGCCCTAGCACTAGGACTTCAAATGGTAGAAAAATTAGGGATTAAATTACTTTAGGTGTTTGGTGACACTAAGCTGATAAAAAAGCAAATGAGATATCCATGTATGAAAAAAATAGTGTAGTGAAGATTCACTACACCAAGCAAACCCTACCATAAAGGGATATTTTGATTAGAGTGCTAATTTGAACCTGAAATGAAGGGGCCCAAAGCCCCTACTAATCATGAAGTAGCTAAAGCCAGAAGACCATTCAAGATGCAACTAGGGAGGAGATCCCACCATCGACTAATGTTGAATATGAAGATCCCCATGCCACAAACCTTAGCCAATCTATCAAACCAAAATAACAATTGTCCATTAAGCCCTTTTGGTGGTAGCTAAGGAGAATTTTACCATGAATCAAATTCCCAAATTCTTTTTGGTGATAGTTAATAGGACAACACTCATGGAAAGACTTTGTCCCATCCATAGTTCTAGATTTCTCTCCTCCCTAAATAGGAATGATTGTTTGCCTGGTTCCCTTCCATATCTCTCGATGTCCATGTTCCCCTTGTGAAATCATAATTCATCATCGGATAGGAATATCTATGGATTGGACCTAGTTACATAGAGGAATAAAGTGGGGCAACTCAAGGTAACTGAGTGAGAAGGTAGACATGAAAGCCCTATCTCCCTCAAGAGGATATTGAAGCTCAAAGGACTGCTAGAAGCCTTGCATCTTAGAGGTTCCAAGTTGCAAAGCCTCTATTGTTCTTGAGGTTTCTTGGCCCCTGCAAGGTCCACCCTAAAACCCATGATAGGAGAGTGATAGAGAGCATAAAAATAGAACACGCAGAGACATCCACTAAAACCCAAGATTTGGCAGTCTTGATTTAGGATGTTGATGAAATATCTAGGGATGGACTTCTCATGAAGGGAATCTTCCCCTACAATTCCAAAGGTGGCAACCACAACCTCTAATAAATGGATTAAATAATATATTCATCAAAGGAACCTATCAAGGGCATAAAAGAGGCCAAGTGCTAGTTACCATCGAAACCATCATACCAACCCATAGTGACTGGATGCAAGTGTTAGATACCTAGGGATAGAAATATGGGTGCCAAGTGGTATGGCTCATTATGATGTTACCACTATTTTATTATAAGTAGGATTTATTAGTAAGGATGAGTTAGTAATGATGTATCTATTACTTTATTAGGATTTATTAGTATCAATGAGTTAGGAATGATGTAACAATTACTTTATTGTAAGTAAGAGTTACTAGGGTGAGGGAAAATAAGAGTCTATATAAAGGTAGGAGTGGAGAAGGAAGTTATATCAAGTAATATTTGTAAGAGTCTTGGATCGTAAAGTTGGAGATCTTGTGGAGTGATTCTTTCCTTAAAGGGTATTCTTGGTGTTTTCCTACCTCAAGGGTATTATCTATCTTTATTTTATTATGTGGATTGTTATTGTGTAATTTATTTGTGGATGCATGTTGTATATTTATGCATATTGGTGAATGATTTATTTTTAATTATAAGAAAGGTTCAGTATCAGAGTGGTGATCCTAGCAAAGTGGAGTTGTTTTTGCAAAGCTAGGGCATAGTTTTCCATAAAAACATCCCATTTTGCAAGGACCATATCTTCTATTTTAGCAGTTATTTTTAGAATATTTTTATTCTATCATGTAGATCATTTTGAGTACTACAAAACAACTACTCATCTATTAAATTCCTATAAGTATTGAGGAAGTTACAACTATTGGAAGTTGGGCTTTTGATGTTGTTTTCATGCAAAGGAAAAAAGAATCATATCTCCCAATCTAGGTAAGCAAATAAGTTGTTTGTTTTATTTTGAGAAAATCTATAGATTTAATTGTTTGAAGAAAGGAATATATGAGATTTCAAAAAAAATAATTCCAACCTTTAAAACCCTAGCTGCTTTGCAAAAAATAATTACTAGGTTGAGGTCATGGATTTACCAAAAATTAGTGGAAGGGATGATAGTTATGTTAGGGAATGGTTGATGAAATGGAAGAAAAATTCTTTAATTTTTTTTGAGCTAGAAAGGAAATGTAAAATTTGGAATTCTTTATGAGGGTATGCTTTAAAGTGGTATGTGAAATTTAGAAGTGACCATAATTATTCACACACATGGGAAGAATTTGAAATTGTATTTTTAAGCAAATGGAGATTGGAGGAAAAATATAATAATATGTAGGCTAAGGAAACCACACCTTTTGTGTTCAATAGGTTAAATAGTGGTAAGAAAAAATTGCTTGATTAAAAAAATTATATTGTATGGGTTCATGGTTACATTCATAAGAAAAAAGTTATTGTCTCCATAAACCCTAACAACCAACATAACTTCATCAATAGGGACTTGGCTAATACTTTACAATTTCTAGCAAAGAATATTAAGGATGGATAGTATCAGGGAGAGAGATGTCAAATTTTTGAATACTTGAAGCTTTCTATGGATAAATATGTTTTACATTCAAAATATTATGTTATTGAGATGGATGATGCAGATATTGTTCTTGGTTATCCTTAGTTGTATTCTTTGGGTACTATTAACATTAATGTGCAAAAGAAGTTCAAGAAGTTATGGCATAGGAAAAAGAAAATAACAATACAAGATATTTCTCAATGTAAGAGGTAAGGATCTAAGGAAAAACAAGAAGCTATTGTAAGGAAACAAGTTGAAGAACAAGCAAAAATAGAATCTAAGGAGGAGGTAGTAGCGGATATCAAAGAAGAACCAAAATATGGAAGCATGATAAAAGAGCACAAAATAGAGGATCAATATGTTGGAGCATATCACCATTCAAACCACCCTGAAAGGCAACTATCATGGAGACAAGGCTTAAGGAAGCAAAAGAACAATGAGGGACATATAAGGAACTAGAGGAGCCAAAAATTTGGATATGCTATAAGTTATAAATACAAGTAGGTATGGATGAAAAAAAGTAAAATTTATGCTTATAACACATCACATTGGCATCAACGAAGACCACCACCAATCATATTTTCACTAGAATGGATGGATGATCAATATTGGTACCAATTTTCATCATTGTTTAGAAAATCATATTATTTAGTTTCTTCAAATGTTTCGAGAACGAAAAATTTTGTAAGGAGGGTGGAATGTTAGATACCTAAGGATAGAAATATGGACACCAAGTGGTATGGCTCATTATGATGTAACCATTATTTTATTGTAAGTAGGAGTTATTAGTAATGATGAGTTAGTAATGATGTAATCATTACTTTATTAGGAGTTATTAGTAATGATGAGTTAGTAATGATGTAACAATTACTTTATTGTAAGAGTTACTAGGGTGAGGAAAAATAAGAGTCTATATAAAGGTAGGAGTGGAGAAGGAAGTCATATCAAGTATTCTTTGTAAGAGTCTTGGATCATGGAGTTGGAGATCTTGTGGAGTGATTCCTTCCTTAAAGGGTATTCTTGGTGTTGCCCTACCTCAAGTGTATTATCTATCTTTATTTTATTATGTGGATTGTTATTGTGTAATTTATTTGTGGATGCATGTTGTATATTTATACATATTGGTGAATGATTCATTTTTAATGAGAAGAGAGATTCATAATAGCAAATGAAGGGATGATGATTCAATTTTAGTCCTAGAATCCCATAATTAGACATGGTTCCCTATGTGATAACTAGAGCATTTAAAGTGGCAACATGATAAATAGTCCAAGGGAAAACACCAAATCCAAGGTATTGATGATGAAAGACCCTAAGGGTCTAATCATGGGAATTTCTAGCTTGAAGTAGCTCAATGACATGAATATAATTCCATCACGCCAACCTACCAGTAGCATTTATGGCTATGAATCCCCAAGGCCTCAAAGACCATTCATTGTTGATGTTGACTAGCCCAAGTAATTTTGAATTCCTACACAAATTTTAGAGGGAATTTTCCCCTCTTCTTATAAATATCTCTTTCTTCTTCATTGTAAATACTAAAAGCTAGTCGTTCCTGTGCCTAGCATCTGGTCTTGTATGGATTTTTTCTTCATTATTTTTTGTATCATGATCTTGGTCAAGTTTTGTAATGTTTCAGCTAATTAGTTTTGAGCCTCTTTATTGAAATGCATGTAATTTGGCATTCATATATATAAGAAGTGATGACTACTTATTTTCTATCATGGTTCTTATATGGGTGTTAGACTTACTTCATGGTTGGGGATACTGTGTTCCTTGTGTCTTGTCAGTTATGATGAATGTGTTCATTGAATCCATCATGGTACAAAGAGTTTTAGAACTTTGGTGCATTGTCATCCTTAGCTTAGGCTAGCTAGATTAGTTAGATTTAATTCCTTTTATTTCCTTACATTTGTTTATTATTTTTTATTCTAACCCTTTTCCTTGACAAAGACCCCATTAGAGTAGGTTAGCTTAGGAACCTAATGCTACATCAAAGATCACATCTAGACAAGGAGTAGGTCTTGGTAAAATATCTTGAAGGTCATTCGAAGAATCCATATCCCATGCTTCTCAAACTTCCCAGGAATGGCACTCCAAGTGAGATGTGAGCACTAGATGCACCTAACGAGAACCACATTTCATGTGGTCATGATACCTAGGGTGTAGGGACTAGATCTGGTCTCCAATAGTTTAAATTGGCATACCCGATAAGATAAAATTAGAATAAAAAGTTGAGGTTTCAGTGAAATCCTAAATCATCTACTTATTCAAGCAATGTGATCATTCACCTAGCAGCACCCTTGGTCAACAAATGATTTAAATTTGGAGGCTCTATTGGAAAAAACCTTGGAATATACCACATAAGAATTTCTAGATAGAAATTTAAGCAAAAATATTTATTTATTAGCTTGTCAAAGCAACATCTAAACACCACCCCTCATTTGACACCCCGAAACCAACCAGGATATGGTTGTTGATGAAATTTGAAGCATTAAATCTAATCAAGAACACAATTAAAGATTCTATAATCTAATGACATAAAGGAAAGAGCAATGAAACTCATGAACTATTTGAGAAGATACATAGCTTGATAATCCTTGTATGATATTTTACAATACAATACAATAACCAAGAGTCCATAATATATATATTTTACAAATGGCCTTTGGTCTACCTCAAAATAACCTTTGACATACATAACAAATAATGTAATATAATTAAGGAACTTGCCAATCAACATTACTCAGCTCTACTCTCTAGAGAAAATGGTAACCCTCATTCCCAGGGAATACTACTGCAACATATACCAACAATATTAAATTTAGAAGACAAACATGATCTCAATCAACCAATCACTATGGAGGAACTTAAGGAGATTATAGCAGCTCTACCAAAGGATAAAGCTCCTAGACTTGATGGATTCACAAAAACTTTTACTAGCAATACTTACATCATCAAAGAATATTTGTTACGCATGATTGAGGATGTTAGGGTGAAAGGTAAGCTTCTTGGAGCCATCAAATCCACCTTTCTAGCATTAATTTCTAAAGAAAAAAATACCTCTACTTTCTCTAGATTCAAAACAATTTCTCTATGTAACTCTTCCTATAAAATTATTACCAAGTTGTTGGACAATATAATAAAGAAGAAACTTGACAAACTAATATCAGAAGAGCAAGGAGGATTCATGCCTAGAAAAAAATATACAATAATATCATAATAGTGCATGAAGCCCTCCATAGTAGTAGAAAATAAAAAAAGAAACAAATTGTTATAAAACTTGATATGGCAAACACCTTTGATCGAGTTAATATACAATTTGTAGAATAGGTCCTACAAAAGTTTGGATTCCCACATCAGGTCATCAAGTGGATTGGAGCATGCATAAAAACCCATGGATAGCCCCATTAATAAATGGAGAACCAATAAATTTATTTTAGATTACAAGGAGAATTAGACAAGGGTGTCCACTATCACCATACCTTTACATCATTTTAGCTGAGACTCTTGGAAGATTAATCAACTATCTTCAAAGAGAAAGAAAAATAATAGGGATAAAGGCTACAACAAGATAAAAATATGTAACACATACTCAATTTGCCGATGATATCATTCTTCTAGGTGAAGCCACCAAGAAAAATGTTAGATAATTCAAGCAATATCTGGATTGGTTCACACAAGCTACCGGGGCTCATATAAACACTCAAAAGAGTTAGTTCTATACACAAAATGTTGTAGCAATAAGAGTCAAACTCTTTTGCACTATCCTAGGATTTTGGTCTGGCACAGAAAAATACTTCAGATATCTAGGAGTACCCATGAGATTCCACCTCAAAGCCTCAAACTGTTGGACCCCAATATTGGACAAGATGGTTAGGAGGATACAAAGTTATAGTAATAGTTGGCTCAATCTTGCAGGAAGGGTAGTATTAATCAAATCAGTGTTAGCTTCTCTTCTAGTCTACCAACTATTAGTATATCATGCTCCCAAGTTTATTTTGCAAAAGGTAGATGGAATCATACACAACTTCCTATGGCAAGGAGGTAGGCAATCAAAAAGAAAAAATTTCCACTTGGTCAATTGGGAGATGGTCACCAAAAGTAAAATTCAAGGACTAGGAATAAAAAAAATGGAGATAGTTTCAAAAGCACTGGGAGAAAAAATTCTCTAGAACATGCTTAAACACAATCGAGCATGGTAGCGCATACTAGTCAACAAGTATATAAATAATCAAACAAGTATTCAAATGCTTAAACATATAGACAAACTTCCTAGAGCCTCGTTGGTTTGGAAACATATAGTGGTTGCAAAGAGCATAATAGAGGATAAAATTTCTTGGCTACCGGGAGATGGTAAGTCAATTAATCTATGGGAGGACCCAATCCTAGAAAATCCACCATTAAAAGAGATAACTCCAATCAAATTGCAGAATCACTTGGAAAGCCAAAGAATACTCAAATTAGGTGACTTATTTTATTGGACCTCAGAAAATTTGAACTGGATCTCCCCTCCCATTCCATCTCAACTTCAAGGAGATTGGGATTATTTTAAGTCCCACATGGCGAGCATTAGACCTCTTAATCCCATAATTCCAGATAATCTTATTTGGGTTTGTATCAACAGTAATGGGGAATACTCAGTGCATCTAGAAGTCCAACATCAACAAATTGGGTCTACCAACAAAAACTATTGATATTGTGGAAAACTAGAGCACCACCTAAAATGCAAGTATTCATCTAGCTAGTTTCTCAAAATAAAATCTTAGCAGGTGATAATTTGCAAAAGAAGAGTATAGAAGGGCCTCATGTTTGTTACAGGTGCAGGTAGAATAGTGAAACAATTTTCCATATTTTTTTTAATGCCCAAAGGCAATTTCAATTTGGTTAGGAATAACCAAAATTCTTGGAAATTTCTACTATGGAAGGTTAACCATAGACACATGTTTTACCAAGTGGAACAAAGAATATAAAGGTAAATTGGTAGGTAAGCCCCTCCTAAAATATATGTGGAGCTCTATACCATATTTTATCATCTGGCACATTTGGTTGGATAGAAACCAAAGGATTTTTGAAGGAAAAGGTAAGGACGATAAAACTCTAATATGAAGGATAAAAGAAGAATTAGTCCTAAATGTCAAATCTAGTTTCTATCAACAATAGTATGAAGAAGATTTATCACCCACAAAAAGAAGAATGATCTACCAACTTAATCTCCAAGCTTTCTTGACATAGGGAGGATGTAGAGTAAATAATTCTTTGTTTGACATATGTTTTTTGACAGTCTTCTTTCATGGTACCTCCAAGTCCAATCCCAGTCAAGCAACGGTAGGGGGACTGATTCTTACAGGACCTCGTGAGATCCTACTCAAATACATGATCAAATTGGGGAAAACATCTAACAATGTAGTAGAGGCTATTGGATGTGAAATCAGTTTAAAATTGGTGGAAAAGCAAGGAATCACTCAGGTAATAGTTTACGGGGATTCAAAACTGATAATAACAACTCTTAGGAAAAATAAATATTTTAGATCTTTACAATTAAATATTATTAAATTGTAAAGATAAAAAAAAAATTATTATTCAAGATAGGATTAGACAACTAGGCAAGATCATTGGAAAAATATCCTATCAACACATAAGGCATAAATTCAACAAAGAGGCTAACACACTAGAGAATTACACAATAAATATAGCCCCTAATTATTGCCACCAAATCATCAAGAAGCAGAAGGGCAGGGGTGGTATGCGAGGATGACAAAGACTCCAATAATGAGGTTCTTTTTTGTCTTCATGTTCTATTTTTTAGAATGCTTTGTTCACTTTGATCTCTAATTAAAGAGTTTTGTACTTTTTTGTTAAGTAAATAAATATTTTCTTTTTAAAATAATGTAATATATTCTAACACCCCCTTGTATTACATTATTTGGGATGAAATTCTTTTTGATGTGCATAGATGATATCTGAATGTTTGAAATTTATTTTGACCTAGAGCTTTTGTAAATATATCTACCAATTGTTCTTCTGTAGGAATATGCTTCAAAATGATATGACAATTTGATCTCTAATGAAATGATATTGTGCTTCAATATGCTTAGTTCATTCTTGTAGAATTAGATTTTTTGTCAAATTGATTACTCCTTGATTATAACAATATATTAGAGTTAGAGTGCGTTTGATTCTTATGTTAGATGATATATTGTAACCACAAAGCTTCACAAGTTGCATCTCTTGCTACATGGTATTTTACTTTAGTAGATGATTATGCAACTATATGTTGTTTCTTACTATGCCAAGATATTGGTCCTAACCCAAGTCAAAAAAATGTATCTTGAAGTAGATTTTCTATCATCAATAGAACCAACACAATCAAAATTGGAATAACCTTGTAGGCAAAAATATTTAACATTCTTCATATAAGTTAGTCTATAATATTTAGTCTTCTTAACATATTGCAATATTCTTTTTGTAGCTTTCCAATGACTCTCTTTTGGCTCTTAATATTGAAAGATAATTTACAACAAAAACTAGATCAGGTCGAGTATTTGTTAAGTATAGAAGACTTCCAATTAATTGGTGGTACCTTGTAGCTAAAACTAAAGGTGTTCCATCATTTTTGGATAATTGAATTCCTTGTTCCATGGGTGTATCTTTAGGCTTACAATCATTCATTTTATATTTATCAAGTAAAGCTTTTGCATATTTTGACTGTGTAATGGTAGTATTATCTTCTTTTTGATAAATTTCTAGACCAAGATAATAATTCATCAATCCTAAATCTATCATTTCAAAATCCTTCTCAAGATTCTTTTTTATCTCACTTATTAGTTTTCTAGAGCTTCCAATAATCACTATATCATCAACATACACTATAAGAATTAATATATCATTTCCAATTTTCTTTGTATATAGGCTTGGATCGGATGTACTTCGTTTGAAATTATGCTATAACAAATGATTATTAATTTTTATGTTCCATGCCCTAGGGGGCTTGCTTATAACGACCTCAAAATTTAATTATAATAAAACACATAAAAAATAAAAGATATATATATTAAACTACGAAGAGGGATTCATAAACCCCTAACCGACCTTTGGTTATTCTATTGTTTATGTTCCCTAAGTTTCCCAACTTTCCCAAAGAGTTACATCTCACGAAATACCTTCACACAAGTCCATATGTGTAGGCATATTATGTGTTACTACAAATAAGCTTATCCATCTCATCATTCTTGATGAGCTAAACTTATCAACTTCAGTCAATCGAAGTTATTAGCCCATCACCATACCGTACACATGTCAATTTGTATAGGTATGCTACACATATTACAAGTTAAGCTATCCATCTCGTATTCATGATGAGCTATCTTAATTCATATGTAGCATTTTAGTTAAACATAGTTATCATTCTCCCCTTCCTATGTTCATCCTAAGGGGTCTCAATCCCTTAGGTCACTCTCTAGGTTCACCCTAAGATCTCATTTTCCTAGGTTACCTTTATGTTTAGCAAAGAAAACAAGAATAATCCATTCTAATTAATCAAAGAATCATATATATATAAAAGCATACAAGAGTACTTAGAAAGGAAAAGACATTTGAATAAAAGTAAGCATTAAACAGAAGTAAAAACTAAATAACAAGCGTAAGCAAATCATGATCATGAATTAAAGATATAATTCCCATTCATTCAACATAATATTATATGTATCCAAGAATGGTAAAACACCCATACTTCTAAAGAATAAAGTAATACATCAAATTTATTTAGGGATATCTCCCTACAATTCCAACCTATTTAAGCATAAGTACCTTATTGCAAAAAGTAAGTCAAACCGATATATATGACCCAACTATCATATTTGGTCCTCCACACATTTACTTCGATAATTTGAGGATAGTAGGGGATTAGGGCAACTCATGGTACAATGATAGACATGCTTCTAATGCATTTGCTATTTCCTTTACCAAATTGCAACTATACAAATTTAATTAAAGTATCTAACCATCTATTGCATAGTAGAAATCATAAAAATCCCCATTTTTACTTTCACCTCTCAATGCCCATAGAGATTCTTCCAACTAATGCAACTAGTTCATAGGTCTTACTTTAATCAATTCTTTCACCCTTTATTCTAACAATAAAAGTCTCATACCTTTAATCTTTAAATAAACTAGATTCCTTTTAATTCTATGAATCAAAATCCCATACCTTTAATTCATAGATTAATCTACTTTCCATCAATTATATAAATCAAAGTCCTCAAACCTTTAATTCATAAATAAACTACTCTTATTTTAATTCTATAAATCAAAGTCCCATACCTTTAATTCATAAACTAATCTATTTCTATTTTATTCAATAAAATCATTATCAAATAAACAAAGCCTTTAATTCATAAATTAATCCATTTCTCTTTTATTCAATAAAACCATTATCAAATAAACAAAGCCTTTAATTCATAAATTAATCCATTTCTCTTTTATTCAATAAAATAATTATCAAATAAACAAAGTCTTTAATTCATAAATTAATCCATTTCTCTTTTATTCAATAAAACCATTATCAAATAAATAAACTCTTTAATTTTTAAATTAATCCATTTCTCTTTTATTCAATAAAACCATTATCAAATAAAAAAAGTCTTTAGTTCATAAATTAATCCATTTCTCTTTTATTAAATAAAACCATTATCAACTAAACAAAGTCTTCATACCGTAAAAACCAACAATACATTTGCATAACAAAAGGGAGTTTTAGATCCGAGACCAATTAAACATAAAAATCAACAAAGATGGATTAACCAACATAGACAAGCTCGGTCAACCACTCAACATAGTCCACAACCAACAAGAAGCAACCAGAGTCAACATGCATCCCAGGGAAGGAAACAACCATGCGTCAAGAAGGAAACTACCATGCGCTTCAACAACACATGGGTTGGGATAGGTTGATTGGTTCAAGGGAAACATAGCCAAGCACCTAAGTGATTCACTAGTCGCTTCTAGGCATGAAGCACCTTAAACTTTGGCTTTATCCCAACATACCATAAATGTGGAACAAAATGCTAAAGTGAAGCAACAAGCCTGAGCACACCAAGCACATTGTAGACACCATGGAATCTCGTGCATTATCACTGGTCGACGTATAAGCAAACCAAACTGATGAGAAATCTACACTACCATGGTTGGGAGCATACACAAGTCTAAGTAGGAATCAAATAGTGAAATATGTCTCCACAACTCAGGTTCTTATGCAGGGATGTTATCTACTACAAAGAGAATTACCAAGACTAAAGGAGGGTTAACCTGCACATTTGTTGCACCTATTCACTTGCGGATGACTCACTTGCCTAAATAATTTCACACTACCCAACACACAAATGATGTTTTAAATATGCAAAGGCTAAAACTGAACCAGTCGTAAGCAGGAAAAATAGACCAATCATGCTAACTTGATTTGAGACTAAAAACATTGATAAGGAAAACTTGGCATAAATGGAAGAGTATCTCAGTCTAACACAGAAGGTTCTATGGAGAGTTTAGATTTTAGGAAAGCCAAAAATCACCAGATGCAACAACGTTGACAATTTAAAACAACCAGCATCGATAGATCCAAATGAAAATAATAAACATAGCTTTTATTTTATATAACAAGCTTATAGTGAAACCCGAGAGTGATAGCCTATCAACAAACCTAAGAATTCATAGTTGTCGGTCCTCTGAGTGTCGAGCTTTGGTTTCAATCCTTATAGTGCTTGTTATCTTCTCCCCATATGTTCGTTGTCTTCTTCCTTGATCCCTATCCTTACTCAAATGTCTCTCCCCCTTATCTGTCAATCATAATTAATTCCCTCCTACCCATCGTCGGTAGGTTGGGCTACTTTTATTTTTTTATAATTTATTTTTTAGGTTTCCCATTAATGAAGCTCCTTTTTCTCCTAAGTCAACAAGATGTGGCTGAGACTTCATCCCCTCGAGCACACAACCATAGCGTGTTCAATAAATTTCATAAAATCATCCTTTATAAAAATATAAACCCGAAAAGAGTTCTAGAGTTTTAGTTTAAATGAAGATATTTTAATTCTATTCTCATGAATATCTCACTATTAGTTTATTGAAATTCAATTATCATTTAAAAAAATATTATAAATGAGATTTTATTATTATTTAGAATAGAAATTTCATTACTATTTAAATTAAATTCAGTTATCATTTAAATTAGGATTTCTATTTGTTTTGAATGAAATTCTATTAAAATGAAACATCTTTTCTTTTAAATAAAAATATTTTATCATTTAAAATTAAACATCTATTATCTTCAAATGAAATTCTTTTGCCATTTTAAATTAATAAAGTACACACACACACACACACACACACACACACACACACACACACACATACATATATATATATATTAAAACATGAGATATAAGGTTCTTTTATCGAATGCTACCATCAAGCTATTCTTTTGATAGGTTTAAGCAAAACAAAGGGTTTTTTCAAAGGTAATTGACTTATGCATGCTTTTTCAAACCACTAATGCAGCAAGTGATGAAGTAAAAGACAACCAATAATATGCAATAGATAAAGAGGGAGTCTTTCCATCAACCCAATCACCTATCTTAGTCAAAGAATTTATGATAGCTACTAGGCTATCAACTGAGGCTCAAGGTGGTTGGCTAATTGATGATTATCCCTAATCGATAATGCATGCTTATATGAAGGTATCTATTCATGTTACCCCTGAGTTGCCTTAGTCATTACTTCCCCAACCTCAAGTACACCACTTTTGGTGGATAATATTACTTCTTCCACCTACGAGGATACTTGATCCTGCACATTGGCAATATGTTAGCAGTACAATGTTCTTCCAAAAATCAAACTAAACATCGCACAACTAAATAAATTGAATAAAGTCAAGTATTAAAGCATCATCCATTAATACATTGTTTTTCATGTCACAAAGCCTACCAAGGAGGGTCTAACATCCTACCCCCTGGGACTAAACACTATCCTGGGTATCTCCAGTTTTACAAAAATAAAACTATTACATTATAAATTTTCAAACAAGAAGGGAATATTTTTTTCATATCATCCACTTTCTCCCAAGTGGTATTTCTTTCAAAAAATTGGTCCCACTGGACCTTACATTGTTCAAGAGTCTAATTTTGCATAGAATTAGAATGGAACTCAAGAATATTTACTAGCATCACTTCAATAGCCTCTAGATTTACCTCTACAATTTAGAAACATCCCACACATGTTCAAGGTAAACAACATATTTCCTAAGGATATATGGAAGGTGTCATGGATCTTTGATAGGTTAGGTGGTAAAGCAAGTCGGTATGCAACCAAAATGATCTTTTTAGTGATCTCAAAGGGTCCCACAAACCGAGGATCCAACTTTGTGGATTTGATAGCACTCTTCTTTGGTTTAACCCTTAAAAACACTTTATCTCCAATTGAGTACTCTCTTGGAGTTCTCTTTAGATCAACATAACTTTTCTACCTATCATCAACCTCTTTAAGTTTTTGTCTGATTACTTTCAACTTATCCTCCATTTATTTGACCATATCTGGTCCAATCACAACTCGATCTTCTAGGTTATCCCAATACAAGGGTATTCTCACATTCACCCATACAAGGCATCAAAAGGAGCCATCCCTAGAGAGGAGTGATGTACATTATTGTAGGTGAACTCTACAAGATGTAGGTAGTCTTCCCAATGGGAATTTTGATCCATGAAGTATGTGTGGAGAATGTCTTCTAGTACTTGGTTTACCCATTTAATTTGACCATCTATCTCAGGGTGGTATGCCGAGCTCATATTCAGCTTCATGCTTACTACATGATGAAGGAATTTCCAAAATTTAGAAGTAAATATGGAATATCTATCTGAAATTATTACCTCATGGAATCCATGCAATTAGAATACCTCTTTGGAAAATCTTTTAGCCACTACCTGAGCATCATCCTTGATGTTCCCTAGTATAAAATATGCAACCTTAGTCAATTTGTTGACTACTTCAAGTTTTACATCATGTTGATACCTGGTCTTGGGTAACCCTACTATAAAATCCATAGATATAGCCTATAATTTTTACGTAGGTACATCATGTGGATACAATTGTCCTACAAGATGCTTACGTTTAATCTTAAATTTTTGACATTCAAGACATCAACCAACAAAATCGATGATATCCTTCTTCATTCCTACCTAGAAGAAGGTCCTTTTCACATTTTCTCTCATTTTGATTCACCCAAGATGAGCAAAATAAGGAGATCTATGGGCTTCTTGTATTATTAGCTTCCTTAAATCATCCCCTTTTGGTATGATGATCCTACCTTTGTAGCACAAAAGGTCATATTTCATGCAAAATTATTATTCCCTTAGGGTATTTATCCATTCTAGCTCGAATTTCCTAGCCACACCCATCCCAATATTACTCTTGTCTTGCTTGATCCATCATATTTATGTGACTTATGGTTACGGTTGCTATGTGTTTCCTTCTTCTCAAGGAATCAATAACCTTATTCTCTTTTGCTTTTATATACTCAATTTCAAAGTCATACTCAGCAAGAAACTTGACCCATATTCTTTGTCTTGCGTTGAGTATAGGTTGGGTGAATATATGCCTTATAATTTGATGATAAATTTTCAATTCAAAGGGCCTTACCACCAAGTAGTGGTGCTATGCCTTTAGAGCATGCACCACTACAACTAGATCTAAATCATGTGTAGCATAATTAACTTCATAATTCTTGAGCTTCCTTGAAATGTAAGCTACTACTAACTCTTATTGAGATAGTGCTCCTCCTAACCCTACCAGTGATGCATCTGTGCATACTAAAAAGTCCCCTTGAGGATCAAGAATTTTTAGTATTGGTGCAATAGTGAGTTTATGTTTTAGCAATGCAAAGGCAGCTTCACACTTTTCTAACCATTTGAAATTCCTTCCCCTTTTTCTAAAGGTTAGTTATTGCCACTGCAATCTTGGAATAATTATTTATATAACATCTATAGTAGCCCATTAACCCCATGAAGCTTCGTACTTCAGTTACATTGATAGGGGGTGGCCAATTAAGAATGGCTTCAATCTTCTTCGGATCTACAACAATTTCTTCTATTGATATAATGTGTCCAAGATATCATAACTCTAAGATATAGAAATAATTTTTTGTCAAAATTCCATAGAGTTGGTTTTCCCTTAACAACTCTAACATGATCTTGAGATACTCGTCATGTTATTGTATTGAGAGTATATTAAGATATCATCCAGGAACACGAGGACAAACCGATCCAAACGCCTTCTAAACACATTGTTCGTTAGATTCATGAACACAACTGGGGTGTTAGTAAGTCCAAAGGGTAGGACTATAAACTTGTAATGCCCATACTTAGTTTTGAACATCATTTTATGAGTGTCCTCCTCACATATTCTTAATTGAAGATACTTTTATCTTAGGTCAATCTTGGTGAATACTGTGGCATATCTCAATTGATCGAATAAATATTTGATTCTAGGTAGGAGATATGAGTTCTTTATTGTATCCTTATTAATCATTATGTAATCAATACATAATATCAAGGAACCATCTTTTTTTTCACAAATAACACTAGTGCACCCTAGGGCGACATATTTGGTTTTATCAAACCCTTTTCTAATAGCCCTTGTAGTTGCACTTTCAATTCCTACATCTCTATAGGATTCATCCTATAGGGATATCTATGGATGGGTTCTGCTCTTGGCATAAGGTCAATAGTGAAATAAAATTCCCACATAGAAGAGATTCTAGGTAAATCCTTTGGAAACACATCCTTAAAATACTATAAAATTGGGTGCTTCTCCAGCACCTCTCTCTTTTGATCATCTTCTACTTCATTGAGTTTAACAACATAAACTATCCCTCCTTTCTTGAGGGCTTTCTTCAACCGCATACCTGATAATATCTAGGATTTGAATACCCCTTGCTCGTTATAAATTATCAGTTTTCCTTTACCTTTATATGAATACTCAATCCATATATCTTGTAAATTGATCAAGGTTTTATGGGCTTGCAACCAATCCATCCCTAGTATCACATCAAAGGCATGAAGTGGACCTATATACAAATAACCTTTAGTGGTACCACTAGCTAAAGTGATCTCTACCATTGGAAAACATTGGTTAACTGATTAGGTTTACTCTAAAACATACTATGCCTACCAACCATGGGCTAAATACTTGGATTTTCTAGCATATCCCTTGCTAAACTAGAATAAATAAAGTTATATGTGGCTCCACTATCAATTAAAATTTTTACTTATTAAAAATATACCCTTCTAGGTCCGAGGTGTAGACCAATTGGTTCATCCAAACCCCATAAGGGGGGTGGGGGGGGAAGGCACACCCCCGGCCGCCCCGATAATATATATATATATATATGGAATCTGGGGGCCTTGCTGGGCCCACACTCCCTCCCCTCTCCCCTTCCTGCGGCGTCAAGAAAGGATAAAAATGATGGTGGGGGGTTGGGGGGGGGGGGGGGGGGGCGGGCGGCGGGGGAGCTCTGAGGGGGGCGGGGGGGAAAACCCGGGGGGGGGCGGGGGGGGGGGGGCCCCCCCCCCCTGGGGGGGGGCGCCCGCGTCCCCCCTGTAAATTAATATATATATATATATATATAACCTTCCATGAGCAATGGGGTAACTTGCCCCTATAGCTTTTGATACTTGGTTGCAGTATAGATTCGATGCATGGGATCATTTCCTTTGGTATTGGATGTACTCGATCCTAGTTGATGTGGATATTGAGCAAAATAATGAGGGCCTCTATAGTGATAACACCCATCCTTGGGTCCTCACTTATTTTTCAAAATTTTCTCCTCTACCTTACTTGTTGGAGCTAGAGTTTGCAGTTTCTAAGGGTGAGGCTTTGCGTTGTTGGGATTATTGTGGGTTTTATTTTGGAATTTCTTCTTGAACCTTTCCTATTTTCCATTATTTCTCTTCTCAAAATTATGAGGGTTTGTAGTCTTTCTATCTCGTTCCTCTTCTAATTTCAAGAATCCTTGAAAATTCCTCTTCCTCAGTGCTTATCGATATTGCTCAGATAGGGTAGCATAGTTAAATTGCAGGTGGGACTCTACTTTCTTTACCAAGTCATACACTTTTTATAGAAATTTAGGCTCATGCATATTTACATCTGTGAGAAAACTTGTGAACCCTCATATTATCATTATAGGTAGGCACATACTTAAGTAACCTGACCAACTTCTTATAGTATATCTCCACCATTTTGGTCCCTTGTCGTAGGTTGGAAAACTCTTAAAATTTTAGCACATAGAAATGATTTGTAAGGAATATTTTCTTGAATATATCTATAAATTCTTTTCATGGAATGTCAACAAGTTCAATCTTAGTCTTCTCATAGTAGGTTTCCCACCAATCCAGAGCAACCCCTTCTAAGTAGATTATGGCCCAAACTATTCTAGTTCCTAGAAAATAACCTTTTACTGTAAAATAAACTTTAAATTCCATTAGCCAATCCTTAGTTGCATCCGCTTCTCCTTCTCCACTAAACTTGGAGATACAAACATTTTTTAGATCCCTAGTCATTTCATTTTCTAGAAGGGATCTAGCTTGCAACTATTATGTAATTAGCCTATCAGCTTGGCCAACCTCTGTGCCTCTAGCTTGTGAGTTTTGATTTGCAATTATTTCCAATATTTTTCTCATCTTGTCTTGCATGGAAGCAACCATAGTAGTGAGATCTTCTACCTCTTTATTAGAATTTCTTGGATCCTCATCTTGTATCTCTTATTCGACATCATTTTTATGAGTTCATCTAGGTGTAGACCTCTCTTTTTTGGCCTTAGGTGGCATTTTAAATTGGTTACAATGAAGAAAAAGATTAGGTTACAACCTCCCTTTGAACTGCACCACCAACTTAAACCACAATGTAGAGTTCTTTTGCTAAAAATATCAATAATCTAATTAGGATGGTATTCCAATATCATAATGTAACTTCATTACCAAAGTACATACATACTATAAGGCATCAAGATATTTTATTCACCCTTGGGATTGATTTTCATTAGATTCTAGCAAGCATGAGATTCTAGGTCTTTCCAGCTCTAGCTTAAAACTTAAGCAAGCCTTCATCGAAATACATATAAATATCCTTAGCACACAAGAAGCTATATACCCTTGTACTTAGAGCTCTGATACCAAACGTAACAACATCAAAATCTAATTACAAGAAAACACACAAGAAAATAAAAAAAAAAAAAAAATATATATATATATATATATATATATATATATTAAAACTACGGAGAGGGATTCATAAACCCCTAACCGACCTTTGGTTATTCTATTGTTTATGTTCCCTAAGTTTTCCAACTTTCCCAAAGAGTTACATCTCACCAAATACCTTCCCACAAGTCCATATGTGGAGGCATATTATGTGTTACTACAAATAATTTTATCCATCTCATCATTCTTAATGAGCTAAATTTATCACCTTTAGTCAATCGAAGGTATACACCCATAACCACAATGTACACATGTCAATCTATATAGGTATGCTACTTATATTGTGAGTTAAGTTATCCATATCATCTTCATTATGAGCTATCTTAACTCAGATGTAGCCTTTTAGTTAAAATTATTTATCATCCTCCCTAAGGGGTCCAAATACCTTAGGTCTTCCTATGTTCACCCTAAGGGGTCTCAATTCCTTAGGTCACTCTATAGGTTCACCCTAAGATCTCATTTTCCTAGGTTACCTTTATGTTTAGAAAATAAAACAATAATAATCCATTCTAATTAATCCAAGAATCATATATATATATATATATATATATATATATATATATATATATATATATATATCATACAAGAGTACTTAGAAAGGAAAATTCATTTGAATAAAAGTAAGCATTAAATAGAAGGAAAAACTAAATAACAAGTGTAAGAAAATCATGATCATGAATTAAAGATATAATTCCCATTCATTCATCAGAATATTACATGTATCCAAGTATGGTAAAACACCCATACTTCTAAAAGAATAAAGTAATACATCACATTTATTTAGGGATATCTCCCTACAATTCCAACCTATTTAAGCATAAGTACATCATTGCAAAAATAAATTTAAACCAATATATATATATATATATATATATATATATATATATATATATATATATATATATATATATATATATGACATAATTGTCATCTTTTGTCCTCCATGTCTTTCCTTCGATCATTTGAGGATAGTAGGGGATCAAGGCAACTCATGGTACAATGATAGACATGCTTCTAATGCATTTGTTATTTCCTTTGCCAAATTGCAACTATACAAATTTAACTAAATATCTAACCATCTATTGCATAGTAGAATTCATTACAAATCCTATTTTTACTTTCACCTCTCATTGCCCTTAGAGAGTCTTCCAACTAATGTAGCTAGTTCATAGGTCCTAATTTAATCAATTCTTTCACCCTTTATTCAAACAATTAAAGTCCCATACCTTTAATATTTAAATAAACTAGGTGCCTTTTAATTCTATGAATCAAAGTCCCATACTTTTAATTCATAGATTAATCTATTTTCCATCAATTATTTAAATCAAAGTCCTCAAATATTTAATTCATAAACAAAATATTCTTCTTTTAATTCTATAAATCAAAGTCCCATACCTTTAATTCATAAAGTAATCCATTTCTAGTTTATTCAATAAAACCACTATCAAATAAACAAAGTCTTTAATTCATAAATTAATCCATTTCTCTTTTATTCAATAAAACCATTATCAATTAAACAAAGCCTCTAATTCATAAATTAAACAATTATCAAATAAACAAAGTCTTTAATTCATAAATTAATCCACTTCTCTTTTATTCAATAAAACCATTATCAAATAAACAAATTCTTTAATTCATAAATTAATCCATTTCTATTTTATTCAATAAAACCATTATCAAATAAATAGAGTCTTCGTACCCTAAATACCAAAAATACATTTTCATAACAAAATTGGGTTTTAGAGCTAAGACCAAGTCAACATCAAAATCAACAAATATGGATTAACCAAAATAGATAGGTTCGATCGACCATTCAACATAGTCCATAACCAACAAGAAGCAACTAGAGTTAACACGCAACCTAGGGAAGGAAACAACCATGCGTCAAGAAGAAAACTGCCATGTGCTTCAAAAACACATGGTTCAAGACATGTTGATTGGTTCAAGGGAAACATAGCCAAGCACCTAGATGCTTGGCTAGTATCTTTTGGGCATGAAGTACCTTAAACTTTACATTTGTCCTAACATACCATAAATGTGGAACAAAAGACTAAAGTAAAGCAACAAGCCTGAGCACACCAGGTGCATCATAGATACCATGGCATATTGGGCATCATCGTTGGTGGATATCTAAGAAAACCAAACTAACAAGAAATCTACACTACCATGGTTGGGAGAATACACAAGTATAAGTAGGAATCAAAAAATGAAATAGGTCTCCATAACTCGGGTTCTCACATAAGGATGTTATTTGCTATAACAAGAATTACCAAGACTAAAGTAGGGTTAACCCACACATTCATTGCACCTACCCACTTGCATATGACTCACTTGCCTAAAGCATTTCATGTTGCCCATCACACAAATGATGTTTCAAATACTCAAAAGCTAAAAATAAACCAGTCGTAAGCAGGTAAAATAGACCAACTATGCTAACTTGATTTGAGATCGAAAACATTGACAAGGAAAACTTAGCATAAATGGAAGAGTGTATCAGTCTAACACAAAAGGTTCTATAGAGAGTTTAGGTTTTATGATCACTAGATGCAACAAAATTGACTTTTTAAAACAATTGATATCGAAATATCTAATAAAAAATAATAAACATAGTTTTTCTTTTATATAACAAGCTTGTAGTGAAACCCAAGAGTGACAGGCCAACCAACCTGAGAATTCATAGTTGTCGATCCTCTGAATGTCGAGCTCTAGTTTCAATCCTTCCAGTGCTTGTTATCTTCTCCACAGACATCTGTTATCTTCTTCCTTGATCCACCTCCTTACTCAAATGTCTCTCCCATTATCAGGCGATCATCATTAATTCCCTCCTATTCATCAATGGTAGGTTGGGCTACTTTTCTATTTTTATAATCATTTTTTAGGTTTCTCATTAATGAAGCTCCCTTTTATCTTAAGTCGACAAGAGGCATCAAATACTTCATCCCCTCGAGCGCATAACCATAGCACGTTCAATAAATGCCATAAACTCATCCCTTATAAAAAATATAAACCCTAAAAGAGTTTTATAGTTTTAGTTTAAATGAAGATTCATTCTATTATCATAAAGATCTCACTACTAGTTTAATAAAATTCATTTATCATTTAACTCAATATTATGTGAGATTTTATTATTATTTAGAATAGAAATTTCATTACTATTTAACTAAAATTCCTTTTTCATTTAAATTAGGATTTCTATTTGTTTTGAATGAAATTCTATTAAAATAAAACATTATTTCTTTTAAATAAAAATATTTAATTATTTAAAATTTAAAATTTATTATTTTCAAATGAAATTATTTTGCCATTAAAAATAATAAAGTACATATATATATTCAAAACACAATATAGAAGGTTATTTTATTGAATGCTACCATCAAACTATTCTTTTGATAGGTTTAAAAAAAATAAAGAGTTTTTCAAAAGTAATCGACTTATGCATTCTTTTCCAAACCACTGATGTAGCAAGTGATAAAGTAAAAGACAACCAATAATATGCAATAGACAAAGAGGAAGTCTTTCCATAAACCTAGTCACCTATCTTAGTCGAAGAATTCATGATATCTACTAGGCTATAAACTGAGGCTCAAGGTGATTGGATAATTGATGATTATCCATAACTGATAATGCATTCCTATTTGAAGGCATATATTCATGTTACCACTGAGTTACCTTAGTCATCACTTCCCCAAATTCAAGTACCCCAATTCTGGTGGATAATCCTATTTCTTACACCTATGAGTATACCTAATCCTGCACATTGGAAATATGTAGCAGTACCATGTTCATCCAAAAATAAAACTAAATATCACACAACGGTTCAATTGCATAAATCCAAGTATTAAAGCATCATCCATTAATACCTTGTTTTTCATGTCACAAAGCCTAGCATGGAGGGTCATAACATTGCTTTAGACCATATAAGGATTTATTTAATTTGCAAACCTAATGTTCTTAACCTTTAACAACAAATCCTTCTAGTTGTGACATGTAGACTTCTTCTAAGTCACCATTAAGAAAAGCACTTTTTACATCCATTTAATGAAGTTTCCAACCTTGATGACCTGCTAAAGCACATATTGTTTTGATAGTAGTCATTTTGAATGTTGGTGCAAAAGTTTCTTCATATTCAATTCCCTCTATTTGAGTATATCCTTTGGCTACTCACTGAGATTTGTACTTATCAAGTGTCCCATCTACTTTATATTTAATCCTGTAAACCCATTTGTAAACCCATTTGCAACCCACAACTTTCTTTCCTGGAGGTAATTCTAGATTCCATGTTTTGTTCTTTTGTAGTGATGAATATTCAGATTCTATAGCTACCTTCCAATGTGAGTGATTTAGTTATTGAAGTGTTGATGTTGGTTCTACCGTGGTGCTTAGTAATCCCCTATTCGTTCTACTTTGACTATGAGTTTGAGATCTTCTAGTAGTAATATTTAGCATTTATTCCAAATTTGATTCCCTAAGTGTGTTTCTATGCCATATTGATTCCTTTATTTGAAGAATTGTGGAAGTTTCTATATATTAACTTTGTTCATATTGGGATTATAACTCTGTCTCTTCATTTTCCAAGTCTTCCTTTAAAAAATTAAAAAAAACTTTTGCATCATTACTTTGTTTTTGAGTTTCAACCTTGATTTTTTCATCAAAGACTATGTCTCTACTTATATATAAATTTTTGTATTTGGATCAATTTTTCTATACCCTACAGATTCATCATCATAGCCAACAAATATACCAACCATAGTTTTTTTATCTAATTTTGTCCTTTTTTGCTATGGAATATGCATATAAGCCTTGCATCCAAAAAATCTTAATTTTTCAATATTTGGTTTTTGTCCTAACCATGCTTCTTCTGGTGTAACATTCTTGAGTATTCTTGTAGGTAATATATTTTATAAGTACACTACTATTTTGACTACTTCTTCTCAATACTAATGATCAAGATGAACTTCTTTTATCATACATCTCACCATTTCCATAATAGATATATTTCTTCTTTCTGTAATTCCATTTTGTTGTGGTGAATATGTTGTAGTGAGTTGCATTTTAATACCATTTTCTTCTAGAAATAGACTAAATTCTTTTGATACAAATTCACCTCCTCTATCTGAATGAAGAATTTTGGTAGTCTTTCCCGATTCCTTTTCTACTTGAAGTTTGAATTGTATAAAAAAACTAATTGTTTCTGATTTATACTTCATAAAGTATACCCACATTTTTCTTTTATGATCATCAACAAATAGTTGAAAATACTTATGTACTCCAATACTAGTAACATTCATTGGACCACATAAATTTGTATATATTAATTCTAATGGTTGTTGATATTTATGCTAACGAAGTTCAAAAGGAATTCTATGTTGCTTTCCTTCCAAACATTTTCGACAAACAATAGATTCCCAAGATATATTTGGTATCCCTTTAACCATTTGATATTTGACCATTTCATTTATAGATGATGCACTAGTATGTCCTAACCATTTATGCCATAAATATTTTATTCCTAATATTTTAACTGAAAGGGCCAAATGTGTAGTAGTATCCTAAACAAATAGACTACCTTTATAAGAACTTGAAGCTATCATTTATCCTTGTTTGATAATATGACATTGTTTTCTTTCATTAATAACTTTAAATTCTACTGTCATGTCTTGATCCATGAGTTGAAAAATTTAAATAAGGTTGGTAGTCGTTCTAGAAACATATAACACATTGTTAATTACCCCTTTTTCATTTATCAGGTTGATAAGAACATTTCCTATCTCTTTTACTTCATAAATCTTACTATTTGATATAGCAACTAGTTTCTAATTTTTTATTGTACATAATTAAACCATTGTTTGTTTCAAGTCATATGTTTACTTGCTCCTGAATCTATGTACCAATAATCCATAATTATTTTGTCTTTAAATGAATCTTTCAATTTTTTTTTGACTATCTTATGACTCCTAGTTATAAATATTAAATATTAGTTTTGACAAAGATTTTAATTCTCTAGGTTTAAGTCCTTTTATCTCCCAAATTTCATTAATAAGGTTTCTAAATTAATAAAAAAAAACTAATTTGATGTTGAAGTTCTTATAATTCCCAAATAAGAAATTTAGAAAATAAAGATATTTGCAAATTTTAATATTCCTAGTTTATGTAGAAATCCTTATTCCTCCAAGTTAAATTATCTAAAAATATTTCAATGTGACTTGAACTTCAAATAGAATGATATAATTCTAAAATATTTAAATTGTATTTCCAAAATACTTCAATATAGTTTCTAAGTTTCTAAATATTCAATTTGCTACCTTATCTCTCTAGTAATTCAATTAATCTAAAATGTACTAAGATTAATTAATCTCAACCTTTGAAAAGTTAGAAGTAATATCCCTTATGGCTCCTTAACTTTTGCAATAATTAAATTAAATCAAATTTTATGTACCTCTTTGTGAATGGCATGCACTAATATCATTTTTTAATGCTTTAACCTTCCTCTAGTTGCTTGTAGGATTTTTTGTCAGTAAAAATTAATTCCTCTATACAACCACACTATATTGTAGGCTTTTTTCTCCATAAAATATCTATTCTTGACTACTTTGTTCTTGATGACCTTTCACTTCCTATTACGAATAGATTTGAGGCTCTTGACATCCTCTACATAGAATATTTAAACTCTTAATATTCTCCACGTGTGCACTCCTCGAACATGTTAGTCTCCTTGGTGAATGTGTAGACACTGAAATCTATCCATTTAATCTCCACCCATGCTTTCTCGCCATTTATACCACCCAAACATAGCCAATTTGTCCACCATTCCTATTTCCTGCTATTTTCGAATAATATCACATTTATTTATGTATATTTATTTTATTTATATTAAAATATAATATTTTATATTATATTTTAATATATATTTAATAAATATATGTTTATTTAAGTGAATTAATCCTAGCCATCCAATTCCATTTAATCACGACCACCCATTTACATCAACCCATGCCACACCCTAAATTTATTATCTACCCTTAGATGTGCTTTAATCTCAACCACACGATTAGTGTTGTTGAAACCCTAGCATGACATAGGTTAGATTATAAATAGAAGCCATTTTGATGGGTCAACTTCTTATTCCCTAGATTTTCCAAGTGTTCAAATTTCCTAAGTTCCCTGAGTGCCCTAAGTTTTTAACCAAGCCTTTTGTACCCTAGTACCATTCCATCTGTAGCATTCCATACTCCTTCATCTGCCATCACCGTCGTTGCATCCTGCACCCTCTCTTGATCTACTTTTGCAAAATTACCCATCAACTACTAGGTGCCTCCAGGTGCTTTATGTCAACACCAGGCGCCTTTAGGCGCTTTACTACCAACACCAAGTACCCACGGGCGTTTCCTACAATCGCTAGGTACCTATAGGCATTTTGTGTTATCACTCCTAAAGACCCCCTAGCCTCCGGGTGATAGTAGGGTATTGTCGCACTAGCCACCTGCATCAGACGTCTCACATCAAAGCATAGTAAATAAGTAAAACAGATCCATCATTTATTTATTTTATGCATGTGCTTCTATTTGTGTTCACTCTATTTTAAAAATTTAGTTAGGGTTTGTTATTGATTATAGAGGTCCTCACACTGTGGAGCCCTCATAGGTATTACTAAATACTTTGTTGTGTCCTTGTGTGCAGATATGAAAGCCCTACATCAACATCTGGAGTGGCCCAACCTTAGATATCAAAAAGCCCACTCAACCCTGTTGGGATCAAGATGCACTTGAAGACATCACAACTTTGCTTGTTAGGTTTTCAAATAACCCTAACCCCTTGTAATATTGTATCAAAAGGATTCAAGGATCCAACCTTGTAAAAAATGGAGTTTATAGGCTCCCCTCATCAATGAAAATTATTCTATTGTGCAATCTTGTGTTTCCTTGTATTTCATTTGTTCAAGCATTGTTTGGGCATTGCATTTTGCATATTTTAAATGGTGATCATGGTGGGACTCCCTAAGGGTTTCTATTTATGATCTTTTTTACTAATTCACATGTTATTTTTTGTCATCTTGCTTGTTTTCAAAAGTATTAATTTCATAGATTTTGCTGGATCTAGGGTTTTTGAAGTCTGCAAAAGTTTGCAAAAGGTGCACAACATGCCCGATGACGTTCTAAGGCAACCCAAAAATACCCAAGGGCATATCAGAAGCATCCAAAAGTTCCCAGGGGTGTTTAGGGAGATCTAGGAGCAAATACATAGGCTATCTAGTAAGTCTACTATTTAAAACCCTATTCTTCTATTTTATGTATTTTGGGTTATCTATTGTATTTTTTAGATTTTAAGCTTAAAATAAACCATCATTAAACAATCTAGAAATGAAATCATGTTAGTTTGAATTTTTAGGTCTACATTCATTCACATATTTTGATTAGGGTTTTTGTTTTCTTAATACAAACTACTACATTTTGTTTGCATTTGAACTAAAAAAATTGCATAACATAGTGTTGCATCTTAGGGTTAGAAATATTTTATTTTGTATATCTAAGTTGGAAAACTATTAGATTGCCAAAAGTATCCCTTCTAGTTGGGCGATTCTAGGTAGAGGGGTGGATGAACCCTCTAGTTGTTACTTAGACAGGGGGTCTTAAGTGGTGTATTGGTAAGACCCCAAGGTCTTACTATAAAAATATTAATAAATTAATGTAAAATGTAATCACAGGCCACTCAAATGGGGCTCCCTTGTAATCACTTTGCCACTATAGGGGGCTCCCTCCTTTAGAATCTATAATTCTTATTCTTCTTCTCATTTGGATGTATTTGTGTGAATGGCCAACGCAATATATATATCTACCCTAAAGCTACATTGGTGAAGAGACGTGATGGTTCATGTTATGAAGAGATGTGATGGTTCACTTTATGAGTTAATAATATAATAATTAAATGATTAATAATACCAACTAATACTAACTAATAATGTTAGGATTGAGGATCCTAACATTCCACCCTTCTTAAAAAGAGCTTTGTCCTCAAAGCTCAAAGTAAGGAGCTTTGTATTTTGTTTTCTAAGAAGGATTTGTGTAAGTTCTTGGACTCTTTTAATGTCATCCTTCCGTAGGTAGGGATATTGAGAAGGATGAAGTGTTAGCGGATGGCTGCCAGAAATATTAGAAAATGTGTGATGATGAGGGAAGGACAATCCTTGGGGTTCTTCAAATGCCTTAGAATGATGCATAAAAAGAGGTGGTAAAACTTCTACATTATCATGTTGTTCCCTAGGAGAGGCAATGGAGGAGTGTGTAATCACCTTTTTACCTTGTTTTTGAATAGGTTTGACCCTATGGTGATAACTCACTATTGGAAAGGAAATTGAGTGTAGTTATTTTAGAGTGCATGTTTGGCCATAATGAGTCACTTCGGGAATGTCTTGAGATATTTCTTTCTCATTGTCCTTGTTTTCCACATCTTCCTCTTCTTTTTTATCTTTCATGGATTCCTCATATTCCTTACCTTCCTCAGCGTTACCATATTTAGTGCTATCTTCAGGTGTATCCATCACTATGTCTACCTCTATTTCATTTTCTTCTTCTATTGCCTTATCGAGGTCAGCATTATGCGTTGGCTTGGCAGTGATGTAAGTGGTTGATGAATTCTCCATAGGTGGTTTCCATAATCGACGTTGTGCATTGAGTTTGTCTTCGGCTAATTTGGCCAATCCATAGGTTTGCATCATGGTATAGGGATTGAACCTTGTCACCTCCATTCTAATTTCCTCTTTCAATCCACTAATGAAGCTATTGATGATAATTGATTCATCCAACCCTGTGTTGTGTTTGGTGATATCCTCAAACCGAGTTTGATACTCATGCACATAAGTTATTTGACGAAGTTTATTTTCTTCTTCTATTGCCTTATCAAGGTCAGCATTATGCATTGGCTTGGGAGCGATGTAAGTGGTTGATGAATTCTCCATAGGTGGTTTCCATAATCGATGTTGTGCATTGATTTTATCTTTGGCTAATTTGGCCAATCCATAGGTTTGCATCATGGTATAGGGATTGAACCTTGTCACCTCCATTCTAATTTTCTCTTTCAATCCACTAATGAAGCTATTTATGAGAATTGATTCATCCAACCCTGTGTTGTGTTTGGTGATATCCTCAAACCGAGTTTGATACTCATGCACGAAAGTGATTTGAAAAAGTTCCTTGAGCAAATCCCACATGGTTGGGTCCCAAATGGCTCTGATACCAAATGGTAAGACCCCAAGGTATTACTATAAAAATATTAATAAATTAATGTAAAATGTAATCATAGGCCACTCAAAGAGGGCTCCCTTGTAATCGCTTTGCCACTATAGGGGCCTCTCCTTTAGAATCTATGATTCTTATTCTTCTTCTTATTTGGATGTATTTGTGTGAATGGCCAACATAATATATATATCTACCCTAAATCTACGTTGGTGAAGATATGTGATGGTTCACGTTATGAAGAGATGTGATGGTTCACTTTATGAGTTAATAATATAATAATTAAATGATTAATAATACTAACTAATACTAACTAATAATTTTAGGATTGAGGATCCTAACATGTACTTCACGCCCTTTGGAGAACTTGACATTCTTTTGTTGGCTTCTAATTTAGATTTATGAAATTAATTATTTTTAACATTGTTTGTACACAATATAAAATAGAAACTTTAAAAATAATTCACACACATCACGATTCATTCAACACAGTAGTGGTTTGATTTCATCACCAACCATTTCTTGAGATTAGGTGATGGTGGCATTCATCTCCATCCATAAATATCTTCCCATAGATACCCTAGGATACCCTCGAGCAAACTTGTTGGATTTCATCACCAACAAGAATCTCGTTGCCCTATATTCACCATAGATTTTACCTTTGTTTCATTAAGTAAGATTAGAACACCAAAACACACAAAACTGACACACAAAAATAAATACACATTAAAAGAAGATAATCAATGTACAAGGCACGCCACATTGGTTGAGACTTATTATTGATTGTTTGTTTCCTTAAGCATTTCAGTTTTTGTGTTACATTTGGTATTTTAATCTGTATCTTGATTTATTGTGCTTATGGTATTAACTAGAAATAAAAAGAAATCTATACATCAAGATAACTTAATGGAACCATCATCCACCTTCCCCATAACTTCTGTGGTAAAATCCATGACTATGACATAGCCAAATTTATCTGGAGGTCCCTCACATTCCTTGCCATCCACAACCTATCACATGACCATGCCCTAAGAGGATTCAATCTCCCCTACCATTGACAACCACATCACCCATATAGACATGGAAAGAGTAGAAGCTTTCATGAAGTCTTCTAATTATGTCCTAGATTCTATCCCCAACTCACCTAGATAGGATTTTGCTCTACAGCAAGAGCACTATTTACTCCCAACCCCCATCCACCTTTACCCAGGTGTATACTAACCCTATTTTTTAGGCATCAATTGTACCTTCATCCCATGTGTCTATTACACAATATTAATGTGCTCCTATCACCTCATATACCTCCAACTACACTAAACCTTTGTATGAGGTATAGGTCAATGTTGCTTCACAAGTTCCAGCCTCACAAGTTGCCATTCCTAGTGTAACTTGTATTCAAGCCACATATTCCTTACCATCTACCTCTATACCCTTAGCCTTTGATAGAGATATTAGTTAATCATGGGAACACCTTAAAAAATTATTTAGAAAGTGTTAGAATTCTCAACAACAAGTACAAGTTAAACCTACGCCTTTACATAACTCTACTCAGATTGCCCTTGTCAACCAAGGTCCATCATGGGTACCTTAGTCTTCGATTGTCTCTATACCGGTTTCCCCATCAAGTCATACTATCACCCGTCCTATTCCCATTGGCCAACCTAGCCATAATCTTCATCAATCAACATCATTCCATAATTTCCCATCATTTAATCAATAATATCCCATTCATCATATTCCATCTAATTCACCTAGTCATCAATATCAATCTCCTCATATTTTAATCACTCCACAACATCTATTCATACCTCCATAAGCTCATTTGAGAATTCAAGGCTTTCACATTCTTGAGGAAGACCCTAGAATTAAGGACATGCAGAAACAAATAGATCAATTGATGCAATTCACTCCTGGCTTTTCAAACTAGAAACCAACCTTACGCCAATTGATCAAATAGCCAATTCATCCTTCGGTACCCTCTCCACCATATTCGAAAGATTTTATAGTACCTAAGTTTGATAAATTTAAGGGAATTGAGGATCCTAAAGAACATGTGAGCACATTTGTTCATGCATGCTTTATAATTCAAGATGATAATACTCTCATGCTTTGAAAATTTCCTCAAATATTAGGAGGTGATGCCATAGAATGGTACAATCAATTACCATGCCATAGTATCTATACTTTTGATCAATTTATTGATCAATTCTTTGATCGTTTCATCCTAAATGTTAAAAATAAGATCTCATTATATGATGTTTATACCTTAAGACAATAGGAGGATGAGTCTATCTATGATTTTGAAAATTGTTGGAGGGTTATCATCACTAAGTTGCCATTCACCCTACCAATGGATGAGCTAATTAAGCTATTCACCAAGAGTTACTTAAAACCTATCTCTTGGACGCTCCAATTATGAACTTATCAATCATTTAAAGAAGCATTAGCTCAAGCTAGCATTATTGAGGATATCAAAATCCAAGAAGGCATACTAAATCCTAAGAAGAAATAATGGCAAAACAAGGGCCAATACAAAAGCAATTATTTAGGCCAACAAAAATCAACATTGGCTACTCGAGCCACCCAATACAATTAAGTTAATCAAGTGGTCATGAGCCAGATGGTAATGGCTCAAAAACAACTTGTGTAACAAACACCACAAAAAATTTCATATCATGCGGTCCCCTCAATAACACAAGCTCCAAAAGTTCAAAACACAGAGCCAGCTATGGAAAACCGTCTTCGATGATAGTCTGTCTGCCAAAATCACCAATATACCCCATTAACCAAGTCATATGCTTCCATTTTTAGAAGGTTGTATGAGACAAATAAACTTGCTTTACCTAAAATTAGATCAGATGATCCCGCCAAGCGTGGAAAAAATTATTGATAACACTTATTTTACCCTTATCATAGGCAAAATGAGCATGATATCAACAATTGCAATGTGTTTAAAAATGTAGTCCAAGAATTCATTGACTTTGGGATGATCAAGCTTGATAACCCCCTCACTCAACAAAACCAAAACCTTGGTATATTTCAAATGCCACTTCCTCATCACAAGGAGGTGAAACCAAATGTATAGGAAGTTAACACAAAAACTCCCCCTAATCAAGTTAATCACATTCAAAAATACCAAGGGTTTGTAGGGGCTATTCATGTGGTCACTAGAGGTCAACTGAAGAACCAAAAATAACAATTGCCTCAAGAAAGTGTGTCACAACCTTCTACATCACCACCCATCCAAGTGTCCCCTAATCCATCATCACCCATTCATATACCTAGTCAATCGAACCCATCAAATCCACCCATCAATCATCCACCTCGACCAATCATCTCATTGAGTAGCCAGTTAACCACAAGTCTAAAAATGGCTTCCACAAAATTGTTGATTTATGATCTAATCCAAAAATCTCCCCCACATCAGGAGGCATTAATGGAAATTTTGAAATCCATCGAATTGCAATCGCAAGATCCCAATACCTTTACCAACTTTGTGGGGAGTATCCAAACATGCATGGAGCCTTCCATAACATTTTATGACTTTGAGATTAAGCCAATCTCATCGAAATTAGTAGACCCTCCATTGCATATCATGGCTCTAATTGACAAGAAGCCTTTTAAAAGAGTCCTAATTGACATCGGTTCCTCTATCAACATCATCACCACATCCATCCTCCATCATTTGAACATTCCTCCATCTCACATCACCAAGTCATCCTTCACCCTCAAAGCATTCAATGATGCTTTGTATTCTACAATTGGCACTGTTGTTTTGCCCATCGAAGTAGGGGTTAAAACATTACATGCAATTTTCCACATCTTGGAAGGATCCATGGTGTACAATGTACTCCTTGGAAGACCTTGGATGAGGGAAATGAGATGTGTCCCTTCAATACTACATCAATATTTAAAATATGTTCATGAGGGACAAGTACATTGCATACCGATGGACATTGAGTCGTTTAAGTATTGCAATTTTATCTCAAATACTTATGAGTCCATGCTCCCTTCCACTCATATTTTTCTTTCACCATCATCCAATCCATCCACCACTTCACCAATATCTTCATCAAAATATCCCATTCTTGAAGAGCTCCCCATCACCAACCATCATCAAACCGCCATACCCCCATCATCATCATCATTGAATACATGCACATGTGGTCACATTCAATCCACATCATCAACATCATTACCATCCACATCATCATCATCCACTCAAAAACCTTCCCAAGAAAATCCATTACCATCACCTAATGTTTCACAAGTCAAATTAACGAATAGTGAAATACCTCCATTTCCTCCATTTCCTGAATTAACTAGTTTTGTGTTGCTTGCTGTTGTTTAGGTTAACCAAGACCCTAGCATCGATTCCTAGGTTCCATCCATTCCATCCAACCTTAGCCACTTTTCCCATAAGTCAACATGAATCCTATTGATTTATTCACCCCGCTTCGTAATCCATACGATTCGGCTAAGCCAATTCTAATTGACATAAGCCTTATTGATATGGATCATATTTCCTCACCTCCAACCTTTGCCAAATTTGTCTTATCCAAGGAATTTTTAAGGGCTTCCACCAACTACATTCCTCCATCCCCTTCGCCTTCACCTTCACCTTCACCTTTGGATCTCGAGGTTTTCTAGGAAAAAATAGATGAGGATAATCCAGAAGATTTTGATTATATTTAGATGATATTCATCTGATCCCTACGCCCCATCAAATTGAGGAAGGTTCCCACATGTCTATTTAAGATACTATCAATGTGGACCTTAGTTCTGACAAAGATAATCCCTAAATTGTCAAGCTTAGTTCAAACAAGACTTTAATTGCTATTCTCAAGAAACTTGTCAAAGAAAATCATCGAGATTGGCATACATAAATTCCCTTGGTATTATGGGCTTATCGAACGAGCATCCACACGCCTACAGGGGCAACACTATTTTCATTGGTATATGGAGCCGAAGCAATCATGCCTCTTGAGCTCGAGATCCCTTTCTTGCAAATTTCTTTGCAAGAATTCATAGATGATGACACTACTAGACAAGCACGTCTTGACCAACTCACACTTCTTGATGAGAGGTGAATCAATGCTTTAGAGCATTTACGAGTTTATCAAGACCGCCTCAAACATGCTTACAATGCCAAAGTTCATCTATGTGAATTCCAAGTAGGAGATCTTTTCCTTAAAGAGAATCAACAAAATACCAATGCATTGCCGCACCTTCATGATAAATTCTAGGCTAATTGGTTAGGTCCATACATCGTTACACAAAGAGTGGGTAATGGTACTTATAGGCTTGCCAGTCTAGAGGGAGAGGAATAATATGAACCACTTAATGTTATACACTTGAGAGCATTCTATGCATGATTTGATTACTATATATGTATATATATACATGGCTAATACACAAAAACATTTGCATACACTCCATTCATAACATCGCATTTCACTTGCATTCCACAAACATTGCATTTCATACATTGCATTTCACAAAATCACATTTCATATTGCATGTCATAAAATTGCATTTTATACATTACATTCACATCCACATTCCACATTTCATATAGGGATAATTTATTAAGTTCAAGATCTTAATTGGTCCAACAAAAGTCATGTTGCCTTAATCAGGGGCACCTTCACAATGTCATCCACACAATTCCACCAAGTCAAATTGCCATTAGCACAAACAACAGATTCAAAAGTCCTAGGTGTTTTTGGTCACTCAACCACTCCTAGTGTTTTAAGAAACCTCCAACATACATGTTGAGTTCTTCTTAGGACCATCACACATCTTCACTAAGAAAATATTGAGTTATGGGAATTGATTCCAAAAACATTCTTGAACCAAGCACAATTTTCACATCTTAAAAACATCTCGTGTCAAAGAGGGATAACACCATACTTGGTATGAACCTTGAAGTGAAAAGGGCCATCCTTGCTAGTCCCATCATGCAACATAGTCCATAAAAATAGTGGTTTTCACCACTACCACAATTCCAAAAATAAAAGAAAGAGTAGGGAAAAATCCCTAACAAAAACTCTAAATATTTTACATCACACACCACTGATCAATTGAGTTGTAAGGATCGTACTATATTTCTAGTTAGACGGTTAGGTAGTCATCCCCAAAACTTAAGAGATCAAAAATAAAAGTCATGGACTATGGAGTTAGCCTCCACCGAAGCTATAGACGCTTGACTGGCAGTGGAGTACGCTCATGCGTGGTGACATGTCTCTTTTAAAAGAGACCTCTGACCGCTCATACGGACAAGCTAGCTTCTTGATTTCATCCATAATAGGTTTACCCAATTTACTCAAGATGAGTTAATGAACTCACTTGCACACACACTGGTTCTTGATTGTCTCGGGTCATTACCATGCTCTTGATTTGGTAAATGAATTCACTGCACACACATTTGGTCCTAGAGGATTAGGCAGTTTTAGTGGGTTTGTTTGATGCCACTAGGATGTTTGAGTCTCTATAAAATAGGCAATATTCCATATCAACATCCATATCTTCTTCCATATCAACATCCATATCTTCTTCCATGTCAACATCCATGTCAGTTCATAAGTCATTCATCCCATACGCCACCAAGTCTGGTGCCCCTGATTAAAAAACAATGCTAGAAAAGGGTCAAGCAAAGATCTAAACTATAAATGATCATTAGCACATGCCATCTTGCATTAATCATCCATATATTCCATCTTGCATTAATCATCCATAACATCTCATATGCATTAATCATAAACATAAACATGCATTCCACAAAGCATTCCACAAAAAGCATTCACACAAAAATATAACACAAAAAGTAAAAGCCATGTATATATATGTATGTATAAATATCGTATATACAATGAATGCCCAAAGGCTATATACAATGGAGCACCAAGGCTCATATACAAAAGTGCATCTAAGCACTAGCTACATCCTCCAAGAAGACCCCTATGACCTAGCAGGAGCCTCAGACCTAGAAGGAGCCCTAGACCTAGAGCTATGCCTAGACTCACTATGCCTCGTACCCCAAACATAGATGAGGTTGGAGGATCAGGAAGTGGAATATGATGTTCCATCAACCTATCCTCCAATGCCTCAATATATCTATGCCAATATCGAAGGTGTGCTATGTCGACATTATGCCGATGCTCTCTCTGCTAGCTCTACCTAGAGCCTCATGATCCTCGCATCCTGCTCTGCTACCTACTGCTCCAACTGTGCCCACCCCTCCTCGCTCTAGTTAGGGGATACATCTGGAACCTCCTTCGCATCCTCCCCATATCCTCTATCTCCCCCAATATTAGGAGCCTACTGTGCCATACCCTTAGTCCTCCACCTTTGACTATCATATCGAAGGTACTGCTACCTCTTGTGAGCATCCTGGGTCCCCTCATATTTGGCCTCCTAAGTACCCTCATCCCCAACCTCTCCACCTGCATCTCCACCATATACCCCTCAAGGTGATGCCCATGATGACTGAGCCATAAACCATACATCATACTCTATGGTTGTCCCTACATCCTCCACACCAAGGAGGTCCACCTCCTCATCATCCTCCAAGACCACCCTCCACGACTCCATGCAAGGTAGCTCGGTCTCCTCCCGATGCCTCCTATAGTGCACTGGCTCATCAGGGACATCCTACCTCAACCCAAATTGATGGAGCACTCATGAGAACTAGAAGTACTCCATCTCACTCCTATGCCTCCCAACCACCCACCTACCCTACCACACCTACCGTAGATGCTCTCCATCCCTAGTCCATTGGGCACCCAACCATGGCCTCCACACCACTTAGGTGGATGTCAATCCAACCCATAAATCCCTATACCACTGACTCATCCTCACTGGATGACTCGACTGCACCTCCTTCACTAGTGCCCATCACCTAGCATAGGGCTACTCCCTACCAAAATCCTCCATAGGCAAGCCCTCCAGTCAAGCAACCCTAAAGTGCTCCCATCCCCAACATTGTAGCAATAGGATGCACCCCAATACCTTTCACCCCCACTTGGTCACATCATATAACTCCTGGTATACCTACACCAGTAAGGTGAGAGCCCATGCATACACCTACCTCATCATGAGCATATCGCTCACCACCCCTATCAGGTTCCAAGGGAACCTGCACTCGATACTATTCGGGGCCACAATGTTGGCCAACATGAACATCACCAAAGCCCGAAGGGGGTCCAAATCCTTGTCCACATACATGGAAAAATAAGGTATGCCCCCACTCTCCACCTTCACCCCCTACCATGCATCCTCGAACATCCTCATCATCTTCATCTTCCGATTGAGCCCAACCTCAACCCGGATCCCCTCCATCGATACCTTGAGGATGCGATATACATCCTCCAAGGTAACCATCACCTCACCCATGGGGAGCTAAAATGTCCCCCTGTCTGCATCCCACCTCTCTACCAAGGCAAAGAGGTACCCCTCATCAGCCCTAACCACATCTAGTTAGGCTACCTCTACTAGCCCCACCTCCCCAAGTAGCTCCCACTCATCCTCCATAATTGCCTTTCTCATCCCGGGGATGTAGGGCAAAAATTGGTGTCGAGCCTCCAAAAATCTAAGTTGCAGCATAACACAACATTATTTTTAATAATTTATTTATAATTTCAAAAAAAAACTTTGCACAATACAAAAAGCATAATCAACAATGGGTTACCTCAGCAACTTGCACCCCATCCGTAGCCCCAACCTTCGCACCCGCTCCCTCCACCGCCATAGCTTTCACGCTCCAAATGCCTCACCTCACTTCACTCCTCACTCACCCTTCACTCCTCAGATGCAACTTCTCAAACTCCCAAATGCACAAATGAGCTTCAATCTCACCCAACAAGCTATTTATAGTTGCTTCAGGTGCTTTGGAGTGCCCATGGGCATTTCCTGGTGCACTGTAGTGCCCGTGGGCATTTCTGCAGACCGCAAGCACCCGTGGGCATTTCACGTCAACATTGAAAAAAGCCAAACCAACACAAAATAGTAGCTGATCCCAACCAAATCACTTCAAATTTCATTCATCAATACATTTCATCATTTTATCAAGTTTTGTGAAGATTCCAATTGATTTGGATGCATAATTTTTGCTTGCGACCACATTTTGCAAATTCACCAAACACGCTACAAAAGCACCTCAAGAGGGTCCAAATATTCACAAAATAATGATCATCAATATTTTCATCATTCATACATCATCTCCACCTCATTTCACATCATCATTTACATATTTTCCAAGTTCACATAACATTCAAGTGAATCTCGTATATAGTGGGTTATTCTATATAATTGGCGATTGCAACGATTTACCTCCATGCAATTTGGTAAGATGAATAGCCTACAATAAGGACACTTGTCCATGATCATCATCACTTATCTCCTTGCTCAAAAACAAAATCAATTTTGGTACCTCATATTTAGAGTGAAACATTGCCAAGAACAATTTGCACAATCGTTGTCATTGATGGCCTAGTTCGTGGGGCTTAAAACATGGATAAAAACTCAAATTTCATCATTCAAAAACTCCCTAACACCACAGAGATAGGCACTAGCTAGGATGATTGGTTCCAATCATGGGAATTATTCAAACAATCACTAGCAGACCCTCCAAGGTTGATTCTTTCTTTGCATTATCATCTTTGCATATCAATGACGCCAGAAGGCATATTTTTCAACAACACCGAATCACCCCAAATTTGGGGTAACCATTTTTGGTTTTGACTTTCCCACAATGGGATACATCTTACATGATCATGGCATCTACACTTGGCAAAAATCCCTTCATATGTTGGGGCAAAAACAGACACATTTTCCATCACACATTTTCACAAAACCCTTCATCTGTTGGGGAAAAATAGACACATTTTTCACCAACCCCCTTCCCACCATTGGGGCAATAACGGTATCACATTTTACATCATTCATATCATCCACATTCCATTTGCACAGATTTTTCAATTGGCTCATGAGATTCATCTGTAACCTCATTCACCAATTGAGGGGGTAAGCTATGCAAAACTCAAAATTATTTTATTCTTTTGTCTTTAGGCTCACACTCCACATCCCAAGAGAAGCTGCTTCTACACCTGGCCAAAATAGGTGTCTCGTATTTTTGCACTTCATTGTGTTCCACACAATGCAGTACAAAAAGGGGCATCTGTAGACACCAAAATCTAGCCATTTAACCTCCATCCATGCTTTCCCACCATTTCTACCACCCAAACATAGCCAATTTGTCCACCATTCCTATTTCTCACCATTTTCGAATAATATTCACATTTATTTATGTATATTTATTTTATATATTTAAATATAATATTTTATATTATATTTTAATATATATTTAATAAATATGTGTTTATTTAAGTGAATTAATCCTAGCCATCCAATTCCATTTAATATCGACCACCCATTTACATCAATCCATGCCACACCCTAGATTTATTATCTACCCTTAGATGTGCTTTAATCTCAGCCACACGATTAGTGTCATTGAAACCCTAGCATGACCTAGGTTAGATTATAAATAGGAGCCATTTTGATGGCTCAACCCCTGATTCCCTAGATTTTCTAAGTGTTCAAATTTCCTAAGTTCCTTGAGTGCCCTAAGTCTTTAACCAAGCCTTTTGTGCCCTAGTCCCATTCCATCTATAGCATTCCATACTCCTTCATCCGCCATCACCGTCATCGCATCCCACGTCCTCGCCTGATCTACTTCTACAAAATTTTCCATCAACCGCTAGGCACCTCTGAGTGCTTTTTATCAACACCAGGCGTCTCTGGGCGCCTTCCTACCAGCACCAAGTGCCCATGGGTGTTTCCTGCAGTATCCAGGTGCTCATGGGAATTTTGCATTATCACTCTTGAAGACCCCCTAGCCTCCGAGTGATGCTAGGGCATCACCGCACCAACCACCTACATTAGACATCTCACATCAGAGCACAATAAGTAAGTAAAATAGATCCATCATTTATTTATTTTATGCATGTGCTTCTATTTTTGTTCACTCTATTTGTAGCATTTAGTTAGGGTTTATTATTGCTTATAGAGGGCCTCACACTGTGGATCCCTCACAGGTATTACTAAATACTTTGTTGTGTCCTTGTGTGCAGATCTGAAAGCCCTACATCAACATCTGGAGTGGCCCAACCTTGGATATCAAAAAGCCCACTCAACCCTATTGGGATCAAGACACGCTTGAAGACATCATAGCTTTGCTTGTTAGGGTTTTAGAGAACCCTAACCCCTTGTAATATTATATCAAAAGGATTCAAGGATCCAAGCTTGTAAATAATGGAGTTTCTAGGCTCCCCCCATCAATGAAAATTATTCTATTGTGCAATCTTGTGTTTCCTTGTATTTCATTTGTTCAAGCATTTTTTGGGTGTTGCATTTTGCATCTTTCAAATGGTGATCACGGTGGGACCCCCTAAGGGTTTCTATTTATGATATGTTTTACTAATTCACTTGTTGTTTTCTGTCATCTTGCTTATTTTTTAAAAGCACTAGTTTCATATATTTTGTTGGATCTAGGGTTTTTGAATTCTATATAAGTTTGCAAAAGGTGCACAAAACACCCAATGACATTTGAAGGCAATCCAAAAATTTCCAAGGGTGTCTCATAAGCATCCAGAAGCACCCATGGGTGTTTATAAAAAGCTAGGAGCAAATACATAGGCTGTCTAGTAAGTCTGCTATTTAAAACCCTAGTCTTCTATTTTATGTATTTTGGGTTATCTGCTGTATTTTTCAGATTTTAAGCTTAAAATGAACCATCATTAAACAATATGGAAATGAACTCATGTTAGTTTGCATTTTTAGATCTACATTCATTCACATATTCTTTTTAGGGTTTTCGTTTTCTTAATACAAACTACTACATTTTGTTTGCATTTGAACTAAAAAAATTTAATAACATAGTGTTGCATCTTAGGGTTAGAAACATTTTCTTTCGTTTATCTAAGTTGGAACACTATTAGATTGCCAAAATTATCCCTTCCAGTTGGGTGATTCCAGGAAGAGGGATGGACGAACCCTCTGGTTGTTATTTAGATAAGGGATCTTAAGTGGTGTACTTCACACCCTTTGGAGAACTTGGCATTCTTTTGTTGGCTTATAATTTAGATTTATGAAATTAATTGTTTTTAACATTGTTTGTACACAATAGAAAATAAAAACTTTAAAAATAATTTACACACATCACGATTCATTCAAAATAGTAGTGGTTGGATTTCATCACCAACCATTTCTTGAGATTAGGTGACGGTGGCATTCATCTCCATCCACAAATCTCTACCCATAGACACCCTAGGATACCCCCGAGCAAACTTGTTGGATTTCATCACCAACAAGAATCTTGTTACCCTATATTTGCCATAGATTTTACCTTTGTTTCATTAAGTAATATTAGAACACCAAAACACACAAAAATAACACATAAAAATGAATACACATTAAAAGGAGATAATCAATGTATGAGGTAAGCCACATTGGTTGAGACTTAGTATTGATTGTTTGTTTTCTTAAGCATTTCAGTTTTTGTGTTACATTTGGTATTTTAATATGTATCTTGATTTATTGTGCTTATGGTATTAACTAGAAATCAAAAGAAAGCTATAAGTCAAGATAACTTAATGGAACCATCATCCACCTTCCCCACCACTTCTGTGGTAGAATCCATGAATGTGACAAAGGTAGATTTATCTGTAGGTCCCTCAAATTCCTTGCCATCCACATCCTATCACATGGCAATGCCCCAAGAGGAGTCAACCTCCCCTACCATTGACAACCACATCACCCATATAGACATGGCAAGAGTAGAAGCTTTCATGAAGTCTTCTAATTATATCCTAGAGTCTATCCCCAATTCACCTAGATAGGATTCTGCTCTACAACAAGAGCCTGTTTACTCCCAACCCCCATCCACCTTTACCCATGTGTATACTAACCCTCTTTTTGAGGCATCATTTGCACCTTCATCCCATGTGTCCATTCCCCAATCTTCATGTGCTCCTAGCACCTCATATACCTCCACCTACACCAACCCCTTGTATGAGGCACAGGTCAATATTGCTTCACAAGTTCTAGCCTCACAAGTTGCCATACCTAGTGTAACTTGTATCCAAGCCACATCTTCCATACCATCTACCTCTATACACTTAGCCTCTAATAGAGATATTAGTGAAGCATGGGAACACCTAAAAAAATTACTTAGACAATGTTAGAATGCTCAACAACAAGTACATGTTAACCCTACACCTTTACATAACTCTACTCAGACTACCCTTATCAACTAGGGTCCTATTAGTCCATCATGGGCACCTTCGTCTTCGGTGGTCTCTATACCATTTCCCCATCAAGTCATACCATCACCCATCCTATTACCATTGGCCAGCCTAGCCATAACCTTCATCAATCAACATCATTCCATAATTCCCCATCATTTTATCAATAATATCCCATTCATCATATTCCATCTAATTCACCTAGTCATCAATATCAATATCCTCATTATTTAATCACTCCACATCTCTCCACACCTCCACAAGCTCATCAGGTAATTGAGGGCTTTCACATTCCCGAGGAAGACCCTCAAATTAAGGCCATGCATAAAGAAATAGATCAATTGATGCAATTCACTCCTGGATTTTCAAACCAGAAACCAACCTTATACCAATTGATCAAACAACCAATTCATCCTTTGGTACCCTCCCCACCATATCCGACAGATTTTACAGTACATAAGTTTGATAAATTTAAGGGAACTAAGGATCCCAAAGAACATGTGAGCACATTTGTTCATGCATTCTTTAGAATTCAAGATGATAATGCTCTCATGCTTCGAAATTTTCCTCAAACATTAGGAGGGGATGCCATAGAATGGTACAATCAATTACCAAGCCATAGTATCTATACTTTTGATCAATTGAATGATCAATTCTTTGATCGTTACATCCTAAATGTTAAAAATAATATCTCATTATCTGATGTTTATACCTTAAGACAACATGATGATGAATCTATCTATGATTTTAGAAACCATTGGAGGGTTATCATCACTAAGTTGCCATTCACCCTACCAATGGATGAGCTAATTAAGCTATTCACCAAGAGTTGCTTAAAACCTATCTCTTGGATGCTCCAATTACAAACTTATCAATCATTTGAAGAAGCTTTAGCTCAGGCTAGTATCATTGAGGATATCAAAATCCAAGAAGGTGTACTAAAGCCTAAGAAGAAAGAATGGCAAAACAAGGGCCAATACAAAAGCAATTATTCAGGCCAACAAAAATTAACACAGGCTACTCCAACCACCCAATCCAATCAAGTTAATCAAGTTGTCATGAGCCATATGGTAATGGCTCAACAAAAACCTATGCAACAAACACCACATCAAAATTCATATCATATGGTCCCCTCAACAACACAAGCTCCAATAGTTCAAAACATAGTGCCAGCTATGGAAAACCATCCCCGATGACAGTTTGTTCGACAAAATCGCTAATATACCCCATTAGCCAAGTCATATGCTTCCCTTTTTAGAAGGTTGTATGAGACAAATAAACTTGCTTTGCCTAACATTAGATCGGATGATCCCGCCAAGCATGGGAAACATTATCGGGAACACTTATTTTTCCCTTATCATAGGCAAAATGGGCATGATATCAACAACTACAATATGTTTAAAAACATAGTCCAAGACCTCATTGACTTGGGGGCGATCAAGCTTGATACCCCCTCTCTCAACAAAACCAAAACCTTGGTATATTTCAAACACCACTTCCTCATCACGAGGAGGTGAAACCAAATGTAGAGGGAGTTAACACCAAAACTCCCCCTAATCAAGTTAATCACATTCAACAATACCAAGGGTTTGTAGGGGCCATTCATGTGGTCACTAGAGGTCAATGAAATAACCAACAATGACAACCACCTCAAGCAAGTGTGTCACAACCTTCTACATCACCACCCATCCAAGTGTCCCCTAATCCATCATCACCCATTCATATACCTAGTCAATCAAACCCATAAAATCCACCCATTAATCGTCCACCCCAACCAATCATCTCATTGAGTAGCCAATTAACCATAAGTCTAAAAATGGCTTTCATAAAATTGTCAATTTATGATCTAATCCAACAATCTCCCCCACATCGAGAGGCATGAATATAAAATTTTAAATCCCTAAGTCTTTAACCAAGCCTTTTGTGCCCTAGTCCCATTCCATCTATAGCATTACGTACTCCTTCATCTGCCATAACCATCATTGCATCTCGTGCCCTCACATGATCTACTTTTCCATAATTTCCCATTAACCACCAGGCACCTCCGGGCACTTTCTATCAACACCAAGCACCTCTGGGCACCTCCCTACTAGCACCAAGTGCCCACAGGCATTTCTTACAGTTTCCAGGTGCTTGCAGGTGTTTTGCGTTATCACTCCTGAAGATCCCCTAGCCTCTAGGTGATGCTAGGACATCACCGCACCAACCACCTGCATCAGATGTCTCACATCAGAGCATAGTAAGTAAGTAAAATAGATCCATAATTTGTTTATTTTATGCATGTGCTTCTATTTCTATTCACTCTATTTGCAACATTTAGTTAGGGTTTATTATTTCTTATAGAGGGCCTCACACTGTGGAGCCCTCACAGGTATTACTAACTATTTTGTTGTGTCCTTGTGTGCAGATATGAAAGCCCTACATCAACATCTAGAGTGGCCCAACCTTGGATATCAAAAAGCCCACTCAACCCTGTTGGGATCAAGACACGCTTGAAGACATCACAACTTTGCTTTTTAGGATTTTGGAGAACCCTAACCCCTTGTAATATTGTATCAAAAGGATTCAAGGATCCAAGATTGTAAACAATGGAGTTTCTAGGCTCCCCCCATCAATGAAAATTATTCTACTATGCAATCTTGTGTTTCCTTGTATTTCATTTGTTCAAGCATTGTTTGGGCGTTGCATTTTGCATCTTTTAGAATGATCTTCTCCAAACTCAACAACACCTTTGCCTTTATTACGTTCCTAAAACACATTGGTCTCCTTGGTGAATGGGCATTGAATATGTTCTTCAGACTTAGCAATAACTTCACCTTCAATTATGAGCTTCTCATGCTCAAAATAGTTTTCTTCTTTAGGTGTTCTTCAACTACAAGCTCGGGATTCAATATTTTTAGGCTACATTCTTCCTTTCACTCTGCCCTCTATAGTGTAACCTCCTCCAATGTGCCAAGTGGTAAGAATATTTTCAATGACCTTTTCAAATAGCTCTTTACCTCCTTTGTAATGCTTGTTCTTTTGTAACTCTTAAATTACACTCAACCTCCTACAAATTCTTTCAAAACAACACTTAGGTAGCTAAGTGGTTGTTCTACCTCACCATGCAATAATCACCATGTTCTCTTTAGTATGTTGGTGGTTATGGAATCCAATATTTGCTTCTCCTTTGGATATTATGATTCCAACTAACCCTATTGTCTTCTTCACATCCTTTCAACTTCCTCTTGAAGTATCTTCGCTTGCATGCTCTCCTGCGTATGTAGACAACTATTCAATGGCTCAAGATGGAGCTTATGGTGGCTCCTTTGGTGGCTAACTAAAATGACACTCCTCCTTGGCTTGTAAGGTGATTTCACTTCTTAACTTGGTGGTTACCCTTCTCAATGTGGTGGCTCCACTTCTCCTTTGTGGTTTTACCACTCCTTTGGTGGCTATTCTTCACCAAATACTTGATGGTGATTTCCAATGCTCTTCATTAGCCAAATGGTGAAAATTACTATCTCCTTCAATATGGTGGTTTTGCCACTTCTTTAGTGGGTTGCTTCTTACCACTATCTTCTACAATATATAGTGCCTTACTTGGTGTCTTTAGACACCTTAAGCCTATTGTTTTGAGCACTTATTCAACCTTATTTCATTCAATAGATTTTGCACTTATATATATATGGTTTTTATTTCTCCTTATTACTCCCTTTCAAACTAACTTTTAACTCTATTTTTTTGTTGTATTATGCAGGTTCTAAGATGAGAATGCTACCTCCTTTCTTGGCTTGAAGACTTAAAATATATTTTGCTACCTTTAATAACTCTAATATGGTGCTTGCAAAAACTTTATAATAGGCTAATGTGAACGTTTGAACTTTTATAGCACCAATATTGCATACCTTTTGGCCTCCTCTTCTTGGTGATTTGATTGACCTTTTTGATGTCCTAAATTTGTAAAATTTGTAGCTCTACTTTCTTTGAGCCAATTTTGTCCAATGCTTCTCCTAAATTTGCCCCAAGATTCTCCAAAATGCAGCTCTATGTCACCTTCGATTTGTTGTCCTATGACCTTTCAACTTCTACTAAAAAAAATAGCAATATCCTTTCTCCTCCTTAGTTCTCACTGAATTCTATATTCAAATATGACCTCTTTCACTGGTCTCTTCCTCAAGAATCTGAAGTTCTTAAGGTCTTCAAAAACCTTTTTCAAAATTTGGCAAACTTCTTTCCAAATCCTTCTTCCTTTTTGGGCTTGTTTTCGGATGGTGACAATTGTCCCAAATTCTTCTTTTCAAGAGCTTATCCTACTTGCAACATTCTACCTTGAGATTTATTTAAATCTCATTCAATCTAGTGGAAAACAATCTTTGTTGAGTCCTAGTCTTCACGAGTTTTCCTACAATCTTATGGAAAGAATCTAGTCAGAAAGCAATTTTTAAAATTCTAAAATTGAGATCTACCTATCTCAATCTATCTTGTAGGCTCTCCCTATATCCTATCAATCTCCCTTATGGCTCTGATACCACTGATGGAATTTGAAGCATTAAATCTAATCAAGAACATAATTACAAATTCTATAATCTAATGAGATAAAGGAAAGAGCAATGAAACTCATGAACTATTTGAGAAGATACATAGCTTGATAATCCTTGTATGAAATTTTACAATACAATATGGAACCAAGAGTCCATAATATATAGATTTTACAAATGACCTTTGGTCTACCTCAAAATGACCTTTGACATACATAACAAATAATGTAATATATTCTAACAAATATGTAGCTAAACCTTGAGAGAATTCCAACATGGAAAAACCAAGGTCCCTATTGGATTTTGTAAAAATTCAACAACCCTAGTCTTAAAATTCCACATTGGTCCATTGCCCTTAATAAATTTAATCCATCTATTACATATTTTACCTTCAAGATTCTTTATATAGTCTTACTAGCTTAAACATATTCCCTTTAATATTCCTATCCAATAAGAATGTTACGCCATCCCCTAAGTTTGCTAGGTCTATTTGATTTTTCATACATAAATTCAAATTTATCCCTTTGTCTCATTCAGTGCACTCATGTTTAAAATTCATTCATCTTCCTCGATTATCCATTGCTCACATTAATCTACTACCTAAAGTCAATCAAATTCATTCACCATTATTCATCCTCACACCTACAAGTTGAGCACCTTTCCATATCATCTATGGTTTACGTTGGTCCAATCACCTTAAGTTAATCAGAGCCATAATTAATCCCTAGTACATCTTCCTCTTTGACTTATCAAAGTGCATCCTTGTTATAAAGCACTTAGATCCCATCATGATCCATGACCTACATTCATCCTAGAATTAACAACTAATCTTAGCCATTAGAGCATTCCCCCCAATTAAAGGTCCTCCACTCCATAGTCGCCATAACAAAAAGATCAATGCTCTACATTAATCATAAGGGAAGCATCTATGACTAGTATCTAATCAAAGTCATACCATATATACCAAAAATTTATCACATGTGCCAGGTGGCCTACAATGCTCCACATGTTCCCTATCTAGCAAAGCCAACAAAAGTTCTTATCAAGCATAACATGCATAAGGAGATCAATGGTCCACAATTTACCTAGAGGAAAGATCTATAACCCACATAATTAGACTTAGCACCTCGTTAACTAGTAACAATAGTTTTTATGGACTCTAATGTCCCACGTGTCCTCAGATGATCTTAAGTCATCCATAGTTTATTGACCCATTAAAAAATATCTATGGCCTACATCCATTGGAATATCTTCATCAATGACCATGGTTTGTCAGTTAGAGCACCTTCTACGATCTAGATTCGATTATGACAAGGCATGACTGACTCAAATCAAATGATAAAAAAGACTATAAAATTGATAACTCACAAGAAATATGTTACAAATTCATCTATAGCTCACAACAACCCATGTATCAATCTATTTGAATCACCCATCACCAAATTAGATCAGTGGTCCACATTGCTCAAAGGATAAACATCTATGGTTCATGATAAACAGATCATACATTATAAATGGTTAAGATTAGTGTGATAGGTTAATAAAAACTAATAGGCCATTATAAGATAGATCTAATAGACTAAAAAAGGCCATGTAGAAAGGTATATACAACATAGTCGATTAATATAGTGTTGAAAGTCAACACAGTTTAAACAAGATTGATGAAATCAAAGATTGTAAAGTATGATCATCTATGGACCACCATAGTAGTTCAAGAATATCTGAGGAATGTAATCTATGGTCTATATAAGTCTAGTAAGTAGATCAACGATCTGGAAGGTATGATGGATTATATGATAAATGAGGGTAGCCCACCTATGGTCAGGATCGATTCTTGTCATTTGATCTATGAACACAATTAATCCAAAAGCCCAAAACATGAAACAAAGTTTTCTCAAATGCATCAATGGTCTATATATAGCATCGATGAGGCTTTGATAAAAAAATTAACTCAGATAACTAGCACACAGTTCAAAAACATTCCAATCCTTAAATGAGATTGCATTAATAAATTCAACACACAATTCAAATATCTCCTAGAGGAAATCTATGGCCTAGAACAAAATAAATATTAACATCAATGGTCTAGGATCGAAGCAACTAAAGTAACTATTGTAGCACAATAGTTTAAACTATTATGGACAGTAAGGTGGTAGCCATAGGGTGGTAGAAAATGAATACATAATTGGAAATATTAATAGTTAAGCATGCGCAAAACACCAACCCAACTGCTATAACTACACATAATACATAAATTGCCATCTACATCAATGATTTGCTAAAGAATTTCTAAAGAATCTAAGATTTTAAATGTGATAAAGAAGATGAGCATAATTTAGCTCACCAACTTAATAATTTGTCTAAAATGACTAATATTTAATTATATTCTCTCAAGAGAATGATATTTAAATAGAAAATCATAAAAAAAAGTGTTGCAAGTGATGGATATAATAATATTTGTAGCCTCTTTTTGCCATGATGCTTGGGATGAAATTGCTAACATGTTGGGGATAAGTCAGCCTGAGCAAGAGGAACAAAGCATATATGAAGACGTCAACAAACACAATATTGAAACATCAAAAGGTGAGCTTAAGCCTACTACAAATACATCCAAAAAAGGAGAAGGTTCAAGAAAATAAGTAACAAAAGTCTAAAGGTTGAGGAGTAGCTGAGTGTAAGGCCCAAATTCAACACAACTATAGTCTACTAGAGAATATGATAATTAGACAGTAGTCAAGTGTAAAGTTCTAGAAGAGATAGTTCAAGACAACTTCAATCTAACTATAATCCATAGAAGAATCAATGGAGCATATGAAACCAGATGTATAGACTAGATGGAGGCAGTTATAATAGAATTGATCATCTTCAACCTATAAATACAAGTTGCACTAGCCATAAAAGATATCAAGTCTTGCATTACCATTTTTTCCAAAGGTATTCTTAGGTGCCCTTGTCCTGTCAGTTATATTCCATTTATGTCTTGTCTCCCATATCCATCCCTTATTCTTCTCTGTAATTGTGCAGGTCTTGTTCAAGAAGCACTCAATTTTCTAAGATTATTTCTAGTGACTAGATCGAAAGCTAGGAGGCCTTTTATTACTATATTAGAATGAAGAGTGGAGGTTCTCTATTACATCATTTGAACTGAGAATATCTTTGTATTGGTTTAATGAGATCTAGGTTATTTAACTAGACTCAAATTGTAATAACATTTTGATATTAATACAAATATTGCTTCCATATTTGAGAATTTACTTGTCAATTATGTGTGTGTTTTACATTTGCATGTTACATCATTTGAATGTGTGAATGGTGTATTCTCTTGTTGGTGAATTTCAATTATGTTTGTTACATCATTTGAATGAATATAATTGACCTAGTTTCTTCTTTCTTTTTTCTTTTGTCTCATTTAATGGTTTAAATCCTTGCTACAATTACCTAATGGATAAGGCACCAGTCTAATGATAGGGTATATTTATTGGGTTTTTGTGGATCTTGATCAAGTCTTGAATAAATTGCATTTTATTTAAATATATGGTATAGCATAATTGAATATAGCATAGCTCTATTTAGGGTTTCCTTACCTAACTCAATTTTTAAGAGGTTTATTTTTGTTTTCCTGAGTTGAAGAGGTGGATCCACCAAAGTCCACAATACTAATTGGAATTAGAAAATTATGCAGCATGACAATATTTAAGGGACACAAAAATATTCTCTAATAGTTTTTGGCACCATTATCGGGGAATCAAACTCATAATTTATCTTTAATCATTTTCTATGAGTTTGTTTTCTATTGATTTTAAAATTACCTATAGCAACAACATATATCAATAGTTTTTGGCATCATTGCCAAGGACAACTACGTATTATTTTATCTTTTAAATTTTTCATGATTTTCCTTGTTTTTAAATTTCAAATTTAAAAATTGATGATCATGGGTTTTGTCGATCATTAGGGTTTTCCACCATTTTAAACCACAATTCCCTTAACTCCCTTGAGATAAATTTTGTGAGAATTGAGAGATATTAAGTTGAGCAATCTTGTCCAAAGAATCCTTAGAAGATCCTATTATTTCTTGCACACCTATGCTAGTGACTCTGATCAAACCCAAAATTCAATTATCAAGAAAGAAGAAAGAGCTTGGATTTGGCATCTACAAGAAGAAGTGATAAAGAATTGCATCCTAAAGTGCCAAATCCAAAGGTATTCTTCAAATATTATAGTAGTTCTACAATTCTAGTTCATTCTATTTTTGTTTCTAGTACCAATTCAATTCCAAATCAATCATTCCATAATGCTAATCCTAGTGTTAATAGATGGATTCATAATAGGTATAAGTCTTTTGGTCTACCTCAAAACCTAAACCCCCTCCCTAGTAAAGCCAATAAATTCTTACCTAGATTTGAGGGTAATACTATTGTTATTGGTGAGGATCATAATAAGAGACTTTCTTAATGTTATTGATAATATTAAAGTTGACAAAGAAGATATAGTCCTAAGGTTGTTCTTTCAAACCCTAGAGAAAGATGCCTATCAATGGTTTAATAGCCTTCAAAATAATTCCATCCCTAATTTTCAAACCATGGAAATTGTCTTTCTTAGAAAATATGGGGAAAAGAAGAATGAGAAGTCTTTATTAACAAAGTTAGCCACTATGAAAAAGAAAGAAAATGAATCAATGGAAGATTTTAACAAGAGATTTACTAAACTCATAAATAAGATCCTAGTAGGATTGAGACTGAATGATGACCAGTTCATCTATTTTTAGAAGAATGCTTTCCTTGGAGATTTTAATTATAAGTTAATACAGAGAACAACTACTACCATTAATGAATGTATGGATATGGCTATTAAAATAGAAAGAAATATGATTGATAGTGGAAAATGAAAGCATATTCTTTGGAGTCTAGCTCATCTGAAAGAAAACCTAAGAAGGTTGAATTATCTACTCCTATAAAAATAGAGCAAGACTCCATCAAAAAAATAACTAATCAATTGAGTGAAATGTTTACCACTTTAAACAAAATATTAGCAAGGATTGAGAGGGGTAAAGAGAGCAGTTTTGAGCCTACACAATTTTAGAATGAGAATAGATAGTTGGTTGATATTGGACCTCCATTTAGAAGGAATTTTAATAGAAACTAGAACAATAATGGAAATGAAGAAGGAAACAAGAATAAAAATGGAAATAATAATTGGAAAAAGAAAGATAGAAAAAATCTAAATTTCGTTCCTAATTTGATCCCATCCAATAACATAGCATCATATTATCCTTTCTATTGCTCTACCTATGATGCACCACATAATTATGTCCATTGTGGCATATATCTAAGTATGTATTCCAACGTTTATCTAAATTTTAAATCTAAAGAAGATATAAGGATTAATTTATGTTGGAATTAAGAAGATGAGGTCAAAGAAGTTGAATTTGAAAAAGATCTTAATCTCTATACCACAAATCATGAACAAAGAGCCTTAGTCTTTGGAGAGGCACAAACCTCAAATAAGCCTTTTGATACCATATTTAATAGAATGAAACAAGGAAATCTAGTGCCAATGGTAGAAGAGATAGAGGCCCTAGAAAGAATTCATGCTATCAATCTCAAGAACAAAATAGTAGAAGGTAGAACTAACAAAAAACTTACAAATAAAAATAATGGGTAGTCTAGCAAAAATAAATCTGCTCAAGAAAAAAGAACTATGAGGGTAATTTCTTAGAAAAATATCAATAAGATGAAATAGCAAGTTATCCTCGAAGAAATCGACATAGAGGAAGTGATTCAGAAACAATGAAGTGATTTGCTTAATTAGAAATCTAGAAAGAAATTTGATGACAAGAAATACCAATTTTATGCTAGCTTAGAAATTGTCAAGCAAAAGGTCAACATTAATTTTGGGGAGTTGATGACTATTCCAAAATATACAGATCAAGTCTATTCCAAAATAAAGATATCAGGTCTGTAGGGGTTTTAAGTTAGTTGATCAATCAAAAAATCAACCTGAAAGTCCCATAGGTCCAAAAAATAATGGAGTCAAAGCCCCATATTCAATCAAACCATTCTATATATCTCTAAGGTATACATCAGACTATGGTGACCAATATGTTATTCATAATTGTATGCTTGATAGTGGTGCTTCTATGAATGTGATGTCAAAATAAGTAGCTGATCAACTAGGTTTGACTTGTTAGAAAGAACACCCTCCTATATCTATAATAAATAATAGGAGAGTACCTTATGTAGGCATCATTATAGGGTTGCTTGTCAACCTAGAACAATACCCCAAGAAAGGTGTGGTAATGGATGTCATCGTGGTAGATGTGGACCCCTTATTTTCTATCTTACTGTCTAGACATTGGGCTAAACAGTTAGGTGGTATTATTCAATTAGATTAGTCATATGCCACTATCCCAATGCAAGGTAAATAAAATGTCATCTTAAAGAGAGAACCTTTTAACAAATATTATGTTGAAATAAGGGAGCCTAATGATAATATGGTCAATATTATGAACTTAGTCAAAGAGAGAGAAATTTAGGGGTATACTTTGTTTGGAATTCACCTTTCTTGTTGAAAGTACCTGATGCCAAAAAAATGGATCCCAAATTAAAGGCTAAAGCTATTGTAGAGGTTGACAATATTTTAACTACTGAGTTGTGGACCATGATATTTTATGGTGAAAAATCACAGACATGAGCAAGGGCTAGGGTGATGTTAACTAATATTAATGGAAACTACCTTGGCATACCATATAGACTAGAATTTTTTTGTACAAATAATATTGTAGAGTATGAAGCTTTATTGCTAGGGTTTAGGAAATCCAAAGAACTAGGTACTAATCACCTAAAAGTAAGTGGTAATGTTGAGCTGATAATACAACAAATCAAAGGAAAGTACCAAACAAAGCACCCCAAGTTGAAGCAATACAAGCAACCTATATATGATGAAATTAATAGATTTTTTACCTTTAATATACAATACATTCCTAGAGCATAGAATCATAATGCAAATCTATTGGCTATGAATGCTTATGGAGTAGATAGCCCAAAAATAAAAACTTGGTTTATAGACAGGTTCCCAACTATATCGATCTATAAACCATATGTTCCAGACAATGTGGTATATTTACAAATCTTTCATGATGATATACACATTAATGATTCCATGACTCTCAAAAATGAGTTCTCTGATATTATATGTGATGAAAAAGATGAAGAAAAATTAAAAGATATTATTGGAGAATCCATAGAGGTCATACAATTAAATACCAATAGAATCCCTAGAGGTTTGGTGTCTTTAGAAAGCTTGTTTGATCCAATAATCTAAAGTAGATGATGCCAATATTGGAACAGAGGATGAACTAAAGTTTGTAAAAGTCAATAAAGCCTTATTAGAAGCAAAATATAGTAGTATATTAGTTTTATTAAAAATAATAAGAATTTTTTTGCTTGGTACTATGATGATTTGAGGATATTTAAAACCAATGTTATGACTCACATCATTTCTCTTCAAGAAGGAGCAAAACCCTTTAAGCAAAAACAAAGGAAATTCAATCCCACCTTACATATAGTCATGCAGAAGGAAGTACATAAATTACTGGATACAAAAATAATAAGGAAAGTGATATTTTCTTCTTGGATTGCTAATTTGATCTTGATAAGGAAGAAGAAAGAAGATATTAGACTCTTAAGTTAATTTTAGGCATTTAAATAAGAGCTCCTTTAAATACAACTACCCACTACCCAACATGGACCAATTACTACAAGCAGTAGTTGAAGCATCTAGAATGTCCTTGTTGGATGGTTTCTCAGGTTATAATCATATTTCAGTCAATCCAGAGGATAGGTATAAAACAACTTTCACTACACCTTGGGGTACCTTTGAATATTTCAGAATACCATTTGGATTAATGAATGTTGGAGCAATTTTTCATAGGGCTATGTATTTCACTTTCAAAGGCTTGATGTTTGAAATCATGGTAGTCTACCTTGATGACATCACAATGTTTTCTAAGTCCCTTGTAGATCATTTCATGCACTTGACAAAGGTGTTTGATAGATGCAAAGAGTTTGACATATCCCTAAATCCTAAGAAGTGTACATTCGAAGCCACACAAGGTAAATTACTTAGGCATGTTGTTTCCAAAGAAGGTATAAGCATTGATGATGCAGGAGCATCCGGTGGTCAAGGAGCAATCTTGCATCCTCCAAATCATTTAATTGTTTGCTTTTATTTTCTAAGTATTTGTGTTGGGTTTGTTTCAAATCTTGGCCCAAGAGGGAGATTTCGTAAAAAGAAGGAGAAGTTTTAGAGTAAAGGCACAAGTTGCGTTGGGGTCGCGAAATCGCGACCCCAAGGCTTCGGAAGGGCAATGGCCAGTTTGAGTCGCGATATCGCGACATCTTTTGCCAAGGTGAAGGCAAAGGGATAGTGGGTCGCGATATCGCGACATGTCGCGATATCGCGACTCTTTTCGCCAAGGTGAAGGCAAAGGGACAGTGGGTCGCGATATCGCGACATGTCGCGATATCGCGACTTTTTCGCCAAGGTGAAGGCGAAGGGACAGTGGGTCGCGATATCGCGACAGGTATGAAGACAAGCTTGTGACACGCGTCCTCCACGTGTATTAAAGTGACACGGTCAGTCGAAGACCAAGCAGAAAATGAAATTAATTAAATGCAGACACGCGTCCTCCACGTGTATTAAAGTGACACGGTCAGCCGAAGACAAAGCAGAAAAGGAAATTAATTAGACGCGCGGGCTGCCACGAAGATTAAAGTTAAAATTGGCGACTGCGTGTATTAAAGATGGGAATGGTCTTCACAACAGTACAGAGCATGGACGTTATGGGCGAAACGAGAGGCGCGGAAGGACGATCTGACCAAGGCGGTGTTTGCAGGTCAGAGAAGAGCTTTAATGAGGGTTTCATGGTGGGTGAGGCAGGGGCCATTTATTGTGAGAAAATTTGGGGAGTTCGACCGAGGGAGGGAAAATTAGAATTTGAATTTGTTAGGCAGGGCATTGATGGCCGAGAGGATCGGGGGCCTCGTTAAAAACCCGAAATGCTGTAAGGATGGGGATGGTGAAGTTCGGGATTGGGGGAGAAGTGGTATACTGGAGAGAATACTGTAACCCGTATCATGCTATTTTCTTTTTTTTAATGAAATTACCATGAAATTACTGTGAATGTGTTTGTGTGAATCCCGGCTTGCCATCAAGTGGTATCAGAGGGGAGCTCCTGAGCGTGTAACAGATCGTCGGAGAGAGGCAGTTGCACCAGGATCTGTGGAAGAATTCTTAAAAAAAAAATAATAATAATAAATAATACAGAGAAAAAAAAAAATATATATATCATGCCTCCACGAAGGAACCGTGGCGGAGCAGGAAATGTGGTGCCGGCCGAAGACTTTCGGGCCTTGCAAAGACAAGTTCAAGCCTTGCAAGCAGAGTTACGCGAAGGCGCGAACCCGGAGGGGAAGAGGAAAGTGAAGATGAAGTTGAAGAGGAAGAACAGTCTGAGGAAGAAGCAGAAGCTGTGGATCCTGCTCAGGCCCGGTTGTATAAGGCCATCTCTCAGATTGGAAAACAGCCAAAAATGGAGGTATCTACCTACTCGGAAATCTGAATCCAGAAGAAGTGATTGACTGGATAAATGATTTAGAGGAATATTTCGAGTATGAGGAGATTGAAGACCCTAACCGGGTCGGATTTGCTAAGACCAAGTTAAAGGGTCATGCCGGCATTTGGTGGAGGGGAATGCGGTTGGAGAGAAACGAGAAGGGGGAAAGAAAGAATAACAAGATGGGATAGAATGGTGGAGAAGCTTAAAAGACGGTTCATCCCGGCGGATTACGAGTTGGATCTGCTAAGAAAAATGCGAAGCTTGAGACAGGACAAACAAAAGCTGTCCAAGAGTACACTCGAAGAATTTTACAAAATTTCTATTAGAACGGGGCATTTAGAGGCAAATAAAGAGAAAGTAGCCCGTTACATTAATGGGTTGAGGCTTGGTATCCGGGAAGAAGCGAGCCTGGTTTGAGTAAACACCATTGAGGATGCCTATCAATTTGCCTTGAAGGTAGAAGAAAAGCTAAACAGGCGGTTTGAAGGCAAGCAAAGAGGAAGAGGCCGAGGTGGAAGGACTGGTGGGAGGACCGGTGGAGAAAAGTACAAGGATCCGAAGAAGGCTGGGGAAGCCAGTAGTAACCAGGACCAAAAAGACGAAGATGTTTATCAGCCCCGAGATCAGAACGACTACCCAAGAGGACAGGGTGGATCTGGACGAGGGTTTGGAAGGGGAGTATTTCGTGGAACATGTTTCCACTGTGGTGAAGAAGGACACGGGGCATTTGAATGTCCACAACACCGAGAAAGAACAAACAAGAGGCACGAGGGCCCAGCCGGAGCTGCTTGTGGCGAGAGGAGGATCTTGAATCCGAGCATTCCGAAGAAGCGGAGAGAGGAGAAACAATGGTTGTAAGAAGAGTCCTGTTGAACGAGGAGAAGGACACAGACCAGAGGAAAAGTTTATTCCGCACTAGATGTAAATGTGCGGGCAAGGTTTGCAATATCATTATTGATAATGGTAGCACGGATAACCTGGTTTCAGAGGAAATGGTTACGAAGTTACAGTTAGAGAGGAAGAAACACCCACACCCATACCGGGTCGCATGGTTACAAAAGGACCACGGAGCCTTGGTCAATGAGCAGTGTTCTGTTAAATTTAACGTTGGGAAGTATTGTGATGAGGTCTGTGTGACATCTTACCCATGGATGTTTGCCACATGTTCTTTGGGGAGACCACTGGCAGTTTGATCGGAGTGCAGTACATGATGGCCGTGCCAACACCTACTCATTGACAAAGAATGGTGTACGCCATAAGCTAAAGCCCTTGAAGGATACAGATGAAAAGGTGTGTAATATTTCCAAAGTCTGTTTAGTTGAGGGGAGAGAGTTTTTGAATGGGTTAAAGCATGAACATTTATGTTATGCAATAATTCCAAGAGTTAGGGGGAAGGAATGCCGGGATACCCCAACAGAAGTTCTAAATCTCTTTGGAGGAATTTCCAGACATTGTGTCGACAATGTGCCTGAGGGCTTACCCCCTGTGAGAAAAATTAGCCACCATATAGATTTAGTACCGGGATCAAGCACTGCCAAATAAAGCTGCACACGGGATGACACTGTAGAGGCGAGGAGTTAAATAGACGGGTCCAAGAATTATTAGAAAAGGGATTAATTCGGGAAAGTTTGAGTCCATGCGCGAGTACCTGCGAGTCTTTGGCGCCAAAGAAGGATGGAGAATGGAGGATGTGTACAGATTCACGGGCCATCAACAAAATTACTATTAAGTACAGATTCCCGTTACCAAGAATGGATGATATCATGGATTGTTTAAGTGGAGCTGAGTACTTCACAAAGATTGACCTGAAAAGTGGTTATCATCAGATCCGTATCCGAGAGGGGGATGAATGGAAGACAACCTTCAAGACAAGAGAAGGCCTGTTTGAGTGGTTAGTCATGCCCTTTGGGTGTCCAATGCACCAAGTACCTTCATGCGGTGATGAATGAAGTCCTGAAAGAATTTCTGGGAAAGTTTGTTATTGTTTATTTAGATGATATATTGATATTTAGCCGGACCCTGGAGGAACACGATGCATATCGGGAGAGTCTTTGAAAAGTTGCAAGAAGAACAGGTTATTAATAAATTTGAAAAAGTGTAATTTTGTCAAGAAGGAATTGGTATACTTGGGGTTTGTAATCTCGGCAGAAGGCACGAAGATGGACCCCGAAAAGGTGAGAGCCATCATTGAATGGCCTACTCCAAGGAGCACAACGAAGTGAGGTCATTCCATGGTCCGGCCAGTTTTTATAGGAAGTTCATAAAGAACTTCAGCAGTATTTGTGCACCTCTCACCGAGACAATGAGGGGAGATAAAAAGGAGTTCAAATGGACATCAGGGGCTGAAAGGAGCTTTGACACATTGAAGAGAAAAGTTACTGGAACAGCCTGTTTTGGCACTTCAAGACTTCAACAAGGTATTTCGGGTGGTTGTGATGCCAGTGGCAGTGCAATAGGGGCGATACTGAGTCAAGGAGGCAAGCCAGTTGCTTATTTCGGTGAAAAGTTAAATGATGCTCGGAAGAAGTATTCTGTCTATGATCAAGAATTTTATGCTATAGTTCAGGCCCTGAAAAAGTGGAGACATTATTTATTACCAAAGGAGTTTGTGTTTGTTCTCGACCATCGGGCTTTGCAATACATTAACGGTCGGACAAAAGCTGAACCAAAGGCACATGAAATGGGTGGAGTTCCTCCAAAGTTATACCTTTGTACTAAAGCACAGAAGTGGGAAGTCAAACAGGGTTGCAGATGCCTTAAGCAGAAGGCAGACTCTGCTGACCAGATTGACAGTGGAAGTAGTGGGGTTTGAAGAACTGAAGGATCTATACCCTGCAGATCCGGATTTTGCAGAAGCCTGGAAGGCTTGCTCAATACCTCTTACCATAGATAGAACAAAATGGTTGGATTTCTTAATCCAAGACGGGATGTTGTTCAAGGGCAGTAAGTTGTGCATTCCCAGAAGTTCCATGCGGGAGAATTTAATCAAAGAAAAGCACAGCGGAGGATTGGTTGGGCATTTTGGTAGGGATAAGACCATTGCCTTGGTTGAGGAAAATTACTACTGGCCACAACTTCGGCAAGATGTACGGAAGTTTGTGCAAAGTTGCAGAATATGCCGGATGGCAAAGGGTGTGAAACAAAATACGGGGTCTGTACCGGCCATTACACGTGCACGAGAGACCATGGGAGGACATAAGCATGGATTTTGTTCTTGGATTGCCGAGAACACGAGAGAGGAAATGATTCAATATTTGTGGTGGTGGACCGGTTCTCCAAAATGGCACATTTTATTCCCTGCCAAAAGACAAGTGATGCGAGTTCACATTCTTTGGGTTGTTCTTCAAAGAAGTGGTACGACTTCACGGTTTGCCGAGAAGTATAGTTTCGAACGAGAGATACAAAGTTTGTTGGGTATTTACGGAGAACTCTGTGGAAGAAATTGAAGACAGGACTTGAAATTCGAGTTCAGCATACCATCCACGAGACGGATGGACGAGACGGAGGTGGTCAATAGAAGCCTGGGCAATTTACTTGCGGTGTTTGATAGTGGATCAACCCAAGGGATGGGATTTAGTCTTACCACGGGCGAGTTTGCATATAACGGTTCGATTAATAAAAGCACAAATAAATCACCGTTCCGAGATAGTATATGGAAACAGCCGAGGAATGTGTACGAGCTAAGAAAGTTGGACGAGAAGAGAAAAATGTAGTGCCGAGGCGAGAAGAATTTGCGAGAGCATATAAAAAGTCTGCATGAGGAAGTAAAAAGACAGATTACAAAAATGAACAGTCAATATAAGACAAGGGCGAGACCGGAAGCGGCGGTTCAAGGAGTTCGAGATTGGAGATGAGGTTATGGTGTATCTCGGGGAAGGAGAGATTTCCTGCCAAGACTTACAATAAATTGAAGATGAAAAAGTTTGGGCCATGCAAAATGCTGGGAAAGCGGGAGTCAGGAAATGCGTATGAAGTGAAATTGCCGAGTTGGCTTGATATTTCACCTATTTTTAATATTTCAGATCTCATGGAATATCATGAGGGAGAAAGTACGGACATGCAAAGTCCAGAACCATGGCAATTTCCAGCCTCTACTCCAAGCACGAGATGAGGCCGAGGAAATATTAGATACCGTGAAGGCCGGAGCACCGAAAACGGGCGATATCGAGTACTTGATCAAGTGGAGGGGCGGACCAAGCGAAGATGCGACTTGGTTGTCGAAGGCGGAGGTTGACCGCTTGGGTCTCCCCTTAGCCGAACAAAAGTGAGGGTCACTTTTTTTTATTCTACCCCGGGTGTCTGATGCAGGAGCATCCGGTGGTCAAGGAGCAATCTTGCATCCTCCAAATCATTTAATTGTTTGCTTTTATTTTCTAAGTATTTGTGTTGGGTTTGTTTCAAATCTTGGCCCAAGAGGGAGATTTCGTAAAAAGAAGGAGAAGTTTTAGAGTAAAGGCACAAGTTGCGTTGGGGTCGCGAAATCGCGACCCCAAGGCTTCGGAAGGGCAATGGCCAGTTTGAGTCGCGATATCGCGACATGTCGCGATATCGCGGCATCTTTTTGCCATGGTGAAGGCAAAGGGGCAGTGGGTCGCGATATCGCGACATGTCGCGATATCGCGACTCTTTTCGCCAAGGTGAAGGCAAAGGGACAGTGGGTCGCGATATCGCGACATGTCGCGATATCGTGACTTTTTCCGCCAAGGTGAAGGCGAAGGGACAGTGGGTCGCGATATCGCGACAAGTATGAAGACAAGCTTGTGACACGCGTCCTCCACGTGTATTAAAGTGACACGGTCAGCCGAAGACAAAGCAGAAAAGGAAATTAATTAAACGCAGACACGCGTCCTCCACGTGTATTAAAGTGACACGGTCAGCCAAAGACAAAGCAGAAAAGGAAATTAATTAAACGCGCGGGCTGCCACGAAGATTGAAATTGAAATTGGCGACCGCGTGTATTAAAGATGGGAATGGTCTTCACAACAGTACAGAGCATGGACGTTATGGGCGAAACAGAGGCGCGGAAGGACGATCCGACCAAGGCGGCGTTTGCGGGGTCAGAGAAGAGCTTTAATGAGGGTTTCATGGTGGGTGAGGCAGGGGCCATTTATTGTGAGAAAATTTGGGGAGTTCGACCGAGGGAGGGAAAAATTAGAATTTGAATTTGTTAGGCAGGGCATTGATGGCCGAGAGGATCGGGGGCCTCGTTAAAAACCCGAAATGCTGTAAGGATGGGGGATGGTGAAGTTCGGGATTGGGGGAGAAGTGGTATACTGGAGAGAATACTGTAACCCGTATCATGCTATTTTCTTTTTTTTAATGAAATTACCATGAAATTACTGTGAATGTGTTTGTGTGAATCCCGGCTTGCCATCAATTGATCCCAAAATAATAGAAAAAATATCTAAAATCCTCGCCCAAAAATCTAAAAGAGGCATGTTAATTCTTTTGGCAAGATCAATTTTATCAGAATATTTGTTCCTACCTTTGCTGAAATTGCTAAGCCCATCAACTATATGATCAAGAAACATGGAGAGATAAAGTGGACTGAAGAGAAAACCAAAGCTTTCCAAAGAATCAAAGTTCACTCAAGCCTTGGTGTTGACTCGTCCTAATTACTCTAGAACATTCAATATGTTTTTCTTTGCTTCTAAACATACTATTGTTATAGTATTATCTTAGAAGGACAATAAAAATAATGAAAGACCAATTGCCTTCATGAGTACAAGTTTGAAGGGCACCTGATTAAAGTACACAATGATAGAAAAGTAAGCATATACTCTTATCAAAGCATTAGATCATTTTAAAAGTATTTTTGGCTCTAATAAGGTCATGGTCTACATCCCCTATATTCCTATCAAAGATATATTCACTTAGCCTAAACCCTTAGGAAAATTTTCTAGATGAATGGTCAAGCTATTACAGTATGATGTTGAATTCAAATTCATTTAGATTGTGATAGGGTAGGGATTAGGTAAATAGATGGAAAAAAGAAGAAGAAGATCTTATGAATATTAATATAATATTTGAAGAAGAACATGAGGCTAGAATGGCCAATAATTCAGAATGTAAATGGTATGATGACATTACTTTTTACCTTTAAAATTTATCTTTTCCAAATGTTATACCTAAGAGTAAAAATGGATTAGTGAAACAACAAGCTCAGATATACCATTATCTTGATGGTAGGTTGCATTGGAAATACCCATATGGTGTACTACTACTATGTGTCTTTAGAGGAGAAGTGCTTCAACTTTTAGAAGAATATCATTCTAGCTTTTGTGGCGGGTATTTTGTACCAAAAGCTACTATACATAAAATTTTAAGAGTTGGTTATTACTGGCCTTCTTTTTTCAAATATGTCTACTAGTTTGTAAGTACTTGTCATAATTATCAGATCTTTACTAGGAAGAAAAACCTATCTGCCATGCCCCTAAAGCTAGTAGTAGTTGATGCTCCATTTACTCAGTGGGGATTGGACCTTATTGGAGAGATCAATCCAAATTATTCTAGAGGACATAGATATATAATAATTGCAACAAGTTATTTTACAAAGTGGATAGAAGCAGCTCCTCTCATGAAATAAAAAATAGAGGTAGTCATAAAATTTATTGAAGAAAATATTTTAATAAGATTTGAGACTTAAAAAAAAATAGTTAGTAACAATGGCACATATTTTACTTCATTTTAAATGATTCTATTATGTGTAAATTATAGTATTGGGCTTTCTCATTTTGTTGATTACTATCCCTAGGGAAATGGTTTGGTAGAATCCATAAATAAAAATTTGATTACTAGAATCAAGAGAGCATTGAGAAGGAATACAAGGAGTTGAGATTATCAATTGAAATTTACTCTTTGGGATGACAAGATTTTTTGTTAAAAAGAGTACAAAAAAATCTCCTTAAGAGCTTGTTTATGGATAAAATGGCTTATTGCCTCCTCAAATAGAAATCTATGCTCTATCCTTGCTTCTGCTTGATCATGATAAGCCAAATAATTTACAGAGGAGATTGTATTTGATAGGTCAACTTCAAGAAGATAGGAGGGATGCACTTTTGAGAATAAGTGAACAAGCTCATAAAGTTGTATAAAACTTTAACAATAAAGCAAAAGAAAACCTTTCTAGGAGGGAGACAATACTTTATTGGTATCCAAATAAATGATGAGCCTAGAAATAAAGGAAAATTAGAACCTAAATGGCTTGGCCCTTATTAGATTGTTCATGTAGTTGGGCAACACTCTTACATATTGTAGGCCTTGGATGGTAGAGATTTTTCAATTCCTATAAATGGTCAATAATTGAAGGTCTATCACTCTACTCTAGGGCATAGAAAGGTATGATTTCTTTAAAAAATATGTGTGTGTGTGTGTGTGTGTTGATTTATATGGTTCTTAGTCATTTAGTTTGTTCTCAATATTTTTCTTTCATAGGTTAGAGTCATTAGACATATGTATTAAAGCCATTAGGTAGAATGTCTTAGGTCAATCGAGTCAACCAGAGAACTTTGGTGTCCTCAAATACATCTAAATTGATTTTTTACACTATCCCAGTTGGAGCCAATATTGGATTTTGTAAAAATTCAACACCCCTAGTATTAAACTTCTATATTGGTCCATTATCCTTGATAAATTTAATCCATCTATTGCATATTCTGCCTTTAATATTTCTTATATAGTCTTACAAGCTTGAAAATAGCCCCTTTAATATTCCTATCCAATAAGAATGTTACATCACCCCTAAGTTTGCCAGGTCTATTTTATTTTTCATACATAAATTCAAATTTACCCCTTTGTCTTATTTGGTGCACTCATGTTTAAACTTCATGCATCTTCCTTGATTATCCATTGCCCGCATTAATCTACTACCTAAATTCAATCAAATTCATTTGCTATTATTCATCCTTGCACCTACAAGACGATAACCTTTCCATATCATCTATGGTTTGTGTTGATCCAATCAGAATAATTTAATTGAAGCTATAACTAATCCCTAGTACATATTCTACTTTGACTTGTCAAAGCACATCCTTGTTATAAAGCACTCAAATTCCATCACAATCCATGACCCACATTCATCCTAGCATCAACAACTAATCTTAGTCATTAAAGCATTCTCCCAATTAGAGGTCCTCTACTCCATAGTTGCCATAACAAAAATATCAACACTCTACATTAATCCTAAGGGAAGCATCTACAACTCCTAATATAGTCAAAGTCACACCATATGTGCTAAAATTCTATCACATGTGTTAGGTGGCCCACAATGCTCCATGTGTTTCACATCTAGTGAAGCCAACAAAAGTTCATATCAAGTGCAACACACACACAAGGAGATCAATGATCTACAATTTAACTGGAGGACATATCTATGATTTGTAGAATTAGACTTAGCACCCCGTTAATGAGTAACAATAGTTTTTGTGGACTACAACACCCCATGTTTCCTTAGATGATCCTAAGACATCTATAGTTGACTGACCCATTAGAAAATATCTATGACCTGCATCCATCGAAAGGTCTTTATCAATGACCATGGTTTGCCAATCGAAGCATCTCCTATAGTCTACATTCGATTATAACAAAACATGAAAAACTCAGATCAAACAACAAAAAATATTGGAAATTAATGGCTCACAAGAAATAAGTCATAGATTCATCTATAGCTTACAACAACCCACATGTTAATCTATCTGATTCACTCTTTATCAAATTAGATTACTGGTCTACATTGCTCAAAGCATAAACATATACGATTCACAATAAATAGATCATACATTATAAATGGTTGAGATTAGCATGATAGGTTAATAGGAACTAACAAGGCATTATAAGATAGATTCAATGGACTAGAAAAGGCCATGTAGAAAGGGATACAAAGCACATCCAATTAAGATTATGTCAAAATTCAACACAGTTTAAACAAGATGTGATGAAATCGATGACCCATAAAGTATGATCATCTATGGACCACCATAGGAGTTCAAGAACATCTAAGGAATGTATTCTTTGGTCTGCATAAATCTAGTAAGCATATCAACACTCTAAAAGGCATGATGAATCATATGATAAATTAGAGTGACCTACCTACGGTCAAGATTGGTTATCATCATTTGATTTATAGACATGATTAATATAGAGGCTTGACATGGATGCATCAATGGTGTAACAACCCAGGTCTAACTCACTTGGTTGTCCAACCAAGTCTTGTTCATTAGTTTCACTTAGTAAAAAAATTAGTTGGATTTAGTTCTGTAAGACATAAGATGAAAATTTTGATGTGTTTAATTTGAAGATCACCCAATGTTTTATTAGTACAAGGTATAAAAAACCTACTTTTGGAAATACTGACCATTATAGATGGTCTCCCAAGTGGACGAGATTGACCAAATCCTATAAAAGGTGCATTTGTTATGAACCTATCTTCTCATCCTTGAGTGAGGTTCATGGCTAGGGTTATCCTCTAGAGCCCATAACACCTGGAGGGTCGACACATACTCTCCTTATCCCTTAGCATAAAGGACTTAGGTTCCTTTAGACATACTTTTTATCCTGAGTTTTAAACATGCAAGGGGTTAGTGTACTATACCTTGTGTCTAGTTGAGAGTCGTACTTCTCTGGAGTCGACTAGGACCTACTATTACACTAGCTTAGAATTTGGTATCACTTGTCATATCACAATTAACGATGAGTTGTCCCATACAAACTCACTGTTGATAAATCTTCTAATCGTATGATGAACATGGGATCCATCACCATACTACTCGTACAACAACCTAGAGGTAATGTCCCATATCGCCCCTTGTCACTTGTTCTTAGCAAAAGGGCCTCTTGCCTCGATCTATTTTACTAGGTGGTCATTCTTGAATCACAGTGATCACCTCCATCATAATCATCGATATTGGTGTTAGTGTTTTACCATCCTCCTTGATGGATAATCTATCATACTTCTTGATGAAAAAATTTGAGTGGGTTATACAAGGTATTAAGAAACCCTTTCTCAGTTTTTCCAAGTCCTAGATTATATATTGTTCCCTTGCAAAATTTAAAATAAACTCATAAAAGGATAATTTGAAGAGAAACTATGAAAATATATTTTTCTAAATAAATTATTCATATTTAACAAACAACAAGTTTATTTTCTTTAACAAACTTTTCATAAAGCAAGCTATCTTTTTAACTTTTTCGTTAAAGTTAGAATAGGCAAGTATTCATAAATTTTAAATAAACATGTCATATTTTAAAACATGTTATTTTTCTCACCCTAGGTTTTACTTAATCATGATATATTTCAAACATATAAAACTCAAAGAATATTTAAACATATGAGATTCATAAGAATATTATGTCCAAAGGTCTTTATCAAAACTTACATTCAAATATACAACTTAAATAAATTAAACTAATTCATGCTATAAATACCGAGGTACCTTACAATTTTAACTGTACTTATATTAAACAAAACTACACTAAGGAATATAAGTCAACATTATGGTCAATGGGTTAGTGACAAAATATTTTACAACCAAGAGAGGCCTTGGACAAGGATATCCTCTATCTCCTTATATGTTCATTATTATGGTAGAAGTTTTGAGTAGGAACTTAAATAAGGCTTACAAATATGGGTTTATTATTGGTCTTAAGGTTAGTAATAATATCGATAACATCACCCATCAATAGTTTGTAGATGATACAACCCTTTTTGGAAGGGCAAGGATAAATGAGGCCAGAGCTTTGAATAACTTTTTAAAAGAGTACAAAAGAGCTTCAGGGCAAAAAATTAATAGGTTTAAATCCAAAATTTACTTCCTTAACACTCCTAATATCAAAGAAAGAATTTGTAGGTTGTTTCAAATGAAGGAGGCAAATTTACCAACAAATTATCTAGGGATGCCTTTATTTGAGGGGAGAATGAGGATAGATTTATGGAATCTAGTTATTAGTAAAGTTCAAAATAAAATTCCAGCTTGGAAAGGTAGATGGTTATCATTTGTAGGAAGAGTGCAGTTAATTAAGCCAGTCTTAAAAGCCATTCCAACATATTATATGTCATTGTTTTCTATGCCAAAATCAGTTGAAAAAAGTTCAATATTTATTATGCGATCCTTTTTATGGTCAGGTTTAAATGATAAAAGGAAATTTCCTTTTGGTAAAATGGAGCAAGTTGTGTGATGACAAAACTAGGGGAGGTCTTGGTTTAAGAGATCTTACATATGCAAACTTAGGTCTTAGGGGAAAATTTATCTGGAGATTGTACAAAGAGAGTCAAAGACAATGGGCAAGAATTCTTCTAAGTAAGTATGTTGACCCCAATGATCCAAGTTTAATATTTACTACATTCTCTCTCCCAAATGGTTCTACTCTTTGGAACAATTTGAAAAAATCTATTGATCTTATGATTAAAGGTTTAAGATGGGTGGTGGGAACTAGAGAAAAATTTCTATTTGGATAGACACTTGGTGTGATAAAAAACCACTCAATTTAGATCCAGTTTTGAATTCTTGGATGAGATCGCTTCAAGACAAATACGGTGATAGGGTTTTAAACATTTTGTAAAAGGATCAAGAATGAAGATACAAATGGAAAGAATATTTTTTTATAAGTACACAAGACATTTATGCTAGGAGGCAATTGAGTAGAAATATAACAACTGTGATTATTCCGAGGGGTGCCAAGGATAAATTGATTTGGGAGTTGAATAGCTCAGGAGAATACACAAAAAGAAGTATATATAATGTTCAACACCAATATAATAATGTCACTAGAATATGGAGAGATATTTGGGATAGCCCAAGCATTCCTAAAGTCAAAATGTTTTTTTGGCTAGTAGGTCATAGAAGAATTTTATCCTAGGATAACCTTATGAAAAGGGGTTTTCATGGCCCCTCTCAATATGTTTTCTATAATAAGGAGGAGGAGAGTATTGACCACCTCTTGGGACATTGCTCAATAGTTTATAATCTATGGAAATGGATTCTTAATATGTTTGGTAAATGCATGGTGATGAATAGAAGAATTGAAGATTGATTAAAGCAATGGCAGAGTACTTATAAAAGTGAGGCTTTATAGAAAATATGGGATATATCAAAAGATATAATACTTTGGACTATATGGCTAGAAAGGACTAGAAGAATATTTAAAGAAAAGGAAAGCAATTTAGAGGTAATGAAAAAGAAGATATTTTTAGCTAGAGGAGTCTAAAACAACTCTATCTAGTTACCCAATTCCTAATTTGGAAGCAGAGAGTCTTGATAGATGGAGTCAATTCATTAAACAGAATTATGATGTTGGGTATAAGAGAAGAAAAAATAAGGTAAATAATATAAAGTGGAAACCACCAGATATGGAGTGGGTTAAATTGAATTTTAATGGAGCATCTAAAAGAAATCTAGGACCAACAGAAGGAGGAGGAATAATTAGAAATAATAGAGGAGAGATTTTATCTCATTATGCTTTCAATAGTGGATTTAAGACAAATAATGAAGTTGAAGCTTGGGCAGCTTTAGAAGGGTTAAAAATATGTAAACAAATGAAATGGAATAGAGTATGGATGGAAGGTGATTCTATCATAGTAATAAATGCAATTTTGAGGAAAGCAAAGGCTCCATGGAACATACATGAGATAATTGTGGAAATTCAAGATCTTGCTAAAGAGTTTGAAGAAATCAGGTTTACACATATATTAAGGGAAGGAAACAAATGTGCAGATAAGCTAGCCAATAGAAGGGGTTTGATTTAGGATCATGAAGTTAAAATTTCCTTTCTATGGTTAGAGAAAGTAGAAAGTTTAGTTGAAGCTGACCAAAAATGTTGATTGCCTAAATCAATTAATGATTAAGTTTTACTTTAATTTTTTCCATTGGTAATATAAATTTTATATTGTAACAATAATGTGTTTTTATTTATATAATTTATTATAATTTTTGTGGTTGCACTTGTGTTTTAGGAAGGAAACTAGCAATCTAGATTTGGTAAAGCGAACTATGATAGTGCGATGTTTTGGAAATATTACTCTACTAAGATGCAAGGCATAAATAGTAGAGGTGAAGTTTGGGCATTGTGAAGGCTTCTATAGGAAAATATCAAGAAATATGCTAAATTATGGAGTAATTGTATTCAAACAAAGATTTGAAAAGATCTAGAAAATGAAAATCAAGAATTTAGACATTTTATGTAAAATGATGTAGGTTTCTAGCTATAGCATCTCAATTGAGATGAGAAGTGTATCTATTTGTAAAATATCAAGCTCTAAATAAGAGAGATGTAATTTATCAAGGGTGGGGGACCCGAGTACAACCCTTATTATCAAGCAAAAAAATAAAAAAGTAAGTCAACATTATAAACATTTCTAAGGAATTTCAATGATTATAAAATCCAAACTTGATATAAATCATGTAACATGATTATGTTGTCAATATAAAGTTGCATTAACATAAAAATTTAACGACTTAAAGGATCGACCTTTGGAAATATAGTAAATAAAAATAGGTTCTAAATAGGGATATAATTACATAGTAACTAAATGAAATATAATTCACACATTTATATCAAACCTTTCACTAAATGATAAACTAAAATCAATTAACTTAATTCCATCAATCCAACTATCTACTACAATTCTATTTAAAGTTTATAATATACAAGCCTTCATTATATCTTTATAAAGAACAAATATTCAAATACAAATAAATCAGCTACTTCCCATATTATGGAAAGGAAATGATTAATTGCTCCACACATTTTCATAAATAGCAATATTTTTTATCGTATATTTAAAAAGACTTCAAAATTATTATCATGACTTCATTGCTTCCAATAAAGATAAAATTTAGTAAAATAATTTGTTGCAGACGTCTTCAAATTAAATTAATAATCAAACATTAAAGTTTTAACAATCATCACTCGTTAAAAGTAATTATTTCTTCAAACCAGATTTAACTTAAAACCATAAATTATTAGCTGGTTAATTATTATGGGTTTACATGCATTACAATGCCACAAAAAGACCTATCTCATGTTTGAACCCCTAGTTTTCCCAAATGCCTATCTTCACGATGAATATATTTGAGTGGGTTCTACAAGGTATTAAAAAACCCTTTCTTAGTTTAACCAAGTCCTAGATTATATATTGTTCCCTTGCAAAATTTAAAAGAAACTCATAAAAGGTTATTTTGAAGAGAAACTATGAAAATGTATTTTTTTGAATAAACTATTCATATTTAACCAACAACAAGTTTATTTTCTTTAACAAACTTTTCATAAAGCAAGCTATGTTTTTAACTTTTCCCTTAAAGTTAGAATAGAAAAGTATTCATAAATTTTAAATAAACATGTCATATTTTAAAACATGTTATTTTTCTCACCATAGGTTTTACTTAATCATGTTATATTTCGAACATATAAAACTCAAAGAATATTTAAACATATGAAATTAATAATAATATTATGTCCAAAGGTATATATAAAACTGTGCATTCAAATATACAACTTAAATAAATTAAACTAATTTATGCTATAAATACCGAGCTACCTTACAATTTTAACTTTACTTTTATTAAATCAAGTGGCATTAGCTCAATTGGTTAGATTTCTCAATATTTAAAGAGGAGACCAAGGTTCAAATCTTACCCAATGATTCAATCCCTTATAACCAATTATGTTTTCTTAAAAAAAACTACACTAAGGAATATAAGTCAACATTAAAATATTTTCTAAAGAATTTCAATGATTATAAAAACCAAACTTAATATAAATCGTGTAACATGATTATGTTGTTAATATGAAGTTGCATTAACATAAAACTTTAACAACGACTTTAAGGATTGACCTTTGGAAATATAGTAAAGGAAAGTAGGTTCTAAACAGGGATAGAATAACACAGTAACTAAACGAAATATAATTCACACATTTATATCAAACCTTTCACTAAATGATAAACTAAAATCAATTAACTTAATTCTATCAATCTAGCTATCTACTACTATTCTATTTAAAGTTTATAATATATAAGCATTCATTATATCTTTATAAAGAATAAGTATTAGAATACAAATAAATCAGCTACTTCCCATCTTATGGAAAGGAAATGATTAATTGCTCCACACATTTTCATAAATGGCAATATTTTTCATCGTATATTTCAAAAAGACTTTAAAATTAATAGCATGACTTCACTGCTTCCAATAAAGATATGCTTTAGTAAAATAATTCGTTGCAGACGTCTTCAAATTAAATTGATAATCAAACATTAAAGGTTTAACAATCATCATTCGTTAAAAGTCATTACTGTTTCAATCCATATTTAACTTAAAACCATAAATTATTAGCTGGTTAATTTTTATGGGTTTACACAAGCATTACAACACTACAACAAGACCTGTCTCATGTTTGAACCCCTAGTTTTCCCAATGCCTATCTTCATGATGAACAAATTTGAGTGGGTTCTACAATGTATTAACAAACCCTTTCTCAGTTTTCCCAAGTCCTAGATTATATATTGTTCCCTTGCAAAATTTAAAAAGAACTCATAAAAGGATATTTTGAAGAGAAACTATGAAAATATATTTTTCTGAATAAACTATTCATATTTAACCAACAAAAAGTTTATTTTCTTTAACAAACTTTTCATAAAGCAAGCTATATTTTTAACTTCTCTGTTAAAGTTAGAATAGGCAAGTATTCATAAATTTTAAATAAACATGTCATATTTTAAAACATGTTATTTTTCTCACCCTAGGTTTTACTTAATCATGATATATTATTATTATATAAAACTCAAAGAATATTTAAACATATGAAATTCATAAGAATATTATGTCCAAAGGTCTTTATAAAACCATGCATTCAAATATACAACTTAAATAGATTAAACTAATTCATGCTATAAATACCAAGCTACCTTACAAATTTAACTTTACTTTTATTAAACAAAACTACACTAAGGAATATAAGTCAACATTATAAACTTTTCTAAGGAATTTCAATGATTATAAAATCCAAACTTGATTTAAATCGTGTAATATGATTATGTTGTCAATATAAAGTTGCATTAACAACGACTTTAAGGATCGACCTTTGGAAATATAGTAAAGGAAAATAGGTTTTAAACAGGGATAGAATAACACATAATAACACAGTAACTAAATGAAATATAATTCACACATTTATATCAAACCTAATGATAAACTAAAATCAATTAACTTAATTCCATCAATCTAGCTATCTACTACTATTCTATTTAAAGTTTATAATATACAAGCATTCATTATATCTTCATAAAGAATAAGTATTCGAATACAAATAAATCAGCTACTTCCCATATTATGGAAAGGAAATGATTAATTTCTCCACACATTTTCATAAATGGTAATATTTTTCATCATATATTTCAAAAAGACTTTAAAATTAATAGCATGACTTCATTGCTTTCAATAAAGACAAACTTTAGTAAAATAATTTGTTGTGAACGTCTTCAAATTAAATTTATAATCAAACATTAAAGTTTTAACAATCATCATTCGTTAAAAGTCATTATTGCTTCAAACTAGATTTAACTTAAAACCATAAATTATTAGTTGGTTAAATATTATGGGTTTACACGAGCATTACAACGCTACAACAATGCTTATCTCATGTTTGAACCCCTAGTTTCTCAAAAATAGAAGCATGGTTTGATTTAAGTTTCATCAAAACAATGATGGCTATAATTCCACCAAATAAATAAATAGGGCAATAATTTAAAGCTAGTACTTAATATAATAAAATATTATACATTCTTTCTTTCAATCCGATGGATTGTAAAAGACATAATACACAAGTTTTAATTTAGTTTCTATTTACTAACATGGGCATCTATGAAATGTTCTAACTCGTTTGTGCACTAGCTATTGCTGGTCTTAGCTATCGATCACTAGAAAATTAATGAATATACATCGTGGAGCATGGTTTATAATGCATGGACTCTATCATTTTCTAAGGTATAGGTAAGGTTAATTATGTGAAACACTCCTTACTACTATGAGTTCTCAATAGACGATTGTAGAGGGGCAGATTTAACCCTTATTAAATCTATGAAAAGTGTCTCAGCTAATTATTATAGTCTAATATTTAACTCAAAGTACATTACACGTTATAAAAATAAATCATTCCAAAGCTTATAATATAGACCATAAGGTAATTTTCTTACTTCGGGTTTGCAACAAGTATATAAATGTTTTACACAATCTGGTTTTAACATCTGAGAATGGTCTCATATATCAAGTATCTAATGTTTCCACAAATCATCTCTAGGGTAATTAATAAATCAATGTAGTTACTATACGAGTTCTACTATTCTAAAGGAACTGCTCCTTTATTGAAAACATAATATAATAATAGATGCCCATAAATTAAATGGAAATCTACACAGTTCGGCTGGCTCATTGTACAATGATAACTCAGATTCACACTAGAACCCACACATTGGGGATCTATCGTGTTGCATTGTCGATGCCTAGAATGAGGTGAAAAGATCATGAACATCACACTTTGATAGGATTTCTCCCTCAACACAGGTGGCGTTGAAGGTTTCACACATAGATTTGGCATAGCATCAACATAGATCAGTAAATTCAATGCAACTATCATGAATGTAATTTGTCTAAGTTTTATAAAAAACATAGTGCAGACAAGCCCCAAACACAGTACAAGATAAATTTCTCTACTCAATTATTACTGAAGCATGCAGATAAAATTTTACAGACATCTATATTAAGCAAATTACTCAACTCCAAGTCTTCCTATCTAGAATGGGCTGCCTTCTCACAACCTCACATAACTAATACATGTATAAAATTAATTAACCAGGAACTAAGTTTCAAGCCATCAATTTTTTTTCTCATATTTAAATGAAAATTGCATACAACAAAATTTATTCAATGAAACAAGACATCAATAACTCATCTAGTAAAAAAAATATGGTAACAAAATTGATACAGTAGCAATAATACTTATTTTATATTTACATTGGATGAGCATTAAGATTCAGAATAGGTAATTCAATTTTATGAAATGAAACAAAAAAGCAACACTGCAATCATTTTTAAGCAAAGGCAAAGCAAAAAACCCGATCACTTATGAAGATCGAGCTCTGGATTACTTTTGACTTTTCATTATCTTAGCCCAATTATTGTGTAGATAATCACCTATTCCTTTCTTCTAAGTCCCCATTCCTTTCGAAGTGAGCAACCAACCACCCATAACATACCAACATGCATATCATATAAAGCACTTACAATCAAAATTGTTTTTTACACTTGTATTTACATGCATGCTTCCAACTAATTATATTCTAAGTTCTGCCAAGTGGAGACCAAGGCTATATATCACATGTTAAGACGATGCAAAGTATTTGGAGTACACAATAATTTTTCAAAAACATTTGTTATTTTAATTAAAACTAAATGTAACCATACCTATTAAAGTTTAATTTATTATATATTTTTTAAAAGCATGAAATATAAAGTACACCAACAAACAAGGCATGCATAAAATCAAGCATGGCATATATATAATTGAAAACAAATATGTAAGATGCACCTATATGGATGCAACTACATGAATGTTATTTTATGAGCTTCCATGTACTCACGAGCCATGGTGTTTTTCACACCTCCATCATATTTCTCCTTACCTCTTGCAATCAACCTTCAACTGCCTGCCTGAAAGAGGATATCCGATCCTCTTGTTGTTGATCCTTACTCTACCTATTTGAAGGAGGGTACCTGATCCTGCAACCACATATCCATTAGTAGTACAATGTCTTAGAAATAAAAACAAGTATAAATCATTGCTTAAATAATAGTTGTTCTAGTAGGGTTGTTACATTCTCCCCCACTAGGAATAAACACAATCCTTGTGTTTTAATGCATTTTCAACCATAAACATTTGATACATTCATTATAATACCAAATCAAATAAATCTTATGAGAATCAAACAAATTCATATTTATTCAAAAATATAAGGAAATTATCTTTTTTATGTCAGCCACATTCTCTCATGTGGTATTTTTCTAGAGTATTGTTTCTACTTGACCTTACATTGATCAATTTATCTTTTTCTTAATTGTTTTGTTCTAAAGTCAAGGATCTTAAATGAATGACCTTAATGCGATAGGGATATAACATCTATAAATGAGAAACATTCCAAATATGAGAAGGATTTGCAACATATCTCCCAAGGAGGAACAAATGGAAGGTGTCATGAATTTTTGACAAACTGGGTGGTAGGGCCAATTGATTTTTATCAACAATCCCAAAGGATCCCATAAATCTAGAATCTAGCTTAGAAGACTTAATTTAAAATTTTAGAGGATTTCACCCTTAAGAAAACTTTATCCCCCATAGAGAATTCCTTGGTGTCCTCTTAAAATTGGCATAACTCTTTGGCAATCTGAGGCTTCCTTAAGCCTTTGATGGATTTCTTTTAATTATTTTTGGATCTACTTGATGGTGTCTAGCCTGATCATTACATGATCCTCTGGATTGTCCTATGATGGAGGAGTTATGTATTACTTCTCAATCAGTAGTATATTTTCTATGAAACTTTGTATTCCACCCTTATAGAAACTTTACCTTTCTTCAAAGGATTCCCTCAGTGGTCTTATTTTCTTTTCTTCTTTTTGAATTTCACCCTTACGAAATCTCTGCCTTCCTTTAGAGAATTCTATTGGTGATCTCTTCTCTTATTTTTCTTTCCTAAATTTCACCCTTACAAATTCTCTACCTTTCTTCAAAGAATTCTCATAATGATCTTGATCTTTTTAAAGTGCATTTTTCCTTTAGGAATCTGATTCAATTGGTCTGAGTTATTTTTCCATATTCAAGACAATATTTGTTCTGATCCTATCCTGCTTCTTTTGGATTTCTATATGCTGACTTATGTCTTCAAAATTTTGGGTCAATCCTCCTCTATTGACCATCTACCATATTCTGATATCTCTATCACCATTGAACATGTATGTCATTCTGTATATTTTTAGGTGTAAATATGTTTATCACCATCATACCTTGATAGGTTCTTAACAAACTCATAGGCACATCTTACCACCTTTAGTGAGTATAATATTTTGGTTGGCATTTTATGTCCTGCTTTATATTTGATAATGAAGGACCCTTCTCAGATTCACTAGTATTTTTTCTCCCCCACTTGGGTGCGCAAAATAAGGAGTGTAATGTGTCTTCTTCAAAATAATGTTCCTTAAATTTTTGTTGCCTAGAATGAACAATATATTCTTGAAGTGTAACAAATCATATCTAATCATAAAATATTTATCCTCATCAGGTCCTTTCTCAACCTGAGCTTGAAATTTTTTGCTGCAACTCTTTAAACCTAGCCAATTAAGTCATACTAACACTAGGATATAGTGTTTCTATACTCCCTTCTACCCAAGGCATTTTCTAACTTATTTTATTTTCCTTAATATATTTTATGCCAAATTCACATTCTACTAGAAACTCCATCCAATGATGTTGTCTGGTATTGATCAATCTTAAGTTCAAAGGGCTTTCCAAGTAAATAATGCCTCTAGACCTTAAGAGCATGTACAACTACTATCAATTCTAGATCATGGGTAGCATAGTTTACTTCAAACTTCTTAATATTTTGTAACTCATATGCTATAACTACATCATCTTAAGTAAGAACGCCCAACCCTTTAGCATAAGCATCTGTATAGATTGTGAATTTCTTAGAGGGTTCATGTATTCTAAGAATTAGGGTGGTCATTAATTACTTCTTCAACATTCTGAAGGTCACTTCACATTGATCTATTCATTTGAAAGCCTTTCCTTTTCTCTAGAAATTAGTTATTATATATGCAATCTTTGAAAACCCTTTTACCAAACATCTATAGTAGCCTTCCATACCCACAAAACTTCACACCCTAGTGACATTCATGGGTGTGGGTCATTTTATAATTGCTTCAATTTTTCTTGGGGTCCACAACAATCCCATAAATAGAGGTAGTATGCCCCAATTACTGTGTATAAAACTCACACTTAAGAAACTTCCCATACAACTAATATTTTTTGAGAATTTTAAGTATAGTCCTCATGTGTTGATCAAGTTCATATTTGTTTTGGGAGTAATTTAAATTATCATCAGGAAACACAAACACAAAATGATCTAACTATTCCTAAAATATACTATTTATAAGGTTCACAAATGCAACTGTGGTATTTGTTAAGCCAAATGTTAGAACCATGAACTCATAATGGCCATATCTAGTTTTGAATATCATTTTATGGGTATCCTCCTCTAGAATTCTTAGTTGATGATATTATGATCCCTTTCATTTGATCAAAAATATCATCGATTCTAGGCAAATAATACATATTATTGACAGTGACCTTGTTGAACACAACCTCAAAGATCCATCCTTTTTCTTAAAGAGTACATGAGCAACCCATGGTGACACACTAGGTTTAATGAGTCCCTTTTTCTATCAAATCTTGAAGCTAAGTTTTAAGCTCTTGCAATTCAATGGGGATCATTCTATATGGTGACCTTGCAATTGGTGCCGCTCTAGGTAGAATATCTCTATGGAGGAAGACCTAGTAAATCTTTAGGGAATATATCCCTAAATTTCTTTAGCATCATATACTTCTAAAAAAGACCCCAATTGGACTTAGTTTCTTCTTGTGAAGCCTTTCCTTTCTTGTCTATCCCTACTGTCTTGAAACTTATTCCTATTTCTTAGTTGTATCCTCTTCCTTAACTTTTGCTATGGTCCTTTTTCCACCTTACAAGCTGACAAAAATCCTTTTCCTAAGTTCTTCTTTATCCTTTTCAAAAGTCTTATGATAATATGCTTTCCCAGTCGTTTGATTTACCTTCTCCTATCGAGCCAAATAGTAGGCTTTAGGAAGATACTCAGGATTAAGCAAACTAATTATGGATCTAAATTTTTTTTTAGTGCAGTACCAAAATAGACTTATGTACCTTATTCTCCCCCTTATTATCATATTCAGGTACATAGTTTAGTAGTTGTATAAATTTTTGATGGTACTCATGAACAATTTTTTTTTTGGATAATTACAACAAATTTCTCTATATAATATTGCTTGGTTAGAAACCCCTTCTTTAATTTTTCCAAAAAGATCTCCCACTTGAGATCAGTAGCTTCTTCTTGTAAGTAGTCCACCAACTAGATGGATAACTACCCATGATGGTTTGGACTCTTATGAAAGAGGTTTCATAAGGTAGTATGTTTCAACCTCATTCAACCAATTCAGCTACATATTCATCTTCTTTATCATCAAATTTGGAGATCTTAACATTTTTCATATCCTTGGCTAATTCAGCCCCTACTCTTTTTCTACTGGTACCCCATGATTCTACAGGTGCTTCATCCTACCTAATATCATGCTCTTTATCCCTAGTCAAATTTTCTATCAACCTTTGTTGTTGAATAATCAACTCATGTTGTTGAACCATTTGGGATCTCGTGTTCTCTATGTTGATCCTTTTGGTCAAGTTCCTATCCTCCCTAACAGGTTCACTAACTTGTGGCTCTTATTTCCCTTAGTCTTTCCTTTTGGGTTCTATCCTCACCCCTAACTTATTTTCTATTTTATTTTGTGGGGTCCCTTTCTTGGACTAACAACTTGCTCTTCCAGCTAAGCTATTACGAGGTTCTTTGATGATCCTCCTCTTACTACAAGAGTCATTTTTCCTTGGATGCAAAAGAGTTATGTTAATTATTTGGTTTAATTTTCTTCTCCAAGCTCACAAATATGACACAAGGAATCCTAAAATCTAAGGATTTTGTAGCCTAGGGTTTTGTAACCTAGGGCTCTGATATCAATTGTAACAACCCAGTTCTAACTCACCTAGTTGTCCAACTCAGTCTTGCTCACTAGTTTCACTAAGTAAAAATTTTGGTTGGATTTAGTTCTAGATAAGACATAAGATGAAACTTTTGATGTGTTTAATTTGAATATCACCTAACATTTTATTAGTATGAGGCATAGAAAACCTTATTTTGGAAATAATGGTCATTTCAGATGGTCTCCTAAGTGGACGAGATTGATCAGATCCCATTAAAGGTATTTTTTTATGAACCTATCTTCTCATCCTCAAGTGAGGTTCATGACTGGGGTTATCCTCTATGGTCCATAACACCTAGAGGGTGGATGCATACTATTCACATCCCTTAACATGAAGGACTTAGGTTTCTTTGGACCTAATTTCTATCCTGAGTTTTAAACATGCAAGGGGTTAGCATATTATGCCTTGTACCTAGTTGAGAGTCCTACTTCTTTGGAGTCAACTAGGACCTACCATTACACTGGCTCAAGACTTGGTATCACTTTTCATAGCATGATTAACGATGAGTTATCTCATACCAACCTATCGCTAAGAAATCTCCTAATCGTATGATGAACAAGGGATCCATCACTAGTACTACTCATACAACGACCTAGAGGTGATGTCCCATATCACCCCTCATCACTTGTTCTTGGTAAAAGGACCTCTTGCCTCGATTTGTTTTGCTAGAAAGAGATCATTCTCAAATCATAGTGATCACCTCCCTCATAATCACTGGTATTGGATGTTAGTGTTTTACCATCCTCCTCAATGGATAATCTATCATCCTTCATGATGAATAGGTTTGAGTGGGTTCTATAGGGTATTAACAAATCCTTTCTCAGTTTTTCCAAGTCCTAGATTATATATATTGTTCCCTTGCAAAATTTAAAAGAAACTCATAAAAGGATATTTTGAAGAGAGAGTATGAAAATATATTTTTCTAAATAAACTATTCATATTTAACCAATAAAAAAAATTATTTTCTTTAACAAACTTTTCATGAATCAAGCTATCTTTTTAACTTTTCCATTAAAGTTAGAATAGGCAAGTATTCATATATTTTAAATAAACATGTCATATTTTAAAACATGTTATTTTCTCACCCTAGGTTTTACTTAATCATGATATATTTTGAACATATAAAACTCAAAGAATATTTAAACATATGAAATTCATAAGTATATTATGTCCAAAAGGTATTTATAAAATTGTGCATTCAAATATACAACTTAAATAAATTAAACTAATTCATGCTATAAATACCAAGCTACCTTACAATTTTAACTTTACTTTTATTAAACAAAACTACACTAAGTACTATAGGTCAACATTATAAACTTTTCTAAGGAATTTCAATGATTATAAAAACCAAACTTGATATAAATCGTGTAACATGATTATGTTGTCAACATAAAGCTACATTAAAATAAAACTTTAACATATTTAAGGATCGACCTTTGGAAATGTAGTAAAGGAAAATAGGTTCTAAAGAGGGATAGAATAACACAATAACTAAATGAAATACAATTCACACATTTATATCAAACCTTTCATTGAATGATAAACTAAAATCAATTAATTTAATTCCATCAATCCACTCATCTACTACTTTTCTATTTAAATTTTATAATATACAAACATTCATTATATCTTTAAAAATGAATAAGTATTTGAATACAAATAAATCAGTTACTTTCCATCTTATGGAAAGGAAATGATTAATTGCTCTACACATTTTCAAAAAGGACAATCTTTTTCATCATCTTATATTTCAAAAAGACTTTAAAATTAATAGCATGACTTCGTTGCTTCCAATAAAGATAAACTTTAGTAAAATAATTCGTTGCTGATGTCTTCAAATTAAATTGATAATCAAACATTAAAGTTTTAACAATCATCATTCGTTAAAAGTCATTATTGCTTCAAACCATATTTAACTTAAAACCATAAATTATTAGCTGGTTAATTATTATGGGTTTACACGAGCATTACAGTGCTACAACAATGCCTATCTCATGTTTGAACCCCTAGTTTCTCAAAAATAGAAGCATGGTTTGATTTAAGTTTCATTAGAACAATGACGACTATAATTCCACCAAAGAAATAAATAGAGCAATAATTTAAAGCTAGTACTTAATTTAATGAAATATTATACATTCTTTCAATTTGATGGATTGCAAAAGATATAATACACAAGTTTTATTTCAGTTTCTATTTACTAACATGGGCATCTATAAAATGTTCTAACTCACGTGTGTACTAGCCGCTGCTGGTCTCAACTATTGACTAGTAGAAAATTAATAAATATGCACTGTGGTGCATGGTTTATAATGCATGGACTCTATCATTTTCTAAGGCGCAGGTAAGGTTAATTACGTGAAACACTCCTTACTACTATGAGTTCTCAATAGACGATTGTAGAGGGGTGGATTTAACCCTTATTAAATATATGAAAAGTGCCATAGCTAATTATTATAGTCTAATATTTGATTCAAAGTACATTACACGTTATAAAAATAAATCATTACAAAGCTTATAATATAGACCATAAGGTAATTTTCTTACTTTGGGTTTGCAACAGGTATAGAAATGTTTTACACAATCTAGTTTTAACATTTGAAAATGGTCTCATATATCAAATATCTAATGTTTCCACAAATCATCTTTAGGGTAATTAACAAATCAATGTATTTACTATATGAGTTCTACTATTCTAAAGGAACTACTCTTTTATTGAAAACATAATATAATAACATATGCCCATAAATAAAATGGACGTCTACACAGTTTGACTGGCTCATTGTACAATGATAAATTAGATTCACACTGAAACCCACACACTTGGAATTTGTCATGTTGCATCATCGATATCCAAAATGAGGTGAAAAGCTCATTCTCAACACACTTTGATAGGATTCCTCCCTCAACGCAAGCAGTGTTGAAGGTTTCACACATAGGTTTGGCATAGGATCAACACGACTCAATAAATGCAATGCAACTATCATGAATGCAATTTGTCTAAGTTTTACAAATAACATAGTGCAGACAAGTCCCAAGCATAATACAAGATAAATTTCTCTACTCAATTATTATTGAAGCATGCAGATAAAATTTTCTAGACATCTATATTAAGTGAATTACTCAAATTCAAGTCTTCCTATATGGAATGGGCTGCCTTATCACAACCTCACATAATTAATACATGTATAAAATTAATTAACCAACAATTGAGTTTCAAGCCATCAAATTCTATTCTCATATTTAAATGGAAATTGCATACGACAACAAAATTTATTCAGCAAAACAAGACATCAATAACTCATCCGGTAATCAAAATATGGTAACAAAAAAATTAATCCGGTAACAATAATACTTATTTTAGATTTACACTACCTAAGCATTAATATTCATAATAGGTAATTTGATTTTATGAAATAAAACAAACAAGCAACACTGCAATCATTTTCAAGCAAAGGAAAAGCGAAAACCTGACCTGGTTCGCTTATGAAGATCAAGCTTTAGATTAATTTTGAATTTTATCTATCTTAGCCCAATTACAGTGTAGATAGTCATCTATTCCTTTCTTCTAAGCCCCCAATCCTTTTGGAGTGAGCAACCAACCACCCATAACATACCAACAAGCATATCATATAAAGTAGTTATGCATGCTTCCAACTAATTCTATTCCAAGTTCTACCAAGTGGAGACCAAGGGTATTTATCATACTATAAGCTAATGCAAAGTATTTGGAGTACAAAGTCATTTTCAAAAATATTTTTTATTTTAATTAAAACTAAATGTAACCATACCTATAAGTTTTTTTTAAAGCATGAAATATAAAAAACAACAACAAACAAGGCACACATAAAATCAAGCATGGCATATATATAATTAAAAATAAATATTTAAGATGCACCTATATGGATGCAGCTACATGAACATTATTTTGTGAGCTTCCATGTACTCACAAGTTGTGGTGTTTTTCACACCTCCATCATATTCCCCCCTACCTCTTGTGGTCAACCTTCAACTGCCCACCTAAAGGAGGATATATGATCCTCTTGTTGTTGATCCTTACTTTGCCTATTTGAAGGAGGGTACCTGATCCTACAACCACAAAGTCATTAGCAATACCATGTTCTAGAAGTAAAACCAAGTATAAATCATTTCTTAAGTAATAGTTGTTCTAGTAGGGCTATTACAAATGGTCAAGATTTAGCATCGATGAGGCTTCGATGACAAAGATTAACTCAAAGATAACTTGCACACAAGTCAAAATAATTCCAAATCCTTGAATGAGATCACATTAATAAAGTAACACGTGATTCAAAGATCTCCTAGAGGAAATATATGGCCTAAAACAAAATTAATATTAACATCGATGGTTTAGGATTGAAGAAATTAAAGTAACTATTGTAGTACAATAGTTTAAACCATTGTGGAAATTAAGGTGGTAGCCATAGGGTAGAAAAAAATAAATATGTAGTTGGAAATATTAATAGTTAAGCATGCAAAAAAACACCAACCCAACTGTTATAACTATACATAATACGTGACTTGTCATCTATATCAATGATTTGCAAAGAATTTCTAGAGAGTCCAAGATTTTGAATGTGATAAAGAAGATGAGCATAATTTAGCTTACCAACTTAATAATTTATCTGAAATGACTAAATATTTAATCAGATTCTCTCAAGAGAATGACCTTTCAATAGAAAGTCATAAAAACAAAGTGTTGGAAGTGATGGATACAATAATATTCGTAGCCTCTTTTTGTGATGAGGCCTAGGGTGAAATTGCTAACATGTTGGAAATAAGTCAGCCTGAGCAAAGAGGAAGAGAGCACAAATGAAGATGTCAACAAACATAGTATTGAATCATCAAAAGGTGAGCTTAAGCTCACTACAAATACATCCAAAAAAGGATAATGTTTAGGAAAAGAAGTAGAAAAATTCTAAAGGCTGAGGAGTAGCCAAGTGTAAGGCCCTAGTTGGTCAAATATCTACCTAATCAACAAACATTGTGTTTGTGCACCCTAGATACGACCAACATTGAAAGGCCAAAGGAAAGAAATGTCCTCCGTGCCAATCTCCAGAGAGGGTTGGTTCCCTTACTAATCCTAAAATGGTTGAAGACTAGGGATGCAGGAAAGAAATTGGAAAATAACAGAAAGAAATGGGAAATATGGCCACAGGCCGAAATGTAGGATTTGGGGCAGACTAACAGCAAGAAATTCACCCAAGCATGAAATAACATGTAACAAAAGAGAAGCAGCAGAATTTACTTACAAACTTGCAAGAACAACCTTCAAAATAACACTCCAACACTCACTCTCTCACCAACAATATTTAAATCCAGATGCAGAATTTAAATCTAATAGCAAATAAAGAGCATAAGTGTAAAATAGAAGTGTATAAAGCAGAAGGAAATCACACAATATCACTTGCAAATTTAGAAGCCTTGTGTCTTCTATTGATGCAGAGAACTTAGAGAGTTTTCTTGCAAAATGTCTAACCTCCTTTACAATGGAAATTTGATTAGTATTTATAGAGGATTTCGCCTCTTTCATTAAATGCACAAGAGAACAAAATGATCGTAGATCAGGAACAAGAGTGAGGAAATTCCTCCTTGGAATCATTGAAAATCTATCCTTTTGGGACAACGATCCATTTTTCAGGGAAACATTCCTAGGAGATCAACAACTTGGGCGTCGGTGCATAGAGAATTAGGAGACATTCAATATCTTGGAAATGCACTCCTACCTTGGAAATCATGAAAAATACTCCTTGCATTCTCATACAACTTCTTCCTTCACTCGGGATCCATGATTTGAATTACTTATTACCACCATTATTTAATGCTTGCAAATATGGCTCTCTTTGAAGTTTTGACCATAATCCTTTTCGCCCAAAAATTACATTCACCCTTTGATAAAAATCAGCTTCGCCCGATCATATATTATTTAGCATACTCACATGATCTTCTCTTAAAAACGTGTTCACCCATGGGAGGGGTGAATGGGATGTTCACCCCTCAACCGGGGTGAACACGACAATGTTCTACTCCCAAGGTACGTTCGCCCATGGGAGGGGCGAACGGGACGTTCACCCCTCAACCGGGGTGAACGCGATTGCACTTCATCTTTGGGTGAACGCAATCGCGTTTGGGTGTTGGAATGCGTTCGCCCATGGGAGGGGTGAATGAGACGTTCGCCCCTCAATCGGGGTGAACATGAATGCGTTTTGCCATGCCCCTTCTTTGAATTTTTGAACTCCCTTTGTCTTCTTTTGATATTTCGTTCACCCCAACATGGGGCGAACGAGGCGTTCACCCTATCTTTGGGGCGAACACATCGGTGCCTTCAAAATTTTTAAACTCCTTAAATTTTTCAACTTAATCTTTCATTATTTTTTGTTTTTTACAAGCCTAAATGTATGGTGAACTCGAATCCCGAATGAAGTTTACAAAACACTTATAACACCAATGCAAAAAAGAATACATATGTAAACAAATAAGGAACATATGAAATTATTTCAAAATAAAAGCTACCATATACAATCAAAATCTTCATCAAAATATTGCATCAAAATACTCCAACAAAATTCCCAATGTGGCAAGGTGCAAAATTGCCAATATTTTTGGCGACTCACGGGGTATCCAGCTCGCATGGATGCAAGTGATCCCAGGCCTTTATTCATTGGGCTACGAAGTCCTTTTTCCTAGCCACCTTGGTTGGCGCCTTCGTTGATGTCGCAGATGCCTTCCGACGTGCTTCTTCCTCAGTGCGCTCCTTCTCTTCCACTTTCGCTGCTACCTTGAGCACTTCAGCTTGCTCCGCCTTCTCTGCTACCTTCGTTCACTATTCCACTATCTGCTCCTCCTGCTCCTTAATAGTTTTGAAAATGACTTCATAGGTGTAGACCGCTTCCTTCCAATCATGAGTAGTGAATAGGCAGAGGGAATTTAGGGACTCATAGACAAATCAAAGATTTTGAATATCTATCAAATTGAGGCGCTTCACTCATTGAGCCAACTCATACAATGATAGCTCCAAGCATGTATATTTTTGCATTAGGCAACACCTATGCTTCCATGAGAGGCTCTTCCCATGCATCAATATTAGAGGTATCTTCAACAAACTTTCTCTAGAGCACCTCTAGCTGTTCCATGGAAAAGGGTTCACCCCAATCATCTGTGAAGGTCGAAAATCCCAACTCGTCAAGAGTCTCAAAATGAGTCATAGAAATGGTATGCTCACGCTCGATAGTATTGAGAATTACCGACCCTTCCCTCACCAGGTCCATCCTTTGAAAATAACTACGTAGAGTGACTTTGGCTTTGGACCAGGCATGATCCATTTTGCTCAGAGGGCGAATGTATAAATTGGTATTAGCTAAAGCTTGTATCTTTACGACCATCTCCATATAGGGTGACAACATCTCCTCCATGGTGTCAATTAGCTACTGCCCTAGATTTATATACATCCATGCCTCCCATAAATAGTGCAACACCTTTATAGCTTGTGCGGCCAACTTCTCATAGTTTTGTGCAAAGCGAAGACAGGTTCCTTTGACACTGTCTAGTGAAAAACCAATAGCCTATGCTACTTTCTCAGCTAACTACTTCTTCATATCCTCAAGATATTGTTGGAGCTTGTGCATTTCAATCCTGGTGGCATCTCGCTCCTTCAAATGCACTTTGACCTATTGGTACAAATATTCATTTTCGGTGGTCGTCTTCTCCTCTTGCGCTCTACTTTTTGCCAGGGCATTTTCGAGCTCAATTATTTTGTTCTCATTTTCAAAATACTTTTCTTTAAAATGCTCACCATGCAAGTACACTGAGCTCATATCCACTTGAATATTACCCATCTTCTCCATATGATCAATCTGTGTGAGGTCTTCTGTTATAGTCTCAGAAATAAGATCACTTGGCAACAATTCTCCTTGAGGTTTTTGAACCAATGGAGTAATAGTGGTGATATGAGCCTCCATTGCAACAGGATCAAAAGTAACTTTCTTAATTGGTCGAGTTGGAGCCAAGGCCTCTTTATGCCTCATACTCTTCAACCACTATGAAGAGCTCAAGTGTGCTCGATTGATCTTCTCTATGTCGGGCTGCTTGCGGGCCACCTGTACATCAGGAACTGTCTGCAACTCCAAAAATGGGGTGAATGGAACCAAAATATCTGAGCGACTGGGCCTAGTAGAAGTGGATGATACGGCTAAAAGGGGTGGAAGGGAAATAGTGGGTGGAATGGAAATGGTGGACTTGGTGGAGGAAGTAAGTTCGGTTGTAGTTACGCTCACTTTGGGAGGAGCTTGCGTGCTTACAACCTCAATGGTAGTGGTGGCAGCAATGAAAGGGGAAGGGTGCAAAAAGGGATTCAACTTTGATGCATATGAACTAAAAGAAATGGAGGATGAAGGAATGGGAATAGAAGAAGGAGCAACAGTGACTTCGGGGATGGAAGAAGATGGAATAGAAATGGATGTAGATGGCATACCAAATGGTGGAGAAATGGAGATCGATGATGATGGAAGTGAAATAGATGAAAATGAAATAGAAATCACTGCATGCTCTAAAGAAGAAGAAGAGGGAAGAGAAGATATACCTTCGAGCATGGATGCCATGTGATGTGGTGATAGGGGTGGTTGAGAAAATTACCTCTTCTTGTTGCACCTCTACCCTTTCTCCAATGTCCAAGTTCTCTTCTTCATCCATGACTTCCACATGAGAGCTCTCTGATTGATGATCTTCCGCTAGCCCTTGGGCCATCGAAAATACTTGTGCAACTTTGGTCGGGAGCTCTTCCATGGGTGAAGGATTTACAACTATTGCTGACACATTAGTAACCATGGGAACAGTTACAATTGGAACTGTAGAAACTATAGCAATTAAAACTATAAGGTCTATGAAAATTGAGGCCTCAATGGTAGAAGTCACAACTGCACTTGTCCTTGGCCTTTTTGCCACCTTTGGAAATGGAGGTGCCTTCGATAGATTTTGCTTTTTGGGTGCAGGCGCCTGCTCCACTTTTTGCTTTGGCTACTGAGACCTCCTTTGGAACACATATTGTTGCTCTTCTTCCTCTGGATTATCTTCTTCGACCGTTGGATGCTCTTGTTCAGTTTCGCCTTCACCACTATCGGAGTGCTGGAAACTTTGTGACAAAATATTGGTGAAGGCGATGGGCTGATATGAGTCTACATACTCATCATAAGTATCTAAAAATTGCTCATCTAATTTCAGCCCGTAAGGAGTAGTCGGCTTCCCATGATGAATTCGCATTATCCACCAATTCATTATTTTCTCTTCAGTCTAGGTGGGCTCACTTTCTTGGACTTGACTAAATAAACCCGATGGAGGAATTTGGGTCTTATATTTGGCCAGATTATATTTTGCCTCCTACTCATAATAATCATGCCATGGTGGGAGGGTTGTCATCTTCTCAATATGCCAGTTCATGTCCGGCCCATCAAAATTGTTTCTGTTCTTCTGGATATCTGGTCGTGGAAACAATGAAAAGATTTAGCTTTCACAATAGCTAAAAATTTACCCAGAGGGTCATATCTCCAATGCTATGGTAGTTCTATCAAGCCCAAATCTTGCAGTGCCACTATCAGGAGCCGATTCTGTCCAACTTGGCTCACTTCTAGACTATCAAATTTGAATGGCATATTGCATGTGGTCTTCTTTCCATGCCTAGCTCCATATACATCATTTACATAATCTGTCTGGCGCACAACTTCCATGGTGAACACATGCTCTATGGCAAAATATGGCAACAAAAATGGCTTACCCGTGAAACCAAAAATTCTCACGACTATACCCTAGGTAAGCAGAAAAATGTCACCCTTCTCCTGTGCAATGACTGCATCCCTTAAATTATGCAACACTCTCTCACAGGTACCACAAAGCAATTCTATTTTCGACCCCAAAAACCAGCTATTAAAGTTGTAAAATGACTCCCTTCTTGACAAAATGAGAGTCCACATATAAACTGGTAGGGGTTCATTTTTCTCACCCACCTGCGTTACTGCAATGAAAGAGAAGCGTTGTTGTAACTGGAAGAAGAAAAACCACACCAAAAATGACGTATGCAAAAATGACCTTGACTCCCCAATTTGCATCTTCTCCAATTGAAAGTTCATCCTTCGAGAGATGTAATCAGCCCAATCAAAGAAAATGGGATTGTCGCCTTGCCTCATGGCTGAGGGAGAATAAAATTTGACTTTACAAATACATTGTGCCATGGCCTACCATTTATGCATAGTTTCATCTGAAGGCAACCCAACGACCCATGCCAACATTGAATATATATCTAAGCTTTTGAACTCTGAAAGCGACTTTGACAAATTGGGAAGCTGCCCCATCGACGACTCTTTAATTAGTTGAGTCTCCATAAATTGGCGCATTGTCACCATGGAGACATACCTATCTTCTTGCTCATCAATATGCAATTTCTTATTAACTGCGTATGAAGGGGGCTTCAATCCACAAGCAAAAGCTTCCCAAACTTCATCTGGAGTGATGGTGAACAAAATTTCTCTCCTGGCATTTTTGACAGCCTTAGTAAATGGATCATAGAACTGGGCAATGAGGTGCACCAGCTCAGGGCATGGATGAACCGATGGACATAAATACCAGAACAACTATGAATTATAAGGCACTATGAGCCAGTTGTTCGAGGTTACCCCTTGGCTCACCACTACTTCCACATCCTGCCTTAACCTTTCAATTCCTTTGTGAGTGATAAGGCAGTCTCCAATTTCTGCCATAGTGTCCTCATATGGGTCCAAGTCCACATAATCATTTTTTTGAGCCCTTTTTGCTCTAGAGCCTCCTTCCTTTTTCTTCGACTTCTTAGGCTCTGTAGCCTCTGTGACATCCTTGGGCTCCTTGCTTCGTCTTCCCATTATCTCTTTTCTCTGGAAAATTCTTTGAGCACTCTATAAAATCTTCTATAGCTATAATGGAAATACAATAGTAAAAATTTTAAAAATGAAGATAAACTATAGGCTTTTACCTCATGATTTATATAGAGCCATCCCACAACTGTCACAATAAATGTTAATTTAATTTTGGGTGCTTTGAGAGAAAGAGAGTATCTATCGCTAGCCTAGCACCATTCCCAATGTTCCAATGGTTTCTCCTTCGATTCACCACCAGATCTTCCTAGAAAAGTGTGCTCTCTTTGCTTGTAATTTCATTGTAAATCATGCCCTGGCACCTGAAGCTTGCTTGGAAAGCTAAATCGGCCACTTAACAACCAATAATAAATATTTTCTACTCCTTGGGAAAATAAACATTCGGCACAATGCACATTTTAAATTAAATGCCCTTTTACCTGCACTCTAGCTCTCCGATTATTGCCACGTAACCAAGGGCGCAATTATTTTACAATGTGCTTTCAAAACTGATGCAACTATTCCCTCCTTTTGGTGAAATTACTTTGGGCACTAAGCAATTTTATCCCTTTTTTGGTGACTTCGAAATTTAGAGCAACATGTCATGCTTTTCCTCATTTCAGGGTTCTTTGAACTGCTTTGAAATTCCATGGCGAATAGCCTTCTTTTAAAAACTTTCATATGCTTTTGCTTTTTCACCCATATTTAGAAAATCAGATTTTCTAAAATAACTTAAGGCTTTTTCTCTTTTTTTTATTTTTATTTTTTTTCTAAGTGCTCATAAATCATAAGGCTTAAACAATAGCATGTTCTTTTTATTTTTAAACATATGCAAAAAATAAATTTATTGCCCTTCTGACGTGTTCACCCAAAATAAAGGTGAACGACACGTTCGCCCTCCATTTAGAGGAATATTTATTTTTAATATACAATGTTCCTTTCATATGAATTCTTTTAATTATTTATTTCATTATTTATTTTTTTTTTTATTTTTCTTTAATTCCTTTTTTATCTTTTTTTATTTTTATACTATATAAAATAGCATTCAACCTACAAAGGATATTTACATATGTACAAAGTGGTACCTCACCAGAATATCATCATTGAATATAGGCCTTCAAATGAAGACCATTCACAGGAATGGGGAGATCATAACCCTCCAGATCATGAAGGTGATAAGCATTTTCTGAATTCACTATAGAAATTTGAAAAGGGCCTTCCCAGATAGCATCAAACTTATGGTGATTTCTCGGCTTAGCCTTCTTTTCATTCCATTTTAAAACTAAATCTCCCACCTGGAAGCTACGTTCAATTGATTTTTTTCCAAACCACTTCTTCATCTCCTTAGTGTGCTCAGAAAATACTTGATAAGACTACTCCCTATCCTCCTCTAATTGCAATAATTGTGCCAACCTTGCACTCATAGGATCATATTCTTCATCTTCATCCTAGAATAACTGCAATGTTTGGAGTATCGACAGCTCAATATGAGTGGGAAGAATAACTTCTTTTCCATAAACCAAGGCATACGGGAAGTTTTGATAGATTTCTTCATTGAGATACGATCCACCCAAAGCGCTTGATTCAACAATAAGTGCCAACTCCTTTTGTTGCTGCCCATCATCCTTTTTAAAATTCATAGCAAATTTTTGTTAGTAGATTCGGCCAACCCATTCCCTTATGGATAATAATTGGATGATGTCTTCAGATAAATGCCATATTTTCTAGCGAACTCTATGATTTTGGCCCCAATGAATGGAGTGCCATTATCAGTTACAATAGAATCTGGGATGCCAAAATGAGTAATGATCCCTTCTAGAAAGGATATAATAGTTGCTTGATCAACCTTCTTGGTGGGAATAGCCTCTACCCATCTGGTGAAATAATTAGTCACCATCAAGATATACTTGTGCTCCATGGAAGAATGTGGATCAATAACTCCAATGAAGTCAAGACCCCACTGTTGAAAAGGTGCTTCCACTTGGATTGGGCGTAGGGGCAAAGCTCCTTTCCTAGTTCTGCCAACATATCACTGACAACTATCACACTACTGACTTATTTTATGAGCATCGATGAACAAAGTGGGCCAATAATAACCTACTCAGATAATCTTTAAAGCCATGGGCCTACCTGCATAATGACCTCCAGATAGCCCATAATGAAATTCTTCTAATATCTTCTCCTTTTCGGACTCTTTTACACATCTAAGAAGAACTCCATCAATGTTCTTATGATACAATCCATTGGGCAACAATACATACTTGAGCGCTTGCAGCCTGAACCTTCGATGCTGTGAAGCATCAAGGTGAGTTGGACATCTCCCAGAAGTAAAATAGTCAATCAACTCTTTTGTCCAATCATGGTCGCTCATAGTATGATTTGCACAAATTCTTTCACCAATGTCCTCCTCATGTACTGCATCCAATGTCTCGGAGGTAGCACTTTTAGCTAGCTCCTGACATAAAGCTCACCCATGAACTAGTTTTGTTGGTCGGATCTCCACATCATATTCTTGAATTTTTGAGACCCAACCTGCCCTTTTATCACCTAGTTCTCCTTGGAGTATAAAGTTTCGAACATCAGGATGAATAACATAAACAACAGTCTTACTCTGAGAAACAAAATGTCGAAACTTCTTCAATGATTTCATCACTGCATAGACTTGCTTCTCAATAAAGTTATACTTCTCCTGATGTGGTGCAATAACTTGGCTCAAGAAGGTAATTGGCTTCTCTTCTCCATCTTCTTGTTTTTGTGTCAACACTGCAACATAGCTTTCTTGCTCACCCATTGCATAGAGAATGAAATCCTTTGAATAGTCAGGATTAATTAAAACTGGAGCTTGTGTAATTCTTTCTTTGATTTCCTGAAAAGCTCTTCTCCTGACTTCCATCCACTTAAATTCAGTATTCTTTTTCAAAAGCTCAGTCATGGGCTTCACAACCTGAGCGAAATCAACAATAAATTTGTGGATGAAATTTATTTGATCAAAGAAATATTGCAGGTCCTTCTTATTAGTAGGCAGTGACAATTTCATGAGCGCTTCGGCTCTTGCAGGATCAATCGCTAACCCTTCCTGTGAGATTACATGACCCAACAATTTCCCTTCTTTAACAACAAATATCGACTTCTTTGGATTAATGGAGATCTTGAACTCGTGGCACTTCTCGAACACCTGCCTTAGATGAGCAACATGGTCTTCTCTATGATGCGAAAATATAGTCATATCATCAAGATATATCACAATAATTCTATTCAGTAACTCACCGAAGGCGATGTCCATGGCTCTCTGGAAGGTGGCATCGGCATTCGAGAGCCCAAAGGGCATCCGTTGGTAGGCAAATGTGCCCCACTTGGTGGTGAATGTTATTTTATATTGGTCCTCGTCCTTCACCCAGATTTGATTATATCTAGAGAAACCATCTAGTAATGAGAATCTCTGGGCACCAGCTACCACATGAAGGATTTGATCTATCTAGGGCAGAGGATAATGATCTTTAAGTGATGCCTGGTTCAGGTTACGAAAATCAACACATAACCGAATATCTCCATTCTTCTTCCTTACTAGGACTAGGTTCACCACCCATGTCGAGTGCTTGATCGGATATATTATCTTTACCTCTAACATCTTCAACAATTCTGCCTTCATGAGTACTTCGATTTTAGGATTGATAGGATGTTGCTTTTGTCGAAAAGGCTTTACCCCCTCCTGTAGCTCTATGGTATGTTGGATCACATTCTTGTCATATCCCTTTAAATCTTGATAGCTCCATGCCACAATGTCGGGGTATTCATAACATAAGTTCTTAATGCCTTCAAGTTCATCCGACACACAATCGGTCCCGATCTTGATAATATTTTTAGGTTCCAACTGTAATTCCTTGTACTCCTTGGCATCTACCTTGATTCTATGCCTTTCAGCTCTATCATTTTTATCAAATAAACTCTCCAATGAGATTAAACCTCTAGGGATATGATTATTCTTCAATTGAATCATCCCTTCTTTCTCCTCCTCGACAAGCACTCTATCATCTGCGCTAGCAGCTTCTCTAAGCAGAAAATTGACTATTTGTTCATCATTGTCGAATACTTGCCAATAAATATTCTTATCTGGGACTGAAGGTCTATAGATCACCCTAACAGTCTTGGGCTTCTGGACCACTTGCTCTATGGGAGAATAATTTGCACCAAGAGAAGCTAAAATATCTGCATGTTTATTCTGCTCTCGAGAAATCGCCTGAATGTTCAAAGTTGTGAAAGCTTCAAATAAATCCCAGACCCTATTGCGATAGGCTTTCAGGTAATGTTGCTTTGATACACACTTATTAGTGGTCTGATTGACAATAAGCTCAGAGTCACCAAAAATTTGCAGTTGCTTAATGCCCAACTTTTTAGCTTTCTTCAACCCAAGGCACAATGCTTCATATTCAGCTGCATTATTTGTACAACTCCAAGTCAACCTATAAGAATAAGTCTTTTGTAATCCTTTAGGAGATATCAACACAACACCAGCTCCTACGCCATTCTTACATCTGGCACCATCAAAATACAATTTCCATAACTGATCCATGTCGGAATCCTGAGAATCGGGGACCTCTTCTTCAGTTTGCTCGGGCTTAGTTATTGTATAACAACCAATATCTATCCCGATCATTGCATTAAAATTTATGAGCAAAAACTCATCTTCCAGGCGAAGCTCACCCAATGCTTCTTCCACTAAGTCAACCTCTTCTAGCTCCTCAGTCATCATGTTTACTATGCACCTGGAGATTGTTCTTCCTCTTCCAACTTTTCAATATGAAAAGGTGAAGGCTTTTCATTATGGATACAAATCCTTTTTCCTTTGAATGGTATCTCCAAATGTGAATAGTCCAAGGAAAGGTATCCTCCCAGCTTAGCCATGAACTCCCTTGAGAGGCACATGCTAAAGTATGGCTCCAAGTCAACTACTACCACTTCCTGGATGACTATGATTTATGGCATACTGTGAAGGACAATGGGGATATCTTTGATCACTCCCACTATCTTGACTGGAGTCCCATCCAGTTGTAACACTCTTGGGCTACTTCTTGTATATTCCATCCCCATCACTTCACATACTACCTTTGGCATGACAGTAGTTGCAGCTCCAGAGTCGATCATACAGTTGTGTACAATCCACCCTTCCATTCTGAGTGATAAATAAAATGGGGGAGGCCTATTTTTTCCTATCGCGGAAGTCGGCAGCGCTTGCGCTAGGACTATTTGGGAAGGATCTTTCTTCTGATCTTTAGCAGTCTTCAAGGACTCTTGCAACAAGTCAATTTGCCCTGGCAACTGTAGCGCATCATACAAGCTAACCTTTGCTGGAATCTTCTTCATTTCCTCTACAATGTTGTAACTTGGGACAATCAAAATCTTCTCTTTTGGAGCTCGTTTGTATTTGTCCCGATACTACTGAGTAGCTTCTACTCTTTGTATTTTTGTCAATGATGGGTACTTAAGTCACTCTCTAGCCTGCTCTTTTGTTTCATTCTATGTTTGAGCAGCTGCTATAGGTTGTGAAGTTGATGCCTTAGTTTATACTTTCTCTTGAGCTTGCTTAGGCAATAAATCTCTTAACTTGATAGAATCTTGCTCCTTAGCCTTTACACCAGGCGCTTTCGTTGGAGGTGGTCATTTTTCATCTTGTACCTTTGGCTCTGTAGGCACCTTCAATGGTTCGAGCTCAGCTGGATCTACAGTCATTGGCTTCTTTTCGGACCTTGTGAGGACCGAAACTTGCTCCAAAGATGGCATCATAAAATTGTGATCAGCTTCTCTGATCATATTGACTTGTCCACCAACAAAATTTCTGCTAGCATTTGCACATAATTCATATGCACCATGCAAGTTTCTTCTCCATGAGGATCATTGCATGTCGAACACCAATATGCCTTTTCTGTTGTGCTAGTCTCCTCATTTTCTAGCATTGTTGTGCTCTTCTCAGGGCCTCTGCTAGTAGAAGCTTGTTCCCTAGTAATTGGTGGAGTTTGAAATCTCCTTGATCAAAATTCAGCCTCTGCTTGCTTCTTCCTTACTATTGTAAGCTCATTGGATATTGTCCTTAAGGCTACGTTGTTAGACTTTACTTCTTGCAATAATGTTGTAAGAGGGTCTAGATTAGAAGATGTGGTTGGTGCTGGAAAAGGTAGAGGTGCTTGCGTGGGTAAGTGGTAATGGAGTCGGAGGCGTAGGCAATGTTGGAAAAGGGATGGATGAAGGCTACTGAGGTACTAATGGAGTAGGTAACTATGGAAAACTTGAAGTCGAATGTTGTGGGATAGGAATCAAAGCGATATGAGGTGGACTTGAGCTCCATGAGGGAACTGGGTACATGGAAGGCATGGGTTGTGAAAATGCACTTGAATACAGATACTATGGGAGGTCAGGAAGAATAGGCATAGTTATTTTCGGAGGAAGCCTACCTACAGCAATCAAATCAGATTCAACTTTTTGAGCTTGTGTATACAAGTCTAGAAATGTAGTCACATTGGCCTACCGTACAACCATACCAATTTTAGTGCTAAATACCCTGAGATAGTAGAACACAACTTGCTCATGTGTGGGCCGTAAACCATCAGGGACTCTTTGCTAGCTTCATGCGAACCTGACATTAAAGTCCACTATCTCCTCTTGTGGATGTCTTTGAATCATTGTGAACTGATGCAACAAGGAGTATGGATCAGCTTGTTCATGAAAATTTTTAATCAACAACTCCGCTAATTGATCCCATGATGTAATAGTACCAGGTTGCAATGATCGATACCAATACAACAATTTCCCTCTCAACGATAATACCAATAACTTTATCATTACATCTTCATCTATTATGTCATGGATGGTCACCAAAGAAGCCACATCTTGGATATGCTCATATGTAGTTTTATCGGTACCATCATAGGTCGGCAAAGCTTTCAAAGCAGCTTGGGGCACTAGATTTTGTGCTTGTAAGTTCAAAGCTCCTGAGCTATTCCATGCTGGGAACTACCTTGGTGGCTGCTATTCATGTCGTGGAGGATTCTGAGCCATATGGATTGGTATATGAGGTGTAGGTTGAGGAACACTAGTGGTTGTGTGAGGCGGAGGTTGAGGAAGACTGGTAGCAGTACTAACTGGGCTTACAAGAGCGGAGAATACACCAGCTAGTCGTGAGGATGAGACAGATGGTATATGGGATATATGGGGTAGTGAAGATGTACGATGAAAAGTGGCTAATTGAGGATGTTCTCCTAACCTTTGAATATCAAGTTCATAGAACTCAATTTGATGATCTAGATTTTTGGCCTTCGATCTTGTATTCATGAGACACAACTTTCGCTGCTCTCACATTTGGAGATTTTTGGGTGTGATCGAGTCGCCAAATGTTCTAATCATACAACACAAAGGCGAACATCAAACCTTAATACTGTTGGAAGTGGAATCTTTGAGGTCCCACCGGGCGTGCCAAAAATTGTTGGTCAAATATCTGCCTAATCAACAAAAACTATGTTTGTGCACCCTAGATACGACCAACATTGAAAGGTCGAAGGAAAGAAATGTCCTCCATGCCAATCTCTAGAGAGGGTTGGTTCCCTTACTAATCCTAAAACTGGTTGAAGACTAGGGATGCAGGAAAGAAATTGGAAAATAATAGAAAGAAATGGAAATATGGCCACAGGCCAAAATGTAGGATTTGGGGTAGACTAACAACAGGAAATTCACCCAAGCATGAAATAACATGTAACAAAAGAGAAAGCAGTAGAATTTACTTATAAATTTGTAGTAATAACCTTCAAAATAACACTCCAACACTCACTCCCTCACCAACAATATTTAAATTCAGATGCAGAATTTTAAATTTAATTGCAAATAAAGAACATGAGTGTAAAATAGAAGTGTATAAAGTAGAAGGAAATCACACAATAAGACTCACTTGCAAATTTAGAAGCCTTGTCTCTTCTATTGATGCAGAGAACTTAGGAAGTTTTCTTGCAGAAGTGTCTAACCTCCTTTTACAATGGAAATTTGATTAGTATTTATAGAGGATTTCGCCTCTTTCATTAAATGCACAAGAGAACAAAATGATCGTAGATCAAGGAACAAGAGTGAGGAAATTCCTCCTTGGAATCATTAAAAATCTATCCTTTTGGGACAATGATCCATCTTTCAAGGAAACATTCCCAGGAGATCAACAACTTGGGTATCGATGCATAGAGAATTAGGAGACATTCAATATCTTGGAAATGCACTTTTGCCTTGGAAATCATGAAAATTACCCCTTGTGCTTCCATATGACTTCTTCCTTCACTCGGGATCCACAATTCGAATTACTTATTGCCACCATTATTTAATGCTTGCAAATCTGGCGCTCTTGAAGTTTTGACCATAATCCTTTTCACCCAAAAATTACATTCGCCCTTTGACAAAAATCAGCTTCGCGTGATCATATATTATTTAGCATGCTCATGTGATTTTCTCTTAAAAACGTGTTCACCCATGGGAGGGGTGAACGGGATGTTCATCCCTCAATCGGGGTGAATGTGATAATGTTCTGCTCTCAAGGTACGTTCACCCATGGGAGGGGTGAATGGGATGTTCACCCCTCAACCAGGGTGAACGTATTTGCACTTTATCTTCGGGTGAACGCAATCGTGTTTGGATATTGGAGCATGTTCGCCCATGGGAGGGGTGAATGGGATGTTCGCCCCTCAACCGGGGTGAACGCGAATGCATTTTACCATGCCCATTCTTTGAATTTTTGAACTCCCTTTTGTCTTCTTTTTGATATTTCGTTCACCCCAACATGGGGCGAACGAGGCGTTCGCCCTATCTTTGGGGTGAACGTCCCAATGCCTCAAAATTTTTAAACCCCTTAAATTTTCAACTTAATCCTTCATTGTTTTTTTTTTTTCACAAGCCTAAAGATGCCTTCATTTTTTATGTATTCATAGCAGGGCGAACTTCGAATCCTAAATGAAGTTTACAAAACACTTATAACACCGATGCAAAAAAGAATACATATGTAAACAAATAAGGAACATATGAAATTATCTTCAAAATAAAAGCTGCCATATACAATCAAAATCTTCATCAAAATATTGCATCAAAATACTCCAACAAAATTCCCAATGTGGCAAGGTGCAAAATTACCAATAGTTCTAAATTTAGTACAGTTGTAGCCTACTAGAGAATCTTATTATTAGAAATCAACCAAGTAAAAGTCTTTAGAAGAGATAGTTTAAGACAACTTTGTTGAGAAGCAACACACCCCCACTAAAAAATGAATTTCCATCCTTTGAAAATATTTAGCTTTCATTTTGCAGTAGGGACCCTCTTGATGTTTTCCAGGTTTTAATTCCAAATTTTTGCTTGCCTCCTTCTTCTTCAAGTTTTGCTTATATCAAAGTATCTAAGTAGTCTTGCATGTGACTTTAATTTCAATTTAGAATTCACTTCTTTAAAAGTTAGAAACATTTTGAGTAAAAAGATCTTTCACAGATATGTAAAAATGCAAAATACAGATGAATGAATTCATTAGAGTCAACCTACAATTTTTGAAAATTTTGCTAAGTGCTGAGAGCGTCGCGAAATCGCGACACTTCCATTTTTGGAAAAGTCACGATATCGCGACACTTTCCATTTTTGGAAATGTCGCGAAATCGCGACGGGTCTTGGAAGAATTGGCTAAGTCCTGGAAACGTCGCGATATCGCGACACTTCCATTTTTGGAAAAGTCGCGATATCGTGACACTTTCCATTTTTGAAAGGTCACGAAATCATGATAAGTTTGAGTCGGAAGCCAAACTTGATGAAAATGTATTGACTTTTAGTGAATGTTTTTTGGAAGAAAAGACCAAGTGATGAAAATGTCGCGATATCGCAACATATTTGGAAAGCAAGTGCAAGTGGTAAAAACATCGCGATATCGCGACACATTTTGGATGAATGCAAGTCTTGATGAAAAGGCGATTTGGAATGTCGTGAAATCGTGACATGTCGGTTTGGGCAAGAGGAGCAAAAAAGGTTAAGGCATGGAGATCGTCGCGATTTCATGAAGGAGGAAAAAAAAAGGAAAGTCGATTGGAGGTAAGGTCGCGAAATCGTGACAAAAAAAGTGATGTGACATGAAAAGAAAGTCGGATTTGACATGTCAGTTTCAGAGGAAAAAAAGATGCAAGTGGAGGGAAGGTCACGATTTCATGACATGTCGCGAAATCGCGACATGTCACGGTTTCGCAGGAACAATGAAAAGGGGAAGTGATTGTGCAGCGTGCGGAATGGTCACGAAATGTGACATGTCGCGGTTTCGTGGCAAAAGAGACAAAGAAGCCAAAATGAAAAACAGCTGGAGGAAAGCGTCGTGTTATCACGACACGTGTCAAAAGCAAATAAAGCCGACATATAATGAACATTAGGGTTTTGATTTAATAATATTAAAGTACTAATCCTTGCATGTCTTTTGCAGAAAGCCATCTGGTAGTTGCATACTAACGGAAGTAATGGCGGAAAAGACAAAATAAGCACGGATTAAATGAAGGCCGTCAGATGGAAATTGGAGATGCCGAGAATTGTTGGTTCATCCAGATTTTATAGATCTGGCCGCAAAGAGACTTTACGGTGACTAAGCAGCTGCCCATTTAATGGAGTATGTCGGCAATTGACTAGAAAATGAAAATATCTACACATAGTTACCGAAATTTGCCGATGGACGCATTTAACAGAAGAATTTATGGTGAAAGTAATGGCATGTGGAGAATTTCAACTCAGAAGCGGCTCTACGAAGATAAAGTGTCAGAGAAACCGGTGACTCATCCGAATTTCTCTGAGGAATTAATGAGACCCTCTTGGCAAGTGCACCAGAAAGATGAAGATATTTACTTGCAGTTATAGATGGATGAGAATAACATCAGATCATGCCTTTTCCATTTATGGCAAGTAACTACACTCAGATTTGCAGAGTGGTTAGGGTTTATAAAAAACTCTATTTTTAAAGGGCCTTATATTGTAAAACCCTGGTAGTAAGGTTAAGAGGATAAAATTTAGGGTTTGAGAAGAAGATATTCCTAAAAAGATCAGGGTCTGTCCTGGGTCTATAAATACTTCTTCTGAATGTAAATCACGGGAGGCGGAAACTTAGAAATAGAAGCTATTGGAGCAATTTCCTACAAATCTTGTTTGAATGCTTTGTTCTGGACTTAGAGTTGGTGTGATTTTTCTTTTTTTGTGATAGCATGGCCAGGAGCTTAATCTCTTTCGGATTGTGATAAGTTCATCTTCTTTTGTTTTCGTTTCATTAAGGTTTATTTAATTTATGTTGTAGATCTGTGTTACCGGGATTGGATATGTTGTTAGGCTTCATTTTCTTTATTGTATGTTAGGGAAAATTATAGATTTAAGGTTCAGGCCTGTTCTAATTGCTCTGTCCTCACTATGCGAGCTAGGTTGCTGGTGAGAGATACCAATTTTAACCGACTTCCCTTCTGTTTATAATTTTCTGTTAGATCTGTTTCATCTTTGTCTTATGCTCTTAGTTGAAAGTGATCTTAGAAAGTTGGACACTTTCCTCTTTGATTTGTTCTATTGTGAAGCTAACCGGTATAACTAAAATTGGCAGTTTTGGTTTTGCAGCTAAGTTAGATAAACTTCTCTTTCTACCCTACCCTACTCTCTCTGTTCCACCGTGAAATGATCCATTTTTATCTTTCTTTAAATTTGTCTTTTATTTAAATCTGCTAAAGCATAAAGAGCTAGATCAAAGAGCTGATTGTAAATCTGATTATCCACAAAGATAACCAACTCCAAAAACATTATTGAACTGAAGTCCCGAGCCCGTTGTAAGGTAACAGACAGTCCACTTGAAACTATTCCAGAAGTGGAAAAGAGTGAATAGACATTCGACCCAACTCTGTAACTCACACCTTGGATATCCAGCAAGATCCTAAAGTGAGTGGGATTTATCCCGTATAAGTGTTATCGGTATTTTATGCTCATTCTTCACAGGGTGTGTATAAAAGTCGAACCAACATTTAAAATTGGCGCTAGAAGGAGGGCCCATTGAACTCCGTTCAGTATTGTAAGTTGTCCGTGCCAGAGTCTGGTATTTTATCTTTTGAATCCTTTTCCCTCCTCCTCAGCTCTTTTAAAACTTGTTTGTTTGAGTTTTTGCCTAAACAGCGGAACTCAACACCAATATTTAAAATTGCTAGAAAAGAGGACCTCAAGTTCAGTAGTCTGTTAAGGATTGTAAGGTTGTAAGTGTTGGTGAAAAGCTGGATTCTAATTATAGAGTAACAAGGTCCCACTCCAGAGCTGGAGAGCTCCTTGTGCCTGAGTTAGAAACTCCCAGAAGAAGCAGCCTCAGAAGGGCCAAGTCCTTGTCTGAAATAGTTTTGTCACCACTTGTAGTTACTCCAACTGCAACTAAAAATATCATTGTCAATCAAGTAATAATGGCAAACTGGTTAGGTTCCATTGCCTTAAATATCTCGGGTGCAGCCCATGACCTGCCCAGAAATCCTGAGAGGTATCTTCCCAGATACAAGCATGATGGAACTAGGACAGCAGAAGAACATCTAGTAGCATTCAAGAATGCTCTGAAATTGTTAAATGTACAGCATGAAGATGTGGCTTGCAGATTGTTCCCGTTCACTCTCCAGGAGGGAGCTTACGATTGGTTTCTAAATCTCACTAACGATTCTATTACCAGTTGGAATGACTTGGAAAAGGTTTTTGTATCACAGTTTGGTGAGGTAATAGATCCCAGTGTATTATATCAGCAGTTTTATGGTATTAAAAGAGAAATAAATGAATCTGTCAGATCTTACAATGTTAGATTTCAGAAGGCTTATGGTAGACTGACTGGTTATTATGTGCCAAATGCAGACCTGGCATTAGAGATTTTTAGGAATTCTCTGGATCCAATGACTTCTGTTTTCTTGAAAAGAGATCCCTCTATTACCAATTTAACGAGAGGCTTACAAAGAAGCTTTGGTTCTGGAAAGACAGTTGGGACCCCAACCTTTAAATGCTCATCAAATTCCTTTGGTCACACAAGGTGCCCCTATTTTCAATCCCATACCACATCAGATGATGTTGCCAGTGTGTCAAACTCCACCATCAGGAAATCCATTGGCTGTAGCACTTGTTGAAAATGTACAGAATCCAGGTAAAGAAGCTGATAACACAAGAGTTGAAGAAGTTTCAAGGGTAGTCCAAAAGTTGGCAAATGACTTTTTGACTTTCAAAAGGCAAGTGTCCACCGGCGAAAACCCAAACAGGTTTTCTTATCAGCAGAATAGATTCACTCGGCCCCCATACGAGCCCAATAAGGATTATAAAGGTAAAGGGCATGATGTAAATATTTGTGATTTAGCCTTGCCTAACTGGTGCAGGATTCATAGAACATCTCGGCACGGGGAGTTGGATTGTTTGGAATTCTATAATGCCTTTGAAGCTCTTTCTGGCGAGTTGGTTTCTCCTGAACATCAAAGAACTACGGATGCCCCAAGTTCATCCAGCCACAGTGCAGCTATGGTCTTAGATTCTTTCACTTTCCCGGAAGAATCAGAGAATGTTGTGGAGCTACCCATGGATGAAGTACAGGCTTTTCAACAGTATAGGAGGGACAACTACAACCTCAAAAATAGAAATCCGGAGCCCAACACTACATCTACCCCTCCGGACAACTCACACAGTGTTCCTCCAGATCCATCTTCAAGCAATAACCCATCCCCACCCAAGGGAGGAAATCCGAGAGGACCAGATGCATTTGTCCCTCCACTCAATAAGGGATATAATATAGTGGAGGACATGAAGAAAATCAAAGCCAACATCACTCTTCATGAGTTGGCCCAAATTTTTGAACAGAGGGATAACCTGATCAAAACATATTCTGAACCTACTACCAAACCTTTGGAAAAGGGAAAGAAGATGGCAAATGCAAATGTGGCCATGTATAAAGAGAAGACTGAAGTTCCACCTTTTCTACTGACTGTCCGAATATTTGGGAAAAACTTACACAACTGTCTGGTAGATTCGGGTGCTTCAGCTAATGTTATGCCTTTGGCCATTTGTCAGCAGTTGGGTTTGACCCCCATGAACTCCGAGATGAGAGTCGTCCAATTGGATAAGTCTGAAGTTAAAGTGGTAGGTGAACTTCAGAATATACATATCCAGCTAGCATCTGAGCCAAGAGCGCAACACAGAATTGATATTCAGGTGGTGGATATTCCTGTAGGATACGGGATGCTTCTGAGCAGGGATTGGTCAAAATCCTTGAATGGGTATTTGGCTACTGATTTCTCGCATATGTGGTTACCCTGGAATGGTTTTGCAAATCAATTAAGAATCAACAGAGAACCAAGATATAAACTCATGATTACAGAGTATAATGCCAAGAATGAGACTGCTAATCTTGCTGAGGGCTGTTATATCGGGGTTTATAATTTAACAACTACTCAAAAGGAGAAACCGGTTAAAGCTCACCTTAATCACGATAATGAAGTTGGGATACTTCATATTGATGCAGCTAAGTCTGAGCAAGGTTATGGTACAGGGGTTGTTCTTAAAAGACCAAAAAATCAAACCGGTTTTATGTCTTATCGCTTGCAGTTTCCCTGCACAAATAATTTGGTAGAATATGAAGCATTAGTACCAGGATTAAAATTTGCTTTACATTACTTTGATCATGCAGATACGAAAACCCGTATGTTGGACTTGTTTGATTTGCAGGGTGGACGACTTCAAGTTGTGGAGCATTTTAGTCGGCACCAAGAGACAGTCAAGCACTGGCTTGACGAGAGGGCCAATTCGAAGGCGTTCAAACTTGCAGACTTGGTGTTTCTATGGGACAAAGCCCATGAAAAGAAGCGTAAAAACACCAAGCTGCAACCTTTATGGACAGGGCCATACCAGATTGCCAAAACCCTGGGTAATAATGCATTTTTTCTACGGGACCTGGAGGGTAATTTTTTGAACCTTCCTGTTAATGGTCAATATCTAAAGCATTATTTCTCAGCTTTTCCATCCAATACATCGATTGAATAAATCACAAAGACGTTGTAACATGTGTATACATTGTAAATAAGCTTTGAAGTAGTTTGTTTTATTTTATTTTGTTTGATTTTAAAGTTGTTTTATCCTTTGGGTCAGTAGTTTGTTTTATTTTATTTTGTTTGATTTTAAAGGTCTGTGTTTTTATCCTTTGGGGTCTGTACAAAGTAGTTTGTTTTTATGTATGTTTTTAAAGTTCTGTGTTTTATCCTTTGGGATCTGTACAAATTTCTTTAGCTTTTAAAATTCTATTTTTTTTTAGTTTTGCCTGGGTAGCAAAGAAAAAGTCAGCCTTCTAAATTTGTTTTATTCTGAGTTCAAAATCCAGTGTTCATTATTCTAATTGAGAGATAGTCTGCTTAAACTGAACAGTGGAACTATTTTGTTATTCAGAACAACAGTAGAAAGATGATTGGATTTTGTGTCTTGCTTGCCACAGTTATTTTAATTATAAAGAAACTGCTATACTGTTTGGCTGGAGAAACTCCTAGGGAATCCAAGAAAAGTTGGTCATAAGAGGGGACTCTGATTCATGAAATTATTTGAGTATCCATAGAGGCTATCAGTACCCAGGCTGAAGCAGTTCCAGATTGATGAAATATTAAAAAAAAAAAATTGTTCTTTTTTAAGGCTTTTCAGATTTCGGTATATTTCAAAGGAGAGAGAGAGAAGGTGAAAGTTGAGCAAGACAGCATAAAACTGGCACTCTGTTATTTCCTATATATAAAAAAAAAAAAAAGTTATGTAATGAAAGAGATAGCCAAGGCTTCGAGAAGATGTCTTCTTTTACCAAGTTGTAGATACTACCTCACAGTTGTGGATCGGGGTCGTGAAAATCTAAAGAGTAACTCTGTCGAGGCTGTAAAAGGCTAAACTAGTAAACAGAGCCCTACTCGGTTTCCCCTTTCACAACTCGGTTTCCCCTTTCTAGAAAAGTTGATCAATCCAGAGTACAACATTCGAAGGCCCAGTCATTCTTGAAGAAAGTTTTATACGCTTATAATTGCACATCAGAAATCTTCCTTAAGTGATTCAACCTAGTATGTCCTTGGGAAATTTTAACAACTATCAGGTAGTAGTTAATTTATTTTGAAGAATATTTGTGGCAAGGCATGGTACATGGTCTATATTGTTTTGAAACTAGAGTCCTGGATTCTAAAATAGTGCTACTATTTTACCCGCAGATATCGCCATTTGTTGAGAAGCAACACACCCCCACTGAAAAAATGAATTTCCATCCTTTGAAAATATTTAGCTTTCATTTTGCAGTAGGGACCCTCTTGATGTTTTCCAGGTTTTAATTCCAAATTTTGCTTGCCTCCTTCTTCTTCAAGTTTTGCATATATCAAAGTATCTAAGTAGTCTTGCATGTGACTTTAATTTCAATTTAGAATTCACTTCTTTAAAAGTTAGAAACATTATGAGTAAAAAGATCTTTCACAGATATGTAAAAATGCAAAATACAGATGAATGAATTCATTAGAGTCAACCTACAATTTCTAGAAATTTTGCTAAGTGCTGAGAGCGTCGCGAAATCGCGACACTTCCATTTTTGGAAAAGTCACGATATCGCGACACTTTCCAATTTTGGAAATGTCACGAAATCGCGACGGGTCTTGGAAAATTGGCTAAGTCCTGGAAACGTCGCGATATCGCGACACTTCCATTTTTGGAAAAGTCACGATATCGCGACACTTTCCATTTTTGGAAAGGTCACGAAATCACGACAGGTTTGAGTCGGAAGCCAAACTTGATGAAAATGTCACGATATCGTGACATATTTGGAAAAAAAGTGAAAAGGATGCGAATATTTGGAAAAAGCAAGTAGTGAAAATGTGTGATATTAGAAAAAGTCAAGTGATAAAAGTCGCGATATCGCGACACATTTTGGATGAATGCAAGTCTTGATGAAAAGGGCACGATTTGGAATGTCATGAAATCAGATGTCGTTTGGAAAGGAGAAAAAAGGTTAAGGCATGGAGATTTGAAAAAAGAAATCGTGACGTCGATTTTGAAAAAAAGAAGGCAGAGGTGCATGAAATCGTGACAAAAAAAAAGAAAAGGTGAAAAAGTGAGGATTTGGGATGTTCGAAATCGTGACATGGTAGAAAGAGAAAAAGGGCAAGGAAGGTAGGATTTTGTGACATGTCATGAAATCGTGACATGTCAGTTTCAGGAGAAGAAGAAAGCAAGTGGAGGAAGGTCACGATTTCATGACATGTCATGAAATCGTGACATGTCACGTTTTGGAGAAAAAAAGTGCAAGGGAACGTCACGATTTCGTGACATGTCGTGGTTTCACGACAAAAGAGACAAAGAGGCCAAAATAGAAAACAGTCGGAGGAAAGCGTCGTGTTATCACGACACGTGTCAAAAGCAAATAAAGCCGACATATAATGAACATTAAGGTTTTGATTTAATAATATTAAAGTACTAATCCTTGCATGTCTTTTGCAGAAAGCCATCTGGTAGTTGCATACTAACGAAAGTAATGGCGAAAAAGACAAAATAAGCACGGATTAAATGAAGGCCGTCAGATGGAAATTGGAGATGCCGAGAATTGTTGGTTCATCCAGATTTTACAGATCTAGCCGCAAAGAGACTTTACGGTGACTAAGCAGCTGCCCATTTAATGGAGTATGTCGGCAATTGACCGAAAAATGAAAATATCTACACAGTTACCGAAATTTGCCGATGGACGCATTTAACGGAAGAATTTATGGTGAAAGTAATGGCATGGAGAGAATTTCAACTCAGAAGCGGCTCTACGAAGATAAAGTGTCAGAGAAACCGGTGACTCATCCGAATTTCTCTGAGGAATTAATGAGACCCTCCCGGCAAGTGCACCAAAAAGATGAAGATATTTACTTGCAGTTACAGATGGATGAGAATAACATCAGATCATGCCTTTTCCATTTATGGCAAGTAACTACACTCAGATTTGCAGAGTGGTTAGGGTTTATAAAAAACTCTATTTTTAAAGGGCCTTATATTGTAAAACCTGGGGTAGTAAGGTTAAGAGGATAAAATTTAGGGTTTGAGAAGAAGATATTCCTAAAAAGATCAGGGTCTATCCTGGGTCTATAAATACTTCTTCTGAATGTAAATCACGGGAGGCGAAAACTTAGAAATAGAAGCTATTGGAGCAATTTCCTGCAAATCTTGTTTGAATGCTTTGTTCCGGACTTAGAGTTGGTGTGATTTTTCTTTTTCTGTGATAGCATGGCCGGGAGCCTAATCTCTTTCGGATTGTGATAAGTTCATCTTCTTTTGTTTTCGTTTCATTAAGGTTTATTTAATTTATGTTGTAGATCTGTGTTACCAGGATTGGATATGCTGCTAGGCTTCATTTTCTTTATTGTATGTTAGGGAAAATTACAGATTTAAGGTTCAGGCCTGTTCTAATTGCTCTGTCCTCACTGTGCGAGCTAGGCTGCTGGTGAGAGATACCAATTTTAACCGACTTCCCTTCTGTTTATAATTTTTTGTTAGATCTGTTTCATCTTTGTCTTATGCTCTTAGTTGAAAGTGATCTTAGAAAGCTGGACACTTTCCTCTTTGATTTGTTCTATTGTGAAGCTAACCGGTATAACTAAAATTGGCGGTTTTGGTTTTGCGGCTAAGTTAGATAAACTTCTCTTTCTGCCCTACCCTACTCTCTCTGTTCCACCGTGAAATGATCCATTTTTATCTTTCTTTAAATTTGTCTTTTATTTAAATCTGCTAAAGCATAAAGAGCTAGATCAAAGAACTGATTGTAAATCTGATTATCCACAAAGATAACCAACTCCAAAAACATTATTGAACTGAAGTCCCGAGCCCGTTGTAAGGTAACAGACAGTCCACTTGAAACTATTCCAGAAGCGGAAAAGAGTGAATAGACATTCGACCCAACTCTGTAACTCACACCTTGGATATCCAGCAAGATCCTAAAGTGAGTGGGATTTATCCCGTATAAGTGTTATCGGTATTTTATGCTCATTCTTCACAGGGTGTGTATAAAAGTCGAACCAACAAACTTCAATCTAGTTGTAAGCCATAGAAGAATCAATGGAGTAGATGTAGCCAGATGTACAAACTAGATGGAGGTAATTATAACATAATTGGTCATATTTAACCTATAAATACAAGCTGCACTAGCCATAAAAGATATCAAGTCCTGCATTACCATTTTTACCAAAAGTATTCTTGAGTGCCCTTACCTTGTTAGTTACATTCACTTTGTGTCTTGTCTCCCATATCCATCCCTTATTCTTCTCTATAATTGTGCAAGTCTTTCTCAAGAAGCATTCAGTTTGTTGAGATTATTTCCAATGATTGGATCGAAAGCTAAGAGGCTCTTTATTACTATAGTAGAATGAAGAGTGGAGGTTCTCTATTACATCATTTGAACTAAGAATATATTTGTATTGGTTTAATGAGATATGGATCATTTAAACAGACTCAAATTGTAATAATATTTTGATATTAGTACAATCCTGCTTCCATATTTGAGTAATTACTTGTCAATTATGTATGTGTTTCACATTTGCATGTTACATCATTGGAATGTGTGAATGTCATATTCTCTCACTAGTGAATTTTAATTATGTTTGTTACATCATTTGAATGAATATAATTGATCTAATTTCTTCTTTCTTTTTCCTTTTGTCTTATTTAATGGTTTAAATCCTTGCTATAATTACCCAATGGATAAGGCATTGGTCTATGGATAGGGTATAATTATTGGGTTTTTGTGGATCTTGATTAAATATTGAATAGATTACATTTTATTTTAATATCTAGTAGAGCATAATTGAATATAACATCTCTATTTAAGTTTTTCTTACCTAAGTCCTTTCCTGAGTTCATCAAAGAAGATGCAACCATTGCATAAAAACACCTACATCATATGGTAACTATCTATATGATGCACAATGTGGTTACACAAAATGTGGCATTGAGTCTTCTAATGACATAGTTTAGAGAAAAGCATGAGAATGATACATGTCCCTTCTTGGATATTCAATAGGATATTGGGACCAACCTAGGCCACCCAACTAGTGGATAGATTTGGTGAGAAGGTAGATGGAGTTTCAATGCTAGAAAAATTTATGAATATCAAATGATCCCCCATGGACGTAATGGAATATTTCAATACCTAGTTCCAAAAAACCTAGTATAGAATCCTAGATAATATTAGTCATCCCCCAAGTATGGTACTCATTTTCTATCTCAAGTCCTTTAATTTAGATATTGCCATGATGATTAAAATTCAATGAGAAAACTTGTTGCTAATAGCCTACCAAATAGCTATCCAGACATAAAATAACCTAATATAGATAGGTGGGTTGCCTCCAAGACATCCAATGCCTTTATTTCCCTAGCTCATGTACCCATTGTCATTGGCTAAAAACCTTATCGTATCCCACCCTACATTTTATATAAATGTTGTCTTCCCTTATCCCTTATTCCATTCAGTCCCAAATTCTATACTTGAAGCCAAAGTGGAGAAGATGAGGAGGAAGGTACAAGATATTTCTGAGGAGCTATTCATCCTATAAAGATAAGGCAACATAGATTTTCCTTATTTTTGGCCATAATGCACCCTTTCCTCAAAGGCATTTGGTCATGAACTATCAATTGGCTTTGGGGACTTATCTCCATCATCATCCCCAATAAAATTTGTAGCCCCTAATAGCAATGCATAAGAATGAAGTACCTTCAATATCAATCCTATATCAATAAGCCTACCATCAATCCATCCACATCAAAAATTATTTTCCCAAAGTAGGTTCTAGTTGCATGGAAAGAAAGTAGAGTATGTGTGGCAAGTGACAAACCTACCAGTAATCACACAATGGGTATGAGAATCAACAAGACTCCAAAAGGGCAACCAAGTCTACAACTATTGAAGGTTTTTGAGGAAATGAACTAGCCAGACCAAAGAGGCATCCACCACTAGCCACATTCTAGGGTTGCAACCACAAAACCCTTTAGTAGATGTTAATGTTAACACTAGATTCCTCCCAAAAGTTCCCAAGCTAGTGAAGTTTGGACCCAAACCTTGGCCACAACCAAAATACCTACCAAAAAAAGACCTAAAGGAGACTTAGGCAGATCAAGGGAAGGATGAGGTAGTGCTACCTAAACAAATTGAAGCAATGCATTTTTTCCTAACCCTAATGAGTGTGGGTAGATCGGTCCAAAACTACCTAGTTGATCCTATGCTCATCCCCTCCACCTTACCAAAAGCAATGGGGGATGTATTAAAATCAACCCAATGGCTAACCAAAAAGGAAGTAGGATGATCAAACAAAGGCCTTAACTTGGTGGTCAACCTCCTAGTACCACCTAAAGACTATATTTTTGGGGTCCTAAACCTAGATCCAAAAGGATATTAGAGAACTAAGCAAGTACAAAAAGCCTAATGGATAGAAGTCAAGACTAGAATCATCCTACAAAACACAACCTAGTATAAGTATGAGGAGGAGGTATCCATAGAGGTCCTAGTAAAGGAAGGTAAGAAGACCCAACTCTAAGGTGAATCACACCCAACTAATAGAAGGAAGTGATGAGTTATAGAAATTTGGAATGTTGGTTTTGGAGCAACCTTTGACCACAAAAATATAGGATAGATGCCTGATACAAAGGCTAAACCAACCCTCTAGGCCCTTGTTATTATATAAAGTTATTATTACACATTTATCTTATAGAAGGATACAAGTGAGTCTAGTCTAGTAAAAGGATTGATACCATACATACTTGAAGGATAAGATCATTGAAGTCAAGGCATGTATACCAAACCTCTCTAGATTTGTAATGGGGACCTTTTGATTTAAAGGACAACTATTATATTCAAGCATAAGGAGGCATGAATGATGATGACATCCCTATTATATAGGAATGGGGGAAAGATTATTTCCATGTCCACCTATAATCAATATGTCAATAGAAAAAGGAATGAACCTTGAGATCCACCCCAAGTGATGAGGCCTATAAAATGAGGTATGCCCCCATTCTAGTATTCACCAAGTCTCAAGCATATTTACCTCCAACACTATCTTTCCTCAATATCCATCCCTATTATAAAAGCCTTAAATTTTTCCCCCATTCAAACTCTATTCCCAATGGACAAGGCCTTTCTTTCTAGGTTCTTTGACTCTTGCTAGCAGGAGTTCCCTTGTGAGTCACCAAAGCTATAGTGAAAATTCACTACATTGAGAAAATCTTGCCATAAAGGAAAATTTTGATCAGAGTGCCAATTTGAAGCCAAAATAAAGGGGCCCAAAGCCTCTGCTACTCACAAAGTAGATGAAGATAGAAAACCATCCAAATTGCAACTAGGGAGGAGACCTCATCGTTAGCTAATGTTGAATCTAAAGCTTTCCACACCATGAACCTTAGTTGAACCACCAAACCAAAATAGCAATTGTGCATCAAGCCTTTCTAATGATAGCTAAGGAGAATTTTATCATGAACCAAAGCCCTAGAGACTTTCTGGTGATAGCTAATGGGAATATTCTTCTAGAAATACCCCATCCTATCCAAATCTTCTAAACTTCTCTCCTCCTTAGATTGGAAGAATCGCTCACATGGCTTCCTTCCATGTCTCTCGAATGTTTATGCTCCCTTGGTGAGGTTGTAATTCATCATCAGTTAGCAGCCTCTAGGGATTGGACCTAGTTACATGGAAGAAGAAATTGGGGTGACTCAAGGTAACAAAGTGGGAAGGTATCCATGAAATCCACTTATTCCTCAAGAGGAGCTTGAAGCTTAAAGGACTACCAAAATCCTAACACCTTGGAGCTTCCAAATTGTGAAGCCTATCCTATGCTTTAATATTTATTAGCCCCTGTAAGGTACACCTTAAAACTCATGATGAGATAGTGATAGAGGACGTAAAAGGAGAAGGAAACCTAGAAACACATCCACCAGAACTTGGGATTTGATAGTCCTAATTTAGGATATTGATGAAATATCAAGGGATGGACTTATGATGAAAGACATCTTCCCCTAAAATACCAAAGGCAACAATCACAACCTCCAAGGAATGCAGTAAAGAAGATATTTTTCAAAGGAACCTGACAAAGGCATAAAAGAGGTCAAGTTATAGTTACCACTGAAACCACAAGACTAACCCATAGCGATCTAACACAAGGAAAATGATGATGATCTAGTTCTAGTCTTGGCATCCCACAACCAAACATGGTTCACTAAGTGACAACTAGAGAATTTAGAGTTGCAACATGACAAACATTCCAAGGGGTAACACCAAATCCAAGGTATTGATGATCAAAGATCCCAAAGGTCTAATCATTGGATTTCCAACATGAACTAGCTCATTATCACAACAAGAATTCCATCAAGCCAACTTACCAATAGCATTTATGGCTACAGATCCCCAAGGTCTCAAATATAATTCAATATTAGTGTCAACTAGCTCAAGTAATTTAAAATTGAATAATTATGAATTCCTACATAAAATTTAGAGATATTTTTCCTCTCTTCTTATTATAAATATCTCTTTCTTCTTAATTGCAAATATAGAAAGCTAGCCATATCCATACCTAGTATCTGGACTTGTATGGGATTTTTCTTCATTCTATTTTGTATCATGGTATTTCTTGAGCCTTGTATTGTTTCAACTAATTAGTTTTGAGCCTCTTTCTTTGGCATGTATATAATTTGGCATTCATGTATATAAGAAGCTATGACTACTTTTATGTCCTAGTTTTATATGTATGTTTAACTTACTTCATGGTTGGTAAAATCATGTTCCTTATGCATTATCGCTTATGATGCATGTATACATTCAACCTACCATGGTACAAAGAGTTTTAGACCTTTGGTACATTGCCACCTTAGCTTAGACTAGCTATATTAGTTAGATTTAATTCCTTTCATTTACTACTTTTTCTTCTAACCCATTTCCTTGGAAAAGACCTCATTAGAGTAGGCTAGCTTAGGAACCCAATGTTGTATCAAATATCACATCCAGACAAAGAGTAGACCTTAGTAAAAAATATTGGAGGTCATTTGAAGGCATCCATACCATGCTCCCTAGGCTTCCCAAGACTAGCATTCCAAGTAAGGTGTGGGAGATGGATGTACTTGACAATAACTGCATTACGAGTGGTCATGGTGTCTAGAGCACAAGGACCAAATCTGGTACCCAACAAATAGGTTGATGGTATCTTATAGGTATAGGATCTAGGACCTAATTTAATCCTTTGATGCCATTAATTTTAAAATTATTCCAAGAGATCAAAATCTAAAGGTTGATCAATTGGCAATAATTAGATTGAAGTTTGATCTAGTCAATGATTTGCTTCATAATCATCAATTGATAAATATGATAATTGGCCCAAATATTCTTGATAATAAAGTGAATTGGAAAGTGTTTGACAGTCATGAGCATATCGTTTGATTCCTCCAACAAGTAGATGAATATGCTAAAGAAATGGCCCCAAAAATTAAAGAAACATATGGAGATCAAGTTATTTAGTTGAAATCTAAGCTACCAAAGATGTTGATTACCATGGAATATCTGTTTAGCCTAGATGAAAAATTCAAAGAAAAAAGGAATCATGATTGATAAAGAAGACTACCAAGAATTAAAAGTAGCTCCATGGAAGACTCTAAAGATAGACAAGTTCAGTACTCAAGCAAAGAAAAAGTCTCATATTCAATTATGCTAGAAATATAAAGAGGTGATGGTTTGGATCTATGAAAATCTTAAAGGATATAGCAAGGAGATTATCCAACATACAATTGAGCTAGATCTTGAAGCTAAGATTGTAAGGTAGAAATAGAGATCGATAAACCTAGAAATCAAACCTCTCATGTAGAAAGAGCTCTACAAGATCATTGAATCAAAAGAGTGGTGAATGGTGTAACTATCACAAGAGAAATAGGCAATTGAGGGAGGAGTGTAAAGCAATTAAGTCATTGATTGTTAAGTCATAATATTCTACATCCACTACACCACTTTATCCACATCCACAAGCTGAGGATAAAGGAAAGCAAATCATGAAAGCCAAACCAAATGTGACCATTGCCACCATACATTCTCTACTAGAGGAATCACAAGATAAGGAATGCTTATTTCACTAACAAATGTGGGCCAAGGGTAATCCATTACATTTCATTATTGATAGAGGGAGTTAAAATAATCTAATTTCTACTCATATGATGAAGGATTTAAATTTACTTATTGCACCACACCCACAACTATATAATATTAGATGGTTATGACAAGAGAGTGAAATTCATGTCACTCAACAATTTCTCCTCTCTTATGATAACAATCTCTTTAAAGATGAATTTTTGTGTAATGTTGATCCCTTGGACATTTTTGATGTGATCTTGGACCAACTATTTATGTGGAAGGGGCATGAGGTATATGAGTCTAGGCCTCAAAGTGTCACAATCATTATTAGAGGTCAATGTTACAAGATCCTAGAGTATCTTCTCCTACATTTTTTAATCATTGCTAAATAATACACAATTATTATTTTTTGTATAAGTTAAATGTATATTTAAATGGGTTTTTATCAAGGGACCCAAAACTTGATTACAAAAACAACGCAGATCACTGAAAAACCTTAAGGATACAACAAAAATCCTTTCCCAAAGGATGCAAACAACATAAATCCTAAAAATTTCCCACACAGTAAGTGGGACCAACATAGACAAGGAAAATAAGAAAGGGCCAACCTGCCCAAAACCATCTACGCAAAGCACAACACAAGAGAAAAAATTTCAAACTAAAACAGGGCCATCCCACCCAGGGCATCCTTATGACACAAAGGATGGAGAAGAGGATCAGGGCTATCCCGCCCAAACAAAATGTGCAAATAAAAATTAAATTAGGGCTGACCCACCCATAATTATTTGAAAAATAAAGCATGAGATACAAAGCACTTAAAGTGGGAAAAAAACAAAACAATCCTACCTAAAGGATGGAGCGATTAAAATAGGGCCATCCCGCCCTTCACTAAAATTTAAAATTTAAATTCAAATTGAATCATTCCCACTAAGGACATCCTAGGATGCAACAGAAGGATGCAGACCAAGAAGCAACAATAAGGATGCATCAACATGGTCTAAAAACTAGCAAAAACCTATAGAAGTCATAGCACTAGGCTAGGAAATCTTGATGCAATAAGGATAACTACCCAGAAGCTAAAGAATATAGAGATAAAATTAGTGCAGAACCACAAGCCATGGGAAAGATGTGGGGAGGTCCCAGAAAACCTCAACAGAAGGAGCCATGAAGCACGAGCTACCAAAAATAAGTGCAAGGCCTCCCTCAAGACCAAAAAAGTAGCAAGAACTCCAAAGAAACCTCCAACACCACCGACGAGTAGCTTCAGGGATCTAGAAGAGGATGACCAATAGGAGAACAAAAAAAATCAGCACAGAGGCCCATCCCCAAGCCATAAAAATTTTGAGAACCCACCACCAAGCCTACATATGAAAATCCAAAGAGCAACACCATAGGAATAAGCATGAGGTCCCATCCCAAGCCAAAAATAAACTATGAAGAGCTTCTCATGAAGCCAAACTCCCAAGCCACGATGCACTACACCAAAAGAACCTCCGATCCTCAGCTCCAAATAGGACCCTATAAGAAAATGGGATAGAGTAGCAAGCTCCAAGGAAAAGGAATCTTGAAGGAACTCAGGACTCCTAGGGGAAGACCCAGGAAAAACCCAGGGATATCCCAGAAAACCCTAGGGATGTCCCAGTTCATAGGAACCAAAAGAAAACCCTACCAAAAGGTATGGAAAGGGGCATAGAAATGGGTAAGTGACCTCCCATCCCAAGGAGATCATCTACAGCACCAGCCATCCAAGGAGGAAGGGCAAAAGGAATGCCAGGTAACTAGGATAGAACCTAGGGACATCCTAGAAAACCCCAAGGACATCCTAGATCATAGGCACCAAAAAAAAAACCCCACCAAAAGGTATGGAAAGGGGTAGACAAATGGGTAAGTGACCTCCCACCCCAAGGAGATCATCTGCAACACCAAATAGCTAAGGAAGAGGGCAATTATTATAGCTAAAACAAGAAATTTCATTTTGTTGATGATCAATTCACAAGGTAGAAGGAAGACCATCACTACATCAATTGAAGGTCCAACACAACAAAATATTATGGACTAGATTATATTGAAATATGATGACTTGTTCAAGTCACCAATTTTGGTACCACTTCATAATAAAATAAATCATTCCATTAATTTAGTTCCCAGTTCTCCTTTGCATAATGCACCTATTTATTGTAGATCACTCCTTTAGAATGATGAAATCAATAGTCTAGTCCAAAGATTGATTAAAAAGGGCACATCAAGCCAAGTGTTTCACCATGTGGTAGTCCAATTGTCTTGTCTCCAAATAAATATGGATCATGAAGACTCTATACTAACTATAGAGCTTTAAATAAAATCACTATGAAGAATAATTATCCACTCCCTCATATAGATTACTTAATGGACCAGCTCCCTGGTGCAAAGTTCACCAAAATTAATCTCAAATATAGTTATCATCAAATACTCAATGCCTATTTTTGAGTGGATGGTTATGTCTTTTGGCTTGACCAATTCACCTTCCAAATTCATGAGGATGATGTATGACACTATACATTTCTACACCAATTCATTTTTTGTAGTCTACTTAGACGACATTCTCATCTATAGTAAGTCATAGGAGGAACATCTAAAACATGTTTGACATGTACTTTAGATTATTTGAATACACAATCTATATGCTAATTTGGACAAGTGCTCATGTATCATGACAAATATTTAGTACCTTGGGTATATTTTTTATAAAAAGGGAGTCCATGTTGATCATGAGATGATTTAGATAATTAGAGATTGGCCTACCCTGTAGACATGGAAAATTGACCCACCCAAGTGAGTCATTTTCCTTAGAACCTTGGAGAGACTTTCAAATTTGTCAAAACACAAGTTTGGACCTCTCTTCCCTCTTCCTCTTCATTTTTTCTCTAGTTTTTTTGAAATTGCGGTCATCCAGTATAGGGCATGATTTTGGTAAGTTAGGGTTTTCTCTTAGAAAATCCAACATTTGGGCTGACCCCTAGGATGTCGATCCTCCCCTACGTTTGTCTTTTTATTTTCCTGCCCTTTTTCCCTCCAAACCTCTTATAAATAGAGGGTTTGGATCATTTTTTTCTCCCATAATTTTTTCTAAGCAATTTTCTGGAATAAGTGATTTTTGGCTAACAATTTTTCCTAGCAAGTTCTTTTGGCAAGCAAGTCTTCTAACAAGTTATTCAAAACAAGATCAAGTGTTATTTTATTGCTCTGCTTTCATTTGTTGTTCTTGGTGGGCAAGTGTTGGAGCCTCAAGGTGGAGTCTACTATTTTATGGAGGTCTTCATACTTTTGGTTGTGCTTTCATTGCTACTAGGTTTCTTCTTGCATTTTAATATTCCTAGGTCATTAATTGTGCATTTCATAATTTTGTTTTGCATTAATAAATCATTTTTGGGCCTCTGCTACAAAATCGCACCCCATCCATACAAGGCATGATTTTGATAGATCCAAAGTTGCAATCGCCCCTTATGGGGCACACTTTTGGATTAATCAAGTTTGGGGGTAGATTTTTGCTCCCAAACCCTCAATCTACATTTGCATGCTTCATTTAAGTCATAATATCATTTTTTACATTTTGCTTTTTGCATTGTTTCATTTCCTTGCATCTTGTCTTGTTTGTTCCCAAAAAGGTCAACACTCACTTTTTCTTTTGAACTAGTCAGCTAAAAGGACCAAGGAGGCTTGACTATTGTACCTCCAAGATTTAGTCACACAATGGCCTAAGCAGGCCCCCAAATGCTAATAAAATTTTCTAGGGTTTTATGAAGTTGTTGTGTAGGTTGTGGAGTTGTTGAAGTTATATGGATGCAAGTTAAAAGCTAAGGTCAACCATTGGATCATATAAGGACCCTAAGTTAATTTCTTAAGTTGTTCATTGTTTGCTTTCTATTCTAAAACCTAGATCATAAATAAAGAGAAAATATTTGGTTACATTTTCTAGGCATGTGAAAGAAAAAGGGCATATAGTTTGCATTCTAGGGTTAACTTTGTTTGTGCATTCTCTTAAACCCTTGCTAAAGAAGAAGAAAAATATCTTACTGCAAGTTAGGGTTTAGTTATCATTGAAAATCAAGAATCATTTTAGGGTTAGTCTCTTTCTTGCCTACATTATTGTTTATCTTGCATTGTTCTTTCCTTCTTCATAACTTAGATTTTAGAAAAGTCAAACATAGGTGTTTGCTCATTATATACATCAAATATTCCATACCCATACTTGGAGTGATTCCTTAAACCATTCCTAGTGAACCCTTCAATCCCCAAGCCCCCGAGTGTAGAGAATATAACACACCCCCGCGATCACCTCGACTCCTAGTGGATCCAACCGAGAATCCTATGTAGCAGGGCAGTTTTCCCCCTCTACATATTTAGTGAACCCAATGTGAAGGCAAGTATTTAGTGGCCAAATTAGGAAGCCTCTTCCTTTTTTTTCTTTTTGAAAACTTTAAGCAAGACCACTAAATTTTTTTGTTTAGAATTAGAAAATATTAAAAATATTTTAAAAATATTTTATGTTTTTTGCTAGTTTTTTAGATCCTCATTTTTTTCTCCTCTATCCTTTTTCTTTATCCTAATGGTTCCCAAACTTAGGAGTAAGCGAAGGCTTTTGGAATCTAATATTCTTCAATAAGATGACCAGATTGATAGGGAGAATCCTAATCTAGATGAGGAAGAACATGTGGAAATTGGTAATGACCTTGATCCTCTTGAGGGGTCTAATGGAGACCTCACCTTTAAATCATATGATCATATTTGGAATTTCATGAAACATCATAAGGATGCTTTGGTTAAGGCTATGGATGAGGAAGCCCAACTTGAAGAGGTTGGAACATCTCATCCTCCAACCATTTATCCTCAAAATGTTCACACTAATATGTTGTTTGAATCTTCACATCACATTAATCATTTTCATAAACCAACATATGCCACTACTGTAACCACCAACATTGGGAGAATTTTATGAATTCCTCCAACTAGTAGTGCATCTCAAGATTATGCTCAATTTTCTCCTCATCCTTCTCATCTCAATATTCATGCTTATGTTCCACCAAATATCAACTATCCTCCACAACAAGATACCACATATCATAACCCATGTCATAACAATATCAATGCCTCCAACATTGGCTAAGTTCCATTTCAACAACCTACCTATAACCCTCCCTTAGGGAACCTAGGGGTATTGCACAACAACAATCTTGATATGCAAAGCTTGATAAATATGGTGAAACAATTGGTCTCAAGGGTGAATATGATTCAACCCCCAAGTTTTACCTACAACTATAAAGAATTGTGCAATCAACCCTTAGACCCTTTTATCGCTTCTAAGCCCTACCCTAAGCATTTTCAAATGTTGGTTTTGCTTATTTATAAGGGAATAGAGGACCCAATTGAACATTTAAGGATGTTTAGGACAACATGCCATGATATTATATATGATGACATGTTGTTGCTAAAAATGTTCCCTAAGAGCCTTGGTGGTATGGCATTGGAATGGTATTATCAACTACCTCATCATTCTTTGAGGAATTTTGAAGAGACAACATAGTTGTTTATTCAAAAATTTGAAGCTTATGTTGAGAAAAATGCTATGTTATTGGTTTGGCCTCCCTGTTCCCTCGAATTTGGATTTGGGTCGTACTTGGTCCGGATTCAAGTTCGATTCGTGTGTGGGTCCATCCAAGGTTCGGCCTGGATGGACCGGGTACATTTGGGTTCATCCAAGGACAGACCCGAGCGTATCTAGGACCACCAAATGGAACCCTAGGCGGATCCACTATCTCTAGACCTAGATTTTTTTTTAAATGATATACCAGTACCATTAGGTCATTCTACACGAATGTGGTGATGCCCTGCCTACCGGACACCTAATACCTCAGGTAAGAACTGCCTACCGAACACCTAATCCCTCGGGTAAAAATAATTCTGTATACACCTAATCCCTATTTTTACTCGCATACACCTAATCCCTCATTTTTATTGGGTAAAAATAATTCCCATATACACCTAATCCCGTACACTTAATCCTAATCATGTACACTTAATCCCTTATTTTTAGTAGGTAAAAATAATAATTCTTGCATAGTTTCTAGGTTCATCAAACGCAATAGTCTGATTCTCATTGCACGCCCTTCAAAAATTGTTAACCTAATTCCTCCTAGATGCACTGAAAGTTGTACGAAAACCTAATTCCCATTGGATGCACTGAAAGTTGGACGAAAACCTAATTCCCACTAGATGCACTAAAAGCTGGACGAAAACCTAATTCCCGTTGGATGCACTGAAAGCTAGACAAAAACCTAATTCCCGCTAGGTAACTCGATGAAATAATTTCTTTTCAAGTAAACGAAAGTACTCCAGTTATGTGAATTAGTTGAGGTATTTGTCGTTTTAATGTCTCTGTGAATTATTTGAGGTATGCAAGTACTCCAGTCCTGAGACCGTCAAAACAACATATATATGTATTTTGCTCACCAAGCTTTAAGCCTTTTTTCCCACTCGAAGTATATATTTATCGCGAGGTCGATTTCGGTTTTCTTAAAAAGCTGCCAAGTGTCTTTTTAAAATATTAAAAAAGTGTGGGGCAGCGGGACCATGGTTAAAGTATATAGTTTTTAGAATGATAATAAAAATATTATAATATTCCATACTTCTCGCATGGTTGTCGGTATTTTGTCCTTCTTGCTATTCCTTAGGTTTATGTTTTAGAATAATAGTTAATAATATTGTAGTTTAAAATAATAATTAATAATATTATATCATACTTTAGGTTCTGTAATGTATTAAAAAAAATTCTTTAGACTTTTATAATTATTTTAAAAAATTCTTACATATCTTTAGGCTTTTGTAATGTATTAAAAAAAATTCTTTAGACTTTATCATTATAAAAAATTCTTTAGACTATTGTAATATATATAATATTATATCATATAATAATTAATAATATTATATCTTACTTTAGACTTTTGTAAAAATAATATCATATAATATTACAATAGTTAGTCTTTTGTAATGTATTGAAAATTTTTAAAAAAATTGTTAGGCTTTAAAATAATAATTAATAATATTATATCATACTTTCTAGAGAGGATTAGACTTTTGCAATTAAAAATAAAAGTTTTTATAGGCTTAGACTTTGATAATTAAAAAATGACTTTGGTAATTAAAAAAAATTGGTAAGCTTATTATTCCATAAACTCGAAACATGGTCGTATAAGAATACGAAACGATTGAACATCTAGACCTCTAGGGAAATTACAAATAGAGAGTGTATTAATAATTAAAGTGAAACGGAATTTTATCATATAAATTCCACCGCTCATTTATCAAGGTTTATGAAATTAAGTGTTCTTCCATAAGTGAGAGAAAGATATTCAAGATATATTATACAACCCCCACTTTTGCTGAACACTTGAATATCTGGCCGTCAAAACTTTCAGACCCTTAGATTTATTTTTCCATTCAAACCATTTGAAACTGCTTGAACTTCTGGTCAAACTGCCACGTAAATACTAAAATAGTTAATAAATTTCATAAACCATTATGCCTGAAACTTAAATTAACAAATAGTTTATTTGTTTTTGAGATATAAAAAGACACCTGAGCATGAAAGACACCTGTCTTAGGTTTAATTTTTAAACTTTAAATTAAATGTTGATTTAGTAAACCAATATATTTTTTTATTATTAATTTTTTTATGGCTGAACCCAAAATGAACCCAAGACAAAAAAAATTCCATATCGATAAACCGGGTTCGTCGAACCCGTACTCGAACCCAAAACGAACCAATAACATAGGAAAAATGTGAGTATGAAAGATGTTTATATGTTAAAGCAAGGTAAAGATGAAAGTTTTTCAAAAATTTTGTCTCGTTGGAGGAGTTTAGTTGGATTATTGAGATATACTTTACCTCCTCGAGACATGCTAGAGATCTTTATTGGAAATTTACAAGAGCAAATATCTTATGAATTGGAAACAACTATTACCTTTTTTGACCAAGTGATAGATCTAGCAAGAAGGGTAGAGTAAACCCTTATTCAAAGAGGTGAAATTAATCCAAATATAGAAGAAGATATGATCACGAAAGCCTAGTAGAAGAACCAACATGTGGTTGGTGATGGGGTAACGGATTGTAGACATTTTTATGGTGTTGCTAATACCCTACAAAAGATGGTGCTTAGTCAACCTCAAAAAATCCCACCAAGAAATTTCACAAGACTCAACCAACCTATTTCGTTGGTCCTAAAGCAACTTTTGGAAGCAAATATTATTGAGTTACCTCCCATAAGACAACCCGATACCATGGTTGATTGGTATAAGCTTGGTCAATATTATGAATATCATAGAGTGGAGGGGCACATGACAAATTTATGTAAGAGGTTAAAACATGTGGTTTATGACTTAATTGTTGCAAGTCACCTTGTTATAGGGGTTCTCAACCTAATCCTCCAACAAACAGTCAACCTCCTAGTCAACAAGCACCCACAGCTAATCAAGACATGGGGATCTTCCAATATTTCATACCTAATTATGGGTAATAGGTAGCTAATCAAATGTCATATCATAATGTACCACCTTCCTACAATAACATGGTTGGAATGATAGCAACAACTACAAGGCAACAATATTAGGTTCAATTGACTCAAAGATATTAGTAGGAGACAAGTTCTACATCCAATCAACCTTCAAAACTACCCTTAGTTTTGAAGAGTACCCAAAAAGAAGCACAAGAGTAGAAAATCTACCCATAGTGTTGAAGCCAAAATCTAAAGTTTCCTTCGACATTAAACAATAATTAGCTAGTACCCTAGCCAAGATTTCCCTCTTAGAGCTTTTGCAAACTTCTCCTATTCATAAGGAAGCCTTGTTGAAGCTTCTAAGTCAACAATATGTCCCTCAAGATATTTCCCCTAGCGCTATAGCTGATGTTGTAGGTTTCCTTGGGATACATCATATAACATTTTCGGATGATGATATTTCTTCCTCATACTTGTGAGAGGATTCTTTCCTCTACATCATTGCATCTATTGGGGAAATATTTATCAAGCAAAATTTGATAGATAATAGTTTCTCCTTCAATCTATGCACTTATCAATTTTTCCAAAATTTTGGATTAAGAGAGGAAGAATTAATCAAATTCGATGTTATCATCAAAGCTTACAATGAGTCCCAAGAGGCCTGCGACATTATATCTCTTCCACTTAGGGTTGGACCTAAGATATTAGATACTTTGTTTTATGTGGTACCTTGCCCTGCATATTTTAATCTCCTTCTTGGATGCCCTTGGATTCATGCAATGATGGTTTTCCCTTATACTCTTCATCAATGTTTCAAGTTTGAATTCAAAGATCAACTTGTCAAAATTTTAGGAAACCCTCATCCATTCCAATATTTTTCAATGGTTGAGCAAGCTCAATCTAGTCTTAATTTATGTCCATAAGTTTCTTCATCTCACAAATCAATCTCAAGAGATCAAATACAGAGAAAAAGAGGTGTTGGCTGAATTTCATAACACTATTGCCAAGGAGGAAATTTTGTGGAAATAGAAATCCAGGGTGCTTTGGCTAAAGGAGGGAGATAAAAATTCTAAGTTTTTTCACATCACAACCTTGAAGCATAGAAATGCCAATAGAATTAGAGAATTTTGAAAAGCTAATGGATCTAATGCTACTCACATTAAGGATATAAGAGCTGAGGCTATGGATTTTTTCAAAAATCTCATCAAGGTGGAAGAGGTTTGTAATGAGGAAGCCCAAAATAAGTTTCTTGGTAGTATTCCCAACCTTTTCATGAATGATATGAACCAATTCCTTATCTCTCCCTTCAATAATGAGGAAATCAGAGTTGTTATCTTTGCTATGGAAGAAATGAAGGCTCTAGGTCCTGATGGTTTTCCCCCTCTTTTTCCACAAGTATTGGCATATTGTGGGGAAGGATATTGTTGATGCCCTTCGGGAGGTCCAAACCACCAATCATATCCCATTCAAAGTGAATTCTACTTTTTTAACTTTGATCCCCAAGATTGTTGGTGCAAAGGACTTTGGTGCCTTTAGACCCATCAACTTATGTAACACTATTTATAAAATTTTGACAAAGGTCCTTGTTAACAAATTAAAAAATTTCTTCCATTCTTGATTGATTTAGACCAAAGTGGATTCATGTCAGTGAGGTAGATCCTGGATAGTATCATAGCTATCCATGAAATCCTTCATTCAGTTGATAAAAGTGGTAAAGTTGGTCTCCTAAAATTAGACATGAATAAGGCTTATGATAGGGTTTTGTGGGAGTTTTTGTTAAAGGTTTTGGGAAAATTTAGTTTTTTCTAAAGTTGGATAAAATTTGTCCATGCTTGTATCTCTTCTACCAACTTTTCGATCTTAATAAATGGGTCCCTAGTAGGTTATTCTTCAAGTTTGAGAGGCATTTTCTAAGGGGGCCCTTTGTGCCCTTACCTTTATATCTTAGTGGTGGAAGCTCTAGGTAGGGCTATCAAGTTAGAACCCTTTGTGGAAGGTTTAAATCCCGCTTTACCTTTGGATATTATTTCTCATCACCGATTTGCATATGATGTTCTTCTCTCCCTACTTGCTTTCGTTCCCCATGTAAGGGTGCTAAAAGGAATCTTGGAGGTATTTGAAATTACAACTAGGAAAAAGATAAATTATATAAAAAGCAAAATCTTCTTTCTAAATACCCCCTTAGCAAGGCAGAGGATAATTGCTTGCATCTTGGGTCGTGAGGTGGCTTCCTTCCTATCTCTTTACCTTGGAATACCTTTGTTTAAAGGTAAGATCCGAGATTTTCTTTGGGAACCTATGGTGGAAATATTGTAGAGGAAGCTAGTCGGGTGGAAAGGATCCCTTCTTAGTCAAGCCAAAAAGGCTACCTTGGTAAAGTCTACTCTTCAAAGCATTCCAACCTTCTTCTTATCTATATTTAGAATTTCTAACAAGATTTTATCAAAGATTGAACATATTCAAGAGTCGTTTTCTTGATCCGATTTTTATGAGAAGAAACAATTTCACTTAGTTGATTGGGAGCAAGTTTGCATACCTAAAAAGGATGGTGACTTAGGTCTGAAATAAATTGGAGCAAAAACATTAGTAAATTATATTCAATAATGGGGTTTATATAACATTAGGAAACTTTAGGATAGATATTAAATAATATCTTCCTTAACTAATGCTAACAAACACACTTAGGAGAAAATAGCACTAACCTACTAACCAACTAGGGAGTTAACGTAGTCAACTTGACTACAACTACCTAGTTTACCTAGTTACCACAAGATATTCTAAACAGTGAATATCTTCGAGGTAAAAAGTAAAAAAATGATGTAATAATCAAATCTACCATGTGGTAAATAAAATAACCTACTAAGGTAAAAAATTAATTACCCTAATATCTACCCTAACATCCCCCATTTATTACATTATTTTTGAAATACAAAGAGTGTTGCAAAACAACTCAAATTTGACACTTGCAAGTGCCTTTGTGAAGATATCTACAACTTGTTCATCGGTAGGAATGTAGTAACTTATATTCTATCTTAACAAAAAATGGTAATTACCCAAGATAGGAATCTAGATATTATCCAAGTGATGGAATCTAGATATTATCCAAGTAATGGGATAATTACTTTAACATCCCCCCTTAATGTGAAGGAGAGAAAATGAAAGATGTTGATCTGCTGACTCTTGCTTTAGCTCATGGCTCTAGCTGCTCTTGCTTAGGTCCACCTCTAGGTTTTTTGCCTCTGGGTCTAAGAAAAATAAGTACTTTATGAGTATTTAAGAGAAAAAAATGAGTCATCCCTCACTTTGTTTTCACAATGAATGTCCTTATTGTAATCTTTTCATCCTATCAGATTGCATGGGTAACCAACCATTGCAACCGCTAGGTGTACTAGAGTAGATCACTAAATACAAGGTTCACTCTTGTTACAATATGATTTTGCAAAAGTTTTGATAAGGTAGCTAAGGTGTCGATCGCTGTTGAAAATGCACCCTTATAAGTTTCCCCCTTTTTGCAAAACATGTTGTAATGGAACTTTTGCAAGAAGTTTGACTAAGGTGTCGGTCTCTACCGAAAGTGCACCCTTATAAGTCATCCTCCCTTTTTAGCAAAATATTTTGTGAGGTAGGAAACAAATTTTTATTCCCCCTAAGTGCAAAATATTTGCAACTTTATGAAGCTTTTTAAGGCTTTTACAAAGATTGCCTCCTAGGCAAATTTAAAAAAAATATCACCAGAAAAATCCCCCCTTTATTACAAGTACTTCAAACAAAAAAGAGTTTGCTATTTATGAAGCCTAAAAATAGGTACAATCCCCCCTTTATTGCAAGTACTTCAAACAAAAATATTTGCTATTTATGAAGCCTAAAAAGAGGTTTGTAATGGTGCTACCTAGGTTAACAATTTGTTCCCCTTACAAAGCTATATGGGTCATGAGCACTTTGTGTGCTCTTTCTAAATCAGAATCAAAAACCTCACTAGCAACATGGCCTCTTTGTTGTCTATTTTGCCTTTGTGGTGTGCCATTGCCCTTTTTGTTTGGTTTATTCTTAAACCAACACCGATTGGCGTAATGGCCATCCTTTTGACAAGTTGTGCAAAACTTCTTTTCTAATTGAGGTTGCTTGCCCTTATCTTTGGAAGATGACCCCCTCTTCTTCTGTTGACCCTATTTATGTGTATAAAGTGCATTGTTGGACACTTCATCTTTTTGTAGCTGATTTGCTTCTTCAGTTTGAAGCAAATTTACTAATTCCACAAAGGTCACATGTCTTTGAGACACTTGAAGAGATGTTATTAACATCTTGTAGGAGTCTGGAAGAGCCCTTAGAATGATCGAAGTCAAGACCTTATCTTCAACTTTTTCTCCCAAAGCATTCAATTTTGATTTTATTTCTACCACTCTACAGAGGAATAACTCTATTGTTTCACTTGAATTCATATGGAGAGTATGAATTTGTGATTGAAGTTTAAGAATTGTGGCTTCATTTTTCCCTTCAAAAATGGTAGATAAAGCATCCCACGCTTCTTTACCATTTTTAGCATCACAAATGTGAGGCTGAATTTCATCAGTAGTGGCTAGCAAAATCAGCATGAGAAGTTTGTTGTCCCTTTTATCCCATGCCTTTTGATCTGCTCCTAGTGTAGTGGGTCTTTTTACAGTGTCTGTCACTATATCCCACAATTCCTCTATAGTAAGAATGGCCTTCATTTTGGTCTTCCATGCTAAATAATTAGAACCTTTAAGCAACTAGGTATCATTGAGATACTTGTTTATTTTAAGCCAAACAAGAAGTAATGAAAGAGAATTCACTCTAATTGATATTTAATGGCACCTGCCTGAAAACCCTCCTAAAGAAGGATGATCAGTTTGAGGAAATTGAGCCAAACAAGAAGAGTGAATTAGGGTTTTATGGAGAGAATATCAATATTAAAATTGGCTTATACTTGTGCAATGAATTACACAAATGAGTGTGAAATTTGGGGTTTTGAGTGCTCTTGATTTTGATGACTTATAATTGCAGAAAACAAAATATTAAATGCAATAATCAATCAAAGAGTGCCCACAATTGTTTTACCACTTAGGTGTTGGATGCAACCGAAAATGCACCTAATTTAACAATGCCAATTTAACAAAAGGTGTCAAATGCTATCGAAAATGCACCTTATTACAATAATTTTTGCAACAAAATTTTGATTTATGTTGTGCAAAAATTTTGATATTCAATTTCTCCTTTGTCTTATAATTTTACAAAGAATGTGGCAAAAACAATTGCCTTTCCTTTTTGTGTTTGCAAAATAAACAAGTTTCAATGTTTCAACCCTTTGATTTTCACAATTTTCCCTTATGTTACAATTTTGCAAAGGAAGAATCCAAATCTTGGTTTGTCCCCCCTCTTGTTTGCAAAATAAACAAGGTTGTGAAAATTTAGATCTTCAATGGGATGAGATCCTTCTCCAATTTGCAAAAAATATGAATGTGCAATATTTTGTGTTATATCCCAAGGTTTGAGAAAACAAAATGCACAAATTGCTTTTGATTTTGCAAAAAGTTTTGATTTTCAAGTGCCCCCCTCCTTATGTTACAAATTTATAAAAAAGAATTACAATTTCTTGTCTCCCCTTTGCTCTGCAAATTTAACAAGGTAGCACTCCTTTCAAGCCAAGTCGACACACGACAAGCTTTTGAAAGACTTTCCAGAACCAGTTGACACATGACTTGGTTTTAGTGGACCCAAGGTCTATTCGTTAGGAGAAAAAACTCTTACTCTCAAATTTTGAGAAAGTTTTATAAAGAACTCCTAATTTGCAAAAAAAAAATTACTTTTTATTTGTCTTACATTCCCTCTTGGAGAAAAACAAAAACACTATTTTGTTAGAAAATTGCAAAAAAAAATAGGCTCCTTTTGTTTTTATTTTGCAAAATTTTTAGTAAAGTTGATTCAAAATAATTTAATCTTAATAATAAAATATAATTGTGTTTTTTTTTATAAAATCAGTTTAAATTTTGAAAAAACAAAATTGATTTAAAAAACAAAATTGAATATTTAAATTATTAAAAAGTATATATTAAAAAAACTTTAACTAAAAAATACAAAAATAAAAAAACATTAAAATATACCTCGTCAAGCAAAAAATTGCTTTTGAAGACCCCGACGGGAGATGAAATCCCAACCTTGTGGGAGTATTTTCTAGCGCTAGCCTGAATTGTCGATCGGGCTAGCACACCGATCTGGAGGGCTAAAGGAATCATGTCCACTTTATTTTTGTCTTGCCTCAATTTCAAAAGAAAAAAAAATATCCCACATTTGTTGTGCGGATGTTGTTTTATTGCTTAAAAACTTGAAGATACCGATAGATTTTTGATTGCCTTCAAGAAATCGACTACCATTGAATACCCTTTTGTCGCTCGAGAGTTGAAACCGGAGATCACCATGTGGAGCCTTTGGAATGCCTCAAAAAATGCACCACCACCACCTGTACCTCGTTAATAACATCATTGCTATGTTAGTAAATGGATTGCCACATCAACTTCCCTCGATTGCATGCCAGTTGTGGATTGGGTGCCACGTGTTCGCTTACATCGGGATGCATGTTAGGTGTGGATCGGGTGCCACGTGTTTACGTGCATTGGGATGCATGCTTGTCAGGTCATCAGTCCAGATATCTACCTCGAAGTGCGATCATTGACCTACCTTGAATTTTGTGCCTATCAAAATGATGTCAGTGCCACATGGTGTTTTGTAAGGTCAATTTTGGGATCTACTCTTCACACAGGTGTTGTTAGTGCTATGCTTATAGTGCACATATGATGAGGTAGGTCTGTTATGAAGCACGTGCTGGTTGACGAGATGATCACAACAAAATTTGATGCTCTGCTAGCATTCTCACACCTACCAAGGATGTGTTGGCACTATAGCATGTACCCCCCTTGGTGTGGGTCCAAGCTGCACTATGTAGTGCACTCGTCGAGGTAGGTCCAAGCTGTGGTGTGTAGCGTGCATCCCTTGATGTGGGTTATGCGATGCACAACCCGATCTAGAGGGATCTCATAGGCTGACAGATTCAATCTACCAAAAAATAATCTGGCACCAATTTAATAAAATAATCATAAGTTGCAAATTCAAACCAGTTGAAAATTCAAATCACATCGTATAATTTTGCAACTTGGTCAGAAACAAATGATTTTGCTAGAGATACCTGCTCCTCGAGATGCATGCACTATGGGTTTTCATGCAAGCCCTAGGAGGGAGTCCCTTTGTCCATTCAAGCTACTTCCTCGAAGATTACCCACGCTCAGTCACCTTCCCAAATCAAGCACTCTGATACCAATGAAATAAATTGGAGCAAAAACATTAGTAAATTATATTCAATAATGGGGTTTATATAATATTAGGAAACTTTAGGATAGATATTAAATAATATATTCCTTAACTAATGCTAACAAACACACTTAGGATAAAATAGCGCTAACCTACTAACCAACTAGGGAGTTAATGTAGTCAACTTGACTACAACTACCTAGTTACCTAGTTACCACAAGATATTCCAAATAGTGAATATCTTCGAGGTAAAAAGTAAAAAAATGATGTAATAATAAAATCTACCATGCAATAAATAAAATAACCTACTAAGGTAAAAATTTAATTACCCTAATATCTACCCTAACAAGGTCTCCGTAACATCAGGTAGATGAATAAGGCTCTGGTTGCAAAACAAGGATGGAAGTTGGCAAATCAAACTGAAACTAGTTGGGTCAATATTGTGTCGGTCAAATACTTGAGATAGGAGAATTTTTTACTTGTTGATCCTCTACCAACTTCTGGTTTAACCTTTTGGTTGATTTTGCAAAATTCGAGGGTGCTTGTCTCCAAAGGTTGTAGGTGGAGGTTAGGTGATGGACTTAAGATTGATTTTTGGAAAGACATTTGGTTGATGGACCAACTCCTTGCGCATATTCCAAATCTAGTGTGTTTGTATCCTAGGACTAGATTGGTCTTTGGGTCTAAGGTGGTTGAATTTATTGAGGTGGTTAATGGGTTGAAGGTTTGGAAATCATTAGACCAATCTATTCTCAATAATGCTAAAGTTGAAACTTGAATTCTAATTTCTAATAAGTTGAATTATCAGGTCATTAAATAGAGAAATGAAGAGGATGAGATATTTTGAGCAGGGAAAAATAATGAATCCTTTTTGGTCAAGTTTTCCTGCAATATGCTACTTATAAAAACTCCTCCATGGGTCCCACCTTTCAAAGTATGGTTTAAGGGTCTAATGCCAAAGGTGAATATTTTTTCTGGTTGACAACTTAGAATAATATTTCAAACACGAAAAATCTTAGAAAAAGAGATTGATTGATGCCAAAAAGATGCTGCCTCTATAGTGCTAATGAGGAATAGACAAGCCATCTATTATTTCAATTCTCGTTCTTTATGGAAGTTCTTAAATCTGTTTTTAATTTTTTGGGACCGAGTTGGGTGGTGTCGAGTTCACTTATTTGTGTTTGCACTCAATGGCCATCTCTTTTTTACTCTCCACGGTTGAAATATTTTTGGAACTTGTGTTTGCTGCATCTTTTATGGTAGGTGTGGAAGGAGAGGAATAGTAGAATTTTTATAAACTTCAAAAGAGATCCTACCTTTGTTTGTGCTAGAGCCTTGGCCTCCACCCTAGAGAATGTGTCCTCTCTGATTTTGGAGAAGGGCAGATTTGAGGAGGCTGAGCTTGAAAAAAATTGGCTTTCAACATAGTAAAAGGGTTGTTGGTCTTCCTGGTCCTAATCCCTAGGCCCTTGTTAGGTGAAAACCTCCTTCTCTAGGTTGGGTTAAATTGAAATTTGATGGAGATTCAAAGGGTAATATTGGTAATGCTAGTGCTAGTGGGGTGCTTAAGGATGACAAAGGTGGGCTTCTATTGGTGTATGCCAAGTTCTTTGATATCCAAACTTGTCATGTTGTGGAGGCTAGAGACCTTTACCAAGGTCTCCTGCTTGTGGAGAATATGAGGTGCCAAAAAGTTTGCATTGAAGGAGACTCAATTAATATTATAAAATTGGTCAAAAGATGATTCAATTATCGGTTGGAATATTGAGGTTGTGATTATGGAATCTAGGTGAATTCTTTAGGCTAGAGAGGATAGGGAGATAAAGCATAACTTTAGAGAAGGAAACTGCCATGCCAAATTTATGGTAAACCTGGGTATAAGTCTCAACGGTCTGTCTGTTTGGAGAGATAATTTTTTCGAAGGCCTTCTTCAATTGGATTTAGCGATGCATGCTTATTAATGCTTTGTAAGCTTTTACTATTTATGAAGAAAGGTTTTGTGCACAACCATGTGGGAGTGTTGGTTGGTTGGGGGGCTCACCAATGTTGTTCTAATTTTGTTTCTTGTATAAAGTTGTAGCTAGTTCACTTGGTGATGGGTGGTCAGTTGTAGTATTTTATAGTCATTCTTGTCCTTGTATTGCTGGTATTAGGCCAAGTTTTGCAGTGCTTCTCCTATTGTAAAAGGTTTTGGGACTCTTTCAAAACCCTTTCTATATCTAATCAAAAAATAATTCATGATTGTGCATTATTATTTTTTTTTTTTTTGGGTGGTGGCCACAAGGGGAAGCGAGGGACCATTCATACATATCCGCAACATGTGAGGCGAGAGATTGAAAACTGGGCCTCTAGAGAGAGAGGTTTAACTACCCACTTGCTCTCCAACTCCTCTACATGGGCGGATATGATTGTGCATTATTGACTCCCATATTTTTTAATAGTTTTTTATATTGAGGATGTGAATCAACTAATAAATTGTGCATTGTTGACTCCAATATTTTTTTAATAGTTTTTTACATTGTGGATGTGAATCAAATAATAAATTTTGATTATTAAGTTTCAACCATATTCATTCATGTTAGTTTTGTCATGAATATTATGTACTTTTATTGTATTATTGATAACAATTAATTGAATACGAATTGTGGTCACTATAACTAATGTCCTTATGATCATTGAATCGAATCATAATCAAATCCTTTACATAATTTATTTTATTGTAAATTTTTCTAACCCTTTTATCTTTTCAACAAAAAATAAATTAAGGAATCTACTCTCTCTAAAGGTTGATTGAATAATCAATTTAAATTAGCTCAACCGATTAGATTCCTCAACATTTCAAGGAGGAGATCCATGTTCAAATATTTCCAAATGATACATGGATAATATCCAAGATTTGTTGCAATAATACTATGTGATGATGATGTAATACAATTGGAGCCCATTTAAATATTGTATAATCCATAAAAAAAGGTTGATTGAATAAAAATTTGATCATCCTATTATACTATGGTAGGTAAGAAACAACACATACAAACCAATAAGGTTGTATTTAAATCTAACCTAAATTCTAGATGCATAGGTATAAATTAAATATATGACCAAATGGTACTTATTTTACATTATTTACTAGCAAATTAAATAGTAAATCCATGTATGAATTTTAATAACTTATTATTATTTATGAATTAAGGAAAGTGGTGATTAAAATTAAATGAACTCATAAACGATGGAGTGCAAACTATTATGTCCAATGAAAGTAACACAATAAATTACAAGCAATCAAGTGGCATTAGTTCAACTGATTAGATTCCTCAATATTTAAAAAGGAGACCAAGATTCAAATATTGCCAACCAATACATGGATAATATCAAAGCTTTGTTGTAATACCATTGTGTGGTGTTGATGTAATACAAATGGAGGATAATATCCAATATTTGTTGTGATACCACTATGTGGTGATGATGTAAATGGGTGGGGCCTATTTCAATCTCATATAACCAATTGGAAAAAACATAATATATCCAATCAATATTGTAATACCACTATGTGGTGATGATGTAAACGGGTGGGACCTATTACAATCCCATATAACCAATTGGAAAAAAACATAATAAATTAAAAGAAAATTTATATGAGCTTTAAAATCATCATAATAATTAGATTTTCTTCTTACACGATTAAAAGTATATCATTTTTATTTTATTGATCCAATATAATAATTATTGTATCCTTATAAGAGGTCATGGTGGGATGGGAATGGTCAGCCCTGAGCATCGATCATGGAGGTTTCTTGCACTAAAAAAATTATATACATAGATTGAGATTCCTAGATATTATTTGTGAGCAATCACTAAAAATTGTAAGTTATTAAAGAAAACGTTATCAATTAAAGAAGAAACCAACCTTTATAGAAATAATATTGATAAAAAATACAAGTTGACATATTTATTTATTAGCATCTCACTTTAAAATTTAATTGTTGCACTCTTATGAGAGATCATGGTGGGATAGGAATGGCGAGTAGTGAAGTCAGTCATAGGGGTTTCTTACACTAACCAAATAAATAAATAAAGAAGAAACCAAAATTGACAAGAAATACAAGTTGACATGTTCATTTATTAACATCTCACTTTAAAATTTAATTGTTACACCTTATGAGAGGTCATGGTGGGATGGGAATGGCCAGCCCTGATTGTGGTCATAGGGGTTTCTTACACTAACCAAATAATAATAATAAAAAAATTATTGTTGTTACTTGTTAGATTGAGATTTTTAATTATTCTCTTTGAGCAATCACTAAATATTAAGCTATTAAAAATATGTTATAAGGTAAATAATAAACCGACATTAATAAAAATATGGTTGATAAGAAATAAGATGACCCAATGAAGTCAACCATTTAGAAAAAGGGTAGTGATGATTTTTCAAATCGCGAAAAACAAAATTGCAAAGTGCGAAGGATTAGGGTTTTTTTCCTGAAAAACATCTCATATTTTAGGAGCCATATCTTCGCGAAGAGTTATAAGATTCAAATTGATTCTTTGATCAACTTGTGCATAATTTGAAGAACTTTAAAATGAGTGGTCATATACAAAAATATAAGAAATATTGAGGGAGATACGACCCTGTGAAGTCAACCATTTAGAACAAGGGCAGTGACAATTTTTAAATTGCAAAAAATGAAATTGCAAATATTTGCCAACTAGGGTTCAAACAATGGGAAGAGCAATGAAGGACTACAACTTCAATGAAGCAAGACATTCTATCTTGACAAATAATTTTTTAGCTAAGTTATTTTTTCCCTTTCTTTATATTAGAAATTGTGCATGAAAATTTTATAAAGTTTTTATCAAATATTATATTTGTTATAAAACTTTCAAATAAATTTCATTAGATTTTGAGTTTTAGTTTCATTTCCATGGATAAATTTATATTTAAATCCTTAGAATCATCCCTAGTGGTAGAGGTTAGTGAGTGCACCTCAGAGAGATCCTCATTGCTCCAAGATAGGGCATTTTTTGGTAAATTTAATGGGTATTGGCTAGGGGTTTTAGCCTTGAGAAAATGGATTGATAGGAGTTGGAAGTCTCCAAGAGTGATTCTATAATTTCTTCCCAAAGGTTTCTTCCTAGCTATTTTTTTTTCTAGGGAAGAAAGAGAAATAATCCTAAAATGGGGTCCTTGGTTTATGGGAAGAGTAGGGCTCTTCCTTACCCACTAGTATGAAGGCTTTTCACCTAAAAATATAAATCTATCTCTAGTACCAGTATGGGTTAGGATGTTTGGATTGCCCATTGAATTTTAGAAAATAGATACCTTCAATGCAATAGGCAACACTCTAGGAGAAATCCTTGAGATTTCAGATACTACAAAAGATGGATTTTTGGCTATTTATGCTCGAATATTGGTCATGATTGATATAAGTAAAGCTTTCCCAGAATCATTCTTGAGTATGGGGATAAGATGTGGACCCAAACTATAGATTATAAAAATATATCTTTTAGATGTAGAAGATGTCATGGGGTAGGGCATATTGAGAGATCATGCCCTAAGAAGATCCTAAAATAATCATTTGTAGAAAATTGTAAGAGAAATTTACAAATGGTTATGGATAAAATGGTTTTCAACTTCCAAAAAATATATCTAGAAAAATAATAGAAAATGAGCAGTGGAGACAAATAAGAATGGATACTGGAAGAAATTCCAATTCTTTTAAGGCTTTAGCCTATGAAGAAAAAATAGATCAAAACTTAGAGGACACAGGACAACAATTTCAACATATTAGCAAGGAATCATCTATTCAATATGATCCTAATTTAAGAAAGAACATTCTAGATAAACCCAAGGAATGTGTTTCATCAGATTTTGAAGACTCTCTTGAATTACCATGCACCATTCAGGAGAAAATAATTGGTAAATAAAATGTAGTTTTAGAAGGTAATATCTCTGCCATTAATAAGGAAATACCAAAAAATGAGTAGGATAAGTCAAAATATTCTATAATAGAGCTAGGAGAGGATAAATATGTTGAAAAACAAAATGGTGAAAGAATATTGAGGAATAGAATAATAAGACCTACTCATATAGGCAAGGCAAAAAGAGGAAAACCCTCAAATTATCAAGCAAGATCTAGGGAAGCAAGAGCTAATATAGAGAAAGGAACACAAACTAAGTTGGTTGAAATTCTCTTTACCAAAAAATAAAATGATATTGGTAATATGCAAGAGGGACCAAAAGTGATGAGAGCAACAACAATGGCAGCCATGTATACATAAATATCCATAATTTTGTCAAGTAAGGGAGGAATTTAATGTTGCATTCTTGGAATCTTGTTTTGTTACATTATTGAACCACGGTATGCTTCCCCCACCACAACCAACTATTAGTACACAATGTGGGAGAAGAAGAACCACTTGTGCAACTCAGAGAACAACCCAAGATAGAGATCAAGTAGTTGCTGGAACAATTGCTCCACCACCCTCTCTAGCTGAAAGTATCGATACAACATGAAGCAAGGAACAAACCAAGGAGCACCAACCCTAATATCCATTCAACCCCCACTTTGTAGGCCACTAATTTGAAGTAGGGTATGTATGCCAAGGGATGAGGCATAAATGTAATTAGTAAACCTTTGAAATTTTATATTTCTGTTTGTAGAAAACAAAATACTATATGAATATTGTTTGTTCATAATGAATTTAATTAGTTTAAATTTCATATTGTGAAATTCAATGGAAATTATTAATGTAACCAATGAATGAACATGGATAATAGATTTTAGTTTGTTATTGTAATCATGAAAGTGAACCTAACTAAAGGAAAATCAATGAATTTGAAGGATGGATTGGTGTCTATTCTTGGCGAAGGTATGGGACTTCTCTGTGTTTTATGATATAAACTAGGAGACATCTGGGTGGATGCTCTGGTGATGGCAAAAAGGTTGTCAAAATGAATCGTAGGATATATGAGAATATCCTAAATTGAGATTTTGAAATTATGGTGTCTTTGATGACACCTAATTTTATTAGGTTAACTCATGGTAAGGGTTAAAATATTATACTGTGATACTCCCTGGTGGGAGTCTTGATGAATTTAATGAGAATTTTTATGTCTAATATAGTATAGAAGAATAATTTCATGATATCTCTGTAACATCATTTTGCAAATTCTATTATTGCAGTTCTCTAATTCAACTATTGTGTAGTTTTTAGATGGTTTAAAATTGTAATATTTATGATGATATTGTGTATTGATGATGTTTTTAATACTTGTTGCTATGCAAAAGGGATGTTTTTGTTGCTTAAGGACATGGTACTACTGATATATTGTATTTTTGTAGGTCTAGATACTCTCATGGATGGAATATGTAGCTTACCATAAAGTATGAGATGCTGAAAGTAAATAAAAATCCGATGACTCAGGTTGTAAAATAAAAAGGATTAATACTAGTTTTGCATGGTTTATGTGCTCACTAAGGTAATTGTTCGAAACATAGAGGACTGTGTTTAATTAAATGGGGGTGTATGTCACGACCCGTTCCCATGGTTCCTTTCCAAAAGACTACTAGTTAATTAGTGGGATGATTTATTGATCAACAAAAGGGGTATAGACCCTAAAGAATACTACAAATTTCAATTAGGGAATTTGGTAAAGTTTAGAGAAGGATTTATTATCTTTCAAAATAGATAATTTAAAGTAATTTAAATAGAAGGTAAATGAATCTTTGGTGAAAGAAGATAGAAAATAAATTTTCACCAAAATTTACTACAAAGTAGTAAATTGTGTGTAAGTAACCTAATTATGTAACAATTAGGTACTCACCAAGTTTACCCAATTTTAATTGGACTAAAAATGATTTTAGAATTTTCTAAAAATATATGAATTTCCCTATTGTTGGAAAAACTATCCTTATCTTCTACATGGCCTATTTTCATTAATGGAAATTAGGTGGAAATTCTCTCCTTTATCACTATTAGTCTTAATTCTGCACCTAACCTATTCTCTAATAATAGGTTAGTTGGCAATTATTTCTAGAGGACGAGACCACTTAATTTTGGTGGACTCCTTTTTCTACTCTTTGAATTTTCCTCCACATAAGACAAAATGACTTATTTAAAAGGCATATCTTTATATTAAATAATAAGACCACTATTTGGCTCATGTGAGTAAACGTTTCCCCTATAAATAGAAGGCATATTGGGAAAAGGGGAGAAAGAAATATGGGAGGATTAGGGAGTATGCTCTCCACCTTTGGTGGAACAAAAACCAGAAAGCCTTTGAGAGAATACTAAGGTATACATTATAAGACATTTGGCCAAGATGAGTTAAGGAAATTTGGTGATTAGAAGGAAAAATCTAGAAGAAAGTTCCGGGATGAAAGAAAGGCCAAGCTAAGCACAAGAAAGCTTATATTGGAAGAAGTACCTTTTGGAAAAGGCGTAAGCTTCCTAAACTTTAGATTAATTTCACTATGCTTATATACATGCCTGATTTAAAGAAAGCCTTTAATGTCTTGAATTAGTTAGTTATTTATTGGTTCTTTTAATAATAGTTTTGTAAGTCATATCTAGATTATACTATGCAGTTCGACTGTATGTTTTGATGATATTGGTAAGGACCAATTATTATGGCTCATTTAATTTGGACTATAGGGCCTTTTGTTTTTATGGCTCATTTAATTTGGACTATAGGACCTTTTGTTTGGAAATCCTTGGTCTAGATATGGGAATCATGTTTTTGGTATGCATTTACATCATAACTATATGAATGGATATGTTTCTTCTACACTCCTAATGATCCTGAGGCAAAGTCCATCTTGATATTCCTATTCTAAATATGTAAAACCCTTAATATTTACCATGTGGTGATTACACATGGATGTTTGAAGGCTCTAATGTCCAAAGAGTGGACTCTCTAAAGGTTAGAGCTAAATACATGACCTAATAACTAATATAATCTAATTGCCTATCAAAATCTAGCAATTGCTAAATTAATGAATCAAACCTAGCAGAACTTTCACGACCTGCGTAATGGTTACCATTAACCTAATGCAATATTATCTATGTTTTGGTACCAAGTTGAAGACATGGAAAATGTGGGATATCCAATTTTTTGAGTTTTAAATATAAATGAGATTTAGAACAAGCTATAGGAATGATATCAACCTATGTAAAACCCACTCGCCTAAATTCACAGAGATGAAACCTCTGTTGAAGCATATCGAATCCATCTCTACAATTGTGAATGTTAGGGGATCTGGGTGAGAGTGATTGCAATAATAAGAAATATGGGTTTGATTGATGCAAATCTGAGTTGTAACCTCATATCTGCAACTGAGTTCATAATCATGTACATTTCTCTATCCACTGGATGATTATCTCTGCTCGATAAGTCACCCATCGCCTACCTCTACTGGGCATCAAGGTTAAACCTATACTCCCAAAATACACTATAGGATGATCTTGATTACCCTTAGGTGGAGGAAGGAACTTGGTTTTCTACTCACTCTCTATTCTGCTAAGCTCGCATAAGATAGAAATGGGACATTGTTTTGATACATCTCTTGTAGCAATCAGATTGATAGTTATAGATTCTATGTTGAATAGATTAATACTTTTCCCACTGTAACTATGATTTTCAAAAATGGATATCACATCCACCACTGAAATAATGGAGTCACCTCTAAGACCTTGCCTAAGTCCATTATACACTATGTATGCAAAATTTAGGTAGGTTTGCCGACCCTAGATATCACCTCCAAGCATATTGAGATTCAATTTGTGCTAGATAGTTTTCAAACTATTGTATGCCTGCATTTTCAAAATTCAAATAGAACTAGACGACAATCAATATTACGGACCACCTATAGAAGCTGGCAAATGACAATTTATGTCTTAATTTTGAAATTACATCACTCGCATGGAGGGTGGATTTCCCTCAAAATTTTCATATGGAACTATACTACTTCCTATCATGATGATTAGGTCCCGGAAGAGGGTTGTTGTTAAAGTTAATCATTGTATTATATGACATATTTTATAACCTATCTATCAAGCATGCTTCATCACGAGATGACCCATTGACTAGGTGAACGATCTTTGTCGATTATGCTTCAACTACCATTATTTAGGTTTGGCCTCGAATTATTTCATGTTATAAAATAAGACCTAACAATTAGAAGCTTTCCTATAACTTAGGAGGAGACCTTATTTCATAAGGAATATTGGAATATAACTCCACCTTGGGAAGTAGCAAGATGATAATCATAGGTTTTCTATAGCTATTGATTTATTTGAAGCATGGGCACAAAATGGATTAACTAATATTGAGTGGTTTAAGTGAATGGATCTTTGGTAACCTTTGGTTGAAAGGTTTTAACTATCCACTATTTGTAAGTAAGTCTTATATATGACAATTGTGACAAAATTCTAGTAAGATCATTGGACCATAAAATATGATTGATGTGTTGTATTTGTATTTAATTGAATAAATATATATATATATATATATATATATATATATAGTTAAAATGTGTTTTAATGGTGGTATTCAATTATTATATTAGTTATATCACATTTCTTAAAGGAAGCACTTATATTTGATAAGCTAGACTCATGATTGATTATGATATGGTGAATAATTTAGACTATTTTACAAAGGTAACTAATCTAGATTATTAATGGTTGTTCATGAATTAAAGGTATGAGACTTTAATTCATTGAACAAGGGAATGGATTGTAAATCAATCATAAAGGATGAATTTGGAATTCATTCTTGAGGGAATTTATGGGATTCCCTTTGATGTCGATAAGACTTCTCCAAAATATGAGTCCAATGATCATCATAAACATATGTAAGAATTTGTAAAAATTCTTAAGATGGCTTAGAGAAAGGAATTAGGAAATTCCTTAATTGCATCATGAATTTTAAAGGAACAAATGGATTCCTTAATTGTATGAGAAATACTTTAATGTTAAAATGATGGCTTAGAGAAAGGAATTAGGAAATTCCTTAATTGCATCATGATATTTAAAAGGAATAGTTGGGTTCCTTTAATTGTATAATTGATTGAAAGGGATCCGTAGATGCCCTTCTATACTTGTATTATTTGACATCTTAAGTTTATGAATGAGAGGAAAAGTACATATTTTGGAGGTTGGATGGTAGAACCCTGAAGGTTCTAGCAATTATTTAAATAATAAATAAATAGAATAATTCCTAATTTAAGAGAATTACCTTTGAAAAAGAATCATTGTTGCATTGGTTCGGGGGATCCCTCCAATGGTTTCATATAAACATATGTTTTTATATTTCATTGATACCTCGAATGATAGAATTGTATAATGTCTTATACCCATTCTAGGGTTATGAGTGAAAAGTCGCAATGCTTACCTAACCCTAATATTATAATATAATAATTAATTTATAATTAATTATTATATTATTTATTATTCTAACCATAGGATATGAAATATATTATTATATTATTATTAATAATTAGGGTTAGGATAGGATCCTAACATTCCACCCCTCTCTGACTCTTGGGATCAGCATCCTCCTATTCTTGCAGTGTTTCCCGATCTGCTTCCGCTAAAAACAGCTCTTGAAGACAAAGGTTGGATTCATATTCAGACCTACTTCACTACCAGCCTTTTGGGGGAGTATAAGGTTAAAAAATTTAAGCGGCTGGGTGAATGGCCTATTCCAATCCCTCCGGAGCAGGCCCCAACTCTGGAAAAACTTTTGGCTGAAAGGTTTCTATCTGGGAGAGATGAGGAGGATGAGCTTGCTTGGGGCTTCGGGAACCTTGGGGTTTATTCTGTGAAGGAGGGCTATGCTTCGATCCTACCTGAGCCCCCCCACACTCTTTTCCCTGTTCATGAATGGAGGAATATTTGGCATCCCAAGGGCTGGCCGAAAGTGAACTTCTTTGCTTGGCAACTGATGCATAATGGTATCTTGACCTTTGACAACCTTAGAATTAGAGGCATCATTGGTCCTTCCCAGTGTGTTTTATGTTATAGGAATGAGGAAACTGTGAACCATCTTCTGTTTGATTGCTCTTTCACACAGCAGATTTGGCAACGTTGGTTCTCCCACTTTAAACTTCAGGTGCTTGGAGATCTGTCCCGGACCAATTTATGGGAAAGCTGGAAGAGAGGTAGATTTATTTCTAAAGCTCTTCATACTGGATGGGAGATCGGTTTCCTTTTTATTTGGTGGCAGGTTTGGTTGGAAAGAAATGCTCGTATTTTTCGTGAAACCTTCTCTTCGGTGGAGGGGATCTGGCAGATCATTTGGAGCAAAGTTGTGGAAACCGTTGCCATCTATGCTGAGAAGGAAAACCAGTCTGCTTCTAAGCCTTTGAGTGGGAGAGGTGCTGATCTGGAGAGACAGGTAAGAAGTTGTTGGAAACCTCCCCCAAAATGCTGGGTCAAAATCAATACTGATGGAGCTGCTAAAGGTAATCCGGGCAATGCTGGCAGTGGTGTTATTTGCCGTGATCATGCTAGGACTGTGCTATATTGGGAATTGCAAGGTCTGGGATATGCCACAAACAATGAAGCTGAGGCCTTTGCTATTAAATCTGCTTCCATCTGGGCCATCAAGCATGGTCACAGAAATATAATCATTGAGTCTGATTCCCAAATCTTGGTTGGTGCTCTTGATTGCATGCGGAACTTTGCCTTAAAATCTTGGAGGCTCCGGATTTTGGTCGCCCAAATTTTAGAGCTTTGGAAGGAAATTGAGGATGTGATTCCTGTTTATGCTAGTAGATCTCTCAATAAAGCGGCCGATTTCCTTGCTAAGTTGGGTGCTGAGAGAGAGGTTGGGATTCATCTGCATAGCAATTTGTCTGTGGAGAATGTCGAGATCAGACAAGGCCTTGAACAATTCCTGAAATAATGTGCAAAGTTTTTTTTGCTAAGGGTCCTTTCTGTCGCGATTTCACGACATGTTGCCCTGTCGCGGCCGTTGGCTGGTTACTGTCGCGATATCGCGACAGGTTGAGCCTCTGCTGTCTTCGGCTGGTTTCTGTCGTGATATCGTGACATGTCACGTTATCGCGGGTCGTGATTCCGTGACATGTTGCGATATCGCGACATGTCGCGTTATCGCGTGACGCGATCCCGCGTCTTGTTGCGATATCGCGACATGTCGCGTTTTCGCGCCTCGCGATTCCGTGACACGTTGCGATGTCGCAACAGGTCCCGCTGCCCAGGTTCGATTGGTGTTTTTACCGTGCTCTCATTCCCTTGAAGTTGAATAGAAATGTAAATATTTCATCGTGTTTTTGCGACAAGTTTGAGTTTTGGAAGCTGCATGGTTCTTCTGTCACGATTTCGCGACACTTTTGGCAATTAGGCGGCTGGGTGGAAAATTGTCGCGATATTGCGACCTGTAGTGATGATGCAACATCGAGCTGGTTTTTGTCATGATTTCACGACAGGTTGTGCCCTCCTGGTCTCTGGCATTTTTCTTGCGCGATTTCGCGGCATGTTTGGCTCCTTTGCGACTGGGTGGTTTTCCGTCACGATATCGCGACCTTCATGAGGCTTGAATGTTGCTTTCTGTTTCTGTCGCGCTGTCGCGACGCTTTCTGCGGGTGGCTGTCGAGGGCCATTCCTGTCATGATTTTGTGACATGTCAGGATTTCGTGACATGTCGCGTTATCGTGCCTGTTGGTGCCAAAGTGGCCGTGACGGGTTTTCCTGTCGCGATTTCGCGACATGTCGCGTTTTTGCGACTTGTTGCTATTTCGTGCCTTCCGTTCTCTGTGCCTTGCGGTACCTTGCGTTGCCTTTGTGTGCCTTCCTTTCTGTTTTGCTTGTGGCTCTGGCTCAGGATGTGTTCTCTCCCGCTTGTATCTGGTTCTTGTATTAATACAAGTTTTCATTTTTTCAAAAAAAAAAAACATTCCACCCCTCTCAAAAATAGCTTTGTCCTCAAAGCAAAAACTTGAGAAATTAGCATCAAGTGGGATGGATGGCCTTCATCGGTCTGCTCCAAATTCAGTAGAGATGGTTCACAGTTTGAATCTTCTAGAAATGTAGTGAGATTTGCTGATATCAAGATTGCCAAATAATTATTTTAACCTTTAAGATTTATAATCTTAGGGTCAAAATTATCCAATTTGAAAGTAGCCCCACAATAATGTAATTATTTTTACAATTAGACAACTCCAATTAGCCTTGCGTAAATCCCTATGTTAGTAATAAGGTCCACACTTAGTCTTTATCCACTGAATTTTGGGTGTAGAACCGCTGAGTAGTTCCCAAACTTGCTTGTTGTATATTTAAATAATCTGAACACTAACCTCATATGTAAACAAGTTGTTATCCCTTATTTCTTGTGACATCTGGAAAAGGTCATTTAGTGCTATGTAATTAACTTCCCAGACCTCTTCTGATAGCAACGATGTATTTGGACCAACCATTGTGTATGTCTTTCCAGAACCAGTTTGACCATATGCAATAATGCACACATTGTACCCATATCGAACATACTTGATCAAGGGTTGTGTGTATTTAAACACTTTCACTTGAGATGTGGAAGGACCAAAGACTTTGTTGAACTAAAACATCTTTTTTTAATCTTTCATTTGTTTTTTGTGATTTACTTATTAGAGGAAGATTTTTCACTTTTGTAAGTTCTCCTTTGATAGCCTTATGGTGTTTTTAGTTCCTGAAGTGATTCAACATAGCCACTCAAAAAATTTCTATTCTGAATGTTTTGCGCTGAATGAATAGATTCTAGATTACTATTCTTCATTTTGGTCTGAGCCAAAAGAAACTCCATTTCCTTAATTTTGTTTTTCATATATAAAACCTCTCATTTTTTTGTCCTCAATTTGTTGCACATAGTTGTGTTCAGTATTTTTTAATGCTTCTAATTCTTGCACATGTTCTTCTGTTTCCTTTAATTTTTTATGCAACTCTACGACCTCTCTGCTTTTACACTCCAATTGTTTCATATGTTCCTCTTTAGTATTTTTCATCGTCTCTAATTATTCCACATGTTCAATATTGAACCTTTTTAGTATTTGTACTTCCTCTTTTTTGTGGTTACAAAATTGTGAAAAGAATTAGTGGTTATAGTTTTAAAGCTGGAAAGAACAAAACCAGAAGGATAGGTTTTAAGATTCTAATGGGTCACTCTTTTCTAAATCCTTGTGCTATTTTGTTTCTACTGTCATTTCAATTTACCATGATTCCTATCATCAAACTCAAAATATTTTTCTCAAAATGAACCTTTATCATGGTGAATGGAGTCCACATGTCTATATGGTTGGCAAGGCAAATTTTTTAAATAATATTTTTGGGAGATAATCTATCATCTATCATTCAAAGAACCTTTGTAGCTTTTAGCTACTTCATATGCACTTGATATTTTATTATTCAAAATTGTTGGGATATTTTGAACGACGTCATCCATTTACATGTGGCCTACACTGCTAGCCAATCCCAAGGGTAGTCTATTTATAGAAAAAATATGTATAGTCTTGATAGGTCATGCATTCACATAAGCATGGCCTAATCTGGAACTTGACCCTGAAGATAGCTTATTAATATTCAACGTGCTAGATTTCTCATCAAGAAGTTTTGGTTCTATGTTGACTAAACCCACATCGACCATACCTCGAACTAAATGTTTCACCCACAGGGATTTTTAAATGGTGAACAGATTCAACAACGGGAGGTATTTCATGGCCAAGGAGGAAATACTCTTCATTGGAAAAAATTCTTCTATCAATATCCAAGAGAAAAATATATTAATTCTAATAATGCTTCACACGTTAATCAATGCAACACAATATATTTATCAATTTAGTGTGCTGATGCATGTGTAGGAACTTACAATGCATATATAGAGAAAGGCAACAACAACAAGTCCATACTGCACCCACCATAATTAGTATGGAAAATCAACTTTGAATAATTTTGAAGGATTGGGTATGATATGGAGTGTCATTAGTTTTGATAGACAAGAATGATGGAGTTATAAACCTTCACATAAAAATCAATACAATGAATTATCATTGCTTTTTTCAAAAGATATCCCTATTTGCGCTCTACACGGTAACATGATATAGTGATCTGCAATTTCATACTAGGTACCCCTTTATATACATATAAAAAACTACGGGGGAGTTCCTTGAATTGGATGGCCCAAGTGATAGTTGCATCATTCAGAAATTGGAATGTGTAGGTACCTAGATATAAGTCTTTACTGTGTGAAATTCAAGATAAGGAGTCCATGATTGAAGGAAGCATAAATTTGAGCACACAGATACATTCCTCTAAGATTTTTACTCCTCAAATATTCTCTTGTAAGATATATAGTATATAGTTTCACAATTGTAGTACTCTTGCAGACATCAACTGAGAAATACCAAGATGGTAGAATTAATCCATGGCGACTATGCATAGTGACCCGAGTTGAAGAATTGAAGTCTATTATTCACAATTTGGGCTACCAGTATCATATTTTTCTACTGTCTATAATTAAATGGGTAATTTGTTTGTTGAGTTAGGGGACCTTATGAACACCCATATGAGACCCTATCTTGAAATTCCTTTAGCATCATTAATATTATTCGATACTGGTAGTGTCCTATTGTGGTTTCCAATTTTCATGGATGAGATAGTCGTGTATCTCTACAAATCCAAACTGATTGATCTATGAAAAGACTCCAAACTAGTTTTAGATATAGTGGAAGCACCAATAGCTATAAAATATCCTTGTAGCCACCTTAATACAGATCCCAAAGTTATGTTCAAGATGCATGATTTCCAACTGATATAATTCGAACCATTTTCATACACTCAAAAATAATCGACATTCAAAAACTCTATTGCTTTTAGGCTGTGGAAGCTCTCAAGAAGCTTGGTAAGCACAATAATTTTGTGAAATTGGAGATATTAAAGCCAGAAGATAAAAATACTATTTGACGGAGACTAGCATAAAACCAAATCCATGAGTAGTCTACACAAAGCACATCCCCAACTCCATAGTACAAGAAGAATATGGGTGGTCCTATACAATAGGTAAATCAGGGAGAAAAAATCTAAATATATATCTTTGCCAGTAGTAATGCACTAAAAGAATATGATTGGAGGCTTACACAGACCTCATTATTCATTCTCTGTGCATTACAAGCTTGTCTTCAATATATATTTTTCTTTTTAAGTTAGTAAGAAGTGGGTATTTGAATTGATAATTGGTATGCAAGCTATCTTGACATGGCTATGTTCAGTTTATCAATGCACTGTTTGCACAGACAATCCAATGCATTATTGAAACTAGTAATGTCACTTTATTATTGGAAAAATGGTGGTGGCCATGGAGGAGGCCAACTGGGGCTGTATTTCAGGTTCTTCTTACCACAATTTTCTTGCAATCCACTTTTCTTATTAAATAAATGATTGATTTGGTCAACATCTAAATTTCTTTGAGAAACCAATGTGCTACAAATATTAGGATCAATGTCATCGCACTGTGTTGCCCTAACAAGCCCTTCTAATGGAGTTACACCCATGGTTGCATAGATGCATTTTCCATTCTGGATTGCTGCCATACTTGCTCCAACACCAAGATGACATGCAATTACATTAACTTCTTTTGTTTTCTCCTATTCCTCGTGCACTAATTTTATATAAAAAAAATCATTTTTAGGATTTTGATTATTTTTTCTAAAAGTGCATTATGTACCTTTTGAAAATGTATGGCTTCAGGCTCTTCCAAAATTGTTTTACTAATAGTGTTTTCTATAATGTTTTCTAAACATTGCCAATCTGGTTGCCTCAATTCCTGATATTCTTCCTTCAATTTCTGAGCTTCTTTCTAAACTTTTTGGTATATGGCTGGATCCATAATGCTTTGATACCAGATGGTAGAACCCTGAAGGTTCTAACAATTATTAAAATAATAAATAAATATAATAATTCCTAATTTAAGAGAATCACCTTTGAAAAAGAATCACTGTTGGATTGGTTTGGGGGATCATCCAATGGTTTCATATAAACATATATTTGTATATTATTCATCGATACCTTGAAGGATAGAATTGTATAATGTATTATACCCATTCTAGGGTTATGAGTGAAAAGTTGCAATGCTTACCTAACCCTAATATTATAATATAATAATTAATTATTATATTATTTATTATTCTAACCATAGGATATGAAATATATTATTATATTATTATTAATAATTAGGGTTAGGATAGGATCCTAACACTGGTTTTATTCCCCAGGATGATTCCTAGGATACACATTGTGTGAGTATTATTTGTGGTTTGATGTGTTAATTCTTGTGAATGTTGCATTTATTTTCAAAATGAGAATTTTATAAGTTGATGGAATGTTATTTGCTTTGATATAACGAAAATGCAAATTTTTAAGCAATATGACAATGTTTACATTAGTGAACTACTATTTGATTCATAGTCAAACTATGATGCAAAGAATGTATGCTTAACTTTAATATGTTATTGATTTAAAGAGTTATGATTATGTCATTTACTTTTTGAAATGTTATTGGTTAAATGAATTATGAATGATGTAATTAGCTAGATTTACCTTTCAACAAATAACACTTGATATATTCAATGGTTGAATAGATTCAAAAAGTATAATGTAATGAAATATATATACCTTGCTCAATTAGTTATCTCATGAGATGTTTATTTTGCAATCTCAAGGAATACAATGTAATGGGTTCAATACCTTAAAGATTAATTGGATTATGTTGAACTAATCACTTCATAAACATTCATGGATGGTTTAACCTGAAACACTAAAATAATATCTAATGTTGAATAATCTGAGTTGGAGCTCGGAGTGGGTTGGAGCCCACAAATGGCAATTTGGACTTGAGTTGTAGACCAAGTTAGACCTTACATTCTGAGTTGATATTTGAATGTACATGAGGAGTAGGTGCTCCCATGATGGTGAAGAATACATTTTGGTAATGAACTTAATTGATTCATTTATATAACAAAATGGTTGCCTAAATAAAAAAGTGAATAAATAAGCCTTAAGAGGAATAAGAAAATATAATCATGCTTAAGACGATCAATCCAAGGATTGAGTAAGTTTGATCACCTGTAGTGATTTTATTATCTTAGTGGTCCCGTAAAGGATATGTGGGTAGAAACTAAGATTTATGATAACCATGGGTGTGGTTACTTCATCTATGATGGATTTCCATTGGCGTGGTTCTCCATTTTCAAGGCATTCACCTACACATTAATCTTGGTGGATAGTATGATGATAGACAATTCCCTTTGGTGAGGGATAAAAACCTAACACTTTGGTGAGCATTCTCATACTCGAGTGGTATGAGGGTTTTTGTAGAAGTTGGTCACTTCTACTCAAGAGTGACTCTAACCAAGTCTTAATATCTCTTGATGATGATTGCCTTGGAAACTTACAATCTAGTTGGAATGATTCTATCTTAGATCATGATTATGTCTCTTACTCTTGGAAGATAAATAAATTATTAAAAATAAATGTGTAGACACAAAATCCTAGCCATTAATCCTTCATCCTAACCATCCTACCACCCAATTTTCCACCACACACCTTTCCCACCACTCATCTAACCATTTCATGCCTTTCATGCCTTCAAAAGGCCCACTTTAGCCCTTTCTCGCAACTTTTCGATCCCTTTGGACTTAATTTATATTTATTTTATATTATTTATATTTAATATAATATTTTATTATTATATTTTAATATATTTATTATAATATATATATATTTAAACCCAATTAACCTCAACCATTAGATTTAATCTAATATCAGCCATCTATCTTCATTAATCCATGTCACACTTAAAGTATAATATTAGCCTTAGGATTTTATTTAATCTTAGCTACATGATCTAAAGTGTAATGCTAAAACCCTAAGAAAACCCTAGGCTGGATTATAAATAAGAGCATTTACATATTCTCAACCCTTGGAATGTTCTCGCCCCTAGAGAGATTGTTGAAGAAGCCCTTGTGAAGTAGAAGGTTACAGAGCCCTGAAGATCTAAAACCCTAGCTTGCCATAGGACTTCCATAATTCTAGCCACTTCCACATCCATCCCCCATTGTCATCATAATCCCTCAAATTTTTTTTATCGCTGTCATTATCTCCCATCCACCACATCATTTGCATCCCCGTGATCTGCTTCTATAGATTAAACCCTCACCTGTAGGTGCTCTCCAGAGCTTTCCAGGCTCACTGCAGAGCCTACCAAGTGCTCACCAGAGCCTACCATATTCCATAAGCTCATTCTAGATCCTGCCAAGCTCATGCCAAAAGCTTGCCAAGTGCCCGCTAGAGCCTTCTATCATCATCAATGCGAACCAGAACCTACTACGTCACATCTACTGCTACTGTTAGGGCATCACACAAACAAATCTACAATGAAGAATCATCAATTTCAACAAGGTAAATCACCATTAATTTCATTTCATTGCATAATCTGTAGGTTTTTGTATGCCATTGTATTCATTTGTAGTTAGGGTTTTATTGATAGATGAGGGTCTCACGCTATGGAGCCCTCATGGGTATTCCTAATCCTCTTGTCTATCTATGTGTATGCAGATCTACAAGTTCTCATTCAATATTGGATAGTTTTTGAAGCTGAAGTGGCCCGAAATCGGATATCTCAGAAGCCCACTCATTCTATTGGGAGCGAAGCGCATTTGAAGACACTCATCTTTGTATAGTTAGGGTTTCAGAGAACCCTAGAAAATTGTATCTATTGTATAAAATCAACTATGTTGAGGTAGAATAATTGTAACAAGGAGTTTTTTAGGTCCCCCACATTTATTGAAATATATTCTATTTTGTGCAGTTATTTGTCTCTTTGAGTTGATTTTTTTATTGCTTGTAAAATGTATATAAAAAAAAATTATGGATGAGTAGTAGTAACAATTGGGGTTGTTAAAAATATAGTCATAGAAGGAATACCCGGATAGAATATAGTTATAGAGATATATTATTATTGGGGTTCACTTATTTTGTGTACCTCCAATTCTCTTCTTTGGTTTCTTGCTCCTCCCCATCCCCGGTACCCTAGTATTGTTGCTTTTCACCCACCTATAAATAAATTACATATTTCATATTTTTTGGTATCCCCCTTTGTTTTTTGTGTACCTCCAAACTATACATTGTCCTCCCACCATTGTTTCATGTGTACTATTGATAAGTGTCATCAATCACACCATTTAATCATTATAATTGTCAATCCAAGGTGGTGTCCAAGGCTATATACGAAAGGAGATATAGGCAGCTTGAAAATTAGCTCATTCAAAAAACAACCTTTATTGGTGGGACAAGTTAACCTTGGGGGTTTTGGTGTTACTTTAATCCTATAAAATGAAATTGAATTCTAATTACTCTTGCAGAATCAAAATTACAAGAATAGAAAGATTGCAAAAAAAGTAAAACGTGATTACTTTTGTAGAATGAAACCTATTTACTATTACAGAATATAAATGACAAGAAAAGGTAGTTGCAGGAAACTAAAATCTAACTAAATTTGCAAAAATATCACCTATTTTACTCTTGCAAAATGAAAATAATAACAAGAAGATGAAATAGCAGAAAATGAAACACACAAGCTAACAATTGATCAACAGAGTGGATTAAAGCGAGAAATAATCTACTGGAAACATGAAAAATTCAACAATGCTGCAAATTGATGAATCAATTAACACTCACTCTCATTAACCTAGGTCCAAATCACAAATCTCTATGCACTATTAGCTAATGAACATAAAATGAAATATGACAAGTCTTTGCTAATCTGCTGTAGCAAAAGTTGCAAAAAAACCTATCACCAATAAGCCTTCTTCTAAACCTAGAAGTGGCCCTTGCTCCCCTGTTCCAGAAGAAGGCAAAAAAACTCTCTATTAACTACTTAAACTCTCAGAAATTTAATGGGACAAAATATGAATGATAAATCCTGCACTTTATTTAGTCTCAAGCAATATTACAATATTTGTAGGAAAACCTGTTAAAAACTGCAATTTGCCACAGATCTACTTTCTTACCAAAAGTCCTATCCTTATTCTCTACCTGGCTCAACCAACATGGGAGCCTATTACTTATAACATTCTATTACATATGCCAATCCATTCTATTCCTACTTTTTAGGGATTTAGCAACTATTCTGAATAAGTCTTCCTGAAATCAGTAAGCTATTATGCTACAGCATCTCTATTATCCCTTGTTGTGCATCCTCCATTGATGGAAATGTGTTGGAAGGGGTGATAAAACTCCTCATACAGCTAGATCCATCCTCATCTCGCCAATTACCACCTTTATGAATATTATATTTATAATTTTGACCAAAACTGGTCCTTTCTCTGCTCATTCTAGAGCTCTGCTCATTTCGGAGTTGCTTTGGAATATCTGGTCATATACGATAAAAATGGTCAACAAAGTAGTTTTGACTGGATGGGAAGTCTTCCCTATTCCTTAGGATATGATCCCAATCAGTTTTGCATGCCAATTGTGACAAATTCCAAGCCATGCCATTCATTGATAGTTGGCTGGAATTTGTATGACTGTGTCTTGTATTTTCCAGATTTCCTGCATTTTAGCCTTTTTGACTTGTTGCTCTCATTTGGATCATGTGGAAGTGTTGTCAGGTGGAGAAAGAGTCACTCCTAGCCTCCCTCAACTATTTCCAAGCGTTTCCATCATCTTTCATTGATAAATTCCATGCCTTCCTTCATAGTGACAAGTGGCTGGAGTTTGTATGGACTGTCACCTATTTTTTTCCAGCTGTCAAAGCATGCCCAACTGCCCTTTTGGATTGATCATAACTTTTGCCTCGTAATTCCAATGTATACCAAATTTTACCCACATGTTCTTGGCTATATGAATTACATATGGTTCAATTTTCAGCTCTTAAATCCTCAGGAATCACACCCAGAATTGCTGTCAAGTTGGCCTCTAACACAAATTTTTATCAGAATTTTCAGCTGTCAAAAAGTGTGAAACTGTCATTTTGCAGACCCCATAACTTCCATATTACTTGTCCATATACCTTAAAATTTGGGTCATGTGTTATATCTACTATTAAGTACCATTGGTATGAATTGGGTTCCTTAAAGAACTTTGGATAATTCCTAGTAGATCCGCCAATGTTCCCCTTAATGCAGATTTTCACCTGTTAACAGCTCCAGAAAAAACTAAGGCATGAACATTGAGTAACCTTCATAACTTTTTATCTACAACTCGGATTGACTTGCTTAAAAAAGCAAAGTTGTAGTTATGGATGAGAGGAATCTATCCATACCATAAAAATGTAATTTTACTGTAGTATGACATTATAATTGACATGATACTCATTTTGACCTTTTACAAGTAAAATGCTTAAAATAGTCAAAATAGGGGTATAATGTTTCTAACATAAAATCATGCAAACAATTAAAAATTAATATATTCTAATCAACTATTTGGAAATTTAACTTTGTATATTTAATAATATGGTAGTTTTTCTATGTTAACCATAGTGTAACAATGAGGTATTTCTAGGCCTCATCAACTATGATGTTTGTATTATCATACCACATCCAATCCATTTTTGTTCGAGCTGCATTTACTTATAGCATCTCTTAGATACAAGAATTTAAATAAAATAACCATAAGAGAACAAAGTGAAGTCAACACCGATTTTACCATAAAAAAAGATAAAAAAGTTGAACCAGTTGTAGAACCAAATAAATAACAAACTATTTTTGAGGAAGATAAAACTAGGGAAGCTCAAACATTGGCCTTTGTTAAAAAATGACATTGTTTTTGAAATATGGTAGGACTCCATGAATTTTTATAGTTTATGGCATCTCAACACTTTGTTGTAACACACTCCAAGAATAAAAGGTAAATAAAGCTCCAAGTGGTGAAGCCTACGCTGCACATCTATAACAGAATTACATAATTTCAAATTATAAAAGGAGGTCTCCAATGCAAAGAAGTGATCATCAAGCAATAAAATAGCAAATTTTGCAAGAGATATTCTCAATATTATATTCGGGTAGACTGTATATTCTTTGTTGTCTTTGTGTTTATATTTCTTAATTCTTCTCACCTATGTGCAGGGATAGCCGAGAGTCAAATCAACCCACCTAAGATCATTTTTAGGAGTTGTTTCTAGGAGCTGAAGTTTCTATGTCACTAGATTTAGGATAGGAAATTGCTTTTCTTGTTACATAATTTGAACGAGGTGAATATTGTATTATATTTCTAAGATACTTGAGCACACTGCTAGGCTTTGATATTGTACTCCTTTAATGCAGAATAATTCTAGCTCTGCTCTTTGTATTTTTATGTAATCATTATGTGTATGTTGCTTGTTTGTGTTTACATAATTTGAATTCACAAATGATGCTTTCTTTTCACTGATTTAATGTAGATGTTGATTACATTATTTGAATGAATATGAGTATGTCAATTTTTTCTCTTCCCTTTCTCACCAGTTCATGAGGTCATTTAATTCCTGCTATAGTTGTCCAATACATAAGACATCGGTCTGCACCTTGAAGTTAAGGCTAAAAGTGCTTTATTAATGTTTTTTCATAATACATTTCATTATTATTTTCATTTAATTTGGTTGAGCACTTGACGCATAATATCAATTAAAAACTGAGCTCATATTGGGGTATCCTAACCTGACCTATTCTGTTATAAATTTATATGTAAAATCCCCTTTCCAAGTCAAAGAGGTAAGTCCTCCAAATATTGTATTTCTCATTGTGAGTGGTAGCATGACGAATATCTTTAGGATGCTTGAATTTTCCATAATAGTGCCTATTGGTGCCCACCAAATCCTTCTATTTTTTCTTTTTCATTTCTTGTGTAATATTTGAGTTATGGTTTGCTTTTGTTCATTTTTAGAAAACATTATGAATTCTGACATGGTATTAGAGTGGGTATGGAGCTTCCTCACTTGGTCATGCAAGAACATTGTTTAATACCTCAAATATTTCTTTAGAACCAAAGGCTGATTATTATTTTTATCTCATTTGCTTCTTTTGCTTAAGAGGTAAAATGAAAGCTTTTTATTTTTATCTACTTGTCTAAGATTTTTGGAAAATTTTCATTGTCTCTACAAAGAGCATCTGTAGGAGTTGAGCGCTAAGATATTGGCTATCGGAAGGACTTCGAGTCCTTTGATCCATTCACAACTAGATTATCTTGATTTTTGCATGCTAAATTTGAAGGGCATCCCCTTTGCATACCTTGGCATGGGTTTGGTCATCTTGTGATAGGAAACATATTTTTGTATTTCACTATGGGGAAAGTACACACCTCAAATTGTCATGAAGGATGATAACCATGGCTAGATATATGGACATACTTGAAGGTATTTTTCCTTAAATGTTGTAAGTTTGTGGTTGCATAAGGTCTAAAATTTGCTCAAATTTTTGTTAGTACTTTTGTAGGTAGTGTATTTTATCCATATACAACTACAACATGATAATTTAACATTAGCATTATGGAGAACAAGGTGTAGGGTTGATCACCCATTCCTCCTTTTTCACTTTAAGGGTACGTGTTTGGTTATTAAGAGAGACCTTTTTTTTAACTCCATCACATGGTATACTTAATTAGATAGTAGAAGTGCCTTTGTAGGATTTAATCATAGGTTCAAATCATATGTTAACACCTTTGATTGTCAAAAGTGTGTAGTTCAATAGGTTAAAATGTGATCTATCCTTTTTGGCTCCATAAAAATGTGACTAAGTTGGTTAGTGTGTGATGTTTAGCTTGGGGGACACCTGAGTGTAATCATCTTCAAGTTACCTGAGGTAGTTTGAATTGTTTCAATGTATTTATGGTCGACATGATAGTTTATGTGGTTCTCTATTTCTCCACGTCAATCCTATTTTACATATCTAAATATGCTTTGTTGGATTTAATCATAGGTTCCAATATCCAAGATCTTGAGTAAACTCAAATATTAAAGCCAATATAAATGGCCAATGAACATAACATTAATAAAAATAATAATAATATGAAATAAAATGGTCAATATCAATATCAATATGTATAAACAAACTTACAATATAATTACTCAAAAATATACAAGTTTCAATAATATCTAGTGAATCTTTGATTACATTTCTTGGAGCTTTATCTCCATAATATAACCTTTGGAAGGTGACTCTTCAATATTTGACTATTGCTCTCCTCACATATATGGGAGATGCATCCTTTCCTATTTTACACATAAGACATGCCTCTCATATCTCTTGACATTACATCTTGCCACTTGCATACATGACTCTTGAATTTTTATTTACTTGCACACTTTAACATATGACACCTGCACACTCTTACTTGCACACTTTACTATATGACACTTGCACACATTGTTACATGACACTTGGACACATCCTACACATGGATACATACTTAAGAGGAGATATAAATCACACACCTAAACTATAGACTCACAACCTATTCTAATATTTATATATTTACAATCATACCAAAGATACCATGGGGGTACATTAGCACGTGCCAAATAATGTAATACTCTCCAACACCTCATGTATTACATTATTTGGTTATTTAAGAATTTAATATTTAATCTTCATCTTCTTGTACCTTGTGTTCATCCATTGTCTCTATTTTTTTTCCATACTAGACAATATTGAATTGTGCTTGATCCATATTCTTGTTTCTTATATTTTGCAGAAAAAATAAATCATCATTAATCCTTTATTGAGACAAAATATGGTTTAATATTTCTTATAACAATCACATTGTATCTAGAGCAAATATTCCATTCTTGATGGAACCTATAACATTTGTTTTATTTTGATCCTTTATGACCCATTTTCTATTTCCATTTATATATTTGAATTATGCTATTCTTCCACTTTAAACTAATTGAGAAACTGAAATAATATTATTTGATAATATTGGAACATATAAAACATCATCTAGCACAAAATTTGAAAATGGCATTCAATTTGAAAATAACATTCAATCTGAAAATGGCATTGAAATTTGAACTTAAAAATTTCAATTTGCAAAAATTAATTTTCATTCAATATTCAAATAATCAAATCAATTTTAAAATTCAAATTTAAATTCAATAAAGCTCAAATATTTATACTACTTATCATTCCAAATCTCTCCAATTTAAAAAATTATTTTCACCATATAAAGCTTCTTTTACCTTATTACTCTAAAAAATATAAGGTGTTAGAGCTCTATTTGTTTTCCATACTAGATAATATTGAATTGTGCTTGATCCATCTTCTTGTTTCTTTTATATTTGGAATCCTATACCACTTTTGCTTCAATGTGTTAGAGCTCTTATTAGGGCTCGTGTTAGTATTGATGTTAGAGCATTGCAACACATCAAGAAAATATTACTCATACAAGATTCAAGGGCATTCTTTCATATGTGACTTTGATATATCTCCTACTTTGTTTAATGATTTTTTCTTCACCTCAAAAGATATCACTCTTTCCTCAAGTGTTTCCAAAACTTCTCAGATGCTTGGAAAACCTTAGGTAGCTCCCTTCTAACCTTAGGAAATATTAGACTTGCTTGGATGATCTTAGGTTATTTCTTTCTATCCTTAGATTATGTTAAGATTTCTCATGTGACTCTTCTATGTTCCCTTGGCTTTGGCTCTGAGGAAACACAAAAATATCTTCTAGGCTTTGGATTTTTAAACATTTTTTGGTCCTTTTCTGATGGCAATTCTAGCAACTTTTCTTTGCAAATTTATTCAACAAATTTCAATCTTCATGTGATTTTCAACACATCTATTTTCCCTTACAATAGTCAATTTATTTCAATTTGTGATGTTGCAATATCACCTTTTTAAAAATTTTGGGTGCAAATACCAACCATATTCTCTTTGATTACAACTTCTAAACATAGCTTTATCTTCTTCTTATCATAGTCACTAACATGTTGCTTTAAATATTTTATGTGCAATCAACCTGATTTCTTAAATTTCTAAAATATGGCTCTTAAACTATTGAGCTCCTTTCTTGAAGTTTCAAATTTACACCAAATTTCTTCTATGATGCTATCCTTTGAATCTAAATTTTATCGCTCTAGATTCTTCTTAAAAATTCACACCAATTTTTTGATGCTATATTTAGAGTCTACTCAAAGTAGCTTTGATAATGTTATTGGCTTTTTAGTTAGATTAAATCATAGGTCCCAATAGCCAAGATCTTGAGTAAACTTAGATATTAGAGCAATCAATATAAATGACCAATATCAATAAACATAACATTCATGAAAATAATAATAATATGAAATAAAATGACCAACCAAAATTACAATATAATTGCTCAAAAATATTGTATACAAGTTTCAATAATATCTGATGAATCTTAAATTACATTTTGGAGCTTTATCTCCATAATATAACCTTTGGAAGATGACTCTTAAATACTTGACTATTTCTCTCCTCACATATCTAGGAGATGCATCATTTCCTATTTTACACAAGATAAACCTCTCATGTCTCTTGATTTTACATCTAGCCACTTGCATACATAACTCTTGAATTTCTATTTACTTGCACACTTTACTATATGATACTTAGACACATATTACACATAGAAATATATATATATATATATATATATATATATATATATATATATATATATATATATATATATATATTTTTATATATATATATATATATATATATATATATATATATATATATATATATATATATATATATATATATATGACACACCTAAACTATAGACTCACACCCTATTCTAATATTTATATATTTACAATTGTACCAAAGGTACCATGGGGGTACATTAGCATGTACCAATTAGTTTAATATTCTCCAACATGATTGACCAGTAAAGTGGAAACAATTAGGCAAATAAGAAGATTTAAAGCGATGAACTAAAATTGAAGCATAGTAGTGAATCAAAATTTTCCAAGTAATAGGTCAATATTAGAACTTGAAACCCTAATATTTGAGCATTTGATTTTATTTATTGTTTGTGGTTGATTAGGGAAAAACTTTTAGAGGCCATAAATTTTGCATACGAAATTGTTTTGAGCCCATTTTTTAAAATCACATAATTTTTTGAGCTCTATGCACTAGTGGTATTAGATCATGGACCTGCTATAGTGTTATGGGTCAAATTATGTAAGATGGACCATAAAACCTTAGTTACTTGGCTTAATGTATGAAATTATAGTATATGGTCAAGTCAAAATATTTTGCCTAATTTTTTGGAAGATGTAGATGGATTTGTGACAAGTGTACTAGATTTTGAGTCTTTTGGAGGATTGCAGGAAAAATATTTAGGATATGTATTAGTCAATTCCTCTTCCTTTTTTGAAAAATTGATTCAACTTATTTATGAAGATCTAATCTTTCATGATCTCTTTCTTCTTCTATTTCTTGTCTAGGTACTCTTGGAAGTTTGTTACAACTCTTCTTTTAAGTAGGTTCATGCAAAGCCTCTTTTGGTGACTAAAATTAGGTGGCCCAAGGGCAAGAGAAAGTCTTCAAAAAGGGTGATGCAAGAGAAAAATTTGTGTCTTCAAGACATACCATATGTGATAGTGAAAGATTAAAGGAGCTTATTTTAATGGAGGTGGTGAGCTTGAATTTTATTCATTTGAAGTCTTAGTAGAAGCATTTTTTTGGATGTATGCTAGTGTCTAATAGTGGTAGTGGTGAATACGATCTAGCCTAAGGGGACTCTTATGTAGGAAATATTTTGTAGCAAAAAATTTAAGATGGGAGGGATTGGAATATGTCTACCTCAAAATATAAAGATTGACTAGATCATCCATTATGGAGGTGATATTATTGTTACTAATGTCTTCTCTCCTTAGCCCCTTAGTTTATATTATGGATGGTGTTGAGATTGTAATTTGATTCATGGTCAAGAATGATAATGTATGATGTATTGGATAGGACTAAGGACATTTTGTAACAACCCAATTCTAAAAAACTTGGGAGAGGATTTTTTCTATTCACAAGGTTCATCAAATACATTCTAGATAGATTTAATAGAAGCTTTCAACCATATTTTGAACCCCCAGATACTATAGCATCCCTCGGGTGGACAAGAGTGGCCAAACTCCCACATCGACTCTAGGTGTTAACATTGTACACTACCCATACATATTAAAGGATGCCTTAAAATTGTCTCCCCATTTTCTTATCTTAATTTGAATGAAAATTTAACCATAGCATAGGTATTAACCCTATCCTATCCTTTTGATAAGGGATACCAATTCTCCCTACTAGTCTCTTTTTATTTCCACTAGTACTTAGGCATATATATTAATAGTTTTACTCACTACACCATGTGTAAAAATTTTATGCTCAATTAAACCATCCCATTTATAGTTTAACTAAGGTGACTATCACCCTTGTGACATCTCTCACCTGGTCACCCATAGATCAATCAGGGTTTCCAATGACTATCACACCAAATGATATCCCTCATAGGTATCCCCTAGTCGATTGATTACCTATGATTACCATTCACATGACATATTTCACATGGATACCTCAATGTCCATTAGGGTTCCATCACACAAATCTAGTTACAATAGGATCTAGGCTTATCTTGCCATTAGGTCTCACTTCGGTGGTTTGTTACCAAAAGACCCATTGTAATCTTAAGGGTTTGTTACACCACAATTCCCTTAGTCTTGGTACTATCCTTTAGGGTCTAACTAGGCTAGTTTCCTATGGATAATTCCCCCTAAGGAAAAACCCCAACCCCAAAGTAAACTAAGTACTAGCTTCTCTTTATCTTGATCTCTCTCTTTCCTTTGTTTAATACATTTATATAAACCTTACTTTATTGCAAGTGTAAAGAAATACTTAGCATTTATATTACTCTACAAAAGCACAAGTTTTGATTATAAGCATGGCAAAATTAAGTAAGCAAATCCATTTTCTCTTCATATACATTTCATAGCAAATCAAACAATCAACTAGATACTTTCATGCATTTAATATTTTTAAAACAAGATCCAAAGATGATACACTTATAACACATCATATATCTTGGAAAATCCTTTAAAAAACCCAACCCTAAAATATCCATTTTCATTGCATAAGTCTGGTAGTCATTGATACAACTACATATAAAGGAATACCTTATTCCTTTTACCAACACATCAAGGCCATTACATAAGAACCCCATAAATCTTATGTCCCTAAGACATGCATAACATTTATTTATCTTAAAAAATAATAAGGAAACCCCATAATTTCCTTGAATGAATTTCTCATTCATTCTTCCAAGCTTTGATACTTAAGGACCCCCATAAGTCCTAATCTATCTATTGGGTTCCAAGTCCTATTTCCAAGACACATATTTTATCTTTCAAAGGTATTTGTATGAAATCCCACAAAAATAATAATCCATCTAAATATTTTACTTACTTTCCTAAAGTATACATATTAAAAATACAACATTAATATCCTTCTCTATCACCATACAAAAATAACTTTCTTTATCTTCTAAGGATACATATATCTTGTCATATTTTGATTACCAAAAACAAACTAAACAATAAATCAATTAATCCATTTATAACTCAAATAATAGTTTAGTTTTCCATAGAGTCTACACAACACTTCATCCATATTATTAATGTTTCAAAGGAAACTCTAATCATTTAATCATAATCCCTTAATCATGTTTAAAATTTCACAAAATTAAAGGATGTGCATATAATATTTTAGTAATCCATATTATATTTAAATAAGTCACTCTAATATAATTTCTCTATAGTTTTAGCTATAAGCAAGTTTTATATTGAAGGATAATACAAATAAAACAAACCCATTTGCAATATCTTCCTATATTATGATGACACTTGCAATTCATCCTTATCAATCATGTTCATTAAAATAAATCATAAGAGAAAGGATCATAAGCTAAAAAAATCCCCCTCACAAATATTATGTTTAACCATATGAACCACAAAATATAATCTAAATCAAACCTTAATGAATACCATACATTCCTATATCCTAGTTTGATGGTCTAATCACAATATGAACGAATTATATAAATTGTTCCATGCTCTATGTAGGGAAAATATATATTTTTAAGGAGGTGGCACCTCTTTCGAGGGTTTTTAATCCTTGTAAACATGCAAGAACTGAGGCTTCATTATTTTAATAATCAAAAGCCCTTTTAACTTTGGGTTCAATAAACCAATTTACTTCCCTTTAACACTTACAAGCGATTACATCGAAAAATAAGCATTTCACACTCAGGGATGAATATTCCTCCTACAAAAATGAGCAAGCACATCATGGAAAAAATCAAACTATGGCTTCTATCTGGTGGTCAAAATCTTGTATGGCAAAGCAATTGGACAATGGCATCTATGTCTTCAACACAAAGTAGTGTTCAACACACATTTGACTTATGGTCTCGGGTGCTCAACCAGATTCTATGTGGCCCCTCCACGTAAGGCAAGACAAGCCATAATAAAACCTTAAATATATTTTATTTTCAATTTTGTAAGGTACAAACCATTGGGTAAAATCATAAATGATGTTGAGAGAATGACACTCTCGGCCACACTTGTTACAAATATCACAGTCATTCTAAAAAGCAATACCACTACCATTGGATGATAAAATGGATACATATAGAGAGTCTCTTAATACATAGGTCTATATGCATTCTAAATATAGTTTGGGTAATACAATCCAACGTATTTGTTTCTTTTTAAAACCCAAGCAATGCGGTTTTCGACAAGCATTTTCTAAAACATTGAGACATAATATCATACAGATGGAGATGCTTACAGAGTACCTTATTTGTTAAAAAATTACTTGTCTAGAGAGGATTTAGGTTCTCAAAGTTAGCACAATCCTTCAATGCTTGAGCTTACGTAAACCTCCACAATCTCTCTATATCTACTATCTTCAAGAGAAGCAATCTCTTTTCAAAACATAAAAGCAACCATTTTCCTCCTTCTCCATAAGAGTTTAAAGAAAACCCAGAGAGAATTAGCTCAAGGAGATGAACTCACAACTACCTGCAATAACATTTTAATAAGTTAGGTTTCAATTCAAATCTATTGCAAGGTTATTTATTAAATGTCATTGTTTTCATTTATTCTAATGTTTAGCACATTAGTTTCCTTTCCTTCTTATTAATAAGTTTTTTTATTAAATACATTAGATATTACTTAAATAGTCCAACACAAAGCATGTTAGTAATGCCAACATGATACCAAATAAAATGCAAATATAAAAATGACATCAAAATGCAAAGGCATAAACTAGGTCTAAAATGGATATATCATGTGTCAGATCATTTTGACTATTTTAACCATCAATTTTCTACCCACTTGCAAAGATGCCTATTCCTACAAACATATAAATCCATTAGTAGCATCCTATTCATCATCAAATCATCATAAATCCATATAATCTATCATTTAAAACAATATATAAATTCATAAGCCCATCATATGAAAAAGGTCACCAGGGAGGGTCATGACATACTACCCTCCTTGGACTAAACACAGTCCTCTGTGTTTCATCAGTATCCTGCAATTAAAATAAAAATTACATTTTATTTTCAAATAAGTATGGAAAATATCTCTACATATCAACCACTTTCTCCCAAGTGGCATTCTTCTCAGAATATCGGTCCCATTGGACCTTACACTACTTTAGAGTTTGGTTCCTCATCATTTTGTAATGAAAATCCAGAATCTTAATAGGTTTTAGAAAAATTGCTATAGGGTTGGCTATCTACAAGTTAGAAACATTCCATACATGGTCAGGATTAGCAACATTTCTCCTAAGCAAGGATACATGGAAAGTATCATGGATCATGGATAGGTTGGGTGGCAAGATGAGATAATAGGCAACTGGAATTATCTTCTCGGTGATCTCAAAGGGCCCAACATATCTGGGATCCAAATTGGTAGATTTGATGGTGCTTTTCATGGGATTTACTCTTAAGAATACTTTGTCCCCCATAGAGAATTATCTAGGTGATATCTTTCTATCAACATAACTCTTTTGATGATCAGAGGCTTCCTTAAGCCTCTTCTTGATTGTCTTAAGTTGTTCCTCTATCTCTCAAATCATATCTAGTATGATGGCAATCTGGTCCTCTAAATTATCCCATGATATAGGTGTTCTACATTTTTTTCCATACAATGCTTCAAAAGGAGCCATTCCCAAAGAAGCATGATGACCATTATTGTAAGAAAAATCAACCAGGTGTAAAAAGTCTTTCCACTTAGACTTTTTATCCATGCAGTACATGCAAAATATGTATTCCAAAACTTGGTTGACTCTTTTGGTTTGACCATCGGTCTCTAGATGGTAAGAAAAACTAATATTCAGCTTCATGCCTATTGCACGATGTAGATCTTGCTAAAAATTAAAAGTTAATATCTAATCTCTTCTGATATGATTACTTAAAGAAACCCATGTAACCTAAATATATCCTTGGAAAATCTATTGGCCACCACAACTACATCATCCTTTGTACTCCTTGGTATGAAGTGCACAACCTTGGTCAGTTTATCAACCACAATAAGAATTTCATCATGTTGAAACTTGTTCTTGGGTAGTCCCATAACAAAATCCATAGATATAACTCTGCGACTTATATATAGGTATATCATATGGGTATAGATATGCTACTAGATTCCTATGTTCAAATTTCACCTTTTGGCACTCCATGCATCTAGCAACAAAATCATTGATGTCCTTCTTCATTCCTGACCAATAGAAAGTCTTCTTCATATTCTCTCTCATCTTGGTCCCTCTAGGGTGAGTGGAGTAAGGAGATCTATGCACCTCCTGCATGATCAATCTCCTTAAATTACCAATTTTTGGTATGACAACCCTATCCTTAAAGCATAAGAGTCCATCCTTAATGCTAAAATCTCTACTATCTTCAAGATTTCTTGCCATTTTTTCTTGAATATCATTACAATACTGATCTTGGGCTTGCTTCTCTCTCACTTGATTCAAAAAATCTACATGAATATAGGTTATAGCAGCTATATACCTTCACCTTATCAAGGTATCCATGAATTTTTTTCTTAACTTTGATATATTCAATACCAAAGTCATATTTGGCTAGGAACTCAATCCACCTTCTCTATCTAGCATTAAGCATAGGTTGAGTGAAGATATACTTCAAACTTTGATGATTGGTTCTAAGCTCAAATGATTTCCCTAGAAAATAGTGTTGCCACATCTTGAGAGCATGTACAACTACTGCAAGTTCCAAGTCATGTGTAGCATAATTCACTTCATGTTTCTTGAGTTTTCTTGACTCATACACCACAACTAATTCATCTTGGGATAGGACCCCACCTAACCCTTCCAATGATGCATCAATATAGACTAAGAAGTTCTCTTGCAGATCTAGAATTTTTAGGATAGGTGCTAAAGTGAGTTTCTATTTAAGCAACTAAAAATCTACCTCACACTTATCCATCCATTTAAATTCCTTTCTCTTCCTTTGTATATTGGTTATCGGGTAGGTAATATTAGAGTAGTCCTTCACAAATCATCTATAATAACCTATGATGCCCATAAGTCAACTTCATACATGTTGGTGGGTTGTGGCCCCAAATCAAAATGGCCTCAATCTTCCTAGGATCTACTACAATATCCTTTGTAGATATGATGTGTCCAAGATATTGTACCTCATGGACATAAAAGTCATATTTTGACAAGTTACCATAGAGCTGATTTTCCCTCAACATATCAAGCACTATCCTCACATGCTTGTCATGATTTTCCCTATTCTTGGAATATATTAGAATATCATCTAGAAATATAAATACAAATCAATCTAATTGCTTCCTCAATACATTGTTCATCATGTTCATGAAGGTCATTGGTATATTGGTCAACCCAAATAGTAGCACTGTGAACTCATAGTGCCCATACCAAGTCTTGAAAGTAGTTTTGTAAGTATCTCTCATGGATCCTTAATTGGTGATATCCTAATTTCAAGTCAATTTTAGAAAATATGGTTGCTCCTTTCAATTGGTCAAATAAATCCTCAATTTTAGGTAAGGGGTATTTGTTCTTGATAGTCATTTTATTCAACATTCTATAATCGATACATAATCTGAGTGATCCATATTTATTTTTAATGAAAAGGATGGGTGCACCCCATGGAGACACACTAGGTTTTATCAACCCTTTCTCTAACAATTCTTGAAGTTGTACTTTCAAATCTTGCATTTCTATCGGATTCATTCTATAGGGAGTTCTATGTATAGGTTCAATTCATGATATCAGTTCGATGGTGAAATCAAATTCTCATTTTGGTAGTAGTCCAAGAAGATATTCAGGGAACACATCTTTATATTCTTGCAAGATTGGGTATTTTCCAAACACCTCTTCCTTTTTATCCTTCTCAACCTCGTTAAGCTTAACCATGAAAATCATTCCTCCTTTTCTCATGGTATTCTTCAATTGCATTACTGAAAGTAACTAAGGTTGAAAGGATCCTTGCTCACTATTAATTCACCATATTTGTTTATCTTTATTAGTGTAATCAATCCATCTATCATGGAAATTGATCATAGCCTCATGGGCCTTCAACCAGTCCATCCCTAAAATAATATCAAAGGTATGGAGGGGAGCTACATACAAGTGCCATTCTATGAAGCCATTAGGTAAGGTGATTTGAATGTCAGGAAAACATTGATCCATGAAGTAGGTTTATCCAGAAACATACTCTACTTTCCACCCTTCTACCAAGAATCTTGATCTTTTTGGTATATCCTTGACTATACTAGATGATATAAAGCTATATGTTGCTCCACTATCTATCAAGATCTTAACATCCTTATTAAAAATCATACCTTTCAGGAGTAGTGGAGTAGCCTATCCATCCAGATTTTGGTTACCCGTGGTTGCATAAATCTTGTGATTGGGCTCTTTTGGTCATTTGTTGGGTCCTACTCTATGTGGATATTTGTTGGTATAATGAGGACCTCCACAGTTGAAACAACCATTCTTGGGTCCAAGGTGTTTGTTTTGGTCTTGCTCCTTGGGTTTATCTATTGAAACTTCTTCAGGCTGCCATTGTGGGCAAGGATTATTATTATTATTATTGTTCCTTTTTTGGAATTTTTTTTATAATCCCCTTGTTTCTCATCATTCTTCTTTTGTAATGGGAATTTCTCTTACTTTTCTAATTTTGATATTTTTCCCTTGGCATGAAACCAATACTATTCCTCTTTCTCCAAGCTTGATGATCTTCTTTAGTTATATCAACATTATTGAAGTAAGATCTACTTATTTGTAGGTTTGACTTAGCTTGTTGAGCCATATTGCAAGCCTTTTGTATTTTTCTAGCTTAAATATATTTATAGCTGATATTATATTAGGATCTAATCCTAAGATAAACTTGTGCACTTTCATATTTTCCTCTGGTTCATAAGCAGACACATATTTGAGCAATTTAACAAATTTTTGATAATAGGTTTCTACTATCTTTGTCCCTTGGATGAGTGTGGTAAACTCTTCAAATCATTCCACATAAAATTGCTCCATAAGAAATCTCTTTTGAAAGGCTACCACAAATCCTTTCCAAGTCATATTCACTACCTCAATATGATGACCTTTCCTATATGTTTTTCCCACCAGTCTAGTCTTGTTTCCTATAGGTGTCAAGTTACCCAAACTATTCTAGTCCCTGATAAATAGTTCTTTAGGGTGAAATATATCTCTAACTTTCTTAGCTAGGCTTCAACTACTTCACCACCTTCTTTTCTATTGAATTTGGACACTTTCACATTCTTGAGGTCTTTAGCCAACTCTACTTCAATACAAGCTCTAGCTTCTTGTTCTACTATTGCTGGGTTCCTTTCTTGTTTGACTTTAGAATTTCTATTTTAAGAGTTTTGATTGACTAAAGTCTCCAAAATTTATCTTTGTTGTTCCATTTACTCTTGCAAAAGAGATAAAACTACTATGAGGTTTGCCACTTCTAGGTTTGGGTTTTCCATATTCCCTCCTTGGGGTCCTACCGATGTATTATTTGGTCCGGTTAGTGGTGATTGTTGAGAGGATATTCCTCTTCCCCTACCTCTTCCTCTTCATAGTGTTGATGCCATTATCCCTGGCCACACAAGCAACTTAGGTTAGGTACCATTCCATGTACCTCCATCTACTTAGTTTTATCCTTCAAATAAACTAACAACCAGTATTAGTAGTCATTCAAGAGTATCATTGATCACACTTACTTCATGTAAGGTTCCCTACTAAGAGTATTATCAATATATCAATTGATGATAGGTTTACTCCATATAAATTTCCATCCCTATGGGAGGATTCCTTTTTTCCTAAGATGTACATCCAACTTGGTCATAACTAGGTTCTCTATATATGGAAGCTTCTAGTCCTATGACCATGCTCTAATAACTATAACAACCTAATTCTAACCAACCTAGGAGAGGATTTTTTTCTTTTCACAAGTAAGGTTCACAAAATATGTTCTAGATAGATTCAACATAAGCTTTCAACCACATTCTAAGCTCCCAAATCCTATAGCATCCCTCAGGTTGATAGGAGTGGTCAAACTCCTGCATTGACTATAGGGATAAACCTTGTACACTATCCATACAACTTAAAAGGATGCCTTCACATGGTCTCCCCATTTATTTATCTTCCTTTGAAGGATAATTTGACCATGTCATAGGGATTATCCCTATCTCATCATTTTGAGAAGGGATGCCAATTCCACCTACTAGTCTCTTTTGATTTCCACTAGTACCTAGGTGTAAAGCTTCTATAGTTTTACCCACTACACCATGTGTAAAACTATTATGCTCAATTAAACCATCCCCTTAATAGTTTAACTAAGGTGACTATCACCCTTGTGACATCTTTCACCTGGTCACCCATCTATCAATCAAGGTTTCCAATGACTATCACACCAAATGATATCCCTCATAGGTATGCCCCAATTGATCTATTACCTATGATTACCATTCGTATGAAATATCTCACATGGATACGTCACAATCCATCGGGGTTCCATAACATAAATCTAGTTACAATGGGATCCAGGATTATCCCACTATTATGTCTCACTTCAGTGGTTTATTAATTGAAGCACCCATTTCAACCCTAAGGGTTTGTTACACCACAATTCTCTTAGTCCTGGTACTATCCTTTAGGGTCTAACTAGGCTGGTTTTCTATGGATAATCCCACCAAGAAAAAACTCCCAATCCCAAAGTAAAATAAGTACTAGCTTCTCTTTATCTCACTATCTCTTTCCTTTTTTTAATACATTTATATAAACCTTATTTTTTTTTAAGTGTAAAGAAATACTTAGCATTTATATTACTCTAGAAAAGCACAAGTAAGTTTCAATTATAAGCATGGCAAAATTAAGTAAGAAAATCCATTTTATCTTCATATACATTTCATAGCAAATCAAACAATTAGCTAGATACTTTCATGTATATAATAATTTAAAAAAAAGATCTAAATATGATACACATATAACACATCATATATCCTAGGAAACCCTTTCGAGAAAAACCTAGCCTTGAAATATCCATTTTCATTGCATAAGTCTGGCAATCATTGATACAACTACATATAAAGGAATCCCTTATTCCTTTTACCAACACATCAAGGCCATTACATAAGAACCCCATAATTCTTATGTCCCTAAGACATGCATAACATTAATTTATCTTACAAAATAATAAGGGAACCCCATAATTCCCTTGAATGAATTCCTCATTCATTCTTCCAAGCTTCGATACTTAAGGTCCCCATAAATCCTAATCTATCTATTGGGTGCCAAGCCCTATTTCCAAGACATATATTTTATCTTTCAAAGGTATTTGTATGAATTCCCACAAAAATAATAATCCATCTAAATATTTTACTTACTTTCCTAAAGTATACATATTAAAAATACAACATTAATATCCTTCTCTATCACCGTACAAAAATGACTTTCTTTATATTCTACGAATACATATATTTTGTCATATTTTGATTACAAAAAATAAAATAAATAATAAATTAATGTTTCCATTTATAACTCAAATAATAGTTTAGTTTTCTATAGAGTCTACACAACACTTCATCCACATTATTAATGTTTCAAAGGAAACTCTATTCATTTAATCGTAATCCCTTAATCATGTTTAAAATTTCACAAAATTAAAGGTGTGCATATAATCATTTAGTAATCCATATTATCTTTAGAGAAGTCACTCTAATATCATTTCTCTATAGTTATAGCTATAAGCACATTTTATATTGAAGAAAAATACAAATAAAACAAACCCATTTGCAATATCTTCCTATATTATGATGACACTCACAATTCATCCTTATCAACTATGTTCATTAAAACAAATCACAAGAGAAAGGATCATAAGCTAAAAATTCATCCCTCACAAATATTATATTTTACCATATGAACCACAATATATAATCTAAAGCAAACCTTAATGAATATCCTACGTCCCTATGTCCCGATTTGATGGTCTAATCACAATCTAAATGAGTTATATAAATTATTCCATGTTGTACGTAGGGAAACATATTTTTTTAATAAAGTGGCACCTCTTTCGAGGGTGTTTAGTCCTCGTACACAAGTAAGGAACTAAGGCTTCATTATTTTAATAATCAAAATCCCTTTTAACTTTGGGTTAAATAAATCAATTTACTTCCTTTTAATGACTATAGGCAATTGCATTGACAAATAAGTATTTCATACTCAGGGACAAACATTCCTCCTACAAAAATGAGTAATCATGTCATGGCAAAAATTGGATCGAGTATGGATTCTATCTGGTAGTCAAAATCCTGCATGGTAAAGAAATTGGACCATGGTGTCTATGTCTTCAACACAAAATAGGGTTCAACACACAGTTTGACATATGGTCTTAGGCACTCATCCAGATTCTACATGGCCCTTTCATGTAAGGCAAGACAAGCCATAATAAAACCTTAAATATCTTTATTTTTAATTTTGTAAGGTACAAACCATCGAGTAAAACCCTAAATGATGTTGAGAGAATGACACTCTCAACCACACTTGTTATAGATATCACAGTCCTTCTAAAAAGCAATACCACTACCATTGGATGATAAAAAGGATACATATAGAGAGTCTCTCAATATGCAAGTCTATATGCATTCTAAACATAGTTTAGGTAATACAATCCAACATATTTATTTCTTTTTAAAACCCAAGCAATACAGTTTTTGACAAGCATTTTCTAAAACATTGAGACATAATATCATACAAACAGATATGCTTATAGAGTACCTTCTTTGTTACAAAATTAATTGTCTAAAGAGGATTCAGGTTCTTAAAGTCAATACAATCCTTCAATGCTTGAGCTTACATAAACCTCCACAATCTCTCTGTATCTACCATCTTCAAGAGAAGAAATATCTTTTCAAAACACAAAAGCAACCATTTTCCTCCTTCCCCATAAGGGTTTAAAGAAAACCTAGAGAGAATTTGCTCAAGGAGTTGAACTCACAACTACCCGCAATAATATTTTGTTATGTTAGGTTTCAATTTGAAGCTATTGCAAGGTTATTTAATAAATATCATTATTTTCATTTATTCTAATGTTTAGCACATTAGTTTCCTTTCCTTCTTATTAATAAGTCTTTTTATTAAATACATTAGACATTCCTTCCATAGTCCAACACAAAGCACGTTAGTAATGCCAACATGATACCAAATAAAATGTAAATGCAAAAATGACATATCAAAATGCAAAGGCATAAACTAGGTCTAAAATAGATATATCATGTGTCAGATCATTTTGACTATTTTAGCCATCAGGTTTTTGCCCACTTGCAAATATGCCTATTCCTGCAAACATATAAATCCATTAGTAGCATCCTATTCGTCATCAAATCATCATAAAGCTGCCATATAATCTATCATTTAAAACAACATATAAATTCATAAGCCCATCATATAAAAAATATCACCAGGGGAGGGTCATGACACATTTCATTATGAATGTATTAATTATTTATAATATTTTATTATGTGAGCCCTATGGGCCACAATTAACCTTGTTATGGTTAAAACCTCTTTATAACTTGTAATTAGCCTAAATCCCTCTTGTTATGTTGGTTTAGGTTAAATTTTATTATATAATTAGGGTTTTGGTATTGGCATGAATACACCCTACTACTCATTTTCTTATTGGAATGTTGTGTAATATTATCTATGGATATGGTGATTATTTATGGTGCCTACGAGTGCACTACTCTTTTCAGCCTTTTTTATTCCTTGTATAACATTTCAATATAAGGTTTGCTTTTGAAAAGCATTATAAATTTTGACAAAAATGATAGTCAATTTTACACAATAACCATCTTATCATCATTAAAAAGTCATTTATATAAAATATGATAGAAAAATAATCATGCATGTATTATCCTACTAAGCATATTTGTTGAGACATAAGTTCCATGTCATCTATTAATCCATGTAAAATAGAATTAAATGAAAAATAAATTTGGATATTTGGGATATGACATACTTCTTATCTAAAAAGAGTCATCATCTCAATGAATATTACAATTTACATATTTCCATGTAAAAGATAAAATATTTAAATGTATTACAATCTATACTCAATATCCATAATATGATTAAAAATTGAAAATATAATATATATCTACTATTGAAATCTAAAACCATAGATGCATATAATATGCACATTACCAATGTTGTAATCAAAATATAAAATTAAACTATGCATAATATCAATACAAATTTCATAATGGTAAAATGCTATGCACTTAGTAAAAAAGATTGAGAAATTATTTTTGGAACTCTTCAATATCCTCCTAGGTAGCACTATCTTAAATGTATTAGTCCCATTGCAACTTGCACTTAAATACTTCCTTGTTATATAGTTATTGTCTAAGTGTATCCAAAATTCTTATTAGCTCAACTAGAACCACACTTGGATCCTAAGCTTGAAATACTACCAATCCAAAATATGTGATGCATCAACATGATAAGGTTTCAACAACAAGATATGAAAAAGCCATGGATTTGAGAGAGAGTAGGGTCTAAGACAAGTATCTATGCAACTATATTATTGACTTCTAGTACCTTAAAAGGTCTCATATATCTAGGTTCAAGTTTAGCTAGCTTAGAAAACCTAATAGAACTTTTCTATGGTTTCCCTAAGGAAAAATTATCAACAACAATAGGCTTCCTTGGGATTCTATTTTTATCAACATAGCTCTTTTACCTATCTATGGATTTCTTTAGTCACTGCCTTACTATCCTAACTTGATTTTCTATTTCTTTTAACATGTTTGGTCTTAAAACTGCTCTATGTTTAATTTTATCCTATATGATAGGTGTCTTGTATTTCTAGCCATAAATATCCTCAAAGGGTTCCATACAAAACTGAATTGGTAAGAGTTTTTGTAAGCAAAATCTACTAAATAAAATTACTTTTCCCGCCTATATATTGTTGATCCATACAAGATATTCTTACATGTCTTCTATAATTAGATTTATTCTTTTAGTTTGACCATCCATCTTAGGATGGTAGGATGGATTGGTGTTCAATTTAGTTCTTAAGGAAACATTCAAGGTTTTCCAAAACCTTGATGTAATCCTTGTGTCTCTATCTAGAACTATTTTCTCTATAACCCCATGTAACTTGAAAAATATTTGTACAATACATTTTACTAAAATAAGAGTTGTGTTTTAAGTTTCCAAGAATGAAGTGAGATACCATAGAAAATTTGTTAACCACCACTATGATGACATCATGTCTATTCTTGGATATTAGTAACCCTTGCACAAAGTCTATTTTAATTATATTCCATTTCTATTCAAGTAGATTATGATGAAATAACATTCCTCCTGGATGTACATGCTCAAACTTAACTTGCTAGAATTCTAAGAATTTTTTCTATAAAAGTTGATTCATATTTCTTAAAAGCTAGCCAAAAATATAATTTTTAGATATGCCACCAAATTGGTTATACCTAGATGACCTGAATATGGGTCTCAATGTGCCTACTCATATTAGTTTGCAGATTACCTATATCTAGCACATATATACATTCCTTGTACCTTAAGAGGACATTTACTTGTATTTGGTATCCATCATACTTGTGATCATGAGCGTTTAATGCTAGAGCAATATTTACTCTTTGATAATGCCCATCCTCATTCAATTGTCCCAAATCTACTCTCCAAAATTTATCCTGATGGTGGAAAGAGCAACAATGTGCCTTTTATAGCTAAGTGCATCAACTATTCTATTTTCTTTTCCTTTTATGTAACTAATATCAAAATTATGATCACACAAAACATCTCACCATTTTTTTTATTAGGCATTTAAGTTAGGACGAGTAAAGATGTGCTTAAGCCCTCGATGGTTAGTTTTAAGCCCAAATGGATTTTCCATTAGATAATACCTCTACATATGGAACACATGCATAATTACTACCAAATTTAAATTCTTAGGTCCATAGTTATACTCATATGAATTAAGCTTATGATATTTATAGGCTATTGATTTCCCATCATGCATTTATACACCTCCTAATCCTTCTCTTGATGTATTCATTACTAAAAAGTCACCATTCAATCTAATACCTTAAGCATAGGGTCTATTATTAACTTCTCTTTCAAAATATAAAAATCCTACTCACTTTTATTTGTTAATTCATATCTATTTTATTTTCTTTGAAGTGATGTTATGATGGGGGTCAAAAAAATTGCAATCATCAAAACTCAAAAATTTCATTTTATTTCATTATAATACTAACTAGGCATAGTTTACTTTCCCTAAGCAATTTTTGCCCTCCAAGCTCTCTCATTACAATTCCTAGTTTTTATAGAGGCCCCGACCCTCTGCAATATGCAAATACAAATATAGAAAAATGGTCGCAACCATTAACCTTGGATTTCATAGCTTTCGCAATCTATGGACCCTGTGCCTCACGTTTGCCCTACGGATCCAAGATTTCTCTCTGTACCTCTACACTACCTAGGAACTCAAGCTTTTCTGGAAGGAAGAACAACGCAGCAGGGCCAGAATGGCCCTCTGGTTATCGCATCTGCAACCCTGCCTCACGTCGTTCTCCAACCCCTTGTGCATGCCTCGGCTTGCCCTTTTATAATTTTTATGCGACGATCTATCTTCCATTCGTGGCCCTTCATTTCAGATTCTCGTGCCTCTTCGTCTGTCATGACTCTTCGTCTTCACCTGCTTCCTCTGTAACTTGATGCCACGTGTCGATCAATGACCTCATTCTGTAACGGTCCCCTAAAAATGTAGCATGTCACAAAATCATGACATCTTCTCCTTCTTCTTCTCTTTCGGTCATGATGTTGCGATATCATGACATTTTAGCTTCCCTACACTCCTTCTCCCTTTTGGTCGTGATATCATGACATGTCGCGATATCGCGACGTTTCCCTTCATCGCTGCCTTCCTCGCCTTCGGGTCGCGATATCGTGACATGTCATGATATCATGACATCTTTCCTTTCTGCCTTCTTGCTTCTGCTTTGGTCATGATATCATGACGTATTTCCCTCGCGTCCTCCATTTTCATCTTCGATCACGATTTCGTGACACGTCACAAAATTGCAACGTTCCTTCGTCGCCCTTTCGCTCTTCTATTTCGGTTGCGATTTCATGACCATCCGTCCGTCGTAGCCTCTACTTTTTGCTTTGGTCACGATTTCATGACCCTTCGTCCACCGTAACCTCTGCTCTTTGTTTTGGTCATGATTTCGTGACCCTTCGTCCACCATAGCCTCCGCTCTTTGTTTTGGTCACAATTTCACGACATGTCGTGAAATTGTGACATGTCATGATTTTGTGACCCTCTATTCGCTGTAGCCTTCGCTCTTTGTTTTGGTCATGATTTTGTGACATGTCATGATTTCACGACTCTCCATCCACCATAGCCTCTGCTCTTTGTTTTGGTCATGATTTCGTGACCCTCCGTCCACCATATCTTCTTTCCCTACTTTGTGTCGCGATATCGTGACACTTTTTCTGTCGTGATATCATGACAGTTTTCCTCCTCATCTCTCTCTTCTTTTGGTCACGATTTCGTGACATGTCACGAAATTGTGATAGCTTCCTTCCTTAGCCAATTTTTCAAAAAGGCTCTGCTTCAACTGGATGCTTCTGCATCAGATATCCTTGGATGCTCCTGCATCAAACACCCAGGGTTGGTGGAGAAGTGCCCTTCACTTCTGCACTATTCTGTCACCTTATTCTGCATAGGGACTCGAACTCTCTCAAATCAACCCTTCTATCTTCTCACCATTTTTCCATAGATCCTAGTGCAAGCTGCCTCATGTTCGGTGCTTTGTTTACACGCTCAAAATATTCTAGCTCTGATACCACTTGATGGGGGTCAAAAAAATTGCAATCATCAAAACTCAAAAATTTCATTCTATAATTTCATTATACAGTTACACAGAACTAGCCCGCAGGCGTAGTTTACATTCCCTAAGCAATTTCTGCCCTCCAAGCTCTCTCATTACAATTCCTGGTTTTTATAGAGGCCCCGACCCTCTGCAATCTGCAAATACAAATATAGAACAATGGCCGCAACCATTAACCTCGGCTTTCATAGCTTTCACAATCTACGGACCCTGGTGTAACTGCCTCATGTTCGACGAATCTGCTACACGCCTACAGATCCAAGCTTTCTGTATTCCTAGTGCAAACTGTATGTCTACACTACCCAAGAACTCAAGCTTTTTTGGAAGGAAGAACAACGCAGCAGGGCCAGAATGGCCCTCTAGTTATCGCATCTGCAACCCAGCCTCATGTCGTTCTCCAACCCCTTGTGCATGCCTCGGCTTGCCCTTTTATAATTTTTGTGCGATGATCTATCTTCCATTCATGGCCCTTCATTTCAGATTCTCGTGCCTCTTCGTCTGTCGTGACTCTTCGTCTTCACCTGCTTCCTCTGTAACTTGATGCCATGTGTCGATCAACGACCTCATTCTGTAACGGTCCCTTGAAAATGCAGCATGTCACAAAATCATGACATCTTCTCCTTCTTCTTATCTTCCAGTCACGATGTCATGATATCATGACATTTCGGCTTCCCTGCGCTCCCTCTCCCTTTTGGTCGTGATATCGCGACATGTCGTGATATCGTGACATTTCCCTTCATCGCTGCCTTCCTCGCCTTCGAGTCGCGATATCACATGTCGTGATATCATGACATCTTTCCTTTCTACCTTCTTGCTTCTACTTTGGTCGTGATATCGTGACATATTTCCCTCGCATCCTCCATTTTTAGCTTCGATCATGATTTTGTGACACGTTGTGAAATCACGACGTTCCTCCGTCACCCTTCTGCTCTTCTATTTCGGTTGCGATTTCGTGACATGTCACAAAATTGTGACATGTCACAATTTCATGACCCTACGTCCACCATAGCCTCTGCTTTTTGCTTTGGTCATGATTTCACAACCCTCCATCCGTCGTAACCTCTGCTCTTTGTTTTGGTTGCGATTTCATGACCCTCCGTCCACCGTAGCCTCCGCTCTTTGTTTTGGTCATGATTTCATGACATGTCGTGAAATCGTGACATGTCATGATTTCGTGACCCTCCATCCGTCGTAGCCTCTGCTCTTTGTTTTGGTCGCGATTTCATGACCCTCCGTCCGTCGTAGCCTCTGCTCTTTGTTTTGGTTGCGATTTCATGACCCTTCGTCTGCCATAGCTTCTTTCCCTACTTTGTGTCATGATATCGCGACAATTTTTCTATCACGATATCATAACAATTTTCCTCCTCATCTCTCTCTTCTTTTGGTTGTGATTTCACGACATGTCACGAACTTCCTTCCTTAGCCAATTTTTTGAAAAGGCTCTGCTTCCACTAGATGCTTCTGCATCAGATGTCCCTGGATGCTCCTGCATCATGTTAGGTTAAATATTTTTGGAGGATCCATTCTAAAACTGTCAATGATATCCTATAAATCCATAAAAATTCACATTTTTTGGGAATTCTTAAGTGTTTACCACTAAAAAATAGTTTTTGCCTTGGATGGAGCTATACTAATATATTCCTAAATAATATACCCAAGATAGTATACTTTTCTAAAGGAAGGAACAATTAGAAAACTTCCTATATAACTTATGTTTCCTCATTCTTTGCATTAGCATCCTAATATACTCATAATGCTACTCCTCATTATGAGTAAATCATAAAATTTTTAAAAAATATTACAAATTGGTCAAGATTATCTTGGAATAAACTATTCATAATGATATATAAAATTCTAAAGCATTCATGAGACCAAAAAGAATAACTATAACCTCATAGTATTCATATCAATTTTTGAAAGCTATTTTTAGAATATCCTCTTCTCTAGTTATCAACTGGTGATATCTATATTGGAGATCAATCTTTGAAAAGATTATGCATTCCCTTATTTGATCAAATAGTCATCTCTTTTGGAATATTACATTGATTCATGACATACTTTATTCAAAATTCAGTAACTGATGTAAAGCCAATGCGTACCATCCTTTTTATTTATGAATATGATCACTACACACTTTGGTGATGCATTGGATGAGTTAGCTCTTTTGAAAAAAAATCATTTGAAACTAAGTTTTATGTTCACACAATTCAATTGTTGTCATTCAATAGGGATCCTTTGACTATGTCTCTATTCTCAGAAGAATATCTTGTAAAAAGTTAAAAACTTTATTGAGGTAAATGTTTGGAAATCTCTTTAGGAAACACATCCTCATACTCATTCAAGAATGAATACTCCTCAAAGGTTTGCTCTTTCTCTTCCAACATAAGGGACACATCCCTTTATTTGGTTTTTACTCAACTATATTTTTAATATTTACCTCAAACTAATGGGCCTCGAAAATCCTTGAATAATTTTATTATATCCTAAATCATCAAGAAATTCCACAACTTTAGCTCTATGTTCTCATAGACAATTGATTCCAATGAACACATCATATGATCCATGGATACCATGTAAATATCTACTTTAGTGGTAGAGTTAAAGAATTCTAACTTAACTATAACTTAACATTGCTCTATCCATCTCTTAGCTCAAATTACCATAAAACCAAATCTTCCACTTGTATTACTTAAAAAATAAGGAGCCACAAAGTATTTGCACTAGTATCAATCAAAATAGTTATAAGACATACATAGAACTTACTTGATGTTTGAATAGGTACATTTTGATGTTCAACTTGGAAGTTATTAACAACTATATGAATGTAATTATGTTATTGATTGGTTATGATGGATATTTAGCACTTGATGCCACACTCTATTATGAACATTGAGTAGCATAACATTTTTTTCAACATGTAAGATACCAACACTTGGGTCCTTTTATTTTTACCTCCATATTTTTGGATTTAATTTATCCCTTTTGATGGGAATTCTACTAGTTTTGATCCTATTGTAAGGTTTATCTTTTAGGAATTTATTCTTAAAGGAAGGTGCTAGTTGTTGAGGTGTTTTACTTTTTTTATTTATTCCCTAGTGATAAGTAGATATTTTCTACATCTCTACTCTTGTTTTATAACTTTCTCAAATACTTTTATATAGTCAAAAGACTATGGATATCAACATTATCACCGATTTGAGGATTTAAACCTATGATAAAATTTTGAATTATAAGCCTTTCATATTGTTGGTATTGTAGCATATATTTGAGAAGCTTTGTAGCATATTTGAATATTACATCATCATCAAATCACTTTGGCTAATATTTTGAAATTTATCATTTTCCTATCAAAGTATAACTATGGTAACTATTGTTTATGGAATAGCCTGAAAAATACTCCCATGTGACATTTTCACATTCAAGTTTATTTTGGCCTTTAAATTATCCCACCAAGAGGTAAGTTCACCAATTAGCTAGTATGTAATCCATATTGATTTTCTCCTTGATAAAACCATGAAGCTCAAAATACTTTGTTACTCTATGAGCCATGCCTTGACTCCATACCTAAGGGATTTTTTTGTCATATTCTAGTGAAGCAATTTTCTTCAAATCCTTAGTTTAACCTCAAATTGAGATTTCTTATGCACATGATATTCTTCATAGATTTTCTCCACTTAAGTGGATTCTTGACCATTGTCCTTGAAATTATGGTCTTTCAAAATGGCTTTCACCCTAGGAATGGGACTATTTTCTTCTTATTCTTCTCTTTACTAAGCTTATTATTCTAAATAAGTCATCTAATCTTGCATTCATTTGATGGTCGTAAACCATTGGTTTCCATTCATAATTTAGAGCGTATAAATAACAAATTACTTAGGCCAAGAATAGCCTAAGATAGGGATGAAATAAATTCCCCCATTAAGGTAGATAACAACTAATAAAATTAGTGCTAACCACTAACAATAAAATATTCATGAACAATGTGAATATTTCCTAATTAATATCCTACGTCTAACAATAAAATATTGTTAGACTTACAATAGTGGTAAATAATTAAATAACATATATCTACCCTAACATAGGAATATAGGTAATATCCCAAGTAATGGAATATTTACCCTAACATCCCCCCTTATTACATTATTTGGGTAATGTATATAATTCCCCCCATATAGTGAAGGAGAGAAATTAAATATGTTGGCTCTTGCTCTAGCTCAGGCTCGGCTCTAGCTCTAAGTGTACCTCTAGATGAGTACCTCTAGGTCTATATTTGGATCTACCTATGAATCTACCTTTGGATCATTGCCTCTGGATCTGCTTGTAGGTATGCCTCTAGATATGTATCACTAGGTCTACCTTTAGATCTATCTTTGGGTCATTGCCTTTGGGACTGCCACTCAGTCTATCATTGGATATGCCACTAGATCTATCATAGGTTTTATATTTCTTATAGAAGCCATACAAAATTTCTTTCATCTTGGTCCATTGTGTGATATCTATCCATCCAAAATTGATATGAACCTTTTTGGTCATTTTCACTTTGTATCAATAATTTGAATAGGAGTGATTTGTACATCCACATGTATCACAAGGATGTAGTTTCAAACACCTAGTTGCTACATATCACGTTCTTCCAAAATGACTACAACAATACTTTATAGGATTTGTAGGAGATTTAGGTTTTACAAACATGGTTTTACTGGTACTTGCTTGTTCATCATAGCCAAGGCCTTCATTCTTTGGCCTAATATTTGGCATTATAGGAGTTTTAATGCCTTTCCCATGTTTACCTAATCCTTTTCCATTGAATCCCATTTTTTTCATCAGTTTGGATCTAATGCCTTTGGTGTGTTTTTAAAACACCCAAGTTCTTCATCTTCATAAATGTTTTTAACAATATGGCATTTGTCAATATTGATGAGATTATGGAGCTCTTTTTGAGGATTTTTAGCTTTTAATTCATTGGTATTGTAAGAAAAAATTGTTGTTGTCATGAGCTCACCTATGCTACAACTAATATCTACCATTGAATGTAAGAGGTCACTTGTATCTCAACAAGCATTGGCTACAATGGGCTTTATGTCACTTGTGCTACAACAAGCATTCGCCACCATGGGATTAAGGTCACTTGTATCACAACAAGCATTGGACACCATGGGTTGAAGGTCACTTGTGTGACAACAAGCATTTGCCACCATGGACTGAAGGTCACTTGTATCACAACAAGCATTCACTATCATGGGTTGAAGGTCACTTGTGTCACAACAAGCATCAACCATTAGGAGCATGACCTCTGATTCCTTATGTATTTTTCTTTTCTTTTTATGTTGGTCAATGTCAATTGAAACAAATGATATGTATGTTTCCCTTACAAATATAATAGGGATTAGAGAACCATTTTTCTAAAGGTCTTCACAAGCTTTAGAATCTCTGAGAATAGATTTTACACCACTACGTAGTGTGAGAAATTATCCATCCTCATAAAAATCCATTCCTTCCAACCCTGTTGGAAAGTAAGGACCTTTAATTGATTTGGATTTTTCATCAGTTTATTTTGGGGTATTTTTCTTCTTTGATCTGCCATTTTTTAAGGTGTTGATCTCTACCAAAAAATCACCTTTTGCAATAGAATTATGCAATAATTTTGACTATGGTGTTGGTCCCTGCCAAAAATGCACCCTTACAAGTCTTCCCCCCATTTTTACAAAATATTCTTTGATGGAATTTTACAAGAAGTTTGACTAAGGTGTCGATCGCTGTCGAAAATGCACCCTTACAAGTCTTCCTCCTTTGTTGTAAAATATTCTTTGATGGAATTTTGTAAGAAGTTTGACTAAGGTGTTGGTCTCTACCAAAAATGCACCCTTACTAGTCTTCCCCCTTTGTTGCAAAATATTCTTTGAAAGAAGAAAATAATTATCCCCCCTTATTGCAAGTACTTCAAGCAAAAATTTGCTATTATGAAGCCTAAAAAAAGGTTTACAAATCTTTGTATTCTTTAGGTAATTTATGAAGTCTTCCTCCTTTAGTGCAAAATATTCAAAACTTTGTCTCCTAGGTAAATTATCAAAAAAGTTAACCATAAAAATTCCTCCTTATTGAAAGTACTTCAAGAAAAAAATTTCTACTTATGAAGCCTAAAAGAAAAGGTACAATTTGATGACTTCTTCCTTTCTGATTGCCTTTACAAGTTTTATCTCCATTTTTGCAAAATATGTTTTGAAGGAAGTAAAGAATCATTCCCCCCTTAGTGCAAACAATTTCTACTATGAAGGTTCCTTATCTTACCAAAATGGTCTTCTTTTAAATATACCCAAAAGAGTACTAAAAAGGGAAATTCATTCAAATTGATATTTAATGGCACCTACTTAATAAACCCTTCTGAGAAGGATGATTAGTTTGAGTAATTTAAGCCAAATAAGACAAGTGAATTTAGGGTTTTTTATGGAGTGAATATCAAAATAAAAATTGGCTCTACCTGTGCAATAAATTGCACAAATGGGTGTAAAATTTGGGGTCTTAAGTGCTTTTTATTTTTAACTTAAGATGTAATTGCAAAAATAGGAAATTAAATGCAATAAACCATCAAAAGTGCCCACAAATTTTTAACACTTAGGTGTCATATTCTACTAAAAATGCACCTAGTTTACAATGTCAATTTGATTAAAGGTGTCGAATGCTATCAAGAATGCACCTTATTACAATAATTTTTGCAAAAATAAAAAATGATTTTCTGTTTGCAAAAATTTGATATTTCACAATTTCCCCCTTGTGTTCCAATTTTGCAAAAGAAGACCCAATTTCTTGTCCCCACTTTTGTTTGCAAAATTAACAAGGTTTAGAAATTTTAGATCTCCCTAATTTGCAAAAAAAAATTATCTCAATTTTGCTTTTGAATTTGTAAAAAAATTTGAAGAAAAAATTAATATTATTTTAATAAAGTAACTATTTTCCAAGAAAATCAAATAAATGATTTAAATAAAAAAATAATAAACTTTATATTAAAAAAAATATTAATTTCTAAACAAAAATTAAATTGCAAAGAATTAAAAAATTACCATCTGCATGATTTCTTTAGAAAAATATTTTATCGACCACTTGCGGGGTTTGACCCCCATCCTCCTGGTGGCTTGCGCCTTAGTGCTGAGTGGGTGACCAGTCGTGCTACGGGCTTGGCTAAAATTAAAGCACATAAATGGTACTTTATTTTCTTTGTGCTGCTATAATTCACCTTCAACACTTCTTCTACACATTGCACCAGATCTGGCTATCAACACCTCTGACGATGTCCAAGCCAAAATGGTAGCAATCCTGTTGTAATCGAGATGTTTTATGTGTAATCTGCTCAAAAATTTGCATGACTAATACAAGAGATCATGCCTATGCTGTGTACATAACCCATATTAAACTATAAAATGCTTTTGATAGCTTCACTGTTGTAGATCACTATACACATAGGCTACGACCAAACCAACAATGCGATAGCTACACAGATTTTTGTTTTCTACACCGCACGATTGGGTTATGTCACTATAGATAAAATCCATCTAAGAAGTTTCAAAATCAGAAACTAAAATTATATTTAGCTCCAGTTGTGTCTTCCTCTTCTTCGGTGTGAATCCCAACAATTGCACGTGTGCTCACCTACAACAGTGAGTGAATGTTGAGTTTTTATCATGATGGAAATCAGGAGGCTCTTTGAATCAAGAATACATTTATCACATACATAGGAACAATGGTATTTGAAACATCGAAACCAAAAAATATTTGTACCAATAGATCTCATCCTACTTATCTGCTCAACTTGCGAATAGCTATAGTGTCCCTTGTCTTCAACTATGATCGATGGGGAAATTACAAAGATTCATCAATGCACGAATGATGGTCATCATAGTGCTTTAAACACAATAGATTAGGTAAAAAAACCTTTGTCATCAAAGTAGAAATTAATACATCAAATTGTATCACATAATTCTCCCACAATCAGAAATATTTCTTGCAATTATTTGATTGGTGTGTGCACAAATTATCTGTAGCCAACTGTGTAGGAATAATTATCCCATATGGATGATACAGGGGCTCCAAAGAGATTTTAAAATGTTAAACATACTGAGTAACTTATGATCACCTTATGGTAGTCATTCATCTCCTTGCTATATTTTTCCCATTGAATCAATCGATTATCCAATCACCACACATGTGTTTCATGTCAGTCCAAAGTATCCTCTAACACTATATCATTATGTTTATCCTATCACAGTACTCTAGTTCCACATTACTATCAACTTGTCTTAGGTGTCCACTAGGGTCCAGGTCATTCTATGCTGCTCCCATCAGCTCCATCCACCTTGGGCTTATCACATCAATATTATCACTAAGTCATGGTTTATCCATATCAACCTCGATGGATTGGCTATCTGAGTCTAGGTCTAGGTTAGTAGGGAGCCTACCTTGAATCTAGACTATCGCATAGGAGTCAACATCAGGATTTGGATGATCAAACTTGTTGGTAGTTTGATATGCATAAATCCTAGTCCAAAAGTCTGTAGGATGTCCAATCTATGCAACTCCCGATATAAAAGTATATAAGATGTTGGTTACGTCTCCAAATGGTCGATTATTGCCAAGACAAAAGCTTGAAATCATCTCCAAATGGTCAATTGGTTCTCGTCCAGTAGATCACCGAGAAATTCCATGCCAAGGAATTGTTACCTCAAGATGTGTGCTATGCTTCTCAGGATCTCATGTCAAGATTCATTTGGAGTAGTAGGGTGTTGGAGGGGGTCTCGTCTCAAGAATTGCACCCCGTTAGTCTAGTTGGTTTGTCCAGGTATTTTGATCGTTCTAATACCAATGATGGTCATGATCCATTGGTTTCCATTCATAATTTAGAGCATATAAATAAAAAATAACCTAGGCCAAGAATAGCCTAATATAGGGATGAAATAAATCCCCCATTAAATTAGCTAACAACTAATCAAATTAGTGATAATTAACAATAAAATATTCATGAACAATGTGAATATTTCTTAATTAATATCCTATGTCTAAAAATAAAATATTGTTAGACTTACAATAGTGGTAAATAATTAAATAACATATATCTAACCTAACATAGAAATATAGGTAATATCCCAAGTAATGGAATATTTACCCTAACAACATTCATGAGAATATTTTTGGTTCATCTCTACTTTAGCCAATACCAAGTGAATAATTGGTATTAACCATTTTATTGGTGATAAAACAAAAATATAGTCTAGTAATATGATCGTGTTGGGACCCTATATTTAAATTGGGTTGTGATATCACTTGTAACAACCTAGTATTTAGGGTTTTCAAAATATCATGAATATTTTTTTGTTTCTAAAATCTCATATAGTAATACTATGTTATTCACTAGCTATTCAATGTCAAGCCTAAATACAATCTAGTGGTAAGTCTAAAAGACTATTTTAAAAATAAATTTCACCCATACTTAAAAGTATTTTTTTATGTTGATATTATTTGTTCATAGTTTATAATTCAATTTAAGTAATCATTCCTAGGGATCGTTAATTTAGATGATTCAAATTTGAACCCTATCAACTAGTAATTTATTACTAAGTTGAACTTGATATACCTTCTCATAAGGTTAAAAAATAGTTCCCACAAATTCATTAGAGCATATGCTTAACAAGGGAATAATATTAGTTTTATTATACAATCACGAGTATCACTAAGTGCATTTAGAATGCTACACTAGTTTATACCATAAATGCATAATACTTTGGAATTCATATCCAAATAATTCAAGAAAGCTTAAATGAAATACATTCACTTAGAGGAAATAACCATCAAAACCTTGAGAAGGAAAAGGTTAAATACTTATACGATCATGCTTAATCCAAGTAAGCATCTATCTATATTTTTATTAATATACACACATTCATATCTAAAATGACATATATTGGATATGTCCACATATACCATTCTTGAAGGATTCTTCTTCCTAAAATAAATTAATAAAGCAAATTATAATCTTGAATAAATAATTCAATTAATTCCAATACGCAAAATGATAAATGATTGATGATATTTTAAATCAAATATATTATACCCTATTTATATGAATCAATGAATAAATAATAATATTGGAAATATAGTCGACTAAGCTATATTAGGGTTGTAACATGGCTCCCCTCCTTAGAAAGCATTGTCCTCAAAGCTGAAAATGACTAGAGAATGCTTTTTGATTCCCATGTAGCATCTTTTTCTGGAAGGTCGTACCATTTAATCAAAAATTTCTTGAATCTGGTGAGATTGAAGATGACATACTCTGGTTTGCAATATTGCTTCATGTTGAATATTTATTCACCCTTCTTCATCTAGTACTAGAAGCTCTATCTGCAATTGCACTTTTTGAAAAATAACTTGTTTAATACAATATACATAAAATAATATATGTATACGAGAAGAGAGTGGGAGCTCTAATTGATATACAACTTTACCAATATGAGGAACTATCCTATAGGGCCCATAAAATCGAGAAGCCAATTTCTGACTAGAATTGATCTTCAAGGATAGCTACTTATAAGGTTGTAGGTGCAAAAAGACCATATCTACAACCTTGAATTGTCGTTCTAAATAATGTAAGTTGTGTTGTTGCTTCATACAATTTTTTGTCTAAATAAAATTGTCCTTAAGAAGGTTGAGCATTGTTTGATGATGTTGAAACAAGTCATCAACCTGAGATACTTTGGAAGATCCGAGAACATAGTCTATAATTTTTGGTGGCTTCTGACCATAAAAAGCTTCGAATGGAGACATATTGAGGGAAAAATGGTAAAAAGTGTTATACCACCATTTCGCTAATGAAATCCATTCAATCTAGTGATACTGCTTATCTTGAGAAAAGCAACGAAGATAAGTACCCAAATATTTGTTAACTATTTTTGTTTGACCATCATATTGTGGGTGGTATGCGAAAGACATGTTCAACTTGGTACCACTAAGATGAAATAATTATTTTCAAAAGTTGCTAGTGAAGATGGGATCACGGTTGCTCACAATAGTTTTGGGTATACCATGTAATTTGAAAATGGAGTCAAGAAATACCTTGGCCACTTTACTTGCTGAGTAGGGATGTTGTAGGGCACAAAAGTGAGCGTACTTGGAAAAGTGATCCACAACCACAAAAATCATTGTTTTATCCTCTGACTTGGGGAAATACTCAATGAAATTCATTGATATGTATTTTCATTGGTGGTCTAGAATTGGTAAGGGTTGCAGTAGTCCTATAGATTTCACTGTTTCATCCTTGTTGCATTGGCATACCTCACATTCAACCACAAAAGTTCTAACATCAGATTTTAAGCCTTTCCAAGAAAAATATTATTACAATGGCTGGTATGTTTTCAAGAATCATGAGTATCCTACTGAAGGGGATGCATGCAATTATTGGAGTACCATAGATTAAATAGTGGAATCCTAAAAAATGTATATGCGATATTTCTTGGGAATCACACCATATAAATATGAGAAGTAAGATGTCTTAATGATCCTAAATTACTATCTTGAATAATTAGAGTTTCACTATCCACCAACCATTCTTCTTGAAGTTGGGACAACCAATGGGGACAAGGGTTCGAAATGGAATTGATCGAGATATAATCTTCATATTTGTGAGATAATGCATCAACTACCATATTTTATTTTCCTTTCTTATACTCAATCATGAAATCATACCCCAAAAGTTTGGTCATCCATTTATTCTATTCAGGGTAAGATAGATGTTGTTCCAAAAAGTCTTAATAATGAAATGAATGCTTATTAAATAATTCCTCTATTTCTCAATGGCATGTAAAATACCCAACTTTTCATTTTTATAAGTGGATCACCCCAAATTTTTATTTGGAAGCTGCTTGCTCTCAAAAGCTAATGAGTGACCTTATTGCATTAAAACAATGCCAATCCCTATACCTAAAACATCACATTCAATGATGAAAGGTTTGCTAAAATTAGGAGTAACCAATATTGGGGTAGAGCACATGGCTTATTTGAGAGATTGGAATGTCTGAGAAGCTACTTCATTCCACTTAAAAGCATCCTTTTTGGTAAGTGTTGTGAGAGGTGCTACAATTTTGCCATAGTTGCATATAAATTTATGGTAATAGTCTGTAAGACCTAGGAATCCCCTAAGTTTTTTGAGGGATTTAGGTAGAGGCCAATATTGAATAGCTTTGATTTTTTGAGAGTCTACTTTGACTCCTTCATGGGATACAATATGACCTAAGTATTCAACTTCTTGGACTCCAAAGGCACATTTGGATCTTTTAACAAAATGTTTTTCCTTATGTAGTAGACGAAGGACCTTGTCAACATGGGTTAGGTGATCCTTCCAATATTTATAGTAAATTACGATATCATCAAAGAAAACTAAGATAAACTTACAAAGATATGGCCTAAAGACATGGTTCATAAGGATTTGAAAGGTTGATGGAGCGTTAGTAAGACCGAAAGACATGACTAGGAATTCATAATGTCCTTCATGAGTTCAAAAAGTGATTTTAGGTATGTCCTCTTCCCTAACCCAAATTTGGTGAAAACCTAAACGAAGATCTAATTTAGTGAAATAACTAGCACCATGTAATTCTTCTAATAAGTCATCAATGATAGGGATAGGGAACTTATCCTTGATGGTAATTTTATTGAGAGGTCAAAAATCTGGACACATGCACCAAGAGGTATCCTTACGATGTACCATTACTATGGGTGATGAGTAAGAACTGATGCTAGGATGAATGATGTCATGTTCTAACATTTCTTGTACTAGCTTCTTTATTTTGTATTTTAAGGTTGAGGATAGCGATAAGGACAAATATTAGGAGGAAGACTTCCAGGAATGAGATGTATGACATGGTCATGTGATCATTTAGGAGGTAGACCCTTTGGTTCGCTGAAGACTTCTTCATAATTATCCATAATAGTTTGAAGATCCTTTGAGATAATTGTAGGAGTATCCAAGGATTGAGCTTCCATGGAATTTATTTGAGCTATAAAACCATAAGCACCCTTCTTTAATAACTTCTCCATGCAATGAGAACTCACCACCTTGGATGGTGGAGATTGAATTCCTTGAAGATAAATAGTCTTCCCATTCTTTGTCCATATGATGTATAATATTTGAATATTAAGAGTAACATCACTGAGTTGAGATAGCCATTCTACACCCAAAATGATGTTTGAGCTCCCTAAGTTCATGACGAAGAGAGTTCCACACCAAGTATAACTTACCATTTGTATCGATATTGGATATGTTCGGTCCACACATTGAGCATTACCTCCATTTGCAATCAATACTTGAAACTTATCTTGATTAGAAGTATTCATATACAAGTTCAAGGATTTGGTAGTTTTAAAATCGATAAAGTTATGTACTACCTAAGTCTATCAACACATTAACATGTTTGTGCCTAATGAATCCTTGTACCTTAATTGTATGATGAGATTTTAAACCCATAAGTGCATGTACTGAGAGAGCAATAGTATCTTCTTCAGGTGTTACTTCACTAGTATCTATTGGTTGTTGTTCTATATTAGTGAGTGACTCTAGTTGAACTACATCTTCTTCTTCATTGGTGTCATATTCCACTTGAAAGGTTTGATGTACTGCACATGCTTTATCTCTTGAATTATAGGAATGCCATTTAAAGTAGAAGAATCTTAAGGACTATTCATTATTACAAAAATGATGATAAAAATTAGAATCACGTTTGTAGGGTGCCACATATTAAAGTTTATTTTTGGCTGCTTGAGCTATACGAGTGGCATCATAAAGAGTGCATGGATCATGCATGTCAACTTCCTTTCTAATTTTATCCTTGATACCATGATGGAAATTACATACTACTACTACTAGATTCAATTCATGTGTATAGGTAAGAAGACTTATGAATTCAATGACATAGTCTTCTACTGAACCGATTTGCTTGATTTCCATAAGGCAAACCACATATGATGAAGAAGAACCTTTATCAAATATTCTAAGAAAATTTTTATTAAATTTAGGCTACATAAGGGAGTGATTATGTTGATGAAGCTTCCATAACAACCATTGATAGGCCTAGGTACCAAGTTTATAAGATGCAAATGCGACACGACCAATTTCTAGAATATGGTATAGATGAAAAATAGCATCCATTTTGGCTAGCCAGCCTCTGGGATCATATCCCTCAAAATTGGGCATGTTCGTGTGAGGCACTTGAACATAATGAGGCCATTCTAATAATAAGGAGGTATCACTTGCTGAAGGATCAAAATTGGATGATTTTTTGGGTACTGATGCTTGACGAGTATTTAAAGGTGGAGGGTTGACAATGGCTTGAGAGGCTTGATTATCTGGTTTGAGAATTTTAGCCACTAAATCCCTTATTTCATGTAATATTGAATACATAGTAGCAAGGTCTTGTTATTTTTGCCCTCAACATTGACACACCCTAGCATCCACCATGAGAAGAATTTTAGTGACAAGGTCTTCTCGAACAAAGACAACATTTTCTAGGTTAGAAGAAGTGCCATTGTGGTCTAGAGTAGGGGGGTGGTGGAATTATCTTGATTTGGAGAAGCCATGGACCAGTGGTGAGGATCAAAACTATTAATTCTAAAAGAAGAATTATGTTACGTACCTTTATTCTATAGATGTATTTTTGGTGTATTTAGGGACCCTTCCTTTGGTCTATCTGTGCATTGTAATATTCCATTTGCTCCTCTATTCCACTTGTTTTAAGTGGTTTGGCCACTCATACACTTGATTTATAGAAAAAATTAGGATTGACCCAATACTTTGTATTTTATTGTCAACATTTTGTAAAAATTTGTTGTAAATCCTCCAACAGTTACTTGAATTTTAATGGTTACTTTGAATTTCTATGATCTTTAATGGTTAATCTAATAGGAGGATTTAATAAAAATAAAAAAATAAAAATTAAAAAAAAAAAAAATAAAGGTGTACCGACATAGGGATGATATGGTGATGTGGGAAGACAAACCAATGAGAGCAATGGAATAAATTGATGATGCTAGAATATGGACCAATGAGAGTAAAGTATTGAAATTATGATGTGAGAAGTGTGTGGGAAGACGAACCAACAAGAATGAAGGACATGGTAAGGAAGTAGTGAGTGGGATGTGTTATGCACGAGCAGTAGGAGACACTGTGACCACCAACGATGGTCACAATAATATTATTTCCTATTGGGGATTTTAAACTGTAAGAAACCTCTTGGATAAACAGTGTGGGACTAAAGTCCCTAAAAATATATGCTAATTTATTTTAAACCTTAGAATACTTTTTTTTTACTGCCTCCACGTGGCTCCAAGGGATTGGTGGAAAAACTTAGTACAAGAATATTTAGGGTTTCAAAAATTTGAATTACATCAAACATTTTCTTTGTAGGCTTGGTAGTGTTCTAATGCATGTTATAGATGGATTAATATAGTGATTGTGCCTGTGATTCAAATTTATGCTATAATTTTGAGAACGAGCAGAAACCTTATGAGCTAAAACTTTGTATTTTGTTGGAACATTTTTCTAAGTAATACATGAAGCTATCTTGGATGCAATTTGGACATGTTGTCAATTGAATTGGATGTTTATTGAATGTTTATTTTCAATATCAATTGTATAAATCTAAATTTTGTCTTCCTTATCATCGTTAGCTATAGTGATGGTCCAACTGAAAAATACAAATTAAATTTGGAGTGGGTGGAATTCCTCGTGCACGTGTCGAATATGGATTACCGAGAGTTAGGTTTCAATTAATATATGAATGATCTATTTCATGTAAACCTTAGGCAAAATTTACAATTTAATTTTGTTCATCGATGATTATTGACGGTTATTGTTTTGCCAAAACGTATTTGTTCAAGGCTGTGAACAAGAACTAATGCTAGGTAGCACAACTCGAAATAAAAAAATGATGCTACCCTAATGCCATGTGTGTTGCAGCGAATGGAGGTTATTTAAAGGAAAATAATGGGTACTTTAATTGGTTGATTAAAACTTTGGATAGAGTATTACATATAAATTTTTTCTTCTTTCCCAACATCTCAGGACTATGATTGACTGTGAGCAAATATTTTCTAATCCATGCTGAAGATTTTTTAAAAATTTCATATATGTTGTCTTAGCTACTACTCCAACTCTTCTCTTAGACGATAGTTTGGATTTTCACCTTCACTACGAGTTAATTTTATTAAAGTTTCAATTTTGCATAAAATTCCTTACTGCTTGCTTCCTACGAACGTTACCTTTGAGTTGTTGCAATTAAACCACTGGTGAAGGCATAAGAATAGAACCTTATCATCAAAATTATATCTGTAAATTTTCTCAAAAGCTCCCAAAGTCATGCTCTGATACCACTAGAAGGATTCCTCTTCCTAAAATAAATTAAAGACACAAATTATAATCTCGAACAAATAATTCAATTAATTCCAATATGAAAAATGATAAATAATTGATGATATTTTAAATAAAAAATATTATACCCTATTATATGAATCAATGAATAAATAAAAATATTTGAAATATGGTCAACTAAGCTATATTAGGGTTGTAAAAATTATGCTTTATAATACACAAATTGTTTTTATTATGGGATTGACATTCTATCACAACAGATCCATTTGTTCTCACTAAAATTATAGAACTATAAAATTTGGAGAGTAATATCCTATAGAATATTGGAACATTTTTAATCACAAGGACTATGTTAAGTCTATTTTTCAAAGCAAAGTATCTAATGTCTCATACAATTCAAACTTCTATTCTAATTAAGGTTCCACTAAATTTTGATTTAATCATTATTAGTTTTACAAAGTACAATATGGTTCTACAACATTTATTGATGTGATTTTAAATTTAGACTAATTATAAAGTCATTAAGTGTTTGGAAAAATTTTAGTTTATACATTGATGAATATTAAACAATACCATCAACACTTTCATTGGAACTCAATTCCTTTGATAAAATATGTAAGCAATATTTATTTTTCTTGATAGTTACTCTATTTGGTGGTTAATTTTAAAACAAAGAATTTAAGCTATTTCCTTTCCCATGAGATCATTTCATAATTATAAGTATTAAATTTAATTCCATCACAACATCGTTTATATATCTTGATATGTTAGATTATTTGATACATATTAACACTATCAAATTTTATCATTGAAATCAATAACAAGTCAAGAAACCTATATATTGATGTAGAATATATAAGGAATATTATTATTAAGGTATTTATCCTCCCAACCAAAAAATTCCTATCAGAAGATTCCCCATCTCAACTTCCTCCATAGAAGTTGAAACCCTCCAATGAAGGTGTATATGAATAGCACCAACAAAATATAGAAAAACATATGAATGTAAATCTATCTTTATGTAGTCTAGACCAGTATGCAACTTTACCCAATGAACATATGAATACATAATCATATGCTTGGATAAATATTTTTTACAATGTCCAAATCTATATCTATACTAAATGTAACTATTATACATTCACTGCAACTATCCATTGACACCTAATACACACCAATATGTAAGCTAGATGATATCAAATGAATGTAACCATCCATGCATGTATTATTCATCATACTTATTTCTTATGTCTATATACACAAGTTTAGATAACTAGCCTATTATATTAGATGATAATTAGTCTTATAGTAGTATTGATTTGAACTAGGTGTTCAATGCCAAATTGATAACACATGAATATGCCTTAATTTGCTTTTCTAATACAAGTATTGCAAACTATATTATCAAGGTGCATAACAACAATAATTTTGTACTATTATTTAATGATGTCTCTATGCATTAAGATGAGGACAACTAGCACATAAAAGCAATTTCAAGAAAATTCCTTTCTAGTATAATAGACCTCATGACCATGATTTTTGACACTTTTTGATGCAACAAATTGAATTAACTAAGAATTTACATAGTTAGTCATTCATCTAAAATCATGGAATTAACACACACACACACACACACACACACACATATATATATATATATTGGTGGAAGGGGTTTTGAAAGGGCCCCAAAACTTTTACAATGAGAGACTCAAATGAGACAAGATCCATAAGAGAATCAAATTTGAATATTCTCACCCAAGCAAGGTTGCCACTTAGACAAGAAATTCAAAAAAGAACAACTCCCACCAAAGTAGGGAAATCTTGCCCAAACAAGAGAAATTAAAATTTGAAAATAACCCCTCATTGAGGGGTCTCTCTAGGATGAGCACATAGGGCATGGACCATTTGCACAGGAAGGGCCCATGTAGATTACAACTAAAATCTAGAATGAAGAAAGTCTTCACATAGGAAAGGCCCATGCATGGGTTGGAAATACAAGAAGATTCAAACAAGAGAAACACTTTCATGGAGAAATATTTTCCTACTTATAGAGAAAATTCACAATAAAAATCTTGCTCAAGAGAAATAAATAGAGTTTCCCACTTGGGAGAAACTACACGATCAAGGAAAGCCTACATAGGATGGTCTTTTGAAGGCCTAGAAATTGGAACCTACAAAAAGAAAAAGAATGCACATAAAGAGCAGAAGGCCTAGAATCTACCATTAAAAGCCCAACCTAAAAGTAGCTACAATATTGTCTCTCCTACATACATTAAAAATGTGGTCCCCCATCCAAAGACCATAAAATATGTAGATAATAGAATCCCTAAGCCATTTTACACATTGGGCGAACATGAAGCTAAACCTACAATCAAAAGTCAATATCAGGAGAGGTAAATAGAAAGCCACCACTACGAACAATGAAAGCCTAAGGTCTCCTCTCCAAATTCCAAAAAACCCATAGGGAAGAGTTCTATAAAACCATCTCCCAAACCAAACAAAACCAAAATCCCCCCAACACCAACCCATATCAAAGAAAGAAACACCACATACACCTAACTAGTTTGCAACACCCATAGATAAAATAGAAATAACACTTCTTGGGAGGCCCTAGGAAGACATAAATAAGGCTATAAAAACACACTAGACACTAGGAAGAAAAGGGAAAGTCCTGACATGCCTAGAAAGACAAGAAATTTTCTTAGAAAATCCTTAGATCTGAATCCAAGGAGGGAGCAAGAAATTTGAAATGGTGACCTCTTTCCCAGAGTGGGAGGTCTTCCCACTCCACTCTCCCATGGAATTAACATATTATTAGTTTCTAATAAAATCATATTGACATCAATTATAACATCTACTTAGCAAGAAATTTTCACTATTTCAAAATGAGAAAAGCTATCGTAGTATACAATAGTATATTTGCACTTTTCATGCAACCTTCTTCTAGAAAATAAGAAACATCAATTAATTTTAGGTACCCTAGTTTGCTTCACAGGGTCTCAAAGGTCTTCAAATACTAATTTATCATTAGCCACTACGTATAATTCCACCAAGTCTCAATTTTTAAGCCAAAGTTATAGACCATGATTTCTCTTGTAATACAAACTTATTTCAAGAAAAACATTTGTCTAGTTAGGTTCACAATATGATACATTAAACCAACCTTTTTGAATAGCTACTATTTGTGAGTTCTCCTGCTCCCCCGCTCCCAGTTTATTTTTTTTAACTAGCCTCCAAACATAGAAAATAAACACTCTTCTCCTAACTCGCACTACACATGAGAAATTCATTTCTAGGGCTTGGACATAGACCTAGGGTTTCACAATATAAACAGTGCAAGCCTGAGATCACTAAAAGAGGGGGGAGGAGATATATCTTTATATCTATCTTGGAAGAGAGGAGATACATATTTTATCTAAGAGATATTTATCCAAACAATTTATCAGGACAGGTCATTGAGGAGAGCTTTCAAGACTTGGAGATTTCCCTCAGAGATCATGTGTATGGTGAAGCCCTGATGGATTGAAGAGCACAAAATCCATTATTTCAAAAATAGATACAAGCTTTGATCCATAGCTTTGGAGCAAAGAGGACGAGAGTCCTTGGCCTCTTGCCATGCTTAGCTTAGGGTTATAGACATTAGATTCATTATTTTAGCATATCATTAGCATAGCATCATTTCATTCATTCACACTCATAGCATTAGTCTAATTTGCACTTGATTTAATTTGTTATATTCAGTACTAACAACCTCATTCTAGGAGGTATTCCTGAACATCTAAGCGTGTGTTGTTGTTTCATTGCTTATAGGGCCAGGGTTCCACATAATCCCAACCATACGAGCAGCAAGGGATCCTCTAAAAAGGCCTAGAGAAGGAGGCATCTATAAGCCCTCATACATTTCCATGTGCAAAAATGAGAAGCTTTTTTTAAAGTGCACCACCTATTTGTCAAAGAGGCTCTCTTTCCTTTTTTTACCTTATTGTATCTGGTTATTCCTTTTTTTTTTTTCTTCAATTTCACTGGGTTTTTAATACATTGTAAGTAACATAAAAAAAGAGCGGTGCATGCGTCCTAGGGTCGCTACACTATTAACCCTGCAATATTTGAAATATATTTCAAGTCTTTTGTAGTATAATAACAAGTATGAAATATATATGTGTACTTGGAGAATATGGTTTTTAGGTGTCATTTATTCCACTAAAATCATACATATTTACTAACATTAAGAGATCATGTTATTGGACAAAAATGTAAATTCTAAGGCATCAACTATATATCTATATATCAATAATAAAAGTTTATATATATACATTTTTAACAGGAACTACAAGGGTATATTCTTTCATCATTTGGTGCTTGGAAATAATATCACCATATTTTTAGATTTTCAAAAATTAAATCAATAGTATTAAAAACCCATAAAGTATTGACTATATACTTAGGATAGGTACATACAAGGGTTTGATACTTACTAAGAGCTTAATCCAATACTATACAAGGTTTACAATCAATAATACTTAAGACCCTTTTATGTTGGATTTCAAACCAATTTCTAAAAATAAAAAAAAGCATTCCATCCACTCAAATATTATATATAAATTTTAAAAAGGTCGAAAGAGAGAGGTATGGGGGGATATTTGTGGGAAAAGTGATATATCATACAACTACATGAATTGAACAAGATACAACAAAATACTCAATCTAAGACAAAAAATCAATAATTATGCAATCTGAGTTGAAACTATCCTTATCTAAGCAAAAAATTAAGGGAGAGATTTCAATAACATGCTACAATAAGATCATCCACAAAAAACATGAGCCAAGGTAAATGCTAATACAACAACATAAATTACTTGACACCTATGGCATAAAGGACCAAAATATCCACTATTTTTTCAATGAAAAAACTAAAATTTATTAAATAGAAACTAAATTACATAGTCACAAGGCCTTCCATATATGGGTTGTAGCCTAGAAGTGCCTCTAGATATACATGCCTATAATCCTATGGAGGCTAAATTTCCAATTAGAGAATAAAAACAATTTACATAAAAGGGCATTGCTACACCTAAGCATTGAATGACATATTAGAGGAGGACTCCTCAAAACTACAATAAGATAAACCATCAATGTATTTTCCTTTTATACAATATATACTCTCAAAATTGTATTTGAGAGGTATTAATTTTCAATGGAAATTACAAATTATTGTAGCTCCACCATATCATCCTGCCAATATCCACTATTAATTATCTATCTTATCCCTAACTACATACATAGAGATTCAAACAACTCCTAATCATGAAACATTTAGGTCTTCATTCTTCATGTGCATAATTACTCCCTTATCCTAATAGATGCCATGTTGGTACTACTTCCTTATCCATCATTGGAGTAACCCTATAAAAGCAAAATCTATAAGTCCATATAATATTCCCCTAAGTTTTTCCCTACCATAATCCCACCAACGATGACCTCTCTCTATTTGCTAGCTAGCCAACTTATCTGCAACTTTGTTATTATCTCTCATCACATGGATAAATTTCTATACCCTATTTTTAAACACATAATATTATCCAAGATCCACTAGATATTCCATTCTATTTCCTCTCATCCTGCTTGCTCAACATACTGATTAGGACTTGAGAGTCAGACTCCACCTTAATTCTTGAGTATCCTTTTTTAATATCCATGGCCAAGCCTTCATAAATAGCCATGTACTCAGACACCATGTTTCTATTCCTCCCAATGCCTTTATGAAAGCCAAAAACCATATCCCTTTCATATGTATGACCCACCACTTCAATACCCACCTCCCCTAGATTGTCACGAGAAACACCATCAGTGTTAACCTTAACCCAATCCATCAGTGATGGCTTCCACTACCCTCCCTTGTATAAATTTTTAGAAGGAGGAACCTTATTTACTCCCAAGATCCAATTCCATAAATATTGGGACTAAAACCACCCAAGGATCATAATCCCAAGAAGATTCATTAACTCCTCATCTATGAGCACAAGCTAGGAACCTTTGATTCCTCTTACAACCTCTCTAATATTGATAAAAAATTTAAGATATTTGACTCCCTATATGAGAAATCATCACAAAAAATATGTTTGTTATGCTTCAACCACACCTGCCACATAGTGAAGGTCTTAAAATAATATATTAGAAGGGTAGACTGTCCACCTATCCCTTAGAACCCCACAAATCAAAGAACTACTCCAATGAGACATCACCAAGTTAGGGCAAATTAAAAATCCTTTTGCCTTGCTCCTAGATCCAACTAGCAAATGGAAATCAAAATAGAAGGTGATCCATATGTTCTCTTACTTCATAACAAAGCACACACCATTATGGATCCACAAATCTCCTCTTACAAAGATTATTCTAAGTCAAAATCCTATTTTGAATGGCTAACCAAATAAAAATGTTGACTTTCATCTAGATATTTGAATTCCATACCTTCTTCCAAATCACCCCTCCCTACCCAATCCCTCTGTGAGCTAGTCATACCCCATCTTGATGGAATACTATCTATTTCCTTTATCTCTCCATCCCAAAGAGTCATCTTCTAGCCATGAGCACTGCCTTTGATCCAAAATAGTCCTTAGACTATTTCTATCTTCTTTAGGTATCTATCTCCAATAGGAGAGGTCTTTCCACCTTCTCAAACCTATTCCCCCTTCATATTCCTCCTAAAAGTCCTTAACATAGACCCAATTTGCATTTTTAAAAATATTTGTAGCATCACTTAGGTTCGAGAAATATGCAGTAATTGGTTGGTATTGATCCCACTCATCATTCCAAAATTTTATATTTCTCCCCTTTTTGACTTTCCAAAATAGCCCTATATTAATAATAGTACTATAATTTTTAATTTCAATCCAAATTATGGACCCTCTTGTTAAAGGGGAGGCCATAAAATGGTTCCACCCCAACCTCATACTTCATAGATAAAAACTTTGACCTAAGGTTATATTGGTCCAACATCCAATTCCACAACAATTTAGCCGATAAATCCAAGTTTTTATTAGCCAATCTATGTATACCCAAACCCTCCTTTATTTAGTGGAAGGCAAACCAAATCCCACTTTACCAAACTCTATTTATTTTTCAATTTTGAGCCTCCCCAAAGAAAGTCCCTCAAAAGTTTATCAATATCCTTAACACAGTGCTTAGGACCAATCATAGTCATAAATTGAAAGACCAAAATAGCCTATAACACTGATTTTATTAGAGTCAATATTTTCCCCAAGAAGATTCATCGATGGGTCTAATTATTTAATTTACATAAAATTTTATCTATAAGAGTCCTACAAGTTTCTTTTCCAAGATGTGTTCCTACCATTGGAAGCCTGAGGTATTTAAATGGGATTACACCTTTCTTGAAATTTAAAATATTAAGGATAAGAGTTTGCACCCTATTATCAACATTGAAAAATAAAACCTTAGACTTATATTCATTGATAATTTGACCCAAAGCTCTCTTGTATAGATCCAAACATCTTCTAAACCCCTTGGTCTCCTTGATCTTTGCTATCTTCATACAAGTAAAATCATCCACAAATTGTAGATGTGTCAAAGGCATGATCCCCTAAACACTACAAAACCTTTTATTTTATAGGATTCCCTAGCTTTGTGGATGGTCCTAAATAGGTATTCTACCTGAATAATAAACAAGTAAGGAGACAAAGGGTCTCGCTATCTTAGGCCTGTAATTACCCTAAACTACTCTAATAAGACACCATTTATCAAGATCGAGTAAGCAAGATTGGAAAAGCAAGTTCCCACCCAATTGATCCACCTATCCTTGAATCCAAATTTTTGTAGAACTTTAGTCAAAAAATATAATCAACTTGGTCATAGAATTTGGATATATCTAGTATAATAAACATATTACTTTCTTTACTAAGTCTCATGGAGTGAGTAACTTCCTATGCTAATATAATATGGATCATGATTTATCTTCCTTGAACAAATCCACCCTATTCCTCAGATATAATGGCTAGTAAAACCACCTTCAAATGCTCTACCAACACCTTAGAAATAATATTATATATACAATTATAGAGGGAAGCCCTAAACTATTTTAGAATAAGAGTTATAAAGTACAGTTCATAGCTCTTAAGACAAATTTAGACCTTTTGGCCTCTTTGACTACTTGTAGTATTTCCTCCCACAACTCCTCCCACATAAATTAAAATAATTCAAATGGAAACTCATTTGGTCCTAGAGTTTTAGCTTTTTTCATCTCAAATACTACCATTTACACTTCCTCCAAAGACACCTCTTTGGATAGGAACAAATTTTGCTCGATCGAGATATAGGGAGGAATCAACTCCAATATGTATCACTATGCCTCATAATCCAAAGGAACATTCAAAATAATATCATATAAGTACCTTCTTTCTTCCTCATGTATCTCACTCCATGTCCTTATGACCTACCCCCTTTCATGGGTTGGAGACTTGATAAAATTAAACTCCTTTCTAGCCATGGTTGATCGATGGGAATTTTTTGTATTTCTATCCCCCTCCCTCATCTAGGTGATTCTAGACTTTTGTTTTTAGTTTACCCACTCCTTTCACTCACATTCCTAGATATTCATTAGTGCCTTTGTCTCCTAGGTTAATAAATCCTAAGATAGACCTTCCAAATGAATCCTCTTAGTCACTTGCTTAAGATTCTACACTACCTCTTGGGACTCTTGCTCAATATTCCCAAAAACTAAATGGTTCCATTCTTTTAGCCTCTCTTTCACATACTACAATATTTTTAAAAATATAAACATTGTAGTTCTAAATCTTGGGCATCCCTACATCCAACATCTAAGGATAAAATCCTTGAAACCCCCATGGTTGAGCTAGGCAAATTGAAATAAAAAAGGGTCATTCCATGATTTAATCCAAATCAAGACATCAAGAGAGATTGACCAATGATTAGATCCCAAAAAATATAGAATATCTAAGTACAACACTATTCCTCTTGCTACCTAGGAGTCTTAAAATAAAAAATAATCTAATCTTTCCTGGATATGGTCCAAGTTTAGTCTCCTATTACTCTAGGTGAACAAGTAACCTTTCAAAACCACATCTCTAAGAACTAACCTATCCATTTATTCAATGAACAAACAAACCCCTATGTATATGACTCTAGAGCCTCCCTGATTTTCATCCAATAAAGCAATGACAATAAAATCCCCTCTATCTATTTGAAACATTTCCTCCCCTCTTTCTAAAATTACCTCCATTTCCCTCCATTGCTCCACCTTTTCTTTTATAGTAGTCGGAGCATAAAAGTTAACTATTTGAAAGGGAGATGCATTTGAAAGTAGATACCCTATTATCTCAAAAATTCTTGTAGCTACCATTGCATCCACAACCTCTATCTTCCTAGGATCCTATTGTTGCCATCACACAACTTACCCCAATTTGGGGACCCACTTGAAATTTTGGATTTGATTTAGAAAATTGCTTACACCAATATTTTTAATTTATTTTTATTACATTGAGGTTTTAAAATTGTTTGCATTTTGTATTTTGAAGACTCAGATTTAATTACAGTAATTTGGATTGAATATTTTTGAATATTTACATATAATTTGCATTATTCTGGATTGAATATTTCAGAAAATTTGAGCTTCAAAATTTTTTCAAAGGTTTTAAAAATTTAAATTTCATTTTAGGGTTATTCAAATGTATCACTTTTGCCCTACAATTTGATGAAAATTTAAAATGGCCATAAATCTTGCCACAAACCTCCGATTGAGATGATTCAAAAACTGGTAAAAATAGCTTGAGCTTATCTTTGCAATGGTACTAGATTTTTAGAATTTTAGATGTGAATTATTTTCTAAAATAGCAATTTCCCAAAAATGGTTTGTGAACTTCTAAATACGATATCTCATGATACATAATGAATTTTTGACTTTGATACCCATTTGGCCCATTTAGACACATGCAACATTACATGAAATTCTAGGTAATTTCAATTTTGACCTATTTTTCAAGTCACATGAATGAAGCAGGTGAAATCCAAAAATTCTCAAATATGTGGGATCAATGAAAGACAAGGAGAAATTCATAAATTCTCTAGGTTCAATGGAAGAGAATGAAATTTCCAATATATGCTTTAAATGGGGTGGATTCCATATTCCTTTGTAAATGGCATGATGAAAATAAAAAGCTTTGAAAAGTTAAATTTACACAAAATTATCGAAATCCTTGAAATAATGGAAAAACACCAATACATGAGAAAAGGAGAAAATGAGCACAAATAAGATTTCCTTATTCCTTTGTAAGTTTAGTGCAAAAGAGAATGAGGTTTCTTTACAAAGTTAGAGCAAACGATATTTCTCATAAAAATATCGCTAAAAATGAGATTTCAGGAGAAATGAGTTTTCTTTTTAAATTAGCACAAACAAGATTTCACTAAAAAATGAGATTTTGGGAGAAATGAGTTTTCTTTGGAAAGTTAGCACAAACAAGATTTCGTTAAAAAATGAGATTTCAAGAGAAATGAGTTTTCTTTGCAAAGTTAGCATAAACAAGATTTCTCGAGAAAACAAGATTTTTCTAAAAAATGAGATTTCAGGAGAAATGAGTTTCTTTTGCAAAGTTAGCACAAACAAGATTTCGCTAAAAAAAAGGTTCCTAGAGAAAATAAGATTTCCTCACTCCTTTGTAAGTTGAGCACATTTCAAATTTTCTTCATATAAGAGTGCGGATTTGAGATTTTATTGTATTTTCATTAATTGAGTGCAAATAAGATTGCGCAAGATTCTTTGTAAAATGAGAAAATAAGATTTCCTCACTCATTTGTAAGTTAAGCACATTTCATATTTCCTTCATATAAGAGTATGTATTTGAGATTTTATTGTATTTCCATTAAATGAGCGCAAACAAGATTTCATGCGATTCTTTGTAAAGTGAGAGAAAATCAAAATTTCTTATTCCTTTGTAAAGTGAGCAAAAATGAGATTTCTTTGAAAGCCAAGCGATCTCAAGATAAAGGGTTATCAAATAGATCGTGCGGTCACCACTTCTTGCTCATCACTCGGATTCAATCTTGCCCGTCCTTTTTTTGATTAATTCAACTTCATAACCCTAAAGCCTTGAATTTTAATTAATGAAGAAAACCTTAGGCAAAGATTTTAATTAATTAAAATAATTAAGTTCTAAACCTTAGATTTGGACTTAATACTTTTGGATATTTTGATTAATGAGAAATATTATCATAAAAACCCTAGTATTAAGTTTAATACTTTGGCATTAAAAATTGAAATGGATTATTAATATAAATATAATAATGTGAACCTAAAATTAAAAGCAAAACCTTAGAAAATAATAGAAAATTAAAAATTTAAAGGGATTATAATGTCAAACATTAGAAAATCAATTAATAAATTTAATAATAATCAATATTAATAATAGTAATAGCAATAAAATAAAAATTTCCACCATAGTTTTAACTCAATCTTTTATTTTGTGTTGTTGGTAATTGAACTAGAAAAGGGGGAAGATGAAGTGTTAGACAAGGAGATGAAATGCTAGATCGAGAAGATGAAACAATGGGATCTAGAAGCTTCTAGAATGATCTAGGTAAGATCTACCATGGATCATCACTTCTAGAACAAAGAACGGTTTAGATTGAAGCTTAGCCAGTTAGAAGCCATTAAAGTTGAGTAAGTTGCAAAAACTAGCCGAAGAGAATGAGAGTCGAAGGATGAAGAAGATCTATAGGTGACCGAACTAGGCCATGAAAGATATCAAAATATGAAGCATTGGGGCTACATTCATTGAACCTAGACCTAATTTCAAACCACCTAGAGCATGATGATTCAACTACCCTATCTTCAGAGAGAAGCTTTCAAGGCAGTTATAGAAATCAATGGCTGAAATTGTAGATCTAAATCAAGAAGAACCTCAAGATGACACATCATCTATCTAGACAATGACATACAACTCATCTACCATTGTAAACCACCATAATACAACTATAAAACTATTGTAAAACACTAAAATTTGAAATTGTAAGGCTATAAATAGCCATTGAGACCCCATTTCAAAGGGTTGGATGCCATTTTAGCGATAGATATTTTAGGAGTTTTCTATTTTCTTTTGTAGTTTCATGAGCATCTGCACCCCTGGCATTGTACTTGGAGAGTTGTATTTGCAATCATCTATAGCAAGCAATTATGAGATTGTAATCATTGAACATCTTTATTAATACAAAGTATTGTGATTCTTGGTGTAATCTATGCATGATGATGGTGGTTGCATTTGAGTTAATCCTAGTATTTTGTACCCTTTCCCTTTGAATATGACACCATATTAGTTTAGATTGTGTGAATATTGATCAGGCTAAGACTGGTTGATTTAGAGTTGGCTGCTGCAATAGATTCTTTGCAAGGCTTCAATATTATAATGGTTTGTTTTGTTTTCTTTCTATAACCCTTTACTTTTAATTTTCTTTGATAATCAAGTAGATTAGAAGTAGTTTAATTTGATGTTCTGAAGCTTTCCTTTCATGAACATGTACTGTATTATTCTAAGTCTTCAAAATATCTTTTGAATGAATCTAAAAATCATAATTAGAAGGTAGCAGGCCTAGAATCTTGCTCTTGATGTACAATTCACTATGAAATTTATCAAGAATAGGACAATTGATATTTGATAATTGTAGTAGATCGAACTTGAATTTAGACCCTAAAATTAGAATTAATCACTCACCCTTGTAATAGTTACATGTAGCCTTGAATATTCTAGATATCTTCTTTATTTTTATTTTTGAATTATTGAATAATAGGTTAGACCAACCTTACAAAAAACTTGGAAAAATTGATTATTTCCTTTCAATAAATGACTTCTCGAATGAGTCCTAGTTGTTGGTATATGTTTGCAATTGGGTAGATATATCACTCTATAGGAAATAGTGCTAGAATGAGGGCTTGTAACTAATTAACCAAAATTTAGGCTGAATTATGTAATTCTAATACAATAGCTCTAAATTGAATTCTAAGATATTCCATTTATTGTTACTCTTTATTTTTATTGTCTTAGTTTTCTTTGAATTTTGGATATTTGAAATTGTTATATCTTTCATGCATACTATATTTGCTTGATTGTTAAAGCTGAAACCAACTATTATTATCACCAGGTCTAAGGCCTCTAAAAGTGATACTGAATTTCATAGTCTTTCCCCTCCTAGAAGACCCAAAAAAGAAAAAGGTGAGTCAAGCACTCTTCCTCCTATTAATACTTCATCACAATCCATCATACCATATATTGATCCATTTGTCACCCCCTTAAGCACCCCAATGGTAGCATTTGCACCCTGGTTAGGTGGTAGTAGTCCATTGAGTATTCTTGGACCCGCCCATGATATGCCAAAGAATGTAGAGAGATATTTACCTAGGTACAGACATGATGGAGCTAGAATAGTTGAAGAACACATTCAAGCATATAAATATGCTTTGATCAGATTGTAGGTTGAACATGAAGATGTTGCTTGTAGGATGTTCCCTCTTACATTGGATGAACTAGCATATGATTGGTACATCAGTCTACCTACTAATTCTATCACTTCTTGGGCTGATTTAGAAGCAACATTTGTTAGTCAATTTAGATTACCCATAGACCCTGCTATCATATATCATCAATTTGCAGTAGCTAGAAGGGAGCCCAATGAGCCTCTAAGGCTATTCAATACCAGATTCCATAAGTTGTATAATAGGTTGACTCCACCCTACACACTTAATGTTGATGCAATTGTACAAATGTACTTTAGAGCTTTAGATCCTCTTACATCCATGTTTTTAAGGAGAGCACCTTATATTACCACTCTACCCATGGTATATAGTGAGGCCTTGATCGTAGAACAACAATTAATACCTCAAGGTTTTGGAATAGGTCAATTACCTTCACTAGGATAGCCAGGTGCATTCAATCAAGTTCCAATGATTAATCAAGCCCTTACACAACATATGTCAATGCTAAATACCCTACCATATGCAAATTTTAATTAGTCGTATAATCCTATTACCACTCCCACCCATCCTATTACTCCACCATATTTAGATAACCAATTTACTACTCATAAGAATGTTGAAACTAATGTGCATAATGCACCTACATTTTTAAATACTACCCCTACTCAGAATATACCAACATTTCCAAATGCTAATCCTAATAAGAATATCCCAATATTTTTAAATGCTACTCAAAATCAAAATATACTTACCTTCTTGAATCCCATTATAGCCAATAATAATACTACAAATCAGGCTAATACAAACCAAACTATCAATAATACCAATTCATAACTTGGATAATCTACAAATATTAGTCTAAAATATTAGCAATGATATGGTTCAATTACAGAAGTAGGTACCTCAAAATCCTCCTCCCAATAATCCAACTTTGAATAGGAACTTAATTTACAACCATATGGAACACTCATCCAAATAATGGAGGAGTACCCAATCCAATTGCCAACCAGCCCAACACTACTACCAATCAAAATTAGGCTAATACCATAGTCAATATTTTTGACTTGGCCTTAAATAATTGGTGTAGAGTGCATTCCACTACACAACATAGTGAAAATGATTGTCCTAAATTCAAAATAGCTTTAGATATACTTCAAAAAGAAATGGAAAGCATGGAATTAGTGCCTAATGATGATAATGCTAATCAAGCTAGCACTAGTAAGGGAACAACCCTAGTAGTGGAAACCTTTGAATCTTTAGAAGGAGATGAAGAAGGATATGATGGATCCTTGGAAGAAGAAGTACAAGCCTATAGATAGTTCAAAAGGGGAAATCATAATTATATGCTTAGAAGCAAAGGTAAAGCTCCTCTCACTTCTTCCACTCCACCAAATAGTACCATTGTTCCTCCTGATGCTCAAGCTAATAATAATCCCAATCCACCTAAGGCCAATGTCCCACCACCACCACACAAGGGCTTAGAATAGGATAAACCTGCATATAACATTGTAGAAGATTTGAAGAAAACAAAAGCAAACATATCCTTGTTTGATGTTGCCCAGCTTACTGACCAACAAGAATTGCTAATAAAAGCATTTAGTGATCAAAACAAAATTGAATCCAAGAAAACCATGGATGCCCAATTTGTATCACGAAAATATAAAGGGGAAGCCCCTCCTTTCCTCTTGACTATTAGAATTGCAGGTAAGAATTTGCATAATTATCTTGTTGACTCAGGAGCCTCAGGTAATGTCATGCCACATGTTGTTTGCCAAAGGTTAGGTTTGAAACCTACTCCTTCTAATAGAGTGGTAGTACAGTTGGATAAAACAAAAGTTAATGTGGTTGGAATGCTAAAACATGTTCATATACAGTTAGCATCATAGACATACAAGTTGTAGATATCCCATATGGATATGGAATGCTATTAAGTAGGGACTGGTCAAGGAATCTGAATGGATATATGGCCACTAATTTCTCTCACATGTGGTTGCCTTGGAGAGGAGTTGCAAACTAGATTAGAATAGAAAGAGAACCAAGACTTAAAGAGCTCATTACATATTACAATAAAACCAATGAAGTTCTCTATAATGAATCAGAATTAGGAGTCTACACTCTTGAAACTAAGTATATCATAGATAAGTCTGAAACTAAGATATCACCAAGTGAGCAAAGTAAAGATGAAAATCTAGTTTGGAATCTTAAGTTTGATGGATCCAAGTCTAGGTAAGGTAGTGGAGCAGGAGTTGAGCTAATTAGTCCCAAAGGAAAGTCTTGTCTAGCAGCCTATAGATTATAGTTTCCTTGTACTTACAATACTACAAAATATGAAGCATTGATATATGGACTACAATTAGCTCTAAGAAAGAATATTAAGTGCTTAAAAGTACTAGGAGATTCTGAGTTGGTGGTTAAACAAGTGAAAATTCAATATGCTTGCCATGATAAAAGGTTGATCCACTATAGAAATAGAGTAAGAGATTTAATTGATGAATTTCATGCCTTTAATATTAAACTGATTTCTAGAAAGAGCAATAGAATTGCAGATTCTTTGGCAGTGGTAGCAAGTACATTGAAACCCATGGATAATAGGAAACTTAAGAAATTTTTCATAGAATTAGTAGCTTGCCCATCCATACCTGATAATGTATAAAATTTCCAAGTGTTTGAAGATGATAGACATATTTTTAATTTTGTTACTAATTCTGGTATTTTTGAAAACTAGGTTATTGATGAAGATGAAAGGATACAAGATGAAGCAGAAGAAGACCAAGAGGTAAAATTGAAAATAAATTCAATCCCTAAAGGTATGGTCTCTCTTGAAAAACTATTTGATATTGATTATAAAAGTAAGAAATGCAGTAAAGTTTCATTTCAAAATGATGCATGTGATACTGTTAATATAGGGACTAGTGAAAATCCACAGAATGTGTTAATAGGAAAAGCTTGCACTAGTCAAGAAAAAGAAGGAATTATACAAGCTCTTAAATATTATGGAGATATCATAGCTTGGAGCTATGAAGATCTAAAAACATATAATCAAAACATTATAACTCATACTATCCCTTTGAAACTAGAAACAAAGCCATTTAGGCAAAAACAAAGGCCTATTAATCCATTGTTAGAACCCCTTATCCAAAAGGAAGTTCAAAAGATCTTAGATGCATGCATTATCTTTCCCATTAGGCATTCCACCTGGGTAGCTAATATAGTACCTATTCGAAATAAAACTAGAGAAATTCACCTATGCATTGACTTTAGGAATCTTAATAAGGCTTCTCAGAAAGATAATTATCCTTTGCCTTCCATAGATCACATTTTACAAATGGTAAATGGATCTGAAATGATGTCTTTCTTAGATGGATATTTTGGATATAACCAAATTATGATAGATCCTAAGGATAGAATGAAGACCACATTTACCACTAAATGGGGAACCTTCGCTTATAGGAGAATGCCCTTTGGATTGATTAACATAGGTGCTACTTTTCAAAGAGCAATGGATTATGCTTTTAGAGACCTAATTGGAAAATGCATAGTCATCTATGTTGATGATATTCCTATGTTTTCAAAGAAATGTGCTAATCATGTTAATGATTTAAGAAAAGTATTCCAAAAATGTAGAGAACATGGTATCTCATTAAATCCTAAGAAATACATTTTTGGAGTAACTGAAGGAAAACTCTTAGGTCATGTTATTTCTAAATATGGTATTTCAATTGACCCTAAAAGAGTAGAGGCAATACATAAAATTCCTCTCCCAGGTAGTAAGAAAGAACTAAGATCATTTTTTGGAAAGATTAATTTTGTTAGAAAATTCATCTCAGGATTTATAGAGATAGTCAGGCCATTGAATGATATGCTTAAGAAATATGCTGACATTACTTGGACTTATAAATCCCAAGCAACCTTTCAAGGAATTAAAGATGCTATATCCAATGCTCCAGTTTTAGTGAGCCCTGATTACACACAACCATTCTACATCTATTCTTTTGCTTCTAAACATTCAACTGCTAGTGTCTTAACACAAAAAAATAAAAATAATGAAGAAAAAACAATAGCCTTTATGAGCTCCCCATTAAAATATGCCCAACTAAAATATACAGTTATTGATAAATAAGCATATGCTTTAGTAAAGGCAGTGAAGAAATTTAGGCATTATATTCTACACAATAGGATATTTGCAATTGTGCCAGACCCAACTATTAAAACCATGCTAATGCAAAATGAATTAGGAGAAAGAAGAGGTAAATGGATGACAACCTTACAAGAATTTGATTTAGAAATCCAACCTATGAAATTGGTTAGAGGTCAAGGACTAAGTAAAACTTTAGCTGAAATTGATCCTCAAATCCTCTGCCAACAATATTCTATGGATGACATCACAACTGATGAATGGTACCAAGATATTGTGTACTACCTATTGAATAATAAATGCCCAAATCATTTCAATGCTACTCAAAGAAGAGCATTACGTCTAAAGAGTGCTAATTTCATGATCAAAGTAGGTGTTCTATATAGAAGAAACCATGAAGAGATCTATCTTAGATGTTTAAATAAAGATGAAGCTACTCAAGTCCTTAATGAATTTCATGGTAAATATGGAACTAGACATGGTTCAACCAATGCCACTGCACATCAAATATTGAGAGCTAGATACTACTGGCCTCATATTTTTAAGGATATCCATGCCCATGTTAGATCTTGTCATACCTTCCAGATTGTTGCAAATAGAGAAAGAAATGCTTCCATGCCCTTACAACCAATATTTGAGGCTCATCCTTTTTCCCAATGGGGATTAGACTTTGTAGGAGTCATAAATCCAAATTCTTCAGACAGTCACAAATACATTTTAACTACAATTGACTATTGCACTCATTGGATAGAAGCTCAGGCCACTAAGAATTGTACTACATAAGTTGTGATTAAATTTCTTGAAGAACATATTATCACTAGGTTTGGAATACCTTACTCCATAGTTTGTGATAATGGTTCAGCCTTTACCTCACTTCAGTTTGTAGAATGGGCCTATGATAACAAAGTAACCATAAAATTTTCTTCTAACTACTATCCATAAGGAAATGGTTTAGCTGAGTCTACCAATAAGAGCTTATTGACAATAATCAAGAAACTCCTAGAAAGAAATCCTAGAGATTGGCACAATAAACTCAAATATGCTTTGTGGGAAGATAGGACAAGAATAAAAGCTTCAATAGGTACATCACCCTATCATTTGGTATATGGCCAAGATCCCATATTTCCCACCAATTTGAAATTGTTGACACTGTAGTTCATGAAATATTATTTAGAAGTTGATGATAAAGTAGAAGCTAGGCTGACTAACTTGATGAATTTAGATGAAAAGAGAGAGGATGCCCTGCAACACTTTAGTAAACACCAAGGGATAGTTAAGATATGGTTTGATAAAAGAGCTAAAATTAAAGCCTTTAGAATTTTTAACTTAGTCTTACTATGGGATAAAGCACATGAAAAGAAAGGAGACCATGATAAATTTGATAACCTCTGGTTAGGTCCCTACCAAATTTTAGAGATACTTGGAGAAAATACCTTTAGATTGAAGAATCTGAGTGGAGAAGACATCCCTTTGCCTATCAATGGGAAATTCCTAAAGCATTACTTTCATCCTTGAGATAGAGTAGTAAAATAGTCATTGTACCATAGTTTCTTGTTTTGATGTACTTTATTTTACTTTGTTTTGATACAGTTTTCATTGTTTGTTTTATTTTCTCTCATTTTGAAGTTCTTTTCATGTTAAGTGTTTTAGGTGTTTGTTTGATCTTACTTATTTAATTAGTTCATTTCATTTCATGAAAGTTCATGTTTACTTTTATGCTTTCGTTTATTTTATTTTTGTGCTATGTTTCTTTCCTCAAATTTTGACAAGTGGATTCAAAATTGCAGTCAAATTTTTGTTTCTCTTAAGGAAATATCTTTATCAATTGAGGATGAATCACTTATGTTTGAAATTGAGTGAAGATTAAGGATTAGTGAATCATATTATTTGGTTGTGTTCTTTGATTATGGGGCTGAAATAGATAAAGTTGGGAGTAATGTGACATAATGTTGAAGCCTCACATTTATCAATAACCTTTAAATAATTCTTAGATCATAAGGATGAAGTCATATTGGTTTGATGATTAGGTGAAAATACATACACTCTACTTTTAGCCTTATAGATCCCTAACCCAAAAGCACACTCAATATTTGTAATTAATCAAAATACTTCTTAACAAATAAAGTTAGAAATTTTATTTATTATTTATTTTCAAATGTGGTCTACTAGCAAGGACATCACTTGCATTATCGACGATCCGGATTCAATCCCCATGGTGGATGTGTATAAGGAATATTATAAAAAAAAATGTAAGGAAGGTTAACAGTGAAAGAGCTCAACGTTTGTTAGATGATTGTTTTTTTTAATTAATTTTATTAGTATTTTAGATGCTTCTTAACACTATAAAAAATATAATTATTAATTGCATGAACCATGAGTTAGATGAATTGTGTATAATTTTTATGTAGAATTTTATCTTATAATCATTAATTTGATTTGCATTAATTATTGAATTTTGTTTAATTGTATAAAATAGGTAATTTGTTATAAAAATTTATTCATTTTATGTTTTATAAAAATATTTTCAGTGATTCTTCATAATTGGAAGTAATCGTATCATTAAAAGTTTCCTCTATATTTGATAAGGAATATAAAAGTATCCTATCCATTTACATAGGAAAACATTACCTATTTAGAGGACGAAGGGTTGCCTATATTTTCAAAGCATTTTATATACCTTACAATCGTTCTTATTTATTATAAGAGAAAATTTACATCACATTATAGACAGTAAAATGTTTTTTTTTTTTTAATATACATCTTCTAATAATCAAACTATAATTATACCCAATTCATTCACATAACATTGTTATATACTTTGTATATCTATATATTAATTATATTTTTCATTGTTATTTTTTTTTTTTTTTGCTTGAGAAAAAGGGGTTGTACTTGAGTCCCCCACCCTTGAAAAAACATAACTTTCTCCTTTAAATCTTGAAAGTTTGCAAACAAATTCAATTCTCATATCAATTGAGTTGTTATAGCTAGATACTTGCATCTTTTTTCATAAAAAAATATGAATTCTTGATTTCTATTTTCTGGATCTTCAATTTTCTTCGTAAATACAAATATTCAAAAATTCAACACCCTTATTCTTGGAATTTTTATATAGTAACCTTTCACAATATCAAACTCTACCTCTAATATCTATGCACTACTTCTTAGTAGAGTAATATTTTCAAAAATTCACATTATCATAGTTCGTTTTAGTAGCTCTAAATTGTTAGTTTTTCCTTAAGCATAAGTGCAACTATAAGAATTGCAATAAATAGTTTATCAGTCTCAAATTTTGAAATTTCATGATTAAATATTATCAAGAAATATATGCATAATAACTAAACTATGGGTCATTATATAATACAAGTGGAATTCATTTTAATCCCAAATAACCAATTAAAAAACATTTTATCATTTTAATGAGTTATGAAATGAATTTCATTCATATTATAATGACATTTTAACAAATCATAATGGTGTTATTTTAATAAATAGTTTAGCAGTCTCAAAAAGTTGAATGTTCCAATCTGCACTTTGTCACATAATCCAACCAAGAACCAATAACTCAAATATTCCATTCAACCATGAAGTCTATCTAATACGATCTTCTTCTGCTTCACCATACAAAACTTCTACTTGATTCACAAAATCATAAACCTCTTTACCAAATATAAACTATTAGTTTTCTCTAATACATGGATCTATAAATGGACCCTCTAAAATATTTTTTAATCCTCAAGAACATTATTTTAAATTTGCTCCTTTCAGATTTTTCTTGTTAGCTTCAACTAAACTTAATACTTCCTCTAACCATGGAAAAGATAATTTAACTTCACAATCCTCTATTAAAATCCCTCTATTGGCCATCCTATCTATACATTTTTTCCATTCTCTTAACATATGTGTAAACCTAGATTATTCAAAATTTGTAGCAAGATCTTGTATTTCCATAATGATCTCTTGTATGTTCCATGGAGCCTTTGATTTCCTCAAAATTATATTTATTACTATTAGTGAATCACCTTTCATCCATATTATATTCCATTTCATTTGTTTGCATATTTTTAATCCTTCTAAAGCATCCCAAGCTTTAGCTTCATTATTATTATTATTTTTTGAATAATACTTCTTATGCACATCCACCATGGGGATTGAACCCGAGTCACATCACAGATAATGCAAGTGGCATCCTTGCTGGTAGACCACACTCATGAGGATTTAGCTTCATTATTTGTCTTAAATCCACTATTGAAATTGCCATGTGATAAAATGTTACTTCTATTATTTTTATTATTTTGTCTCCTCTTGCTAGTCTTGTATTTCCTTTAGAAGCTCCATCAAAATTTATGTTGACCAACTATGTTTTTTATGGTTTCCACTTTATATATTTTTTCTTCCTTTTGTTTCACTTGTACCCACAATCATAATTCTAATTGATGACTTGAATCCATATATCAAGGCTTTCTACTTCAATATTAGATATTGGGTGTCTTGAGAGGGCCAATTTAGAATCCTCTATGGCTAAAAAAATCTTCCTTTTCATAAAATCTAAATTGTTTTCCCTTCGTTTAAATATTATTCTATTCCTTTCCAACCATATAGTCCAAATTATTATATCTTTCAATGTATCCTAGATTTTTTGTAACACCTCACTTTTAAAAATGCTCTACCATTGGTTTAACCAATCTTCAATTCTACCATTCATCACTATGCATTTACCTAACATGTTAAGAATCCATTTCCATAGTTCCTATACTATTGATAAGTGTCCTAGAGATGGTCTATACTCTTCTCCTCATTTTTACATAGAACACATTGTGAGGGGCTATGAAAACCCCTTTTCATTCAGTTATCCTAGGATAAAATTTTCATGTGACCTCCTAGCCATACAAACATTTTAACTTTTGGAATTCTTGAGATATCCCAAACATCTCTTCATATTCTTGCAAAAATCTTATTTTATTGATGATTTATATTATATCCACTTCTTTTTGTGTATTCTCATGAGCTATTAAACTCCCAAATTTTTCTCCTTGGCTCCTCTTTGCATAATCATTGTTATATTTTTGCTCTAGTGCCTTCTAGCAACAATGTCTAGTATACTTGTAAAGAAATATTCTTTCTATTTGTACCTTCCTTCCTGATATTTGTACATAATATTGAATCCATATCACCATATTTATCTTGAAGTAATCTCATACATGGTTTCGAAATTGGATCTAGATTGAGTGATCTTTTATCACACCAAGTATCCATCCAAATAGATTTTTTTCTCCAGTTACCACCACCCATATTAGACCTTTAATCACTAGATCAATTGATTTTTTTTAAATTGTTCCATAGTGTAGAACCATATAGTAGTGATAATCTAGTAAATATTAAGCTTGGATCATTAAGCTTAACGTACTTAGAAAAATTCTTTCCTATTTTCTTTGACTTTCTTTATACAATCCCTAAATTACTTTTCTCCTTAGAGCTAAGTTTTCATTTGTAATAACTTGCAATCCAAGACCTCCCTTAGTTTTGTCATCACACACCTTTATCTATTTCACCAAAGGAAATTTTATTTTTTCATGTAATCCTAACCATAAAAATGATTGCATAATATAGATTAAACTTTTTTCTAATGATTTTGGAATAATATACAAGATCATATAATATGTTGGAATGACCTATAAACCTAATTTAATTAGGTATACTCTTTTTGCTAATAATAACAATCTATATTTCTATGGTGATAGTTAATTTTGAACTTTACTTATAACTAGATTCTACAATTATATTTTCATTCTTCCCTCAAATAAGGACATCCCTAGATATGTTGCTAGCAAAATTTCCTCCTTTATTTGAAATAATCTAGATATACTTGCTCTAATTCTAGCTAGAGTGTCTAGGAAGTAAATTTTATCCTTTTAACTTTTTGCCCAAATGGTCTTCATATTTCTTTAATAAGTTATTCAAAGCTCTAGCCTCATTTTCCCTGCCCTCCAAAAAGGGTTGTATCATATATAAATTTTTTATGGATGATGTTCAAATATCTAGCCTTGTCCTTCCTTTCCCTCCCAAAAAGGGTTGTATCATCTACAAACTATTGATGGATGAAGTTGTCAATGTTATTATTAGCCTTAAGTTTACTTAGTAGTCTATATTTGTATGCCTTCTTCATGTTCCTTCCCAATAACTTTGTCATGGTAATGAATAAATATGGTGACAAAAGATCTTCTTTTCTAATACCCCTCTTGGATTTAAATTATTATATTAATAGCCCATCGACCAACACTAAATGTGATACTATAGAGACACAATATTTAATCCATTTGATCCATTTCTTCCCAAATCCAATTTTTTCTAATACTGCAAAAAGAAAATACCATTTAACCCCATCATAGGCTTTATTCATATCAAGTTTTAAGATTTTTTTTTTTTGAAGGTACTAAAAGCATTACTTTATGAGCTATAATGATCCTATCCTGAATTTGTCTACCTTTCATAAATCGTCCTTTCTCTTCTAAAATAATTTGTTCTAGAAATGGTTTTAATCAATTTACCATCACTTTGGAGGTTATCTTATATTTAATATAGCATAAAGTTATGGTCCTAAATGAATCAAACAATTCTTCATCCTTAGTTTTTTGAATCAAGGTAAGATATGTTGAATTTATTTTATAAGGTATGTATTATTTTAGCCTAGATTGTTCCATTACCACCAATAAAGAGTACTTCACTATTTCCCAAATATTTTAATAAAATATTGTAGAGAATCCATCCATACCTAGGAATTTATCCTTATCAAAAGAGAAAAGAGCTTAACTAACTTCTTCTAGAGCAATAGGTTCCATCAGTTTGCTATTGTTTTAATCTATTATAATTGAAGTTACTTCTTGTAGTAGCTTATCATTAAGAAATTCAATCTCCTTTGAACCTAGAATATTATGGTAAAAAGCCTTGCTTCATTTCTTATTTTTCTCTAGTATTCAATCCAAACTCCTATTGATTTAATTCTACTAATTTTGGATATTGATCTCTATACTATTGTCATCCTATACAAAAACATTGTGTTTTTATCTCCTTATTTTAACCAAGTTCGTTTCAATTTTAATATCCAAAATTTCTCTTCCTTAACCAAAATATTATGATATTCATTAAGAAAATACCTTTCCTTTAATCTTGGATTATTATGCTCATATTTTTGAAATTTTGAAAGTTTCTCTTTTAGTTCTTTCTTCTCAAAAATATATTTGAAAGTGTTATTGTTCCATTCTTTTAATATAGATGTCATTGATTTAATTTATTTTGGAAGTGTATACAACCTACCATTTTCTAAATAATTTCATGTTTATGCTATCATATCAATAAATTGATGATGGTGTTCCACATATACTCACATTAAAAATAATATCATTTTTTGAATTCACTTACCACCATTTTTGAAGAACACAAGCTTATACTGAGAGGGGGGTGAACAGTATAAGACCACTTTTTACTTTTCTTATCCCAATCAATATTATATAATATATCAATGGCAATATCAATAGCAGAAACCAAAGCAATGTACAAATCGTCACACACACATGAGACACCAATTTACGTGGTCTCGCTCAATGTGAGCTACATCCACGGATAAAATCTTTCACTAATTTTATCAATCCAAATTCTGGGAATACCTTTCCCGATTACAATGTTTATGGGCACCAACCCAAAGGAGACACCAATCCCCTAATCTCGAGTTCGTGGGCACCAACCCACAGGAGACACCAATCCCCTAGCTCTGCTCTGGTTGGTGATCCTCTAGAAGACCTCTGCCTCCGCTGCCCTTAGCAAATGGAACTCTATCCATAGAAGACACCTGTCCTCCTTGCTCTGGCTGGAGACCTCTGTCCTCAACTCTATCACCTCCAAAGCTGGTCCTCGAATTTGCACTAAACACAGTCCTTCGGTTTAGCACAAATGTCCTCGTTCTCTTTCTCTGATCTGCACCAAACACAGTCCTTCGGTCTGGCACAAATGTGTCCTCAAATCTGGTTCACAAAAGTGGTTCACAAGCTTTCACTAAAGCTTGCTTGATCTTCACCCAAGTCTTCACCAAGACTTGTCTCAGATCTCTTTGCAAGTTCTCACTAGAACCTCCAAACGCTCCACAAGCTCAACAAAAACTTGCTCAAATCTCCAACAATCCCTCTCAATGACTTGTCCAAAACCTCTCAAGCTCTCACAAAGCCTGCCCATTATCTTCGAACGTCAAATGCACCCAACACTTTGCTTTTTCACGGCTCTTTCTCGACTTTTTCTCGCACTATCTACAAATTTTGCACTTCAACAACGCATTCAATCACTCCTCAACTCTCCAAACAACCCTCCTTTTATACTAACACTTTCAAGATCAAAACCTTGATCTTAGTCGGTTGCACAACCCTAAACTACGTCGGCTACAAACCCTAATCTTCGTCGCCCAAATTTAACTTTGTCGGCTTCACTGCCTCTACAACTCTTCTGTAGCTTCTATCATGAAACTACAACATGTCACGATATCATGACACTTTTGCAACCGTATACTGTCTTTTGGCTTTTGTCATGATATCGTGACATTTTAGCCTTTGTCGACTTCAACTAAGCTCTTGTCATGATATCGCGACACTTCTGACTTAGTCCAACATCAACTTTGCTTTTGTCATGATATCATGACATTTCTCCCTTCATCGACCTCCTTTCTCTTTGTCATGAAATCGTGACACTTCTTCTTCATAGCCTTCCTCTCGCTTTTGTCATGAAATCATGACACTTCTCCTATAGAAGACCCCGCATTCTATTTTGTCATGAAATCGTGACACTTTCTCCAACCGAACGCCCATCTCAATCTATCATGAAATCGTGACACTTTCTCTTCCTTGCACTCTTGTCTGCTTGCACTAGCGAAAATGGAACAACATGTCATGAAATCATGATGCTTTCGCCTTTGAGCTCTTCCTCCTTGAATTTGTCATGAAATCATGACACTTCTAGCTTCCGTACGTTTTCTTTGCAACCTGTCACAAAATCGCGACGCTTTCAGCTTCCGTACGACTTCTCTGCAACTTGTCACGAAATCGCGACGCTTCTCATTTCAGACTCTTCCCTTTGTTGTATGTCACGAAATCATGATAGTTCTTACTTGGAACATTTTCATCTGCAGCATGTCACGAAATCGTGACACTTTATCTTGCTTCCACTTTGTCTTCTGACTTGTCGCGAAATCGCGACACTTTTTCTCCTTAGCGCTTTTCTTTTCTTCGGGTCGCGAAAACCCGACATGTCGCGATATCGCGACACTTTTTCTCCTGGACTCTCTCTCCTGCATTATGTCACGAAATCGTGACACTTTTTCTTTCGGACTCTCTCTCCTGCAACATGTCGCGAAATCGTGACACTTTTTCGTCCGTTCAACCTTCCTTGCAATATGTCACGAAATCGTGACATTTCTGACTCGAACATTCTCTCTCCTCTTTGAGTCGCGAAACTACGACATGTCGCGATATCGCGACACTTTTCTAACTTGCTTTCTCTCTCCTACTTAAGTCGCGAAAATGCGACATGTCGCGATATCGCGACACTTTTCTAACTTGCTTTCTTTCGAACCTGTCAAGCCGTAACCTTCATCAAAACAAATTATTTTACATCAAATCAAATTCCTTCAAAAGCTTCTTGACATCAATGACAACTTATACACTTGAGCAAAGGCAATGCACCCAAGGTACCCAAAATTGCCAACAATCTCCCCCTTTGTCATTGATGGCAAACCTTTATTGAAAACACGTCTCAAGAGCCAAAACTGAAACCAACTGTGCTAACAACTGAGAAACTGTGCCCACAACCGAGAATCTTCCTTTGAAGTTTTGCTCCCCCCGACTTGAAGCTTTCCTCTTCACTTGAAGCTCTCCCCCTTACTCATATCTCTCCCCCTTTGTCATCAATGGCAAAGGGTCACCTTTGGGGCTCGGGACTAAGAATGAGCCTCTTAGCTTAGTCCCTCCCCCACCTCCCGATGAGGTGATTAATTCTGGGGTGGGAGTAAAACTCCCATTAGGCACTGATCATCATCAGCGTCTATCACTTCCTTGTCGGGCCTTCTCTTGAACTCTTTGTCCATATTCCTGTTCCTGTTCCTATTCCTGTTATCATTCCTGTTCTTTTCCATGCCTTGATCCTTGGACCTGTTCATACCACTGTTCCTGTTCCTGTACCTTGGAAGTTCAGCTCTACACTGTCTAGCCGTGTGACCTTCATTGTTGCACTTATAACAAGTAACAATGTTATTTCTTTTAGGCATACCTGTTCTTTGAATCCGCCTGTTCTGACTAACCCTGTTCTGACCAAACCTGTTATGGCTAAACCTATTCTGACCAAACCTGTTTTGGCCGAACCTGTTTTGATCAAACCTGTTCCTATTATTTACCTCGCAATAGACTGCCTTGTGCCCAAACTATTGACAAGAGTAGCAATACCCTTGAAAGAAACTAGCACTTCTGAAATTATCGTTTACCTTTTTCACTTGAGCCATGCAATGTGAAGCCATGTGACCGAACCTGTGACACGCAAAACATCTACCTTGAAATTTTCTTTTATTTGACCTCTTGGGTCCCAAAAAATTCTTCTTCTCATTCTGAATTCTATTTTCTATTTCTGCGCATCTATCATTCAAGGACTCATGATCTGAAGTACTTTCCTCATCAAACTCTCTTCCTTTTGGAGTCTCTTACTAGACTCTCCAACTTGTTCCTTGTGTGGCTTAACAAAACCAAGCCCTGTTTTATCTGTAGTCTTTCTTTGACCTTTGATGAGTGACTTAACCTTTTTGGAGCTATCTTGAAACCTGTAAAGCTTATCCTTGTACTCTTTAGTTTCTTCTTTCAAAGAAGCCATTTTCTGTTCTAATTTACTATACTCAAGAACCTTAGACTCTAACTCATCCTTGAGTTCTTGCGTCTTAGCTATAGAGAATTCAAGATTTTCTATAAGATCATCTCTCTCCATACACCATTCATCTAACTTATCCTTGAGTCTAGCATTCTTCTTTCTTTCCTTTTTCAAAGCACTAAGAGCACTACTAAGTTCACTTTCGTGATCCTTTATTTGTTTGCTTTCTGAATCATCAAAGCCTTTTTCAGATTTCTTATCACTAGAGGTGCTACCTTTTTCAAAAACCATACACGCATCTTCCTTATAGTTTTCTGAAGCATCCTCATACATACTAGAAACCAAATCATTATTTGTGCAATCATCCTCAAGGTGACCAAAATTTCCACATCTAAGACATTTCATGATAATGAATCTATGTTTCGGTTCTTCCTCCTTTTCTTGATATGAACAACATCTCATTTTCATTTTCACTTGAAGAACTTTCACTATCACTACTAGAACACTTACTTGCTTTGTCTAGGTAGAAACTCTTCTTGTGCTTGTGAGAATACCTCTTTCCTTGATTGTTGTGCTCATCTTTGTTCTTTCTGTGATGCTTGTGCTTTTCAGAATCCTTGCTCTTTGAATCCTGTTTATCTTCATCACTTTCATCCTTGGGAACAGTACAGTCTGTAGCATAATGACCAAACTTTCCGCAATTGAAACATCTTATATTTTTCACGCTTTTGTGCTTTCTAGAGAATTTGCCTTTCTTGTTGTAATATGCCTCTTCATCACTAGAAGACTCATCACTCTCTTGAAGTTGTTTACCCTTGGATTTCTTGGTAGCCTTGAAAGTCGCCTCTTTCTTGACGTCAACCTTCACTTGAGTTCTCAACTCAAATGCTGCAAGTATACTATGGAGCTCATCCTTTTTCAACTTATCCAAATCTTTAGCTTCCTCAATAGCAAAAATATTTTCACTAAATCTATTAGGAAGAGATCTTAAAATCTTATCACAAACATCATTTTCAGCAAGCTCAAGACCTAAGTCTTTCATGGAGTTAACAACCTCATCCATACGAAGCATGTAGTCACTAATATTTTCATCATCATTCATCTTGAGTTGTTCAAACATACCTTTGAAGTGTCTCAACTTGGCCTTTCCGACATTTGTATCACCTGTATGAACCACCTGCAATTGTTTCCACATTTCACTAGTTGTCTTGCAGTGAATCACTTTGGTGAGATCTGCTTTCTGTAAGCCTTTCATAATTGCATTCATTGCTTTTGAATTGCTGTGATGTAGGAGCCTTTCTTCTTTAGTATTTGGACCATGTACAGGAATAGTATACTCATCTTCAATTACTTCCCATACCTCATTACCAAGTGCCATTAGATGAACCTTCATCCTTGCACTCCAAAGACCAAAATCTGACCCATCAAGAATAGGTGCTGCATTGCCGCTTGAATAATCCATTGTGTTCTTAACCAGCTCTTCCTTCAAGCTGTTAAACTTTTCGAAGGCACCCGCTCTGATACCAATTGAAGAACACAAGCTTATACTGAGAGGGGGGGTGAACAGTATAAGACCACTTTTTACTTTTCTTATCCCAATCAATATTATATAATATATCAATGGCAATATCAATAGCAGAAACCAAAGCAATGTACAAATCGTCACACACACATGAGACACCAATTTATGTGGTCCGCTCAATGTGAGCTACATCCACGGATAAAATCTTTCACTAATTTTATCAATCCAAATTCTGGGAATACCTTTCCCGATTACAATGTTTATGGGCACCAACCCAAAGGAGACACCAATCCCCTAATCTCGAGTTCGTGGGCACCAACCCACAGGAGACACCAATCCCCTAGCTCTGCTCTAGGTCGGTGATCCTCTAGAAGACCTCTGCCTCCGCTGCCCTTAGCAAATGGAACTCTATCCATAGAAGACACCTGTCCTCCCCGCTCTGGCTGGAGACCTCTGTCCTCAACTCTATCACCTCCAAAGCTGGTCCTCGAATTTGCACTAAACACAGTCCTTCGATTTAGCACAAATGTCCTCGTTCTCTTTCTCTGATCTGCACCAAACATAGTCCTTCGGTCTGGCACAAATGTGTCCTCACATCTGGTTCACAAAAGTGGTTCACAAGCTTTCACTAAAGCTTGCTTGATCTTCACCCAAGTCTTCACCAAGACTTGTCTCAGATCTGCTTTGCAAGTTCTCACTAGAACCCAAACTCCACAAGCTCAAAAAACTTGCTCAATTTCCAACAATCCCTCTCAATGACTTGTCCAAAACCTCACAGCTCTCACAAAGCTGCCCATTATCTTGAACGTCAAAAATGCACCCAATACTTTGCTTTTCCTCTTTTCACACTTAGAGATTATTCCTACTCTCTCGACGATCGAACTTCTTGCTCTGCACACTATCTGCAAATTTTGCACTTCAACAACGCATTCAATCACTCCTCAACTCTCCAAACAACCCTCCTTTTATACTAACACTTTCAAGATCAAAACCTTGATCTTAGTCGGCTGCACAACCCTAAACTACGTCGGCTACAAACCCTAATCTTCGTCGGCCCAAATTTAACTTTGTCGGCTTCACTGCCTCTACAACTCTTCTGTAGCTTCTACCATGAAACTACAACATGTCACGATATCATGACACTTTTGCAACCGTATACTATCTTTTGGCTTTTGTCATGATATCATGACATTTTAGCCTTTGTCGACTTCAACTAAGCTCTTGTCATGATATCATGACACTTCTGACTTAGTCAGCATCAACTTTGCTTTTGTCATGATATCATGACATTTCTCCCTTCGTCGACCTCCTTTCTACTTTTGTCATGAAATCATGACACTTCTGTCTTCATAGCCTTCCTCTCTACTTTTGTCATGAAATCATGACACTTCTCCTATAGAAGACCTGCATTCTTTTTTCATGAAATCATGACACTTTCTCCAACCGAACGCTGCCATCTCAATCTGTCTCGAAATCGTGACACTTTCTCTTCCTTGCACTCTTGTCTCCTTGCACTAGCGAAACAGTGAAGTTCGTGAAATCATGACGCTTTCGCCTTTGAGCTCTTCCTCCTTGAATTTGTCGTGAAATCGTGACACTTCTAGCTTTCGTACGTTTTCTTTGTAGCCTGTCGCGAAATCGCGACGCTTTCAGCTTTCGTACGACTTCTCTGCAACCTGTCACGAAATCGTGACGCTTCTCATTTCAGACTCTTCCCTTTGCTGTATGTCATGAAATCGTGACAGTTCTTACTTGGAACATTTTCATCTGCAGCATGTCGCGAAATCGCGACACTTTATCTTGCTTCCACTTTGTCTTCTGACTTGTCACGAAATCGTGACACTTTTTCTCCTTAGCGCTTTTCTTTTCTTCGGGTCACGAAAACCCGACATGTCGCGATATCACGACACTTTTTCTCCCGGACTCTCTCTCCTGCATTATGTCACGAAATCGTGACACTTTTTCTTTCGGACTCTCTCTCCTGCAACATGTCGCGAAATCGTGACACTTTTTCGTCCGTTCAACCTTCCTTGCAATATGTCACGAAATCGTGACATTTCTGACTCGAACATTCTCTCTCCTCTTTGAGTCGGAAACTGCGACATGTCGCGATATCGCGAACACTTTTCTAACTAGCTTTCTCTCTGCTTAAGTCAGAAAATGCGACATGTCGCGATATCGCGACACTTTTCTAACTTGCTTTCTTTCGAACCTCGTCAAGCCGTAACCTTCATCAAAACAAATTATTTTACATCAAATCAAATTCCTTCAAAAGCTTCTTGACATCAATGACAACTTATACACTTGAGCAAAGGCAATGCACCCAAGGTACCCAAAATTGCCAACAATTTTAACTCTTATTGGCTAGTGATTTGAAACAATCATTTTCAAGGTATTAAGTTTAGCACAAGTTCCTTCATCTAGCCAATTATATGAGAGTTTGCACTTGTCTAATTATTTTTCTATTTGGTTCTAGCCTATCATTTTTTTGGTCCATTTATAGTTGTCATCTTCAAACTCAACCTCCCATAGATAATTATTTTGAATGAAAGCTAAGAAATATCTCATACTTTGGGTTTATTTCTTAATTCCCCAAAAATTTTCATCCAACTTGGTTATGGCATTAAAATATCTTATAATCATGAGTCAAAATTCTTGTTTTTTACTTATTATAAAGGCTTCAATCCCATTTCATACTTCTAATCTATCTATTTGAGTTGTAGATCTCTAGACATTAATAAGGATGAAAAAAATATCTACAAAGTAGCATGTTACTAATGATATTATCCAATGCCTAGTTTTATAAAATGGTTTTAGAGCAGGTTATAATTGGATTTCAATATGTTAGAATTCCCCTTGCCACTCCATAATATATAACATCACATTCACAAATTGCCCATACTACTTTCATAGTTTTGAAAACTTCTTCCTTTATCATTTTAGTTTCTTGGATACAAAGGATATCAAGCTTATTACTTAAACAAAGGTCCTTGATACATGTTGGGTTGCATAATCCTAACCTAATTTACACCCTTAATTTTTTAAATAATATAAAAAATTTGGGTCTAGGTGATTTTAGGGAGTCTCAATCATGTTAATAAAGTTATGGGGTTGTCAAGCTCAAAGTCTTGCTAATAAGTCATAATGAGAACTTTGGTCTTAAGAAGTCAGTAAAAGTCCATGTTACAAGACTTTATCTTTATGAGTTTGAAGAAAAATTTTCAAGGTTCATGGCCCCCATTATCATCCTATTCCATTTTTCCATCTCATTTATTAAGCCTATTCCATCCCATTATATACACCTTTATCACTTTTCATTCATATTATCCATATAAGTATAGGTCATAAATTTTCCCCTTCAATATTTCCATCTCATATTAAACTATATAATACCTTTTGCAAGTTATCATTTAGTCCACATAACGTCACTTTAAATTCACCTTAGAATTCCCTAAGTTTTCATCATCCATGCTTCCGCATATCCTAAGGTCATTACCATGGTCCAAGTCTTAAAGTTAGCTCCTCAAAAATTTGTAAAATCCAAGTTCCCCATCATCATCGCTAATCAAAATCATCTATCACTAATCGGTATTCCCCATTGCTAGTCCATAAAAAATCACTTGATTCAATTAGCAGCCACGCTAGTCAAAGCGATGCAATTTTTCCTCCATCATCGATGAAGAACCCCGTTGCCCATACATCAGTGACCATACCAATGAATTAGCAACCATGCCAAGTCCATCTACAAAAAGTCCTCATTCTGACTCAAGGGTCTAAGTCATGTCCAATATGAGTTTCCCTTTTCATAATCACACCTAAGTCTCAAGTATCACCTAGGGTCACAAAGGATCGTAAAATAAAAAGTTCATAATTATTTTCTCAAATCCCTATGCCAACTAAGTTCTAACTTTTCACCATATTACTTCCATGTCTTCTAGGTCTTTATCATTTATAAAGCTAAAATGACCCAAGAATTGATGATAAATTCCCATCATAAATTAATCAGTGATAGTATTGGTTAATCACCAATAGCCCAGTCATTGTTAGCTTTTGATATAATATGCAAAGGGAGATAACAATCATGAGATGCAAAATAGTATGAAAGAAATTAAATATGCTAGATGACTGAGATATACAATAAATAAAAATAATATAAATGAATACAATGTAGCTATGGAGGAAGTGAACACTCCATTAGTAAAGCTACTGGACTACATTGTACCCATCACCAATAGATGGTGATCCACATAGAACTGTACTATCTATGAATATTTTCTAAGCTACTGCATCACTTACTCTCCCTATTCTATATCTATCTAATAATTAGGTCTTCCTTATATAGGAAAAATAGGATACTTGAGCAACACTCTATCTAGCTATACAAGTGACACCTTGGACATTTACAACTTGCACATTGACACTTGTGCATTTATTACATTGCATGAAGTAACTAGATAACTTCTCCCTAAAGTAATATAATGTCCTAAGTATGTACCTTGGAAGAAATATTTACATAACATAAATAATGGAATATAATCTATTTATAACACCCCCCTGTATTATATTATTTGGGTATTAAAGAATTTTAGTCTTCAATATGGATCTTCATTTTATTTATATTGAACTTTGTACTCTTCCTCTGCATTCTTTATAACATGTTCAAGCAAATAGTTAGTATTGTTATAATATGTTACATTTTTTTATAGAGATTTCACTTCATAATCCTCTATGGGTTCTTCCAGTTCTTTAATTGCTTCTATCCTCTGAACCAGGTTACCTCTTTGATTTTTCTTTTGATATTCCAATTGAGGATAATTGATTTATCACTAAAATTATTGTTGACGAGGGTTCATTTGATATTGTCATGGTCAAAATTGATTCCCATTATTCATCTAATTTCCTTGGTTCCTTTATTTGGGATTGTATCTGCAATAGTTGGTACTATGGCCTTTCTTTTTGCATATTTGACAATACCATGCTTTTCATCCTCTTGTTGATGTAGAAATATTTTCCTATGGATTATCTTTTGAAGTCAATACAATGTTAGTCATCTCATATTTCAAGGTTTTTTCTACTTCATATTCTTGAAGTATATTGACCAAGTCATAAAAAGAAGTATCTTTACTTAAGACATGTAAAGATGTTACCAAATGCTTATAGTTGTCTGGAAGTGCTCTCATGGTTACTGGAGTAAGAAGTTCATCCTTGAATGTTTCTCCTAATGTCAACAATTTCCCTTTAATATCTACTACCTTCCTTAGGAATAGTTCTATGCTTTCTCCACTAATAATTTTCAATGAGTGAAGCTGAGTTTGGAGATGAAGAATAGTTGACTTATTATTTCCTTCAAATATTTTCTCTAGGTTTGTCCATGCATATGAAGATTTTTTAGCTAAACTGATATAAGGTTGAATATCGTTAGTGATAGAAAAGGAAAATAACATTAGAGGTTTTGAATATTTTTTTTCAAAATTTAATTTTAGTTTCACCTATGGTAGGCCTTTGTGTTTTCCCTTTTATAACATCCCAAAGTTTTTCATACACTAATATTGCTTTCACTTTATTTTTCCAAGAGAAATAATTAGGACCTTTGAGTAGTTGAGATTCTGCTAGGAAGAATTTATTTGATGCCTTTTATATCTTCCTAATATCAAACCTTAGATTTGTAGGCTACTTTATATCTCCCTAGTGATTTTAAAATATGATATAGTACTTTTGTAAAATAAAGTTCAATTTATGGTTGATTTTGTACAATTTTGTAAAGGTCAAAAATCAACTTTTCTAACACCTTGTTTTTCCTAATTGAACTAAGCACTTTTCCAAATTTTGAAGAGGTTTTAATGTTGGACTCCTTTTGTCCCTTTTGAGAAATTTAGAGACAAGAAAAATATAAATTTCCAACCATGTCAAAAATATTTAGTAACCTCTTATTATAACCCTTAGGTTTTAATTTTCAATTTCCAAAGACCTAGTTTGATGTTGTAACCCTTATCACTCCCAAATTTGGAAAATTAGAAAATTAATAATATTTACAAAATATTAAAGAAATTAATCTAACTCGAATTCCTTATTTCTTCTAGGTTGAGATACAAATATTATTTTAATTTTTTAAGTAATCCCTTATAGCTTTTGCTTTCAAAAAATTAAATTTTCAACCTTACCTTATAACCCTTATATCTCCAAACTTGAAAGCAATAATAAAGTGGGATTTAAACATTAAAATTTTTATGCTAATCTCTTCACTGTTAGGTGCTTCATATGAATGAGTATAACAGTGGTGTTGAAGTTCCCTTGGGAACTAGAATCAATGGATATGCTCATATTTAATGCTAGAATGTAGACATTGCTGAAATTAGGAGGGTTTGACCTCCAAGACTAGGAGCCTTTAATGCTCCTTCTTCCTTCCTTCCATGTTGTGCTTAACTAGCTTTGAGTACGTTTCACTCTACTGTGGTGTTTGGACTTTAGATGCCTTTAATTGGAGGAGTAAAAGCATACCTTATGATATGTCATGTTTGTTACATATGAGCACTCCTCACTTTTATAATGTATCTCTTTCTTGTTCAATGTATCTTATCACTTTGTAATGTCTGCTCACTCATGTGGGACTTGAGGAGAATAATAAGTGTCACCACATATGCTTGGGCATTGAGAGTCGAAGGTTCTTGTAATGTATGCACCTTAGAATATTGATGCCAAGTGGTATTCATGTTCTCTACATGAAGTCCTTCACTATAACACCTTCCAAGGAGATTATTATAACTCCTTAGGTTCTTTCATATGTCGTTCATTTGCTTCACTATGTTTCTTGAGAAGCAAGCAAATTTATCTTCTATAGGTGGATGATGAGGACTATGCAGCTTGAATAGCAATTTTGATGCTTCCTTTGGTGGGTGATCTTCACCAAGTCTAAGGTTTTGAATGTAGCTCCTTTTCTCTTTGTATTCTATACCTCCAATATATTAAATCTTGTGTGTATTTTTAGTGTCGATGTTGTCCATTCCACATTTATATATGTGAATGCTATCCATATCATGTTGGTAGAGGTAGATCCCTTCTCTTTGTAGTGTAGATGTTATCTGTCTCATGTTGATAGATGTGGACACCTTCTCTTACAGTGTAGATATTATCCATTTCGTGTTGATAGATGTGGATGCCTTCTATTGTAATGTAGATGTTCACTGTTTTATCTACATAAATGTATCCTTAACGATAGCCTCTTGTGGGTTTTTTTTTTCTAGGTTCGTTCATCCAAGATGAGTCCTCAGAGTTATTGCATGGGAAGAAGAGTGCTTACATTTGGTCATTATTGGATGCTTTTTCCTTTAGATATTGTGCCTTTTTGGGACACATTAAAATCTGCTCTTGGGATGTAAAAAACCAATTTTAAGGAGTGCAATAAAATGCACTATAGATTATACATAAACCTCCTTTGATGCACCTTATTTTGCACTCTTGTTTCAGATCTAAAATTTTGGTTTTATGGTAGATTGTTCTCATGCAATACAAGAGTTTTGAGGTTGTATTTTATGAGTAGACACCTTCCATTTTTACTTTGACACTATGATTGCAAATTCAATCTTAGATAATAGTAGACATAAGCTTTTAATATATGCAATTTTTGCATTTTCTTTTCTTGCATCCAATCTTGTAATGCTTGGGATTTGAGACTGACCAAGTCTCAATATCTTAAGCTTCTATTTCTATTAATGGTTAGTTATGTTCTTCTCCAAGTTTTGGAGGATTATAAACTTTATTGGGTGGCTTCTTTTTTTGCCACTACGAGTTGCAGATTAATGTGCTTCAATAATGTCTTTAGACATCCACAAATCAGATTTTGTGCTCCTCAAAAACATAAAACTAATTTCTTTTAAGAGTAGTATAATAGTGCAAATAAATCTAATAGACTTTCTCTTTAATGCACTAAATTTTTTTCCTTATCACTCTAATAAACTCTCAATATAACACACTTAATCAATTTACTACAACTAATCAAGAATAACCTTAAAATGAATCTTCAAGATTTATTATGCAAATTCACTACAAGTAATGTTGTAGGGCTTAGTCTTATTTTATTTTTCCAAAGTATATGATAGGTAGTTGATAGATATAATTATGAAAACTAATAAAATCCTAATTAATGTGCAAACAAACCTTAAAATCAATATTTTTCTTTTTACACTTTTGAAGATTTTAATATACTTTTTCTTCATGTAGCTTTAATCCAAATAAGGTGCTCTATGAATCTTATAAGTAGTCTAATTAATGAGTTAGTTAGCACCGGTAGTTGCATACCTTTTTATAGCTCCTTTTACCACTTCTATAGAGGATGTGGATCTTGGTGTCTAATATCACCAAGTTGTTGCTTCGAGTAGGATTTTTTAGCTCTTTGTAGACTATCTTGAATAGCTCCTTCTTCACCAAATGATGGTCTCAAACTTTCTTTCACAAGCCTAATATTTGGTGGCTTGTTCTCGTCTTGTGGTCTCCTCCTTCTGTTGTAGATTTGGAGAAGTCTCTATCTCTAAAATGATGTCTTCTTGCTATAAGAGGTAATCTTCAAATCTCCTAGATTTAATGAGCTTCTTCTATCTTCAAGTCTTCTTGTCAAATTCTAACTTCAAGCATGATCTTCTTCTCAAGATTCTAAATGTCTTGAGATCTTTCACTAGATTCTTCTTCTAAAATTTGGTACTCCTTAAAAAATTCTTATTCTCATAATTGGCACTCCTTACCAAAATCTCCTTCTCCTGGGCTTGTTTTCAAATGGATACAATTGTCCCAAGTCCTTCACTATCAGGGGTTTCTCCTTGGTAGTGGATTTCTCCAGTGAGATATCCTTTGATGATTTATTTAGTAAGACTTTCCTAGCCTTTTCCTAGATGCTCGATGAGACCTTTACAAGATCTTTGATATTACAACTTTTGTTGGTCTTCTCTTGAGACCTCTTCAATCTTATGCTCCTAGAAGTGTTGGCGGTGTGATCTACTCATGGATCTCTGATTCTACTACTTCTAGATTCTAGCAGGACTCTCCTAGTCCTTCTTCTTCTTCTTCCAAGTTTGGAAGTCCTTCAATGATATCTTCTCCTGATCTCTTTTGCTTCAGGTGCTAAATTTATTTTTAAGAAGATACTCTTCTTAACTTTCTTGTAGGAAATCCCAACTCACTAAATCTTCTTTCCCTACAAAAAAAATATTAATACCAAAATCTTAATCTAATTCTAAATCAGATATTCCTTTTGAATTATTCTTTAGGATCAAGGCTTCTACTGTCTATTTCAATATAAAGTATTTTGTGGCCTTTCTAATATCAAGGCTTTCATGGCCTTTTTTAGTATCAAGGATTATATGGCCTTTTTCAGTATCAATGCTTCTATGGTATTTTTAGTATCAAGACTTTTGTGGCTTCTCCTTCTAGGCTTCTATGGCATTTTTTGTATCAAGTCTTCTATGGCTTGTTCTTCAAGGCTACTATGGTATTTTTGTATCAAGGCTTTTATGGCCTATTATTCAAGGCTACTATGACATTTTTGTGTCAAGGATTCTATGGTCTGTTCTTCAACTATGAAGTTCTGCAATCTGCAATGGAGATCTTTAGTATCCTAAATTCATCGTATCTCTTCTTTAAAATAATTCTACAGGGTTCTCCTATACAAGAAACTAATCTCTGCACTATGAGGGCATGCTAACCTTCGAACAACGAAGTTAGAATCTCCTAGATTTCTATCATAGGAGGAGTACCAATCCTCTACAAATTAATTATTTACAACAAAAGAAAATTTGGATAACTATTGGCAAATTCTAGATATCCTACATCTTCACTAGATGATTTGTCAATCTAGTGGATTGAATGTTGAGTCCTGGTCTTCACAAGTTTTTCCTATAACTCTATGGAAAGACTCTAGTCAAATGCAATCTTAGTATTTTTTGGGACTGATATTTCTTTCAGTCCTCACTTGTGACTCTCCCTAATTCTACCACCTAGATTCTTTTGAGATATTTTGACAATGACTGGTCCAATAGTGCATCAAATTGACAAAGCACTTAGGCTCAATAATGATGGTGATTTTCCTATAGACCTGCATAGACTAGATCTACCATAGCTCTAATACCATTGTTAGCTTTTGATGTAATATGCAAATGGAGATAACAATCATGATATGCAAAATAATATGAAATAAAGTAAATTTCCTAGATGATTGAGATATGCAATAAATAGAAATGATATAAATGAATACAATATAGCTATGGAGGAAGTGAACACTCCATTAATAAAGCTACTAGACTACATTGCATGCATCACCACTAGATGGTGATCCACACAGAATTGTGCTACCTACAAATATGCTCTAAGCTATCGTGTCATTGACTCTACCTATTCTATATCTATCTAAAAATGAGGTCTTTCTTATATATGTAAAATAGGATACTTGGCCAACACTCCATCTAGATGTACAAGTGACATCTTGCACATTTATAACTTGCACATTGACACTTGTGTATTTATTACATTGCATGAAGTAACTAGATAACTTCCCCCTAAAGTAATATAATGTCCTAGATATGTACCTTGGAAGATACATTTACATAACCCAATGATGGAATATAATCTATTTCCAACAGTAACAATAAATTATGCTTAAACTCTTTTGTTTGAAGTCTTAAGTACTAAGGCTATAGGATTTGGAAGATAATATTTATGGTCAAACCCTCATATAATGTACACCAAGTTCCCCCTAGTCCTTGCAATGTTATAAGTTTTCCTATCATGGTCCTCCTAATCCTAAGTACTTCAAAAGTCTAAAATATTTTTCAAGATTCTAAAATTCATCATCGATGTGAATCCTCCTTCACTCATACATCGATGACCCTAATGGCTTATCAGCGATAGCATCAACAAAGTTTAATTATGTCTCAAAAAATAAATCCCTAAGTCTTGGTATCCCATGCACCCAAGGTCCCTTCGGTGCTCATCCAAAGCCCTTGTCACCAATACAATAGCGATGGTGGAGGATAAGTATAAATAAAATCACTTTATACGTTAATTTATTTTGATACAGTACAAAAGGTTGGTTTATTTTGATACAATAATTGCAATGGAAGTGAAACCCTCTAGCTGGATCAATTTATTATTGTGTATTCATATCTTATTCACTCCAAAAAAGTGTTGAGTGGGCTTTTGTATCCACTGTGGGGCCACTCCAAGCTATAATAGCTATCAATAACAATATATTCTACACCCGAGTACAAGCAAACCATAAAAAATAAATTAATAATACATGTGAGGGCTCCACTGTGTGAGGCCCTCTATAAAATATAGATCTACAAAACCCTAAGTACAATGATTATGAAATATAAACAAAATGCAGGAATTTATAAGTTAGAAATAATAAATAACCTTTTCAATACCTGAAACATTAGATATATACTTTTGTTGGTTTGATCTAAGGTTGTGCAGATGCCAAAAATCATCTAAGGGCTAGATGGATGCAATGCGATATTTGGAGGATGCCTTGGAGAATTCATAGACTACTATGGATACCCTATAGCATTCTATAAATACCTTGTAATATTTGATGAACACCTTGAGTCTTTTATGGGTTGGATCAGATACTCTGTGTTATTTAGATTTAGTTTGCAGAGGTTCTAGGGGTTAAACGATGGATATGGTAGTGGTGAGAGTTTGTGTGAATGCGAAGGGGGAATGTCATAACAGAATGTTTGACCTATTAGGGTGTTTGATGATCGATAAATCGATACATATTCACCAAATTGAATATACTTTTATGATTTTCCTTGATTCATGTTAGTTTTTTTATGACACCAATGAGTGGTTGAGATTAAAACATGATGAGTGGCTAATATTTTGATTTGATAAGAGACATGGATTGCATTGAATAAGAAACTACAATCAAGACATAATGAGTGATTGAGATTTATTCACATATATAAATATATAAAATATTTATATTTATATATTTATAAATATATATATATAACTAATGGATGGTCTTGATTTGACGGTAATGAGTGGCTAGGATTTAGTGTCTACAAATACCTCTTTTTGTATCATGTTTTATAAAATACAATATGATGCAAAAAAAAGAGACACCTAGTTTGGTGGAATGGACTCTTTCCTTAGGTGGACAAGAAGATTCTAAAAAAATTTGGTTGTAGCTTAATCCCTCAATTGGTGAATGAGTGAAGAATGAATCTCATGAGCCAATTGATAGAATGTGGATGATGCAATGAATATGAATGATACCATGAAGGTGATAGGTGCAATGGATGTAAATGATGCCATGAATGTATATGATGCAAGGAATGTGTATGATGCAATAATTTTTCTTTCCCCCTAATAGAAAAGCGTATTATATTAGATGATGTTGCCTTTGCCCTAGCAGGATAGGGATTATGATGGATTGATTGATTATAACTTTGCCTCAATAGAATAGGATTTTTGATTTGGATGGTGTAGTGGATACATGTGACGTATCCTGATGTTAGAAATCAAAGTCAATTTTGGTTGCTCTAAGTCTAGGGTGATTTTGTGCTATTGAGAAATATGCCTTTGGGCATAATTGAAACACAAAATGATGAAGATGCAGAAGGAACCAATCACCCTCAAATTAGGTGACTGCTAGGAGTGGATGTCCTAGTGATTGGTGCAATTCTTGAATGAAAATATAAAAGGAACCAATCACCCTAGGATCGGGTGACTGCTAGGAGTGGATGTCCTAGTGATTGGTGCAATTATTGAATGTGATATGATGAAGTAGGGATTTTTCCATATTTGTAACCCCATGAAAATGTGATATTGAGAAAATTAGAATGGACACAGTTTCACTCAAAAAATTAGGGAACAAACAATATTTTATTTTTGAACAAGAATATGTTGGATGATGATATGAGCAATCATCCTTATGGTGATCTACCCATTCTACTGAATTGCTTGGATAACCAATCGCTACAATCGCCAGGTGAAATAGAGTAAAAAACTAGATACAAGGTTCACTTGATAAATAAAGTGGATTTGACAATGTTGAATGAAGATGTAAATGCATTGGTGAGTGGATTTGATAATGTTGAATGAAGATGTGAGCAAGCATCCTTATGGTGATCTTACCCATCCTACCGAATTGTATGCATAACCTTTCACTGCAATCGCCAAGGGAATGGAGTAAATCACTAGATAAAAGGTTCACTTGATAAAGAAAGTGGATTTGACAATGTTGAATGAATATGTAAATGCATTGGTGAATGGATGTGATAATTTTTTGTAAAATTTGGAATTGTTTTGGGACATTATGAAGCAATTTAGGGCATTTTCATGACTTTTTGGTCTCAATCAAGAATTAAACACCTAAATCAATCCATGTTATCACAAAATATTATGTGACAATGTGATGAATTCATAGAATAGTGGAGTTGGTGGTTTTGTGAAATTTTGGACTATTTTGGGATTTTTTGGAACATTTTAGGTGTTTTTGCAACTTTTGGTTGCAATAAAAAATTAAATGCCCAAATCAATACATGTTATCACAAAACATAATGAGGTGATGTAATGAATGCATGGATGGATTTTATGGTGGTTTGTGGGGTTATACTATATTTTGAATACCTTTGGTAACCTTTTGTAGCATTTTGAAGATAGACACTGGCTTACGTCCATATCTGCATAGATGTGGGGTGGCATCTACAAGTCTATGGATGTAGGGAGGCATATAAGCATGATTGGCAGATTCCCTAGGGTGTCTAGGCATGCCAAATCAGCTATAAAATGGTTAAGGGGGTTATTTCATTTCATTATATATTTGAGAGTTTGAGAAGTGGTATCTTAGTGAAGGAGAGTGGAGTGTGGTGATGGTGATGGAGCGAGTGAATGTGGTGGTGGAAGTTGATGCACGGGTTATGGAGTTAAGTTCTTCAAGCGCTCTTGTTTTATTTTGCAGTATTTTTTGTTTTTTAATTATTATGCAATGGATGATATTATGTGCATTTGCTTTTATGTTGTGCTATAGTATAAGATCTTGGAGGCTCTACGTCGATTCTCACCTATCATACTAGGGGTGAGAAAGGTACAATGGAATACTGACTGGGAGTGGTTGGAGTGGGTGGTATTGGATGTATGTGCAAGTATTTAGGTGGTGAGGGTTGATGAGGGGTACATTGTGGATGAAATTTTGCATCCTTTCACCCACCCTCCATTTTACAAGATGATGATATCTCAGGTGCACCTAAATTTTGAAGTTAGGCCAAAGAATTAATTATTGATATGAATAGGATAAAGTAGTTAAGTCTAGTAGAATATGTAAATATGGGCAGGGGTATGTTCAAAATAGAACCCAAATCCCCATCGACTCTTTGGATAGAAAATTGGGATCTCAAATCCCCATCCAAGATGAGCGAAAGAATGGGATAATAACTTAAGGGTCCCTCAACCTAAATTTCTACCCTAAAGAATGCAACCATATGGGAATATTATAATATCATCGAAGAGGATTGAAAAGGATAATTCATGTCTAAATACCTATCCCTAAGATGCATAGGATTTTTGGAAGTTAGGAACAAATCACCAAGCTCGATTGCCCATACCTTTGATGGTTGCTCCAAAGAGAAAAACTATGGGAAGTTGGTAGAATAAGAGCAAATTTGAATACCTATCTAAGTCACCTCACCAAGAGGAAAGTAATGGGAGGACCCAAGCATTAATTATCACAATTACCTCATGATAAGGGATGCAAATTTTGGAGTACACAAATACTAAGACAATTAAATTCAAACTTTTTGTCTACTCAAAGGGGTAAAGTAGATGAAAATTTATGGCTTAATATGTCTAGCCTAATGATCAAGGGATCATATATGTACGGAAGCACCTAACTCCCTGAAGTAAAGTTTCAATAGATATTTTAACCGTTCCAGCATGATATTCCTGCCTAATGTCATCAATATTGTATTTTGAATTTGTTGTAAAATCCTCTGTAAATAGTGGAATGCTCCCCATTCCAAATGGCAGCTTTGTGGCCATTACAATTAATATATAATTCTTCTCATATTGTAAATATAAAGTATATCACTATTTGATCTCTCAATTTATCTTCACTTCCTTTTGCTTAAGTTTGGATGTTTATTTCTATGATGGCCATTTAAGCTTGTTCACTTAATTTTGCAATATAGATTTTGTGGGTCTTGTTGAGTGGTTCTAGAATTTGCATACACCTTTGGGTATCAAGGTTTTAATTTTTCTAATTTAGTCAGGTAGGAGCACTCTTATTTTGCACTATGGATTTCATGCAGCCTTCTGTTGGTTCTAGAATTTACCCTTACCCAATATGCTAAATGATAAGTGAGGATGAGATGAGTTGATCTATTAGTTGGTGTGCTATTTTTTTTATTTGTGATATCGAATGTGTGTCTTTATGTAGACATATCCCATACTTATTAGTTGTATATATGGCCTCCCTTTGCTTTCTCTCTCATTCTATTTTCCCCCTTTACACTTTATAGCATAGGTAGCTGGAATCGAAGGAGATAGCCTTCTTCGAAGATCGATTGTTCTATCTCTCCTAGGATTGGTGGTTGTTCAATGTTGGTTGAGGACAATTGGGCATGCTTCCCACCCATCTAGTACCTATTTTTGTATCAATATTTTTTGGTGACTCTATTGGGCACCCAAAAGGCCTCCATTATTTAAGAAAATTAGAGTTTCATGATACTCTTATTTACCCATATCCATTTCAATCACCTGGTGACTCCTCTATGTGATAGAACCAGATTTCAAGACTAGTTGCCTCTTATGTGTCGAAAAGGCTTCTATATCTCAAAGGAATAAAGGTTTTGACCTTGATAGCAAAGAAAGTTTGCTCATTTGGTGACTCCAATCTGGCAGTGTAATCTAGAGGCTCTAAGGGATCAAAGCTTCAATGGCCCAATCAAATTGCCCCCATTGGAATAATCCTAGACCCCTCCATATTGATGTTTGGCATGATATTTCCAAGGCCACCATAAAGACTTTGCCAAGTTTTTATGGCACTAAAAAAATACATATGAAAATTGTTAGGATATAGCCTCTTTCTCCATCATCTATAATATTACACATGAAGATGTGATGTTAATGTTGCTTATTCTATATCTTAGAGGAATAATGTTTCTATGGTAACTTGGAGGATGGAAGTATTCATGCATACGCTGATTTGGGGAAAGAACTAATCAACACTGGATGATTCAAGGGATCCTACCTTCATGATCAATCCATTTTTCTACATTAAAAGAAAACCTCAAGAAAGCATTACTAATTTTAATAATCGCTTTGAGAGAACTTGGAAAAGCATCCCCTATGAGCTCCATCCATCCCCTACTTAGGCATACCCATGCTATATTCAAGCTATCTATTCGAAATTAAGCTTCCTCATTTAAAATTTAGAAGAGATATTTTCAAAAATTTATAAGTTATTCTAGCCAAGAACGGTTAATACAAGTCAAATATTTGTTCTCCAATGATACCCCTTTTTATACTAGACTCAAATGTAGGGGAAGGAGGAGGCTAACCAAATGGCCAATAATTTCTAATAGAAGGCCAATACTACAATATTGCCTTAGCAGATAATGGAAAACTCTAAGACATCCTTCCTAGTGGGTGATTCTATGAAAGGTGAAGAACAAGATTCATGTCTACTAGATCTAAGTGACAATTGGTCCCTCTCTTCCTACTAAATGGCTCAAATATCAGAAATATTAGGGTAGATATCTACCTTATGCTAGTCTGCTTTAATTTTATCATCCCAAGGGAAATTACTATACTTAGTTGGCACTTTATGAAAACTAGGGGTGGTCGTAGGCAAGATCAAGATCATCATGAATAACAGTTGAAGTATGGTGCAATCTAGTCCAAACAGTGTAGATTCACGAAATGATCTTGAGATGGATCAATGGTTGCGATGTGCAAATTGTGCCATAATTTTTGTGTATATAAATTGACAACTAAATAAAAAGTGCATAAGACACATGGCCACAGAATAATAATGTCATTTTATACCATAATGACTTAGGATATCAAAAAAGTATTTTTTGTTTCTAGGTATTTCTTCATTGCATTATGTTCCCATTTCCTTTGGTCTTCTTTCTTATTATTATGACTCTGTAGCCTAATGAATTAGGACATGAAAACATAGAAAGGTAGGATATTTTGTATTTAGTAAAGTTGGCATAACACAAGTGAAGTGGTACATCAGCACAAAAAAAACATTGCTATATATTGCAAAGAGCATTGCAAAAATTATGCAGCTAAGAGCTCTCATGGCATGTCCATGATTATAGAAGGTCGTTCCACTAAATTATGTAGAAAGGAAAGCTGATTCAAGAATAGGTAGATTGTCATAATTGTTTGCTTACCTTGTATTTCACTTCCTATGGTAACCTATCTATTCTTGAATTTTATTTGGGCTGCAATGGAGTATGTTTATGGGTGATAAATGCTTAGAAATACCCCATGCATCTTGTAGTTCTGCTTCCCTTATTTTTGGGGTATGATCAACATTGTATCTCCTCTTGTTCTTCCATTTTGTTGTGTTTTTTCTATTTGGTTGTTGTTCTAATGACTGCATTGCTCATCCTTTTGGATAGCCTTGTTTGCAACCATCTGTAAGCTATCCCTTTCATTTATTTCTTCTCTCTCATGGTTTCGTATTCTTATTTTTAGGGTCTCTCTTTTCCCTCACCCTATCTCCTCCTTTGTACTTTCCTTGTCCATTGCCCTCCCACTACCTTTTGCCTTGTTTCCCATGTATTCCTCCCATTACCCCACTTCCTCATTTGTCTTGCAGTCTTCCTTGGATGATTCTACTTGGGATTTCTCTATTCCCTTCATTTTATTTTATGGTTCACCAAATTATGCCTTTATGGGTTTCTCTCTTCCACAGATTGGAAAACCCCTATGAGTTGCCAAGAGTGTAGGTGAAATTTTATATTTTTCACCCACTCTCCTTTTTACAAGATGATGATCTCTCAAGAGCACCTAAATTTTGAAGTTAGGCTAGATCATTGATGATTGAGGTAGATAGGATAAAGTGGTTAAGCCTAGGAGTAGACAAAAATATGGGTAGGGGTATGTTCAAAATATATCCCAAATTCTCATCCACTCTTTGGGTGAAAATTTGGGTTCTCAAATCCCCGTCCAATATTATCGAAAGAATGGGATGATAACTTAAGGGTCCATTGACCTAAATTTCCACCCTAAACAATTAAATTGGGTGGAAATATTCTAATATCATCCAATAGAATTGAAAAGGATAATGCATGCTCAAATACCTATCCCTAAGATAGATGGAGTCTTGGGAATTCAACAACAAATCACTAAGCCCGATCACCCATCCCTTTGATGGTTGCCCCAAAGAGCAAAAATATGGGAAGTTGGTAGACTAAGGAGCAAATATGAATACTTGTCTAAGTTAACTCACCAATAAGAAAGTAACAAGAGGATCCAATCATTAATGATTATAGGTTTTTGTGATAAGAGATGCAAATTTTGGAGTACATAGATAATGAGACATCAGAATTTTTGGTTGCTCGAAGGGGTAAAGTAGATGAAAATTTATGGCTTAAAAAGTTTGGAAAAATGATCAAGGATACATATTTGTGTAGAAGCACCTAACTTACTAAAGTAGAGTGTCAAAAGATATTTTGACCATTCTAGCATGATCTTCCCACCTAATATCATCAATGTTGTATTTTGAATTTGTTGTAAAATTCTCTATAAATAGTGGAATGCTCGCCATTCCAAAGGGTGGCTCTATGGCCATTACAATTCATATGTAATTCTTCTCACCTTGTAAATATAAAGTATATCACTATTTGGTCTCTCAATTTATCTTCACTTTCTTTTTCTTAAGTCTGGATGTTTATTTTTGTGATGGCCATTTAATATTGTTTACTTAATTCTATAATATGGATTTCATGGGTCTTGCTGAGTGGTTCTGGAATTTGCATCCACCTCTAGGTATCAAGGTTTTATTTTTGCTAAATTTGGTCGGGTGGGAACACTCAAATTTTACACTCTAGATTTCATGCACCCTCCCACTGGTTCTAGAATTTTCCCTTACCCACTATGCTAAACAATAAGTGAGGATGATATGAGCTAATTTGTTAGGTGGTGTGTTGATGTTTTTATTGGCAATGTTGAACGTGTGTCTCTTGATGTGCCCATATCCCATCCTTGTCGATTCTAGCTATGGTCTCCCTTTGCTTCCTCTCCCATTTCCTTTTCCCCTTTACACTTTGTAGCGTAAGTAGCTAGAATTGAAGAAGCTAAACTTCTTCGAAGATCAACCGCTCTACCTCTCCCAAGATCAATGACTGTTCAATATCGTTCGAGAATTACTAGGTGCACCTCCCACCCATACAATATCTAATTTTGCACCAACATATCTCTCTGCTTTCACAAAGTGGTGGGATCTAGATAGGGGGACCTTTTAGCTCTTTATAAGAGAGATGAATATGATGCTTGAGGATGTGTACCACATCTTTCATGTTCCTATGGAGCGGCTATGTGTCTAATTTGGACTTGATAAGGGCTATGATATGATTCAGAATTTTGGTGATGGGTGGAAGGATGTGAGGATCAGAATTAGTAGCATCATATACCTAGATATGTATGTGCAAGAGTAGTTGGATCCATTGCCAACCTATATCATGTTCCTACTAGCTAATATGTTGGTGCCTAACAACATCATTTACTAGTTCTTGTGGAACATGATTTGATTGGTATTCGATATGACTGATGGGCCTTAGATGTACGCTTGGGCACCTACTTTACTAGCTTAGGCATATATTGAGGTTTATGAGGTGAAGAGGTGGGAGTGAAAGGGATTGGGCTATAATTTGCTACTTTATATTTGGGATTGTGAGCACTTTGGTATATCTCATCATATGGGCTTGCCATGTGAGTGGGATAGGGATCCACCTTATGTATTGAGGTGGCAAGGAACTTAGGAGGTACAGTCAAGATATCTTGGTCATAGTGGCCAAGAGTATAGAGATTTATGGGTAGGGTTGACACCTAATCATATCTACTGGTGATCATGGTAATATTGTAAGTGGCCCACTAATGAAGAGCAACTACAATGGATCAAGCAGGCTAGATGGATGGTTGGTCGAAATGGCAGTGAGGTGGATCTAATCCAATTATTGTAGGTACTATGATAGTTTAGGATACGACAAGGGGTTCTTGATGCTCAAGTGTTGTATAAGCATCAAGATGATGATTTAATATTACCATGTGTTGAGGAGTTATGGGTGGAGTATGCAGATGATGAGGATATGGATCTCTTGAGTGTGGATGATGTCAAGATCATAGTAGAGTATGATGCCTTATTTTCTTCTTAGTTTCTATGGCTACCAAGTTAGGTGGTGGATGAGGGTAGTGGTGATGATGGGGAGGTAGTATCTGAGGTAAAATATACTTCCCAACATCAAATATACCATCAATCTAGTGGTTGAGGGAGATAGTTGAGAACCATAGTAGATTAGCCTCCTAAAATTGGAGGAGATGGTGATGGTAGGGGTGGTATGAAGGATGTCCTAGCGAGACCTCCTGGTTAGAGTGAGGAGTGGGATGAGCTCTAGGTTGAGTGAGATAGCCTGGTTGAGGAGTGGTATTAGATCTTATGGATGGTGGAAGAGTGGGATGTAGGGATAGCAACATGGGATGTTGAGAATGCTTGATTGCAAACAGAGCTAGAGGTTCAAACTATGGTAGGTGGAGGTAAGGATGTGATAGTGAAGCTTCAAGCAAAGCTAGAATTGAGGGATGCTCATAAGATATAGGATGTGTCCCAACTTATATCCTAGGATGGCTACATTCAAAATCTTAAGTATTTACTTATGCAACATGGCATTATACTACCAGTGTGACCTTCCTCCTCCATATCTGGCTTTGTTAGGCATAGTGACTCTAGGCATAGTGAGTCTTACTCAAGGGCTCTTCATGTTTCATATTACTTTGGATCACAAGGTTCTACCTTTGGGTTCTAGCTAGGGGCCTCTTAGTTTTATATATGATCCTTAGTTCTCCATTGTATACAAGCTTTAGGTGTCCTTTGTACATGTGATATATATATGCATGGCTTTTCTTTTGTGTATGTATTTGTATAAATGTATGTGTGAATGCATGCATAAATGATGTGATGGATGATAATGTAACGACAATGTTTATGTGTTATGATAATAATGTATGTGACTCATGCTGTAATGATCATTTGTAGTAGTTTATATTTTTGTTGACCATTTTCATCTCTGTTGCTTAATCAGGGACACCAACATCTAATGATGGGATATGAAGTGGAAGAATAATGTAGTGATGTGATTATGGTATGAATGTGATGTTTTAAATTATGGATGACTGATATAGAATTGTTTTACAAAGACTCAAACATCCTAGTGATTTCAAATAAACTCATTAAGTTATGTCAAATCTTTTAGAGACCAAATGTATGTGCAGTGAATGCTTATTTACCAATCATGATGTTGGTGCAAAAACTAGCACTGGATGGGTAGGAGGTGCACCCAGTGGTCCTAGGCCAACATTGAATTATTTCTTGGCCTAGGAGAGGAAGGGTAGTTTATATTTAGATAATGTCGACTCCTTAAGTCCTAGCTACTTACACCACAAAGTGTAAAGGGAAAAAGGGAAATGAGATAGAAAGCAAAGGGAGGTTGTAGAAAGAACTAACAAGGATAGGATATGGTCACATAAAAACACACACTTTCGATGTCTCCAATAAAAATAATAACACACCACCTAACATATTATTTTACCTCATCCTCACTTATCATTTAGTGTAGTGGGTAAGGGTGAATTTCATAACTGGTAGGAGGGTGCATAAAATCCAAAGTGCATAATTAGAGCACTCCCACCTGACCAACTTTAGAAAAAATAAAACCCCAATACCCAGAGATGGATGTGAATTCTAGAACCATCCAACAAGAATCACAAAATCTATATTTTAGAATTAAATGAGAAGCTTAATTGTCCATCATTGAAATAAACATCCAAATTTAAGCAAAAGGGAGAGAAGACAAATTGAGAGATCAAATAGTGGTATAATTTATATTTACAAGGTGAGAAGAATTACATATGAATTATAATTGCCATAGAGACACCCTTTGGAATGGTGAGCATTCCACTATTTATAGATTATTTTACAATAATTTTAAGTTACATCATTAATGGTATTAGGCAAGGGATTATCTCTGGAATGGTGAAAATATTTGTTGTGGTTCTACTTTAGGCACTTCTACACAGCTCTAGGCCCTTGATCATTCTAAAATCCTCTTAAATTCTAATCTACTTTACTCTTTCATGTTGTATAAAGGTCAAAAATTAGTTGTCTCTAAAGCTGTGCATTTCAAATTCCTTCCTCATGCCCATTGGCTATTTATTCAAGGTAGTTGAGATGCTTCTAGGGATTCCTGATGCTTCCCTCTTGATGCATGATGACTCCAACCTTGGATGGATATTTAGACACACTTTCCTATTTACCATATTTTCAATTGTCCACCCATGGATGGGTAATTAGGGTTGGCCTTTTTCTACTACCTTCTCAAAGTTTTGCCTATCCTTGGGATAGGATTTTGGGAATAATAGTCCCCATGTTGCCTTATCACTATTTCATCCACCTTGGGTGGAGTTTCAAGATCCCAAATTTCTATCCAATATTAGGGCAGGGATTTGGGATCCATCTTGAATATTTATCTACCCGTATTTTTTGCATTTCGATCCTCTTCTTCTACCCAACTTATAATACCTTAAAACTTGTCCAGCATAAAAATTTCATCTTCCTCTAAATAAGAGTAGGTGAGAAGGCATTAAATTTCACCCACACTCTTGGTGACTTACAAGGGATTTTCACTTGCAAAAAAAATAACCCAAAAAGTTATGCCTTGAATCGCTCAAGGATTGTAAAGAGGAAGGGGACAATGAGGGCACAAAAAAAAGTAACCAAATAGGGATAAAATATAATGGAGTAAATCAGCCAAATGTGAATGAAAAATGAGGAGGCACAAATTAGGAGGGAAGAAAGGAAAGGGAATCACAAGTGGGTAAAAAAAGCAAAACTAGAAAAAGAGAATAATAGGGGAAAGGGGAAGGGAGGGGAACACAAGAAATAGTAGAGGCAAGAAGATGACTAACACTAACCTCATCAATTATAAATAACAAAGAACTGAGGAAGGGAAGAATATAAATAAATAAAATAAACAATAAGGAAGGTGACCCATGGGATACCCTCATATCCCATGTTCATATCAACATACCCCACCAAGGACTAGGACCAATTCAAGAATAGATCGAATGTCAAAATAATTTGCCAATTCTGATACAACACTTTTTTTTGACATAATCATGTAATAATTTCATTTGCTCATCACCACTCCTCCAAGGAATCTTCGATCATAACACTATTATCATATTTACTTTGCATAATATGCTACTATTTCCTTTTGGGATGCTATTTATAGACCAATTTCCCATCTGGTCGAGGAGAGGGTATTGCTCCCAATAATGCAGTGGATATCCTTCTAGGGATTGCACAAAGTGATGCATAAATTTTGATCCTTGATCCATTGGGCACAGGGTCACAACAAAACATAAGGGAGAATACAAAGACCAAAGGGAAGTGGTTCAAAACCAACATACTTTTTGGATGCCCATCGTGGATCATCATTGTATAGGATGATGTTACTGGCCACATGCCTACTACACCTTTATTTAACTATCAACCTATTTACATAAAAATAGAGCATGATTGGCATGTTGCAACCACAGACTAATCCTAAAAATCATCCATTGAATCTGAAGTATCCAGACCAAATTATGCTAAACTTGATATGCTTCTTGTAGTTTGGTTGGCTTTGCCCAAAGCTTTTCCAAGCTGCAAAGAGGTCACAACTTGGTATATCATCATGCATACCAATACTTATGCAATCGATGATCAGTATGGCAATAAATTTTTCTATGTGGGAGCCTTTCTTAGATATCGGTTCATCAGGAAATAGGATCCAGTGTCACTATTCTTTGGGATCTGTCTGCTACAAAATCCCCACCATGTGTACCTCCGTTGATTGATAATAGGGCTTATTGATTGGAATCCCTAATGCTAAGATCCTCCTAGGATTTTCTTTGGATTGATAAAAAAAAATTTCTCAACGTGCTCCTGGATACAAAAAGAGGGTAAAACTATATCCCTTGTGTTAGAAGGACCCTCCACTTGGTCTAGGTCATTTTTTTTCTAAGAGAAGTTACAACCAACAAAATTATTCATTATTATAATGGTGCTTGCATCTCCTCTATATGAGCCTGAGAGAGTACCCTCCCTTTGTATTCCACACAACTATAGCCTTGGCTCATGCACAACTTCGTATGGCATCCATGGTGGATACTGTGAAGTCAAAAGGGTAACAAAAATGGATGGAAAATGGAATGGGGGGTAGGGTCTCTTAAAGATATCCTTCTGCTTGCAAAAGGATTCACTTATCCTATAAATCCTCCTAAAATATTTGAAGGAATCTCCTTTCCTCTAACTGATACAATAAGAGGCTTATGTCTGAACTAAAATCTTGGACATAGTATAGTTGATCTTGGGTGGGGGATGGTTGGTATTCAAAGGGAATCCTATCTCAGTTTCTTCTATAAATTAAAGTTTGTAATAGAGTCAAAAGGAGCTCTCTTGATGAACAAGAGATACATCAAGAGTTGGAATGGGTCCATGGAGCTATCAAATGTGTTAACAAGAGCTCCCACCAAGTCCATCCATGAGTAGATGATTCTTCACCCAAGGGTATGGTACCACAAAAGTGTCCTCCCTTCTAAATAAAATACTGGGAGCTTGATAATAATATATTCATGTGATATGACATGGAGGGGTGCTAGTGCAATGATATCCTCAAGGTGCTCTTAAGTGATTCCTAAAGTGCCATCATATTTTATCAAGCTCTTTAGGGCACTTTCTATAATCTCATGCCAGCATTGAAGATTGAGTGGACCAGGATCATTCCATTGAGGGCAGCACTGTTGGGCCATTTAGGCACTAGCCTTCATAAATTTGGAGCCTTTCCCAAGAGTTGAAGTCACTAGATGAACATACTTTCTCCTCTACAAATGTCAAGGCTGCTCACCAAACCTTGATTCCTCCAGGATGTAGAACCTTTCAGCATATGGAGGCAACTAATTTTAAAGTCTAGATCTATCACATAGAGGAGTATCCAAGTGATTGAACTGGATATGGATAAACCAGAGTATCACTAAAATTTGGTTTTCTTAAACAATGGAGATATTGTGGGTCCCAAAGGAATTTTCAAAAATATGTTGGTGTGAAAACTAGCATCAAATGGGTGGGAGGTGTACCCAATGGTCCTAGGCCAACATTGAATGGCTTCCTAGCCTAGGAGAGGAAGGGTGATTGATCTTTGGAGAAGATTAGCTCATTAAGTCCTAGCTACCTATGTCATAAAATGTAAAGGGAAAAATGGGAATGAGAGAGAAAGAAAAAGGGAGGCCATAGCCAAATATAACAAGGATAGAATATGGACACATCAAGACACACACATTCGACATTCCCAGTAAAAACAAAAGCACACCACCTAATAGATCAGCTCATCTCATCCTCACTTATTATTCAGTGTAGCAGGTAAGGGTAAATTCTAGAACTAGTGGGAGGGTGCATGAAATCCAGAGTACAAAATTAGAGTGCTCCCACCTTACCATCTTTAGTAGAAATAAAACCTCGACACCCATAGGTGGATGCAAATTCCAGAACCATCCAGTGAGACTCATAAAATCTAGATTGCAAAATTAAATAAGTAAGCTTAAATGGCCATCATAAAAATAAACACCCAGATTTAAGCAAAAGGAAGAGAAGACAAATTGAGAGATCAAACAGTTGTATTATTTATTTAATTATTATTTTTTATTATTATACTAGAGGAATAGGTAACACATTAAAATTTTTCTATGCCTCTTCATGGGTTTGAATCTCACTCCTTGTCATCATTATAAACTCCATTTGCATCAAGGAAACCTTTTACATATCTAGTAATGTTGATGCAACACACCCATAGATACTACAAGGCCTAAGGGATTGGAACCCTAATTTTTGTGCTTCTATAGAAACATTTTGACCATTGAACCAAAATCTCAAATCCAAATAGTAGTATACTTTATATTTACAAGGCAAGATAAATTACATATGAATTGTAATGGCCACAGAGTCACCCTTTGGAATGGTGAGCATTCCACTATTTATATATGATTTTACAATAATTTCAAATTACAACAATCATGGCATTAAGAAAGAGAATCTCTTTGGAACGGTCAAAATATATATTGTGGTTATACTTTAGGCACTTATGCATAGATCTAGGCCCTTGATCATTCTGATATCCTCCTAAATTATAATATACTTTACCCTTTCATGTCATAGAAAGGTTAGAAGTTAGTTGCCTTTGAAGCTATGCATTTCAAATTCCTTCCTAATGCATGTTGGCTATTTATTCAGGGTATCTAATATGCTTATAGGGATTCATGATGCTTCCCTCTTGATGCATGATGACTTTAGCCTTGGATGGATATTTGGGCACACTTCCCTATTTACCATATTCCCAATTCCCTACCCCATGGATGGGTAATTAGGCTTGGCATTTTGCTACTACCTTTCCAAAGTTCTACCTATCCTTGGGATGGGAATTTGGGAACAAGAGTCCCCATGCTACTTTATCACTCTTCTATCCACCTTGGATGAAGGTTCAAGATCCCAATTTTTCATCTAGGGTTGTGATGGGGATTTGGGATCCACCTTGAACATTTGTATACCTATTTATTTTTTTGTATTTGCTATATTTTGGTCCTCTTATTTCACCCAAATTATAATGCCTTAAAACTTAGCCAACACAAAAATATTATAATCCTCTAAAGAAGAGTGGGTGAGAAGGCATAAAATTCACTCACACATGATTATGATGATGACTCAAGTCAATGTGTGCAAGTGAATTCATTTACCCATATTGAGTAAAGTGAGATGAAACATGTCAAGGAGAAGACTAGGAAGCTATCTTGTCCTTATGTGTGGTTAGAGGTCTCTTCAAGAGAGATGTGTCACCATGCATGAGTGTACTCCACTGCTAGTCAAACGTCTATAGCCCCGATGGAGATTAGCTCCATAGTACAATGGGATATGATCATTAATATTTAGGAAATTAGACTGCATAATCATTTGGATGGAAATATAGTGCTATCCTTATTATTTGAGGATCTATGGTGTGTGATTTTTAAAATAATTAGAGCTTTGGAGAATCGGATTTTAAGTCGAGGTGTGATGATAATTTTACCCTATCGTTACTACTCATTTTTGTATTTGGAATTTTTGTTAGTGGTGAAGACTATTGTTTTGATTTTGGACTATGTGCATAATGGGACAATAAAATATGACTTTTTCACTTTGAGGTTTAACCCAATCATGGTGTTATCTCGCTTTAACACAAGATGTTATTAATAGATGTTGTATATTTTTGCTTCAATAATGTTAGAGCCAACTCTCAAAACTCAAGATTTTCTTAATGAAATATATGCTTTTTGGTCCTATAGAGCACTTAACATGCAATGGAGGTTGCTTGAAACACTAGGAGTGGTTGAGTGACCGAAAATACCTAGGCATGATGGAATTATAGTTCAAATGATGTTATGACATAAAATGGATGTTAATTCAAGGGTGCCCCTTATTAAGGTGACAAGACATATTGAGTCAATTATTATCTAAACTAATAATATGACCACTAGTATGATGAAATACATCATGATGATATGAATGTCATTGTGGAAAATGAATGTGTGAAATGCAATGTGTATGAATGATGCTTTTGTGTATTTTTAGTCATGCATATATAAGTCGCATTAAGCATAGAACACTCTCAAGTGGATAATTTTCAATGGTTAGGGCTCTTCTACTCCCTCTAGACTAGTAAGCCTATATGTTCTATGACCCACTTTTTGTTTTACAATGTATGGACCTAACCAATTAGTCATGAATTTATCATGAAGATGCAGCAATGCATTAGTGTTTTGTTGATTTTATTTAAGGATGATATCCCCTACTTGGAATTTACATATATGAACTTTGGCATTATAAGTATGCTTTATACAATCATGTTATACTCATAAGTTCTCCAAGGCATTGATTTACCTTTCATAAATGAGCATGAGTTGGTCAAGTCGTGCTTGTCTAGTGGTATCATAATCTATAAATTATTGCAATAAAATGAATAGTGAAGGAATCTCGAGCTCAAGAGGCATGATAGCTTTAGCACCATAGATCAATGAGAATGGTGTTTCCTTGGTAGGTGTGTGAATTCTTGTTTGATAAGCCCATAATACCAATGGAATTTTAGTATACCAATATCGATTATTTTCGTTTACTAATTTCTTTAAAATAGTGATCAAAGTCTTATTGGCTGCCTCAGCTTGTCCATTTTTTTATGGGTAGTAAGGAGTTGAGAAACTATGTTGCATATTATATTTTTTGTAAAGTGATCAGACATCCTTAATTTTTTAAGACTTGCCATTGTTAGATGTTATTTTTGAGGGGATACCAAAGTGAAAAATGATATGGTGGAGTATATATTCCACCATTCAAGATCCTTTTTATGAAGTACTCCATGGCAGTGATGATGAATGTGTGTTATCCCAAGGAAGGAGGTAAGATTTTACTAATCAAGTGAAAATTCCATTGTGAAAATGGCCAAATACTTTGAATGGGATGTAATTCTTGTGATGGCACATGAGTTAAATTAGCATGTTGTTGACATTTTTGACACTTCTTGACATAAGTGCAACAGTTGTGTTCCATGGTGGGCCAATAATAACCCATGCATAAAATACACTTTGTGATGGTCATTCCACTATAGTGACCACCACAAGTACCATCATGAGATTTTTATATGGTTATTTATGACTTTTAGGCTTAAGAAAATAAAGGAGGACTCCATCATAACCACATTTATACAACATGTTACCCAAGAGAGTGAATCAGGTTATCTTTTGCTTGAAAGTGTGTTTGGCTATTCGTGATAAATATTATGAGAGTGTTACAAATTTGAGGAAGTATTTTACTTGGAATAATCCAAGGATCATATGGTTCAACATGAATGAAGCAAACATACTCCTTATCTTTAGAATTAACTCAAGAAATTGTAGATTTAGATATTATTGTGATGATTAATGGTTGTACCTCTCCTATAGTCTTTAGAATCAATGATCCTAGAGAGGCCATAACATCTCCAAATATATTAGTTGAGAGGTAAGCTATCAATCTCATACCAGTCAAATTTTGCTAGCAACTTCATAGCTACTTCATGATAAAGTTTAAATATTGGTTCTTTGCATTGGTATGGTCTGTTTACTTAATGAACAAAAAGCTATGAATCACCAAATATCCTGATATGCTTTTAGCCCATAGCTATGGTTACTTGAAGTTTGAATATTAGGGCTTCATACTTTACATTATTTTTTGTGCATGGGAAATAAATTTTAAATGATAAGGGAATAGGTATCCCTTATGGTGTATGAAATATGACTCCTAAATCTTGTCCTTTTTTGTACTTGGAACCTTCAAATAATAGGATGATATCTACCTCTTCTTCAAGAATAACATCTTCCTCCTGTTCAGTGATGGTAAATACTAAATCATCTGGGAGCTCAATAACCAAATTTTTATCATTAGGAAGTGGAGCTTCCACAAATTGATCAACCATTACCTAACCTTTAATGGATTTTTTGTTGATGAATTCAAGGTCTAAATTTGTTAGCAGCATTATCCATTTTGCGGTATGGGTATTGTTGTATGTGCAAGACATCATGTAACATAGAGGGTTTTCTTTAGCTATGACATAAGTGGTGTGACTTAGCATATAATTTCTATATTTATTAATGGAAAAAATGACTTCTAGGCATAGTTTTTTCCCCTAAGCATATTGGGTTTCATAGCCTACCAATGTTTGACTAATATAATAAACGACTTGCTCACTATTGTTTTCATTATTTGTGCAAGCATTATCCCTAATGCAAAATCCATTATTGAAACATAAATATGGAAGGGGACCCCCAGGCGAGGTGGAGTTATAACTGGAAGAGAGGCTAAGTAATGGTTGATATCATTAAAATATTTTTGACATTCATTTATACATGAAAATATTACCCTCTTTTATAACAAGTGATTGAATGACCTGTATTTTTCTGAAGTGTTGTGCAATGAAGCGATGAATTGATTAGATATTTCCTTGTAAACTATGCAAATATTTCAATTTTTTTTGGGGAGGCATCTCCATAATGACCTTGACCTTATTTGGGTCCACTTCAATGCCTCTCTTGGAGATAAAGAATCCTAGGATTTTACTTGAGATGACACCGAAGACACACTTCTTGGGGTTCAATATTATGTTATGCTCTAGAAGTTGATCAAAAAAAAATTCCAAGACAACGATATGATCTTGATGTATTTTATATTTGGCCAGTAGATCATCCACATAGTCTTCAATGATATTATGCATATAATCATGGAAGATGTATGGCATGGCACGTTGATAAGTAGCATCCATATTTTTAATACCAAATGGTATCACCTTGTAATAGAAATTCCCCCAAGATGTTATGAATGTTGGTTTATATTGGTCATTAGGATTAATTCAAATCTAATTGTATCCTAAAAAACCATCCCTAAAAGATAGCATTTCATGGCCAACGTAAGTGTCGACAAGAGTATCGATGTTTGGTAGAGTAAAGTCATCCTTAAGACACACTTTGTTAAGATCTCAAAATTTAGTGCAAATGTGAATCATCCCATTAGAATTGAAAATGGGTACCATATTTAAAAGCCACTTAGGATAGTCAATGGGTTGAATAAAACCCACATCTAGTAACTTTTAAAGTTCTTTGACCATAAGGGCAATGGTAGGATGTAACTTTCTTAGTTTTTGTTTGATTGGCTTATAATCAGGATGCAAGGTTAAGTTGCGGACCACCAAATTAGGATCAAGGATAGGCATGTATTTATAAGACCATGCAAATATTTCATTCTTTATCTTGAGGAGATCTATGAATAACTCTTGTTCATCAGTGGATAAACTTTTTCCAAGCTTCACAATTTGTGGATTATCCAAATTTATGCTTGCATTCACGTCTATACTTTCTTCAATAACCATGTGTGAACCTTCCTCAAGTTGATGGGGAATTTGAATCAAATGAATGTCATTAATGACATTATCAAACTCTTCTAGAACAATCACTTCTATTTTTATTGGAAAATAGTTGAATCCAAGAGTTAATGTGAAGGCGAAGGTGAAGGATGTGGGGGAATATAGATGGTAGAAGCTTTTAACAATTCCTTGGAAAGTATGGAGGTGATGAAATCCATTCCATATAAATGAGGTTTATTTTAATAGAAATTAGTTTTGACAAATTGTATGGATTGTGGAGTGGTGTGAACAAGTCAACAATATTCATGTTTTTTTTATAAGTTTAAAATTTTATTCAAAATGGGTTTTAACAGGGTCCCAAAACCTTAATACATTAGCAACACCAAAAAAAATCATATAGACACAGTGAACAAAAGTAGATGGGGACACAACCCCACAATAGAAAGACCAAGACGCCCTTAAAACACCCTTAAAAAAAAAGGAAGGGCAAAGTAACATAAGCCCTAAACTAGAAAAAAAATCAATAAAGAGGTAATTAGACCTGCTCTCTCTTCAATATCTACATCTTTAAGCTCATCCTTCAGCTCATCCTTGCAATTTTCCTCATCATTAATCGAATCAACATGGTCCTCATTATCATCCTTAGCAACATCCATGGTAGTATCCTTGCCTCCATCCTCAAAAAACTTCTTGTTGAAGAACAGTAGGTTTAAGGCATTACGAAGGTCTATGAATTGAGAAATGTAGTTGGTGATGGAATTAATGATATACTACTTCAGACATAGGTTAGGAGCATCATTGTCTTCCTCCTCAGAGTCAATAACCAGAGTTTTCTTTTGATGCAAAAGGTTTTTCAATCAAATCAAGGATCTGACTCCCTCTAGTTTCTATGGTGACTCCAACTTAATTTTCTTGGGATCTTGGCTTCTCAACCTTTTTATAGCCTCCATTATGGCTCTTTTCTTAGCTGATATTGTCGAGGAGTAGGAAGTAGAGGGGCTAGTCTAGGACTAGCTTGGCTTGATAGGGAGAGAACTAGGCTTACCTTTATTGGGATGAGTAGTAGGTATGGGGATGCCTTGGGGACAATGGATAAGCCAATGCTTGTAAAGGACCTTGAAAATACCTTGGTGGGAGGGTAAATCATCGGTTTTATTCTTGCAAATATTTTCAATGGAATAGGAAATGGAGTTAATGATGAATTGAGGAATATTTACTAGGTTAACATCCCTAAAATGGTTATAAAAGGCAAAATGGAAACTACACAATACCTTTTTAGGGTCATCGATAGTGATAAACTCCATGATTGGTTTCATCACGCTATTCCACGAAATGGGTAACTTAGACTACTTCCCCATCCTTGCATGCTTACAAAGCTCTTTATCCTTAATTTACTTCAACTCTACCTCCCAGTTATGTTTCTCACATTGGATAGACCTCCCTCTCACCGGTTGGCCAGTTAACTCTACAAGCAATTTGGTGTCAACCTCGAAGGATATGCCATGGATGAGGACTTTACCATTGTTCCAAGTGTCGAGGAAGGCCAAAGTAATTTCAAAATAAACCCCTAAAAATTATCTGAAAAAGGGCATGAAGCCTCTCTCGGAGAGCATAGCTTCAGCAATGGGGTCAATTTCAATAGAGGAAGGCTCAACGTAACTCATGATTAACAGGCTAATGGGATAAGAGACAGGTTCGAATAGAGAAACATTATAAATAAAGGGGTATAGGGTAGAAAAATGTGGAACCCACAGAGGCTATTCATAGACATAAGTAAGGTACTACCTAGAATGCAGAGTCGAAGAAGTCAGGTAGGACTGTAGATAACAATGAGAAGTTTCTTGAATTGTCTTGAAAAAATAACGAGTAAACAAGAAGAAACAATGGTTGTAACCACCTTATTAGGCCAAGGGAAAGGAATAATAAGGGTAGGATGGGGAGAAAAAATTGGAATGGAAATTGAGGAGGTAAGGGCCTCAATACAAAGGGCCTAGGTAATGATGCAAGGGAGAGGGTAGAAGCGATTGGTGGACAGAGGACATGAGTGAGGGCAACCAAACAAAAAAGGTTGATGCCTTGAAAAGAGGAGAAAATGGTGCAGATACAGAGAGAGGCACAAGGGTTTAGGCAATTGAAGCATGAGGTGAAAGGCCCTAGGATCAAAGCATTAAAAAAGCTAAGGTTTAATAAAATCTCATAGATTATGAAGGTCCCCAAAATCAAGAGGGCATGGATGCCGATGAGGACCAACCAAAAAGAGAGATAAAACAAAAACTAATAGATCTAATGGCATTGCTAGTTAAAAGTCAATATGTCTTGTTCCATGGTGTCAATAATTTCCTACGATAAGCCACTTGTCCACACCTTCAGACTTGTGGTGTTGACACCAAAATTAGTGAGTTTGTTAGCAACCTTGTTGCTTTCCCTAAACGCATGTTGGAAGATAATCTCTTGTTGGATTTGGCTTAGAATTCTAGCTTCCTCTATACAATCCTTGATCCTCCAAGTAGGATTTTGGTTGTTCTTCAAGTAGTTGATGGTATTAAGAGAATCTCCCTCAACCATGAGCCTTCCAGGATAATATTTTGCAAGAAGTAGACCTCTCCACATAGCTCTAGATTCCACCACCTGATTAGATTGGATTCCTAGGGGTTCTACAAAAGCAAGGATGACAATTCCTCTATGGTCTCTTAGAACACCACCAGCACCTACTTTACTAGGGTTACCCTTGGTAGCCCCATAAAAATTTAGTTTAAACCAACCTTGAGGGGGGGTCCAAGAGGACTGGGTCCTTAAATTAGGGGTAGGCTAGGAGAGGTTTTCCACAATAGGTAAATTCAAGGATCTACTCAGGGAGGCCTCAAATATAGAAGTAGGATGGTCAGAGAGAGGAATTAGGACAACATTTTCAACAAAGCTTAGAATTTTGTGGGCAATATGGTCAGGATTCAACATTTTATCAAAAAAAATTCTACAATTTCTTTTGAGCCATATTTGCCACAAAAAATGATGAAGATAGATTTGCCAGAGGAATTTGAGGTGAGGATTATGGAAAGGGTTGGGCCACTGAAGAAAGAGCTCAAAAATAGAGCAAGGTCTAGCCCAAAGAATATGGAAGGTTTGGAAGATCTTGTTGAGGATGGTGGAGGAAAAAGGACAAGAAAGGAAAAGGTGGTGAGGGGATTCCCAATCAGCTAGGCAAAGATAACATCTATTAGGGAAAACACAACCTTTTTTAAGCAGGTTGTCAGTAGTGAGGATTTTCTCTTGAATGGTTGTCCAATCAAAGAAGGTAATTTTAGGGATGAGATATTTGGGCCAAACAAGGTGGTAAGGGAATGGAGGTTCTTCAGGAGGAAGGAGCAGACTGTAGGTAGACTTGATAAAGAACTCTCCACTTTCTGTGAATTCCCAAAAGACCTAATCCTTAGCATTACCTAAAGGAATAATTATGGAATTCAAGAGGAATTGCAGCTTTTTGGATTCATCAGGTTGAATGATACTGCTAATAGCCTTCCATATTTTTCTACCATTGAGAGAGCACAAAAAGTCTGACACTTTTAGGTCAAAGGTGCTATCAGTGACCACTTTCAAACCTACTAGATCAGGATCATTGATAAGAGGTTCACTTCTAATCCATTTGTCATTCCAAAAGTCAATCCTGAGACCATCACCTAATATCCACCACAATCCTTTTTTGACTAGAGCTTTGGTGTTTAGAATTGACTTCTAGAAGGCCAATCCTAAGCGAGGAGCCACCTCATTAAGAAAGTTTGTTGCCTATAAATATTTTCTTTTTACAATGGGAACCCAATCATTTTCCACATTAATAATTAATCGCCAAGCTTGTTTAGCCATGAGGGCAAGATTAAGTAGGTGGACTCTTCTGAGGTCGATACCTCCCTTAGGCTTTGGCTTACAAACTTTTTCCTAGGCCACTAAGTGAAAACGATGTTTGGAATCAGACCTAGACCACAAAATTTTTTTCTAGATTTGCTTAATTCTAAAACAAACAGTTGTAGGGACCTTGAAGATAAACATAAAATAGATTGGGATGCTCTAGAGGGAAGCCAAAGTAAGAGTGGCTTTAGCAGCTTGTGATAACAAATTTCCTTTCCATCCTGCCAGTTTTTTTTTGGAATCTTTCTATCACATTGTTCCACATTGATATGAAAGGTTTGCCAATGAATAGAGGGAGGCCCAGGTAGGTGGAGGGAAGGGAAGACATAGAGCACTCAAGGATTCTAGAAATTTTGATTTACCTCTGAGTAGGAGTATTGAAAAAGTATATTTTTCTTTTGTTGAAATTTATTTTTTGCCCAGCTGCTTCTTCATATAAGAGCAAAATATACTTGATGACTTTGGCCTCAAAAATAGAGGCAGATGTGGAGATGATGGTGTCATCCACAAATTACTGGTGGGTAATAGGGTTGGTTTGAGATGCAGCTTTAATTCTTGAAATAAGATCTAATCTGCAAGCAGCTTTGATGGTTTGACCAAGAGCTTCAGCAACAATTATGAATAACAAGGGAGAAATAGGATCTCCCTATCTCAATCCTCTGTTGCTCTTGAAGAAACCAGCTATAGATCCATTTATAAGAATAAAAAACCAGGAACTTGAAATATAGCCTCTGATTAGGTCAACCCACTCAACATGAAAACCAAATTTGAGCAGGATGGCAATGAGGAAATCCTAGTTAATCCTATCAAAAGCTTTGTGCATGTCAAGCTTAAGGAGAAACATGGATTTCTTGGTTATGGATATAGAATGTAAAGCTTCATGGATAGTAATAGCCCCATCCATAATGAATCTACCCTAAACTAATGTCCCTGACAAGAGTTAATGAGGGTGGGTAGAAAATCCTTCATCCTATTGGTAATTGCTTTGGTGAGTATCTTATACACTACATTGCACAAACTAATGGGTCTAAAGTCAATCATGTGCTTGGCATTAGGGCCTTTAGGAATTAGGGCAATGAAGGTGGAGTTAAAGCATCGAGGGATAGACTTGGATGATTGGAATTCTTTAATAGTGGAACACACATCATAGCTAATGATATCCTAGAAATTCTGGAAGAACCGAGGAGGGAAACCATCAGGGTCGAGAGCTTTGTAAATATTCATGGAAAATAAATCTTGCTTGATCTCATCATCAAAGAAAGGAGCAATGAGTTTAGAATTAACTTCATCTAAGATGGATCTAGGGATGTGACAAAGCATAGAATCCTTGGCTAGGTTTGACCCATTATTGCAGTCCTCAAGAAGAGAAATGAAGTATGAGACAAATTCATATCTAATTTCCAAGATATCAGAAGTAGTAGACCCATCACTCCTAGCCAATTATTTGATCCTATTATTACTTCTATTTCTTAAAGTTGAGGCATGAAAAATTTTTGTATTTGAATCTCCTTCTTTGAGCCATAAGGCTCTAGATTTTTATCTCCAAAAAATCTCTTCACAAGCAAGGATGTTATGATAATCAGCTAGGATTCTCCACTCTTCTGATCTGATTTGCTCATCACACTGACCATTCTGAATCTTGTTTTCAATTGAGGTTAATCTTTCCAAAATGGACTACTTATTTTCAAAAATATTTCCAAACACCTCTTTGTTCCATATTTTAAGGTTTTCCTTCACATTTCTCAGTTTTTGTGCAAGACAAAAAGAAGGGCATCCCTATCCATCCTACTGCCACCACTGAGCAATCCTATTTTTGAAATCAGGATGTTGAATCCACATTGCTTCAAATCTGAATGACTTGTTGAAAGGATTGTTTTTCTCTACCTCCAATAATAGGGGGCTATGGTCTGATCCAAATTTAGGTAGAGAATAAAGGTTTGCATCACCAAACAACTAGATTGCCTCTTGGGAAATAAAAACCCTGTTCAATTTTACCTGAATAAGCTGATTTCCCACTCTTCTATTGCTCCAGGTGAACTTGGCATATTTGAGTTTGACATCCATGAGGTTATTTGAATTGAAAAATTCAAGGAAGTCTTCCATACTCTTTAGGGGATATCCTGCTCCTCCTTTTTTATCTGATGGATAGAGAGGAGAATTGAAATCTCTAGCTACAATCCAAGGTAGGTTATTGAAGGAGTTTTTTAAGCTGCTTAGAGTATCCTAGAATTGAGCCCTTCTAGATAAAGTATTTGGAGCATAGATGTTGGACAGGATCCAAGAGTGGTTGTTATCTTTATCATGAAACAAAACACTTATCATTATGTCACTTGATTGAATCAGTCTCCCTTCTAATTTCCTTGAGTCCCATAAACACATAAGGTCATCAGAAGAGCCTCTTGCTAGGCTGAACACAACTTCAACATTCTTCCAAGTTTTCTTAGTAGCATTGACAAAGTTTTCATGTTGACTTGGTGGCAAAATGGTGGTTATGATATGAAGGGTGGTTTTTCGTACCCCTTGGAATCAATGGATGAACCTTGAGAACCTAGATAGTAGCAAGCAACACATAAATGCAAATGGAAAGGATATGCAAATGCAAAAATTTAAAAACATATTTTTTTGTATTTACATATTTTACATCATGTTTTTTTGATGTGGATGAGGTGGTAGTGGTGGTTCATTGGTTGGTTTAGCTTGATCCCTTAGGAGGAGCAATGAAGATGGGTTGATGGATGGGGAACATTCTAAGATAGTACTCATATTGTTTGGTGAATGGTGTAATTGAAATATATTCCTCTTTGGATTAATTTGAAGATATCAACATGACATCGTATTCTTCATATAATTCATCCTCAAAGTCATTTTTGTCATTGTTTTCCTCTTAATGATATAGATTGAGTTTTTGAAAGGCTCATTCAAAAGAAAAAGTGGGAGATTATGGATTGTATCCAAAACCAAAATGGTCATGCACTTCCCAATATTAAGATTCAATGATATTATGCATACACTATTCATGTCATCCCAAGCCATATGCTTGCCAATTAACCCAATGAAAACATCATGAATAAATATCAGGGTTAGACATGTGCTCAATATTGGCAATGACTAATTGCTTAGGTTCATATGGAGGAAGTGGATCGGATTATGAATCGACCCCCCATATACAAAATTTATGTTATTTGGGTATGAAACCATATTGTAAACTACTCCTATGGATAGATATGGGTCACGTGGATGACCATAATCCCTAACATTTTTTATGTTGAGCGGTGTGACTATGACATCTTAAACCACATACTCGCTAATACTATGACTAGCAAGATGGATTGTAACTTGTGTGGATGATGACACGGAAAGAGTGGATGTGGATATGTGGGGCTCACAAGTGGCTTGTGGCTTGAATGAATGGAGATATGTATTTTGGAATAGCATCTCACAATGTGTGTTCAAGTGAATTCATTTACCCATTGTGAGTAAAGTGAGATGAAACTTGTCATGGAGAAGACCAGGAAGCTAGATTTTCCTTATGTGTGGTCATAGATCTCTTCAAGAGAGATGTGTCACCATGCATGAGCATACTCTGCTTCCATTAAAGCATTTATAAACCCTATGGATATTATCTCCATAGTCCAATGGGAAATGATCTTTAAGCTTTCAAGAATTGGACTACATAACTATTTGGATGGAAATATAGTGCTATCCTTACTACTTGGGGATCTGTGGTGTGTGAAATAATTAAAGCTTTAGAGAGTTGGATTATCAACCAAGGTGTGATAATAATTTTAGCCTATACTTAGTACCCATTCTTGTATTTGGAAGTGTTGTTAGTGGTGAAGACCACTATTTTGATTTTGGACTATGTGCATAATGGGACAAGCAAAGATGACTTTTTAAATTTGAGGTTCAACCCAATCATGGTGTTATCCCAATTTGAAATAAGATGTTATTAATAGGTGGTGTATGTGTTTGGTTCAATAATGTTAGAGTCAACTCCCAAAATTCAAGATTTTCTTAATGAAACATGTGCTTTTTGGTCCTAGAGAAAACCTAACATGCAATGGAGGTTGCTTGAAACACTAGGAGTGGTTGAGTGATTGAAAACACCTAGGCATGATGGAATTATAGTGCAAATGATGACATGACTTATGATATGGATGTTAATTCAAGGGTGCCCCTGATTAAGGTGACAAGATATATTGAATCAATTATTATCTAAACTAAGCATATGACCACTAGTATGGTGGATGAAATGCACTTGTGATGACATGATGACATGAATGTCATTGTGGATAATGAATGTGTGAAATACAATGTGTATGAATGATGATTTTGTGTATTTTTAGCCATGCATATATATATATATATATATATATATATATATATATATATATATATATATATATATATATATATATATATACGTATATATAAGTCACATTAAGCATAGAACACTCTCAAGTGGATAATGTTCAATGGTTCCGGCTCTTCTACTCCCTCTAGGCCCTTTAGACTAGTAAGCCTATATGTTTCATGACCCACTTTTTGTTTGATAATTTATGGATCTAACCATTTAGTCATGAATTTATCATGAATATGCAGCAATGCATTGGTGTTTTGTTGATTTTATTTAAGTACGAGATCCCCTACTTGGAATTCACTTAGATCAACTATGGCGTTATAAGCACACTTTAGATGATCTTGATATACTCGTAAGTACTCAAAGGCATTGATTTACCTTTCATAAAGGAGCATGAGTCGGTCAAGTCGTGCTTGTCTAGCGGTTTTCTCATCTATGAATTCTTGCAATTAAATGCACAGTGAAGGAATATTGAGCTCAATAGGCATGATAGATTCAACATCGTAGACCAATGAGAATGGAATTGCCCTGGTAGGTGTGTGAATGCTCGTTTGAAAAGCCCATAATGCCAAGGGAATTTGAGCATGCTAATCTTGGTGATTTTCTTTGACTAATTTCTTTAAAATAGTGATCAAAGTATTATTGGTTGCATCAGCTCTCCAATTTTCTGTGGGTAGTAAGGAGTTGAGAAACTATGTTGGCTATTATGTTTTTCGCAAAGTGCTCGAAAATCCTTGTTTTTGAAAGACTTTCCATTGTCATAGATTATTTTTTATGGGATAACAAAGTGATATATGATATTTTGTAGTATAAAATCCACCATTTGAGGTCCTATCATGATGGTTAGAGGAATTTCTTTGACCCATTTGATGAAGTACTCAGTGGTACTAATGATGAATGTGTGTTATACTAAGAAAGGAGGCAAGATATCACCAATCAAGTCAAAACCTCATTGTGAAAAAGGTCAAATAATTTGAATGGATTTTAATGCTTGTGATGGCACATGAGTTAAATTAGCATGCTACTAACATTTTTTATACTTCTTTATATAAGTGCAACAGACACATTCCATGGTGGGCCAATAATAATCCATGCATAAAATACACTTTGCGATGACCATTCCACTTGAGTGACCACCATAAGTACCATCATGAGCTTTTGATATGGCTCTTTTTGCCTCTATAGGCTTGAGATAATGAAGGAGGACTCCATAATAACCTCATCTATACAACACATCCCCCAAGAGAGTGAAATGGGCTACCTTTTGCTTGAAAGTGCATTTGGTAGTTCATGATAAATCTTATGGGAGTGTTCCAAACACGAGGAAATATTTTACTTGATTAAGACAAGGCTCCTATGTTTAGTATGAATAAGTAAATGTCATTCTCATATTTAAACTCATCTCAAGAGATTGCAAATTTAGATATTGTTATGATGATTAATGGTTGTACCTCTCCTACAAAGTTATTTGGAATAAATGATCCTAGAGAGGCCATCACATATTCAAATCTATTAGTCAAATGAGACAAGCTATCATTCTCATACCAGTCAAATTTTTCTAGTAACTTCATTGCTACTCCATGATAAAGTTTTAAGACTAGTTCTTTGCATTGGTATAATCCGTTTACATGATGAACGACAAGTTGGAAATCACCAAATATCCTGATATGTTTTATGCCCATAGCTATGGTTGCTTGAAGTTCAAATATTAGGGATTCGTACTCTGCATTATTGTTTGTGCATGGGAAATCAATTTTAAATGATAAGGGAATAGGTATCCCTTATGGTGTATGAAATACAACTCTTGCACCTTGTCCTTTTTTCACACTTGGAACCATCAAAGAATAGGGTGTTATCCACCTCTTATTTAGGAATAACATATTCCTCTTGTTCATTGACGGTATATACCGAATCATCTAGGAGTTCAATAACCAGAGGTTGATCATTAGGAAGTGAAGCTTCCACAAGTTACTCAGCTATTACCTGATCTTTAATGGATTTTTTGCTGATGAATTCAAGGTTAAATTATGTCAGCAATTTTAACCATTTTTTAGTACCGGTATTTTTGTATTTGTGAGACATCATGTAATTTAGAGGGCTTTCTTTAGCTATGACATAAGTGGTGTGAATTAGTAAATAATGTCTAAATTTCTTAGTGGAAAAAACCACTACTAGGCATTCCTCGTAAGCATATCGAGTTGCATAGCTTACTAATGTTTGACTAATATAGTAAATTGCTTGCTCACTATTGTTTTCATTATTTGTGCAAGTATTGTCCCTAATGCAAAATATGTTGCTAAAACATAAATATGGAAGGGAACCCTATATGAGGTGGAGTTAGGACTATTAGAGAGGCTAAGTAATGCTTGATATCATTAAAAGCTTTCTAACATTAATTTATCCATGAAAATATCACCTCCTTTTGTAACAAGTGATTGAATAGCTTGCATTTGTTTGAGAGTTATGCAATGAAGCGACGAATCAATTAGATATTTCCTTGTAAGATATGCAATTCTTTCAAGTTTGTTGGGGGAGGAATCTCCATAATGGTCTTGACCTTATTTGGGTCCACTTCAATGCCCCACTTGGAGATAATTTATCCTAGTATTTTACTTGAGGTGACACAAAAGACACACTTCTTAGGTTTTAACCTTATGTTATGCTCTAGAAGCTGATAAAAAAAAATTCCAAGACATCAATATGCTCTTAATATGTTTTAGATTTGGCTAATAGATCATCCACATAGTATTCAATGATCTTATGCATTTAATCATGGAAGATGTATGTCATGGCGTGTTGATAAGTAGCATCCACATTTGAGCCAAATGGCATCACCTTGTAATAGAAATTCCCCCAAGGTGTTGTGAATGATGTTTTATGTTGGTCATTAGGATTAATTCGAATCTAATTATATCCTAAAAAACCATCCATAAAATATAGCATTTCATGGCTATTGTAAGTTTTGACAAGAGTATCGATGTTTGGCAGAGGAAAGTCATCCTTAGAACATGCTTTTTTAATATCTTGAAAGTTAGTGCAAATGCAAATCACCCTGTTAAACTTGCAAATGGGTACCATATTTGAAAGTCACTTAGGATAGTTAATGAGTTGAATGAAACCCATGTCTAATAACTTTTGAAGTTCTTATTTGACCATGAGGGCAATGGTAGTATGTAACTTTATTAGTTTTTGTTTGACCAACTTAGCATCAAGATGCAAGGTTAAGTTGTGGACCATCAAGTTAGGGTTAAGACCAGACATATCTTTATAATGCCATGCATATATACCCTTATTTATCTTGAGGAGATCTATGAATTGCTCATATTTATCAACAGATACAATTTTCCTAAGATTTACAATTTATGGATTATCTAGATCTATACTTAGGTTCACGTCTATATTTTCTTCAATGGCTATGTGTGAATCTTGTTCAAGTTGATGGGAAATTGGAATCAAATGAATATAATTAATGATATTATCAAAATATTTTGGCATAGTCTCTTCTATTTTTACCTGGAAAATAGTTGGATCTAAGAGTGAAGGCAAAGGCAAAGGTGAAGGCTGTAGGGAAATGTATATGGTAGAAGCTCTTAAAAATTTCTTAGAAAGGATGAATTCATAAAAGGATGGAGGTTATGAAATCTATTCCATATCAATGACATTTATGTTAATAGGAATTGGTTTTGCCAAATTGTATGGATTGTGAAGTGGTGTTAACAAGTCAATAGTATTCATGTTGACTTGGTGGGTAAATTGTGTTTATGATATGAAGGGTGGTTTTTCTTGCCCCTTGGCATTGATAGATGAACCTTGAGAACCTGGATAACAATAGCAACATGTATACATGCAATGGAAAGGATATGCAAACACAAAAATTCAAAAACACATTTTTTTGTATTTACATATTTTACATCATATTTTTGTGAGGTGGATAAGGTTGTAGTGGTGGTTCATTATTTTCCTCTTCATGATCTAGATTGAGTTGTTGAAAGTCTTGTTCAAAATAGAAAGCAAGAGAATGTGGATTGTATCCTAGACCAGAATAGTCATGCGGTTCTTGATATTGAGGTTTTAGATATTATGCATGCCCTATTTATGTCATATTAAGACATATCCTTACCAATTAACCCAAAAAAATATTGTGAAGAGAAATTAGGGTTAGACATGTGCTCAATATTGGTAATAACTGACTACTTAGGTTCATCTGGGGGAAGTGGATTAGATGATGAATCAACCCCCCATATACAAAATTGATTCTATTTTAGGATGAAACCATATTATAAACTACTCCTATGAATAGAGGTGGATCACGTGGATGACCATGATCCCTAATAGTTTTAATATTGAGCGATGTGACTATGACATATTGAACCACATACTTACCAATACTAGGACTAGTGATATGGACTACAACTTGTATGGATGATGATGTGGATAGAGTGTATGTGGAGATGTAGGGCTCAAGAGTGGCTTGTGGCTAAAATGAAGTGGGATATGTATGTTGGAATGGCATCTCACAATCTATCAAATCGACTTATAAGACATCAGATGATGGAGATGAAGATGAGTTTGGTTGAGGAATTTGATGGATGCCTGGTGATTCCAGTATGGATGAAATGGTATTGGGTTATTGTAAAGTAGGTTGTGTGGATGATGATGAATGAGTGGTGATTGGTGATGTGGTTGATGTAGAAGTATGTCCCCCTTGCATGGATGTTGAGGGTGATTATTGGGTCCGACCACATGTATATGGTGTCATTTATGATGATGGTTGGGATGTGGAAGTGGAGGCCTAATATGGATTAGTTATGAGGAGTTCCTCTAGCATAGGTGCTTTGGATGAGGTATTATGATGTAAATTTTATGGTGGGATTGATGGAATTAAGGACAAGTGAGTGGATGGAAATGAGGACTCATATGGGTTGGAAATGGAATTGTGATATTTGAATGGTTTGGTATATAATGTATTTATCCCTCATGTACATATTTCAAACATTGGTGTAGTTTTGAGGGAACACATTTCATTTCCCTTATCTAGGGGTATTTAAGGAGTACATTATAATCCATGTACTCTTCTAGGATATGGAACATGGTGTACAACATCTTGACCCTCACTTGTATGGGTAAGACCATGGTGTTAGTTGTAGAACATAGAGAATCATTGAATGCTCGCAAGGAGATGGTGTATTTGGTGATGTGGAGGATTGATATGGTGGAGTGTTGAAGTGGTAATGATGTTGATTTATGAGCCGATGTCAATTAATACTCATTTAAAATGATTCCTATAAACCTAATCCATGATGTGTAATGGAGGATATAGTGATTTTGATGATATTGATTTTATTTCAAAATCATATAATATGATTAAAGGCTCCATACATGTTGGAATTAAAGAACACAAGATTATAATGAGAGGGGGTGAACAATATAACACCACTTTTTACTTTTCTTTCCCAATCAATATTATACAAAGTATAGATAGCAATATTAATAGCAATAATCAAAGCAATGCACAAATCACCACACACAATACAGACACAAAAATTTACGTAGTTCACCCAATGTGGCCTACTCCACGGAGAAAATATTTCACTAAAATTTTCTCAGAAAATATCTTGGGAATCCTTTCCCTATTACAATATTTATGGATCTATATCCAAAGCAGACACCAATCCCCTAATCAAAGTTCATGGATCTTTATCCACAGGAGACACCAATATCCTAACTTTGCTCTAGCTGGTGATCCTCTAGAAGACATCTACCTCCACTGCCCTTAGAAAATGGAACTCTATTCACAGAAGACACCTATCCTCCCTGCTTTGGCTGGAGATATTTATCCTCAACTTTATCACATCCAAAGCTCTATATCAAATCTGTACTAAACATAGTCCTTTGATCTAGCACAAATCTATCCTTAATCTCTGTCTCTGGTCTAGCACAAACCTATCCTCAAATCTACACCAAAATATGTCCTCAAATTTGTACTAAACATGGTCCTTTTGTCTAGCACAAATTTATACTCAATATCTGTCCTCAAGCCTTAACTCAAAGCTTGAATCAATCTCAAATCAACTCTACTAGATCTACCCCAAACATTAACTCAAGGTTTGAACAAATCAATCAATCAACTCTGCTCTCAAGTCTTCTCAAATACTTGTGTCAAATATTCCTTGTAAGATTCCACAAAAGCTCACACCAATATATCCTCAAGTCCTCTCTAGAACCTATCCAATATGCTTAATAAGTTATCACAAGAAATTATCCAAATCTGCTCTCAATCTGTATTATAAGCTTCCACAAGTCTTCTCAAATACTTGCCTCAAATATTTCTCAACAAGTCCACACTAGAACTTGTCCAATCTGGTCAATAAGTTCTCATAAGAACTTATCCAAATCTACTCTCAATCTATATTGTAAGCTTCCATAAAAGCTTACCCAAATCTGCCCACAAGTCTTCTCAAAGACTTACCTCAATTCTGCTCAACAAGTCCACACTAGAACTTGTCCAATCTCATAGAAACATAAAGAGAATTTTTAGAGACTCAATATGCTCTATACTCATCACAATGCTCAATCACTTTCAATAACTCTTTTAGAAACATACAGAGAATTTTTTAACACTCAATATTCTTCACATTCACCTCAATGCTCAATCACTTTCTCAAATCAATTCATAATACAAAATAGTTTGTTTTATAGAACTTGAACAATCACTTCACATATCCACTTGACTAGGCTCAACTAAATCTACTAAAAAAATCACTCAATGAAATAATCATTGCTTACAAACCCTAGTACAAGCATATAAACCTTCACTCAAAATGTTTCCAACAATGCTTATCAACCAATCTCACATAACAACGATACTCATGTTCTTTTCAAACCCTAATTCAAGTTCTTTACTCAACCAATGGCTTAAACAACAATTCTTATAAAATAATCTCACATAACAATGATACTCATGTTCTTTTCAAACCTTAGTTTAGATTCTTCACTTAACCAATGGCTTCAACAACAATGCTTATCAACCAAGTTTTTAACAACTCTTTTATTCCAGAAAACATTGAAGCATTGACTCAACACACTCAATAAGGAAATCAAATTAAATCTTTTTCACTCTAAACTTGTTTTCTATAAAACCAACCAATCAACTCAACTATGGAATAATGTGCCCATACCTTTTTCTTGATGATTAAGGAACCTCCAAAAAATTGTTACAACCACAAACACTTCTTTTCCAAGCTCACAGAAGTTATAAGATGATAAACTCTCCCAATGGTGCAATGCAAATATAAAAACATATATACACCTTGTCACTCCATCTTAAAGAAAGCATCCATCAACATATACAAAAATATTTGACCAAATACACCTTATAATATCCTAGTTAAAATAATATCCAACACCAAAAATAATGTCAATAAAATCACCTTCACAAAATAACTCAATGGTAAGAAGTCCTCTCAAAATTTAACCAACACTTTTAATATTCAATAAAACAATATGTCATAAATACTTTATTTAAAAATAAATATAATTCCTTATTCCTCCAATTAACCAAAATAATTATTAATTAAAATACTTTTTATCTACCCCTTTTAACTCCCTAGGACCTCATGTCAAACCTTAGGCATCATAAAATATATCCTAGTCATGGCTCCAACCATCACATGAGCTAGGCGCTCGTTTAGGGAGCAAAGAGCACCACATGCTCTTTATCCCTTCCCTTATGTACCTATGTCAAAAATTCATGTGTCGCTTCATTTGATGCTTCAAACACAACACACAAAAAATGCTACTGTCGTGAATCAATTGTGGGTCACTCCATGCCCAAACACCTTAGCCTTCAACTACTTGCCACTAGGCTACGCTGCCTGGATGGATATTGGATTTTAGCCCTCGACAATATTATCCCCTTTCGCTAGCGCTTAAGACAAGAACCTTGTCTTCTTCTTCACACAAATTCTCACAACACACATTTACCTCTTTCTCTTGTTTTAATGAAGGATAATCCAAATGCCACTAAGGCATATAGTTTATATAACAATTACCACCTTTAAAATTGAATGTCAGTGCTTTCGATATTGAACTAATTAATTTATAAATTATTTAAATTCTTTAGAATTTAAATATTATAAATTAAATTTTAAATCATTTTGGCTTTATTAAAGCCTTATTTGATTTTACCACTTTGTATAAATAATATTTATTTATAAAATTTAAATTCAATTTGAATTTAAATATTTTATAAAATAAATATTAACACTTCCTTGGGCTTTTTAACATGAATTTAAAAACTTCCTTGGGTTTTTATAATAAAAAAAAATTATTTTTGCTCATCCATGGTTTTAATAAAAACCCTCCTACTTATGCTTCCATATAATATTAAAAATATTATGAAGATATTTTTCCATTAACCTTTACATTGTTTCTTTTGACCTTTTGACCTTTTGACATCAACGGTAGCTTATTCCTTGACATCAATGACAACTTCGTTCCTTGACATCAATGACAAATTTGACTCAAAATGTCCAACATGAATGCTCCCCAAAAAATTGTTAAAGGCATTACAGTCTTAGTTTGAAGTTCAATGGATTTCAATATCTCCATAAATGCTTCACAATGTGGGGGAGATTATTGTATAAGCTCACAGATCAATAATTTGGTTGAAGCCATTTGAGACTATTTGCTAGTTGGTTCCTTAGTGTGATGATAGGTCATAGTGGACAACTTTTGAAGGTGAATGGGTTGAGATGAATGGCTTGGAAGGTGAGTTGGCTGAAATGAATTGGTGAAAATATGAATGGATTGAGATGGATTGGCAGGTTGTGGATACATAGTTATTGGTGTTTCCACAGGATATTGAACTACTTGAGGTTGTTTATTTTGATTATTTGTGATTCATTGACCTCGGGTTACTATGTGAATAGCACCCACAAAACCTTGGTATTGTTGCAAGTGGTTTACTTAATTAGGAGTTATAGAATTTGATCCCCCCATTGTCTATTGTGTTTCCTTATAATGAGGAAGTGGTGTTTGGTAAATACTAAGGTTTTGGTTTTATTATGCTAAAGGACTATCCAACTTAATGGACCCTAGGTATAACATGTCTTGCATAATATATTTAAGTGAAAAGCAGTTATTAATGTCATGGCCCTTCTAGTGATGGAAGGAATAGAACAAATGCTCCTTATATCCCTTGCTATGTTTAGTCATATTCCTAGGTTTAATTTTTGGTAAGGTGATTGCATATGTACAATACAAACTTCAAAAGATAGAGGTATATGACTTGGGAACTAGTGTGTAATTACAAGTTTGCCAGATAGATTGTCGATGTTGATTGTTTTCTATACTTGGCACTAGGTTGTGCAATTGTTATGGGGGTAGAACCACTTGATATAACACTTGTTATGGTTGTTATTACGATGATTATTATTGTTGATGATGGACTTGGGATTGTTGAGTCATTTTTTATTGACTCAAGACCACTTGATTCACTTGTTTGGATTTTGATTGGCCATTATAGTTTCCTTTGGATTGGCCCTTGTTTTACCATTCTTTTTTTTGGTTTTATTCTCACCCTCTTGACTATTGATTTCTTCGATAACGTGGGCTTGGGCAAGAGCTTCATCGAATGTTCTATATGATTGTAACTGAAGCATCAAGGAGATAGGTTTTATTCAACTCATTTTTGAACATTCATGTTAATTATTTTATTGGGAATATGAATGACAATTTGGTAATGACTACCCTCCAATGATTTCCAAAGTTATAGATCGATTCTTCTTCAAACTGTCTAAGATTATACAAGTCATTCAAGTTAGTTTTCTTTCTAACATTTAGGAAGAACCTTTCTAAGAATTTGTCCACCAATTGTTTGAATGTATAAAAACTGTGATGTGGCACATGATTTTACCATTCTAAGTCATGCCCGCTAATGTATGAGGAAAAGTTTAGAGCATTAAGGCATCATTCTCTTGGATTCTAAAACATGTATGGATGAATGCACTAATATGCTCTCTAGGGTCCTCAACCCCTTTGAATTTATCAAACTTTGGTAATGTAAAATTGGTAGGATAAGGTGGTGATGATACCAAAGGATGAATTGGATGATTGACCAGCTATCTCAGAGTGGGTTTCTAGTACATCATACCAAGTGTATGCTTGATTAGGCTATCAATCTATTTTTGCAAAGCTTGTATTTTGGATATTCCATTTATGTATGGAAGCGTGTTTGTGTGATGGGTGTATGTGGGTGGTGTGTGTTGGGTGATGAATTATTATGATGAAATGAAGTTTTTATTTGCCAACAGGTTGATGTTGATGGGTATATGATGATGTTGAATATTTTGTTGAAATTGATTGTGGAATATTTTGTGTTGATGAGGTGGAGATTGATGATGTGAAGTTTGAGGGATGGTGGTGTTTTGAGTGGTTGATATGGCATGGATGTGGTGGAGTGGATGGATAGGTATAGTGATCATAGATGGTTATGATACCCAAGATTGGTCGGGGGTAAAAAATGTACTTTATATGGATGTGAGTGGATGGTTGAAATCTACTACTTACAAATATTGTTGTGGGCAAGAATGAGCATTTTGATTACTCATAATTAGCTGGTTTAGATGTTGCCATGCTTTTTGTATGGAAAATTAATATGCAAATTGTGTGGTTGTATTGGGAGTGAATTTTGGAATGGTTTAGGTGTTGGTAATGTTGGTCAAGGTTAATGGAGGGTAGATTGCAAAAGGAATTGTAACTGAATGAGGGATGGTAGACCCAAATGATTGTAGGTCCAAAATGGCCACATCCTTAGAAATTTTTTGAAATATTTTCTAAGGCAAAGAAGGATGTTCCATCCCACATGAGATCCAATGTATTTTATAGTGGTGCAAGATAGGATGTTCTATCCTATGGTCAAAATGGTTAAAGTTCACTTTGCTATTTTTGAAATTGTGGATCACAACATATTTTTGATTAAGTCTAAAAGCTCGGTGGTTTGTAGCATGTTCTAATTCATGCAACATCCAACATGGTTCCATCCCATAGTCAAAGTAGTCAAATTTTGCACTTGGCTACTTTTGAACAGTGGAACATCACATATTGTTCTAGCCCACACAAGCTAAAGGCTATTCCAAGCTTGATCTACCCGTGAGAGTTTAAGTATATTTCAAAGTGGCATAATACACATGCTCCAACTCATGGTAAAAATGATCAAACATTGTAAAATTGAATAGTAAATTCATGGGCCAACGTAAGATTTTATATGGCATAAGACTTATGTTTTATCCCACACGACATAGAGCAATGCTCTACCCTGCAGTCAACCACAATAAAACTTTAAGACACGAGTTTCAATGCATAGACTCTAGCACAATGTAGATTATGTTCTATGCCACTAACATGAATCAAATCCAAAGCATATTGAAGAATAAGAGTCATGACCTAGCGCAATGTTCCATCCCACATACCTCCAAGTATATTTTTATGCTAAAGCCTCATGTGCTCCAGCCTACGGTCAAAGTGGTCAAAGGATATGAGAAGTTGTTAATGGGAGTAGGCTACGACATGTTCCACACCATAGAGTTATAAAGAATTTAAATATTTAATCTTGTCCATTCATAAGTAGATAAAAATCTGGATCATTCTGACTATATCTTGCGCACATAAAATAAAGCCTTTACAACATGCATTGGTTGAGCAAGATATATAGCATATGAAGCATCAACAAGTCCAAAAACCAATAAAATGTAGTTGTAGATCTATGGTATATAATATCTACAATAATTAAATACAATTGAGATCATGATTTCGATAGCTTGGAGCCAAACCACCATGAATAACCAACAAGTTGCAGTGGCCAAGCTACAAAGGAGCGCAATATCGCATAGTTTCTTCTGTTATAAAATGTAAACCAAAGGCTACCACATTTTTTTAAATAAAGGGGTAAAAATTTATTGATAAAAATTTTGGATTACAAAGTACAGCTGAGACCCCACCTAGGACTCAAATAAGCAACAAGACAGGCTAAATCACCAGACAAGGTCAACTCCCAAAGAAAACCAAAAAAAACAAACCACATTAAGTCTGAACATCCTTATGGATCAACTCCTGTAGGTGTTGAGAATCTCCAGACGAAAGACTCTCCCAGTTATCAATGCTTTGAGTATCCAATAGCTCATAAGCCCTTTTGGCCAGGTAATCAGCAACCCCATTCCATTCCCTTGGAATGTGCACAAAGGATATAAATTCAAACTCTTCACTCATTCTGAGAATCTAAATGGTCACAGAGGCCAACTGCCAATTAACATCCTCCACTCTTTTGTTGTTTAAAATATTAACCAAAATTTGAGAGTCAGACTCGCAAATAATCCTGTGCCAGCCAAGAGAAAACCCCCTTTGCAAGGCCTCAAGAATCGCCAGAGCTTCCATAAGATTTTTGGAGTGAACACCTTTATAAATGGAAAAGAAAAAATTGACCACGCCAGCAGAATCTCTCCCAACACCACCAATTCCAGCATGTCCAGGATTGCCCCTGGACGACCCATCAGTATTAAGTTTTAAAACTCCTCTAGGGGGCAGTCTCCATCTACCCTCTCTCCTAACCTTCTTGCTAAGCTAAGGAATCCTACTAGAGCTAGAAGAATTCACACCAACCCCAAAAAAACCAAGGGCCTGTTGTACCTTCTCCTCCCTATAGTCCAAATGGGGGTCCACATCACATTTACTATGGATAGTTTCTTGAACCATACACAAGATCCTTTGCCAGATCTATTGAACAACCAAATGACTTCCCTCAAAAATGTGATGGTTTCATTCGAGCCAAATCTTCCAGATGATGTAGGAAGGGACCAAATTCCAATCCACTTGAAGGAAGGGGGCCTTGGCTGGAGGTCTGCCCAGACTACTCCAGAACTCCACTAGGGAGAGCACATGAAAACAAGGATGGTTCGAGGCACTCCACCAACAGTGCCAAATGTCTCTGGCAAGGAAGCATTGGAAAAATAAATGAGAAGAGTCATCCTCATTATTACCACAAAGGACACATAAAGAGGGACCCTGAAATCCCCTCTTCCTCAAGTTATCCCAAGTGAGGCATTTATTACGAGCTATCAGCCAGAGAAAAAAATTACATTTTGTCCAAGCAAATCTATTCTACACCTTTTTCCACCATGTGATAGGGAGACTCCCAAACTTTTGCTTATCAAGAACTTGATAACCATAGGCTACAGAGTAGGTTCCCTTGGGATTAGGGTTCCAAGCTAGAATGTCTTTATCCCTCAATGAAGAATAGTACCTCCCTACAAGAATAAGAGCAAGCACATCTCTATCCTTGGCCAATCCCCCTTGGGGCCATTCTTGCGGATCTTTCCATCTGTACATCTCCATATTTCCAAAATACTAGATTTTTTTAAATTCCTCCACATGAGACTAGCTCGCTTCCAAGAAACAAATGCTTAGGGAATGTAACCTGGGATATTGAGTCAAGATAGGAGGGTAGCCATCCCAAGAATACTCCCAAAAAAGAACATTTGATCCTTGATTGCAAATCCAGAACAAACCCTACTTAATTAAATTAGCTCCTCTTTTCAGAGTGTCCCAGATAACAGAACCTTTCCCAACAAAACTGGCTCTAGGGATATCTACCTCAGAAATACCTCTCAAGTATTTATAAGATAATATTTTAGCCCAAATCTGATCTTGAGAGGTACACCATCTCCAATAAAGTTTCACATCCAAAGCCTACCCAGAAAGAGTTGCCTGTTGCAACCCAAGGCCTCCCTCTTGAACTGGCCTACAAATGGAATCCCATCTAACCAAACTCCATTTAGATTGATCAAGTTTTCTAGACCACAAAAACTATCTTGACAAAGCATCCATGTCCTTGATGAAACGAGGAGTTGTTTGCACAAAACATCTGTAAATGGGTAAAGCTTGAATAATAGATTTTAAAAGCAATACTCTACCTGCAGAGGATAGCCATCTGACAGTCCAGTGATTTACCTTCCTTCTAAACTTATCAAGTATAGACTGCCAAGAATATCTAGGCAGAGGATGAGATGAAATTAGGATCCCAAGATAAATGAAGGGGATATTCCCGACCTGGAATCTTAGAATGTGAGCAATCCTGGCTTGAATAAGAGGGGGGGTATTGAAGAAGAAAATAAAGGACTTGTCCTCATTAATCACCTGTCCAGAAGCACCAAGATATATTTCAAGAGACTGTCTGATGTTTCCAGCTTCCTTGATAGTGGTAACTCTCAACAAAGCAGTATCATCAACAAATTGAAGGTGGGAAAGAGGTGGCAAACTGTTATCCCACTTCCACCCCTAAATAAGACCATGCCTAACCTGAGACTTGAGTAATTTGCCCAACCCTTCTGCCATAATGATAAAAAAATAAGGAGATAGAGGATCTCCTTGCCTCAATCCCCTTGAGGCCTCAAACAGCTTTGATGTCTTGTTATTAACAAGAACAGAGAATGAGGAAGAAGAAATACAACTCATCACCCATCTAATCCATTCCTCCTCAAAGCCAAAAGCAGCAAGAACTTTTTGAAGAAAGGACCATCTAACTTTGTCATAGGCTTTTGCCATGTCCAAATTAATGAACATAGTTTTCTCCTTAGAATTTTCCATTGAGTGAATAGCTTCTGTAGCAATAACAACCCCATCCATGATTTTTCGGCTAGCAACAAACCCACCTTGCTCCTCAGAGATGATTTTGCTCAACCATATCTTCAACCTCTCAGCAATAATTTTTGTGATGATCTTATATACAACATTATAGAGAGTAATAGTCCTGAACATATCTAGGGAATTCGCTCCCTCTTTCTTGGGAATAAGCACCACAAAGGTAGCATTTAGGGCCCTTAGCATTTGTTTGTTCTTTTGGGACTCATGGACCACCTAAAAAAGGTCAAATTTTATTAACTCCCAAAACTCTTGATAAAACTCAATCGGGAATCCATCCGGACCCGAGGCTTTCCCCTTTTTCATCTTGAATACAACACTTTTCAGTTCCTCAAGGGAAATTGTACCCATCAAGTGCTCATTCATCTCTCTAGAAATAATCGAGGGAATACAGTTTAGAATAAGTTTTTCTTCCTCCTCATCTGAGAGGGCATCCTCCTTGAAGAGAGAGGAAAAATACCTCTTAGTCTCTTCTGAAATATCCATGAAAGAAGAAAGCAAGGCACCCTGATAAGTAAAAAGAGAGGTAATCAGGTTACCATTACGATGAGCCTTAACAGAGTTATAAAATAAGGTTGTGTTCCTATCCCCTTCCTGAAGCCAATCTACTCGAGCTTTTTGTTTCCAAAAAATTTCTTCCCTTAGTTCCCATTCAACAAGGTCTTTTATAGCCTCAGATTCCTCAACAAGAAGCTCCTCTGTGAGTCCATGATCTCTAATCTTCCTTGAGGCTTCTTCCACCCTCCTAAGAGCTACCAGCTTAGCCAAGGAAAGGTTCCCAAAATTTAGTATATTCCATCTCTTCAATTTATTCTTAACAAATTGAAGTCACTTCATAAAGGAGTACATAGCGGTGCCATGAGGAGGTTTGCCATTAGTCCACCAGCCTCGCATGAAATCATGAAGCTTAGGATATCATAGCCACATAAGTTGAAACTTAAATGAGGGATTATTTTTTAGCCCTAACTCTAGAGCAAAGAGTTTAATAGGCCAATGATCAGATCCTCTACCCTCCAGAATCATAGAACTAGTGCTTCTATTATTGCCAATCCAAAAACTAGAGATCAGAAACCTATCCAGTCTCTCTGAAATGGAATATTCCCCACATCTTCTATTATGCTAGGTAAATATCCCATTATCTGGCTTGATGTCAACCAAGTTCAAGGCTCGGATATGAGCATTGAAGATAGAAGAAAAAGGCTCAATACAATCAATCCCACCACGTTTTTCCTCCAGACAAGTGATAGAATTGAAGTCTCCAGCCAAAATCCATGGGTACAGGGGAGCCGGACTTCTCACAAAGCCAATGTGCTCCCATAAATTCACTTTACCATTGTAATCAATAGGAGCATACACGTTTGTAAGTAGGATGGTCTCACCAGATTCATTATCATGCCCGATCATCGAAATAGACCACCTGCTAGAAATCCAGGTAAGAGGAGAGATCTTAACTGGATCCCATAAACAAGCAAGGCCACCAACATATCCACATGCACCAATACACTAACATTGCCCCTTTATCCACAACTTGGGAGCAATATTGAACAAACTATCAATAGCTAATTTAGTCTCCTGAATAAAAACCACATCCGAAGAATGAACACGAATCAAATCATGAATAACTTTTTGTTTGGGGATGCTGTTCAACCCCCTTACATTCCATGAAAGTATAATCATTTTTGGGGGTTATAAAAATGGGAGTCCAATGTTCTCACCAAACCTGACTCTACTAAAGTCTCCCCCATTAACTTAATTTTATCCTGGTCTTTCTTTCGACCCACCTTCATATTCTTATCTGAAGCATTTTTTTTTTTTTTTTTATGCTACAATCCTAGCACCGTAGGAGTTTTACAGTCCATGGATGACTGCATCAGTGCCTGGGTAGGAGAGGGCATATCTAAATCTGTGCCATTTTCTAATATAACTTCACTTCCAGGGCTAGGGCCAACCATATCACCTATACTCGAAACCAAAGCCCTTTGTTCTTCATTTAAACCTCCTATATCTGGTTCCCTTGGTTGCACCTCATGAAGAGACAACTGATTTGGTCCTGTTATATCTATAACAAGTAGTGATGTTTCAGGTATCTCCATGCACTGATCAATATTCTCTAGAATTTCAAAATGGTTGAGCTGAGCATCTGGATGGTTATCCTTAATGTCTCTTTTTGCCTTTCTTCCTTTGTTTCAAGGTTTTACCGTAACAAAGCCTTCCTTATCCTGATCCCTCTCCTTTATCGGGGCTTTTCCTTTATCCATATTTTGTATAGCTCGAGAGGGCCCAGGATTTGAAGCCATAGGCAAGACAAACTTAGGGCATTTTCTTTGTAAGTGGTCATATTCATGGCAAATCCAGCAACAAAATGGAAGAGCTTCATAGTCAAGTTTTTGAACCCATGTGGTTGATCCGAACTGTATTTCAATAGAATCTGGAATATGATTGTTTAAATCAATTTCAACACAGATACGGGCAACAGAGATTACCTTTTTATCTAGCATCTATCGTGATGGCCCAACTGGCTTCCCAAGCAGAAGGGCAATCATATGCAAGATGTCATTTCTCCAAAATTCCAATGGGAGCCATGAAAGCCGAACCCACATCGAAACCCGTGACGGTCGCTCCTCTGATGGGTTGAAACCCACATTCCAGGGTTTAAGAAAGAGTCCCGCTTGGTTACAAAAATAGGGACCTCCTTCAAATGCTTTGTTACGATCCGTAAGACAAGAAAAAACCACCATAAAATAGCTATTTGCACTCAGCATCACCTCCACATCACCTTTAGGATTCTAAGTCTTCCTAACCCAAGCCTCAATAAAGGGAAGAGAAATTCGGATGCCCATAAATTTACCAATAAGTGCATGTTTGGTTAAATACTCCACATATTCCGCCATCGAGTCTGGTTGAACCACTAGAATCGGCCTGGCTTCACATCGTTCCAAACATCCATTGTTCTTTAACAAGCGATTCTTGGCATGCAATGGGAAATCCTGTTCCTTCCAATAATTTTTAAAAGAAATACCAGCCCTAGCATGCACGCTCTGTGACGGACCTGATGCCATCACTACATTCCTCCAGTTGTTCATACCTTCTCCAAAAACTGCTAACATCCCCATAGAGCCCACTAGATAGGTATCAAAAAAATTCCAGCAAAGCATCTTTCCTCATCAAACCCTAGCAGAGCTTACCAAAGGCTACCACCTCAACATTTGGCTGATCTGGCATTTCATTTTCCTTGTAATGTTCCATTTCTTTCAATTTATTTTCAAACATGTAAAAACTATAAAAGGAGGTCGAACCCTCATTTTGAAGGGTCGACTCTAGAGTGTTTGCTTGCCCTACTATGTAATACTTATCTGCAAATCAATAGAAGGAACATTACTTGGAATGTTTACCTCAAACTGGTGTCTTCTATAATTTTGGAGAGATTCAAGTTGTGGATTGCTTTTCTGCTACTACTGCTATGGTTAGTCTATTCTATTGATATTGGATTGCTAACTTAGAGCAATTGAAATATTTTCATAATTGAATTTGTGCTTGCAAGAAGTTATTTTCTGTTAAATCTTGATACTGATCTTATTCTACTAATTTGGATTATTAGTATCTTGATATTGAAATAGCTTTCTTGAAGTATATCTCTATTTTATCTGTAATATTGAAGATTACTTGTTTTGAATGTTGTTAATCTCAAGTGTGGGACATTGGAAATTATTTTGTAAGATGGGTTTTTCTTGTAGATGCCTATGTTGTTAGCTCTATCCATCCACTATTTGATTACTATTTCTTAACCCTAACTCATTTCTATCCCTACCTTTTAAACATTTAACTGAGCTTAAATGAGTCAACACCTTATTAGTTGACAAGGAATACCAACCTACTCTAGAGGTTGGATTAGAGCAATATTTAATCCATCCAATGTTGTGGTCTGAACTGTGATTAGCGGGTGCATGCCTAATCAGAGAATTGGAAGATAACAATCATAGTATCGAGCTTTTTCTTGATGGCAATTTGGATCCCAATAGTTTTTGGCATGCCCGATGGGACCTGTTAACAAGAACACTAGTTAACCCACTCTTTCTACCTTTACCTTTTCCTAGAGGAATCAAGATTTGGTGAATTATCTTGACCTTAAAGCGGTGATCAGTAAATTCACCTAGCGACTCCCTGAATTCAAGAATCTAGAAAAGCCTTTTTGATAGCTCATAGTTTTCATGAATACTAGGTCATCTGCAAAGAATAACCCAGAGTCTTTCATCTATTATGAGCTCCCTTTGAGAGGATCTACTATCTTAAGGAATTTGAACCCATATTTCCAGTCATAATGAAACTCCTCCAAAAATTCAACCTGAGGTGCCTCCAAGACCACCTCCAACAAGAGCAACGACTAGAAATATGGCTCACAATGCAGCAAATAATACCAATGTGGCCCCAAATCTACCCCTACAGAAGTATCCTAGTTGGAATACAACTGGCCCCTTGAGGCTTGCTCATATGCATGATATTCCCCAAGCTGTATCCAAAGCCATCCCTACCTATGATGGATCAGGAAAAACCACTTACGAGCATTGCCAAGATATTCTAAATCTAGCAGCAATTCATAACATAAAGAATGAAGATGTCATTGTCAGAATCTTGGCCCTATCCTTTAGAGGGAAGATCTTACACTGGTTCAGGACTTTGGAGGACAATAGCATTACTTCATGGGCTGAGTTAGCAGAACCTTTTGTAGAGGAATTCAATGAGTCTGTTGATCCCTTCTCCCTTCTAAATCAGTTTACATCCATGCAAAAACATCAGCAAGAATCAGTTTTAGACTTTAATCTGAGATTTAGTAGAACTTAGAAGAGAATTCCACCTAAAGCTAGGCTAGCTACAACCCTTGCTTTTATGTACTATATCAGAGCCCTTGGATCAGAATTGGGCTTACAAACTCAATAGGTAGGGATATATACTTTTCCCTAGGTTTATAATGTAGTCATCCAGGCTGAGAATATTCTTATCAATGTAGGGAGGTTACCCCCAAAGACTATGATGCCTTACTGCTCTAAAATTCCTAATACCCAAGGTTAGGAAAATACATCTTCTTACATGGACCCCCTCCTCTTTCATCACCAACTCCAAATATGACTCCAATTCCCCTCCCCAAACCATCTTCTACTCTAGTTTCTTTCCCTCCTCTTCCATCTCAAGCACCTCAAGAATATTCTATGCTTCTTGATATTCAAAACACTTTGAAAACTCTCAGTAACAAGATGAATTCAATGGATAAGAGAGATATAGAGATATCACAACAAAGAAGGTTTCCCTATGTTAATAGATATCAGAATCTTGGTACCAACAATAGTGTTAGAATCAAAGTTAATGCCATTCAAGAAGATCTAGAATATTCCTCTAAAACTAGCCTTGTGAATGTATGGTGCCTTGTGTGTAATGATCCCCATGACTCAGAGTCATGTGTTATGTATCAACATCATGTGCAACAAGCCATGGAAAAGGTAGAGAGAAATTAGAAAGGTAGAGTCAATATGCTCTAGCAACTAGACCAGATCATGGTTGGGCAAGATCCTGATGAAGAGGGACCTATTGTTGTCATGACAAGATCTAGAAAGAAGACATTGTAGGTTGATCCACAGAATATGGGGCAATTTCAAGTCCCTTCTCAGAAGAAGAAATATCCTCCTCTCCAAAATAATGACCAATTTCCTATCCCTCAAGCCACTAAAAAGAGGGACATGGTACCTAAAGGCCAAGAAAAGGAGGTCAGTTTCCCTAGGAGGTTTGACAAAGAAAATGATAAAGAGAGGATGAGATCCAAAAGTGAAGCACAAGAAAATCTTTGATTTCCCTCTATAACTAAGAGGCAAAGGATTGAAGCCACACAACAATACAAGAGGAAGTATGGTGAGCCAGAGAGAAAGTCTGAGAATCTCACTTCAATGAAATTAGAATATAACATTGTAGAAGAGATGAAGAGAATTCCCTCCAAGGCTAGCCTCTATGATACCCTCTTTATCCTTGGTCAAATAGATCTACTAAAAGCTTCTTTGAGTAAGAATCCTCAAGAAAAGTAGGCCACTACCATCCTCACTGTGTCTTCTAGAAAATATAAGATGTCTCCTATTATTTTAAAGAATAAACCCCCCATTCTACATTTCTTTGTGGATGGAGGGTTGGATAGTTTACAACTATATGATTGATTCAGGGGCCTCCACCATGGTTATGCCCAAGGTAGTCTATGAGGATATGGGTATGGAGTATACCAGATCCTATCCTAGAGTTTTGTAGTTGGATGGGACACTAGTAAAGATAGTTGGGGTAATAAAATATGTACTCATGAGATTGCATAGAGCCCTAGAGGTGACCATTGTACAAGAGATTGTGGTTGTAGACCTAGAGCCCTATTTTGGTCTATGCCTTTCTAGAGAGTTCACTACCAAATTGGGAGGATGTATGTACTTGGATTACTCTAGTATGGTGATTCCCTTCAAAGGAAAGAGAATAAGGATCACACCTGAGAAGCCTGTATCATATCACATTGAGAATATTGAAGAAGACATGTGTAACCTCACACCTCTAGATGATTTTGAAATAGTGGAAAGTTTTGAAGAACTAGAGGTTGAAGATGAGTTGCCATTCAGAGAGGATTATAGCCAGTTTGGAATAGGAATGGGCACATACAACATCTCCTTAGAAGTAGAGAAAAATATCCCTACTATATCTAATCAGTATTTGAGAGAAATAGAGACTTGGACCATGCACTTTGATGGTGTAAGATGCAAAAATGGGGCTGGTGCTGGTGTAGTTTTGTAGTCTCCATCAGAAGGTGTAAAGAGTTTTGCATACAGGTTGACATGGTCCTATACCAATAATGTTGTAGAGTATGAAGCTTTATGCTTAGGGCTGATGCAAGCTGAGAGCATGGGTATCAAGATATTGAATATATATGGTGACTCTGAGCTAATAGTAAATCAGGTAAGAGAGAGATGCAGTAGTAAGCACCATTACCTAAAGGTATACAAAAATAGGGTGTGGGATTTGATGGAATCCTTTGATGCCCTCAACATTCATTTTGTTCCTAGAAGGTAGAACATGTTGGCTGACTCTTTGGTAGTTAGAGGATCTAATTTTAACCCTTCTATAGATATAGGAGTTGCTAAAGACAAAAGGATCAAAATGGTTTTCAGGCCTGCAGTCCCAGATAGATAGATTTTTTGGTAAGTCTTTGAGAGTGATGAATAGATCATCGACTTCCTGGTAAGAGAGGCTTGTTTATCCACTATTCAAGAGGAAGTTCTAGATGAAATTGACCAATAAGATGTTATCCAACTAAAAAACAATCATATCCCAAGAGGGTTGGTCACACTTGAAAGCCTCTTTGATAATGAAGATAGGAAGAAAATCAAAGCTATGGAGATCAATGAAAAAATCTATAAGGAGATCAAGATTGAGAAGGAAAAGAAGCTCAAAGTTGGTATCCATTATTCTCTAGAAGAGGTAGAGGAGATTAAAGCCCTGTGCCTAAAATACCAAGACATTATGGCCTGGTCATATGAAGATCTTAAGGTATATGACAAAAGGGTGATCCAACATACAATTGAGCTAGAACCAGATGCAAAGCCTTTCAAGTAGAAGCAAAGGCCTGTGAATCCCAGGATTGAATCCATAATGAGAGAAGAGCTACTTAAACTACTTAAGGCTAAAATTATATATCCAATTAAGCACTCCACATGGGTAGCTAACTTGGTTCCTATGAGGAAGAAGAATGGAGACATCCGCCTATGTGTAGATTTTAGGAATCTCAACCAGGCATCATTGAAGGATCACTACCCTCTCCCTCAGATTGACCAGATTCTACAGATTGTTGTAGGGGTAGAGAGGTTCTCACTATTAGATGGCTTCTCCGATTATAACCATATTTGGGTGAAATATGAGGATCAATTCAAGATAACATTTACTACCAAATGGGGTACTTTTGCTTATCAGAGGATGCCTTTTGGTCTATCTAATGTAGGAGCTACATTCTAGAGAGCTATGGATTATGCCTTTGGAGAGCTTATTAATAAAGTCATTCTGATCTACTTGGATGATATGACTATGTTCTCTCATGAGAAACAAGATCACCTGACACATTTGGAGCAAGTATTTGAGAAATACAGAGAATTTGGTATCTCTCTTAACCCAAAGAAGTCATTCTTTGCAGTTCATGAAGGGAAGTTGTTGGGCCATGTGGTCTCTAAATAAGGGATGTCTATTGACCTAGATAGAGTTAAATCAATTCTTACCCTTCCCTTGCCCATGAACAAGAAAGCTCTGCAATCCTTCTTTGGGTAGATCAACTTTGTCAAGAAGTTCATCTTAGATTTTTCTCAAAAGGTGAAGCCTATATCAGAGTTTCTAAAGAAAAATGCAGATTTCAAGTGGACTGAAGTAAGAAAATAAGCTTTTGAGATCATTAAGCAATCCATTGCCACTACTCTAGTTTTGGTGAATCCTAATTTTAGTAAGAATTTCATTCTGTATGCTTATGGAGCTGAAGAGAGCTATGCATCTGTGCTTACTCATAAGAATGATGATGGGGAAGAACATCCCATATTTTTTGGAGCCAAACTCTCCATGAGTATCAGATCAAATACAACTTCATCGAAAGACAAGTCTTTGTAGTGATGAAGTCATTGAAGAAATTTAGGTAATACTTGGCTCAAAGTAAAACCTTGGTGTATGTAGTTCACCCAGATGTAAGAAGTTTCATTTTACAAGGTGAGCTGGGAGACAAAAGAGTAGGTTGGATTACCAAGATCCAGGAGTATGATGTAGAAATCCATCCTACCAAGTTGGTTAGAGGTAGAGCATTGTGTCAAGGGTTGATATAAAATATGGTCATAAAATAAATGATAGCTTGTCAATCAATAATAGAAGATCAGATCGAAGAGCCTCAATCAGGAGATTCAGACTAGGTTGATCAGATGACCAGATATTTCTAGATAGGGATTTATCCTCAGGATCTTAACCCATCACAAAGGAGGAGATATAGGCTTCAAGCCTTAAAGTATGTCTTACTACTAGAAGGACTATATAGGAGAAATCTGGATGGAGTCCTCCTAAGATGCTTGAAGGATGATCAGAAGCAAAAGGTCATTAAAGAATTCCATGGAGGATTATCTAGAGGACATTTTTTAGGAAGGGTCACAACTTTAAAAATCATTAGAGCAGGCTATTATTGGCCTACTATTTTTGCTGACACCTTCAAGGTAACAAGAGCCTACGATGAATGTCAGAGGTATGTGGGAAGAACTAGAAATGCATCATTCCCCCTCAAGCCTATCCAGGTAGAAGAGCCATTTCAACAATGGGGTTTGGATTTCATTGGGACAATTAACCCAAATTCCTTAGTAGGACATAAATACATTTTGACTACCACAAATTACCTTACCAGATGGGTAGAAGCCATCCCCACAAAGAAATCAGATCAAGAAGTGGTAATTGACTTCATGGAAAGCTTGATTGCAAGATTTGGCATCCTCGAAGCTATAGTAAGTGATAATGGTCCAACCTTCATAGGAGCTAAATACATTGAGTTTTCTAGCAAGTATGGTATCACCATAAAGAATTCTTCCAATTACTATCCTCAAGGGAATGGATTAGCAGAGTCAACTAATAAGAATCTACTAAGAATTCTGAAGAGATCATTAGAGGATAACAAAAGGAGTTGGCACCTATTGTTAGAGCAGGCTCTATGGGTAGATAGGATCACCATCAAGAAGTCTATCAAAACCTCTCCCTATGCTTTGGTGTATGGTAAAGAAGTAGTCCTACCTATTCACTTGGAAATATTGACTCTCAAGCTGGTAGACTCAGAAGAAGAATCTGATCAGGGTCTAGTTGAAACTAGATTGACACATCTACTCCAGTTAGAAGAGAAGAGGACTCAAGCATATGAGGATTTCTAGAAGCATTCATCTGATATTAAGGGATGGTTTGATAAGAAAGCTAGATTCAGAAAATTCAAAGTAGGGGACTCTATTTTGAAGTGGAATGTGGAGAGAGCTAAGCCAGGACATCATCAAAAGTTTGACTCTTTCTGGGATGGCCCTTTCAAAGTAGTTGAGGTTAAAGAAAGCAACTCTTTCCAGCTTGAATATTTAGAGGGAAACATTCAGTCGATCTCAGTTAATGGTTTCCATCTCAAACTCTACTTTGATTAAGAATAAATATTTTCTTGTAACATATGTATATATTTGTATTATACTTTTGTTTTCTGTTCTAAAATTTTTGTATAGAGAAATTAAAATATATATAAAAAAAAAAGAAACAAGGCAATATTGTGAAAAAGAGCTAAGGGTGGTAGCAGGGTACAACATATGCTCCATGTCATGCTCAATATGCTAAAAGTGGATGGGCTACAACATATGCTCCATGTCACTCTTAAAAGGAAAAGAGATAGAAAAGCATCATAATTGAAAACATGTTCTAGGTCATGACCAATCAATGAACAACATGATATCTCCCACTGCCAAGTCACCCATATTTTGATTTGAGAAGTGTGCAATGGGTAGTTGTCCAATGTCCACATTAAATTGTAAAAGGTATGCATGCGGGAGGATTTAAATCTCAAATGTCAATTGTCATCCATTTTTACAAGTAACATTCACCTACTAGGGAGAGCATAGCAAAGAAGTAAGACAGTTTGCAAGAATAGAAGAGAGTGAACACCTAGTGAATTTTCATAGAAAATGGCCTCTAAAAGAGCTCAAGAAGAGATAGTCAAAAAATATTGATCTGAATGCTATATTGATAAATAAGAGGATAGTGGATACTATAATAACATTTTTAAGGAGAACTAAGCTCAGAAGAGATATCAATTATAAATATTGAAAGGGTTACCTATGTTATTTCAAGGTAGATTGTTGTATTCCCTTTTATCTTTTACATCTGTGATTCAGTGCTCCTTATCCGAATTAGTTTCTATAATTGTAAGATATTATGACCCTAGGGACCAAAGTAGTTAAAATAGCTAATGGTAAAATCCTATTTAGTATCATAGCTAAGGCCTATCATGATTTGTTTGCTTTAGGTGTAGAACCCTCTGTAAAACCTAAATTCTTTGATATAGTAGAGTAAGCTGGATATTATTCCTTGCAATTACATGCTCATGAAGGAGAGCCTTTTAGGAAGTGGGTTTATAATCAATTTAAAACTTTTAAGTCAAAAAGAATACATTGCCTACAACCCCAATTCCTATTGAACAATTTGCCAACCCTGAGCTTTTCTCCATGTTGGCCTACTTAGAGGGTTTAGATTCTGATCGATATGTGAGAGACTGGAAGATAGCCACTGTGTATTGCATTTTGAATGAGAAAATGTATAGGCCCAAAGTAGAAGAAGAGGGCATCAAGCCAATTTATTTTTATTGGCCCACCTTTCTCTCCAAATGAATGCATGAGCAACTAGTTAGGATGAAGAAAGATTCAGAGAACCCTTCCTTCCGACATTGTTCAAATTTGGTATGGATGTTTTATGCTATCGTAAGGCACATGATGCCTTAGATTCTAGTAAAGGACAAGAATGATAAAGGAGATCCTATCCCTATTTATTATTGGACCAATCATCTGAGGAGCACATAATCCTACTACAGGTTCAACTTGGAATTTCTAGGGCCGACCTTGAAAATCATGTATGGGAAATGCCCTAGGTTGCCATATTTGGCTAAAGAATTGTTATGAGTAGAAGATACCAAAGAAGGGGACTGGTATATTCTTATAGAAGGCACTATCATCAGACTCTATGGTTTTACTGGTAAACCTTTTCTGCTACCTCATTTTGTAACTAGTAGGCTATTGGCCCTAGAGTACTTAAGGCAAGCAGACTTTATCAACTTAAATTTTGGCTCTAGTAAAGGGAGGAAAAGTTTGTTGACTTACTCTCATAATGTGGATGATATAATGATAACCAGAAGGGGTCAAGGTGAAAAAATTACCCAATATTTGGAGAGGTTAGGTCTATTATACATCCCACAAATATGGAGATATGACCTTGATGACAAGTTCTCGAAGAGGAACATTGCTCTAAACAAGGAAAAAGCTCTCAAGTTTGAAAAGACTTCAAGGCCTCATTTTGAAGAGGGTAGGAATAATAAATAAAATGCTTCGTTGGAGTGGAATGTCACTAAAATGGAACAACTGCCCCCATGGAGAGACTTTTATGAATAGATAGTTGATTTTGACCCTACAAAGAACAAAGACCACTATCTGAAAGAGTCTAAGATTAAGGAAGTTGAGAGGAAAAAAGGATGGGATGAAGGTAAAATTGTAGATTGGTGGACTATGAGAGTGGAAATAGGTACATACAAGGCTAGAGTGGGTTGATAGGCTGACAATGATTTTTCTGAGTTATATGAAAAATATATTAAGACCTGGAAGGCCAAAGATACCAAGAATTTGGTATTAAGCTACATGAGGGCTGAAACAAAAGAAAAGGAGAAAGTTCAAGTAACATCAGACTCTCTTTCCCCACCTTCCTAGGAAGAAATTTAGGAAGTAGAGACCAATGCTCCATTAATGGTTGAAGAAGCCCCAAAAGCATTTGAACCTTCATAAGAGCAATTAAAGAAGTATTCTGTAGGGGCTCAGATTATGAGCAAAATGCATTATTCTAGTGATAAGGTAGTAAATATAGAAATCATCCAGATAACTAATAGGCCTAAATACCTAGCCCTAGGTGGAGAACCTCCTATGATTGAGATAAATTGGAAAAATAAAGATGATAGTTTTGTCTTCACTCCTATGAGTTTCACCACTGTAGCTACAACTAAGCCAACTCCGACCATCGAAGTTGCATTGCAGAAAGAACAATCTGAGGAGGATACAGAGAGTGATAAGCCTACGATGTTTCAAGTTTTCAAGAGAAAGGCAAAATATTCAGTAGAGGAAGCTCAGAAAGAGGTCTGCAAGAAGCTAAAAATGGATCAAGGGTAGAGTGTTGAACAAGTCCCTGTTATAGTTGCAGAGCTATCAGTACAATAGGCACAACACCAAAGTGTAGAGGAGATTCTCGAGCATCCTACTTCTGTAGGTGAAGGTATTATTTCTATCCCTTCTTCTCCTTCTCCTTCCCCAAAGGAATCCCCTTCCCATTCTCAAGAAAATTTGGAACAAAAGGTACCCTCTCCCCCTCATGACTCACCACCTAATCCATCAACTACCATAGAGGGTCAAACCAATCCATCTCCTCCACCTTCATCTAAAATCCCAATCACATCATCCCCTAACATTTCATATTTTCCCTCAAATTTATTACCTTCAGTAACATCAGAAGGGAAAAATATTTCATCCCTTCCAACTCATTCCATGATTTCAACTTCCATCCCTATGTCTTCCCCAATTGCAACTCCTGCAATCAGTACATATTCAACTATCATCACCACTACCCCATTCTCATCATCTTCTGAGTCTATCCTCCCTTATCTTATAGCTTCCCCTTCCCTTACAAGTCATTCTACATTAGCTTATTTACAGAAAGGAAAGGAGGTTTCATAGAAGATTCAAGATTTTTGGGCTGAGAAACTTTCTAAGCCTTCAAAGAAGATGGCTACAAAGAGAAAGATAATGATCGTTGATCCAGTGACAAGGCAAAGGACCAATAGATCCATCACACCTCTGGTGAGCAAACCTGAAGAAGATATGATTATACAAGATTATCATCTGGAAGAATATACAAAATATATTGAGCAATTACCGATGGAGGATGAGTTGGTCATAGCAAAATCTCACCTTGAAACTTTCTATGTCAAGATCGACATCTATAAGGAGCAGGTTGGAAAGCTAGAAGAAAAGATAGAAAATTTGGAGAAGATAGTCAACAATCAAAAGAAGGTGGAAAAGGTTATAAGGAATGAAGTCAAAAGTTGGCAGAATAGGTATCAGGAGGCTATTAAGCTTAAGGAACAAGTTGAAGAGCAGAAGAAAAAGAATGAAGACCAAGCTAAAGAAATACAAGATTTGAAGCATCAACTTCAGATTGAGAAAGCCAAAGCCTCAAGCTTCTCAAAAGGAGTAAAGAAGGTTAGGAAAGAGCTATGGTCTAAAATCCTTGAGAAGTGTTCAGGAATCTAGCTTGTAATTGACTACATGGATGATGCCAACCATTTATTACAAAATACCAAGGAAGACTTGGATAAATTCATGGAGGAACTACAACCTATGGTGATACCAGTAGAGTAGATATACAAGCTATCTGAGAGTAGATTTAGTGAAGTTGCAAAGCCTATTCCCAATAAGGCATGGAGCACTTCTAGATTAGCTGCTAGGGTTGTGGTTGAGAAGAATAGATTGCTCTAGAAGGGCTGGTTATTATCTGATAAAATTGAAGACACAATTCAAGATATTATGGATATCAATAATGAAATGACATAGTATGGTTTTGGGGGACTATGGATCGAAAGCAACACCTTGTTGTCAGAAGTAGAGATCAAAAAGAGTATAGCTTCAATCATTCAATATGAATCTAAGATAGATAGTTGGGAGGATCCGATTGATCAAGAGCAGGTCTCTCAAATGATAAAAGACTTAACTAGGCTCAAGGATCTAATGGAAGACCTAGTGAACAAAGGTAACTCTATGACTTATGAGGAGACCTCCAAGTTGGAATATGTCCATAAGTGGCTTAAAGAAACCTCCAACCCTACTGATGTTGTTTGGAATCAAGCTTTGCAAACTTTGAAAATGATGGTTCAGTTATTTGGGATAGATCTAAACCCCAAAGATAAGCATGAGACTTCTCAAGAAGAAGAAGTTGAGGAAGATCAGGCTGAAGAGCAATTAGAGAAGGATGTTGAGGATATAGAGAAGGTATAGGATGAGTAGCTCCAGGAGTAGAACCAAGAAGAGAATGAAAAAGAATAAGTAGCCTTGTGGTGGAAGTAGACTTTAACATTTTTGCATTCATGTATATATTGTGTATTTTGTTTTGTTTGATATTATTAGAGAAATAGTAATAAAAGCATGAGGCCTATGGTAGAAAATGAAAAATACATGAAGGCATTTTGTCCAAACTGATTAAAGTTATAAAAGGGGATATAAGTCCATATTTCTAGACTAAGGTGGTGCCCATGGTGAGAGTTTTGAAGTATATTATTTCTAACATGGTTTCCATGTGAACCATTACTCTCTGAGTATCTTCATAAATGTTCTAGAGAGTAATAGTCACATAGAAGCTATTCTATGAAGCATAGTCTATAGATTTCATCATTTTTGACTCTTGATCCCAATGGATAAGACTCTGAGTTCTCAGGATTTGTGAGCAAAACCCCCTAGAGGTACTAGAATGTAGGCCCAAAATGGCCACATCCTTAGAAAATTTTTGAAATATTTTCTAAGGCAAAGAAGGATGTTCTATCTCATGTGAGATCCAATGTATTTTATAGTAGTGTAAGATATGATGTTCTATCCTATGGTCAAAATGGTCAAAGTTCACTTTACCATTTTTGAATCATGGATCACAACATATTTTTGATTAAGTCTAAAAGCTCAATGGTTTGCAACATGTTCTAATCTATGTGACATCTGACATGGTTCTAGTCCATAGTCAAAGTAGTCAAAGTTTACACTTGCTTACTTTTGAATCATGGCATAATGCATATTGTTCTAGCCCATGCATGCTAAAGGCTATTTCAAGCTTGTTCTACCCTATGAGAGTTCAAGAGTATTTTGTAGTGGCATAATGCACATGCTCTAGCCCATGGTCAAAATGGTCAAACATTGCAAAAGTGAATAATAAATTCATGGGCTAGAAGTTTTATATAGCATATGTCTTATGTTATATCTCATGGGATAGAGTAATGCTCTACCCCATGATCAACCATAGTCAAACTTGGAGGCATAAGTTTCAAGGTGTGGACTACAACATATTGTAGATCATGTTCTACATCATGAACATGAATCAACTCTAAAGTAGATTGAAGAATAAGAGTCATGGTCTAGCGCAATGTTCCATCCCATGCACCTCCAAGTATATTTTCATGCTAAAGCCTCATGTGCTCCAGCCTACGGTCAAAGTGGTCAAAGGAAGTGAGAAGCTGTTAAGAGGAGTGGGCTACGACATGTTCCATACTACGAAGCTATCAAAGACTTTCAAGGTTTAATCTTGGTCGTTCATGAGTAGATCAATGGTTGGTCCATTCTGACGATATCTCAGGCACATAAAAGCAGAGCCTTTGCGACATGAACTGGTTGAGCAAGAGAGCTAGCAGATGAAGCATCAATGAGGCCAAGAACCAAGAAAATATAGTTGCAGATCTATGGTAGATAATGTCTACAAGAATGAAAGATGGTCGAGATCATAGTTTTGATAGCTTGGAGCCAAACCACCATGAAGAACCAACAAGTTGCAGGGGTCGAGCTGCAAAGGAGCGCAAGATCACGCAGTTTCTTCTGGTCTCAAATGTAAATCAGAGGCTGCCACCTCAGCATCTGGCTGATCTGGCATTTCATTTTCCTTGTAATGTTCCATTTCTCTCAATTTATTTTCAAAGCATGTAAAAACTATAAAAGGAGGTCGAACCCTCATTTTGAAGGGTCGGCTCTAGAGTGTTTGCTTGCCCTGCTATGTAATACTTGTTTGCAAATCAATAGAAGGAACATTACTTGGAATGTTTGCCTCAAACTGGTGTCTTCTATAATTTTGGAGAGATTCAAGTTGTGGATTGCTTTTCTGCTACTGCTGCTATGGTTAGTCTATTCTGCTGATATTGGATTGCTAACTTAGAGCAATTGAAATATTTTCATAATTGAATCTGTGCTTGCAAGAAGTTATTTTCTGTTAAATCTTGATACTGATCTTATTCTGCTAATTTGGATTATTAGTATCTTGATATTGAAATAGCTTTCTTGAAGTATATCTCTGTTTTATCTGTAATATTGAAGATTACTTGTTTTGAATGTTGTTAATCTCAAGTGTGGGACACTGGAAATTGTTTTGTAAGATGGGTTTTCCTTGTAGATGCCTATGTTGTTAGCTCTATCCATCCACTATTTGATTACTATTTCTTAACCCTAACTCATTTCTATCCCTACCTCTTAAACATTTAACTGAGCTTAAATGAGTCAACACCTTATTAGTTGACAAGGAATACCAACCTACTCTGGAGGTTGGATTAGAGCAATCTTTAATCCATCCAATGTTGTGGTCTGAACTGTGATTAGCGGGTGCATGCCTAATCAGAGAATTGGAAGATAACAGTCACAGTATCGAGCTTTTGCTTGATGGCAATTTGGATCCCAACAATGATGTTAATGGGATGGTTGATAGAATCTACAAATCAGTATTAACTTGTGCTTCATAATGTGGGTTGGAGTGAGTGATAGTATAGGTATATGTAATGGAGGTGTTTTGGATAAATGGTTTTGGAAAGGTTTGATGTAAGGGTGTAGATGTGACCTCAAAAAAAGGGTTGGTAATGACTTGGTTAAAACTATTGGGGTATGAGTGAGCGAGTTCTTACCAAGAATAATAAACATGTTTGGGTGGGATGTTAATTTGTTCTAGAACTGGATCAATTGGTCTTAACAAGGCTTTAAATTTATTAGAATCTATGTAAGTGATGTGATGGCCAGTTGGTGTGGATGGTTCAATTTTAGGTATCGTAGTGTGGATTACCCTCTACAAAGTACCTACATCCAAAGCGGATGCCACATGAGAGGGTCCAACAGATAAGTCAAGATGTCTTGTCTATGCTACACAGGATAGGTTAGCCATAGAAATGTCTAGGAAAGAAGTGGAACACTCCATAGATGGGAGCTAGCTCATAGCTCTAGCTTGATTTTTGGTCAAAACATAAGCTAAAATTAAGTTGTGGTAATGCACATGTGAGTATGTGTGTGAAAAGTGTAATCGCAATGAAAATGAACACACAAAAAATCAAGCAAACAAGTGTGTCCTATATCATTGCAAAAGTTTTTTTTTTGGGGGGGGGGGGTTGTATATTTTTATGTTACGAATCCTAAACCTAAAACCAATATGCAAGGTGAATTATGGATGCAACTAAAAGGGTGTGTTCGAATCCACCCCTCTAACAAAGGATGAATCATGAACGACTTAAAATGGATTCGGTAAAGGTATGATTGGCTCAAAGGAAAACTTAAGGGATTGTAATTACCCCCCAAGAGATGTTGCATTATTTGAGTCATGCTACTTTCCTAGTCAATATTTTTATTCACACTTGGGCATGCTCAGAAAAGAGTGACAACTACATTCCACTTATTATTAAGCCTCATAATAGAAGGAAATTACTAGTCCTTCCTACTTCAGGAACACCCAAAAGTAGGGGACTTTTCGGTGATGAAATATGGAAAGCCATTCATTATGGGCTACCATAGTTTCTAGGGAGAAAGCAAATGGATGGAGATGAATCCCATCATCACTAGTCTCGATCAACGGTTGGTGATAAAATCCAACTCACTTATGTTAAAATTCGAGCGTTCAGTGTGTGTGGTTCCTTTTAAGTTTTCATTTTCTATGGTGTTTTTTTGAACATCAAAATATAAATAAAAAACTATCTTAATATATAGCTAGTATGCGCTTCAAATTTATTGCCTAAAACATATGTGAAACACATAAGGCAAACAAAGCAGCAAATAGAATGCCATAAATAATAAAAAATTGAGCCAAATGCAGTGGATAAATTTCTAGATAAAATATCAGAATGTTTCTAACATTCAGATTCATAAATAGACTAAGATAAATTTAAAAATCCTAATGCAACTATTTGCAAGTGTATATCTAACCCTAAATGCATTCTATATGATTTTTATATAAACAAATAAACAACTATTCTAAAATGCACTTATTTCTTCTTCTTTTTAATTTTAATTTCTTTGAAAAGAAAATGCCTAAAATGTCTAAGCTGCCTAAAAATGCTTGGTGTATTGCTTTTAAAAAAACATTAAAAATAAATATTTATTTTCCTTTTTCCTTTTAAAAAATTAAAATACATAGATGGGGTTTGAAAACAACTCACCAGGAAGCCTTACATATTCCTTACTCCAACTCCACAGACGCAACACCAAATATCCTGAACGCAGTGTCAAATCTCTTGGATACTCTATGGTGTCTCCCAGATGCCCTATGGTATCCCTTGGATATGGCATAGCATCTGCATGAGCATAGATTGAACTCCCATAGCTTATAGAAACCCTAGATTTAGGTTTTGTGATTTTTACACAATCGAGTTTCTGGAAAAATTGCAGTAAAAACAAAAAAATGTAGGGGTCCCACCATGATCACCATTTTGTAAAGCAAAAATGAGCGACACTAGTAAAAGAAATAAATTTAAAAAAATAGCCAAATATACATGAATTGAATACTCTCATATATTTTATTAAACCAGGTAGTCTTGATCTCCACTTTATACATCAATGTGACCCAAATCAAGGGTTAAAAAATATTGATTTATTTTGATACAGTAATTACAATGGAGGTAAAACTCCCTAGCTAGATCAATCGACTACAGTGTCTTTGGATCTTCTTCACTCTAAACAAGTTGTAATAGCTACCAATAACAATGTCTCCTACACCTGAGTACAAATAAACCATAAAACACAAATCAATAGTAATGTGAGGGCTCTATTGTGTGAGGCCCTCTATAAAGTATAGATCTAAAAAAACCTAAGTGCAATGATTATGAAATATAAATAAAATGCAAGAAAACGTAAGTTAGAAACAATAAATAACCTTGTTAATACCTAAATCATTGAATATGTGCTTCTATTGGTTTGATCTAAGGTCGCACAAATACCAAAAAGCATCCAAGGGCTCGATGGATACAACATGGTATCTGGTGGATGCCTTGGAGATTTTACAGATTGATGAGGATGCCCTCCAACATTTTGTAAATGCCTTGTAGCATTTGAGGAATTCCCTAAGGCATTTATGGCCTAGATCAGATACTCTACATCGTTCGAATCTAGTTCACAAAGGTTTTGGGGGTTGAATGGTGGATATGGTGGTGGTGAGGGTTTGTTCAAATGTAAAATGGGAATGTCACAACATAATGTTTGACCTCTCAAGGTGTTTGATGATCGATCAATTGATCCCTATTCACCAAAGTGAATATCCTTTCATAATTATCCTTGATTCATCTTAGGGTTTCAATGACACCAATGAGTGGCCAAGATTAAAACATGATGAAGGGTTGAGATTGCAATTTGATAAGAGAAACAAATTATGTTGAATGAGCAACTATGATTAACACATAATGGGTGAATGATATTTATTCATATATAAATAACTAATGGATGGTTATTATTTGATGATGATGAGTGGATAATGAGTGGATACGATTTGGTGTCTATATAAATATCAATAGTGCTAATCAATCAGTGATCACATTAACCACACGATGATAGAATGAGTTAAGATCCTATTATTCTATCATCATCGATAACAAACTCTCATTACTGACTCATCATTGATAGTCCTAGTGCATCAAAATTTGACCTTCCCATATCTCGATGTGGTGATTAACAACATATTTTTATTAGGATTTATGAGTGAAGCACTGAATGGTGATCTGAGGCATGTGCCAATTTTTTGATATCTAACAAAATCATAAGAACGTTTCTCTAGGAGAATGCTAGTGTACATGACATCAATAAGCATCCAATATAGCAAAGATTAGGTCTACCAGGCCAATCACAATACTGATTTCATATAACACGGCCATCAAGTAATAACCCAGTTTGCAAGAACATATTTTAGGAGTCCAAAGTAGATAACAAAAGCTCAAATAAGTAGAACATATTAGCTTTGATATACCACACAACACACTAGCAAATGAAATCATGGTATCCTCTAGCTCACCTCAATCACTTGATATCCTAAGCATGGAGAAAGTACTACAAATATAAGGCTATTTAAAGTGTAGTGAAGGTATACTTAGATTTCAAGAGTTTATAAGACTTCAAGGGCAATGAAAGAGAAGGCATTGGATCACATGGGCAAATATGAGCAAGATGAAATCTCACAAATCGTACAGGCTAAGACTAGCAATGTGTGAGTGCTAGTTCAAAGTAAACCAAATATTTTTAGAATCCAAAGGTATAATTATACAAACATCAATTGATGAAAGTTTACCCCTCAGCTCAGATCTATATAAAGGAAGAACATTCATATGATAACAAAGAGAAGAATTTAAAATCATAAATTAAGCCAAGTGTGCAATTAGGAGGCTATAGAGAGGAGCATAAATGGTGTAAGAAATTTCTATTTAGAAATATGATAAAATATAGAAAGTAGTATAAAGGCATATTATGGCTTAAGATTCGACAATTTGTCTGCCTTAGAAATGTTCTTGCACCATGATAGAATATAGTGATGGAGGTACACTATTGTTAGCGGTTTCCTTAATTTTTGTGCCTCTAATTGTTCTTTTTAGTTTCTTCTTCTCCTCCCCTACTTCTAGTATATATGTGCTTCTTCTTCTAATCCGCCTATAAACACATCGTAATTTACTTCTTTTTGGATATCTTCTCTTGTTTTATCATGAAATCCTATACTATGCATGCCCTCCTACCACCATATGATACACAATATGAGGTTTGGGCATGAAATTTAAAGACTTAACCACTAAAAAGGTAAGATCAATATTGGGCCCACCATAGAAAAGGATAAAGGAGTTGAGCAAGCCACTAGGCTCGATGAACAATAAGTTCATTTTGAGGAAGTTAGAACTAGAGAAGTTGAAATATCAGTATTTTGTATTGCTTTAAATAGATGGTAGAAATCCATGAATTTTGATAGCCTGTGATAGATAGATTTTTTTTCCTAACACATTCAATAAAATGAAATTCTGAGAAAACTCCAAGTGGGCACTTCTACACCACACATAAGTAACAAAATTGTAAAATTCAAATTATAAAAAAAGCCTCTAAGCCCAAAAATTAGGATCAAGCATCAGAGTAGTAAATTCTACAAGAGGTATTTTGAGTGCTTTGTCTGGGTCATATGTATCTTCCTTTGTTGTCTTTGTTTTCCATTTCTTAATTCTTCTCACCTTTGTGCAAGGATTTCCAAGAGTCGAGTTAGTCTACCTAAGATCATTTCTAGGAGTTGCTTCAAGGAGTCGGAGTCTTCATGTCACTATATTTAGGATAGTAGATCAAAATTCCCTTGTTATATTATTTGAACAAGGTGAATATTGTATTGTGTTCTCTAAGAGACCTAAGCACATCATTGGGCTCTAACATTGTAATCATTTGATATTGAATATAATACAAATTTTGGCTTCTACTCTTTGGCATATTTTGTATCATTGTGTGTATGTTGTTTATTTGTGCATTACATTATTTGAATTCACAAGTAATGCTTTCTCTCACTGATTTAATACATGTATTGATTATGATATTCAAATGAATATGGGTATGTCAGTTATTTCTTTCTATCTCTTTCTATTTCATAAAATTGGTTAAACTTTCTATAGTCACCCAATAGACAAGGCATCGATCTACATTCTTGAAATCAAGGCTAAAAGTGCTACATTAGCTTGGTCATAATCCAAACCCATAAGAAAACCCATCTGATCTGGTTGAGCCAAAAGGATAGAACATCCATTGTTAATTAGGCTCTTATTGGGGTGTCTAGACTTGACCTAGTATTTCATGAATTCATACTAAAATCTCTTTACAGGTCAAAGTGACAAGTCCACTAGAGCTTGCATTTCTCATTGTAAATCTAAAAATTTGGGTAGCATGATAGATATCTTAAGGATGCTTAAATTTTCCACAACAAATTTCTGGCATCATTATCGAGGATATGACTTTTTGTTATTTACTCATCACCTTTTTGGGGGGTTTATCTCCTTACAATATTTTGAATTTACTATGTTGGGTATTCTTCTATTATCATTCATCGATATCTTTGAGATTCTATGAGAAATCTAAAGAGATTTAAGGTTGAGTAATCTTAGCTAGAGTGAGATTATTTTGCATGAAGCTATTGATGACTTTGAACTGAACAAACCCAAAGAAGAATCAAGAATCTGATATGGTGCATACCAGAAGGAGCGGTACGCAAATATTTCAATAATTTGAGAACCTAGAGGTATTTATTCAAAATAAAAAACCTAGTTCTTAAAAGTTAGGTTTATAGAACTAAACATATCGTAGTAAGAATTTGTTAACAAGCAATGTTCCTTTAGATAGTAATTCTAGCATCTCAAATTGTTCTGTTAAGAGTATTTTGACTTCTAATCCGACTATAAGTGTAGTTGTTACTACCCCCCTATTATCATCATGGCCAATACTCCTCCTTAGAATAACCAAAATAATCAAAACCTTCAAACTTAGAGAACCAATAGGTACATGCCTTTTCAGTTGCCCCCTGACTTCATGACTTACCTAGTAAATCCCATAAATACTTGCTTAAATTCCAAGGTAACAATGTTGTCACTGGAGAAGAGCATATCAAAAGCTTTTTGTATGCCTTAGATAGCCTTGAAGTCAAAGAAGAAGACATAGTCCTTAGGCTATTTTTGCAGACCTTAGAGAAGGATGCTAGAGATTGGTTCAACAATCTCCCAAAAAATTACATCTCTAATTTCCAATGAAATATGGAGAAAGGAAAAATGAGCAGTCATTATTGACTAAATTGGAAACCATGAAGAAGAAAGAGAATGAGTTTGTAGAAGACTTTAATAGATGATTATTCAAAATAAGAAATAATATTCCCACCACCTTGAGACCCAATGACAACTAGTTTATCTTCTTTTATAAGAATGCATTCCCTGGAGAGTTCAATTATGAGTTGAGGCAACAAAGGGTTGCTATGATAGACGAATTGATGGAAAAAGCTATAGAAATCAAAAAAGACATGATAGATAGTGGGAAAATGAAATCCCATTTTTCTAAATAAAACCAAAGCCATACAGATAAAAAAAACCAAAAAAATTGGTTTCTCATTTCTAAATAAAACTAAAGCAGATCCCATAGAGAAATTATCTAGTCAGTTAACTAAAATGTTCAATACTATGAACAATAGGTTATCTCGAATTGAGAGAGAGAAAGGAGAAAATACCAAATCTTCTCAATCATAGAATGATAATAGACCTCCATTCAAAATAAACTTCAATAGGAATTGGAGCAGAAACAACATTGATGAAGGAGGTAGGAATGGAAACAACAATGGTTGGAGGAAGAAGGAAGGAAAAAAGGATATAGATGCAGTCCCCAATCCAATGGCTTTGGCCAACCTAGTCTCCGACTTTCCTTTTTACTGTCCTACCTGTGATGCTCCCCATAACTCAATAGACTATAGTATATACCTCAGCATGCATTTTGGTGTTAATCTAGAAGAGGATTCTGATGAAGAAATACGAGTTAATGCATGTTGGACTAAGGACAATGAAGCCAAGGAGATTTAGTTTGAAAAATACATGAGCAAATTGCCTATTTTAGAAGGATAACCTAGGGCCTTAGTCTTAGAAAATGTAGGAATCCTAAATAGACTACAATATAATAGGTTTGATAGAATGAAATAAGGTAAATTAGCACCAACCATGAAAGAAACACTGGAAAGAATCCACACTATAAACCTGAGAAATAGAATAGTCCCAAATAGAGCTAATGATAAGGTCAATATGGAAAATAGAAACTAGAGGGTGACAAGAAAACAAACTAGTGATAATTAACCTCCAAATCCTGAGAAAGAAATAGACAATAATGTTCAGAAGCAACCAAATTCTAGCAAAAATGTAGACATTAAGAAAATTGAATTCGATGTTGAACAAGAACTAGCAAAACAAAAATTATCACCTTTGGAGAATTAATGACTATTCCAAAATATAGAGATCAAGTATGTAGAGCTTTTGGTCTGATAGAACTAGTAGGAAACCAAATTTATAATGCTTCAACAACAAATAATCCAAAGTCCACAACCAAAAGCCCATCTTTAGTAAGACCTTTTTACATATCTCTTAGGTATACATCGGACCTAGGAGACCAATATGTAATCCATAATTGTATTTTGGATAGTGGGTCCTCCCATAACATTATGCCAAAATAAGTGGTAGATCAATTGGGGCTCATATGCACTAGGGATTCTCCGCCCATATCAGTAATGGATAATAGGAAAGTGCCCTATGTTGGGGTAATAACTGGACTACTTGTTTTCTTAGATCAATACCCTAAAAAGAGGATAGTCATGGATGTGGTAGTTTTGGATGTAGATCCATTCATATTCTTTACTATTATGGAGACATTGGGTAGAACAATTAGGAGGTTCCATCCAACTAGATTGGTCATATTCCACCATTCCTTTAACTACCAAACAACAAGTTATGCTATGAAGAGAGCCCTTCAACAAACACTCAATAGAATTAAATAAATCTGATAATGCAACTATAAAATTGATCAATTCCATTGAAGAAAAAAGAAATGGGAGTTTACTCTATCTAGCACATCCTATTTTTGGCTAATGTCACTAATGTCACATACATGGATTCACAAAAAAAGCAGAGATAGATGCTAAATCCACTAGACTATTGACAAGTGAAATGTGGACCATGACCTTTGATGATGCCAAATCTCAAGCTAGTGCAGGGACTGAAGTAAACCTTACCAACATAAAAGGAAACTATTTAGGGATACCTTACCATTTAGAATTCCCATGCACTAATAATGTAGCTGAGTATGAAATATTATTGTTAGATCTAAGGAAGGCAAAGGAATCAGGAATAAATTACTTGATAGTCTATGGAGATGCAGAGCTTATAATACAATAAATTAAAGGGAAATATCAAACAAAATATTCTTGGTTAAAATATTATAAACAAGCAGTTCAAGATGAAATAGATAAAATCCTAGCCTTCAACATATCTTATATTCTTAGATATGAGAATCATGTGGTAAATATATTATTAATAAATGCTTCTGGTGCATATTCCCCTAAGATAGACACTAAATATATTGATATATTTTCTACCATTTTTTTATCATCTGTCTATGCGAGATAAAAATTTGTATATTTATAGGTTTTTCAGGATGATGTTGACATCCAGGATTTCATGACTATGCAAAATTATTTTTCTAATGTTTTATGTGATGAATAAGATGAGCTAAAGTTGAAAAATGTCATTGGAGAAAATGCAAAAGTGATACAACTAAAAATGAATAAGATTTCAAAAGGATTTATTTATTTAGAAAGTCTCTTTGATGATTTTGACAGGGCTCATAGGCCTGTTTTTCAAGAATCGAAAGCAGAAAAAGTCAATATAGGAATTGAAAAAGAACCCAAGATAGTTAACAAGGCTTTGGGAGAAAAATAAAGAAGCCAGTACATAAGTTATCTTAAAAAGAATATAGATGCTTTTTCCTAGAGCTATGATGATCTTAGAACATTCAACACTATAGTCATGTCTCATATCATCCCCCTGAAAGAAGGTACAAAGCCTCACAAGCAGAAACAGAGGAAGTTTAATCCAACTTTGCACCCTGTGATGTAGAAATAAGTCTAGAAGCTATTAGATGCCAAGATTATCAAGAAGGTCAAATTCTCTTCTTGGATAGCTAATCTGGTACCTATTAGGAAGAAGAATGGAGACATCAAACTGTGTGTAGATTTTAGGAATTTGAATAAGAATTCATTAAAAGATAATTATTCACTTTCAAACATGGAGCAATTGCTACAAGTGGTGTTAGGGTCGGCCAAAATATCACTATTGGATGTATTTTTAGGCTACAATCAGATTCAAGTGAATCCTAATGATAAACATAAGACTGCATTTACCACTCCCTAGGGAAATTTTGAATATCTCAAAATATCATTTGGTCTCATGAATGTCAAAGCAACCTTCTAGAGATCAATGTATTTTGCTATTTAAGACCTGATGTTTAAAATAGTGGTGGTATATCTGGATGATATAAAATTATTCTCCAAAAATATGAAATATCACTTTAAGCATCTATCTCAAGTTTTTGAAAGGTGCAAACAGTTTAGAATTTCCTTGAATTCCAAAAAAATCATATTCGAAGCCACCCAATGAAAGTTACTGGGACATGTGGTATCCAAGGAAGGAATTAGCATAGATCTACAAGGACTGAAGCCATTGCTAAGATTCCACCTCCAAAGAACCTAAAAATATTTAGGTCATTTTTTGAGAAGATTAATTTTGTTTGTGGGTTTGTTCCAAATTTGGCTCAGATCGCAAAGCCCATCAATGACATGATAAAGAAGGACAAAAATATTAAGTTGACTGAGGATAATCTAAAATCTTTCCAAAACATAAAATATGTGATAACACAACCCCTATGCTAACCTGACCTAACTATTCAAAGAATTTCAATATTTATTCTTTTGCTTCAAAATATACCATCATCATTTTTTGTCTTAAAAATATTAGAAAAAGAATGAGAGGCCCATAGCTTTTATGAGCTTTGGACTGAAAGAAGCTCAACTAAAGTATACCATGATAGAAAAATAGGATTTCTCCCTAATCAAGGCCTTGGAGCACTTCAAGGGTATATTTGGAGCTAATAAATTTATAACAACAAATAGCATTATGAGAGTAGGATACTATTGGCCTTCCATGTTCATAGATATACATTTGTTTATCAAAAAGTGCTAGAATTGCCAAATTTTTTATGGTAAAAAGAAACTAATTGTTATACCTTTAAATTCGGTAATAATTGAAGCTTATTTTACTTAGTGGGGAATATATCTAATAGGATAAATAAAGATAAATTCTTCAAGGATTCATAAGTGGATAATCATGGCAACGGATTATTTCACCAAGTGGGTGGAAGCCACCCCATTGAAAATATCAACAATAGAGGTGATCATCAGGTTCTTAGAAGAACATTCTGACTAGATTTGGAGTACCTAGGAAGTTGATCACAAATAATGGAAAATATTTTATTTCATATGAGATGATAAATTTCTATGCTAAATATAGCATAGAACTAGCTCACTCAGTAAATTATTACCCCCAAGGAAATGGCTTAGTTGAGTCTTCAAACAATAAAATTACTACCAAAATCAAAATATCTCTTGACAAAAATAAAAGAAGCTAGGATAACAAGTTGAAGTATGCCCTGTGGGTAGATAGGTTTGTTGTCAAAATAGCCACAAGAAAAACATCTTATGAGCTAGTTTATGGAGAAAAGGTATTGTTACCCCCTAAAATGGAAATAATTGCTCTAGTATTATGTGTAAGGGGTTGGCCCTAAAATTTATTTATAAAAATATGGCAAATCAATTTCGAAATCCAAAATTCTTTATAATTTCAAGGTGAAAATATCCCCTATTATTAGGGGTAATATTGGAGATTTAAACTTAAAATGGTCCAATTATTATAAAATTGGGGTGTATCTACCCCAAAAATAACACCCCATTTTTTTTGGCTAATGGGCCCCAGTCAAGGGTCCCCAACATTAGCCAATTCTAAATTTCAGAAATCAAAATATTTGTTGATTAACAATGATTAGCCACTATGCATAACCTTGAACTGCTCAAACTTTACTTCTTCCAGATCATAAAAAGTCGAATGCTTTACAAAGAAGACTAGACCAAATTTTTTAGCTGGAAGAGAGTAGGAGGGAAGCCTTAGTAAATATGACTTAAGAAGCCCCGAAGATGGCTTGGCTATTCAACAAAAGAGTAAAAGGAGTGTCATTTGTAGAAGGTGATAATTGTGTTTTACTAGGACCCTAAAAATGATAGGTACAATGAAAAAGATAAACTTTAGCTTAAGTGGCCAGGTCCCTACCAGATTTCTTAGAATGTCGATAAAAATACCTACAGGTTGCAAGACATAAAAGGTTGAATATTGCCCATACTTGAAAATGGTGAGCAATTAAATATCTTCAACTCTCTTCTTGAGGGGAGTAGGAGCTGAAAAATGTTTAAAAAAAAATTAAAAGTTTGTCATGGTCCCTAGGTGATTAGGAGATGTCTGCTACAACAACTTTTCATCTCACAAGTTTTAAGTGATTAGGAAGATAAATTTTTTTGTCCTGGTTATTCCAGTTTGTCATTAGGTGATTAGGAATGGCAATCAATCAGGTATGATCATATTTTTAGCATCATTTTCTTTTCATAGAATTAGGTGATTAGGTAGAGTTGTGTTTGTCAATTTTCTTGTAGTTCATTGTTAATATGATCAACCAAAGACTTTGGAGTTCTCAGAAGCACTCATACAGTGTTAACACCATTCATGTCTTTTGTTCTAGTTAGAGCCTGTGTTGGGTTGCATAATCCCAACCTATTTTACACCCCTGATTTTTCAAATAATATAAAAAATTTGGATCTAGGTGATTTGAGGGAGTCTCGTTCATGTTAATAAATTTAAGGGATTTTCAATATCAAAGTCTTTTTATAACAATTCATAATTAAAAATTTGGTCTTAAGAAGTTAGTAAAAGTTCATGTTACAAGTCTTTGCCCTTATGAGTTCGAAGAAACATTTTCAAGGTTCATGACCTCGTTATCATCCTATTCCATTTTTCCATATCATTTATTAAGCCTATTCCATCCCGTTTCATACACCCTTATCAATTTTCATTCATATTATCCATAAGAGTATAGGTCATAAATTTTCCCCCTTCAATATTACCATCTCATATTAAACTATATAATACCTTTTGCAAGTTATCATTAGTCTACGTAACGTTACTTTAAAGTCACCTTAGAATTCTCTAATTTTTCATCATCCATGCCATTGCAATATGCTAAGGTTATTACCATGGTCCAAGTCTCAAATTTAACCCCTCAAAAATTTACAAAAACCAAGTTTCCCATCATCATCATTGATCAAAATTATCTATCATTGATCATGATTCTCCATCACTATTCCATCAATAATAACTTGAGTCAATTGGTGCCTACACTAGTCAAATTAGTGCAAGTTTTCCTCCATCATTGATGAAGAACCTCATCACAAAAAGTCCATGAATCAACGACCATGCCAAGTCCATCCACAAAAAGTCCCCATTGTGAATCAAGGGTCTCAGTCTCATCTAGCATGAGTTTCCCCTTTCATAATCACACCTAAGTCTCGAGTATCACCTAGGGTCCCAAAGAATCATAAAATAAAAAGTTCATCATTATTTTCTCAAATCCCTATCCCAACTATGTTCTAACTTGTCACCACATTACTTCCATGTCTTCTATATATTTATTGTTCATAAATATAAAATGATCTAGGCATTGATGATAAATTCCCATCACCGACTAATTAGTGATAGCACTGGTTAATCACTGATAGCCCATTCATCGAGCAATTATGATTAAAACCTTCCATTTGAATTCCTAAGTACTAAGGCTATAGGAGTTGGAAGATAATATTTATGGTCAAGCCCTCGTATAACGTACACCAAATTCCCCCTAGTCCTTGCAATGTTATAAGTTTTTCCATCATGGTCCTCCTAATCCTAAGTACTTCACAAGTCTAAAATATATTTCAAGGTACTAAAATTCATCATCGATGTGAATCCTCCTTCACTCATACATCAGTGAACTTGATGGCTTATTAGTAATAGCATCAATAAAGTCCATCTAGGCCTCAAAAAATAAAACCCTAAGTCTTGACGTCCCATGCACCCAAGGTCCCTTCATTGTTCATTTGAAGCCCTTATCGTCGATCTAGCAGCGATGGTGGAGGATAAGTAGTGATAAAAATGCTTTATCATTTTTAGTCCTCTCTAAGGTCATTTAATGCATAAAAGCTATGATTTAATATAATATTACCCTCATCACATATGAAATATCCCCATCACTAATCAATCAATGATCACAATAACCACACGATGATAGCACGAGTTAATACCATGTTATTCTATCATCATTTATAACAAGCTCTCATCATTAACTCATCGATGATAGTCTTGGTTCATCAACAATTGACCTCCCTAGATCTTAGTGTGGTGATAAATGGTATATTTTTATTAGGATCAATAAGCAAAGTACTGAATGGTGATCTAAGGAACATGTAATTTTTTTGAGATCTAACAAAATTAGAAGAATGTTGCTTTAGGAGAATGCTAGTGGACATGGTACCAATAAGTATCCAACATGGCAAAGAGTGGGTCTACCAGGCTCATCACAGTACTGATTTCACATAACACAATCATCAAGTAACAACCTAGATTGTAAGGACATATTTTAGGAGCCCAAAGTAGATAACCAAAGTTCAAAGACGTAGAACATCTTAACTTTGATATACTACACAACACACTAGAAAATAAAATCATGGTACCCTCAACTCACCTCAATCACTTGACATCCTAAGCATGGGGAAAGTGTTGCAAATCCAAGGCCTTTTCAAGTGTAGTAAAGGTATACTTAAATTTCAAGAGTTTATAAGACTTTGTAGGTGATGAAAGATAAGGCATTAGATCACACGGGAAAATATGGGCAATATGAAATCTCATAGATCGTACAAATTGAGACCAACAACGTGTGAGTGCTAGTTCAAAATAAACCAAATATTTTTAGAATCCAAATGTATAACTATATAAACATCAGTTGATAAAAGTGTACCCCTTAGCTCAACCCTTTATAAATAAAGAACACCCATATGAGAACAAAGAGAAGAATTTAACATCATAAATAAAGTCGAGTGTGTAATTAGGAGGCTATAGAGAGGAGCATAAATGGTGCAAGAATTTTTCATTTAGAAATACGATAAAATACAAAAAGTATTATAAAGGTAGATTATGGCTTAATATTAGGCAATATATCTTCTTTGGAAATTTTCTTGCACCACGATAGAATATAGTGATACAGGTTCACTATTGTTAGAAATTTCCTTAATTTTTATGCCTCTAGTTCTTCTTTTTAGTTTCCTCTTCTCTGCCACTTCCAATATATTTGTACTTCTAAACCACCTATAAATACATTGTATTTTACTTATTTCAAGGCATTTTCTTTTGTTTTCTCATGAAATCCTATACTATGCACACCCTCCTACCACCATATGATGTGCAATATGAGGTTTGGGCATGAAATCTAAAGACTTAACCACCGAAAAGGTAAGTTCAACATTGGGATATCCATATAAAAGGAAAAATGAGCTGAGCAAGCCACTGGGCTTGATGAATAATGAGTTCATTTTGAGGAAGTGATAACCAAAGAAGCTAAAACATTGACATTTGGCATTACTTTGGATATATGATAGAACTCCATGAATTTTAATAGTTTGTGATAGATAAATTTTTGTTGTAACGTTTTCAAGAAAATGAAATATTGATAAAACTCCAAGTGGGTGCTTCTACACTACATATATGTAACATAATCATAGAATTCAAATTATAAAAGAAGGCTCTAAGCCTAGAAATTAGGATCAAGCATAAGAGTAGCAAATTCTACAAGAGGTATTCTGAGTGTTTTGTCTAGGTCAATTGTATCTTTGTTTTCCATTTCTCAATTCTTCTTACCTTTGTGCAAGGATTTCCAATAGTTGAATTAGTCTACCTAAGATCATTTCTAGGAACTACTCCAAGGAGCTGGAGTCTTCATGTCACTACATTAATGACAATAGATCAAAATTCCTATGTTACATTATTCAAACAAGGTGAATATTGTATTGTGTTCTTTAAGATATCTAAGCACATCATTGGGATCTAACATTCTAATCATTTGATATTGAACATAATACAAATTTTGTATTTTATCCTTTGACATATTTTGTATCACTATGTGTATGTTGTTTACTTGTGCATTACATTATTTGAATTCACAAGTAACGCTTTCTCTTGTTGATGTAATACATGTATTGATTACTATATTTGAGTGAATATGGGTATGTCAGTTATTTCTTTACATCTCTATATATTTCATAAAACTGGTTAAGCTTTGTTATAGTTGCCCAATAGACAAGGCACTAGCCTGCATTCTTGAAATCAAGGCTAAAAGTGCTACATTAGCTTGGTCATAACACAAACCCATAATAAAACCCATCTGATTTGGTTGAGCTAAAAGTATAAAATATCCATTATTAATTAGGCTCTTATTGGGGTGTCTAGACCTAACCTGGTATTTCATGAATTTGTACTAAAATCTCTTTATATGTCAAAGCGGTAAGTCCACTAGAGCTTGCATTTCTCATTGTGAATCTAAAAATTTGGGTAGTGTGACATGTATCTTAAGGATACCTAAATTTTCTAAAATAATACATATTTTATTTGAGGAGGAATTAGCATCCCTTATATTCCATGAGATGGTAATCATGCCTCATTAGGGTTGTTGGCCCCTCCTATGAATTACCAATATCATTTTTTGTTTGGTAAAGAGAAGTTTAACCAACATCTACAAAGTAGCATGTGACTAATGAGGATATCCAATACCTAGTTTTATGAATGGTTTTAGAGAAGGTTCTAATTGTATTTCAACAAATTAGAATTTATCTTGATGTTCCTTTAGAATCCACAACATCTTATTTACATCTTTACCCAAAAAGCTTTCATAGTTTGGAAACTTCATCCTTTGTTATTTTAGTTTCTTGGATACAAAGAATATCAAGCTTATTACTTAAATAGAGATCCTTGATACACATCTTATTTGAGTTGGTATTAGCATCCCTAATATTCTATGAAATGATAATAATATCTCATTAGGGACTATTGGCCCCTCTTGTGAATTACCAATATTATTTTATTGTTTGGTAAAGAGAAGTTCAACCAATATCTACAAAGTAGCATGTGACTAACGAGGCTATCCAATACCTAATTTTATGAATGGTTTCAAAGGAGGTCCTAACTAAATTTCAACATGTTATAATTTTCCTTTTCCACTCCTTTATAATCCACAACATCCCATTCATATCTTGTCTATATTGCTTTCATAGTTTTGGAAACTTCTTACTTTGTCATTTTAGTTTATTGGATACACAGAATATCAAGTTTATTACTTCAACAAAGGTCCTTGATAAAACTTTACTTTGAGGGGGTATTAGCATCCCTTATATTCTATGAGATAATAATCATATCTCATAAGAGGCTATTGACCCCTTTTAAGAATTACCAATATCATTTTGTTATTTGGTAAAGAGAAGTTCAACCATGTTGTTTGGTAAAGAGAAGTTCAACCAATATATGTAAAGTAGCATGTGACTAATGAGGCTATCCAATCCCTAGTTTTATGAATGGCTTTAGAGGAGGTTTTAACTAGATTTTAACATGTTAGAATTCTCCTTTCCACTCCTTCAAAACCCTTAGCATCCCATTCTCATATTTTCCATAGTGATTTAATAATTTTGAAAACTTCTTTGTCATCTAGTTTCCTAGGTACAAATAATATCAAGCTTATTACTTAAATATAGGTCATTGATACACATTTAATTTGAGGGGACGTTAACACCCTTTATATTTCATGAGATTGTAATCATGTATCATTAGGGGATGTTGGTACCTCCTTTGAATTACAAATATCATTTTGTTGTTCAGAAGAGAGAAGTTCAACCAACTTAGATTGTGTTCATTTCTCTATGTTTGGTCTTACTTCCATAGTTCTCACTTGATAATTTGAAGATTTTCCTCTTTTTGTCTTGTTAGTATTGCTAGTAGGTGTTATTATTCTATCCCTCGATATTCTTTCATAACTTTTTTTTTTCATTAGATATATCCTCTCTTGGCTCTACTAAAGAAGCTTTTGAATTATCCCACTCATTTTTTGGTTATTTTCTTGTTAATTATAGAGGTATTAATATTTAACACTGTGTTTTCTTTACCACTTTCCTTCTCATGAATAGTGCATGGCACCTCAAGAGAGTCTTCAAAATTTGATAAGGCACATTCCTTAGGTTCAACAAAAATGTTCAAACTGAGTAGATAACTCCTTGTTAATATTATGATCCTATTGTATAAGCTTTGATCTATTTTTTTTCTTCATAAGATAAAGCTTAAAAATAATTGGTGTTTCTTCCTATATCGTGACTTAGTGGTCTCCACTATTTATTCACTTTCATCTGTCTCGACCTATTTTTTGAAAATTGAAAACCATCCTCATCCATATCCATTTGTAAGTTTATCTTATGGTTTTCTATATATGTTTTTTCTAGACTCTTCTTAGGGCATGATCTCTCAGTATGCCCCACATCATGGCATCTTCTACATATGAAAGATTCATAATTTATGGTTTGGATCCACAACTTATCTCCATACTTAAGAATGATTTATTATAGTAAAGGTTTATGAATATCAATCATGACCAATACCCAGGCATAAATAGCCAAGACTCCATCTTTTGTGGTTTTTATAATTCCAAGGAATTATCTCAAAGTGTTTCCTATTGCCTTGAAGGTATTCATTTTCTATAATTCAATGGGAAATCCATATACTGTGACCCTAATATATACTAGGGATAGATTTATATTTTCAAGTGTAAAGCCTTCAAACCAGTGGGTAAGGAAGAGTCCTGCTCTTCTCATAAACCAAAGGCTCCCTTTTAGGATTCTAGATCTTTCCTCTCTAGAAAAAGTGGATAGGAAGAAACCTTTGGATAGAAAGGATAAACTCATTCTTGAAGACCTCCATCTCCTATCAATCCATTTTATCAAAACCAAAGCCCCTGGTCAAGACCCATTAAATTTATCAATGGTTACCTTATATTTGAGTAATGAGGATTGTTTTTTTATGAGGTCCTCCCTAACCTCTATTACTAGGGATGATTCTAAGTATTTAGCTATAAACCACTCCATGGAAAGGATACTATAACTCAACAACTACTAAAATTTATCAATATATCCTATAGTGATTATATTATTTGAAAATAAATATACAATAATATACATGTAAAACTTTTAATAAAATGAAGGGATAAATGAAACATAGCTAATAAAATTCTATACCCATATGAGATGTCCTACCTCATTTATATCCTAGCCCTTTATTGATCCACATTATCCAAACCTTAGCTAATAAATATCTACAATTTCATTTTTTCTTGACTTGAAAATTTGGTATTGCCCTTGTTTTGGATGGTTGACTTCATAGGGTCATATCTCCTTCAATACTATGTATATTCCTTCATATTACTACTCATTTTAAAGCTCTTCAAATTTCATACAAATTGATCCAATAATCATCTAAATTAGACAACCTTTTGCAAAGATATGGTTCTTGAAATATGAGATATTTTTTATTTAAAAGAATATCTTAAACTTGCCCTTGTTCCAAATGGCTGTTTTCACATGGATGTATCTCCCTCAATACTACTTGGATTATTTTGTATGACCACTCATTTCAAATATCTTCAAATTCCACACAAAATGGTACAAGAATTATGACAAGTCTATGCAAAGATATAACTTCTAAAAGATGAGACACTTTTTCAAAAAAAATTGCCTTAATTATGACCAAAGGAGCTAGCTAACCACATATACAAATACCATTTGCATTGCTCAAATATTTAGCTATTATATATAAAAAATTCAAAAATTTATTGATAATAACATGGAGGACTAGCCCAATGTAACACTTGTTCATGGTAAGAGGAGCAAAGAAGTATGACTCTTGTCATTAGGAAAATAGCATAATGCAATCACAAAAGCTATAATTCTAAAATTCCAAGCATTGGAACTAATGAACCTTAAACCTTAAGGTAGCTAGATAAAATTTGATTCATTTGGAAAAAATAGGAGAGGATACTGGAGCAAGAGATAATGATGGATTTTTTGGAGAAAGAAATTCTTTAAAGCACATTGGAGAAAGCAGTGGCAACGGGTTTTCAATAGCAAGCGACTTTTGAAGTAAATGATGATTTTTTGGAGCAAGCGATATATTTTTTGGAGCAAGTGACGACGATGAATTTTCTAGAGCAAGCAATTTTTTGAAGAAGGTGATAAAATTTTTGGAGCAAGCGATGGATATCAAACCCTAGTGTGAAAAATGAAGAAAAAACATAGCAATTCTCTGAAGCAAGTGCCCTAGATAAAAGTAAAAGTTGTTTTTGGAGTTGTGTCTAGGGTTTTTTCAAATACGAAGGTTTGGGTAGCCATAAAAGAATAAATTTTCAATTTGTTAAAACTTCATAGTACTTGTCGTTTGGGTAGGTGATAATCTATGCAAGTAAGGACTTAGTGGAAATACAAATGGAGAACAATAGTGGGATTTCATAGGCCTTAAAGCACAACCCGGGGCTTGCTCATGAATGGACAATAGAAGAATAATATGTACTAGAAGAGGGCCTTCAACAGTTTGAAGGAGAATCCAACATTTTTAAATATCTTAAAACTATTGCACTTTTACCAAAAAAATAGTACGAGATGTTGCACTAAGGTGCAGATGGATGTCAGAGGTGTCTAAGATCTCAACTTTGGCAATGAAGAAGGGGTCAAGGGGATACAAAGAGGACAAGGAGAAATATGGGTCACTACTACAACTACCATTGCAACTATTAGATCCATCACACAACCCTTGGTTCCAGGTTGTATCACCAACAAGATGTAGCAGCTCAATAGAGGGTTTGAAGGAGGTATTTGCAAGGGGTTTGTTGGCGAGTTCAGTGCAAAATAGAGCAATGGTTGAGGAGGGAAAATTGAGAAGAATAGACTAGGGCTATGGCCACTAAGGATGGAGTCATCATCACATGACATGTATCTTAACCCTAAGGTTGTAAAGACATGGGCTAAGAGGATAAATTTTTAGAGTTTTTTCTGACAAGACTACCACCATGGTGAGTGAAGTAGAGGGTGATAAAGATAATGGGACATTCTCTATCAAGGCTAGTTTTGCTAATGCAAATGCTAATGGAGAGTCCCCTAACCTTGAGGCTATAAGGAGAATGCAAGATTTTGAAAAGGAAGGAAGATTTAGGGGTTTTCTAGAACAATGTCATGAAGAAGAAGTAGTGGACTATTCGATGGATCCTTATGAGGATGTCTCCATATTTGATTATGGAAGAAAGTTTAAAAGAAGGAAGTCTCCTTTAGAAGAGTTCAAGAATGGGCCTAAGTCAATGATGATTTTATAGGAAGACACACAACTCTTGGACAAGAGTGATGATTGGGATATGTCCTCTTTAGAGCAAGTTCAAAATAGGCCACAACTCTCTGATCAGGGCTATGAGGGACAACATAAGAATTTGGAAGGAGGAAATCCAAAGAAGAATCCCTTGGAAGCATGTAAAAAGGCAACCAAGTGCATTCGAAGGAAGAGTAATAGAGCAAAATTAGTCCTAGGAGAAGATGTGAAAATGGGGGAAGTCATTGAACTCTCAGAGAAAATGCTTATTGGGAGGTTCTATGGGCATGCAATTTTTGAAAAATCCTTGGCAGATTGGATGGCTAGGGAATGGATGGAAGTTCTAGGGTATGTGCCTAGTTTTTTACTTCTAGTAAGAGGGTGGTTGTCATTTCAGTTCAGGACTAAGGAAGATGTGGCAAAGATTATGTCAAAGAAATGGTTTTGGGGGTCAACTTTGTTAATTCTCAAATTATGGGACCCTTGTTTTGACCCTAGGACCACTTGAATACCTTCTCACCCTGTATGGGTAAAGTTACTAGGGTTGCCATTAGAATTTTGGTCTAGAGATGTTTTCCAAGCCATAGGCAATTGCATTGGTTCTTTCTTGGAGGTGGATGAGAGGTATCAGTCCTCATGCATGAGGATAATGGCTAAGATTCTTGTTGATGTGGATTAGAGAGATGGATTGGTGGGGGAAATTGTGTTGAAGTATAACAAAGGGATGCATGTACAAACCCTAGACTATATTGGTGTGCCTTTTAGGTGTGCACATTGTCATAATTATGGGTATATTGCAAGGGATTGTTCTCTTAATTTTTCAAGGAAGGTTTGGTATTGTAAGGAAGATAGAGGGATATTTAAGGGTGAGAATGAGATGCAATTTTCCTTTAGGCACATAACTTATAGTCTGATTATATTATTGAATCAATGCATAAGGAACACAAGCTAGAGAAATCAAGGAAAAAAATAGAAAATGTAGAGAAGGTGGAGATAAATATTTTTGTGCTAGATCAAGTGATGGATTCATAATCATCTCATATTAAAGTAAGGCTAGGATTCTCAGAGCAAAATTTGGATGTCATGCTCTTGGACCTAGATACAAGATTTCAAAGTAAATCTATTACCAAATCTCATTTTTATAAAACAAAGTCTCCACTAGAAGAAGGTAAGGGTGGAGTTGAGGGGTAAGGAGGACCCTTGAATTCCTCTTCCTTGAAGGAAGTAGATCTAGACCTTGGTTTAGACTCTGGTAAGTTTTTTAGTAATGCTTCACAAGTAAATCACTTTGAAATTGCTTCCCCTCTTCATTTTGCCTATGGTCAGGAAGGTTTTGTGTCCCTAGAAACCCATAGGTATCCCCTACGATCCCTAAAAGGTAGAATAGGACTAAGGGAAGAAGGATTTGGGGGAGGCCTTAGTAAAGATGTGGGGGATAGAAGTCTTACTGGTAGGAGGGATAAAAGAGTTTTTACTTCATTGGCTAAGAATAAAAGCCTCTGTGAAGTTCAACAAGGCAAGCAACCATCCTTAAAGGGGATCCTTAGAGTAGGGATGATCTCAGACATAGTTTATCAATGAAAGTACTTTCCTTTAATATTTGAGGGATGGGAAGCTCTGCAAAAAATTTGCTCTATGTAGGTTGGTAGAAATTCATAATCTAGAGATTTTGCTAATTCAAGAGACAAAAGGGTTAGCTATGAAAGTGATGGAAGATCTCAGTAAATTGCTTAAAGGATGGGATTTTTTGGCCCTTGATGTTGTAGGAGCCTCAGGAGGAGTGGCCATAGGGTGGAAGGTAAATCAGTTTAGGCTAACCAAATTTGCATTGCTTGACTCAGGAGTAGGGATTGAATTCTTTTTAGTGGAGCTTAGGGAAATAGTGATAGTGGTGAACATTTATGGCCCCTATAAAGATAGGATGCAGTATTGGGATAAGCTTATGGATCAAAAGTTTTTAGAAGCTAATAATTTAATTTTAGGAGGTGATTTAAACTTAACTCTCTTGAGGAGTGAAGTGTGGGGTTTTGCTGCTAGAACTGATCCATTAGCTAATTACTTCATCCAAAAGTTTGAATCCAAGGGGTTGGTAGACTTAGTGCCTATAAAATCTATCCCAACTTGGAGAAACATGAGGATAGGAGTTGATAGAATTTCTAAGAGACTAGATAGATTCTTAGTAGCAGAGAGTTTGGTAAATGGCACTTATAGATTGAAGTCTTGGAGGAGACTCTGATCACTCCCCTATCATGCTTCTTATAACAAAAGAGGAGAAAAACCATATTGTCCTTTTAAATTTAATTTTGAGTGGCTAAAAGAGGATAACTTTGTAACTCTAGTCAAATCAGAATGGGTGAAGTTTGATCCTAGTCTGAGAGAATATGCTAGTATACAATTTGTAGCAAATCTAAAAAGGGTTAAGGCAGTAGTGGTTTAGTGGGCCTATAAAAAAATTGATGGATGAGCAAAAATTAAGGGATATTGAGGAGGAGCTTGTAGTGTTTCTAGTATATGACTTTGAAAAAGAAATGGATGAGGAAATAAGGCTTAAGTATAAAAGTTTAGAATAAGAGAAGAGAAGATTGTTGGTAGAGAGAGAAGCATGATGGAGGCTCAAAAGTAGAGCACTATGGATTGCAAGTGGGGATGAGAACACTAAATTTTTTCATAGCTTTGCAAATCATAGAAAACAACAAAATACAATTTGGGAGCTATAGGGACAAGATGGAAGTAAAGTCTCCTCCTTTAAAGGAACAAATGACATGGGTGTAAGGCATTTTGGTCAACTATACAAGGATCCTAGTCAAGTTAATATAGCTAAAATAGTTAAAATAGCTTCTCTCTTTCCCATATTTATAGATGAGGAAGCCAATGGTGAGTTGATTAAGGAAGTCTCAAAGGAGGAGCTCAAAGTTGTTTTAACCTCCTTCTAGAAAGATAAGAGTCTAGGACTTGATGGGTGGATTATGGAATTATTTCTTGGGCTCTATGACCTTTTGGAGTCTGACCTACTCAAGGTTGTGGAGGAGTCTAGGCTAAAAGGAAGGGTAAATGTAGTCTTCAACTCTACCTTCATTGCTCTTATTCCAAAAAAGGATAATCCTTCTTCCTTTGATGATTTTAGGCCCATTTCTTTGTGTAACTATGTGTATAAAATCATAGCAAAAATAATTGCATCAAGAATTAAAAGGTTCTTCTCTGCTTCTATATCTATTGAGCAATTTGGTTTCCTACATGGTAGATAAATTCATGAAGCAATTGGTGTTGCTTAGGAAAGTCTTCATACCATAAAATCAAAGAAACTACCAACAATGGTGATGAAGTTGGATCTCTCCAAGGCTTTTGATAGAGTAAATTGGCTATATTTAAGAATGATACTTACTCATATTGGGTTCTGTGTGTAGATGGTGAACTAGATTATGGGATGTCTTTGTTATGTTTCTTTTGTAGTTTTGGTTAATGGGTCAGCCTCTCAGTTCTTCAAAGCTTCTCGAGGGATTAGACAAGGTTACCCCTTGTCACCATTGTTATTTATTTTGGTAGTTGAGGGATTAAGTAGGTGTATTATAGAAGCCAAGAGGGAAGGAGTAATAAAGGGAATTAGAATAGGTAGAATAGTGGAAGTCACCCATCTACTTTTTGTAGATGATGTTCTCCTTTTCATAGATGGAACAGTAAGAGTTGTAGAGAAGTTAAAATAATCTTTAGATATTTTTTGTCTGGCAACAGGTATGCATATTAATGCATATAATTCAAGCATCTCTTTTAATTATGTGGATCAGAATCAAACCATAATAATAGGTCAACTTTTCCCCTTTAATATATTTGATCTTCAAGAGGGGTTTAAATATCTAGGGGTTCTTTTGAAACCCAATGACTACACTAAACAATACTAGAATTGGTTGATAAAGAAGGTGGAAGGAAGAATTAATATATGGTGCAACAAATGGCTCTCTTTGGGGGGAGATTGACTTTGGTCAAGTCTGTGTTGGAGGTAATACTAGTATATTGGTAATCTTTGGCTCATATACCAAAAGGAGTTTTGGAAAAAATTAGATAGTTAAGCTATAGGTTCTTATGGATAGGGAAAAGGGAAAGGGAAGGTATTCCCTTGGTTAAATGGAAATCCTTAGCCAAGCCCAAGGAAAATGGAGGATGGGGACTTAAGAACATCTTCCTATTTAGCAAGGCTCTAGCAACAAAGTGTGTTTGGAAGATAATATCAAAGGAAGGCTTATGGAATAAGATCATACATGAAAAGTATTTAGAGCCACTCACAGTTGAGGAGTGGATAAGGGCCCCAATGAAGCAAACCCATAATGTTTCAATCTGTTGGAAGGTAATGATTCAGGCCTTTTATATTGTAGGTGATTGGCTTACCTAGAAAATAGGGGATGGTTCAAGGATAAGACTAGGATTAGACCCTTGGATTGGTTGTGGTGATATGCATATACTACCAAATAATGTAATTCAGACCCTAAGAGCTTAAGGGATTGGAAATCTTGCCCAAGTAGTTGACCTAAAATCTTCTACAAACTGGAGTTAGGGATGGAAGGAAGCAATAATGTTAGGGCTTCAGGGCTAGGAGGCACACTAGTGGGAAGAATATGTGGGGAGACTTAAAGTTGGACATATCAAGTTGTGAGAGGAAATTGATCAATTGGTTTGGATAAATAATGGAGCTATGAGGGAGTACACTCCAAAGTTGGGGTATAAGACTCTATTGGAAGATAGCAATGATAATCCAACATGGTGGTGGAAGACACTTTAGAAGCAAAAAGCCTCATTGAAGATAAGATTGTTCCTATGGCTTGCCATGAAAAATAAGGTTCTGACATGGGAGGTATTATAGAAGAAGAATTGGAATGGTCTAGGAAGGTGTCATTTATGTAAGTCAAACAATGAAATAATTGATCATTTACTGGTTGCTTGCTCCTTTACTAGATAGGTTTGGAGGGAGGTTATAGCATAGTTAAAGCTTCCTATAGGATGGCAAGAAGATTCCTTAGGAGAGTGCTTAAAATATTGGTTTGAAAATAGGTCTTACAAAGGTTTTATAGCTCTCCCATTGTTTGTGTCTTGGGGAGTATGGTTATCTAGGAATGCAATAATTTTTTAGGATCAAGAGAAGCCTACTTGGTAGGTCTCCTCCCAAATCATTGGAAGTTTCAATAATTATAAGGTTTTGACAACAACAAAGGTAAATAGATAAATCATCCCTCCAAATATTGATAAATCAGGGGCTTGGGTTTTTTGATGGGGCTAGATAGGGGTCCCTAGAGTTTGTGGAGCAGGAGGATTACTATATATTTTTGACTCTCATTATTTTAAATTCAAGGTTGGATTGGGAGAAGGTTCTAATAATTATGCTGAAATTATGGCCCTCAAATTGTTGGTTCAGTTGGCAGAATCAAAAGGAATACAAAAAATTCAAATTTATGGAGACTCACAGGTGGTAATAAATTGGATGCTTGGTGTTTTTAGGATGGAAAACATGATTCTACAACCCATCTTCTCTCAAATAAAAGAAGTTGTGGATCGAAGTGAAGCTTTTACTTTTTGGCATATTTATAGAGAACTGAATAGGGAAGCAGATGAACTCTCAAAGGAGGCACTTCAGATTGATCCAGGTACGTGCTTAGTACAAGAATTCAATGAGGGCAATGCACTACAACTGGTCCAAATCTCTATCTGGGGGATTAATACACTCTAGTTAAAGCAAGCACAGATAAAGCAACTTTTTCAAAAAACTCAGAAGTTAGTGATTTAAAGGATATTGTTTGATAAATTGGGAAGGTGTCTAAGGATAGAACTTAGCATGATAGAGATAGCTAGTTATGATGTATAAATGACCTGACTTTTAGGTCACTATTGAAATTTTGAAGAAATGCCAAAGAGGCATATGAAGAATGTAATTTCATATTTTTTTATTAATGGTGAAAAAACAAGGTTTTGAAAGGTCCTAGAACATTTTACATTAGAAGAGGAAGAGAAAGATAAGGCCAATTAAGCACATGCCAACCTTCAAGGCCAAAATAAATAGAAATTAAACTAAAACAACCATCTAAAAGTAAATGCCAGCCCACCACCTAGCAGGGCATAAAGGAGAATTTTTATTCAACTTTCTTTTAGAGACACCGACAATCCTATTCTATTTTTGTATAATATTGTAAGGGCATTAAATACATCAAGATGCAAATAACAAAACTCTAAACTCAGATAACAAGGGTAAAGGCAAAACACCAAGCATATTCCTTGATAATGGTAACCAACATGGAGAAAAAGGGCAAGCCCCAAAAAAAATAACCCCCAAGGAGAGGATCACTATAACACAAATGATATCTCATCCAAACAGAAAGACAATAAAAAGTCCTATTGGATAGGTAGGCCCAATGCTTCCAAAGCAACAATTGTCATTAACCATGAAGGAAAATTATCTTTCCAAATTCTAAATTGGCCACTATCCACCCCCAAATTGACCATAACATCAACAACATAGTTACCTTCCCTATAAATATGCTCAATTTTAACTTCTAAAATACTTGCTAAAATCTTCGAGGTGTCCTTAATAATATTCAAGATGAAACAATTATCAATATTTCCAACTTACATATCTCGAATGATGTTCGAGGAGTCACATTGAACGAGAAGTCTTTTAAAGACCTCTCAAAAACCGGATGAACACCTAAGAAAAGTGCCTTAGCTTCAGCTAGGTGGTTGGTTTGAATACTGTAAGACCAAATGACCTCATCATTATCATTTCTAACAACACCCCCTCCACCAACCCTCACAGGATTACCTTTGGCAGACTCATCAAAGTTTAGAATGATCCACCCTTTAGCTGGTTTATGTCATCTAGTAGCTAATATTTTTTGAATAGTGGATACATAAGTAGAATTTCCTAGATTTAAATTCCAACTAATAACAACCTCTTTCTCCACAGCTTCCTCCCTACCATTTCCAACAACAAATATGGTCAGGTTATTCTCAATAGTAGCTTTAATCCTTCTAAATACAAAGGATTCATCCCTAACAATATCCTTGAAAAGTTTTTTGTTCCTCTCCTACCAAATACCCCATAAAAATTAGGAAGACCCAGATCCCACACCCTATCGAGGCTATGGCTAATGAAAGGGGATTTCCATTGAGTGAAAAGTTCCTCAAAAGTTCAAGGTAATATCAATTTTACAAAAAAATAATCCAATAAAGCATTGAGCACCTTATTTGAGAAATCACAATGGATGAAAAGATGATCCAGAGATTCAACATCCTTAGAACACAAGAGATAAACATTAGGAATATGGAATCCTTTCTTACATAAATCATCAACAATCAATATTCTATTTTGCAAACATAGCCACAAAAAATGCAATCTTGAGGATCAAATGAGGATACCAAACCATTTCTACTGGAAAATATCCTCCCCTGGACAATGATTGGGCCTCATTTGCAATCTTGATAGAAAAAAGACCTTTAGAAAAATGAGTCCATATAAGGAACTCCCTATCATTATGTTGAGGAAGAAATCATTGTTGCAACAACATGTTCAAACTTGTCAAACTCTGAATGATCCAAAGATCAGTTGTATGTAAAGTCAGATGCTTCCAAATCTTCTTACCATTAGTGATGATTATGTAGTCAATTACTTTTTCTCCATATTTCAATGACAAATGAGCCTTCAACTCATAAAAATTAGGACTAAGAAAGAGGAATTTAGGAAGAATCCAAGTATCCTACCAAAAGAACAGATCCTTACCATTCCCAATCTACCACCACATACCCTTCGTAACCAAACTTTTGATTTCCATTAAACCATTCTAGATCACAGAGCCCCTAGGAGGAGGAGCACTTCTAAAAAAAGGAATGTGATTTTCTAGATACTTACCTCTCATAATATCTTTCTGCAGATGGTCCTCCTCAACACAATATCTAGGTTGTTTTTGCAATCAACGCCTTATTGAACAACAACATTTTTTTGATACCAAGACCAACTTCTTTTCTAAAAGAGAAAACCCTATCCCAAGAGACAAGGGACACCCTCTGTTTATCCTCCACCCCAACCCATAAAAATCTCCTAAAGATTTGGTCAATCCTCCTCCTAACTTTGAAGGGTATTCTCAAAAGAGATATGTAATAGACGAGAATGCTTTGGAGGGTAGCTTGAAGAAATTGCAACTTACCTGCTTAGCTCAGGAGATTATCTTTCCATCTAGCTAACTTACATTGAATCCTTTCCAACATAGGAGACCACAACTCCTCCTTCATCCTCCTAGTAAACAATGACATACCTAGATATAAATAAGGAAGTTTAGCAATGCCATAACTAAAAATCCCTGCAATTCTATGTTGAAGCTACCTCCTAGTATTCACCAAAAATATTTGACTTTTATGGAAGTTAATTTGTTGGTTGGAAGTTTTCTCATACAACTACTAAATATTCAAGAATTCCTTAGCCTTTCTCATAGTAGCCTTCCCAATAAGTACAGTGTCATCTACACACTTTTGACAAGAATTTACCTCTACAATACTAGCAAGCCTAATGCCCTTAATATTAGAGGACAAGGTAGCAACAAGAATATATCTTCCTAAAGCTTCAACCATGAAAATGAAAAGATATGGAGATAAGGGATCACCTTGCCTAATACCTCTTTGACCTCCAAAAAACCACTTGAAATCCCATTAAAGATGATAGAAAATTTTGCAGAGGAAACACAAACTCTAATCCACTTCCTCCATAGATCCCCAAAGCCAAATAATTACAACACCTTATCAAGGAACTCCTAGGAGACCCTATCATAAACCTTTTGCATATCAAGTTTAAGAAGCATTCCAACCAAATTACTTTTGGATATAAAAAGTAATCCCATCCACAATTTGCCTACCATGAACAAAACCACCTTGAAGAGAATAAATCAAGATGGGGAGAAGCCTTTTCAACCTATTAGAAAGTGTCTTAGTAAACAACTTATATAGGGTATTGCATAAGCTGATAGGTCTAAAATCCCTTAGAGAAGAGGCATCATGTTTCTTCAAAACCAAAACAATAAAGGTAGTATTCCATGCTAATAGCAAATAGGAAGAATATTGAAATTCTTTTAAGTCTTCCAAAATATCCAAACCAAGAAGGTACCAAAACCTTTAGAAAAACTAGCAGGGAACCCATTCGGTCCAGGTGATTTGTTCTTATTCATACTAAATAAGTTAGTCCTGATCTCATCATTAGAAAATGGGGCATTCAACACATTATTCATATCAACTGTCACCACCCGGGGAATGTTCCTGAGAAATTCCTCCAAAGCATCCCCATCTTCCTCCTTATCTATAGAAAACAAATCCTGAAATAAGGATACCATGGTAGTAGTAATTTCTTCCTTATCTTTAAGGCATTCACTAGAGTCCAATGTAATTTCTCTTATTTTGTTAGCACTCTTATGTTTTAAGGTTGAGAGGTAGAAAAACTTGGTATTCCTATCCCCCTCCTTAAGCCACGTAGCTTGAGATTTTTACCTCCAAAAGGACTCCTCGTTGGCAAGAATATTATGGAATTCTACAAGAGTAATTTGCTCTTTGCTAGCCAGCTCCTCTAACCAACCTTCACTTTGACCTTTTTTCTCAATTTTCTGCAATTCTTGAAATATGTTTTGCTTCCTATGGAATATGTTCCCAAAAACCTCTTGATTCCACCTCTTCAAGTTAGCTTTTATGATTTTCAACTTCTTGGCCACTTGGACCATCTTAGTACTATAGACTTTCATATTCCCCCAAGCCTTAATCAAGCCTTCAAGATCCGAATGAGAAAACCACATTGTCTCAAACCTGAAAGGATAACCTTTCGAGCATTTCTTCTCCATAAATTCTAATAGTAATGGTTTGTGGTTAGAAGCAATTCTCAATAAAGTTCTCAAAGAGAAATCTTGAACCATGGTAAGCCAACTCACCAAAGCAAGGGCCCTATCAATCCTAGATTGAATCAAACCCCCTTCACTTCTTCTATTGGACCATGTGAATTTATAACCTTGAAAATCAATATATACTAGTCCCATGGAGGTCAAGAACTCACCAAAATCCTCCATACTATCCAAAAAAATAGTCGAGCCTTTAAGTTTCTCACTAGGGAGCAAAATGGAATTAAAATCACTAGCAAGCAACCATGGTAGGTCAAATGAAGAACCAAGGGCTTTTAAGTCAACCCAAAGTTTCCTTCTATCCACAACAACATTGGGAACATACACATCAATAGAAATTCAATAAAAATTAGTTATTTTGCAACATAATAAAAAGGAAGAAAATCTATCAACCTGATGAATGAGCTTGCCCTCCACAAAATCGGGATTCCAAAGTGTCCAAAAACCTTTGGAAGAACCACAAGAAACCCTACTCACACCTTCACACCCCTTCCAAACAAACCTTCGTAATCTATCAAAACCCTCATCGCCCATCTTAGTTTCTTGAAAGAAAAGAATATCAGGCTTGAAAACGTTTTTTGAAATTTTTTAGCACTCTTTGTTTAGTCAAGGCATGCAAACCTTGAATATTCCACGAGACAATTGATGAGCACCAAAAATGCTCATTTTATATACACGGTTAAGGAGAATTATCACTGGTTCAATTAGCATATGAAATGTATTTTATATAACTTATGCATATAATTGATAGAAAATCCGGTATTATGCTTGATTGGTGTTTTTAGTGGGAAATGTGTATAAATGCAGGTATTGGTACTAATATGGTGTTTTCCAGTCTACATCCACTTGGACCCGGCATACTTCTGCTTACAGAGACTAAGGCAAGAGAGTAGGCGCCTTCCTCTTCAAGGAAGGTGCCCAACAGAAGTAGGCGCCTTATTGTCAGCGCCTAACTTACTCCTAAGTGCCTTCCTCTTCTAGGAAGGCGCCAATAGAAGGCCAACGCCTTCCTCTTCCAGGAAGGCACTAAGAAAAGATAAGCGCCTTCCTTTTCTAGGAAGGCGCCACTAGAAGGCAAGCGCCTTCCTCTCGCAGGAAGGCGCCGCAGGAAGGCACCGCAGGAAGGCGCGACAGGAATGCGTCGTAGGAAGGCACGACAGGAAGGCGTCGCAGGAAGGCGCCGCAGGAAGGCGCCGACAGGAAGGCACTGTAGGAAGGCACCGACAGGAAGGTGCCACAGGAAGGCATCGCAGGAAGGCACCAACGAAAGACAAGCACCTCCCTGCAATCAAAAGGTGCCAATGAAAGAAGAGCACCTCCCTACAACCGGAAGGCACCGACAGAAGACAAGCGTCTCCCTACAACCGAAAGGCGCCTCCATACCTTCATACTTTGCAAGATTTACCAAGTCAACTTTGACTGGTTGACCAAGGACTATGGAGGAGGTTGCACGTGAAGACAAAGGAGATCTATTTTTGCATTTATTAAATAGAATAAAGTGTTTGTTATTATTATCAACCGATTGGCCGGTTGACCTTGTAAAGTTGTTAAAGCATATTATTATTTTTAGGATGCATTAGTTTAGGATTTGTTGTTACGTACACCTAAGGATATTTATATTTATCCTTCTGGTGAACGAACATACTTTAAAATAGAAGAATAAAATATGTGTAGAATCAATTGTAACTAAATCACATCACGTGATTAAAATAGACCGATTTGTTATTGTAATGAGATCTGGTTGCGCTTTATATAAAGACGCAGGCCAGATGAACAAAGGAGATCAGAGATCAATGATTAATTTTACACAACTTATTTTATTTTATTGTTTAATTAATTAAGAGTGCAACTCCTCTTATTCGAGCAAGCTCTACGTAGCTAGCCGGGTGGACTATCTACGGGAGCTTGGGCCCACTCCCTACGAGTAGTCCTCCCCTATTTATTTCTGTTCTTTATCTTCTGTAGATTATTTTATTGCTTTAGTTCTTGCTTTATTTAATTTAGGTGTGTGCTTTTATTTTCAGCATTGTATTTTATTTATTTAAATTCTCTGCACTCAGTTTATTTGGTTTGGTTGGAATCCAATTACACAAACCTCCCCACCAAACTAAATAAGGTACAACCAGATTTGTTCCCCAACACTGTAGGCATATACTGTGCGTGACACTCATAAGTTTACGAACTTACCGGATTGATAATTTATGGAAGAGAAATGAATGTTTTTTGGGACATGAATTTCTGCTCACCATTTTGGCGCCGTTGTCGGGGAGTGTCTAAACTGTAGTGTTCTGATTTACAGGTCAGATAAAAAGCTTATTTGAAATTACCTGTAAATATTTTATCTGAGAAGCATGAGTCCACCAAGGGCCTTTTTATAAGGCCAAAAATAGTTGTCGGCACAGTCAGAGCCAAATCCCATAGGCAATTATTTATATTTTTTTGGCTTCTCAGGTAAATGCGGGAATGAATCTGATGTACCATAATTAAGTGTAGAAGTAGAAATAAAATGTGTTGTTGAAAAAAATTAAAAAAAATCTGGCATTGAAGGATTTCCATCATGTTATAAATGGTTTCAAGAAATCAAAAGAAAAAGCACAACTCAAGTTTGATTGAAAATTTTTAGGGACGTGTTTTTATACGGAAACCATTGAAAAATTGTGCCTCTAGAAGCTTGGTTTTAAATTAAAAAATTTTACAGGCTTGAAATTTTTGCAACGTATTGGTAAATGTTTTTTTATGATGAAATTAATAATGCAGGGAAAATGACAGGGCATAATTTAAAGAGAACATCTTGTTATGGAGTATGCTCTTCACTTGCGCTTAAGGCGACCTGGTGAATCAGAAACTAGCATGTGTTTTTAACAGAATGCTATGCCATGTTTTCTTCAGGTTGCTACCTCACGGATAGTCATTTTGTTGGCCTACACACTTTGCCATTACGTTGAAAGAAGTTGGGTTGCGAGGCCATGAAGGAAAATACTCTTCTCATGCTACAACATATCAGACTAGTTGAAAAAAAAAAAGAATATTTCGAGAAGACTAGTTCAGATGTAGGCATGGGGGAGACCCCACCTTCATCAATGCCGCCAACAACACAATGAACGCTATTTATAGTGTTCATGAAAAAAAAATAAAAAAGAAAAATAAATAAATCATCTGCTGAAAAGGCTCCAAGTTAATGAGCAAATCAAAAATAGAGTTTTATTTTGTTGCTTGTTGAAAGAGAGTATCCTCTTTCCCGAGGACCAGCTTGGTCCAGAAGGGAAATGAGAAATCTCCAACCAGTAGCTAAATAAAACAAAGAAAAAGCTTGGAGGAGATCAGATTTAAAATGTCTGCACAAAGGCCACATGGTGCTTGAGCACAAAAAAAAAAAAAATGTGTGAATGGAGCTCAAGGTGGCTAGAAAAATAATAGCACATAATCCCTGCAATGCATACGGAGAGTCCAATACTTTGGATATGCATTAGAGCAGGATTAACATTTTTTTTTATGTGCTAATTGAGGAGGAGCTTGGTGTTTCAAAAATATGAGTTGTTGGTTGTCATATGATTTGAATTTTATGGGGGTGGGTGTTGGGGCCCCCACCCCCCCCTTTTGTTGGGTGGGGAAAAAGGTTTTTTTGTGGGGTTCTTTTTCGGTTAAAATATGTGAAAAAAATATATACAAAAGAGAGGCAGAGTCTCACTATGGTGGAAGATAACATCAACTTTGAGAGGATCTGAAACCATGGAGAAATCTGCTTTTCACAAAAAGGGTGAGGGCAAAGATGTTTCAGTACATGGCACATTTTTCCAAATTCTTAGGATGGATCATTGACAAACCTCCAGATGTGAAAATCACCAACTCAAATGGTTGAAGTAGACATTCTGTTCTTTGATGCAGATGATGAAAAAAAAAATGATAATCCAAGATCTATTCTGGTCAAGGCAGAATAGACCAAAAAAAAAAAAAAACAGAGAAAAAAATTAGTTAGTTAGAATTTTATTTTAATGTCTTTAGTTTAGATTTTTCTTTTATGTTTTGCAGGACAACATGAAGTGCGAAGTAGAAAAATAAGGAGGTGTCTGTGAAGATCTCATGAATTGAGATTCATACGTGGAGTTCGTAATAGCACTATACGAATTGTCTCGGGTACCTGATCGTATAGCATCCAATCTAATAGGTGAAAGCCAGCAGAGTTTTGCCTTGGAAACATTGGCACTTGAAGGCAGGCTAAGTAACCTTGATCAAGCGAAAGGCTTCTAGCCCAAGGTGCTTGTGGAATTTGGGGGAAAATTTTGCTGGAAAGTGCATGACTGTTATAGCCTGGATGATAAACAAAGTCAGATATGCTACACCAAGTGCAAGAGAAGAGTTTTGAGACAACGTTCAAGTAACGGTCAACGAGCTCCATTAACCACTGCCTCACATTCACAAGAGTGGATCAGACATCGGCATGGGGGAGACCCCATACCATACCAGTAGCTTGGACGAATGTTCAAACATTCGTTGAAAAAAAAAAAAGAAGAAGAAAAAAAAAAGAGAGAGAAAGAAAAAAAAAAAAAAAGAGGAAGAAAAACAGGAGGATGCGTGAAAAAAAAAATGATAAAGTGAAAGACGCCTTGTTTATCAAGAAGGCGCCTTCCACATCATGAAGGTGCCATACATTGGAGGCGCCTCTACATGAGGAAGGCGCCATACATTGGAGGCACCTTCCGCATCAAGAAGGTGCCATACATTGGAGGCGCCTTCCACAGCAAGAAGCGCCTTCCACACCAAGCATACACCTTGACATCTAGGGTGCCTTGATTCATTTCCCACACCTGGGTGGTTCGATGGCACAAAAAAAAAAAATGCGAATCCTCCTAGTGAAAAAAAAAAATGCATAGAACATGTCCTGCTTAGCATAAAAATTGCTTTCTTATTGCTTTGCAGGAAATCATGAACCGAATGCAAGGCTGCAGGCATCCTGAGAGCCAGGGCCTAACAGGCACGGAGTCATGACTCCTATTTTACTGCTTTCGTGTGTGCAGTTTTTGTAGGTGTAGTTTCACGAGTACACAACCATGAGCATGATCTGTAGGTGGAGCCGGCTTAAACTAGGCCTAACAGATGTGACATTTTGTGCCCTGCAATTAGGAGTGCGGCGAAGCGGAAAAGGCACTTACTTCCCACTAGGAAGAGAGTGCCTACAATCAGCCCAATACGGCAGTGCCTTTTTCCACCTGGAGGAAGGCACCAATAAGCAATTTTCTTCTCCCTTGGATGGGGGTACCTGTTGTTCAATGTGGGACCTGACGTTTGGAGGGCTGCAGACTGTTGCGCAGAGGGACCTGTTGCTGGTGATAAGGGCATCACCAATTTAAGTGGGGGAAGATGCGGGTGAATCAAAACCTCCCGTAAAAAAAAAAAAAAAAAAAAAAAGGGGAGTTCGGAAGGCTGTTGTCACGAGGACGTGACAAATTTTAGACATGGGGGGAAAGACGCCTTATTGTCGGTGCCTAACTTACTCCTATGAAAAAAAAAAAAAAGGTTCGAAAGGCTGTTGTCACGAGGACGTGACAAATTTTAGACATGGGGGGAAAGACGCCTTATTGTCGGCGCCTAACTTACTCCTATGAAAAAAAAAAAAACCTTGTGTTGAAATAGCTCCACGATGAAATGCAAAGCAAAGTTTTATTTTTGCTGCCCGTTGGAAGAGAGTATCCTCTTTCCCGAGGACCAGCCTGGTCCCGAAGGGAAATGAGAAACCTCCAACTGGTAGCTAAATAAAATGGGGGAGGAGTTTGAAAAAAAAAAATAGATGTGGGCAACAAATATTGGTGCAGTTCCAACTCTACGACATGTAGGTTAATTTGGGGATCGCATCAATGGATGAGAACATCCTACCAACGCCAGCACATACAACACATACATCTCAGCAATGCACCTGACAGATGCCGTGAATGACGAAAGAAATATTGTTTTTCCTCACTCCAGAAAACAAAGGAATGCAGTGTTGTTCCAATTATGCATGCAAAAGAAATAATTCAGAGGGGAGATCATTTTGAACGCACACATGTCAGAGGATGGAAAAAAAAAAAGAGAGTCAAAGATCTGTTTTGTTCATGGCAGAACAGGATAAAGATACATATAAATAAATAAATAAAATCTCCAGGAGCACCAACGTGAAGACGTCTCACACCACCGGCATCATATATATCAGATTCTACGAAATTCAATCGGGTATGTACTGATTTTCTTATTAATTATGTGTATAGTTATTTTAAAATTATTTCTATGCTAATACCAGTCGATGCCTCCATAGTTTTTCAAAATCTCCCATTAGAATTCAAACACATGATGTGCCTTGAAAAAAAAAAAAAAAGAAGAGAGAGGCTATGGCATCTACGTGAATAAATTTGGCATCATTTTCATTGCCGCCTCATGACAATGGCAACTGGCTTGAGCGAACACATATAAATGATGCTACTCTATACCACAAAGGAGGTTCTGGAGATGTGAAATACGTTTCAAATGTGGGTAAAAGTAGCAGTTGGTGACTGCACTTATTTTAAATCAATTTGGTCTCACCAAATATGACCAATGAGCAACATTGGAGAATGCCAGCATTTATAAAAATAAAAAAATAAAAAAATGCAGTGGTCATTGGCCCTGAACATTGTGGTCACAATTTAACTATTTGTTCGCAATGATTAGTCAGGATGTGTTTCTGACTTCTGCTGGTGCCGCATCACTCTATGACGGGGGGGAAGGGGGGAATGGAAAAAATAGCAGCACTCAGCGGCAGAGAAATAGAGATGTTGAAGGCCATTAGAAAAAAAAGACAGTAGTGCTGAATGGAAAAAAATAGCAGCACTCAGCGGCAGAGAAATAGAGATGCTGAAGGCCATTAGAAAAAAGACAATAGTGCTGAATGGAAAAAAATAGCAGCACTTAGCGGCAGAGAAACGGAGATGTTGAAGGCCATTAAAATAAAAATAAAAAAGGGAAAAAAATATATATCTCGAGGGTTGTTATCACGAAGACATGACAAAATTTTTGGCATGGTCAACCTGCGAGAGGGATAACTTCACCTTTTGGTGCCACGAGGGCGTGGCACATGTTAGGCATGGGGGGATGATGAGCACCAAAAATGCTCATTTTATATACACGGTTAAGGAGAATTATCACTGGTTCAATTAGCATATGAAATGTATTTTATATAACTTATGCATATAATTGATAGAAAATCCGGTATTATGCTTGATTGGTGTTTTTAGTGGGAAATGTGTATAAATGCAGGTATTGGTACTAATATGGTGTTTTCCAGTCTACATCCACTTGGACCCGACATACTTCTGCTTACAGAGACTAAGGCAAGAGAGTAGGCGCCTTCCTCTTCAAGGAAGGTGCCCAACAGAAGTAGGCGCCTTATTGTCAGTGCCTAACTTACTCCTAAGTGCCTTCCTCTTCTAGGAAGGCGCCAATAGAAGGCCAGCGCCTTCCTCTTCTAGGAAGGCACTAAGAAAAGATAAGCGCCTTCCTTTTCCAAGAAGGCGCCACTAGAAGGCAAGTGCCTTCCTCTCGCAGGAAGGCGCCGCAGGAAGGCGCGACAAGAAGGCGCCGCAGGAAGGCGCCGACAGGAAGGCACCGTAGGAAGGCGCCGACAGGAAGGCGCCAACGAAAGAAGATCACCTCCCTACAATCGGAAGGCGCCAACGGAAGAAGAGTGCCTCCCTACAACCGAAAGGCGCCGACAGAAGACGAGCGCCTCCCTACAACCGGAAGGCGCCTCCATACCTTCATACTTTGCAAGATTTACCAAGTCAACTTTGACTGGTTGACCAAGGACTATGGAGGAGGTTGCACGTGAAGACAAAGGAGATCTATTTTTGCATTTATTAAATAGAATAAAGTGTTTGTTATTATTATCAACCGATTGGCTGGTTGACCTTGTAAAATCTGTTAAAGCATATTATTATTTTTAGGATGCATTAGTTTAGGATTTGTTGTTACGTACACCTAAGGATATTTATATTTATCCTTCTGGTGAACGAACATACTTTAAAATAGAAGAATAAAATATGTGTAGAATCAATTGTAACTAAATCACATCACGTGATTAAAATAGACTGATTTGTTATTGTAATGAGATCTGGTTGCGCTTTATATAAAGACGCAGGCCAGATGAACAAAGGAGATCGGAGATCAATGATTAATTTTACACAACTTATTTTATTTTATTGTTTAATTAATTAAGAGTGCAACTCCTCTTATTCAAGCAAGCTCTACGTAGCTAGCCGGGCGGACTATCTACGGGAGCTTGGGCCCACTCCCTGCAGTAGTCCTCCCCTATTTATTTTTGTTCTTTATCTTCTGTAGATTATTTTATTGCTTTAGTTCTTGCTTTATTTAATTTAGGTGTGTGCTTTTATTTTCAGCATTTTATTTCCAGCATTGTATTTTATTTATTTAAATTCTCTGCACTCAGTTTATTTGGTTTGGCTGGAATCCAATTACACAAACCTCCCCACCAAACTAAATAAGGTACAACCAGATTTGTTCCCCAACACTGTAGGCATATACTGTGCGTGACACTCATAAGTTTACGAACTTACCGGATTGATAATTTATGAAAGAGAAATGAATGTTTTTCGGGACATGAATTTATGCTCACCAATAATCTTCATTACTTCAAGGATTGTGGAGCCTTCCCTCTGCTCAAAGGTAATGTAGGTTGGGAGCCATTATCCACATCTTGAGTTGTTTTCTTTAAGAGCACCTCAGATTTTTTTGGTCTTCTTGATCCCTTCCCACTACTTAGATTCATTGTTTTTTCGGGTGTTTTTGATGGACCGCATAGATCCAATTGTTCCCTTCTTGCTTGCTTCTACAGATTGAGGAAGAAGTTGATGCTGCTGAGCTATCTTCTTTAGTTTCATCTTTTTCTTGTTTAGAACTTCTTGAAAGTCATCTTCCTTTGAGGAAGAAAAGACCTCCTCGGATTCCCTGTCCAAAGCATTTGTAAAAATCTCTCCTTCTTCTACATCCCAAAGAGACTTCATGATAGCTTCATATTTTTCCTTATGAAGAGGGGCATTAACCCTCTGCTCCTAAAAACATCTCAACAGAAACATGAGCAGAAAACAGCTAATCCCCTTGACGATCCAAGATGTCCACTCCTTTATCTCGAATAAAGTTTAACCCAACCTCGAAACCAAAATGCAACAACTCTCCTAATACAACAGATTTATATTAAAACTTTTTTTGTGAGTTAAAAAGAAAATTGATTGGGTCGGAAGAGAGATCACGAAGCTCCAGAGAGGATAAGACTATTAATGCCACAAAAACTGGAAAAAACTTTATAAATAGTCCGTGCAGTTAGCTATTTTTTCTAAAAATAGTGGGATCCGCCGCCATTTCCAACTTCACAACGAATACTGTACTCACAACTCCAAAGGTGATCATAATCCCATTATTCAATAGGCGATATAAATCATTCGTTGTGATAATTTCAAGTTTCAACAAGCTGTCTGGTGCACGTTCATCGTCACCGCATATTCAAATCCAATTCAAATTTCACCGTTTCTGTCCCATTTGTTTTGGGTGTTGCTGCATTAGCCCTTCAAAGTTCAAAAGTGAAAGCATTGAAATATCGAACAACCATGAAGAAGTTGTCGTCGTCTTCCAGTTGCTTTCGAGGGGAAGAAGAAGTGGGCAGTGCTAGTGTTGGTGTTGGTGCCGGTGCTGGTGTTGGGCGGAGGAGAGTGGAATCGCTAGCGAGACATTTGGGTGCGATGCCCATCACAATGACAAGTAGAGACACACGTATGAATTTTGAGGCGACTGCAGGAGGAGTTAGGGTGTCTGCATTCGATAACCTCCAACAGGCACCCGAGGACCCAATTCTTGGGGTAATTCTAATTATTTCTTGCACTTTTGATCTTGTTTGTATCGGGTCCCTATCCTTATCCACAGACTCTACCCAAATATCAGATTACAAGCTCTTTAAATTTTTTTTTTTTTTGATAGGTAACAGTATATTTACAGCGGGTTTTTTGAATAGGATCCCAAAACCTTAATTACAGTAGTAGCCGAAGCAATGAAAAAGAAAACAGAAATAACGTCCCCGCCCCGGGGCCCTGGAAACTACAGAAAACAAAAAGCCACAAAAAACTTTCACAACCGAGATTCTCCAAAAAAATATCAACCCCAAAAACAAGACTCATTGAAACGGCAAATGCCAGGGGGCCTAGCTAACTGGGCCCTGAGCCGTCCTCGGCCCGCTCAGACTGCCGTTGGACCTTGGCAGAGCTTTCCTCCAGCTTGCGACGGAGCTCGGACAACGCCTTGGCGGCATGAGACGCAGCTTGGGCAGCGGTGTTGAGAGAACCGATCACTGTATCCAGGAGGCCTTGGAGTGCCAGCTTCTGCAATGCATCATCTGACTCGGAGCTGATCACAGTGGGCTCCGGGTTCTCTGGTTTGACATTCTTGGAGCTTTTCGCAGCCCAGCTGGGCCCGGGGGAAGCCCTTTTGCGGCCAGAACTTGGAGGTAGGGCCCCGTCTGGGCCTTTGCTCGACGCTCTGCACTTGCGCGTAGGCCTGCGACGCTTCAGGGAAGAGGAATCGTCTGGAGCGGGGGAGCCTTTGGCGGCAGGGGAACCAGGGGGAGAAATGCCTGCTTCAGGGGGCGGGACAGAAGAGAGGGGGGAATGCTCTGCAGTTGGGGTTGGTTGGCCAGGGCATGTCTATAGAGGACAGCCATGAGCCCCTGGTGCATGGGCCGGGAATGGTTCTTGCGAGCACGCTCAATGGTCAAACCCAGGGAGTAGAAGAGGAAGCGCGGGGTGCTGATGAGGGTAGCTCCTCGAAGGTGGTTAAAATAACTTAGATGAAAGCTATACAGCCGCTGCTCAGGATCGTCACAGGTAATATATTGCATTACCGGGACGATGGCTTCGTCGAACGGCGTCGGGAGGTGAGAGCGGAGCAGGTTGGCTTTGTCCCACTGGTGGTCTGGGAAGCGGGAGAGCTCCTCTTCCCAGTTGTGTTTGTCCCGCCTGACAACACGGCCTTTCTCTTCATGGTGGAGGCCGGTGACCTCCGTGAGGAAATCCTTGGAGACTTTGAAGTGTAAACCCTTGACTGTAACTTCCCCGTCGTTCCACGTCTCCAGGAACCCCTGGGTGATCTCGTCCTCATGGCCAGCGAATTTGCTAAAAAATGGGGTGAATTTCTTAGCATCGGAGAATAAGCGAGCAGGACCGCTCAACTCAAGGACAGGGGGCTCCAGAAAGACAGCTTTGGAAGCCATGGGGGTCGAGCTGGCAAGGTGGGGACAAAGGGGGCAGAGAGTGCCAGACCGGGGAAGAAAGAGTAGGGGAAGGAGAATGCGACAGCGGGATGGGACGACGAGGGGAATATAAAGGCCGTGCGGGGGCTTTAGAAGGGGGAGCGCCGCCAGCTTTGGAAAGTAGCACACGCGGCTGGAAGCGACACGACGGGGAGGGGGCTGAGGGGGCGCACCAGACTGCTGACACGCGAGGATGGGAAAGGCCCACTGCCAAAGCGCCAGTTGGCTAACTCTGAGCGGGGGAACGTCGGGAGAGAACCGCGCCGGACTGGACCGCGATCGGGTTGGCATGGCACGGGAATCAGGCGACACAGAGATCAAAGCGGGAAGGACGGGGAGGTCCGCCATGCACAAAAAAATGGGGCTGCCAGAGCTGCCAGCTGGCCAACGCGGGCAGCTGACAAGGCAAGGGGCACGGGCCGCCGCGAGGAGGATCGGGGTGATCCCCTCGCGGACAGGGTGGCGAGCCGACGGGTCGACACGGGGGCGAGAAGCACCGGTCAGCAGAAGCACACGCCGGGGGGACTTCGCCGCCCTGCCACGGGGAAGTCTAGACGCCCGAGAAAACATCATGGTCGGGATGGTCCTGCAGCACAATTTGGACTAGGCCTGCAGGGAAGTGCGAGGTCCAGGTGGTGAATTCTCCAACGGTAATGGCTAGATTTGCCATGAAGTCAGCAGCCCTGTTGCCTTCTCTGAGAACATGCTGGAAGGTGTGCTCGGGGAAGCCCTGAAGAATGAAGAGGGCCTCCCGGATGGAATTCTGGAATCGCCAGGAGCAGGACTCGGGCTTGCTGGCGCCTCTGATTATGACTTGGGAATCGCCTTCGATGATGATTTTCGGGGAGGAGCCCCTGAGAGCCGATAGGCCACTGAGCAGGCTGGCAGCTTCGGCAAAGTTGTTGGTTTGCCTGCCCAGTGGGACCGCGAAGGCAGTGACCAGATTCCCGGAACAGTCTCTGATAACCCCGCCAGCCCCAGAGGGCCCGGGGTTGCCTTTGGAGGCGCCGTCAAAATTGAGCTTGAGCCACCCGGGGGGGAGTCCACCTGATCAGGGAGCGCCGGGAGGGGGCGGGAGGGGAAGCAGGGGGGAGATCTGGAAGCCGAGGGAGGAGAGAAGGGAGGCTTCGCTCGAGCGCCTGGGGTCCACAGAAAGGGGAATGAAACGGGAATTCTCGGTGGCAAAGGAGACTGCTTTGGTCGCTAACCACTGGGGGGAGCAGGTCGGGGAGGAAAAGGCTCGCCTGTTACGCTCGAGCCAAATTTTCCAGAGCATGTGAGGAAGGCAGGCCTTCCAGAGGAAGCGGAGAAAGGGATGGGCAAAGGGGGTGGGCCACTGAGACAGGAGGTCAGAAATGGAATTGGGGGCCGCCCACTGAACGGAGAAATGGGAGAGGATGAGGCCCAGAACTTCGGAAGAGAAGGCGCAGTTTAAGAAAAGGTGGTTGGTTGACTCCCAGGCGGCACGACAGAGGAAGCATCTGTTGGGGATTTGGAAGCCTCGCTTGATCAGATTTTCGATCGTGAGGATTTTGTTTTGGACGGCCGCCCAAACGAAATGGCTAATTTTGGGGATCAGATTCTTGGCCCAGACCAGCTGGGTCGGGAAGGTGGTCGCTCCCGGGGTTCTCTGAATATGGTAAGCAGACTTGACTGAAAAAATGCCGCTGGGAGAGCCATGCCACACGCATCTGTCACTGTCTCCAAAAGAAGGGATGACCGTCGCACTGAGGATGCGCTGAAGTCTGGCAGCTTGAAGCGGGAACCTGGGGTTCAGGATGGGTTTCCAGATGGTCCGCCCCTGACGCTGAGTCATGTAGTCAGACGCTCTGGGACCACGGTCCGCAAGCCCAGGTTTGAGAAGAAGGAGTTCTCTGTCCGAGCTCAGGGCCTCGTCGAGAATCCATCTGTCCTCCCAGAAGTCAATCTTGGCACCGTCTCCAAGAATCCATCTGGTCCCTTGCTGAACAATATCTCTGGTGGAGAGCAGGGCCTTCCAGAAGGCAGATCCGTCGCGGGGCTGGGTATCCCCGAGGAAGGGGTGATTGTGGCAGTACTTCCTACGCACAATGCAAACCCATTCATCAGGGGTATTGGTGTGAACCTTCCAAGCATGTTTGGACAGAAGGGCCTTATTCATGGGAACCACCCGTCTGAGCCCGATCCCTCCCTCATCTTTGGGGCGGCAGACCAGGGGCCAGGAGACCAGGGGAATCCTTTTCTTGTCTTCGCATCCCGACCAGAGAAACCGTTTCTGAATTTGCTCAATGAGAGTAGCGATGGAGGCCGGAATTCTGAAGACCGACATGAAGTATATCGGAATGCTTTGGAGTACAGACGCCAAGAGAGTGGCTCTGCCGGCCTGAGAGAGAAGGTGGCCTTTCCAGGGGCGAGTTTCCTTTGAATCCGCTCAATCACCCCATTCCATAGCACCTTAGAAGACGCCCCTGTGAACAGAGGAAGCCCGAGGTAGGAGGAAGGGAGGGAGCCGGGGGAGCAGCCCAGGATCCGCCCGATTTTGATTTGCCTAGCCACGGGGGTGTTGATGAAGTAAATCTTGCTTTTTCGCAGGTTGATTTTCTGCCCAGCCGCCTCCTCATACAGGGTAAGGATGTTCTTGAGGGCCTTGGCTTGAGGGACCGAGGCCGAGGAGGCAAGAATGGTGTCGTCCACAAACTGCTGATGGGACACGGGGGGGAGGTCCTGCGCCGGCCTGATGCCCGAGATGAGACCGCGAGTTACAGCGTTCGAAATGGTTCGACCCAGGGCCTCGGCCAGGATAATGAAGAGAATCGGGGATAGGGGATCACCTTGGCGGAGACCTCTGGAACTGGGGAAGAACCCGATCGGGGATCCATTGACAAGGATTGAGAACCAGGGGGAGGACACGCACTTGTTGATGAGATGGACCCAGGAGGGGTGAAACCCAAATTTGAGGAGGACCTTGGACAGGAAGCTCCAATCGACCCTGTCAAAAGCCTTGTTCATATCAAGCTTGAGCAGGAAATGGGCCTTTCTGGATAGGACAGCTGAGTGAATGGCCTCATGCATGATTATGACCCCGTCTGTAATCAGCCTGCCTTTGACTGAGCTTCCCTGGCAGGGGGAAATGATCAGGGGAAGGATGTCTTTGAGGCGGGTGGTCATGGCTTTAGTCAAAATTTTATAGAGGACATTGCACAAGCTGATGGGGCGAAAGTCTGACAGGGATCTGGCAGCCTGAGTCTTCGGGATCAGGGCTATGAAGGTGGTGTTGATGCCTCTGGGGATGGATCTGGCAAACTGCAGGTCCCGGATGGCAGCGCACACATCATGGCCCACGATGTCCCAGAAAGACTGGAAGAAGCGGGGAGGAAACCCGTCCGGGCCCGGGGCCGCCTCAGCCTTCATGGAAAAGGTGGCGACATGGATTTTAGAATCAGACAGGGCCTGCACCAGCTTTGCATTAGCCATGGCCGGGACGGACGTCGGGATGTGATCCAGAAGGGAATCGGCCGCCTCCGAGGACATAGGAGGTCCGTCGCCCAGGAGCTCTTGGAAGAAGTGGACTGCCTCGGCTTGGATGTCCTCTTCCTTGTTGATGATACTACCATTGCTATCAACCAGCTCGACAATTCTGTTAGAACCCCTGTTTCGGAGGGTCGATGCATGAAAGAACTTGGTGTTTGCATCGCCATCTTGGATCCACAGAGCACGCGACTTCTGCCTCCAAAAGGTTTCTTCCCTGGCAAGGATATTGTGGTACTCGCTGAGGGCAGTGCGTTCCTCTTCCCTGAGTCCGGGCTCATGAGAGCCTGCTTGGAATCTGGACTCAATCTCTTCGAGTTTTTTTTTGATAGCCTCCTTGCTTTCGAAGATGTTACCGAACACTTCTTTGTTCCAAGTCTTGAGGTGCTCCTTGAGGCGTCTAAGTTTGTGGAAGACTTGTTCGGCGGGGCGACCAGGGACAGGGGGAGCCCACCAGCGGCCGACCTGGGCCCGGAGGTCGGGGTGGTGAAGCCACATGGACTCAAACCGAAAGGGTCTCCTGGGGGGGCGATGATCAGTCTCGAGGAGGAGGGGGCTGTGATCGGACCCGATTTTGGGGAGGGCCAAGAGGGAGGCGTCGGCAAAAATGGGGAGGGCTTCCTTAGACAAGAACACTCTATCCAACCTTACCTGAATGTGGTTGGGTCCCGCTCTCTTGTTGGACCACGTGAACCGGGCTCCCTTCAAGCTGACATCCATGAGCTCGTTGTGGGCGGTAAAGGCCCCAAAGTCGTCCATGCTTTTGGTTCTGACCTCCGAGCCCCCGCATTTGTCAGAGGAAAATAGGGGGCTGTTGAAATCCCCGGACAGGATCCAAGGCAGGGGAGCAAAAGCTTCTCTCATCGAACTGATTTCCTGCCAAAGCCTTGCTTTCTCAACAGGACTGTTGGGAGCGTAGACGTTGGACAGGATCCACGATCGCTTTGAGTTGAGGCAGTGGACCAGAATGTTCATAATCCTGGGCGACGAAGAAATGAGCCTTCCCTCGTAAGATCGAGGGTCCCACATGCACATGAGGCCCCCGGCTGAGCCAGCCGCGGGGGTGGAGAGAAGTTCGCAGTTGCGCCAGGTAGCATGGGCTATTCTCCGGGCAGCGGCGTCATCTATCTTGGTCTCCTGGAGGAGGATGAAGGACGGGCGGTGATCCCTGCGGAGTTGACCGAGGATCCTTTTCTTGGGGACCCCATTGAGTCCCCTGATGTTCCAGGAGATGAGCTTCATTTGGCACCCTTGTGGGGTCGCCTGCCCCCCTTTCCAGCCTGGGCGGGGGGTTTGGATCGGGCGTCGTCCGCCTTGCGAAAGCTCGTGCCAACGTCAGATAGCGTAGTCTGGGAGCCATTAGCAATGTCGTCCTCCGTGATCCTTGACCGTTGTTCGCACAGGGTGGGCCGCCCTCGTTTAAATTTGCTGCCAAAATCTGTGGCAAAGGACCTGCTCCGGGTCATTTTGGGGCTGACTTCGTCGGACTCGGATGGAGAGCTGCCTTCGGTCTCATCATTAGATCGCTCAGACCCACACACCAAGGGGGTAGGTTCCGGGAAGGATGCTTGGGGGCCGGGGTCAGAAGGGGTTGGGGGGGAGGATCGGGTCCCGGTAGCAGTCGGGGCTTGAGGGGAAGGAGCCAGAATGGGATGCGGGGGGGATCTGGGATCGGGTCCCCAGAGGAAGGGACGCCCTCCGAACTAGGCTCGACTAGGGGGGCCTGGGGGCCCGAAGGGGAAACCTCCTGGAGGGGAGCGCTAGGGTTGGGACGAGAGGGATCCTGGGACGGGGCCCGACCAGAGCTGGGCGGGGGTTTGGGATTAGGGCCTTCCGCCTTCCTGGATGTCGGGCATTGGTGAGGGAGGTGGCCTTGAGAGCTGCAGGAGGTACAGAAAGCAGGTTTGTTTTCGTAAATAAGGGTTTGGCGCCAGAAGAAGGACCCAGAAGAGATGGTAACCGAGGAGGGGAGCTCAGATTCGAGGTTGGCGTTGGCACAGAACCTGGCGTGCACCATGCGAGAGCCAGCCTTAGTCGCGGGATCAAAGGCCACCAAGTCTCCAACCGACTTGGCGATGAGCTTTAGAACGTCTTCACGCCACAGATGGAAGGGGAGGTCCGGGAGGCGAACCCAGATCGGGGCAAAGTTGATGCTTTGGGTGCTGGGGTGAAAATCTGCACCATAACGCCTGAGAAAAAGGCTCTTGCGACCCAAGAACCAGGGCCCGCCCGACAGGATCTTCTCAGCATCCTCGTTGTTGTTGAGTTTGATAATGAAAAAGCCTCTGGACAGAGCAACCAGTTGGATATGGCCGGAGACCTTCCATTTGGTGGCCGCCCATTTGCGGATCGTCTCCATGTCTGGGCGCCCGCCCAGGAACTTCCCAACCAAGGAGGACGAAGAATCAGAAACCAGGGATGTGTAAACCTCCTCCTGGATGGAAATGTGTGTGCCTTGGAGGGAAAGCCCAACGCCCAGGGCCCGAGCAGGGGTCCTGGAGCCCGCCAAAATCTGTTGGTAGGAGGGTTTATGTCCTCCCGGGGCCCGCCCTAGCCCCGGATCGGGGGTTGTCTTCCCAAGGCCATCCGACGCGACAGGGCCAGGCAAGGGGCGCGGGCCCAGAATCCCGACCCCACCAAACCCACCGAACAGCTCGAAACCCCCATCCGACCCCGCCACGGATCCGCCTGGACCAGGCCCGGGCCCGGACGTACCTGATCCCCCTGGATCCGGGCCCGCCCAGGAACCTGCGCTCTGCTTTGGATCCGATCCCAGCCTTGCATCCGCTTCTGCTCCAACCTGCGCTCCAGCTGCCGCTCCCGCCATCATCTCACTTCTCCTCTTTAAAAATAATTTATTAAATGTGTAAGTATTGATTTTCTCATAGTCCTAAAAAAAAAAAGAGCGGATCATATAGAGTCGATTTTAATTTAATTTAATTTAATTTTTTTAAAACAAATGTTCCCCTTTACATAGCCACAAATGACACTAGCATCTATATCTGTTTAAATCTATACATATTTATTTATGTGAGAGGTGAGATGATATAATCTTAATCCTTAACCTCTTCGCAACAAATATCCAAACCAACAAACCTTCATTTCTATGAGGATCTATAATTTTTTTCTGTTTTTTTAGTAACGCTTATGAGATTATGTGTTGAATGAACAGGTAACGGTTGCCTACAACAAGGATCCAAACCCGGTGAAATTGAATTTGGGTGTCGGGGCATATCGAACAGAGGTATTGATCATTATAAATTTTTCATTTTGAAGAAATTTTTCTCCATTTGATTTGACTTCTGAAACAACTGGGATGTGCCATATAAATTTCTGCTGTAGGTGCCTTGTATATGGTAGCAGGCTTTAACACTTTTACGTGTATATATATTATTGGCGAGTCACCAATAATTTATGCCTGTTTTGATAATAATTACAAGCTTTGCATTAGATACAAGTCTCGTGGATTGCTTTATTTAGATTACTGGCATTTTTTAAGTTAAAGCAATATGAATTCAGGGGTGACTTCAAAATATATTGGATAGTGTCGTAGTGTAATGTAGGTGCATATGAGATATCCTATCTCATGACATAGGAGTGGAAATCAAATTTCAATACAAACTAATGGTAGTTAAAATAATCTCGAAAGCTTATTTGGAAGAGCATTTTAATATTTTATCACAATCTTGGGACAGTGAAGTTAATGTCTCATGGACATCTTATTTATACATTTAGGAAGGAAAACCCCTTGTCCTGAATGTTGTAAAGCAAGCAGAGGAGCTCTTAATTCAAGACAGGTGCGTGATTACCTTGGAACTGAACTTGTGTCCTCATTTGTGCTTTTCTAAATAGTTAATTTTTTCCCCCTTTGCTTAAACTTTAATGCATTGAGGCTTAGCAAATTATGCTCCCACAGCTTCCGATATAAGGAGTACTTGCCCATAGCAGGCCTTGCTGAGTTCAACAAACTTAGTGCCAAGCTAATTCTTGGTAGTGACAGGTATAAGCTCTATATTTAATGACGAAATGTGATTATTTAAAATTCGATTTAAAACTATCCTGAGCAGAGAACCTATTCTTGTGTCAATAAAGAAGAGAGAAGAACTTTTGTATCATGATTTTTTGCACAATTTGTCTCTAGCACTTGTGAAAGCTGTAACTTCATGCTGGTTTATATCAACAGTCCAGCTATACAGGAGAGAAGGGTTGCCACTGTGCAGTGCTTGTCTGGAACAGGTTCACTTAGGGTTGGAGCTGAGTTTCTGTCAAGGCACTACAGCGAAGTAGGTTTTTGTTTATTTAAGTAGAAAGTTTTGAAATAATGGTGTATACTGTATCCTACACATGTTGAAAGCAAAAGTCATTTTTAGGATTTTCGCCTCTATGAGGCTTACTGGTATTTGTACAGCGCATAATCTATATTCCTGTACCCACATGGGGCAACCATCCCAAAATCTTTAATCTTGGAGGATTAAGTGTACAGACGTATCGCTATTATGATCCTTCCACACGTGGTCTCAATTATCAAGGTTAAATATTTCTTTTGTATATTATGGGAATTTGCTGATTAATATATTGTCTTAATGGATTAGAAATGGTTGCACCTGGTATACTTTTCTTGGTTTCCTTGGAGCAGGCATGCTTGCGGATCTGTCTGCAGCTCCATCTGGGGCCATTGTGCTTCTCCATGCATGTGCACATAATCCCACTGGTGTTGATCCCACACAAGAGCAATGGCAAGGAATTCGTCAATTAGCTAGACAAAAAGGTCTACTGCCCTTTTTTGATAGTGCTTATCAGGTAAGTTACAGGGGTCAGGGGATTTGGAATTAGAGCATACATTTTTCCACCTTTTTGTAAGTCTATTTTTATTATCATTTTGTTGATACTGATCAGCCTTTCTGTCGAGGCAATAAAATATGACATTTGACTTTGTTCTGATTTAGGGATTTGCCAGTGGAAGCCTTGATGCAGATGCATACTCTGTTCGTTTGTTTGTAGAAGATGGTGGCGAAATTCTTATTGCCCAGAGTTATGCAAAAAATATGGGGCTGTATGGAGAGCGTGTAGGGGCTTTAAGCATTGTAAGAAATTAACACACCCTCTTAAAGTGATTAAAGTCATTACATACTTGAATATCATGAGCCTTGATAGCTCGTGAGTAGACTCAGTTCTTGAAAGGTATGGTTATATACTATTGCTATGTGCTTTGAGTTTATTATTTACCCAAGAGACGTATACTGTTTCAGATATGCAGGAGTGAAAATGTGGCAAAAAGAGTTGAAAGTTGAAACTTGTTATTCGGCCAATGTATTAAAACCCTCCCATTCATGGTGCTTCTATTGTGGCAACCATTCTGGGTGACAGGTTTGCGTTTGAAGTATATGAGATTCTAGTAACATTAGAACCTGTTGTCTAAACAGTGACTGTTGATATTATTTTATTTTACTGCAGGAATCTTTATAATAATTGGACTCTAGAATTGAAAAGCATGGCAGATCGCATTATTAGCATGCGCCATCAGCTATATGATGCTCTGAAGGCTCGAGGTGAGATTCAGTACATTATTTTGTGTTTTTGTTGTCTATCATGCACCAGGTAACAGCATTTATTGGTATGTGTGTGTTCCATTTTATGTTTTTGCTTAATTTAGTTGATAAAAAGCTATATATTACTTTGCAGGAACTCCTGGAGATTGGACCCACATTATTAAGCAGATTGGAATGTTCACTTTTACTGGCTTGAACAAAGATCAAGTTAAATTTATGACAGCAGAATATCATATTTATATGACATCTGAAGGGTCTCTCTCTCTCTCTCTCTCACACACACATTCCCTTTGGTGATCAACATTTATTTTAACAATCTTGTTAGGTTCTAATAAATATTGTCAAGCTCACTTATCAGATCTTACTTTTACAGGCGGATAAGTATGGCAGGCCTGAGCTCAAGAACAGTCCCACACCTTTCAGATGCTATTCATGATGCAGTCACTCGCATTGGATAGCAGAAATTTGTTTTACATTCATTAGTTTTTGAGACAGATGACATGCAATTCTTGAATCTGCAAAATTAGTTCTATTGATTAAGCTGCCAATATTTTCTATCACGGTAGCATTTCTTTTCAATGACATTTTAAGATCCACTGTGATACACATATTGTCACTGCACAAGTGGTAGAAACAGTGAAGCTTTACGGCAACTGATCATTGTCAAAATCTCTCTTTTGATGTGGTCTAATTTATATTTGGAAATAATATGACGTTAAACTCTCTCTCTCTCTCCATATAATGCTGGGAATTCCAGCTGGAGAGCATCTTCGGTTTCTTATTTCGTTGTTTGCATGAGATTTGCTGGATGAATTCTGTGCCATCTACAGCAATTTCTGTCAGGTGTTTGATTTATCTATTGCTTAGTGATTGCTCTGTAGTATTATATGCTGTTGTTGAATTTGAAATGCTTGATTTTCTTGATAATGATTAAATTTTTACGTAGTGGCTTAATATAATACTGAGAATTTTCCTAAGATTTCGGATCTCTTGGAATCTTTCAAACCTCCTTGTAGTCAAGTAAAGTAAAAATTTAAGGAATGATTTTAGCTGCTACGCAATGCAATGCTGCACTGAGAAATGTAACTTGTCCTTCAAAGGTGCCTCAAACAAACTTGTCGCTATTGGAGATGTTCTTGAGGTTGATCAGAGCACTTATGCTATCAAATCTGTTAGGAACAAGATATCTATCAGATGCAATTGGTGCAATTTAACTTTCATTCCTAATTCTTAGTTTCTATATTTCCAAATGCATCTCTTCTAGCCAGACCATCTGCATCATATTATGCTTCTTCACATTACGTGTTGATCCAAAGCTAAAACCAATAGCCTCAAGCATCTACTAGTTAATCAATAAGTGTACCAACCCAACAGTATGTCCAAAACCAACAAGTTGTATCTAATCGACAAGCATGCTCTAGTCAACTACAAGTTAGACTAAAATAATAGGCTAATGTTCCAACTCCATAATTTGAACAAATCCAATAAGGAACTCAAGGTCTACTTAATCCATCAAATTAGGTTGTGGGCAGATACAACAAATCCAACTAAATCTAAATGCTATGTAGGGTCAATTAGTTCCACAAAATCAAACCCCCAACAAAATTAGATTATTATGCAAAATTGCCAATGCTCTCCTAGTCAACAAGGGGCTCCAATGATTCAAGGCACAGTGCTGAATCATCCATTCCCTCCCTATGTTTAGCTTCTTTAAAATTGATAATAAATTTCATATAATCAACTAATCCTACAATATTGCCCAAATCTTTAAAACCAATAAATTGTACCTAACCCACAAAAATGCAAGATCCTAACCTATAATATTTCTAATCAACAATTGATGCAAAAATTAAACCAATGGTTTATTCCTTAATAGAATATATAATATCAACAACCAAAAGATCCCTAAAATCTTCAAGTTGTACTCAGGCAATAGATGATCCAATATATCACATGGCAACAAACATGCATGGACCCACCATAACACCAAATATAGTATGACCCATAAAAGGTATACAAACAAGAACCTCAATGCTATCAAATATATATGCAAGTGAGTCCACAAAATCAACTCCTAAATTAAATATACGAAGGACCTTTAATGAAAAAGACAACAAGATTGCAATGGATAACCTTAATGAGTTATCAACTCTAAAATCAATACATCATATCTAATAGGAATATATTGTGGTGTGATTGTTGATGTTTTCTTTGAGAGATATGACCACATTATGGTATAGAAGCTTGCTAGACAACTCAATCACCAACTAGGTTTCTATTGTCAAGCCTTTTATGAAGAGGTTTTGTAATCTTGAAAATATATATTCAATACTAGTTTAGTTCATGCTATTTAGAGAAACCCAAAAGAGAATATCCATATTCATGATAACATTGTATCTTATACCTCCATATATTAAGCCCTTAGACAAGCAAGCATTGGCATACCATATTGTCATGACCCTCCCTTGGCAAACTTTTCACTTGGATGGTTCTATGTTTTGTTATGCTGATATTTTGACTTGTTGATAGACTAATTCATGGTTAACTATGCAAAATCATATATTTTGTGGGAATTATAATATATCTGCTAGTAGAATGATTGATTAGTGCATGAGCAGTTTCCTTCAAAACTTATATTTTATGGATGGACATGTTGCCACTAATAGAATTTTACTTTTGCAGGAATTAACCTTGTCGTGGGTGGAAGAAAGACCTAGCCACCAAGAACGGAATGCTAATTGAACATAAATTATGTGTTGGGTTATTTATCAACATAGTTGAATGGTCCTTAATATTGATGATGCATAGCCTGATCTGCTTAAGGAAAATATATTTAGTATAAGATGAAACTTGTGTTGCAGGAAAGTCTATTTTGGAGCAAGTTTGACTTGATAAAGGGAGTGATTCTTTATAAGAAAGAATAAATGACTAATTATACTTTGATAGCTTGAATTATTAATGATTAGTTTTCTTTATTGGTTTTGGTCGAACTTTTAATGTGTGTACCAAGAGAGGGTAACCGCGGCTTGCAAAGGAGATGGTTTCATGTTATGATAGGTGTCATTGCCTTGGCACCCATACGTATGGAATGATAATGGTAGATGTCGAACCCCTTGTTGGCTAAGGTTCATTCATTAGTCTTGCCATGAACGATTGTTGTACGTAAGCAATATTGATACCATGGTGGGTTACAACCAACAAAACAACCAACTACTAGAGCTACAAGTAACACTTCGATGGTGGATAGACAAGAACTGGGAGTGTTCACAATGAGGTGAGGATGTTGCTTCCATGGATCGTGAGATTCATTTTCATCATACGAATAATGAAGGATGCAAATGTGCACCATGAAAGGAGTTTAATGCATTCCTCATCACGAAACCATTGTCAAAAAAAGGGGAATGAGGACTTAGAGGAGAGGAAAAACAAACTAAAAGGACCATCAACAGGGGAACTGAGGAGAGTATATGGAATTAACGAAAGGAAATGGACAAGAAGAGGACTAGAAGCACAATCAAACTTCGGTTGTAATCGTTTGAGATTTACCAAGTAAGATTGTAGATCCATTTCATCAAGTTGAAATTAAGGAATTTATAGATACGTTGTTTCCATCTTCCAAAGTTTTTGAGGTGTTAAGTTGCACTTACAATGTTGAGTTTAGATGGTCTCTTTTATGTACCAAAATTTTATAAAACCAATGCATTCACATGTGTTCGTCGCACTGCATGTGGTTCTCATAAACTTTCGGATTGTTGGCCACCTTACTATATAATCCACAAACTGTGTGTGTTACTCTTATTTGGTAGCAAAGGAATGGTAGATTAGTAAGATTTTATCTAACCTTTAGATGCTTTTAGATAAAGAGGAGTAAATTGAATCAAAAAAGTGTTGGAATAATAAAATAATGATATATGGGTAACAAGGTCATAAATTAAAGACCTAACAAACGTGCATGATTGATGAGGACATCAAATGATAGATTAAATTTTATGTTCCTAAGGTTGAATAAAATCTTAGCTAAGGTAAGTCTTAGTTAGGGACTTAGTCTTTTTCTTTTTAATAAATTGTAAAAGTAAGAATTTGTTGCTCATGTAGGATTTGGAAGCCAAATTCTAGATAACTAGTTGGCATAGTTCTAGATAGCTTAGTTGGATTGATAATAGTCAATCCTTAAAATAAGCCCATGGATAAGCTCTTATCTTCCCAATTTGGGAATTTGTTGCTCCTTCCAATAGATTAGTTGCTCATTCTTAGGGCAATTAGTTGTAATTTTGGGCATAGGATTTGCATAAGGTTTTGAGTTATTTATGATCTTTTGCTACTTGTTTGGTTTTGGGTGATTTTTGACCAACAAGAGGATCCTGTTTAAAGAAGCTCAAGTGCAAAATACTTCAGATTTAAAAATTGCTAGAGTTGAAAAATCGAGATCGAATCAGATCTCTTTGTTGGCTATTTTACTGCCTCAATTTGGTTTTGCTTCCCCTTGCTGCCAACCTGAATATTGAAGAAATTGTTGCTTCAAGTTGCTATTTCAAGGAAGACAAAGTAGAATGAAATTTTCCTTGATTATATGAAATATTTAGTCAATTTATTTGATAGTTTGGCTTGTGCTCACTTGTTGTTGTGCTAACATCATTTGCTACCATTTCAACTATTTATTTATAAAAAAAAATCAAGTATTTTATTATTTATATAAAAAATTGTATGAAATTTTTTATTAAAAAAAATTGAAAAGCTTTATTAAAAAAAAAGTTTTATATATATTATAAAAAAAGGTAGCGCAAGCCCAAATTTGTAGGCCCACACCCCTTTGCAGCTGCAGTAGCAACGTCGAGGTGACTGGAACCTCGGTGGCTGTGCAGCCCACCTGGGTCTTTGACGCTGCAGGTGCTTCGTTAGACCCCAGTTGACAACCATCGATGACAGGATGTCACCGTCGTAGCCACTGATGAAACCAAACCCGATAAAACCTGGTACTTCTTGGGCTTGCAACACACTACAAGCCAAAAACCAATTGGTGATAGGTGGTCGCCGACTCAATCCCCAGCAACCACAGACCATTGCCTACCAATACTGACATGAGGTCAGTATTCTATAGATCCCATACCTACATCACACACAATTGTAGATCCCAAGGCACCAAAATAACCTGCAGAGCACACAAACCCCGAGAAGCATGCCAACCTTAGATCTCAAGGCACAAAAATTTGCAAAACCTGACGTCGAACAAAATTTGAGGCTTAAAATTTGAAGCAAGTCCACTCATATTTTTTTGACCAACATGTATGTCGAGGATCGCGGATCTGGAACCTTGATTGGTGGATCGAAAACTTGATCGCTCAATCACGCATATCCTTGCAACGCTAATTTTTCCCCGACATGTGGCAAAATCACCAACAACTCCAGTGTGATGTGTGGAAGTTTTTGTGGCAGTCTTCAGTTCGTATTACAATGGGTACATAATTCATTTAATACCACATTGCATGGGTAAAAGGCTTTAAAGCCTTTAAATGAGCGAACTTGCCTGTAGTTAAACATCCAGTACTTGCTGGCTGTAGCAAGCACTGGTCGATAGCTTTGGCACCTATTTCGAGCGCCTTGTTGACTGGTGCTTTGATCGCTAACTAGCACTCACTCGAGGACTGCACCAAGACCTGTTGACCGACCCACCGTGATCAGTTGATCGACATTGAAAAGCGTTAAAAATATTTTTTTTAAAAGGGGATTTAATAAAATTTGAAAGGGCTAAATTTATTATTTGCAAAAGGGGGGTGATTGGTATTTTATTTTTGTGCTAGATTAATTCTACCTTTAAAAGCATTGTAAAAATTACAAATTGAAAATTTTGTTCTTGCAATTATTTGGGCAACTAGCACATATTAATTGTAAACCCTTAGGTAAATTACTCCCTCTTTGTAAATCTGTTGGCTTATACATGGCAACAAATGGCTATCGATTTGGTAGAGCAAATAGCCGTAATAACCGTAATAAATAGCCTTTTGGCCGATAAGGTCAATAATATTGCTACCCCTAGTGGTCCTAGTCAAGCCCCTAACCTTCACTCAAGAGCAAATGTGAGGTCAAAATTTATGATGGGTCCCATGATCCTGAGGTCCTAAATAGTTGGATCCTCAACATGGACACATGGTTTAACTATAAAAAAATACCAAAGGATGAACAAGTCCCATTTTCCAAATTAAAACTTTATGGTATAGCCAAATTTTTGATCACTGACCGCCAAGAAAATCAAGATCCCATTGAAAGTTGGGATGATTTGGTGCAAGCATTGAAGGGTACTTTTTATCCTTCAAACTATGCAAAAGAACTTGAATTTAGATGGCTTTGCTTGAGGCAAGGATAAAACATGAGTGTCCAATATTACATCGACCAATTCAACAAATATAGGATTTTGAATGGTATTTAGGACTCTACTACAAAATTGGTCACCAAATTCAAGAGTAGATTGCAAGAACCACTTTTTAGGGAGTTGAAATACACCCCTATCACCAATTTTAACTTCATATTCAATCAAGCACAACTTGAGGAGGAAAATATTGTAGATAAGTTAGGTGGATATTGCTCTTCAGGCACTACCAAAGTACCCAAAAAATGGCAACCTCAACAACAAACAAATAAGACTTCTTCCTCTCCTTCTCCCAATTCTTCTTCTTATGCCTCTTCTTCTTCTTATTTCAATGGCAAGAAATTTTGTGACTATTGTTGGGAGGGAAACTAATGGGATATATTATTGATAAAAATGTGTTACATATATAGGCAGAAGGCCTATATGATAAACTAACAAGTGTCAGTATAAACTGACAAGTGTCAAAACAGAGGCATAGTGCACTTTAACTCTAACATTCCCCCTTAAAGTGCACTATCCTAACTAAAGAAAAAAAATCCAAGTCAACATTAGGTAACATTCCCCCTTAATGTTGACTTCTAAAAAAAAAATCTACATCCTCCTTTATTGCTGATTTGGTCTAGGCTCGTGCTCTCTGTGCTTGGCTCTCCAACTGTGAATAATGCTAGATTCACTGTGTATACAACTTGGTCTATTGCCTCAGGGTCGACCACTTCCACGGGTCTATTGCCATTGGGTCAGCCGTCTAAGTGCCTTAGGGTCAGCCACTTCTGGGTCTGTTGCCTTTGTAGGTCATCCTCAGAGGATGTTGCCTCTCATAGGTCACTGACTAGATTCACCATGAATATCAAATCTCTCCTCATGGTGAACTCAATCTAGAAGGTGTCGGTCTCTACCGAAAATGCACCTTAATACAAAATAAAAACGAGCCATATAAGAGTGTTGGTCTCTACCGAAAATGCACTCAATACAATAAAATAAGCCATAGATCCAAATATAGAGGAGAAAAAAAGAAGAATAGAAGAGAATCTTCTGAAGTGTCTTCGTCTGTAGTCTTCAAAAGTAGATCCGAAAAAACCTCGGATAGAGTCTAGGGTGTCTATGTCTGTAGTCCCTAGAATAAGTGTCCTTATGGTAGTCACCTCATCTTACCAAAATGCATGGGTAACCAGCCGCTGCATCCACCAAGTAGATAGAGGGTACTACTAGATACTAGGTTCACTTACAAGTGCCTTGGGAGTGTCGGGTTCAACCAAGAGTGCACTCCAAGGTAGAAAAAATTTGAGGCTAAAAAATGTAATTAAAACAGCCTCAAAATTACAATATGACACCACCATTGTGTCCGTCATGGAAAAACGTTTCCAACGACTATAAATACCCCTATATTCCATTATCAAAGGGGCCTTCATCATAATGAAAAACAACATGCCTCTCCAAGACAACAACTAAAACCTCGCACTGTGGCGGCATCGCTCTCTGGCGGAATAAAAAACATCATCAATTTTTCCCTCGCAGGGGAATTACATGGACCATCAGTCCTTTCACTTCCATTTCCTATGTGGAATGGAAAAAATAGGGCAATTACTATCAGCCACTTTCACCCTGATTAAAATATTTCCCTCCAAAGGAATTTACAATGGCCATGTGGCCCTCCACTTCCATGTGGAAAAATATTAAAAACAAATACAATGAGGCCATGCTGTCACAAACACTTTCCTTTCCCAATTTTTAAATCCCCATACAAATTAAATTTAAAGTGGTCCTCCTCCAAATGAAGAATAATTCAACAGCTCCAAATGGCAATATGCCTCCAATGAATATCGAGAAAACTGGCTGCATGTACCAAGCCTGCTCTGGTATTTGCCTGGGAATTTTGTTTGTTTTAACTGGATCCTCAATTGCTGCCTTCTTGAACCCAAAGTAACTACCAACAAAGACCAAGGGCACAGATATCCTAAACCACAAAAAAGGCCAAAGCAAACATAGTCCCAAACGGAACTGCGCCAGAAGACTTTTCACCCCATATCAGTGCATTAAGGACAAAGAAAATGTCAAATATAATTCCAAGGAATGTGAAAGCAGTTTTGAGTGTGTGAGTTTTCCATTATGCACCCTTGAACATCTTATACAAACGAGTAGATGAGTAACCAACAAACAAACCCATGAACACCCCTGTTCCATAAATATGCACAGGCATTCTATCAAGACGAACACCGACGACTGATGATTTCCATCTGGCACCGCCCCAGTTCATGCGGGCCCTCTACTATTCCAAAATTGCCACGTGTCGAATCCTCTGTGAGCTAAAAAAACAAACGCCCTTCCTCGAGCGAGAAAAAAATAGTATGGGACAGCTGGTTCGCATCCAAGTAGCTGGAGGACGCCTCATTTACTGGAACAATTATCGCATCGGAGGTTTCCTTGTCATGTCCAAAGCAGCGACAAACTCTCGCACAGCCACAGCAGCAAACGAAATCATGGGGAACATTTATCGTGAAAAGACCTTTCGCGTTCGGCATCTCCGCAGCTGCCCCACAACAATTCTTCCAAAATGATCTGCGAGAGCTATAAAAGCTTTCAGCTTGGAAAAAGTGGAAGCTCGCAAGATGAAGTACCCTAAACTTGGAACAAAGCTCCTTCTTATGGGTATTTTAATAGAATGTACCAGTCCTGCTGCTAAATTTTTAAGAGATAACAAATGTCAGGACTTGTATCAAGTGAACAAGAAGAGATAATGGATTGTCGATCTTCAATGTTCGGAATGAAACAAAAAAATTGCTAGGAAAATTTGATGCGACATTTAAAACCCAGAGAATCTAGCACTAACTGAGCCTGCACAGACAAATAACGACAGAGAGAGAGGACTTTCAAGATCTTCTTCTTTGATGAAATAACAGCAGAGAGAGAGGATAAAGTAGTGGTGAAGGGTTTCACTCGACATATTCGTCGCTCCTCCTCCGTCGCCAAGCTCAAGGACGTCGACTGCAGGCGTCAATTCCCTTTCTGCAGCACTACTGGCCCATTACAAGTTGATAGAAAAAAGATATGTCGACTACTGGATTGCAAGAAGCTATCACCAGAAGCTTCCATGCATGCTTCTCAGAATGTGATGCTACAATAGGGGACATCAACGGATGCCCACGGAAACAGTTTGCAACCTCCATGCCCATTCTTCCAACTTTCCAAATTCCTCAGATTGTGGTTCATCTGAGTAACCTAATGTAACATAATCATTATTTTCTTTCTGCATCCCCTACTTAAATTTTTGAAAGCTTTGTAATTTTTTTGAGGGATAGCATACAGTGCTATTTTTTGAACCAGACAGACTTTTAGACATTACAGAATTATTATTTGTAATAACAATGGAGAAGAGCATCGCCTGAGCTCAATGAATAAATGAATCATCTTTCACTTTTGCTTTTCCTTCTTTTTTTTTTTCTCTGTAACTTGCTGTTAGCCACCACCACCTTCAGATTTACAGCTTCTTCAGAACGAAATCAAACCCAAGTCTCTTTGCAGAATTACCTGGATATTAACTAGTATTTCTTTTATCTATACAGATCGGGCCACCCATATTGAAAAACAAAATTTAATCCCAATTATTTTATTTTAGCTCTGGGGAAACACAGGGCATAGTGGCATATTAGACCTATGGGCAACGTTGGATAAATGCCCTCAAGTAAATGCAATGCATCCACAATTTGGTCCCCCGATATCTCAAATCAGAAGTTCTGCTCCATTTGCTACTTCAGCACCAGGTGCAGTTCCAAGTGCACAGAGGCTCGCATTAGCAGCTCCACCACCGCCATTTACAGCACCATCATCTGTTACGCCATCAAAAGAAGCTGCAACAGCTACAGATCCGACAACCGAACCTGCTGCAGTTGCAGCTGCAGCAAACCCACTAGCACCAATGACAGGCACAATTGTTCCCAAAGTGGGTGCCAAAGCGCCCAATCCTGCAGCAATAGCTGGGGCTGCCAGACCTCCAGTGACAGCCAACAAGACTCCTCCAGTCAAAGCCGCAATACAAACTAAAAAAAACTCCATCTTCCCGAAACAGGCACAAACATCAACCGTCACCGCTTTGCTTTCAGTCATTTGGAAGTATTGTTCATGTTCTACAGCAATGGATCTTTTGAATTTGGGGGTAGCCATTAATTTTCAAAAATCTGGTTTCTGATTCATCCATCAAGGATGAAGAGCATACTCCCTATTTTGAAAAAAAAAATGGGGGAAAATGAAAAATTGAAAAATGGGGGAAAAATGATGGGGAGGGAGGATTCCCATGAGGGAAATCCCCCCTCAAACTCACAAGGCCAGAGAAAGCTTGGAGCTCTGATACCAAATGTTGGGAGGGAAACTAATGGGATATATTATTGATAAAAATGTGTTACATATATAGGCAGAAGGCCTATATGATAAACTGACAAGTGTTAGTATAAACTGACAAGTGTCAAAATAGAGGCATAGTGCACTTTAACTCTAACAACTATTGTAAAAATAAGGGTCATGTGGAATCAAAGTGTTTTAAAAAGAAATTTTTTATTTTAGAAGCTCAATCAGAGGAACCACTAGATGGTCTTATTGAAGCTACAGGAGAAGAGTGAATCTATCCTGATATTAAGGGTAAGCTCAAAAATCATACCTTGTTAACACAAAATATGTATGAAAGTGGTTGTGATGACTTGTTTGTCACACAAGCCCACCTAAAGCATAATTACTTTTTGGATTGTATCATCGACAATGGCTCCTAAGAAAAATTGATCTCAAGAGCTCTAGTCGATAAGTTGTAGCTTCTTGTAAAACCCCATCCTCACTCATACCCACTTGGACAGAATGATGCAGGTTCATCATCTTTCATTATAAAAACATGCACAGTATCCTTTGCATTTGGTCCACAATATGTGGATAAAGTCACCTGTGATGTGACTCCAATTGATTGTAAAGACCTATCAACATGACAAAAGGGCTCTATATGATGCTTATAGCAACACCTACACAATGCATCATGAGAATAAGAAATTTCTCATTCATTCCAAGAAGCTCACACACCATTATATAGGACCCCAAAATATTGCATTGGTATTCAGTAAACCAAAGGATGCACCAACATAAGTTCCAAAAAAGGATACCAATCCTCCTTCTATAGTACCTCCTCTTGTTGCTCTAGTTGCTTATTCACATGCTTCTTTAGTACAACAGGTTCTTGATTTGAAGCAGACTTTGCAAGTGAAGTAGCAGGTCATTGCTCCTCAATCCCTTCCACAAGGTTTGTCTTGGGTTGGAAATCAAGTTGTGACCAAGCGTTTTATTTCAGCAAAGGTACCTCTTGGTATTCTTGATATCATCAGCGCTCTTGCCTATACAACACCTGATTTATTTCTTTCGTTCCATCCAACTCGAGTTGCTTCAATTAAACCCACTACTATTGTAAAAATATTGGAGTCCAATGCTTCCTTTATGGGGAGGTATAATGAGGACATCAAATGATAGATTAAGGTTTATGTTCCTAGGTTGAATAAAACCTTAGTTAAGCTAAGTCTTAGTTAGGGGCTTAGTCTTTTTCTTTTTAATAAATTGTAAAAGTGAGACTTTGTTGCTCACGTAGGATTTGGTAGCCAACTTCTAGATAACTAGTTGGCATAGTTCTAGATAGCTTAGTTGGATTGATAATAGTCAATCCTTAAAATAAGCCCATGGATAAGCTCTTATATTTCCAATTTGGGAATTGGTTGCTCCTTCCAAGGGATTAGTTGCTCATTCTTAGGGTAATTAGTTGTAATTTTGGGCCTATATAAGCCCTTGTTATTAATGTAAATGCTACGCTTCTCTGGTTCCACATCAATGATCATAGTGTCATGACCCTCCCATATGGACCTTTGAACATGGAAAAAAACAATGTATTAAAAAATGTGACTAATACTCGATTTTGTGCAATTAAGCAGCCTCACAATAATAAATAAATAGTGAAGGATATGATACTGCTAATAAATTGTCAATGTGTAGGATTAGGTGCACTCGATAACTCTTTGTGAACATCCAAGTTAGTTCAGATATAGGAATGACAAATGGAATTTTTGACATGACTTTTTGCCATCTATTCCCATAATCCATAACTGGATCATCGTCATATTGATGTAAGTTTGATAAGTCGAAAATGTTAGATTTCTTCTTGATTCCAAAAGAAAAGTGTTTAAGAAAAGTTTTTGCTATCTATTCAAAGCTAGTTATACTATACTTTGGCAGCTAATTGTACCACTCAAGGGTAGCACCCGAGAATGTGATCACAAAAGTTTGTAGCAATAATGCATCATTGTTTTGCAACTAAAAACATAGGTTCATAAAACTCGTAACATGTTCCTATGTGTCCTTGTATCCCTTGAATTTGTCCAACTTAGACATTTCAAAGTGTTTCAGATACGCTAGACTAAGTACCGATGGACTAAGGGGTTGATTATAAATTTTGCTTAGAGTATGCTTCTGATAAGCCACACCTTGTTTTTCGAGGGTTTGAAGCCACTCGGTGAGCACTTTGTATGCTTGAGATGAGGTGATCTCATCCTCTTAAAGAGATATTTGAGGAGAAAGTGGTGGTAAATTTCTATGTGATCGATTTGATCGATTATAGTCATCAACCAAGTCCACTGAGGATGATTCAGGATGTAATTGCTCTTGATCATCTTGTTTTGTTTCCTCATAATTTTCATGTCCTGGTAGATTTGGTGCTAGGCACTACTATTGTTAAGAAGCATGTTATGAAGTGTGATGAGGATGAGTGATTGTTTACCTACCATATAGCTCTTGGTGAAACGTATTATGTCTCTCATTATGATGTCACCTATAAGCACTAGGTGTGGGTAATTCTTCTTGAGCAAATCTATTTGATTATTCTTCATGTTCTTTCTAATCAAGTATCCTTTGTTCTCACAAATGGTGTTTGTACAGATGCTGGCAATGCAACCTCTATAATTTCAAGTAATCTTCTTCTAGGTTCTTACGCTCATTATGCAAGTCCTCCAATTGGGCTTGGATTAATTGTTATCTTTGTATTACGTTAGGCCTAGGAAGTCGGTTTGATCGATCTGCTATGTATGGTCATTGGCTTCGTAGCTCTATGTAGGGAGTTTTGACAATTTTAGTTCTAGCTCTTACCTCTATCTATAAAGGTGGCATTAACACCATATTCAACCCTATATTTAGTGCCTCTATGTGTAGATGGTGCAGGTGTATGGGGTGCTCATCCAAAACACTCACTGCGAGCATACGTATGATGCACTATCCCTTTTCTATGCACACTCTCTAAATGAGAATGGGTAGCCGAAGTGGTCCTATGGGTTGACTCTCTACCATACATGTCCAAATGATCAAGCTGATGATTTTTCCAAGGTTAGCTAGGAGGCATACCTCTTTTACCAATGCTACATAATGATATGGCATCCACTTCATGCTCGAAGTAATTTGAAAATATGATGGGTATGCAAGTGTCTGCAACCCCTCTAGTTTACCCCTCATTGGGTAGATTTTCTCTATCAACATCATGTGAAGACTGAGGTCTGGAAGTACCCCTCATCACGATAAGCATGAGGTGTGTGTGGTTCATTTTACTTTAAACAAAAGTAAAGATGCATAAAACAACACGCCATGATTTTTCAACTACATGCATGAAAATAACATTTAAAATTCAAAAAAGATGCATGTAAAAGATATTTTTCTTTCTAAAAATGCAATGCAAAGCTAAATAAAATAACTTGTTAGCAGGCTACAAGCATGAAAACTTTAACACTCAAAATCATGGCCACTAGATTCTGAGGTGGCTAACAACAGAGGCCACTATTCCAAGCAGTGACAAACAGTAAACAGAAAGAAACCTAATAATTTGCCTTCTAGTTTTCTCTATGTGCTGTAATTATCTGCTATTTTGGAAAATTTCAAGAAAAGACAACTAAAGAAAAAATTAGGGTAACTTACAGGTAAAGCCTTAGTTCGAAGAAGTTGCTATAATTTTGATTCTTTGTGTTTTTTCTGAGATCGTCGACGATCAGGGTAGTGACAGTGTTGGTCGTTGAAGCTGATGGCAGCTATGACTGTTAGTCATGATCACTTAGAGTGGTGGTACTTATAATGAAAAAATAGCAAAAAACTCTATTAGCAACCAAAAATGGAAGGGTCTCGCACATGATCGATAGTTGTGAATTTCTAAAAGACTCCAAATATCTATTAAATTACAATAACAAAATCAATTTGAGCAAAGAAATCTATGTAACCATGATAACAAGAATTTGAATAAAGAGACGAACCATTTTCATTAATTTTCAAAATACATTGTACATCAGGTTATAATATATCCCTCTTAGGGATACCAAATTGATACGATATTACAAAAGATTTCAAGAATAGATGTCTTCCAAGTAGACTCTTCTAAAATTCCTCAAATTTGATTATAGGAGGGTTTACTTTGCAACCTTCGCTTGATGACATCAAAGAAGGTGGTCTTGATGATGCTTAGCTCCTGCAAAAGACCTATCACCTGCACATAAAGAAACTAAAAATAGATTAATAGCATTGAAAGCCTCTCAAGATGAGGCTAGTTTCTTGATAGGTGCAATAATAAAAGAAAATGCATAAAGACATGTAAAGGTGAATGAGATACTAAAATAAAGATATAAATATGGAATATAAAGCAATTAATCTATGTTATAAAACCATATGAAAGCATCTACTAACTAATCTATTGATTAAAACAAATGAAAATATATATCATCCCATGGCCATTGTTGATCAGGGCAACAAAATCTATTAGCCATAGTTAATATCGACGGTGACGCCTGTGGGACACTATCGAAAATAGTAACCATGATATAGAGGTTTTATTCTCTATATTTTGAGCCTGATGATGATCAATTCCTCCATCGAATTGATGTACAAGGGTCGATCACATCTCAAGATATAATTGATCAAAAAATTGGGATCTAATCCATGGTAATTCAATGTAAAACAACAAGGTGGTTGATCCTCAAGATTTGATGAAATCCATTGGTGAATATGCAAATTCCATGGCATAATTGGGTAGCACTTCATCGCACCTCAAATAAATATAAAAATACTTCTCAATTCGATAGAGCTCCGCTATGGCAATTGCTCATAAAAATATCTAGGTAAATTTGCAACACTTCGTTAGGGAAGACAAGCATACTTTTCTCTTAATTTGGGATACCTTAAATAGACTTCCCAAATCTGAATCCTAGCTTCTCCAGGAAGCCAAGATCAAGAATTGGTTAGGCTAGGGTATTTGGATGGACACTTTTGGAAGCTTCATAGGTGCAACTGCTCAAGAAACTGTTGGTTGCAATGGATTTTCTCATCTTGGATAGCCCAAGTTTGTTACAGACTCAACCACTATCAATATGTACAACTATGGTCATGGCCACTCTAAGCATCAATAGCTACAATGGTATCATTAACGGTTAAGGCTGAATAGGACTAGGCTACCCTGATTGAGTGGTTAGAACCACTACTAGGTCTTGGAAAGGTCCAAGGTGAGTCACATGGCCTGAAAAGGTTTCCACATGAGTAGCCTCTTCAACATGATGAGTTTTATGTGTCTACAACATACATAAGAAGGTGGGTCCCATAGGAGAGCCAAAACAAGTGACTAGTCCAAAAATAGATGCAAGCCCATCACAAATACATACACTTAATAAAATCCCAAAATAGGCAAAAGGTCATAGATAAATAATACACAGAAATGGATCAGCAAGAGGCCACAAATGGCTATACCAAAAATTTGATACATATGCAATCAATATTTTACAAATATTATGCTAGAAGTAGGGGTTTGAGATTTCCCACAAGCCACTCAGGAGTCAACTATTTTTACAAAAAAAATGAAGGGAAAGCTTACAAAATAATATAATTGCAAACTTGTCAATCCTTTATAAAGCTAATGCTATCCCTATTTATATATTACAAGGGGAGGGTTTTCCCTCAAATATTTAGGTAGATATTTCTAGGTGGCTACTGATTTTTATGTTGAGTCATAGCCCATTTGATTGTATGTCCCTCTAAGGTTCTCTTTATTTAAAGTCATGAATGTCAAATGATCCTAAGCCCTTGGATGGGTAGCTACCATATTTATTGTTGTCTATCCATTTTTAGAAATTTCCATCATCTGAGAATAGAGGTTTTTGCATTTAATGCTTTGGATATTTGAGTTTATTATGTCATGGCTCCCATTATACTATTTTCATTTCACAAATATATGAAACATTTATTTGTAGGAAAGGATGATATTCCTTGAAGAACATGCACCTCATTAATCTAATTTTTGGGGCATCGATATTTTCTTCCTTAGGAGGTTTCTTCACCACTTGGAGCTAATTGAATTTAAATCTTTGAGACATTTTGTCTCAAGTATATTTTTTAGAAATTTCTCTCTTTATCTTTTGATCATGACTTCAAAAATTTCAACCTTCAAACATTCTTTTATTTTGAGATCTAACCTTTGATCATCATATCTTTTTTATTTGGGTTTTCTTTTGTGCTTGTTCGTGACTCAAAATTTCACTTATTCTTGCCAAGTAAAAGGTGTAGTGATTCATCACTACAATACCTATTTTTAGCTAACTACATTCTTTACTTCTAGAAGAGGAACCAAATCCCAAGTCTTTTTCTTCATCAAAGCCTCATATTATGCTAGCATAACATATTCCCATTTTGGATGGATCTTATCCTAAGAATATGGAAGAGGATACTAAAAATTATCAATATTTGAAAGAAAAGTTTGAGAAGGAGATTTTTGATATCACTCTAGAGATAAAATAAGCTAAGCATACTTCAAGTGTCTTAAACCACTTGGGTGTTGGATGAACTAAGGAAGAGTAATGAGTACTATATACCTTAAGAAAAATTAAAATAAAATTTTGAATAATCCAATTCAAAATATCCACTCAACCCATCATGCAAATTAGAAATATTTTAAGCTAATGTGTCTTGCTCAGCATACCCTCAATATATAAAAGGTGTTACCCATGGTGCTTCTCATGAATGGTTAAATCAATAGACAATGGATATCCAATTGAAGATGAAGATGAAGAATATACTTTAATGGGAATAAAGTATACCAATTTTTTTGAAGAAATATCTAAATCTAAAATAGTCAAAGTATCAAGAGAGTCATCTACCAAAAGTTTAGGTGGTGGACTAGAGGGAGCATCTAGAGGGACCTCATTAAAAATAACTTCTCTAAAATAAAACTTCATGCCTATTCATGTTTATAAATATGGTACACTTTTGATAGCTTTAAATATGCTATAAATATACATATATAAATATTCAATGCCTCCTTCCAAACATCCTTGGTATGTGAGACCATGTTGAAGACCCAAATATATGGAATCAAGACACATCAATCCTATCTCTTGTCAACCTCTCAAGAGGTGTCATACCCTAAATAACCCTAGTGGGAACCTTTTTGATGATGTATGTTGTACAAGTGATAGCCTTGACCTAGAGTTTATGCTCCAACCCCATGGCATGAATTGTCATCTTCAAAATAACCTTGTTCTTCCTTTTAACCACATCATTCTATATAGAAATATAGTGAACAATACTCTAATATGCAATTCCATGAGAAACTAGAAAATCATAAAAGATATGACTTGTGTGTTCATGTCCTCTATCTATCCTTATACATTTGATTTTTTTATCCAAATTATTCTCAACAAGAGCCTTGAAGGTATTGAATTTATCAAATACTTCATCCTTAGTCTAAATAGCATACAACCACACCTATTAAAAAAATTATCAATAAAAAGGATAAAGAACCTATTTCTTGGAAGATATGATGTACCCATACATAAAAAAATATCACTATATATGATATCTAAGGGATGAGAAAATATCTAACAATCCCTTTATGCAATTTCTTCCTATGATTCTTCCCTAGAATACATCCCTTTCATGCACCACTTGGAGGGAATATATGAGGAAGTTCAATAGTTATCTGATGGTGAATCATGTATCTTAAATATTCATAGCTAATATTTCCAAGCCTATGGTGACACTTATTACTCTAATAATATCCATGTCCAACCATTGCAACCAAATTAATCTTCCTATTAGGGTATATAGACGAGGTTGGTCTTTCTCCCAACTTGTTGGAAATAGTGTCTATTCCATCATTTGGGTTATGTAAATGTATCCTCCAAGATACATATCTAGATTACTTCATGTGCAAGTTATCTAGTTACTTCATGCAATGTAATAAGTGGACAAGTGTCAATGTGCAAGTTGTACATGTGCAAGTTGTCCTATGCACAACTAGATAGAGTGTTGGCCAAGCATCCTATTTTGCTTATATAAGGATGGCCTCTTAGATAGATAGATAAGACAGTCGGGGAACATAGTCAGATAGCGTAGGTTAGTGGATAGTGTAGTTATGTGTTCCACACCATTTATTGGTGATGGATATGATGTAGATCTATAGCTTTGTTAATGGAGTGCTCACTTCCTCCATAGCTACATTGTAATATTTTATATGATTTATATTTTAGCATACTTTAGTCATCTAGCAGATTTACTTTCTTTCATGTTATTCTGCATCTTGTGATTGTTATCTCTCATGGCTCATTCATCAAAAGCTAATAGTGGTATCAGAGCCATGGTAGATCTAATCTATGCAGGTCAATAGGGAAACCACCATTGTTGGTTAGCTTGAGAGTTTTGTCAAACTGACGCACCATTGGACCAACCACTAGCAAAATATCTCAGGAGTATCTAGGTGGTAGATTTTGGGAGAGTCACAAAGATAGGACTGAAAGGAATCTCAGTTTCAAAAAATACTGAGATCATTTTCATCTAGAGTCTTTTCCATATAGTTGTTATGAAAACTTGTGAAGACTAGGACTCAACATTTCAATCCACTAGATTGACAAATCATCTAGTGAAGATCATCCAGGTTATCTAGAATTTTCTAACTGGTGCCTAAAGTTTCTTTTGTTGTAGGAAATTAATTCTCAGAGGATTGGGACTCCTCCTATGATAGAAAGCTAGGAGACTCCAACTTCATTGCTCGACGGTCGATGTGCCCTCATAGTGCAGAGGTTAGTTCATCATGCAAGAGAAGAATACTATGGAAGAAGACTTCTAGTGAAGGATCATGGTGAATATAGGAGACTAAAGATCTCCATTGCTGGATTGTAGAATTCCACAGTTGAAGAACAGGCTAGAAGAGCCTTGATACAGAAAGGCCATAGAAGCCTTGAAGAAGAAGCCATAGAAGTCTTGATACTAAAAGGCCATAGAAGCCTTGATACTAAAAAGGCCATAGAAGCCTTGATACTAAAAGGCCATAGAAGCTTTACTAAAAAGGCTATATAAACTTGGTACTAAAAAAGGCCATAGGAGCCTTGACATTGAAATAGGCCATAGAAGCCTTGATCTTGAAGAAGAATATCTGATTCAGAAGTAGACTAAAGATTTTAGTACTAATATCTTTGTTGTAGGAATAGAAGATTCAGTGAGTTGGGAGACTTCCTACAAGAAATTTAGGAAGAGTATCTTCTTCAGAATCAGCTTAATCTTGAAGCAAAAGAGAAGATATCAAGAGAAGATCTCATTGAAGAACTTCTAGTATTGGAAGAAGAAGAAGAAGGACTAGGAGAGTCCTTATTGAAGCTAGGAGTAGTATAATCAGAATATCTAGGAGAAGATCTCACCACCAACACTTCCAAGAGTAGAAGGTTGAAGAAAAGGTCTCAAGGAAGACCATCAGAAGCTTCCAGATCAAAGACCTTGTGAAGGTCTCATCGAGCATCCAGGAAAGGCTAGGAGAGCCTTGCTGAAGATCAAGAGAGTTCTTTGAGAACTCATTGGAGAAATCCACTACCTAGGTGAAGTCCTTGATAGTGAAGGACTTGGGACAATTATCACCATCCGACAACAAGCCCAAGAGGAGAATTTGGCAAGGAGTGCCAAATATATGAAGGATAATTTGGCAAGGAGAGCCAAACCCTAGAAGAAGATCCTACTTGAAGTCAGAATTTGACAAGAAGACTTGAAGATAGAAGAAGCTCACCAAATATTGGAGATTTGAAGATTACCTCTCACAGTAAGAAGGCACCACTCTAGAGACATAGACTTCTCCAAATCTATAGCATAAGGAGGAGAACAAGCCACCAAATCCTAGGCTCGTGAAAGAAAGTTCGAGACCATCATTTGGTGAAGAAGGAGTTGTTCAGGACATCCTACTTGAAGCAACAACTTGGTGTTTTTAGACACCAAGGTCTACATCCTCTAAAAAGGTGGGAGAAGAGCTACAAAAAAGGTATGCAACTTATGGTGCAAAAATATTCATTAATTGAATTATTTATCAGATTTATTAGAGCACCTGAATTTGGATTAAAGTTGCAAAAAGGAAATTAGATTACAGTCTTCTAAAGTGCAAAAGAAAATAGATTCTTTTTAAGGATTCAATTGCACATTTATTAGGAGTTGATTAGATTTCAGATTAGCTTCTATCAACTACCTATTATCTATTTTTGAAAAATAAGACTAAGTCCTACAAACATTGATTGTAGTGAAATTGCAGAATAACTCCTAAAGATTCATTTTAGGTTATTCTTGATTAGTTGCAGTAGATTATTAGTGCATGACTTTGAGAGTTGATTGGAGTGATAAGGTGTAATATTAGTGCATTAAAAGTAAAGAACTTGTACTATTATACCACTCTCAAAAAGAAAATTAGTTTTGTGTTTCTTGAAAGGCACAAAGTCTGATTTGTATCAAGTGTCTAAAGACACTATTGAAGCACAAAAATCTGCAACTTGAAGTGGCCAATAGAAGCCACCAAAAAGGGTTAGAATCCTCTAGAATTTGGAGAAGAACTTAACTAACCAAAAATAGAAATAGAAGCTTATGAAAGTGAGACTTGGTGAGTCTCAAAATCAAAAGCATTACAAGTTGAATGCAGGAAAAAAATGCAAAAAAATTGCATCAATTAAAAAGCTTCTATCTACTGTTATTGAAACTTGGACTTGTTATCAAAAGTGTCCAAGAAAAAAGGAAAGGTGTGTCTACTATTTAAAGACAACCTCAAACCCTTGTATTGCAAGAAATCTACCACAAAACCAGAATTTAAAATCTAGAAATAGAGTGCAAAAGAAGGTATATTAAAAAGCCTTATTTTACAAAATTATAATACATTATCTTGCACTACTCTAATCTGGTTTTTGATAGCATAAGAGCAGATTTGGAAGTGCCACATTAGGGCACATATTCTATAGGGAAAGAATAACCATCAAAGGCTAAGCGTCAGCACTCTTCCTCCCAAGCTAGAAGGAGCCATTCAAGGGCTCATCTTGGATGTACGTACCTACAGAATCAAAGCTCATTTTAGATCATTCATGAGCCACATTTATGTAGACAGGCGAGTGCATATCGATCTCAAAAAAAGGTGTCAAAATATCTACAAGGAAATCAATACGTTCGGAGGCATAAAAGAAAGAGAGAAGGTGTTACATTCATGGTCTCTAACTTGGAGAAGACCACTCACCAAGGGAAGCCTCAAATCACCATCCAAGCTCCATAGCGCATCGCCCATCCACCTACTGCGAAGAAAAATCTTGCTTGCTGCCCAAGCAACATTGCAAAGAAAAAGGGTCATGGAGTTATAATCTCCATCTTCGAAGGTATTACAAGAATGGACTCCATGCAGAAATAACACTTGGCATTCTGGTCATCATTCCTCTCAACGTTCTAGAAACTTCCACGAAGGAGTTACAAGCAAAGACGTGACACTTGGTATTCTCCACCAGCTTCACACAAGTGCCCATACATTTTCTAATTTCTCCAAGAGCATTGAACAAAGGTTTTGGAGCGTTACATAAAGAAGGGAGTGCTCACTTGTAATGGATGTGACACTTGTCACAATGCCTATGATCAATAGTGCTTAAAAGGCATCTTAAGTCCAAGATCAACATGCATGAGTGAAGCATAGTCAAAGATGTTCAAAGGAGGAACGTAGCACAGTCAAGGCGTGAGAGAAGCACAGAAATGTTTGAAGTGCAGCATGGAAGATAAGGGGAAGGAGCATTAAAAGCTCCCCATTTTTGAAGGTCAACATTCAGCACCATACGTACAACATTCAAGTCCTACCACTCCAAGGAATCTCCATTAAACCGAGTGCCCAAGGTACCTCTTATACGTTGTTATACTCAACCATAGAAAGCACCAAATATTGAGGAGATATTGCATCCATAAGGTAAGGTCTAAATCCCATTTATTATTGCTTTCATAAGTTGGAGTTATAAGGGTTATAAACTAAGGTTAAAACTTAGATTTTGAAAGCTAAAGGGGTGACTTATCTTATTAATTTAATATTTGCAATCTTACTTAGGAGGAATAAGGAATTCAACTTGGATTAAACTATATTGCAAATATTATTATCATTTCTCTAATTTTCCAAACTTGGGAGTCACAAGGATTACTCCATCAAATTTATTTTATTTGGAAATTAGAAATAATCCAAGGGATATAAAAGAGGTTATTAAGGTTGGATAAATATATTTTTACTTGTCTCAAATATTCTAAAAAGGGGACAAAATAATTCCAACATCAAAACCTCTTCAAAATTGAAAAAGTGCTTAGTTCAATTAGGAGTAATAAGGTGTTAAAAAGTTGATTTTTTATTCTTACAAAACTTGTACAAAATCAACCAAAATTGAACTACATTTTTACAAAAAACACTTCAAAACATTAGGGAGTCATAAGGCTTGATATTAGGAAGTTTTGAAATGGCATCTAACAAATTCTTCCTAGCAGAATCTCAACTTCTCAAGGGTCCTAATTATTTTTCTTGGAAAAATAAAGTGAAAGCAATTTTAGTATATGAAAAACTTTGGGATGTTGTCAAAGGTAAAACACAGAAACCTACCACAGGAGAAACATAAATCCTAAAGTTTGAAGAAAATGATTCAAAGGCCTTAATGATAATAACTTTTGCTATCACTGATGAGATTCAACCATATATCAGTTCAGCCAAAACATCTTCAGATGCATGGATAAGCCTAGAAAAAATATTTGAAGGAAAGAATAAGGTAACTATTCTTCATTTGCAAACTCAACTTCACTCATTGAAAATGAATAGTGGAGAGAGTATAGAACTGTTCCTAAGGAAGGTAGCAGATATCAAAGGGAAATTGTTAACCTTAGGTGAAATAGTTAAAGATGAACTTCTTACTCAAGTAACCATGAGAGCACTTCCAGACAACTATAAGCATTTGGTAACATCTTTGCAGGTCCTAAGTAAAGATACGTCTTTTGATGATTTAGTCAATATACTTCAAGAATATGAAGTAGAAAATACTCTGAAAGATGAAATGACTAACACTGCATTGGCCTCAAAAGATAATCCATAGGGAAATATTGCTTCTTCAACAAGAGGATGAAAAACATGGTATTGTCAGATCTACAAAAAGAAAGGACATAGTACCAACTATTGCAGATATAATCCCAAAAATTAGAACCAAAGAAATCAAACAAATCATGGGAATCAATTTGAGCCATGATAATACCAAAGGAACCCTCATCAATAATAGTTTCAGTGACCTGGCAATTATCCTCAACTTGAATATCAGAAGAAAAATCAGAAAGGTCACCTGGTTTAGAGGATAGAAGAATTTGAAGAACTGGAAGAACCCACAAAGGATTTTGAAATGAAAGCTCTATCAGCAAATGGAACATACTATAGAAACACTAACTATTTTCTTGAACAGGTTACAAAGAATGCAGAGGAAGAAGACTACGAAGATCAATCAGAAGAAGATGAAGAAAATCCATATTGAAGACTAAAGCCTTCAATACCCAAATAATGTAATACAAGGGGGTGTTGGAAATAGTGTCTATTCCATCATTTGGGTTATGTAAATGTATCCTCCAAGATACATATCTAGATTACTTCTTGTGCAAGTTATCTAGTTACTTCATGCAATGTAATAAATGGACAAGTGTCAATGTGCAAGTTGTACATGTGCAAGTTGTCCTATGCACAACTAGATAGAGTGTTGGCCAAGCATCCTATTTTGCTTATATAAGGATGGCCTCTTAGATAGATAGACAAGACAGTCGAGGGACATAGTCAGATAGCGTAGGTTAGTGGATAGTGTAGTTCTGTGTTCCACACCATTTATTGGTGATGGATATGATGTAGATCTATAGCTTTGTTAATGGAGTGCTCACTTCCTCCATAGCTACATTGTAATATTTTATATGATTTATATTTCAGCATACTTCAATCATCTAGCAGATTTACTTTCTTTCATGTTATTCTACATCTTGTGATTGTTATCTCTCATGGCTCATTCATCAAAAGCTAACACAACTTATACATTTGGTTAGACTCATCACAATAGCTAGAAGCAATAGATATTAACACATTGTCTATATCCTTAATTATTAAACAATTAGGCCAAAATTCTACCTTTTATTTGTAGAAGTAATATGATAAATAATTTAGGTTAGGAACAACATTAGAAACATGAATTACCTCATAAAAATAATAAGATACAATGTTGATTTATCCATATCCTATAACCTACATTGAAGAGTCATATCCAGTAATAATAAAAAGCGCTAAATATGATGTTTTGTACCCTTGTAGGAGATGTTTGTGTTTCATTATATCTAGTTGACCCTAATTCTACAATCCACTCATCTAAATATGTGTATGTCCATTAATTTTAATGAACAACTAGATGCACTTGTGATTTTTCTCCATCAAAGCTATTCTCGCTTTGTGCATAGAAGATATTACCATTAGCACACCACTTTCTTGCTACTTCCTCAAGATTCTTGATGTGAATCTAATAAAATATTTCTTTATGACCTTCCTTATTACAAAACTCACATGTTGGATTTTTGAAGGGCTTATTATCATTCTATTTTGGATTCTTTTCATTTTAAGCTTTGGTAAAAGCTTCCTTTAGATAAGCCTAATTAAACATAAAATTTCTCATATGTCTTTGTTTGCTAGACTAATGGTGCAATTTTTTTTAGAAATAGAGTATATTACATCATTTGGGTCATGTAAATGTATTTTTCAAGGTACATACTTAGGACATTAGATTACTTTAGGGGGAATTTATCTAGTTACTTCAAGCAATGTAATAAATGCACAAGTATCGATATGCACGCTACATATGTACAAGTTATCCCTTGCACAACTAGGTAGAGTGTTGGCCAAGGAATCTATCTTACATATATAAGAAATACCTCATTGTAATACATAGATATAGACATAGACATAGAGAGAATATAGGATATAGTAGCCTAGAGGTTAGTACAATTATGTGTGGATCACCATCCAATGGTGATGGGAGCAATGTAGTTCAGTAGCTTTATTAATGGAGTGTTCATTTCCTCAATAGCTATATTTTATTCATTTATATCATTTATATTTGTTGCATATCTCAGTCATCTAGCAGATTTACCTTTTTTCATATTATTCTGCGTCTCATGATTTTTATCTCCCTATGGTTATTACATAAAAAGCTAATAGTGGTATAAGATCCAAAATAGATCTAGTCTAAGTAGATCAATAGGTAAATCATCATTGCAATTGAGCCTGAGTGTTTTGTCAACCTGAATCACCACTAGAACAATCACTATCAAAATATCTCAGAAGAATCTAGGTGGTAGAATTAGGAAGAGTCACAAGTGAGGATTGAAAGAAATATCAGTTCCAAAAAATACTGAAATTGCATTTGACTAGAGTCTTTCCACAAAGTTATAGGAAAAACTTGTGAAGACTAGGACTCAACATTCAATCCACTAGATTGATAGATCATCTAGTGAAGATCATCCAAGATATCTGGAACTTGCTAACTATTGCCCAAATTTTCTTTTGTTGTATATAATTAATTATCAAAGGATTGGTAATCCTTCTACAATATAAAGATAGGATACTCCAACTTCATTGCCTAAATGTCAATGTAACCTAATAGTGTAGATATTAGTTCCTTGTACAAGAGAAGAACACTACAAAATAAGAATTCTGGAGAAGAGTTATGGTGAAGTTAGGAGACTAAAGATATCCATTGCCATATTTTAAAACTTCATAGTTGAAGAACGAGCCATATAAGCCTTGATTAAAAAAGGCCATAGAAGCCTTGAAGAAGAAGCTATAGAAGTCTTGATATTAAAAATACCATAGAATACTTGATACTGAAAAGGCCACAAAAGCCTTGATACTAAAAAAACCATAGAAGCCTTGATACCGAAAATGCCAAAGAATCCTTGATACTAAAAAAAGCTCCAAAATCCTTGATCCTAAAGAAGAATTTTAAAAGAATATCTGATTCAAAATCTAATTAATATTTTAGTACTAATATTTTTGTTGTAGGGAAAGAAGATTCAGTGATTTGGAAAACTTCCTACAAGAAATTCAGGAAGAGTATCTTCTTCAGAATCAATTCAGAACTTGAAGCAAAAGAGATCAGGAGAAGATCTCATTGAAGGAATTATAGACTTAGAAGAAGAATAAGGATTAGGAGAGTCCTGATCGAATATAGAAGTAGTAGAATCAAATATCCAAAAGCAGATATCACTACCAACACTTCCAAAAGTAGAAGTTTGAAGAGATATTAAGGGAAGACCAGTAGACTGCAAGATCAAAGACCTTGGAAAGGTCTCATCGAGAATCCATTAAAGGGCTAGAAGAGCCTTATTGAAGAAATCATCAAAGGATAACTCACTAGAGAAATACACTACCAAGGAGAAGCTCCTGATAGTGAAGGACTTGGGATAATTGTCACCATCCGATAATAATCCCAAGAGAAGGTGAATTTGGCAAGAAGTACCAAATATGAGAAGAAAAATTTGGTAAGGAGTGCCAAATCCTAAAATAATAATCCAGTGAAATACCTCAAGATATTTAAAATCTTGAGAAGAAGATCCTACTTGAAGTTAAAATTTGATAAGAAGACTTGAAGATAGAAGAAGCTCACCAAATCTAGGAGATTTAAATATTACCTCTCATAGTAAGAAGGCACCACTTTAGAGACAAAGACTTATCCAAATATACATTAGAAGAAGGAGACCACAAGAGGAGGACAAGCCACCAAATTTTAGGCTCATGAAAGAAATTTGAGACCATATTTGGTGAAGAAGGGGTTTCTCAAGACAATATAAAAAAAACTACAAGATCCTACTCAAAGTATCAACTTGGTGATCTTAGACACCAAGATACACATCCTCTACATAAGTGAAAAAAGAGCTACAAAAGCTTTTGAAAAGATATGCAACTATAGGTGCTAGCTAACTCATTAATCATATTACTTTTCAGATTCAATGGAGGACTTTATTTAGACTAAAATTGCAAGAAGGGAAAGTAGAATTATAGTCTTCAAAAGTGCAAAAATAAAAGGTTCATTTGCACATTAGGGGTTGATTATATTTTAGAGTTATATATTAATTAAATATATTCTATTTAAAATAATAATAATAATAATACTTGATCCTACAACTGTATTTGTAGTGAAATATGAATGGGTTCATTCCAGATTATGCTTGAAAGGTTACAGTGAAATTATTAAGTGCATTTTAAGATATTAGTGAAGCAATAAGGTGAGATTATTGTTTCAATAAAAAGGTGCATTGTTAAGCACTATAATAGTTGATTTTTTAACTAGTTATCTCAATTAATTTTTTTTTTTGAAAGCATAAAAATTAGCACAAAATCTGCAGCACTTTCATGGCCTATAGAAGCCACCATTGGAAGGAAAAGGTGAAGAAGAAATCCACCATTGATGTCCTTGAAGGAAGCCTCAAATTGAGACCTTGGAAGTCTCAAGATTCAAGGAAACTATAAAGGGTTAATTTCAATGTAGAGAGCAGGAATTCCTATTCAAAATCAGCATTAGCTCAGATCATATATCATCCAAGAAAAGGGAAAAAAAAGATTTTGTAAATTTTTTTTATTTTGATACAAAAACTATATATTACAAAAGCACCACTTTTTTCTTTTGGAAGGAAAAAAGTACTATCTATAGGGGTGTAGCAAAGACGTTTTATCTAGCAAGAGAAAGGAGCCACTGAAGTGCCCATATGTCCAAGGAATCAAGGTTTTTACAAACATCATTTTTCGATCTTCAAATCAAGCCCTAGAAGAGTATGTATCACCTACAACATTTGAAGCATAAAAAGGAGCCAAAAATCAGCTAAATATTACGTAGAAGGGTACCATACAAGAAATAAATAATCTACGTAAGAGAAGGATTATCAAATTCAAGCAAAATAGAAGCATTCAACTATTGTAAAAATGAACCAACAACAAGGGAAAAAGGTAGTGTTATATCCAAGGTGAGCATCCACCATTGAAGACTACAAGGAGATACCATAGGACCACTATGGAGGAGTGTCAAATATTAAAGATCCAATATGTAGAAGCATCCAAGGATGTTGAGAGAATACTTGCATTTCAAGAAACAAGGTAAGTTTACATCGAAGGTAAGATAAAGGCTCCAAGAAACGTTACAAGGGAGGCTTACATGCATAAGTCATGAGTTACACTTGGCATAGATTCTCTATACTCTCCAACATATGTGAATACTAAATTACTCACAAAAAATACATTACACATGCTTGGGAGGAGTTACAAATTTTGGAGGTTACCACTAATCTCATCATTGCAAGGTTTGTGTTGAAGGCATCTACAAAAAAAACATTTTAGGTGACACTTGTCACAAAGTGCAAGAAGCTCATTCTATTTAAGGCACCAAGGAGGTCAAACTAATAGAAGACAATACATAGCTCATTTGGAATGAGAAGACTACTTTCCATCCATACACCATTAAAAGGTGTAAGAAGTGCATTTAAATCATTGTCAAAAACTAGCACCAAAAGGAGAAAGCGCAGTACAAGGAGGAGAAGGAGAACCATACAAGGGAGAAGACAGTGTAGGTCAAAGGATATTTTGACTCCCAAAGCACTTACATTCCAACATTGAAGGCATTATAAATCATCTTCATTGATTCCGACACCAAAGGTAACCTTGATATTGCTATTATTCCAATCAGAAAAAGTGTCGAACAGTGAGGAGATTTAGCATCCAAAGGTAAGGTTTAATCCCATTTTATTATTACTTTTATTTTTGGAGATATAAGGGTTATAATCTAAGGTTAAAACTTAGTTTTTAAAAGCAAAATCTATAAGGGATAACTTATCAAATTAAAATAATATTTGCAATTTAACCTAGGAGAAATAAATAATTCTACATGGATTAAATTCTTTAATATTTTTCAAATATTATTAATTTTCTAAATTTGGGAGTGATAAGGGTTACAATATCAAACTAGGATTTTGGAAATTAGAAACACTTGAATAAAATACTAAGGGTCATAAAAGAGGTTATTAAATATTATTTGTTAAGGTTGGAAATTTATTATTTACTTGTCTCAAAATTTCTAAAAAGGGACAAAAGAAATCCAACATTAAAACCTCTTCAAAATTGGAAAAGTGCTTAGTTCAATAAGGAGTAATAAGATGTTAGAAAAGTTGATTTTTGATAGTTATAAAATTATGCAAAATCAACCATTAATTGAACTCTATTTTACAAAAGCACTATATTATATTCCAAAATCATTAGGGAGTCATAAGGAATTCTATAAAACTTGATAATAATAGCTATCAAATATTATTAAGTTGGGAAGATATAAGCTTTCTTCAAAACCTAAAATTAGGTGTTCATACTCTCATTACTAGGGAGACAAGGAAACCTACAAACCTAAGGATTATCAAAGGTTTCATCAAATCAAGTTTATATACTTCAATTAAGGATCACATATCCTAAAATTAGGGAGCTATAAGAAATACTGCAATCCTATCTCATTTCTTCAAATTTAACATCTTCAAATGGGTAAAGCAATGTCATACAATGAATGTAAAACTTGATCTAATAGGAACCAATTCATAAATCATGAACACATGTGGTATATTAACTCAAGTTCCAGTCATCATATGACAGAAAATATACAATGGTTTGACTATCTTGAAGTTGCTAAATATTACAGACTAAGAATTCCAAACAATAAAATTTATCCTATATATGGATATGGACGTGTAACACCCAATAAATCATTTTCAAATATTATACTACAAAAATTATTGTATGTTCTTGGATTAACATTGAATCTCATTTCAGTAAGCAAGATAGTAGAAAGAAACTATATGATTAACTTTGGATATATGGATGGGATCAATACATGTCTCATTATGAATCAAGGTGGAATAAAAGCAACAGGTTCAATCATGAAAATACATACATCCTAGAATCAATGGAAATCTCACAATATTATGTGTTGTTTCAAAATTATACTAACATATTTATAGAGGAATAGGTTGAAGAAAATGAAGAATCAATACACCAAAAATGCAAGTACAAAAGGATCAAAAATAAAAATATGAGAAGAAAATTGCACCATGATATACTCATTTATCAATAATTAGAACCAAATGGAGATACTTGCAAAGAGAACTATAAAGGTGGTTGGATAGAAGATAAGGATGATGAATCTAAACAAGCCAAAGATCATCCAATGAAAGAAGAATATTTAGCTTCAGCTATAGCTTACTCTACATCATGAAGACACAAAATACCTACTGAACCTGATTATAAATAATGCAGAAGAAGAGTACAAAGCTCAATATGAAAAAGAAGAAGATCCATATTGAATACTAAAGTCTTCAATACCCAAACAATGTAATACATGGTGGTGTTAGAAATAGAGTATATTACATCATTTGGGTCATCTAAATGTATCTTACAAGGCACATACTTAGGACATTAGATTACTTTAGGGGGAAGTTATCTAGTTACTTCATGCAATGTAATAATTGCACAAGTATCAATGTGCAATTTGTATATGTGCAAGTTGTTCCTTGCACATCTAGGTAAAGTGTTGGTCAAGGAATCTATTTTACCTATATAAGAAATGACTTATTGTAATACATAGATATAGATATAGACATAGATATATTCGATAACATAGTATCTTAGAGGTTAGTACACTTATGTGTGGATCACCATCCAGTGGTGATGGATGCAATGTAGTTCAGTAGCTTTAATAATGGAGTGTTTATTTCCTCCATAGCTACATTGTATTGATTTAAATCATTTCTATCTGTTGCATATCTCAGTCATCTAGAAGATTTAATTTCTTTCATTTTGTTATGCATCTTGTGATTGTTATATCCCTGTGGCTATTACATCAAAATCTAACAAAATTTACTTGAATACTTCTTCAATCAGGAAAATTTAGGAAGCATATGTGAAGCTTATAAAAAACAATTGCAATTATATTATATGTATTTAAAATATTATTAAATTAGCATATTTTATTTTCCCATAGGTTCTTATTCTTCACCTTGCTCCTTATGTAGTCCTCTATAGTATAGATATATAGCATTTTTTTTAAAGTGAAAAACCCCTTGCGGGGCTTCCTTGGTCTAAGAGACAAGTGCATATCAATATCAAAAAAAGGTGTCAAAATATTTATAAGAAATCGATACGTTCAAAGGCATAAAATAAAGAGATAAGGTGTTACATTCATGGTATCTAACTTGGAGAATACAACTCACAAAGATAATCCTCAAATCACCATCCAAGCTCCATAGCACATCATCTGTATACCTGCGAAGAAAAATCTTGCTTGCTGCCCAAGAAACATTGCAAAGAAAAAATATCATGGAGTTATAATATCCATATTCAAATGCGTTATAAGAATGAAATCCATGCATAAATAAAACTTGACATTCTGGTCATCATTCCTCTCAATGTTCTATAAACTTCCAAGAAAGAGTTCCAAGCAAAGACATGACACTTGGTATTCTCCACCAGCTTCACACAAGTGCCCATACATTTTCTAATTCCTCCAAGAACATTGAACAAATTTTTTGGAGTGTTACATAAATAAGTGAGTGCTCACGTGTAATGAACGTGACACTTTTCATAATGCCTATGATAAATAGTGCTTAAAAGGCATCTTAAGTCCAATATCAACATGCATGAGTGTAGCACAGTCAAAGATATCCGAAGGAGGAATGTAGCGCAGTCAAGGTGTAAGAGAAGCCCAAAAAAAACATTTGAAGTGCATCATGGAATACAAGGAGAAGGAGCATTAAAATCTCCCTATTTTTGAAGGTCAACATTTAGTGCCATATGTACAACATTCAAGTCCAGCCACTCCAAGGAATCTCCATTAAACCGAGTGCCCAAGGTACCTCTTATACGTTGTTATACTCAGCCATATAAAGTGTCAAATATTGAGGAGATATTGCATCCATAAGGTAAAGTCTAAATATCATTTATTATTGCTTTCATAAGTTGGAGTTATAATGGTTATAAACTAAGGTTAAAACTTAGATTTTGAAATCTAAAGGGGTGACTTATCTTATTAAATTAATATTTGCATCTTACTTAGGAGGAAAAAGGAATTCAACTTAGATTAAACTATATTGCAAATATTATTATCATTTCTCTAATTTTCCAAACTTGGGAGTCACAAGGATTACTCCATTGAATTATTTTATTTAGAAATTAGAAATAATCCAAGGGATATAAACGAGGCTATTAAGGGTTTTTTATTAAGGTTGGATAAACATATTTTTACTTGTCTCAAAATTTTAAAAAGGGGATAAAATAATTCCAACATCAAAACCTCTTCAAAATTGAAAAAGTGCTTAGTTTAATTAGGAGTAATAAGGTGTTAAAATGGTGGTATATTTCATGGAGAAGGGGAGGGGAAATATGGGAGCAGAGGAGGAGTAGATGCGGAGCAGCAGAGATCTGGGGGTGCACAGGCTCAAACTAGTGGAGGCTCTGTGGAGGTAGGTAGGACCAGTGTTCATGGGACATACGAGGATCCATAGGAAGGAGTCGAGGTAGAGGATGATCGATATTCGATCTCTGACCAAGTAGGCTTGGCTAGAGTGTCTGACCCACCCAATAAATACCCTAATAAGGGGACCCAACATGGGGCTACGAGACCCAAAAAATCTTGGTCCTTTGTAGAAATCCTAAAAGGTTCAAGGAGCAACTTTTTTAAAGATTTTCTTCCACTGGTGCCAGTAAAGAACAGGGTCATCGCTCCTGCGAACATCATGGATGGATTCCTAGCCATGGAGAAGTATTCGTTGGTTGGAAATTTCCTGGGTGGAAGGCCTGGCATTGAAACTATTAGGGCTTGGGTATGGAACAAACGAAAAATAGTAGGAAATTTGGAGATAGTGGCACTTACCAAAGAATTCTTCATAATAAGGTTTAACAACAAGGAAGATATGAAGAGAATCCTGGTTGGAGGCACATGGTTCCTAGGAAAACACAACCTCTATCTTAGATGATGGGGCAAAGACTTAGACCCTAAGACAAAATATTAACATGGCCCCCATCTGGGTTTGCTTGCCTAACCTACCAGCTCAATTTTTCAATGAGTATTGGCTTCAAGGAATAGCAAAAACTATTGGTGAACTAGTGGCTATTGATCATGCCACCCTGATAAGGACAAGATTGACTCAGGTGAGGATCTATGTTAATGCAAATCTAGAAGTAGAGCTGCCAACCTTTGTCGAGTTGGGATATGGAAATTACTTACGGAAGAAACCAGTTGAATATGAAAATAAATCAGCCTTTTGTACGAAGTGCAGAAACCAAGGTCACCTTCCAAGCTAGTGTCCAACAGTGGTATCAAAGAAAGAAGGCCCAAATAACCAGGACCCGAGAGGACTCAATGGCAGAGGGATCATCAAAAACCAAGGACCTAAGGCCCCTCAAGGAAAAGGAGCTTTCAAAAAAGTCATAATAGACCTTAAGAATCAAGTCCAAAATTGGGAAAAGAAGAAAGGAAAGTAACAAACCGTCAAGGGAGACAAGGTAAGTCCAAAAAACCTAATCTCCAATAGGTTTGAAGTATTAGCAGATAAGGATTATGATGATGAGAATGCGGAAGATAATCAACTCCAAATTGAATGGCCCAAAGTCCTATAATCTCTGCCTAAAGCAAGGTCATCCTTAGTGTTGTCTCAAGACCTGACCAACCCTCAAGGTGTGGATTCGAACCCTTTTTAATACAGGATAAACCTAGAGGGAGGTGATTCCAACACTAACATGATAGGAACCAAAATGACAATGGAGGGATCTAGTCCTGTCCTACAACAAATAGCTCCTCCTAAGTTTAGCCTAAACTAGACAAGAAGTTCAATGAAATCCTCGATTGACTTTGGGAGTGATAAAAATAGAGGAAGAATATCTAAGGCAGACCATTACAAACTCAAGATCGACAATGAAATAGAAAATGGCAAATAGAGGACACTTCTATAATAAGTTATCACAAGTCAGGATGATAGCTAAAACAAAAAATCTCCCCCACCTCAAGGAAGGGGGAGAGGGAAAAACAACAAGTAGTATAAATGAAGATCCTCTCATGGAATGTGAGAGGCCTTAATGGCCTGGTAAAACAAAATATGGTTAAATCATTAAGGAAAATAATTAATCCGACTATAATGTTACTTCAAGAGACAAAAATGGATGAAGGTTAGGCCATTTTTGTGTCCTCTAGAATATGGAAGCATGGGAAGATGGCCTTAAAGCAAGCCAGAGGTGCTTCTGGAGGACTGATGACGATGTGGGACCCCTAAAAAGTGGAAGGAAATGTTATCCAGGCTGAGGAGAGGGTCCTAAGAATTCTCTTCCATGATCTAGATAACAATAGGTCATTGATCACCTTAAATTTTTATGCCCCTAATATTGCTCAATAAAGAGTCTCTGTGGGTTTACCTGACTCATTTGGGTGAAGCATTTTAGGACATTCCTTTTGTGGTAGGAGGAGACTTTAACACTTTTCTATACCCGTCTGATAAAAAATGAGGATCTGGGCTGCCTTTCAGAAGTATGGAGGAGTTCAATTCGTTCGTCAACACAAATGAACTAATAGAAATTAAGTTAAAAGGAGCCAAGTTTACTTGGAGCAACCGACAGGTAGGGCAACATCTAATTTAGGAGAGGCTAGACAGGTTTTTTCTCTTGAAAGAAGCTCTCATGGCCTTTGGAGATTCTTCCCTGTTTTCTTTACCCAAGATCACTTTTGACCATAGTCCTATCCTACTTGAGGTTCCCCAAAGCTCATGCCTCAAGAATCCCTTTCGGTTCAATGCAATGTAGACCAAGCATAAGGACCTCAAGGAAAGAATCATTCAATGGTGGAAGATTGATGGTCACGAAAGCCCTTCCTTCAATATGTCCTAGAAACTAAGGATGGTGAGAGATAACCTCAAAATTTGGAACAAGGTAGTTTTCGATAATCTGTTTAAAAAAAATAAAGAGGTCAGTGATAGACTAACTGTCATCAAAAGGAGCAATTAAAATGGTCAATATGATGAGGTAATCAAATCATATGAAAAACTCTCTTGGCTAAATTCCACAATGTCCTGGCCTATGAGGAAATGTACTGGAGGCAGAAATCTAGAGCATTATGGCTCAAGGATAGGGATTCTAACTCTAAATTCTTCCATGTGACCACTCTTCAAAATAGAAGCAACAATAGAATTTGTGACCTGATCAAGGAAGATGGCTCCACCACTCAAGATGTCCAGGAAATCAAAAATGAAGTTGTGCATTACTTTAGCAATCTCCTAGGAGAAGAAATGCAATGTCAAGCCAATGCAAAAGAATACCTTCTGCGTGCTATTCCTCAAAAAATTGACAATAAAATAAATAGGAAACTCAACGATCCTTTTTCATATGAGGAAATCAGAAAAGCTTTGTTTACCATGGATCCGGATAAAGCACCTGGCCCTGATGGGTTCTCTCCCCAATTTTTCCAAACCTACTGGGACACGATGGGGACAGATGTTTGTTTGGCCATGAGGGAATTTTAGTCTTCCAAACACATTCCTAGAAGCTACAACTCCATGTTTATAGCCTTGATCCCAAAAGGAGTAGCTCCTAAAACTATGGTTTATTATAGACCTGTGAGCTTGTGCAATGTAACATACAAAATTCTCACCAAATTGATAGCAAATAGGATGAAAGATATTCTACCCCTTATCATTGAACAATGTTAGGGAAGCTTAGTCCAAAGGAGATCTATCCTTGATGGGGTCATCATGGTTCATGAAGCCCTTCAATCTGCAAATCAAACCAAGAAAGCATTCTTTGCTTTAAAACTAGATATGAACAAAGTTTTCGACCGCATCAATTGGGAGTTCCTTAAGGCAGTGCTTATTAAATTTGGTTTTAATAACCAATGGGTTAAACTCATTCAATGATGTATCCATAATCCTTGGTTCTCTATGTTAGTAAATGGATCCCCTGTAGGGTACTTTCAAAGTTGTAGGGGTCTAAGACAAGGGGATCATATTAGCCCCATGATATTCATCATTGTGGCCAAAGCACTGGGCAGAACCATCAAAGCAAAATATTCAGTAGGTCTTATATCTAGTATCAAATCCACTTCCTAAACATCCCCTATCACTCACCAAAAATTCATGTATGATACGCTGATGCTCTCTCTTGCATCGGTGGTAGAGACCAAAAGAATAAAATACATCCTTACCCTGTATGAGGAGGCATCTGGTCAGAAGGTCAATTTCACCAAAAGCAAAATATTCGTCCTCAACACTCCCATTCAAAGATAGCTCAGGATTACAGGGATCTTGGTATGTGCCATATCTACTTTGCCAATGTCTTATTTGGGCCTACCTCTCTTCACTGGGGCTCCTTTGGGAGTTATGTGGGACAATGTGATGGAAAGAATCCAGAAGAGGTTAGCAGGCTGGAAAGGTCATTTTTTATCCCAAGCAGGAAAAGCTACCCTGAATATGGCTTTGTTGCAAAGCATTCCTATCTACTTCCTATCAATTTTCAAAGCCCCGACTCGTGTCCTCCAAAATATTGAATAGCTTAAAAAAACTTTTCATGGTCAGGATCGAAAGGAAAGCACAGGATCCACCTAGTTGGGTGGGGCAAAGTGTGCCTTCCCAATGATGGGGGAGGCCTTGGCTTGAGGAGAGATTCCCACCTGAATGCAACCTTGTTAACCAAAAAAGCATGGTGTGTCCTATCAATCCAAGGTAATGAGTGGATAGCCATTGTGAAAATGAAATACCTATAAGGATCTGATTTTTTGAACACTCCTATTTCGATACAAGGATCAGCTTTTTGGAAAGTAATTTTGGCAAGCAAGGAGATAGTTAAGAAAGGCATGAGATGAATAGTTGGGAATGGTACAAGGATCAAATTTTTGGAGGATAGATGGGTGAGGGAGGAGGCCCTTATAACAGACCCCAGGTTAGCAAGAATCGAGCATTTCATTGATGAAAATTTTGGAGCCATGGTTGTAGATTTCCTAAGACAAGAGGGTAATAAGCTGAGGTGGAAGTCTATAAAGGTGCAGGGACTACAAGAAAAATCTAAGGAAATTGAATGTGTGTTATCCCAGTAATTCATTTCTATGATCGTGGATGAGGATCACCTGAGGTGGGTGGCAACTGAAAGTGGGGAATTTTTAGTAAAAATCAGCGTACATATTGCTTCTCGACTATGAGGATCCATCGTTTCTTTCCAAAGTGGTGTGGATTGAAAAGTTGATCCCTAAGCTAGCTCACTTTTCCTGGGCTGCCATTCAAGGAAAAATCCTCACCATATACAACATGATATGAAGAGGTATGATTTTGCCTAACAGGTGTTATTTGTGCAGGAACAGTTGGGAATCGATTCATCACATCTTTCTAGATTTCCCTTGGTCGGTGGCCATCCTAAATGGGGTATTCCAAACCTTTAACATCTCATGGGAAATGCCTATCATGGTTCCTGAGTTGTCCATAAATGGTCATATCCCTTCATTAGTTCCCAGCTAAGGTTCCTATGGAATATTTGCCTCCATCACTATCTATGGTAGATCTGGCTGGAGAGAAACCATAGAGCCTTTAGTGACTCTACTCTTGACCCACTTTTTGTCATTACCAAAATGTTGGCCTTTGCCAAAGAAAATCTCAGCATCCTTCTTCTCTCCAATCCATCTCTCTGCATGAGAAAATCCTTGCTCAATCTCTTGATCTTTCCTTAGATGAGTCCATAGGAGTGTGCAAACCTCATCCAAGGGCAGAGCTTAGATGGATTGCCCTCCTTGTGGATTGGATCAAATTCAATTTTGATGGGGCTGCCAAGGACAATCCTGGTAAAGATGGATTGGTAGGCGTGGTGAGAGACCATCAAGGATAGGTCATGCTAGCCTTTTCTAAAAACCTAGGGATCAAAACCAATAATGAGGCCAAAGCTAGAGCTCTGTGGAGAGGTTTGCATCTGCTCCATGAGGTTCAAGGTAAATGCTATGTGGAAGGGGATTTCTTGAATATTTTCAACCTCCTCAACAACAAAATGAAACCTCCTTGGAGGATAGAGGCCATCATAAATGAAGCAAGGATCCTTGTTGACATGAGGGAAGAATTTTTTGTCCAACATGTGTTCTACGAAGCCAATAAAGCAGCGAATAAACTAGCGAACATAGGGGTCAAGGCTGACGGGCTAATCATGTGGATGAATGAGGTTCTAGGTGCTGTGGAAAATATTATCCAATCAGAAATACTATGAGTGGAACAATGGGGCTATCATGTTGGCAAGTCACTTGTACCTCGAGGATCACCATTGTAAGGTGGAAAAATATCCAAAGTAGAATGCTTTCCTTATTAGCTACGGTTTGGTTGGAATCTTATTAGGAGAAACCCAAGGCCAACTTGGAAACTCATACTCATAGGTGGTGGGACTACGAGGTGGTGGTTTTAGTTCCTAAAAATGACATTTATGCGAGGAGGGTGCACCGTGGGGGGAGGTGCAAGTTTCCAAATGCATTGAGACACGGGCTAACCTTCCTCGAGAGGATTTGGTGTCTTGGGCCTAACCTCCACATCAATACCAAGAAAATGGATCCTATCAGTGGGGTCAAGGCTTACGATGGCATGATACACATGATGATTTGGCATGATTCTCAAGGCAAAGGTGATACATAGGTTGTTTCCAATTTTGGCATAAGTTTTAAGGACTTAGCAATGGGAAGATATGACAAGCGAAGGAACCACCACCTTTTAATCATTCAATATTGGAGTCTTTTTAAGGAAACCATGATTGGAGAGCTTTCAGACAATTTAGAGAGGAATTTGACAGTTACCTTACCAAATATGATCTACATTGAGCCTAGCATGGTGGTCATGGAGCCTGCTGCTTAGGCTATCCTAACCGATAGGCATTTTACCCAATATTTTTATCTATTTTCAGGCACAGAAGATGAAATTACGTTGGTTGTGATGGAAACATGGGAGGATGGTCATGTGGAGATTCGGGGTCACAAATTTATCATTGATGTTCAGCTACTGGTGGAAATTATCGGACAGTCGATCAAGGGTAGGTCAATTCATAGACAAAAGCACCACTGGGAGGTGGAGCTCAAAGAGTTTAAGGATAACCCAAAAATCTACGAGGCAAAGAATGGACTCACAAGGATGGACCTCCTAACTTCCTGGAATGCAGTTATGAATAATGTGCTAGAATTCATCATGACAAAGGACCCTGGTAAAACTTTACTCAGCTTCCATTATGCCTTTGTCAACTTTTTTTGGGATGTTAACCCCATAAGCATTCTCCATTTTTTTATGAACTCCCTGAACCACACCATAACCTCATCCCATAGCAAAAAAGGCTTTTCCATGCCCATGCATCAAGGCCTTCTCAAGGTTATTTACAAATATGTCCTTCTCCATGCTCCTCAACCTGATATCCCTGCCCCTCCTCCTAAGGATCCCTCAATTTTTTGTGGTGAAATTTTGATGGGGTGCAAGAGCCCTACCAAAACCCTCCCCTATCAAGAAACATGAGGGTGATTCAAGCGCTAAGGGAGGCCCAACAAGGAAAAGGTTGAGAATTCATGACCAACCCATTAGGTCTTCCCTAAGGCTAAAAAACAAGCAAGTTCAAGGGAGCAACAAAATCATGGAGATTACGTCTGAATATGAGGGTCCTAACCCTACAATAATGGAATTGAAAAGGTATGTCCTAAACACGGTGGCCAACATCAATCAATAGATGCAAGAATTACAATAGATTTTCACCAAGGTATTCTTCAACAAAGGATACCAAAGCAACAAGTCGGTGGTCTACAACCTGGATACTGACGATAAAAAAGAATACAAAGATGAAAATCAGGAAGAGGAGGTCAATGAGGAGGACTAGGGTCTTCCTTCGATTGGCCTGTCCTGTGTTTTGATGTTCTGAGTATGTTTTGTTGTATTGGCAGTGGTAGTGCCTTTTTGTTTCCTATGGTCTTATGGGTGATCTCCTGTGTGTAGTGTGGTTGCTTGGGGTAGTTAGGGTCCTGCTTGGACCTATGTCTCTTTTTGTTAAGGGGGATTTTGACTATGGTGGGTAGTCTGGTCTGGTTCTTATGGTTTTTGGCTAGGTAGTAGCATAAGGTTAGAGGACAGAGGTTCCTCAGTTTGGTTCCTGGTGGGGTTCCTCAGCCATGGGCTGATTTTTGTAAATCGGTTTTGGGTCAACCTTTAAAACCCGGTTTAATGAAAGACTTTATTCACCAAAAAAAAATAAGGTGTTAAAATGTTTATTTTTTATTCTTGCAAAACTTGTACAAAATCAACCAAAATTGAACTACATTTTTTACAAAAAGCATTTCAAAACATTAGGGATTCATAAGGCTTGATATTAGGAAGTTTTGAAATGGCATATAATAAATTATTCCTAGAAGAATATTAACTTCTCAAGGGTCCAAATTATTTTTCTTGGAAGATTAAAGTGAAAGCAATTTTAGTATATGAAAAACTTTGGGATGTTGTCAAAGGTAAAACATAGAAACCTATCACAAGAGAAACAAAAATCCTAAATTTTGAAGAAAATGATTCAAATACCTTAATGATAATAACTTTTGCTATCACTGATGAGATTCAACCATATATAAATTCAGACAAAACATATTTAGATGCATGGATAAGCCTAGAAAGAATATTTTAAGGAAAGAATAAGGCAACTATTCTTCATTTGAAAACTCAACTTCACTCATTGAAAATGAATAGTGGAGAGAGCATAGAACTGTTCCTAAGGAATGTAGTAGATATCAAAGGAAAATTGTTAACCTTAGGTGAAACAGTTAAGGATGATCTTCTTACTCAAGTAACCATGAGAGCACTTCAAGACATCTATAAGTATTTGGTAACATCTTTGCAAGTCCTAAGTAAAGATACATCTTTTGATTATTTAGTAAATATACTTCAAGAATATGAAGTAGAAAGTACTTTGAAAGATGAAATGACTAACACTGCATTGGCCTCAAAAGATAATCCATAGGGAAATATTTCTTCTTCAACAAGAGGATAAAAAATATGGTATTTACATATCTACAGAAAGAAAGGACACAATACCAGCTATTGCAGATATAATCCCAAAAATTAGAACCATAGAAATCAAACAAATTATGGGAATCAATTTGAGCCATGACAATACCAAAGGAACACTCATCAACAATAGTTTTAGTGACCTAGAAAATATCCTCAACTTGAATATCAAAATAAAAATTAGAAAGGTCACCTGGTTTAGAGGATAGAAGAATTTGAAAAATGCAAGAATGCATAGAGGATTTTAAAATGAAAGCCCTATCAACACATGGAAAATACTATAGAAACACTAACTATTTTCTTGAATAGGTTACAAAGAATGCAAAGGAAGAAGGCTATGATGATCAATCAGAAGAAGATGAAGAAAGTCCATATTGAAGACTAAATCCTTTAATACCCAAATAATGTAATACAAGGGGGTGTTGGAAATAGTGTCTATTCCATCATTTAGGTTATGTAAATGCATCCTCCAATATACATATCTAGATTAATTCATGTGCAAGTTATCTAGTTACTTCATGCAATGTAATAAGTGGACAAGTGTCAATGTGCAAGTTGTACATGTACAAGTTGTCCTATGCACAGCTAGATAGAGTGTTGGCCAAGCATCCTATTTTGCTTATATAAGGATGGCCTCTTAGATAGATATATAAGACAGTCTAGGGACATACTCAGATAGCGTAGGTTAGTGGATAGTGTAGTTCTATATTCCACATCATTTATTGATGATGGATATGATGTAGATCTATAGCTTTGTTAATGGAGTGCTCACTTCTTCCATATCTACATTGTAATATTTTATATGATTTGTATTTTAGCATACTTCAGTCATCTAGCAGATTTAATTTTTTTCATGTTATTCAACATCTTGTGATTGTTATATCTCATGGCTCATTCATCAAAATATAACACAACTTATACATTTCGTTAGACTCATCACAATAGCTATAAGCAATATATCGTAACACATTGTCTATATCCTTAATTATCAAACAATTAGGCCAAAATTCTACCTTTTTTTTGTATAAGTAATATGATAAATAATTTAGGTTAGGAAAAACATTAGAGACATGAATTACCTCATAAAAATAATAATATACAATGTTGATTTATCCATATCCTACAACCTACATTGAATAGTCATATCCAATATTAATAAAAACTGCTAAATATGATTTGTTGTATCCTTGTAGGAGATGTTTGTGCTTCATTATATTTAGTTGACCCTAATTCTACAATCCACTCATTTAAATGTGTATTTCCATTAATTTGAATGAACAACCAGATGAACTTGTGATTTTTCTCCATCAAAGCTATTTGTGCCTTGTGCATAGAAGAGATTACCATTAGCACACCACTTTCTTGCTACTTCCTCAAGATTCTTGATGTGAATCTAATAAAATATTTCTTTATGACCTTACTTCTTACAAAAATCACATGTTGGATTTTTGAAGGGCTTATTATCATTCTATTTTGGATTCTTTTCATTTTAATATTTGGTAAAAGCTTCCTTTAGATAAGCCTAATTAAACATAAAATTTCTCATATGTCTTTGTTTGCTAGACTAATGGTGCAAAAAGTTTTAGAAATAGAGTATATTACATCATTTGGGTCATGTAAATGTATTTTCCAAGGTACATACTTAGGACATTAGATTACTTTAGGGGGAATTTATCTAGTTCAAGCAATGTAATAAATGCAAAAGTATCAATGTGCAAGCTACATATGTACAAGTTGTCCCTTGCACAACTAGGTAGAGTGTTGGCCAAGGAATCTATCTTACCTATATAAGAAAGGCCTCATTGTAATACATAGATATAGATATAGACATAGAGAGAATAGATGATATAATAGCTTAGAGGTTAGTACAATTATGTGTGGATCACCATCCAGTGGTGATGAGTGTAATGTAGTTCAGTAGCTTTATTAATGGAGTGTTCATTTCCTTCATAGCTATATTTTATTCATTTATATCATTTATATTTGTTGCATATCTCAGTCATGTAGCAGATTTACCTTTTTTCATATTATTCTACGTCTCATGATTATTATCTCCCTATGGTTATTACATAAAAATCTAATAGTGGTATAAGAGCCACAATATATCTAGTCTAAGTAGATCAAAATGGAAACCATCATTGCCATTGAGCCTGAGTGTTTTTTCAACCTGATGCACCACTAGAGCAATAACTATAAAAATATCTCAGAAGAATCTGGGTGGTAGAATTAGGAAGAGTCACAAGTGAGGATTGAAATAATTATTAGTTCCAAAAAATACTGAGATTGCATTTGGCTAGAGTCTTTCCAAAAAGTTATAGGAAAAACTTGTGAAGACTAGGACTCAACATTCAATCCACTATATTGATAGATCATCTAGTGAAGATCATCCAAGATATCTGGAACTTGCTAACTATTGCCCAAATTTTATTTTGTTGTATATAATTAATTATTAAAGGATTGGTACTCCTCCTACAATAGAAAGATAGGAGACTCCAACTTCATTGCCCAAATGTACCCTAATAGTGCAGATATTAATTCCTTGTACAAGAGAAGAACACTACAAAAGAAGAATTCTATAGAAGAGTTATGGTTAATTTAGGAGACTAAAGATCTCCATTTCCCAATTTTAAAACTTCATAGTTGAATAACGGGCCATATAATCCTTTATTAAAAAAGGCTATAGAAGCCTTGAAGAATAATCTACAAAATTCTTGATACTGAAAAGACCATAGAAGCCTTGATATTGAAAAGGCCACAAAAGCCCTGATACTAAAAAGACCATAGAAGCCTTGATACTGAAAATACCATAGAAGCCTTGATACTAAAAAAGGCTCCAAAATCCTTGATACTAAAGAAGAATTTGAAAAGAATATATTATTCAAAAGCTAATTAAGATTTTAGTACTAATATTTTTGTTGCAATGAAAGAAGATTTAGTGAGTTGGAAAACTTCCTACAAGAAATTCAGGAAGAGTATCTTCTTCAAAATCAATTCAGCACTTGAAGCAAAAGGGATCAAGAGAAGATATCATTGAAGGACTTATAGACTTAGAATAAGAATAAGGATTAGGAGAGTCCTGCTCGAATCTAGAAGTAGTAGAATCAAATATCCAAAAGTAGATATCACTGCCAACACTTCCAAAAGTAGAAGGTTGAAGAGATATTAAGGGAAAACCAGTAGAATCTACAAGATCAAAGACCTTGGAAAGGTCCCATAGAGCATCTAGTAAAAGGCTAGAAGAGCCTTATTGAAGAAATCATCAAAGGATAACTCACTAGAGAAATCCACTACCAAGGAGAAGCTCCTGATAGTGAAGGACTTGGGACAATTGTCACCATCCGATAATAAGCCCAAGAGAAGGTGAATTTGGCAAGAAGTTCCAAATATGAGAAGAATAATTTGGTAAGGAGTTCCAAATCCTAAAATAATAATCCAGTGAAATACCTCAAGACATTTTAAATCTTGAGAAGAAGATCCTACTTGAAGTTAAAATTTGATAAGAAGACTTTAAGATAGAAGAAGCTCACCAAATCTAGGAGATTTAAATATTACCTCTCATAGTAAGAAGGCATCGCTTTAGAGACAAATACTTCTACAAATATACAATAGAAGAAGGATACCACAAGATGAGGACAAGCCACCAAATATTAGGAGCATGAAATAAATTTGAGACCATCTTTTGGTGAAGAAGGGGTTGCTCAAGACAATATAAAAAAAGTTTCAAGATCCTACTCAAAGTAGCAACTTTCTGATCTTAGAAACCAATATCCACATACTCTATAGAAGTGGAAAAAGAGCTATAGAATATTTTGAAAAGATATGCAACTATAGGTGCTAGCTAACTTATTAATCGGATTACTTTTCAGATTCATTAGAGGACCTTATTTAGATTAAAATTGCAAGATGGGAAAGTAGAATTATAGTCTTCAAAAGTGCAAAAATAAAAGGTTCATTTTCACATTAGGGTTTGATTATATTTTAGAGTTATATATTAATTACATATCTTCTACTTAAAAAAAAAAAGAGAAAAATAATACTTGATCCTACAATTGTATTTGTAGTGAAAGGTTACAATAAAATTATTAAGTTCTTTTTTAAGATATTAGTGAAGCAATAAGGTGAGATTTTTGTTTCAATAAAAAGGTGCATTGTTAAGCACTATAATATTTGATTTGTTAACTAGTTATCTCAATTAATTTGTGTTGTTGAAAGCATAAAAATTAGTACAAAATTTGCAGCACTTTCATGGCCTATAGAAGCAACTATTGTAAGGAAAATGTGAAGAAGAAAACCACCATTAACGCCCTTGAAGGAAGCCTCAAATCGATACCTTGGAATTATGAAGATTAAATGAAACTATAAAGGGTTCATTTCAATGTAGAGAGCAGGAATTCCTATTCAAAATCAGCATTAGCTCAGATCATCTATCATCCAAGAAAAGGGAAAAAAATATTTTGTAAAAACTTTTCATTTTGATACAAAAACTATATGTTACAAAAGCATCACTTTTTTCTTTTGGAAGGAAAAAAGTACTATCTATAGGGGGTATCAAGGACATTTTATCTAGCAAGAGAAAGGAGCCACTGAAGTGCCCATATGTCCAAGGAATCAAGGTGTTTACAAACATCATTTTTCGATCTTCAAATCAAGCCCTGGAAGAGTATGTATCACCTACAACATTGGAAGCATAAAAAGGAGCCAAAAATAAGCCAAATATTATGTAGAAGGGAAACCTACAAGAAATAAATGATCTACGTAAGAGGAGCATTATCAATTTCAAGAAAAATAGAAGCATTCAACTATTGTAAAAATGAACCAGCAACAAGGGAAAAAGGTAGTGCTATATCCAAGGTGAGCGTATGCCATTGAAGACTAAAAGGAGCTACCATAGGACCACTATGGAGGAGTGCGAAATATACAAGATCCAATATGTAGAAGCATCCAAGGATGCTGAGATATTACTTGCATTTCAAAAAACAAGGCAAGTTTATATATAAGGTAAGATAAATGCTCCAAGAAATGTTACAAGGGAGGCTTACATGCATTAGTCATGAGTTCCACTTGGCATAGATTCCCTAGACTCTCCAACATATGTGAATACTAAAGCACTCACAAAAAATACATTACACATGCTTGGGAGGAGTTACAAATCTTGGATGTTACCACTAACCTCATCATTGCAAGGTTTGCATTGAAGACATCTACAAAAAAACATTTTAGGTGACACTTGTCACAAAGTGCAAGAAGCTCATTATATTTAAGGCACCAAGGAGGTCAAACTAATAGAAGGCAATACATAGCTCATTTGGAAGGAGAAGACTACTTTCCATCCATAAACCATTCAAATGTGTAAGAAGTGCATTTCAAGCATTGTCAAAAACTAGCACCAGAAGGAGAAAGTGCATTACAAGGAGGAGAAGGAGCACCATACGAGGGAGAAGAAAGTGTAGGTCAAAGGAGATTTTGACTCCCAAAGCACTTACATTATAACATTGAATACATTATAAATCATCTTCATTGATTCCAACACCAAAGGTAACCTTGATATTGCTATTATATCCAATCAGAAAAAGTGTCGAACAGTGAGGAGATTTAGCATCCAAAGGTAAGGTTTAATCCCATTTTATTATTACTTTTATTTTTGGAGATATAAGGGTTATAATATAAGGTTAAAACTTATATTTTAGAATCAAAAGCTATAAGGGATAACTTATCAAATTAAAATAATATTTGCAATTTAACCTAAGAGAAATAAAGAATTCTACATGGATTAAATTCTTTAATATTTTTTAAATATTATTAATTTTCTAATTTTCCAAATTTGGGAGTGATAAGGGTTACAATATCAAACTAGGATTTTGGAAATTAGAAACACTTGAATAAAATCCTAAGGGTTAAAAAATAGGTTATTAAATATTATTTGTTAAGGTTGGAAATTTATAATTTACTTGTCTCAAAATTTCTAAAAAGGGACAAAAGAAATCCAACATTAAAACCTCTTCAAAATTGTAAAAGTGCTTAGTTCAATTAGGAGTAATAAGGTGTTAGAAAAGTTGATTTTTGATCTTTATAAAACTATGCAAAATCAACCATTAATTGAACTCTATTTTACAAAAGCACTATATTATATTCCAAAATAATTAGGGAGTCATAAGGACTTCTATAAAACTTGATAATAATAGCTATCAAATATTATCAAATTGGGAAGATATAAGCTTTCTTGAAAACCTAAAATTAGGTGTTCATACTCTCATTACAAGGGAGACATAAGGAAGCCTACAAACCTAAGGATTATTAAAGGTTTCATCAAATCAAGTTTATATACTTCAATTAAGAATCGCATATCCTAAAAATAGGGAGCTATAAGAAATACTGCAATCCTATCTCATTTATTCAAATTTAACCTCTTCAAATGGGTAAAGCAATGTCATAAAATAAATGTAAAACTTGCTCTAATAGGAACCAATTCATAAATCATGAACACATGGGGTATATTAACTCAGGAGCCAGTCATCATATGACAAAAAATATACAATGGTTTGACTATCTTGAAGTTGCTAAATATTACAGACTAAGAATTCCAGACAATCAAACTTATCCTATACATGGATATGGACGTGTAACACCCAATAAATCATTTCCAAATATTCTACTATAAAAAGTATTGTATGTTCTTGGATTAACATTCAATGTCATTTCAGTAAGCAAGCTAGTAGAAAGAAACTATATGATTAACTTTGGATATATGGATGGGATCAATACATGTCTTATTATGAATCAAGATGGAATAAAAGCAACAGGTTCAATCCATGAAAATACATACATCCTAGAATCAATGGAAATATCACAATATTATGTGTTGTTTCAAAATAATACTAACATATTTATAGAGGAACAGGTTGAAGAAAATGAAGAATCGGTACACCAAAAATGCAAGCACAAAAGGATCAAAAATAAAAAATATGAGATGACAATTGCACCATGCTCTACTCATTTATCAACAATCATAACCAAATGGAGATACTTGCAAAGATAACTATAAATGTGGCTGGATAGAAGATAAGGATGATGAATCTAAACAAGCCAAATATCATCCAATGAAATAAGAATATATAGCTTCAGCTATAGCTTACTCTGCATCATATGAAGACACAAAATACTTGCTGAACCTAATTACAAAGAATGTAGAAGAAGAGTACAAAGCTCAAGATGAATAAGAAGAAGATTCATATTGAATACTAAAGTCTTCAATACCCAAATAATGTAATACATGGGGGTGTTATAAATAGAGAATATTACATTATTTGGGTCATCTAAATGTATCTTCCAAGGCACATACTTAGGACATTATATTACTTTAGGGGAAAGTTATCTAGTTACTTCATGCAATGTAATAAATGCACAAGTGTCAATGTGCAATCTGTATATGTGCAAGTTGTCCCTTGCATAGCTAGGTAAAGTGTTGGCCAAGGAATCTATTTTTCCTATATAAGAAAAGACTTATTGTAATACATAGATATAGACATAGACATAGAGATACTCGAGAACATAGTATCTTAGAGGTTAGTACAGTTATGTGTGGATCACCATCCAATGGTGATGGATGCAATGTAGTTCAGTAGCTTTAATAATGGAGTGTTCATTTCCTCCATAGCTACATTCTATTCATTTATATCATTTCTATCTGTTGCATATCTCAGTCATCTAGTAGATTTCATTTCTTTCATTTTGTTATGCATCTTGTGATTTTTATATCCCTGTAGCCATTACATCAAAAGCTAACAAAAATTACTTGAATACTTCTTCAATAAAGAGAATTTAGGAAGCACATGTGAAGCTTATAAAAAACAATTGCAATTATATTATATGTATTTAAAATATTATTAAATTAGCATATTAATTTTATTTTCTTTCTCCATAGTTTCTTATTCTTCACCTTGCTCCTTATGTAGTCCTCTATAGTCTAGATATCTAGCATTTTTTTAAAGTGAAAAACCCCTTGTGGGGCTGCCTTGGTCTAAGAGACCATGACCAAGGGGTTCTACACCATCAAAGTCACCCGGGTTTCATGCCCAACCCTGTCCACACCAACATTATCAATTGGATTTTGGGTACCCAATTCAACTTTTTGGTAGGGTGGAGATTTGATCCTGGGACCTCCCTTGGAGGATTGCCCTCTTCTCTCCAACTCACCTACAACACCTAGGTATATCTAGAAATTTTTTAAAATCACTAAATTACTTATCAATAATGTTAAATGAGTTCATCAATAAGTTTGCAATCTCATCCTTTAACCCATTGGTTTGTGTAGAACCAATACAATCACACAATCCTTAAAATTTGTAAGCAATATTTTTGGGTCTATGGTGCTACTAAAATATGTGGCATACACATTTTTAACATTAAGGGCTATAACACCATGAGACTCATCCTTCTTAACCTAGTATATTTAAATTATTTTTTCAATATCAATAACATAATATTGATAATTCACATATTGAGTAATCCCTTGATCCAAAGCAAAGCTTCAATCTTGATTTTCTAGGTAGCATACTTTAGACCACTTAATAAGGGCACATGGTGATCTATGACCGTCCTCCAAAAATATAAAATCTTACATGTAGTTGTGACTAGAAACACCATTACCAATGTATATATCTTCAAAAATCATGCAATTTTAAATAAATGATCTTCAAACACTTTTGTAAGTAAAATATATGGCCCTAAAAAATTTGACCCAAAAATTGCATAAAATACCTCCAAAACCTTTGAATATTTTAAAATTGTTAGTAACCACAGTGAATTAGAGGCCATCATATCACTAGATGATTTGTTGAGGGATTTCCAAGCATGTTCTAACTAAATAGCATACTAATAGATTGCATAAAACCACTTGTCATGAGTAGAGGATGACCATCTATGTAGTAACTATGCAAGCCATAGGATAGAGTGCCAATAAACTAGAATGTGTCACTTGTCACATTAATTGGATCTTCAATTTATAAACCATATTGTTCCACTTGTCACATATTTATTAACTCTAAAATTTATGTTTTGCCATGTCTACTTCTTACTATGAAAACTTTTCAAGTTTGATGAGTTGGTAGCATCTGATTGGTCGATATTATATTTGTATGGGTCAAGTGATGCACATACTACCACATCATCTATCATGTGCCTTTCCATGTTGACTATCTATAAATCTACCATGTCAATATCTATATCATTTTCCATGTGTCATGCCACCTCATCCACCATGCCAGCTATATAAATTGCCACATTAGTTGTATGGATGGCCACCTCACCTACATGTATCATGCTACCTAACCTATGACATCAACTATATGGACTACCACATTAACTATATGGGTTGCCATATTTAATGCCATATCTTCTCTATAGATTGTATAGAATACCACATCATCGTGTGTCATAATATCATCATGTTAGCATATTCCATGTTAATGTGTGGCATATCATCATGTGTCATGCTAGCATGTGACATGCCGACATGTATGATTTGAAAATAGTTATAATTATTAGGTGTCATATCATTACATATTTCCATATCATCAAATTATGTCATGCTTATATCATCAACTCATAAAAGGAAATGGAATTTGAGGGTTTGAACCAATGACCTCACTCATTCAATGTCTTAGTATGGGCTTTGGTATCATCATTCCTAAGGATCCTCTTGGGAGATAAATGGCAACCAAAATAATTGATTTAAGCCTACAAAAAAGGTGCCACTACCCACTTGTTCATGTAATGTCAATTCACATCATGCTAACATGCACATATCTATATGATTTTTTCCTACCATTTCCTCCATATGATATTTCAAGGAATATTCTAAATATTTGAATATAAGCTTTTGCATTTTGGAGGGAAAATGCACAAATATTTGAGGTTTGAAAAATAGTTTCTAGAGGTAGTTTGGAAAAAAGTGTTGACCTAGCACACCAGTTAAAATGTTGTAAGGAATCTAAAAATTCTAATAGTTTGTTTTTATATATTTTGGTTTTCCCTACACAATATTTTTTCAAACACAACTAATTAGGACATCCTCTCATGCCTATGCAACAAAAAAATATTAAATATTTTAGAAACTTTGTCAAGTGGATTAAATGTATTTGTTAAGAACATTCTCAATAAAATCAGCACATTCACAAAATTAGTGCAACAAAATAGAAATTCATGAAACATAATATATTGCAATACAAAATATAAGTGCAAAAATGAAATAATCTCACAAAATAACTTTGAATTGTAGGCCACTTTTAGGGAGAAACCTCCTTCAATAATTTAATTCAATTATGCAAAAATATACATTCATTCCTACCCCTCATGGTTTTAAAGACTTCATCTCTCTACCTAATTCTCAAGGTTGTATTACATGCAAAATGCCACCCAAGCTATTATATTCTACCAACAAAATAGTTACATTCTTCATAATATTTACATAAAATGGCACCACTTGTCTAAGTGCTTCTAGTGCCATAAAGTATTACATAATATATCTAAAAAACATAATCATGGGTGTCTCCCACATCAAGCAAGGGTTATTACATGATAGTGTTAGGATGGGATCCTAATGTGCCCTTATCCTTAAAAAAGCTTTGTCCTCAAAGCTAAATATGAGAAAAATAATGTTGAAACTATTGAAAGGGTTCCCACATGGCATCTTCAAGTTGTAAGCCATGCCATTGGACAAGAACATTAGTGATGACACAATGACAAAGGGTGCATGATATTTGATCAAGAATGCATTCAAGTTCAATAATTATAGAGCTTTCATCATCCAACTTTAGTAGTGTGGATTGCACCTAGACTTTGTTATTGATAACCTTTTTGAGAGAGAAAACATGGAAGACTAGATGAATTTTGGAAGTGGTTAGAAGGGCTAGTTTGTATATTGTCGACCTAATCCTTTGTAATACCTAATAAGGACCATAGTATATTATGGCCAATTTTTGACATCCACAAATCTAGAGAGAGGATTGTTTTTATGACTATAAGTGAAGAAAAACCATGTCCCCAACATCAAAGCTATGTTTAAAGCAATTTTGATTAGTTTTTTGTTTCATTCTATTCTGAGCTAAGTCAAGATTGACCTTAAGTTGTTGAAGAAGTGAATTATACTGGAAAAGAGTGGAATCCCTAGCTTGAACCTTGAAACTTTCTAGAATTTAAGAGGATGGTGTTGGTGGAGAATGACCATAGACTACTTCAAATGGGATCATATTAGTAGTAGTATGATATGTTTTGTTATACCACCATTTGGTCAAAGGAATCCAATTGTACTAGTGTGTAGGATGTTCAAAGGTGAAGCAAAAAAAGTATGTTTCCAAGTATTTATTTATAATTTTAGTTTAGCCATTAGTTTGAGTGTGAAAATCCAAACTCATCTTGAGTTGGATTCCCTACAACTTGAACAATTCCTACCCAAAAAAGACTAGTAAAAGTAGGATCCCTATAAAATATAATAGATTTAGGAATTCCATGGAGATAAAATATGGAGTCTAGAAAGACTTGGGAAACAACAGAGGTGACTTAGGGGTGGGATAGGGAGTAGAAATGAGCATACTTCATGAGACAATCCACCACCACCAAAATAACTAATTTTTTGCTAGATTTAGGTAACCCTTCAATGAAATCCATAGAGATATTTGTCCATGCTTGTTCAATAATTGGTAATAGTTGAAGGGTACTAAGGGAACACACATTCAACTACAAAATTATGAATATCCCTTTTCATTCCCTTTTAAAAAAGTATTCTTGTTCCTTTCATAGGTTTTGAGAAACCTTGAATGGCTGGCTATTGGGGATGTATGCATCTCTTGTAGGATGAGGTATTTTATTTATGAATATTTGGGAATGAAAATATGGTAATAATATCATAAATATTGACCATCCCAAGTATAACCAGGGCATGAATTAGGAACTACTTGGGTTTGTCAACTAAAGTTTGCAAAGATTCCTTTATCAACTCTTCTCGAAGATGATGAATCCATTGAGGAAAATATGTGGATATAACATGTAGTATTTCTTGCAAAGAATTTGCCACCATGTTTTCCTTACCCTTATTATAGGTGATGTAATAGTCATAACCCAAGAATTATTAAACCCACCTTTGTTGTTCCAAAGTGTCCACCCTTTATTCTAAGAAATATTTGAGACTTTGATGATCAGTCTTGATGGGAAAATATATCCCAATGAGATACAATAATAAATGACTTATAGCATATAAATGGTAAGCATTTATTTTTCATAAGTAGACTTCTCCAAATTCTTGCCTAAGAGTGTTCTACTAGTGAAGGCCAAAGATATACCTTCTTGTAGTAAAATTGCCCCAATGTCATTGCCAAACACATCACTTTCAATGATAAAAGGTCTAGAGAAATTAGACATTGCTAACATGAGGGTATTGGTCATGGCATGATTTAACTCTACAAAAGCCTTCTTTGTAGGTTTTGACCATATAAAATAATTCTTCATCAATATGGTTTTCAAGGGAGTTGCTATCTTTCCATAATTCTTCACAAATTTTTGGTAATATCTTGTAAGTTCTAAAAGTCCATGAAGTCCCTTTATGGTATGAGGCTTAGTAAAACCTTAAAAATATTGAATATTTTTGGGATCAACATGAACTCCATCCTTAGTGATGATGTAAACCAAGTATTCAACCTCTTTTTATCCAAAATAACATTTGAACCTATTTGCATAGAGCTAATTGTTAGACAAAATTTGTAGTGTTTGAGCTAGGTGTTGAACATGTTCTTCCCATGAATGATTGTAAATCAATATATCATAAAAGAAAACTAAAATAAATTTATGAAGGAAATATCAAAAAATGGATTCATAAAACTCTCAAAGGTGGAAGGTGATTTGGTTAATCCAAATGGTATAACCAAGAATTCATAATGCCCTTCATGATTTCTTAAAGTCATTTTTTGAATATCCTCATCCTTGATTCATATTTGATGATACCTTGAAAGCAAATCCAACTTGGAAAAATATTAAGTCCCATGAAACTCATCTAACAATTCATCAATCACCAAAATAGGGAATTTATCTTTAATAGTGATTTTATTGAGGTCTTGATAATCCACACACAAGCACCAAGATCCATCATTTTTTTGTACCAAAAACACTAGTGAAAAATAGGAACTAACATTGGGATGAATAACCCTTGCAACACAAAAAATTTTGAACCATTTTCTCAATTTTTTATTTTTGAGCATAGGGATACCATTAGGGATAGACATTTGGGAGAAGACTACCAGTAAAAGGCTGAATTGCATGGTCGTGAGAATGACAAGGAGGTAGTCCTTTAGGTTCCTCAAAAATTTGATCATATTTATTCAATAAACCCTATAATGACTCTGGATGGTCTCCTCTTAGAAGCATCTATAGCAAAAATTTGTGCCACCACTCCATGAGAATAATTTTTTTTTTTAATTCATATTATGGGTGGAAATAAATTGAGCAGTACTAGCTTTCATGTCGTGTAAAGTGTATGTGGTCCCTGCTTGGCTAAATTTCATCCATAACTCGAAAAAAATCCATAAACCTAGACCTAATATCTACATCCATTATGCTCCTAAAATAATATCACACCCACCTAATGGTAAGGTAAACATATCTATCTTAAGATTATATTCTCCAATTTGGAGTTTGACATTATGATACTTTCTTTTGCATGGTAGGGTGCCTCCATTAGCAATCATAACTTCAAAGGAATTACATGTAGTAATGTAATAGTTCTCTTGTTTGGCCATACGTGGATCAATAAAGTTATGTGTACTTCTTGAGTTAATAAGAATGGACCCTTTATCCCTTGAAGTATTCGATCACTTTCACCAATTGGGAAGTTGATATTCCTGCTAAAGCATGCGCTAAGATTTTTAGTTGGGATTCCTATAGAACTATTTTCTATTTTTTTGCCTCTTGATGATCCTCTTATTCCTCTAAAGATTATACGGGTGGTACCTCATCAATATCAAGTAGATACAATTTTTTACACACATACTTATACCCTAGGGAATACTTATCATCACAAATATAGCATAGCCCTTGGGTATTTCTATTTTCCATCTCTTCTCAAGATAGTTTTTTGATGGTAGGAGATTTTTTTATAGGATTTGACACAGGCTTGGATGGAAAAGGTGGCTAAGATTGAGGAAGTTTGGGGGTGTGACTGAGCCTTAAATTTTTATTTCATCAATCTAGCCAAAGCTATTGCCTATTGCAATATTTAAGGCTTTTAAAATTTTAACCTCATCCTTAATGTCATCCTTCAAACCACTCACAAAATAACTCTAAGAGAAGTTGGCACTTAAACCAATGGTATGATTGGTTAGTTTTTCAAACTAATTTTGGTATTCTTGAATGGTTGAAGATTATCTAAGTTTATAAATGGCTCCTATAAAATCTTCAAACTCACTAGGACTAAAACAAATGCGAAGGTGTTGATCAAATTCAAGCCAAGTAATACTAGGATGGGCCTTTTTGAGCCACTAAAATCGATGTAGTGCATCTAATTCAAAATTTAAAAAGGCAATTGTCAAGCGTATGTATTATGGAACATTATGAAGACTAAAATATTTTTCTACCCTACAAATCCATCCCTTGATATCCTTTCCATAAAATTTTAGAAAGTCTAATTTGGATAGCTTAAATCCAAAATTTTAAATTATTATATAGGGGAATCGACAACGTCTCCATCATTTTATACTTGTGGGTATAGTTTCAAATCCAAAAAGCTACTATACCCCAAACTCACCTTAGTATAATTTTACTCTAAGTGAAGGGGACCCCATAAGGGCTTAGGTTTAGAACCACTACCCTCAAGTTGGAAAATATTTAGTAGAAATTTTTCATTCTACTACCTCTTCCCTAGCTTAAAACCATTGTTATTGGGAATGTCCAATTGATGATGGCTAGTTCCTTCAACCTTTTTATTATGATGACCAATTATTTCATGTGGAAGGTGATTAGTAGAAAAAACAACTATCCAGTTCTTCAATTTTTTCTTTTAGTTTTGCCTTCATTTCCCTCTATCCTGACAACAAAATTCATGGACTCTTAGAAATATTTGAGTTATAAACATATTTGGTTTAATTTATCACCTAATTGGTCCCCTAGCTATTTTCCCCAATATTCCACTTTCATAGAAATTTTTACCTCTAATTCTTTTGTTGCTTTTGTTGTTCCCAAGTACCTGAATCCATGTTCTAGGATTTGTGACCTATTGATGATACTAAAAATAGAAGTTTGATTTTAGGGGTTATTATTTTTAGTAAGGATCCCAAAAAATGGCTTGGGTGTTATATATCAAAATGATTAGCTCAAAAAATGATCATAATGGACTAGGTCCCACGATAATATTTTTCAACACCCCTAAAAAAGTACATGGATGCTATAGACCAAACTAATCAATTTGATGAGACGATCACAATACGCTATATGCCACAACACTAGTTTTGGGCAGCCCAAAAAAAAATTAATACAGGGTGTTGTCTTCAAGTGTTGTTGATTTTCCTCGTGGAGACTTGTTTTTCTCAAAAAATTGGTTTCTTGTTGGCCAACCTCTTATGATACTCCACATTGTTTGTTCTGACTACTGATATTGTTTTATCAATACTAACAATGTTCTATCAATTATTAGGTATGAATTTGTCATAGACTAGTTCCTATCTATTGTGAATTCTAACTGTCATATGCAACTATTACTGATACTAACAACTGACAACTCTGTCTTGACTATTACTAACTATGACTAAATATACTTGACTATTACTGATACTAACAACTTTATCCTCACTATTTTGTGAATTCAATTGTTTTTATCTTTATTGTTATGTCCCTCTATAACTCTTTCATTTATTTCATGCAATAATTTTGGGATAGGAAAGTCTCCTATGTATACTCAATTTATATGGTAGGATTTTGGTTACAGTTTTAATATTCAATAAAACTAGATTTTGTTGTAATTTTAACATTTAACACAATAGAGTACTCTAATCCAAGGTGTATGTACTACCCATATGCCCTATTTTATACCATAGTGATGAATGATACTACTCAGAATAATATTTTAGACCACTAATGAAGGAGGATTCCATGCATACCCTTAAGCACACTACCTACCTCTTTGACAGTGTGGAAGGGTGATATTTTTGGATGTTGTGTTTGGTGTACTATGGATAACACAAGGCCAAAAAAAATCCTAGAGCTAAAGGTTTCTCCTAATCATAGGGGGTCTCCCAATATACCTAAAGATACGTGGGAGCTCAATTCCATAGATGGGTATCATTTGAGGCTTCGGTATTAGAGCCTAATCACCTCTCACTTCATTAGATGCTTTATGGGTAATTTATCTTAGCCAATAACAACATCTTCTTCATGATATTTTAAAACCTCCAACACAGGGTTTTTAACCTAATAAAATAATACAGGAAACAAAGGCCATATTTTTTTAATAATAAAACTAGCAAAAAACAAAAACATGAAATATTATACCTAACAGTAAAAAAGGAAAAAACTATCATAGTCACAATAGAATATGACCTTAGAAAGCACTCTGATACCACTTTTTAAGAACCTTCTCATTAAAATTAGCACATTCACAAAGACATTGTAATAAAACAGAAATTCATGAAACACAAGATATTGCAATACGAAATACAAGTGCAAAAATGAAACAATCTCACAAAATAACTCAAAATCCTAGGCCACTTCAAGGGGGCAACCTCCTTCAATATTTTCATTCAATTATGCAAAATATACATTCATTCCTATCCCTCATAGTTTTAAATACTTCATCTCTCTACCTAACGCTCAAGGTTGGCCTACATGTAAAATGCCACCCGAGCTAGAATTTTCTACCAATAAAATAGTTACATTCTTGATAAAAATTACATAAAATGGTGTCACTTGTCTAGGTGTTTATAGTGCCATAAACTATTACAAAATATTACATAATATCATTACAAAAAATTATCATGGGTGTCCCCCATGTCAAGCAAGGGTTATTACATCATAGTGTTAGGATGGGGTCCTAACAGTATTTTCTAAGCATGGAAGCCTATCCATGGCTTCTTTAGCACTAGCGATATGTCTCAAATTTTTTAGCCTCTCATTTTCTTCTTTCATGCCAACCAAGTAGTTTGTCATTTTATTTATATTACTATTTGATATAATAATTTGAAAGGGAAAAGAAAATGTTTTTTTTAAGTTCATAAAATATGAATAAGGTTTTCAAAAGCATTGAAAAACTAAATTCTAAAACTATGTCATCCATCTAGTTAGAAATAATAAAAAAATCATAAGGATTTTTTTAATGAGAGGAACAAAGAAAATTATTAGTGAATATTTCACCTAGAGGAAATCTACTTGATCTAGTGAGATCATCATGATCTAAATATGTCTACATTTTTTTATTAAAACACCTTTCTTCAAGTCTCGCCATCATATTTACAAAAAATCTTACTTGACTACTCAATACACAATTAACCTTTAGATTAGTCGTAGAAGCAATATTATCGATAGCAATCAATCAAATAATAGTGATTCACACCTGATATAATACTATGTTAGATTTCAACGCAGTTTCTAAAAATTAATAGAATTAACATATTATCTAGCAATGCTAAAAAAGCACATTAAAATTAAAGAACAAAGTATATGGGGGTGTCAATGGACATTAAATAATCTCACTATAAGGAATTGAACTACACTCTAAATGATAACAAAATGGTTGGTATGAAGGGGTATTTATACCCAAATACAAGTTACCTTTAGGTCAAGGTTAAGTGATCGACCTTAAGGAATGAAATAATAAAAAGATACATTTTCAAGGTTTACAAGGGCCCAAAATTCTTATATGAACAAGACAATACTAAATTCAATCATGGCCACAAGTGAATCTTAACCACCATATATTCCAACATTGGTCCCTTTCCAAAATGCCACAAAATTTAAAATCAATGATATAGCCCTAAAAATTAATAAGTGTGGTATTAATAAAAGGAACATAAAATGCCTCTCAAGTATTGTTTCATCATGATCTAACCATTCAATTTACCTCTTAAATAGTGTTTCAAAAATAATTTGACCATGTTTATGACTATTATGGAACCACAAAGACCATAAAATATAATGATGTTTGAGGGTTCCAAGAAAGAAAGTATGCAAGTAGAAGTGTTTATATTAAGTTAAAATGATATTCTAAAGATTAAAATTCTTTAAAATACATTTAAACATCATTCCAATGAGTGAATTAGATGCTCAAAGCTAGTTTTGATCAATTTTTTAAAGGATACATAATCTACAAATATTATAGATGAATGACATAACAATATCCAATAAGAAAGTATTTAATAAATAATATCATACCTTCCAAATTAAAAACTTTTCAAGGATATGTAAAAGGTCTAAAGTGATCCAAATTCCCAAAGTATCCATTCCAATAGTTTAAAAGTATTCAACAATGACAATGAAATTGGGAACATGTTAGTGACTCAACAAGAAATTAGATAAGCAATGTACATCTAATGTGGCATCCATATTGCATATTTAAGAGCACATATACTAACATAAACATGCCCAAAATAAAAATATTCCAAAGTTAAATATTAAAAATTAAAATTTAAAATGATAGAGGGAACAATGAGTACATCAAAGTAATTCAATTTACTAAAAATAAAGAATTATAGAGGATCATCACTTTGAATGTTAGTATAACTTCCTTTTCATTTTTTTTCTTAGATTAGTCATTACACTCTATTATTTACATAACTAATTATATCTGAAAGTTGTATAGGATAGAATCAGGATATCTAATATACTAGTATTTCCCTCTTATATGTATTGAATCAATGCCAAAAAGTCCAAAATAAAGAAGGGAATGGATTTTTTATTAGAAAATAAAAGCTAAATAAGGTTTTTACAAACCTTTAAAAAAAATTATCATTTTTTAACATGATTACTTCATTAATTAGGTATTTTATTAGAATTATCCATTACAACATAATTAACTAATCAAGTGGATTGAATGTCAAAAGAGAGGGATATGATGAAACTATCAATATTTTATTCTCCTAGACCAACTCACTAAAGTAGCATAGATATTTTATCATAATCCAAGGTCAAACTAGGTTTTTGGAAAACTCCTAAAAATATGATCATTACACAAAATATTCCACAACTACTTATTGTCAACCAAAATTGGATCGAGTAATAGAAATTCACATTGGCTATAATACCATGTTAAAATTTGGAATCTATTTAACAACATATAAAATCAACACATTACTTAGAAAAACATAAGTAAAACATAGATAATAATAATACATATATGAAAGGTATCCTTAGATGACAATAAATCTCACTAACAAATATAGAATTATCTCCAATCGATAAGACAATGGTTGGACAAGATGGGATATAAATAGCCAAAATACAAGTTACACAATAGTTAAGGTCAAATAATTTTACCTAATGGATAAAATAAAATTACAATCATTCCATTTATTAAGGTTCTCATTGGCTCATAGGGGAATGTAAAATTTTTTATATTTCCAAGGTTAATCATGACCTCAAGTGAAGATTAGCTCCAATTATTTCACCAATTTAATTACCCCTCTTCAACATGAATATCCTCGAGGGTGGACTTAGAATATGTGTTTGAACCATTGGTAACTTCACAACAAATAGCAATGATTCTATAATATATATTAAACAACAACTAACACTCTATAAGTCTATAATCATATATTCCTCTTCTTTCAATATGATGGTTATTGTATCGTTCCAAATTTTTTGCACCCTTACCTTCAGGCTAAAGGATCCGCGCCCGAAAGGGGGATGCGAGAAGGATGGGACGGTACCTCGGACTGAGAGGCCCTTTGAAGGTCCCGCCTCTCGGGGGAGGGGTATTAAGGTGATTTTTTGACGGATGGTGGGGTTCACCAGGAAACGTTTAGTGGCGGTTTCCACGCCTAGGTTGGGAATGAGTTTAATGTGTTCAATTTTAGCTTTAATCATCCAAGTCCTAGGTTTGGCCAAATGAATCTAAGTTGTTCTATATGAAAATGCAGATTTAAATGAAGATAGAAAATAGATTTAAACAGAAAACACAGAGAATAAATTAAGTGAAGAAATCCATACCTGGTTTCGGATGTCTGATGGAGGTTCTAATTTTTGAAGCAGTCAAGATCGTCTTGAATTTGACAGGATCGTCTCCGATCTGACAGGATCGTCTGAGATCTGACGAATTCGTCAGACGAATTCGTCAGAGACCTGCAATCAGAGAAATGGACACAGAATACAGAAAATGCAGCTATGCTGATAAAGGAAAATGATGTGAAATGACAAAATGATGTTAATAAGATAATCCCAAATAGAAATGCAAGTAAATTATCATGCTTTAATAGCTAATCATGATTTTATTATGTACTTAAGCTATATGGGTGAACTCCAAGATGCAGAATAGCAGAAAATAACAATAAACTGATCTAAATGCAGAATAAAATAGCAGACAAGAAGAGAAAAATGCAAACTCTGGGCAGTAATTGCCCCCAATGTTGACTGCAGTCGAAATCGTCTCGAATTGGGACGTGATCATCCGAGATTTGTACAGGATCGTCTGCGACGATCTGAGCTTGCTCCGGCTGAAGAAGGACAAAGTTCCTGCAAGAAAATCCGAAAAGCACAAATGCAGATAATGATCCAGGGTATTATAATGCACGCAAAGATCGAATTACAGGGAAATTCAGCCAGGGGGATGTCAAGGGGGGTCCTAAGGTTTAAATAGGCTTAGGAGGGAGGTTAGGAGGTTGGAGATCATCCTAATCTGGAAGATCTCCAATGGGGGAGGTCTCTAACGGTGCAGACACGCTTCTGCCCAGATTAGAGACGCCGTTGAAACAGAGGCTAATTATGAAAAATCAGTTTTGGGACGAAATCGTCTGGACGTTCTGCTCTAGACGAATTCATCCGATCTGAGGCGATATCGTCTGATCGGCGACGATATCATCCAACGGTCAAAACAAACTCTAAAAATGGCATGAAAAATGAGGAAACGGGTAGCAGGCGGTTTTGGAGCGGTTTTGGGGTTAAAATTTGAATTTGAATTATTACTAAGGTAATTTTAATTATTTACTAAGGTTTACTATGCCAATTTTAGGGTGCTACATTTTGCCCCCTCTTTAGCGAATTTTTTGAAGAAAATGCGTTAAAGATGAGTTCTTCTCGATCTACGAGAAAGCAAAAATTATTCCCATTTTTAGGCGATGATTCTAGGTCGAATCGTACGACAACTTACTATGGTGCCCCCTCCGTGTTTTTACCCAAATCGAACGTTTGAGGTAAAAACGCGAAAAAGCAAAATTTTAAAATGTTTTTAATTGTTTTTGAATAAAATTAAGAAAAATAGGGTAAAACCCTAATTCATTGTTATTGTTCATTTTCCTGGTTTCTAGAGCTCTGCAGACAAGATGGTCGAGACAACGCACAGATCGACAGAGGTCCGACGCGGGCTACGGGTAAGGGTCCAAACTTAATTTAGAATGCTTTAATTTTGAATTTCATGCTTTTTAGATTAATTTTAAATGATTTTTGAGCATCGCGGCCATTTTTGGGCCGTCAACGTCGTCGGGACGAAATCGTCTCAATTTCGTCGAAATCGTCTCGATATCGCCGATTTCGTCCAAGGGCGAAATCAGCGATATGGAGACGATTTCATCCAATAAGGGATGATTCCCTCTTGCGAAATCGGAGATGAATTTGCTCAAATTGTGGACGATATCATCCAGTAGATGATATCATTATTTGTATGAAATTGAACTTGTTTTACTTGCATTTTTAATCATTGTTTTATTAATGATTTTTATTGTTTTGTTGTTTATGTTGCAGAGAGGATTACTAAAGAGCAGAGAATGGAAATACGATGGGCTGAGGGATGACTTGGCTGCTCTATCTCAGGTAGAGCGAGATCAGTTGGCTCAAGTCGGCTTGCAGCATGTGGCAGATATGCCACACGTTTCTATAGATATGGGGCTATTGACAGCCCTAGCAGAGAGGTGGTATCCGGGTTCTTCTTGTTTTCGGTTATCGACAGGGAGATGACTCCCACATTGGAGGATGTATGGAGGATTTTGAGGATCCCCATACAAGGATGGCTAATAACTCCTATGGCCAATCAGGGCCACGTGATGATGCGACTGTGCGGAGATCCGAGCTTCGCCCTGGAGAAGGGCGGAGTGAACATCGAGTCGCTACGCCAGATGCCTGGGGCATCTAGACTGACATAGGTTTTGGCTGGGGTGGTAGGTGGTCTGTTGCTATGCCATCAGAGTGGATGTAGAGTACCATGGCTACTGATAGATGTGGTCTATGACATGAGAGACCATGGGTATAGGTTTGCTTGGGGGAGCTTTGTACTATGCCGATTGTATAGGATCCTGCATGGGGTCGTATACAAGGGCGGCCAATGTCTGGTCATGACATCATTACTATAGGTTTGGTGCTGGGAGCACATCATGGTGCGAAGGCCGATAGGGCTCCCACTGATAGGGATTGATGGGGAGAGGCCCCGAGCTTTCTACTGGTGGCTCCGAAGAGGGTCACAGCGATGGATAGATCTGCCAATGTCCCGGAGACTACTTGATGACCTTGTCTCCGACCAGATCACCTGGAGGCCTTGGAGAGATCATCCAGGGTGGGCCGAGGATGGACAGGAGCTGGCTCACGTTAGGCGAACCTGTTGGCTGAGGATGGAGAGGGGAGAGGTGGAGCTCCATCGCTATGACCAAGTTTTGAGGTAGTTCGGTCTACAGCAGGGGATCCCATCTCTCAGAGACTACGAGTTTTCTCGGACCATCCGGGATAACACTACAGTCAGTGGGGCTCTAGATATGCAGCGCTTCTGGAGTGAGGACGTGGATGATGCCCCCATTCAGCCAGTGGATGGGGATGACGTAGGGGTTGTTGACGGCTACGATGCCTGGTACTCAGGCATCCGCCCTCCTCGGATGACGAGGGCTCAGGGTCCGATTCACGTAGTTGTGCATCGGATGGGGAGGCGGCGCCAGGCGGCCATTGAGGTGGCACAGGGTCACAAGGGAGAGAGCAGAGGAGGCCACGAGGCTCGGCAGAGGCCACGACAGTGGGAGAGGAGGGAGGAGAGACCCCCTTCTCCATGGAGAGAGAGGCCACCATCGCCCGATAAGGGCAAGGGTGTCGAGGTAGGAGAGAGTAGCGAGATGGCTACTCTCCGGGTGGAGACTGTTCGTCTCCAGGCTCAGGTGCAGACTTTACAGGATGAGGCTGCACGACACCGAGAGGAGGCCACACAGCTCAGAGATGAGGTCGCACGCCTCAGAGCACGGAGCGGAGGGGCGAGCACTCGGGACTTAGCATGGGCTATTGCCCAGATCACATTCTATCAGATGCTATACCACCATATGGTACCAGAGGGGCAGAGGTTACCACTGTCGGCCCATATTGTGGAGCCTATCGTGATGAGGTCATCGAGGACATCATCACGATCAGAGTCCAGGACTCATAGCACCACACGGACTATGATGGGGCCACCTCGTCCACCTCAGGGCGGGGGAGGAGATGAGGCTGAGAGCTCGAGGGGTTCTCGAGGCTAGCTGCTATAGACTGCACTGCACAGATTGATACATAGTGTTTATTATTATTTTTTGATAGAGGATTGAGTATGCCGAGGTACAGATTGTGGCATACCGATCCAGTTTTGAGATGATGTAGATATTGTTGATATATATATAGATGAGATATTTTTTGATCATATGACTTGTCTTATGTGTTTGTATGATGCTTTAATGTTTTGGTGTGATTGATTTGATGATTCATGTAATTATGTCGTTTGGAAATATTATGGTTTGAATGTCATGCTTTTAAAATTTAAATGAAATAATCTGATGTAAACAATTGGTGGTTGTTTGTGGGATAATTTGATAAAAATAAAAGGGACTTCTAACAATAATTTCAAAGGACATTGTCGCTATTATAGACCATTTCATGGAGTCGCCGCTCACTCGGTCGTCAAGCTAATCCTGGTATAGAAATATTGCTAAAAGTAAAAGAGTGCTTAAGAGATTGTCTTAAGACTTTGTTGTGATGATGCAAATGATGATGATGATGGTGATTTGTTTTCAGATTTCCATGAAAATATTATGCATGAAATATTTTAAAATGACTTTTGCTAGGCATAAATTCCTAAGTGTGATAAATTTTTTGAATAATTCCCTAGGAATTATACCATCATTGCAAAATTGAAGTTTTGACATAATGACATGAAATAGTAACAATGTGCGTTGATTTAAAACATAATTGTGTAACATAATGATTTAAGTCATATGTTTTGATGATTTTTAAATAAATGGAAAATAAAATTGGTACAATGGTTTGCGCTAGGCATAGAATATTTAGGTATAAACTTATACCATCATCACGAAATCCAAAGAAGAAAATAATAGTTTTATTGCATGGTTGATTTTTAATTTTTTGAAAATAAATAGAAAATATGAAGATGAGGACTTGCGCTAGGCATAAAATTCCAATTTTGGTTTTGGAACTATACCATCGTCGCGAAAGTCAAAAGTTATATATAAATGTAACTTTATTGCATGTTTTTGAAAATGATTTTGATTTTTGATAATGCATGTAGTTGTCTTTATACTAAACAACTGTTCTTTAAAGAAGAAAATGAAATTATTCCAAACAATTTGCAAAAATATTTCAAAGTATCTTAAAGACAAAAGTTAGATTTATAAGGAATCCCATGTGCGTATGTGAGTTCATTTCCGATCTTGATTTATCATAATGATACACAAAATCTCTCAAATACAAATGTGTGTGCAATTGCATTGTTCATTGACCAGTTTTGAGCAAGATAATTTGATACAAGTGATTTGAATTAACCAAATAAGTGTTCATTAACCATGATTTAGATGCATATAACCGTACCAGACTACTATGTAAGTCGGGTTATCAAGAGCTAGCTAATCCATAAGCGAGACATAGGTCTGTACAAAAGAAGGTCGCTAATGTGACGAGACATATCACCACGCTAGGAGTTACCCAAGGCCAAGCGGGTTGGGCACAAACCACCTGTTATGGGGCTTACCTCACAGTTTTCGAATAATTGAGAATTCCAGGGATTCAAGCTCATCAACCCTTCTTTTCTTTTCAATGGGTAGGGAAAGGGATTTTATTGCATTTTGATTTTGCTTTTCTCTTTTGCTCTCTTTTTTTTTTTTGTATTTTTGTACTTTTTTTTTTTTGCTTTGATATTTGAGATAATGCTGAAATAACTTTTTTCTTTTTCTCTTTTTCTTGAACTTTTCTTTTCTTCCTATGCTAGGGATACTTGCTCGGATTAGCTGTAGAGCAAGGGATTTTTATTCCGGGTAGGGGTGAGCTTGTCCTTTTGTCAATTCTCAAAGATTCTAGACCATGTGCATGATAGGATAGCAAGGGAAACTTTTCGCTCAAGAAACCACTTCTACTATGTAGCATAGCATGGACATTACAAATATAATCATTTTATTGTGAAAGGATATGCTTGGTTTAAGTAAATAACAAGATCAATTCTCTGTGCTCAAACTTTATTTAATTGAATTTTGTGGACTTTGATATAAGAGAGATTAGTAATCATGCCAGATAAAATCAAGATATTTATTTTTGTGTTTGTAAAAGTGAGGGATTCCAAATAAATGCTAATTTATCCAAAATAATTTGAAAATATAACTGCAATACTTTAAGAAGAAATATATACAACAAATATTTTTGAGGAGTTTGATGATTTTGACTCTCTCTTTCTTCTTTATTTTTTTGGTTTCGAAAGAGTCAATAATATTGTTGTTTTTACTTTTATGTTTGTTTGTTTTTGTTTAAACGGTTTTATATATATTTTTAAAATGAGACAACATGCAAAATATATACAAATGATGAAATGACCAAATTTTATGCGTAATATCGCTTAAGATGCATAATATTCATAGGTTCTTTTAAATATTTACCATCTAAGGTAGCTAATTTGTATGCTCCCGATTCAAATTTAGCAGTGATAATATATGGTCCAAGCCAGTTGGGCTCAAATTTACCTTTAAGGTCTTTAGTTGCATTAGTATTTTTTTATTTTCTTTTAAAACAAGGTCACCGACCTCAAAGGATCGATGACGAACTTTCTTAGCATATGATCTTTTAAGCTTGTTTTGGTAGGCACGAAGATGCTCCAAAGCATTGATGCACTTTTCATCTAGGAGTTCCAGTTGACTGAGTCTGCCAGCTCGATATTCATCTCCTACTTCGGTGTCTTGAAGTAGTAGAGCCAAAGAAGGAACTTCTAATTCAAAGGGAAAAATAGCTTCAACACCATAAACCAAGACAAAAGGTGAAGTACCTGTGGGAGTACGAACGCTAGTGCGATATGCCCACAAAGCAGGATATAATTGAATGTGCCAGTCACGGCCAGTTTTATTGACCAATATTTTGAGAATTTTGATTAAGGTTTTGTTAGAAGCTTCTGCTTGACCATTACCCTGAGGATAATAGGGAGTGGACCAACGATGTTGAATCTTATATTTTTGGCATAATTTCTTAACATCTTTATTTTTGAAACAAGTTCCATTGTCTGAGATGAGATTTGCAGGAATTCCGAACCTACAAATGATTTGATTAAAAATAAATTTAGAGACTTGTGTTCCAGTGCAGGAAGCTAAAGGCATAGCTTCAACCCACTTCGTGAAATACTCGGTGGCGGTTATGATGAATTTGTGTCCATCAGATGACACAGGATTAATTTTGCCAATAATGTCTAAGCCCCATTTTGAAAAGGGCCAAGGAGATGAAATAGCCTGCAGTTCTTGTGCAGGGGCATGGACAAGGTCAGCATGTTTCTGGCACTTGTCGCAATGGCGCACATAATCATGTGCATCATTCTCCATGGTAGGCCAAAAGTATCCTATCCTAAGGAGCTTTTTAGCAATGACACTACCACTGAAGTGTCCTCCACAAGATCCATCGTGGGCTTCACTCAAAGCTGATTTGGATTCTTCTAGATTCAAACATCTTAATAGGATACCTTCAAAAGATCTCCTATATAAAGTATTGCCAATTATTACAAATCGACTTGCTCGTCTACGTAATAACCGACGCTGGTTTCTATTAGAACTGGCAGGGAAAGTCCCATTTTGAAGAAAATCAAATATATCCGTATACCAAGGTTCAGGAGTAGTTTCATTGATTAGAAACACATCCAAAGGTTCTAAGCATGACTTATTTGAAGCGGGTTCCTGGAGTCGATGAATAATGATGGTGGCATATTCGTCATCTAACTCCAAGGGCAGAAGAGATGCAATTGCGGCCAAAGCGTCAGCCGCACGGTTGCTAGTTCGAGGAATAGCTTCCAAAGTAACTTTATCAAACAAGGATAACAATTGCAAAACATATGCTTTATATGGGCATAATTTATCATCTCTGGTCTGATAAACTTCATTAATTTGGTTTATAACAAGTTGAGAATCACCAAAAACTAGCAGATGTTTAATTTTTAGCGCCAAGGCAGCTCGTAATCCAAGGATTAGAGCTTCATATTCAACAGTATTATTAGTGCAAGCAAATGTTAATTTGAAGGACAGAGGAATGATGTGTTTTTGTGGAGATATTAAAATAATACCCGCACCAGCCCCACTCATGCATCGGGCTCCATCAAAGTATAAGGACCATTGTTCAATATGGTCTGCCTCTAATTGAAGGCATTCATCGAGAAACTCAATGATGAGGGGATGGGTAGACTCTAAGGGTGCAACAACTAATTGATCTGCTATGATTTGACCCTTAATAGACTTCTGTCCTATAAACGTGAGTTCAAACTCGCTTAGAGCAAGAACCCACTTTGTTGTACGACTCGATAAATAAGGTCGACTCATGAGATACCGCAAGGGATCATATTTGGCAATGACATACGTTTTTTGACTAAGCATATAATGGCATAATTTTTGTGTAGAAAATACGACTGCTAGACATAATTTTTCTAATGAGGTATAACGAGTTTCATAACTGATGAGGGTTCTGCTAATGTAATAATTAGCACGTTCTTTCTTCTCATCATCAAGTTGAGCTAACATAGCTCCTAAGGCAGAATCAAAAGCTAAAATATACAAGATAAAAGGACGATCAGGTCTAGGCGGTGAAAGCACAGGTGGGTTAAGGAGGTATTGTTTGAGAAGTTCAAAAGCTTCCTTACATTCATCATCCCAATTAAAAGGGACATCCTTCTTAAGAAGCTTAAGAAAGGGACCGGTTTTGTCCGCGACTTATCGATGAAGCGACGGATGGCTTGAAGCTTACCTTGTAAACTTTGTAACTCGGAGATATATTGGTAGGTGCGGGCATATCAGTGATAGCCACAATCTTGAGAGGGTCAATTTTGATACCACGTAAAGAAACTAAAACCCCTAATAGTTTACCGGACTTGACTCCGAATATGCATTTAGCAGGATTTAGCCGAATAAGATATTCCCTTAACCGATCAAACACTTTCCTCAAATCATCTAAATGATCATCTTCATTAATAGAGCGAGCTATAATATCATCTACATAATCATGTAGGATATCATGCATCATGTCATGAAAGATATAAGTCATAGCTCGTTGATATGTTGCACCTGCATTCTTTAAACCAAATGGCATCACTTTCCAACAAAAGGTTCCCCAAGGGGTAATAAAGGCTATTTTAGGCTGATCTTCAGGAGCTATCCTGATCTGATTATAACCAAAAAATCCATCCATTAGGGACATCATTCCACTCCCGGTAGTAAAGTCAATGATTTGATCCATGTTTGGAAGAGGAAAATCATCTTTAGGGCATGCAGCGTTAATATCTCTAAAGTCTATGCAAACCCTAACTTTGGTAGCTTCTTTCTTGGTGACTGGAACTACATTTGAGATCCATTCAGCATAATCAATAGCTTGTATAAAAACAACATTCAGGAGTTTTTCTAACTCCCCTTTGACTAGCAAGGCCACTTTGGGATGCATTTTTCTAAGTTTTTGTTTAACGGGTTTAGCATCCGGATGGACTACTAGGTGATGCATGACTACAGAAGGGTCTAAACCTGGCATATCTTCATATGTCCAAGCGAAGACATCTTCATATTCTTTAAGGAATGCAATGTATTGCTCTTGTTTTTCTTGACTTAATTCTGATCCAATATTGATTATGTGGGGATTATCCTCAGTTCCAATGTTAATTTTAATGACGTTTTCTACTTCCATGTGTAGATCTCTTTCAAAATTAGGTGGGGCGGGTGAAACGCCCAATTCTTGTAATTATTTTAAGGTTAAGTTGGATAATTCATCTTGAGGAGTGGTGGCCTCAAGCTGGGCTATAGTAGGTATAGAACCATCAAAATAAAAACCATTGTGTAACAACTCTTCAATGGAGACATCATGGAAAATATCTCCTTCCAACTCATCATCGGATTCAACAATCAATTCAGGGTAAGCTATGGATAGCATATTGCAGGTAAATGACTGATATTTTAGAGGCAAATCATCACGCCCATCTAAATAATCTTGATAACATATGAGTTGATCATCATCTTCAAAAGGGAAGGGTTGACCCTTACTAGGAAATAGGCCCACACCACATCGGGCGGGCCATGGCTCTACCTCAATAGGTTCTTTCATACCATTTTGGAAAGGTCCCAAGCCTTTCCCTTTATATCCCATTTTAAGCATTATGGGTTTAGCTTTGATATATTCATTAGCAAGATAGCATCTAGCATATCCATCATAATGAGTTTTGATGTTTCTGGGTATTCTTCCCCAGTCATATCCCTTATAAATGAAGGCACAACTCCCGACTTGGTAAGTACTTCCCATAGGTTGTGGGAGGCCCAAAGTACGAGGAGATGGTGGCAAATTACTTAAGATAATGGAATCTTGCATAGAAGCATTTGTTTTTTTTGATATAAGAATTTTAGATAAATCAGGTAAGAGTTCATCAGAAAGAGCATAAGATGTAGAAGGATCATTCCCTATATCTTTAGATGTGGAAGGTATGATAGATGTAGATAATGTGGAGGTGTTAATAAATGGGTCTATAGGTTTTGAAATTATAGGGATGGAACATGAAGGATTGGTTGTGGATTTAAGATCCTTTTGAGGTTCTAGTGTGGTTTGTTTAGAAGATGGTTGAGTTAAATGTATAGGTGTAGTTGATGGGGTAGATGATGTTATGTGTGTGTGTTTCACACGTTTAGATGAAAAATAAGAATTAGGATGTGTGGATGACAGAGCAGGGCAAAATTGCACTCCAACGGGTTCTGCCAAAGCACACATATCAAAGGGTCTAGGATCACCATGGATAGTGACCAACTGGTTTTTAAATTCAAATTTAACACACTGATGTAAAGTGGAGGGAACCGCTCGCATCGCATTGATCCAAGGGTGACCCAAAAGTATATTGTATGATGCAGGGCAATGTACAATAAACACGGTTGTATCTAGGGTTCTAGGACCAACTTGCAAGGGTATAGTAATGACTCCACAGGTTTCTTGTGTTTCGTCATTGAAAGCTTTGATAATCATATCCGTTCTTTTCATTTCATCACTTCTAAACCCAAATATTTGGTAGAAGTCAAAAGTGCATATGTTTAAAGATGAACCATTATCAATCAAGACTCGTTTAATAACTACATCTCCTATTAGGGCGGTAATATATAAGGGGTTATCCTTATGTAAACTATGTTGTGGTATATCTCTATCTCGAAAGTCAATACAATCAACTTCTCGAGTGATGATAGTATTGGACATGGCTTCAGGTTGAATATTTTGAGGTACCATCATTTGGCTTAATGTAAGCATTAACTCATCCCTATGGGTAGGAGAAGATCTTAACAAGTCCAAAAGGGAAATTCTGGCTGTAGTATTGGATAATTGTTCATTAATATTGTAAGGAGGCTTAGGTTGAACATTAGACATATGATTCCCTTTATTGGGATTTTTCAAAACAAATGGAGCTGATCCATCATTCTGAGTTTGATCCTGTTGAGAGTTTTGAGCCTGTTGTCTGGTAACGACTCCGATGGTACCTACAATGTTATATTGAAGACGCTGAACTGGTCTCGGTTGAGCGTTTATGGCTTGTTCATTAGGAAGGAACTGATTAGAAGAGGGTCGAGTAGTAACTCTTCTAGGAAATGGTTCTTCCGGAACCATAGCATCTGTGATAGGTTGAATAGGATCTGATTCATTTTTAGAACTATTCGATTGATTTGAGGTGATGTCTATTTCACTTTCAGTATCCGATTCTACATCACTAGGATCCGGTGTTTGAATATTATGTAGGGGCCTGGTCGTGACCATGGATAAAGTTGTGCCAAATATTTGAGGATCCTGAATAGATAATTGTCCGCTAATAGTCCCTACATATCGGGTAGGAGGGGGAACATTATGATGTTCAATTTGATTGGCCACCTCTTTACCATGCTGTGGTAAAGGATGTTGAAATATATCTAATGATTGATTAGCATTTTGATTTTGATTTTGGGGAATGTTCTTTTGAGCATTATTAGGAGCATTTTGTTTAGGTTGGAAGGCTTGCACCTCCATTTCATTATTATCAATCAAGTCTTGTATTTTATGTTTTAATATTTTACAAGAGTTTGTAGCATGTCCAGGTCCTCTATGAAAATCACAATGTAAATCAGCTCTGTATCCGGGTATAGTTGGATCAGGTTCCCGGATAGCTGGTAATTGAATCAAACCTCGTGCTAGTAATTGAGGGAGAATGGTTGATAAAGGTTGATTCAATCTAGTAAATTCTCGAGGAGGTTTATCAGGAGGTTTTAATATAAATTTTTCTGTTGTCTTCGTTGTATTGATATTAGCAATGTTTCTACTATCAGTGACTCCGTCACCTACAACTTGTTTATTTTTGTACTGATTTTTGGATGTTTTCTCATCATCTTTCTTTTTGAGCTGACCTCTCCTAATGAGAGCATCTTCTACCCTTCGAGCTAAGTCTATAGCTTGATCGAAGGTAGTTAAGGTAGCAGTTGATAACTCATAGGATATTTGTTCTTGCAAATTATTAATAAAAATATCCAACATTTCCCTATAAGGTAGCACAAAGTGCAGTTTTCCTGTCAACTGCCTCCATCTAGCTAAGAAATCAGCAAAACATTCATCTTTGTCTTGTTTTAAGTTGTACAAATCTTTAATGGTGACATGCCTCTCGATGTAGGCACTAAATTGATGGACAAAAGATTCAGTTGTTTCTTCAAAATTTCTCAAAGAATGAGTGGGCAATTGATAGTACCACTCCAATGCCATTCCTCCTAAACTTTTTGAGAACATTTTTAGTAATAGCAAGTCATCATGTGATATATCATGACATGCTATCCTAAACATGCGAAGATGCTCTATGGGATCTTCAGTTCCTTTATATATAGGCAAGACGGGCATGGGAAAGTGTTTAGGGTATGGTTGTGCTACAACTATGGGATCCAAAGGCTGACTACACATCTCTCGATAATTGTACGAGGGATGGTAGGGATCTATCTGGTCCATGCGGGAAGCTAACTATTTCACCATGGCTTCCAGATTATTGGTTTGCCCACCATATTGGTTCGGTAGGGCATTAATATGGGATTTGTGAGCATATGATGGAGGGACATGAAGATTAGATGCTATATTGCTATTGTGTAAATTGTTGGTAGGAAGGGTGTTATGAAGAAGTTTTGAAGTTGTATTATGTTGTATCCCCGATTGTTGAAAATTGGTGTTTGGCTTCATTTTAGGTTTTTGTCGATTTGAAGCATATTGATCAATAGTTTGGCGAAATAAAGCAGTGAATGAAGGTCTCTTTTGTGTGGGAATGATTTTAGGCTCAATAACAGGTTCCTTAGGGGGTTGGGTAACCTGTTGTTTTTGCATGTTCTGAATCATAGTGACCATATCTCTATTGGATGGTCCAACTTTATCACTTTCTTGATCGACAAAAGACAAAGGATTAGTGTGTATGTTAAACATATCTTCCATGGCTGCTTGAGTGTCACTAATTTGTCCTCTATCAATACGAACTGCCATATTAAGAGCACCAATGTTATTACTAAAAAATTTCCAGAAATGATCTAAGTTATCAAAAGCAATAGTTCCATCTGGAGCTATTCTAGGGGATGAGGATCCTTCCTCTTTAACATTTTCTTCTTGTTCATCTACAACAAGCTCATCTTCTGGCTGTTCTAGAGTTTCTCCTTCTGGAATTGGATCCTCAGGAAGGGCATTTGGGTTTTTTGTTTTCTTTCCTAACCAATCTTCTTCTTCTTCTTCTTAGTTTGTTTACCATTCCTAAGTCTAGGCATTGTGCTTAAATTTAGATTTCAGCAAATATATATATATATATATATATATATATATGCAACAAGCTTAAGAGGTATATATTTTAATTATATACCTACTATAGTATTTAAAATAAATTTTTTTTTTTTTTTTTTTTTTTTTTTTTTTTTTTTTTTCTTTTTTTGTAACAATATTATAAAGATAACAAACAACACACTAAATGCAAGAAATAATAATAATGAAAGCAATGATCTAGTTTTCTATAAACAATTTATAAATATCATTAACGGGCTCAAGTTCTTCAGGAGTCATGAAATGTTCTTCTTCAAATTGAAAATTTTCTTTCAAGAATTTGACAAAAAGTGCTATAGTGATATTATCTGTCTCAGACTCTGGTTGGTAGAAATAAAGTTCATGGCAATACTCTCGATATAACACAGCTCTAGGAACTCTCCTCCACCTTTCCCTATCCATAAGAATGACCTCTTGATCTTCTACATGACCTAGGAATTGGTGTATAACAGCTGCGTTCTCGAGGTATTCCTCGAAGGTGAACAATTCTGAAGACACAAGAGCTCTCCTATAAGCTAACCACCTATGGCAAGCTCTCTGAAGTTCATGATAAAAAATGAGTTGATGAGGATCCAGGATTCTATCTAGGACAAACCTCTTGATTTGCCTAAGTTCAGTTGACCTAGATGAAATGATACCTAGTCTCCTATTAAGTTCGTCCCACAAAGGTGGGACTCTATATGTTTGAGATGTTCTAAACAAAGAATTAATTTCTATGGCTATTAATTGATTTTCAACATTTATAGTAACTGCTAGTCTTTTCTTAGGAGCTACCATCTAAACATGATATGCAACTTAGTAGTTTTCTAATGATTTTAAATGCATCTATGTTTTTTTTTGTTTTTTTTCAAAAGGTTTTAGTTTCACGTCGGGTTCACCAAAATGTATCGTTCCAAATTTTTCGCACCCTTACCTTCAGGCTAAAGGATCCACGCTCGGAAGGGGGATGCGAGAAGGATGGGATGGTACCTCGGACTGAGAGGCCCTTTGAAGGTCCCGCCTCTCGGGGGAGGGGTATTAAGGTGATTTTTTGATGGATGGTGGGGTTCACCAGGAAACGTTTAGTGGCAGTTTCCACGCCTAGGTTGGGAATGAGTTTAATGTGTTCAATTTTAGCTTTAATCATCCAAGTCCTAGGTTTGGCCAAATGAATCTAAGTTGTTCTATATGAAAATGCAGATTTAAATGAAGATAGAAAATAGATTTAAACAGAAAACATAGAGAATAAATTAAGTGAAGAAATCCATACCTAGTTTCGGATGTCTGATGGAGGTTCTAATTTTTGAAGCAGTCAAGATCGTCTTGAATTTGACAGGATCATCTCCGATCTGACAGGATCGTCTGAGATCCCGACGAATTCATTGGACAAATTCGTCAGAGACCTGCAATCAGAGAAATGGACACAGAATACAAAAAATGCAACTATACTGATAAAGGAAAATGATGTGAAATGACAAAATGATGTTAATAAGATAATCCCAAATAGAAATGCAAGTAGATTATCATGCTTTAATAGCTAATCATGATTTTATTATGTACTTAAGCTATATGGGTGAACTCCAAGATGTAGGATAAGAGAAAATAACAATAAACTGATCTAAATGCAGAATAAAACAATAGACGAGAAGAGAAAAATGCAAACTCTGGGCAGTAATTGCCCCCAATGTTGACTGCAGTCGAAATCATCTCGAATTGGGACGTGATCATCCGAGATTTGTACAGGATCGTCTGCGACGATCTGAGCTTGCTCCGACTGAAGAATGACAAAGTTCCTGCAAGAAAATCCGAAAAGCACAAATGCAGATAATGATCCAGGGTATTATAATGCACGCAAAGATCGAATTACAGGGAAATTCAGCCAGGGGGATGTCAAGGGGGGTCCTAAGGTTTAAATAGGCTTAGGAGGGAGGTTAGGAGGTTGGAGATCATCCTAATCTGGAAGATCTCCAATGGGGGAGGTCTCTAACGACGTAGACACGCTTTTGCCCAGATTAGAGACGCCGTTGAAACAGAGGCTAATTATGAAAAATCAGTTTTGGGACGAAATCGTCTGGACGTTCTGCTCCAGACGAATTCGTCCGATCTGAGGCGATATCGTCTAATCGGCGACGATATCATCCAACGGACAAAACAAACTCTAAAAATGGCACAGAAAATGAGGAAACGGGTAGCAGGCGGTTTTGGAGCGGTTTTGGGGTTAAAATTTGAATTTGAATTATTACTAAGGTAATTTTAATTATTTACTAAGTTTTACTACGCCAATTTTAGGGTGCTACAGTTATCAATCTATTTTATTATAAAAAATAATTTTATCAAAGTAGATCCTTATAAGGGTATCTTAGAGCTACCAATTTTGTTGTAACTTTTCCAACCCATTATATGCATTAAATACCTCATTAATACCTCTAATTCATACATCAAGGAAGACAACCTATTTACACATTGTTCCTCCATACATAAAAGTAGTAGAGCACCTTGTATCCTCCCTCTCATTTATATAGATCACATCTTCCTCATCTAAGGGTTGGGGGATCTTTTACCTCTATTGTGTGCCTTAGGTTACAAATATGTGTCTGTGTGTGTGTGTGCTTGTATATGTGTGTGTGTGTGTGTGTGTGTGTGTGTGTGTGTTTTGGCACACATGCATGCATGTGCATGAATTTATCAAGTTTTTCTATACCCCTAGTGTTCACCAACCTTGTGATCCTAGTCATGTTGGTGGCACCATTTTACTACCATGTTTAGTTAAAAAAGGAATAGTAAACTAAAAATATTATGTGTAGTAAAAATGAAAACTATATTATCAAATGGCATTAGCTCAATTTGTCAAATTCCTAAACCTTCAAGGAGGAGACTTAGGTTTGAATTTTACCAAGTGATACATGCATAATTTCCAAGCTATTGTAATAGCATTGTGGACATGATGTAATATGAATAGGGGTCATTTCAATCCTAATTTTAAAAAATAAAAATTTTGTCCAAAATAGAAAAAATATTTATATAGAGAGGACTACAAGTTATCTAAAAAGTATAGATGTAGAATAACAAAGTTGATAGAATGGATATCTAAGCAAAGAGATGGTTCCTTTATTTCCATGTCTTCTTACTGTTTCTTGGTTAACCAAATACCTAATTATGGAATGCATAATGAAGTACTATGATATAGTATGTATAATGGAATGTTAAAGGAGGTTTTAAGATGATGTAGTAGTTCATATTCCAATAGTCACAATCAAGAATTTAGAATAGTTCTATAAATTAGTATCCTTTATTTTCTTTAGCCCCAATATTGGCATTTTTGGTGTGTTTATAAAATTTATGTGAATAAAATTATGGATTTCATTGGTGTTAATACCTATGACACCTACTAGAACCTAGCATTGGAATCCTTATAACCAACTAGAAGATAATACATAAAGCATGGCATCTATTGGTGTTTTGTGGAACCTGCATTAGCAACTAGTTAAGGGGCCCTAATGCTTGTTCAAAATCCTATTTATATTATTCATCCTGTTAAGGGGAATGATCCCTAGTACCTATTGAATTAAATAAGAAAAAAAAAATTCAGTTTAATCACATTTGTATGACATCCCTTGGTGGATGGCTTGAGTTATTTTGACTATCCTAAAAATTATCATCTGTTGAGTTCTAGTTTTTTTATGTATCCATAGTCTATTTTACTATTATTAGAATTGCATAGTTAGATTTAAAATCTAAGGATAATGTTGATCAATTGCATTTGATTTTTTAAGCAATTGTAAAAAAAAATGGTCCAAAAAAAATCATGTTGAATACTAGGTAGAGTCCCAACCAAGTAAAATGATTAATCTTGAAAGCATTATTATCCCCTATTTTTTTGGTGGTAATATGAATTCCATAGAAAGTTATCTTCTATTTTTTAGGACCTTGTGTTAGCTTTTGATGATATATATATTTAAAGAAATACAACAACAAGATGTAAAATGAGAAAGCAATGATAATTGTATGATAACATCACTATAATATGCAAGAAAATTATAAGAGAAACTTCAACAATAACTTATAAATATGTCATTAATAAAAGCTCATGAAAATAGTACAATGTAATGTAATGGAGGATATGAACACTCCATAAATACATGAAATAACTATATTGTACTCACTCTAACTACTAATGCAACTAGTCACTATTGTATCTTCAATCCTCTCTCCCTCTCTTTACTCTCCTACCTCAAAGGCATATATATAGGAATATAAGTCCCTTGGACTTCATCTATGAAACCTATGAATCATGTACATGTGGACTACATGCACATTTACATCATTACACATTCTAACACTCGTGAATTTATTACATTGCATGAAGTAACTACTCAAACCTTAGCATGTACCAAATTATATGATACATTAGCATGATGGTACCCAAGATGGTACATTAGCATGTACCAAATTATATGATATACTCCAACACCCCTCCATGTATTACATTATTTTGATATTGAAGAATTTAGTCTTCAATATGGATCTTCATATTTATCTTCAATAAGGTATTTGTATTGATTTTAGAATTTGAGCTCTTCTTTCCTACTTTCTTCATTGTACCCTTTGCCTGTATCAGGATGAATATCTTCATCTTGTTTCTTTAGCTCACTCTGATCAGGATTCAGCTTGAAAGTACTTTCTTTCATATTCATCTTCTCTTTTCAGTCAAGATTCCTTTTCCTTCTTCTTCTTTGTTTCTACAATTTTGTTAATGGATATATCTTCTTCTTGTTGAGTTAGTATATCATCACAATAGTAATGACTTGGATTGTTATTTTACTTTTTGTTTTGAAAGAATTCAAAAATAATAAATGATAGATATATCATCAAACATTCTTTCAAAGTAAATATAATTATATTTTGAGTATTCCACAAAGCTATAAAAAGTAATTCATGAAGATAACTGTAGCACCCTAAAATTGGCGCAATAAAATTATAAAATTTACATTCACCTTAGTAAATAATTTTAAATTCAAATTTAACCTCCCAAACCGCCCGTTAACCGTCGAGAAATTTTTTTCCCCCTTTTCTGCACCATTTTTAGAGGTTGTTTTGACCGTTTTACGATATCGTCGCCGATCAGACGATATCGCCCCATATTTGACGATTTCGTCTGGACTAGGACGTCCAGACGATCTTGTCGCAAAACTAAATTTGCATAGTTGGAATCTATTCCAACGGGTCTCCAATTTGGGCAGAAGCGTGTCTGCACCATTGGGACCCTCCCCCGTTGGAGATCTCCCAAATTGGGATGATCTCCAACCTCCTAACTACTCCCCCTAAGCCTATTTAATCTCTAGAATTTTCCCTCCCCAACCCCTGGCTGAAATTTTTTGCAAAGTGATTCCCTCTGCGTCAAAACATCCTAATATTGCTTTTGCACTAGTCCCATAGCAATTTTGTTGTAGGTACATCACTAATTTTCAATCGGAGCCAGCATCCATCGTCGTCGATGAACCTGTTCAGATCGGAGGTGATCACGTTAAATGCGAGACGATTTCGTACTGATGCGAGACGATCTCGACTGCAGTCCACATCGAGGCAATCAGTGCCTAGAGTTTTCTTTTTTCAAACCTTTTCTTTGTCATTTTATGCTGCAAATTAGATCATTTACTCAGTGTTTATATTATTTTGCATTTGGAGTTCACCCATTTAGCTTAGATTGCACATTAAGTTCATGATTTGTTGTTAAAATACAAAAATTTGTTAGGATTGCTATTTTAAACTATTGCTCAGTATTCATTTTATTATTTGGTGTAATTTACCTCTGTTAGCACAATAGGACTTCTTGTATTTTGCATCTGTTTTCTGTCTTGCAGGTCTCTGACGAATTCGTCAGATCTCAGACGATTCTGTCAGATTACAGATGATCATGTCAGATTGCAGGCGATTCTGTAGAATTCCAGATGATCCAGACTGCTTCAAACATTAGAATCTTCTTCAGACATCCGGATCAGGTATTCTTCATTGTCATTCTATAAAATTCTCTATTTTTTGCTTTCAAATCTGTTTGTTGTATTCATGAAAGTTGCATTTTCATGTAGTTTAATTTAGATTCATTCGGCCAAACCTAGGACTTGAATGCTTAAGATTAAAACGAACACATCAAAACACATTCCAAAACCTAGGCATGGAAACTGCCGCCAAATGTTTCCTGGTGAACCCACCATCCATCGAAAAATCACCAAAATACACCTCCCTTGAGAGGCGGGACCTTCGCAAAGTCCTCTCAGTCTGAGGTACCACACCATCCTTTTCCCATCCTCCTTTCGGGTGAGAATCCTATAGCCTGAAGGTAGGGATGCGAAAAATTTGGAGCGATACATTTTGGTGAACCCGATATGTGAATGCATCATAACCTTTTGAAAACAAAAAACAAAAACAAAAACAAAAACAAAAAAATTAGAACAACTAAAACTTAGATGCATTTTAAAACATTTAAGGTTTAAAGTCATGTTTATATGGTAGCTCCTAAAAAGAGGTTAGCAGTTACTATAAATGTAGAAAACCAATTGGCAGCTATAGAAGTTAATTCTATCCTTAGTATCCCTGAAACGAGTAGAAATCAATTCTTGTGGGACGAACTTGATAGGAGACTTAGTCTCATTTCATCTAGGTCCACACAACTTAAGAAAATTAAGAGGCTAGTCTTGGATAGAATCCTGGATCCTCACCAACTAGTTTTTTATCATGAACTTCAGAGAGCCTGCCATAGATGGTTAGCTTATAGGAGAGCTCTTGTATCTTCAAAATTTTTAACTTTCAAGGAAAATCTCGAAGACACAGTTATAGTGCGTCCATTTCTAGTTCATATAGATTCCTTAGAAACTGATATTATAATTAGGATAAGATGGAACAAAACTCCTAGAGCTATGTTATATTGTAAATATTGTCATGAGAATTATTATTATCAACCAGCATCTGAGATAGATAATATCACCATAGCCCTTTTCATCAAATTCTTAAAAGAAAACTTTCAATTTGAAGAAGAACATTTCATGACTCCTGAACAACTCGAACCTATTAATGATATTCATAAGTTATTCATAGAAAACTAGCTCATTTACTTTCAGTATTATTATTTTGTGCATTTATTGTGTTATTTGTTGTCTTTATTATATCATTTTAAAAACTAAAATAAAAAATAAAAAAACTTAGCAAAAACTTAAACATTTCAATTTCAAATATTGTAGTAGGTATATAGTAAATATATACCTCTTAATTTGTTGCATATATATATATATATATAAATATATATAAATATATATATATATATAAATATATATAAATATATATATATATATATAAATATATATATATATATATTTGCTGAAATCAAAACTTAGCACCATGCCTAAACTTAGGAATGGTAAAGAAACTTTAGGGGAAGGAGAAGATTGGTTACAAGATACAACTGAAAACCCAAATGTCCTTCTTGGAAATACAAATCCAGAAGGAGAAACTCTAGGTCAGTCAGATGAAGACTTAGGGGAAGATAAGGAACAAGAAGGAAGTGTTAAAGAGGATGGATCCTCATCTCCTAGAGTAGCTCCAAATGGAGCTATTGCCTTTGACAATGCAGGGCATTTCAAGAGATTTCTCATGGAAAACATTGATGATCTTAATGTGGCAATTCGCCTTGATAAAGGGCAAATTAGTAAAACGCAAGCAACCATGGAATATATATGCAATATGCAGACTAATCCCTTGTCTTTCATTGATCAAGAAAGTGACAAGGGTGGACCATCCAATACGGATATGGTCACTATAGCCCAAAGCATGTCAAAACAACAGGTTACCCAACCTCCTAAGGAACCTGTTACTCAACCTAAAATCACTCCCGCACAAAAGAAAATTCCCTTCACTACTTTGTTCCGCCAAACTATTGAGCAAAATGTTTTAAATAAACAGAAACCTAAAACGAAGCCAAATACAAACTTTCAACAATCTGGAATACAACATAATACAGCTTCAAAATTCCTCCATAATACTTTTCCTACCAATAATTTACACAACAGTAACATGGCATCTAATCTGCATGTTCCTCCATCCTACGCCCAGAACACTCATGTCAATGCCCTACCAAACCAATATGGTGGGCAAGCTAGTAATCTGGAAGCCATGGTGAAACAATTGGCTTCATGTATGGACCAGATAGATCCCTACCGTCCCTCGTATAATTATCGAGATATTTATAGTCAACCTTTGGATCCCATAGTTGTAGCTCAACCATTTCCTAAACATTTTCCCATGCCTGTTCTACCTATATATAAAGGAACCGAAGATCCCATAGAGCATATTCGCATGTTTAGGATAGCATGTCACAACATATCGCATGATGACTTGCTATTACTAAAAATGTTCCCAAAAAGTTTAGGTGGGATTGCATTAGAGTGGTACTATCAATTGCCCGCTCATTCTTTAAGAAACTTCGAAGAAACAGCTGAATCATCTGTCCATCAATTTAGTGCCTACATCGAGAGGCACGTAACTATTAAAGACCTATACAATTTAAAACAAGATAAGGATGAATGCTTTGCCGATTTCTTAGCTAGATGGAGGCAATTGACAGGAAAACTGCACTTTGTGCTACCCTATAGGGAAATGTTGGACATTTTCATCAATAATTTACAAGAAAAAATTTCTTATGAGCTATCAACAGCTACTTTGACTACCTTCGATCAAGCTATAGACTTAGCTTGAAGAGTAGAAGATGCCCTCATTAGGAGAGGCCAACTTAGGAAGAAGGATGATGAGAAAACATCCAAAAATCAATATAAAAACAAACAGGTTGTCGATGACGGAGTCACTGACAGCATAAATGTTGCTAATATCAATGCAACGAAAACAATAGAAAAATTCATATTGAAACCTCTTGACAAGCCTCCTCAAGAATTCACTAGATTAAACCAACCCTTATCAACTATTTTACCTCAACTGCTCGAAAGAGGTTTAATCCAATTACCAGCTATCCGGGAACCTGACCCAACTATACCCGGATATAGAGCTGATTTGCACTATGATTTCCATAGAGGACCTGGACATTCTACCAACACTTGTAAGAGGTTGAAACATAAAATACAAGATTTTATTGACAATAATGAAATGGAAGTGCAAGCCTTCCAACCTAAACAAAACCCTCCTAATAATACTCAAAATACCATTCCCCAAAATCAAAATCAAAATGCCAATCAAACTTTAGACATATTTCAACACCCTTTACCAAGACATGGTAAAGAGGTAGCCAATCAAATCGAACATCATAATGTTCCCCCTCCTACCCGATATGTAGGAACCATTAGCAGACAATTACCTGTTTAGGATCCTCAAATATTTGACACGACCTTATCCCTAGTTACGACCAGGCCCTTACATAATTTTCAAACTTCTGATTCTAGTGATATAGAGTCAGATAGTGAAAGTGAAGTAGACATTACTTCAAACCAATCGAATAGTTATGAAAATGAATCAGATCCTATTCAACCTCGTCACGAGATGCTATGGTTCCAGAAGAACCATTTCCTAGAAGAGTCACTACTCGACCTTCTTCTAATATAGTCCTTCCTTATGAACAAGCCATAAATTCTCAACCGAGACCAGTTCAACGTCTTCACTATAACATTATAGGTACCATTGGAGTCGTTACTCGACAACAAGCTCAAAACTCTCAACAAGAACCAAACCAGAACGATGGATCGGCTCCATTCATTCTAAAAAATCCCAATAAAGGGAATCTTGCTTCTAATATCCAATCTAAACCCCATTACAGTTTTAACGAAAAATTGTCCAATACCACGGCCAGAATTTACCTCTTAGATTTATTAAGATCCTCTCCCACCCATAGGGATGAGTTGATGCTTACATTGAGCCAAATGATGTTACTTCAAAACATTCAACCTGAAGCTATGGCCAATACTATCATCACTTGAGAGATTGATTGTATTGACTTCCAGGATAAAGATATCCCGCAACATAGTTTACATAAGGACAATCCCTTATACATTACTGCTTTAATTGGAGATGTAGCTGTCAAAAGATTTTTGATTGATAATGGCTCATATCTAAACATTTGCACCTTTGACTTCTACCAACGATTTGGTTTTAGAAGTGATGAAATGAAGAAAACTGATATGATCATCAAAGATTTTAATGACGAAACACAAGAAACGTGTGGATTTATTACCCTCCCATTGCAAGTTGGTCCTAGAACCCTAGAAACAACCGTGTTTATTGTACATTTCCCAGCATCATACAATATACTTTTGGGTCACCCTTGGATCAACGCCATGCGAGCAGTCCCATCAACTTTACACCAATGTGTTAAATTTGAGTTTAAAAATCAGTTGGTCACTATTCATGGTGACCCTAGACCTTTTGATATGTGTGCTTTTGTAGAACCAGTTGGAGTGCAATTTTGCCCTGCTCTGTCATCCACACATCCTAGTTCTTCTTTTTCATCTAAAACTATGAAACATAAACCCATAACTGCCCCTATTCCTCCTCCATTAACTTCATCCTCCTATATAAATCAACAACCCTCTAAACTAATTATTCTAGAACCTCAAAAATATTTTAAATATACAACCAATCCTTCAACTATTACCCCTATAAATTCAAAACCTCTAAATACATCTATCATACCTTCCACATCTCAAGACATAGGTAATAAGCCTTCTACATCTTATGCCCTTTCTGATGAACTATTACCAGATTTATCTACAACCTTAATATAAAAAAAAATGAATGCTTTCATGCAAGATTCAAACCTTTTAAATAAATTGCCGCCATCTCCTTGTACTTTGGGCCTCCCACAACCTATGGGAAGTACTTACCAAGTCGGGAGTTGTGCCTTCATTTATAAAGGATATGACTGGGGAAGAATCCCTCGGAATATCAAAACTCATCATGAGGGATACGCTCGGTGTTATTTTACCAATGATTATATTAAAGCTAAACCCATGATGCTTAAAATGGGATATGAAGGGAAAAGCTTAGGACCTTTCCAAAATGGCATGAAAGAACCTTTTGAGGTAGAACCGTGGCCTGCCCGCTGTGGTGTGGGCTTATTTCCTAGTAAGGAAAAATCCTTTCCTTTTGAAGAGGATGATCACCTCATATGCTATCAAGATTATTTGGATAGGCATGTTGATTTGCCTCTTAATAATCAGTCATTTTCATGCAACATGCTATCCATAGCATACCCTGAAATGATTGCTGACCCCGATGAAGAGTTGGAAGGAGATATCTTCCATGATGTCTCTGTTGAAGAGATGTTACACAACGGGTTTTATTTTTATGGTTCTATACCAACTATAGCCCAAATTGAGGCCACTGATCCTCAGAATGAATTATCTAAATTAACCTTACAAGAATTACAAGAATTGGGCGTTTCACCTGCCCCACCTAATTTTGAAAGAGATCTACACATGGAGGTATAAAATGTCATTAAAATTAACATTGGAACTGAGGACAATCCTCACATAATCAATATTAGAGCAAAACTAAGTCAATAAAAACAAGAACAATACATTGCATTCCTTAAATAGTATGAAGATGTCTTCACTTGGACATACGAAGATATGCCAGGTCTAGACCCTTCCGTAGTCATGCATCATCTAGTGGTCCATCCGGATGCTAAACCGGTTAAACAAAAACTTAGAAAAATGCATCCCAAAGTGGCTCTGCTAGTCAAATGGGAGTTAGAAAAACTCTTGAATGTTATCTTTATACAAGCTATTGATTATGCTGAATGGATCTCAAATGTAGTTCCAGTCACCAAGAAAGAAGCTACCAAAGTTAGGGTTTGCACCGATTTTAGAGATATCAACGTTGCATGCCCTAAAGATGACTTTCCTCTTCCAAACATGGATCAAATTATTGACTTCACTTCCAGAAGTGGGATGATGTCCTTAATGGATGGATTCTCCGATTATAATCAGATCAGGATAGCTCCTGAAGACCAGGCTAAAACAACCTTTATTACCCCCTGGGGTACCTTTTGTTGGAAAGTGATGCCATTTGGCTTAAATAATGCTGGTGCAACTTATCAACGGGCTATGACTTACATTTTTCATGATATGATGCATGATATCCTACATGATTATGTGGATGATATTATAGCTCGCTCTCTTATTGAAGATCATCATTTGGATGATTTGCGAAAAGTTTTTAATCGATTACGAGAATATCTCATTCGATTAAACCCAGCAAAATGCATATTCGGAGTTAAATCCGGAAAACTATTAGGGGTTTTAGTTTCTTTACGTGGTATCAAAATTGACCTTCTCAAAATTGCGGCTATCACTGATATGCCCGCACCTACTAATATATCTGAATTACGAAGTTTACAAGGTAAACTTCAAGCTATCCATCGCTTCATCGATAAGCTGGCGGATAAAAATAGTCCCTTTCTTAAACTCCTTAAGAAGGATGTCCCCTTTAATTGGGACACAGAATGTAGAGAAGCTTTTGAACTTCTCAAAAAATACCTCCTTAATCCGCCAGTGCTTTCATTGTCTAAATTCGATCGCCCATTTCTCCTATATATTTCAGCTTCATATTATGCCTTAGGAGCTATGTTAGCTCAACTTGATGATGGAAAACGATAACATGCTAATTATTACATTAGCTGAACCTTCATCAGTTATGAAACTCGCTACACAAAATTAGAGAAGCTATGTCTAGCAGTCATTTTTTCTATGCAAAAATTATGACATTATATGCTTAGCCAAAAAACGTATGTCATTGCTAAATATGATCCCTTAAGATATCTCATGAGTCGACCTTATTTATCGGGTCGCACAGCCAAGTGGGTTCTTGCTCTAAGCGAGTTTGATCTCACCTTCATAGGACAGAAGTCTGTTAATGGTCAAATCATAGCAGATCAATTAGCTGTTGCACCCTTAGAGTCTACTCATCCCCTCATTATCGAGTTTCTAGATGAATGCCTTCAATTAGAGGTAGACCATCCTAAACAATGGTCCTTATACTTTGATGGAGCCCGATGCATGAGTGGGGCTGGTGCGGGTATTATTTTAATATCTCTGCAAAAACATCTTATTCCTCTATCCTTCAAACTGACCTTTGCTTGCACCAACAATACTGCTTGAGTATGAGGCTCTAATCCTTGGATTACGAGCTGCTTTAGCACTAAAAATTAAACACCTTTTAGTTTTTGGTGATTCCCAATTGGTTATAAATCAAATTAATGAAGTTTATCAAACCCGAGATGATAAACTACGCCCATATAAGGCCTATGTTTTACAACTAATGTCCTTGTTTGATCAAGTTACCTTGGAAGCTATTCCTCGCACTAGCAACCGTGCAGCCGACGCTATGGCCGCCGCTGCATCTCTCCTGCCCTTGGAGTTAGATGACGAATATGCGACTATCATTATTCGTCGACTCCAGGAACCCACCTCAAATAAGTCATGCTTAGAGTCTTTGGATGTGTTTCTAATCAATGAAACTACTCCTGCACCTTGGTACACAGACATATTTGATTTTATCCAAAATGGGACTTTCCCTGCTAATTCTAATAGAAACCAGCGTCGGTTATTATGTCGACGAGCAAGTCGCTTTGTAATAATTGGCAATACTTTATATAGGAGATCTTTTGAAGGTATCCTATTAAGATGTTTAAACTTAGAAGAGTCTAAATCAGCCTTGAGTGAAGCCCACGATGGATCTTGTGGAGGACACTTTAGTGGTAGTGCCATTGCTAAAAATCTCCTTCGGATAGGATACTTTTGGCCTACCATGGAAACGGATGCACATGAGTATGTGCGCCATTGTGACAAGTGTCAAAAATATGCTGACCTTGTCCATGCGCCTGCACAAGAGTTGCAGGCTATTTCATCTCCTTGGCCCTTTTCTAAATGGGGCTTGGATATTATTGGCAAAATCAATCTTGTGTCATCTGATGGACACAAGTTCATCATAATTGCCATTGAGTATTTCACGAAGTGGGTCGAAGCTATGCCTTTAGCTTCCTGCACTGGCTCACAAGTCTCTAAATTCATTTTTAATCAAATCATTTGCAAGTTCAGAATCCCTGCCAACCTCATCTCTGACAATGGAACTCCTTTCAAAAATAAAGATGTTAAAAAATTATGCCAAAAATACAAGATTCAACATCGCTGGTCCACCCCCTATTATCCTCAGGGTAATGGTCAAGCAGAAGCATCTAACAAAACTTTAATCAAAATTCTCAAAAGATTAGTCAATAAAACTGGTCATGACTGGCACATTCAATTATATCCAGCCTTGTGGGCTTATCGAACTAGTGTTCGAACTCCCACTAGAACTTCACCATTTATTTTGGTATATGGTGCTGAAGCAGTTTTTCCATTTGAATTGGAAGTTCCTTCTTTGGCTCTACTACTTCAAGATACCGAAGTAGGAGATGAATATCGTGCTGGCAGACTCAGCCAGCTAGAACTCCTGGATGAAAAATGCATCAATGCTTTGGAGCATCTTCGTGCTTACCAAAACAAGCTTAAAATATCATATGCTAAGAAAGTTCGTCATCGATCCTTTGAGATTGGAAACCTTGTTTTAAAAGAAAATAAAAAAAATACAAATGCAACCAAAGAACTTAAAGGTAAATTCGAGCCCAACTGGCTTGGACCATATATTATTACTGCTAAATTTGAATCAAGAGCATATAAATTATCTACCTTAGATGGTAAAGACCTTAAAGAACCCATGAATATTTTGCATCTTAAACGTTACTATGCATAAACTTGGTCATTTCATCCATGTATATATTTGTTCAAAATTACTATCTTGTATTTCTTTCAAAAACACCAAAAACATTCATAAATCTCCAAAAATCTTCAAAAACTATCTATTGCATTTATTTAAAGCACTTGTTAAAAAAAAATTCTGCTCAAAATCAAAAATCAAAAATCAAAATAATGATAAAAATATAAAAACCGCTATATGCTTGACTCTTTCGAAACCAAAATAAAACAAAGAAGAAAGAGAGAGTCAACATTCTCCAAACTTCTCAAAAATCATTTATATATATTTTCTTACAATTATTGCAGTTATATGTTTCAACTTATTTTGGATAAATTAGCATTTATTTGGAATCCCTCACTTGCACACTCACAACAATAAATATCTTGATTTTATCTGGCTTGATCACTAATCTCTCTTATATCAAAGTTCACAAAATTAAATTAAATAAAGTTTGAGCATAGAGAATTGATCTTGTTATTTACTTAAACCAAGCACATCTTTTCACAATGAAATGAGTATATTTGTAATTTCCATGTTTTGCTACATAGTAGAAGTGATTTCTTGAGTGAAAAGTTTCCCCTGCTATCCTATCATGCACATGGTCTAGAATCTTTGAGAATTGGCAAAAGGACAAGCTCACCCCTACCCAGAATAAAAATCCCTTGCTCTACAGCTAATCCGAGCAAGTATCCCTAGCACAGAAAAAGAAAAAAAAAAAAGAAAAAAAAAATTCAAGAAAAAGAGAAAACAAAAAAATGTTCTTTTATCATTACAGCAATGTTCCAAGCATTATCAAGCAAAAGAAATACAAAAATAAAAATAAGCAAAGTTCAAAAGAAAGCAAGAAAGCAATAAAATACCTTTCCCTACCCTTTGAAAAGAAAAGAAGGGTTGATGAGCTTGAATCCCTGGAATTCTCAATTATTCAAAAACTATGAGGTAAGCCCCATAACAGGTGGTTTGTGCCCAACCTGCTTGGCCTTGGGTAACTCCTAGCGTGGCGATATGTCTATCACATTAGCGACCTTCTTTTGTACAGACCTATGTCTGCTTATGGATTAGCTAGCTCTGGATAATCCGACCTACATAGTAGTCTAATATGGTTATATGCATCTACATCATGGTTAATGAACACTTATTTGGTTTCTTCAAATCACTTGTATCATAGTATCTTGCTCACAACTGGTAAATGAACAATGCAATTGCACACACATTTGTATTTGAGAGATTTTGTGTATCATTATGATAAATCAAGATCGGAAATGAATGCACATATGCACATGGGATTCCTTATAAATCTAACTTTTGTTTTCAAAATACTTTGAAATATTATTTTTGCAACTTGTTTGGAATAATCAAGTACAATTATTTTTCACAAAGACAACTATAGAATAGAAAAATCAAAAATTTCTTTCAAATTACACAAATCAAATCATATATATCGTGTCGACTTTCGCGACGATGGTATAGTTTCAAAACCAAAATTGGAATTTTATGCCTAGCGCAAGTCCTCATTTTCATCTTTTCTGTTCATCAAAAATCAACCATGCAATAAAACTATCTTTTTGGATTTTCGCGATGATGGTATAAGTCTATACCTACATATTCTATGCCTAGCGCAAACCATTGTAACAATTTTTATTCCCCCATTTATCAAAAATCATAAAAACCATATGACTTCATTTTACACAAATTTTGCTTTTCAAAAGCAAACACGTTACCATTATTTCATGTCATTATGTCAACCTTTAATTTTGCAATGATGGTTTAATTCCTAAGGAATTATCCAAGAATTTTATCACACTTAGGAATTTATGCCTAGCAAAAATCATTTTAAACATTATTTCATGCATAATATTTTTCATGAAAATCTGAAAACAAAACCAATCATCATCATCATCATCATTTGCATCATCACACCAAAGTCTTAAGACAGTCTCTTAAGCACTCTTTTCCTTTTTAACAATATTTCTATAAATGGGATTAGCTTGACGACCGAGTGAGCGGTGACTCCATGAAATGGTCTATAATAGCGACAATGTCCTTTGAAATTATTGTTAAAAGTCCCCTTTTATTTTTATCAAATTATTGCATCACAAACAAACACTTTGTTACATCAGATTATTTCATTTACAATGTTATAGCATGACATTCAAAATTGTAATATTTCCAACGACATAACTACATCCAATTATCAAATCAATCAATCAAAACATAAAAGCATCATAAGCATCACAAAATACATAACACAATATAAGTCATATGATCAAAAATATCTCATCTATATATGTCACAAATATATATGTACATCATATCAGCTAGATTGGTATGCCACAATCCATATCTTGGCATACTCAATCAAATACCCTCTGTGTAGTGTCTCAAGAGCCCCTCGAGCTCTCCACCTCATCTCCTCCCCCCCTAAGGTGGAGGAGGTGGCCCATCACAGTTTGTGTGGTGCCGTGAGTCCTGGATGCCGATCGTGATGATGTCTTAGATGACCCCATCACGATAGGCTCTGCAATGTGTGCTAGTAATGGCACCCTCTACTTTGCTGGCATCACCTGGTAATATAGAGCCTGATAGAAAGTGATCTAGGTGATAGCACGTGCTAAATCTTGAGTGCTTGCTCCTCCGCCCTGAGCTCTAAGACGTGTAGCCTCATCCTGCAGTGTCTACACCTGAGCTCGCAAGCAGGCAACCTCAGATCGAAGAGTCGCTGTCTCGCTGCTCTCCCCAGTGTCTACGCCCTTGCCCTTATCGAGCGATGGTGGTCTTTCTCTCTATGGAGATGGGGGTCTCTTCTCCCTCCTCTCCTGCTATCATGGCCTCTCCTGTGCCTGTGGCCTCCTCTGCTCCCTCCCACCGTGACCCTGGGCTGCCTCTATCACCGCCTGGCACTGCCTCCCTATTCGACGCACAACCATGTGGATCAAACCCTGTGCCCTCATCATCTGTGGAGGGCGGATGCCTGCATACCAGGCATCATAGCCGTCGGCTACTCCTGCATCTTCCCCATCCATTGGCTGAATGGGGGCATCATATGTGTCCTGGCTCCAGAATCGCTGCATGTCTGGAGCCCGGCTAACCGTGGTGTTATCCCAGACTATCCGGGAAAACTTGTAGTCTCTAAGAGATGGGATCCCCTACTATAGACCGAACTGTCACAAAACTTGGTTGTAGCGGTGGAGCTCCACCTCTCCCCTCTCCATCCTCAACCAGTAGACTCACCTGATGTGAGCCAGCTCCTGTCCATCCTCTGGCCACCCTGGATGCTCCCTCCACGGCCTCCAGGTGATCTGGTCCGGGACTAAATCATCCAGTAGTCTCCGAGACATCGACAGGTCGATCCACCGCTGTGACCCTCTCCGAAGCCACCAGTAGAAGACTCGGGGCCTCTCCCCGTCTACCCCTATCAGTGGAAGCCCTATCGGCCTCCGCACTGCAATGTGCTCCCAGCACCAAACCTGTAGGAGCGATGTCATGACCAGACATCGCCCGCCCTTGTACACGACCCCATATAGGATCCTGTACAACCGACATAGTACAAAATTGCCCCAACAAAACCTGTACCCATGGTCTCGCATATCGTAGATCACATCTGCGAGCATCCATGGTACCCTGCACCCGCTCTGGTGGCACAATAAAAGTCCACCAACCACTCCAGCTAGAACTCGTGTGAGTCTGGATGCCCCAGGCATCTGGCATAGTGCCTCGATATTAACTCCGCCCTTCTCCAGGGCGAAGCTCGGGTCACTGCACAGCCATCCCATAGCATGGCCCTGATTGGCCATAGGAGTGATCATCCATCCTTGTATGGGGATTCTCAGAATCCTCCATACATCCTCTAGTGTGGGAGTCATCTCCCCTGTTGGTAATCAAAAATAGGAAGACCCCGGATACCATCTCTCTGCTAGGGCTGTTAGAATCCCCATATCTTTGGATACTTGTGGCATCTCCGCTACATGCTGCAAGCCAGCCTGTGCCAGCAGATCTCGCTCTGCCTGTGTCAGAGCGGCCAAGTCATCTCTCAATCCTCCATATTTCCACTCCCTGCTCTTTAGTAATCCTCTCTGCAAACGTAAACAACAAAATAATAAACAATCATTAATCAATCATTCAAGTAATCAATAATGCAACTTAAAATTCAATTTTGTGCAATTGATGATATCGCCCACTATTGGACGATATCGTCCCAAATTTGAGCATAATCGTCTCTGATTTTACAGTTCGAAATCGTCTCTAATTTGATGAAATCGTCCCCCTTTCGACGATTTCACCCACGGGCGAAATTGCCGAAATTGAGACGATTTCATCGAAATCGAGACGATTTCGTCGAAATCGGGACGATTTCGTCCCGATGACGTCGACGGCCCAAAAACGACCGCGATGCTCCAAATTCATCTAAAATCTACCTAAAAAGCATGTAAAATCAAATTAAATCAGTTCTAGTTAAGTCTAGGCTCTTACCCGTAGACCGCACCGGACCTCTATCGATCTGTGCGTTGTCTCCACCATTTCTGCTTTAGAGCTCTAAAAACCAGAAAATGAATAGTAAAAATGAATTAGGGTTTTACCCTATTTTTCTTAATTTTATTCAACAATAATTTTTTGCTTTTTCGTGTTTTTACCTCAAACGTTCGATTTGGGTAAAAACACGGAGGGGGCACCATAGTAAGTTGTCATACGATTCGACCAAGAATCGTCACCTAAAAATGGGTATAATTTTTTGCTTTCTCGTAGATCGAGAAGAACTCATCTTTAACGCATTTTCTTCGGAAAATTCGCTAAAGAGGGGGGCAAAATGTAGCACCCTAAAATTGGCGCAGTAAAATTATAAAATTTACATTCACCTTAGTAAATAATTTAAATTCAAATTTAACCTCCCAAACCGCCCGTTAACCGTCGGAAATCCGTTTCCCCCTTTTCCGCACCATTTTTAGAGGTTGTTTTGACCGTTTGACGATATCGTCGCCGATCAGACGATATTGCCTCAGATTTGACAATTTCGTCTGGACTAGGACGTCCAGACGATCTTGTCGCAAAACTAAATTTGCATAGTTGGAATCTGTTCCAACGGTTCTCCAATCTGGGCAGAAGCGTGTCTGTGTCGTTGGGACCCTCCCCCATTGGAGATCTCCCAAATTGGGATGATCTCCAACCTCCCAACAACTTCCCTAAGCCTATTTAATCTCTAGGATTTTCCCTCCCCAACCCCTGGCTGAAATTTTTTGCAAAGTGATTCCCTTTGCGTCAAAACATCCTAATCTTGCTTTTGCACTAGTCCCATAGTAATTTTGTTGCATGTACATCACTGATTTTTAGCCAGAGCCAGCATCCATCGTCGCTGATGAACCTTTTCAGATCGGAGGTGATCACGTTAAATGCGAGATGATTTCGTACTGATGCAAGACGATCTCGACTGCAGTCCACATCGAGGCAATCAGTGCCTAGAGTTTGCTTTTCTCAAACATTTTCTTTGTCATTTTATGCTACAAATTAGATCATTTACTCAGTGTTTATATTATTTTGCATTTGGAGTTCACCCATTTAGCTTAGATTGCACATTAAGTTCATGATTTGTTGTTAAAAAACAAAAATTTGTTAGGATTGCTGTTTTAAACTATTGCTCAGTATTCATTTTATTATTTGGTGTAATTTGCCTCTGTTAGCACAGTAGGACTTCTTGTATTTTGCATCTATTTTTTGTCTTGCAGGTCTCTAACGAATTCGTCTGACGAATTCGTCAGATCTCAGATGATTCTGTCAGATTGCAGATGATCCTGTCAGATTGCAGGCGATTCTGTAGAATTCCAGACGATCCAGACTGCTTCAAATGTCAGAATCTTCTTCAGACATCCAGATCAGGTATTCCCCATTTTCCTCCTGTAAATTCTCTATTTTTTGTTTTTTTAATCTGTTTGCTGTATTCATGAAAGTTGCATTTTCATGTAGTTTAATTTAGATTAATTCGGCCAAACCTAGGACTTGAATGCTTAAGATTAAAACGAACTCATCTAAACACATTCCAAAACCTAGGCGTGGAAACTGCCACTAAATGTTTCCTGGTGAACCCACCATCCATCGAAAAATCACCAAAATACACCTCCCTTGAGAGGCGGGACCTTCGCAAAGTCCTCTCATTCTGAGGTACCGCACCATCCTTTTCCCATCCTCCTTCCGGGCGCGGATCCTATAGCCTGCAGGTAGGGATACGAAAAATCATGAGATACCTTAAGGGATCATATTTGGCAATGACATACGTTTTTTGGCTAAGAAAATAATGTCGTAATTTTTGCATAGCAAAAATGACTGCTAGACATAGCTTCTCTAATGTTGTGTAGCGGGTTTCATAACTGATGAAGGTTCGGCTAATATAATAATTAGCACGTTCTCGCTTTTCATCATCGAGTTGAGCTAACATAGCTCCTAAGGAAGAATTTGAAGCTGAAATATATAGGAGAAATGGGCGATCGGATTTAGGCGGTGAAAGCACCAACAGATTAAGGAGGTACTGTTTGAGAATTTCAAAAGCTTCTCTACATTCTATGTCCAAATTAAAGGGGACATCCTTCTTAAGAAGTTTAAGAAAGGGACTAGTTTTGTCCACCAGCTTATCGATGAAGCGACGGATAGCTTGAAGTTTACCTTGTAAACTTCGTAATTCGGATATATTAGTAGGTGCAGGCATATCAGTGATAGCTGCAATCTTGAGAGGGTCAATTTCAATACCACGTAAAGAAACTAAAACCCCTAATATTTTGCCGGACTTAACTCCGAATATGCATTTTTCTGGATTTAATCGAATGAGATATTCTCGTAATCGATTAAAAACTTTTCGCAAATCATCCAAATGATGATCTTCAATAAGAGAGCGAGCTATGATATCATCCACATAATCATGTAGGATATCATGCATCATATCATGAAAAATGTAGGTCATAGCTCGTTGATAAGTTGCACTGGCGTTCTTTAAGCCAAATGGCATCACTTTCCAGCAAAAGGTACCCCAGGGGGTGATAAAGGTTGTTTTAGCCTGGTCTTCAGGATCTATCCTGATCTGATTATAACCGGAGAATCCGTCCATTAAGGACATCATCCCACTTTCGACAGTGAAGTCAATAATTTGATCCATTTTTGGAAGAGGAAAGTCATCTTTAGGGCATGCAGCGTTGATATCTCTAAAATCGGTGCAAACCCTAACTTTGGTAGCTTCTTTCTTGGTGACTAGAACTACATTTGAGATCCATTCAGCATAATCAATAGCTTGTATAAAGATAACATTCAGGAGTTTTTCTAACTCCCCTTTGACTAGCAGAGCCACTTTGGGATGCATTTTTCTAAGTTTTTGTTTAACCGGTTTAGCATCCGGATGGACCACTAGATGATGCATGACTACGGAAGGGTCTAGACCTGGCATATCTTCGTATGTCCAAGTGAAGACATCTTCATACTCTTTAAGGAATGCAATGTATTGTTCTTGTTTTTCTTGACTTAGTTCTGCTCCAATATTTATTATGTGAGGATTGTCCTCAGTTCCAATGTTAATTTTAATGACATTTTCTACCTCCATGTGTAGATCTCTTTCAAAATTAGGTGGGGCGGGTGAAACGCCCAATTCTTGTAATTCTTGTAAGGTTAATTTAGATAATTCATTCTAAGGATCATCACCCTTTCCTTTTGAAGAGGATGATCACCTCATATGCTATCAAGATTATTTGGATAGGCATGTTGATTTGCCTCTTAATAATCAGTCATTTTCATGCAACATGCTATCCATAGCATACCCTGAAATGATTGCTGACCCCGATGAAGAGTTGGAAGGAGATATCTTCCATGATGTCTCTGTTGAAGAGATGTTACACAATGGGTTTTATTTTGATGGTTCTATACCAACTATAGCCCAATTTGAGGCCACTGATCCTCAGAATGAATTATCTAAATTAACCTTACAATAATTACAAGAATTGGGCGTTTCACCCGCCCCACCTAATTTTGAAAGAGATCTACACATGGAGGTAGAAAATGTCATTAAAATTAACATTGGAACTGAGGACAATCCTCACATAATCAATATTGGAGCAGAACTAAGTCAAGAAAAACAAGAACAATACATTGCATTCCTTAAAGAGTATGAAGATGTCTTCGCTTGGACATACAAAGATATGCCAGGTCTAGACCCTTTCGTAGTCATGCATCATCTAGTGGTCCATCCGGATGCTAAATCGGTTAAACAAAAACTTAGAAAAATGCATCCCAAAGTGGCTTTGCTAGTCAAAGGGGAGTTAGAAAAACTCCTGAATGTTATCTTTATACAAGCTATTGATTATGCTGAATGGATCTCAAATGTAGTTCCAGTCATCAAGAAAGAAGCTACCAAAGTTAGGGTTTGCACCGATTTTAGAGATATCAACGCTGCATGCCCTAAAGATGACTTTCCTCTTCCCAACATGGATAAAATTATTGACTTCACTGCCGAAAGTGGGATGATGTCCTTAATGGACGGATTCTTTGGTTATAATCAGATCAGGATAGCTCCTGAAGACCAGGCTAAAATAGCCTTTATTACCCCCTGGGGTACCTTTTGCTAGAAAGTGATGCCATTTGGCTTAAAGAACGTCGGTGCAACACCATAGTAAGTTTTCGTACGATTCGACCAAGAATCGTAGCCTAAAAATGGGAATAATTTTTTGCTTTCTCGTAAATCGAGAAAAACTCATCTTTAATGCATTTTCTTCAGAAAATGTGCTAAAGAGGGGGCAAAATGTAGCACCCTAAAATTGGCGCAGTAAAATTATAAAATTTACATTCACCTTAGTAAATAATTTTAAATTCAAATTTAACCTCCCAAACCGCCCGTTAACCATCGAGAAATCCGTTTCCCCCTTTTTCGTGCCATTTTTAGAGGTTGTTTTGACCGTTTGACGATATTGTCGCCGATCAAACGATATCGCCCTAGATTTGACGATTTCGTCTGGACTAGGACGTCCAGACGATCTTGTCCCAAAACTAAATTTGCATAGTTGGAATCTGTTCCAACAGGTCTCCAATCTGGGCAGAAGCGTGTCTGCGTCGTTGGGACCCTCCCCCCATTGGAGATCTCCCAAATTGGGATGATATCCAACCTCCTAACTACCCCCCCTAAGCCTATTTAATCTCTAGAATTTTCCCTCCCCAACCCCTGGTTGAAATTTTCTACAAAGTGATTCCCTCTACGTCAAAACATCTGAATCTTGCTTTTGCACTAGTCCCATAGCAATTTTGTTGCAGGTACATCACTGATTTTTAGCCGAAGCCAGCATCCATCATTGTCGACGAACCTGTTCAGATCGGAGGCGATCACGTTAAATGCGAGACGATTTTGTACTGATGCGAGACGATCTCGACTACAGTCCACATCGAGGCAATCAGTGCCTGGAATTTGCTTTTCTCAAACCTTTTCTTTGTCATTTTATGCTGCAAATTAGATCATTTACTTAGTGTTTATATTATTTTGCATTTGGAGTTCACCCATTTAGCTTAGATTGCACATTAAGTTCATGATTTGTTGTTAAAATATAGAAATTTGTTAGGATTGTTGTTTTAAACTATTGCTCAGTATTCATTTTATTATTTGGTGTAATTTGCCTCTATTAGCACAGTAGGACTTCTTGTATTTTGCATCTATTTTCTGTCTTGCAGGTCTCTGACGAATTCGTCAGATCTCAGACGATTCTGTCAGATTGCAGACGATCCTGTCAGATTGCAGGCGATTCTATAGAATTCCAGACGATCCAGACTGCTTCAAACGTTAGAATCTTCTTCAGACATCCGGATCAGGTATTCTTCATTGTCATTCTGTAAAATTCTCTATTTTTTGCTTTCAAATCTGTTTGCTATATTCATGAAAGTTGCATTTTCATGTAGTTTAATTTAGATTCATTCGGCCAAACCTAGGACTTGAATGCTTAAGATTAAAACGAACACATCAAAACACATTCCAAAACCTAGGCGTGGAAACTGCCGCCAAATTTTTCCTGGTGAACCCACCATCCGTCGAAAAATCACCAAAATACACCTCCCTTGAGAGGCGGGACCTTCGCAAAGTCCTCTCAGTTCGAGGTACCGCACCATCCTTTTCCCATCCTCCTTCCGGGTGCGGATCCTATAGCCTTAAGGTAGGGATGCAAAAAATTTGGAGCGATACAATAACCAATTAATGTCATAAAATTTCCTTCATTTTCTTCCTTAAGAAACATCAAGAATATTTCCTTGTTACTAGTGGACAAGTATTTGTACCCATAAAAGGTATCTACTAAATTTTGAGAATAAAATTCCAACTCATGAAATAGTTCCTCATTATTGAATGCATTCCTTACTATTTCATCCATGATTCTTCTAAGTAATTCTTTGAAGTGGGACTCCTTATTGCTCCCTAGTGTTTTTGAGAATTCTTTGAGAATATTAATGTTCAATCTATGGTTTTGATAAGACCTTACTTTTCTCAAATATCTAGTTAGAATACCTTTTAATTCCCAAGTATTTATGACAATTTTGATGAAAATTTTGTATTTCAAAATCTTTGAAGTTGTCTACCTTATGACTCCCTATTATAGAGTATGTGAACTAACTTGATAAAAACTTTCCAAATCTCAAGTTTTGTAGAATACTTTATATCTCCCAAGTGTTTAAAGTATGATATGGTCTTGATAAAGTGCTTAGAATCTATTAGATTTCATTTTAAGTTGATTCCCTAATGTTTTGAATACAATGGTAATATAATGGTCAACTCCTATTTCACCTTATTTCTCCCTATTGATATATGCACTTTTCAATTTGATAAAGTTCTCTATTTTTCAAGACTCTATAGTTGGATTCCTTTTGTCCCTTTAGTTTGCAAGAGATACAAGGATGAATAATAAATTCCAAATTCTAAAAAATTAATGAATTTGCTTCCTTTATCCTTTACTTCTCAATGGTTTAGTTTTCTAAATTCCAATGATCTAAATTTTGGTGTAGAACTCCTTATATCTCCCTAATTTGGAAATTTAGAAAATGATAATATTTACAAAATAATGTTTCAATTTTTCCAAGGTAGAAAACCTTATATCTCCTATTTTAATTATTTGCAAATATTATGATATTTATATTTCAACTAATACACTTTTGTAATATCACTTAAGGATATAAACTCCTTTTTTTTATTTGCTTTCTAATTCACTAAGGTTTTAGTTTGTCCAATGCAATATAAGCTTGACCTTAGATATAATGCACCTTACATCTCCTTTTGCACTTTAATGAAAGAAAACATTAAAATCAACGTAAGTATAACTTTCTAATGTTGCATGTTTATTGGCTTTAATCTTGTCTTCACTTTCCAATCTTTGGAGCATTGTATTTCTTTTATCTTCATAGCATGACAGTGAGAATTCAATGCTCTACTTTGAATGACACTCTTTTATGATGGTTTTTTACTCCTTTCTATGCATTTTAACCTTTGTGTAAGTTGAATATGTACACTCTTCCTATGTGGGGCTATTAACACCTCTTGTCCTCATTTTAAATGTATGCCAAGTGGCACTTATGTTGCCTTAGAACATATACCTTCTACTTAGGTGGTGTAGGGAAGTTACTACCTTTTTGAGGTATTAATTTACGTGGTGTAGGCCTAGTAATAATATTTGAGTGTTGAAATTATGACTAATGAGGAGCGTTACTCCAACCTAGGTGCTCTTTGGCTTGACTGGAGTGTTACTTCAACCTGGGTGCTCTTTGGTTTGATTGGGGTTTTACTTCAACCAAGGTTCTATTTGGATCCTTTGTGAAAGTGTTAGGTTAATAAAGAATACGTAGATGCTCTACTTCCATTGTGCCAAGTGGCACAATATTCCTTTTGTTGATATGGCAAGTGGAGACTCCTTTTTTGCATGCAACCAAACCCTTCAATGCCCTTATCACCTAAATGCACTTCCAACTCCTTTGAAAGCTATTTTTATTCTTTTACAACATGTTTTCTTGAGCTTCAATATATAGTGGCTCCTCTTCCAACCAAGGTGGCTCATATCCAATAAATGCGGTTCTTTTGATTGCATTTCAATGCTTTATTCATGGTGGTCATTCTTCCAAGCTTCTTTCTTCTACCTCCACTTGGGTAACAATTTTCTTGTATTCTATGATATTTGTACCTTGTTTTATGTTATTCACCTTGTGCTACTCTTCTTGAATCTTGTATCTTCATTACTTTATGTTATCCTAGCTTATTATCCTTCTTTTTGCAAGTTATTTTCACTGTGATAGGTGTCTTTTACTATGGCACTACTGTTATGGGACTATGGCATTGAATATGGTGTCTTTAGACACCTTTAATAGGATGGTATTAAGCCCTTAGATATATTTATCTCCTTAGCATCGTAGCTTGTGCTTTAACCTTGATAAAAACAACCACTCAATGACTGTAATTTGTGCTACATTGGTGTCTTTATGACACTCAATATTTGTCTATCTTTTGTGCTTTGTAAAGGACTAATATGATATTTTTTAAAATCTAAAATAAATCAGCAATGAACTAAGATAAAATACCTTAGTTGCACCTAGATTTTTGAGACCTCTTAGTCTCCACTTAGTAGCCCTATTCCTTGTCTTGATATGGCAGCTTCTTCCTTAATCATTGGTGGTTATAATGCTCCTTTTTGGTGGCTTCTCTTCACCAATATTTGCTACTATTCACCTATGCTCAATGGTGTTTTTTGACACTCCAACTCAACCATATTTTGTGCACTAATCTACCTTCATAACTTAATACTTAATGCACTTTAAAAACTCTTAAAATCAACTTGTATGATGCACTATAGTCTATGCAACCTTAACTTTAGAATAATGTCTTCTTTGCTTCTAATAGATAATAGGAAGTTGATATTTTTCTTTCTTTCAAAATATATTTAACTCCTATTTATTATGTGTAGGTTTTAACATTGTAGAAACTATATTCTATGCTTCCTTTAGGACTTTAAACTTGATTCTTTCTCCTTGCAACTTTAAACTCTAATGTGGTGCTTAATGAAACTTAATAATGAACTTAATATAAGTGTTCAAATAATGAACCTTTTGCACCAAATTTGCTTACCTTTTTAACCTTTGTAGATGATGTGTTTCTTGATGATTTGGATTACATAATTTCTGCTTTGTGTTAGATGAAACCGTAGCTCTTTATTTGTTGTCCAAAATAGCTTTTTAACTCACCAAAATAGATATATTGATACACATTCATTGGTTTTTGGTACAGTTTAGTACCCAGATGACCTAGAACAGTCATGGAGGGTGGTTTGACTACCAGAATATCCAGGATGTTAACTTCAAAAGTAGAAATGGCAGAGTGATGTTGATTTTGGGATAAACAGAACCATAAGCATCAAAGAGAGTTTGAAGACTCTCATTAGTACCATTCCAAACTCCAAAAGCATCATCAATATATCGTTTATACAAGCAAAGATTTTCTAAAATAGATGGAAAAAGATCGAAAACTTGCAATTCCAAGTAACAAAGAAACAGACAGGCATAGAAAACTACAAAATTGCTCCCCATTGATGTACCTCTTTTTTGCCTATAGATCTTACCATCAAATTCTAGATAATGTCTATTCAGGACCAGTTCTGCAAGTTCGAGGATCAACTGGACCAAACCTAGCTTGAACCTCCCTAAGATGAAGTATTGAAGAGTGGACAATCCTACTACTATAGGAATGCTTGGGTACAGGCTCTCAACATCAAAGGTGAACAAAATGCAACTTGGAGGAAAATAGCTTTCATGAAGGATTTTCATTAAGCTCAAAGAGTCTTGTAGATGATTTGGCTGCTCTAGGAGAATGGAGAGAAGCTGGTGGTGAATCCATTTGGAAATAGGCTCCAACATATAATCGTAATAGGAGTATATGGGTCTACCCTTCATAGGTTGTTTGTGGACCTTTGAATGAGGTAGAAAGTACGGACTCAAGCAATGATGGGGTTATTTTGCAAGAGATAATCCACTATTTTTTGATCGAGGAGAAGCCTTCTTTGTGCATTTTTAACAATGGACTCCAAGCTAGAAAAAAGAGAGTTCCAAGGAACAGAAATAACCTCTTGGTAAACTTCCAGATCTAAAAGTTTTATGATCCCTTATTCTAGGTACCATGCCTTGCTGAGAACAGTGAGGTCGAGATTTTTGTCAACAGGTCTAATGACAATGGAATCATCAGATCTAATAGAGTGCAAGGCTCTTGCTAGATGCCTGGGTAGGGGAGGCTGTAAGATACTCTCTATGGCAGCAATTTGTTATTAAACTCGATGCTTTATGTCATTAAGAATATCCATTAGGGGCTGGTATTTCACATCAGGTTCCCATGCATAATTTGAAATATGAAAGGGATAGTAGGCAGGTTCTTCCTAGTTGGCGATGTTCCTTCCTTTTGGACCAAAAAACTACCAGAGCTTGAGAAGCCTATAAAATAGAACATAATCTACACGAACATCATCATGGACCATGGGAGGTGGGACAGGGATATATTTCAATCCTAGCCCAAGAAGCTATTTTTCTGCCGTTGTGAGAGGTCTATCAAGGAAATTATGAACAATGACATTTGTGATCATGCCATCAACAGCACCTACATTACTCTTGCTAAAGAAGAGCAGAGATCTATCAATAGGGCTGAATATGGCACTCCAATAATTCATTAGTGGTTTATGCCACCGCCATGAGGACGGCCTTAGGTCTGCTGCAATCCTGAAATTGACTGCCTAGGAATAAATCTCTTAGATTTCTTATTCATTCAGGAACCATATCCTTGGAAAGTTCCACTAGAGCCCCATTGTGACTGCTGCTACGCAGGAGGTACGAATTCTTTCTCTAGTTGTTGTCAGCTAAATCTACTTTGGGATCAGTCTCATGACCCATTTTTTGATTGAGATCACTAGTTCTTTTTGTCAGGATGATTTCGTTGTTGTTGCTATCAGCCTGACTGTTTAGGTTGTTTTTGTTGTTGTTCTCTACTACGGGAATGGCTCTGACTCCTATTCCTTCTCCTTTTATTTTAGGGTGAGGGATTGCGGGAGTTGGGTCGAGAGGAAACGGTAAGATCTATGACAAGTTTTTTGAGCTCTTGGATCTTAGAAAAGAGTGGAGTGCACTCCTTTTTGATGAGGGATGCCACCGAGGTGTTGGCTTCATCAATGATAGTATCTTGTTGTTGTTTCTCAGTAGCTTTTCGAGTTTTGGTTGCATCTTGTTGTACTTGACGATCCACACATAGTTCCATTTTGAGAGCGTTGGCCTTCACAGTAAAATCTTCCATGATTTGTGATTTCCAATAGGATGCAATCTCAAAATCTAAAATGAAAGTCATTTTTCTAAATATTTGCTCTACTTGTGCATCAAGTTGTGTGACAACGGCATCCTTTTGAACCTTCAAGCTCTCAAGTAATTTATTTTCTATTGAAAGATATACTTTCGAACATGCTTTTTGGAAATTCAAGGTGAGCTCAAAAAATTTCTTGTCCATCTCTTCCTGAAGAGTAGGATCTAGAATTCGAAGGCTTGGAGGCTTCATGTGCACACTATTTGGCATGGTGCCCTCGTCGATGCCTTTCTGGATCATCATGATAAAGGTCTTAGTTTTGTGTATGTTTATGAACGCAGATCTAAAGGTTTCAGAAAATTTCAAGCTAATATTTTTAATATTCTGCGGCAGTTCTAGAATAGGTCTTGAGGGTTGCAATGCTTCAGGATAAGAATAGCAAGAATTTGTTTGAGTGTATTCTATGCATGAATTGGAATATTCAATCTCTAGAAGCAACATCTTGGGCCTCTTTTGAGTGAATATGGTGGATTCCAAAATAGGAGAGCCTTCATGAAAGAAATGGGGATCCTCTTCTAGATTTCGGATAACTAGGGCAGCGTGCGACATCATATTGAAAATATAACTTTTATATTAAAAAAGAAATAAAAACTTCATAGCAGTACCTTAGTGCAACAGAAATAAAATAAAAAAGAGGAAGTAGAAGTACAAGTGATCAATGCAAAAATGGCACTTCACGATATAAGAACAAGAGAGACTGAAATTAAAGGGAAAACTCCAAAAACATGTTTCGCACCTCAAGTGCTCATCAGTTCTGCTGATGACCAAACATTACAATCCATCTTGTTTATATAGATTTCTCAAGCTAGTGGGTGCCCTAGCCGACATGCCACATGGCGAGAATCAATAAAAATGGACCGTTACCTTGGGATATGCCAAAAAAGGTAGTGATTTCCAAGGATAACAGTTGAAAGTGCCTTAAAATATTAAAAAAACACTCCTCGAGATGTGCACCTATGAATACAGGGCATTGATTACTAAAAAGAGATGTTACAAACAATTCTAAACTTTAAAAATAATTTTTGGTCTAGAGGCCCCAAAAAGGACCTGTTGCTTCGAAACCCAATGGGTTTCATCTGTCATCGTAGAAAATTTTATAAGTTTTCCAACTCTTCAAACGGTTCAAGAATTGGAGCCCTATAGAAAAAGTTATGGTTGATTGAAGTTGGGCTGGGTTCTCACGACCCGACTACGACATAGAAATTTCTTCATATTTTTGTTGTTTTTCCAATAGATGATGCCACGACCGATATGGGAGAGCTGAGGGTCTTTGCTCCATTTTTCATAGAGAGGTCCAAGCACATTTTTGTTTGGACAAAGATCACAGGCAAACTGGCAGTTGTATAGCTTCATCAGAATTGGGGAAGATTTCTTTAGACCTGGCTGTCTTAAAGAGATATTCTAGAATATTTTCTAGAGTAGTGCAAGCCAGTTTCAATACTCTACCTGGGAAAAGGGTGGAAATAATAAACGGGATGGGTAGCCCTGGGCTCTCAACCTATGAAAAAACTTATGCTTCATATTTATGAATCCTTCATCATCCACCTCTCTGACCAAAAACCTGTTGAGTTCGCTGACTATAAAGGCTTTTTCTAGTGGGGTGGATGGAATGAATAGAAAGGGATATATTGATACACATTCATTGGTTTCTGGTATAGTTTAGTACCTAGACGAGTTAGAACAGACATGGAGGGTGGTTTGACCACCATAATATCTAGGATGTTAACTTTAGAAGTGGAAATGGTAGTAGTGATGTTGATGTTGGGATAAACAAAACCATAAGCATCAAGCAGAGCTTGAAGACTCTCGTTAGTACCATTAAAAACTCCAAAAGCATCATCATTATATCGTTTATACAAGCAAATATTTTTTGAAATAGATGGAAAAATACTAAAAACTTGCAATTCCTAGTAAAAAAGAAACAGATAGGCATAGACAACTGCAAAATTGCTCCCCATTGTTGTACCTCTTTTCTACCTATAGATCTTACCATCAAATTCTATATAATGTCTATTTAGGACCAGTTCTACAAGTTTGAGGATCAACTGGACCAAACCTGGCTTGAACCTCCCTGAGATGAATTGTTGAAGAGCGGCCAATCCTGCTGTTGTAGGAATTCTTGGGTACAGGCTCTCAACATCAAAGGTGAATAGAATGCAGCTTGGAGGAAAATCTCTTTTGTGAAGGATTTTCATTAGGCTCAGAGAGTCTTGTAGATGATTTGGCTGCTCCAAGATAATTGGGAGAAGCTGGTGGTGAAGCCATTTGGAAATAGGCTCCAACATATAACCGTAATAGGAGCATATGGGTCTACCCTTCATAGGTTGTTTGTGGACCTTTGAAATGAGGTAGAAAGTCAGACTCGAGCAATGATGGGGTTATTTTGCAGAAGATAATCCACTATTTTTTGATCGAGGATAAGACTTATTTGTGCATTTTTAAAAATGGACTCCAAGCTAAAAAAAGAGAGTTCCAGGGAACATAAATAACCTCTTGGTAAAATTCTAAATCTAAAAGTTGTCTGATCCCTTCTTCTAGGTACCTTGCCTTGCTGAGAACAATGAGGTTGAGATTTTTTTTAGCAATTCTGATGACAATGGAATCATCAAATCTAATATAGTGCAAGGCTCTTTCCAGATGCCTGGGTAGGGGAGGCTGGAAGATACTCTCCATGGTAGCAAGTTGTTGTTCAACTCGATGCTTTCTATCATTAAGAATATCCAGCAGGGGCTAGTATTTCACATTAGGTTCCCATGCATAATTTGAAATACAAAAGGGAGAGTAGGTAGGTTCTTCCCAGTTGGTTATGTTCCTTCCTTTTAGACCAAAAACCACTGGAGCTTGAGAAGCCTAGAAAATAGAACATACTCCACACGGACATCATCATGGACCATGGCAGGTGGGATAGGGATATATTTCAATCCTAGCCTAAGAAGCTCTTTTTATGCTATTGTAGAGGTCTATCAGAGAAATTATGAACAGTGGCATTTGTGATCATGCCATCAACAACAGCTACATTACTCTTGCTAAATAATATCAAGCATCTATCGATAGGGCTAAATATAGCACTCCAATGATTTAGTAGCGGTTTACACCACTGTCGTGAGGATGGCCTTGGGTCTCTACTGCAATCCTAGACCTAACTGCCTAGGAACAAATCTCACAGAGTTCTAATTTATTCAGGATCCATATCCTTGGAAAGTTCCTCTAGATCCTCATCGTGACTACTACTACGTAGGAGGTATGAATTATTTCTCTGGTTGTTGCAAGTGAACTCTGCTTTGGGATCGGTCTCGTGACCTATTTTTTGACTGAGATCATTGGTTCAACATGGGCTTAGGCCAAGCTCCCATAATTGTGTGGCATGATTCATTTTTGCCAGATTTCCTTCAAATTGTAGCTTTGGACAGTCATGGTAGGTACTCCAATCCCATCCACGCTAACCAATGATTTATCTTTTTAATATTGTGTAGGATGTGATTTGGACTTCTCATCATTCGAGAGCCTTACGATGTGTGCTCCAACTCCTCTTGATGATTTGCTTCCCCGTCATAATTCATTACAATAATTATGTAGATTCAAACTATTGGTTTCCCTCCATGGCCCCCCAACACATTTTTCCTAATTCCATAGTCACATTTTCATCTGCACCTCTATTCATTTCCTTGTCAATATCCATATATGTAGCCTTGGCCCAAAAAATCAACTCTGCTCATGTGGATATGGTCCCTAGGCTTCCACCCAATCCCCACCCTCCTCCGTTTAGCATCCTCCCATCCACCTATCGCCCATCCGTGAGGCTCGACATGGGATGCTCGCCTCCCCTAGCCTATTTAATTCCCTTATTTGGCTTAGTTTGTGACACTCCCCTCTACAAGCCTATCATGTGGGCCATTTCCATCACCTTTTTTCCTATCCCTACCATCGCCACTATGGCCTACCTAGAACCTAGCTCTCTCCAGCTAGATGTCTTGTCATCTACTTACCTACAAGGAGCCAGGTTTACCACCCTCTTATCAAAATTCCATGGATCAAAAGAAGATATTACTAAGGACTTTGTTCGTACGTGGTCAAATGGCCATGTTTGCATCAAGAACTTGCACTTTAAGGTCACTCAGGAGCTGATAGGTGAGATTACAGAACTGTTGGTCGTTAGTTGCCTTGTCCATCACAATAAACATTGTTGGGACACAAAATTGGAAGGATTTCCCAACTATAAAAATTTATTATGGTATGTCCATGCCCTGGAGTGTCAGTACCTTCCTCCCTCATTCCCCACTATTTATGTTCTCCTCATTCAATACCTGGCCTACAATGATCCCAACAAGCCTATGGCTAGCTTCCACCTCGCTCTGGTCATCCATATCTAGGGATATAAACCCATGAACATTCCTAGGTTCCTTTATCGCTTCATGCATCTCTCAGTGGCTACTACCCAGAAAAAAGGTGCCCCTCCCACCCACCAGGGGTTTTTTACTATCATCTACTATCATGTTCTGGCTAACCCTCCCATTGCAACAACCCCCTTGCAATCCTCCCCCTCTTTCCCCATCCCCCTAAAATCCCTGCTCACTCTTTATCTAGTGAGATTTTAGCCAATGACGGTGTCCCCAGCATCCCTACCTCCAAGAAAGGCGATGTGGCTACATCCCCATCCAAACCATCCCCTTCCCCCTCCAAACCCATCCCTTCCCCACACAATCCCATGCCTTCCCCTTCCAAGGCTACCTCTTCCACCAGTAAGAAACCTTCTTTGGGAAAGTGTAAAGTCAAAACCGAGGAGACGACCACTTCTATCCACAGGTCTTCCAGGGCCAAGAATACCAGAACTGAATCCAGCCAGAATTCTCCTATGGATATTGAAGACCTCAGCAGGGACTCGGCCCCCACATCTGGCATCTCAAATTGTCTTACCCGAATGTTTTTACAAAGCTTCATCATAGAATTTGAGAGTGCGAGCACCACTCTGAAGCAATCCCTCCAACAGAGTGTTGAATGCATGGAAGAAGTCATCATGAAGGTCGACCCCTGATCTGCTCTGGGTATTTCAGTTTTTGGTCGGAGTTACTTATGGGTTGTCTTACTGGTTTTTTTGGTGATGTTTGTTTTTGTGTCTTCTGGATACCTACTTGGTTGGGTTTCTCTATGTTAGCCCAAATGAGGGCCCTAGCGATTACCTATGGTTTAACTCTATTTAGTTCCAGTAGCCCCTACATGGGCAAGCTCCTTTGATCTACCGGTATTTATATCCACTGCAAGGGAATTGTGGCAACAGTATGGGATTGGGTATCATGGCATAGGCTGATCCCTCATGGAAAATAATTATGCAATATAAATGTACTTCAGCATTTTGAATATTATGTATATCTGGGGTTGGGACCCAGTTAAAACCCTCGGGAATTAAATCTCAAATTACCAAAAAAAAGAAAGTGTTTATAGAATAAAAATATTAAATATTGATCATGGTGGTAATTATTATTCCAATAATTTCAATTAAATTTATTATGAACATGGGATAAGAAGATAATTTATAGTAGCCTATACACCTCATCAAAATTAAGGGATAGAAATAAATAGTAGGATAATCATGGAGATGGAAATACACATGGTACTAGAAAAATATTTGGGTAATCATTTATGGATTAAAGCAGTTATAACAATAGTGTACATCTTTAATAAAAATCCCACAGTTATAGTAAAGAGTATGACTCATCATAAGGCATTGTATAAAAATAATACTTTAGTAAATCACTTGAGAGTATTTGGTTGTTTGGATTATACTCATGTTGAAGATGAGAAAAGAAAAAACTTAGATCCAAATAGTCAAGCATGCATTTTTATTGGTTATTCATTAGAAAGCAAGGCATATAGATGTTATGATCCTAGAACTAGAAAATACATTATGTCTAGAGATGTGATTTTTGATGAAGGGGAAGTAATGGAGAATAATGAAAAACACAAAAAAATTAAATATAATTAAATATTTTGGTATGTCATAAATGTCAAGTGGAGGTACAAGCACTTATCTATAGACAAGAACAAAAGGAAAAATAACATAAGAATCACATGCAAGATACCAAATATCAAATTAGAATTTTGAGAACAGGTTTACAAAAATCCAAGCACAAACCCAAGAATAAAATAAAATGGAAGAAGAAGATAATATTGTGAACTATGCACTAGTGACCAAAATCGGAGTGGAGCCCTCAAGTTTTGAATAAGAATCCAAAAGCAAAGTATGGAACAAATCCATGAAATCAAACTTGAATGCAATTAAAAATAATAATACTTAGAAGTTATTTGAACTTCCAAATATCAAGGATGATTGGAGTGAAGTGGGTGTTCAAGACCAAGTATAATAATGATGGAAAAATTAAAAGGCACAATGCAAGAGTAGTCAAAAATGGGTATCACAACATATTGGCATAGATTATAATGACACATATACACATATTGCAATGTAATACACAATAGAGATGATCTTAGCCTTAGCTTCCCAAAAAATATGGACTATACATCAACTTGATGTAAAGAGTGACTTCTTGAATAGGAATATTGAAGAAGAAGTGTATGTGGAATGGCCATAAAAATTTTAAATGAAAGGTAAATAAGGACATGCATACGAGTAAAATAAGCATTATATAAACTAAAACAAGTAGCAAGTGCATGGTATTCAATAATTAATACATACTTCTTAAGTGTGAATTTTTGAGAAGTATGAATGAGTCACATTATATTACATAAGGAAAGGTAATGATATTTTAATTATTAAATTATATGTTAATGATCTAATTTTCAAATAAATTTCATCATGAATGGATAAGGAGTTAAAACAAGCCATGATGTAAGAACTTGAAATGAGTGATTTAGATTTGATGCATTATTTTCTTGGCTTGGAGATACATCAAATACATGATGGGTTATTTATTTTCCAATCTAAGTATGCACATGATATGTTGAATATATTTGGCATGGAAAGTTACAAATATATTACTAACCCACTTGCATAAGGTGAAATAATGTACAAGGATGATGGGAGTGAAAGAGTGGATAAGAGGAAGTATAGAATTTTGAATATAAGCCTTACAAACCTGGCAATAATAAGACTAGATATTGCATATGCTATCTCCTTGGATTTATAATTTATGAGTGGTTTATTAAAAAATAATATGAGAGCATATAAGAGAATTTTGAGGTATGTGAAAGGAACTTTAAATTATGGAATCCATTATACTTAGACAATAAGTTTGATTTGGTTATACACAATGATTCAATTGGAAAATTCAATTAGTGATAGGAAATCTATATTAGGAAATAATTTTTATTGGGAAATGGATTGGTAACTTGGAGTTCAAAAAATAAGCAATCATTTCACTCTCAATAGTAGAGCTATAATGTATCACAACTGCATTAGCAAGTATGCAAGTAGTATGGTTGAGGTACATCCTAGAAGACCTTGGTGAAAATCAAGAAAGAGTTCAACTACCATTTTTGTGATAACATGAGTCAATTCAAACAATAAAATTTTATTTTCATACAAAATCAAAGCATATTGATTTGTAGCATCAATTTATAAGAGACTTAGTTTAGGAAAATTAAGTTGAATTGAAACACTACAATTCAAAATATTAGCATGTAAACATTTTGAAAAAGAGTAGAAAAAAATTAGTTCATTTTTTTTTTTTTGGTAAGTTAAAATTTTTTATTAATGGGGCATTTGAAAGGTGCCCTAACGCCTTGATAAAACAAAGGAAGACAATATGTAGAAATAGCAAAAGAAAAACCTAGAGAGGAAAGAGAAGAGGATGCGAAGAAGGAACAAAATGCATCCTTAAAAAAATAGGGAAGAGCAAGAAACCATATAGAAAAACCAGAAGGAAAGAAACCCCACAGGACCAAAAGCAAGCGCAAAGAAGTAAATCACTGCATAGGAGGTGCATCAGTATGCATGGGAGAAGCATCAGTATTTTCCATATCTCCTTTCGTAGCTTCTTCCTTGGCTCCTTCTTTAGCTCCTTCCTTAGCTTCTTCCTTGGGAACATCCTTGAAAATTTCCTTAGCAATTTCAACAACATCATCCTCCTTAGCATCATAAATTCTAGTAGCTACAATGTTAGCATGTCCAACATCGTCATACGTATCACATAAAACAACAAATTCAAGGCATTCCTCTAGTCCTTCAGCTGAGAAATGGCCTTCCCAAGAGCAACATAAGCAGACTCCAGGTGACCAATAGTAGCAGAGGAGGATTGAATGACCAGTTTGTGCAAATATTTCTCAACAACATCCGTAGAGTCAGTCTCACTGTCTTTTTTATCTTTTAAAGAATTTGGGGTTTCTTTACTCTTGAGTCTTTGAGAACATCTCGTAGGAGTAACTTCCACCTTAAATTTTTTCTTGGCATTAAAGGATGTCTGAGGTTTTTCAATCTTACTCTTCCTTTTGGCTCCTCTCATTTTAGAACTAGGAGTGGGATAGGACTCATCCTCAGAGTTTTCCTGGACAGTGATATTTCCTTTTGGAAACTTCTAAAGCAAATAAGCATACAAAATTTTAAACAATCCTTGATGGGAAGGCCAACCTTCCTCTTAGGTAGATAATAATTAGTTCATTTCACTCAGAGATAGAATGAAAATTTTCCCATTTAGTATATAAAAGAATAATGTTCAAATTTGTGATATTGAATGAGATAAAAATAGAACACAAGAAGAATAAGATAAAAATTAGAATATGATAGAATTATAAATGTGAGTGGAATAAAAAAAGGAAAAAGAAACTCATCTAAATTTGTACAGAATGTGAAGCACCAAGAGACTCTTTAGGAAACCAAGAGATATCCTATTGTATATATATAAGTATAGGGTATTGTGTGTAGATTTAAATATTAATGAAGTGATTATTGGAGGGCTTTTATGTAGTTTTTTTTTTTAGTTCATTTTTTCTTTCTATTTTGTGTTTATCTCCATTTTAGAATACCACCACATATCACATGCTACTATAGGATGCATAGGACCTAGAAAACATGTTCTTGATGTTATTTTCATGTTTTATTGCATTTAAATATGCTATATATGTATAGTGCACAATAAACTATGGATGAAAATGTTATTTATCATCCTTATGAATGTTGCATACATATTATTTAGATTAAATGGCATGACTATCCATTTGAATAAATATTTTTCAAACTTGAAGGCTGACTTTGAGATATGTATTACTCAATAAATACTTTATGGTAGCTAAGACATGTATTTTTTTAGTTGTTTTAATAAGAGGTACTACCTTGAACTAATGGAAAGTGGCTTGATAGAAGAAGCTAGGCATGGATAATGAGGATATTTGAGCAAGACAATGAGTTACAAATTTTATGAATCACTACAAATTTTACAACATTCAAGTAGTGATGCGGAAGGAGGATCCAAGACAGACCAATTGAAGAAACCAATGATGTGTTGGACTTGTGATTCATAAAACTAGCAATCTATTATAATCTAATGATTCATCAAATTCATAGTTGTCAAGGAGGATTAGAGTCTCAAAATATTATTTTTATCTTTTGGTATAAAATGTATAGTGATTGCTTTTTATCTAGAGCTAAAGTGTAAAACCCTTACTATAAATAAGATCTTAAGGCTCATTATAAATATCATTTACCATTTGAAAATAACTAGAGCTACTCTCTTTAGATATAATCTTTATTTTATAAATGGAAAATTGTGCTTGGTCATTTTGTAGGATGATGTCTTGATTGCTTAGGCCTCTCTATGTATGAAAGAGTTTTTTGTGATGCCCCTACATTTTCTTATTAGTCATATTTTCCTCTAAATGTATATATGATACAAGATTAATTTTTTTTATTTGATCTCCTTTGAATGGCACAATTAATCACACACTAGATTCATTAGGATCCTTTACCATATTTTAATTACCTTGTATTTTAATTAATCTCTCCCACCCTTACCTTGTTGTATTTTATTTTTTTATATTAGAGTAATTAGATTAGAGTATGTTAGTAGGGATTCAACTAAAATCTATAGGTCAAGGGGATTGAAACCCCATCTTTATAAAGAGTTGAAAAAGGGATCACAAGCACAATATTTGATTAGTTGTCCCCCATGGATCAACAGTTCCATTTTTGGCATGCCTAATGGGACATGTTCCACCCTAACCTAATTTTTTCAAATTTACGTCTATGTCATTTCATGGAAAATCTGAGTAGTTCCATTGAATAGTTTATATTTGTTAGACCCAAAAACCATTCTACAAATTTTCACATTAATTGGTCTACATCTTAGATTTTTGTTTTGCCCTAAGTTCAAGAAAAGACTAAATAAATCCAATGGTTTGAGGCAAATGTAAACTCTAATAAAAATCTAAACCCAAAATATTTTCTAAGTTTTCAACCTACCAATTCATTGATATCAGCTTGTGATTCATCAAAATCATACTTATGCTAACTCTACATCACTTTCCTTCTTAATCTATTTTTTGGCTAAGTCAAAATTCCCTTGATTCATCAAAAAGTTTTAGTGATTTACCAAAATAATTTTTTGAAACCTAATGATACCATCATAATCGTTAAACCTTTATCAAGTCTAACCTTTATCAAGTCTAAGACCTAATAAATATGATTCATTAGAAATATTATGATCTATTAAAAAACCCAGTGATTTATTGAAATCAATTTATTTTTTAGTTATTGATAAATTTGATCTACTTTTTGAGTTTTATGTTTTGGTAGGTATGAAGAGCTTTGTTTTTTGACTAAAAATAATAATCCCTCTTACATATACAAGTTCTAAATCATGTTATAAGTGTAAAGAACTAGAATAGGTGAAATTAATTGAATATTGACAAAAAGAAAGTAAAGGGAAGAGACCATCCACCATTTTTTGTATACAATATTTAGAGGAAATCCTTCAAACTTATACCAAAAAGACACCTTGACTATTACTACCTCTATCAAAATTGAGTCTCCACTTACATCATGGATAGAAGTTAAATTTCTCAATCATTCACCAGTATCCCATTAATATGCTATAGAAAGTGTTAGTTATGCTTTGTCTCCTACTCCACCCATAGTCTGAAATATTATCACCCATCCTTTGTTTAGCATGGGTCAAATTTCTCAAACTCTTATAAACCTCTCTAATATTACACCTTTGGTATACCATGGTATGGTTTCTTATATTAATTTTATAACTCCTACGCTCATTATGTAGGAGATAAACCCATCTATATCCCAATCAAATCAAGGCTTACAAGCTAGATCAAGAAGTCAAGCAAACAAAACTATTGTTGAAATTATAATCTAATTCTTGGTCGAGGTTGACATTGTATGATGTTACTTTATATATTCCTAATGGAATTTATTCTATAATGTATTGAATTTATTGTAATATTTTTTTTAAGTAGATTTTTTAAAGGGTTCCCCTTTCCCTTTTACATCAACTTAGTCACATCAAACTATATAGCCTATTTTATGCCATAAATAATTGAACCTTGATGCGAGCTACATCAACCATATGTTTGAACCATTAAACCGTGGCCCCATTGGCTTATTTTAATATTTTATTATGTGAGCCCTATGGGTTACATTTAACCTTATTATGGTTAAATCCACCTAAAAAACTTCCAATTAACCTTAAAGCCTTTCTTTTTATGTTAGCTTAAGGTTAAAGTTACTTATGTATTTGGGGTTTCGATATTGGTATAAATTCCCTCACTACTCCATAATTTAATCATCAGTGTAGTGATTTTAATCTATAGATAATATAATTATTATTTATGGTGCCTAAAAGTGCCCTCCAATATTTGAATTTATTTTTATTTCTTATTCTTTTATGCTTTTTGTATAAGATTTGAGTGAATGGTTTGCTTAAGATCATTTCTAGAAAATATTGTGAATTCCAGCATGGTAGAGTAGGTATGGACCATCATTACTTGGTCACATAGAAATATTTTTTGGATCCTCCTATTCTTCTTCCAAAGTTTTAGTGCAAATTACTTCTCAAAGCTTTATAAGAATTTTTGGCATAGGAAGTAGAGAGGAGATCCCACTTATATTTTGCTCATTTATTTTTCTAAATTTTGTGGAGAATTTATGTCTACTCCATGTTGTGCTTTGTTATCATCAATATTTTTTTTACCCCTATAATGCAATTTTGTATCTAGTTTGATCCCATTTTCTTCTTCCTCCACAAGGAAGCCATGGCACATTATTTGGAAGAAAGGAAATATATTAGAACCATATTTTAAAATTTTAAATTTTCCTTTATGTGAAACTTTTTTCAAATATTTGGCATATTTTTAGGGGGACTATAATGTCCTCTTCTAAGGAATAGTTGCACATTGTGCCCTATTTAAAATGCCTACCAAGTTGGATAGGTCCATGTGGTATAGTGTCTTGTGTTCCTTTGGTCATGTGTCCAAACCTATGTTGGCTATTTTTATAGGATTTTGCAAGAATTTACAGAGGATAAAAAGTAGACTATTGAAATCCCTTGCACCATGAAAGTGCGACAAGTTGATTAAGAGGATTATGGCTTAGACATTATTTGGGAAAGGTTCCATGTTTTAATAAAATAGAGTCCTATTTTTGAACATACTCTCAATGATAGGATCAAATGGCATCACCTATAGTGTCATTGATGGATGAGTGATCACAATAGGCTCTATATGATTTGCTAAGCTAAACTCACAAAGGTTCTCATAGATAATTTCTCATAGGTTCGAATCTCTTGGTCTAGCAAGATTTTTGTAATACATTTAAGTATGGTGTAACTTTTTTTCTTCATAAGCAGTGAATGGAGGAGCATCTAAACTAACACATTGTTATCTTGTTTAGAAAAATAAGCTTAGACTATGCAATATTTAGGTTTGAAACTTGTTTAGTATAATTTTATCACTTTTAGATCAAACAAATGCTTACTTGTATGACATGGTCACTTATATGGAACTTTCACATGCCATAAAAATATATTTGCGTATATTTACATCAATCTAGCCATCCAAAAGCAACCAAGTGTTAAAGTCAAATAGATCTAGAAGTGTTAATGCGACAAAATATAATTGGAAGACACTAGCATGTCATAGATCACCAAGTGGTAGCAGGCAATTGGATTTCACTTATTTAAGGTTTAGTTCTTTATATTTTTATTTTTGGGGTCTATTAGGGAAAATCTTCTTAAGACCATTACTTTTATAAAAAAACATTTTTTGAGCCCTTTCTTTTCAAATTGCATGATTTTTTTATCTCTATGCCCTAGTGAAATTATTTCAAGGACCTGCTATAGTGTTAGGGATCAAATTGTATAATATGGATCACCAAGCCCTAGTTTCTCACCTTAATGGAAAAAACTATAGTATTTGATTACTTGAAATGACTAACTTGTTATGGAGTAAGAACCTATGGTGCATATTTTAAGAAGATAAAGCAACATCCCTTGATGAAGAAACTCACCGTCAAAGGGAAGAAGAAGTTCTTGGTATATTTTTTTCTTATTGATTGAACTAGAATTGCTTTTCCATATCAAAGAGGGGATTGAACCTATTAAGGTCTGATTGAAATTACATGAGTTATTTGGAAAATCTAATACTACTAAAGTAATTTACTTGGAATTAGAGATTTATTCTCTCAAGTTGGATGAGTTTAATAACATTGAGGACTATATTGCAATATTTAAGGCATTGAGAGTAGATACTACATCTTATAGAGGTAAAAAAATGATGATGCAAAATATGTAAATATTATCCTTGCTAATATCTTCCCTTATTTTTAGATGTTAAATCTCATGGTTTGTATGATTCCTATGTTTTTAGAATCTCAAAAACTCTTACTCTTGATAATTTTTTCTCTCTTAGTTAATTTTTATGTGGAAATGAGGAATTATGGTGGAACTTCACAATTTTAGGCTCATACAAAGGAATTAAAATCTAAGGAGACCAAGATCTAGGGGTCCAATGACTAGGCCAAGTCCTCAAAGAAATCAAAAAACATTTGAAAATACTGTAATAAGGAAGGACACCCAATAAAGAATTGCTTACTATAATTGCAAAGGATTGAAGCTCAGTTCTTGTAAATGGGTGAACATATTCCATATGATGAGAGAGATTTTGATACATTTTCCTAAACTACAAATTCCTCCTAGTGCATCCATTATGAAGGAAAAATGTTATTATCACTAATACCTTCTCTCGACCTCTCAATTCAAATTATGGGGGGTTATTGATATTATATTTAAACCTTGTCCAAGGCCAACATTGTATGATGTACTCTTGTATATACCTAAATAATTCAATGTACAATATATTGAATTTATCATAATATCTTATTATGTAAGTTCTATAGGCCATACTTAATCTTGTTATGCTTAAGCCCACCTTGTAAACTTCTAATTAAACTTAAATCCTTTATTGTTATGTTGGCGTAAGGTTAAAACCAATTATGTATTTGGGATATTGGTTTAGGTATAAATACCTGCACCACTCTATCATTTAATCATTAAAGTATAGTTATTATTATATATCGATAATACAGTGATTATTTATGCTTCCTATGGGTGCCCTCCAATATTTGTTTCTACTTTTCTTTCTTTCATCGTTTTATGCTTTATGTATAAGAGTTGAGTGGATGGTTTTCTTCTAATTATTTCTAGAAAATATTATGAATCCCAACAACTATAACATGTTGGTACCAGTAATCTAGAAAATACTAGCTAACAAATGATCATCTCAAGTCAAATGATAACTTCTATTATCTCATTTCAACTCTTTGAAGAAAAAATCATGCACTAATCTATATTCTTGCAAACCAAGGTTCTTAAGAATTCCCAAACATTGTCCATAAATAAAAATTAATAGAATTCATGATCCCTAATATGTACTAATGGGTATAAAATTAGTTTATATCCAATTTTATGTTAAATCCAAATGCCACTCAAAACCAGTAGGATCCACACATTAAATTGGAGCCCAAATCCTAACACTCATTTTGGAGATTGCATAAAAATTTTCAATCTCCATACATCAATCCATAGTTTTTTTTATCAATTAAAAAATTAATTAAGGGCAGGTTTTAATAGGATCCCCAAAACCTGAATATAGAATGACAATAAAAGCCACAAAACTAGAATTCTTTGGAACAAGATAAAACTCAACAATGAAACTAGTCATCAAGGCTAACCTCAAAAGGTAGTCCTTACCACAAAGAAAAAATGAGGATATCCTTAGGTACAACCAAAAAGCAACATTACGCATATACTGCAGGTGACAAAAAAGTATCCAAAACTCAAACCGAGTAGAAATGCAAAACTTAAGCTTCCTCCTCAGGCACATCACTGACATCATGAATTTCATCATTAGAAGTGTCTCCAACAGTGTCTTTACCCTTATCAGGGTCAACCTCAGGGGCAGTCGTAGCCTTTGCGTCTTCAGTAGGAGCATTGTTCTTACCATCAGTAAAGGAATTCTTGAAAAATATAGGTTAAGGGCATTACGAAGGTCAAAAAGCTGAGAGATATAGTTTGAGATGGAGTTGATGATGAAAATCTACATGCATTGATCCAAGTCGTCCTTCTCGTCATCCTTAGAATCGATGACTAGAGATTTATTTTGCTGGGCTAATTTCTTGAGATGAAGTGAGGAGCACATAGGCTTCTATTCTGGTTCAGGATCAGGTTCAATAGAATCACTTAAATATCTCTTCCTTAGGTTATGGATATTTTAAAAAAAAAATTGTTTCTTGGCTGAAAGCCTGGGGGTACTTGAATATTGGAAAGTTGTTTGGGATGAACTAGGATTAATAGGGCTTGGCCTAGGTTTGGGGGTCGGAGACACGATGATACCTTGAGGGCAATGTAAGAGCCAATGCTTATACAACACATTGAAGAGCCCATGATGAGTGGGCAATTCAGACCCCTTTTTGTCCCTACAGTGCTCAATTGAATGGCCAATGGAATTAATTAGGAATTGAGGAATATTGACCTGGATAACCTCCTAGAAATGGTTATAAAAAGCAAAGTGGAAACTACAAAGAGGAGTATTTTGTTTTTCAACTGTAATAAACTCCATAATCGACTTTAGGACACTTCCCCAAGGAAATAGGATTTTGTCATGATGCATCCCCAAACGAGCTTTCCTGTAGAGCTCTTTGTCTTTGATCTCCTTCAACTCAGTATCCCAGTTGTGCTTCTCTCTTTTTATTGATCTTCCATTTAGAGGCTGCCCAGTTAACTTGACCAAAATTTTAATTTCAACCTCATAGGTCTTTTCACGGATGGTGACATGACCATTATCCCAAGTGTCCATGAAAGAAATGGTAATATCTAGGTTTTCTCCCTCAAACTTGTGGAAAAATAGCAAGAACTTCTTGGCTACAAGGATGCTTTCAGTAATAGTATCCATGTAGACCTTGGATAGCTTAATAAAACTTATAGTGGCATCACATGAACAGGAAATCCTTAGCTAAAACCATAGAAAAGAACAGCGATGGATAGACACCAAAAGAGAGTAGGTATAAAAATGACCAATTAAAGAGACCGAAACATAAGGAGCCCAATGTCCAAATTGAAGAGTGTACCGAATGGGGAGGAGGTTTGAGGGTCTAAACAAAATAAGGTGAATATTATGAAAAAAGTAAAAGGAATCTATTAGAGGGATTGTGTGGACGTCCAATCCCATCATCCACATAATGGAAATGACACAAAAAACAAGAGGGAAAGAGGGAGGGATAGGCACAACATGGAAGAAATAGAGACAAATTTGGGAATGGGATATGAGGGGAGTAGGGCAAAGGGCAGCATAGGATCAAAAAGGAGTGATGACCAAGGACATAAAGGGACAGAAAACAAAGAGGCACAAGGAGGAAAAATGAGGGAAAACACCAAAAAAGCAACCTAGAGAAAGGAAATCCTAACATCCCAAGATGACAAACTCAAAAACAAAGGGCAGCCCATGAACCAAGGTATCATGAGAACAATCAATGAGGCAAAAGTGGATTACAATCATGTTAACCAATTGGAAGGTGGTTGACTTGCTCCATGTCAGCATTAGTGTTGCATTATGGAAGTAATTCTTGATTCGTAACCTAAACCAAATCATGAGTAAAAGTAGTAGTCCACATTATCAGCTCTGTGGATTGGGTTCCAATGTTATCTAACAAGTCATTAGCTCTATTGCTTTCCTGAAAAGTATGTTGAAATATAATATCTTGGAAATATTAACAAATGCTCTGCCTACCTCAAGAGGTTTTAATAATTAAGCATTACCTAACCTACCTCTACCTCAAAACCCTAATATTTTTTTTCTAATAGTACCAAATACCCCTCATATTATGAATCCTAACCAACAAAAATTCCTTCACAGGCTAGGTGTTTATCAAAACCAACAAGCAATCCTAATCAATAAATGGTGTCATTTGTTCAAAAATCACAAGGGTATGTGGTTCCTCTTGAATAGTAAATTCCATATAACCTACAAATTTCTTAAGGCTAACCTGCTTATAATTATCAAATTCAAGTACCACCTAGACCACAATAATAATTTTCTTATTGGACTTACTAGGGACCCTTGAACTTGATGGTTTACTCTTTAATATCCACAACTTCTATGAAAGTGTTTTCTACCTTTGATAATAATGGAAATAAAACTACTCTAGATCATCTAAATGAGCTATTCACTTTTAGTTAGTGGATAGGACCCAAGATGGAAATATTCTAATCCTAGTATTGATATATATTGAGATATAAAGTTATCATATAGCATTGAATTTTTTCAAATAACTCTTCACCAATTGGGATTCCATAGTTGAACATTTTATGAGAAGCATCAATAGCCCTAAAAATAAATATTTTTTCCTATTTTAGCTAAATGCTATGCAAAGACATCCATAGGATATTCATACATGACTATAACACTAGGTTTATGAGGACATTACATCTAATGCATCCCAATATTAGATCTTCAAACAAGTAATCCTTACCTTATTACATGAAAGATATAAAATTATATTTGGATTGAATGATTTGTAATGCTAATTGTTATACTTTATCTAAAGCCTTTCAATAAGTTACCTGAGTAGATGACATGTTGATACAAATTGGTAAGTTAACCTCTAGTCCACTAGTGTTAGAGTACCACCTACTATCAATAATATTCATAATGCTCACACCTAGCATGCATCAATACATCCTAACATGCATATATCCTCAAATGAATACCCCATATTGTAATCTTTCTAGGCCAAAATGCACCAAACACTATAGTTTTTTTATCACAATAACTAGTCTTAACTGCCTCTCCTCAAACATATATTCTAAATACTAAATCCATACCCCAAAACCAAAATGATAGAATTCAAACCCATGCAAATAAATTCAAAGAATATCTAAAGGTTTCTATAAACCAAACCAACCCAAAAAATAGGTAAAAACAAAATGCATAACAAGTAGGTGGATGGCAACAATTAAGGAATTGGCAACAAATATTAACTCCTTATCTTATAAAGGATCAAATGACTTAGCAAACTACTAATGCATCTAAGAAGTAGGTGTAGAATATTATAGTGAATGGTAACACAAAGATGAATATTCTTTGGTGTCTTGCATGCAACACTAAACATAATCCACTAGAATGTACTTTCACAATAACAAATTTGTAAACTATAATATAATTAATAGTATCAGGCACAACACGAAAATATGATTGATCAGGTGGTAATACCTCCAATACTAGTAATTTAATAGACTATAATGTAAAATTTATGAATGTAGTAGACCCTTCATGAATGGTTTAATAGTGGATTGTAAATATATCCAATTGAGGGTGTATTATTTTAGCAAATTTTGATTATTGTAATGAATATGATGCAATATTTAAGGATCAAACAAACCTTGTCATAGAACAAAAAGGGTTCATAAAAAGGAGTAAAAAGAAGCTCATGAAAGAATAACCTCAATATTCAAATGATTAGACTAAACCATAAAATTTACACAATCCAAATATGAATAGTATTGTTCTTAGGAGAGGATAACCTCCCTTGCACATTAAGGATAAGGGCCTGATGTCATCCAATTATAAGGAAGTACCAAAGAAAAGAGAAAAAATACCACACATTAGATTCCCTATGCTTAAGTGCAAAAAATAAATGTACCAATGGCCAGGAAAGAGAGCAATAATAATGGGTAATAGAATGAATAATAAAGGATGTAAAGGAAATTTGAGAGGAATTTGAAGTACTCATTAACTAGTGAAAGCAAGATGGAAACCACAAGAAAAATTAGTATTTTACACAATGTGATAGGGTAATTTAGCTAGTCTAGGGTTCAATATTGTCAAAAAATTAAATAAAAAACTAGCAAGAGTAATCATGCTAGAGGTATTTGTATTACCTAGTTAGAGAGATTTTTACAAGAGGCATTGAGGGAGCAAGAATGAAACTATATTAAAACCAATTTTTGGCTTTTGACACTCAACCTAATGCATATAGGTAGAAAATATTTATAACATAAGACCCATAAAATATACAAGTAAATGTTATTGGTTTTTTAAATACTCCTAAGCCAAACAATATAAATCCACCTCCTTTTTATGTAACTATGAAGATCAACTTCTAAGCAGTTGCATTATTGATGTAGTACTAGTTGTAATGATAATTCCAAAGGTAGTTTATAAAGTGATGAGACTACCATACATTAAAATAGTCAGCATGCCAATTCATATGAATGGTATATAGATCAATATTGTTGGTACATTAAAATATATAGTGATGATTATAGTTAAAAATCTAGAGCTAATGGTAGTCCAAGAGGTGATTTTTGTTGATCTCTTGCCCTATTTTAGGATGTTGTCTAAGAAGTGGACCAAAAATTTATTAGAGAATGGATATTTAGGGATGGACTTTACTCACATGAAGGTTCCTTGAGATTTAAAATGATCCAAATAGAAAATGAGCCTCCATATAATTATGTTTTACATAAGTTAAAAATGTTGGGGCAGTCAACTTGAATGAGCTCCCTAAATTTATTAACAATGAATCATTCAAAGGTGAGCCTATTTATACAATAGACATGATCATTGGTATATTCTAAGAGGAACGGGGTCAAGATGTAAATTAAGCATATGAGAAGATTGATCTAGGTAATTACCTAATGCTAGAAGATCCCACCAAAGTCCCATCCCTAACAAGCCAATAATTCTAAAACTCCAATTTGATATGAACTATTTGCTTTGATGATGCAAGGAAAATAAAAGGGGTAGGTGTTGGTATTCAAATTATCAACCCTCAAGGTGAATCAATGAATTATACCTATTAAATTCTATTTAATTTTACTAACAAAGCATAGTATAAAACTCTATGCATTAGGTTGAGAAAAGCAAAAAAATAGGTGTTAAGAATTTGAAGGTTTTTGGTGATTCAAATCTAGTCATGAACCAGGTAAACTCAACTTACACCAACAAAAAATGGGAACTAAAATCCTATAGACATTAATTGTGGGACCTATTGGAAATTTTTTATATTTATAATATCATCACAATACAAATAGAAATAAATAATTAATAAAATGTCTTAGCTACATTGGCTGCAAAGTTTGATATTGCTTTAGATATGTGGGATAGGCCTGAGGAGCTAGGAGTGGTGTTTAGACCTATGGTCCAAAATACTGTAGATCGTTGGCAATTTTTTCTAACAATAATGAGTAAATTAATAATATTTGAGTAAAAATATTATAACAAGGGTAAAATTAGCATGGAGATGATGTTAAGGATGGAGTGATTCAGCTCAAGACTAATCACCTACCTAAGGGATTGATTACATTGGAAAAAATATTTAATCCAAACGATATCCCTAAGAAATCTAACATTAAAATAAAACCATGTTTTATCAAAGGGAAGAATTTCCTTATGGAAAAATAATATTCTAAAGAAAATTTTGACATATATAGGGACTTGTGATTCCAATAGAATGATGTGATGAATATTTGAAGGTGTATGATAAGAGAACGATTGAGGACACCATTGATCTATATCATGGGGTAAAACCATTTAAATAGAAGCAAAGAATCTTAAATCCAAATATAGAAATCATGATGAAAAAAGAGCCCCTCAAATTATTCTAAGCTAAATTTATCTTCCTAATTAAGCATTCCACTTGGATCACTAGTCTCATCCCTATATGGAAGAATAATGGAAACATCAAGCTTTGTGTTGATTTCAATAACCTAAATAAATCCTCTTTCAAATATCACTATCCACTACCATCCATGAACTAGATTCTTCAAAAAGTGGTAGGCTCCCAAATGTTGTCACTACTCATTTTTTTAGGGTATAATTAGATCTGGGTGAAAGGTGGTGATTGGAAAAAAACCACCTTTGCAACTAAATGGGAAATATTTGTATATAAAAGAATTCCATTTTTATATCAAATGTAGATGCAATGTTCTAAAGGGAAATGGACATTGCCTTTTAAAATTTGACCTATGAAATAATCCTACTTTACTTGGATTATTTGATCATATTTTCAAAAGAGATATCAAGGCATATTTAACATCTAAACTAAGTTTTCAAAAAATGTAGGAAGTTTGGTATATCCTTGAATCATAAAAAGTCCACTTTTTGTATAAGGAAAATTATTGGGCCATGTGGAATCCAAATATGGCTTTGCTATCAACACTAATTGTATTAAGATTATTCAAGAACTATCAATAACATCCTTAGTTAGAGGCATATGGTCTTTTTTAGGTCAAATTTAGTTTGTATTAAAATTTATTATAAATTTTGCACAAATTGAATAGGCCTATCACTAGTATATTAAATAAGATACTACTTTCACTTGGGTTAAAGAAGAGAAAAGAGAATTTAATAATTCAAGGGAACTATCCAAAAGCATCAATTCTTATCAACTCGAATTTCTTAAAATACTTTAGATCATACATGTTTTTCACTAATGAAAGTGTAGTTGTAATATTGACATAGAAGGATGACAAAGATGAGGAACATGTTGTATCCATTACGAGTCAGTGCTCCATAACTATGAATAACAATACACTTTATTCAGGGTTATGCATAAGGGGTCAGACCCAAAATGTACTTGTAAAAAATTGGAGAATTTTTTTTGAAACCATGGCGAATCTTGGCCAACCTCATGTCGAATAAAATGGTGAATTACCTTATATTTTAATAAAAATTGTAAAATTTGATGAGTTGAATGTTTTCAGTTTCGTCGGACTAGGTGCAAAACAAGATTCGGGCTCCAACCAGGTGTAACACATGATCTGAGCTTAGACTGAGTGCAACACATGATCCAAGCTCAGACTAGGTGAAAAACTAATTCATAAAATAGACTGTGTGTAAAGAAAGGATGGAGTAATGATCTAGGTGTAAGAAGGGCCCAATAGATGTACTGGGTGGAAGGACCCGATAGATGGACCGGGTCGATAACAAACTCCAACCAAGTAAAGTAGACAGACCGGGTGAAACTGATAATGTAGACAGATAAAATGCAATAATATAGATGGACCAGATGATGTATTATAGACATATCAGGTGCAACAATGTAGATGGACTGGGTGAATAAATGCAGATGAGTCAGGTGCAAAAATGTAAATGGACCGATTGAGAAAATGCAAATGGATTGGGTGCACTAATGCAAAAAAAATTGGGTGTAGTAATGCAAATAGATGGACATCACCACATGCATTTCAACTAACATTCTACCAATTATCCACCCCACATGCATGTCCAATAACATGTTGCCACGTGTCAACCCCACTCAGTCTTGTTTGTAAAAGGCATCAGCAGTTATGTTTTTAGACTTTTTTTTGCTACACGAGATCAGAGTGAAGCTGCTAACACTTTCATTCCCCAAGATACTATTACCCCACATATTTTTATAGTAATGGCGACCATTTCAACAACTGTACAAAAAAATTCATTCAAAAATCAAATTTGCATTGCATTTTTAGAGTACTTAGTTGGGACATATGGGATAGATCGTAAATGGGTTCAAAATGCAAGTTTTGGGGGTTTGGCTTCTATGCCCCAAATTAGAACAAATAAATTTGTTCTACACAATATCAGCGATGCCTACGATAATGATCTTGGGACCATTACTCTGTTGACATAGAATTGAAAAATAAATTTTATAGTCAAACCCTCTAATATCCAGAGATTGACTAGACTTCCATAGAAGTATCTTGCTATAGTTACACATAAGCTATTTCTCTCGAAGAATGATAAGGCTTTCTTGGTGGAGCATTTCAATATCTCTTCAGAATTGTTGTTACGTATAATTCTCTTCAGGTGATTATCTTAAATTTCATAATTTAAAATTTGTTGTCACCTGGTTATTTTTTTGTAGCCTTTGCGGTGAAGTCCAAGAGAGGGTTAACCAATAACTTTGTTTCAAACAATGATTTCAAGGTAATTCTTGAATTTTTCCAAGCAATATTGTTTCTACTTGGAAGATCGAAGATTCCATTCTGGTCATTAGCTTATATTATTCGTTGTTTAGAGTACCATGAGATATTTGATTGGTGTACATATATTTTTGATCAAATCATATTAGAGCTCTATACTGTTTAGATAAGCCAATCAGACAAACCTCTCACAGTTGCCCTAGTAAATTATATTTTAGCTCTTTATTATGAAAGTTTTTATAATTTACAGGATACTGGTTCACCAATTGTACTGCACACTAAATTACAAAGCATTGGTATGACTACCAAAGAGCTAAAGGTAATTATTCTATTTTTCACCAATAATAATCTTTATATTTTAGGATGTTTTTAATTTATGTTTTAACTTTTTTTACATCTAAATGCAGAGTAAGGCAGCCATCGCACGGGAAAAAAAGGATGTTGGTGTCAAAAGTCACATGCTAGAGGATGGTGGTGATTCAAAAGGCATAATGATTGAATTTCAACCACAGAGACCTCATAAACGATATAATCCAGCTTCTTCTCCCACTTCTTGTTAACATGTGCAATAAAATGCCATGGAAGGTGAATTTAGTTATGTCACACCGATGACGGGTAAGTTTACTATTTCAAGTTTTCTTGATTCATTACCATTTTTGTTTAGTTGAAATTATATCTATTTTTCATTTTTTTGGTATGTTTTTTAGTTTTATGTCAAACCACCACAAACACTCGCACCCAATTGTCTCCACAGGTTGAAGGGTAGCACGAGATCTGTTCATCGGGTATGTGATTTTTTTAATTGTTAATTATAAATTTTATCTCCTTTAATTTTGTTTAATAATATTTTATTATAATATATTTAGGTCCCTCCCCACAATTTCATGAAATAAGGAAGAAAACGATGCCACCGCCACCGCCACCACCACTAGGTCCAACACCACTAGGTCCACCACCACCACTAGGTCCACCACCACCACTAGATCCACCACCACCAGCACCAGTAGCACGACAATCTTAAAAATGATAACAATTAATGCAAGGTCAAATTACTAGAAAAAAACTTGATGGAACGAGATCATGAGCGAGACCCACATAATCAAACACACAGGGATAGGCATCTAGATTTCCATCGTTGTCATTTTCAACTAGTGTTTCTTTGAAAGATGTTTCGACCTTCGATTTAGATGTGCTAGAATTTTATCATGATTTTCTTCTTCAGGGGAATATTGAAGGTGTTGGACATTTTGAGTGATAAGTTGTCATTGATGTCAAGAGTAAGTGGTCATTGATGTCGAACTAACAACACCAGTCAGTGGCAGTTTTAGTTGGCAGCATCCATTTCGGTTTCAGTTTCAAGACCCGGTTCCAGGAAGTCAAATGAGGTCCAAAGTGCAAGAAAAAGCCCAAATAAATAATATTATAATATTATTTTATAATATTATACAAAGGAAGTTTAAAATTAATTATAAATTAATTTTAAATTAATTTATTAGTTAATTTATTTAACTTATAAAGTTATTTAAATTAATTATTAATTAATTTAATTATTAATTATAAATTAATTTAAGCTAAGGTTAAAAACCCTAAGGTGGGTTATTGAAAATAAAATTTGAAATTAGATTTTGAATGAAATAGCACCGACGTGAGGAGAAGTTTAAAAACGTGTATAAAAGGAGGAATTCTCACACCACCAAAAATTACCATGCCTTTGAAATATATTGCGAGCTTTGTAATTTGCGTTGCGTCCAAGGAAGAGAGAAAGCGTGCAAAATTCGTGAGAAACAAGACGATGGTGGAGGCATAAGAGGAAGGACCTTATCCTTCCTTCACGTGGGCCTTAGTAGCCCATGCGGTGGGCTCCCAAGCGCTAAGGCGCTTAGGATAGAGGAGACGGCGGATCGAATCTCGTCGAATCCCCTTTTGGGGAAGAAAGAGGTATGCTTTGATAATTGGTCACCGAAAATTTTGGGATATAGTTTGGGCATTTAAAAATTAATTTTTGCATATTTTTATTTGGTTCTAAGGTTGCAAGGGAGTTATAAGGGTTTTGCAAAATTAAATTTTTAATGTTATTTGCTCAAAGGTTTTGAAAGGGTTGTAAGGTGTTTGGTTGATATTTTATGGTGTTGGATATTATTTTAAGTTGGAGTTTATAAGGTGTATCAAAGAAATTATTTTTTATGTATGTTATGATGAGTGTTATTTTTAAAGGGAGAAATAAGGCATAAATTGAGTTGTGATTATTTTATGTCTAAGGGAATATTTTTGAGAAAGTATTGAAGTGATATTGTTGTGTTTAACCATTGAAATTGGAAAGAAGGAAATTGTGATTGAGACAGGTTTTCCAAAGGCACTTTGACATCCAACAAAAAGGTATGGGCATATTCTTCCTAGTGAGTGATTGTTGAAAATTGTGAATGGAAAGTTGGAGTGAAAAGGATTGTTTGGTTAGCATTGTTGAGAGTGTTTTGATTTATTGCTTCAAGGTTTTCTGGAATTAAGAGTTGTTGATAAAACCTTGTTTATAAGCATTATTGTTGAAGTGAGTTGTTGAAGTGAGTTGTTGAGTGAAGAACTTGAACTAGGGTTTGGAAAGAACATGAGTATCATTGTTATGTGAGATTGGTTGATAAAGCATTGTTGGAAATATTTGAGTGAGTATTCATATGCTTGGACTAGGGTTTGTGAGCAAGGATCATTTCATTGAGTGATTGGTTGAGTAGAGTTGGTTGAGCCTAGTCAAGTGAATGTGTGAAGTGATTGTTCAAGTTCTATGAAACAAATTATTCTATATTCTGAATTGAGTATTGAGGTGAATGTGAAGCATATTGAGTCTCTAACAATTCTCTATATGTTTCTAAGAGAGTGATTGAAAGTGATTGAGTATTGAGGTGAATGTGAAGCATATTGAGTCTCTAACAATTCTCTATATGTTTCTAAGAGAGTGATTGAAAGTGATTGAGTATTGAGGTGAATGTGAAGCATATTGAGTCTCTAACAATTCTCTATATGTTTCTAAGAGAGTGATTGAAAGTGATTGAGCATTGTGATGAGTGTAGAGCATATTGAGTCTCTAACAATTCTCTTTATGTTTCTATGAGATTGGACAAGTTCTAGTGTGGACTTGTTGAGCAGATTTGAGGTAAGTCTTTGAGAAGACTTGTGGATAGATTTGGGTAAGCTTTTGTGGAAGCTTACAATACATATTGAGAGCAGATTTGGATAAGTTCTTGTGAGGACTTATTGAGCATATTGGACAAGTTCTAGAGAGGACTTGAGGATAGATTGGTGTGAGCTTTTGTGGAAGCTTACAAGGCAGATTTGAGACAAGTCTTTGAGAAGACTTGTGAGCAGAGTTGATTGATTGATTTGTTCAAACCTTGAGTTAAGGTTTGGGATAGATCTAGTAGAGTTGATTTGAGATTGAGTCAAGCTTTGAGTTAAGGCTTGAGGATAGATATTGAGGATATATTTGTGCTAGACCGAAGGACTATGTTTAGTATAGATTCGAGGATAGATTTTGGTGCAGATTTGAGGATAGGTTTGTGCCAGACTAGAGATAGATATTGAGGATAGATTTGTGCTAGACCGAAGGACTGTGTTTAGTGTAGATTTGAGATAGAGCTTTGGAGGTGATAGAGTTGAGGATAGAGGTCTCCAACTAGAGTAGGGAGGATAGGTGTCTTCTATGGATAGAGTTCCATTTGCTAAGGGTAGTGGAGGCAGAGGTCTTCTAGAGGATCACCAACCAGAGTAGAGTTAGGAGATTGGTGTCTCCTATGGATAGAGATCCATGAAATTGATTAGGGGATTGGTGTCTCCTTTGGATAGAGGTCCATAAACATTGTAATAGGGAAAGGATTCCCAAGATATTGATTGAGAAAATTTTAGTGAAATATTTTCTCCGTGGAGTAGCCCACATTGGGTGAACCACGTAAATTTGGTGTCTCTATTGTGTGTGGTGATTTATGCATTGCTTTGATTACTATTGTTGATATTGCTATCTATACATTGCATAATATTGATTGGGAAAGAAAAGTAAAAAGTGGTCTTATACTGTTCACCCCCTCTCAGTATAAGCTTGTGTTCTTCAATTGGTATCAGAGCGGGTTCCTTCGAAAGAGTTTAACAGCTTGAAGGAAAAGCTTTCAAGAACACAATGGATTCTAAGAATGTGTCCTCAGATAATCCTACACCAATATTTGATGGAAGTGATTATATATATTGGAGTATGAGAATGAAGATTCACTTGATGGCACTTGGCAATGAAATTTGGGAAGTAGTGGAAAATGGATACATACCCCCAGTTGATCCACCTACAGATAAGGAAGGTAAGCTTCTACAACATTACAATTCAAAAGCAATGAATGCAATTTTGAGAGGTTTGCATAGAATAGAGTCCATAAAAGTTATGCACTATCAAGATGCAAAAGGAATTTGGGATAAGTTGCAAAGTATATATGAAGGAGATAAAGGTGTCAAGAAAGCAAAGATATGAAATCTCAAAGGACAATTTGAAGAGTTAAGAATGAAGGATGAGGAAAACATTAGTACTTATCTACTTCGAGTTGATGAAGTTGTTAATGCTATGCAAGGACTTGGACTTAAGGTAGAAGAATCAGATGTTTGTGATAAGGTCTTAAGATCTCTTCCAAAAATATTTAGTGAAAATATTTCTGCTATAGAAGAATCAAAGGATGGTGATTCTTTGACAAGAGATATGTTGCTTGGTATTCTTACAACTTTTGAGTTAAGAACAAAAGAACCTAATCCCTAGAAGGAAGCAACATTCAAAGCTATTAAGAAGACAAAGGGTAAGAATTCAGAATCAAGCAATGAGTCATCCAGTGATGAAGAAGCTAATTATGGTAGAAGGAATAAGGATTCAAGAAGATTTAAAGATACAAAATCTGTTAGATGTTTCAATTGTGGAAAGTATGGTCACTATGCAACTGATTTTCAAGAAGCTAAAAATAACAATGATGAAGAAAAATAGGATCACAAGAACAGGGAATCAGAAATATATAGGTACCAAAATAAAGGTAAGGATGGACAAAGTAGACAAGGGAAGAAGTTCTTCCAAAGACAAAAGAGGAGCTACTATGCAGACAAGGCAAGTAAGTACTCAAGTGATAGTGATGCTAGTTTTTCAGATAATGATAGAGATGAAGTCCTATTTATGATTGAAGAAAAGGAAGAAGTCAAGAAAAGGTCACCAATAATTCTCAAGTGTTTTAGATGTGGTAACTTTGGACATCTTGAAGATAGTTGTACAAGGAATGGTTATAGTTTTAGTGATGATGAATATGAGGATGCACTTGAAGGACTAGAAGAAAATATTCTAATGGCACTAGAAGAAGAAGAAGGTGATCCTATAGAAGACAAGTCAAAAGAAAATGAAGATGTAGACAAAGGTAAACAAATAGAGGAGGAATCAGATAAAGAAGGATATGATCTTAAGGCAGAACTTATTTATGCTCTTGACATAGTAAAGAAGGTAAGAAAGCAAAACTCTAAACTTGAGTTTCAGTTTCAAGAATGTGATGAAGAGAGAAGAAAGCTTATAGAGGATCTAAACAAGTCAATGGCTAAGACAAAGAAGTTCAAGGATAAGTTAGAAGCAAAGGTCTTAGAATGTGAAAGGTTAGAACAAGAAGTAGCTCTACTAAGGGAAGATTTAGAAAAATCCAAGAGTAAGCTACACAAGTTTGGAAAGAGTTCAAATATTGTGGATAAGATGATCAAGGTACAAAGAAGGTCAACAAACAAAATAGGTCTTGGTTTTGAACAGGATCAAAAGAAACAAGAAGAAGAGTCAACCTCAAGTTCTGAAGAAGAAGAAACTTTAGAAGAAGATAGTGTAAGAGAAAGTGAGACATCTGAGGATGAGTTGGACAACAGAAATTTCAACAAGGAAAGGAACAATGCACAAAGAAGAAACAGATGGAACAACAATCAGAATAGGTTAAGAGAGACTAAGAGACCAATGAGGTCAAGACAAGGAAATTTCAATGGAAGATGTTTCTCATGTCACAGGTTTGGACACATGGCTTCATAGTGCAGGACACATGAAAGATAGGAAAATGGGAATTTCAGAAATAGGTAACTTTTCCATGGGTATTGCTACTCATGTAATCAGTTTGGTCACAAGGCAATGAATTGTAGGGTTCATGACAGAAAAGGATATGGCTTCACTAGGAGAAATCCTAAAACATTTGCACCTCCAAGGAATAATGACATTAAGTGTTATAAGTGCAATAATGATGGACATACAACAAAATGGTGTAGAGCAGACATTCCAGAATCAAGCATGAACAAGAATAGGAACAGGAATAGGAACAAGAATATGGGCATGGACAAGAACAGGAATAGGAATATGGATATAAATAGGAATAGGAATGTGGACATGGATAGGAATAGGAATAAGAATAGTCAAAGAAATTAGAAGGATCATATGAGAAGGAAAGAAGATAAAGGTAAAGACCAGTGCTTGCTGGGAGTAGAAATACTCCCACCCCAGAATTAACCACCTCAAGAGGAGGTGGGGGAGGGGCTAAGCTAAGAGATTCATTCTTAGCCCCGAGCCCCAAAGGTAACCCTTTGCCATTGATGTCAAAGGGGGAGATATTTGAGTAAGGGGGAGAGATTTGGTTTAAGGAGAGAGCATTGAGTCAGGGGGAGCAGTTTCCTAGGGGAGCAGAACATGAAAAAGGTCAAGATTTGGTAAAAATAATTTGGGTTGCCATCAATGACAAAGGGGGAGATTGTTGGACATTTTGAGTGATAAGTTGTCATTGATGTCAAAAGTAAGTGGTCATTGATGTCGAACTAACAACACCAGTCAGTGGCAGTTTCAGTTGGCAGCATCCATTTTGGTTTCAGTTTCAAGACCCGGTTCCAGGAAGTCATATGAGGTCCAAAGTGCAAGAAAAAGCCCAAATAAATAATATTATAATATTATTTTATAATATTATACAAAGGAAGTTTAAAATTAATTATAAATTAATTTATTAGTTAATTTATTTAATTTGTATTAAATTAATTATTAATTAATTTAATTATTAATTATAAATTAATTTAAGCTAAGGTTAAAAACCCTAAGGTGGGTTATTGAAAATAAAATTCAAAATTAGATTTTGAATGAAATAGTATCGATGTGAGGAGAAGTTTAAAAATGTGTATAAAAGGAGGAATTCTCACACCACCAAAAATTACCATGCCTTTGAAATATATTGTGAGCTTTGTAATTTGTGTTGCATCCAAGGAAGAGAGAAAGCATGCAAAATTCATGAGAAACAAGATGACGGTGGAGGCATAAGAGGAAGGACTTTATCCTTCCTTCATGTGGGCCTTAGTAGCCCATGCGGTGGGCTCCCAAGCGCTAAGGCGCTTAGGATAGAGGAGACAGTGGATCGAATCTCGTCGAATCCCCTTTTGGGGAAGAAAGAGGTATGCTTTGATAATTGGTCATCAAAATTTTTGGAATATAGTTTGGGCATTTAAAAATTAATTTTTGCATATTTTTATTTGGTTCTAAGGTTGCAAGGGAGTTATAAGGGTTTTGCAAAATTAAATTTTTAATGTTATTTGCTCAAAGGTTTTGAAAGGGTTGTAAGGTGTTTGGTTGATATTTTATGGTGTTGGATATTATTTTAAGTTGGAGTTTATAAGGTGTATCAAAGAAATTATTTTTATGTATGTTATGATGAGTGTTATTTTTAAAGGGAGAAATAAGGCATAAATTGAGTTGTGATTATTTTGTGTCTAAGGGAATATTTTTGAGAAAGTATTGAAGTGATATTGTTGTGTTTAACCATTGAAATTGGAAAGAAGGAAATTGTGATTAAGACAGGTTTTTCCAAAGGCACTTTGACATCCAACAAAAGGTATGGGCATATTCTTCCTAGTGAGTGATTGTTGAAAATTGTGAATGGAAAGTTGGAGTGAAAAGGATTGTTTGGTTAGCATTGTTGAGAGTGTTTTGATTTATTGCTTCAAGGTTTTCTGGAATTAAGAGTTGTTGATAAAACCTTGTTTATAAGCATTGTTGTTGAAGTGTTTGTTAAGAATTAAAATATTTTAAGTATAATAAAGTTGTTGAGTGAAGAACTTGAACTAGGGTTTGGAAAGAACATGAGTATCATTGTTATGTGAGATTGGTTGATAAAGCATTGTTGGAAATATTTGAGTGAGTATTCATATGCTTGGACTAGGGTTTGTGAGCAAGGATCATTTCATTGAGTGATTGGTTGAGTAGAGTTGGTTGAGCCTAGTCAAGTGAATGTGTGAAGTGATTGTTCAAGTTCTATGAAACAAATTATTCTATATTCTGAAAGGTTGAGTATTGAGGTGAGTGTGAAGCATATTGAGTCTCTAACAATTCTCTATATGTTTCTAAGAGAGTGATTGAAAGTGATTGAGTATTGAGGTGAATGTGAAGCATATTGAGTCTCTAACAATTCTCTATATGTTTCTAAGAGAGTGATTGTAAGTGATTGAGTATTGAGGTGAATGTGAAGCATATTGAGTCTCTAACAATTCTCTATATGTTTCTAAGAGAGTGATTGAAAGTGATTGAGCATTGTGATGAGTGTAGAGCATATTGAGTCTCTAACAATTCTCTTTATGTTTCTATGAGATTGGACAAGTTCTAGTGTGGACTTGTTGAGCAGATTTGAGGTAAGTCTTTGAGAAGACTTGTGGATAGATTTGGGTAAGCTTTTGTGGAAGCTTACAATATATATTGAGAGTAGATTTGGATAAGTTCTTGTGAGGACTTATTGAGCAGATTGGACAAGTTCTAGAGAGGACTTGAGGATAGATTGGTGTGAGCTTTTGTGGAAGCTTACAAGGCAGATTTGAGACAAGTCTTTGAGAAGACTTGTGAGCAGAGTTGATTGATTGATTTGTTCAAACCTTGAGTTAAGGTTTGGGGCAGATCCAACAGAGTTGATTTGAGATTGAGTCAAGCTTTGAGTTAAGGCTTGAGGACAGATATTGAGGATAGATTTGTGCTAGACCGAAGGACTATGTTTAGTACAGATTCGAGGATAGATTTTGGTGCAGATTTGAGGATAGGTTTGTGCCAGACCAGAGATAGAGATTGAGGATAGATTTGTGCTAGACCGAAGGACTGTGTTTAGTGCAGATTTGAGATAGAGCTTTGGAGGTGATAGAGTTGAGGATAGAGGTCTCCAGCTAGAGCAAGGAGGACAGGTGTCTTCTATGGATAGAGTTCCATTTGCTAAGGGTAGTGGAGGCAGAGGTCTTCTAGAGGATCACCAACTAGAGCAGAGTTAGGAGATTGGTGTCTCCTGTGGATAGAGATCCACGAAATTGATTAGGGGATTGGTGTCTCCTTTGGACGAGAGGTCCATAAACATTGTAATAGGGAAAGGATTCCCAAGAGATTGATTGAGAAAATTTTAGTGAAATATTTTCTCCGTGGAGTAGCCCACATTGGGTGAACCACGTAAATTTGGTGTCTCTATTGTGTGTGGTGATTTGTGCATTGCTTTGATTATTGCTATTGATATTGCTATCTATACATTGCATAATATTGATTGGGAAAGAAAAGTAAAAAGTGGTCTTATACTGTTCACCCCCTCTCAGTATAAGCTTGTGTTCTTCATAAGGGTTAAAAGTGTTAGAGATGGTAAATTTACAATAAGAGCTTGAAGCAAAGATAATTTCATCATCACCTTTTGACATCTCTAATTTTGATCTTGAGGATGAAGAAGTTACTTTTTTTGAAGATAATTTGGTTTTTGATAGTTGTTATTCATTTATCTAGGATGTTTTTCTTGAAAATATGAATTAATTGAAGGATTGGGAATTGTAGGCAAAGATCCTTATCAAGGAAATAAACTCCCGCTACAAAAATTATGATAAAAGGGAAGAAGTTTTTACCCCTATCAGAAACCAACCTAAGAAGCTTGCTAGTTTGCTACATCAAGCCCAATTAGGATCGATGAACCCTTTTTTTCTTATGATGATAAAATTTTAAATACTATGTTGAGCAAGTTAGAGAACCTGAATGCTAAAGCCCAGGTGTATTAAAACCTATGGGCTTTTGATAAGAAGAAATTTTTAATTGTTGATGCTATAAGAGATGCTATGGAGGTGAGACTTTAGATGCAATCAAATTTATCATTATATTTTGTAATATAACTCTCAACTAACTAAGGTTTTCTTTAAATTTTATGCAAGAAAATTTCCAAAATTTACAGAATCAAGTTAATTTCTTGGTTGTTAATCTTGAGGCTGCAAATAAATCAATCTTAAATACAATAACAATGAAGGAGACCTTATAGACTAAGGTTATGGATAATAATTATTTAAAATCAATTATCCTCGAGCATAAAATAGATCCAAAGATTTTTCTTAAGAATAAGCTTAAACAAAATGAGCATGTAGTCCTTGAGGATCTAGCCAAAGAAGATAGTTTTTTATTGGGGAGCTTACAAAAGGTAGAATAAGGTCTCATAATAATGGGAGAACTGAAATTGCTTGAGAAGGTTATTGGTACAAGAGATAAGGTAAAATAACCTCCAACTTTAGAAGCATCTCAAACTAAAGGAGATGTAGATATACATGGAGCATATCAAACTCAAGGAGATGCATATATACAAGGAAATATTGAATCTCAAGGCCTAGGTGATCCATGTGCACAAGGAGCATCTGAATCTACCCCTGCTCACCCTTGAAAAAATTGCTTTGTTGTAAAATGTTTCATTGTTGACAGAAAGTTATGGATGGTGGTTCAGGATGGTGGTTCTATAAACAATTTTGTACTGTATATTTTCTATGCAATTAATGAAAAAGGCTTTTATTAATTTGTCTTCTATCACTCATTGGTTGTTTCTATTTATATTCATGTGTTATTTTTTAAATTTGTAACGATTCAACTATATTCACAATTACAATCTGAAAAGAAATGAATGATTAAACTATATTCACCATTCAACTCACTTATCCCATACATTAATATCAGTACACTATATTTTTGAAAAATATGTTGTAAATCAATTATGAAAGAGAATTCTATCTTTTAAATCATAAAACATATAATTTGAAAGACAATGTTGTGTGATAAATAATAAAGTTACAATTCAGATAGATGAAACAATCTTGTGATGACAAATAAACACATTCATATTGAACAAGGTTGTAAAATCTTGTAAAAATTACAATTCAGGTAACTAAAACAAAAAAATACTATGATATAAATGCAATTAAAACTATTTCAAAAACAACACTGGGATATAAACAAACATTCTTGACTTGTCCAGAATCCCAAATTAGGTAGCTAAAACAAACATTCTCAGCTTGTCCAGAATCACTATTATGAAATTTGATATCAAATAAATTCAAATTTATTAATGTTGTGAAATACTAGAAAAATCATATACTGAAAATCACAAATTAGGTAGCTGAAACAAACACTTCTCAGCTTGTCCAGAATCACTATTATGCATAGCAGTTATCTGTGTCCCCACAATTTGATCACTAAAATCATCATTATCCTTGTTATCATTCGTATTCCTAGTACCCCTTCTGCCTACAAGGGAATTCCAATATGCCAATGCCCTGTCATAAGGAAATGTGTTCAACTGATATGATGACACATAAATTCTCAAACAATTTTCTAAATTTTTGTCCAACCCATTACGGAGTTTATATTTAATGAAAGATAGTGCACTGAAAACCCTCTCATCTTCCACAAATCCCAATATCATTGTTTGACATAATTCATATAAATAAAAGTATTCACTAATAGTATCTTGCAAGACACTACTTGGATACAATTTTTGCCACAAACGTGCAATGGAACCAGTCTCATGGATGTTACTCAAAAGTGACATTTGCTCAACCATTGTTCCACCAAAATGTGATGACTTTTGTTTTAAAATATCTTTGTTGAGTATACCATTGATTTCAACACCATTGACTTCCACACTTTTACTGAAATGCTTAATAAGTATGAACATATATTTAACAAACAACTCATGTGCAGAATTGTATTCAGTACAAGGACCCCAAAACATGGGGTTAACCACACCCATTGCCTCAAGCAACTCATCTCTTTGAAACCGTTCTCTTATCTCTTTTGTCAATGATTCTGTTATTTTAAACAAATTTGTCTTTGTTTTGTGTAAAACAACTTCAAATCTATTGTGTGTTATAGGAACTTGTTCAACATCATCAACAACTATACTTTCCTGCCTTTCAAAACAATACAAAGGTATCATATTTCCATGAACATTAATACAAAGATGATCATTGATGTCAAACTTCAAAAAGCTTTTTGGATTGTTTACGTTTGTCAATGTATTCCAACTATCAAACAAGGGATCTTCAAAATATTTTTTGGACACATATAACCTATCAATAATCACACATATTTGCTTTCTCATCCTTATGAAATCAACGATATAGATGGATCTCTCTTGTGCAAGTTTAATCAACATATTCATTTCATGTAACATTGGAAGAATACCACATAAGGTTAAAAGGGTTTTGAAGTCAATCAAATGGAACAACAAATATTTTGCCTTATCAACAGCCCTACAATTTGCGTACATAAACCCCGTTAATGATTGATATTCTTTAAAAACTTTGTGTGCAGGTTGATACATTGAAATCCACCTTGTATCCACATATTTTAAAAAATTTTTTCCTTCTGTAACTCCTAGTGCAAACTGTTGAAACTCTGCAAACCTTTTTGGACTACAAGAAAAATAAGAATGTATTTCACGAATAAGGTCTTCTACTCTCGCAACATTTTCAAAAGAGCTCATAATTTTATATGCTAGATTTACTCTATGAGCCATGCAATGAATGGGTATCATATATGGGGTAACTAACATTTGGAGATGAACACAAAGACCATTCATGTGCCCTTGCATTATAGCAGCACCATCAGCTTCGATGCATATTAACTTTGTGGCTATCTCTATATCATTCATTCCTGCAATATCCTTTAAACTACTCACAACAATATTATAGATGTTTTTTGCATTTGAACTTTCCACCATCTTATGTAATCCTAGAAAACTAGGTTGCCTTACATGATTTTGAAATGTGTACACATGCATGCAAATCCATGATGTGTTATCCACAGTCATCACCTCATCAATAGAAAGTGATATGAATCTGGCATGTTTTACTTTCTCCCTCAGGTCCTCCTTCTCAACTAATGATAGATATTTTACCATTTCCCAACCACTTCGATCTAACCAATGGGAACTAGGAAGGTTTTGCACATTGGCTATTTCAAACAGGTGCTTATAATCACTAAAATTAGACATGGGTCTACCCTTTTTGAGAATACTATATACAATAGCCAACTGTAAACTTTTTGAAGCTAAAGTGGTCTTATGAATTTTTTGAAATTGGGATTTAATCGTTCCACCTTTCCCAACAAGAGATTGTTGTTGCTTTAAGTGATTTTCATATTCTATTGCATATCTGACATGCATACATTCTTATGCATCCTTCCACTTAACTTCTTTTTTAATTTTACCATCACTTCCTCAAACTTTTACATAAACTTTGCCAACATGTTTTTCTATTGTATCTTTCTTATTTTGTAGCCTGTGATCCTTACCTAGTTTCCAACTACAAATTTTGCATCTACATTATTTTTGTTTGAATTGGTTGTCCATGGAAGGGATAGGCTCTATCCATGAAAATATTTTTGCCCATTCATCTTTAAATGCCCTTCCAATAGCCCAATTAGATGTCTTTCTCTTTTTAGTATTTTTGCTTGAAGATTCGAAAGAATCTTTTAATGTATTTGATTTATCGCTTTCATTTTCAACTGGCATGTCCGTTTGAGGAATATCTTCAAGTGTTTGTTGGATGTCATTGTTAAGAGAATTTTCATTAGAAGGCATCTCTTGGTGAGGAATATCTTCAAGTGGAGGCATATCAGGGTCAACAGGGTATTTTGCATAGTAGCATACAATAATATTCTTTATCATTTTTGGATTTAACAAAAAAACTTACAAACAAGAATATGATTCATATCATCATGAAATATGGACAAAGGCACATACTGTGAGTTAACTATTTGAGAAAGAAAGCATTATTTAAAATAATCATTGAATATACAACTAATTGTTCAAAAGTCAAAAATTATTTGTACCTTTAATTTGCTTCAATGTCGATGGCTCATTGGATTTCGATATATTGCTAAAATAATTCAGGATACTCTTTTCAGTAGGATATTTGGCCCCCTTCTTTGCATTTCCAGTAGGTGACATTTTACTTGTAAAGAAAATATTTTTCAATTTATAAAAGTAATAAAATGAAGAGATTTTAATTCTGTGAGGGCTCAAGATAATGTAGTAATTAGAATAAATAGATGGTGGTTTGGTAGAAAATACATACCTGTTTCCAGACATGATTTATTGTGTTCTTTTTTCCACTACACTATTTTTTGGAGATAGCACTTGTAACTAAGAAGAGCATAAAACTAATCAATATACAAATTCAAATCAATGTAAGAAAAAAACTTGTGTATGCGAAATAGAGCATCACAATGTCCTTAGAGAACCAAAGCAATTACCTACTCATAATATTGTAATAGAAAAGCATATCTCAATAGAAATAGAGAATCAAAGAGTGTTAATAGAAAGAGAGAAAATAGGGGAAAACATGGAGAACATGACAAAATAGAGAATAACATGGGAAATAGAGCATTGACTTATTTTTAATAAATGATTAAAAACAATAAAATAAAAATTGCAATGAGATGACAGAAAAACATATCTTATTTCTACAACTGCTTCAACTCATATTCTCTAAAAAAGAAAAAAAACACAGGATCATAGATTCACAATGTTTTAAGAAATAGAGTACCTAGTGCAGAAAAAGGTTAGAAGGTAGATGCAATTGGAAAAAATATCAATAGTCAGCTCAATTTAAGAACAGTTTCGGTTGTAGTCTTATGTCAGGTCATCTATATTTTGTGTAAATATCGGTCTGTGTACAGGCTAGTACCAAATGGCGGTCTAGGCATAGAATAGAGCCTAAATGTTAGTATGGTTACAAAACAGAGACTGAATGTTGGTCCGAGTATAGAACAGAGACTGAATGTCGATTTGGGTACAGAATAGACTGGATATCAATCCAGAATCAAAAATTTGTTGAGCCATATGAATATTGGACCAGCTATAAATTAGTTTTTTTGTGGTGGTCTAGGTATAGAACAAAGACCGAATGTCAGTCTAGGTGAATATCTGTGTAATCGATCTTTATGTTGGTACGTGTGCAAAACGATGTCAGGAAAACAAATTTTGGCTTGGGTGCATAACAAAATTTGGATGTCGATTCAGGTAAAGAAATGTGCTTGTCTATCATTTTGGGTGCAGATATGGCTTTCATTTTGGTTCGAGTGGAGTTTTGACCCAGATCGATAGGTTTCTAGACCCAGATGAACTTTGATGGAATTCTACAACAGATCGAATGTACTCTTCGGTTTGGTTAAGTGAAAAAGTATCACTGGCATGCTAGTTATTTATAGTGTTATAGTTGGCGAGTTGGGCGGGATAAATTAAAAAATTTAGAAATTTAAGGTGAAAATGGTCCACAATTTAGGCGGGAGTGTTGGCGAGTTTTAAAAAAATTTAATACTATTATCAACGAATGGTGAACCGACACCTAAAAAAAATCCTAAAAATTTTGGGTGAAAGGACCGATGTCTAGGGTCCCCCAAACTCGCCAATTTGAATTTTTGAAAATGCAAATATTCGCCCTATTGGTGAATATTCTCCGTTGTGCATAACCCTGACTTTATTAAAGAAACTAGTATTTTTCATAATATAATCCTGGAGAAAATTTTGATATTATCTATCCTAAAGCAATACCATTGTATTCATTATACATCCAGATTTTAGGTTTGTAGTTCTCCATGGTGAATTGGAAGAAAACAAGTAAGGTGGATAAACAATATATAGAAATTCAAAATAGATATTAAGCCCATAAAATTAGTAAGAGGAAGATTTTTTATTAAATTCTAAATGTGGCATGTTTAGAAATATATATAGCATTAGTCAAAGAGATCAATTTTGGATAATTGACCAGATGCATGGGTAATCTAAAGCAATCTATGGTGATAAGAGATATGCCCATAGGCTTAATTATAAAAAAAGAGGGGTTTAGATAAAAGACCATGAATTATACTTGGCTCAATGACATTATTTTTAGAAAGGGCTTCAAGAGGGTGTTGCTAAGGTATGTCTAAGAATAGAAGGCCAAGGACTTCATGATAGAATACCATGACAAATGTAACCATTATTTAGAACACAAAATTTTAAGAGTAAGGTATTATTGGTCAAACATATTCATAGATTGATTTTAATAGATGAAAATTTTTAAATCATGTCATCTCTACATGGATAAAATGAGGAGAACCCCTATGTATTTGGAACTAACCATAGTTATTGAACCTTTCCAACAATTATGGCTAGACTTTATTTAGAAAATAAATCATTACTAGTATAGGACATTGTTGAGTCTTGATAGCTACTAATTATTTTAAAAGATGGATAAAATTTATTTTGGTTAAACCAATAAATTAAAAGGTAATAATCCAATTCTTGAATACATAATAATTAGATTTGGAGCACCCTTGGTACAATCACTAATAACACTACTTTATTCACATGGGAAAAGTTGCTTCAATTCATTATTACATGGTTTAGTCAAATCTACCAATACTAACATGATTAGAATCTTGCAAAGGATGGTTGTCAAGTCAAAAAGGGATTAGAATACCAAACTAAAGAAATAATTGTGGGCTAATAGCATTATCCCAAAATTATCAATTGGGATTCTATTTGAAATAAAAAAAAAATCCCATCAATATAGAACTCCATTTACTCCAAATATCCTAGTGATTAGAACTTGAAGACACTGATATCTCAAACATGTAGGATTTCCTTGATTTTTTGCTACAATTAGAAGAGGATAGGGTAAAATCCTTCCAACTATTCCTACACCATCAAAAAATCATTACAATATGGTGTGACAAGTAGGACACCAATATTTAGTTCAAGGAAGAAAATTTAGTAATTAAATGGGATGAAAACAAGATTAAAATAGGCTAGCATAGTAATTTTTATTCCTTCTAGAGTGGACCATATCAAATCAACAAGATATTTTTTTGGTAAGTTAACAAATTTTCATTAATGAGGGCATTTAAAATGCATCCTAATGCCTTAGTACAAAAATTAGATTAAAGGATGCAACATCCAAAAACACGTAATAACATCCAAACAAAGCCTAAGACTTTCAGATAAAATAGAAACAGTCCAAAAGGACCAAACAGGAACAAAAATGTTCCAACAAGACAAAAACCAGAAATAGACAACAATCCCCAAAGGAATTACACATTTGCAGAATCCTTGGTGTCATCCTTTTCAACATCCTTGGGGATTTCCTTGAAGACTTCCTTTGCAATTTCCACCACCTCATCCTCCTTGATGCTACCTCCAATGCTGGCTCCTATAGGATTATTTTTAGGGTGATCCTCGGAGTAATTGGTATAGAAAAATAGCAAATGCAGAGCATTTTTATGCTCCTTCATCTGGGCAATGGTAGCCATGCTCATGGTTACTACACTCTCCATATGAGCGATGGTAGTAGTACTAGTATTTATGATGTACTCCTATAATAACTTGATCGTGGGATCCTCAAGCTCATCCTCAATGGAACTGTCATGAATTTTTTCCTAGTTTTGAACGAATTTATCTTTTAGGTGTTGGGAGCTTCTCGAAGGGGTGGGGTGATCCTCCACCTTGACCTTCTTTCTTATCGATTTCTCAATATCCTAAGATTTGCATTTCACTTTTCTTTTCTTGGAACCACGAGCACTTGAGGATGGGGTAAAGGATGTGTCCTCCTCAGTAGTCTATTTGGACTCCGCTTGCTGCTCAGGTATAAAAACATTACCTTTTGGGAACTTCTCTAACAAATATTTGTAAATCACCTTAAAAAGTCCTTGATGTGAGGGCCAAGCCTCATCCTTATTTGAGCGAGTTGCCTTAATGGAATATTCCATAGATAAAAATAGGAATTTAGGGATGTTGAGAGGTTTCACTTCCCTAAAGTGATTCACAAAGGCTATGTGAAAACTCCTGAGAGGGGAACCCGGGTCGTCAACCGTGATATACTCCATCACAGGTTTCATGACTTCTTTCCATGGAGTAGGTAAATCCTCCCTGACCATCCCTAGTTTTATGAGCTTGTGCAGACTAGATCTTGGCTTGAACTCCTTCAACTCCGTGTCCCAATTATGTTTATCCCTGTGGATGGTTCTTCCCACCAATGGCTGACCTGTTATTTTTACAAGGATTTGAACATCAACCTAAAATTCAACTCCATGGATAATAACAACACCTTTCTCCCAGGTGGAAGCAAAAGTAGTGTTCACATCCCAGTCCATCCTAAAAAATTATTGTCAAAATGGCATAAATCCATGCGCATTCATGATCACCTCAACAACAGGTTCAATTTCAAGTGTCTCTAGTTCAATGAAACCCATAATGGTAAGGTTATAGAACTAGGGGATGGAAGAAAAAATAGAGTGCTCTAACCAAAACCTTAGCGAGAAATCAAGGGAGATAGTAATTCTGGAATGGAGGTGTGCTTTTGAATCAAAGGGAGGTCTTGGGCATTTTTGGAAACTTTGCCACCTCCTCAGGTTGTAACAATTCCTTGGAAATAACAATTCCACCTTGTACCTGATATCAAAGTGATGGGCCTTAGTAGACTTGAAGTTCCCACAACACCTAGCACCACCAAAAATAGAAATGTGTGTCACTCTTGGATACTTTTGAAAATTTGGGCAAGAATCATTTAAAGAAACGTGATCCTCATAGGAAAAATGGAAACTTGAAGCATTGGAAAATGGCAAACATCTCCTATGGAAGGAGGTATGGAAAAGAGGATGAAAACGATGAGGCCCAAGAAATTGATTAGCGATGGAAAGAAATGGTGATGTGACACGCGAAAGTTTGGCACACGAGTGGGATTTGGGAAGGAGCGGGCTAGGAGGTTTAGTGAAAGGTAGAGTACTAAGAAATGATGATAGTTAGGATGACAAACTAAGGTAATAGACCAATCAATTTTGGGACCATTTAAAAATTGAAAATCTGGCACTGCCAACATCAATGAAAACAAGACTTGGAAAAGGCACAAGGAAGGTGCAACACAAAACTACAAATGTGCTAAGGACACCTATCATAATTTACCTCGAGGAACACAAAATCATCATGGAAAAAATAAGAATGCGAAATAGGATCCTGAAGGGGCAAAAGGCAAAGATGGCAATTTGACCTAGGGAAAGTAAACCCTTCATACATGAAATTAGGAAAAATAAAATGAATAATAATTTGTTAGACATTTTGAATTTTCTCTATCATGGCAATTTCATCAACCTCCTGTGGGAGGATGTCAATCCACGTCATCAACCCAGGAGCATTAACTCCAATATTTGCTAACCTGTCCACCACTTTATTTGCTTCCCTAAAAGCATGTTGAATGATGGCCTCATGCTAATGGAGGATCAGGTTTTTGGCTTCTTCGATGTAGTTTTTGACTCTCCAAGTAGGGGTTTTGGAATTCTTCAAATAATTGACTATATTTAAAGAGTCCCCTTCAACAATAACTTTACCTAGAAATTGTTTGATCAGTAGAAGACCTCTCCAAAGAGCTCTTGCTTTAGCTATGTGATTTTACTGTTCACCTAGGCACTCAATGAAGGTAAATATAGAATTTCCTTTGTGATCCCTAAGAATCCCTCCTACACCTGCTCTACCAGGATTGCCTTTAGCTACCCCATAAAAATTTAGCTTTACCCAACCTTGTGGTGGAGGAATCCACTTGATATTGTTCCTTGTGATTTGGAAAGAATTAGAGTTGGGATTATCTAGAGAAATGTGCAAAGACTGAAGTAAAGAGGCTTCAAACCTAGGGATTGGGTGAGGATCATTTGGGATCATGAGTGCATTCTCTTTAGCATAGAAGATGATTCTATTGGTAATGGATGAAATATCCTTGGTAGAACTAGAAAAAACTCTTCTATTCCTTTCAAGCCAGACTTGCCATAGGAAATGGTGAAGACAAAATTTCCAAATAAGGTAGAGGCAAGGGTTGTAGAAAGGATGAGGCCATTGGGAAAACAAATCTACAATTGAAGGAGGTTTGGCCCAACTAATCTGGAACCTTTGGAAAAGGTTGTTAATGATGGAACTGGAATAAGGACAGGTTAGGAAAATATGGCGAGTTGATTCCCAATCAGCAAGGCATAAAAAACATCTATTGGGAAGCAGGATTCCATGCTTGATGAGATTTTCAATAGTAAGAATTCTATTTTGAATGGCCAACCAAGAAAAAAATGAGACTTTTGGAGTTAAGTGTTTGATCCAAACTAATTTAAAAGGAATTTGAATTTCCTCAGGAGATAGGAGGAGTTGATATGCCAATTTAACAGTGAATTCTCCAATGTCTGAGGGTTCCCAAATGGGGTGATCCCTATCATTCCCTGAAGGTAAAACATAAGAAGAAAGTAAGGCCTCCAAAGAGTTGATTTTCACTAATAAAATGGGGCAATGTATCCTTTTCCATCTGCATGAATTGTTGGAAAATTTAAAAAGTCAGCTACTTTGTGGCCAAATAATGGATCAGTAAAATTTTTTATAGCTCTAAAGATAGGATTTTCAATTAGTGGCTGGTTTCCTATCCATTTGTCTTCCCAGAAATTTATGATTTTTCCATCCCCAACTTGCCATCTGAGACCTTTTCTCAAAATTTGTTTTGTTGAAATGATAGATTTCCAAAATGTTGACCCAGAAGAAGGGGCCAAATCACTTAAAAAATTAGATCCCTGCAGATATTTCCTTTTTGCTAGTGAGACCCATTCAACATGTTCATCAGACACTAATCTCCAAGCTTGTTTTACAAGTAGAATAGTATTTAAATGGTTAATTCTTCTTAAGCCAATTCCTCCTTGGTCTTTTGGTCTGCACACTTTGTCCCAAGCAACAAGATGAAATCGATTTTTATTCTCAGCCCCTATCCATAAGAACTATTTTTGGATTTGTTCAATTTTATTAAAAACCTTACTTGGAGCCTTGAATACCGATAAGAAATAGACAAGGATACTTTGAAGACATGCCATAGTGAGTGTAGCTTTTCCTGCCTGGGATAGAAGGTTACCTTTCCATCCTATGAGTTTTTTTTAGATTCTTTCAATGACCCTGTTCCACATCTCTTTAGTAGCATTTCCAATGAATAAAGGAAGCCCTAAATAGGTAGCTGGTAAGGTGGATATTGCACACTCTAGAATATTGGTAATTTTGATTTATCACCTATGTGGAGTGTTGAGAAAGTATAATTTACTTTTTTGGAAATTCACTTTTTGTCCTATGGCTTCTTCATAAAGGAGGAGGATATACTTGATGACTTTGGCTTCAATGACAGAGGCATAGGTGGATAGAAGAGTATCATCAAAAAATTGTTGATGGGTGACAGGTTTAGTTTGTGAAGTGACCTTAATCCCAGAGATGAGACCTAAGCTTCTGGTTGCATGAATAGATCTTCCCAAAGCCTCTACAGCAATAATGAAGAGAAGGGGGGATAAAGGATCTCCCTATATTAGACCTCTACCACTTTGAAAGTAACCAATAGGTGATCCATTGATTAGGATTGAGAACTAGGCTATGGAAATGCATCCTTTAATTAACTCAACCCAATTAGGATGGAATCCAAATTTGATTAGAACTGCAAGCAAAAAATCCCAATTCATTCTATCATATGCTTTATTCATGTCAAGCTTTAGAATAAAGGCATCCTTCTTAGTTTATGAAGTGGAATGCAGGGCTTCATGGATAGTAATAATCCCATCAAGTATAGATCTTCCTTGAACCGAACTCCCTTGGCAATGGTCAATTATCAAAGGAAGGATATCTCTCATCCTATTGGCCAAGGATTTGGTAAGAATTTTGTAAATGACATTGCAAAGGCTCACTAGTCTGAAATCATTAAGTGATTTAGCATCTTGAATTTTAGGAATCAAAGCTATGAATGTGGAATTAAAATTGTGAGGTATATCCTTGATCGATTGGAATTCTCTAATAGCAGCACACACATCAGGACCGAAAAAATCCTAGAAAACTTAGAAAAATCTTGGGGAAACCCATCCGAGCTAGGGGTCTTGTCAGGTTTCATGGAGAAGAGGAAATGTTTGATTTCTTCATCTAAGAGAACTATAGTTAACTTGGAATTGATATCCTCTTAAATGGAATGGGGAATGTGGTAAATTAGAGATTATTTGGCAATGTCAGAAGTGGAGTTTGAGTTTTCAAGCAACTATATAAAATAAGAGATTGTTTCAAACCTAATTTACTTGATGTTCGTGGTAACATTCTCATCATTCTTAAGCAATTCCTTGATTCTATTTTTTGCTCCTATTTCTTAGAGTAGAAATGTGAAAAACTTTAGTATTTGAGTATCCTTCCTTGATCCAAATTGCTCAAGATTTCTATCTCCAAAAAGTCTCCTCACAAGAAAGAACATTGTGATATTTTGACAAAAGTGTCTTTTCTTCATATCTCAATACATCATCATCACTTTTTCCATTCAAAATATTGTTCTTGATTATTTCCAGTCGGTTCTTGATTGCCTACTTATTCTCAAAAAGGTTACCAAAAATGTCCCTGTTCCAAATCTTGAGATTTTCCTTAACCAATTTCAATTTTTGTCCCAATCTAAAAGAAGGTAATCCATGGAAATTTGATTGCCACCATTGAATGATTCTATCTCTAAGATCTAGATGGTGGGTCCACATAGCTTCAAACCTAAAGGGGGTTTTGAAGGGTTGTGGGTTACTTGTTTCCAAAAGAAGTGAACTATGGTCAGAACCTATTTTGAGCATTGATTGAAGACTAACATCCCCCCACTTCGAAGAAGCCTCTTGAGAGAAAATAAATCTATCAAGTTTCACCTAAATTAATTTGTTATCACTTATTCTATTGCTAAGTTAATTGGTTACCTTTTAGGTTAACATCCATAAGATTATTAGAGTTGATGAAATAATTGAATTCTTCAATGATTTTTTAAATGGAATCAGATCCATCTCTTTCACTTGAAGGATAAAGGGGAGTGTTAAAATATCCAGCTAGAATCCAAGGAAAATTAGTGATTACACTTCTGATATTGGTTAAAGTTTTCCATAACCTAGACCTGCCTGGAATTGAATTGGGAGCATACACATTAGTGAGGATCCAAGGAAAATTCTTTTCTTTATCAAAAAATAGGATACTGGTTGTTGTATAATTTGAATAAATCAATCTACCTTCAAGCTTCTCATGATACCAAATGCACAAGTCCCCCTAAAGCTCTTTTGGAAGTGCAATAAATAGCTTCTCCTTTTTTCCATAGTTTTTTGGCCAAGGTAGCAGCCATATTTTCACCATTTTTGGTTTTTTGCTATAATAATATGGTAGGATTAACTTCTCTTCTTAATGATCTAAACAAACTTTGCTTAGCTAGTCCATTAAGTCCTCTCACATTCCAAGAGAGGATTCTCATTTAGAAGATTTAGCATTCCTTTTGTCCCCCTTTCCTTGAGGTTGAGAAGGTTTGATGTATTTGTTCTCATATTTATTTTGACTTAACCCTGTAGAAAAAAGGTTTTTTGGATTCCACTTGCTATTTCCTCTGCTAATTTCTATTTCCATTGATTATTGGCTAATATTCTTCCCTTATTATTATCTTCTTCATAATCAATAGGGGATATTTTTGGAAATTTTGGTTTGTTTTGGACTATAGTTTTGTGAATTAATTTTTTGAACCATCGGGCTAGATGTTCTAAGGATGGTTTCTGAGATTGTCGGTTCTTCAATGTGTGTCAATTTTTTAGACCCACCAGATTGGTCTGAACTAGTCTCATGGGGTGGGCTTGAAGGCCCTGAGATGTCAGGGCTTCTCGGGGGTTCTAGAGAAGGGTGGGGAAGCCCAATATTAGCATTGGAATTAGAGGAGATATTATGATATGGTTCTGGATAGTGAGGGGCCTCTTCATTTTCCTTTTCAAACAAGGATGTATTAGAAAGTATTTGGTACTTATTTGGGAAAGCAAAAAGAGAGCTTACCTCTTCCTTGTTCATATTTTTATTTGCAGAAAATACCTGTTTGCCTTTGTTAGAATATTGAGAGAGAGCTTTGGGATCAGCACCACCTTGTGGATGGCCATTACCTTTATTGCTTGGACCTTGGTTTTTTATTTATCTAAAAAAAAAACCCTTTGAATTCGGATTCTTCCTTCTTTCATTCTTGGTGAATGGGGTACTATTCGTTGGGATATCAGGTTTGGCAATAGGATGTTACACTTTTAGATAAGGTCATTGAGATCTTAGGTGTCCCTGTGTCTAAAATTCCACACATAAGGTTGGTTTATTCTCATATTCTAGTGCTTGTTTTCGATAATAGGACCCATATTCCAATTCAACAAAAGTGGGAAGTTATAAATATAATTTTGCATTTATGTATATTCTAGTAGTTGTCATCCTTGACCTGGCCAATGTAGCATGATCAATGGCTACCAATTCACCAATAATATTTGTAATTCCTTTGAGGATATCCTCATGCCAAAACTACCAAGGAAGGTTTGGTAGATAGACCCAAATAGGAGCATGGTTTATGCTTTGGGTTTCTGGTGAAAAATCTTATGCCCATCTACACAAAAATAAACTGCACCATCCCAGGACCATGGCCCCCTATGATAATCTAGCTAGCATCATCATGATTGCTAAGACGGATGCCAAAAAAACCTCTGGATAGACCAAAAATTTCCATGCTACCAACAGTTTTCCATTTGGAATGTGTCCATTTCTGAATGGTTTCAAGGTTAGGTCTTCCTCCAATGATCTTTCCAACCAGGGAAAAAGTTTCCATTGAGAGGTATTTTGAAATTATTCCCTCAAGGATTTTGAGTTTCATCCCAATGGACTCGAGAGAAGAGGAGGAATCTCTGGGGCTATTTCTTCCTCCACTAAGGACTTTAGCAAAGGAAGGATTTTCAATAGTGGTTCCTTCAATAGTGGGCCCATCAATAGTGAGACCTTTTACAGAGGGTCCTTCAATAATGGTCCCTTCAACAAGGGGAGCCCAGAGTTGTCTCCTTTGTTGGGAGGTTCATCTCCCAAAAACCCTGCCACCTTTTCAAAAGCTTTATCACAAGCAATCTGACCATCCTTAGAACCCTCAGAAGGTGCCCCAACATTGTTGACCTCATGACCATCCTCTTGACATTCAAAAATTTAAATCCCTGCCTTCCCACCTTTAGAAGCTTGAAATCTTGAGCTCCCACCTGAATAGTGCTTGCAACCGCTTGTCATCTTTCCTGACCTTGAAATGTTGGCAGTAGTTTTTTTCCAAATCAACAAGATATAATATTCCAATACCCATAGAATATTTACAATGAAAGGAATGATGTTGTCTATCTAAGTTAATTTACAACATGTATGACCCATTTAGGTATAAGAGGGACCATTTATAAATATGTAAATATTATTTTACTTTTAATTTTTTTCTCTTTTCTCCTTTCTCTTTTTTATTTTGCAAAAAAAACTTCATGCTAGGTGATAATTGTAAACCAAAAATGAACAACACCAATACAAATATAAAGTAACAAAAAGCACAATAACACCATGGAATGCACAAAATGAATAATATTTTATTAATATGGGTAGATCTCCGAGTTGTACAATGAATGTGCCCCAATATGGGGTTTTACAAATGCTTTTTGATACAGATATTACAAATAATAGGGTTTCAAAACCCTAGTTCAATGAATAATTGGTGTCTTCTGGCTCATCCTTGATCCAAACAAGAGTGTGGGTGGGCTTGTGTATCCCTACGGGACCACCCTAGCTGCAACAACTTCCAGAAAGATGATTCCTGCACCTGCAAACAACAAACAACATAAAAGGGGTTAGAAGCACCTATGAGGGCTCCACTGCGTGAGGCCCTATGAAATATAAAACTAATAAACCCTAGATGCTATAGAATGGAACTGTAAATAAAAATGCAAGAATATAAATAAATGATGCAATGAATATTTTACCTTGTCAATGCTAATCTCTGTTTCTGTTATCGATGGTCGCGTGAATGCCCAAAAGTATCCGAGGGCTTAGGACTACAAATCTACTATGGGAAATACCCAGAGGTGTTCGGTGATGGTTGTGAATGCCCACTAGACATTCCATAAATATGCAAAAGCATTCTGCAAACTCTAGGAGGTGTTCAGGGGTTGAGGGAAGGGAGGCAAAACCAGATCTGGTTCATGAGGGTTTGGCGATGGTGAAAATAGGATGGACGAGTATGGTAGTGAGAGGGTAAGGATGATAGCAAAATGGCTAGGGTAAATGTTCAAATTTAAGGACTTAAGGGTTTGATTCATCAAAATGAATCATCTTTTATAATCTTCCCTTGAACATGTTAGGGTTTCGATGACACAAAATGGGTGATCAAGATTAAAACATGAGGAAGGGTGGAGATTAAGCTTGGGCAAGTGACATGGATTGAGATGGATGGATGGCTGAGATTAAAACATGGTAGATGGCTAGGATTTATTTATATAAATACATATATATTTATTAAATATATATAAATATAAATATAAAATATTAATATTTATGTATATATTAAATAAAAAAAAAAAAAAAATATATATATATATATATAATGGATGGCTATGATTGGAGGATATAAATGGATGACAAGTGGCTAGATTTTGGTGTCTACAGATGCCCCTTTTTGTATCACGTTGCGTGAAACACAATGCGGTGCAAAAATATGAGACACCTGGTTTGGCATGATGAAGCAACTTTCTTTCCTTGGAACGCAAAGATGATTTTGAAGATAAAATAATTTGTATGTGTAGCTTACCCCCTCAATTGGTGAATGAGTGAAAAATGAGTCTCACGAGCCAATTGATAGAATTATGGGTGAAAATGCAGTTGAATGGTGTAAGTGCAAGTGTATGATGTAAATGTGGATGATATGAATGATGTAAATGGATGATATGAATGATGTAAATTGATGTCATTTTTGCCCCAATGGATTAAAGGGGTTTTTTCCAAGTGTAGATGCCATGATCATGTAAGATGTATCCCATTGTGGGAAATCAAAATCAAATTTGGTTACCCCAAGTTTGGGGTGATTCCATGTTATTGAAGAAAGTGCCTTTTGGCATCATTGAAATGCAAAGTGATGAAAATGTAAAAAATAAGAAAATAGTCTATCCTGAGGCACTCATGATTGTAGCTAATTCCCACATGGAATTCCTAAAGTGCAATCACTTTAATATCCTAGTATTAATGAAAAGAAATGATGAAAGTTATCCATGTTTGGAACCCCATGGAAAAGGCCATCAATGATAGTTGTTGAGCAAATTGGTCTTGGCATAGTCTCACTCAAAATATGAGGGATCAAAAGTGATTTTGTTTTTGAACAAGGAGATATTGGATGATGAAAAATGGCCAAGTGTCCTTATGGTGATTTATCCATCTTATCGAATTGCATGGACAACCAATCATTGCAATCACCAAGGAGATAGAATAGACCACTAGATACGAGGTTCACTTGAAATTGTATGTGAATTTGGCAAATGTTTGATGCAAATGTAATTGTTGGTGGATTTTATGATGTTGAAATGAATATGTGATGATGAAAAATGATGAGGATTGCATGAGTTTGTGAAATTTTGCATTGTTTTGGAGTGTTTTGAAGTTTGTAAGGTGATTTTGTGACTTTTGGTTGTAAGCAAAAATTAAGTACCCAAATCAATTTTTGGTTTCACAAAACATGATATGATGATGAAATGAATGTATGGATGTAATGTGGAGTGATTTTGTGGAGGTAAGCTATATTTTTGGATCATTTTGGTCTTTCTACAAATTTTGAAGCCAAACATCGACTAGCATCCACATCATGCGTAGATGTCGACAAGCGTTTGCCACTCTATAAATGCTGGTCAGCATTTCAATGCACCTGTGAATGCCCATGGGCATTTTAGTGCACCAAAAATAGCTATAAATAGTCTATAGAGGTGAAATCAGATTCATTCTTGCATTCACAAGTTTCAGAAGTATGTTTAAGAAGTGAGAGTTGAGTGAAGGGGTGGAGTGGGGGCTATGGTGATGGAGGGTGCAAATGTGGTAGTAGGAGTAGAGGTGCATGTTGGTTGAGGTAAGTGCCCTTGGCACTCTTGTTTGGACTTGTGCAATTTTTTTGAAGTATGCAATGAATGTGACATTAATGTGTTTGCATTGTGTATGTGTTGTGTTGTAGTTGAGGATCTTGGAGGCTCGACATTGGTTCTCACCTCTCATACCTAGGGTGAGAAAGGTATTATGAGATGAGCATTGGGATTGGTTGGAGGCTGTGGGGTTGGTTGGGGTAGCCGGATTGATGTGGTGAGGGTAGATGAGGGGTATCTCTCTACCTTGGTAGAGATATGGGATCTAGATAGGGGGACCTTTCAGCTCCCTACTGGTGAGGTGATAGTGACACTCGAGGATGTATACCACATCCTCAGAGTGCTAGTGGAGGGGTTACGTGTTGAGGTTGGACATGATAAGGAGTATGAGATGATTCAAAATGGGGGGGGGGAGGGGGTGTGGGGGGGGGGGGGGGGGGGGGGTGCAGAAGAGTGGAGGTCTTGGTCATGTTCTTATTGGCCAACATAGTGGTACCAAATAACACTAGTTATCGGTTTCCTTGGAACATGATCAGGATGGTGTATGATATGATCGATGAGCCTTGAGTGTATGCATGGGCACTTCTCTACTAGCTTAGTTGTACTTAGAGTTGTATGAGGTGAGGAGGTAAGGGTAAAAGGGGTTGGGTTGTAGTGTACTACTATAGTGTTGGGGTTGGGAGCACTTTAGTGTGGCTCAACTTGTGGGCTTGCCTAGTGAGGCATGGGATGGGGAGTAACCCTATGCTTTGAGATGGTGGGTGGTTGAGGAGGTGAATTCAAGTCATCCTAGTTGCACTAGCTAGGAGTATAGAGATCTATGGGTAGGGTTGACACTTTCATCAGGTGCTTTGGAGACCATGGTGAGGTGCTACTTGGACTAGTGATGGGGAGCAACTATAGAGAGTTTGATAGGCTAGATGGGTGGTTGGGAGGCATAGGAGTGAGGTGGAGTTGATCTAGTTCTCATGGGTGCTATGGTAGTTTGGGCTATGATAGGGGGTTCTTAAGGCACTAGTGTTGTATAGGCATCATCGGGATGAGATGGGTCTACCTTGTGTTGAGGCATGGTGGGTGACCTATGAGGATGATGAGGAGATAGATCTCCTTGATGTGGATGATGTGGGGACTACTATGGAGTATGATGTATGGTTCACTACATAACCACCATGGGTACCAAGTTGTAGTGGATGAGGGTAGTGAGGATGAGGATGAGGTAGAGGTCAAGGTGGAGGAGGTATATGAGGCTCCTAGACATCAGATATATTTGATCTAGTAGTTGAGGGAGATGGGTGAGGGATGTAGTAGAGTAACCTCTAGATATTGGAGGTGATGGAGGTGGCATGGATGATATGGAGGAGGTTCTAGAGAGACCTCTAGGTTAGAGTGAGGAGGAGTGGGTGAGGCTCGAGAGATGGTGGTGAATCGAGATGTAGAGATAGCAACTTAGGATGTAGAGATAGCTTGGCTATGGGTAGAGCTAGAGGTATAATGGTTGTAGGTGGAGGTGAGGATAGGATCATGAGGCTCTAGGTAGAGCTAGCATAGAGGGACCATCATCAGAGGTATGATGTACTATACCTTCGATCTCGAGATGGATACATCTAGGATTTGGAGGATCTATTGATGCAACACCACATTGGGCTACCAGATCGACCCTCTTCCTCCATATCTAGGACTGTTAGGCATAGTGAGTCTAGGCATAGTGGCTCTAGGTCTAGGGCTCCTTCAGGATCATAGGGGTCCTCTTATAGGTGTTAGCTAGTGCTTAGATGCACTTTTTGTATATGAGCCTTGGTGCTCCATTGTATATAGCCTTTGAGCATTCATTGTACATGCGATATATATATATATAACATGGATTTTACTTTTGTGTTATGCTTTTGTGTGAATGCATGTGTATATGTGTGATGGATGATAATGCAATGATAATGTGTATGAATGCAAATGAATTAATGCTCTAATGATCATTCATAGTTTAGATTTTACTTGACCATGTTATAGCATTGTTGTTTAATCAGGGGCACCAAAATGGTGGTATGTGAAATGGAAGACTCATGTAATGATATGGATGTTGATATGGAAAAATATGGATGTTGATATGGAAAATTGATTGTTTTGTAGAGACTCAGACATACTAGTGATATCAAACAAACTCACTAAATTTTATCTAATTTCTCTAAGACCAAATGTGTGTGTAGTGAATTCATTTACCGAATCATGAGTATGGTAATGACTCAAGGTAATCAAGAACCAATGTGTGTGCAAGTGAGTTCATTAACCCATCTTGAGTAAATTGAGATGAAACCTATCATGGAGAAGACCAAGAAGCTAGTTTGTCCTATATGTGTGGTCAGAGGTCTCTTCAAGAGAGACGTGTCACCATGCATGAGCATACTCCACTACCAGTCAAGCATCTATAGCTCCGGTGGAGATTAGCTCCATAGTCCAAGAATCTGATCTCTAAGCTTTGGGGATTCAGACTACCTAACCGTCTGACTAGAAATGTAGTTCTATCCTTACAACTTGAGGATCTGTGGTGTGTGATGTGTAAAATATTTAGAGCTTTGGGGAATCAGATTCTCAATCGAAGTGTGATGAGAATTTTACCCTATCCTTACTACTCTTTCTTTGTTTGGAAATTATTGTGATAGTGGTGAAAACCACTATTTTTTATTTTTGGACTATGTGCATAATGGGACAAGCAAGGAATACCCTTTTCACTTTGAGGTTCAACCCAATCATGGTGTTATCCCTCTTTGACACAAGATGTTTTTAAGATGTGTGATTGTGTTTGGTTCAAGAGTGTTAGATTCAATTCCCAGAACTCAAGATTTTCTTAGTGAAAATGTGTCTTGGTCCTAAAGAAAACTTGACATGTATTGGAGGTTTCTAGAAACACTAGGAGTGGTTGAGTGATCAAAAACACCTAGGGATTATGGAAATGTGGTTTGCAAATGATAATTTGACTTTATGGAATGGTGCAATGAAATGGATGATGATTTGAAGGTGCCCCTGATTAAGGCAACATGACTTTATTGGATCAATTATTATCTAAATTGAATAAATGACCCCTAATATGGTGAAATAAATGTGTGAAGGTGGTTGTGAATGCAATGTATGAAATGCAATTTGTGAAATGTAATGTGTGCAAATGCAATGTGTGAAATGTAATGTGTGAAATGTAATGTGTGTTTTTGTGTATTAGCCATGTATATATACATATATATAAATCACATTAAGCATAGAATGCTCTCAAGTGGATGATGTTAAGTGGTTCGGGCTCTTCAACTCCCTCTAGACTGGCAAGCCTATAAGTTCCTTTACCCACTTTTTGAGTGATAATGTATGGACCTAGCCAATTAGCCATGAATTTATCATGAAGATGCGATAATGCATTGGTGTTTTGTTGATTCTCTTTAAGAACAAGATCTCCTACTTGGAATTCATGTAGATGAACTTTGGCATTGTAAGCACGCTTTAGGCGGTCTTGATAAACTCGTAAATGCTCTAAAGCATTGACCCACCTTTCATCAAGAAGCGTGAGTTGGTCAAAATGTGCTTGTCTAGCAGTATCATCATCTATGAATTCCTGCAATGAAATTCGCAATGAGGGGATCTCAAGCTCAAGAGGTATAATTGCTTCGGCTCCATAGACCAGTGAAAATGGTGTTGCCCCAGTAGGCATGTGGATGCTTGTTCGATAAGCCCATAATGCCAAGGGGATTTGAGTATGCCAATCTCTATGATTTTCTTTGACTAGTTTCTTGAGAATAGCAATTAAGGTCTTGTTGGTAGCCTCAACTTGTCCATTTGCTTGTGGGTAGTAAGGAGTCAAGAAACTATGTTGGATATTATATTTCTTGCAAAGTGCTTGAACATCCTTGTTTTTGAAAGACTTACCATTGTCAGAGATGATTTTTGAGGGAATACCAAAATGATAGATGATATGATGAAGTATAAACTCCACAATTCGAGGTCCTATCATACTGGTTAGAGGAATTACCTCAACCCACTTTGTGAAGTATTCAGTGGTTGTGATGATGAATGTATGTTGTCTCAAGGAAGGAGGTAAGATTTTTCCAATCAAATCAAGACCCCATTGTGAAAAGGGCCAAAGGCTTTGAATAGGTTGTAATGCTTGTGATGGCATATGAGTTAAATTAGCATGTTGTTGACATTGTTGACAATGCTTGACGTAAGTGCAATAGTCACGTTCCATGGTGGGCCAATAGTAACCCATGCATAGAATACACTTTGCAATGGCCATTCCACTAAAATGACCACCACAAGTACCATCATGAGCTTCAACTATGGCTCTTTGTGCCTCTATAGGCTCGAGATAATGAAGGAGGACTCCATCATAACCATGTCTATACAACACGTCCCCCAAGAGAGTAAAATGAGCTACCTTTTGCTTGAAAGTGCATTTAGCAGTTCGTGACATGTCTGATGGGAGTGTTCCAAACTTGAGGAAGGCTATTATTTGGTTGGACCAAGGCTCATATGGCTCTGAATGGATAAAGCAAACATCCTTCTCATCCTTAGATTTAACATGGATAATTGTAGATTTAGAGATCATTGTAACAATGAGTGGTTGTACCTCTCCTATGGAGTTCTTTGGAATCAATGATCCTAGAGAGGCCATCACATCTACAAATCTATTAGTCGAACATGGTAAACTATCGATTTCATACCAATCAAATTTAGTGAGCAATGTCATTGCTACTTCATGGTAAAGCTTTATGGTAGGTTCTTTGCATTGGTATTCTTCGTTGATTTGATGAACAACAAGTTGAGAATCACCAAATATCTTGATACACTTTATGCCCATAGCTATGGCTGCTTGAAGACCTAATATTAAGGCTTCATACTCTGCATTGTTGTTTGTGCATTGGAAGTCAAGTTTGAAAGATAAGGGAATAGGTACCCCCTATGGTGTATGAAACATGACTCCAACACCTTGACCTTTTTTGCACTTAGAACCATCAAAGAATAGTGTGATATCGACATCTTCCTCCGAAATGACATCTTCTTCTTGTTCAGTGATAGTGAATACTGAATCATCTGGGAGCTCAATAATCAAGGGTTGATCACTAGGAAGTGGAGCTTCCACAAGTTGATCGGCTATGACCTGACCTTTAATGGATTTTTGGCTAATGAACTCAAGATCAAATTCAGTGAGAAGCATTATCCATTTTGTGGTGTGGGTGTTATTGTAAGTGTGAGACATCATATAATGTAGAGGATTTTTGTGAGCTATGACATATGTGGTGTGACTAAGCATGTAATGTCTGAGTTTCTTAGTGGTAAAAACCACTTCTAAGCATAATTTTTCCATGTAAGCATATCTGGTTTCATAGCTTACCAATGTTCGACTAATGTAATAGACAACTTGCTCTCGATTATTTTCATTCTTTTGTGCAAGCATTGTCCCTAATGCAAAGTCCATTGCTGAAACATAAATATGGAAGGGGACCCCCGAATGAGGAGGAGTTAAGACTGGTGGAGAAGCTAGGTATTTCTTGATGTCATCAAAAGCTTTTTGGCACTCATCTATCCATGAAAATATCACCCCTTTTGTAGCAGGTGATTGAATGGCCTACATTTGTCAGAAAGTTGCGTAATGAAATGATGGATCGATTGAATATTTCCTTGTAAACTATGCAATTCCTTCAAGTTTTTTGGGGAGGCATCTCCATGATGGCCTTGAATTTGTTTGGGTCCACCTCAATGCCTCTTTTGGAGATAATGAATCCTAGTAGTTTGCCTGAGGTAACACCAAAGACACACTTTTTGGGGTTCAACCTTACATTATGCTCTAGAAGTCGATCAAAGACTTTTTCCAAGACACCAATGTGCTCTTGTCGAGTTTTGGATTTTTCCAAGAGATCATCCACATAATATTCGATGATCTTATGCATGTAATCATGGAAGATGTATGTCATGGCACATTGATAAGTGGCACCTACATTTTTGAGGCCAAAGGGCATCACCTTGTAACAAAAAGTCCCCCAAGGTGTAGTGAATGTTGTTTTGTGTTGGTCATCAGGATTGATTCGAATCTGGTTGTATCTTGAAAAATCATCCATTAGAGAAAGCATTTCATGGCTAGTGCAAGTGTCGACAAGAGTATCAATGTTTGGTAGAGGAAATTCATCCTTAGGACACGCTTTGTTAAGGTCTCGAAAGTTAGTGCAAATGTGTATCACCCCGTTAGGCTTACGAATGGGTACCATGTTTGAAAGCCACTCAGGATAGTCAATGGGTATAATGAAACCCACATCTAATAGCTTTTGAAGCTCTTCTTTGACCATGAGGGCAATGGTAGGATGCATCTTTCTCAATTTTTGTTTGATCGACTTAGCATCAGAGTGCAAGGTGAGATTGTGGACAACCAAGTTAGGGTCAAGACTAGGCATGTCTTTGTAGGACCATGCAAAAATGCCCTTCTTCTTGAGGAGAGTAATTAATTGCTCTTGTTCATCTATGGATAAAATTTTACCAAGTTTGATAATTTGAGGATTGTCTATGTCTGAACTAAGGTTCACATCGATGGTATCTTCAATGGACATATGAGAACCTTCCTCAAGTTGATGGGGTATTGGGATCAGATGAATGTCATCTATGATATTATCAAACTCTTCTGACTCAACCTCTTCTATGTCTTCCTAGAAAACCTCAGGATCTAAAGGTGAAGGTGAAGGTGAAGGTGGAGGTGATGGAGGAATGTAGTTGGCTGAAGCCCTTAATAATTCCTCGGAAAGGATGAATTTGGAAAAGGATGGAGGTGAGGAAATCTGGTCCATATCAATAAGGCTCATGTCAATTGGAATTGGCTTTGCCAAATCGTATGGATTATGGAGTGGGGTGAATAAGTCAATAGGATTCATGTTGACTTAAAGGGAAAATGGTGGTTGGCAATGTGGAGGATGGATAGATCTTATCTGCTAGAACCGATGCTAGAACTCTTGGAACCTGAACAATAATGAGCAACACAAATAAATGCAATAGGTAAAAAGCCATGTACATGCAATGCAATGATTTTTTTTTTTTTTTTTTTTTTTTTGTTATGTACATATATTACAAAAATGTTTGGTGAGGTGGATTAATGAAATGGAGGTGGTTCATCGGTTGGTTTAGCTCACTCTTGTGGAAGAAGCAAGTGAAATATGGGTTGATGGATGGGGAACATTCTGAGGTAATACTCATCCTGTTCGGTGAATGGAATGATGGGTGTCGATTCCTCATCAGATTCATCAGAAGCTATTGATATAACATCATATTCTTCATAGATTTCTTCTTCAAAGTCATCGAGGTGATGGGTTTCTTCTTCTAAATTCAAATTAAGATTTTGAAAAGCTTATTCAAAAGAAGAGGTGAAAGAATGAGGGTGATAGCCTAAACCTGAATGGTCATGCACTTCTCGATATGGAGTATCAATGAGCTCATGCATTCCTTGTTCATGTCATCCTAGGCCATATCCTTACCAATTGACTCGATGAAAGTATTGGGATGGAAAACTTGACATGTGTTGTATGTTGGCAGGTGTTGGTTGTTTGGGTTCATCTAGGGAAGATGGATTGGATGATGAATCAATCCCCTCATACATAAAATTTATGTTATTAGGCATTGAACCCATGTTGTACACCACTCCTATGGATAAGGGTGGGTCATGTGGGTGACCATAATCCCTAGTAGTTTGGATGTTAAGTGGTGTGATAGTGATGTCTTGGACCACATATTCACCAATACCAGGATTAGTGAGGTGGACCACAACTTGGGATGATGTGGAAGTGGATGTGGATGTGTGATAGGGGGGGTATGATGAATGGCATCTCACAATATATTAATTTGACTTGTGAGACATCAACTGATGTGGATGGAGGTGGATTTGGTTGAGGTGTTTGATGAATGGGTGATGATGTGGAGGGATGATGGAGGATGTTGATGATTGATGATGTGGTTGATGTGGATTGGGCTTGACTACATGTACATGTAGTCGATGGTGATGAAGATGAGGGTATGGAAGTGGAAGCTTGATGTGTGGTAGTGATGGGGAGTTCCTTAAGAATAGGAACTTTGGATGAAGAAGTGGATGGTGTGGTGGATGATGTGGTTGATGATGTCAAGAAAATATGAGTGGATGGAAGAGTGGATTCATAGGGATTTGAAATGAAATTGCAATACTTAAATGGTTCGACATCCACTGGTATGCAATGAATTTATCCCTCATGTACATATTTTAAGCATTGATGGAGTATAGAGGGGACACATCTCATTTCCCTAATCCAAGGATGTCCAAGGAGTACATTGTATGCCATGGACCCTTCCAAGATGTGGAACATTGTGTGCAACATTTTTACCCCCACTTCGATGGGTAAAACTATAGTGCCAATTATGGAATAGAGAGCATCATTAAATGCTTTCAAGGTGAAGGTGGATTTGGTGATGTGAGATGGTGGAAGATTAAGATGTTGAAGAGTGGATGTGGTGATGATATTGATGGAGGAGCTGATATCAATAAAAACTTATTTGAATGGCTTCCTATCAATTTGAGCCATGATATGTAATGGAGGGTCCATCGATCCTGATGATATTGGTTTGATTTCAAAATCATAGAATGTAATGGTAGGCTCCATACATGTTTGGATACTTCCCATAAAATTGCTAAAGGTATTAGCATCCTGAGATTGGAGTTCAATGGATTTTAGAATCTCCATTAATGCCTCATGATGTGGGGGAGATTGTTGAATTAGCTCATAAATGGATAGTTTAGCTAAAGCTATTTTAAGGCTAGTGGTTAATCGACTACTCAGAGAGATAATTGGCCTTTATGGATGATTGGGAGGATGAGTGGGTGGAGATGGATGACTTGGAATATGAATTGGTTGGGAAGAATTGGTGGAGAATTGGATGGGTGATGATGAATTGGTAGGTTGAGGAGACACACTTGCCTGTGGTGCTATGGGAGATTGAATAGTCTATTGTTGTGCATTTTGTTGATTTGTGCATTGTTGACCTCGGGTGACTACATGAATAGCACCCACAAAACCTTGGTATTGTTGAACATGGTTAACTTGATTAGGAGGAGTCTTGGTGTTTGACCCTCCTATTGTTGGTTGCACTTCCTCATGATGAGGAAGTGGTGTTTGATAGATGCCAAGGTTTTGATTTTGTTGAGCTAAGGGACTATCAACCTTGATGACCCCTAAGTCAATTAGGTCTTGCACTATATCTTTAAATGTGTAGCAGTCATTAATATCATACCCATTTTATCGATGATAAGGGTAAAATAAATGTTCCCTATAGCTTTTGCTATGCTTGGTAGGATCATCTGGTTTGACCTCAGGTAAGGCAAGTTGGTTTGTGTCATACAACCTATGAAATATGGAGGTATATGATTTGGATAAGGGGTGTATTGGTGATTTTGTCAAATAGATTATCGATGTTGGTGATTTTCCATAGTTGGTATTATGTTTTGAACTTGTGATGGTGGGGGAACCACTTGATATGCAATTTTTGTGGTTGTTGTTGCATTGGTTGTTGTTGTTGAGCCATTATCGGTTGGCTCATGACCACTTGATTCACTTGATTTGCTTGATTAGCTTGATTTGGCTTGGATTGGCTAGAATAAGTTCCTTTGGATTGGCCCTTATTCTACCATTCTTTCTTTTTAGGCTTTAGCACACCTTCTTGGATTTTTATTTCTTCAATTATGCTAGCCTGGGCAAGAGCTTCTTCAAATGATCTATATTATTGTAATTGTAATAACCAGGAGATGGGTTTTAAGCAACTCTTGGTGAACAATCGAGTTAGCTCTTCCATTGGTAGGGAGAATGGTAGTTTTGTGATAACAACCCTCCAATAGTTGCCAAAATCATAGACTGACTCATCATCAAATTGCTTAAGATTATATAAGTCAGTAATGAAATTTTTTTTTGAACATTGAGGGAAAATATTTCGAGAAATTGGTTGACCAACTATTCAAAAGTATAAATACTATGATGAGGTAGATGGTTATACCACTCTATGACATCTCCTCCTAATGTCTGAGGAAAGGTTTTGAGCATTAAAGCATCTTGATTTTGGATTCTAAAACATGAGTGAATGAATGTGCTCACATGCTCTCTAGGGTCCTCAGTCCCTTTAAACTTATCAAATTTTGGTACTGTAAAATCTATCGGATATGGTGGTGATGGTATCAAAAAGTGAATTGGTTGATTGATAAGTTATCTTAAATTTAGCTTCTGGTTCATCATACTAGGAGTGTGTTGTATCAAGCTATCAATATGTTATTGCATTGCTTGAATTCTAGGGTCTTCCCTAGGTATGTGGAAGCCTTAAATTACTTGATGATTGTGTGGAGATGAAGTGGTGAAATGTTGAGGTGTGATGAGATGTTGATGATTTGATGGATTGGATTGAATTTGGTGATGTTGGGCTTGATGAAGGAATGATTGTGGATGATGGAATGGAGATGATGTTTGAGGACTATGAATGTGTTGACTTGTGGGAATGGAATGGGTGTGGGTTGATGGAGGTGTGGGGATGGAAACCATAGAAGATTGTGATACCCATGATGGATTTGCAGTGAAGAAGGTAGGATGAGTGGAAGTGGATTAGGGCTTAAGATCTATCACTTGTATTTGTTGTTGGGGATAAGAATGAGCATTTTGTTGATCCTTGAGCAATTTATTGAGGTGTTGCCATGCTTCTTGTATGGAAATATCTAAGGTAGATGGTGTGGATGTGGTGGGAATGGATGAAGTAGGTGGAGGATAAGTTGCAATAGGGATTGCAATTGAATGTGGGATATTGGATGTAGTGGAAGTTAGCATTTGTGAAGCAACATTGACATGTGCTTCATACAATGGATTGCCATAGGTGGTGGTATATGAAGATGGAATGGAAGTGCTTTGGACACATGACTATTGTGGAAGAGACCAATGATGGGAAGGTGTAGATGATACCTCAAAAAGAGGGTTGGTATACACCTGGGTGAAACTGGAAGGCTACGAGTGGGTAAGTTCCTACTGAGAAGAAGGATCATGCCTAGGTGGGCTATTGATTTTCTCTAGAACATGGTTAGTGGATCTTTGAAAAGCTTCCACTTTAGCCATGTCTATGTGGGTGATGTTATGATTGGTGGGAGATGATGGCTCAGTTTTTGGAATGGGGATGTTGGTGGCTCTATGTAACACATCAATGTTTGAGGTATACATAGTGTGTGATGGTCCCATAGATAAACTAGAATAGCTTATCTGTATCACACTGATAGGGTTAACCATATAAGTGGTAGGGGAAGATGTGGAACACTCCATGGATGAAGTGGTTTGGCTAATGGAGGCTTGACTCAAAATATTTTCTTGGCTTTGAGTTGAAACCATAAGCTAATGAGTCATATGGGGATGGTGAATGTGGAATGTGCAGAAAAAAATGCAAATGGAAATCACACAGAATCAAACAAGCAATTCAATCCTATGTTTTGCAATAATTTTTTTTGTGGGGTTTGTGTGTTGTAGATGTGCTAAACTAAACTATTATGCAAGGTGGAATCTAAGGCTGGATGGTAAATGAGATTCTTCCTGGTGATGAAATATAGAAAGTTTGCTCATGGGTGACTATGGTTTCTATGGGTGAGATGATGGATGGAGATGAAGCCCACCATCACCAATCTCGAACAATGGTTGGTGATGAAATCCAACTCACTATTGTTTAGTGTGAAATGTGCAAAGTGTGTGATTCATTTTAAGATTTATGTTTTCTATTGTGTTCACTCAATGTTGAAAATACACCTATTTCACTTGTCTAAGCTAGAAGCCAAGAACATTAACACTAAGCTCCTCAAAAGAACTTAGGGGTACACCACTTAAGACCCACCTTGAATCATCAAGTGATTCCAATAGTGGAGGGTTCACCTAGTTCTTCCACTCTGAATCATCAAGTGATTCCAATAGAGAGTATACTTAGGTATTATGATCTTGTTCCAACTTAGAAAAGTAAAAATGGAAGCTTTCAACCCTACTATGCAACTATTTATGCTTTTGTAATTTCAAATGCAAACAACATACAAAATAGTGAATGAATACACCATAAAGCAATATAAATCTAAATGTGATTAATAGAATGCATGAATGTAATTCTAATCTATATGCAATCTATATGAAGAATGTAAATGCCTAAAATGAAAATAAAAATGCAACTGCTTTAAATAGAAAATGAATGATTTTCTTTTGTTAGTTTTACTATTAAAAGTAGGAAAATGAAAATAAAAATGAGTTAGGGTTTGAACCAGGCTTACTAGGAAGCCTACGTATTTCTTCCCCACTCTTTTAAATGCCACCTAGAGTCTCTGAATATTGTAGAGTATTTTTAAATTTTTAGGGCATCCCTCAAATGTTGTAGGCATCCGCATGACCTCTGATCAAATTTTACAACTTCTAAAAACCCTTGTTTTTATGATTTTTGTGTGATCAAACTTCTGAAACCTACAAGATAGAAATAGAAATATAAATTAGTGACAAGATAAATTAAAATGAAGAACCCTTTGGGGGTCCCATCATGATCACCATTTTGTAAACAAAAAATGAACAACACCAATACAAAGATAAAGTACAAAAAGCATAATAACAACACAAAATGCACAAAATGAATAATATTTTATTAATATGGGTAGATCTCTAAGTTGTACAATGAATGTGCCCTAATATGGGGTTTTACAAATACTTTTGATATAAATATTACAAATAATAGGGTTTCGAAACCCTAGTTCAATGAATATTTGGTGTCTTCTGCTCATCCTTGATCCAAACAAGAGTGTGGGTGGGCTTGTGTATCCCTACGGGACCACCCTAGCTTCAATAACTTCTAAAAATATGATTCCTACACCTACAAATAGAAACAACATAAAAGGGATTAGAAGCACTTATGAGGGCTCCACTATGTGAGGCCCTCTAAAAGATAAAACTAATAAAACCCTAGATGTTGTAAATGTAATTATAAATAGAAATGCAAGAATATAAATAAAATGCAACAAATATTTTACCTTGTCAATGCTATATTTTTTCTATTTGATGTGGAATGCTCAGAAGGCATTTAAGGGTTGTAGGATTGTAAATCTACTGTAGGAAATACCTAGAGGTATTTGGTGATGGTTGTGAATGCCTAGAAACATTCTAAAAATTTTCAATAGTGTTCTATGAACTCTGGATGGTGTTCAGGGGTTGATGGAAGTGATGTAGAACTAGATCTGGTTCATGAGGGTTTGGTAGTGGTAAAAATGGGATGGATGAGTGCAACAGCTAGAGGGTAAGGATGATAGTAAAATGGCTAGGAAAAATGTTCATGGAATTTCTAAGGAGCTTAAGGGTTTGATTCATCAAAATGAATCATCTTTTATAATCTACCCTTGAACATGTTAGGGTTTCGATGACACAAAATGGGCGGTCGAGATTAAAACATGAGGAAGGGTGGAGATTAAGCTTGGGCAAGTGACATGGATTGAGATGGATGGATGGCTGAGATTAAAACATGGTGGATGGCTAGGATTTATTTATATAAATACATATATATTTATTAAATATATAATATAAAATATATAATATTTATGTATATATATAAATAAATATATATATATATATAAATAATGGATGGATATGATTGGAGGATACGGATGGATGACAAGTGGCTAGATTTTGGTGTCTACAATAATCTCAAAAGAGACACTTAGTATCCTCCTTTTTGCTTCCTTTCCTAATGGATATCAATCTAAGAAGTTGACATAAATAAAAAAAATGTCATAAATATTGAAAATAATTTCAAGATAAGTTTCAATTGATTTATCATATATGTCTAGTGATTTATTGTATTTTGGAGATGATGTCATCCCTATAATAGTAAAAATTCTACCAAAATTTCTACCAATGATCAATTCGATGATTTTTTATGTTCCTAAAATTCATCAAAGTTAAGTTGATGTAACAAACCATGAGATCCAAATCTTTCTAAAGCTATGATTCATCAAATAAATTATGTAATTCTTTATTTTATGTAATGTCATGTTGATGTAGGCTTAAAAGGTTTGTTCCTAGGAGAGAGGAAGAAAGAAAATAGGTGATGTAACCCTTAACAAAAGCATTATTCATAGATGCAATGGATGGTGAAGGCATGCAATGGTATTAGCATGGCTACGCATCAATACATTGACTTTAAAATAAAAGGTCTCAAAAGAGATGATATCGTAATGATGTCATCCAAAAAAATTTCAATCCATAAAAAAACTTACATGCTAAGGAAATTTAATTCATAGTAAATGAATTTATTTTGCACATTCAGGGTGGTGTATGGAGAGGTTTTTAAATGGGTGATAATGGAGTGATTGTTTCTTTTCATTTTGACATTCAACTAAATTTAGATCTTCCCTACAACCTACAACTAAACCTTCCAATAAATTTTTTATCCTCTTATGCATGAGGGAAATACTAGTCTTTCTACTATCATAGTTCCATGCTACTTTTCTAGCATAAATACCTTTGATTCATTGGGATAAGCAAACCCTAGAAACTATAAGTTAAACCTTGGTGTTTTACTCTTCTCCTACTCTATCAAAAACTACAATAGCCCAAGATACCTCTCTATTGCTTATTGCAACTTCTATAACTACAAGGAGCTATATCTTGTGTGTGTTGCATTGATTTACCACTAGCTCAACGGTTCCTTTTATTTTTTCTCCATTCCAATTCGACCATTGTGCCTAAAATTTGCTAAAAAAATGACCTTTGTCAAAAGTAAAGTAAGTCACCTTCTCATTTGTCATTTTCTCTTTTCTCTTCACCTCTTCAAAGTTGAAAACCAAATATTTACCCTCTTTCTACTTCAAAGAATAAACCCTTGAATTCTCCTCTTCCTACAATCCATCAAAACTTGAGACTACATAAAGCTAATGTAAAACCTAATTTTTTCCAATACCTAAATCCAATGATTAATAGGACTTTTCTCTTGAATCATCAACCTTAGATCTAGTAATTATCTGGCTACTCCTATCAAATTGTTGACAACACCAACCACCAACAATAAAAAGAACTAATTTTGGTAGTTCACAAATAAGCCCAAAAATTTACCAAAATAGGGCATAAGAGAAGAAAATATCTCAAGTTTTACCAATTCATCAAAATTCCAATGGAGCCTAGAAGGGAAAACCTAGAAAAAAAATAGAAAATGTTATGTCTTTTTGAGTGGATTTTGTATGACCAATAAATGGTCCTATTATAAACATTTTGGAAGTAGATTCTAATGATGAAGAGCACTCCTCCTCCATTTAGGAGTTACTCCCACCATCCACCCCTAAGAAAACCTCTACCTATAGAAGGAAAAAGACTCCAGAGTCCTCATAAAGGGAAGGGAAGGGAACCACCACACCCCTCAACCTAAACAAGAAAAAATAAATATGGTAGAGAAACCATTGTATACTCTTTATGATAATATGGAACAAGGATATTTTCCCCTGAGTAGACTAGGAAAGAATCATTTTATCACTAAACCAAGAATCTTAATGACCCTTGGATAGTCACGAGGCTATAGAGTTTAGAGGAAGGAAACCTTTTGGTGACATGAGTATGGGAATGCATAGAATTAGTAAATGTCTATGTAGCTAGATATGGCAAGAGGGATCAAGCCATAGTCCTATTTTAGCTATATGTATCTCCCATTTTGTTGACCATAGAGTCCATTCATAATATATTGCATACAATCAATGATTCCATTGGTTGGATCTCTTTATCTTTGAAAGTGTAGGTCTTATTTTTTTATGAAAAGGACAAGCATGCATGGAAGAAAATTTTTACACAAATTAATAACTACAATTATACCAAGGGGTTTTAATTACTCCAAATTGAGATGTTAAAGGAGAATGTATAAAGAACACTATCCACCATTACCTTTATAATAGGAAATGGGCTACATAAGATCATTTTAGAAAGAGTATTTAGGAATGTTACACATGGTTATGGAGGTGGATAGATACCCTTAGTTGCGTAATTATGTAAATTTTATTTCTAAAGAAATAAATAGGCGTCTCAAGTGCTTTGAGGACCAAAAGTTGCACATATTATTTACACTTTGTTTGGATGATCTTGCACCCAAAAAAAGGATTAGTTTAACCACCTACAACTAGATAATAAATGCATAGCAATCCAACTTTTAAATCTACTAAGTTGGAAGTATTGGAGATCCCACATATTTGGCCAAAAAAGTGTTGTTATGATTTCAATAATGATGTAGAGCACTAGTATAGAATAATGATGAAGCGATAGGGTAGTTTTACCTAGGATCCTACTCTACATATGTTTAGCTCTATGGGTTCTCCAAGGAAATTTTTCAACTATCTACATATGTACTTGACTATATTTTTACTCATAATAATCAAACAATTTATCGATAAACATTTTAAAAAGGGTCATAAAAAGACCAGTATATTCAATCATGAGTGGATTTTTCTTGATAGTAACCCCACTATAAAAGGTGCATGTAGAGTTAATTTCTAATATTTTGAGAATATTTGGATTAGTGATGATGAGAGACAAATGGACTTATGATCTTGATGCTCAGTTTGTGTAGGTGCTCCTTGGAAAAAAACTACAAATAATTTCTATGAATATTGGTTTGAGATTCAAAATGAAATGAATATCAATAAGGAAGGGTCATGAAGATGATAAACATAGAATATATCTATAAGGATAAGGTGGAAGCATTAATAAAAATCCCTTCCCTTGGTTTCACTTTTATGGGAAGATTTTAAAGAAAGAGGGAATGCAAATCCACATTGATTTTTACCATGATGTTTACATCAATCATCAAATATAAATATGTTCATGAGGACAAAGCACAACTAGATCTTGTAAAATGTGGTGACATATGCTTATATTAGGTACAAAATAAAATACTCCAAGATAAATAAGTTGAAGCTAATGAAAGGGCATTTTGACAAAATATTCTCTAACATTTGGGATGAGTAGCACCCATAGGAGATGGGAACATGTAAAAACAAGAACAAACTAGAAGTTGGGTCCCCTATCCATAGGTGTGATCAATTCTAAATACAATAACAATAAAAAAAAATGTTATGCAAGCCATCATAAAAGAGTCCTACAAGAGGGGGTATATGTAGGAAACATGGTCCTTGTGCCTTACCATCAAAATAAAAATATAGGATATCAAAGTAGAGTGTGCTAAGCCCCTAGTAATCATAAGTGTAGGCCCCTTATACAACATAAAATATGGCACAAAAGAGACTAAATTTGGGAAAATAAATATTGAGACGGTACCCTCAAATTTTTCATTATATCTATCAGTGAGAAAGTGGCAAACACCAAAGTTACAAATTTTAAGGATTGTAAAGTTATTGCAACCAAATTTGCCATCCTATCTTCTTCCCTTCCATCCTCTTGTATCTTTAATCTCTCATAAGATTTTTCTTCTTAGATTTCCCATTCTTCTACTTCACCTCCATTTCCATCTGATATAGGTGTAGCTACTTTCCCAACTACCATACCCATCTTGTCATCCATTAGTGTACCTTCCACTATCATTTCATCCATATCCACCTTACTCATCACCACTTAGACCACATCCACCATGGTATCCTACACATGATCCACATATACTTCATCCACCACTACCACCACCCCTCTAGTTCAAGCTTTTGGAAGGAAAAAACATTATTTAGATCCTCTTCCTAAGGACTTGAACTTGTTTCTTCAAGTATTAGATCACCTACCAAATATCCCAAACCCAAGAACTAGCATTAGAGGCCCAAAATACAACATAAGCACCTAGAATTTAGAGGCAATCTCCATAAGCAGAAGCACATATAGGCACCCAAATCCAAATTGTCTCCAACCCTACACATGAAGTAGGGGTTTTAGATGATAAAGTCAATATGAAACAAACCATGACTTACTTTTTATTCAAATTATTATGATCATGCAAGTAGACATGTATATTATGGACAAGTACCTATTGAATACTTAGTGAGCCATTGACAAGTTTTCAATAGGTGTATTTGTCATAATAGAAGGGATGTTTAATCTTAGGATACACTTAATGGATAAGGGAAGAAGAATATTATTCATAAGGACTCACTCAATTGATACAAGTTTCCCTGCTACTATATCCTCAGATTATGTGATCAAGTTATCAAGCCTTGACTTACAATGAGTAGGCCATATTGGTCTTCTCCATAGTTTATAATATGTTAACATATCCATGTTGTATAACTACCTAAGGTTGGCCAATGGGAATCAAACATACTCCAAGTAGTGCAAGAAACTTTCTATAGCACTAGAGTGGGCTAATAAAAAGACACATTGGAGCAAGGAGAAGAATAAGAAGTTGAAAGAGGAATTTGAAACCCTAAAAAAAGAAATATATGATTGGAAGGAGCAAGACGACTAGTTAAAGTAAGAACAATAAAAGTGATAACTAGAGAAAAATGAATCCCTAAGGTAAAAGGATAATGATATATCCTAGTTTAAGTAGTTGGAAGAGAGCCTAAGAATGGAGATTGAATCCATTAAATCCAAGGTCTAAGCAATAGACATCATTAATAGCATCTGGGATATGATCTTGGAGGAATTCCAACATGCCAAGCTCTATTTGTAACACAAGGCCCAATCTACCATCAACAATGTATAGTCTTAACTAGCCTCTAAAATAAACCATATCCAAATCTTGAGTTGGACCTCCAAAACCACCAACCAACAACTATAGTGGTTAGTGCTTCCAACCAAATAAATCATCTATATGGATTCATAAATGTGTCACTAAAGCAATAAATCCTTTCCATATATAAAGTCTCCTATAACCACTTCAAGGTATCCACATAGAATTTGAAGGATTATATTGTCTAGTTGGTCTAGGGGGCTTCCCAAACTCCTCTTGGACTAAGAAAATATTATTTCCAAAGAGAAGTATGCAAAACTCATCAAGGAAAAGAAGAAAATGGTTTCTCAAGTAGACAAAGCTTTTCCCATCATTGCAGCAACCAATACCATCAATATCATTTCTTAGCTTGAGGCTTTGTTGGAGGGGTGAAGGTTATCCCTAAGTCTAAGGAGGAGCTACCACAAGAATAATTTGATGATCTCAAAATAATGATGGGCTATATTGAAAATATTAAGACCCCTTCAAATGTATATTGAAGTGCAATATAGGTTTTGTCACCCAAATAAATAACTACATATAATTTTATTTCTATAAATTTTGATGACTCCTTAGCTCAATAGATAAGGTGATTTGTGGTTCATCATCAACTAAGATTAGTGAACCTATAAGTCACCAGAATTGTAGTATGATATACTGCCTTGAACCAATGGTAAAAGGCTTGATAGAATAATTTGGGCATGGTAATTAGGAGCCTCAAGCAAGAAAGGGAGTCACCAATTTTGTAAATCACCACTAATTTTACACCATTCAAGTAGTGATGCATTAGGATGAACCAAAAAAGACTAATTCAAGGGACCAACAATCCATCATACTTATAACCTATCAAACCAATGATTCATCAGACTTGCAAGTCATCAGCAATCTATTGGAATCTAGTGATTCATCAAAGTCATAGTTGACAAGGAGTGTTAGTTTCTAAAAGTGACATTTTTATATTCTGTTATAAAATGTAACGGTGAATGTTTTTTACCTAGGGTTAGAAGGATAAAAAATTTACTATGAATAAAAGTATAGGGCTTATTGTAAATATATTTTAGTCATTTGGAAAAATACTAGAGTTATGCTCTCCAACTATAACCTCTATTTTACAAGTGGATTGGGCTTGGCTATTTTGTAAGACTCTATCCCAATTGGTCAAACCTATCTATGTACGAATGAGTTTGTGGTGGTGCCTTTACTTTTATGTATTAGTCCTCTTTTTCTCTAAATGTATGTATGATATGAATTTGGATTATTGTTATTTAGTCTCCTTTTTAATGGCACAATTGATAACACACTAGTTTTTCTACGATCCCTAACCATATTTTCATTTCCTTACGTGTCAATTAATCTCTTGCACACTTACCTTACTACATTTTATTTTTTTGCATTAGCGTAGGTTAATGGAAAGTCAACCCAAATCTGAAGTTCAAGGAGAATGAAACCCCTTTTCCAATGCATTATATGTGGGTTTTTAAACACAATATTTGGTCAATTAGCCCATGGATCAATAGTTATATTTCTTATCTAGAGTATTCAGTAAACAAACTTCAAGGAATAGTTGGAAGGAATATACACATTGATAAAATTTAAAATTTTCTTATCATTCTATATCAAATATCACATTATATTGATGTTAAATTTATTTGTTTTATTCTTACACATTTTGCATGAAAATAGCATATATAATAAGTTTTACATACTTACATACATATATATGAAAATAATATATATATTAATTTTCACATATATATGTAGACATGGAAAATTGACCCACCTAAATGAGTCATTTTTCCTAGAACCCCTAAGAAGTCCCTCAAACTTGTCAAGTACAAGTTTGGGCTTCTCTCTCCCTCTCCTTTTTTTCCTAGTTTTTTCGAATTCATGGTCGCCCAGTATAGGGCACGATTTTGGCAAATTAGGGTTTTCTCTTAGAAAACCCAATTTTTGGGCCGACCTCTAGGACATCGACCCTCCCCTAGGTTTTACCCTTTGTTTTCCCACCCTTTTTCCCTCCAAACCTCTTATAAATAGAGGGTTTGGATCCTCTTTCCCCTAACAAGTTTTTTAGCAATTTGCTTCTAAGCACTTTTGATGAATTCTTCTAGCAAGATCAAGTGTCTTCAAGTGTTCTTGTTGCTCTACTTTTGTGATTTGTTGCTCTTGGTGGACAAGTGTTGGAGCCTTGAGGAGGAGTCTACCATTTATGGAGGTCTTCATCCTTTTGATTGTTCTTTCACTACCACCAGGTTCCTTCTTGCATTTTTAGTTTTCTTAGATTATTAATTACTCATTTTGCATTTCATTCTACATTAATAGATCATTTTGGCATTCTTGTTGCAAATTCATGCCCTACCCATATAGGGCTCGAATTCAACGTATTTGTGATTTCCCCTTATGGGGCACGATTTTGGCTCCTTTAGGTTTGGGTGTAAAGTTTCACTCCCAAACCTTTAACTTGCTTTTGCATGCTTCATTTAGCTCATAATATCATTGTTTGCACTCTATTTTTTGCATTGTTTCATTTTATTGCATCTTGTCTTGTTCACTTCCAAAAAGGTCAACAATCACTTTTGTTTTCAAATGGTCAGCTAAAAGGACCAAGGGGGCTTGACTATTATGCCTCCAAGCTTAGTCATATAGTGGCCTAAGTAGGCCCCCAAATGTTGATCAATTTTTCTAGGGTTTGTGAAGTTGTTTTGTAGGTTGTGAAGTTGGATATATCTAGATGCAAGTTAAAAGCTAGGGTCAACCATCGGATCAAGTAAGTGCTCTAAGTAAACTTCTTATGTTGTTTGTTGTTTGCTTTCTATCTATTTCTATTCTAAATCTAGATCATAAATAAAAGAAAAATATTTTGATTTCATTTCTAGGCATTTGAAAGAGAAAAAGCATATAGTTTGCATTTTAGGGTTAAATTTGTTTGTGCATTCTCTTAAACCCTTGCTGAAAAGAAAAAATTTATTTTATTGCAAGTTAGGGTTTAGTCATCATTGAAAATCAAGAATCATTCTAGGGTTAGTCTTTGTTTTCTTGCATCATTGTTTGTCTTGCATTGTTCTTTCATTTTTCATAGCTTAGATTTTAGAAAAGCCAAACATAGGTGCTTTCTTAATATACACATCAAAAATTTCATCCTTGGACTTGGAGTGAGTCCTTAAACCATTCTTGGTGAACCCTTTGATCCCCAAGCCCTAAGTGTAGAGAATATAACACACCCTTATGGTCACCTCGGCTCCTAATGGATCTAATCGAGAATCATATATGATAGGGTAGTTTTCCCCTCTACATATTTGGTGAACCTGATATGAAAGCACATCTTTAGTGGCAAAATTAGGAAGCCTCTTCCTTTTGTTTTTCTTTTGAAAACTTTAAGCAAGACCATTAAATTTGTTTTCTTAGAATTAGAAAATATTAAAAATATCTTAAAATATTTTGTGTTTTTGCTAGTTTTTAGATCCTCCTTTTCTCCTCTATCCTTTCTCTTTCTCCTAATGGCTCCCAACCTTAGGAGTAAGTGAAGGCTTTTAGAATCTAGTGAGATTCTTCAAGAAGATGACCAGATTGATAGGGAGAATCCTAATCTAGAAGAGGAAGAAAATGTAGAAATTGGTAATGACCTTGATCCTATTGAGGGGTCTAATGGACACCTCACCTTTAAATCATTTGATCATATCTAGAATTTCTTTAAGCATCATAAGGATGCCTTGAATAAGGCTATGGATGAAGAAGCCCAACTTGAAGAGGCTAGGACATCTCATCATCAAACCATTTCTCCTCAAAATATTCACACCAATCCTTTGTTTGAATCTTCACATCATGTTAATCCTTTTCATAAACCAACATATGCTACTACTATAACCACCAATATTGGAAGAATTCCACAAGTTCCTCCAACTAGTAGTGCATCTCAAAATTATGCTCAATTTCCTCCTCATTCTGCTAATCTCAACATTCATTCTTCTATTCCACCAAATGTTAGTTATCCTCCACAACAAGATACCACATATCATAACCCATACCATAATAGTGTTAATACCTCCAACATTGGCCAAGTTCCCTTTCAACAACCTACCTATAACCCTCCCTTAGGGAACCTAGGGGTATTGCACAACAACAATCTCGATATGCAAAGCTTGACAAGTATGGTGAAACAATTGGTCTCAAGAGTGGATATGATTCAACCTCCAAGTTTCACCTACAACTATAAGGAAATGTGCAATCAACCCTTAGACCCTATCGTCACCTCTAGGCCCTACCCTAAGCATTTTCCAATGTCGATTTTACCTATTTATAAGGGAATAGAGGACCCAATTGAACATTTAAGGATGTTTAGGACAACATGCCATGATATTATATATGATGACATGTTGTTACTAAAGATGTTCCCTAAGAGCCTTGGTGGTATGGCATTGGAATGGTATTATCAACTACCTCATCATTCTTTGAGGAATTTTGAAGAGACAATAGAGTTGTTTGTTCAACAATTTGGAGCTTATGTTGAGAAAAATGTGACTATGAAAGATGTTTATATGTTGAAGCAAGGTAAAGATGAAAGTTTTTTAGAATTCTTGTCTTATTGGAGAAGTTTAGTTGGATGATTAAGATATACTTTACCTCCTCGAGACATGTTAGAGATATTTATTAGAAATTTACAAGAGCAAATATCATATGAATTGGAAACAACTATTACCTCTTTTGACCAAGCAATAGATTTGGCAAGAAGGGTAGAGCAAGCCCTTATTTGAAGAGGTCAAATTAAACCAAAGAAATAAGAATATAGGACCATGAAAACTTAGTATAAGAATAAGCATGTAGTTGGTGATGGGGTAATAGATAGTAGACCTATAAAAAATATGGTGCTTAGAAACCTCAAAAACCCCCACCAAGAAATTTCACAAGACTCAACCAACCTATTTTGTTGGTCCTAAAGTAACTCTTGGAAGCTAATATGATTGAGTTACCTCCCATAAGGCAACTTGATACCATGATTGATTGGTATAATCTTGGTCAACATTATGAGTATCATAGAGTGGAGGGGCACATGACAAATTCATGTAAGAGGTTGAAACATGTGGTTCAAGACTTAATCGATGTAGGTCATCTTGTTATAGAGGATTCTCAACCTACTCCTAATCATAATCCTCCAACAAACAATCAACCTCCTACTCAACAAGCACCCACAACTAATCAAGATATGGGGATCTTCCAAGATCCCCTACCTAATCATGGGCAACAAGTAGCTAATCAAGTGTCATATCATAATGTGCCACCTCCCTATAATAATATGGTTGGTATGATAGCAACAACTACAAGGCAACAAGCTCAAGCTCAACCAACTCAACAATCTCAGTAGGATATGAGTTCTACATCCAATCAACCTTCTAAACCACCCTTAGTTTTGAAGAGTACCCAAAAAAGGAGCACAAGAGTAGAAAACCCACCCTTAGTGTTGAAACCACAACCTAAAGTCTCCTTCGACATTCAACAATAGTTAGCTAGTACCCTAACCAAGATTTCCCTCTTAGAGATTTTGTAAACTTCTCCTATTCATAGGGAAGCCTTGTTGAAGCTTCTAAGTCAACAATCTATTCCTCAAGACATTTCCCCTAGTGCTATAGTTGATGTTGTAGGTTCCCTTGGGATACATCATATCACATTTTTGGATGATGATATTCCTTCCTCAAATTTGTGAGGGGATTCTTCCCTCTACATCATTGCATTTATTGGGGAAATATTTATCAAGTGAATTTTGATAGATAATGGTTCCTCCCTCAATCTATGCACTTTTCAATTTTTCCAAAATTTTGGATTAAAAGAGGAAGATTTAATTAAATCTGATGTCATCATCAAAGCTTTCAACAATGAGTCCCAAGAGGCCTATGACATTATATCCCTCCCCCTTAGGGTTGGACCTAAGATCTTAGATACCTTGTTTTATGTGGTACCTTGCCCCACATATTTTAATCTCCTTCTTGGATGCCCTTGGATTCATGCGATGAGGGTTGTCCCTTCTACTCTTCATCAATGTTTGAAGTTTGAATTCAAATATCAACTTGTCACCATTTTAGGTGACCCTCATCCATTCCAATATTTTTCAATGGTTGAGCAAGCTCAATCTAGTCTCAATTTATGTCCATTAGTTTCTTCATCTCACATCACCAAGAAACTTGAAAATTTAAAGATAAGTGAGGAACCACTAATCAATGTTTCATCACAAGATCAGGTCAATCCTTTTCTTCAAGAACCTCTTCTAGATTTAGCCAAGCTACCACCTTCACCTCGGACTATGGGTTTACCTCATAAGAAGGGTGAAGTAGTACACATTGGCATGTGTACCTTTATCTATATGGGTATATCCCTCAAAGAAAATATTTATGGTAGCAACCCTCTTCCTGTAGAGTGTTCTTTTACCCATTGTTATCTATCCAATGATTACCCACTTCCTAAGCAGATCCTATCTAGTATGGGATATGTAGGTAAAGGTTTGGGGCCACAATAGAAAGGTATTCAAGAGCCTTTGGAAGTTGAGCTTTGGCCTAGGAGATGTGGCATAGGCTACATACCCAATAAAAACCAACCTTTGCCATTTGATGATGATGATCACCTCATTACTTATGCTAAATATTTGGATCATCAAGGCTTGGAGTGGAGTGATGAGGATGAGGGACCACCTTATCCCACTAACATTCTATTTTACAATGTGGTAACTTTGGTGCATCTTGAGTTAGTTGTGATCCTAAGGGAGTATGTTGAAGGGGATACTCTTTGTGACATGGATCATGAGGATATCCTTCGAAATAACTTCTTCTTTGATGGGTCAGTCCCTTGTGTTGCGCATGTCGAGTCTTCTAGTTCTCAAGGGGATTTTATCCCTATGTCTCTTAAGGACCTTGAGCAACTAGGAGTGATCCTTACCCTACCTCCTTATGAGGATGAGTCTCATATTCTCATTGAGGAGACCATAGATGTTAATATAGGTTCTGAGGAGAGCCCTAGAATCCTTAAGTTAGGTAAAGCCTTGTCCATGGATGAGCAGGAGCAATTGACCAATTTGTTGAAGGAATTTCATGATATTTTTGCTTGGTCATATGTCGACATGCTAGGGCTTGATCCCTCCCTTGTTATGCATCATTTGGTAGTTAAGCCTAGTGCTAAGCTTATTAAGTAGAAACTTAGGAAGATGCATCCTAAGGTCACCCTTTTGGTCAAGGAGGAGCTCCAAAAACTCCTTGATGTTAGTTTTATCAAAGCTATCGACTATTCTGATTGGATCTCCAACATCGTTCCTATGGCTAAGAAGGTAGGAATAATAAAATATGTATTGAATTTAGGGACATTAACTTAGCATGTCCCAAGGATGATTTTCCTCTCCCCAACATAGATATGATCATAGATTTCACTACCAAATGTGGAATGCTTTCGCTCATGGATGGTTTTTAGGATACAATCAGATCATGGTTACCCTTGAGGACTAGGCCAAGATAACTTTCATTACTCCATGGGGTACCTTCTATTATAAAGTTATGCCTTTTGGCTTGAAGAATATTGGTGCCACATATTAGAGGGCTATGACTTATATTTTTCATGATATGATGCATGATATTGTTGAGGACTATGTGGATGATCTTCTTGGTCATTCCATACATCGAGAGAATCATGTTCAAGATTTAAGATGAATTTTTGAAAGGCTTTGATAGTATAAAGTTCATCTTAAGCCCTCCAAGTGTGTGTTTGGAGTCACATCTAGCAAGTTGTTAGGTTTCATCATGTCTAGGTGAGGCATTGAAGTAGACCCTACTAAGATAGTGACTATCATTGACATACCTCCTCCTTATAACCTAACTGAGTTGTATAGCTTGCAAGGTAAGCTTCAAGCTATTCATTGGTTCATAGCTTAGTTAGTTGATAAGTGTCAGCCCTTTCTTAAGCTCCTTAAGAAAGATGTAGTGTTCTAGTGGGATTTTGAGTGTCAACAAGATTTTGATGAACTCAAAAGGTATCTCACTTCCCCACCTATCTTAGTTCCCCCTAGATTAGATAAGCATTTGATGCTTTACATAGCAGCCATAACTCATGCTTTGGGAGCCATGTTGGCTCAACATGATGATCAAAATAAAGAGTGAGCTATCTACTATATCAGTAGAACCTTGGTTAGCTATGAAACTTGGTACACCCCTTAGAGAAGCTTTGCCTTGTTGTAGTGTTTGCTTCTTAGAATTTAAGACACTACATGCTTAGCCATAAGATATTGGTTGTTGTAAAGTTTGATCCTTTGTACTACTTAATGTCTAAGCCCCACCTTTTAGGTCGAGTTGCTAAGTGGGTTTTAGCCCTTAGTGAGTTTGACTTAACCTTTATAGGTCAGAAGGCTATCAAAGGTCAGGTGATTGTTGATCAGCTAGCCTCTACTCCCTTAGAGTTAGCCCATCCCTTAGTCATCGAGTTTCTTAATGAGTGCTTTAGTTTAGAAGCTAAAGAGCTAGAGTCTTGGACTTTATTTTTTGATGGAGCTTGATGCTTAAAGGGTGTTGGTGCTAGAATCATTCTAGTTACCCCATAAAAATAGCTCATCCCCCTTTCCTTCAAGCTTTATTTCTCTTGCATGAATAATACTATAGAGTATGAAGCCTTGATCCTTGGTCTTAGAGTAGCCTTAGCCTTGAAGGTTAGAGTTCTTTCAATTTTTGGTGACTCTCAACTTGTGGTTAATCAGATCAATGATGTTTATTAGACTTAGGATGATAAGCTAAAACCTTACAAAGAGATTATCACCAAGATTTTATCTATATTCGATCGAGTAACCATAGAGTCTATCCCTAGATCCTCCAACCACCATGTGGATGCCATGGCCATTATTGCATCCTTGTTTCCCTTGGAGTTGGAAGATGATCAAGCATCGATTATCATTAGATAACTTTAGGAGCCCACATCACTTAGTTCTAGTCTTGTTTTATTAGATGTTCTGACCATTGAAGCTTCCCCATCTGAGCCATGGTATAATGACATATTTAATTTCCTTAAGGATGGTTTGATTCTTGATGGTTTAGATCATAATCAATGTAAGATTTTGTGCAAAAGAGTATGTTAATTCATTATAATTGGCAATACTTTATATCAATATTCTTTTGAAGGTATCCTCTTGTGATGCCTTAACTTCGATGAAGCCTAACTAGCTCTTAGTGAAGCTCATGAAGGATCATGTGGAGGCCATTTTAGTGGTAATGCCATTGCCAAGAAGCTCCTTCGGATGGGGTATTATTGGCCTTCCATGGAGAAATATGCATGTGACCATGTTCGATGCTATGACAAGTGTCAATGCCATGACAACCTTGTTCATGCTCCTCAAAACCTTCAGGTTATTTCTTCTCCTTGGCCATTTTCCATGTGGGGATTGGACATCATAGGGAAGATTAACCCAATATCATTGATGGTCATAAGTTTATCATCATGATAATAGAGTACTTCACTAAATGGGTCAAAGCCATACCCTTGGCTATGGTGACTAGAGCTCAAGTCTCCAAGTTCATCTTCAACTAGATCCTTTGTAGGTTTAGGATTCCTTCAATGATTATTTTTGATAATGGCACTCCTTTCAAGAACAAGGATGTCCATAAGCTTTGTGCTAAGTACAAGATTCAACATAAGTGGTCAACTCCATATTACCCTTAGGGTAATGGTCAAGCTAAAGCATCCAATAAGTCTTTAGTCAAGATCCTTAAGAAGTTGGTTAGTAAGACTAGTCATGACTAGCATATCCAAATTTATCCTACCTTGTGGGCCTATCATACTAGTGTGCGAACTCCTATAGGTGCTTCTTTGTATGTCTTGGTCTATGGGATTGAGGTAATTTTTCATTTGAGTTAGAGGTCCCTTCATTGTGCATCTTGTTGCAAGATGCCTTGATCGATGATGAGTATCATTTAGATCATTTGAACCAATTGGAGTTATTGGATGAAAAGTGCATTCATGCCTTAGAGCATCTTTGAGCCTATCAAAATAGGCTCAAGTGATCTTATTCCAAGAGATTTCACAATCATTCTTTTGAGGTTGGGGACCTTGTCCTCAAGGAGAACCAAAAGAACACTAATGCTCATTCATATCTTAAAGGTAAGTTTTAACCCAATTGGGTAGGCCCCTTTGTCATAATGACCAAGTTTGGCTCAGGAGCCTATCATTTAGCTTCTTTATATGGTAAAGATCTTAAAGAACCAATGAACATAATGCATCTAAAAATATATTATGCATGATTCTACATCTTCATTCTTCATATTGCATTTGGTTTTCTTGCTCATACTACATGATTGCCTATCATATTTTGCATGGTTTGCTTAACATTATATTCCATTTGCATTTTTGCTTGTCATATAGTTGCATTGTTGCTTGATCATACTTGCATGATTGCTTGATCATATAGATTTTGGGGACTTCATGAGGATGGCAAGTGATGAAACCTAGTTAGGTTCTAGCTCACATGCATTGCACTCATACTAGGGCTCTGATGCCTAGTGAATCCCCAACCTAGGGCCTATCTCCATGCATTTTCATCATTGCATTTGCTCATGTCTTCTCTTCTTTTCTCTTCTCATATATTCCTTGACCTTGAAAGTTTTAATAATTTCTAATTTCTCCAAGTCAAGGGATATAGTTCTTCATCTCTTGTATGTCCTTTGCCCTTTGAAATTTTTAATCATTTCTTCTTTTCCCAAGATAAAGGATATATGTTCCTTCTTCTATCTTCTCATTTTGTTTTGCTCACACTTTTCCTTCTTGATATTTTGATTGTTAAGGGATCCTCATGGGATAGGGTAGATACCACATGAATATCATTTATGGTGTTCATATAACCATTGAATATCTTACGCACATCTCTTAGCTATCGAAATTTCAATAAGGACACACACACATTACTATTTTCTTCTTTCTTCTTTTCTTCTATCTTCTTCTCATCTAACACATACACACACATTTGTTGTGTTTTCTTTGCTCATTCATCTCTTGCACACACCACACCCCTATCGGGTTGTACTCATTTTGGAAAATCAATCAAATATTTCACCCCATACATGATAGCTTCATGGTCACAAGTGAGGGGTAGCCTCCATTCGACCATTTGTGAGCATACATCCTAGCGGGTATCTCTTCATCTATGGCCATTAGTGAGCACTACACCCATAGTGGGTATCACTCCACACTTGACCATTTTTGTGAGCATAACACCCTTATGGGATAGCTTCATGGCCACTAGTGAGGGGTAGCCTCCATTCGATCATTTGTGAGCATACATCCCTATAGGGTTCTACTTTATTCTTTTCTTTTTCTTGGTCTATGTTCATTTGATCACATTGATATTTCATGGTCTACGTTGATTCAAATATCATATTCCAAGCACCTTTTTTTCTTTTGACCTTCTCCATCTTCTCTTCTTCTTCTTCTTTTATCTTTTCTTTCCTCTTTTTTAAATTTGTGCCCTATCCATATGGGGCACGAATTTGCTCTACGTTGAATTCATGGTCCATTTTTATGGGATGAATTTGGCTAGAGCCATGTTTTTTTTCTTTTTCTTTTTTCTTCCATCATCTTTTTCTTCCATCTCTTCATCCATTCATGCATTTCATTCATTAGTTAGCTTCATCACATCATGCATTGCATTAGTTTAGTCCATTCATGCATTCAATAGTTAAGTTATTTTCACTCATTCATGCATAATCAAACATAAAAACACATAAAAATATAAACACATAAATAAACATATTTTATATAATGCAACATGATATTACTTGAGATGTTAGATAAGTACACATCATTTCGATCGGTGTGCCATAATCCAAGCTTAACACACTTGATCCTCCCTAAGGATGCATGCCACACTCAAAATTGGCATGTCACATTGATCCTAGCTCTAGCTCTATGAGCCTATATCCTCTGCTCTACCTATCGAAGGTGGTCCTAGTGGGGGTATGTTCATAGACTATGAAATAGTCCATGATCTAGATCATGACTACCCTATGTCTAAAGGGAGGATGGTGGTAGTACCCTCTACTCCCTCTAGAATTACTTAGAAAGTATAGGGTCTAGTAAAAGGTCTCCCTTCATATATACCTCTAGCCTCTCCCCTACCCTCTGTAGCTCTACCTATAGTAGGTGGATCCCCTCATCCTGTTGGCTATCAATCATGATAGTCATCCCCTTACTCAAGCCTTTTCATCCTACTCTATCACTCATCTCCCCTTGAGGTAGTCTTCCTTAGCCCTCATCGTGTCTTACTTTATGAGTATTATTAAGGCACTCTATAGCCCCTCTATCCTCTTGGACCTATCCTCTTAGAGTAGGTCCATCTCCCTCTACATGGCTATTATTAGCTTAACTCTATCTCCCTCATTGGGTCCTCCTAACCATTGGTCCTACTTCTTTGATGATAGAGGCCTCTTTGTATCCTACTTGGCCTTATTATCATGGGGGTATCTCTGTGGTTCTCCCCTCCCTAGTCCTAGATATGATGGTGATCACTACCACTATATCTACCTAACCTCACCATGTGTATATGGGTATTTGCCCTATTGACATTACTCTATGGTGCATCGGGTCACCTCTCATAGTGCTAACTACACCCATTAATCCATAACCTAGTACCTCTACATTGGTATTGAGGGGGAGATCCTTGAGGGCATAATGCTCTTGTACCATCTCCTATACCTTAAAGCCACCTAATATTATCCACCCTTAGATCCATGTATAGTGGGTCATCTAGGTCCTCCTCTACCCATATCCCCACATTAGGGTCTCCTCTGACTCTTGATGGGTCCCTCTACACCTACTTGTACCAGTAGTCTCCTAGGTTTGGTATCTCCTAAAATATGTCAAATTATCACTAGACTCGATCAAATCGATAGAGCTCTAGCTCCCCCTTCTTTGTAGAGATCCATCTGATCCTCCTGACCCTCATACTCCTCATTCCTTCATCTAGCTAGGGTGTAGATGCCATGGTCACCATATGATCATGTGCTCGTAACTCATCTATCACCCACCTCCCTAGTGGTAGGATATCGACATATGTCCTCTAGACTTACTTAAAGTCTCTGGACCACCTATATATTATTGGTCACTCTAGGTTGGGTAATGGCCCTAGTAGTGCATGTGGTCTCTAGATATCTATGTGCTCCCAACACCACACCTAGAGCAAGGTCATACACACTAATCTTGTATATCATTTGTACATGATATTGTATAATATCCTATACAAATGGGCTAACACATATGGGCCCCATGTGAACCACACTTTTGGTCTTGCATGTCTACCACTACTCTCACTAGTACCCATGGTAGGTGTCACCTACTCGTATGGCACACCAGGAACCTTATCACTACCCCATAGAAGCATGGTCATCAAGGCATCGACCTCATATCACCCTACCAACTCATCGACATGGATCCCACTCTACTGGATCTCATGGGTCCAATCCCTCGATAATATTTATAATGTGGCTTATCACCCTCATGCTTTATAAACTACCCTTCTATGATGGGGATGCATAGGATGCACCACACATCCTCTAGTGTGGCAATCATCTCCTCCATCAGTAATCAAATGGTATATGACTTTAGGTACCATCTCTCTAACAATGCCATCAATAGCGCTCTGTTTGCCTCAACCTAAGGTACCTTTTCTAGATGCAATAGTCTCATTACCCCTAGGGTGTCCCTTTATGTTGGTGTGAGCTCTCATTGCTCCTCTTCTAAGGAGCTCAATAACCATTCTCTACTATCTAGTACATCATTCTACAATAAAAAATAACAACAAATTTTTAATCAGTTCCAAAAATTCTAAAAAAAAAATCAAACACATTTAAGCAAGTTTGTCTCATATCTCCTTTCTATTCTAGTTTTTCTTTGTCTTGTTCTCTTTTTCTTGTTATTTTTTCTCTCTTTACCAAAATCATGCCCCACCCTTGTCAGGCATGATTTTATCCTCTTCCTTCTTCAGTCGAATTCGTGTCCCATCCTTGTAGGGCATGAATTTGTGAATTCATGCCCTGTAATTTTGGGGTGCAAATTCTATCACCATCATGAACCAGTTGAATTAACGTTCAACCCTTAAATTCATGTTGGGTTGTGCGTAATGATTTCTTCTAAAAAGATAAATAAATGCTTAAAGTATTAAAAACTAATCTAGCCTAGTCTAGAGGAAGGATTTTAGTCCTTACCCATGCTCGCTCCATTGTTGCATTGACCTTGCCCCTCATAATGGTTGAATGGTGTGTGGGAAGCACCATTTATCTTTTTCTCTAGAGCTCCTTTTCTTCTTCTCATGTGGTGAAAATGAATTTATTTTCACCCTCCCCTTCTTATACCCCTCCTTTTCTCTCTCTTGTTTGTATTTTTTCCCTATTTCTCTCTGTTTGTTGCTCTCTTTTCTTCTGCATTTATATTTTTTAAGTTTCCTTAAGAATTTTGCATTCCTTCTAAAACTTGAGGGGGCACCTTAACCTAAGAGGCATTAAAGTCATTAATGCCTCATTTTGCATGTAAAATTTTAAAGTGTCTAGTATGACACCATTTTTGCACCACCCCTTTCTTCTAAACTAGCCACCCCTTTTTGTGTTTATCATTCTTCACCCATAGGTGTCTACATCTTTCTTTGATGCATTTATTAGGCCATAAATGCATCAAAGAGGGGGAAAATGTAGACATGGAAAATTGACCCACCTAAATGAGTCATTTTTCCTAGAACCCCTAATAAGTCCCTCAAACTTGTCAAGTACAAGTTTGGATTTCTCTCTTCCTCTGATTTTTTCCTTAGTTTTTTCGAATTCGTGATCACCTAGTATGGGGCACGAATTTGGTAAATTAGGGTTTTCTCTTAGAAAACCTAATTTTTGGGTTGACCTCTAGGATGTCGGCCCTCCCCTAGGTTTTCCCTTTATTTTCCTACCCTTTTCCCTCCAAACCTCTTATAAATAGAGGGTTTGGATCCTCTTTTCCCCTAACAAGTTTTTTAGCAAGTTTTCTAACAAGTTGTTCCAAGCATTTTTGATGAATTATCCTAGCAAGATCAAGTGTCTTTTGGTGTTCTTGTTGCTCTACTTTTGTGATTTGTTGTTCTTGGTGGACAAGTGTTGGAGCCTTGAGGAGGAGTCTAACATCTATGAGGATCTTCATCCTTTTGATTGTTCTTTCACTGCCACTAGGTTCCTTCTTACATTTTTAGTTTTCTTAGATTGTTAATTGCTCATTTTGTATTTCATTTTGCATTGATAGATCATTTTGGCACTTCTATTGTGAATTTGCACCCTATCCATACAGGGCATGAATTTGATAGAGCCAAATTTATGATCACCCCTTATGGGGCATGATTTTGGCTCCTTTAGGTTTGGGGGTAAAGTTTCACTCCCAAACCCTTAATCTACTTTTGCATGCTTCATTTAGGTCATAATATCATTGTTTGCACTCTATTTTTTGCATTGTTTCATTTTATTGCATCTTGTCTTGTTCACTTCCAAAAAGGTCAACAATCACTTTTGTTTTCAAATGGTCAGCTAAAAGGACCAAGGGGGCTTGACTGTTGTACCTCCAAGCTCAGTCACATAGTGGCCTAAGTAGACCCCCAAATACTGATCAATTTTTCTAGGGTTTGTGAAGTTATTTTGCAGGTTGTGAAGTTGTTGGATATATCTGGATGCAAGTTAAAAGCTAGGGTCAACCATCGGATCAAGTAAGTGCTCTAAATAGACTTCTTAGGTTGTTTGTTGTTTGCTTTCTATCCATTTCTATTCTAGATCTAGATCATAAAGAAAAGAAAAGATATTTTGATTTTATTTCTAGGCATTTGAAAGAGAAAAAGCATATAGTTTGCATCCTAGGGTTAAATTTGTTTGTGCATTCTCTTGAACCCTTGTTGAAAAGAAAAATGCTTACTTTATTGCAAGTTAGGGTTTTAGTCCTCATTGAAAATTAAGAATCATTCTAGGGTTAGTCTTTGCTTGCTTGCATCATTGTTTGCCTTGCATTGTTCTTTCATTCTTCATAGCTTAGATCTTAGAAAAGCCAAACATAGGTGCTTGCTCAATATACACATCAAACATTCCATCCTCAGACTTGGAGCGAGTCCTTAAACCATTCCTGGTGAACCCTTCGATCCCCAAGCCCCCGAGTGTAGAGAATATAACACACCCCCATGGTCACCTCGGCTCCTAATGGATCTAGTCGAGAATCGTATGCGGCAGGGCAGTTTTCCCCCTCTACAATATATATATATATATATAATATTATATTAATTTTTTTTCAAACAACTCCTAGACATTATTTTTTTAAAGAGATAAAATATCACTTGGCTAGTTGCCTTCTATAATTTGAATTTCACCAAGATGAAGATCAACACTACCGTTATTTATATTATTTTCTACCTGATTTCTAAGAAATTGACTCCAACAATAGTTGGTGAAATTAGCAATAATGTTGTTTTATCCAACCCCACATGCATTTTCATTGATAACATTAATGATAATATATGAATCCCCCTTAATTGAAATATATTTTCATCCTTTTTCAATTGTAATTTTAATCCCTATAAGAAGTGCCCTACCATCTACATAGTTGTTGATTTAATTTCCATATATTATGAGAAAGTGAGGTGAATTTACCCATCATTGTTTCAACAAACACCACCTTCAACAACTTTTCCTAGATTTCCGTTGGAAGCACCATCAAAATTAAATTTGACAAACTCAATTTTTGGACATTTATATTTTACCATAGATTGAATCAATTTTTTTATTTTAACTCCATTTTTGCAACTAACCCATCCATATATACTCAAATCTTGTAACCAAGGGCTAGCACCTCTTTTTTTGCACTTGAGACTTCATATGATGAGCATCATCTTTGTAAAAAAGAGGTAATAATACAATTTTAAACTTGGGCATGATTTTGATATTCATTTTTATAAATTGTGTTATTCCTTTCAAGCCATAAATTCTAATAAATAATGGTATGACCATTCCTCCATATAAGACAAGGTTTTATCTTTGAAATAATTAGTCCAACATTTCATCAACTCTTTCAATGTTGATGAAGATACCCAATATTTTTTAATATTTTTAAAAAATCAGCCCCAAATAGAGTAAGCAAAGGGACAATGAGGAAGTAAATGGTCTAATGTTTCTAGGTACTTCTCACATAAGGCACATCTAAAAGGTCTATGATATCCTCTTCTTTATAGACTCTCTCCTATAATAATCTTGTTTTAGACTGCTAACGAAAGGAATATTGAGGCCTTAAGGAGGGTCTCTAGTGATAAAATATTCTTCCAAAGGATAATTATTAGTAGGAAATTTTAATTACTTCAAATCCTCATATCACAGCTTGACCGAGTAACCACAATTTTTTGATAGAATCCAAACCAACTCATCCTTTTGCATAAGAATAGGTAAATAGAACTCTTGAAACATATTTTGAAGCTCAAATTTTTTTTGTTTGAGTTCCTCCCCTTCAACTAAATTCCTAATAGAAATCCATGATCTAAAGTTATTCAAATTAACATAATATTTGACCTTTGGACCTTTACAAGTTAGACATGTCTAAGCTAATGGTTACTATTTTGAATCATAAATAAGGGGATAAGGCTTCAAATAAGCATCAAACCAAAAAATTGTAGAATCCCCCTTACTAATTCATCATCTAATATGTTTCTTGATCAATTACAATTTATCTGATACAAAGTTCAATGTTGACAATATTTTACGTAGGGTTCGCTTCCTATATAATTTTATTATGTAAGAGAACCTATTTATTTTTGAAGTAACATTTTCACTCAACTCTTTCCTTGATTTCTTAATCATTTTCAACTAAATTCTAAGGCCGAGATCACAATTCTATAATTTCACAAGCCTATTCCTCCAATACTCTTTCCTTTGTGAACCTTGTCCCACTTGCAAAGAGGAAACCTAAATTTTTCCTTTCCAAATAAAATCTCTTTGAATTTATCAAATTCAAATGCTATAACTGCCAAAGTGACATCATATATAGGGATAGATTGCAATGTAGTCTTTACGATTTTGTGCCTTCTAACCATGGTTAATATATTACCTTTCCAACCTACCAAACAATATTTTATTATATCCAAAATTAAGTCATGAAGCTCCTTATTTCCTTTATCAAACAAAGGAATAACCCAAGTGTGTTGATGAAATTTTTCTAATTTTAAACTTTAAAATTTCTATAGTAATCCATTGTAGATCTACGTCAGCATTTATGAAAAAGATCTTATATTTTGTAGTATTAAACCAACTATCTAGCGACCTTCTCATAGCATGATAACAATGATTTAAATTCCATGGCTAAACTGACTAAGGTATGACCCAAAAGAAGAGTATCATCAACAAATTGGAGATGAGATTCAAAGGGACCATTTATTGCAACTTGAATACCTTTGATGTTTTCTTCCATTTTTGCCTTTGAGAAAGCTCTCACTAATACCTTTATAAGAATAATATATAGATAAGATCCCACAAGATGACTCAAAGTATCAAGTAGGGGATCCATTAATTAAAATAGAATATTTTGGAGTGGTATAACAACATCTAATCCATTCACACCAACCTTTTTTAGAATATCATGTAGAAAACTCCAACAAACTCTATCATATGCTTTGTCTTTTCTAATTTCATAAGCATACCTAGCTTTTTCATGGAATGAAGAAAATGTATAACCTCCTATGCAATAATTACACACCATAAAGAATTTGTTCACCACGAACAAAGCCACCTTATTCCCCTGAGATAAAACAATTTAGAGTCATTTTCAATCTATTTGCCATATTTTTTTAATGAGCTTATAAATCATATGCAAAGGCTTATTGGATGAAAATTATCAAAATGTTGTCTTACCTTTCTTGTGAACCAATGTAATAGTGATATTGATTTCACTTACTATAGCCTTCCTTTTTCGGGCCACTTCAACCATAAAAAAACATATCACTCTTCAATAAATCCCAGAAAAATTGAAAGAAAATTGCAAGAAATCCATTAGGGTCAAGCACCTTATCAAGATGGAAAAAGAAAATTGCATCATATAGCTCCTCCATAAAGATCTTCTTCATTAAGATTTCATTTTGTACTTATGTGATAATTTATGGAATATTTTGCAAAAGCTTACCTTAAGCCTCCTTATCTTGTGCAGCATCAAACAAAATGTCTTTGAAATAATTAATTGTTTCCTTTCTAACATCTTCTTCCTAAATATTTCTTTCATCTGGAGTTGAAATATTTTTTATGACAAAAAGAAAAATCTATTTTGGTTGTAGTATGAAAATTTTGATATTTCAATCTCCTTCCTAGGGCCATCTCTCCCTAGATTTTTGGAATTCCTATGACTCCAATACATTATGACAATCAAAAAGTTATTGTTTTTCTTGCACATAAGTATCCTTATATGTTCCATTTATTTCTACTATACCTTGTAAATTTTTGAACTTGGATTTATTCCTTCTCTTCTCTTAAACTATGTTAACAAAAGATTTATCATTTCAAATATTCATTTGCCCCTTTAGATATTTCATCTTTTGAACAAACTTTTACATATTTGGTCCTTCAAAAATTGCTTCATCTCACCATACCATAACCATCTAGAAGAAATAGAGGTCTTGAAACCACATAGATTGAAAGCAAAAAGCTTTGGATGGCCATTATTAAGTAAATTGCATCTCAAGAGAATAGGTTTATGATTTGATCTTGCTTGTAATAACATGTACAAAGTGCCCCCAAGGGCTAGGTTGATTAGTAGTTCTCTTCCTAGCTAGATACTTACCAAGAAGAGACCTAGGTTCAAACCTTGGGGATATGTCTGTTTGCAAACGTAGTAGTCTGATCCGAATCCTTTGAGTGCATGCTAGACCAATAACAATGGTACGAATGGTCCCCCTCACGCCAAGTCAACAACAACGAGGTGGTATAGGCTTGTTAGGAGCAACCCTTGTGGTTTGAACCCTGCACTTAGCAATTACTAAATATAGTGTGGATGTAACCAACTCCCCTGTGTAAAATAAAAATAAATGTACAAAAGGTTTTTATACCTACTTGCAACCATGTGTTGGATAACAAAAAATATATTCAATCTTTTGCTATATGAGTTTCCCAATACATCTATTATCCCATTGATATTGAAAGCTTAAAGGAATAGCATCCCAAAAGCCATTTGAATTGACAAATGAAACAAACCCCTACATTAATTTAGACCATCCAAGAGTACCACCCTTCTTTTCCAAAGGAGATAGAACCATGTTGAAGTCCCCCAAAAATCCATAGATCACAAGTATGAATTATCATTATATTCGAAAAAAATATGTTAAGGTCCTTCCAACATCTTTCACGGGGAGGAACTATAGTTGGAGCATATTCATTTATAACCCCAACTTTGATGTTTTCCTCTTTCCTACAAAATAGACTAGCAACCTCATAAATTTTTGCTTCTAGTAATTGCCCATCTCATTTGCATTTGTCCCATATTGTCACAATAACTCTAGAAGTTCCTATAGAGGAAACTTCCAAACAATTCCCCATCTTCTAAATCTTTTTAAATGCATCCTTGCATTCCTCACTAATTAATTTTGTATCTTGTATTAAAACGAATTCAAGGAAATAACAACCTATTACTTCCTTAATAACTCTTTTTTTAGGGTTCTTATTCAAACTCCTAATATTCTATAATACCATTTTCATCATTACTTTTATTTTTGTTTGTGGGCTTAACCCTATTTCTTGTTAACAACTTTGAAAATTGTTTTTGGTTTCCCAACTCAATATTCTTTTGAGTTTCCTTTTCTCTTTGTTCTTCCTTTGAGGGTCTTCCTCACCTTTTCCATTCCCACCAACATTTTCCATCTTCATCAACCTCTTCTATTTTTTCATATTGTACATCATGAGACTTATCTTCTAACCATTTATTTATGTTGCTCTAGAGAATCAAAAATGCAAAGAATAGCCTTAGAAACAATTTATTCTTTATATTGTCCCAAAACCCTAAGTTCAAAGATAATCCTCCCTATCAATTACTTTCTTATGTTCCTCCCAAAACATTTGATGATGCCCTGAAAACCCTCATGTGAAAGAATGATCCTTTGTAGTAATTACTTTCTTATGTTGCCTTGGAAAACCTAAATTTCAATAGATATCCTCCGTACACATTTCTTTATTAGGGTGCTCTTATAACCCTTAAGTCCGAGGGATACAATCTCTACCACTTCCATTTCATTGCAAGAAGAGGATTTGAAAATTAAGATGATTTAGCTAGATTTACCTTGACCTCTTTCTCTCTTTTTGGTTTAAAATTTGCCTCCCCATCTTGAATTTGAACTTACACATTGTACTTTCTCATCCGTTGTCATATTTTTCTTCTAATGGTTTATTCAAGTAAATTGTAATGGCCTTTGCCATTTACGATGTAGAGGGGCTTTCTTTGCAACTTTATTGGAAGGGAAAATCCTTGATTTGACCTAGATTTTTGACTCAACATCTACTATCATGTAATCTCCTTTGTTCATATTGAAGTTCGTCTAATGCCCAAAATCTTCCACCTTTTTCTCCATCACTTTCACTTTGCAATCTCTTGGCACGTGTCCACTCATGACATTTGATATCAGAATGCAATGTTTTCATTATCCATTTATTGATCTATTTCTCTTGATTTAGATATAATCCCAATGAACCACCGCAAAGGATTTGAAATATCCTTGGCAACATATATTCAAGTGTATACAACATGCCTCACTTCCTAGTAGTTGGTCCCTCCTCTAAAGTATTATCAATATTCTTTAAAACCTAGACTAATATGGAAGTCTAAAAAGCTTAATCCACACAATAAGCCTTATACCTCCAAAACGCCAACCATGAACGAGCATTATTTTATTTTTAGTTTTCAAATCAGTGAAGAGGAAAAAAAAAACTTTCAAAAGAAAGGTCATGGTGTAATTTAAATTCAATCTCCGTTTTCACTTGATCTAGTTTTAAATCTTTGAAAACCTGTGTAACTTACATATTAACTCTATTTTTAATAACCATTATGTCATGTTTGGGCATTTTGTTCTTGACAAACACGTAAGTGTAATATCTACTACCTTGATAGGGTTTGTCATAGATCTGTTCTTCCTCTTGTCCCTAACTAGGACATTCTTACTTCCAATTAAGACTCTTAAAAATGAATTTCCTACCATACTACCTAAATTTTCTCCATAAATTTTATTTTAATTTTAAACTTTTCCAAAAACCTTAGACTAAAAAAGTGATATTTTCTCCGTGCTTCCTACCTACACTAGCTCACTGTTTGCACTTTGCTAAATGTTCTAAGAAGAAAAGGAATTAAAACATAATATTAATATAAACAAATTTATAATTATGTATCATGTAATTATTAGTTTATAATTTTATTGTAAATTATTAATATTATTAATTAAATAATGGAATCAATGGTTAAATTTTACAATATTTATATTTAAAGAACCATCGCATAATAATAGTGACATTCAAGTGAGACATTGCAATATGAAATGAAACGAAAGATTTTAATTACGTCCCCGAGACCCAAATATGGTCTATGGGACCTCAAATATGGAAGTAAAACTGCTCAAATCATATCATATGATCTTTACTATCTTTGAGAAGGTTGTTCCTTCTCCTGCTAATTTGGATTAGCAATTCCCCAACTTTTTTTATTTCTTGTCTTCAAATAACTTTGTCATAGACCCATTTCCAAGTGCTTCTTTGTATTTGCCATGAATGTCTGAAAAACTCGAGCACTTATAGATGAAGCGTTCCTTTGTCTCTACTACCCCTGTGCTGCATAAAGTATATATCCTTTCTTCCCATTGTTCTTTGGGTGTTGTCCATCTCCCTGTTTCACATCTAAGCCTATGAAAGCTAGTCCTTATTTGAGCAATGAGGACTTTTTACTTCCACTTGATTTCAACGCCTATATATGACTTTTCCTTGTGATCATATGTTGGGTTAAACTTTGCAATATAATATTGTCTTTTCCTGCTTGCATTTTTCTACATTCAACTTCTAAACTTTTCATTCACATAGCTTTTGATGTCTTTGTTGAAATTTGGGCATTCATTTATGTTGATTTCCCAACGTTTTATCCATTTCTGATTTTGTTTCATCCATGTGTTCTTCCGCCTATGCAACTCTTCGTCCTTAGCTGCCCTTGGCCATCTGTCGTTTTTCATATTTTCTATTTTTTTCAAGTAACATAACAGCTTGGTCATAGCAAATTGCTTCTAAAAGAAACATTCCAATTTCAGCTAGAATATAAGAGGAGACTTAAACTCAAGTTGAAAACGTAATTAATATATTTTATATTGGAGTTTATTTCGATCTTAATAACCATACCAATTCAAAATTTAATAAATTTGCATGTAAGCAACAATTGTGACCGTGATGTAAGTTTCGTTATAAAATTTATTATTTATATGCTGTTTATGGGCTACATGGGTTAACAAACATAATTTCCTGTTTATAAAATTGCATTATGCTTTTTCTCATAACATCAATGGTTTAATATATTTGTATATTTCAAATTTTGAATATGAACTCTAATGCATGGATCTTAATAAAAATAGTCTAGAGAATACATTTTCTTACTTACATAGATGATAATAGAAAAGGTGATCAAGGTGAGCAATCATCAATTCAATCCTGCAGGATGCATGCACTGAAAACGTCTTTTTTTGCCTTTGATCTAAATAGCAATTTCACATTTAACTACTTCTAGTCCTAGGATGCATGCACTGAAAACGTCTTTTTTTGCCTTTGATCTAAATAGCAATTTCACATTTAACTACTTCTAGTCCTACTCCCAGTGGCACCTGGTTTCATTTGTATACTTTACTCAATATATAATTTCATCTCAGCTTACATTTCCTCAAAGATCCCTATTAACTTCAGACTTAAAATCAAGAAGAATAGAGATATACAAGCATGGTTATTGCTTCTATGATTATGGAACGTGGTAATATATCTACTATTAATCAAATATGATGAAAACTTTGGCAATGGTTCACTGAAATTCCTGCATCTTGACATAAGAAGTTGGGAAAAGAGTATAGTTTTCTTTTGCCATACCTATTGGGGATAGGGTGATGAACCGAATAGATAGGTGTTTTCTCAAGTTGGTTCAATAGAATTTAAAGAGGACAATCACAGGAAAATAATTGAGCGATTGTTTCATGGTAGGCACGATGCGTACATTGCGTATAGGATATTAAATATATTATTATATAATTTTCAAGCAACTAGACTTACATTAGTGGTGATTACCATCAATGATAAAGGATGATATAGATCCCCATCATCAATGATTGCATCACTCCACAGCTTCCCCAATTCTGAAACCAATTGTTACTAAGAAAGCATTATAGAATTTTCAAGCAACTAGACGTACATTAGTGGTGATTACCATCAATGATAAAGGATGATAAAGGATGATAAAAGATCCCTATCATCAATGATTGCATCACTCAACAGCTTCCCCAATTCTGAAATCAAGTGTTACTAAGAAAGCAAGCATTAGTGGTGATTACCATATTTAATAACATTAACTAAATCAATTTGAGAATCATACTGCCGTTCCTCTATCAGTGATTTAGTCGTTTGTCAAAATCATTCTGCATCTCTCTCCATGTACATATTCCTATCAGCAAGGTGTTGAAAACTGCAGCTATACTTTAATTTATGCATACCTTTAAAATATTTGGAAAATATAATCTATGACTAATTATAATGATGCCCAACCTCTTAATGACATGGTAATGATCAGAAGAAACTATAATAATTCAGTGAAACAAAAAAATCCCATGAATTCTTGCCAGATTACATAGTATCAACTCACATTCTAATTATCTGTAGTTTCTTCAAGAAAAGCATTACAATTGCTGCCATGGTATTAGAAATTGTTAAATAAATACCATCCAGCAATAATATTACAAAAAATCCCATGAATTCTTGCCAGATTACATAGTATCAACTCACATTCTAATTATCTGTAGTTTCCTCAAGAAAAGCATTACAATTGCTGCCATGGTATTAGAAATTGTTAAATAAATACCATCCAGCAATAATATTCATGTGCAACGGAAACAAATCACATTCTTCTGTGCAAGACTAGAGTTGAATGGCTATTTGGGATTCTGAGGAAGCCTGCATAGGATTCAATTTAAATCAACAAAGGAAATGGCATACAACACCCGGTAGAAGTTTCAATTAATAAGCCAATTGCTTGAGCAAGCAAATAAAGTCAAGAAACTTCCCAACTTTGAATAGCATTTAAGTCGCAGAGGTTGGCTGATGTAGAAAATTAAAGTGCATACCATTTAAAAATTTGGAAAATGTAATCTATGACTAATACTAATGACTTCCAACCTCTTACAGACATGGTAAAAAGAAACTATAATAATTCAGTGAAACATGATGAAAATACCATGAATTCTTGCCAGATTACTCCAAAGTATCAACTCATGCTAATTATCTGTAGATTTTGCAGGAAAGGAATTACAGTTGCTGCCATGGCAAAGGCCCTTAGCAAATTCTGTTATATAAATAACATCCAGCAACTTTGCTCTCGAATAATATTCATTTACAATGGCAACAAATTACATTCTTCTGTGAATGACTAGAGTTGCATGGATAAGATTTGGGATTCCAAGGATGCCTAAGTAGGATTTAATTCAAATCAACAAAGGAAATAACATACAAGACCTGGTAGAGGTTTCAACTAATAAGCCAATTGGTTTATCAAGAAAATAAAGTCAAGAAACTCTCCAACTTTGGATTGCATTCAAGTCACAGAGGTCAGCTGATATAGAAAATTAAAGTGCTTCTAAGGGTGTCTTTCAAGTCCCAACTGCACATTGTCACTGGACAAGGCTTCAGGCCAGCCACATCTCTTTGAAATGCTACAAGGCTCATGCTGTCTTTAGAAAGCAAAGGGCCACAAAATTTAAGACCAAAAAAGACGTATACATGGTTTCAATCCTCAGTTAATTATCTTCTTGCAAATCACTCTGTAAGTAATCAGTCAATGCCAAGAAAAAAGTTACAGCTTTTGCTTGGAGTAAGTGTTATCTAAAGCTGCCACACATAGCATCCATCACTGATATTACTGTGTTTAAGCAAACAAATTAATTCAAAAATAAATTAGTACATCAGATACAAATACAAATCAACTATTTTAAAAACAACATGCATCAGGACATATGAAGCTAACAGTGGCCCATGGCATCTAAGCTGAATATTTGAAACTCTCTTATTCGAGAACAAGAAATTCCCACAAGTAAGCAGCATTTCAATGAGCGTGCTAAATTTTGCAGTGTTCTATAGAAGAGAAAAAATAATTTCTACTACAAATAAAATTATTTAATTGTCATTTCTCTTCCTATCTTCTCCAACTGAATTTCTTGACATGGCCAAAGCAGAGTAACTTGAAGCACTCTATGTCAACAGGTTTCTCAGAAATTCTACTCGGTCACCTCATAATATGCCCTCTAAAGACATCAAAATGCCTTCGACCATGAATTCCATGCAGTTCCCTTTAGATTGAGTGAAAGGGTATTCTCCAAACCTAATTGGCATAAATACAAACAAGCTCAGAATACCATGGTACACATATTGTTTTCACCTGAAACATCTGCAGTGAATTCATGGCAGACTACTGAAAACTTTTCACTGGCGAATTTGTACCATGGAGATGTGAAATAATATTTGTCAAAAAATCTATCAGCTCTGAAGCACCATAGTACATAAGCCCCATTTGGCCTATTACAAAAGGGATAAGAAGACTGTAATAAGTCATAGAAGCTGCTGCAGTTTCACAGAAATACTGCTTAATCTGTTACACAGGCAATAGTTTGAAATTAAATATTGCAGTTAATTTAATAAATAGTCTGTCATAGAGACAATACAATGCAATTTGTTGTGGAGACAAGAATTCAATTTATATACCGTGCAAACATTGATTACTTAAGTGCTAAGGAGGCAAGTTTTAAGGGCATTGCCATTTACACAAATGTGAAGACATAATCTAGATCAGGTTTCATGAAATAGAGGTTATGGTGAACTGCAATTGATGGAGAAAAATGCAGAAATTTGCCAAGTAAATTTCTAGAGCTTACTTACTCAAAGTTCTAGAGCTCACTTCTTTATAGATGGAGTGCTTGCTTGGGTGGGACCTTCAAATAAAATCGGACCGTAGATAAGATAGCTTTTAGATAGATAAGTACTCTTAAGAGGTTTAGGAGATCGTGTTTCTCGGTCGAGTACTACATAAATGACGCTCTATTTTAAAATGAGCGCTCTCCCCTCCCCCTCGGCTTTTAAAGGTAAAGCTTTTTGAGGGGAATTGAATCAAAGGTTGGCTTGGCCGTGTAGAACATGGGTTAGCACTATGTTATCCCGGTTCCTCCATCCAGATAGAGGATTGGGAGTTGTGCTAGGAGTTGTGCCATATGAATACCTCGCAATCCCATCTAGGGTGTTTTTATCCATTCCGCGTGAGCCACTTATTTCCCCAAAACAGGATGGAGAAGTGATTTTATTCTTCCTCCCCAGTCCCTTTTCCGAGCCCGGCCCAATTCGTGAAAAGCAGAGTTTTGGTCGTGAATGATTCGGATCCAACCACCAAGCAGAGCTGGATTAGTCCACCTAGAAAGAATGCAATAGAGTCAGTAGCGGGAATGGAATCGATCGAGATGCCGGGGGAGAGCTTCATTGAATGGAGGATCCCCTAATCGAAGGCAAAGGGGATTGGATGCTCATCACTCATTAGGGAGGGCTAATCATTGAATGAGGGAAAAGCCATACATTTCGACCAAGGCTCGCCACTGCTACTGCCACTAGAAGTTCACTGGTTGCTCACCACTCAAAGGATCATACATTTCAGTTACTCAATCATCAAGATGCTCGCTACTGGTCGTGAATCACTGGAATTGCCCCTCAACCCTAGTACGAATAGAAGCAGCTGCACCACCATCACCGTGGGTCACCGACAAATCGAAGGGGGGAGATATGCCATTCTATCGTTACCGGGGTTGAAATAGTGGAATAAAGCGGGGAAAGCAGGTTCGCCTATCCATCCAAGCTTGGCCATTTAAATCTGTATCGGGGAAGGCTTATTAATAGGTATCAATCGCCGGATTCTTCCGAACTGAGTAAACTTCCCTCAAGACCCGGAGAAAGGGGAAAGGGGGAAAGGTTCGATAAGCGCCGGGGCGCCTCATTCGAGAAAGGAAGCTTTTATAAGGATCAGCACTCATCACTCACGGAAACGGCAACGGACCCAAAAGAACCTTAAATAATAGAGAGGCGCCGGCTCTCCACAAGCCTGGAAGAAAGCTCTTTTATATAAGCCTTCACCTTATTAATTAAAGAGCTTCGATAGTTTTATTTTAAAGAGCCCTCGACAATTAAATTAAATTAAAAGGTTGACTTTATTCACGGCATAGTGTATCAGCAATAACATTTCCTTTGCCTCTCGTCCATTTTAAAAGGGGCGGACAACTTCAATGCTCTCAGATGGACTGCTGAAACGATTCTATGTATCATCTATATATCATAAAAGAAGTTGAGTTCCGAACACCATACCATGGGTTGGCCCTCTCGTACAAGGTTGGGGGTGAATAAGCCGGAGACACACAAGACCCCGGACTCCAAGGTAAGGCTAACGAAACAGATTCCTTCAGTAGAGTGCTCATACTAAGGTAGAGCGCTCAATGGGCTAGGGGAGCTTATATTAATCGGGGGAGAGCGGGGCACCGCTTTTAAAAATATGATGGGCGAGTTTTAAAATAGAGAGGGGAAAAGCTTAAGAGGGCGCTCTCTATCTATAATGGTCCCCTCGATCCTTATTCAAGCCTTAAAATGGCAAAGCTTTTAAACCTTAAGCTATTTGAGGTAGGGCCGGGTCCGAAGGGGATTACTTCTTTAGAGCCCCGGACAACAAGCATAACCTCTCTAAAAGGTCTCAAACTCACTTAAGGAATCTCTCAAAACTTGGAGAATCACACATGGGATTGGTTGGGAATCAAACATGGGATTGGAATCTCTCCTCACTCGGATGTCGGAATCATCATTTGGAAGGAAGAATCCGGCCTTATCCCTTTTAAAATGGGGGAAAGCGTGCATTAGATATAAGAAGAACCCTTTTTTTAATGCTGGTAGAAATTCCGAACACAAAAGCGAGATTGGATCGCTCGCTCACTTAAGCTTCTCCCTCCTCTCCGTAACAAGATCAATCAATTTCAATCCCTTGAGTGAAGTGATAACCGCTACTCGAAATAGAAAAAAGAATTAGGAAAAGATCTTGAAGAACTTTACACCCTATCAAAAACCCGAAGAATTAGAATGGGAGAGGAAGGAGCTTTTCTTGCTATCAAAGTCGACTGCCTGCTATAACTATAATTAGTTGGTTGTTATTAACGGCGTCAGAGGATGCTTGATTCTACCATGTCCTAATAGGGGTAGAAAACACACCCAACAACGAAACCTTTAAAAGGATCAATCATTTTTGTTTGGGTTAAGTCCCCTTCTCTATTTTTAAAGGCCCTTGAATAGAGAGCAAATTCAAATCAAATGCGCCCAGTCGAGTCTTCTATCATTAGTAGGTGGGGTAGGTGCTTCTCGATCAGCTTTCCTCCTTTCTCAGTGAGGTGGGGTGAGGTGAGCGGTAGCGGAGCTTATATAAAAGGGGAGCTTTTAAAATAAAAGTCGTGCCCTCTATCTCTATTATTAAAGGGAAGGGGGCCTCTCGCCGGAACGAAACCTAAAGGTGTGAGGAGGGGCGAAGATCGATTATTGAACGATGAACGAATTGATTCCCGATTCCCTACTAACGTGAACGAAACCACGAAGATTATTGAACGAAGTAAAGAAGCTCAAAGTTTTGTTTTGTTTTAAAGGTCCGCCCGGAAGAAGATTGAGTATCTCTATTACATACGTGATAGGATAATCGAGTGGTCAACTTATCTCTGCTCTGTAATAAGACTAGACTGCCCTCCATTTTAGAGGGGTTAGTTCGCTGCCAAGCCTTAAGATCAAAAAAGCTATTCTTTCCCTTCTAAGAGAGAGGAATGCAGTGTTCTTCTCTTGTGAACGAACGCTCTCCTCTCGGGGTGAGTGACCTCTTAAATTAAAGCCCTCGAAGCTAGCTGGTTAGTTGGAAAGCCTTTGGAGCTAGTCCATCTGGAATTTGTTGTTCATTGGCCAACCGCTATGCCTCCTCTTAAGAAGTAGACCAACCGAAGACCGGTTAAGAATAGATCTCTTTAAATCGATTATAGATATCTCGAATAGTCTTAAATAGAGCTCTAAAAGAGTATGAAATAGATGTATTAGAGGATTGAATAGGTTGCATTATATACGTATTATAGATGTCTTAAATAACCTAGTATAGATAAGTGCTCCTGAATCGCCTCCCCTCAATACCAAGCCAATACCAAGCCCTGATGACCATGCCCTTACCACCATGCCCCGATGCCCTTACCACCATGCCCCGGTTTATCTATGTATTTTCCCAATCAAAATACATACTAAAGAACATGCTCTTATTTTAGAGGAAGAAAGAGAATGAACCTTCGGTTCGTGTTTAGCTAGGATCAACATCTCCAGAGAATTGAAAAAACTCCGGGCCGGGTATTCTCCTATGAGCTACTAAAGCTGATGAGCCTTCGAGTCGTATTCCGCTAGCCACCTGACCTTAAGTATTCCCGGAAGCGCCATTAAAATAGAGAGCTGGTATTCCTTTTCGAAAGAGGAGAAAGCGTTCGAGAAGGAAAAGGAAGCGGCGCCAACTCAAGCTAGTATTCCTTGTCGAGGTATTCCGGGAAGCGCCACCTGTGAAACCACCTGAGAGAAGGAAGCTTTTAAAAGCGCCCCCCGTTTACTTTTAAAACAGAGAGGGGAGAGGGGATCAGAATTCAAAGCTTAAGAGCTTTCAATTAATAATTCCAGCTCTTAAGGTTTCTGGCATACGGTCTCTGGGCCATCAGCACCCTTCTTTCTCTCCTGCAGTCTCTGGGCCATCAGCAAGAAATCCTAATCCCCCTGGTCATGGAGAATAGGTTGATCATGAATAACCCTTTTCCGAGTCTGGGGAAAAAGCAGCAGATTAAAAGCTCATTCTATGGTCAGTGAGTATGAGAAGGAGGGGCATGCCTTAAAATTGAAAGCGTGTTGTTCGGATGTATGCGGGGTGGACGGAAAACCAACCTACTCACCCAGTAGATCATATGTTGTTCGATTAACTCGATCAATCAGTCCTCCTATCCACCACGGTTCGTACTTCCCGGATCGCTCTCTATCCTTATTTAAGGAGGAAACCAGAGGTTTTTTTACCATCAACTCCTGTTCCCCCACTATCTACCGAGCGGTTGCTGGGTGCAGTGACCCCTCTCCGCCCCGCGTACGACATATGAGCTTAAAAGCAGCACCCCTTCATTGGTATACGCTCGATTCCGGATAGATATAGTAGTTGGCCTATCGATTCATACATAGAGGATTCGATCGGGTACTACCTCTTGAGCAGCATTCGTCTGATTATTGTGATGCCGTGTTATCGAATGGCATTCATACCCGGGTCAACCAGAATCAGCATTTCTTTTTGTTTGGGGAGAGGCGGCTTTTAAAATCGTGACCCGAATTAAGAGCCTTTATTTACTGTTGGATCATCGTAAGACAGACTTTGATTTCCTGTAAAAAAACAATATCAACTCGATTTCGCGTTTTTAATTGAGTTCTTCGGGTGCGTCTTCGGAACTTCTTCCGGAGTCCCCGGTTATGGATAGAGAGCATGAGAATATCTTCATCGCCATTTTTACCAGATAATCCCAAAGGATCCCTTAAAAATATCCCGATCGGTCCCGCTCTATTCCGTTTTTAAAACCCGACATTCCCCCTCCCCTCCCCCACCATTTCAAAGGGCTCTTAAAAGGGCCCCCATGTTTTAAAGGCAAAACATGGGGGGGATTGGCAGTTTTCAAGCTTCAGCCTTCAACCCTTTTTGCTCTTAAAATCTCCGCCAGGACTGTGTTTCAGTCCCAGTGGGGTATCTTCAGCTTCCTCGGAGTTCCCCCCTGACTGTGACCCTTTCATGGACCGTTCAATCTCCATGTCTCGTCTTTCTACTGGATTCGCCATTGTATTATTTCCGCCCGCCCACCTTAAGGCTATCTCCAGTTGCAACTGTAGCTGGAGCAGGAGGCTGTACCGGAGTGTTACCTAGTTGCGAGGGGATTGACCGGATGTATTATCCACGATTGACCATAATAGAATAGCGGTGTGATCTCCAAAAGCTCGCTATGGGATGGACGCCCCTTGATGCAAGGAAACGATGCGAGCACTGAACCGGAATAAGAAAGATCCGGATCTTGAGGGAGAGACCCCCCACTTTTATTTATAGGGATAAGCACTCGACCTTCCATAGGGATAGAGATAGAGATCCACTGAACGGAAAAGCCTCCATCCGCATCAGATCCAGAGGAAGAGGCTTTGAGTTTCGAGCACTCAACCGACCTTAAAGAAAGATAGATCTGTGTATTATATACGTTATTTCGATCGACCAACCCACCCGTCTTATAGAAAAAAAACGCTCACCCATCGACCACATCCATCCAGCGACCTTAAAGGAGATCACTCAACCTAAAGGGATGAGCACCGGCCACAGGTCATACAACCTCGTCCTACCTCTTTCGACATACCTTGGTCATACTCTAGAACCTTTCTATTTATTTAGAGCACCAGGTGAGATGAGCACCCTCAACCGGCCTTCTTCTTTAGCCCGCCTGAACCCAGCCCCCTACGGGGGAAATACCTCCCGACCATAACTACTTTCATGCTTCTGTCATCCCCTCTAAAAAGCCCACCTGAGCCGGCATAACCACACGAGATCAGCGAATCCGCCTGCCTTTTATCCCGACCGAAGGCTCTCTTTAATAACCCCCCGGATCGAACCTTTCTAGTTCTACGACCATGGAGAGGTCATATCCCTCTACCCACCTGAGCCGCCAGAACCACACGAGATCAGCAAACCAACCTGCCTTCTTCTACCGGAAAGGGATCGAACCTTTAATATAATAGTTCCTTAGGATTGAAAGCCTGTTTCAGTCATGCAGTTTGTATATAAGCTCACCGAATAACGACCTTTACCTTTAAATAGCCGCCAAGCCTTTAAAATAAAAGCGCCCCCATGTTTAGTTTAAAAGGGATTGATTGAAAGGCAGTGATGTCCACTTGTGCAGGTAAGAAATTAATGGAGGTTTGTTGAGTTGTAAAAGACCATGAAGAGTGTTCTGATTTGGAAACAAAGGAAAAGGACTAATGTGCAGAGATGCACAGCCTGTCAATGTTTGAAACTTAGCTAAGTAAAGAAACACATGGTTAAAACAACAACAGTTGACCAGTGGATTACAGAATAGAGTATGAAAGGAGTATGAAACTTAGCTAAGTAAAGAAACACATGGTTAAAACAACAACAGTTGACCAGTGGATTACAGAATAGAATAGAATACAAGGATGTTGATCTCCTGCAGTCCAAAATCTGAAAATGAGCATTAGTAAACTTTGCAGGGAACCATATATCTGACCGTTGTGAGATCCATAATGCCAGAAGATGCCAACTGCCAAATCAGAAAGGAATGCCTCAAACTGTCAAATATTAATGACCTCACAAGACAGAAAATTGTGGAGACAATTAATGGAGGAGAGAATGACTTAATTTTCAATGAATGCTCAAATCTGCAGGACATTTAGAGGTCCTGTTCTACAACTGAACCTGAAACTGCTCCCTAACTGTTACATGACTGCCAACTGCCTAACTACCGAATGACTATTAATCTTTAATCCCCCTTATTGGACATGGGTACAAGAAAAAATTTATCCGCAGATTACTCCATATGATGCTTTGCGAGTATATCCTCAATCTGTTATTAAGTTGTGCAGTATTTCAACTCAACGAATTCTATGTCCATGAGATCTAAAATGAAATGAAATGTATTTCATTGTGGTTAGTGCAAGTATGGAAAGCTGGATTCTTGATCAGCTTAATGGTATTTTGATTGTCACGAAACAGCAGAGTTGATCCAGATCAACAAGCAACTGTTTAAACCAGATTGCCCCACATGCTACCAAAACAGCAGCCTTATATTCTGCATCGGTGGAGGACTGGTCCACATCTGTTGTGTTTTAAACTTGTAAAAGATACTAAAGCTCTTCCATTGCATGCTTGAGACATATCCTGTCATGGATTTCCTGTTGTCTATTGAGCTTCCCCAATCAACATCAGTGTATCCAACAAGCTGAAAATCATCATTTTTCCCATACCATTTGTCCAATGCTGTTGTACCTTCCAGATATCTTAGAAGTCATTTTGTTTCCATCTAATGATCAACTTTTGGTATATCCATAAACATGTGAATGTAAATGACAAAATTTTATCAGGCCTTCTCACCATAAGATAAATCAGGTTGCCCCCAATTTTCGTGAATAGGGACTCATTGTCCTGTTTTAAGTCACTACTGGCTCATAATTTCAGACCAGCCATCAAAGAAGTAGAAACTTTTTTATGCTACATGTGAAGCTTTTAAAACAAAATTTTAGTGTATTTCATTTGAGAAACTTAAGCTCCATCACTCGTTTGCCAAAATTCTACTCCTAAACAATAGTGCAATAGACATAAATCTGTCATGTCAAAAGTACAGTACAAAGTTCAATTACCTGCTACATCATGTTGGTCTCATTGCCATGATTATTAACCCATACCTATAAACTATGAGAACTATGTCATCAACCCAGACTTTTACATAGATTTGGACCAAAAAGACTTTGGAGTCTATATTTAGAAAGATGAGAATCAAATTTGAAGAACAAAGCTCGTAGAGCTTGCTTCAACATGTAAAGAGATTTTATCAGCCTGCAAAATGTGCTCTTTCATTGCACCCTCAAATCTCAGCAGCTGAGCCATGTATATTTCATCCTTCAAATCTCCATTCAAGAAGGCACTCTTCGCATTTCCATCTAAAGTGTTAAGTAATGGCTAGAACTGATTTCATTGTTACCATTTTTGCAATAGGAGCAAAAGTCTCTTCATAACCTATGGCCTCTAAGGGGGCATACCCTTTTGCCACCAAGCTGCCCTAAAATTTAGTGTTATACACCTATTTATGGGATTCTTTTTTTCTGGAGGAAAACCAGAAAGAATCTCCTTGGTGGTAGTTACAGAACCCACCACCATTGGTGGCAACCTCCTAAAGACCATTTTCCTTCCACGTCATACACACATTGCTTTTTCTTCAAATTCAAAGGGCATGCCTTTGTCGAATGTCCTTTCTCCTTAAAAATATCATAAGGTGGTTTGTTTTGCTTCTTTTGAGTCATTGCACCCTGCATATTGTTCAATTCTTAATTTGTCAAACATGCACATCTTGTCTTTGGATTCGCTCTCATCCTTGACTTCTTCACCCCAACATCAAGATGATGTCATCATCAAAGCCCACTTAAAGGCCTCTTGATATAACATCTGAGGGACCATCTTACTTCATGAACCACCTTATCTTCAATCCATCTGATGGTTCCTTATCCAGTTGGTTGATTAACGTTTTCAACATCCAATTGTAAGACCGAACAGACTTTGTCTCATTTTGCTTTATTATATAAATTTCTGCAATGATCTCATCACCAGTGTGCAACAACTTCTCAAAGGCCACAATTCTCCCTGAATATGATATTTATCCTCTAGTAGTTCTACGTACCACCAATGTCATTTAGACCAATTGATTCAAAAGCAGTCACTCTTGCACTACATTCATGCACGATCATCAAACGCACTAAGATGCAACTGCTTCATGCCTCTCATTTGGCACACCAAATGCGCCAGTCTATGGTGGCTCCAATGTCCAACTCTTGTTCCATGCAAGATCAGATGCATGGTCAACATTAATCATGTCTAAGAGTGTCAACATTTCTAGCTGAGTCGGATTTTCTCTATCTTTTACTCATCGACACTTGGCCCTTCATCAACATCAAAAATAGTTTGCATCACTTTAAGTTTTAGGTTCCCATCTTCCTTCATCACAAGGAGCAAAGGTATGCTTGGACAACTATGCTTGTCAGCGATTCCTTGATCTCCCCATTATTGTTGTTATCTATATAGCACGGTGGTGGTATTCCTAGTTGAAGGAACAAAGAATGAATGAAAGAGTGGGTTAGTGAAGTAACTCAGCAACATGCAATCTGAGTAACACCTAAACAGTCTCTAGTTCCAATCCAGACGGCCTGGAACACATTGTCTTCACCTTTGACATCCCTGCAGAACACAGCAAATTAGATGGTCTTGTCTACAATCCAAATGGCCTTGATCACACTCTAGGCAGCTTGCCTAATAGTCATAAAAGCCTCAACCTTGAATTGGACAGCCTAGGTCCAAGATCTAGACGACCTAGTATGGTTATCTACAGCAAACTAAAATAAGTGGAAACAATTTGGATATTCTATCTACAGTAATGACAATCATATATAAACACATGCATAAAGACTACACAATTGCATGAAAATGGTTGAATGGTATTATTATTATCAGCAAGAATACATGTTTGTATGCAATACAGTTATCTCCACACTCTCCTATGTGTTCTCTCTTCTATTTGCACTCATTCATACGTACCCGCTCATATGATTGAGGGGTCCTATTTATACTTGTGGGAGGTAGTTATTCCTCTAACTACCACCCTCACCCTCATCACCTTTTACATTATATTTGTATTTCATTTCATGTCTAACTACATGACTCGTTAATCATCCATACATTAACTAGTACTTCACAAAACATCACAATGAATTCAAAACTGTTACATCAAAATTGCATGTGCGCATCAAAGTAAGGGTGCAAGTAAATTTGGTAAATTTCAAACCGACAGGCGAAGGTACGAGTATGGGTAAGCTGACAATCGCACCAAGTCAGTCTTCAAGATATTTTGAAAGAATCTTGATTCAGGAGGTTGGAGAGTCAAGTTGTACAAAAGAAGATGATGGTGCAACAAATATAAGTGACTCAGATGAGAATGAACTTGCAGAATAGCATGGCTGTATGAAGAGGAAAACACAAGTAAACAAGAGATCGACATGCAACCAATTGTGGAGCAGGAAGAATTGCAACCTCAATCTACAAAGCATAAATGAATTTACATGCATGTCAGATTCCTAGACATTGAGGAACAAAGATTGAGATCACTTAATACAAAGAACATACAATGAATGGCAGCAATGTATGTTAGACGTGAACAACCTCTAGAACATGAACCTCAAAGTGATGAAGGTGAATATGAGGGAATGAGTTTGCTAGAAGCCATTGGGCGTGCACAACAAAGGATGGGTGAGGAAACACAACAGTTGCATGAACAAAGTGACCAACTGAATAACAAAATAGCTGAGTTATGAATACAGCATGCACAAGAGTAGCAAGATATTTAAGTAGCCAGTAGAAGTTTATTTGAAGGGACAAGTCCAACAAAGACCCCTGGAGGTGCGCATCAGACAAGCAAGTGTTGGGAATTGTTGATGACTATGCGCAAGAAGTTGAGTTTCTAGTTAAAGATTACCAGTGCAACTAGCAGCCTTGCATCGGGAGAACAGGAATGGTGTGATATTCATGAACTGCCTTGACAGACATTGCCTAATGAAGAGGTAGGTAGGTGTCAGGAACTTGGGAAATGAATCCAATAGTATCCTTGACGAGTTTAAGCAATGAGGATGCAGACTAAAGCAGTGCCAGTTTAGACTTGAAACTCGAAAGAAGAGTGAGACGAGGAACACCGAGGAGGCAACAAGTTGCTCAACCAATAGGTAGTATAATACTATAAACTATAAACTTAGTTCCAAATGTTGTGATGCAACAGGTACCTCAACAAGAAGACGAAAACACTTTTGAGCTAGAAGTAAGGAGGATAGATTGGAGAAGACGAGATCTTCCAAATAACTTGAATGGTTACTTGGGAAGTCAAAATGGTCTGCAAAGGTTGTCTAATAATCCAGATCTACAAAGGAGGTCATCTAGGCAAGTGATCCGCCTAGAGGAGTAGTCTAATGGATCGTTTGGACAACTCGACAAGCCATCTGGCCGCCTAGGCCATCTGGGTAGAAAACAGGAAAAAGATAACGCAAAATCGTAAAACACAATGGACCTGCCATGTGCAAGGTGGCAGAAGTCGAGTTGACAAATAACAACATGCAGAATGTTCAGTTGCATGTATTTCAGTTATGGAAGGTTAAGTGGCAGTTAAGGGGCAGTTGCCGCATGCAAGCCAAGCGTCCCCTTACTATCTTCATCTTATAAATAGATGCCAAGAGCTTGCAATTATGCATTTGAATGCTCAATGTCATGGAGCAAGAAGGAAGTGTCTGAGGTGCAAGTGTTTGCAAGTCGTATGGATTGAGAGATTTTTGATATCAGCCATTGCACAGAAGAAAGGAGTTGCATTGCAGAGGACACAAGCTGCCTTGGAGAAGAGAGCTGCATTGCAAAAGAATTAAGTCGCATTGGAGAAGAAAGGATAGTGTTAGAAAGAATTTTCTCTATGAATCCCTCGCCATTGCTGACAAAATTGTTTTTCTTTTGCATGTAGAAAAAATTGCAACAGAAGCAAGAACTAGCTAGAGACGGAAGGAGAAAAGACAAGTTAATTTTACGCAAAGAGTCCTCCAAAGAAGTGCTGCAAATTTTTTTTATTGTGACTGTATCCAAAGAATCCATCCAAAAATGAATAGATCTTGTGACTTGCTACTTCTACCAAAATTGAATCAGCAAAAGGAATTGGAGAGGGATCCTTAATGGTCACAGCATTCAAGCTCTAAAAATCCACACAAACGCAGATTTGGTTACTCTCCTTCAAACTAATGACAATAGGTGACACTCATTCACTCCTCGTCACCTTGAAGATTATTCTCGCATCCAACAACTTTTCTATCTCTGCATTGACCAAGGCCACATACTTTGGATTCATTTTATACAGCCTTCTCCTCACAGGTTGCGGACCAAGAACCAAAAAAATCCAATGCATGAACAACTCAGGCGGCACCCTTTGTCGAGCTCTATATGTCCATGCAAAAACCTCCTTGTACTACAAGAAGAGTTTAAAAGTTGTTGCTTTTAGAACTGGGTCCCACTCATCCCAGCAATAGATTATTTCCTCCTTTCCATCAATGTTACACTATTGCATAAATATTTAATATCTGCAATAACAATTCAACTATTATTAACAGCATGCAAACAATAATAATTTAGATTCAAATGCCACGAACAATATGTAATCAATTGCCATGAGCAATGTGCAAATATCAAATCCGGAATAAATCAATGCAATAGCAAATCCACAGCCACTTGGAGAGGGCAAAGTCTTAGAGCCACTTTGAGAGAGCGAAGTCTCGTACATGCAAATCCAAATTATCCGATGATCCAAACTAATAAAAGATTCTTCCTATTTATAGATGAAATCAATAATAACCTAACCCTAATGCTCAAGGGTTGACTAACTAAATCTATGGCCCAAGATAATAATAAAAATAATTAGCCAACATGGCTATATTGGGACCGTTACATGGCTCCCCCCTTCAGAAAGCTTTGTCCTCAAAGCTGGAAAAGATTGGAAAATGCTCTCAAGCTCCCATGTAGCATCTTCTTCTAGAAGGTCTTGCCACTTGATGAGAAACTCCTATATTTGTTGAGATCGAAGACGACGAACTCTGGACTGCAATATTGCTTCAGGTTGAAGAGTGATTCAACCTTCTTCATCATGTTGGAAATCTGGCCAGCCATACATTAAAACGAAAATTACGAAGCTCTACGATTTCATTTTGTCTCCTCTAAGAGGAGACACTTTCCAAGGCTGAAAACATCATCTAACAGCCCGAATTTTCGTTTTAATATATGGCTGGCCAGCTTTCCAACACATCAAGTAATGGAAGCTTTGTCGAAACTGCACCTTTTGGCCAATAACCTGTTTGAGACAGGATACAAGCAAAATTAGATGGATGCGGGAAGATGGTGGAAGCTCCAACTGGTATGCTACTTCACCAATGCGACGAACCACCTTGTAGGGACCATAAAATCAAGGAGCCAACTTCTAACTAGACTTGGTCTTTAAGGACAATTGTTTGTAAGGTTGTAAGCGTAAAAAGACCATATCTACTTTATTGAACTACCGTTCAAAACGGTGTGAATCTTGTTGTTGCTTCATACAGTTCTGGGAGTGGGTCAAATTATCCTTAAGAAGTTGAAGCACAATTCGTCGATTTTGTAACAAATCTACTTGGGCAACATTGAAAGATCTTGGATGTGATTGATGAAGGTTTTTGACCATACAATGCTTCAAATGGGGTGGTAGGGTACCTAGGAATAGATATTTGGGGATATATTATTATATTGTATAAGGGTTGGCATGGGCCACACATAACCCAAGGTTGATTGTATTATAATATTATATTATATTATATATAATATTATATTAGTAGTAGGCTCCCCAAAGTAGAATAAGAATATGGATATATAAAGAAGAGATATTTGTCATTGTAATCATCATTGAAGAATAATCTTATGTAATCGTCTATGCCCACGAAGTGGCCTCTCACCTTGGGAGATCTTGTGGAGTTATTCCTTCCTTAAGGATTATTATTGGTGTTTCCCTACCTTAAGGGTATTATCTATCTCTCTCTCATTTGTGGATTGTTATTGTGGATAATTATTTGTGGATGAATGATTTGATATTTCTGCATATTGGTGAATGATTTATGTTAATGATAATAAAGTTATGCAACAAGTGGTATCAGAGCAACGATTTTGGCAAAGTGGGGATTTTTGTGTGAAATTGCAGAATTAGGGCAATTTTTTTTTGGAAAAACATCTCATCTTTCAGGAGCCATATCTCTGCGAAAGTTTATCCGATTCAGGCGATTCTTGGATCAGTTTGTGCAGAATTTGAAGAGCTTTAAAATGAGTGGTCATATGAAGGAATCCGAGCAGTATTGAGGGAGATACGACCTTTTGAAGTTAGTCATCCGGAACAAGGATAGTGACGAATTTTGCAGATTTTTTTGGAAAAATGTCTCATCTTTCAGAAGCCATATCTCTGCGAAATTTTATCCGATTCAGGCGATTCTTGGATCAGTTTGTGCAGAATTTGAAGAGCTTTAAAATGAGTGGTCATATGAAGGAATCCGAGTAGTATTGAGGGAGATACGACCTTCTAAAGTCAGCCGTATGGAACAAGGGTAGTGACGAATTTTCAAGTCGCGAATTTTTTGAAAGACGAAATTTGTTTAGTTCGGGTAAGCAAATCAGTTGCACTTTATTTTGTTTGGAAGAAAAATTGCAGATCTAGTTGTCTATGTGGATTTTTAGCTTCAACTCGGTGGGAAGATATTTATTTCCATAAAACCCTAGTTTGCATTAGGGCATGATATATATTGTCAAAAAACCCTAGTTGCATTAGGGCATCAACTATGTCATTGGAAAATTTTAATGGAGAAAATGATATTGATGTGAGAGAGTGGTTGAAAATAGTAAAATCTCAATATAATGAAGAATGTAATGAAGACAGGTTCAAATTTGATTTTTGTAATTTTTTTTTCGGGGAAAGCTTTACAATGGATAGAAAGGTTTAAAAGGGGTAAATTCTTGTGCACTTGGGATCAAATTGAACCAACATTCTTGAGCACATGGGTACCTATTCAATTACAAAGAAAGTTAGATATTTGTAAGAGAGATCTTGAAGGAAGGGATAAAAAGATAGATAGCATGTTGGATGTCATCAAAGACCTTGAAAAGAAACTACAGGGAATTCAAAATGAGCAGAATGAAATAAAAGGAGAATGGGAAGTTTTCAAGAAACAAAATGAAGACTATGAAAAAGAAATAAAATTACTCAAGGAAGAGAAAGAGGAAAATGTTAGGGAAGATAATGAGAAGAATGTAGAAGGCACATCTTTGGATTTACAAAAGCAAGAGAAGGATCAAAAGGGTTTAAATTCATCTAAAAGTTCTATTTTGCAGGTTCATGGAAGCATTCAAAAGGAACAGGTTATTATTTCCATTGACCCTAGTAGCAGATATAATTTTATTAATATTGCTTTGGCTAAGAAGTTGCAAGTTCAAGCAACAAAAATTAAGGACATACAACTAGAGGGTGAGCATGTTCAGATTTTTGAAGATTTGAAGATCACCATGGATAAATATGTTTTACATTCAGATTTCTATGCTATTGAGATGGATGATGAGGATATTGTTCTTGGTTATCCTTGGTTAGATTCTTTGGGTACTGTTAACATTAATGTGCAAAAGAAGTTTATGAAGTTATGGTACAGGAAAAAGAAGATAACATTGCAGGATATTTCTCAGCTTAAGGAGCAAGGATCCAAGGAAAATCAAGAAGTGGTTGTAGAGAAACAAATTGAAGAACCTGAAACAGAATCCAAGAAGGCAGTAGCAGCAACAGAGTCCATGGAAGAAGTAGCAACAACTGAGTCCATGGAAATAACAGTAACAGAGTCCAAGGAAGCTTTGATAGAAGAGCACAAGGACACACCAAACAAAGAGAACATGAAAGAACAATGTGTAGAAGAATTTAAAACAATGGAGCCAAATGTTGAGAAGTCAAAGAAGGTAGAACATCAAGTTAAGGTTGCACCATATCGCCATCCACACCACCATGAGCAACAACAATCTTGGAGGTATGGTTCAAGGCAACAATATTATGGTTCTACATGGAATCATAAGGGCACCAACTATGGCAGTGTTTGGCAGAGAAAGCATAGTGATCCTGGTTTTAGAGTGGTTCATCAGCATCAAGGAAAAAGTGGACCCATCATTCAAGTTATCAAAATACAGCAAGAAGCGTGGAGCCAACGAAGCAGATTTGGATACTCAAGTAACAAAATGGCATACCAACATCAACGTGTTTCACTTGGATGGATGGATGATCGAGATTGGTACCAGTTGCTAACATTGCTTAGCAAATCATATTATCATGTTTCTTCATATGTTTCGAGGACGAAACATTTGTAAGGAGGGTGGCATGGTAGGGTACCTAGGAATAGATATTTGGGGATATATTATTATATTGTATAAGGGTTGGCATGGGCCACACATAACCCAAGGTTGATTGTATTATAATATTATATTATATTATAATATAATATTATATTAGTAGTAGGCTCCCCAAAGTAGAATAAGAATATGGATATATAAAGAAGAGATATTTGTCATTGTAATCATCATTGGAGAAGAATCTTATGTAATCGTCTATGCCCACGAAGTGGCCTCTCACCTTGGGAGATCTTGTGGATAATTATTTGTGGATGAATGATTTGATATTTCTGCATATTGGTGAATGATTTATGTTAATGCTAATAAAGTTTTGCAACATGGAGACATCTTATGGGGAAAATGGTAAGAAGTATTATACCACCGGTCGGGAAAATGGTAAGAAGTATTGTACCACCGTTCAGCTAATGAAAGCCATTGGACCCAATGATACTGCTTGTCTTGAGCAAAACAACGAAGGTAAGTACCCAAATATTTATTAACCATCTTTTTTTTACCATCAAACTGAGGATATGAGAACATACTCAACTTGGTACCATTAAGACGAAACAATTCCTTCCACAAGTTGCTAGTGAAGATAAGGTCATGGTCACTCACAATGGTTTTGGGCATACCATGTAACTTAAAACATAATCAAGAAATACCTTGGACACCTTACTTGCCGAATAGGGATGTCGTAATGCATAAAAATGAGCATACTTGGAAAGGCAATCTACTATCACAAAGATCACTACTTTGACCTCTAATTTGGGAAGATCCTCAATGAAATCCATGGATATGTGCTCCCATTGGCGGTTAGGGATAGGCAAGGGTTGCAACAATCCAAGAGATTTAATTGTTTCCCCTTTGTTACGTTGACATACCTCACACTCAGCCACAAACATCTTGACATCTGCTTTTAATCCTTTCCAAGAAAATGATTGCTTCACCCGCTAGTATGTTTTCAAGAATCCTAAGTGTCCTGCCAAAGAAGATGCATGCAATTCTTGGAGAACCTTTGACTTAATAGTAGAATATTGAGGAAGATGAATGCCATTTTTTTTGTGAAGCACTCCATCAAAGTATGAGAAGCAAGAATGCAATGATGATCCTATTTTCATATCCTGAATGATCTGAGCAGTCTCTAAATCAAACAGCCAATCTTCTCAAAGTTGAGAAAACCATTGTGGACAAGGACCAAAGATGGCATTGATAGCCACATCATCCTCGTATTTGCGAGATAAAACATCAACAACCACATTTTCCTTGTCTTTTTGATATTCAATGACAAATATAGCCCTAATTTGATCATCCATTTATTTTGTTTAGGTCATATAACCCAAGTACTGATATACATGCCCAAGGAGTTTGTTGTCTTACTATCTATAAAGTTGTGTGCTACCTGAATCAATCAACACATTGACACGTTGTCGTTTGATAAATCCTTGTATCTTGATAGTGTGGTGAGCTTGGAGACCCATAAGTGCATGAGTAGAGAGAGTCACAATATCATTCTCTTGTTCTACTTCATACACTTATGTTGGTTGTTGTCCTAGTTTTGTCGATTGCTCATGCAGTAATGATTCTTCATCCTCAAAAACTGATTTGTCTCCTTATTCCAAGAGAAAGTTACGACGTTCTTCACAAGCCTGATCTCAAGGATGGTATGAACAACATTTGAAACAGAAAAATCCTATGGAACGCTCAAAATTGTGGTAAGGACGACAAGAGTTGAAATCATATCTATATGGAGGACCAAAATCTTGGAGCTTTTGTTCTACTGCTAGAGCTATACGTTGTGCATCATCAAGAAAATAAGGATCATGCATGTTGACTTCCAAAGTTTATCCTTAAGACCATAGCGAAAGGCAAAGACAACCACTGTTGGACTCAGTTGATGGGTATAGGTGAGGAGACTTGTGAACTCAAAGCAATAGTCTTCCATTGTTCCCATTTGCTTAGTTTGCATAAGACGTACCACATATGATGTGGAAGATCCCTTGTCATATCTTTGGAGAAATCGTTCCTTGAGGTCAAGCCATAAAAGAGGGCTACCCTATTGGCGAAATTGCCATAACAACCATTGATAAGCTTGGGTACCCAACTTAGAAGTTGCTAAAGTGACACGACCTGTTCCAGGAATATGATGCAAATGGATAAGGCCTTCCATTATGGCCAACCATCCTCGAAGATCAACACCTTCAAAGGTGGGAATGCCAATGCTAGTAACCTTAACATCATGAGGCCATTCTAGGAAAATGGAAGCACCTGCCGAGGAGTCTAGATCAGAGGCAAAGCCTAGGTCATAATAGGCAAAATTTGGAAGATTATGACAAGGCGGTTTTTGCGGAAGAACATTAGTATTTGGTGCTTGATGAATGGGCAAAGGTGGGGGCCCGACAGTTTGTTGTGACCCTTGGACAAGAGGAGGCGCAGTAGTGGATGGAACTAGGATTCTTTGAATTTTATTCAAGGTTTCGGTTTGATTATTCAAGAGGTTGACAATGGAAGCAACCACTTGTTCTTGTTGCGAAAGATATTAATGCAAACCAAGGTTAATATTACTAGGAAGAGGAATATGACTTGGAGGGGTAGCAGGGGCAAGATCAATGGGAAGAGGAGAACCAGATGTGTTGGGTGGAAAAGAACTCATGGCGTTTAAGGAAGAAAGAAGACGTTGACCAAAACTATTGATATTAAAGGGAGTGTTGTGATGATTACCGGGATTTCTAGGTTGGTGCTCTCTCTCTCTCTCTCTCTCTCTCTCTCTCTATATATATATATATATATATATATATATATATATATATTTCTTTCTTTCTTTCTTTTTTTAATAAAAAATATATTTAAATAATTTTATTAATTAGGGAGAAATGGTTTAAAAATGAGAAAGAGGAGGATTTAATAATTTTAAAAAATGAGGGGGGTGTTTAATAGTGGGGGGTTTTATAATTTAAAAAAATGAAATGTAAAAGAGGAGGGGGGTTTAATAATTCAAAAAAAAATGAAATGTGAAAGCGATAGGTGAGGGGGCTTAATAATTTAAAAAAAAAATGAAATGTGAAAGTGAGAGGTGAGGGGTTTAATAATTCAAAAAATGTGAAAGGGGGGGAATATTTAATAATTTAAAAAAAATGAAATGTGAGACCATGGAGGCAGGGCGAGAAAAACGCAAGGGAACGAAATGCATGGAGATGCGGAGCGGGAGAAAAATAATTAAAAAAAAAAGGAATGTGAAACCGTGGAAACGTGGGGCAAAGGAAAACGCGAGGGAACAAAATGCGTGGAGATGCGGAATAATTAAAAAAAATAACCTAATATAAAGTAGGGAGGGGAGTTGTGCCAAATAAATTTTAAAAACCCTAATTAATTATTAATATAAAGTAGGGAGAGGAGTTGCACCGAATAATTAAAAAAACTAATTAATTATGGGAAATCAAATATACCTTTTTGGAAGAGATATTTTGAAAACCTTTGTTTCTTTGCAAAAAATTGAAAACTTTATTTTCAAGGCACCAAATATCTTTGTTAATTTCCACTAGTTTCGGAATCATGCTCTAATACCACTTGTTACGATACCACATCGCAATAACACTTCAACATTTAACTATTATTAACAGCATGCAAACAATAATAATTTAGATTCAAATGCCACAAACAATATGCAATCAATTGCCACGAGCAATATGCAAATATCAAATCCGGAATAAATCAATGCAATAGCAAATCCACAACCACTTGGAGAGGGCAAAGTCTCATAGCCACTTTGAGAGGGCAAAATCTCATACATGCAAATCCAAATTATCCAATGATCCAAGCTAATAAAAGATTCTTCCTATTTATAGATGAAATCAATAATAACCTAACCCTAATGCTCAAAGGTCGACTAACTAAATCTATGGCCCAAGATAATAATAAAAATAATTAACTAACATGGCTATATCAGGACCGTTGCTATCGAGATTTACCTACATCTTCAGTCCTTCATACTTTATGGTGCCAAGTTCAATTCCCACTTTTGCCACGTCAAAGGGATGTGTTGGCTTTTCATCAATATGCACATCGCCAACACTATACACTGCAAAGTTTCATGAAAAGGTCATCTTTTCTTCTTCCACTTTCATTGTTGGCTTGGCACTGTGACTACATACTCCGGCCTCATATACAATTCAGGTTCCTTCATTCTAGACACCCTCTTCTACATCGATACACATGCAAGAAGGCTAGAAAACTTATTGTCTTCCCTCTGCCAATATAGAAGACACTAGCACTCTTCCAACTCTAGCAAACCTTCATCTTCCATGCACTCTTCCAACTCTAGAACACCTTCATTAGGTTCTTGTCTATTTGCACGATCTTCCTCTTTCAATGATAAACCTCTCGATTCATCGAATGACACCAATTCTTCATTCACGAACTGATTCTTCAAATAAATTACATACTTGTGTTGGCATTTCTTGAAAGTCAAGCAGTCCTCCCAGTTATGGTTCACTTTCACCATGCATAAACCCACGTCTCAACAATATGTCATAGGTTGGTTTCTAAATAGCAATAACCACAAAATCTACGATGAACATTTGATCAACAATATTCACTCTTTGTGCAATCAATACTCTCATTTCAATGCCATACTGGTTTGTGCCATACAGTCAAAATTTGGGAGACCACAAAAATGGTGGCCCCAAGTCCTACGTCTTCTCAAGCAATACATTCACACTCGATCCTCCATCAATGATCACCTGCGTCGACTTGTGATTTAGCAACTCAATATGGATCAGTGTTTGCTTCTTCCCAACATCAATCATCAAGAGTGTCAGGTCAATGTACTAATCCTTTGCTACTCTTCGTCTCTCCTTGTCCACACCATTTCTCCAACCATCATGTATAGCTCTAGTATCACACACAGTAAACTAGACACCTTCACTTCAACATATTTATCCAATACTTTCGTTGCCAACTATTGTGTTGACATTCCCTTGTCTTCAGCGGTGATAGGTTCTTTCAATTTCTTCTCGTTATTGAGCTTCTCTTGATTGATATTTTTGCATCTCTTCCTCGATTTGCACATGTGCTTCCTTCCATTTCTCCTTCTCCTCAACAGAGTTCGAGTACTACATTCTCCATGCTTGTGCCCGAGTTACTGCCAAAACATGCTTCTCCTTTTGTGTTTGTTGCTAGTCTTGTTGAGGCTCCTCTATGTCAATAAAATTGACATTTTGCGAGTTACTTGTACATGCCTTTTTCAATCAATTTGCCTTCAGGCTACCAAGTTTGCACCATCTACACATCATTGCATTGTTGTTCCCATTTCCTCTTGTTGGTACATTCGTACAATTGTGTGCAAAGTGTCCCCACTCTTGATATCTTCTGCAATAAATGATTGGCCTTCCATCATAATCATATTGCAATTGACCCTCAGCTGTTGCAGTTTGGATTTCTTGTTGAGATTATCTCCTCCCTTGGCGGTTATTTCGGTACTTGCCACTCGTTGCTCCTTGTCCAATTTTTGAAGTGCTCAATTTTTCTTCTTTTGCTTCCTTTTGCACTGTTAGTGTTTAGTGTCTCACACTTCTCAATTTAAATGAGAAATTGTCAACAACACGACCCACAACTTCACAAATATTGCAATATGCCTTCTTTGGACAATTGACATTGGTGTGCTCTTCTTATTTACAATCAGAACACCAATTATCTTTTTTCTTCTCAGCCTTCATATCGTTTATCATACACTCTAGGTCCTTCCACATGGCCTAAATTGTGGCACTAAGGTCATCATAGTCACACTCTTAATCGCCGTCCCAATCGTGACTCATACTGTGGCAAAACCACTTTCATCTTCTTATATCGTGGCAACAATCTGTCCAAGAACCATCGCTTCTATAGCCCATCTATCGACTTGGCCTCCATCTTGTTGATGAGTTCCTTCAAACGACGATTATATGATTTGATGTTTTCATTCTTCTACTTCATTGAATAGATCTCGCCAATGATCTCTATATCATCACAAAACAGTTTGAACTCCTTGTTGAATTCATTCTTCAGTTTTGTCCAATTCGTGAAGGGTTGATCTCTCTTCAAATGCCAATCAATTGCTACTTGCAATGTTGTTGGGAACAATCTAAGCCATTAATCTTCATTTGTAACTGCATTTGCCTTTCATATTGTTTCACACGTTCCAATATGACATTTGGAATCTTCTCTCCCACCTCCCATAAACTTCAAGCACTTCTACTTGCCAGCAATTATAGCAATGTTTGTCATTGGTTGTTGTTCATCTCCATTCAACAAAAATTCCACTAGCGACTAATCTTCTACAAACAATCTTAGGTCGCTTCCTTGTGCACCTACACTCCGCAATCTCCTTCATGAGTACACAAACGTTTATTTTTGTCTTTCAAGCACACTCTCCCACGGTTGCCTTTGTGCTTGACTCTTGTCCTCTGCACATCTAGGAACTCTCCCCTGCACTTGTGTTGGAGCCACCAATTGCTCCACGTCGTCCTGCTCACAATCCATGTTGGCGCTTCCTTCACAACTTGCTCGAACATTCTCCTTGGCCCGATCTTCATTTGCACGTAGCACCTTCACTTGCATGTCGTCCTTTGTCATTAAGAACAATGTTTTCCACCTTTCATGTCCTTCGTCTAAACTTTCGTCCTCCTAAGGGTTCCACACTTGCTCTACCTCTGGCGCTCGTATCTCCTCGCCAGCAAACTCCGTCAGCACTCCACCATCAACATGCAAGTCTTCCTCGCCAACATGCAAGTTGTCCACATCCATGCTTTGCTTACTATCATTATTGCGCGATCCTCAAACTTTATCTTGTCAATTCTCTCGCCCTTCCATGTCCACGTCTCCCATGTCCTTGTGTCAAGTTATCTATCATCCACGTCTCTCGTCTCCAAGATCCATGTGGTCACTGGTTTGAACTTCAGTTGACAACGACTCCAATGTAGCAAGGCAACGATATTCTATGGTTGAAGGAACAGAGAATGAATGACAAAGTAGGTTAGTGAAGCAACTCAAAAACATGTAGTCTGAGTAACATCTAGATAGTCTTTGGTTCCAATCCAGACAACATGCAACACAATTGTCTTCACCTTTAACGGTCCTACACAACACAGCAAATCAGATGACCTTATCTGCAGTCCAAATGATCTTGATCACACTCTAGACAGCTTGCCTATCAGTCAGACGACCTCAACCTTGCATGGGACGGCCTAGGTCCAAGATCCAAACAGCCCAATACGGTTATCTACAACAAACAAAAATAAGTGGAAACAGTTCGGATCTTCTATCTACAACAATGACAATCAGATACAAACACATGCATAAAGACTACACAATCTGCATGACAATGGCTAAATGGTATTATTATTATCAGCAAGAATATGTGTTCGTATGCCATACAGTTATCTTTGTACTCTCCTATGTGTTCTCTCTTCTATATGCACATTCGTTCGTACATATGCTCAAGTGATTGAGGGGTTTTATTTATACTTGTGGGAGGTAGTTATTCCTCCACCTACCACCCCGATATCTCATCACCTTTTGCATTACATTTGTCATACATTTGTATTTCATTTCATATCTTACTACATGACTCATTAATCATCCATACATTAACTAGTACTTCACAAAACATTACAATGAATTCAAAACTATTACACCAAAATTGCATGTATGTACTTGACTTCCGATGCACTTAATCTATGTACGAGTACGAGGTGGCACATGTGATGGTGCCACATTAGAACTAACGTCTACAATCTATCCTTTAGAGCGAGATGCTCGTTGCTTCTCCATTTCACCAATCTTGACCCGACTTTGTGTCAACAATGATATCAAAATGTAGCATATGGAGGTACACCGGTCATGCAAATATTGATACGATGCAACAGACTACAATACAACTCTACAATAAATAAAGAAAGATACACAATGGAAAGAAGTCATAGATACATCTAAATACGCAACACACAACATGTATTTTCACATTCTAATAATCTACAACATAGTTGAGAAAATCTGCAGAATCCCAATTTGTTTGCCCATTTTTTTGAAAAAATCAGCTTTTTTTTCTCTTTTTTTTTAAAGGCTGCAGCCGATTTAGGCAAGCCCATTTTTCAGCTGTTAATGTTTGAACTTCAAAGTTTAAACCCGAAACCCTCTTTTTAAGTAAATATTGTTGCCTGATAACTATGTATGTAAGCCCATTTTTCAGCTGTTAATGTTTGAAACTTTGAACTTTGAAGTTTAAACCCTAAACCCTAGGGTTTTGGGTTTAGGGTTTTGTTTTTTTTCCTCCTCTTTTTAAGTAAATATTACTGCCTGGTAACTATGTATGCAAGCCCATTTTTCAACTGTTAATGTTTGAATTTGGAACTTTGAACTTGAAGTTTAAACCCTAAACCCTAGTCTAGGCCCTAGGGTTTTGGGTTTAGGGTATTTTTTTTCCTCCTCTTTTTAAGTAAATATTGCTGCCTGATAACTATGTATGCAATCCCATTTTTCAGCTGTCAATGTTTCAATTTTAAACCCTAAACCCTAGCCTTTTGGTTTAAGGTTTAGGTTTTTTTTTCCTTTTTTTCAAGTGATTGTAACTTTGTTGTTACTTGTTTCCATGTGCAAGCATATAAAAAATGAAACCTTTTTTTACTTGTTGTGACTTGTAACGTCGTACCTTTTCATATTATAAGCAATACAAGATGTGTTTTATCACTTTCGTGTGTACTTAAAGCTTGAGCCTTGTATGATGTCTTGACATGAGTTATTGCTTTTATTGCAATATTTGATTTGCATAATGTTAATTCATTGTAATGTGCATGTAAAAGACTTTTTTCAATAAAAAATTTAGCTTTCTTCGGGGTTTTTTTTTTTTTTTGCCGATTTTTAAAAATGCTGATTCTTTGCCGATTCCGATTTTCTCAACTATGATCTACAATACATCATGGTCTGGCCAAACATACAACACACACACGACAGATCTCCATATCAATTACCCCACACACAATAAACATGCCTTGACCAAGATAGATAAGGCTATACATATGGATATCAAAGGAACTAGTAGGCAGTTAATAAATATTAAATACCATACCTACATGCATTCATTAATAATGTCATTTATTTCACCATCATGTAGACAAACTCAACTGCCTAGCAATGCATCCCCATGAGGACAGGGGGGGGGGATGAGGAAACGCATACCTATGGGTATGAAAGAGTGGGAGATGTCCCCCTATGAAATATAGATCATTGAGAAATATCCAAACCATTGAGGAAAACAAATAATGCAATATGAATGTCCATGAAAGGAGTTCAAAGTATATCTTACAACTTTGTTTGGAAGCCAGTGGGAAATACTACTAAAGATCAATTGTTCCAAATGATTAAGTACATTAAGTTAAACAATTTCTCAACTACTATTGAAGCAGGATGGCTGCTTACCACATGAAGGATAAGGCTTCTCTTTGGTGGGACCACCATTGGCAGCTAAGGATCAAAGAGTTGAGTATTTGACTTGAGCACATGTTTTCCAATACTTTAACAAGCAGTACCCTTTGAAGTACCATATGAAACGAAGGTTTTATGAGCAGTGATGGTCAAGGGATATAGGAAGTTCAACAAACTTCTCGTATGTTGACCACCTTAACCATGAGGGCTTAAAGATTAACTGATTTATTGCAAGAACGAACAGGACTTCAGAGTTACAAACCTTGATGGAGGATATTAGATGCAGTGGCAGGAGGTGCAAGAGTCCTAAAACTGGAGGCAGCAATGGACCAAAAGAGGACAGGGTTCAGATCACAACAAGAAGAAGGAATTGCACAAACTCTAAGTTGCAGTCAAGATAACAAGTCTAAGGCAAAAACTAAAGAAAGGTGAACGGGAACCCCCTAAGCAGAGTGCTTAAAGCATGGAGGAAAAAAGTCGCTAGAAGGAATTGACTGAATAGCCAAAACAAAATCAGGTTGTGTTTGTTGTGGATATGAATGCAATATTGGACAACAAGCAAGCAGAATATCAAGCAACAGTGGGATCCTATATCAAGATCAAGGGACAAGGCTTTTTACTGATCTTGCTGCTACTATGATCTGAGCAAAACAGGGGTTGCTCAAATCCTTATTACTAATGGCACCAAGCTTGTGTCAATGCTCAAACAGGGATAATTCTTCCCACTTTTATGTCCAACAGAGTTTTTCATGCAGCAACATAGCACCATAATTCCTTATGGTATCAACGCTGTCATGATGCCAACTTGACATTGGCATCAAGTAGCGCTAAGTCTAGAATATAAGGTGATGCCTACAGCCATCATATAGTGTCAATCCCGGGTGATAGCATCTACAAAGCAGAACTTCTCCAGTGTCTAGCATTAATAATGGAGCTACAATTGGCAACACTACAGCCAATCATCTTGTCACCTGGTGCCAAATCAAGAAGATAGGTCAACAATTATGTCACTTTTCTCCTGAACTACCTTTTGTGTCATTTGAAGAAAAACCTCTTCATTTTCTAATCTGATCTGTAATTGTATTTGGCTCTTGTACATAAGCTGAAGAGTAGCATATTTAGACTCTCTCAGTGCTTCTGGTCTCCTTGATTTCCTTTTTGCTACTACTTTCATTGTAATCTAGTTCAAGACCAAGGACTCAGCACCTTGTAGCCTACATCTATAACTGCCTTCTATTTTGCACTTCATTTACATTTTCATTATCTATAAATAAAGTTTGTTGTCTATTTGCATAATACTTTCTGATTTCCTTCATACGAAGAAGTATGTTGTCTTGTTCTTCTGCCCACCTCTGAAGCATAACTCATCCAGCACCACCAAGTTGGGGAATTGTCCTCCAAGCCACCATCCTGGGTCATGCAGTAACAACCTGCTAACAGCCTTATTTGACCAAACATCATTAAAAACATGTTCAAAACTTATAAGCCTCTACGGAAGACGTGAGTGGAGTGATGATTTCTTTGAATCTATATATCACACAACTTGGTTCCTATGACATTCGACAGGATTTCTGTATAATCTGCACATAGCTAGGATGGACAACATGTTAGAAAGTCAATCTAAACTTCCAAAAATGTTTGACCTATAGAGGGCCTACAACATTTCTAGGATGTCCTAGACTTGAGTCTTAGCTGGTTCTTACTTTTCAACATGATATCAGAGATAGTCTATGTGTTCCCAAGTCATTTATACTGCCCCACATGTGGCTTGAAGAGGGAAAGGAGCACTTGCAATATAAATCCATACAAGAAAATAACAAACAATAGAAAGCGGCAGCTCAGTGGGGAAGTGCCTGGAGCATTGCTTGGAGGAGGTTCTATGTTTGACACCTGGCTGGTCCATGCTTTTCAACACTACATGGACTATCACCACAATTGAATGGAATGTGGTACTGGTTAAAAAGACCTAGAGATGATGAGAGGAATTATCCATTGTCTTTCTCAGACAGATTTCTGTTGTGCAATTCAAAGGATATCCTTAAGAAAGACATTGTATGCAGTCTATGAGCTTGCCACATATCAAACAGAAAGACCAATTATAGAAAATTATCTATTATTAAGGGAAGATGACAAATCATGATTACCGCTAACAAGGCAGTTGTAATTCAGAATTCCCCCAGTGCTAGGCAAAGAGTTGATTGCCTAGGCACATTTTATCTGACTAGCCTGAAACTTGCAGAATGAAAAATAAACTCAAGAACCTGTGGCTGAAGACTTTGTTCAGCTTAGTACTTGAGATGCATATCTTGTTTTTGTTAGGGAGGACAATGATGTTCATGTAACTATGCATCAATAATAGATAACTAAATAATGCTAAAATGGACATAGATATCTTTGCCTAGGATAGATGTATCATTTGATCAGTTGAAGTTCTTGAAGATATGATATGGACATTACTTGTTGGTGCCGTTTGGGTTGAAGAATGCAACTAGAATATTTACAAATTAATAAGTAGAACCTTTTGAGCATGCCTAGATAAGTTGCTATTGGTATTTTTGCATGATATATGCATGTTTTTGAAAAGTTAAGGAACAGCATAACTAGCATCTCTGATATGTGTTGCAGTTGTTAAGTGAGCAAAGGCTATATGTGAAGCTAAGCATACTTTATACGAGGATGAAGTTGAATACTTCAAATCCATAATGTTTGAAGCAATTTCAGTTGTTGGTCGTCATAAAATTCATGCAATTAGAGAATAATAGATGCCCAAGAACAAAAAGGAAATGAAAACCTTCATAGGCCTAGAGGGCTATTGTTAGATACTTGTAAGTGCCAGATTTCTCAGTTGATAACCAACTTACAGAACAAAGGGAAGAAATTCAAATAGCCACAACACTGTGAAAAATATTTTCAGAACTGAGGAGCAGGTTGATTACACACAAATTGTAAGTTTTTCAAATATGTAGCAATGCTTGTTTTTAAAGATTAGATGGACTAGTAATGTGGGGCAGAAAAAATGTAGCAAATGAGTCCCAGTAGCTATATACTTATGAAATGATTTACCTGACTAATGACTTGAAATTTTCAATAATTCTGCAGATTGACATGATTGCTTAGGAGAAAATGATGAACAGGCAGATCATCAAATTCCCTAGTACCTCTTCTTCCAACCAAACTTGGATGCACAACAGCAAAGATAGATGTAGTTTTTTAGGGAATAGTACATGCATTGAGTGGGCACAAACTTTTTGCTTCAATCATGTTGCAAAAGCCTTTGTGTGAATAATTTTAAAAGAACTGAACTACGACATGCAGCATGAAGGAAAGATTCATATACCATAATTATAGTGGTTGAGAGAGTTAATATGTACAAGGTAAATGGTCTACCTATGCAGGGAATCCAGGAATCAAAAAAATGGTTATGGCCTAAAAAGGATTTCAATTGGCCATGGATGAAAGAGTATGTCAATTACCTTGGGTTTGAAGTCATAGACAGATTGGCAAGACACATGATTTATCATGATCTTGATCAAAGGGTCGAAACACATAGAGGTAAACAATTGAACTAATAATATACGGTAAAACAAAAACTTTCCCTTGTTTAAGCAAATACATTCCCTTGCTCACACAAGGGAGTCTCATATGCCCAGGAGGCATGCTGGCTTGGGTGTGACCTAAAAAGCTACCTTACCATTATCTGTATTTGTGGCCAAATATCGAAGTTGTAAGAAGGTAAACAAAAAGCATGATCGCCCAGCAGCCTTTGTTGCAACCACATGACATTCTACAATAAAAGTGACAAGAAATCTCACTTGATTGCATAGTCGAATTGCCAAAGACAATTGACAAGTATGACAGCACATTGGTTATCATAAATAAATTAACAAAATAAACTGATATCATACAAGATAGCCAAATAGATAGTGAAACCACAATCACAGAGGTCTTAGTAAAAGGGATCTTCAAATTCGATGAAATTCCCCAAAAGATTACAAACTGGGATCTCAGATTCACCTCGGACTTCTGGAAGGAGCTTTTACAAATACTTGGAACAAAGCTGAATTACAGATTACAATACAGCTTGTCATTCAAAGACCAATAGCCCGATGAATAGAATGCACTAGATACATGAAGACATCCAGGGAATATGTGGTAGAGCATCCAACCAAATGGATTATTTATTTGTATTGGTTTGAATTTCCTTACTCTAATGGATGTAAAATTTCTCTTGGTGGGAAGCCATTTGAAACATTCTATAGAAACTTATGTAATACACCACGAAGTTGAGACAACCTAGTCAACAGGATCGTCTTTGGACAAAATATCTCAATGACATGGACAACCAGACCATAAGATTCAAAAGAACCTAACGGAATTAACAGGGATCATCAGAAAAGTTCTGCAAATTTGCACTACCCAAGCATGAATCCAAGAAAGTGGAAAATATTTTCACCTATATTGAGAAGATAGCCATGCTGTTACCATTTTTTTTAAAATGGTTATATAAGACTGAAATGGGCCCACAACCCATATTACATTGTGACCACACAGTGGTATAACAACAGCTTGGTAATCATGCATGTATCGCTTGGAAATATTCAAAGCCAGGTCTCCTCCTTGAAAGTCGAGGAATTTAACCTGTTGAGCTCATGCCATTTGATCATGCTGGGTACCATATTACCATCAACTCTTTTGAAAGTTTTCGGCAACTTGCAGCTATAACATATATCATCTGTGCCTCCTAATAATAGTAGGCTTTATCATGTCTCTTTGCTTAAGAGAGGTGTTTTATGAATCCTCTAAAATGGTTGATCAATCTACTATACAGGTAGAATTGACAAGGTAAGCCTTGGGAAGTAGCTGTTTCAAGAGTTATGCCATATAATAAAATCATATGCACCATTGTTGAGAAAATCGGCAGAATCGTGATTTCGTGGCAATTCTTTGAAATGTCAATTCCAATGGCAAAGAATCGCCAAGCCGGCAATTATTTGCTGATTTTTTTAAAAAATCAGAATCGCCAATTTTTTAAAAAAATAGGAAAAAAATCGGAAAAAGCCGCACGCGTAGCGGCGACGGCCGATTTAAGGGAAAGTTTTTTTTTGGGGTAGATGTGCTCAAACATACTCGATTATTTAGGGTCAGCATATATATTATTTTCAGAATGCTGGGTAAGCCAATTTTTAGGTTAAAAAGGAATGATGTACATTTAGTATATATACTAGATTGACCTCCACTATCCTGCATATACTTCGAATCCTTTGCAGTTGATAAAAAAATCATTTTGGAGGGTCAAATTTGACTAACTGTGCTAAATGTTCTCTAGGATTGATGTCTTTTCCAATAGCGAACAAAATTACTGCGCTGAGAAATTGCTTCAGGCATACAGAGAAGCTGATGTTGAAGAAATTAAGCATATAGCTAAATCAAGCAGTGCCATCTCTGGTCTTGATCACATGGTATGCCTTTTGCTTTTCCTTGAAATATGTGATGAATAATCCCAAGACTATAGCCAAATCACAGTGAGTCCAAGCAGTACTGAAAACGTGTGCTATTCCTTTTTGGAATTTATATTTTTATTTGGTTTCTGACATTGTTTGACAACATTAAGACTGCACTTCTAATATTGGCTGACAACACTGTGATATCACATCTAACACTGCTGACAACTGGACACACTTCAACTGGTGATATCTTTTCAGATAATTGACTCCAAAGGACTGACACCCATTCATTTGAAGTTGTGATCAGCTCCAAATGATAAAATGCAAGTCAAATCAAACTATGCTGTTTAAAGACAATAGTTAGGTAGTTGTACCACAAATGCTAACTCTAGGGTTTATAAGGTGTGTTTTAATTGTTTCCATTTAATTTGCCAACAATTAAGCACACAAATTCTACAGGCAGACAGTTTTACAATCGTCTTAAGCTATTCCAGCCATTTTTGGTTTCCTAATGTATCTTACACAAACAATGATTATAATCAATGTTTTCCTATTTTCTCAAAGTGTTTGGATAATTAAAGGACAAACAGAAAAAACATGATTTGGTTGCAGTTATCTGATGTTACGCAGTTGGAGGTGTACTTAGAAAGCTAATTCTGATTTTTCAAACTTTTTTTTTATTTATTAAAGTTTTGTCTTTTGTAATTTGTGCAAATAGACTTAATCTATGTCTGACTGATTCACATATTGTGAGATTTTTGGAGCAACATTTGGTTTTGTACCCTGTACTTGACAATGCATATAAATGGATTTTCTGTATATGGATGAACTGTGTAAATTTGACCTTTGTCTTAAAAGCATCAATGATACCTTACAAAACTGGATGCTTAATCTAGACAGCTTCCTGTAGGGGTTGGAGTTGAATTGACAAAAACAAATTATGGTGCTTGAAATGTGAAATACAACACGTTAATTATATTACTGATGGCAATTCAGAACTTGAATCTAATTTAATATTAATAGTGTGATCAGAGGGGGACAGGTAGCTTTGTATTCTTCATTGTAGTGGAGCTCATAATGTTCATTAAGTTGATCAAATTTTGGATTCAACGGATAGGTGGAAACCTAGCACATTTAGTTTTGAGTTTTGACACATTTTGAAATTTGGACCTTTTCATATTATAAGCAATACAAGATGTGTTTTGTCACTTTCATATGTAGTTAAACTAATGCTTTTATTGCAATTTTTTTTTTGTATAATGTTAACTCATTGTAATATGCATGAAAAAAACTTTTTTTCAATGAAAATTTGCATTTTCTTCGGGTTTTTTTTTTGCTGATTCAAATTTTCTCAAATATGATATGCACCACTTTTTGCAATAGAATAAGAGTTCTGGAGACTGGAGACTACAATAAGACATAGAGGCAGCAGTGATCATCTATCATGAAGACAATACATTGACTTATGTCATATGCCAATAAAGGCATTTATTTCTTGAATGCCATGAAGGCAAATTTTAAAGTCTTGTCATAGAGACAAATATATGTTTAGATACACATTTTAGATCAAAGTGTTAGAGATAAACACACTATGTTGAATTTTAATCAGTGAATGAAAAATGCAAAATTGTGCCAAACAAATCATTGACATGGAATACTACGATACCAACTTACCAATAGATATCTAAGAAATCACAGGGCCAAGAAGGATTAAATGCACAAATGGAAGTCCCATGAAAATTACAGATCATGAAGACTAATCTAATTTGAGGATAGATAAGTAGGGGCTTTTTGTACAGGAATGCACAGCTTCTTGTTCTCTTTGGATTGGCAAAACAAAACAATATGAAAAATTCCTATTTCCAAAAAGCTGGGAATGCGAGAAAGAAAAACTGAACATGCGAAGTTCCACAGATTTTAAGGATGCAAGATCCACAATGCTGCGTGATAATGAATTGTAGAAATGCAGGTGATGTGACCCTGCAATTAAATGAAGATAGCAAAAAGCACAACTGAGGAGCAAATAGCAGAAGATAGATGCCAAAGCTGATGATGTACACTCTTCATTAGTAAGGTAAAAATAGACGTAGATGTACAAAAATGGGTTTGAATGGTTGCAAACTGCATTTGATTGGGCATGCATAGACATCCAATTAGTCTTAAACTTAAATGTAGTTAGTGAACTGTGCATGTCCATGGATATCTCATTTAGTCTAACTGAGATGAACTGGACATGCAAAGTACAATTCATGCAGACTAAGACTTTCTTGTTTACAATTATAAATGTACAAAATGGAATTTAAATTGTGAAGATAATTACGAGGACGGAAATAATTGCAAGAATGGAGGCCATTATAAATCTCATCATTTCCTACTTTCCTAGTGGAAGGTGTCCCCAACTACTAGAGTGAGGAAACTTCACAGCAAGAGCTGACCCAGAGAACCACTTGGCTTGTTCGGCAAAGTGCCTTTGCAACCCACCAATTAAGTAGCAGCACGTATTTTGCAGTTAGTGCAAATTCGAATATCAAGCATCAAGCAAAATATCATCCATGAAGGGTGCCTTAAAAAAAAAATTGAAATTAAAATCTAGAATAGGATCTTTAAGACAACAGAGACCTCCTTGAGCGACATAGCTCAGTAATGCTATGGCTGGATCATGTTGACAACATCATGAATGTCAAGTTTAGCTATCAGATTCAAACAAACAGTAACAGTATCATTTTGCAGCCAGTAGGTTTTCTGTAAGTTCTCAAAAACAGCCTTACAATCATATTGATAGGGGCACAAGGTAGCAAACTACAACAATTCAAAGGAGTGACATTGCATAAGACTAGTGATGACAAGTGTCAGTTGCCCCCCCTTGACCCATCCCAAACGATACTAACATGGATGCCCTGTGGTTACAAAAGGAAGAACATCCACCACCTTTAGTCAAATCGGGTTCTTTTGACAACCATTATCAAGGATCAACTCGACCAATTTGTTCTTGATTTGACAAGTACATAACTTCCCAATTATTTGATTAGAAGTATTAGGATCAAACACCTCAGTTGTCAAATTTTCATGATGTAGTTACAACTATGGCTCAGTTAGGAGGGCCTTTGCCTTCTTTGGTTTCAATCAATGACATTGTCCATTAGCATGTCTAATGTCCTTATAAGCACAAAATTTATTCTTCCCATTGACAAAATGCTTAATAGATTCACCTTGGGCAGAATTCACATTCTTGGATGGGTTGAAAAAATTTGACAAAATAGTCAAGGTAGATATCTCTTTGAAGATGCAAGAGAATGATTGGTCTTCTTACTTTGTTGCCTAGCTTCCACCTTTCAAGCAAGCTGATAAGCATGCTCTAAGGAATTATTGGCGATAAGCTCATCTTCTCCCAAAGATGAAGAAACAATCCAAACTGATACAAAGGATGTTGTCAAGTTCAACCATGTCCAACGTGATAGAGAGCCAGTTGAACTCTTCAATGTAATGCTCGAGTGATTGGCCACATTTTTTATGAAGATGAAGCCAAGCAACCAATAGCTCCTCTGCATGCCCAAGGGCATAATATCGTGCTCTAGGAAGTTGTTTTGAAATCTTTCGTTGCTTTGTTGGTTGTAGAAACTTAACATGAGACTAACACCAACTAAAGGCTCAATCATCCATATGGACCTCAGCTACCATGATCTTTTGTGCCTCCATGAACTTTTGTTGTCCTGAAATATGCCTCCAGACTGCAGATACAAGCATCCACTTTATTCTCATCAACAATGTCATCGAAATGAGGAATGAGTATCGTAGTGTCCGACTTGAATGCAAGTTGAGCAATCAGAATAGTCATGGGGTGTTCCGTTTGATCCATCAGTCTCATTTTGTTGCTCTCATTGATCATTCAACAGGGCAAAAACTGAATCAATTTGAAGCTTTGGGTGGAACTATCTGTACTAGCTATAGCAAGCTTTGCTTCTTGTATTTTTTTTTTTCCTTTTTCTTTTTTCTTTTCTTAACTAATAAGAAAAAAAATGCACTACGATGAAAAGCAGGAAAGGTAATGTACAAGAAACACACAGACGAAATGTCCTGTACTTATCTCAATTGCTTTGAGCAGGAAGGGATTGACTACAAGAGTGTTGCTGCTTAAGTGCCAAATCTGGAACAGCAAAGCAAACAGCTTTTCAAAATGGCACACCAAAATCTGCATGGTGAAGACCAGCAAAAGGTGAATGCTGGTGTGCGGAGGAGGGAAACAACAGCTCTGCCAAAAGTGCATAATATTTTCTACTATTATAAACTGCGTTACAGGCTGACAGAAAATGTGAGGGATATAACCTAACCAACTTGAGGCTTAGCAAAATGGTACTCAGCAAAGATGGGTGTCAGGTGATCAAGAAAATATTTGGAAACTTCAGTAAAGCTCTGATATTAAATGATATGATGCTGCAGTAAAATGAATATAGCAGAAAGCACAAACAGATAAGAAAATAGCAGAAAGCAAAAACTAATGAGCAAATAAGAGAAGATAGCTGCCAAAACTGATGATGTACACTCACCATCAGTGAGGTATAAACAATTTAACAGAGATGAGGTTGAATGGTTGCAAAATGCAAACTGCCAGAGTAGTGGGCATAGTGGATTCCTTGAATTTATCAAAAATGCCTGAATGTTGGCTATTTTCTATTCTACATGAACAAATTCAGCAAACATAGTTTGAACAAATATCAATCAACAGAAAATGATTTTAAATAAAAGAAATTAAATAACAATAATAATTAAACCTAAAGCTTATCCCATTTGTGTAATTTGGTCCCGCATTTAATGGACTCTCTCTTACATCTATTAAAGCTAAAGATTGACACAAAAAAACATAGGGAAAAAATTAACATGTTCTGAAAAGGGAAAAACTATCTTAAAACAACTAATTTATCGAGACATGAACAAGTGATCCTCATTCATGTATGAAATGTGAAATTCCTTATACATATTTATATTCATACTTATTTTAGACATTTAAATTAATAAAAATATTTATTTCTATTTTCCGCACTTCATGATGAACTTTATTTCCAAATGACTATTTTTTTCAATTTTTATCCTTGTCAAAATAAAACCCAAACCTGAACCTAGTAACTTGGGAAGTCGGCATGCATTAACACCTCAATTAGTGAAATCCTTGTAATTGAGAATTTGAGACCATTGTATAAAATATATCTAGAGCCATACGAGCAACAACTCTAACTCACATGCACATTCAGATTGGATATCCAGCCACGGTATTTTACCATATGAGCAGCAGAGACTGTTATCGGCTGGGATGCAAAAGGATAATTTAATGCTAAAATTGGGGGAATGAAATTTCTCAGATAAGCCTAACAAGTCTCAATATACCCACATGCAGAGAGATGACCATCATGCTGTTACTTGAAGATCTGGTCACAGAGGAAAGACTGTCTACATAGTGACATTACAGTATTGAGATGATATTTGGATGATGATATATTGCAGTTAAAATTAAACAGAAGAATGCACTAACTGAAATGCAAATACCCAAAAATGCAAAGAAGATGGCTACCAAACTTGATGATATACAGTGTACACTCTTCATAAGTAAGGTATAAATAAGCTTACATAGGAGAAGTTGAATGGTTGCAAAACTACCCTTGAACTAGGCATGCATAGACACATCAACTAGTCTAAGTTTACATCTGCTTAATGATGTGTACAGGTGCATGTACACCCCAATCTCCAATTCAGATGAATTGGACATACAAACTAAGACTTTAGCTGGTAACTAAGATGAACTAAGACATGCAAACTAGGACTCTAGTTTCTAACTAAGATAATAACAAGGATGAAGGAGAGGATTAAGGATAGAGACTATTATGAATCTCATCATTTCTTCCCTGCTTAGTGAAATTTGTCCCTAACTTCTCTAGTAGATGAGGAAACTTTGCAGTAAGAGCTGACTCAGACAACCACTTAGCTTGCAGTGGCAAAGTGTCTTTGCAACCCACCAAGTAATAGTGGTGTGCTTCTTCTAGTTGGTGGAAATCCAAACATCAAGCAAAGTAGCATCCACCCAGGGTTGTTGAAAACTGGAATCAGATCATAATGAGTGACAAAAACTTCCTCTGAATGACATGGTTGTGAAATTGTTGCTTGTTCAAGGGAAGCCAAATATGGTCACCAAGTTGAAAAGAATGAGGTACTCAAAGTCCATAATGAAGTGCATTGAATGTGGTTTGTGAATGCAAAAGAATATTTTGAACTTTGGCATAAAGCTTAGCCAAATTGTGTACAAAAGAAGCAGCTTTGTCTTGCTCCTATTGTGGAATGAATGTGAAGCTGGAAGAGCTATTGGAATAGAGGCCAAAGTTACCACATACGAAGGTTCAGTTTGGTTCAAAAAAGTTTAAAAATTTAATAATTAGTACTATATATATTATAAATAAATAAAATATATAATAATTTATATACATAATTAAAAAAGTATTGAGGGAGATACGACCCTATGAAGTCAGTCATCCAGGACAAGAATAGTGAGGATTTTTCAAATCGCAAAATTACAGATATCTCTATCAGTCAAGGTAAGCAAATCAGTTGCAGTTTAATTTGTTTTTGAAGAAAATTTATAGAATTATTTGTTGATAGCAAGGAATAGAGGAGATTTGAAATTTTTTGAAAAAACCTAGTTTTTTTTTTCCAAAAACCCTAGCTGCTTTAGGAAATTTTTTGGGTTGAGATCATGGAGTTACCAGTTTTCACTGGAAAGGATGACATTGATGCTCGAGAATGGTGGATGAAGTTTAGATCTCTATATTCTAGTGACCATTTCTGGCAAATTCAACTTATGAAAATTTTAAGAGAGGAAGCTTATGTTTGGTGGAAAAGTGTTAAAAAGGAAAGGAATTATAATTTCACTTGGGACAAAATGGAGCATGCATTCTTGAGTCAGTGGGACCCATATAAAAAGATAGCTAGTTTGAAGGTCACCATCAAAGGATATGAAGAAGAAATAAAAAGGTTTCAGAGAGAACTGAAAGAAATGAATAAAGAGAATATAACCGAAGAAAAAAATACAGATGACAATGTGCAAGTTCATGGTTGCATTCAAAAGGAAAAGCTTAAGAAGCAAGGATCTAAGGAGAAGCAAGAAGCAGTTATGATAGGGGAACAAGTTGAAGAACCAACAGAAGACTCAAAAGTTGAATTTACAGTAGCAGCAGCAATAAAGTCCATGGAAGAAGCAGCAACAAAGTCCAAGGAAACCCTGTCAGAAGTGCACAAGGACACACCAAAAGAAGGGCATAAGAGAGAAGATTGTGAAGAAGAATTTAAAATAAAGAAACAAATTGTTGAAGAATCAAAGAAAACAGAATGTCAGGTTAAGGTTGCAGCATATCGGCACCCACACCACCCTGAGCGGCAACAATCTTGGAGGCATGGCTCAAGGCATCAAGTATGGCAGTGTTTGGCAGAAAAAGCATAGTGGTTCTAGATTTCAAAGGGGTGCAATAGCATCAAGGAACAATAGGACCAATTATTCAAAATATCAAAGCAGAGCAGCAGAAGCATGGAGCCAACAGAGCAGTTATGGATATGTCAAGAAGAAGGATGCTGGATATTTGTATTTACAAAGAAAATTGAAGACCCAGAAAATGAATATCAAGAATTCAAACTTTTTTTTGAAAAAAGATGTAGGTATCTAGCTATAGCATCTCAATTGAGATGAGAATTGAAAATGTTTGTAAACTCTCAAGTTCTATAGGAGTAACCCAGGTGTTGTAGGTGAGTTGGAGAGGAGAGGGCAATCCTCCAAGGGAGGTCCCAGGTTCGAATCTCCACCCTACCAAAAAGTTGAATTGGGTACCCAAAATCCAATTGATAATGTTAGTGCGGGCAGGGCCGGGCACGACTCCCGGGTGACTTTGACGGTGTAGAATCCCCTGGTCGTGGTCTCTCAGACCAAGGCAGCCCCACAAGGGGTTTTTCGCTTTTAAAAAAAAAAAAAAAAAGTTCTATAGGAGAGAGTTGTGATTTGAAAAGGTTAGAGGCCTAAGTACAAACCTTTTTTCTCAAGCAAAAAAAAATATACATAATAAAAAAATAAAATTTATTATAATATAAAATTTATTTAAAATGTAATTATTAATATATTTAAATTCAGGATCAAATGGCATTCCCTGGACTTTCAAAGAGAAGACCCAGGTTTGAATCTTGCCAAGCTATACATGCATAATAGCCATGTTGTTATAACACCATTGTATGGTCATGACATAATATGGTTAGAACCAATTTCAATCCCATATAACCAATTAGAAAATATATATATATATATATATATATATATATATATATATAGATAGATAGATAGATAGATAGATATAGATATAAATTCTTTTTTAAGGGACCTTATATTCCTCAATTATATTTATGAATGCTTAAAACTTAAATTGTTAATTAAATTAATTAAAATATATAATATTTTTATTTACTTTACTAAAATAGTCTTAAATGTAAAAACAAAATTATTAAATTAATTAATTAAAAAGACTTTTACATACTCCTATTTCTTCTAATGTAAGAGCCTAAGGCTAGGTGACAAGTGCAATGACAAAGTGAAGGTGGAAAATAAAACAAAAGTATAAAAGCCAAAAGACTGAGTGAAGATAGTGAAATAAAAAACAACAGAAAGATATTGAAGGCTCCCTCTAGTCTCTCAAACATTGTCCAGGACAGTGGCTGGGATGTCTGCCAGAAAACCCAACCTTAATTTCTTAAGGGTTTTCTCTTAGCTTTTGCAGCTCTCAGTTTTATGTCCAAGATAAAAGAAGGTGATCCATCCCCAGTATTGATAGCAGGGTGCCCGTATAATTCCATTGAATCAATGGTGGACACAACATATTCTTTGTTCACAACTGCCTTGGCATCTCGTAGCAAATTTATAGCAAAAAAGAGGTTGCTGCTTATTAAATGTTCCGCTCTTGTCTTTGCACACGCCAAGCTAACTGCATTTCTGTAGTGACCTACAGGAAGGGGAGGTTGTAGTCGACTCCAAATATCCCATAGGATACACGAGTCTTACTTCTTCTATCCCTAGAATTCATAGGGCCATTGTTCTCAAACGCCACAAATACGTCGCCATCAAGCATAGGGTATTTCTTTACTTCCTAAACCAAAGGATTTACATGGCATTTTTTTTTTTTATTATGATTTTAAAATATATTAGAAAACAACTGAACTGCCCCAAACCAGTTTGGTCTAGCCAGAAAAGTCCGAACAAGACTGAACCTGGTAACTATGATAGGGACCAAGGTTAAAAGCCATCAAAGAATGAATGTCCTCCCTTCTTAAGAATTGCACCAATCACATGGGAAGAAGCATTTGTTTCAAGGTGGAATGGTTGTAGTCAAGTGGATCAAGCAAAAGAGTATCTTCTTGAAGGATACAAAGAGTAAGAAATTTGTGCAAATTGAGTTGTTTAATTGCAGCTCCACCAGACAACAAAGGCTTAACAGAAGAAGAAGAAGTGAATCTACACACATTAACATCCTTCTGCAACTAGTAGATCTTGTGAAAGTGGTCAAAAAAAGTCTGACAATCATATTGATACGGTGCTCCAAGTAACAAAACCAACCAATTCAATGGAGTGATTGCACATCAATGTGTCTTGGAATCGATCAATAGAAAATGTCATAGAACACTGGTAAGTGAGAAGGGTAGGCTGCCCTCCCTTCTTGACCCATCCCAAAAGGTATGGGCATGTATGATTTATAGTTGGCAAACAAAGACCATCCACCAATTTGTGTGAAATCAGGTTCTTTTGACTGCCATTATCAAGGATCAACTCCACGAATGTGTCCTTGATTTGTTTGCATCATAATTATTGACCATGAGAACAAGCTAAAAATTACAAGTGTTGCAATTGATTATCTCAATCGTTGAATCTATCTATGACTTAGCTAAAAAGGTCTTGGCCTTGTTTGATTTCAAGACATTGCATTCTTTTGTAGAATATCCGACATGCTTATCATAAGCACAAACATTCTTCTTCCCATGGCCAAAACCCTTAGTGAAGCTACCTTGAGAAGAATTTACATGCTCGAATATGGTGACAGGGTTTGAGGAGTTGGCTAGGGTAGAAGTGCTCTTTTGATGAGATGCAAAAGAATCATCAGTGTTTTTTTTTGTTGCCTAGCTTCCACCTTTAGGGCAAGTTGGTGATAGGCTCTAGCTGCTCTCAAAGATTTGAAAAACAATTAGAAGACAAATTTAAAGCAAAGGACGTTATCAAGTTCAATGACATCCAACTTGATAAAGATTCGATTGAACCACTCAACTGACTGGCCAGACTTTTAATGAATATGAAGCCAAACAGCCAATATCTCCTCTACATATCCAAGGATATAAAAGCACATCCACATGATTGTTTTAAACTCTTTCCACATATCAAATTCTGGCTGCTTTGTCGCTTGTAAAAGATTGACAAGGGACCGCCACCAAGCGAGGGTTTGATTGTCCATAGGAATCAGCAACCGCGATTTTTTTTGTGCCTCCATGAATGCTAGTTACATCTTGAATTACAACTCCACACTACAAATCCAGGCATCTACTCGTCCCCATAAATTGTGCCACCAAAATGAGGAATGGAAATCTTGGCCTCCAACTTAAATGCAGGTTGCACAATTGGAATGGCCCAAGAAGTAGAACAGCAGATTGTTGGCCCATGAGACGTTGGAACATATTTGCCATTTCATCCATTTGTTTTAGCTGAAAATCATTCTATTGCTACTGTTGATCATTCAGCTCTTGGGTCAGAAACTGAATCAAGTTTAACGTTGTTGTAGAGTTTCCTATACCAGCCATCACAAATATTTTTTTCCCTTCCTCTTTTGGAGGGGGTTCTTGTTGGGGGATAAGGCAGGAGAAGATAACAAGGAAAAGTTATTTCACAACCAAGGGAAGAAAAAGGAATGACTCCTCAAAAACAGTAATTTGAAGGAAAAAAATGGAAGAAAAGAAAATGTCCTGTGCTTGGTTCATTTGCTTTGAGTGGCAAGCAAACAATGTTTCCATTGTAGGTGCCAAGTCCAGAATAGGAAACTGAACAGCTGCTCAAAATGGTGTAAAGGAATGCATCCAGAATAATTTTTTCAGCAAAGAATTCCAGCAAAAAGGAGAATGCTGGTTTTTAAGATAAAGAGAAACACCAGGTTGGGGCAGCAAATGCAGAAGCAGCAAGTGCACAACAGGCTGACAGCATGGCAAAAAGGCAAGGTGCCACAACCAAGCTCAACTTAAGGTTGATGAAAATCATATACAGAGAGAATGGATCCCAACCAATCAAGAAAGTCTATTGGAAACCCCAATGAAGCTCTGACACCAAATGGTATGAACCTGCGGTACTATTATAACAAAAGAAGGCACCAACTGGAATTCAAATAGCAGCAAACACAGAGGAGCAAATAAGAGTAAGATAGCCACTAAATTTGATAAATGTACACTCTTTGAAAGTGAGATATAAACAGATTCACAAAGGTGACTTGGCTGATTGAAAACTGCCCTTGAACCCCACATGCATAGACACCTCAATTAGTCCAACTTATATACGGCAGTTAGTAATCTGTACAGGTGCATGTACACCTCATTCAGTCCAACTAAGATGAATTTCACATGCAAATTAAGACTTTGCACCTCATTCAGTCCAACTGAGATGAACTGGACATGCAAACTAAGACTCTAGCTAGTAACTGAGATGAACATGCAAACTAGGACTCTAGATTCCAACTAAGACAGTTACAAGTATCAAGGAGTTGATTGAGAATAAAGACCATTATAAATCTCATCAGATGAGATTCTGCATGATCAAGTTCTACAAAACAGACTGCTGAGAATGCATACTGTTGCAGAGACATAAAACATTATCTGACCTACGCTAGAGGATCCTTCAAAATAATCTACACCTTTTCTAAGAATTGTGCGGGACCATAAAACAATGTCTGCACTGCAGAGGTAGAGCATGCACCTGTGGATACATGTGTAAGTACTATAATGGGATTTTGAATTTTTCTGTTAGAGACTTACTATAATGTGATATCGAGTTTTTCTGTTAAAGATTTAAATATAAGATGCTGTTTCTGGTATAGCTCAGCTTGCATTCGAGAAATTACACTGGTTTCTGTATAGACAACAGCGTCTTGTACTCTTAACTGCAGGCATTCACTATGGAGTACCAAAACAGATTTATGATAGACTTTGTCATGGTAATCATTGCTGTTCAGAATTTTATAAAAGACTTTAGTATCGTGTTTTAACTGCATCACTAACTACATTGGTATCTTGGTAACTTGCTTGAAGATGGCAGTCTTGTGGACAAGTTAAGACAACACTTAGACAGTAAATCTGAGCCATATTAGTGGTGTGCTCAAATTGTCATTGTGCTCTGATGAAAATGTTATATGCCATGCCCATCATTTTTACTGAAGTAAACTTGCAAAAATATCAATGAAGAGTCCCTGTCTCTGCTTATCTCAATTATGTGCATACTTGCTGTAATAGACTTATGCTGCTAAGCACTTAGGTACTTGATTCCCAATCTAGGCACTTGATTAATATGGCGGGGATTGGTTTGGTGGATTGCCAGTTCTGACAAGAGCATGAAAGTGAAATTCCTTTTAAGTTGTTTTGGTATTATTGCACTGTTTGGCATTATTGAATTTCATTTCTACTAACCAAAGTAAATTCAACAGAACAAAAGCTCGATAAGTGGACAAAAAGAGCTATAAAATTGTCAGAACTTATATTATAGAAAGCATATGCACTTAAAAAAATTTAAAAAAATTGATCATTTACAGTTTTTTGGCACTGTTCTCTGTACGACTTATTTAGGGAATCTAAAAGTTCCTCCATTCTTGTTACCATCTACTATCTTTAGCTAAATGAATAAATAGTCTTCACAAATCAAATTCCAGTGTATATGAGCTTCCAAAGGCTTCACCTACAACCTGAGATACTCTAACTAAATGCACAACAGAATGTACAGCAAATATAGAAAGGAATTTAAATTTTTTTATTTAAACATAAAGAATTTAAATTTATTTATTCAAAGATGAGGGAGGGATTTAGAGTTATTTATTTATAAAAATCGGCTTGTGTAGATCTTTTTTGTGCTGCCTTCAAATCCAAAAGGTGAAAAAGGAAACATAACCCTTAAAACAGTTTAACAAAAACACACAACCACGTTCTTTGCATTGCATCCAATATTTTCTTCTCATTGAACTCTTAAGATTTGCATCAAAAATATTCCAAATTTATGGCCAAAGCAAGATTTTTATATCAAAAAGTACTCTTTTTGTAGAAAAATAATATTGGGAACAAAACTTCAGACTGATACAACAATTAGCAATTTCTATGATCCCATACCTATTTGGCCTTGAAAGACAGATGCAGCTGGACATATGGGCTGCCTGCCTCATCTCGAACAATAACCATTCATTCATTTAACAAAATAACCAAAATTAAATTAAGAAATAAAAAGAAGAGAATATGCCCCCTTCTTGCCAAGGGTCTAAAGTTGTCCCAAACAAGTTGCACACAGATGGATGGGCCTCCCTTCAAATCCTGGAATGACAAGAAAAAGTGGGCGCATTTGATTCAATCTCAATATCATACAGAGAAAAAATATTTTAATAAATAAATAAAACTTGGGTTTCCTCGTCCCAACAACTCGAAATTGAAAAGCGCCGTTAAAATGTCTGATATTGAAAGGTAAATAAAATGCGAAGGATTTTCAGCAGATGAGATGAGATGAGACGAGACGAGATGGAGATGCATTTCATTTACATTCGACGCCGGCTTCTGCTGCTCGCCTCGGCTTGCTTTTGCGCCTGCTTCCATTCCTTGCCATCGCCATCGCCATCGCATTTGGCTTCGTGTCTTCAAGTTCATCCTTACCAGATCTGCCTGCTACTGCTATTGTTACTGCTATCCCATTCTTATCAGATCCCAACTCCAAGTTTTCTGTGCTCTGGGCGTGGGCATGGGCATGGGCATGCCTCTTTCTCTTCTTCCCATTCTCTGTTCCTGTCAGAGGAGGCTTGTTTTCCTTGGGTGGCTTTATTTCCTCCTCCTCATCCCCTTCTTCAACATTCTCCACCTCTTCCTCAGCGACATCATCCTTAGCTGCCCCTTTCTGGGGGCGCCCTCTTCTCCTGTAAGCAGGAATGGAATCCTCGCCTCCGCTTCCGTGATCGTCATGCTTAGAAACCGCCGTTAGCTTCTTTCCTTTGCCCCTGCCCCGCCCCATATGACCCCCTGCTAATGGATCTCTCTAGGCACACGATCCAGGTCCTCACCAGCGCGCTTAACAACTGATGTCAAGAGAACACAGTAATTTACATATGGGTTTTAAAATCAAAAGTATAGGAGCTGGGATTGAGATTAAAATTTGGATTGCCTTCTTCGCCTGTAAGGTTTCTCGTTCATACCTTAAAGAAAGTAGGTGCTCGCTGGTCCCCAGTGTTCCCCCAATACCCCTTCTGTTGCAGATGTTAACTGAATACCACCTTTGGTCCCAGACATTAACTATCTATCCAATTTCATCCAATTTGTGTATAGTAAACTATGCAATAGATGGTGAAAACAACCTGACAAACCAGTATGGAAGCCAGAAATTAGTTAGACTTCAGGTTGCTGGAACGGTATTAAATATGAAAGGCAGGGCTGGGATGGCTATTAAGATTGACTGAAAACACAAAGGCCGGATTTAATTTTGGTATTGGGCGGTCAATAATGAAGATGTGAGAAGGGTATTATCGATATTTTAACTGGATCTGCTATGAGAAAACTCAAAGGGGATCAGCAATTTAAAGGATGCTTTCAGAAGCAGGAATCCATGAGAAATACTAGAAGATGAGAGATCACAATGAGAGGAGGAGAGTTATTGCTGCCTTATCTAAGGGAAAAATAAATCGCTCATGAACGAACACGGGTGTCTCAGGAAAAGAAAGGAAATGGATCATATCAGCCCCACATTAAATCGATAACAACACTCGTCTTTCTTCCTGTCCAAACTGAATTTACAGAAATGCATGGAATGACAAGAGAGAACGTATGGTATGGGAATACAGCAGCAGCATAAGACCATGAATCAACTATATAAATATAATACAATTTATCATGCCTCGCAATGATAAAACAAACAAGTGAAGAAAAGACGAAAAGCTGGCTGATGGCATGCTAAGCCTCGTGAAAAATAATAAAATTGGAAAAGAGGTGGAAAGAAGAAAAGGTAAGAATGCGGAATAAAATTCTATGATAAATAGGTGCGAATAGGTAGATCCTTGTTTTTTTTTTAATATTCCTAGAATTTAATTAGAGAAAATAAAAGCTCAATTCATAAAAAAAATTATAATATTTTTTATAATTTATTGTCTTAAATATATTAAAAATTATTTTATTGTTACCTGGGTGACCCCGTCAGCCTGTGCTTTACAAATATTTAAGGTAACAAGCTATTTTTTTTTAACATACATCAAATCTAACTATACAAAATTACATATAAGGTGGGTGATTTAAACCTTAAATCATAGTTTGATACGAATATGAATAATCAATAATGAATGGCTTGGTAAGCATTGACCCCATCCTCCAAACTGTTGGCACACACGGATCGATGGAGTATGTATGGACTGTTGCCAAATCCCAACGCGTTCAAAATTTCCACTAATGATAGAATAAGTTCAACTAACTCTAAAATATCCAGCAATGGAAAGGGAAAGAAAAGAACAGCCGGGTCACTATTATTATTGTTTATTTTATAGCGTTTTTCATGCTAAAATATTGTCTTCGACTTTATTTATGTTAAAACATTTGACTCTGATAAAGATCACTCTAAAACGTAATCAAGACGGACGGCATCGAATGGAATTTATACGTAGAGATTCGAAAGCAAAACCTATATTGTTGACCCAGTGCAACTTTTTCTATACTCGCAAAGAATTATTAACTTTACGATGAAAATGCAGATTCTTATGAAGAGCGAGTCGTCCGTTGTTCGATTAGCGATTGGCGTTTCGATTCGTTAACTAAAATAGCCACGTAACATTCTTTCATGAAATTTGCATCATTTTAAATTTTAAATTACAAACTTTCTATTGCATTTCAACTTTAAAAGAAAAAACAATACAACCAACATAGAGAGTGCAGATTATCTCCGCTAACCCCACCAACAACATGACGAATATTAACAAGCAAGCATGATAGTCATTAAAATCAAGTTAGTACCTCTTAATAATTCGCTTTCAAAGTAAAAAAAATTCATGAATATTTTAAATGATATGTTTTGTGTAAGCATGATAGTCATTAAAATCAAGTTAGTACCTCTTAATAATTCGCTTTCAAAGTAAAAAAATTTCATGAATATTTTAAATGATATGTTTTGTGTAAGAAGGATTTAGAAACATTTTCAAGGGTTAGGTGGATTGGATTGGTAAGTGCTAGTTTGGTTGGGCACTTACCAAGAAGAGACCCAGGTTAAAATCTTGGGGGAAGCCTGTTATAAAGGTAGTAGTCTGATCCGAATTTTCTCTGTGTGCGCCAAATTGATGATGATGGTACGGATCTTGAGCATCCGATGGTCCATTTTACGTCGGGCTATAAAACAACGAGGTGGAATAGGTTTGGTGGATGCAACCCCTGTGGTTTGAACCCTGCACTTGTCAATTACTAAAAGTAGTGTGGTTGTGACCAACTCTCCTACGTATCAAAAAATTAGGAACATCAAACCATTTACTTTTTTATTGTTCGTTTGTTCATATTATTTAGGGTTATTTATTGTTCGTTTGTTCATATTATTTAGGGTTATTTATTAAGAAATATAAAATTATATTGGGTAGCTATGTCAACATTGAAAGAGTTGATAATGTTAGATTAGTTATTTCAAAGCTAAAGCATTATGTATTCTTTGGAGGATTGGTCCTTCAGAATTTATGGTTTGAAAGGAATAATATAATTTTTAAAAATAGATCTCAAAATCATACCCAAGTTTAGAATTGTATTATTGCCTCTCTTGCAAAATGTCTACAAATATGGTATTCATCATATAAAGTCTCAATTGCATAGGTGATAATAACTTGGCTACAATATTTGTACATGCATGGAAGAGTCATTTGTTGTAACAATGGAATTAAAACAAAATATCTACTTTGATATGTGGTAAAATAGAAATGTCTAGAAATTGGGTTTATCAAAATTAATTTTGATGGTGCTTCTAAAAGAAATCTAGGAAAAGTTGGTGGAGGTGGTGTTTTTAGAAATAGTGAAGGCAAAATTATGCAAACCCCCACTTTTGGAAGGCTACTGCCCCAAAACCCCTGCTCGAGGCCCAACTCGGCCTTGAACCCCAGCAAGGATACATGAAAAGTGTCCAGTATCTTTTAGAGTTAACCCCGCCAAAATAACATGGAAAATATTCAACATATTTCCAACATTATCCCACTTGTTTAATACTTTCCATTGGGGTCAAAAATTGCTATTGTCAACTGTCAAGGGCAACCATGTCATAGATCTTCTACATCGAGAAAAATTATGAGCAGGTACAACCTTTATTAATGAATCGACAACATTATTCTCTATATCAACTTTCTCCAGTATCACCTAATTCTCTTCAACCATCTCTTCACAAAATGGTACTTGATATTAATATGTTTTAATCGATCATGAAAACTAAGATTGTTGGTCAAAAATATTGCACTCTGACTGTCATTGTCAATTCTCATAGTCTTCTTCTTAAGACCAAATGTTGAACACAACCTTTGTAGCTATACAACTTCTTTATAGGCATGAGTTGTTGAAGTGTACTTTGCCTCTGTTGTGGACAAAGCAACCACTAATTATTTTTTACTCATCCAACTTACTACCCCTCCAAATAGTCTGAACACATAAGCATTTGTGGATCTTCTTTTATTGAGATCTCTAGCCTAGTCAACATCCACAAAACCTTGTAGATTTACAATATTACTCTCTAGATTTTCCTTGGTAACAGATAGCATAGTCTGAAGTTCCACGCAAGTATCTAAAGATTCTCTTCATAGCAGTCCAATGTTCCTTTCCTGGATTGGACATATATTTTCTAACTACTCTCACTGCATGTGCAATATCAAGTCTAGTACAGACCATTGCATACATGAGACTGCCCACAACACTAGCATAAGGAACATGATGCATTTTTTCAATTTCCTTATTTATTTTAGGACACTATTTAGTAGATTACTTTTGACCAACCAATTTGAATTACAATTGGTTTACAATCATGCATCCTAAATCTTTGTAGTATCATATCAACATATTTCTTTTGATTTAACCACGACTTTCTATTTGCATAATCCTTTATTATTTTCATACCCAAAATAAATTTTGTAGCACCCAAATCCTTCATGTCAAATTCAAAAGATAATTGAGATTTTAGTAACTTTATCATCTCCTTATTGTTACCAATTAACAACATGTCATCCACATACAATACAATGATAATAAAATTTTTACCTTCCTTTTTGAAATATACACATGGATTTGCTTTGTTTTTTTCCAAACCCAAGTGTCAAAATAAACCTATCAAATTTTTGGTTCCACATCCTTGGAGACTGCTTCAACTCGTACAGAGACTTTTTCAACTTTCATATCAAGTCCTCCTCACCTTTCATCCTAAAGCATTTTGGTTGTGACATATATATCTTCATCAAATTCACCATATAGAAATGTTGTATTTATATCCATTTGTTATATTTCAAGATCAAAAGCAACAAAAATAGCCAACAAAAAACTAATTGAAGTTAGTTTAGCCATAGGAGACAAAATCTCACCAAAGTCAATTCTCTCAACTTAAGAAAATCCTTTTGCTACCAAGCAAGCATTGTAGTTCTCCAACTTTCCTTCTACATTGTATTGCTTCTTGAATACCCACTTACAACCAACTGATTTTATTCCAAGGGGTAATTTCACCAAGTTCAACATCTTATTTTTATCCAAGGACTCCTTCCATAGCTCTTTTTCAAGACTTATTCTCACTTTATTGAAGTGCCTCCTTTACAATTTTGGATTCTTCATCGGTAACTGATATATTGAATGCAGAACAAAGATTTGAAAATCTATACCTCTCTAGGAGTCTTCTCACTCAATTCGATCTCCTTAAACTTAGAGTTCTAGGTTTTGCATCTTCAGCTTCCTCCTCACCTTCTTCCTCTGATTTTTTCTCTTCAGACTCTCTTTATAGTTCATCTTCTTCTATAGCACCAGGTTCTTCCTCATGTTCCAATTTTACTTGAACTCTTTCAAGTTCTTTACTTAGTTGCATTTCATGTTTTGGAACCCCTATTATTTCTCTAAATATTAAATTACGATTGTAAACAATATTTTGTGTTTCTAGGTTCCACAACTTATATCCTTTAACACAATACTATAACCCACAAATGTGTATTTTTTAGATATATAGTCTAGCTTAGTCTTTTTCTCTTTTGGAACATACATATAAGCATTGCAACAAAAAACCCGTATATGACTAAGAGGGTTTATTACTAGTCCACACTTCCTGTGGAGTCTTGTCCACCAAAGTTGAGGTAGGAGATCTATTGATGAGGTAACAAGTAGTTAACATGGCTTCTACCCAAAATTTTATTTCTAACCCTACACCACTTAGCATACTTCTGATCGTATCCATCAATGTTTTGTTCATTCGTTTTGCAACTCCATTCTATTATGGAGTATACAAAGTTGTTTTCTACCTTTCTATTCCACAATCCTTGCAAAACTACTCAAATTAATTAGAGCAATACTCACCACCATTGTCACTTCTCAAAACCTTTATTTTTTTCTCTATTTAATTTTTTATAAGTCTTAAACTCTTTAAATTTATTAAAAATATCATATTTGTTTCGTAAAAAATATACCCAGGTCTTCTGATGCAGGAGCATCCGGTGGCGAAGTTGCAATCTTGCATCACCCAAAATGTGTTTTTTTTCTTAAGTACTAAAACCGTCGCGATATCGCGACGCTTTTTGAAGAAGGGCGCCAGCGGGCCAAACTGTCGCGATATCGCGACGTTTTTTTGAAAAGCACGGTCGGGACGCCAAACTGTCGCGAAATCGTGACATTTCTTAAGCAACGCAGTCGGGACGCCAAACTATCACGAAATCGTGACATTTCTAAAGCAGCGCAGTCGGGACGCCAAACTGTCGCGAAATCGTGACATTTCTGAAGAAGCACGGTCGGGACGCCAAACTGTCGCGAAATCGTGACATTTCTGTTGCAACGTGGTCTGGACGCAAAATGGTCACGAAATCGTGACACTTCCGAAGCAGGGTTTGAAAGCACAGGGACATCTTTGGCAAAAAGGTTCTAAGGCACAAGAATGGTCACGAAATCGTGACACCTTCGAAGGCAAGCTTAAAGGACGTCGCGAAATCGCGACACCTTCAAAGATAAAGTTTAAAAGACGTCGCGAAATCGCGACACTTCCGGGAGGCAAGACTTGGAAGCATAAAGACATCGCAACACCTTCGAAGGCAGAGCTCAAAGATGTCGCGAAATCGTGACATATCCGGAGGCAAGGTTCCACAATGCAAAGATGTCGCGAAATCGTGACACTTCCGAGCCAAGACGTACGGAATGCAAAGATGTCGAAATCGTGACTTGAGCCAAGACGTACGGAATGCAAAGATGTCGCGAAATCGTGACATGTCACGGTTTCGCGGCCCAAGGGAGGAAAGCGAGTAAGAAAGGCCTAGACGTCGCGATTTCATGACGTGTAGCGGAATCGCGGCCCCAAGGAGGAGAGAGAAGCCTAACGTCAAAACGTCACGATATCGCGACCAAAGAGGAGAGAGAAAGTGTTGGGGCAAAAACGTCGCGATATCGCGACAGGGCGCTCACGACGTTGACCAGCCGACGACTGCAGGGACCGGTGCGAGAGGGACACGTGGCGTGAAGTTACAGGTGGCCCGAGAGTATGAAGCGGTTACAGGAAGCATGGCAACAGGACACGTGGCATCACTGCAAACGGCCATGGCACATTCTTGTGAATGATTGACTTGGTAGTGGATCGACAGGCGGCTGCAGGGCATGCCGCCACTACGAGCCATGATTTTTTTATGCACTGGCAGCATCATGCAGGCGGGACAGAGCATTCGTGCGGGCGGTATGGGGAGTCTCGCATTCAAGGTAATGATGGTCCAAAGAGAGTCGGGCACGGGGATAAAGAAAAAGGCCCGCACTTTGCGTAATGATGGAGAAGGAGGTGGCGGCCGAGGATAAAAGGCGCGCATGCATTGTATTGAAGGACTCTTGGCCATTTATTTTTGGGGAATTGCTTGTGTATTCGAGGAGAGACCTCTGTTTTTAATGAAGCTTGCTTGGAATTTTGCACTGTGCATTGTTAATTTCTGCATTCTTGCTTGTGTGTTGTGCGTAGCTCTATATCAAGTGGTATCAGAGCCGGTTGGTTACGAGAGTGCAAACCGATCGCCGAACAGAGAGGCGGTTTGCGCCAGGACCGTGGTTGTGGGGTTGTGAAGAAGAAGCAAGATGCCTCCGTGAAGAGACCATGGTGGTATAAGGCACAGACGAGCAAGAAGGGAGGAGGTCGATCTAAGAGCCCTGCAGAGGCAAGTTGAGGCCCTACAAGAGGAAATTAGAAGAGGAGTCGAGCCGAGAAGGGAAGAACCCAGCGAAGATGAAGCGTGGGAAGAAGAAGTTCCATCTGATGCGAAAGAGGCCTTGGACCCAGCAGAGGCTAGGCTGTACGGGGCTATCTCCCAGATTGGGAAGAAGCCAAAATTTGACGTCTCGACTTACTCTGGAAACCTCAACCCTAAGGAATTAATAGACTGGATCAACGACATGGAGGAGTACTTCGAATACGAAGAGATCGCAGATCCAAATCGGATCAGATTCACAAAAACCAAGCTGAAGGGGCATGCTAGCATCGGGTGGAAAGGAGTGCAGTTAGAAAGGAACAGGAGGGGAAAGGAAAGGATCACCAGATGGGATAGGATGGTAGAGAAACTAAAGAGGCAGTTCATCCCTACAGATTATGAGTTGGATTTGTTGAAGAAAATGCAGAGTCTTCGACAGGCTAGTAAGTCTATCAAGGAATATACTGAAGAGTTCTAGCAAATATCTATCAGAATCTGCCATTCGGAGGCGAACAAAGAGAAGGTCGCACGTTACATAAATGGATTGCGAACCGAGCATTCAAGAAGAGTATGGGGCTGGTTAGAATGAGCACGGTGGAGGATGCATATCGGTTTGCATTAAAAGTGGAAGAGAAACTAAATAGAAGGTTTGATGGCAAGCAGAGAGGGAAGGACGGGGGTGGAAGAGCTGGTGGAAGAGGCGGTGGTGGAAGATACAAAGATTTTGGGAAAGCTGGTGAAGCTAGCAGCGGCCAAAAATAGAAAGAGGTGAAAGAGGAGGATGACCGACGCCCACGCAATCAGAGCAACAACTACCCAAGAGGAAGAGGTAGGTCTGGGCGAGGGTTTGGAAGAGGTGTCTTTAGAGGAACCTGCTTCAACTGCGGTGAAGAAGGACACAGGGCATACAACTACCCACAACATCAAGAGAGGCCAAATCGAAGACCAGAGGGTCAGGCCCGAGCTGCTGTAGCAGACGAAGGTGTAGAGTCTGAGCATTCAGAGGAGGCAAAAAGAGGGGAAGCCATGATTATCGGAAGAGTCTTGCTGAATGAAGAGGAAAAGGCGGACCAAAGGAACGACTGTTTCGGACAAGATGCAAGTGCGCAGGCAAGGTTTGTAATATCATCATTGATAATGGAAGCATTGACAATTTGGTTTCAAAGGAAATGGTTTCCAAACTACGGTTGGAAAGGAGAAAACACCCACACCCTTATCGAATTGCATGGTTGCAAAAGGACCATCGGGTGTTGGTGAGTGAGCAATGTCTGGTGAAGTTCAACATTGGAACTTACCAAGATGAAGTGTTATGTGACATCTTGCCCATGGATGCATGTCACCTGTTGCTTGGGAGGCCATGGCAGTTTGACCGAAGTGTTGTTCATGATGGTCGAGCCAACACATATTCTCTATCAAAGAATGGAGTTCGCCATAAGTTAAAACCCCTGAAAGAGGCGGATGAGAAAGTATGCAGCAGTGCACGAGTCTGTCTAGTTGATGGCAGAAGATTCTTGGAAGGCCTGAAGCCGGATCATGTGTGTTATGCTATAATCCCCAGAGTTAGGGAAGAAGGATGCAAGGAGATTCCAATGGAAGTCATGGGACTATTAGAAGAATTCCCTGATATCATTTTTGACAATGTTCTTGAAGGTTTACCACCTGTTAGGAAGATCAGTCACCACATAGATCTGGTGCCTGGATCGAGCTTGCCAAACAAGGCTGCACATCGAATGACACCGGTGGAAACTGAAGAATTAAATCGGCAAGTTCAAGATCTGTTGAAGAAAGGCCTGATAAGGGAGAGTCTTAGTCCATGTGTTGTACCAGCAGTATTAGCACCCAAGAAGGATGGAGAATGGAGGATGTGCACCGACTCTCGGGCAATCAACAAGATCACCATTAAATACAGGTTCCCCCTATCGAGAATGGATGATATCATGGACTGCTTGAGTGGAGCTGAGTACTTCACAAAAATTGATTTGAAAAGTGGATACCATCAGATCCGCATTAGAGAAGGGGATGAGTGGAAGACAACCTTCAAAACCAGAGAAGGGCTGTATGAGTGGCTGGTTATGCCATTTGGATTAACCAATGCACCTAGTACCTTTATGAGGTTAATGAATGAAGTTATGAAGGAATTTCTGGGCAAATTTGTTATTGTTTACTTGGATGATATACTGATTTTTAGCGAGAACCTTAGAGGAGCACCGATGCACATCGGGAAGGTTCTTGAGAAACTACGGGAGGAGCGAGTTATTGATCAATACGAAGAAGTGCAACTTTGTGAAGAAGGAGCTGGTATACACGGGATTTGTCATATCGAGCAAATGGTCTCAAGATGGACCCCGAAAAGGTGAAGGCTATCCTAGAATGGCCTGTCCCAAGGAGTGTGACCGAGGTTAGATCATTTCATGGTCCGGCCAGTTTCTACAGAAAATTTATTAGAAACTTCAGCAGTATTTGTGCATCTCTTACTGAGACAATGAAGGGAAACAAGAAGGAATTCCAGTGGACAGTTGGAGCGAGATAAAAGCTTTGCTATGCTGAAGAAGAAGGTCACTGAGCAACCCATTTTAGCACTTCCAGATTTCAATAAGGTGTTTCAGGTAGACTGCGATGCGAGTGGCAGTGCGATAGGAGCCGTCTTGAGCCAAGAAGGTAGGCCTGTAGCTTATTTCAGCGAGAAGCTCAATGATGCCAGGAGAAAGTATTCGGTATATGATCAAGAGTTCTACGCCATAGTTCAAGCACTCAAGAAATGGAGGCACTATCTGTTGTCGAAAGAGTTTGTTCTCTATACCGACCATCAAGCGCTGCAGTTTATTAACAGTCAGGGAAAATTGAATCAGAGACACCTGAAATGGGTAGAGTTCCTACAGAGCTATACCTTTGTCTTTGAAGCATCGAAGTGGAAGATCCAATAGGGTGGCGAGATGCATTGAGTAGGAGGCAATGTCTGATGACAGAAATGAGAGTGGAGGTTGTAGGGTTTGCTGAGCTCAAGAACTTATACCCTGTAGACCCCGATTTCGTAGAAGCTTGGAAAGCCTGCACTGCGCCTATTGCGTTGGACAGGACTAGATGGTTGGATTACCTGATTCAAGATGGAATGTTGTTTAAGGGGAACCAGTTGTGCATTTCGAAGAGCTCAATGAGAGAGAACCTCATTAAAGAGAAGCACAGTGGGGGTTTAGTTGGACACTTTGGTCGTGACAAGACCATCTCATTGGTTAGTGAAAACTATTACTGGCCACAATTGCGGCGAGGATGTGGCAAAGTTTGTGCGAGTTGCGGGATTTGCCGGATGGCAAAGGGTGTGAGGCGACCCTCTTGGTTTGTATCAACCGCTACCTATACCTAAGCGGCCGTGGGAAGATATTAGTATGGATTTTGTGCTTGGTTTGCCTCGGACGCGAGAGGGGGCATGATTCCATCTTTGTGGTAGTGGACAGATTTTCGAAAATGGCACATTTTATCCCATGCCAGAAGACTAGCGATGCGGTCCATGTAGTTGGTTTGTTCTTTAAGGAAGTGGTACGCCTTCATGGGCTGCCAAGAAGCATTGTGTCGGACAGAGATACCAAGTTTGTAGGTTATTTTTGGAAGACCCTCTGGAAGAAATTAAAGACGGAGTTAAAGTTCAGTTACGCTTACCACCCGCAAACGGATGGCCAAACGAGAGGTGGTTAATCAGAGTTTGGGCAACCTACTGCGATGCTTGGTAGGGGACAAGCCCAAGGGATGGGATCTAATTCTGTCGCAAGCTGAGTTTGCGTACAACAGCTCGGTCAATCGGAGTACCAACAAGTCACCATTCCAGATTATCTATGGGAACAGCCCAAGGAACGCTTCAGAGTTAAGAAGGCTAGATACAAGGGAGAAATGCGGTCTTTGAAGCGAGAAGACTTTGCTGAACACCTGAAGGGAGTGCATGAGGAAGTGACAAAACACATTGCCAAGATGAACGTTCGAGTACAAGACAAGGGCGGATCAAAAACGCAGAGCTAAGGAGTTCCAAGTAGGAGATTCGGTCATGGTCCATCTGCGGAAGGAACGGTTTCCTGCCAAGACCTACAACAAACTCAAAATGAAGAAATTTGGGCCATGCAAAATCATTGGCAAACGGGATTCGGGTAATGCCTACGAGGTGGAGTTACCAAGTGAACTTAACATCTCCCCCGTGTTTAACATCTCAGATTTGGTTGAGTATCATGAAGGAGAAAGCAGTGAGGTACCCAGTCCAGATTTGTGGAGCATTCCGGCAGTCACCCCAGTTGCGGACGAGATAGAAGAAATTCTGGATACGCGTGAGGGTCGCAGTACTCGAAACAGGAGTTATTCTGAGTATTTAATCAAATGGAAGGGCCGACCCATAGAAGATGCGACTTGGCTATCCAAGGCGGAGGTTGATCGCTTGGGTCTACCTCAGACAGATCAGAAGTGAGGTCACTTCTCAAACTCACCCTGGGTGTCTGATGCAGGAGCATCCGGTGGCGAAGTTGCAATCTTGCATCACCCAAAATGTGTTTTTTTTCTTAAGTACTAAAACTATCGCGATATCGCGACGCTTTTTGAAGAAGGGCGCCAGCGGGCCAAACTGTCGCGATATCGCGACGTTTTTTTGAAAAGCACGGTCGGGACGCCAAACTATCGCGAAATCGTGACATTTCTTAAGCAGCGCAGTCGGGACGCCAAACTGTCATGAAATCGTGACATTTCTAAAGCAGCGCAGTCGGGACGCCAAATTGTCGTGAAATCATGACATTTCTGAAGAAGCATGGTCAGGATGCAAACTGTCGTGAAATCGTGACATTTCTGTTGCAACGTGGTGCGGACGCAAAATGGTCATGAAATCGTGACACTTCCAGAAGCAGGGTTTGAAAGCATAGGGACATCTTTGGCAAAAAGGTTCTAAGGCACAAGAATGGTCGCGAAATCGCGACACCTTCGAAGGCAAGCTTAAAGGACGTCGCGAAATCGTGACACCTTCAAAGATAAAGTTTAAAAGACGTCGTGAAATCGTGACACTTCTAGGAGGCAAGACTTGGAAGCATAAAGACATCGCAACACCTTCGAAGGCAGAGCTCAAAGATGTCGCGAAATCGTGACATATCCGGAGGCAAGGTTCCACAATGCAAAGATGTCGCGAAATCGTGACACTTCCGAGCCAAGACGTACGGAATGCAAAGATGTCGCGAAATCGTGACATGTCGCGGTTTCACGGCCCAAGGGAGGAAAGCGAGTAAGAAAGGCCTAGACGTCGCGATTTCGTGACGTGTAGCGGAATCGCGGCCCCAAGGAGGAGAGAGAAGCCTAACGTCAAAACGTCGCGATATCGCGACCAAAGAGGAGAGAGAAAGTGTTGGGGCAAAAACGTCGCGATATCGCGACAGGGCGCTCACGACGTTGACCAGCCGGTGACTGCGGGGACCGGTGCAGAGGGACACGTGGCATGAAGTTACAGGTGGCCCGAGAGTATGAAGCGGTTACGAGGAAGCATGGCAACGGGACACGTGGCATCAGCTGCAAATGGCCATGGCGCATTCTTGTGAATGATTGACTTGGCGGTGGATCGACGAGACGGCTACAGGGCATGCCGCCACTACGAGCCATGATTTTTTTATGCACCTGGCAGCATCATGCGAGGCGGGACAGAGCATTCGTGCGGGCGGTATGGGGAGTCTCGCATTCAAGGTAATGATGGTCCAAAGAGAGTCGGGCCTGGGGATAAAGAAAAAGGCCCGCACTTTGCGTAATGATGGAGAAGGAGGTGGCGGCCGAGGATAAAAGGCGCGCATGCATTGTATTGAAGGACTCTTGGCCATTTATTTTTGGGGAATTGTTGTGTATTCGAGGAGAGACCTCTGTTTTTAATGAAGCTTGCTGGAATTTTGCCTGTGCATTGTTAATTTCTACATTCTTGTTGTGTGTTGTGCGTAGCTCTATATCATCTTTCTTGAAAAGTCATCTATAAATATAAAAAATAGATAGATTTACCTAACGATGGTACTTTTGTATGTCCAAACACATCATTATGAACTCCTTCAAATCTTGTAGCACTACTAGGAAACTTGACTCAAGTTTGCTTTCCAATATCACAATTCTCACAAATATCAAAATTTAATAGGCAATCAAAAATTCCTTCAGCCATACCTTTTATTTTTAATGTTCAAAGGTCTTTTTCACCAATATTCCCTATGCATTGATGCCATAACATTGTCTACGCTATAGGAATACTCGAAGCTGCTTCTACCATATTATTCTCCTTTACAGCTGAAGAGTTATTATAGTCAATACTTACGATGCTAGCCTCAAGTCTAAACATAGTTCATATACAAACTCCCCTTGCCAACACCAAGACTCCACGAACCATCTTGTAGTTATCCTTATTGAATACCACAATCACACCTGCATCATTTATCTTACTCACGGATATCAAATTCCTTGCTAAACCCGAAATATGCAGCACACTAAGAAGGGTTTTAATTCTTCCATGTTTTAACCTCAACTTGACTCTTCATCAACCTATTATTTTATATGTCAAATTGTCTCCCAAGAAGACTTTGTCTTCATTTATCTTTACATATTTATAGAACCCCTCCCTATGAGGAGTCATATGAAAGGAAGCACCTGAGTCAATCAGCCATTAGTTATGGCATTCACTTGAGCACGCTGCAGATAATAATAAGTTCCCTGAATCTACATTTATGTTATTTGTTTCTATAGAAGTTCCTTCATCATATGATCGGCTATTATCAACCTTTTTAGGTCTGCAATATCTTTTATAATGCCTTTTTTAACCACACTTCCAACATTTCCTCTTTTTTAGAGCAACAAATTTACCTCGAGATCTTGAATTCATTTCTCTTGATTTCTTTTTGCTTCTTTCTTAAGAATGATCTCTCACAAACAAGGCATTATTTTGATGATAATCCTCTAAATATTTTGATATATTTTCTCAGATAGCAATGTTCCTACTATATCCTCTACTTTCAATGTAGTAGTATTGGTGATAGCCATAACTAGGTTATCCCATGAATCGGGTAATGAACAAAGTAAAGTAATACACTTTTTCTCTTCATCAATTTTTACTTCAACACAGTTTAATTAACTTACCATTGTGTTAAAAGCATTCAGATGTTCATCTATAGAGTCACCATCATTCATATGAAGTGAATACAACTTCTTTTGAAGAAAGAGTTTATTTACGAATGGATTTATCTAATACAAAGTTCTTAGCTTATCCCATAATAATTTTTTTGTGGTCTTTGTCAATACATTCAACCGAATCAAATAAGCATAATCTGATGGAGCTCTTTGTCTTCCTATCAATTTTTAACCAATCCTCATCTATCATTGATGTTGGTTTTATTCTTAAGATTGTAATCCACTAATCTCTATCAACCAACATATCCTCCATCTTGAGTTTCCATAGCTCAAAATTATGTCCATTAAATTTTTCAATCTCTACCCATGTGCTTCTTGTCATTTTTATTTGCCCAGATGCTTTCGTGTACAACTCCCACTCAAGAATTAATTTATCACATGGTTGAAACCCTTACTCTTTGAACAAAGCTAATACCTAGTTTTGATACCAAATAAAGAGCAAAAGGCCCTAATAAACTAAATATAGAAAAACAATAAATACAAAATCAAAGGAAAAAAGAAGAAGATAATTGATACACATTGAAGAACACAAGCTTATACTGAGAGGGGGGTGAACAGTATAAGACCACTTTTTACTTTTTCTTCCAATTCAATATTATGTTGTGTATAGATAGCAATATCAATAGCAGTAATCAAAGCAATGCACAAAATACCATACACAATAGAGACACCACAATTTACGTGGTTCACCCAATGTGGGCTACTCCACGGAGAAAATATTTTACTAAAACTTTCTCAATCAATCTCTTTGGGAATCACTCCCAATTACAATGTTTATGGATCTCTGTCCAAAGGAGATGTTGATCCCCTAATCTCAAGTTCGTGGATCTCTTCCATAGGAGAACTCTTTCCCCTTCTACTCTGGCTATGTGATCTTCTAGAAGACTCTGTCTCTCTACTGCACTGACTGGTGGACCTCTCTCCACTTGAAGACTCCTCACTCAGATTTATCTTCAACTATGTTGGTTGTTGGATCTCTATCCACTGAGACTCTATCCTCTGTACTCTATCACCTCCAAAGCTCTATCAATAGGCTCACTAAGAACCTGCTCAATAGGCTCACACAAAACCTGCTTAACAATCTCACACAGAACTTGTCCAATGCTGAATAACAAGCTCACATAGAACTTGTCCAATGCTGAATAACAAGCTCACCTAGAACTTGCCCAATTTTGCTCTAACAAGCTCACCAAGAACTTGCCCAATTATGCTCTAGCAAGCTCACCAAGAACTTGCCCAAATCTGCTCTAGCAAGCTCACCAAGAACTTGCCCAAATTTGCTCTAAAAAGCTCACTAAGAACTTGCCCAAATCTATCCACAAATCTGTCCACAAAACTATCCTCAAATCTGTCCACAAATGCCTTCTCAAAGGCTCAATCAATCATGCTCAAGTAGTACTCAAATCTCATCCACAAATATATCAAGGCAAAGCTCAAATATGAACTCAACAATGAATGGCAATGTACTCTTTAATGGATGACAACAATGATCCACAATATCTCAACTCAACTCAACTCATAGAAGCATAAAGAGAATTGTTAGAGACTCAATATGTTCTAATCTCAATCTCAACTCAACTCAACTCAAATCAACTCATAGAAGCATAAAGAGAATTGTTAGAGACTCAATATGTTCTAATCTCAATCTCAACTCAACTCAACAATCATCACAAGGGATAACTCTCTCTCACACAACCCTAGTCCAAGTATGTATCAACCAACTCAAATATTTCCAACAATGCTCAACCACAAATCTCACATAACAATGATACTCATGTTCTTTTCTAACTCAAGTTCTTTCACAACCAATGGGCTTCAACAACTATGCTTATAAAACAAGGTTTAAACACAACTCTCAATTCAGAAAAACCTTGAAGCATTCAACCAACCACTTTCGAAAAGGAAACCACAAACAATCCTTTTCCCTCCAATGATATTTCAGAAATCAACCACCATAAACAATCAATAGGAGAATGTGCCCATACCTTTTATGAAGATGAAAAAACCTCTTTGTAAATCTTCCACAATCACAAAATTCTTTTGCCAATCTTCACAAGGGTTAGTAGATCACAAAATAATCAACATTACTCCACTTTTCAATAATCATCACCAAGGCCTTTAATTGCACAACTTCCTTATCTCTCCTAAAACCACTTGTACCATAAAATAAAATAAATCAAAACATTGCATAACCTTTTCACTCCCAAAACCACTTATACCATAAAATAAAATAAATCACAATATTGCATACCTTGTCACCTCATGAAAGAATTAATCCTCTTGAAAAAGAACAAGGCAAACTTCACTTTTGGAACCCCTTTGCAAAATCAGAAATATCTCTTTACACACACCTTATTTCTCCTTCTAAATAAGTTATTCAAATAGCCCTCGAAATAAGCTTTCCGATGATATATAATATGCCCCCTTTCCAAAATAAATTGAAACCTTTACATATATATATATATGCCAACCTCCATTAATTGCACATAGGTCGGCCCTCCATTAATTTAAACTTAAACTTTAAACTTTAATATCTTCATCACCGGAGGTCCTTTTTCAATGAAACAAAATTCCACCTTGGCTTTTAAGAAAATCCCTTTCCACATAAGCCCACCATGGTTTTAAATAAAACCTTTTATTTTGCCTGCCTTGGTTTTCATAAAAACCTTGTATATATCCATGCTCTCCAAAATATCATAGATGATTATTTATGAAATGCTTTTGCCACCAAAACTAGTGACTCAAAGTGATCCATGTGACATCAATGACAACATAAAATACCTCAAATTAACTCAAATTTCCAACAATCTCCCCCTTTGTCATTGATGGCAACACCTCTAATGCAAACACCACAATCACTGCAAAAACCATCTCTGAGAATCAAAGCTGCTCCCCCTGACTCAATACTCTCTATGGAGGCTGCTCCCCCTAACTCAATACTCTCTTTGGAGGCTGCTCCCCCTAACTCAATGCTCTCCCCCTTACTCAAATCTCTCCCCCTTTGACATCAATGGCAAAAGGGACACCTATGGGGCTAAAAGATATGACTCTTAAGCTTAGCCCCCTCACCCCCTTCTCTTTTGAGGTGATTAATTTTGGGGTGGGAGTACTTTTACTCCCATATCACTTTGTTTCTTTCCTCTATCAACTTCCTTCCATGTTTTTTTGATATCCTTCTCTTGATGAATTACTTGATCTTCTTGTCTAGAACCTGTTTGACCTTCTTGCCTTGAACCTGTTTGGAATTGAGTCCTACACCATCTTGCAATATGCCCAAAGTTATTGCAATTAAAACACTTGATATTGTAGCCTTTGGTTGGTGCCCATGTCCTAAAATTATTCTTAAAATAATTTCCATATCCATTCCTTTCTTGAACCCTGTATTGTGAAGCTCTAAAACCAAAACCATGTTGCTCATTTCCTTTGCACTGAAAAGCTCTATGACCAATCCTGTTGCATGAGAAGCAATGTCCCTGAAAACCATACCTTCTTCCCTTGAAGTTTCTTCTAGCAAAATCAAACTTCTTTGATCCATAGACCCTACAATGTATAGCCCTGTGTCCAAATCCATTACAAGAAAAACAATATCCTTGAAAAGCCCTTTGTTCATGCCTTGGTTCCTCATACCTTTCTTGACCATTATCCTTATGATCATCTTCAACTTGTGCATTGCATTCTTGAACCTTCTTTGTAGCATCTAAAACCTCTTCCTTGCCTTTCTCTTCAAGAATTTATTTTCCCTTTGAGCTTGATTCACCTATCTCAAAACAAGAACCAAACTGAATATTTGAAGCCATAGGAACTTTGGAACTTTCCTCACAAATCTTAGGTGCTTCCTTGCTTTCATATTTTAGAACTTCCTTTCCTTTTTGAATCTTTTCATCTAATGTATCATGTCTTGTCGTTGTTACCCTTAGTTCTTCATTCATCCTCTCTTCTATCCTTTTTGCATTTTGAAGCTCTTCTCTGAGATTACTGATTGTTTGAAGTAGTTCTTCTCTGATTTTGACATCTGTTCGAATCTTGTTTTCAAGATTCCTGTATTCTTCTTTTAACCTTTTGATTTTTGATTTTTGTTTACTTGGCTCATCCTCTTCCTTTTCTATTACCAAAAATGAGACTTCTTTGTTTTCACTGTTGCTGGAATTGTCACTAGAATTGTTGCTTTCTTTTTCAAATACACTTTCCTTGTTGTAATTGTTGTAGTATGTGCAATCATCATCTATATGCCCAAAATCTCCACATATGAAGCATTTTAGTATCCTTAGACCTTTCTTGTACCTATCTGCTTGCTCAATGGCTATGGCAAGCTCTTCATGTCTTTCTTCAATAGGCACATCCTCTTCTTTAACTTCAATAGTTTGGAGTGAATGTTCTTCTTCTACTTCTCTTATTCCATAGAAAAACCCTTCTTCATCTTCACTGTCACTAAGATCATTATAATCTTCTATAGCAAACAAACTCTCAAGATTTCTTTGACCATGCTTGTTTCCTTGATGTGTCATCTCATCTTCACTATCACTGAAACCATTGCAATATCCTGATCTGTGATCTCTTTGACCACACACAAAACATTGTTCTCTTTCACCTTCTATTCCTAGGAATAAATGCTCTTCCTTTTCATCATCTGAATTGTCTCTATCACTATGATCTGAGCTATCACTTGCTTCTACAATGTAGTAAGATTTCTTTGCCTTACAAAAAATTTTCTTCTTCTCATACCTATTTTGCTTGAATCTAACATCTTTGTCATGCTTATGCTTTCCATCTTCTTTTCTTCTTTGACCCTATTTTTCATCATCACTGATTTCTTCATGTGGACACTTGTATGCATAGTGACCAAGATCACCACACTTGTAGCACCTGACTTTCCTTATATCTCTGAAATTCCTAGAGTCCTTATTCCTTTTGATGAAGTTAGCTTCCTCATCATTTTCTAAAACTCTATCTATTTTTGAAACTTTCCCTTTCTCTTTTTCTAAAGCCTTGAAAGCAATCTCTTTTATTGGAGCTTGATGCTTACTTACCCTCATCTCATAAGTTGTGAGAGTACCTTGCAATTCTTCCATTGTTAACTTGTTGATATCCATTGTTTCTTCTATTGTTGAAACCTTTGCATCATATTTCATGGGAAGTGATCTCAAAACCTTTTGAGTAACTTCTGATTCTTTCATCTCAAAACCTAGGCCTCTCATAGTGTTAGTAATCTCATCAACTCGAAGTAAGAACTTTGCAATATCTTCAGAATCTTCCATTTTCAATTCCTCAAATATTTTTCTATGAGTTTGTAGTTTTGCCAACTTTACCTTGGAATCTCCTTCATAAGTATTCCTCAACTTGGTCCACATCTCATTAGCTGAAGTACATACCATGACCTTTGCAAAATCTATCTCATGAAGCCCACTCAAAATACAATTCATTGCTCTTGCATTGATCTCAACCAATTTCCTAGTAGTCTTATCTTCCTCGGGATCACCTTCAACCTTATACTCTTTTTCAACCATCTTCCATACCTCATATCCTTGTGATATCAAGTAGTTCTTCATCCTCATGCTCCAGAAAGCATAATTGTTACCATCAAACAATGGAGCCTTATTTGAAGATAATCCATTCTGTGAAGCCATCTGTGTTCTTGTAGAATCTGCCCTCAAGTTGTTAGCCTTTTCGAAGGAACCCGCTCTGATACCAATTGAAGAACACAAGCTTATACTGAGAGGGGGGTGAACAGTATAAGACCACTTTTTACTTTTTCTTCCAATTCAATATTATGTTGTGTAAAGATAGCAGTATCAATAGCAGTAATCAAAGCAATGCACAAAATACCATACACAATAGAGACACCATAATTTACGTGGTTCACCCAATGTGGGCTACTCCATGGAGAAAATATTTTACTAAAACTTTCTCAATCAATCTCTTTGGGAATCACTCCCAATTACAATGTTTATGGATCTCTGTCCAAAGGAGATGTTGATCCCCTAATCTCAAGTTCATGGATCTCTTCCATAGGAGAACTCTTTCCCCTTCTGCTCTGGCTATGTGATCTTCTAGAAGACTCTGTCTCTCTCTCTGCACTGATTGGTGGACCTCTCTCCACTTGAAGACTCCTCACTCAGATCTATCTTCAACTATGTTGGCTTGTTGGATCTCTATCCACTGAGACTCTATCCTCTGTACTCTGTCACCTCCAAAGCTCTATCAATAGGCTCACTAAGAACCTACTCAATAGGCTCACACGAAACCTACTTAACAAGCTCACATAAAACTTGTCAAATGCTGAATAACAAGCTCACAGAACTTTCAATTTAATAACAAGCTCACATAGAACTTGTCCAATGCTTAATAACAATCTCACACAAGAACTTGTCCAATCTGCTCATAGCAAGCTCACCAAGAACTTGCCCAAATCTGCTCTAGCAAGCTCACCAAGAACTTGCCCAAATATGCTCTAGTAAGCTCACCAAGAACTTGCCCAAAATCGCTCTAGCAAGCTCACCAAGAACTTGCTCAAAACTATCCACAAATTTGTCCCAACACTGTCCTCAAATCTGTCCACAAATGCCTTCTCAAAGGCTCAATCAATCATGCTCAAGTAGCACTCAAATCTCATCCACAAATCTATCAAGGCAAAGCTCAAATATGAACTCAATAATGAATGGCAATGTACTTTTCAATGGATGACAACAATGATCTCAACTCAACTCAACTCATAGAAGCATAAAGAGAATTGTTAGAGACTCAATATGTTCTAATCTCAATCTCAACTCAACTCAACTCAAATCAATCATAGAAGCATAAAGAGAATTTTTAGAGACTCAATATGTTCTAATCTCAATCTCAACTCAACTCAACCAATCATCACAAGGGATAACTCTCTCTCACACAACCCTAGTCCAAGTATGTATCAACCAACTCAAATGTTTCCAACAATGCTCAACCACAAATCTCACATAACAATGATACTCATGTTCTTTTCTAACTCAAGTTCTTTCACAACCAATGGGCTTCAACCACTATGCTTATAAAACAAGGTTTAAACACAACTCTCAATTCATAGAAAACCTTGAAGCATTCAACCAACCACTTTCGAAAAGGAAACCACAAACAATCCTTTTCCCTCCAATGATATTTTAGAAATCAACCACCATAAACAATCAATAGGAGAATGTGCCCATACCTTTTATGAAGATGAAAAAACCTCTTTGTAAATCTTCCACAATCACAAAATTCTTTTGCCAATCTTCACAAGGGTTAGTAGATCACAAAATAATCAACATTACTCCACTTTTCAATAATCATCACCAAGGCCTTTAATTGCACAACTTCCTTATCTCTCCTAAAACCACTTGTACCATAAAATAAAATAAATCAAAACATTGCATAACCTTTTCACTCCCAAAACCACTTATACCATAAAATAAAATAAATCACAATATTGCATACCTTGTCACCTCATGAAAGAATTAATCCTCTTGAAAAAGAACAAGGCAAACTTCACTTTTGGAACCCCTTTGCAAAATCAGAAATATCTCTTTACACACACCTTATTTCTCCTTCTAAATAAGTTAGTCAAATAGCCCTCGAAATAAGCTTTCCGACGATATATAATATGCCCCCTTTCCAAAATAAATTGAAACCTTTATATATATATATATGCCAACCTCCATTAATTGCACATAGGTCGGCCCTCCATTAATTTAAACTTAAACTTTAAACTTTAATATCTTCATCACCGGAGGTCCTTTTTCAATGAAACAAAATTCCACCTTGGCTTTTAAGAAAATCCCTTTCCACATAAGCCCACCATGGTTTTAAATAAAACCTTTTATTTTGTCTGCCTTGGTTTTCATAAAAACCTTGTATATATCCATGCTCTCCAAAATATCATAGATGATTATCTATGAAGTGCTTTTGCCACCAAAACTCAATGTGACATCAATGATCCATGTGACATCAATGACAACATAAAATACCTCAAATTAACTCAATTTTCCAACACACAACATAGTATTTCACCTGAGAAACCCTTACAAAAAAAACCCAATACAATAATCTATTTATTATATAAAGTTAATCGTCTCCAGTACGATAATATTCATTTCTCATCTCTCTTCAAACCCTGATGCAAGTGCAATTAAATAACAACATAGGAACAAATTTTACAATGTCATGGGTGAAAAACCATGGGTTCAAATATTTAATCCTAAACAACCCATATGGGTCTAAAAATAGCTTAAGAAACCCTAAAAATTTCATCGAGGGATGCCGCCCCCGAACCCTTGCTTGGGCCTCGAACTGGCCTCAAATCCTGGTGAGGATACATAGAGAGTGTCCAATACCTTTTAGAGATAACCCTGCCAGAATAACATGGAAAATATTCAACATATTTCCAACACCTCACTTATTCGATATCATATGAAACTTCAACTAACAACTATACAGACGCTAGGGCACTTATTACGAGGATTAAAATTGTAGTAGAAAAAGGATGGAAATATATTTCAATTGAGGGAGATTCACAAATTATCATAAATATTGTTAAAAAAAATTGATGTGGAGACTAGATAAAAAATAATATTATTGTTGATCTATTACTAGAGGCAATCTCTTGGAAGTGCGAGTATATTTATAGCAAAGGAAAATGGGTAGTACGTAAATTAATAAATTGTGGTGATGATCTTTCTCCTAGTGAAATTCAAATTTTAAAAGGCAACTGGCCTAGTGAGATTTAATCGCTTAATAAAAATAAAGTCAATGAACTAATTATGAAAATATAACACTTCGAGGAAGTTGAAAAATATATTTAAGAGAAAAAATAAATGAAAAAATTATGATAAAAAAAGTATGTTGTAGCAAATGTAATATATTAGTAATTTGATGGGAGTGGCCGTGATAGAAGCCACATATAACTTATTAAAAAAATTGTAATAATTTGCTTTGAGTTTTTATGAATTATAGATATTTTATATATTTTAGAAAATAAAATAAAATGAATGAAATGATTTTAATTACATCTATGAGAGCAAAATAGTCTATAAAACCAAGAGCTTTAATACAACATGGGTATGGTATGCTATCCTACTCTCTTTTGAATTCAAACCTTGGACTTCTTATTTAAAATTTAAAAGTTTAACAACATTCAAGAAAGAAAATTGTTCAACAAAGTTAAAAAACTCAACATCATTTTGAGTGTGTTTCTTCTCTTGTTGCTTTTGATGAGAAGTTTCTTTGTTTTTTATATTCTCAATTCTTCAAAAATTTTTATTAGTGAGTTTACTTTGTCATATGCAATATTTATGTCCTTGTAGGCTTCACATTCTATGATAAAATATTTTTTGGTTTACATTACTCTTAATGTGCAAAAAGCACATATTTGTTCTGACCATGTCTTTTGAGGAAATATTTTTCGGTCTGCATTACTCCTAATGTGAAAAAGACATTCGTTATGAATATGCCTTTTGAGGAATTGTCCATCTCTCAGTTTCATATCTAAGATGGTGTGAACTAGAATCTTAGTTGGGCTATAAGGATTTTTTTCTTCCATTTGATCTTTGCATATATGTACTTCTTTTTATTGTGTACACTATTTGGGTTAAACATGTTGATGTATAACTATTTTTTCTTCTTTAGTTTTCTTGTCATGAATTTTTTCCTCACATAAAAAAATAAAATAGAATATAAAGTTTGTTTAAGTCTACCAAGCAATCAATACGGGACACTGTCGTGGTATGGCCTTGTGCTCTCATCTAGGAGACCCAAGTTCAAACCATGGCAGGGTGTGTGAGAGTGTTTTCAAAAAAAAAATATACCAAGCAAAAAAAAATAGTTTATAGGATATTTAACTCTACAAAGAAACATAATTATCAATTATAAAAATTGATTTAGTATTTTTTTTATGCAAATTCATTTTATTTATCAATTTGGTGATGATTTTTTCTATTTTCTCTACTTATTCTCTTCAAATAAGCCTTGCATTCGTTCAACTAGATTGTATATAGTTGTATATTTTGCATTCTAAAATAAAGTATTTATTTATCTCAACTACCCTTTATTTAGCTTGGATTGTATATCGTGCACTCCAAAATAAAGTGTTTTCCTATCTCAATTGCCCTTTAGATTGTGACAAGATGCCATATCTTAGAGATTATTAGAATATTAGGATATGTATGCCATCATTTGTATTATTTATATCCATTGATATGTGATCATTTGTACTATTTATATTAAAGGATTCTTCACTTGATCGTCTTGGGATATGGATGTAAATGATTACTATGGGTAACCTTACTTTAGGTCAATCTCTAATGCAAAGTGAAGGGTTTGGTTTTACGTGCCTAAGATTATAATAATAGGTGAATTTTATTTTCAAACATATCATGTAAAATAATAATTAAAATAATGGATGAAAATAATTTTTATTATTAAAAATATTTATATCCTATCATTAATATAAAAATTTAAGGTGTATTTTCTTCTAATGGTGTTGAAGTGCTTGTAAAAGCTTCGTCCTTCACTGCAACATGAAATGAGGACTGATCGAATGTTTTGGATGGTTAAATGTGAACAAAAGGGACTTGGAATTTATAGGTAATGTTGTTGCAAAAGTTTTTAATTTGAGGTGAAAGTCAATTGGGAACAAACGATTACGACGTGAAATGTTGTGGAGAGAAGGGTTTAGAGAAATATTTTGAGTATTGAGGGAGATTATGACCCTTTAAGGTAAGAAAATTAGTTGCAATGTAGTTTTTTTTGAAGAAATTCTACAAAGTTATTTGTTGATAGCAAGGAATAGAGAATATTTAAAAAAATGAAAAACCCTAGTTTTTTTCCCCAAATTCCTAGTTGCTTTTAAGAATTTTTAGGGTTGAGATCATGGAGTTACCAATTTTTACTGGAAAGGATGACATTGATGCTCGAGAATGGTGGATGAAGTTTAGATCTCTATATTTTAAGGAAATGTTTGGGAATGCCAACTTATTAAAACTATAAGAGTGATAGCAGGAAAATCGTGCACCAATATCAAAGCAAATATAACAATATATATAATTATAAACATGATGATAAAACAATAAAAATATGGGGCCCTTTTTGTATTAGATATTTTGCTTTTTCAATGTGTTACAATCAAGTCCCCTTTGAGGGGATGCTACCCATGATACAATGAATACAAATAAAATATCCAGGTGCATTGTAAATGATCTTCTTGCAATCACAAATCATTTGGGGGTAGGTTTTTTGTGACCACTGCAATGACTTTGATATATATCTTACACTTCTTTATAATTAGTTGAGTCCTGTAATCTGCACACAAAGAAACAAGAAACAAATCTAAAGCATATACATGATAAATGAAAGAAGATAAATCGAATTGAAGCATGTAAAATTTGAAATTTATCTAAATGGAGGAATGATAAAACTGTTGATCTAAGCTAGGCTAAGAGAAAAATAGTAAAACTAGATCTCTAGTCAAGGTCATATTAGGGCTAGATGACCTTGTCTACGGGTCATATCGAGGTGATACGACCGCTATCGTTGGATTGTGTTTTCTCAAAACCAATCCCAAGTTGTGTACAAGATGTCCTGGATGTATTATCGATGGATTTTTGCACTTTTGAGAGCAACTTGATGGGTTAGATCGATCACCAAGGTAAGGATATTTGATTGCATAGAATATGGGAGCGTAACTTCTAATTATTTTCAATAGTTTGGTAGCATGGATTTCAACAACATGATGGCTTAGAGGATCAAAAGGGCCAATACTTCATTGATTTGAGAATTGGGGATTGAATTCGGTAACCCTTCATTGCACAAATTTAAAAGCTTTCCAATTTTTGCACAAGAACTTAGAAATTAAGTTCACAAGCATTTTAAATTGGAGGGGTGAGTGCCAATTTATAGAATTCTCAAAAGGAAGCTAAAAATGGTGAAATCACCTTGCATGAAAAAGCAAAGAGACAATTCACATTAAGAAAAGTGAATTTTATCTTTAAAATCTCATGTGATTAATAATTGCATGTATTTTTCTATTTTGGCACATGCAGGGCATTTAATGTTTTCTCGCGAGATCACGCACAAGGTTAACTGGTAGTTTCGACTACCAGTTATGTGCTTTTTTTTTAATTTTTTATCTTTGCTTTTGGCGGCCATCTCAGGTTGAGATGACCATGGTTTGATGACCGTCTTAGGGTGAGACGACCACTTATGGGGAATTATGCTCGTTTAAGTGGTGAAAACCACTATTTTAGCCCTGAAGCTACCCAAGGTGGGTTATGTGGTCTAAATGGAGTCCATTCAGGTAATATCCATAATATGTCATGTTTTAGGTGTCTACAAATATCCATTTTTGGGATGCTTTGTATGACCACATAATGCATAGCAAAAATAGAGAACCTAAAATGGTCGATTTGATGGTTAATGATATCCATTAAACAAATCAACGTAAGATGCCCCAATCATGGAAAGAGCATGCATTTTTTAATAATTACTTCCAACACTTTGATGAAGTTGGTTTGGTCTTGGTTTCTCTTCAGCCATGGGTAGGCATAGGGGTCTACAGGCTCTAGGCTTTGAGAATACCAAGTATCTATTTTGATCTTAGTTTCTTCTCAACCATGGGTAGATGATAGTGGTCTAATGGTAACGATATTTCAAATACCAAGAACTTGTTTGATTTTAATTTTTGCTTGTTATCTGCCCCAAGCAAGGAGGGCGTATGATTATATTTGGTAATAATTCTGAACAAATGCAATTTGCATTTTTGAGTGTTTAATTATTGATTTGATTTTAAATTTTATAATTTATATGACTACCCCCTTAAGCGACGAGTCGATAGAGGAGATGAAAAATGATAAAAACGACGAGTTTCTTGAATAGAATGAAATGATGAACTTGGGTACTCTGAGCATAATTTGACATATGCGAGGCCTAATCAACTTAAGGTAAGTTTTTGTGGACTGATTTTTGATCTTGTAATTTTTTTAATTTTTTTTATAAGTGACCTTATGGTAATTTACTCATCCTACCAGATTGAATGGATAAACAATCATTACAACTACTAGGTGACTAGAGTAAATCACTAGATACGAGGTTCACTCGTTAGATTCAACGAACACAATTGAATTATTCAGCAGCAGATTAAATAGCGATTACAATAGCAATTATCCCGGAGGTTGCCAAACCAACCAGCGATAATAGCAACTTGTTACAGCAGTTGTAACAGTGAGCTAAACTATGTAATAAAGACAAAATACATATTAGTACGCTAACATCCCCCTTTATTACATTATTTGGGTAATGTAATAATTAATAGCTATACTAACATCCCCTTACATTATTTTGCAATACAAAGTGAGCTGCGAAACAATTCAAATTTGACACGCCCAAGTGCCTTAGTGAAAATGTCTGCAACTTGAGCATCGGTGGGAATGTGGTTGAAGTCGAATTCGGTGCTTTGGAACTTCCTCTCGAATGAAATGACATTGTGTGTCAATGTGCTTTGTTTTTTCATGATGGACTGGATTCTTGACGAGGTTCATAACACCCCGATTGTCGCAAAACAAGTGTATTGGAGATTTTGATGGATGGCCCATACTTGTTAGAATGCGACGTAACCATATCACTTCGCACACAGCTTCACGTGCGGCGCGATATTCTGCCTCTGTTGAAGAAATAGCAACCACCTGTTGCTTCTTGTTGTGCCAAGAGACAGGACCGGATCCCAGATGAAAAATGTATCCAGAAGTTGACTTGCGATCATCAAATGATCCGGCATAGTCGGAGTCCGTGTATCCTTGCAAGAAGAATTTGTTGTTCCTCTTGTATTCTAGGCCATATTCTATAGTACCACGGACATAGTGAAGAACACGTTTTTCTGCTTTCCAATGAGTAATCTTAGGCTCCTGCATGAACCTCGAAAGATAGTTTACAGCAAATACGAGATCTGGCCTAGTATTGGTCAGATATATGAGACTCCCAATCAACTGTCGATAGAGAGTGCCATCTACCTGGGGTGAGTCATCATGTCGCGATAACTGAAGTCCATTCTCCATAGGAGTTGCCATTGGCTTGCAGTCAGTCATGCGATATTTATCGAGCAATGTCTTGGCATACTTTTTCTGAGACACTTTGATGGTGTGCTCCTTCTGGCTGAATTCCAGACCAAGACAGTAATGGAGAAGTCCAAGATCTGTCATCTCAAAAGATTTGCACAAGTTTCTTTTGACAGTAGAGATCAAATCTTCTGAACTCCCTGTAATGAGCAGATCATCCACATAGAGTACAAGCAACACTATCTCAGAACCCTGTTTCTTGAAATAGAGGTTTGCATCTGACGGACATCTCTTAAATCCATGCTGCATTAGGTGATTGTCCATTTTTATATACCAAGCTCGAGGAGCTTGTTTCAGACCATACAAGGATTTAACCAATTTGCAAACTTTCTGCTGTTGGCCTTCCACTTCAAATCCTTCAGGCTGAGTCATATAGACTTCTTCTTGGAGATCACCATTAAGAAAGGCACTTTTGACATCCATTTGGTGAACTTTCCACCCATATTGTGCTGCCATAGCACACATAACCCGAATTGTGGTCATCCGAGCAGTAGGTGCAAAAGTTTCTTCATAGTCGATGCCTTCCTTTTGAGCATAGCCCTTTGCAACAAGACGGGCTTTATGCTTATCAATTGTTCCATCCGCCTTGTACTTGACTTTGTATACCCATTTGCAGCCAATAGGTTTCTTTCCATGCGGCAGATCAACAAGCTTCCAAGTTTTATTCTTCATCAGAGACTCATACTCTGTATCCATAGCGGCCTTCCACTGAGGCTCACTAAGAGCATCTTGCACTGATGCAGGTCCAAGACTATCTATGGTAGACATGAATGCCCTGTCATCATCAATATCCATATCCTCAACTTCTCTACTTGGAGTCACAGAAAGTTCCTCAAAAGATTGACAAAGATCATCAACCTCACCAGTTTCTCTGGCTTCTCTTTCCTTTTGAGCCATACTGCGTGTACGAGGTCTATCCAAATTCAAATTGGGAGGAGTGGATAAATTTGCATCTCGGATTGTATTTGTACACCATTTAGGATTCTGCTTCAGTGGTGGTGAAGAAGATGTAGAAGGACCTCCTGTCTGTGTTGACGAAGGAATCTCCTCTTCCTTTGGTTCCACAATATCCTGGTGTATTGTAGATGTGCTCTGTGATGTGAAAGCTTCATCAAAGACAACATCTCCGCTGATATGAATTTTCTTGGTCAAAGGATCTATCAACCGATATCCTTTAGAGTGCTCAGAATATCCAAGAAAAATACATCTCAGTGTTTTCTCATCTAGCTTCTTCCTTTTTTCTTTCGGTATGTGCATGAAAGCTTGACACCCGAAAATACGTAGATGAGATATGGAGGGTTTTCGACCACTCCATGCTTCCTGTGGAGTCATTCCTTTTAGGGCCTTTGTGGGTGCCCTATTCAAAAGATACACTGCGAGTGGTGACGACTTCCGCCCAATATTGTTGCCCAAGAGTTGCACTCGTGAGCATACAACGAACCATTTCCATGATAGAACGGTTCCTTCTCTCAGCAACTCCATTCTGCTGAGGAGTATAGGCAGTTGTTAACTGTCTCTTGATCCCATGTTTATCTAGGAATGCAGAAAATTCATTAGAGGTAAACTCTCCCCCTCGATCTGAGCGGAGGGTTTTAATAGAAGCCCCTGACTCCTTCTCAACGGATTTCTTGAACTGTTGGAAGAATGCGAAAACTTCAGATTTCGGTTTGAGAAAGAAAACCCACATCTTTCGTGAGTAGTCATCTACGAATAACTGAAAGTACCTCTTCCCTCCAACACTGTTGGGTGTGAAAGGACCGCATAGATCGGTGTGAATTAGCTCCGAGAGGTTTTCGTGCTCTTGTAGAGCTCTTCTCAAATGGTACTCTATGCTTGCTTTCCTGCCAGCGATCGAGCACACCGGCAATGTGGCGAAAGGGAAGGAAGACCCTTTACCATCTCATACTTGCCGAGCTCAAGTAAGTAGCCAGAACTAAGATGCCCATATCTCTTGTGCCATAGGGAAGTTGCCTCCTTGGTAGAGACAGTCATGGCAACATGTGGAATAGAGATAGCATCTAGTGCAAATAAGCCATGCTTATATGAAGTCTGTTGCAATCTGCTTACCCTTCCCGGTAATTGTACAACACTTCTTTCCATTCTCAACACGAAAGTTGACAACCATATTTCTGTCCAGGATTTGTGTCACTGACAACAAATTGTTGGCCAATCCCGGAACATAGAGGACCTTGTCAATCTGACACTTGCCATCAGGAAGAGTGACAGAAACTGTACCCTCTCCCTGAACCCCGTAGGTTTTATCATCAGCAATGGTGACAGGTTTGCCCTCCTTGGCCACAAATGATTCAAACCACGATCCGTCGCCGATCATATGTTTACTAGCTCCGAATCGACATACCAAATAGGATCCCTCCGAGTGGAATCTATGGTAGTCATGAGCACCTTGTGTGCCCATTCGGAATCCGAGTCGGATTCTTCAACAAGCAACATTCGCTCGGGGTTGCTTGTTTTTATTTTGTGGTTTGTTTTGGCCTTTTTGCTTGTTCTTATGCCAACACTGTTGGTGTCATGGTTGTCTTTCTCACGGATCTTGCACCACCTCTTCTTCCCGTTGAGGTTGCTTGCCTTTTCCTTTCGTATCCTGTTGAGAATTTCCTCCTTTCCGAAAGTTGCCTCCTTTTTGCCCATTACCTTTCTTCCTAGAACCCCTGCTCGTTGGTGTATAGGGCTGTATTGGAAGAATCATCCTTGTGAAGTTGGCGTGCCTCCTGTTGTTGAAGCAGATTGACCAACTCGATGTAGGTAATTTGTCGTTGGGACACCTGGATGGAGGTTATCAACATGTCAAATGAAGAAGGTAAAGCTCTCATCACAAGTGAAATGAGAAGCTTTTCATCCACAATATCTCCTAGAGAACTCAATTTCTCTTTCAACTCGGACACTCTGCACATAAAGAGTTCAAGCTGTTTCACCCTGTCTCAAACTCAGGTTATGAAGTTGTTGTTGAAGATGAAGAATGGTGGATTCATTCTTCCCCTCATAGATGGTTCTAAGGGCATCCCATGCCTCTTTACCACTTGCTTTATCAGCTATATGAGGTTGCACTTCATCTGAAACAGCAAACAAAATGAGCACCTTTGCTCTACTGTCTTTCTTGTCAAAAGCAATCTGATCTGCTGAAGGACCTGTGGATCTTGCTGTTGGTGAAGGCCTTGTTGCTACTCCAGTAACAATATCCCACAAATCTTCCATTTGGAGAATAGCCTTCATCTTATGTTTCCATGGTGTATAATTTGGACCTTTCAATAACTGATGCGGATCAGTCATCAATTTTGCAACAGCGGCCATAGTGAAGGTTCCTTATATCACCAAATTGGTCCCCCTTTCGATATACCTTTTGCTAGGCCAATATACCGTACAAAATACCCGCCCTTACGTGAGGGAAACTATAGGTATTTAGAAAGATCAACAAAAATCACCCGCCCTTACGTGAGGGAGACTATAGGTGAATTTTAGAGATCATACGATACGTGGAACATAAGCGGTACTGAAAGGGAATCGCCTTGTTGATGGCACCTACCATAGAAGATTCTTCTCATGCGTGGGGCGTAACTTCCCCTAAACACTATGAAGAATACTTCGTCGGGATTTACGCCTAAACACAAGTGCGATAAAGGGTAGTGGATGGAGTAAAAAATGCAAAAATGGCGTACTTATTCCTCCCCGACGATTTATAGAGAACAAGCTCAGACGTCGTTATAGCAGCTATATTAGGCGGCGGATACAGTAGCCAAATCACGACAACTTTACCTGTAAGTGCTGGCCAGAGGTATCGCAAATACCGAACGCTGCAGTGCAAATAAATTGCACAGATGGGTTTTATATTCCGGGGACTTTAGGGAGTGTTTGATTTTAATTTTTAATGTTATAGTGCAAAAATGAAATATGCAACATACAACAAAAAAAATGCCCACTAGAATAACCCACTAGGTGTCGGTCACAGCCGAAAATGCACCTTTTACAATGCCAAATTGCTATTTTTCATAAAAAATTACTCTCAATCCCCCTTTGATTTTTTTTGAAAAAAAATCCCTCCTTAAAAGGCTTTCTTTAACAAAGCATTTTTATAATTATTATCAATTTTAAAATTAAAATAAAAAATTTTAATTTCTATAGTTTTAAACTTTTAGAAAAAATAAATTAAAATTAAATTTAATTTATTAAAGTTTAAAAACTATATTAAAAAAATTAAAATTAAAAATTTTAATTAAAAATAATAATAATAAAAAAATAACTTTAAAAAAAAATATACCTTGGGGGAGTCGGCGGGATTCGAACCCCCGACCTGTAGGCTCCCTGAGCCTTACCGCACGGCTCACGACCACGTGAGCCAGCGGGCTGATCCGGAAGAAACAATGGAGCACCTCTCCTTTGTCCCTTCTCGGTCTGCCCAAGCCCTCTGCCACCTCCTCTGCAAGTTCCGGTATGCTTCTCCGTCGAGCTCTTCCGTTGCTTGCTGCCTCTGTTTCCCGTCCTCCGCAGGCTTCTGTCTCCCGTTGCCTGCTTCTGTTTCTCGTCCGCGTCCCTCCCTGCGTTCCGAACGGGGGTTTTTTTTTTTTTTTTTTTTTAAAAAATTCCAGCCCCGCGCGCTAGAGGGTTTGCGCGGACGGGCGCGACGCAGTCCCGCGGTGGGGAGGGGGGGCGACTCGCGAACGCAGTCCCGCTGCGTCTCGCGGACGCAGTCCCGGGGGGGGTTTATACCCCCTCCGATTTCCCGCGCGGGCGGGAATTTGAATTCCCGCTCCGCGGGCGGGCCGGGGGGAGGGGGGTGGGGCGCCTCCTCGGGGTTCCCGCGCGGGCGGGGGGGCGCCTCCTCGGGGAGCGCGCGCGCGCAAATTGCGCGTCGCACGTGGGGGTGGGGAGGCGTGCCGGGGGGGGTTAATACCCCTCCTGCCGCGGCGGGCGGGAAATTTGAATTTCCCCCCGCAGCGTCGGCCAAGGGGGAGGGGGCCTCCCCTCCTGCCGCACGGCTCGCGCGGCGGCTCCGGAGCGCACGGGCTCGCTGCGGCGGCTCCGGGAGCGCACGGGCCTGCTGCGGCGAGCTCCTCTGTGTCGCGCGGGGGAGCGGGCCCCTCCTGGTCGCGCGCACACGCGGGGAGTGGTCTTTCCCGTCAACCGCGCGCAACGGGGTCCGGGCCCTCCTGCGACGCAGCGCGCCGGCTGCGTCTGCTTCGACGACCGGTGGGGAGTGGTCTGTCTCTTTCTATCGCGACTGCGCGACAAAAAAAAAATTTAAAATTAACTGCACACCCGCCCAGATTCTCCAGCCTCGGCTTCTCGTCACGCCTCCCTGCACATCGCTGGCTCTGATGCCATGTTAGATTCAACGAACACAATTGAATTATTCAGCAGCAGATTAAATAGCGATTACAATAGCAATTATCCCGGAGGTTGCCAAACCAACCAGCGATAATAGCAACTTGTTACAGCAGTTGTAACAGTGAGCTAAACTATGTAATAAAGACAAAATACATATTAGTACGCTAACACACTCGAGTTTTTTGAATTGGTTTGACCAAAGGGGTTAAGTGAATTTGGAGCCTTTTGATTTTATGTGACCAAAGGGGTTAGGTGCTTTTGGAGCATTTTAAATTGATTTGATCAAAGGTGTTAGGTGCCTTTGGAGCCTTTTGAATTGATTTGACCAAAGGAATTTGGTGCCTTTGGGACTTTTGAATTGGAACTTGAATTTGGAGATGGCGAGGCAAAGGGTGCAACCTTTGACAAAAGGACATAACCTTTTGAACCTAGCAATTGATTTGTTGATTGATTGAATGTGAGGCAAAGGGTGCAACCTTTGACAAAAGGATGCAACCTTTTGAACCTAGCGATTGATGTGTTGATTGATTAAACACAAGGTAAAGGGCACAACCTTTAATAAAGGATGCAACCTTTTGAACCTAGTAGTTAATATGTTGATTGATTAAATGTGAGGCAAAGGGTGCAACCTTTGACAAAAGGATGCAACCTTTTGAACCTAGTAGTTGATTTGTTGGTTGATGATTATGTGATTGATTGATGATTGAATTGAATTAGATTTTTGGTGGGGAAGATGCGCTACCTTGATTTTCCTAGGTTGATTTATTACTTGTTTGATTTGGGGAAGGTGTGATACCTTGAACACCCCCAAGTTGTTTGATGGCCAATTTGATTTATTTTGGAGAAAGTGTGATACCTTGAACATCCCCAATTAGTGTTGATGATGTGATATGATGATGCATGTATGTTAGTGTAGACACCAAAATCTAGCCACTTGTCATCCATTAGTGTCCTCTAAAGCCCAACCATCCATTATTTATGTATATATGTATTTGTTTAATATATATATTAATATTTTATATATTATATTTATATATGTTTAATAACTAAATAAATAAATAAATATATATACATATTTATATGAATTAATCCTAGTCATCCTCCATGCTTTAATCTCAACCATTCATCTATCTCAATCCATGCAAATTTCCCAAGCTTAATCTCCACCCTTCCTCATGTTTTAATCTCGGTCGCCCATTTGGTGTCGTCGAAACCCTAACATGTTCAAGGGCAAATTATAAATGATTAGTCATTTTGACGAATCAAACCCTTAATATTTTATCTTTGAAGCTCTTGCTTAAACCCTAATCTCCCTTAATATTGGAAGCTCTAAATCCCCAAGCCCTTCTACCCTAGCCACTTCATCATCACTTTTGTCGCTTTTGCATCACCTCCATTTTCATCACCACCAATCCCGTGCAGAACCAGATCTGGTTCTACGACATTCTCTTCAGCCCCCAAATGCACCCTAGAGCCACTAGAACCCCCTTGGGTATTTTTGGAACCTTTTTGGTGCATCCACAACCATCACAGAATGCCCCTAGGAGTTTCCCACAATAGATCTGCAGTCCTACAACCCTTAGGTATTTCCTCGTGACCATCATCGATAGAAGCATAAACAAAATTTAGTGTGTTGACAAGGTAATCATATTATGTACATTTATTTTACATTCCTACACTTCTACTTTTAGTTACATTCTACAAAATCTAGATTTTTAGTTATTTTTATCTTTCTAAAGGCTTCACATTGTGGAGCCCTCATAGGTAGTTCTAATCTCTTTTGTTGTGTTTCTGTTTTTAGGTACAAGATCATATTTTTGGAAGCTGTTGAAGCTAGGGTGGCCCTATTGAGGATATACAAGCTGACCTGCAACCCTTGTTTGGATCGAAGATGAATGCGAAGACATCATCATTGTATTGACCTAGGGTTTCGAAGAACCCTAGTATTTGTAAATTTGTATCACAAAAGTATTGTAAAATCCCATATTGGGGCACATTGATTGTATCATTTTGAGATCCACTCGTGTTAATAAAAAGCTTATTCATCTTGTGCAATCTTGTGTTATTATTGTATTTTTGTTATTTTTTTTTATATCGATGTTGTTCGATTTCAATTTACAAAATGACAATCACGGTGGTACCTCCAAAGGGTTATTCATGCTAATTTATCTTGTCACTAATTTTTTATTTCTGTTTTCATTTTGCAGGTTCCAAGAATTTAATTGCATGATTTTCATGAAAAACTAAGGTTTTTAGAGGTTGCAAAATTCGATCTAAGGTTGCACGGATGTCCTGTAGTGCTCGAGGGATGCCCTAGTGCATTCAAGAGAAACCTTATAATGTTCTAGTGGCTCTGGGGTGCATTTCACAGAGTGGGAATGAAATACGTAGGCTTCTTGGTAAGATCACTTCAAACCCTAACTCATTTATGTTATCATTTTCATGTTTTTTATAGTAAAATTAACAAAAAGAAAATCATTTATTTTTCTGTTTAAAGCATTTACATTTTTATTTGCATTTTAGGCATTTACATCATTGCATTCATGCATTCACAATAGATCACATTTATTTTAAATTTATGTTGCTTTCTGGTGTATTCATTCACTATTTTTGTATGTTGTTTGCATTTGAAGTTACAAAAGCATTATTAGCTGCATAATAGGGTTAAAAATTTCCATTTTTACTTGTCTAAATTGGAACAAGATCATAATACTAAAGTATACTCCCGCATTTTGTGATTCAAGGTGGAAGAACTAGGTGAACCCTCCACTATTGGAATCATGTGATGATTCAAAGTGGGTCTTAAGCGGTGTACCCTAAGTTCTTTTGAGGAACTTGGTATTATTGTTTTTGGCTTCTGATTTAGACCTATGAAATAAGTTTATTTTTAACATTGAGTGAACACAATAGATAACACAAACATTAAAATGAATCACACACTGCATTTCTTACAATAAATAAAAATGAGTTGGATTTCATCACCAACCATTGTTTGAGATTTGGCAATGGTGGGTTTCATCTCCATTGGTCAATCTCTATCCTTAGCAACCATGGTCACCCATGAGCAGAATTTCTGAACTTCATCCCTACGAAGAATCTCATTTGCCATCCAACATTAGATTTCACTTTACATAATTTAGATTAGAACATTCACAACACACAAAACCTCAAAAAACAAAAAAAATATAAAAGAGAGACAAAAAACAAAATCAAAATAAAAAATCTATTGCAAAGTGTAGGATTAAAATTACTTGTTTGATTTTGTGTGTTCTTCATTTGCTTATTGGTGCCTTCCTCCAGGTGGAAAAAGACACAACTATACTAGGCTAATTGTAGGCACTCTCTTCCTGGTGGGAAGTTAGTGCCTTTTCCACTTCGTCGCACTCCTAATTGCAGGGCACGATATGTCACATCTATTAGGCCTAGTTTAAGTCGAATCTGCCTACAGATTGTGCTCACGATCATGTATTACAAAACTAAACACACAAAAGTAGGAAAATAGGAATCATGCTTGTGCCTAAGGCCCTAGCTCTTAGGATGCCTTCAGATTGCATTCAGAGGGCACAATGACCTGCAAAGCAAAAACACATGAAAGTAGGAAAACAGGAGTCATGACTCCGTGCCTATTAGGCCCTAGCTCTCAAGATGCCTGTAGCTTGCATGCGGTTCATGATTTCCTACAAAGCAAAATAAAAAGAATTTTTATGCTAAACAGGACATGTTCCATGCAGGCTCTTTTTTTTTTTGAAATTTTTGGAGTAAGGCGCCTCCCAATTTTTTTTTACTTTTTTATCCTCTTTTTTTTTTTTTTTAATGAACATTCGTCCATGCTACTGGTGTGGTATGGGGTCTCTCCCATGTCGATGTATAATCCACTCTCGCAAATGTGAGGTAGTTGTGAATGGAGCTCGTTGACCATTACTCAAACATTATCTCGACACTCTACTTTGCACTTGGTGTAGCATCTCTGACTCTACTTATCATTTACTCAGGTTGTAACAGTCACACACCTTGCAGCAAAAATTTCCCAAATTTCCATAAGCACCTTGGGTTGGAAGCCTTTCGCTTGATCAGGGTTACTTAGCCTGCCTTCAGGTGCCAATGTTGCCAAGGCAAAACTTTGCTAGCTTTCACTTGCTAGATTGGATGCTACACGATCAAGGTACACGTGATAATTCGTATAGTGTTATTACGAACTCCACATATAAATCTTAATTCATGAAATATTCACAGACACCTCCTTATTTGTCTACTTTGCACTTCATGTTGTCCTGCAAAACATAAAAGAAAAATCTAAACTAAAGGCATTAAAATAAAATTCTAACTAATTTTTTATAATTTTTTAAGTATTTTCATCTTCTGATTATAGGCTTCTCCCCTGCTTTATTTAGCGATCGGTTGGAGATTTCTCATTTCCCTTCTGGACCAAGTTGGTCCTAGGGAAAGAGGATACTCTCTTCCAACAAGTAGCAAAAAATAAAGCTCTGTTTTTTATCTACATTTTAACTTGGAGCCTTTTCAGCAGAAGATATATATTTTTTCTCTTTTCATGAACACTGTAAACAACATTCATTGTGTTGTTGGTGGCAATGATGAAGGTGGGGTACCCCCATGCCTACATATGAACTAGTCTTCTAAAAATCATCTCCTTCTTGATCAACTAGTTTGATACGTTGTAGCATGAGAAGAGTATTTTCCTTCATGGCCTCACAACAAAACTCTTTCAACGTAATGGTAAAATGTGCAGTCTGGAAAATAACTATCTATGAGCTAGCAACCTGAAGAAAACATGGCATAGTAGTCTATTAAAAACACATGCTAGTTTTTGATTCACCAGGTCACCTTAAGTGCAAGTGAAGAGCATACTCCATAACAAGGTGTTCTTTTTAAATTATGCTTTGTCATTTTTCCTGCATCAAAGAATTTACCAATATGTTGCAAAGCGTCAAGCTTGTAAAAAAATTTCAATCATTAAAACTAAGCTTTTGGAGGCATAATTTCCCAATAGTTTTTGTATAAAAACACATCCCTAAAAATTTTCAATCAGACCTGGGTTGTGCTATTTCTTTGATTTCTTGAAACCATTCAAAACATGATGGAAATCCTTCATTGCTTGATTTTATGATTTTTTTCAACAACACCATTTATTCCTACCTCTATACTTAATATGGTACATCAGGTTCATTCCCGTATTTACCTAAGAATCTGGTAAATTTAACTGTTGCCTATGGGATTTGGCTCTGACTATGTTGGAAACTGTTTTGGCCTTGTAAAAAGGCCCTTGGTGGACTCACACTTCTTAGGTAGAATATCTATAGGTGATTTTAAATGGGCTTTTTATCTAACCTATAAATCATAACACTACAGTTTTGACACTTCCCGACAATGGTGCCAAAATGGTGAGCATAAATTATGTCTCAAAAATAATCATTTATCTTCCATAAATTATCAATCTGGTAAGTCCATAAACTTACGAGCATCATGCACAATATATGCTTGTAGTGTGGGGGAATGAATCCATATGTACCTTATTTAGTTTGGTGGGGGATGTTTGTACCTTTGAAAGTCAGCTAAACCAAATAAACTAAGTGCGAAAAATTAAATAAATAAATTACGAACTAAAACTAAAGTGCTAGAAATAAAAGTGCGAAAATAAAATGCAAGAAATAAAACACATAGCTAAATTAATTAAAGTAGGAAATAAAACAATAAATCTAATCTATAGAAAATAAATACAAAAATAAAATAGGGGAGGACTACTGCAGGGAGTGGGCCCAAGCTCCCGTAGATAGTTCGCCCGACTAGCTACGTAGATCTTGATTTAATTAAATAAGAGGGATTGCACTCTTAAATAATTTAGAAAAAATAAAATAGAATAATTTCATAAAATTAATCATCCCCTCCTTTAGGGAAGACCTGTGCATTTATACAATGCACAACCTTCCTCTATTACAAATTTAGGCAAGCCTATTCCGGACTTGCGGTTACAATATATATACAATGAATATTGCAGTCGTTCAATTATAATAATCATATATTAATTAAAATAGTCACGCACTAATTTTACCCCCTTGCAGGATAAATCAGGCGTGTTCTGTTTTATCAGAACAAAATTATAATAAGGCTAGAAAAATTTGTTTGTGTGGCTACCCACTGATATTCTCACAATGACACTGAGAGGGGGGGTGAATCAGTGTAACAATTTAAAAACTTGAATCTGCAACTCTTAAAACATAAAAATGCAAGCTCAAAAATAGATAAAGCAAGTATAACACAAGAGCATCACACAACACAAGATTTAACGAGGTTCACCGATGTGGCTACTCCTCAAATAATGACTGTTTGGACTACAATCCAAATCCAGTCTTTGCAAGGATTCAATCTTTACAAATAGTTTACCAGCACCCACTGGAAGGAGCACCAACCCCTGATTTTTCTGCTGCAATAGATAGGAGCACCAACTCCTTTTACCAAGCACCAACTTGGATTTCAATTTTTAACAAAAATATTGACATAAAAATGCCTTCTCTTTTGCAAGACCCTCACTGGTCTATAGCTCATACAAATTAATCTCTCAGAAGCATAAAGAGAATTGTTAGAATCTCAATATCCTCTTTCACAGTCTAAAACCTCTCTTCTGATTTTTCAAATAAAAATTACATTCAGGTTTTGTTCTTTTTCTGTACTTCATGCAGCACACTAACTCAACCACGCTTTTTTGGTTTTTCAATGTAAAACACGGTTGCAGTTCACTTTTTACTATGCTTGTTCGAGTCTTTATATTCGATTTTCTCGAACGGCTCAATTTTTAAACGGCTCAAATTTTCCCTCCAATTTTTTATGCATTCTTGGCTATGATCAATCTGTCAAACCCTCTCTGACGCGTTCTGCCTTTTAGCCGCTTTCTTTTTGACTTATTCTGACATTCTTCTCTGCACATTCTGACAGCCTTTTTCTGCGTATCCTGACACCTTTTTCTGTGCAGACTGACAGCCTTTTTGCGTGTTTCGATGCTCTCTGATTCTTATCTTCTAGACTCTGCGTAACTGCCCTCTTAACACTTTTTCACTCTCTTATGGCACTCTTTTCTATTCTGCGTCGATCTTTCTTTTCGGCTTGCTACTGCCATGTCTGACACGCAACCTGTTAATGAATCTCTCTAAAATCGATTCTCGATATAACCACTTCTGCAACAGTTGTTCTGCATTCAATGCTTTGTTCCGTAGCTTCCCTTTGTAACTGCCACCTTTGCCAGCCATGCTGCATCACGGCCCTGCAACAGCCGTTCTTTTCTTAAAAGCGCAGTTTTGACACCTGTCACTTTGCATGCTTCTTTGGCCTTTTTCCCGCCAAACTGTTACCTGTCGCGATATCGCGACATCTCTACTTGGTTGACTTATTCTGGACTGTTGACCACGAAAACCCGACATGTCGCGATATCGCGACGTTTTCTGCCTCCTTCTACTTTACTCGGCATTCACCCGCGAAAACGAGACATGTCACGAAATCGTGACACATTCGTTGCCTCTGCACTATCCTTCGCTTGCACCCACGAAAATGATACATGTCATGAAATCGTGACACATTCAGCTTTTGCTGACATCATCCTCAATGTTGTCATGAAATCGTGACACTTTCGGCTTCTTGAGGCATTTCTCTGCAACTTGTCATGAAATCGTGACACTTTCAGCTTTTGCTGACGTCATCCTCAATGTTGTCACGAAATCGTGACGCTTTTGACCTCCGTACAATTCTTGCTTCAAGTGGTAGCAAAATCCTAACATGTCGAAGTGGCGATTCTCTCTTCAACGACAACTCTCACTTCATCCTCCGAAAACCTGACTTGTAGCGAAATCGCTACACCTTTTTGACTTAGCATTTTTGAAAATCTAGCATGTAGCGAAATCGCTACAGCTTTGTTGCCTTGGTGCTTCCTCTTGCTTCGACTTGCTAAGCTTAGACTTGTAGCGAAATCGCTACCCCATTGTGTTCTGTGTTTTGAACTTGCAGCAAAATCGCTACACCTATGCCCCTAGCATTTCGAACTTGTAGCGAAATCGCTACACTTTTGTTTTTACTTGTAGCTGCTACCTATCCTGCATTTCGAACTTGTAGCAAAATCGCTACCCCTTTTTTTTATTGTAAATCGCTACACCTTTCTCTTAACTCTCACATGTAGCGAAATCGCTATAGCTTTTTGACTTAGCTCTTCTTTTCTGCATCAGCTAGCGAAACTACAACATGTAGCGAAATCGCTACAGTTCCTCGACTTTGCTTTGCCTCCAACATGTCACGAAATCGTGACAGTTTTCATCCTAGGCGCTGCTTCTTCAAACTTGTCGCGAAATCGTGACACTTTTCGTCCTTGGCACCTTTACTCCAAACTTGTCGTGAAATCGCGACAGTTTTTCAACTTTGCTTCTTTCCTTCCAGCATGTCGTGAAATCGCGACAATTTTTCATGAACTTTCTCTCTCCTCCGATATGTCACGAAATCGCGACATTTTTGCATGAATTTTCTCTCTCCTCTGACATTTTTGTCTGCATTTTCTCTCTCCTCCGTTTTGTCGCGAAATCGTGACATTTTTGCATGCATTTTCTCTCTCCTCCGTTTTGTCGCGAAATCGCGACAGAAAACATGTCGCGATATCGCGACAGTTTTCTTACTTGTCTTTTTCTGCAAAATTTTGAATCTGGGTCACTTCTGTTTTCCTTGAAAATCACTGTACTTGATCTAACTGACCTCTGAACTGCATCAACTGCATCAATCTGTCTGTGTTGACAACAATGACAATACTTTTGCAATGCTTTTGCTGCACCTTGCTCAACAATCTCCCCCTTTGGAATTGTTGGCAACACACTGCAACCTTGCTCAATTTCTTCTCCCCCTTTGCCAATAATACCAAAGGGCTGCTGCAGACTCCCCTTGAGTCTATGCACAACATTCTCAGGCATAAATAATTTTAATGCTCCCCCTGAGAATGTGTTCCCCATAGCTAGTCAGTGCTTGGGTAGTGTGACTACTCCCAACTTACTCCTAAGGTATTCAAAAACTTCCTTGGGCAAAGGTTTGGTGAATATGTCTGCTACTTGCTCTGTAGTTGGAACAAACTCCAATTTGACCTCTCCTTCTGCAACCTTATCCTTCAAGAAGTGATACCGGATTGCAATATGTTTGGTGCGGGAATGCATTACCGGATTCTTTGAAATGTTGATTGCACTAGTGTTATCACATTTGACTGAAATGGGCTCATTGAAGTGAATACCAAGATCTTTCAATGTTTGTCTCATCCATAATATTTGTGTACAACATGTTGTTGCTGCAATGTATTCTGCCTCTGCAGTGGATAGAGAAACTGATTCTTGTTTCTTGTTGTGCCATGCTACCAATTTATCTCCAAGATAAAATGCTCCTCCACTTGTACTTTTTCTGTCATCAATACATCCTGCCCAATCTGCATCAGAATATGCAAAAAGAGTGAAGTCTTTTCCTTTTGGATACCATAGCCCATACTCCATAGTACCCTTGAGGTACCTAAAAATCCTTTTCACAACTGTCACATGAGTCTCTTTTGGACTAGCTTGAAATCTTGCAACCATGCAAACAACTTGTAAGATATCCGGTCCGGTGGTCATCAAATACAACGAGGCTCCCAATCATTGATCTGTATATTATTTGATCAACATCTGGAGATTTATCATCCTTGCTCAACTTGCAACCTGTTGTCATGGGGGTGTTGACAGGCTTACTATCCTCCATAGTGAACTTTTTCAGCATTTCTTTCACATATTTAATTTGAGAAATAAAAATCCCTTTTTCAGTTTGATTAACTTGCAATCCAAGGAAATATGAAAGTTCACCAATCATAGACATTTCAAATTCTTTCTGCATTTTGTTTGCTATGTCTTTGCATGATTCATCATTGCTGCTCCCAAATATTATATCATCTACATAAACAACAAGTACAATGAAATTGCCATTTTCAGTTTTGATATATAAATTGCTATCCACCATACCTTTCTTGAATCCTTGCTTAGTGAGATAGTTGTCCAATCTTGCATACCAAGCTCTAGGTGCTTGTTTCAAGCCATACAATGCTTTCTTCAACTTGCAAACAAAGTTAGGATTCTCACAAAGTTGAAAACCATCGAGGCTGTTCAATATATACTTCTTCTTCAAGATTTCCATTCAGAAATGCTGATTTTACATCCATCTGATAAACTTTGAAATTCCTATGAACTGCTAAAGCCAAAAATAGTCTTATTGCTTCAAGTCTGGCCACTGGTGCAAAAGTCTCTTCAAAATCAATCCCCTCAACTTGAGCATATCCTTTGCAGACCAATCTTGCTTTATTCCTTACAACCTGTCCGTCTTCATTCAATTTGTTTCGAAATATCCATTTAGTACCAATTATGTTTTTATTTTCAGGCCTTGGTACTAATTCCCAGGTTTTGTTTTTCTCAATTTGATCTAGTTCTTCATTTATTGCCTCCATCCAGCTTTCATCTGTGCTTGCTTCAATAATATTTTTGGGCTCAATGCTGGATAACAGAGAATAGTTATTTACTACTCTTCTTCTTGTCTGAATGCCAACTGTAGGGTCCCCAATAATCTGCTCTTTGGGATGATTTTTCTACCAGCTGCCTGTTCTGGATTTCCTATTTTCTTCTCTTTCCAAATCATCTGAATCTGATTTCTGTCTCTCTTCCTTTTCTTGATCTTCATCTTCTTCAATAAATTCTTCATAAGTTGGGTAGTTTTCATTATGGCTGATTTCTTGTTTCCTTCCTTCATCAACCTTAACATCCGCACTTTCCACAATTTTCTTGAGTCTTTTGTTGTAGCATGTGTAGGCTTTGCTTTTTGTTGAGTAACCAAGAAAAATACCTTCATCAGCTCTATCTTCAAACTTGCCAAGATTGCTTTCAGTTCTTTTAATGTAACACTTGCTGCCGAACACTTTGAAGTATTTTGTTGTAGCCTTTTTGCCAAACCACAGTTCATAAGGTGTTTTGCTTTCATGCGGCCTCAACATACATCTATTCTGAATGTAGACTGCAGTATGAACTGCCTCTTTCCAGAACCTGTCAGCAATTTTGCTCTCGGTTAACATAGTCCTTGCCATTTCTTGCACAGTTCTGTTCTTTCTTTCAACTACTCCATTCTGCTGTGGTGTTCTAGCTGCCAAAAACTGTCTTCTAATCCCATGTTTTTCACAATATTCTGCAAACTCATCTGAAATAAACTCTCCACCTCTATCTGATCTCAAACATTTAATTCTTTTTCCAGATTGATTCTCAACAAGATTTTTAAAAGTTTTAAACATCTCAAAGGCTTCTGATTTAAATTTCAGAAAGAGTACCCATGTCATTCTGGAAAAGTCATCTATACACAGCATAAAATATTTGTAGCCATTTATGCTTTCCGTTCTCATGGGTCCACATAAATCTGTGTGAATTAGTTCTAACGGCTTGCTTGTAAAATACTCTTTTGCTTTGAAAGTGGATCTGGTTTGCTTCCCCTTTTGGCATGACTCACAAATGTTGTTTGAAGGTTTACCAATAGTGGGTATGTCTCTTATTGCTCTTTTTGAGCTGATTTTTACCAGATTATCAAAGCTTATGTGACCGAGTCTCTTGTGCCACAGCCAATTTTCTTCTTCTGTCCAACCAAGCAAGCTCCTTCTGAAGTCTCCGAGAGAGTATACAAATTTCCAGAAGTTCTCAGTCCAGTGGCTATTAACTTTCCATTTTTTGTCTTTCTTACTTCACAACCCTCTTTCTTGAAAATTACTTCATGACCTCTGTCACAAATTTGACTTACACTCAATAAGTTATGCTTCAGACCTACCACAAAAAGAACTTCCTTAGAGTTGATTTTTCCGTCACTTAACTTAACTGATCCTTTACCCACTATCTTTGCTCCATCATTGTTTCCGAATTTTACAGAACCACCTTCGTATGTCTGTAGCTTATCAAACTTCTGTTTGTCTCCTGTCATATGACTGGAGCATCCACTGTCCAGAATCCAAGGTGCAGATTTATTCTGGGCTTTGAGAGCTGTTTGAACGATTAGGGATTCCTTGTCTTTCTTAGGTTGCTCCTTTTCCTTCCACTATGATTTGACAGCAGATCTGGTCACTTGTTTTACCTTCTCCCTTTCATTTGCTTGTGACAGTTTTTCGAGAAATTTTCTGTTTTGATTTAATCCAGTTGATTGATACTTTCTTCCCAGGTATTTATTTCCTGCAAAAGAGCTACGACAATTCCTTGCAATATGTCCGAAGTTATGACAGTTATAACATTCTACAGCATAATCTATCAAAGGTGAAAAAATATTTCTACTAGTAAAATTTCTGTGTTCTACATTATATCTACAACTTGAGATTTTATGACCATATGCATTGCATTTAAAACAATAACCAAAAAAGGAACGAGTGTACCTGGGTAATGGTTGTTGCCATGTTGTAGTAGGAGCCATGGGTCTTCTTCTTCTTTGATATGTGACTTTGGTAAATCCATCATTTGCAGAACTCCTTTCGAGCTTGGACTTATTGTTTTCTTTTGCATGATACGGTTTATCTTGATCAACCCTGATCTTGTCTTTATTCTTTATTGGTTCTACAGTTACAGCCTTTGAGTCCTTTGAGGATTCTCCTTCATCAAAGCCTAAACCAAATTTGATACCCGTAGGCCTTTGATTATTTAACATTTTATTCAGCTTCACAGAAAGCTTGTCTTCAAATTTATGATGACAACTCAGTTTCCGATTCATCTCTTCTAGCTGCAGCCTTAATCCAACTATGTCTTCTTCTAGCTTATTGCACTCTTTTATTTTCACGGTTAGCTGAGCTTCAAAATCTTCAGACTTTTTCTTATATTCTTCAGTTTGTACTTTCAAACTGATTATTAAATTGCTAGCATCCTCAAATTTTCTTGAAATCTTTTTATTTCTTTTCCTTTCTGCACTTAACTCTTCAAGTGCAGCAACCAACTCACCTTCCAGATCTACCTCAGCCTCATCCTCTAATTTTTCTTCACACTCCTGGGTTTCCTCAGTTCTTTGTTCTTCAAAAGCCATGAACAAGGCTTCACCAGTTTCTTCTTCTGAGTCCTCACTGGAACTGTCTTCTGAAGAGTCAATGTTCTTGGAAATGAAACTTTTCTTCTTGAAGTTCCTTTTTCTAAAATGTGGTTTCTTCTTCCAGACATTTCTTTCTTGGTGTGTCCCTTCATCATTTTTGTTTTTCTCATTCATTGGGCATTTTGCTGCAAAGTGCCCGATGCCTCCACAGTTAAAGCACTTGAACGGTAGCTTGCCTCTGTACTTTCCTTTTCCCTTTACTAATTTCCTAACAAAGTTTGCTTCAGTTTCATCTGTAGATTCTTCTTCCTCAGATTCTTGTTTAGATTTTATATTTTTCTGTGCTTGAAAAGCTGCTTCTCTGTCTGAGGGCTTAGTTTGTCCAATTCTCATTTCATATGCTGTTAGAGAACCATGCATTTCATCCATACTGAAAAAATTTAAATCTTTTGCTTCTTCTATGGCAGAAACCTTTGCATCAAATCTTTTATTGAGAGTTCTTAGTACCTTCTTCACAACAACTGCATCTTCCATCTCCTCGTCGAGTCCTCTTATTGCATTAATGATTCCATTTACTCTCAGCATGTAGGCTTCTATGTTCTCATCATCGGTCATCTTTAATGCTTCGAACTGGGCACGATGTGTTTGCAACTTAGCTTCCTTGATCTTGCTATCTCCTTCATGAATGCTTTGCAGTTTGTCCCATATGTCTTTTGCAGATTTGCAGTTCATGATGCGTATCAACTCACTGTCTACTAATCCACACATAATAGCATTCTTGGCTTTCGAGTTGTTCTCAAACTTTTTCTTCTCAGCCGCATCTGTTGGAGGAACAGAGGGTATAGTGTATCCATTTTCAACAGATTCCCAAATGTCATAACCCAATGCACATAGATATGTCTGCATCCTAAGTCTCCAGAAAGAATAATTTGTTCCATCGAACAGAGGAGCTTTGTTAGAAGAGAATCCTTCACCACCGGCCATTGTGTATCTTCCAAGATCACCTTAGCTGATTAAGCTTGTACAGGAACCTTGCTCTGATACCAATTGATATTCTCACAATGACACTGAGAGGGGGGGGTGAATCAGTGTAACTATTTAAAAACTTGAATCTGCAACTCTTAAAACATAAAAATGCAAGCTCAAAAATAGATAAAGCAAGTATAACACAAGAGCATCACACAACACAAGATTTAACGAGGTTCACCGATGTGGCTACTCCTCAAATAATGACTGTTTGGACTACAATCCAAATCCAGTCTTTGCAAGGATTCAATCTTTACAAATAGTTTACCAGCACCCACTGGAAGGAGCACCAACCCCTGATTTTTCTGCTGCAACAGATAGGAGCACCAACTCCTTTTACCAAGCACCAACTTGGATTTCAATTTTTAACAAAAATATTGACATAAAAATGCCTTCTCTTTTGCAAGACCCTCACTGGTCTATAGCTCATACAAATTAATCTCTCATAAGCATAAAGAGAATTGTTAGAATCTCAATATCCTCTTTCACAGTCTAAAACCTCTCTTCTGATTTTTCAAATAAAAATTACATTCAGGTTTTGTTCTTTTTCTGTACTTCATGCAGCACACTAACTCAACCACGCTTTTTGGTTTTTCAATGTAAAACACGGTTGCAGTAACCTCTTTACTGTGCTTGTTCGAGTCTTTATATTCGATTTTCTCGAACGGCTCAATTTTTAAACGGCTCAAATTTTCCCTCCAATTTTTTATGCATTCTTGGCTATGATCAATCTGTCAAACCCTCTCTGACGCGTTCTGCCTTTTAGCCGCTTTCTTTCTGACTTATTCTGACATTCTTCTCTGCACATTCTGACAGCCTTTTTCTACGTATCCTGACACCTTTTTCTGTGCAGACTGACAGCCTTTTTGCGTGTTTCGATGCTCTCTGATTCTTATCTTCTAGACTCTACGTAACTGCCCTCTTAACACTTTTTCACTCTCTTATGGCACTCTTTTCTATTCTGCGTCGATCTTTCTTTTCGGCCTGCTACTGCCATGTCTGACACACGCAACCTGTTAATGAATCTCTCTGAAATCGATTCTCGATATAACCACTTCTGCAATAGCTGTTCTGCATTCAATGCTTTGTTCCGTAGCTTCCCTTTGTAACTGCCACCTTTGCCAGCCATGCTGCATCACGGCCCTGCAACAGCCGTTCTTTTCTTAAAAGCGTAGTTTTGACACCTGTCACTTTGCATGCTTCTTTGGCCTTTTTCCCGCCAAACTGTTACCTGTCGCGATATCGCGACATCTCTACTTGGTTGACTTATTCTGGACTGTTGACCGTGAAAACCTGACATGTCGCGATATCGCGACGTTTTCCGCCTCCTACTTTACTCGGCATTCACCCGCGAAAATGAGACATGTCACGAAATCGTGACACATTTGCTGCCTCTGCACTATCCTTCGCTTGCACCCGCGAAAATGATACATGTCACGAAATCGTGACACTTCTGGCGTCATCCTCAATGTTGTCGGAGAATCGCCTTCGCTTGCATTGACGAAATCGTGACACTTTCAACTTTTTGACGTCATCCTCAATGTTGTCATGAAATCGTGACACTTTCGACTTCCGAAGGCTTTTCTTGCAACTTGTCATGAAATCGTGACACTTTCAGCTTTTGCTGACGTCATCCTCAATGTTGTCATGAAATCATGATGCTTTCGGCCTTCGTACAATTCTTGCTTCATGTGGTAGCGAAATCCTAACATGTCACGAAATCGTGACATTCTCTGCTTCGTACAACTCTCACTTCATGCAGCTGCGAAAACCTGACTTGTAGCGAAATCGCTACACCTTTTTGACTTAGCATTTTTTTCTTTGCTGGGGCCTCCAAAAATCTAGCATGTAGCGAAATCGCTACAGCTTTGTTGCCTTGGTGCTTCCTCTTGCTTCGACTTGCTAAGCTTAGACTTGTAGCGAAATCGCTACCCCATTGTGTTCTGTGTTTTGAACTTGCAGCGAAATCGCTACACCTATGCCCCTAGCATTTCGAACTTGTAGCGAAGTCGCTACACTTTTGTGCCTTGTAAAATTGTAGGAAATCTACACCTTTGCTCTTCGGCATCTGAACTCTGCTTCGGCTCGCGAAAGTCTGACATGTAGCGAAATCGCTACAGCTTTTTGACTTAGCTCTTCTTTTCTGCATCAGCTAGCGAAACTGCAACATGTAGCGAAATCGCTACAGTTCCTCGACTTTGCTGCTTTGCCTCCAACATGTCATGAAATCATGACAGTTTTCATCCTAGGCGCTGCTTCTTCAAACTTGTCACGAAATCGTGACACTTTTCGTCCTTGGCACCTTTACTCCAAACTTGTCATGAAATCGCGACAGTTTTTCAACTTTGCTTCTTTCCTTCCAGCATGTCGCGAAATCGCGACAATTTTTCATGAACTTTCTCTCTCCTCCGATATGTCACGAAATCGCGACATTTTCGGCTGCATTTTCTCTCTCCTCCGTTTTGTCGCGAAATCGTGACATTTTTGGCTGCATTTTCTCTCTCCTCCGTTTTGTCGCGAAATCGCGACATTTTTGGCTGCATTTTCTCTCTCCTCCGTTTTGTCGCGAAATCGCGACAGAAAACATGTCGCGATATCGCGACAGTTTTCTTACTTGTCTTTTTCTGCAAAATTTTGAATCTGGGTCACTTCTGTTTTCCTTGAAAATCATTGTACTTGATCTAACTGACCTCTGAACTGCATCAATCTATCTGTGTTGACAACAATGACAATACTTTTGCAATGCTTTTGCTGCACCTTGCTCAACACCCACATTGATCGCTGGAAAAATCATTGCTCTGGTTCATCCGTGAGCATGAGAGAATAATGCTCACGTTACAAAGGTATCCAACCAATCAAATAATAGAAGTGTTTATTCTATTTTAATAATAGTGCATAAAATAAAATATCTCCCTTTTTGTCTTCACGTGCAACCTCCTCCTTAGCCCACTGGTTAACCGATCAAAGTTGGCTTGGTGCCTACTTGAGTAAGGTGCCAGAATAAAGCGTTGAAGTCAGGCGTAAAATTTAGGTGCCAGAGTAAGGCACTTGTTGACTTGGTTAGAGTAAGGTGCCTCCAATGTATTGGAGTAAGGCACCTTTTTGCACAATGCTAGGTCCAAGTTGGATGTAGACTGAGAAAACATTGAATTAGTACCAAAACCTGCATTCATACATAGTTTTCACTAAAAACACCCGTCAAACATAATACTGGATTTTCTATCAATTATATGCACAAGTTAAATAAAAATGCATCTCACATGCTAATTAAACCAGTAATGATGCCCCTTAACAGTGTATATAAAATAAGCACTTCTGGTGCTCATCATCCATCCTAATATTTTCACATAGTTAATTGATAAGGACGTGGCCTAGGATGACATGAACAGGGAATGCATGAGATCATCGATGTTTCATATCGGGAAGTGCATGATTGTTCATGTTTAGGCTATTATCCACATTCTTTCACTTCTTCTTTTGAACAAGATTTTCAAAGTTTACATTTGAATTCAGAAGGATATGTCCATCACACCGATGAATCTGAAGATGAAATCTACAAAGAGTATGACGTTCTGTCAATTACTTTTGATGAATCTGATAAGGAATCGACACCCATCATTCCATTTAATGAACATGATAAGTTTTACCTCAAAATGTTCATCAACCCATCCTTCGCTTGCTTCTTCCACAAGAGCGAGCCAAATCAATTGGTGAACCACCTCCATTTCATTAATCCACCTCATCGGCCATTTTTCTTGTAATATATGTATATAACAAAAAAAATCAAAAACACACAAAAATTAAAAAAAAATCATTTTGCATTTCATGTATATGGATTTTTGCCTATTGCATTTATTTGTGTTGCTCACTATTGTTTAGGTTTCAAGAGCTCTAGCATCAGTTCTAGTAGATAGGATCCATCCATCCTCCACTTTGCCAATCACCATCTTTCCCTTTTAAGTCAACATGAATCTTGTTGACTTATTCACCCAATTTGTAATCCATACGATTTGGCAAATCTAATTCCAATTGACATGAGCCTTATTAATATGGACCAAATTTCCTTGCCTCCATCCTTTTCCAAATGTTTCCTTTCCAAGGATTTATTAAGGGCTTCAACCAACTACATTCCTCCTTCACCTCCACCTTTACCTTCATCTTCACCTTCAGATCTTGAGGTTTTCCAGGTAGACATAGAAGAGGTTGAGTCAAAAGAGTTTGATAATATCATAGATGACATTTATTTGATCCCAACACCCCATTAGCTTGAGTAAGGTTCTCACATGTCTATTAAAGATACCATTGATGTGAACCTTAGTTTAGATGCAAACAATCCCCAAATTGTCAAACTTGATAAAAATTTATCCATAGATGAAAAAGAGCAATTAATTGCTTTCCTCAAGAAGAAGAAGGGCATTTTTGCATGGTCCTACAAAGACATGCCTGGTATTGACCCTAACTTGGTTGTCTACAATCTCACCTTGCACTCTGATGTTAAGCCAATCAAACAAAAATTGAGAAAGATAGATCCTACCATTGCCCACATGGTCAAAGAAGAACTTCAAAAGCTATTAGATGTGGATTTCATTATCCCCAATGACTATATTGAGTGGATTTCAAACATGGTACCCATTCGCAAGCCTAACGGGGTGATACATATTTGCACTGAATTTCAAGATCTTAACAAAGCGTGTCCTAAGGATGACTTTTCTCTATAAAACATCGATACTCTTGTCAACACTTGCGCTGAACATGAAACACTTTCTCTCATGGACGGTTTCTTAGAATACAACCAGATTAGAATCAATCCTAATGACCAACACAAAACAACATTCACTACACCTTGGGGGACTTTTTGTTACAAGGTCATGCCATTTGACCTCAAATACAAGTGCCAGTTATCAACGTGCCATGACATACATCCTCCACAATTACATGCATAAGATCATCGAAGATTATGTGGATGATATCTTGACAAAATCTAAAACTCGAAAAGAGCACATTGGTATCTTGGAAAAAGTCTTTGATCTACTTATAAAGCACAATGTAAGGTTGAACCCCAAAAAGTGTGTCTTTGGTGTTACATCAAGCAAACTATCAAGATTCATTATCTCCAAAAGAGGCATTGAGGTGGACCCAAACAAAGTCAAGGCCATCATGAAGATGCCTCCCCCAACAAACTTAAAGGAATTGCATAGTTTACAAGGAAATATCCAATCGATCCATCATTTCATTGCATAACTTTCTGATATATGCAGGCCATTCAATCACCTGCTACAAAAGGGGGTGACATTTTTATGGATAGATGAATACCAAAAGGCTTTTAATGACATAAAGCAATACCTGGCTTCTCCACCAGTCTTAAATCCTCGTTTGGGGATCCCCTTCCATATTTATGTTTTAGTAATGGATTTTGCATTAGGGACAATGCTTGCACAAAAGAATGAAAACAATCGAGAGCAAGTTGTCTATTACATTAGTCGAACATTGGTAATCTATGAAACTAGATATGCTTACATGGAAAAATTATGGTTAGCAATGGTTTTTGCCACTAATAAACTCAGAAATTACATGCTTAGTCACACTACATATGTCATAGCTCATGAAAATCCTCTACATTATATGATATCTCACACTTACAATAACACTCGCACCGCAAAATAGATAATGCTTCTTGCTAAATTTGATCTTGATTTTATTAGCCAAATATCCATTAAAGGTCAGGTTATAGCCGATTAGCTTGTAGAAGCTCCACTTCCTAGCAATCAACCCTTGATTATTGAGCTCCCATATGATTCGGTATTCACTATCACTAAAGAAGAAGAAGATGTCATTCCAGAGGAAGACGTTGTTATCACTCTCTTCTTTGATAGTTCTAAGTGTGAAAAAGGTCAAGGTGCTAAAGTCGTGTTTCATACACCCCAAGGGATACCTATCCCTTTATCATTCAAACTTGACTTCTAATGCACAAACAACAATACAAAGTATGAAGCCTTAATCTTAAGTCTTGTCATTCATCAAAGCATATCAAGATATTTGGTGATTCTCAACTTGTTGTTCATCAAATCAACGAAGAATACCAATGCAAAGAACCAACCATAAAGCTTTAACATGAAGTAGCAATGAAATTGCTCGTCAAATTTGATTGGTATGAAATTGTTAGTTTGCCACATTCGACTAATAGATTTGCAGATGCTATGGCCTCTCTAGGATCATTGATTCCAAAGAACTCCATAGGAGAGATACAACCACTTATTATTACAATGATCTCTAAATTTGCAATTGTCCATGCTGAATCTAAGGATGAGAAGGATGTTTGATTTATCCATTCAGAGCCATATGAGACTTGGTCAAAACAAATAATAGCCTTCCTCAAGTTTGGAACACTCCCATCAAATATGTCATGGACTACTAAATGCACTTTCAAGCAAAAGGTAGCTCGTTTTACTCTCTTGGAGGACGTGTTGTATAGACGTGGTTATGATGGAGTCCTCCTTTGTTATCTCGAGCTTGTAGAGGCACAAAGAGCCATAGCTAAAGCTCATGATGGTACTTGTGGTGGTCATTTTAGTGGAATGGCCATTGCAAAGCGTATTCTATGCATGGGTTACTATTGGCCCACCATGGAACGAGACTGTTGCCCTTATGTTAAACATTGTTAGCAATGTCAACAACATACTAAGTTAACTCATGTACCATCATAAGCATTACAACCTATTCAAAGCCTTTGGCTCTTTTCACAATGGGATCTTGATTTGATTGGAAAAATCTTACCTCCTTCCTCGGGAAAACACACATTCATCATCACAGCCACTGAATACTTCACAAAGTGGGTTGAGGAAATCCCTCTAACAAGTATGTCAGGACCTAAGATTATGGAGTTTATACTTCATCATATCATCTATCATTTTGGTATTCCCTCAAAAATTATCTCTGACAATGTTAAGTTTTTCAAAAATAAGGATGTTAAAGCACTTTACAAGAAATATAATATCCAACACAGTTTCTCAACCCCTTACTACCCACAAGCAAATGGATAAGCTGAAGTTACCAATAAGACCTTAATTTCTATTCTCAAGAAACTAGTTAAAGAAATTCATAGAGATTGACACACTCAAATCCTCTTAGCATTATGGGCTTATCGAACAAGCATCCACACATCTACTAGGGCAACATAATTTTCACTGGTCTATGAAGCTAAAGCAATTATGCCTCTTGAGCTTGATATCATCTCATTATGAATTTCATTGCAAAAATTCATAGATGATGATACTACCAGACAAGCACATTTTGACCAACTCACGCATCTTGATGAAAGACAGGTCAATGCTTTAGAGAATTTACGAGTTATCAAGATCATCTAAAATGTGCTTATAATGCCAAAGTTCATCTACGTGAATTCCAAGTAGGAGATATTGTTCTTAAAGAGAATCAACAAAATACCAATGCATTGCCACACCTTCAAGATAAATTCATGGCTAATTGGTTAGGTCTATACATTGTCACTCAAATAGTGGGTAACAAAACTTATAGGCTTGCCAATATAAAGGGAATTGAAGAGCCCGGATCACTTAACATTATCCACTTGAGAGCATTTTATTCTTAATGTGATTTATATATGTATATATACATGGCTAATACACAAAAACAACATTGCATTTCACACATTGCATTTCACTTTACATTTCATATTTACAACATTGCATTTCACACATTACATTTTACATATTACATTTCACACATTGCATTACAAACATTTCATTTCACAAATTGTATTTCATACATTGCATTCACAATAATTTTCACATTTCATAGTAGGGGTCATTTATTCAGTTTAGACAATAATTGGTCCAATAAAGTCATGTTGCCTTATTCAGGGACACCCTCATATCATTATCCATTTTCATTGCACCATTCCATAAAGCCAAATTACCATTTACAAATCACATGCACATAATACCTAGGTGTTTTTGGTCACTTAGACACTCCTAGTGTTTCTAGCAACCTCCAATACATGTCGAGTTTTCTTTAGGACCAAGACACATTTTCACCAAGAAAATCTTGAGTTCTGGGAATTGACACTAACAATCTTGAACCAAACACAATCATACATCTTAAAAACATCTTGTGTCAAAGAGGGATAATATCATGATTGGGTTGAAACTTGAAGTGAAAAGGGTACTCCTTGCTTATCCCATCATGCACACAGTCCAAAAATAAAAATAGTGGTTTTTACAACTATCACAAGTACTTTCTAAACAAAAGAATGAGTAGTAAGGATAGGATAAAATTCTCATCACACTTCAGTTGAGAATACGATTCCCAAAGCTCTAAATATTTTACACATCACACACCACAAATCCTCAAGTTGTATGTTGGATATTTTGAGTAAATGAGTTGTCATTGATGTCAAGAGTCAGTTTCAGTGAGCAGTGCAAGAAGAAGCCGTTTCACAATCAATGCAAAAAGGAGAGCCCGCTTCCAGTTGTTCAGATTTGGTTCCAGATAGTCAATTGTGGTCTAAAGTGCAAAGAAGAGGCCCAAGCAAATAATATTATAATATTTTATTATAACATTAAAAAGGAAAATTTAAATTAATTATAAATTAATTAATATAATTTTATTTTAAATTAATTTATTAATTAATTTAATTAACTTCCAAAGTTATTTATATTATAATTTAATTATAAATTAATTTTTATTAATTTAAATAACCCTAAAGAGGGTTATAAGGCTAAGTTAAAAATCAAATTTGAAATTTGATTTAAAGCGTCGACGTTTTATGGCATGAGGCATCATGTATAAAAGGTGGCAAAAACCTTTGCCTTACTCCCTATATGCTATCGATCGATTTCCTAAGCTCCAAAGTATTGTGCGCAAAAAGGGAGAAAGAGTTTTTGCGTTTTGAAAGGTCTTCGATGGTAGAAGGATTGAAAAATAGGAGTGAGGCTCCTCTTACCTTGCACAACACTGTGTAGCATAGTTGGCAACGACAGATGGTGCTAAGTCTTGCGACAGGCAAAGTGTGCAGGGTTCGAATCTCACCGAATTCATTTTGCAAGACAGTGAGGCATTTTCATGTTTGAGTTTCACTGAACAAAGGGAATAAAGGGAGGCTTGTGCCTTCCCTTCCCATGGAAGCACTTAGCCCACGTGGTGGGCTAGCACCTTGATAAGGTGCTCGATAGGAGTGGTATCACGTTTGAAACCCATCGAGGCCTTTTGGCTAGTGTTAAGGTATGTGCTGATGTCATTTGTCTTGGTCGCTTGATTATTTCGGATGTGCTAAGGTTGAGAAAAATAAAATATTTTTGATGGTTATAAAGTTTAATTTTTGCCTGAATCAATTTGGATATTGAGTATTTGAGGGAGTTAAAAGGGTAGGCAATATTATTTTGAAAGGTTAATTTTTGGAGGTTGATTAATTTAAGTTGGAGATTATAAGGAGCAATTGTGTAATTATTTTTATGTATGATTTGATGATTGCTAATTTCAAGGAGTAATAAGGTGTATTTGAGTTTGATTATTTTTGTGTAATTGAGAAATATTTTTGAGAGTGTTAGTGTGATATTTTTTCATCTAACCATTGAAATTGGCAAAGAAGAAAATTGTGATTGAGACAGGTTTTTAAGGGTACTTCTACATAAAACAAAAAGGTATGGGCACATCTTCCTAGTGAGTGATTTTTGAATGTTTTGAATGCTAAGTTAGAGTGAAAAGGGTTGTTTTATAAGTATTGTTGAGTTTGGTTTTTTCTGGAATGAAAGTTGATTCTAGAAACCTTGTTTGATAAGCATTGTTGGAAATATTGAGTAAAGCTTTCATATGCTTGAGCTAGGGTTTGTGCAAAGAACATGAGTATCATTGTTATGTGAAGTGGTGAGCTATCTTGAACTAGGGTTTGCAAATATTAAGAGTATCATTGTTATGTGAGGATTGTTTGATTAACATTGTTGTTGAAGTGATTGGTTGAGTGAAGAACTTGAACTAGGATTTGCAAAGATCATGAGTATCATTGTTATGTGAGAATTACTTGATAAGCATTGTTGTTGAAGTGATTGGTTGAGTGGAAGTGATTGAGCTTAGTCAAGTGGATGTTTTGAAGTGATAGTTCAAGTTATGTGAAACAAATTGTTCCATATTCTAAATTTGATTTGAGAAAGAGGTTAAGTGTTTGTGACTCTAAAACATATTGAGTCTCTAACAATTCTCTATATGTTTCTATGGTAAAAAGAGAGATTGAAAGTGACTAAGAATTGTTGTGAATGTGAAGCATATTGAGTCTCTAATAATTCTCTATATGTTTCTATGAGATTGGACAAGTTCTAATGAGGACTTGTTGAGCATATTTGATACAAGTCTTTGAGAAGACTTGAGAGCAGAGTTGATTGATTTATTTGTTCAAACCTTGAGTTAAGGTTTGGGGCAAATCCAACAGAGTTGATTTGTGATTAAGGCAAGCTTTGTGTTAAGGCTTGAGGATAGAGATTGAGTACAAATTTGTGCAAGACCAAAGGACTGTGTTTAGTGCAGATTTGATTTTGGTGTAGATTTGAGGACAGGTTTGTGCTAGAATAGAGATAGAGATTGAGCAGATTTGTGCTAGACCGAAGGATTGTGTTTAGTGCATATTTGAGATAGAGATAAGAGTAAGCTTTGGAGGTGATAAAGTATAGAGGATGACAATTTCTAGTGGATAGATATCCATTAGCCAAGGTAGTGAGGATAGGTCTTCTAAGTGGGGATAGGAGTCTTCAGTGGATAGAGATCCATTAGCCAGTGTAGTGGAGGCAGTAGTTCTTCTAGAAGATCACCAGCCAAAGCTAAGGAGAAAGGAGTTCTCCTATGGATAGAGATCCATGAACTTGATTAGGGGATTGGTGTATCATTTGGACAAAGGTCCATAAGCATTGTAATAGGGAAAGGATTCCCAAGATATTTATTAATAAAATATTAGTGAAATATTTTCTTCGTGGAGTAGCCCACATTGGGTGAACCACATTAAATTGGTGTCTTTATTGTGTGTGATGATTTGTGCATTGCTTTGGTTATTACTATTGATATTGCTATTGATTATATTAGATAATACTATTTGGGAAAGAAAAGTAAAAAGCGATCTTATACTGTTCACCCCCCTCTCAGTATAAGCTTGTGTTCTTCATTGTAAGGATAGATCTACATTTCTAGTCAAATGGTTAGGTAGTCTGAATCCCAAAATATTAGAGATCAGATTCTTGGACTATGGAGCTAATCTCCATCGTAGCTATAGAAACTTGACTGGTAGTGGAGTACACTCATGCGTGGTGACACATCTCTCTTGACGAGATATCTGACCGCACATAAGGACAAACTAGCTTCTTGGTTTTCTCAATGACATATTTCATCTCAATTTACTCAAGATGGGTTAATAAACTCACTTGCACACATATTGGTTCTTGATTACCTCGAGTCATTATCATGCTCATGATTTAGAAAATGAATTCACTGCACACACATTTGGTACTAGAGAAATTAGGCAGTATTTAGTGAGTTTGTTTGATATCACTAATAGGTCTAAGTCTTTGTAAAATAATCAGTTTTTGATATCTTCTTCCATATCAACATCCATGTCTTTTTCCATATCAACATCCATAACATCCATATCATTACATGAGTCTTCCACTTCACATGCCATCATTTTGGTGCCCTTGATTAAACAACAATGCTATAAATAGTTAAGAAAAATCTAAACTACAAATGATCATTAGAGCATAAATTTATTTGCATTCATATACATTATCATTGCATTATCATCCATTACATGTATACACATGCATTCACACAAAAGCATCCATACAAGAGCATAACATAAAATTAAAAGCCATGTCTATGTCTATATATATATTGCATGTACAATGAATACCTGAAAGCTATATACAATGGATCACCAAGGGTCATATACAAAAAGTGCATCTAAGCACTAGCTAACACTTATAGGAGGACCCTTATGACCCTGAAGGATCCCTATACGTAGAGACACTATGCCTAACAGACCCAGATATGGATGAAGAGGGTGGATCTAGTAGCCCAATGTGGTGCTCCATCAATCAATCCTCCAAAACTTGGATATATCCATCTTAGGTCTGAAGATGTCATACATCATGTCTCTGAAGATGGTCCCTCTCAAGTAGCTCTACTTTAAGCCTCGTTATCCTATCCTCACCTCCACATACAGTCACCTATACCTCTAGATCTACTCGTAGTTGAGCTATCTTTACATCCCAAGCCACTATCTCTACATCTCGAGTTGCTATCTCTACATCTCGATCCAGTACTATCCGCTCGAGCCTCGCCTAATCCTCCTCACTCTAACCTAGAGGTCTCTATAGAACCTCCTCTATATCATCATCATCACCATCTCCATCATATCAAATCTCTAGATCTTGCTCTATTGCATCCCTCACCTGCCTCCCTCGACTGCTAGAATGAAGGTGTCTTCAACATCTAGAAGCCTCATATGCCTCCTCCACCTCGGTCTCTACCTCATCCTCATCCCCATTACCCTCATCTATTGTCAAAATTGATACCCATGGTGGTTGTGCAATGAACCATGCATCGTATTTCATAGTAGTCCATGAATCATCCACATCAGGGAGATCTATCTCCTTGTCATCCTCATAAGTCACCCGCCATACCTCAACATAAGGTAGACCCATCTCATCCTGATAATGTCTATACAACACTGACACCTCAAGAACCCCCTACCTCAGTACAAACTACCATAGCACTTGTGAGAACTGGATTAGCTCCATCTCATTCATGTGCCTCCCAACCACCCATCTCGCCTGTAAAATCCTTCATAGTTGCTCCCCATCACCAACCCAAGTAGCGCCTTGCTAGGGTCTCCAAAGCACCTAAGTAGATGTCAGTCCAACCCATAAATCCTTGTACTATTGGATAGTATAAATAGGATAAATTGGTTGCACCTCCTCTACCACCAACCATCTCATAGCATAGGGCTACTCCCTATCCCATGCCTTAGTAGGTAAGCCCATAGGTCAAGCCACATTGAAGTGGTTCTAACCCTATAAATATAGTAGCAAACTACATCCCAATCCCTTTTTCTCTCATCTCTTAACCTCATATAGCTCATGGTATAGTTGAACTAGCATAGCAGGATCCCATGCATACACTTGAGGTGTATCAATCATATCGTACACCAGCCCGATCATGTTCCATGGGAATTGATAGCCAGTGCTATTCGGGGCCACTATGTTGGCCAACATGAACATGACTAAGGTAGGCAATGCATCCAACTTCTTATCCAGATACATATCCAAGTACCTTATCCCTCCATCCATTCACACTCTCATCCCACCATCGATCTCCAAAAATCTAGCCCATCTCATACCCCTTATTGTGTCCAACCTCAACACGTGAACCCTCTACTCATACCTTGAGGATGTGATATACATCCTCAAGTGTGACTATCACCTCTCTAGTAGGGTGCTAAAAGGTCCCCCTATATGTATCCCATATCTTTTCTAAGGTAGAGAGATAGCCCTCGTCGACCCTCACCACATCGATATTAGTTGTCCTAGCCAACCCAACATCCTCCAACCACTTCCACTGCTCATCCCGCAACACATTTCTCACCCCTAGTATGAGAGGTAAGAACCGATGGTGAGATTTTAAGATCTTCAACTACAACACAATACATACACAAGGTAAACATATTAATGTAATTAGCATTGCATAATTAAAAAAAATTACCTCAGCCTCCACATCGACACCATCCATCGCCATAGCTTTAGCACCACAAAACCTCTTCACTTCACCTCACTTCCTCACTCACTCCTTTAGACACAACTTCTAGAATTCATGAACGTAAAGAATGAATCTGATTTCCCTTCTAAAAACTATTTATAACTATTTTTGATGCACTGGAATGCCCATGGGCATTCATAGGTGCATTGAAACATTGGCCAGAGTCTGCAGATTGCTAGACGCTTGTGGGCATCTAGCAATAACATGCATTGATTTGGGTGGTTAACTTTTATTTGCAACCAAAAGTCACAAAATTGTCTAAAATTGCTCTAAAATCGCTCCAACCCAATGCAAAATTTCACAAATTCATGCAACCCAATATTCAATGCATTTCTCATCATCAAATATTCATTTCAACATCATTTTTCATCCGTCAATCATAATATTTGCACATTTTTCAAGTTCACATACAATTTCAAGTGAACCTCGTAACTAGTGGTTTATCTTATCTCCTTGGCAATTGCAACAATTAGTTGTCCATGTAACTCGCTAAGGTGGATAAATCACCATAAGGATGCTTAGCATTTATCATAATCCATTATCTCATCATTTGAAATCAAATTACATTTTATCCCTCATTTTTGAAGTGCAACTATGTTCAAATTAATTTGCTCAAAAGCTATCTTTGATGGCCTTGTTTGTGGGGCTTCTTGAAACACGAACAAAATTATCTCATCATTTGTTTTTTATTGACAGTCATCACAGAGATAGGCCTTACCTAGGTTAATTTCTAATTGAGAGAATTATATTACAATCACTAGATGACCCTCCATGAGTTGACTCTTTTTATTTTTTTGCATGTTCATCACTATGCATTTCAATGACGCCAAATGACTTTTTCTTCAACAACATGGAATCACCCCAAAATTGGGGTAAACAAAGTTGATTTTTATTTCCCACAGTGGGATACATCTTACATGATCATGGCATCTACACTTGGAAAAAACCCCCTTTCACTGTTGGGGCAAAAACGACATAAATTTACATCATTCATATCATCCGCATATGTATTTACATCATACAATGGCAATTACACTATTCACCTACATCTTTCCCCATAATTCTATCAATTGGCTTATGAGATTCATTCTTCACCCATTCGCCAATTGAGGGGGTAAGCTACACATACAAATTCTTTGATCTTCAAAATTATCTTTGCACTCCAAGGAAAGAAAATTGCTTCTTCATCATGGTAAATGAGGTGTCTCATATTTTTGCACCACACTGTGTTTCACTCCAAAATCTAACCACTTGTCATCCATCCGTGTCCCCAAAAACCCAACCATCCATTATTTATGTATATATATATATATATAAATGTATTTGTTTAATATATATATATAAATATAAATATTTTATATATTATATTCATATATGTTTAATAAATATATATTTATATGAATTAATCCTAGCCATATGCCATGTTTTAATATTAGCCATTCATCTATCTCAATCCATGCCACTTGCCCAAGCTTAATCTCCACCCTTCATCATGTTTTAATCTAGGCCACCCATTTGGTGTCTTCGAAACCCTAACATGTTCAAGGGCATATTATAAATGATGAGTCATTTGTATAAATCAAACCCTTAATATTTTAATCTTTGAAGCTCTCACTTAAATCCTAAGCTCCCTTAATCTTGGAAGCCCTAAATCCCCAAGTCCTTCTACCCTATCCACTTTGTCATCACTTTCGTTTCTCTTGCATCGCCTCCTTTTTTGTCGCTACCAATCTTGTGTAGAACCAGATCTTGTTCTACGACATTCTCTTCAGCCCCCAAACACACCATAGAGACACCAAAATGCCCTTGGGAATTTCTATAAACTTTTTGGGGCATCCACAACTATCATAGAATGCACCTAGGCATTTCTTGTAGTAGATCTGTAGTCCTACGATCCTCGGGCACTGTTCGTGCTTCCTCACGATCATCATGGATAGAAGCAGAAACAAAAATTGTGTTGACAAGGTAATGATATTATATGCATTTATTTTACATTTATGCACTTCTACTTTTAGTTACATTCTGCAACATCTAGGGTTTTAGTTGTTTTTATCTTTATGAGGGCCTCACACTATGGAGCCCTCATAGGTACTTTTAATATTTTTTATTGTGTTTCTATTTGTAGGTACAAGATCATATTTTTGGAAGTTGTTGAAGCTAGGGTGGCCCTATTGAGGATACACAAGCCCACCCGCAACCCTTGTTTGGATCAAAGATGAACGTAAAGACACCAACATTGTATTGACCTAGGGTTTTGGAGAACCCTAGTATTTGTAAATTTGTATCACAAAAGCATTGTAAAACCCCATATTGGGGCACATTGATTGTATCATTTTGAGATCCACCCGCGTTAATAAAAATCTTATTCATCTTGTGCAATCTTGTGTTATTACTGTGTTTTTGTTATTTTATCTTTTGTATCAATGTTGTTTGATTTTGATTTACAGCTAGATGAATGTTTTTTTTTATAGAGCTATTAATTATGAATGGAAATATGTATGTATGTGATGCACTAATGACATTATGATGCAAAATTTTATTTTTCTATTTATATGTTTAAAACATAATGAATGAATATAAGATGCAAAGACAACCTAAGTGTAAGCACCATAGAATGTATAAAAGTCATGAATGTTAACCTTTTCACAAAAGTCATACATTTGAAGGTGAACTCAATGGGATAAAATGTGATATGGCAACATATAAATTATGATGTGGAATAGTGAGATGTTACAAGGGAACAAAATTGATTTTCATGAGACTCAAACACCTTAATTGACTAGTTAGAATTTGTATACTAACTATACATGACTCTAAAAGATGAAAATCTGCTAGGAAGACCCATATATTCAATATCCATGTGTGTGCATAATGAAGTTCATTAAGGTGATGCATAAGACTACCCCATTACCATGCCAACATTTATAGCCCATTGTTGTAATGGGGATTGCCCTATGGTCATAATTACTTTGATTTTGTACATAGTTGGACTTAACTACTAGGTAATACAAGCCACCAAAAGCTAGCTCATCCACAAGCTAACATTAGTTTATACAAAAGAAGGTCGCTAATGTGACAGACATGTCACATTAGCGTAAGGCTACTCCACTACTAGGCCAACATCTATAGCCCATTGTTGGTGATGGAGATTACCCCATGGTTTTCAAAATCTGAGAATTCTAGAGATTCAAGATCTTCACCCCTTTTTTTCTTTTGATTTTCTCTTTTTTTTGGGGGAATACTTGCTCATTTTGTGGAAGAGCAAGGGGATTTTTTTTAGGGATACTTGCTCTTTTTTTTTGGTTTTTTTTTAGCAAGAAATTTTATTGCTTTGGGTAGGAGGGAGCTTGCCCTTTTGTCAATTCTCAACATTCTAGACCATGCACATAATAGGATGAGCAAGGGAAACCTTTCACTTAAGGTGGCAAGGATTACTTTATAGTATTATCTTTCCTTATTCAAACTCAAATTTAAAAGTGTGAATTTGTGTTGGAATTTTGAGATATACAAGGTACAATCAAAGCAAGACCCTACCTTCAAAAATAAATATAGCTTTCTACAAAATCTAAAAAGAAAACTAGGAATGGTTGAATGATCAAAAGACCCTACTACACACCTTATAACAACTTATTGGGTGAAGGAAAATACACAAACACCTAGGACGGGGAATGTAGATGAAAATGATCTGTTGGATGTGTGTGTTTTATTTATGAACTTTTGAAAACTAAGAGGTGTACAAAAAAATAGTTAGTGGCCATATGAACATCATTGTTGATGGTCATCCGATATCTACCCTATCTTACGAGGACCCCTTAATAATAATAAAATCACAATAAAAAAGTGCAAATGATGATGATAGAAAAAGTTTGATTAAGACTTATAACAGTCATACAAGCTTGATGCTCTACAAAATGTAAATAGTGAAAATGAATGTGTGGTGTGTGTAAGTTTTTTATGAACTTTCAAACATTAAGAGGTGTGTGTAAAATAGTCAATGGTCGTATGAACATCATTTTTTATGGTCATATGGTATCTATCCTATCTTACAAGAACCCCCTAATGGTCAAAAGATCACAAAGATAGGTGTAAGTGATGACATGAAATGATGTTGATGCAATTCCTTATATACCTAATGCAATTAATCAATGAATTGTAGTAATGTAAATGCATAATGACGTAAGCAATGCAATGTTTTTATAATATTTTTTAAATTTTGTGGTTTTGATTTTGATTTTTTTTTAATTGAATGTTTTTGTTTTTTTTTTTTAATTATTGGATTTTCATGAGAAAGATGTGATACCTTATGCATTTCCAAAGTGTTTTATGACTGACAAGTGTGGGGGAGGTCCTATACCTTGAGAATACCCAAATTGTTTTATTGATTGTGATGTGGATGATGGGTGAGGTGTGATACCTTGAGCATCCTTACTATGGTTTTGATGGATATCAAGATTCTGATGGGATGAAGTGAGTATATCATCTATGGAAAAGGTCCCCCTTGTCGATAAAATAGTGGATCACATTTTTAAATGTAAAGCAATCATTGACGTCATGGCTCACTTGCTGATGATAGAGATAATATTGACCCTCCCTATATGAATTTATATTAGGTTTGTTGGGGTTGAGAGGGTGTATTTTAGGTAAAGCAATTGTTTTTGCCTCCTAAAACTTGTGAAAGATTGTCAACATGGGCTTAGATAGAGGGGTTCAGGTACGGGGTTGGCATTTGGAATGAGGTGGACAAGATGGATGAGTATGACAAGGTGGGTGATGTAGGTGGTTGATGCAGGGCGAGTGGATTAACCATGTCAAGGGCCTACCTTTCAAAGAGTTTTTTATCCAAATTTTTAAATTTGAAACAAATATTGATGTTGTGACCCTTCAGTCTATGGTAAAAACAATAGTGATCTTTGTTGTAAGACCCAGGTTTAGGCTTATTTGGTTCATTGGGTTTTATTTTTAGTAAGGTGATTGCTTGAACCTCATACAACCTCTGAAATGTGGCTGAATAAGGTTATGGAAGTGGTGTATAATTGTGAGATTGATGCCTGTTATGCTTTTTTGGTTGCAGTTGTTTGTGAGGTTGCAGGGGAGGTGGTGTGGTCTGGGATATGGTTTGTTGAGGTTGCTTTTGAAAATATTGAGGTGTTGATGAGGTTGATGATGACTCAACTGTAGCTCATTATTTATGATTCAATTTAGGATTTATTACAAGTCATTGTTTTGGTGGCTTAATTGTATCTAAATGTTGGCTAACCAAGCCAAGATATGTTGTAGACTAGGCGAAGGTGGTTGTTGGTATTTTTGAGGGGGTTTTTGGATGGATGTTGATAAAGATTGGTGGTGACTAGTAGGTGGCGAAGGTGGATTGGATGCAAGTGATAGGAGATAATTAAGCATATGTGGATTAAAAGTCCTCAACATATGAGAAGGTGTGGATAGTTCATGATGATTTTGTCTAGTGGGTATGTCCACATGTTCATGTTCCTGATTCAAATCAGAGTGTTCAATTGTAGTATCTTGATTATCCCCACTTTGGTGTAGTGGGTATACCTATCCTTGATTTTTTGGAGATGTGGGGTGAGATGGAGTAGGTGTGACTGGATTCATTGAGGGTAGCACTTGTGGCATGAAGGGAATGGTGGATGGAGCTACAGGTTGTGTAGATCAATTTGGAGATCTCTGGTTCTCTATCACAACAGTGATTATTCCCATAAAATCTTGGTGAGATGAATTGATATTCACCTGATTCACCTAATTTAATTATTCTGCTTGGTTGGTAGGTATTGTGTTTATTTCATGTGTGGAAAAAGGGTCTTTGAAGACTCCTATGTTTTGATTATTTGGGCAAGAGGATTGTAAATCTAAATGTCTTACCTCTCTACCATATCTGGTACTCAATATTTAAAGGAGTAATATGTTTGGATGTCATGATCCCTTTATTGATGGTAAGCACAATATAGATACTCCCAATGATACTTTGGTTTAGGATGGTTAGGGTCTAATGGATGGATCTCAGAGAGATTTATCACGTGCACCTCACATAATTGATTGAAAATTGATGCTAATATTTTTGACAAAGGAGTATATTTCCATGGTGGTTGGCATTGTCAACCTTACATTTGGTTCTGTTGTGGATTATACTAGGCTGGTAGAGGCTAAGCTTGGTAATTATGTTGAGTTGGTGGTTGCCGTGGTGCAGCTTGGTTTGAGGATCTAGGGATACTCAAAATAACATGATTTACTAGAGCCACCTTCTATTGTGTGTTACCTCCTTTAGCATTATTATTCAACCATTCCTTTTTACAAATATTAATATCATCTTCCTATAATTTAATGTCCTCAATGACCTTAGCCTATGCTAGGGCCTCCTTGAAGGTTTGATACTATTTTAGTTGTAGCAAATGTGATATTTGCTTCAAAATCCTAGTGAATAGTTTGGTAAGATCCGTTATAAGCATGATAAAATGTAGCTTTGTTAGTATTAATCTCCATCAGTTTATCATAGTCCATGACTAGCTCATCTTCAAATTATCTAAGATTACACAAGTCAGTCAATGCTACATTTTTTTTTGATGCTAAACAAAAAGTGTTTTAAGAATGCATTTGCTAGTTGTTCAAAGTAATGGATGCTGTGTTGTGGTAGATGATTATGCCATTTTAAAGCAGACCCTACAAGAGTTATTAGGATTAATGTTCTTAGCATGAGGTCATCATCATCTTGAAGACAAAAACATATATTCATAAAATAGGTGATATGCTCTTGAGCATATTTATCTCCCTTGAACTTGTCTAATTTTAGTATTTCAAAGTGCTTAAGATACAGGGGTGATGACATGAATGGGTACAATGGTTGATTGTGAAGCTGATGCAAGGTAGGTTCCTAGTAACCTATGCCTGAAGTTTGTTTCTCTAAGGAATTAATGTGGTCTATCACCAACTTATATGCATATAGTGAAATGATCTCATTCACTCACCTCTACCCTCGAGGGAAAGTGGAGACGGTTGGGTGTTATCAACACACACTTCCCTATAAGGTAATTCAGGGTATGTGTTGATTTGTTCTTGAAATTTCGATTGGGTTCCTCATATGGGTCATACTCCTTTAGATAAGTGTATGATCTATTTTGTTCACAAAATTGGTACCTTTGAGGATGCATGGGTGACTAATTTGGTCATGTGCAAGGTGAGTGATTTTGGTTTGGTCATGGAGGAAGGTTTTGATATTGCATAGGGTGCCTTGTGCACTATTTTAGCCAATGGGTACTAGGTATAGGAACCATTATTGTAATTGTATTTGTAATTTCTCTTATCGTATCCTTTGTTGATACAATATTTTTAGGTGTGACCATTGTTGGTCCACCCATTACTGATTTAATTATTGGTGATCTAATCATAGTTGATCCAACTATTTTTGTCAGTTAAGGTTTTACGTAGGTTCTTGATGAGTGTGATTTATTTGCTCAAATGTATGGGCTCAATTTACCTTCATATCTTAAATATGGATGGGTTTTTATTGTCTCTCACCTCTAGTAATATCTACAACCTATTTTCCATGACCCTTAAAGGTTGCGTTGACCTAATATTCAGGTTTGAATGTGAGTTCTGTATAAACAAGCAGTGCCTAGATGCAACGCTCTTGAATGAATGATATCTTTTGAAATATATTGGGGTGGTTGTGGTCACCATCATCTATAACAAATGAGAGAGATGGCATAGGTTATCTGTGACAACGATGGTTAACACACGTATCCTCTTGATCATGTTCTCGATTTATAGAGAAATATTCAATTGGAGAATCTTGGTGGCAGTCATCTTGGTACGGGATGTACTCTTGTGCTACTTCTAATGGTTCTCTAGGATGAGCCGAGATGCAAATGTGCAACACTACCCTACTAGGCCCCTTAGTGGGCCGATGATCCTTTTTATAGAAATCAATCAAAGTGTCTAGATTAGGAAAGTCTTCTTTCTGATCATACTTGGGACCTATGGGTGCTTCTCGAATAGGGATTTTTTGAATATTAAATTATTTAAATGAGATATCCTAGGTACAACGTGTTCTAGGATGCCAGTAAAGAATGACAAGATCCTCCAAACTATATATACGTTCTATGTATCCTTGTGGGTATTTAGCAGCACTAACTCTTTATTGAGCTTGACTGCATGTTGTTACCATTGTCTAAACTATGCAAATAGTAAATAAATAAACAAGCAAGAAAGCAATGTTTTTGTGTTCTTTATTTTTATGATTTTTTTGTTAATATATATTTTTTCTAATTTTTATTTGGTTTTTGGTGTGTTTTTATTTAAAACCTATTCCTATGATAACTAAAAGGTAAAATGAAATGAAAACTATGAAGGGTGGTTTATGCACACCTCCCCTATCGAGGAATGCAACACAAACGATAAAAAGTGACTTCCTAGGATGTTGGATATGGCTAATGGGTATCCTAAGGAAATAAAATACCTCTAGAAGAGGTTGCACTGTCTATTGCCTTGCTACCAATCCATATGGGCTTTTGCTTCACCCTCGTATGATTTTGGACATGAACAACAACTGTAATTTTATAAATTATTAAGCCCTGGGAATTGGGGGGCGTCTAATATTCCTAATTTGGGATGCACCCAATAGTAGGGGAATTTTTGGTGATGAAGTCCAAAAAGCCACTCATGGGGGGCTACTATGGTTTGTAAAGGGGCCAATCCATGATGGGATATGAATGCCCACGTCACGTGATTGTTGTTTATCATTGGTGATGAAATCCAACTAACCGGCATTATATTGCCTCGTGTGTGTGTGAGGGTTCATTTTAAATTTTTGTAGAAAAATAAATCAAAGAGCATACGATGATGTTCACTAATGCAAAAATTTATGTTTGATATTCAGAAACCTTATATGATATGGAGCCTTTGAGCAGGAAACTAGGTAAGCAAACCAAAAAATAGCAAACAAAGATCATCTAACATTGAGATTATTGTGAATAGAGGTCATCTAGACTTGATACAACCACAGATAGAGGCTATATCGACCTAAGATGGTTGCTGTCAAACTGATATGAAGCTAAAAACCTCTACAATTTTTCTTGCTATAAATAAAATTTTCTTATCTTTCTCCACAAAATAGGAATTGATTTATCTTTCTTTACAGAGAAGGATAGACAGACTTACCTTAAAAGCCTAAGTTTGATGTAGATATCTCATTTTTTCTATTGTTTTGATTCTGTTCTAGGGGTTGTCCCAACCTAAGATGACTATAGTACAAGGGCCATCTCGACCTAAGATGGTGGTGACTGTGTACCTGTAAAAAGAAAAAATCATCAGTAAGCAATCAAAAAGCTAAACAAGGGACCAGGCGGTCCCACCGTGATCACCATATGATATCAATAAAATCGTGCACCAATAACAAAGCAAAGATAAAAATATATATAAAATTGTAAACATGATGATAAAACAATAAAAATATGGGGCCCTTTTTGTATTAGATATTTTGCTTTTTCAATGTGTTACAATCAAGTCCCCTTTGAGGGGATGCTACCCATGATACAATGAATACAAATAAAATATCTAGGTGCATTGTAAATGATCTTCTTGCAATCATAAATTGTTTGGGGGTAGGTTTTTTGTGACCACCATAGTGAGTTTGATATAGATCTTGCACTCCTTTGTCGTTCATTTAGTCTTGAAATCTTCACACAAAGAAACAAGAAATGAATCAAAAGCATATGCATGGTAAATGAAATGGAATGCAATAAAAGAAGTTAAACCGAACTAAAGCATGTAAAATATAAAATCTATCTAAATGCAAGAATGATAAAAATGCTGATCTAAGCTAGGCTAAAAGAAAAATAGTACAATCAGGTCTTTGGCCAAGGCCGTATCAGGGTTAGATGACCTTATATGTGGGTCATCTCAAGGTGAGACGATCACTATCACTAGATTGTATTTTTCCAAATCAATATTGGGCTATGTACGAGATGTCCTGGATGTGTTGTTGATGGATTGTTGTGCTTGTGAGAGTGACTTGATGGGTCATATTGATCACCAAGGTAAGGATATTCAATTGCATAAAATATGAGAGCATAGCTTCCAATCCTTTTTAGTAGTTTGACAACATGGCTTTCAGTAGTGGAATGGCTTGGAGGATCAAAAGGGGCAGCACTTCGTTGCTTTGAGAATTGGAGATTGAATTCAATAGACCTTCGTTGCACAAATTCAAAAGCTTTCAAATTTTTGCACAAGAAATTAGAAATCAAGTTCACAAGCATTTTAAATTGGAGGGGTGAGTGCCAATTTATAAACTTCTCGAAGGGAAGCTAAAAATGGTGAAAGCACCTTGAATGAAAAAGCAAAGAGGCAGTTCATATTAAGAAAAGTGAATGCTTATCTTTGAAATCTCATGTGATTAATAATTGCATGTATTTTTCTATTTTGGCCCATGCAGGGTGTTTAATGTTTTCTCATGAGATCATGGATGGGATTAGCTAGTAGTTTCAACTGCTAGTTACACACATTTTTTTTTATTTTTAAGATTTGCTTTTGGCGATCGTCTTAGGTTGAGATGGCCATGGTTTGGGTCATCTTCGGGTGATATGACCATGGTTTATGGGGAATTATGCCTGTTTAAGTGGTTAAAACCACTATTTTAGCCCTAAAGCTGTCCAAGGTGGGTTATGTGGTCTAAAAGAAGTCCATTCAGGTAGTCTCCTCAATATGACATGTTTCAGGTGTCTATAGAGAGAAAGCTTATGATTTGTGCAAAAGTATTGCTAAGGAAAGGAATTATAAGTGTTTCACTTGAAATTAAATGGAGCATGCATTCTTGAATCAGTGGAACCCATACAAAAATATAGTTAGTTTGAAGATCACCATAAAAGGATATAAATAAGAAATAAAAAGGTTTCAAAGAAATATGAAAGAAATGAATAAAGAGGATGTAATTTAAAAAATACAAATGATAATGTGCAAGTTCATGGTTGCATTCATAAGGAAAAGCTTAAGAAGCAAGAATCCAAGGAGAAGCAAGAAGCAATTATAGAAGGGGAATAAGTTAAAGAACCAACATAAGACTAAAAAATTAAATTTACAGTAGCAAAAATAGAGTCCATGCAAGAAGCAACAAAAAAGTACAAGGAAACCTTGTTAGAAGTGCACAAGAATACACCAAAAGAAGGGTTTAAGAGAGAAGATAATCGTAGAGAAGAATGTAAAATAAATAAATAAATTACTAAAGAATCAAAGGAAACAAAATATCAAGTTAAGGTTGCAGTATATTGGCACCCACACCACCCTGAGCGACAACAATATTGGAGGTATAACTTGACGTATAGATATTATATATCACATGCAGTAAAAAAGGCATCAAGTATGGAAGTGTTTGGCTAAAAAAACAAACTATTTTTTAATTTCAAAGGGATGCAACAACATCAAAGAACAACGAGACCAAATGATCAAATTATCAAAGCAAAGCAACAAAAGCATGGAGTCAACAGAGAATTTATGAAAATTCAAGTGGCACAATGATAGCTTGGCATCATCAAAGACCACCACTAATCAAGATTTCACTTGTATGAATGGATGAACAAGATTGAAAAATGTCAAGAAGAAGAATGTTGAACATTTTTTTCTACACAAAACAATTGAAGAAGACCTAAAAAATGAATATAAAAATTTAAACTTTTTATGAAAAAAGATGTAGGTATCTAGTTATAGCATCTCAATTGAGATGAGAAATAAATATATTTTTAAACTCTCAAGCTTTAAAGGAAAGAGTTATGATTTTTCAAGGTTGGGGGACTCAAGTACAACCCTTTTTCTCAAGCAAAAAAATTTAAAATTTAAAGTATGATTTGAACATTACAAGGGTTATTTAAGTACTAAGCATTAGCTCAAGTCCTTGATACAACTAATAAATTGTTATAGCAAACAACATGGAATCATGAAAGACAACCAAAATATAAAATATTATTTTTAAGGATATGTAGAAAAAATTAATTATTTTATTAATTCTTCAAACTTCCCAAGCCTAAAAAATAAACAACTAAATTTTTTATCCATGCAATTATATCATTCTATGTTTAAAAGCTTATTACTTTTATATGAATGACCTTAGATATTTTTAAAATATTTTTTTAGTGATTTAGATTGCAACATCCCTAGGATGTTCCTACATCAAAAATCCTAGGTGGAAATAAAAAGGCATGGGCTCTATCTCATTTATTACAAATGAGTGCATATTAATCTTAGATGCACTTATCCATGTAGCCTTTTTTCATGTTTCTCCTTTCATTTCACTAAAGATTCCTTGTATTATGTGCCTTGTATTTATTTACTATTCCTTGTATTATTTGTCTTGTGTTTATTTGAACACTCGAGAATAAATGATTAATTCAATATTCTCCCTCTCTTTTCAGTAATTGTTATCTCCAATCTAGAATTGGTAAGTCTCAACTGGTAGATTTCTTAATTGGTTGTCCTTTTTGGTAAGAATATAAGTTAGCCACATTGAAGATAGGTGAGATATTCATATCATTTGGTAATCCTATCTCATAAACATGATGCAAATCATTTTAGTATCCTACATGGACCTATATTTTCCACTTGAGATAGTTATAATTTTCCTTTGGAAATCATGCCTTCCTCAAATAAGAAAGTACTAAGTCCCCAACCTAAAATTCCACTTATATGTACCTCAAACCAACATGTTGCTTATACTTGATGGTCTTTGTCTCTTATTGTCTATGAACTTGCTCAATTAATACAATGAACTCTTCTATTTTCAATACTTCTCATACCAACGTCCTGTATATCTCTCAACCTCTATAACATCTCTTAGAGTATACCTATCATGAACCATCTTGGCAAAAATTGTTTTTCAAGTTGAACTATGTATTAGTAAATGATATTTAATGCTTAGCTTTGTATTTTGATGGATATATGCTTCTATTGTTGCATCCATTTTTATGTAAGAATATGGTATTGTTAATGCTCTGCTTGGCTGCAAGATCAAGTACTCTCGTAGATGGACAAAAGAGTTGGCCACAAGTGATGAGAGACCATATTGAAGGGGAAATGATGACGATGACCTAGTCATAAAACAACTCAGGGTAACATGAATGAATACCCTTTTTCATGTAGGTGCATTATGGTTTGTGTATGCTCATGTTTGTGCCATCGGACTAGAAAAGTTATGTGCAACAAGTCTCCTTAACATAAGTTGGTGATAGCTTGAGTCTATCTTAAATAAGGAGCCACTCATTTAGGGATAAAACAATGGTACAAGACATTGAAAGAATACTCTTTGTTTGTATCTCTTTCCTTTGTGCATGTGATTGAATGATCTTCTTGATAGATTATATGAATTTATTCTATGATTACTTCTCAAGGTTGGAGTAGAAGATTATTTTGTTTGCTTTGTTTGATTAAATAAAACTTAATCCTAGATTAATGTAAGTCTAATGTTAGCATTAATTAATAAAATAATTAATGCGATTCTAATGTTATATTTAGTGTTAATTGAAAGAATGATTAATGTTAGCTAATTTAATGTTAGAATTAATTAATGAAATGATTAGTGTGTTACTAATGTTAGATTTAGTAGTGATCAATGTTGGTATTAATTTAAAGTTAAATTTGATATTAATCAAAGGAATGATTAATGTATCGTTAAGCCTTTGAGTAAAAGGTTTGATTATCCTTTTTTCTTAAGGGTGTTGTTGCTTTTATGTATTCTTGGCATGTTTAAAACACCCTTGGCCTTGGTGGTGGTAGCGGTGCTTTATTGCCTTAATGTGGTAAGGTTAAAGCTACCTTGTGTTGTTAATGCTTTGTTGTCTCTTTTCTGTTATGTGATGGTTTTCTATGAGTGTTGTTTTGCTTGGTTGTGGCCCTTTTACTGCACATATTCTACCATGGCAATGATGCATTAATGACTCCTTGTATATAGTGGTGGCACCCAAGTTTAGCTAGCTTCTACGTACACCACTCTTGACAGTCGAGCACTTGATGTTAGAGCCATTTGGAAGTAAATGCGAAGGGAGGTGTATTGGGCATTATGAGAGCTTTCCCATGCTAAGTGGTGCTTAATTTTTCCTTACTGGATGAAGGAAGACCTTACTTAAGCTTGTTGGATCACCGTGGATGGGATAGGGAAACATAGTGCTAGCATAGTGGCAACTGAGCCAAATAGCAAATAGAGCAAACAAGGACAACATTGAGCTTTGAGAAAATTTTCTAGGTAAATAATGTAACCTACATTGTTATGGTGGTGTTGCTTTTGTTGTTTACTTTGTGTTTATATTTTTCTTTAGTTTCATTTCATTCCTATTCTCCTCTAATTTATGTCGTAGAGTTGGTTACCTTGTGTGCCAATGGTTGGCTGAGATTCCAAGGGTGGTGCATTCATCTTATGCTCACTCAAAATGAGTTCTCCATGCACAAAAGAATGGTACACAACATTTGGGTAGTTGGAGGTTTTTCTAGCTCAGTATTGCTTACCTCGTAGACAGGTTCAATGTGCCATGCTTGATGTTGTGACCTGTTAGATTCGTAGTCATGGCTTCTTTTTTCTACCTTGCATATTGTGCACCTTTCGAGATCTTATCTATATTGCTCTATGCCTTTGAGGTCCTTAGTGGTTGGGTTGTGCCTATGCATTGCACTTTAGGGTTAGCTTCTAGGATAGCATTGGTTGGTTGCTTGCTTCTCCTTTTAAGCTTACTATTTAAGTTTCACAAAGTTTGGCCTTTGGTCTCCCTATGTGCTTGTTTGGTTTGGAGGGTTGACCTTCTATCCTTGGTTGTTGTTGCTCATATGCATCTTGAGATAAAGCTAATGTTAGTGTAAATTTGGATTTTGTTTGTTAATTGTTCCAATTTGCAAGCAAACAAACATAAGAGTAGTTTAGGTTAATAATAAATTAATTGATTATCTTGGTTTTATCTAAACTAATATTAGATTAGTTTGATATAAATCTAATGTTGATTGATTGCGAATAACCCAAGGATGGAATTTTTGCCCTTTAACTTTAGATAAGCTTCTTGTAAAATTAATCTTTAGTTATATAATCAATCAAATATTAGATTATGACAATGGTTTGCTAATAGATTAGTTTGACAATTAATCTAAGGGTAGGTTAATTCATGATAATCTTAAAATTAATTAATCAAATGATAGATTAGTTTGGCAATTAATCTAAAGGCAAATTAATTCATGATAATATTAGAATCAATTAATCAAATGATAGATTAGTTTGGAAATTAATCGAAAGGTAGATTAATTCATTATAATCTTAGATTTAATTAATCAAATGATAGATTAGTTTGGCAATTAATCTAATCAATGATTAATTCATTATAGATCACAGTTTTCAATTGATCAATGTTAAAAGTTTATTGGCAATTAACCTAGCACTCGATTAAATCCTCTCAATCCTCAATGATCAAAGGATAGATTATATTGGTATTTAATGAAATGCTAGGATAATATTTGGTCTTGCAAATGAATGAAAAGGCTTGCTAACAAATAAATTGATTAACTAGCTCCAAAATGGATGTATTGTTTTAAACTTAATTTTTGTGGGAAATATTTTGAAAAGAAGTATGGGCTTCTTTTGCTAAAGGAATTATTGTGTATTAATATTTGTGGAAAATGTTTTGGAAAGAAGTTTGGGCTTCTTTATTGCTAAGTTGAATCGTTTTGCATAGGGTTGCAAAGCTTTGGTTTGGAAATATTTGTGGAAAATATTTTAGAAAAAAGTATGGGCTTCTTTCACATGTTATTTTGCATTAATATTATAGATTGCATTCATACCTGCATATGAGTTGTTTTGATACCCACATTCCTATCAACTATCATGGAGGCCAAAGAAAGAAGGTGTAGGGTCATGCTAAGATAACTCCCCCTTTATTCTTGGAATATTGTTGAAAATCACTCTTGGTGAAAGAGGATTTATTGTAATAGAAGTAAAGACTATTATTTTGTAAAGTAAACTTTTAATTTGGATGACTACTTGGTGCCATGTTGTTAAATGGTTTTATGGTTCTTATCCATGCTAATGCTTTAATCTAATGGTTAGTTAGATTTATTTTTGCAAGTTTATGATGTTAGTTTTGCTTACATCATAGAGGATGTTTTTTCTTTAGTGCTTGTAGAGAGTGAGAGAGAGAGAGTTACTCTTGGGCTTAGGGGTTTCTTTGGGAAGGGCTCTAAAGTTAAACTTGGTTAAACTCTCCTTTTTATCTTGAGTTGTTGTGGGTAGCAATACCTAGTCCTTATATCCATGAGAATATAATCATGTGGAGTGATTGATGCTTAGTCACTCATCATGGATATGGAAGAAACAAGAATAAGGTTTAAGGGATCACTGTGGAGGTGTAGTTAAGCTAGACTAAGACATTTCGTAGAAGGACCCAATAAATATTGACTTATGGCTAGTAGAAAAAATTGGCGTTCCCCCATCTCGAAGGATTGAGACAAGATAATTCTAACACTAAGGTCAAGATGTTATCATTTATGGAGAATTTTAGAAAAGTGGGAAGACATTTTTAAAAACATCATCTATAACAAAAAGGTATATGAGGTAAACCCATTAGCTTTTGGGGTTGTTACAATACCCATATATGTTGGAATAATGTTGAATATTTTCCATGTTATTTAGGAGAGCTAAAATCTGAAAGGAATTTACACTCTGTAAACATTGTCTCATCAGGGTTCGAGGTTGGGTTAGGCCCTGAGCGAGGGTGCGGGGGTGGCAACCCCTATTTGGAGGTCCAAGGGTGTTAGTCCTCGAGGAAGTTTTGTGAGGGTTTAAACTATTTTTGACTCATATGGGTATTTTTGGATTAATGTAATGTTGGCCCATGGTTTTGTACCCATGGTATTATAAAACCCCTTCTTGTATTGTTGGTATATAAAGCAACACTTGAATGAGGGTTTGGTAATGAATTTGGAAGAAATATAATTGCAAGAAAAAAACAAGTGAAAGTATATTATTGTATTGGAGACTGTCAAGTTTATACAATAAGAAGATATTCTTACTAGTTTTTTCCCAAAAGGGTTACTCAGGATAAATTCTTGAGTAATGTGTTCTTCTTCTCTATTTTTACTTTGATTCTACAATTATTGTTTTTTTGGATTTTATTTATCGGGGCATTATTTCTCTTCATTTGGTATCAGAGCTAGGCTTTATCTTTGTTCGAGGGATAAGGGTTTCAACCCTAGGATAAATTGATTCTTCAGTGAGAGTAGTGTGTGAAAGAATCTGAGTGAAGCAAAAATGATGGGAAGCACACGAGTAGAGATTGAAAAATTTAATGGATAAAATTTTGAGTTATGGAAACTCAAGATGGAGGATTTGTTGGTGGATAAAGATCAGCAGGTCGTAGTCTCAAAAGTAAAACCAACAGAAATGAAAGATAAAAAATGGCTAAAGATCGATAGGAAGGTAAGGAGCTCTATCAAATTGTGCTTATCTGATTTAGTATTGTTGAATGTATCAATAGAGGCCACAATTAAGTTTTTATGAGAAAATATGGGAGGATTGTATAAGACAAAGTCACTGGTAAATAAACTCTTTCTCCAAAAGAAGTTGTATTCTCTTCAAATTAATGATGGTGACTTTGTGGCTAAACATATAAATGCTTTTAATATTGTGGTAAGTTAATTAAACTATGTAGATGTAAAAATAAATGAAGAGAAAAAGTGTATTAATTTACTTTGTTCATTACCTAACTCCTAGGATAACCTAGTTATGGTTATCACCAATACTACTTATAAATTGAAAGTAGAGGATATAGTAGGAACATTGCTATCTAAGAAAATGAGATGAAAATATTTTGAGAATTATCATTAGAAGGATGCCTTGGTTGTAAGAGGTCATTCTCAAGAAAGAAGAAAAAAGAAATCAGGAGAAAGAAAATCAAAATCTAGGGAAAAATTTGTTGTTCTTGACAAAAGGAAATGTTGAAAGTGTGAAAAAAAAGGGTATTATAAAAGAGATTATAGATCAAAAAATACTGATGATGGAACATCTGTAGAAATGAAAACCATAAATGAAGATTCATGGGACCTATTCATAGCTGCAACATGCTCAAGTGAACACCATAACTCATGGTTGATTGACTCGGGTGCTTCTTTTCATATGACTCCTCATAGGGAGGGGTTTTGTGAATATGAAAATATAAATGAGGGTGAAGTCTTCGTGGGAGACAATTTGACACACAAAATAATGGGTTGAGGAAGAGTCAAATTAAGGATAAAATATGGAAGAGTTAAAATCGTTCCTGGTGTGTTGTATATTCTAGGTTTGGCTAGGAATATGATATCTGTTAGTAAGATGAATGATGTGGGGGTTACTATGGAATTCAATGAGGATAGTTGTAAGATAGTTCATGGATGCTTAGTGTTGATAAGGGGAGTTCGTATAGGAAATTTGTTCAAACTTAAGGCTAGCACTGTAAGTATTGATTACAATAACGCTTATGTGCCTTGTGTTTATTTACTATTCCTTGTATTATTTGTCTTGTGTTTTTTTGAACACTCGAGAGTTAATTATTAATTCAATATTCTCCCTCTTTTTTCAGTAATTTTTATCTCCAATCTAGAATTGGCAAGTCTCAAATGGTAGATTTCTTAATTGGTTGTCCTTTTTGGTAAGAATAAAAGTCAGTCACATTGAAGATCGGTGAGATATTCATGTCATTTGGAAATCCTATCTTATAAAAATTGGATGAAAATAATTTTAGTATCCTACATGGACCTATCTCTTCCACTTGAGATAGTTATAAATTTCCTTTGGAAAGCATGCCTTCCTCAAATAAGAAAGTACTAAGTCCCCAACCTAAAATTCCACTTATATGTGCCTCAAACCAACATGTTGCTTATACTCGGTGGCCTTTGTCTCTTATTGTCTATGAACTTGCTCAATTAATACAATGAACTCTTCTATTTTTAGTACTTCTCATACCAACATCCTGTATATCTCTCAACCTCTATAACATATCTTAGAGTATACCTATCATGAACCATCTTGGCAGAACTTGTTTTTCAAGTTGAACTATGTATTAGTAAATGATATTTAATGCTTATATTTATATTTTGATGGATATATGCTTCTATTGTTGCATTCTTTTTTATGTAAGAATATGGTATTGTTAATGCTCTGCTTGGCTCCAGGATCAAGTACTCTCGTAGATGGACAAAATAGATGGCCACAAGTGATGAGAGACCATATTGAAGGGGAAATGATGACGATGACCTAGTCATAAAACAACTTAGGGTAACATGAATGAATACCCTTTTTCATGTAGGTGCATTATGGTTTGTGTATGCTCATGTTTGTGCCATCGAACTAGAAAAGTTATGTGTAACAAGTCTCCTTAAAATAAGTTGGTGATAGCTTGAGTCTATCTTAAATAAGGAGCCACTCATTTAGGGATAAAACAATGGTACAAGCCATTGAAATAATACTCTTTGTTTGGATATCTTTCCTTTGTGCATGTGATTGAATGATCTCCTTGATAGATTAGATGGATTTATTCTAATATTGCTTCTCAGGGTTGGAGTAGGAGATTATTTTGTTTGCTTTGTTTGATTAAGGAAAACTTAATCCTAGATTAATGTAAGTCTAATGTTCGCATTAATTAATGAAATAATTAATGCTATTATAATGTTATATTTAGTGTTAATTGAAAGAATGATTAATGTTAGCTAATTTAATGTTAGAATTAATTAATGAAATGATTAGTGTGTTACTAATGTTAGATTTAGTAGTGATCAATGTTGGTATTAATCTAAAGTTAGATTTGATATTAATCAAAGGAATGATTAATGTATTGTAAGTCTTTGTAATAAAAAGTTTGATTATCCTTTTTGCTTAAGGGTGTTGTTGCTTTTATGTATTCTTGGCATGTTTAAAACACCCTTGACCTTGGTGGTGGTAGCAGTGCTTTATTGCCTTGATGTGGCAAGGTTAAAGCTGCCTTGTGTTGTTAATGCTTTGTTGTCTCTTTTTTGTTATGTGATGGTTTTATGTGAGTGTTGTTTTGCTTGGTTGTGGCCCTTTTACTGCACATATTCTACCATGGCAATGATGCATTAATGACTCCTTGTATATAGTGGTGGCACCTAAGTTTAGCTAGCTTCTACGTACACCACTCTTGATAGTCGAGCACTTGATGTTAGTGCCATTTGGAAGTAAATGCAAAGGGAGGTGTCTTGGGCATTATGAGAGCTTTCCCATGCTAAGTGGTGTTCAGTTTTTCCTTACTGGATGAAGGAAGACCTTACTTAAGCTTGTTGGATCATCGTGGATGGGATAGGGAAACATAATGCTAGCATAGTGGCAACTGGGCCAAACAACAAATAGAGCAAACAAGGACAACATTGAGCTTTGAGAAAATTTTCTAGGTAAAGAATGTAACCTACATTGTTATGGTGGTGTTGCTTTTGTTGTTTACTTTGTGTTTATGTTTTGTTATGATTTTGTTTCACTCCTATTCTACTCTAATTTATGTTGTAGAGTTTGTTACCTTGTGTGCCAATGGTTGGCTAAGATTCCAAGGGTAGTGCATTCATCTTTTGCTCACTCAGAATGAGTTCTCCATGCACAAAAGAATGGTACACAACATTTGGGTAGTTGGAGGTTTGTCTAGCTCAGTATTGCTTACCTTGTAGACTGGTTTCAATGTGCCATGCTTGGTGTTGTGACCTATTAGATTTGTAATCATGGCTTCTTTTTTCTACCTTGCATATTGTGCACCTTTCAAGATCTTATCTATATTGCTTGATGCCTTTGAGGTCCTTAGTGGTTGGGTTGTGCCTATGCATTGCACTTTAGGGTTAGCTTCTAGGATAGCATTGGTTGGTTGCTTGCTTCTCCTTTTAAGCTTACTATTTAAGTTTCACAAAGTTTGGCCTTTGGTCTCCCTATGTGCTTGTTTGGTTTGGAGGGTTGACCTTGTATCCTTGGTTGTTGTTGCTCATATGCATCTTGAGATAAAGCTAATTTTAGTTTAAATTTGGATTTTTTTTGTTAATTGTTCCAGTTTGCAAGCAAACAAACATAAGAGTACTTTAGGTTAATAATAAAATAATTGATTATATTGGTTTTACCTAAACTAAAATTAGATTAGTTTGATATAAATCTAATGTTGATTGATTGCGAATAACCCAAGGATGGAATTGTTGCCCTTTAACTTTAGATAAGCTTTTTGTAAAATTAATCTTTAGTTATATAATCAATCAAATATTAGATTATGGGGAAAACCCTTGATTCAAAATCAATAGAAGATTTGGGGTGAGGGAAGAAAGTAGAGATGGGAGGGCTCTGGTCCCTCCCCTGCTCCCCCTCCCATGGCTCCTGGTTCCTGCCCAGTCCTTGGCTCAACCCAGGTCATCCCTCCCGAGGAGTGGTTGTTTGCAGATGATCTCCTGGGGGAGATCCTTCTCCACTATCTGTGCCCCTCCCGGTCGGCTAGGGTTTCCTTGGTTGTTTTTTCAGACTGGTGCTTCCCAGGGATCTTGGGGATCCCTTCCCTTTTTCCCTCAGGCTTCCCCATGGGGTTTTTTGCAGGTTATTCGCATGGATCTGGTCCCCTGCTTTTCTCGGTGCGATGGAGGTGATGGTTTAGGGTTTGGACAACTTCCCCCTTTTTCTTGTGAATCCTCGGTGGGCTCTGTGCTTGGACGAGATTCTTGGTCCCTGCTGCTGGGATCCTCTTCTATTTTCTTAGGGCGGGTTCTTTGTGGTGCAACTCTTTGGTCACTTCCTGATGGGATGGATCCTCTCTGTGCTAGCTGTCGGCTTCCTGCAGGATGGCTCTCGCTGAATGGAATGTTTTCTCGATGGGCGGGATGGTTTCTCCACAGGGCGGGATCCGCCAAATCTGCCAGTTTTACCGCGAGGCGGGATCCTTTCTTTTCTGTTGGTTTCCCGGATGGCGGGATTTCCCTATTGCTTCCCGCTAGGCGGGACTATTTGTGGTGGTTTTGACTGCTTCCCGCGAGGCGGGATTTTATTGTAACTATTTTTATTTGCTTCCTGCTGGGCGGGATCTTCTCGATGGTGGTTTTTAGCTACTCCCCGCTGGGCGGGATCTCCAAAACTACTTTCTTTCTTATTTGTCTGTTTCCCGCTGACAGGGATTGTTTCATGCTTACTTATTACCGCTGGGCGGGATTTCGTTTTGGTGTTCGGTTTCAAGGGATTGATGCCCTAGGCCCATTGCTTTTGTAATCAGGTTTTTTTAGGGGTTACGTTTTTTGTAATAGGCTTATACATAAAGCCAGGAGGCATGATGCAAGGCTGATTTTGTACATAAGGTTTTGGGATCCTCTATAAAAACCCTTTTTTAATCTACTATAATAATTACCAAAAAAAAAAAATATTAGATTATGAAAATTTTTTGCTAATAGATTAGTTTGAAAATTAATCTAAGGGTAGATTAATTCATGATAATCTTAAAATTAATTAATCAAATGATAGATTAGTTTGGCAATTAATCTAAAGGCAAATTAATTCATGATAATATTAGAATAAATTAATTAAATGATAGATTAGTTTGGAAATTAATCTAAAGGTAGATTAATTAATTATAATCTTAGATTCAATTAATCAAATGATAGATTAGTTTGGCAATTAATCTAATGGATGATTAATTCATGATAGATCATAATTTTCAATTGATCAATGTTAAAAGTTTGTTAGCAATTAACCTAACACTAGATTAAATCCTCCCAATCCTCAATGATCAAAGGATAGATTAGATTGGTATTTAATAAAATGTTGGGATAATATTTGGTCTTGCAAATGAATGACAAGGCTTGCTAACAAACAAATTGATTAACTAGCTCCAAAATGGATGTATTGTTTAACTTAATTTTTGTGGGAAATATTTTGGAAAGAAGTATGGGCTTATTTTGCTAAAGGAATTATTGTGTATTAATATTTGTGGAAAATGTTTTGGAAAGAAGTTTGGGCTTCTTTATTGCTAAGTTGAATTGTTTTTCATAGGGTTGCAAAGCTTTGGTTTGGAAATATTTGTGGAAAATATTTTAGAAAGAAGTATGGGCTTCTTTCACATGTTATTTTGCATTAATCTTATAGATTGCATTCATACCTGCATATGAGTTGTTTTGATCCCCATATTCCTATAAACTATCGTGGAGGCCAAATAAAGAAGGTGTTGGGTCATGCTAAGATAACTCCCCCTTTATTCTTGGAATATTGTTGAAAATCACTCTTGGTGAAAGAGGATTTATTGTAATAGAAGTAAAGACTATTATTTTGTAAAGTAAGCTTTTAATTTGGATGAATAATTGGTGCCATGTTGTTAAATGGTTATAGGGTTCTTATCCATGCATTTGATTTAATCTAATGGTTAGTTAGATTTATTTTTTCAAGTTTGTTATGTTAGTTTTGCTTACATCATAGAGGATGCTTTTTATTTAGTGTTTGTAGTGATGTAAAATGAACAATAATTAGATTAGAAAAATAATCAATCCAAACATTAGGAAATTCAATTAATGTCAAAGTATAAATAGGTTACAAAATAGACTATTTAACAACTTAGTTGTAGAAGCGCTAACGTCGTTCAATAATAGAATATGCTAACAAACTAACTAAATATCATAAGATATTTAGGTATTAACCATAGTAACTAGAAAGTAATTCGTAGCATAGTAACTATCTCCTATGGTAGAAAAGTAAATGTAATAACCTATGTAGTATAATGCAATATACTACCTATTTTACCTAGTGGAGTAAAGGGTAAATATCCCAAAGAATGGAATATTACTCTAACATCCCCCCTTATTACATTATTTGGGTAATGTATATAACTATCCCAATATAGTGAAAAAAAATGTCGATCTGTTGGTTCTTGCTCTGTCACAATGCTCTGGCTGCTCCTAAGCAAAAAAATGGGTCATTCCTCACTTTGTCTTCACATTAACGAATGTCCTTATTGTAATCTTTTCATCCAACCAAATTGCATGGGTAACCAGCCACTGCAATCGCTAGGTGTAGTAGAATAGATCACTTCATACGAGGTTCATTCATTTACAATATGAGTTTGCAAAAGATAAGGTAGCTAAGGTGTCGGTCATTGCCAAAAATGCACCCTTATAAGTTCCCCCCTTCTTGTTGCAAAACATGTAATTAATTTTTGAAAGAAGCATGACTAAGGTTTTAGACATTGCCGAAAATGCACCCTTATAAGTCTTCTTCTCTTTTTACAAAAAATTGTGAAGAAAAGAAAAGTATATCCTCCCTTAATTGCAAAAGAAGATGTGCAACTCAAGAGTGTTGTGAAGGATTTTACAAATATTGCCTCCTAGGCAATTTTACACCACAAAAATTCCCTCCTTTTGTTACAAGTACTTCAAACATTGAGAGTTTGCTATTTATGAAGCCTAAAAGAGGTACAATCACCCCTTATTGCAAGTACTTCAAACAAAAACTTATGCTATTTATGAAGCCTAAAAAAAGAGAGAGGAAATGATGTTTTGCTCAAGGTGACAAATGTGTTTTCCCTCTACAATATTGTCTTAGCAATAAGCACTCTGTGTGTTTTTCTTGAACCAAAATCAGAATCAAAACTAGACACTTCACTAGCAATATGGCCTTTGTTTTGCTTTTGTGTTGTGCCTTTGTCTTTCTTGTTTTGCTTGTTTTTGAACCAACATCGATTGGTGTCATGGTTGTCCTTTTTACAATATGAGCAAAACCTCTTTTGAGATTGCTTTCCCTTACCTTTTGAGGATGATCCTCCCTTTTTAAAGTTTCCCTTCTCTTTATTACCTTTATAGTTTGAATAAAGTGCATTGTTTGACACTTCATCATTTTGGAGTTGATTTGCTTCCTCAGTTTGAAGCAAATTGACTAACTCCACAAAGGTGACAACTCTTTGTGAAACATTAAGGGATGTAATCAATATTTTGTAGGATTCGGGTAGAGCTCTCAAAATTACTAAAGTCAAAATGGTGTCTTCTACTTTGGCCCCTAAAGCATTAAGCTTAGACTTCAGATCTGCCACTCTGCAGAGGAATAGTTCTATTGATTCACCTGACTTCATATGGAGTGTATGAAGTTGTGTTTGAAGGTTTAGAATAGTTGATTGATTCTTGCCTTCAAAAATAGTACTAAGAGCATTCCATGCCTCTTTACCAGTTTTAGCTTCACTTATGTGAGGTTGGATCTCATCAATAGTTGCAAGGAGTATCAACATGAGAAGATGATTGTTCTTTTTGTCCCATGCTTTTTGATCTACTCCTGGTGATGCGGGTCTTGTTTCAGTGCCATCAACTAAATCCCACATGTCCTCTACAGTCAAGATGGTTTTCATCTTAGTTTTCCATACTGATGAAGGTCCTACAATTGTAGGACCCTTTAGCAATTGTGTATCACTTAAGTATTTATTGATAGTTGCCATGATGAAGGTCCTAAAATTTGTACTAAGATGATATTTATTTCACTCTCAAGTGGTATTTAATGGCACCTTCTTGAAGACTCTCTTGAAGAGAGATAATCAGTTGGAGGAAATTAAGCCAAAAAAATAAGAGATGAAAGATAATTCACTCAAACAGATATTTAATGGCACCTGCCTGAAAATCCTCTTGAAAAAGGATAATCAGTTTGAGGAAATTAAGCCAAACAAATAAGAGTGAATTAGGGGTTTTGGTTTTAGGAGAGAATATCAAGTGAAAATGGCTTTAAATATGTGCAAGGATTTACACAAATTTGTGAAATTTTGAGGTATGGAGTGATCTTGATTCTATGACTTATAATTGCAAAAAGAAATAATGCAATAATCAAACAAGAATGCCCTCAAAATTATTATCACTTAGGTGTCGGATGCAACCGAAAATGCACCTAATTTTCCAATGAAGGTGTCGAGTAAAATCGAAAATGCACCTTTTAATTTTTGCAACAAAATGTGGATTTGTGTTGTGCAAAAAATTGATATTTTTATGTCTCCTACTTGTTTTACAATTTTGCAAAAGAAGTACAATGTTGTCTTCCCCATTTTATTTTGCAAAATTAACAATATGAGCACTCCTTTCAAGACAAGTCAACACACGACCCATGTTTGAAAGGCTTCCAGACCAGTCGACACACGACTTTGGTTTTTGTCTTCAACAATTTAGCATGAGGAGCAAAATTGCTATTTTATGTTTTATGTCTCCTTTCTTGAAGGAGAGAACAAAAGAAAAGTTTTGAAGTTTTGTGAAAAATGAGATAACCTTTATGCTTCCTCAATCATGGCATGCTATGTATTTTGCAATAGAATTGTTGAGTTTCTATGTCTTATATCTCCAAAAATGAATGAAGAAAACTATAGAACTTCTGTGGAGGTTATTGCAAAAAAAAATGTTGAAGCAGGTTTTTAAAATTTGCGAAAAAGAGGTTCCTATGTTTCTTTTGTCTCCAGATGAGAGAAAACACAATTTGATTTTTGGAACATTTGAGGCAAAATTTTTGTTTGGATTTCAAGTTCTCTAAGTTTGATAAAGTAGAAAAATATGTATTTAAGAGGAAATTTCTATAATTTAGGAAAAAATTGGAAAAAAAATGGTCCAATTTGATTAAAAATTGAATATTTTAAGCCAATTTGAAAATAAATTATAAAAAAAAACTCAAAAAAAATTATTTTTAATGCTTAAAAACTTTAGAAAATTTAAAATTTTAGAAATTGATTAAAAACCTTTGTATTTGGAGGCGCTGGGAATCGATCTGGTGCCTCCATTGTGCAAGGCGGCCGCGCTAGCCAACCGAGCCACCGACTGGTTTGAAAAGGCTTCGATGCAGCTGCTATTTAAGGTGGCCATGATGGAGCATAGCCTTTGTGGGATTTATCCCACATGCATCCCAAAATGGGATGTAGAGGCTTTATAAGCCGTGACACGCCCCATATACGTCGATTGCCTACGGCAATCGACGAGTCTCACCCACCCTTTTAGATGCCACCACGTGGCGCCAGGGGTGGGCCCAGTCGAGTCCAAGTCATGTCCTGTCATCCAGTGGCTATCCACCACGTGTCGAGTCTAAGTCAGTCGTGTCGTCCAATGGTTGTCTGCCATGTGTCGAGTCCGAGTCAGTCATCCAGGTCACACCTCGGGGTGCATGTAATCTAGAGATCGTTAGATCTCACCACTTGTTGCATCATGATTGGTCGGTTTTAGGGATCGAAGGGCCTCCTACCCTCTCGGATCCTAAGGTTGTCAAGGATCGAAGGGCTGCCTACCCTCTCGGATCCCGAGGTGGTCGAGGATCGAAGGGTGCTCTTGCCCTCTCAGATCTTGATCGGGTCTAGATCGTCACGTCCAACTAGGAGGGAAGGGCTCACCTGCCCTCTCGACTCTCCCAGCCTATGGGGGCCCACGTCCATGTGGGATCGAGAGGGTGCTCCTACCTTCATGATGATCCCACATGTGACTATAGGAGACAGTGAAGGCCGAGCCCACGTGTGGTCGACCGAAGGCTTCTCAGGCCGATCCTACGGGTGGTCTACGGGTGGCTGGTCAGTACTGTCCTAATTGGCCAAAAAATGGCCATAGGATCACGACTGACAGGCTTTGACCTGTCATGTGGGTGATCAGATCATGATCGCCTCGATGATCATGTCGGTCGAACGACTCCACACTGGCTGGGCCTTGGAAGGTCAAATTGACCTGTCCAACAGTCTGGCCATTGGGCTCGCCTGTTGAGGTGGGTTCGGTGGCTACCAAATGGCACCAACTTGTCCTTCGGGTGAAGCCAAAAAAATGGCTCTGATGCCAATGATGTAAAATGAACAATAATTAGATTAGGAAAATAATCAATCCGAACATTAGGAAATTCAATTAACGTCAAAGTATAAATAGGTTACAAAATAGACTATTTAACAACTTAGTTGTAGAAGCGCTAACGTCGTTCAATAATAGAATATGCTAACAAACTAACTAAATAACATAAGATATTTAGGTATTAACCATAGTAACTAGAAAGTAATTAGTAGCATAGTAACTATCTCCTATGGTAGAAAAGTAAATGTAATAACCTATGTAGTATAATGCAATATACTACCTATTTTACCTAGTGGAGTAAAGGGTAAATATACCAAAGAATGGAATATTACTCTAACATGTAGAGAGTGAGAGAGAGAGAGTTACTCTTAGGCTTAGGGGTTTCTTTGGGAAGGGGTCTAAAGTTAACCTTGGTTAAACTCTCCTTTTTATCTTGAGTTGTTGTGGGTAGAAATACCTAGTCCTTGTATCCATGAGAATATAATCATGTGGAGTTATTGATGCTTAGTCACTCATCATGGATATGGAAGAAACAAGAATAAGGTTTAAGGGATCACTGTGGAGGTGTAGTTAAGCTAGACTAAAACATTATGTAGAAGGACCCAACAAATATTGACTTATGGCTAGTAGACAAAATTGGCGTTCCCCCATCTCGAAGGATTGAGACGAGATAATTCTAACACTAAGGTAAATATGTTATCATTAATGGAGAATTTTAGAAAAGTGGGAAGACCTTTTTAAAAGCATCATCTATAACAAAAAGGTATATGAGGTAAACCCCTTAGCTTTTGGGGTTGTTACAATACTCATATATGTTGGAATAATGTTGAATATTTTCCATGTTATTTAGGAGAGGTTAAATCTGAAAGGGCTTTACATTATGCAAATATTTTCTCATCAAGGTTCGAGGTTGGGTTAGGCCCTGAACGAGGGTACGGGGGTGGCAACCCCTATTTGGAGGTCCAAGGGTGTTAGTCCCTGAGGAAGTTTTGTGAGGGTTTAAGCTATTTTTGACTCAAATGGGTATTTTTGGATTAATGTAATGTTGGCCCATGGTTTTGCACCCATGGTATTATAAAACCCCTTCTTGTATTGTTGGTATGTAAAGCAACACTTGCATGAGGCTTTGGTAATGAATTTGCAAGAAATATAATTGCAAGCAAAAAATAAGTGAGTATATTATTGTATTGGAGATGGTCAAGTTTATACAATAAGAAGATATTTTTACTAGGTTTTTTCCCAAAAGGGTTACCCAGGATAAATTCTTGAGTAATGTGTTCTTCTTCTCTATTTTTTTTTTATTCTACAATTATTATTTTTTTGTATTTTATTTATCAGGGCATTATTTCTCTTCTAGGCTTTAGCTTTGTTCGAGGAATAAGGGTTTCAACCCTTGGATAAATTGATTCTTGAGTGGGAGTAGCATGTGAAAGAATCTAAGTGAAGCAAAAATTATGGGAAGCACACGAGTAGACATTGAAAAATTTAATGGATATAATTTTGAGTTATGGAAACTCAAGATGAAGGATTTGTTGGTGGATAAGGATCAACAGGTCGTAGTCTCAAAAGTATAACCAACAGGAATGAAAGATAAAAAATGGCTAAAGATCGATAGGAAGGAGCTCTATCATATTGTGCTTATCTAATTCAGTATTGTTGAATGTATCAATAGAGGTCACGATAAAGTTTTTATGAGAAAATATGGGAGGACTGTATAAGACAAAGTCACTGGTAAATAAACTCTTTCTCCAAAAGAAGTTGTATTCTCTTTAAATGAATGATGGTGAATTTGTGGCTAAACATATAAATGCTTTTAATACTATGGTAAGTTAATTAAACTATGTAGATGTAAAAATAAATGAAGAGAAAAAGTGTATTAATTTATTTTTTTCATTACCCAACTCCTAGGATAACCTAGTTATGGCTATCACCAATATTGCTTATAAATTGAAAGTAGAGGATATAGTAGGAACATTGCTATCTCAGAAAATGAGATGAAAATATTTTGAGGATTATCATTAGAAGGATGCCTTGGTTGTAAGAGGTCATTCTCAAGAAAGAAGAAAAAAGAAATCAGGAGAAAAAAAATCAAAATCTAGGGAAAAATTTGTTGTTCCTGACAAAAGGAAATGTTGAAAGTGTGAAAAAAAGGGTATTATAAAATAGATTATAGATCCAAAAATACTTATGAAGGAACATCTGTAGAAATGAAAACCATAAATGAAGATTCATGGGACCTATTCATAGCTGCAGCATGCTCAAGTGAATACCATAACTTATGGTTGATTGACTCAGGTGCTTCTTTTCATATGACTCCTCATAGGGAGGGTTTTGTGAATATTAAAATATAAACAAGGGTGAATTCTTCTTGGGAGACAATTTGACACAAAATAATGGGTTGAGGAAGAGTCAAATTGAGGATAAAATATGAAAGAGTTAAAATCCTTTCTGGTGTGCTATATATTCTAGGTTTGGCTAGGAATATGATATCTGTTAGTAAGATGAATGATGTGGGGGTTACTATGGAATTCAATAAGGATAGTTTTAAGATGGTTCGTGGATGCTTAGTGTTGATAAGGGGAGTTCATATAGGAAATTTTTTCAAACTTAAGGCTAGCACTATAAGTATTGGTTGCAATAACTCTTCACTTGTAGAGGAAATTCATACTATAGAAGAAGCTCCAAGTATTCCTGTAGTGAAGATAATGTTGTGGTCTCAATGCATGGGGTACATTGGTGATAAAGGCCCTCAAACATTGAAAATGAAAGGTATGGTTGAAGGAATTTCTGATTGCTCATTAAATTTTAATTTTTGTTAGCATTATGTTTTTGGAATGCAAACCAGAGTTAAGTTTCTAAGTAGTGCTACAAGATCTAAAGAATTTTGTATCTAGTTTATAGTGATGTGTTTGGACCTACAAAAGTACCATCATTAGGTAAATCCATCTATTTTATAATAAATATGGATGAATTCTCAATAAAGACTTTTTACGGTACAAATATGATGTTTTTAATAAATTTAAAGAGTTCTAGACTCTTGTAGAAAATAAAACAAAGAAAAAGATAAAGGTTTTGAGAAGTGCTAATGGTGGTGAGTATTGCTCTAATGAATTTGATAAATTTTGCAAGGACTTTGGAATAGAAATGCATAGAAAAACTCCATATACTCTATAATAGAATAGAGTTGCATAATGGATAAATAAAACATTGATGGATAAGGCCATAAGCATGCTAAGCGATGCAGGGTTAGAAAAGAAATTTTAGGTAGAAGTCATGTTAATAGCTTGCTACGTCATCGATATATCTCCTACCTCAACTTTGATGGACACAACTCCATAGGGAGTGTGGACTGGTAAGAAACCCTTTCTCAATTATATAAGGGTTTTTTGTTGTTAAGCTTATATGTATGTCCCAAAAGAGAAAAGGACTAAGCTAGACTATAATATGAGAAATGCATATTTCTAGGTTATAGTATTGGTGTTAAAGGATATAAGTTGTGGAATCCAAAAACACAAAATATTACTTACAATTATAATGTGATATTTAGAGAAACAAAAAGGGTTCCAAAACAAGAAATGCAACCAAGAAAAGGACCAGAAATAGTTCAGGTAATATTGGAACAAGAGGATGAAACTATGGTAGAACCTAAATTATAGAGAGAGTTTAAAGAGAAATATTTAGAGGAAGAAGGTGAGGAGGAAGCTAAAGATGTAAAACCTAGAAATCCAATTTGAGGAGATCAGATCGGGTGAGAAGACTCCTAGAAAGGTATAGCCCTTAAATTTTTTGTTATGAATTTAATTTATTAGTTACTAATGAAGAACCCAAGATTGTAAAGGAGGCACTTTAGTTAAGTGAGAATAAGTATTGGAAAAGGGCTATGAAAGAAGAAATAGTTTTCTTGGATTAAAATAAGATGTGGGACTTGGTGAAATTACCCCTTGGAAGAAAATTGATTGGTTGTAAGTGGATATTCAAGAAGAAGTACAATGTAGAAGGAAAGTTGGAGAAGTACAAGGCTTTCTTGGTAGCAAAATGATTTTCTCCAGTTGAGGGAATTGACTTGGTGAGATTTTTTCTCCTGTGGCTAGACTAACATCAATTAGAGTTCTGTTGGCTATTTCTTCTACTTCTTATTTTGAAATAGAACAGATGGATGTAAGACAACTTTTCTATATTGTGAACTTGATGAAGACATATATATATATATATATATATATATATATATATATATATATCACAACTAGAATGCTTCAGGATAAAAGGTGAGGAATTGGTATTTAAGCTAAAGAAGTCTCTTTACGGGTTGAAGCAATCTCTAAGGATGTGGAACCAAATATTTGATAGGCTTGTTTTGATACTTGGGCTTGGAAAAAGTAAAACAAATCCATGTGTATATTTCAAAAATGAAGGTGAAAAATTTATTATCATTGTATTGTATGTGGATGACATGTTGTTAATTGGTAATAATAAGGAGATGATAAAGTTACTAAAATATTAGTTATCTTTTGAATTTGACATGAAGGATTTGGGTGCTACAAAATTTATTTTGGGTATGGAAATATTAAGGAATCATGCAAATAGAAATTTGTGATTAAATCAAAGAAAATATGTTGATTTGATACTATAAAGGTTTAGGATGCATGATTGTAAACCAGTATGTACTCCATATCCAATTGGTCAAAAGTTATTTGTTGAATAATATCCTAAAATAGATGAGAAAATTGAAGAAATGCATCATGTTCCTTATGCTAGTGATTTGGGTAGTCTAATGTATGCAATGGTCTATACTAGACCTGATATTGCACATGTAGTGGGAGTAGTTTAGCAGATATATATCCAATCCAAGAAAGGAACATTGGACTACTATGAAGAGGATCTTCAGATACTTGCATGGAACTACAAATTATGTTATTTGTTATGAAGGAAAATATGGAGATAATGATATTATAAATCTATAAGGGTTTATGGATGCTGACTGGGTTGGATATCTAGACAAGAGAAGATCCACAAGTGCTTATAATTTTATGCTATTTGAAGAGTCAGTAAGTTGGATAAGTAAGTCCACTACAAAAGCAGAGTACATTGTAGTAACTCATGCCTATAAAGAAGTAGTATGGATACGGAGGTTGTGTTCAATAGTTGGTATTAAGCAGAAGGCTGTGAGAATTGATAGTTATATAGTGCAATATTTTTGGCAAACAATCTTGGTTTTCATGATCGATTAAAACATATTGACATCAAGTACCATTTTGTGAGAGATAGTTGAAGAGAACTAGGTGATATTGGAGAAAGTTGATATAGAGAAGAATACTACTGATTCATTAACAAAGGCTATACCTGCTCAAAATTTTTCTTGGTGTAGAAGATCTATGGGCATGGTTGCCCTTGATAGTTGCAATGGTAATTATTAGCCCTTATGGAAAGTATTCAACAAGTGGGAGAATGTTGGAATTATGTTGAATATTTTCCATGTTATTCAAGAGGGGTTAACTCTGAAAGGACTTTGGTTTAAGCTATTTGTAGACCCATATGGGTATTTTTGGGTTAATGTAATGTTGGCCCATGGTTTTGTACCCATGGTATTGTAAAACCTCTTCTTGTGTTGTTGGTATATAAAGCAACACTTGCATGAGGGTTTGGTAATGAATTTGCAAGAAATATAATTGCAAGCAAAAAATAAGTGAAAGTATATTATTGTATTGGATACGGTCAAGTTTATACAATAAGGAGATATTCTTGCTGGGTTTTCTATCGAAAGGGTTGCCTAGGATAAATTTTTGTGTAATGTGTTCTTCTTCTCTATTTTTCCTTTGATTATGCAATTACTACTTTTTTGGATTTTGTTTATCGGGGTATTATTTCTCTTCATTATACAATCTGAAATGGTGCTTACCTATTATTCTATTAACTAAGTTGTCAAAAAACTCTAATTGTACTAAGACTAGATATTAACTTCCTGCTTTATCACCTACAGAGCACCTCAATATATTTTCAAGGATTCTATTCAAAAATTTTGATAAACCTTTAGTTTGTGGATGGTAGGCTAAGTAATTTGGTAGTGAGTTTCTTCCATAAATCCCTCCAAAAATGCCCAAAAAAATTTATGTATTTATCAAACACCAAGCTCCTTGGTAACCCATGCAAGTGGATCCTTCCCTTAAAAAACAAGTTTCTTGCATTCATAACATCACTAGTCTTTTTGTAAGCCATAAAATGAGCCATTTTGGAAAACTTATCAATGAATAAAAAAATAGAATCATTTTTCTTTTGTATATTATGTAAGCCTAAGATAAAATCCATATTGATATTCTTCCAATGCATTTTTTGAATAGGCAATGGTTCATACAAACCAATACTCGAACTACTTCCTTTTACATGTTAGCATATTATACAATATTTTATTGATCCCCTTACATTTTCTCCTATATTGGGCTAATAATACCTCTCATTCAACTAAGTAAGAGTCTTATAAATATGTCTATGAATTTACCACTATGCATCTCCTTGATCAAGTTCCCTTTTATGGACCCTTGAGGCACACATATTTATTGCCTCTAGACAAAAAACCAACTTGTAGAAAGTAGTCAAATCATGTAGTTCTATCCAATCCAACATGATTCTTACATGTTATCCATATTTTTTTGAAAATTGTATTTTTTGATACAACTCTTTAAAATGCTCAAAACCAACTACTACTTGCATCTTATGCAATAAGAACTCTTCTACTTAATGTGTAAACTAACTTGCCACTCCTATGCTTAAGTACAAATGAATATAGTAAAAATTATATGCACTTCATATGACATTGGGTTAACTTTACTCTTGATATACATCAAGGCTTGATGATCAATATGCAAGACAAACTCCTTGGGTAATAAATAGTGTCTCTACTTTTTGAGAGCTTGTACTATGACATAGAAATCTTGGTGATAGACTAGGTATTTCCTCCAAGTGTTATTGAGCTTCTCATTGAAACATGCTACAAGTATACCTTCTTGACTTAGAAAAAGATCTATTGTATTCCCACTAGCATTAGATTCAACTTGAAATACTTTGTTGAAATTTGATGATGTTATTGTTAGTGCTTTGTTGCCCTCTTTTTTAGTAGTTGTAGACATGGAAAATTGACCCATTAAGATAAGTCATTTTCCTTAGATTCTTAATTTTCCTCTCAAAAAAGTAGGATTATCTTTGAGCCAATTTCCCCCATCAAATATTCTTAATTTCTTTTAAAACCTATACCATTGGATCAAGCTCAAAAAGAGCTTTCCAACGGTATAATTTTTATCCTATTCAGACTCTGTTTGGTCCTCCAAAGTGTAGAAACACTGCACATGGATCAAGTTGTTGCAAAGTCAAAGTCCTCCATTACAAGGTGTGAATATGCTTAGCGAATTTGTGATTGTCCAATATGGGATATGAATTTTCCATCTTGGTTTTTTTCTCTCAAATCCTTTCTAGTGTTGGCTCTTTGTGATGTCGGTCCTTACCCAAGTTTAAGTTTTGTTTTCCTGCCCAAACCTCTTATAAATAGAGGGTTTGGACTTCCTTTTTCTCCAAGTGGCAAGTGACAAGTTGTGAAGTTCTTCTTTTGTGAAGATTGCTCTTGAAAAATCTTCCCTTTGGATTACTCTACTGCTACCATTACTTTGTGATAAGCTACTTTTTGTGGATGTTTTGAAGCCCTAAGGAGGAGTCTACTATCTTGGAGGTCTTCATCCTCTTTTTACTTTTTTGCTACCACCGGGTTGTTTTCACTCATTTGCATTCATATATTATTAAATTGCACATCTTTTATTTATTTATTCACATTGCTTTGCTCCTTTTTATTTCTATTGTGAATTTACACCCCAAGGCACAAATTCACTATATAGGACATGAATTCACCGTACATGGTGCAAATTCATTGTACATGACACAAATTTACCACATAGGGCATGAATTTGCTGTACAAGGCACTAATTTACCGTACAAGTCATGAATTTACCTATGATAGGCTTGGGGGTAGAAGTTCACCCCTAAAAATCTAGATCTGTATTTTATGTTACATCTAGAGCATAATTGTACAATCTACACTTTGTTCATCATTCTATTTTGCTGCATTCTATTTCGCTTGTTCATATTCCAAAAATGTCAACTTTCACTTTTGCATTCTAAAGGTCAGCTAAAAGGACCTAGGGGGCTTGACTGTTGCACCTCCAAGTATAGTCATACAATGACCTAAGCAGGCCCCCTAATGTTGATCATATTTTTCAAGGGTGTTGTGAAGTTATTTTGTAAGATTGAAGCTGTAGGATATTGCTGGATGCAAGATAAAGCTTGGAACAACCATCAGATCAGATAAGTGACCTAATAGATCTTTAGGAAAATTGGTATTTGATTTCCATTCATTTTTTATTCAAAAGCCTAGATCACAAGTAAAGAAAAACATTTGATCAAATTTCTAGGCATTTGAAAGACATAAAATATATAGTGTGCATCTAGGGTTTGTTTGTGCATTTCCCTTGGACCCTTGCTCAAAGATTTCATTTTGCAATCCTAGGGTTAGAGATAATTCAAAGAAAATAATAATTCTAGGGATAACTCATATTCCTGCATCTTGTATCTTGCATTGTTATTTAACTTTTTATAGTATAATTTTAGAAAGGTCAAACATAGGTGCATGCTTAATTGACACATTCAAACACATTCCACCCTAGACTTGGATTAAGTCCTAAAACCATTTCTAGTGAATCCTTCCCCTTTGCTCACTGAACATATCCCTATGGTCACCTCGGCTCCAAACGGATCCAACCGAGAATTCTACGCGATGGGGAAATTTTCCTCCTCTACATCTTTGGTGAAACCGATGTGAATGCACATCATTAGTGGCCAAATTAGGAAGCCTTTGTTGGACATTTTGAGCTCATTTAGTTGTCATTGATGTCAAGATGAAAAGTTGTCAAAATATTGTTTTATAAGGATATTTATACATTGTGATGGTAGAATTAAGGTTTTTATTAAAACCATGGTGGCAGAATAATTTACATCAAATCAATGGAGTTCAAAGAAAGGTTTAAAGTTTATCTCAAGAAGGCTTTAATTTTTATTAAAGTCAAATATTTATAAAATAATTTATAAAATTTAAATTCTTTTGGAATTTAAATAATTTATAAATTATAAAGTTTTTAAAGAAGTGCCAACATCATCAATTCAGTGGAGCATCGATGTCTATGGAAAAATGTGGAAATCATGTATAAATACCATGCCAAAGGACATTAAAACTTACCCTTCTTCGATTAAATTTCATGCGACCAAGAGAAAGAATAATTCGTGCAATCATTGAGGAAGAAGATAAATTCGTGTTGTATTTTAGTGCCAGGGAAAATATGAAAAGGGAGGGCTTAAGGCCTCACTCCCATTGGATGCGGTGGTCCATTGGCAACACGTATTTTGCGAGAGCATTGGGAGTGTAAGTGACCACGATCGATTTGCATAGATGTAGTTGGCGTGTTTGTCTTGAGCGCTACGAAGGAATTTTTTTTGGCACATGTTCATGTGAGTGCTAGGCTTAGAAGAAAGAGCAGAATGTGATCTTAATATTCCAAGCTTGCATCTAGCACACGCAGTGGTATAGCCCATGACTAGGGTGCACAAGGAGGCAGCGATTGGGGGTTCCAATCTCATAAGTAGCAAAGGTATTATTTTTGTTAAATAAATTTTTATTTGCCTAAAGTTTTTCCTAAGGTAAAAAGGGAGTTATAAGGGTAGAATAAAAAGTTGCATGTTTGGTAATTGATTTATGTTATTGGCATTAGAAGGAAAGTGGATTTGATTTATGCAAAATTTCTTCTTGCTATTAAAATTTAATTAAAGAGGATTTTGAGTTAAATTTTGGTGGATGTTAAATTTATTTTAATTGGGAGATTATAAGGTGTTATTGGAAAATATTTTTTTTGTATTTTGATGGTTGTTTTTGTAGATGGAGTGATAAGGTGTAATTGGGCTTTTGCATTATGTTGTGAGAAAGATTTATCTTCTAACCTCTTTGAGTTTGGCATAGAAGTGGTTGTGGTTGTGGCAGATTTATGAGATACTTTAATCATCAAGAAAAAGGTATGAGTATATTCTTCCATAATTGAGTTGATTGATTGATTTTCTAAAAATAATTTTGGAGTGAAAATGATTTGATTAGGGCTTCCTTATTGAGTGTGTTTGAGTTAATGCTTCAAGGTTTTCTGGGTTAAAGAGTTGTTATGTGAACCTTGTTTTATAAGCATTGTTGTTGAAGCCATTGGTTGAGAGAAAAACTTGAACTAGGGTTTGAGTATCATTGCTATGTGAGGATTGTTTTATAAGCATTGTTGTTGAAGTGAGTTGTTGAGCAAAGAAATTGAACTAAGGTTTGAAAAAAATATGAGTATCATTGTTATGTGAGATTTGTGGTTGAGCATTTTTGAAAATATTTTGAGTTGATGTTTATATGCTTGGACTAGGGTTTATGAGCAAGGATTATTTCATTGAGTGATTGGTTGAGTAGAGTTGGTTGAGCCTAGTCAAGTGGATGTGTGAAGTGATTGTTCAAGTTCCATAAAATAAACTATTCTATATTCTAAATTGAGTTGAGAAAGTGATTGAGCATTGAGTTGAATTTGAAGCATATTGAGTCTCTAACAATTATCCTTATGTTTCTAAGAGAGTGATTGAAATTAATTGAGCATTGTGATTAGTATAGAAAATATTGAATCTCTAACAATTCTCTTTATGTTTCTATGAGATTGGACAAATTCTGTGTGGACTTGTTGAGCAGATTTGAGGTAAGTCTTTGAGGAGACTTGTGGACTGATTTTGTGTGAGCTTTTGTGGAAGCTTACAATACAGATTTGGATAAGTTCTTGATAGGACTTATTGAGCAGATTTGGACAAGTTCTAGAGAGGACTTGTAGAGCATATTGGATAAGTTCTAGAGAGGACTTGTAGAGCATATTTGAGAGCAGATTTTGGTGTAGATTTGAGGATAGGTTTGTGCCAAACTAGATACAGAGATTGAGCAGAGTTGTACTAGACCGAAGGACTGTGTTTAGTGAATATTTGAGATAGAGCTTTGGAGGTGATAGAGTAGAGAGGACAGTAGTATCCAGTGGATAGAGATCCATTAGATAGGGCAATGAGGACAAGTCTTATGAGTGGGGATAAGAGTCTTCAGTGGAGAGAGATCCACAAGCCAGTGTAGTGGAGGAAGTAGTCTTCTAGAGGATCACTAGCCAGACCAGAGAAGAAGGAGTTCTCCTGTGGATAGAGATCCATGAACTTGATTTAGGATATTGGTGTCTCCTTTGGATAGAGGTCCATAAACATTGTAGGGAAAGGATTCCCAAGAAAATTTATTTGAAAAATTTTTATAAGAAATATTTTCTCCGTGGAGTAGCCCGCATTGGGTGAACCACGTAAAATCATGTCTCTCATGTGTGTGATGCTTTTATGTGATGTTTACTACTTTAATATTGTTGATGCTATTATTTGGGTTAAAAAGCAAAAATATTTATTGTATACAGTTCACCCCCCTCTCAGTATAAGGACATCTTCTTCAGCCTTTTCCTGTTTAATATTATTATGAAAACTTTTAAATAAGACCAGTAATTTGTTTACTTATTGTAGAGACCAAATCCTAGCCATTTGTCTTCCACATAATCTAATCACATTTTTTCATTATTTATTTATATATGTATTTATTTATATTTAAATTTAAATATAAATATTTTTTATATAATATTTATATAAATAAATATATATTTATTTATATATAAATAAATCATAGCCATTCATCATGACTTAATCTCAACCATCCACTTGAATTGATCCATGTCACATTTCAAAGATATAATCCTAGCCCTTCATCATGTTTTAATCTCGACCACCCGTTGGTGTCATCAAAACCCTAGCATATGGAAGGTAGGTTATAAAAGAGTATTCACTTTTGTGAATAAGGTTAAGCAATCATTCTATAGATTAAAAATTTTTGTTGACCTATATTTTGATCTAAGAATCCTTGCATACATTCCCCTCTAAAAACCCCAACATTTGGCCATCGTCCTCTTCCCTTGTTGCCATTCATATCCTTCGTTTCTATCACCCATAGTCCTTGCAAACTAGATCTGGTTCTGTAGTACTCTTCATCGATACTCGTGAATGCTATCGAGCATTCCTAGAACACTGCTAAGCATTCTAGGAATGCTACAAGGCATCCATCACCATATCCAAATACTCCAAGGCATTTCTAGCCTTTCATTTTACCATCGATATACCCTTGAACACTTTTGGATGTTTTTACGCCATCAAATTGCAAAAGAAGGAGCATGGATCAGATAAATCAGGTATCATCAGATAAGGTAAATGATTTTATTATTTTACATCTTCCATTTTTGTACTTTTGTTTGCATTTCATTATTTATAGCACTAAGATTTCTAGATTTGCTTTATAGAGGGCCTCACATAATGGATCCCTCGCATATGCTATTGACCTCTTAGTGTTGTTGATCTATTTACAAGTATAAAAACTACATTCTTTATGACTATTGTAGCTCAGGTGGTCCCACAGGGATACTCAAGCCCATCTACAACATTTTTGGAGCAAAAGACAATGCATATAACTCCTAATATTCTTTGTAAACAAGGGTTTTCAAAACCCTTGTACTGTAACTATTGAATCAACACTCATTATGTTGTAACATTTGAGATCAAGGCTCCCCCATATTAATATAAATTTATCTCTTCATTGTGCAATATATTTTGTGTGTTGATTTTGTTATTGCTATCTGGGTGTTATCGATTTTTGCTTTACACTTATATTTAGAACATTAATAAATATCTTAAGAATTTTGAGTTTGTCAACCAAAAAATCCATTAAAAGTTAGGTAATAGCTGATCAGCTTGTGAAAGCTCCACTTCCTAGTGATCAACCCTTGATTATTGAGCTCCCAAATGATTCGGTATTTAATGCCATTGAACAAGAATAAGATTTCATTCTTGAGGAAGATGTTGATATCACATTATTCTTTGACAGTTCTAAGTGCAAAAAAGGACAAAGTGTAGGAATTGTGTTTCATACACTTAGGGGATACCAATTCCATTATCATTCAAACTTGATTTCCCATGCACAAACAATAATGTAGAGTATGAAGCCTTAATATTAGGACTTCAAGAAGCTTTAGCTATAAGCATAAAGCGTATCAGTAAATTTGGTGATTCTCTAGGATTGCTAGGATCACTGATTCTAGAGAACTAATTCCATGGATTTGCAGATGCGATGGCTTCTCTAGCATCACTGATTCAAAATAACTCTAAAGGAGAGGTACAACCATTTAATTGTCACAATGATCTCTAACTATGAAATTTATTGTGTTGAGTCTAAAGATGATAAGGACGTTGCTTTATCCATGCAGAGTCACATGAGCCTTGGTATAGCCAAATAAAAGCCTTCCTTAAGTTTGGTACACTCCCATATGACATGTCACAAACTCCTAAACACACTTTCAAGCAAAAGGTAGCTTGTTTCACTCTCTTGGAGGATTTGTTGTATCAACGTGGTTATGATGGAGTCCTCATTCATTATCTCAAGCTTGCAGAGGCCCAAAGAGCAATATCAGAAGCTCACGATGGTACTTATGGTGGTCATTTTAATGGAATAGCTATCACAAAGCGCATTTACACATGGTTTATTATTTACCCACCATAGAACATGATTGTGGTACTTATTGTAGCGACCCCGGGATGCACACACCGCTCTTTTACTCTACTTGCAATGTTATTAAAAACCCAAGATGAAATGGAAGACAATGAAAAAGCATATAACATGGAAATAACAAATATGGATCTCTTTATTCGTATTGAAACTCGGTTACATGTCGGTCCCTCTTAGGGATACCCATTTCGATACAATAAGGTTACAAATAGGTAAAGAGTGCCCCTTTCACGAAGAGGTGGTGCGCTTATAAAGGCTTCCCGATTTCGCACACGAAAATGTATGAGGGCTTACAGATGCCTCCTTCTCTAGGTCTGTTTCCTAGAGGGATCCCTTTTGCTCTCGTATGTTGCAGATTCCATCCGATGAACCTGTGGCCCTGTAAGCAATGAAACAACAACACACGCTTAGATGTCCGAGAATGCCTCCTCGGATGAGGTTGTTAGTACTGAATATAACAAATGAAAGCAAATGCAAATTAGGCTAATGCTATGAATGCAAATGAATGAAATGATGCTATGCTAATGATATGCTAAACAAAATAATGAATCTAATGTCTAAAACCCTAAGCTAAGCCTATGGGCCACTGTCCAAGACAATGGTCGCTAAGGTAAACCTCGTCCTCTTTGCTCCAAAGCTATGGACCAAAGCTTGTATCTGATGTTGAAATAATGGTTGCTATGCTCTTCAATCCATCAGGGCTTCATCATACTCATGATCTCCAAGGGAACTCTCCGAGTCTCGAAAGCTCTCCTCAATGACCAAGATTGATGGATAAAATATCGATGATCCTCTCTCTATCTCTCCATTTGGTGCTCTTAGGCTTGCACCTTTTATAGTGTGAAACCCTAGGTCTATGTCCAAGCCCTAGGAATGAATTTCTCATGCGTAGTGTGAGTTAGCATGAGAAGCTTCTTGTCTTTTCTATGTTTGGAAGCCAGTTATCTAAAATATAACTACCAATCTTGAGTCTCCTATGCGAATTGGTTGTTAGCATGAGAAGCTTTTGTCCTTTGTTTATGCTTGGAGGTCAGTTAACTAAATTTTAAATGCAAACTCAAGTCTCCTATGTGAACTGGTCATGAAAAGGAATGCAAAGTTACTCCCGCTCACCTTTATTGCATGTAGACTACCACTTCCACCCGTGATTAGGCCTATTTTTTGGTAAAACTACTTTTAGGGTTTAGTCATTGTCATCTATAGTGACTAAGATCTGGCCGTTATCATCTATAGTGGCTAAGGTCTGGCCACTCTAGGCTTGAGCGGCTAGGATCTGGCTACTCTTGGCTTGAGCGGCTAGGCTTGGATGGCTTGAAAAGGCCCCAAATGAGTGGTGAGAACCACTGTTGATGCTTGGAAAGTCCAAGATTATGTCTTATGATCTTATGAATGTGTCTATGTGAGCAGCTCCCCTAAGCATGACATGATTTAGGTGTCTATAGATGCCCCTTTTTGTGATGCACTGTGTGGAAAACACAATGCTGAGCAAAAATGTAGACTGATCTGTTTGTAGGGTGTATGGTGATCAATGGTCTGATCAATTCCGGATGGCCCAATCATGCAAGATGGCGCGCATCCCTTGAATCATTGCCTCAATATTCGGAGGACTTAGCTCAGTGGCTTGGGCATGTTAAATTGCACTCATTCCTCAAACTCAATCGGGTAGCTTCAACTGCTACAACAATTCCGATCGGTAGGAGAGCTACAATTGAAGATGTCATGTCTGCTTACGTTCCCAGCAAACAAGGGAAATTTGTGATTGTTGTATGCAATGATTCATAGGACGAACATGATTTTGCTATGATCGAGTGATATTTTGTTGATTTTGATTATGATTATGTTGAAGTTTTGAACTACTTCCTCACACAATGAATTGGTGAAGAAATGACAATGAATGAAGCGACAAGTCGCTTGACCAATATGACTAATCTGGTTCCTTTCTAGCATTTGTTGCTTTTAATGGGCAATCCCACATCCAAGTGTGATTCCAATTGTTTATGATAATCATCCATCCTTATCCCGAGGAGCGGTCCAACTATCAATAGCTTTCTTAGGGAGTTAGGATGAGTGATTCTATTTATGTTTAGATTGTATCACTTTGGCTTAATGTTTTTGATGTCATAGGGGAATTAGGATGATCCTTTCGCACCCGTGGAGCAGTCCGACCATCTTGGTCTTCTTCGAGATTGAAGGGTGGCACATCGTAATTCCAAAATGAGTTGTTTTTGCCCCAAGTGGCCTTATGGTTATCTACTCATCTCACCAAAATACATGGAGTGCAAATCACTGCAATCACCGAGTTGATAGAGTAAGTAACTAGGTACGAGGCCTACCTGAGATTGTGCTTTTATGTGATTTTTTTGTTATTTTGAACATTATGATGATCTTAAACCATCAAAGTGTGTATATTTGCTATTTTTGTGGGATCCCTCAAGGAGGAAGTCCCTTATTTTGATCTATGGATCTGGTCGCTGTCAGGTCCAATGGCCTCTGAGTTCCTGCTTGTGGCCGTTGTCGCCTTGAGCGGCCATGAAGTTTGGGCCACTGATGTCAGTAGTGGCCAAGGCATAATTAAAGAAATATAAAATTTGCATTTTCTAGGGTTTGACCTTTCATTTTCACTATTTTGAAGATTCACTTTGGGAGCTCTGGTGTGATAGCGATGGTTGTGACTTTGGAGTTTGTTGGCATTGAGGACATGGTTGTGCAGGGTGAGACATCAACTGCTGGAGGAGCCAGAGCTTCTCGGGTATTTCTCTTTTCTAAACCCTAACCCTCTTTTCTCTTGTCTGAGTAAAACTGAACCTCACTAAGTAATGGGTAAAATGAACCTCACTAAACTTGTTGGTAATGAATAAACTCCGTAGTTAGGCTTAGCTTACCTTTTGCTATGGTGGGTTAGTCCCCCTTTTTGTTCTCATTGCTTTGCCTTGGTAGTTTCTAGCCTAGGGTTCCCAAGTTTTTTGTTGTTCACCTATTGCTGCCATGTTAACCATTTTTGAACTTAGCTTAGTTTTTGATGCCTGAGTGGGAATTTGCTTTTAAAATTTTTTTTCCTTCCCTTTTGTGTTTTTATGTTATTTTGCAATTTTTGGATTTTTTTGCATTTTTCTGGCCAAGGGTTCATGGGTTTTTCGTGTCGCCTCTTGGTCATTGTCGCTCAGAGCGGCTAGGTTTGAACCCCAATGGTCAAAAATTTGACCGTTGGGTCTTGGTCGTTGTTGTCTCCAATGGCCAGGTTTTGACCATTGTAGGTGACAACGACTAAACCCTTAGCCATATTTTTTGCATTTTTATGATTTTCTTAAGACATATTTTTATTTTTTTGTTCTTTTTGAAAGTTTTGAACCACTCTTGAGCTTTGTGCTACCCGACTATATGCATTTATCCTTCATTTGTTCGGACTTAGGAGTGTTGATGTTGTTATGCTTTGTTTGATTTATGCCTTAGATGCACTGTAGTTTATGTTTTATTTTCCTTTGTTATTAGATCCTCTTTGCTCGGGCTCGGGACCCAAAGCTCTTGCTTGAGCTACTTCCTAGCTTTGATGATATGGACTAGGCATGGTTCAAAGCCCATGGGTTATAGTATGTCATTAGGCTACCTTACATCATGGCAGATCAGGCTTACCTTATGGCCCTGGCCCATCATTGGGACCTATGGACTAATACCTTCCACCTCTCGATCGATGAGATGACCATTACGCTAGAGGATGTATATAGGATCTTTCGGATTCCATTTGATGGGGTGGCCATTGTTTCTTCGACCACTAATGATCAGGTGGTCGTCTTCACTCGGGTGTTTGGGAGGCATTCTGAGGATGCTCTCAAGGACACCAAGTCTGGAGGAGTGTCTATTAGTCGTTGGCATGGGGAGCATGTCTTTACGATGAGGCATGTCGTATTGTTGATGGTTATCAACAATGTTCTTATCCTAGACTGCTCGGGTTTGAGGTTCTCATGGAACCTTTTGGTGATGGTGCAGGATCTATTGGATAGCGAGGAGCCTATCATCTATGCATGGGGTAGATCACTATTGGCTCAGTGCTATGATGAGTTGTACCACATCCATCGGTGAGGACATGTCAACATTACCTGTAGCTTGCTCCTATAGGTTTGGGGATGGGAGCATATTAGGGTAGATCACCCTAAGGGGCTCTCAATCGAGATTATAGTGATCGATGCTCGGACATAGTGCTATGCTGCTAGATGGGCTCGAGAGCATGAGGAGTGCAAGAGCCACACTTTCATAGGGGAGCTATCCCATTATATTGATGCTTTTACTAGAATTTTGGTGGGAGATGTCGTATGGTGCCCTTACCATGAGTGTCCTACTTGGGATGATCCAGCTAGCTTTACTTCTAGGACATGGTATGAGCGATGGCTCATTGGCCATAAGGTTACCATCCGGGAGTACTTCTTCTACTCTCGGGTTCTTCGTCAGTATGGGTTGCAGTAGGATGTGCCCCTGGTACCATTCTTGTATAGGTGCCTCATAGTAGAGAGGGACCTACCTCCATGGTAGATTATAAAGCTTTTAGATGAGGAGGATGCCCTAACTATTGACCCTAGAGTGGTTGGGGGAGTTATAGAGGCATACACTCAGTGGTGGGGTGATTGGATGTGGCATGGTGTCGGTAGCCTAGGGTGCGAGGATGATGGTGGGGGTGATGGTGCAGATCTGATAGGATGTAGAGTCTAAGCTAGGACCGAGGTATGGGGCCAGCCAATAGAGTAGGTGGTAGTGGAGGATCTTGATGTTCCTGAGGAGGAGGAGGAGTTAGAGCCCGAGGAGAGAGACTCTCCTCTGAGAGCATAACTGCATGAGGTCGAGGCTGAGCTTTAGGCAACTAAGATCTAGGTACAATGGTGAGATGCTACCATTGAGCAGCTCACAACATAGATACAGGCTCTGTAGGGCTACTATTGGGGTGGCGATGCTAGGATGCAGTTTGTTGTTCCTCCTTCTACACCATAGGAGGTTCCAGTGGTAGGTTCAGGAGCAGATGTGGGACAACTTTAGTATTTGTTGGATGAGTATGAGGAGCGGATCCGAGGACATGTGGATCACATCACCATTCTTCAGATGCAGCTCAGGAGGCATGGGATTGTCCCTAAGGAGCCACCCAGTGTGGGTGGTTCGCAGGTCAGTGGGCGCTCCACCTCGGGGTAGTCTTCCACCCATCCTAGCTAGAGGACCCAGACTCGGACAGAGAGACCGATAGGTTCACATCATTCGACTCATGACACCACCATAGGGGGAGGTGGCACTAGAGGAGGTGATGCAGGGGGCTCAGGCTCGGTATTTGATTGATGCTTTATTTGGTCCTTGATCCATTTTTGAGGTCGACTGACCTATATGACTATAGCCCATGGGCATTTTTGTACATCCATCGAACTTGACACACATACTTTTATGATATCTTTGCATTATGACTTATTATGTGTATCATTTATTGCTCATGTTTTTGTTGTTATTTTGTTTTATGATATGATGCGATGATGGTATTATGCTGACTTGATGAATATGTTAGATGATAGATGATATTGAAGATGCTTAGATGGATGTGTAGATGCTTATATGATTTGATGATATGATGTGATGTATTTTGATGATAAATGATGAATTCATGATTGTATGCAAATGGATATTGCCTATATGTTTTATGATGTGCTTTATGATGTGATGATGAATGATTAATGAATTGTGTTTGTGGATGCGATGTTATTGCTAAATGCATGTTTTAACTTTGCTTTAATTGTATGCATCTAACTTATGTGATGGGATGGTATAAACGAACCTGTATGCTCTAATCACTTAAAACATACGGAATGCATATGACATTGACAATCTTAATGGGTGATACCACAGAAAGTAAAAAAATAATCATGAATTTAAATAATCACTCTTATCATAAGAATTGATTAAGTATTCATATATGAGATGTAATGGTGTGTAATGTATTTTCTTAATAAGTTTCTATAAATTAAAAGATATAAAGTAGTCAGTGGCCATCTATATACTATTTCTAATATATATGCGGTATCTGTCCTACTATGTTGATACCCCCTAATTTATAGAATCTTATAAAGAAAGTGATGGTGTGAATGATGTTATGATTTGTTGCTATGTAAGAATTTTTGGGGCTTTTCGAAGATTCAAACACTCTAGTTACCCTATCAACAACTGTCTACTGACCACTTAGACTTTTGAAAAGTAAGGCTTTTACCATGGACCTGGTTTTTCATGATCTCTGTGTGTGCAAGTGATTGTATATTTTGAGGTAGAACTCAAGCATTTCCTCCGATGTCAGGCAAGATTCTTTCAGCCCATTGCTAAGATCAGGGATCCTCAAGTGTTCATCTCATCCTTATGTTGGACTTAGTTGGACTATACCACTAGGCAATATTGGGTTACCTAAGCTAGCTCATCCACATTCAAACATTGGTCTACACAAATGCATGAAGCAATTGTGGTAGACATATCATCATGCATAAGGATTTCTCCTTCCAATTTTGTACAATGCTGAGAATTCCAGGGATTCAAGCTTTATTCCCTTTTTGGCTTCTTTTTGGCTTTTTGCTCATATGTAGTGATGAAAATCACTATTTATTTTGATTGATTTTTTCTTTGAGCTAGGATTTTTGTAGTGATGATAATCACTGTTTATTTTGCTCATATGTAGTGATGAAAATCATTGTTTATTTTTTATTGATTTTTTTGAGCTATGTTTCTTTGAATTTATGATTTGTGTATCGGATTATTGCTTTGAAATCTGGACTGTATGCTTGGCCTTTTGAATATGTACTTTGCTTTGGGATTTTGCTTATTTTGATTTAAGCAAGGGATTTGGATAGGGTAAAGCTTGTCCTTTTGCCAATTCTCAGCACCTTTAAACTGGTTGCATAGGGGGATAAGCAAGGAAAATCCTTTTCGCTTAAGGTAACCTAGACCACTTTGCAACTTTCATATTTTCCTTGTACCATCTAGGATTTTAGTGTTTCAATTAGTGATGGGATCTTGAATATCCAAGGCATTATCATAGCTAGACCTTACCTTCTACTAATCAAAGTTGTTTTCCTCAAAAGTTGATAAGATCACTAGGTGTGGTTGATTAACCAAAAAACCTTAGTATATTATGTATAGCAACAAATAATGGTTGTGTTGAAAAACACAATTACACACTGGTGTTGATGGAGGTATGGATTTGAATGATTTGTGTGACAAACTGTGGTATCACTTTTAAAGCTCTCATGACATATGCAATTGTAGTGGATATGAAAATGCAATGCAATGATGTGGATGCAAGATGTGAGATGCAATTGTTTTTGTATTTTTGATTTTTATGTTGTTTTTGTATTTTTGTTTAATTTGACCAAAGGGCTTATTATGCCTTTGGGGCTTTTTGGTTTTTGACCAAGTAGCATGAAGTACCCTTGGAGATTTTTGATTGAAGTTGACCAAGCGGTTTGTATACCCTTGGAGCATTTTGAATTGATTTTGACCAAGTGGCTTGAATGCCCTTGGAGCCTTTTTAAATTGATTTTGACCAAGCGGTTTGAATTACCCTTGGAGCCTTTGAATTGATGTTTGACCAAGCGGTTTGAATTACCCTTGGAGCCTTTTGAATTGATTGGATTTGACCAAGTGGTTTGAATACCCTTGGAGCATTTTGAATTGATTTTGACCAAGCGGTATGAATTACCCTTGGAGCCTTTGATTGTATTTTGAAATTTTATGTTTTTATGATTTGTTTTGTGTTTTGACATGCCATATTTGATTGTTTTTGTGTTTTATGACATATTTGAATGTTTTTGTGTTTTATGACATATTTGAATGTTTTTGTGTTTTATGTGTGAAATGCCTTTAGGTGAATGATATTGAGAGGTTCAGGCTCTTCAACACCATCTAATGATATAAGGTGATATGCTCCCGGCCCAACTCTCTGTGAAATCATGTATGGGCCTATCCAATTTATCATGAACTTATCTCGTAGGTGCGATGGTAGATTCAAATTTTGTTGGTTTTCTTTGAGCACTAGATCTCCAACCTTGAATTCCCTTAGGTGGACTTTACTATTGTAAGCTCATGCAAGGCGATTTTGGTAAACGTGAATATGCTCTAAAGCATTGACTCGATGTTCATCAAGAAGCATCAACTGATCAAGGCGGCCTTGCCATGCAACATCATCATCTATGAAGTCCTTTAATGCTATGCGTAGAGTCAGAATTTCCAACTCTAGTGGCATGATGGCCTCAATGCCATATACTAGTGAAAATGGTGTTGCCCTAGTGGGCATCCGTATACTAGTCCTGTATGCCCATAGTGCAAGAGGTAACTGCATGTGCCAATCCTTGTGATTGTCTTGCACCGTCTTCCTCAAAATGGAGACTATTGTTTTGTTTGAGGCTTCTGCTTGCCCGTTTGCTTGTGGATAATAAGGCATTGAAAAACTATGTTGAATATGGTATTTTTTCATTAAAGCATGCACATTTTTGTTCTTGAAATATGGCCCATTATCCGATATTATCTTAGAAGGGACCCCAAAATGACTTATGATATTGTGGAGTATAAACTCCATAATCCTTGGTCCAGTTGTTGATGTTAAGGGGATCACTTCCACCCATTTAGTGAAGTATTCTGTGGCTATTATGATGAATGTGTGTCGGACTAAGGATGGGGGTGAGATCTTCCCAATCAAGTCTAGTCCCCACTATGAGAATGGCCATGCTTCCTGGATGGGTTGCAAGGCTTGCGATGGTAAGTGCGTTAGATTTGCATGATGTTGGCACTTACTGCATTTCTTGACATACTCATAGTAGTCCCTTTCCATGGTGGGCCAATAGTAACCCATTCTCAATATGCACTTAATGATGGCCATGCCACTGAAATGCCCTCCACATGTGCCATCGTGAGCTTGCAAAATTGCCCAGGATGCTTCTTAGGGCTCAAGACAATGGAGTAATACTCCATCATATCCTTGTCTGTAGAGGATTTCTCCTAGCAAGATGTATCTTGTTGCTTTCTATTTGAATGTTCACCTTTCAGTATGCGATAAACCTTGAGGTACTATTCCAAGCTTCAGGAAGTCCCGTAGTTGGGAAAGCCAATCCTGATAAGCCATGACTTCTATAGAAAAGATGGCTTGCTCTTCCTGTATTTTTGAGTTAGTGAACATGGATTGAGGAACAACTCTATGGTGTATGGTTGCACCACACTCCATAGGTCCTTGGGAGATCAAAGACCCCCAAGGTGCCATTTGTAAGAAATCTCTGGCTGTGAAGGACCAATCCTGATTTGGCTCGATGTTGATCATGTTGACTGATTCTTGATTGTCAAAAGCTTCATGACGTATTGTTGAGTGCGAAAGCACTTTCACATGAATGGTTGTAAAATCAGTAGATGGATTCTGAGGGATTAAGGATCCCAAAGAGGCCATAGTGTCTACAAATCTATTCGATGTATGAGGGATTGCCTCGATGTCGTACCATTCCAGCCGGGCTAGGTAAGTGTCAACAAGTTCCTTGTAAGTCTTCAGGAGTGGGCACCTACATTGGAATAGTCCTTTGACCTAGTTTACTATGAGCAAGGAGTCACCAAAGATATTCAATCTTTTAATGCCCATTGCTATGGTTGTTTGGAGTCCCAGGATCAATGCTTCATATTTTGTATTGTTGTTTGTGCATGGGAAGTCTAGTTTGAATGATAAGGGTAATGGAGCACCCTGTGGTGTGATAAAGACAATCCCTGCTCTGCCCCCTTGTTCACACTTTGAACCATCGAAGAACAATGACATGTCTCTTTCTTTCTTAGGTTCTTCGAGTTCTAGCGGATCTGATAATGCAAAGACCGCATCATCAGGCAATTCTATGGTGAGAGGCTTGTTATCCTGAAGAGGCACCTCTACTAATTGATCTGCTATGACTTGTCCCTTGATGGAATTTTGGCTTATGAACTCTAGATCAAATTCTATCAATAGCATTATCCACTTTGTGGTACGTGTATTGTGATATGTCTTGCTCATCATGTACTGCAAAGGATTTTGTTTTGATATGACGTAGGTCGTATGGCTCAACATGTAGTGTCACAACTTTCGAGTTGCAAAGACCACTGCTAAACACAACTTTTCGACATACGCATATCCTAGCTCATAACTCACCAAGGTGCGACTAATGTAATATATGGCTTGCTCTTTATCTTGTGCATTCTTTTGGGCTAACATGGTGCCCAATGCAAAATCAGTAGCCGATATATATAGTAAAAATGGTATGTCTGGCCTTGGTGGAGCCAATACTGGTGGTGTTGCTAGATAAGTTTTGATCTCTACAAAGGCTTGATGGCATTCTTCATCCCAATGAAAGGGGACCTCCTTGTATAGCAACCGATTCATAGGTCGACATTTGTCTGATAATTATGCGATGAATCTTTTGATGGATGCTATCTTGCCTTGTAGGCTCCTCAACTCCCTAATGTTGGTAGGGGTGGCCATTTCTAGTATAGCCTTTACCTTTGTAGGATCGACTTCAATGCCTCTCTTGGATACGATGAATCCCAAAAGCTTGCTATAAGTTATACCAAATACGCACTTCTTAGGATTCAATCGGACATTGTGTTCTATGAGGCGATCAAAGACTTGTCTAAGGACTTCAACGTGCTCTTGCCGCAATAGGGACTTGGCTAGTAAGTCATCCATGTAATCCTCTAAGATCTTATGCATATAGTCATGGAATATGTATGTCATGGCCCATTGATATGTGGCACCAACATTTTTGAGACCGAATGGCATCACTTTGTAATAGAATGTTCCCCATGGAGTAATGAAAGTAGTTTTATGTTGATCTTCGAGCTTAATCTAGATCTGGTTGTATCCAAAAAAACCATCCATTAGGGAGAGCATCTCATGACCTATGGTTGCATCTACAAGAGCATCTATGTTTGGCAATAGGAATGAATCCTTTGGTGTTGCCCTATTTAAATATCTGAATTCTATGTAGATATGGACTCTTCCATTAGGTTTCCCCATGGGTACCATGTTTGACACCCACTCAGGGTAGTCGATAGGAACTATGAATACTACATCCAGTAGTTTTTGCAATTCGTTCTTCACCATCAAAGTGATGGTTGGATGCATTTTCCTCAGCTTTTGCTTGACTGGCTTCTTCATGGGATCCAATGAAAGGTTGTGAATGACTAACTTTGGATCTATCCCTGGCATGTCTTTGTAAGTCCAAGCAAAAATATTTGGCCTCTCTTTGAGGAGAGGAATTAGGATGGCTTGTTCCTCTGGAGATAGACTTTCTCTGAACTTGAATTTTCTTGGTTGGGTAGGATCATCACTGATGTCCACCTCGAAAGTCACTTCTATAGCCATATGTGACCCATCCTCTAGCTGATGAGGCATGGGTATCAAATGAATGTCATCAATGGGATTTATAGGACCTACTGACTCAGGTTCCAAACCAACATGGAAGACGTCATACGCACAACCTGATGCAAAATGGAATGGTTGTAACATCTCTTCATTGGGGAAGAGGTCTTCAGGCTCTATGGGTGAATTAGCATGATCCCAATCAATAGCCTCTACATCAAGATGCAATGATTTGGTAGGATCTATTGGATTATGAAGTGGAGTGGTCAAATCAATGGAGATCATGTTGATGGATGGAATGAAGTCTCCAGGACCACATGGGTGCAATCTTGTCTCAGGGGTTTCCCTTCCATACTCATGATGAGGTTCTGGAGGAATGGGAATTTTTGGATCTGGCCCATGAGTAGGGCGGACAATAGGATCATTGGGCTCTAATCACTCTCTGAATGTAGGCGAAGGGGGATTGACCATCCGATGAATGGTAGCTAGGTCAATAGGTCTCCCCAAAAATCATAGATGAGGGTCTATGGCATGGAGTGCCACCTCTCTCTCTACTAGCTCATTGACTTACCGCAAGTGGTGAGGTCCAAGATAAGCCATCTCGGTCTCATCCTCAAAGTCATCATCACTTATCCAAAAATCGTTAGCATTTGTATGCGGCCCTAAGACAAGGGGCTCATGTCTTGGCCCTAAGTAGGCCATCTCTATTTCATCTTCATATTCTTCATCACTTATGAAGAATCCATTTGCATTTGTCTCTTGCCCCAAAGTTAGGGGTTGATGGCTTAGGCCTAAGTAGGCTCTTTCTATTGAGTCTTCTGATTCATAGTCACTTTCATCTCGATGTATACCCACTCTCATCATGGATGGACCATGTGAATATTTGTAAATAGTGAGGCCCCTGGTAGGCTAAGCCAAGTTGTGCCTCATCATCACTTGCTTCATATCCATTCTCCTCATCCCATGAGTTGTACCCTATTGGGGTGGAATCAATTGAGATGTTTGGATGATAAATTTTTGGTGGTGGTATGTTTACCATGGCCACTTGTCTATTGCTCAAATTTCCTATTCTTAGGGGGTGATAAGGAATGAAATCAATGTCTTCTCCTAACCCTAAGCTTAATCTATCCAATGCTACTACAAGAGAGTCATCTCGACCTCCGATATAATAGCCTAAGCCAAATCTATCAGAGGGAAGCTGATATTGTGGCTCGTATGGCCGCCTGCACCCCTGCTCATATATGCCAAGGCCATAGCCATGCCAATGGCAATGCTCAAAGTAGCTTAGAGCAAACTCAGGGTTAGAGAGGTAATGAACATTGACCATGAATAATTTATCACTATCCTCTTCTATATCTGAAGACTTATGAGCATAGTCTAGGCTGACATAGACAAAATTGGTTTGGTTGGGAGGGATTCCAAGTGGAACCACTATTCCCACTGGTGGCCTCAAGTCCTTAGGCCTTCCCATGTCTTGTGCAGACTCAATGATAGGTGTAAAGGTAATGTTCTACACAAGGTACTCCCCTATGCCTGTGCTTGCCAAGTGTATTGATGCATGCGATGTGGATGACCCTACGGATGACACTGGTGAAGTAGGGTGATAATCACTATCTTCATCTTGATCTTGAAGATCTTCTTCTTCCATAGGACTTGGCATTTCAGCAATGGCTACAGTTGGCACTTCCTTGGGCCTTTCTTCCTTGACTAAGGGTGCCTTTAGCTTCTGATTATCTTTTGGTTTTGATATTGATGGTACTTTAGAAGCATTGACTACTTTGAGTGCACCAGGAGGTGTTGAAGTGCATGGGTCTTTTCTTACCCCTTTGTCTTCGTTATCCACTTGTGTGGTTGGGGATGAAGGTGCTACGTATAGGTGGGTAGAAGGGATTACAAATTCTCCCAGAATGTCCACCTGATTGATGTATTTAAAAGGCTCTTCATCAGCCAAAACCACATAGACTTTGTTTTCATGCACATACTTGACACACTGGTGCAAGATCGAAGGCACACACTTCATGGCCCTTATCCAAGGATGCCCTAAGAGGATGTTGTACTGCATAGCTCCTTCCAAGACATGACACATCATAGGGATGGTCTTGTGCCCCACCTTGATGGGTAGGACTATCATTCCCATAGTATTGCATAAAGCATCATTAAAAGCTCTCAATGTGTAAGCTCCTGGAATGATATTGGACTTGGGGATCTTGAGGTGCTCTATTGCAGTTGTTGTAATGATGTTTATTGATGAACCTGTATCGACCAAGACCCTCTTGAAAGGTAAGTTGTTGATTGCCACTACAATGTTTAGCGGAGGGTCTGGTAAGGCAACAGGAACTGTCTTAATCTCATGATCATAGAATCGAATTACAGGTTCTTGGCATTCTTGTACTTGTCCTACAAAGTGAGTGAATGCATTTGCATCTTGTGGTTGGAGCTCAATTGTCCTTAAAATCTCCATTAGAGTCTCCCTATGCTTTGGGGACTATTGTATGAGCTCATAGATGGATAACTTAGCTGGAGTCATCTGTAGGTTTTGCTCCAATCTACTCTGAATAGTTACCATAGGTCACGTTGGTGGACCTGGAAGGTTGTCTTGCCTTTGCCTAGGAGTGGCTGGGATGTTCATGGGAGCTGTAGGTGGTTGTGGTTGACCATACCACCTAGTCCTTGTTGCTATGTTAACAATCTCAACCATCCCAATGCATCCATGGGTAGGTATGTCAGCTCGAACCTGATTGACTTGGGCCCCTTGCTCTCTAGGGGCCTCATGATTGGGCAATGGATTTCTGTATATGCCCATGTCTCTGTTATCGGGAGCCAATGGGTTGTCAACTTTGAGTTCTCCCACCTCAATCATGTTTTGCACTTGATGCTTAAAACCAATGCAAGCCTCAATGTCATGCCCCGGTATCCTGTGATAAGGGTAAAATTGATCTTCCCTATATCCTTTTGGCTTAGGATGGTTGGGATCTATAAGAGGTATATCAAGAAATCTGATCCTCCTGGCCTCGCTCAACTGATTAAATATTGATTGCATTGATTCTGTCAGAGGCATGAAATAACGAGGTGGCTTGCATTCTCGATTTCTTCCCTGATTGTTCTTTTGGTCGTAATTGGCTGGCGGGGGATGTGCTTGATAGTTCTGGGGTTGTTGTGCACCCCCATCCTTGGGTGTAGCCAATACGACTTGATTGACTAGAGTAGGGTTGGCCTGCTTCTACTTGTACTTGTCATTCTTACCATTCTTGTTCCACTCCTTTTTGTTTTGGAGTTTAATGGTTCCCTCATCTACTTTTATTTCTTTGATGAGCTTGGCCTGTGCCAAAGCTTCCTCAAATGAAGGATACTTCTGAAGTTGTAGTAAGAGGGAGATGTGTTTAGAGCAAATTTTGGTGAACATGCGAATGATCTCTTCTATGGGAATGAAGAATGATAATTTTACCATGACTTTTCTCCATCTATTCCCATAATCCATTACTAGCTCATCATCATACTATTTCAAGTTGGCCAGGTCTAAAAGGTTCACCTTCTTCTTAGCACCAAAGGAGAAACGCTTTAAGAATGCATTTACTAGTTGTTCAAAGTTGGTTATGCTATGCTTAGGTAGTTGGTTGAACCATTGAGTGGCAACACCTAAAAATGTCATTATGAATGTTCTTAGCATGAGAGCATCATTGTCTTCAAGATGAAAATAGGCATTGATAAAATTGGTGACATGCTCTTGTGCATCCTCTTCACCCTTAAAATTTTCTAACCTAGGCATCTCAAAGTGCTTAGGATATGGAGGGCTAGGGATTGATGGGCACAATGGTTGGTTGTGTATTTTGCTTAATGTTGGTGAGTTCCTAGCTGCCTCTTGTTTCTCAAAGGTTTTCATCTTTTTAGCAAGCTCTTGAAATGCCTTTGATGCATGGATTTCCTCCTCTTGTAAGCCTATTCATAGTGGCAATGGAGGTAACTCTCTATCCATTTGATTTGTTCCATTTTCCTCCCTCCTACGAGGGGACTCAGGATTGTGATCCTGGTTTGTTGTGTTTGCCCTTCCCCCATTAGTTGGATTTTGTTCATGGTTTGGTGGGGGATTTCATTGTGGGCTATCTTGTCTAGTGCACCTCTCCTTAGGTGAGTCAATGCATCTAGTTCTTTGGTGGTCACCACCATTTGTCTATAAATTGTTAAGAGCTAGCCGCTCAGCCTACTCTCTTAAATGTTGCTCATGTTGGTGCAAGAGTCTTTCTCTTTGTTTATCCTATTTGAGAGCTTCCACTAGCTCTCGCTCCTTACGTAATGCATTTTCTAACTACCTCATTCGGTCAGTTTGCATTGTTATAGAAGACTCATGTTTATCTGACTCTGTTCTTGTTGTCTTGACTCATAGATTCCTCGAGGAGGTTTCTACTGTATCTGTACTCTTGCTAGCTAATGTGACTTGTTCAGTGTACTATTGAGTATCCCTATGATCAGACTCCATGCATCTACTATGGGGTCACTCTGAGGTACCCCTAGACTGAGAGATGTGTTTAGAAGTCATAGTTCATGAGCTTCCAGATGCAGAGTTCTCAGTAGCTATAGTTCTTTGAGTTGGTCATGTAGGAAACCGATCCAACCCGTCTAGTTGTCTTGTTTTCCATGGCTGGTCCCGTGGGGTGCCATTCACTCCTATGAGGTCATAGTCTATGGGAATATTTCCTTTTGTGTGAAGGGTTTCTTCTATTTGATTCCCATGGCTAGATGTAGCTCTAGTTTCCTGCCCTTCAGTGGGTAGACCTATTTCATATGTTTCTTGTGAGTCTTGAGGTGTTGCAATTCTTGTTTGCCTTCTTGATGAAGAGGGCTTTGTGGTAACATGTTTTCTCCATGTGGATGGAGATGTAGCAGTCTCATCATCCCTATGTGAAGAATGAGTTTTAGAACCTTCTTTATGTCCATGTGAGGAGGAAGCCCTTGAAGCTTCCTCACGTCTTTGAGATGTTTCTGTGTGTTTAGAGGAGGCCCTTGAGGTCTCCTCATGTCTCCTTGATGAGGATGGCTATGAAGCCTCTTTTTGTTTATGTGACTTTGTTCCATGATGTGGTTCCTTGCTTGGGGTTTCTCGAGGAGATCCCCCAAGGGTTGAGTTATCACCCCTTAGGCTCGTGGAGCTACGTCTCATGGTCTTACGGGTAGGTCATTCAATGTTACTATGACTCCGCCTATGGGTATGAGTTGCTTCTGTCTCTCCCTCGGTATCAGACCGAGGGTGCTTACTTCTTGTTTTGACCATGTTGTCTATGAATTGATCTTTTGAGTTGCAATTTAGGAATAGCCACACAATACCAAACAAATGTTTATCTTGATTACCGATTTAAGTGTGCCCTAAACTGTTTGGTGTGTTTTGATGTGTTGTTCTTTCGATTTCTTGCTCTTGTTCTTGGATTAAGAATGAGAAGACTCATCCATAGTGACAATCAAGTACACCCATGCCAAACATGATTTTCTCAAAAGAAGCTAGGGTACACCACTGAAGACCCAGTGGGGGGTTCGCCTAGCTCTTCCACTCTGAACCAATGATTGTTCCAATAGTGGGAGATAGTTTGAGCACAAGTAACTTAGTATCACTATAAGTAAGTTTCTCAATCCATTTCTAGGAAGCTCTAGGGGGTAAACTAGTGGAAGGAGATGAATTCCAATGTCACTGGATTGAATTGAAGGTTGGTGATGAAATCCAACTCCCCAATGTTTAAATGAGATGTGCATGTGTGGTGTTCATTTTAAGCTTGCGTAACATAAAGTGCATCATATAGCAGCAATGAATCTTTCCTATATGCCTAAGTGCAAAAATACATTTCAATATTCAGAAATATGCATGAACTACTATGATTTGTATGAGCACACTTTATTTCGTGCAGCTATGGCCTCTAGCAGGGCCTCAAAGCAAGCAAACAACATACAATGTCTAGCACATTGGATTCTAGGGTGAAATTTTTAGGCATAAGCCATTGTTCCTAGCAATGCCTAGTGGAAAATTTAAAAGAAGATCTAAGATATGCGAAATGCTTAATTCTTTCTCCTTTTATTCTTTCAATTTCCAAACATAAATGTGCTTTAAGTTCTCTATTTTAGACACACATAAGTAGATAGAAAGTTATAAAATATCAGATAAGCTATACCAACCTTTGATCCAGCTCAGAGAGTCGATGTTTTGACCTCTGCTGCACTCCAGTTCTGGCCATTGTTGACCAGAGCGGCTGGTTCTTGGCCATTGTAGCTCAGAGCGGCTAAAGCTCTATTGGTCATTGTAGCTCAGAGCGGCTAGTTTTTGGCCACTGTAGCTCAGAGCGGCTAGACCTGCACACAAAATTAAGTTAGTATTCTGATAGAAAATAAAAAATTAGTGGAGGTCCCACCGTGATCACCATCTGTAGCGACCCCGGGATGCACGCACCGCTCTTTTACTCTACTTGCAATGTTATTAAAAACCCAAGATGAAATGGAAGACAATGAAAAAGCATATAACATAGAAATAACAAATATGGATCTCTTTATTCATATTGAAACTCGGTTACATGTCGGTCCCTCTTAGGGATACCCATTTTGATACAATAAGGTTACAAATAGGTAAAGAGTGCCCCTTTCATGAAGAGGTGGTGCGCTTATAAAGGCTTCTCGGTTCCACACATGGAAATGTATGAGGGCTTATAGATGCCTCCTTCTCTAGGTCTATTTCCTAGAGGGATCCCTTTTGCTCTCGTATGTTGCAGATTTTATCCGATGAACCTGTGGCCCTGTAAGCAATGAAACAACAACACACGCTTAGATGTCCGAGAATGCCTCCCTGGATGAGGTTGTTAGTACTGAATATAACAAATGAAAGCAAATGCAAATTAGACTAATGCTATGAATGTGAATGAATGAAATGATGCTATGCTAATGATATGCTAAACAAAATAATGAATCTAATGTCTAAAACCCTAAGCTAAGCCTACGGGCCACTGTCCAAGATAATGATCGCTAAGGTAAACCTCATCCTCTTTGCTCCAAAGCTATGGACCAAAGCTTGTATCTGATGTTGAAATAATGGTTGCTATGCTCTTCAATCCATCAGGGCTTCATCGTACTCGTGATCTCCAAGGGAACTCTCTGAGTCTCGAAAGCTCTCCTCAATGACCAAGATTGATGGATAAAAGATCGATGATCCTCTCTATATGTCTCCTTTGGTGCTCTTAGGCTTGCACCTTTTATAGTGTGAAACCCTAGGTCTATGTCCAAGCCCTAGGAATGAATTTCTCATGCGTAGTGTGAGTTAGCATGAGAAGATTTTTGTCTTTTCTATGTTTGGAGGCTAGTTAACTAAAATATAACTACCAATCTTGAGTCTCCTATGCGAATTGGTTGTTAGCATGAGAAGCTTTTGTCCTTTGTTTATGCTTGGAGGTCAGTTAACTAAAGTTTAAATGCAAACTCAAGTCTCCTATGTGAACTGGTCATGAAAAGGAATGCAAAGTTACTCCCACTCACCTTTATTGCATGCAGACTACCACTTCCACCCATGATTAGGCCTGTTTGTCGATAAAACTACTTTTAGGGTTTAGCCACTGTCATCTATAGTGACTAAGATCTAGTCACTATCATCTATAGTGGCTAAGGTCTGGCCACTCTAGGCTTGAGTGGCTAGGATCTGGCCACTCTTGGCTTGAGCGGCTAGGCTTGGATGGCTTGAAAAGGCCCCAAATGAGTGGTGAGAACCACTGTTGATGCTTGGAAAGTCCAATATTATGTCTTATGATCTTATGAATGTGTCTATGTGAGCAGCTCCCCTAAGCATGACATGATTTAGGTGTCTACACTTATGTCAAGAAATGTCAACAATATTAGCAACACACTAATTTAACTCATGTACCATCATAAGCATTGCAACCTATTCAAATTATTTGACCATTTTCACAATGGGGTTTGAAATTGATTGGTAAAATATCACCTCCTTCATCAGAATAACATACATTCATCATCACAACCACTAAATACTTCACAAAATGAATCAAGGTAATTCCTCCGACCTGTATGACAGGACCTAGAATCATGGAGTTTATACTTCAGCATATCATCTATCATTTTGACATCCCCTCAAAAATAATTTTTGACGATGACAAGTCTTTCAAGAACAAGGATGTTCAAGCACTTCATAAAAAATATAATATCCAACATAGTTTCTTGACTTCTTACTACCTAGAAACAAATGGATAAGCCAAGGCAAATAATAAGACCAATCAAAGAAAATCATCGATATTAGCACACTCAAATTTGGCATTATGGGCTTATCCAATAAACATACACACACCTATTGGGGAAATACCATTCTCATTGATATATGGTGTCAAAGCAATCATGCCTCTTGAGATTGAGATCCCCTCATTACAAATTTTATTGCAAGAATTCATACATGATGACACTGCTAGACAAGCATGTCTTAACCAAATTACACTCATTGATGAAAGGTGAATCAATACCTTGGAATATTTAAAAGTATACCAAGATCATCTCAAGCATGCTTACAACACCAAAGTCCATCTACATGAATTCCAAGTAGGAGATATTGCTCTCAAATAAAATCAACAAAACACCAATGCATTACCGCATCTTCATGATAAATTTATGACTAATTGGTTAGGTCCATGCATCGTCATCCAAAAAGTGGGTCAAGGAACATATAGAATTGCTAGTCTAGAGGGAGTAGAGGAGCTCGAACCACTTAACATCATCCACTTGAGAGCATTTTATGCTTAATGTGATTTATATATATGTATATACATGGCTAATACACAAAAACATCATCCATACACATTGCACCCATACACATTGCATTCATACACATTGCCTTAGCACCACATCACATTTGCACATCACATACATTCACATTGCACAAACAAATTCATTGTCATTCTAATATATTTCATCCACCATACTAGGGATCATTTGTTAAGTTTAGAGAATAATTGATCTAATCAATATTGTTACCTTAGTCAGGGGCACCCCCAAGTTCACATACATTGCATTACATAATTTCATAAGTCAATTTACCATTTGCACTATCACTTCATTACCACTAGGTGTTTTCGGTCACTCAGCCACTCCTAGTGCTTCTAGAAACCTTCAATACATATCAAATTTATCTAGGACCAAGTCACATGTTCACTAATAAAATATTGAGTTCTAGGATTGACTAAAACTCTTGAACCAAACACATTTTACACATATTAAGAACATCTTGTGTCAAATAGGGATAATACCATGATTAGGTTGAACCTCAAAGCGAAAAAGGTCAGATTTTCTTGTCCCATTAAGCACATACTTCAAAATAAAAAATAGTGGTCCTCACCACTACTCACATTGTCAAAATAAAATAATGAGTATTAAAGATAGGGTTAAATTCTCATCATCTTGGTTGAGAATATGATTCCCCAAAGTTCTCACTCTTTTACACATCACATACCATAGACCCATAAGTTGTAAGGATAGAACTACATTTCCATCCAGATGGTTAGGTAGTTCGAATCCCCAAATCTTAGATATCAGATCATTGGACTATGGAGCTAATCTCCACTAGGGCTATAGATGCTTGAATGACAATGGAGTATGCTCATGCGTGGTGACACGTATCTCTTGAAGAGACCTCTAACCACACATAAGGACAAGCTAGCTTCCTGCTCTCCTCCATGACAAGTTTTATATTAATTTATTCAATATGGGTTAATGAATTCACTTGCACACACATTGGTTCTTGATTACCTTGAGTCATTACCATGATCATGATTGGTAAATGAACCTTCACTATGCACACACATTTGATCTTAGAGAAATTAGACAAAACTTAGTGAGTTTGTTAGATATCACTAGTATGTTTGAATCTCTACAAAAAAAATTCTAAAACAACCATCCATAAACCACAACATCATCCATATCATTACCACATCATTACATGAGTCTTCCATTTCACACACCACCATTTTGGTGCCCTTAATTTAACAACAATGATAAAAAATGATCAAGAAAATTTAAAACTACAAATGACCATTAGTGCATTAGTTCATTTGCATGCATACACATCATCATTACATTATCATCCATCACATAGACATATACATTCACACACACATCCACACAAATTCATAACACAAAAGTAAAGGCCATGTATATATATATATCCATATGTACAATGAAGGATCAAAGGCTACATACAATGGAGCACCAAGGCTCATATACAAAAGTGCATCTATGCACTAGCTAACGCCTATAGGAGGATCCCTGTGACCTTGAAGGATCCCTAGAACTAGAGTCACTATGCCTAATAGAATTCACAATGAAAGAATAGGGTCAATCTGGTAGCCCAATATGGTGTCGCATGAGAAGATCCTCTAAATCCTAGATATATGCCTCCCAATATTGAAGGTGTAGTACATCATGCCATTGATGAGAGTCCCTATGTGTTAGCTCTACCTAGAGCCTCACTATAGTATCACTCCCCCACCTATCATTGCTCATGCCTCCAACTCTGTATGTAGTTGAGCTATCTTTGCATCTCGCTCCACCACCATTTGTCAAAGCTGGTCCTATTATAACTCAAGACTCAACCACTTCTCCTCACTCCAACCTAGAGGTCTCTCTAGAACCTCCTCCATATAATCCCTACTACCATCATCACCTCTAATATTTAGAGACTACTCTACTACACCCCTTTCCTGCCTGCTCGACCAAAAATATCTGTAACATCGAGAGCCTCCTTTGATGCTACCTCCTCCTCATCTCCACCACCCTCCTCAACTACCCAGCTTAGTATCTATGGTGGCTATGAAGAAAACCATACCTTATACTCTACTATGGTTCTGACATAATCTGCATATAAGATATTTATCTCCTCATCATACCTATACTCCACCTGTAACTCCTTCACACATGGTAGGCTTGATTCATTTGATCGATTCCTATAGAGCACTGACACATTTGAAACTCCCTACCTCAGTCTAAATTTCCACAACACCTAAGATAACTGTATCAGATCCATCTCACTCCCATGCTATCCAACTACCCATATAGCCTATCGAGTCCTCCATAACTACTCCCCATCACTTGGCCACCTAGCCTCCTATCATAGCCTCTAGTATACCTGATCTTGTGTCAGCCCAACCCATAGATCCCTACACTCCTAACCACTATGACCAAGATGACTAGATTGCACCTCCTCAATCACCCATCATATTAGAGCATATGGATGATTCCCATCCCACTCCTTGCATGAAACCCCCATAATATAAGCCATACTGAAGTGCTCCCAACCTCAACATTGTAGTAACACAGTGCACCCCAACCCCTTTCATCCCCACCTCATTAGCTCATAAATATCCATATACATCTAAGCTAGTAGAGATGGTACCAATGCATATACCCGAGGCTCCTCGATCATGTCATACACTAGCCTAATCATATTCTATGGGAACCAAAATTCGGTGCTATTATACACCAATATGTTTGCCAACAAAAACATGATTAGGGTGGGCAATGCCTTCAACTCCTACCTCACATACATAGACAGATACCTTATCCCTCCACCTCAAATTTTAGCATCCCTCCATCCATATACAAAAACCCATATTAGCTCATGCTCCTTATCATGCCCCACCTAAACATGCAATCCCTCCACTGACACTCAAAATATGTGGTATACATATTCCAATGTCATAGTTATCTTCCCCATAAGGATTTGGAAAGTCCCCCTATTTGGAACCCATCTCTTAGCCAAGGATAAAAGATATCCCTCATTTGCCCTCACCACATCAACCCTTTCCACCTCAGCCAACCCCATAACTACAAGCTTATCCTAGTCATCCTTATGCAAGGCCTTTCTCACCCCTAGTATAATTGGTGAGGATCGATGTCAAACCTCCAATATCAAAAATTGCAACACAAAAAAATTGCACATACATTACCATCACATTCATTACATAATAAAAAACATTTAATAATAAAAAACATTACAAAAAATCCAAACAAGAGTTCCAAGGGCACTTACCTCAGCCACCTGCACCTCCATGCCTACTGCCACATCCATGCCCTCCATCGCCATCCTTCACTCCTTCACACTCACTCACTAACTATCCTTAGACGCTATTTTTGAAACTCATGAATGCAAAAATGAATCCAAATTCACCCTTACAGACCTATTATAGCCAAATTTTACATGCTCAAACACCCATCGGTGTCTGTAGAGCACAGTAAAACATTGCCTTGCATTTGCCACATGGAAGATGCTCTCTGATGTTTGTGTCTGATGCAGATGCTGGATGACATCTGACTTCAAAATTTTATAGAAAGAAAAAATGCACCAAAAAATGTAGCTTACCTTCACAAAATTACCTAAAAATTCATCCATGCATACATTTCATCATCATATCATATTTTGTGAAGGCAAAAAATGATTTGAGAGTTTAATTTTTATTTGTGACCACATGAATGAAAATGCTCGATAATAATAAAAACACCTCAAAACAATCCAAAACTTCACAAAACTACCACATTCATCATCCCAATCATTCATCACACCATTTCATCATATTTTGTGATATCATGGATTGATTTGGGTGGTTAAATTTTGCTTGCGATCAAAAGTCATGAAATTATCCACAATTGCTTCAAACACATTCCAAAACCATTCCAAATTTCACAAAATCATCCAATTCATTCATCAATGCATCTCCATCTCCATTTTACATCATACATTTTCATTCCACATTGCCAATTACATTTATCATTGCATTTCCATTCCACATTTGCCAATTCCACTCACAATTATCAAGTGAACCTTGTATCTAGTGGTTTACTCTATTCACCTGGTGATTGCAGTGATTGGTTATCCATGCAACTTGATAGGATGAGTAGATCACCATAAGGATGCTTACGCATTCATGTTATTTAACATCATTTATATCATCCAAGTGAACCTCCTATCTAGTTGTTTACCCTATTCACCTAGTGCTTGCAGCGATTGGTTATCCATGCAACTCGATAGGATGAGTAGATCACCATAAGGATGCTTGCACATTCATGTTCTTTAACATCATTCATATCATCCAAGTGAACCTCGTATCTAGTGGTTTACCCTATTCACCTGGTAATTACAATAATCAACCATCCATATAATTTGATAGGCTTGGTAAATCACCATAAGGATGCTTGCTCACATCATCATCCTATGTCATATTTGACATCAAATCAATATGGTCAATCCATTTGTGAATGCATCCATGTTCACAAAAATTTACTTGAAGCTATCATTAGCCCCTTTCGTAGGTAGAATGTGGAATTCTATTACAATTTCCATTTGCATATTATAAATTTTCCTTGCACCAAGCCAATAGTTAGGTTAAAAAAGTGTGGTTGCATGAAGAGAGGTGGTCTTCCTACCTCCACCACATGTTCACCAATGTTGGATATTTGTTTTCCTTGTCTTCCTTTCCTTTTCAACAATAACACTACACATTGTGCTAAGAGCAAATTTTCAAAAACATGGAACCATCCCCAAACTTGGGGTAACCAACCTTGACTTTGATTTCAACATCAACATATCCATTTACATCAACCCATTTTCTATTGGGGCACAAACAAAATACATCCACACTATCACCCACAATTGGTAAAAATTCTTTTTCTATTAAGGTAAAGAACAAAATCACTCATTGCATCATCATCTATGTCACTTTGCTAACATTGAAATCATTCAAAACATCCCTATTTCCAAAAACCCCCTTGCATCTATTGGGGTAAAAACAAAATACACCATTCACCCATATTCAAAATTGGAAAAAATCCCTTTTTTGTTGGGGTAAAGAATATAATCAATCATTGCATCATCATCTATATCACTTCCATGACATTTACATCATTCACATCATCCACATTTCTAAAACCTCCCTTGCATCTGTTGGGGCAAAAATAGAATACATCATTCACCCAGATTTTACACCCACATTGTTATCCACAATGTTGTCAATTGGTTCATTTGATTTTTTCTTCACTCATTAAACAATTGAGGGGGTAAGCTACACCCACATTCTTTTTGTCTTCAGGATCTTCTTGCGCTCCAAGGAAAGAAAAGTTGCTTCACTAAACCAGGTGTCTCTTGTTTTTGCACCGCATTGTGTTTCATGCAATGTGATACAAAAAGAGGCATATGTAGACACAAAATACTAGCCACTTGTCTTCCACACATCATCCAATCACATCCATTCATTATTTATATATATATATATATATATATATATGTATGTATTTATATATATAAATATAGATATTTTATATATTATATTTATATATAAATAAATCACAAACATTCATCATGACTTAATCTCAACCATCCACTTGACTTGATCCATACCACATTTCAAAGATATAATCCTAGTCCTTCATCATGTTTTAATCTCGACCACCTGTTGGTGTCACCGAAACCCTAGTATATGGAAGGTAGGTTATAAAAGAGTATTCTCTTTTGTGAAAAAGGTTAAGCAGTCATTCTATAGGTTAAGCATTTTTTTTGAGCGATATTTTGATCTAAGAACCCTTGAATACATTCCTTTCTAAAAACCCTAGCATCTGGCTATCATTCTCTTACCTTGCCACCATACGTATCCTCTGTTTTTGTCACCCACAACATCTACAAACTAGATTTGGTTCTGTAGTACTCTCCACATATACTCTTGAGCATTCCTAGAATGCTACTGAGCATTCTAGGAATGCTGTGAGGCATCCACCACCATTGCTAAATGCTCCAGGATGTTTCCAACCTTTCAGTTTACAATCGATATATCCTCAAACGCTTTTAGGTGTTCAAATGCCATCATATCACAAAAGTAAGAGCATGGATTAGATAAATCAGATATCATCAAATAAGGTAAAATATTTTATTGTTTTACATCTTCTATTTTTGTAATTTTTCTTGCATTTCATTATTTATAGCACTAGGGTTTCTAGACTTGCTTTACAAAGGGCCTCACATAGTGGATCCCTCATATATGCTATTGACCTCTTGGTGTTGTTGATATGTTTGCAAGTATAGGAACTACATTCTTTATGACTGTTGTAGCTCAGGTGGTCCCGTAGGGATACTCAAGCTCACCTACAACTTGTTTGGAGCAAAAGACAATGCATAAGACACCTAATATTATTTTTAAACAAGGGTTTTCAAAACTCTTGTACTGTAACTATTGAATCAATACTCATTATGTTGTAACATTGGAGATCAAGACTCCCCCATATTAATATAAATTTGTCTCTTCACTATGCAATATATTTTGTGTGTTGATTTTGTTATTGCTATCTAGTTGTTGTTGATTTTTACTTTACACTTATAATTAGAACATTAATAAATATCTTAAGAATACTCTTGTGTGTGTGTCTCCTTGGTTTTCTCCTCTATCCTTTTGCTTCTCCCAATGGCTCCTTTTCTTAGGAGTCAGTAAAGGCATTTGGAATCTGATCAAATTCCTCAAGAAGATGATCAGATTGATAGGGAAAACCATAACCTTGAGATAGAAGAGCAGGAACATGTTGAAACCGATACCAACTATGATCCCTTTGAGGGGCCCAATGGAGGCTTCACATTCACAATAGTTGATCATCTATGGGGTTTTATGAAACTCCACAAGGAGACTTTGCTCAAAGTGATGGAGTGAGAAGCTCAACTTGAAAGAGGTGAGACTCCTCCTCCTCCTACCATCTCTCCTAGGAATATTCATAACAACCCCTTGTTTGAATATTTGCATCATGGTAATCTTGTTCATAACCCAACATATGCTACTACTATGACCACCAACATTGAAAGGGTTTTACAAAATCCTCCAACCTTGCATATCAAGATCATGTTAATTTTCCTCCTCATTTAGCTAATCTCAACATTCATGCTTCTGTTCCACAAAATATTGGTTATCCTCTCCAGTAAGATACCACATACCATAATGGTATCAATACCTCCAACATGAGCCAAGTACTCTTTCAATAGCCTACCTATACCCCTCCCTTAGGGATTCTAGGGGTATTGCACAACCACAATTATGAGGTGCAAATTTTAACTAATATGGTGAAACAATTGGTTTCAAGAGTGGATATGATTCAACCCCCTAGTTTCACCTACAACTATAGAGAAATATGCAATCAACCCTTAGACCCTATCATTACTACTAGGCCCTATCCTAAGCATTTTCCCATGTTGGTTTTACCTATATATAAGGGAATAGAATATCTAGTTGAGCATTTGAGAATGTTTAGAATAACTTGCCATGATATCATATATGATGACATGTTGTTGCTAAAGATATTCCCTAAGAGTCTTGGTGGTATGGCATTAGAGTGGTATTATTAGTTTCCCAACCATTATTTGAGGAATTTTGAAGAAATAACTGAATTATTTGTGCAATAATTTGGTGCTTATGTTGAAAATAATGTGACCATGAAAGATGTTTACATGTTAAAATAAGGTAAAGAGGAAAGTTTTTCAGAAAAATTGTCTCATTGGAGGAGTCTAGTTGGATGCTTGAGATATACCTTACCTCCTCAAGACATGCTTGAGATATTTATTGGAAATTTGCAAGAGCAATTGTCTTATGCATTGGAAACTACAACTATCACATATTTTGATCAAGCAATTGACCTAGTAAGAAAGGTAGAGCAAGATCTTATCAGAAGAGGATAAATTAAAGTGAAAGAATATAGGACTACTAAAAATAAGTATAAGAACAAGCATGTGGTTGGTGATGGGGTAATGGATAGTAGGCATGTTAATAGTATTGTTAACAACCTATAAAAGATGGTGCTTAGCCAACCTCCAAAACCTCCACAATAGAATTTCACAAGTCTCAACATGCCTATGAATGTGGTCCTAAAGCAAATTTTGGAAGCTAATATGATTGAGTTGCCTCCCATAAGACAACCTAATATCTCAACTAATTGGTATAAGGTTGGTCAACACTATGAGTATCATAGAGTGGAGGGGCATTGGACAAATTCTTGTAAGAGGTTGAAACATGTGGTTCAGGACCTGATTGATGAAGGTCACCTTGTCATAGAAGGTTCTCATCCACCAAACAACCAACCTCCTACTCAACAAGTGCCCACAACTAATCAAGATATGGAAATCTTCCAAGATCCCCTACCTAAGCATGGGCAACAAGCAGCTAATAAAGTATCATATCAAAATGTTCCACCTCCCTATGATAATGTGGTTGGTATGATAGTAGTGACTACAAGGCAACAAGCTCAAGCTCAACCAGCTCAACATTCTCAGCAAGAGATGAGCTCTTCATCCAACCCACCCTCGAATCCCATCCTAGTTTTGAAGAATGCTCAAAGGAGGAGTATAGGAGTAAAAACCCCTCCTTTGGTGTTGAAACCTCAACCTAAAGTCTCCTTTGACATCCAAAAATAGCTAGCTAGTACCCTGATCAAGATCTTTATCTTAGAACTCTTGCAAACTTCTCCTATACATAGGGAAGCTTTGATGGAAATTCTAAGAGAAGAATCTGTCTTTGTAGATATTTCTCCTAGTGTTATAGCCAATGTTGTAGATTCTCTTGGGATACATCACATCATATTTTTGGATGATGATATGCCTTCCTCAAAATTGTGAGGGGATTCTTCCCTTTACATCACAATATTTATTGGGAGAATATTTATCAAATGAATCTTGATTGACAATGGTTCTTCCCTTAATTTATGCACTTATCAATTTTTCCAAAATTTTGGATTAAAAGAGGAAGACTTAACTAAATTTGATATTATCATAAAGGATTTCAACAATGAGTCCCAAGAGGCCTATGGTACTATATCTCTTCCCTTGAGGGTCGAACCTCAGATCTTAGATACCTTGTTCTATGTGGTACCTTTCCCAACATATTTTAATCTTCTTCTTGGACATCCTTGGATCCATGCAATGAAGGCTATCCCTTCTACCTTTAATCAATGTTTGAAGTTCAAATTTAAAGATCAAGTTTTCACTATTTTTGGTGACCCTAATCCATTCGAATATTTTTCGATGGTTAAGCAAGCTCAATTTAGTTTTAATGTTTCAGTAAACTTAGTCTAGTCTCAATTTTTGCCCTTCAATTTCATAATCTACTCCTCCAAGTTCCTCATCTCAAATATCTAAGCAACTCAAAAGTCTAAAAGTGAGTGACCAACATCGAATCAAAGTTTCATAATGGGATCAAGTTAATCATTTTCTTCAGGAGCCTCTTCTGGATCTTGCCAAGCTACCACCTTCACCAAGGACTATGGGTTTACCTCGTAATAAGGGTGAATTTGTACACATTAGCATGTGTACCTTTATCTTCACAAGAACAACCTTCAAAGAAAATATCTGTGGTAGCAACCCTTCTCTTGTGGAGCATTCTTTTACCCATTGTTATTTATCCAATGAATACCCACTCTCAAAATAGATCCTATCTAGCATGGGATATATTGGTAAAGGTTTGGGACCCCAACAAAAAGGAATTCAAGAGCATTTGGGTGTCAAAATTTAGCCTGGGAGGTGTGGTGTAGGCTACATTCCCAAAAAAAACCAACCTTTACCATTCGATAATGATGATCACCTTAAAATTTATGCTAAATATATAGATCATAAAATATTGGAGTGGAGTGATGAGGATGAAGGACCCTCTTATCCTTCTAATATTTTATTTTGTAATATGGTAAATTTTATGCATTTTGATGGTAAATCTTCTGCTTCTCAAGAAGATCCTGCTTCGCTATCTTATAGAGATCTTGAAAAATTAGGGATCACTCCTCCTTTTGTTAAGAAAAATGGTTTAGTTAGGGTTTGTGAAGATTTTCGTGCAAAGGCTACCAGAGAAAAAGCTACGAAGGAGATTCCTTGTGATTCTAATCATCAAGATGATCCCTATTCTAGATTTTTCTTTGATGGATCAATCCCTTGTATGCATGTTCTTTTTGTTAATATAGGAGGCACAATCAAAATATGTGTCAACTATCATGATGCTCACTTGCATTAAAAAAAAAATAAAAATAAAAAATAAAAAATAAATAAAAATAAATAATAAAATAATAAACCACTAATTAGGTATACCTTGCATTTTCATTTACTGCATTCGTTTGTCTATTCATACTACATGCTTGCTTGTCATATTCTACATGATTTTCGTGGCATTTCATTATATTTCATCTTTGTTTGTCATAATTGCATTGCTGCTTGCTCATGACTACTTGATCATATAGTTTTTGGGGACTTCACGATAATGGTAAGTGATGACACCTAGTTAGGTCATAGCTCACATGCATTGCACTCTCACTAGGGATCTTATGCCTAGAAAATACCCAACCTATGTTCCACATTTGTACATTTCCATAATTTCATCTACCCATATTATCTCTTCCTTATTCCTTGACCTTGAAAGTTTTCATTACTTATATCTCTCCAAGTCAAGGGATATGGTTCTCTTTTTGCTCTATTGGCCATGTCCATACTCTTTATCACACAAACCACGCCCCTATCAGGTAGTAATCACTTTGTTCATCACCTTTTTGTACACAATAAACCCCATAGTGGATAGCTTCATGGTCACAAGTGAGGGGAAACCTCCATTCAACCATTTGTGAGCATACATCCCAGTGGGTACATCTCTTTTTCTCTGACCATCTTAGTGAGCACTACACCCATAGCGGGTTCAGATTTGCCTTGTCCATATTTGTAAACTTACAACCCTCATAGGATAGCTTCATAGCCACATGCAAGAGGTACATCCTCCATCTCAATCATTTGTGAGCATACATCCTCAAAAGGATTTTCATTTTCTTTTGGCCTTTTGGAGCTTTGTTTTTATTCACCCATACATTTCATTTAGGTTTTCACTTTAGTTGCATTTCACTTAGTTAGATTCATAACATTCCATCTCATTAATTAAGGATTTATTCATTGCATGCATTATGTATGTGTTCACCATACATACAAAAAAAATAAAAAAGAGCAAAGAGCAAGTGATAGAGCTTAAGAACCTTTGTCTTTTCTTGTTCATCCTTTTTTCTTCTTTGTTTGTTGTCCGCTTGCTCTTCTTCTAGGTCCATCCTTTTTGAGTTTCCATAGGAATTTTATATTCCTCCCAAAACTCGAGGGGGCACCCTTAGCCTTAGAGGAATTAATGGTAGCAATGCCTCATTTTTCATGCAAATTTATGGTGTTTAGGCTAACACCCATTTTTTGCATTGCCCCTTTATCCAAACCCGACCACTCTCTTTATGTTTTCACCCATAGGTATCTACATATTTCTTTGATGCATTTATCTAGTCGTAAATGCATCAAAGAGGGGACAAAATGTAGACATGGAAAATTGACCCATTAAGATGAGTCATTTTCCTTAGATCCTTAGTTTTCCTATTATAAAAGTAGGGTTATCTTTGAGCCAAATTTTCCCCCATCAAATATTCTCCATTCCTTTCAAAACCTATACCATTAGATCGAGCTCAAAAATATTTTTTTGATGGTATAATTTTTGTCCTGTTCTAACACCATTTGGTCCCCCAAAGTGTAGAAACAATGTACATGGGTCTAGTTGTTATGAATTCGTAATCCTCCATTATAGGGTGTAAATTTGCTTGGAGAATTCATGGTCATCCAATATGGGGCATAGATTCACTATATTGGGTTTTTTTCTCTCAAAAATCCTTTCTAGTGTTGGATATTTGTGACATTAGCTCTTACCCAAGTTTAAGTTTTGTTTTCTCATCCAAAACCTCTTATAAATAGAGGGTTTGGACTTCCCTTTTCTCCAAGTGGTAAGTGACAAGTTGTGAAGTTCTTCTTTTACGAAAAGTGCTCTTGAAAAATATTTTTCTTTGGATTATTTTGCTGCTGCTATTACTTTGTGATTTGCTACTCTTGGTGGATAAGTGTTGAAGTCATAATGAGGAGTCTAATATCTTGGAGGTCTTCATCCTCTAATTTGTTTTTTTGCTACCACCAGGTTGTTTTCACTCATTTGCATTCATATATAGTTAAATTACACATCTTTTGTTTTTTTATTTGCATTATTTTATTTATTTTTATTTCTATTTTAAATTCGTACCCCAAGGTGTGAATTCACTTTACAAGGTGTGAATTCATCGTACAGGACATGAATTCACTATATAGGGTTTTAATTCACCGTACACGTTGCTAATTCACCGTACATGATGCTAAATCATTGTATAGGGCATGAATTCACCTGTGATAGGCTTGGGGGTAGAAGTTCACCCCTAAAACCCTAGATCTGTATTTCATGTTACATCTAGAGCGTAATTGTATAATATGCACTCTGTTCATCATACTATTCTGTTGCATTGTATTCTATTTGTTCATCTTCCAAAAAGGTCAATTTCATTTTTGCATTCTAAAGGTTAGCTAAAAGGACCTAGGGGGCTTGATTGCTACACCTCCAAGTATAGTCATACAATGGCCTAAGTAGGACCCCTAACGTTGACCATATCGTTTAGAGGATTTTGTGAAGTTATTTTGTAGGATAGAAGTTGTGGGACATTTTTGGATGCAAGATAAAGCTTGGAAAAACCACCAAATCAGATAAGTACCCTAATAGATCTTTAGGCTATTTGGTGTTTGCTTTCTATTCATTTTTATTCAAAAACCTAGATCACAAGTAAAGAAAAGTATTTGATCAAATTTCTAGGCATTTGAAAGAATAAAAGCATATAGTGTGCATCTAGGGTTTTAACCTTGTTTGTGTATTTTCCTTAGACCCTTGCTCAAAGGCTTTTATTTTGTAATCCTAGGGTTAGTGATAATTCAAGAAAAGAATAATTCTAGGGATAGATCTTGTCTTCCTGCATCTTGTATCTTGCATTATTCTTTCTCTTTTTATAGTATAGTTTTAGAAAGGCCAAACATAGGTGCATGCTTAATTGACACATTCAAACACATTCCACCCTAAAATTGGAGTGAGTCCTAAAACCATTCCTAGTGAACCCTTTCCCCATTTTCCCACCGAGTGTAGAGTTATAACATACCCCCATGGTCACCTTGGCTCCCAATGGATCCAAACAAGAATTGTACGTGGTAGGGCAATTTTCCCCCTCTATAGTAGCTCAAAGCTTCTTTATGTTTTTATTGTCCATATAAAATCCTTATCTCCCCTCATAGTCTATGTGCACATATTCCACTAAATGTTTTATGAGCTTACTATAGAATCTTGTCAAACCATGGAATCTTCTCACATTAAAAGTGAATTTTGGTGAAGACCACTCTCTTACGGATTTTACCTTTTATGGATCCATCTTCAATTCATTAAAATAATTCCTTTTTCATAAAACTAAATTTATTCAAATTGACCAATAAATTCTCTTATTTTAACTTCTTAAGTACTTGTTGCAAATGGAAAATACGCTCATTGGTTTTATTGAATATAATAATATCAATAAGGAACATAATAACAAACTTTAAATTTATCTAAAAATGGTCTCAATACCTCATTCATGAGTTCCATGAAGGTGCTTAGTGCAATGGTAAGTATTAAAGGCAATAGAAATTGCTCATCCATACATTCATTTATCTTGAAGGCAATTTTCCATTTTTCACTTTCTTGGATCCTAATTTTATGATATCCATTCTTCAAATCTATGTTGGAGAAGCACTTGGATCCACTTAGATAGTCCATGAAATCATCCATGCAATGGAATGGAAACTAAAACTTCATAGTAATATTATTGATGGCTTGAGAATTAATGGATATCCTCCATTCAAGACATTTCTTACATGTTAACATTGTTGATATAACTCAAGGACTTAAGCTCTATCTAATTAATCCTTTTATTTAAAAATAATTCACTTGTTAATTTACCTCCTCATTATCCATGGGACTCAACCTATACATTGTATTATTTCTCAATCTTTGTATCAAATATTTATGGTGCCTAATACTAATTGGTGGTAAAATTTCTAGAAGATCATTGGAAATAATCTATTTATATTATTCAAGTAACTCACTTCCTTTGGTATGTCACTTGCCTTATCTATCCTACCAACCTTCATTAATTTAGAAATTATGGCATAACATCATGTTGCCTTTATTATCCTCGATAATTCTTTGCATGCTATTAAAAGAACTTTGGTATTTTGGTTTGCTATATCTTATTTTTCCTTCAAAAGACTCAAGGTATATTTATTACCATCCTTTTTAATTATCATAGTATTTTCTCTTTCATCATGAATGACCCTTGTATAAAATTGACATGGTTTTCCCAACAAGACATGACAAACATCCATGGACATCACATCACATCAAATGTTATCCTTATAATAACTAATCTAAAAATTAACTAGACACTATTCATTCACTATAGCTAATGATCCTTATGAAGCCATGATACCTTATAAGGATTAGGATTTATTACTATTGTTAGTCAAGTTTCTCTACCTTTCACTTGAAACCAAATTATCATTACTCCTACCATATATGTTTACTTTTTAGAACTTACATCCGAACTTGCAAATGGTTTGAAATAGACATTTTATTTGCTTTAATTCTTTCTTTTTATTTGGGGTCAGCAAAATATTCCTCAACACAAGGTTTTTACCTTCCTTAGGCTCTTCCATATGAACCAGTGATGTCATTGATTCTTCTTCTACTTGCACCAATTATATGCTTATCTCATTCTATTTTATGTTGTTATCTTGATGATTTTGAGGGAATTTAAAGGCATTATGATAAGGTTAATCACATTGAAAGAAATAATCATTGAATTATTTTTCTCTTTCTCAAATGTAATTTCCTCTTCCTTCATTGAAACTTCCTCCACTAGATGGATCATTTTGAGTTTGTGAGGAACTTGATTCATCTCATTGCAAATTTTGTCCTCTTTTGATGCCTTGGTTTTTTCTCTACCAAATATTCCTCTATCTATTGAGGAGTTTTGATATTTTTTAGATAACTTTTCTTATATTTTTAAAGCAATTTATTAGGCTTCTTCATTTAAGTGCAATTTTACCATGTTGATCTTATCTTGAATATCTAGCCATAGTCCATTGACATAACTTGTCAAATTTTCTTAGTCCACTTTGCTATATGACTAACTCAAATGGTGATCGTATGAAACTCCTTTATGTAATATTTTACACTCAAATATCTTTGTCTTCTTTGAAGTTTCTTTAATAGGTTGAGTTGGCAACTAGAAAGAAGGAATTTTCCTTTCATATTTGCAAGCGTTCTATCCCATATTATGATATTTCCTTTGCCCTTACTATTTCACCCAATTTTCACTTCTTTACACCATACAACAATATGACCTTTTAGTTTGATTTGTGAATATTCACTTTTTTTGTGATCTTCCACTTTATCAATTTTAAATACTCTTCCATTTTTGTGATCCAATCGATAAGATCTTTTAGTTTAATGTGTGAGAATAGATTGGCACTTCCATATTAGTATATTTCCCAAGATTTAAAAAAACCTCAATAAATTTATCCTTAGTTACATCTAGATTTTTTTAGGTTTTTTGTTTAATGCATTTCCTCCACCTTTCAGTTCTTCTTTATCATTGACATCTCTTCTTAGAATGAAACCCCTTCTTCTATCTATGTCCATTACATCTAAATTGTTTCTCTTAATAGACCTATCATATCATCTATTCTAATTGCCATATTGGCAACATTATCTTCTTTGCCACCAATATTTACTCCTCTTAGTAGACACCAAATTTTAATTATTTACAATATATTTTCCACAAAACCACCAAAACATCCCTCAAATCATTACAAATTCACCAAAACCCCCAAATCGTCACAAAATCACCGCCAGGTACCCAATTTTATCCAATTTTACCTAAATTTCTCCAAGTATCCTTCTTCTTTTCTAATTTCTCTGAATTCTTCCAATTCCTCCTCTTTCTCCCTAATTTTTCCTAATTCCTTCTAAAGTTCCCCTCTCCCTTCTAATTTCTCTAAATTCTTCCAATTTCCCCTCTTTCCCTCTTATTCCTCCCAATTTCCCTAATTTCTCCTAAAATTTCCCTAGTCTTCCTAATTCTATTTCTTCTCTCTATTTTTTCCTAAATTCTTGTAAGGTTTCCCTAAAATTCTTATTTCCTTCCAAATTTCCCCTTTTTCCCTTGATGTTCTAAATTCTTCCAATTTCCCCTAATTTCCTCCTACTCTGCTTAATTCCTCTAATCCCTCTCTTAGCTCCCCTAATTTCTTAATTTCTACCTAATATCCCTCATTTATTCCTCCCTTCCCCCTCAAAGTTCTCATAATCCCTCTTACTTGTTTAATTCCTCCATTTACCCCCTAATTAGTCTCTTAATTCCTTCTTAAGCACTCACCCAAATCCCAAGGGATATGCACAATAATTTAAAAATCCCCCTCAAATCCCTAGGTCTGCCCATAATATCCACCTGCAACCCTCATTTATTCCACTTTGTCTCCCCACCCATCTTTCCCTCCAAAGTGGGATAATTTAAAAATGCAAGAAAAGCTCCAAGTCAAAGGGAATTAATTTGGAAAATTTAATGGGTTAGTCCTCCTCACCCTCCATGTCACCCTTTTTTGAAATTAAAAATTCCATGAGAAGCTCCCAAGGCACACATATCCCCATGCCCCTCACTCTCCCCTAGGCCAATTTATGGTATTTGGGTGGGTGAGAGTTCACTCCACCCAAAGCCATTAAATTTGGAGGGTGCACACTCTTCCAAGTGGAATCCCCCAAATTTTCCTTGGCCTTTGCACACCCACATGGATACCACATCCCCTCCACCTCACCTCCATGTCACCTACCCTTCCCCTCACCAAATTCCTATAAATACCCCCATTTCCACCATTTGCATAGAGAAAAGGAGAGAGCTTACTATTATGCTACCAAAATTTGGTCAACTTCTTAGCTGCCCTTGGAGACCCTCTCTACCACCATCACACACCATGGAGAGCCTAGCCATGAAAATCATGGATCTTGATTTAGGATTTGACCTAAATATTTTACCAACAACTATACCCAAAGCAACCAGTATTCTGCCATTGCACCTACACCAAGGGATACCCAAAGACCACCAAAACCCTCCAACATGATCACCTAGATCCATATCCTATTTTTTATGAATTATCACATTTGGTTACATAGGCCTAACCATAACTGACGATTAGCCAACCATCACCCCTAGATACATAGAGTCAACTATCACTAACATTTACACAAACACTTACCAAATAGAGCACACACTCAACAGGTAGATAGGTGAAGGTATAAAACATTGTATTTATTAGTTTTGTGAACGTTTACAAAGGTTTTGTGAAAATCTAGATAGATTATGTAATGTTTTTTTATGTTTGCTTTGGCAAGGGCCTCATTTGAGGGAAGCCCCTTAGATGTTACTGATCCTATCTAGTTTGCATATGTACAAGTGTGAAGTGGTCGGTAGAGCACCAAGGTGGTCCAAACAAGAATGGAGAAAACCCACCCACAACATGATTGTGGCATGAGAAGAGATTACATCAAGTACTTTATTATAAAAAGAGACAATTCACATTTCATTTCATTTGGCATAAATTACACATTGTTCTAAAGGCCCTCTGATAGGTCTGCCTTATACTAAAAAGACCTATTTATTGATTGATATATATACATATTGCTTGCATATTTATTTCAATATTTTACTTGCATGGTGCCTTTTCATATCTAAGAAATGGCACACTTGGTGGGACGCTTACCTTTGAATCATTAGGTATTGTTCCTTCATTATAGGAGCATAAATATAGCAAGCATTTTTTATTAGCATTTTGTGTCTAATGAGTTATATTTTTGGGTCTCTCATTGATTGTTTTATGCATTCATATACTTTCTTATCTAATATTTTTTTGTCTATTTTGAGTGTAGGTCCTTACAAATTACAAAAGCAGCTGTGGTGAGGATTTTACATGCAATCCTTAGCTCTTTCAACCATCATTGATGATTAGCAATTGGAGTTGATGATTCTACAATCCCAACCTTCATTAACAATCCTCAACTAGAGTTGATGTTTGCTTAGACAGGCACTAGCCACAAAGATCAGTCTAGAAAGCTTATGACTTATAGGTAAGTCTCATAAAACTAGATAGAGATAGGTTCCTTGCACCTTCTCCTTCATTTTGGTATTCCTCTATAGTGTAGGTAAAGTTTTCTTCCTAAATTACTCTATAACCTTTCCTCTATAGTTTAGTTCTAGGTCTCCCTGTTTCTTGCAAGCCTTCTTCTTTGTAAAAAAAAAAGAGCATATTAGACTAGGTTTACTTTCATTTGCATTATTTCCAAAAAAGAGAGAAATAAATTATGTTAGCATAGAGTTTCTTTTATGCACTTTGGTTCAAAAAAAGGAGAAAACAAAATTTCACTTAGATTAGATCTCTTCTACTCCAATTCAAAAAGAAAAGACAAAAATCTAAATCTTGTTTGTTAGTGTAGTTGCTTCTATTTTACCTTATCTTGTTTTCATGGGCTTAAATAGCTTAGCATAGGATAGCTTATTTAGTGCTCATTTAGATTAGCACATTTTCCCTTTATAGGCTAGTTCAACTACATTTTAGGCATATTTCTTGAGGCTTTTAAAATAAGTGGTATTTTTAGCACCCCTAGCATAGACTAGTTGCATTTGTTCTAGGGTAAATTTTGTGTCTAGCATCATCCTCAAGAGTAGGGCCTCCTGCCCCTGTAGAATAGCTACCCTTTCAAAAATTGCCATTTTTGAAAGTTGCCCTCTTTCTACCCATAGACTATGTTTAGGACACAGACCCGACCATCACTAACAATTAGTATTGTGTAACTATCACTAATTGTTAGGACTGTGTAACTATCACTGATGATTGCTAACTGTTACTGATAATTGATAGCTATTAGCTATGTTTGGTCCTGTGACTTAGACCCATTTTGAGGATCCTTTGAGGAAAAACATCTACCACATTTTTCCATAGAATAGGTACCCTCTATTCTGTCAGCACTTTGCACCTGGTCCTAAACCAACATTTTAGATTTTAGTCATATATTTCACCCTAAGATAAGTTGCATTTAAATTTAAAATAATTCTAGGATAGTTTCATTCATTCTAGTTGCATTTAGCCTCCTTGCATATATATAAAAAAAGAGAGGTATATCACAACAAATATTTTTGCATGCACTTTGGCACTTTTGGATTTGGTACTTTTTGTATATATACAGTGTGAGGAAAACCTCCTGGTGAGTTGGACTTCATCCCCAACCATTGATCGAGCCCTACTACCACCATAGTTAGTATGCATAGCTTCTTGGACTTCATCACCAAGAAGTTGGTTACCCTTGGGGCTAGCCTAGGGTAATATTTAGGTTAGACACCCTTTAACCATGGGGCTTAATAATTAGTGGATCACAACTATCATTTTTGTCCAAGCCTAATCGAGGGTGAAGCAAAAGCTTGGGTAGGCTAGTAGCAAGACTTAGACAACATGACCTCCTTTGGGAGGTACTTTTTGTCCCCTTAGGATACCCATCACCAACCCTCCATCCTAGGAAGTTGCATCAATCATTTGTGTCTCATTTATCAAAATGGGATGGGTATGAATACACCCTTTTAGATTTCATTCCATCATCCACCATTTTGTAGTTCCTAGGTATAGGAACATAAAACACAAAAAAAAAAAAAAAATAAAATAAAAATAAAAAAACAAAGAAAGTTAAAAAAAGATAAAACCTTAAAAAAATGACCAAAAATATAAAATTGTGTTTAGTTAGATAACATACCATTTTGCAAACCTAGTTAAAACTAATATGTTCACTCCAACAAACTTCATCACCCCATACCCTTCCATCTCCATTAGCCCATGAATTGAATCATATTCAAGCCTAAGCCTAAACCCCAAACCTCCATAGACCATATCAACCAACACCAACAACCACCTCCTATACATCATTAACTCCATCAGCCACCTTTGCCTCCCCAATAACACTCACCACCCAACCAAATCCTACACATCATATACCCTATCATTCACCTTCACCTACCCAATATAAACCACCATCCAACAAATACCAACCACCTCCTACACCTCCCACCTCCATAATATAAATCACCATCCAACACCAGCAATCATATCCCATAAATCATCAATGTTACTAGCCACCTTTGCCTCCCTAATATCACCACCACCCAACCAATATCGACCACCTCCCACACATCATCAACCATATAAACCACATTCACCTCCCCAATATCAACTAGCACCTAATAAATACCAAAAATCCCTAACATATCATCAACCTTCCAATTACCAACCAACCCAAGTCTCCTAAGTTCTTTCCACCATTTCATACCAATCTTTCCCACATGACTAACCTCATTCATATCACCCATGTTACACTCCATATCCACCTCAACACCTGCACCAGCCACCTTCGTATCCACCCCAAAAATCAACATGTCAAGCTACACCTCCTTTTTCTCCATATCAAAACCAAACTACTTGCCCTACTAAGCCATATCCTTCTCAGCCCCCACATCACTTCACACCTCTTTCGAGCCCCTATCCTCCATTTTCCAAAAACTTCTCCAAGCCTAGGAAATATCTTTACCTAAAGCAAGGCTAGATGATCCACATGAACCCACATATAGAGGGTATAAAGAATATCAACATTGTGTATTTCATCACCACAAGGGTCATGACATCAATGAATACCCATAATTCCTACACTTGGTACAAGATATGATTGATCGAGGGACCATTATTGTTGAACACCCTTTAGCCACTCCTCATCAAAGCCATAGAAATCATTCAAACTCCCCATCACAACATGCCACCACACAACAACATAATGGCACCTTAGCTACCACCACCCATACAAACTAGGCTATTCATAATGACAATGTCCATTGTACCAAGGTTTTATAGGAACAATAAGTCATGAGCATCAATTTTCACAACAGTGCACCATCCAATATGACTTATAGCCAACAAATCCCTCTCCATTCACTTTAGCATCAACCATAGCATAAGTAACTAAACCTACTTTCTCTTTAGATTCATCTTCCATTACACCTTCTTTAACTAGGTTTTCTTCCCCTCCTATAGTTGCATCATCTTCTCAAACCACCCCATTTAGTTCCACATTTACTTTATCATCTTCACAACCTACACCATCATTATTGTCTTCCACTCCATTTAACCTACCATCTCCCACCATTGTTCCTTCCATCACTTCTAAGCTTCCTTGTTCTGAGCCTCCACCCCATTTATACAACCAAGAGTCTCTTGCTATCTTTTCTTAGACAACATGTATCGACTCTAAAGAGAATTTTGTTCATAAGGTTACTATCTCTTCTCTTGGGGTCGAGCTAGTTAAGGATTTTGGTTGCCCCTGTGACCTTCCCTTAACTATTGGCACTATCATTTCCATTGGTTCTTCCACCAATTGTACTAAATTCATCTATAGGGGTCTTGCTACTTTCTCTAAGCCAACTATTCCCATTGAGTCTTAAGCATCATCTTGTAGTAACATTAATTATCTATCCAAGTGCTCTTTTGCTATGAAATATTTTCAACACTTCAATTGGCAAGGATTCAACCTCGGTAAATATGAACAGGGTCCATGCTCTATTTTCAAACCCCTTTACCAACCACTAAAAGATAAATTTTGTTTAGGTTATCATAAAAATGCATCATACACCATTTGAGAATGATCCTCAATGTATTACCCCTAATTTTGAGAATAACCAATTCAAATGAATGTGTCAATATTGACCTTGGTCATTTACTTCATCCAAAATTTCTCCAAGTTGCAACCATTCATCCCATTTCCCCTCACACCTTGGATGCCATACAAATATATTTCACTCTTTCCCTCCAATTTTCATCATGACCAACCTTATTATTGTCTCACATTTCAACCTACACAGTTGACCCCATTCATCCACAACAAACCTATTCTTGTATATATTCTCCATTTCCACCTTCCATTCATCCTAGCCCCACCTCAAGTGTGATACCCTTTGAGCCACCCCTTGAGCTTATATTTTTATAAAGGGTTAATATCTCCCCCTCTCAACCAACCAAACATGCCATATCATCACCTACTCCAACTCTAACTCCCTAGTTAGCCTTAGAGCCTTCCTCACACCAATCAATGGAGTATCCTCCATCTATTATTTCAATTCTTGTAACCCCATTACTTACACCTCCTTTTACAACACTACCTTTTCATCCTTTTCTCATATCTCCTTGCCTCTCATAACATCTCCTTTGTGCACCCCAAACCTTGTAACCCTCTAGTTCACCTCATCCTATCAATCCTCCTATTCTTATGGATCATCCCCAACCACATTATTATGCTACCTCTCACTTTAATCCACTACTCCATTTTCTACTTCCCCAGCCTATCCAATCCAACCATCGTCACCCTTCCAAACCATTCTCACATATATTGTCCATCCCAATAGACCTGCAACAAGTATTACACCATATTGTGCATCTTGCATTAAAATCAAGTTACCAAGGATCATCCATCCCACCCTTGTAACTCCTATCAAAACAACCCCTCTCCACCCCTCATCCTGTTCAACCCCCTAACCACCTACTACGTGCTACCTATCCATCTCATTATTAGACCCCACTATCAAAACCAATATTGACAATCTTTTAAAACATGCAAGATGCAAGACTAATATTCCTCCCCTTCATTCATATTACAGATCCTAATAGACCTAAGCCTAAGTGGTATTATAAAAACCATTATTGTATTTTCCATCATCAAATGGATCATGACATTGAATGTTGCCAATAATTCAAGTATATAGTACAAGACTTGCTCGATCGAGTGGGGGGTTCATCCTTCTACATCAGTTATGATCATACATCCTTTGAAACATATTTTGACTAGGGGAGCTCCCTCTTTTGTCTGTCCTCTATTTTTTTCTCCCTCGATCTTAAAAAGGGGAGTATATGTTATGCCTTCACCCCAATTTTATCTTGTTTTCTTGCAACTATAATAATTCATACCACATATTTTTAATCCCATTCACATTAAATATTTAACCCGATCACTTCAAGTTTTCACTCCTTGAATAGAGGCTTGGTCATCCTTTGTGTTTATCCAACTTATCTCTAATATCTTCCAAAAAAATCACATTGGATGTGTGAACACAAAAACTAGTAGATATTGTAGATTAGTTGGCTAAATATGAAATATGTCCATTGAATCTTGTTCTTCTCACTCTAGGATCGACTTACTAACCACCTTCTCATATTTTTGTTCCTCATTTTCATCCAACCATTCCTCAACATCCCACAGGGCAATAATCAACCTACAATTAGCAAGTGCATTTCTTAAAACTATCATTAATATACTATCAAGTACTGTGGAGTGGTTGGATGAAGATGTTGAACACTAGTCCACTCCCTTCACCCCCAAAAAATAATAAAATCATCCAAAAAATAATAAAGAAAGAAATAAAAAAACTCTAAACACACACACACACACACACACACATATATATAAGGCACTAAGCATGGTAGCTCGTGCTTGCATGCACCCACGTCCCATTTGCATTCACTTCCCATTCACTTCACCCATGTTTTCCTCTTCCTCCCTTCTCCTCTCATTCCTTGCACATAACTCCTCATTGTATGATCACATTTCGAGCGATTACATAATTTGGATCGATGTGTTCACCTTCCTCTTTCTCTCTCCTCATCTTTTGTTTTCCCTTCTTCTTTGCCCTTTGTTTCTCTCTTTGTACTTTAGTTTATACCCATTGTCACCCCATCTATAAGCTTCCTTCTATAGGTGTTGGTCCTCATTCATATTGGTTTTGTTCAGTTTCTCTTGCTAGATTTCTTTTGTTGTCTTAATCAATAGCATCTTCTCGGTTGTAGTAATCCTAATTCATTACATTTTTATACCCACAATTCTCATTCCATCTGCATTCACCTATTACCATCATTATGTATATGTTTTCACTACTCATATGACACCTTGTCTTTACAAAGTCTCTGGCTTGAAGAATCTCTATGTTCATTCAATCACTTAGCCATTTCTAGTGTCGCAATCAACCTCATAAAATGTCAACTAGTTTTTGAGTGCTATTGGTCATTCTTGGTTAACTCAGGTTTCCTTTTGGACCATGCATGTGTATCATAATAAATAAATTTTGGTACTTAGGAAAGAGGAACTCATGTGTAATTATCACTATAAAGTGAACAGTTTCTCTTGCTCACCCTATCATGCACATGATCTAACCCTTAGAATTGGAAAAAGGGCAAGCACAAAGGCAAAAACAAATATAAAAAAAGAAGAAAAAAAGTGTGCAAATAAAAATCTTGAATCCCTAGAATTCTTAGGTCATTAGATCATGGGGTTAACCTCCATCAAGGCTATAGATGCCTGACTGCTAGTGGAGTATGCCCTTCACATGATGGCATGTCTATCACATTAGTGACCTTTTATACAGACCTATGTATGTTTGTGGGCAAGATAGCTTATTGGCGTAAGTTACAAGTGATTAGTCCGACCTCACTCAAAATTGATAACGAACATTCACTACACACACAGTTGGTCCTTGAGAAAATTGACTCCCTAGGGTGGTCTTAGTATCTTTAAGGACTAATTTGATTACTAGATGATTTTGATTGAGGTCACTAGCGTGTTTGAGTCCCTTGAAAGCACATTTAGGTTCTTTGTTCGTAAGACATACCAATTGACAAGTGGTCTCATTTTTACTTCGCTCTATCACCCATTGCATCCACATTTTATATTTGCCCCACAATAAGGTAAGAACAACCATGTTGATGCCTTTAATTACACATTAAACAACAAGTTTGTCTAGGTCTATCTATGTATTCCTTACATTATCATCAAGCACACATAGAATATCCATTTTTGTGTTTCACATGTCTAATTTCATGCATACCACCTATACCATCTAATCCATACACTATCATCCTACATCATCATTTATTACCATTTTATATCCATCACATTATATCAATTCATGCACATAAATCATACATTTCACTAACCATACATCATCATATCATCACCTATAGGCTACATATAATAGAGCCCTTAGGCTCATCATCATGACACATCCAAAACTATTGCATCACTTATCACCCCTATTTGCCCCCCATTTACCCCTTAGTTGCATCCCTCCTCACTCATATAATCACCCCATTCCATCCCACTGCACCATAGTTGCTTGCTCATGCTTCACTACTTCCTCAATATCCTATGTGAAGGCTTGATACCTAATGCCTTTAAAACTATGGGCTCCCTAATGTGTGACATTGGCTACTGCACTAACGTCACCCTTGAACCTTTTCTCTATCGACTATTTACCTATGAAGTAGAGGGTCATGAAGGTATCAATATATCTCGCTCCAACAACTGATCCTCTAGAACCTTCACATAGGTCCTCTCTCACTAAAATCAATGCTCTATCATAGTTTCCTACTCTCACATCGCTCCCACCTTAGCCTACAATGCCATGATGGTCACCTCATTCGCCCATATTTATTGTTGCTCATGAAGGTCCTTAATATTATCTCATAACTCCTCTACATTTAGCTACAAATCACACCTCTTTGTATATTATGCATATCACTCCCATCATGTGTGATATATCTCTACTATTATCATGTCTATCCACTATTGTATACTCTCTCGATCAACAATCCTAACCATGCACTCCTTATACATATGCTCTAGCAGATGCATTAGTCGTACCTACTCTACCTTTAGGGTATCTCACTTCACCTGGAGCATCACCCACTTCTCCTCACCCCATCCTCATTATCCCTTGGATACCCTATCAGGCTCCTTAACCTCCTTGACCATCATGCCAATATCACCATCCATAACCCTTATCTCTACCTCCTTCTACCTTCAGATCCCTACTCTACTATCCATCCTATAATGCACTCACTATTATAGTGGCTCCTCCACCTCCTTGAGCTCTACATCTTCCCTATCCCTAGGCTCTACTTCCTCTCCATCTCCACCCACTACCTCCTCCACCCTCATGGGTAGCTCCCCATTGTATCGCCCACTAAGCATCATACTATGTAGTGGTCCCTGCATCATCTCACATGATCCAAGTGTACCTTATACTCATACCAAGCCTCCACCCCTCACCATAACCTCCATATCACCTGGTCTACCACCAATCTAACCCACATTCATCTATAGTACTCTCCATCACCCTGATGAGGTTGACTCTATCATCTCTCTCTATCCTCCCATCATTGAGCTTGCTCTCACCATTTCATAACTTCACATTGCTCTAATTACTTCTCCTCCATATATAAGATCCAAATGGATCTGATAGTCCCACAATACCAATTTATAGGTCCTCTCTCCTTCACCCACCTCTAACCATCACTGTCAAACCCCTAGGCACCCTAATCAGACTAAACAATCACCTAGTGTACCTCCAACTATCAATGATGATTAGCCAACCATCACTAATGGTTAGCCAAGCATTTTTGATGATCAAAGGACTATCATTACCATAAAAATCCATCGTCACCCCTCTTTTATAGCCACTTATTTACCCATTCAATCCATTGACCTTATTTTTTTCTACTTTTTATTAATCGATTCCTCATCATCAACCATATTACCTTTCACCTGCTCATCGATTGAGGGGATAGCAAAATCTAAAATTTAGAAGTGTCATTTAACCTCCTTTTTTTGGACAACAAACAAACAAATTCATCCATTGGATCAGGTTTCTATTATTTTTACACCGCATTGTGTTTTATGAAATGCGATACAAAAAGGGGTATCTATAGACACCAAAATTTAGTCAGTTGCAATGGAATATTTAGAAAACCACCAAAAAATCCCTCAAATTTTTGCAAATTCATAAAAACCTCCAAGTTGTTACAAAACCACCACCAAGTACCCAATTTTGTCCAATTTTGTCTAAATTTCTCTAAGTCTCATTCTTCTTTCCTAATTTCTCTGAATTCTTCCAATTCCTCCTCTTTCTCCCTAATTTCCCCCAATTCCTTCTAAATTTCCCCTCCCTTCTAGTTCCTCTAAATTCTTCCAATTTTCCCTCTTCCCCTCTTATTCCTCCTATTTCTCCTAAAATTTTCCTAGTCTTCCTAATTCTATTTCTTCTCTCTAATTTTCCCTAAAGTTCTTATTTCTCTCCAAATTTTCCCTTTTTCCCCTAATGTCCTAAATTTTTCTAATTTCCCCTAATTTTGTCCTGCTCTATTTAATTTCTCTAATACCCCTCTTAGCTCCCTTAATTTCTTAGTTTCTACATAATCTCCCTCATTTATTATTTTCTTCCCCCTCAAAGTTCTCATAACCCCTCTTACTTGTTTAATTCCTCTATTTACCCCCTAATTAGTCTCTTAATTCCTTCTTAAGCACCCACCCAAATCCCAGGGAATATGCACAATAATTTAAAAATCCCCCTCAAATCCCTAGGTCTACTCACAATATCCACCTACAACCCTCATTTATTCCACTTTGTCTCCCCACCCATATTTCCCTCCAAAGTGGGATGATTTAAAAATGCAAGAAAACTCCAACTCAAAAGCAATCAATTTTGTAAATTTAATGGGCCAGTACTCCTCACCCTCCATGTTATCCTTCTTTGTAATTTAAATTTCCATGATCAACTCCCAAGGCACACATGTCCCCATGCCCCTAACTTTTTCCTAGGTTAATTTATGGTGTTTGGGTGGGTGAGAGTTCACTCCACACAAAGCCATTAAATTTGGAGGGTGCACACTCTTCCAAGTGGAATCCCCTAGATTTTCATTGGCCTTTGCACACCCACATGGCTACCACATCCCCTCCACATCACCTCCATGTCACCTACCCTTCCCCTCACCAAATTCCTATAAATACCCTCCATTTCCACCATTTGCATAGAGAAAAGGAGAGAGCTTACTGTTATGCTACCAAAATTCAATAAAACTTCTTAGTTTCCCTTGTATACCTACTCTACCACCACCACACAACTTGGAGAGCCTAGCCATGGTAGCCATGGATATTTCATGAGGATTTAACCAAGATATTTAACTAGCAACCGTGCCCAAACCAACTAGTATTCTGCCACTACATCTACACCAAGGGATACCCAAAGACTACCAAAACCCTCTAACATGATCACCTAGCTCCATATGCTATTTGGTACCAACCATCACCTCTTGTTACACAAGCCTAACCATCATTGATGGTTAGCCAACCGTCATCCCTAACTGCATAGAGACACCTATCATTGATGGTTACACAAACACTCACTAGACAGAGCACACACTCGGTAGGTAGATAGATGAAGGTATAAAATATTATATTTCTTAGTATTGCGAACTTTTAAAAAGGTTTTATGAACATCTAGATAGGTTTTATAATGTTTTATTATGTTTGATTTAGCAAGGACCTCATGCAAGGTAGACCCCTTAGATGTTACTGATCATATATGGTTTGCATGTATGCAGGTGTGAAGAGATTGGTAGGGCACCAGAGAGGTCCAAAAAAGCATAGAGTAAACTCACCCAAAATCTAATTGTGGCATTAGAAGAGATTGCACTAAGTACATTATTGTAAAAAGGGGTAATCTCCCTTCATTTCATATAAAATATATTACACACTATTTTAAAAGCCCTTCGATAGGGTTACTTTGTACTCAAAAGACCCATTGATTGATCGATGTATATACATATTGCTTGCCCATTTCTTTCAATATTTTACTTGCCCAATGTAATTTCATGTCTACACTCTCCTTGAGCACATATTATTTCTTGATAACTTCACCTATTATTGCTCCTACAACAATCCATCATAGGTGATTCTCTTTTCTTGTCTTCTCAGGTTATTTTGGCTCTAATACCAAAAATAGTACACAATATAATGCTATGGTAAACAACATGGAACTAAAAAAACAATCAAAATTCAAGGTCAATAATACAATTAGAAAAACCAAAATTTTTATTAATTCTTTAAACTTCCCAATCCAATAGCCTAAAAAGCAAACAACCAAATTTCTTTTTCATTCTTCATAGTTTCTCACTAATACAATTACATTACACTATATATTGATAATTTATGTTTACTTTAAAAAAGACTATATGTAGATTCTATTGGGGGCCACTTCCATCAAAATAATAAATAATTATATTATTGTTAGGTGTATTGAACCATATCTATCTTATATTTTATCAAAATATTCGTAATTTGCCTTTCTATTAAAGATATCCTTCATCTTCATCAATCTGGTATGTTTTTATTTCACCTTCTTGACATTATCTTTATTAAGAAATATAATCTTACTTTGTGAATTTCATTATAAAATTTGAATTTCACTAAGACAAAGATAAACACTATGATTAGCTAAATTACTTGCTATTTTATTTCCTTTTCTATAAATATGTTATCTTTTCTAAGATACTGCCTCCAACATAATTTTTTTTTATTATGTTGGAGGAAGGGGTTTTTGAAAGGGCCCCAACCCTTTTACATTATCATAAAAAAAACATAATACTTCGATACAAAGCCCAAAATGTGACATAAAGTGAGTCACCAATTTGAAAATACATCCCACATAACCTATATTAGCTTATACTATAGAAAACCAACTTAGTCAAATACTTAACAACTAAAACACAACATTGAGACAAATACTTAACAATAGTTTCTTTTACATTCTCTACTATCCTACATTTGTGAATCCCTTTTCCTAATCCTTATATCAAATAACTACATTTTGAAATTCATTATTGCTAATTTCCATAATTTCTTGTGGAAAATTGTCTTCCAAGATTACATATCCTTCATTCTAAATTCCCCAATTGGCTACCCAATCTGCAACCTTGTTTCCTTCTTGGTAGATATGTACAATTTGCACATTTTCCAAATTCCTAATTTGTAGTCTAACCTCTTGAATCATATCATTTATATCCCAACTTGAATCTTAATTACCCTTGATCAGGTTGATAATGTTTAATGAATCTCCTTCTATGATGAGATTTTTAACTCCAATTCTATCAATTAGCCTAATTCCTAGGAACAAAGCTCTAGTTTCAGCAAAATGATTAGATTGAATTTCAAGATTCTCAGCATACAATAATACCACTTCTCCTCTTTCATTTCAAAAAATACCACCAACACCTGCTATACTTGGATTCCTTTTTGAAGCACCATCAAAATTTAATTTTAACCAACCTTATGATGGAGGCTCCCATTTTGTTTGAAGTCTTTTAAGATTGGAAGAAATTAATGGCTGATTACTACAAGAATCCAACCCCCAACTATTTGCAATAAATTTTTCACCATCATCTTCCCATGAGTCCTTGAAATTGATTATCAAAATGTTCTCCTTCACAATATTGTAGATCCTGATCACTGTAGACATCACATCTTTCTTGCATCCTTTAAAAAATCTATTGTTTCATTCTTTCCAAATACCCCACATAAAGTGAGGTAAACAAAAGTTCCATAAAGTACTCATTCTTTTGCTCCTAAAAGGTGATTCCCAACTTAAGTATAGATCAACAATAGAATTTGGCAAGACCCATGCCATGCAAAATTTATCAAGGATATTGTTAAACACCTCATTTAAAAATGAACATCTAAAAAACAAATGCCATACCTCCTCCCAATCCCTTTCACATAATGGGCATCTGTTAGGGATCTGTAGACCTCTCTTAAGAAAATTGTCCATTGTGAGAACTTTGTTTTGAACTACAAGCCAAGAGAAGAAGGCCACTTTTGGAGTTAGATGTTTCAACTAGATCTTGCTTACTAGTATCCATCCCAATCCTACATCTTCCAAGAGAAAGTACCCAGATTTTATAGAGTACTTCCCATATTTCCTACATTTCCAAATTGGAGAATCCTCTAGTCTACCTTGATTTAGAAAATATACCTACAATATTCTATTCAATTTTCTTACCACTTGTATTTTCCTATCATTCATACCCTCAACATATATATGTTTCCATATTTTTCCATTAGTATCTTCAATGATAAAATTGTGAACCCATTGTCCATACTGATGAGAAATTTCCTATTCTAGTTTTGCAAATTTAGGGTCTTCACATAAAGGGATATTTTTTATCCATCTATCTCTCCAAAAGTTTACTTTTCTTCCATTTCCAATCTACCATATTAACCCCTCTTGAAGAAGAGGTTTAGTTTTTTGAAGATTATTCTAGAAGAAAGATCCTTTTATTACATTCTCTTCTACCAAAAATTTATTTTCATTTCTCATATACTTTGCTTTCAAGATTTGAATCCATCCTACTTTTTTATCTGTAACTATTTTCCACCCCTGCTTTCCCATGAGAGCTTTGTTCATTTGTTTCAATTTCCTAAAACCTAGGCCTCCCACCTCCTTTCTAGAACAAACCTTATCCCAAGCAACAAGAGCTATTATTTTCTTCTCCTCCATTCTAGTCCATAGGAAGTTCCTTTGAATTTGTTCAATTATTTCCCAAATTTTCCTAGGCATTTTAAAAGGGATATTAAATTATATTGGAAATACTTTGGAGAGTAGATTTGACCAATTGAGCCTTACCTGCCTGGCTAAGAAGTGTACCCTTCCAACTTATAAGTTTTTTAGAAAATATTTCAACTACCAGATTCCACATTTCCTCTTTCATTCTTCCACTGAAAAGAGGCATTCCAAGGTAGGTAGTAGGAAAATTCCCAATCTCACAACCAAAGATCCTTGCAATATTATTCTATCTTAAAATGGGAGTATTGATAAATAAAACCTTACTTTTGAGAAAATTCACCCTTTGTCCAACAATATTCTCATAAATACCCAATATGTTCCTTATTACCTTTGCTTGGGGAATGGAGGATTTTGTGACAATAATTATATCATATATGAACTATTGATGTGAAACTATATTTAAAGTTGAATCTAGCTTAATTCCATCCAATTTACCTTCTCTAGTAGCAACTAAAATTGCTCTTCCCAAGGCTTCAACCATAATTATAAACAAATAAGGAGATAGTGGGTCTCCTTGTCTCAACCCCCTCATACTATTAAAATAACCAATTGCATCCCCATTAATAATTATTGAGAATATTATTTTTGTGATACACTCCTTGATTAAAATAATCCAATCAGCATGAAAACCAAAATTTTCCAAAACTTTGACTAAAAAACCCATGACACTCTATCATATGCTTTATTTATATCCAGCTTCAACACCATCCCTGCTTATTTACTTCTTTCAATTGAATGAATAACTTCATTAATGGTTATAATACCATCCAAGATCTATCTACCCATCACAAAACCCCCTTGTTGCATATCAATTATAAAGGGTAACACATACTTGAGTCTATTAGCAATTACTTTTGTAATAATCTTGTATAATGTATTACAAAGGCTTATCGATCTATAATATTTGAAAGCTTTAGCAACTACAATTTTTTAAATTAGAACTATAAAAGTAGAGTTGAAATACCTTGGTATAAAATTATATTTCTAAACCTCCATAATTGCTCTTATTACATCAGACCCAACAAATTCTCAAAATATCTAAAAAAATGTAACATGAAAACCATTTGGACCCAGAGCCTTCTCCCCACACATATCAAACACTATTGTTTTAATATATTCTTCATTGAATGGACTAATCAAGTAATCATTGTGCTAGCTTGTAACAAGAGGAAACATTTTGGAGTAGTAAATTCATTTCTTCTTCATCTATCATCTCCTCTCTCCCAATTAGATCTGTGAAGAATTTAACTGCCTCATATCTAACTTCAAGGATATTATCAATAAATCTATCATCATATCTAATAATTTTCTTAATATTATTACAAATTATATGCTTGAGAGCTAAATTTGAAAAAAATTCATGTTTTAGTCACCTTCTTTAAGCCATAGAACTCTAGATTTTTGTTTCCAAAATACCTCCTCACTAGCTAGTATATTATGATAATCTGATAACAATTGTTTTTCTTTTCCTTGAATATCAACCAATAGATTCCCATGGTTAAGAGATACATCAATATCCATAAATTATTGTTTTAATTCGTTCTTCTTAACAAATAGATTTGCAAAAATATTCCTATTCCAAATTTTAAGGTTCTAATTTATGTTCCTTAGTTTCTTTGCAATCTATGAGATTGTGGGTCTTGAAAAGCCTTTTTTCCACAATTCTTCAATTCTCTTTTCTATATCATCAATATAAACCACATAAATTAAAACCCAAATAGACTTTTAAAGATCCTTGTTCCTATTTTTGTTTCCCAAACTAAAGGATTATGATTAGATCCAATATTTGATAGAGTTGAAAGTATAGAATCTCCAAATGTAAGGAATCTTTCCTTTGAAAATAAAAAATGATCCAACCTTATTTGGATAAGTTGATCACCAATTCTTATCCATGTAAGTCTAATAACTTTTAATTCCAAATCCATCAATTCATTGATATTCACAAATATTTCAAAATCTATCATGCCATCAAAAATTGAAGAATTACCTTCCATTTTGTCAGAAGAAAAAAGTGGAGAATTAAAATCCCCAACTAAAACCCAAGGAGTATTTTCAAAAGCTTTCTTGACATAAGTTAACTCTTTCCATAATTGTCTTCTTCCTACAACTATATTTGGTGCATAAACTGTAGTTAAAATCTAGCTCTGTTTCGTATCAATAAAATAGAAAAGAATTGAAATTTAAGATAAATATTTTTGCTAGTTTTATCATTGTTTCCTCCACTTTATTTGGATCCCATAAACACATCAGACCTCCTAAAGCCTCATTAGCATGATTGGCTATAAACTTCACTTCTTTCCAAATTTTTTGCTTTATACTTTCATAGTTATATTATGAGATCTTAGTTTCCTATAGAGCTAAAATGCATAGTTTTGTCTCTTTTCTCAATGAAAACACCAATCAATTTTTTGAAGGGAAATTAAGACCCCTCACATTCCAAGAAATGACCTTCATTTCTTAGATCTAGTATGTTGTATTTTCCTACTTAGATTAAGAACTATTTGGGTTTCGTTAGCCACATCAATTGTTGTTTCTCTCTACATTACTTTTGATTTCAACGGTATTCCTAGATTTGACTCCACTCCAACATCAATCCCACCTTTTTTTCTATTTCTCGTTATTTTTTTTTGGAGTAGGGCTTTTACTTCCTTTTATTTAAGTATTATTTTGGCCAATTCTCATATTATCTGGTTCTAAATTCTCTTTTCCTTCCATTTCACCAGGTATATCAAGTTCTTTATCAATAGATTAATTATTTTTATTTACTCCTTTCCCACCTTTCTTTGCATAATATTCCTCAATATTTAAAATTTCCAAAGACTCAAAAAAATTCTTAGTTAAAATTTCATTCCTAGTATTATTGAAATTAGAAGTAGGTCGACTTACTTTGTCCAGGTCTTCAAAAATCTCACCTTCTTCATATGTGGCATTTTCCAAAGCATCTGTTCCTTGAATCTCCTTCAAATCAATAATCCTTTGTTCATTTTCATCATAATATTCACCATTCATTTCCTTCTTACTTTGTTTCTTTTGCCAAATATTCTGATAATATTTTCTCCCAAGTTGTTTGGGGCATAATCTTCCAAGATGTCCAAATTTTTTATATATGTTACACTTGGTTGACACATTTTTATATTCTATTATTTGTGGTCACTTGTCAAATTTTGAGATAAGCTAACATGAATTTGGAAGATACATTTTTAAAATTAGTATTAACATTAAATATAGCATAGATCAACCTCGATCTTGCTACTATTGTTGGATCTACCGCAATGAGCTGGCTGAAATCTCTTCCAATTCCTTCAGAAATCTCCTCCTACAAAAATTGTAATAGTAGTCCTGGTAACTTAATCCAAATTGATTCTTGTAAAATGGTTTGACTATAAGGATCAAATTGTTGAGTCCAATTCTTTAGAAACAAACCCTTCCTCCCAAAAATCCAAGGCCCTCTTTGCAAAATTTGATCAATATCTTCTGTGTAGTTCAATCTTACCAATGTTTTTTTTGGGTAGGGCTATAATTTTCATATGCCCTAAGGGATTCCACTTTTCATTGGCCCATTTTCAAATCCAACTTTGGTATCACACCCAAAAATTTCCCCACTAAACAAATATCCCCTTGTGCAACACCTATTTTTTCCAGTTCATTCGATATTACCAACTTCCCTTCCTCTATTGATAGGTTAAAACTCATAATTTTCTTCCTTTATTTACTTTAACTACATTAATCCATATTTTCACCCTTGGATTTTTTTTTGCTGGAAGCTTATTTCCACTTCTCCATTCCTTTCTTTATCACCATGCCCAGATCGGGAAGCCTGCTTGTCTTCTAAAACTAAAAAACCTAGGGCTGAGTCTACCCAGAATTCCCCTCTCAAGGTTGAAGACCTAAGCGAGGATTCAACTCCCACCTCTAGAATTTCCAATCGGCTCACCAGAATGTTCTTGAAAAGCTTCATCATCGCATTCGAGAGTGCTGGCATGACTTTGAAGCATTCCCTGCAATAGAACGTAGCGCGCCTCAGAGAAGACACCCTGGAGATCGATCCCTAAATTTACTCCAGACCAGTTTGTTTCCTGAGGGTTGGTATGGTTCTTTCTCTGGTAATGTCTTCTAGTTACCTTTTTGGAGTCCTCTGTATGTCTATTTTTTTGGGTTTCTCTGAGATGGCCCCTGTGTGGGTCCTAGTTATAATTGAGGATTTTTATTTTTTGCTTCTAGTAGCCCTTGCATGGGCAAGTATCCCCTGTTTATCGGCACTAATATCCCCTGTGTGGAATTTTTTACTAAGAAATCTCCTGCACGGGAATTTCTAGGATGGCATATGGTTCCTCTATCCCTCATGGAATGGGGTTTTGCAAAAATGTTTTCTCTCTACCTACTAAAGGTTTTTGTATATTTGGGGTTGGGACACAGTTAAAACCCTTATAATTAAAACACCAAATTACAAAAAAAAAATAGAGATCCCCTCGCACAACACCCATTTTTGCTAATTCATTTGATATTACTAGTTTTCATTCATCTATTGATAGGTTAAAACTCTTGACTTCCTTTGATTTTGTTTAATTGCATTAATCCATGATTTTACCTCCAAATAAAAAATTTGGTGCTGAAAGCTTCTTCCTACTTCTTCATTCCTTTCTTTGTCACCATGCCTAGCTTAGGAAGCCTACTATAGACTTGGATCTGATGTGTTTGCTGAGTTGATACCTCCAAAAATTCATTCCTCTCCATAATCAAATCTGCCCTCCATTTCACACCCCAAACCATGCTCCATTTCAGAATTACTACTAGACCCTAGTCATAATAGCTGATGCCTATGGTTGTTTTGCCATCATCATCACTACTGCTATAGTTTGTAAGTAACATTGATTCATATGAAAACTTGGCCTCCAACATAATTGATGGGCATAAAAAATAATGCTATTTTTTTGGTAGGTAAAAAGTTTATTTATAGCTCGGGTTAAAGGGTCCCGTCCCTATTATAGTGGGCATGCAAAGTGCCATTCGTACAAAATTGGTGCAGACTGACAAAAGCCAACTAAGGGCTTAACCCCCTATTACCTAGGCCATTCATGGCCAAAATAAAAAACAAAGCTGAGAAGTATTCATTAACAACATAGGCAATCCAACTGCCTAAAATCAACTTCCCCGATCTACTAGGACTCCTTTCCTTCCTCTTGCTGCACATTGTCTTTCTGCTCGGGATACAGGAGGACCTAGAGCATAGCCGGGAGGTCCTGCAATTCGCCAATCGCGTTGGAAAGGATGACACCGCCTTCACGGATGATGTTGGCGGCTGCCTTCAAATGGTCTGTCACTTCGCGGATGCGGTTGAGAGCAACCGAGCGAAGCTGAGCTTCGACATTGCTGATCTGGTCTTCGCCTTCATCGTTGATGACCTCTAGGGATGGGCGTTGATCACTCATTTTTTGGGACTAAAGTCTTCAAGATTTTTTGCTTTTTTAGGAGGGGTGAACTACCTTTTGCTTGCTTCTCATCCGCTTACCAGGGTGAACTTCGACCTTGGGGGAGGGAGCCAGGGATGCAACTTTCTCACCAGAGGCTTGGGCTTGGGTGGTTTTGGTTGATGGGGAACCAACGAGGGACTCAAAAACCTAGGGGGGATCAGCGGGATTGGTAGACGGGGGAGGATTGACCTCAATGCTAGGGGTGGAGGTCAAAGAGCACTTAGGGCTAGGGGACCGGGATGGGATTTTTCTAGACACCTGATGGGCTAGGGTGTGCTTGTACAACACAAGGAAGAGACCTTGATGATGGGGAGGCTTCGAGGACTTGCGTTCCCTGTAATTGGCAATAGAAATGGTGATGGAATATAAAAGGAAGTCGGGGACGTTAATGGGCTGAACATCTCGAAGGTGGTTGACAAAGGCAATATTGTAAGCACGGAGGGGGCTATTGGGGTTGTCGACAGAGACGTATTGGATAACATGGACAATGGCTGTGTCCCAAGGCCTGGGTAGAGACGATCGACGAACACCCTTTTTCTCCCATACTAGGTCCTTCCCTTTGTCAGGGAAATGGTCTATCTCTTCCTTAAAATTGTGTTTATCTCTACGAACTGCTCTACCAATAGGAGGTAATCCAGAAACTTGAGCGATAGTGTGGATACTTACCTCGAAGCACATCCCTCGAACTTGAACCTCGCCTTCATTCCATGAATTGATGAAATCATGGGTGACTTCATCATCCATCCCAGAGAAGAGCTTGAAAAAGGGGATGAAATTTTTGGCATCGAGTAGGGCCTGAGTCCCTGCATCGAGTTGCAAATTAGTAGGTTCTAAGAGAGCCATCGAGTCGCTAAGTCGAGGGTAAGCAGTGCTTATGTGAAAATTTTTGGCAGTGCCTATGAAATGGTTCCTTTGAAAGCTAGGTGAGAACACAAGGGGGATAAAAATAGTAAGGGGAAGGCAAAAGGAGCGACACCTAAATGCCCTGAGGAGCATTGAGTAGGTGAGAAAAATGGCCTTAGTAGGGCTCGTGACAAGAGGTCCAGAATAGAAGGAAATGGGGGAGAAGTCGACACAAGGAGTGGGGAAAATGAGACCGAATGAGCGGGGGGCGAAGATGATGGAGGCACAATCGGATGATGAGGGATGATGACATGGGCCAAGCAATCCACATGAAAGATCGAACTGATAGCCTTCCAAAAAAATATGGAATGAGAGGAGTTCCAAGGCTTCATGATGATTAGTGAAATCATCGTTGGTGTTAATGAAACACCATCATGGCGGTAAGAGCCACATTTTGTAATATTTCCCTAAATGAATTTGGTGTTAAACAAAAACACCGTTGGTATTAACATAATACCATCGTGGAAGCTAACACTGCATGTTGAGACTACGAGCCACATCATGATTGGCTTCCATGATGATATCCTGTAGGAAGTCAGCTTCCCAAATGATTAGGGTGGTTTTGTTGACTGCTCTGTTGGCCAGGAGGTCTGCCACCTTGTTCGCTTCTCTAAAAACATGACTGATCATGCTTCGAGTGAGATGACTAAGGGAGGCTTGGCACTCCTGGATGATGTTGTGAATATTCCATCCACCTTTGCTATTGTTGTTGATGTGACCAATCACTATGGCCGAATCACCTTCGAACATGATTGGTTTGGATAGAGATCTGCTAATATCAATGATTCTCCAAAGTGCTCGAGCTTCTACATAATTGTTTGTTTGGATCCCCAAATTTTTGGTAAAGGCCATGATGATATTGCCACTGTGATCTCTGATGATGCCACCAGCCCCTGCATCCCCCGGGTTGCCCTTAGACGCACCATCAAAGTTGGCTTTGAGCCATCCCTGGGGTGGGGGGTCCATTTGACATTGTTCCTAGAACTGGGGGGGTTCTGAGGCTTGGTGCAATCTGAGGAGATCCCAAGGGCCATGAATAGGAGGGAATCTATCCTAGAATTTGGAATATCAATGCACAAGATGAGATTGGAATTCTCAATGGCAAAGGATAGGGCCCTGTTGGCCACTGACTCAAGGGGCGAGGGTTCTCGTTGAAGATATGGTTATTTCACTCCAGCCAGATTTTCTAGATTGCATGGTGAAGCATGGATTTCTAGAGGAAACTGAGTCTCAAATTTTTGAAGACATAGGGCCACTGGGTGAACATGTCCAGAATAGACTTGGGCCAAACCCAAGTGATGTGGAACCTGTTGATCAGGGAGGAGAAGACATCCCATGCGAAGGGGCACTCAAGGAGGATGTGTTGGGTGGATTCCCATGCTTGTTGGTAGAGGTAACACCTATTGGGAACTATGATTCCCCTTCGGATCAGATTGTCCGTGGTCAGAATTATGTTGTGCACAATGAGCCAACAAAAATGTGCCACTTTTGGGATCAAGTACTTGAGCCAAATAATTCTTGCTATGGTCAGGTTGTCACTGCTTCTGAGATGTTTGGGAGGGCATTCTGCCAACCGCACCACAGATCTAATCGAGAATCACCCATTGTTGGTACCTTTCCAGCACAGTTCATCTTCCTTCTGGGACTGAGGGATGAAGTTCACCCTGAAGACAGCCTGGAGGGTTTCTAGGGCTTTGTTTATGGGAGCATTTCTGACTCTGAACTGAATCTATTTCCATCTATGGTTCCCTTGATCGGTGGTGATGAAGTCAGCTACCTTGGTACCGTATTTGTTGTTCATGATATGTTTGATTGCAGCAATGCCAGGGTCATTGATAAGGGGGTCATCCCTGGCCCATGAGTCCTGCCATAAGTCAATGTTGTGACCATCACCCAACTGCCATATTGCTCCTCGCTAGAGGAGGTGCTTGGTGTGGATTATGGATTTCCAGAAGTGGGAACCATTGCGGGGGATTTCCTCATCTCTGAAAGAGTGATTCTGTAGGTACTTTATTTTGATAATAGACACCCACTCCAGATTTGTGTTGGTGATAACTTTCCATGCCTGCTTGGCCAGAAGGGCTTGGTTCATGATACCCATCCATCGTAGGCCTAGCCCTCTATTTTTTGGTGTGTAGACCTTGTCCCAGGCCACTAGGTGGAGCTTCCATTGGTTGTCACTCCCTACCCATAGGAAATGCTTTTGGACCTTTTCTATTGCTTCACTCACAACCACTAGGATTTTGAAGACTGATAGAAAGTAAACGGGGATACTTTGGAGAACAGACTTGACCAAAGTTGCTTTGCCTACTTGGGACAGGAGCATCCCTTTCTAGCCTGCCAATTTTTTGTGAATTTTCTTTGTGATATTGTTCCACATAGTCTTGGCTGGCCTTCCCTTGAACATTGGGAGCCCCAAGTATGTGGTTGGGAGATCCGCAATGGTGCATCCCAAGATGCCTATAATTTTAACCTATCTCTTGGTTGGAGTGTTGATGAAGTAGAGTTTGCTTTTGGTGAAGTTGATTTTCTTCCCAGCAGCTTCTTTGTACAAGTTGAGGATAGACTTGATGATCCCGGCCTCAGAGACAGAGGTAGTCATGGCCAAAAGAGTGTCATCAACAAACTATTTATGGGTGGACGGTGGGAGACAGGTGGCTACATTTATGCCTGAGATCAATTTTTTAACGCACGTAGACTTGATGGCTCTTCCTAGACTCTCAACCAGAATGATGAAGAGAATGGGGGAGAGTGGGTCTCCTTGTCTGAGTCCTCTGGTGCTTGGGAAATAACCAACTGCTAACCCATTAACTAGGATGGAGAACCAAGAAGAGGAGATGTAGTTTGAGATCAGACTCACCCAATTTTCATGAAAGCCAAACTTGAGAAGAATTTTGATCAAAAAATCATGGTTTACTCTATCGAAGGCTTTGTTCATATCTAGTTTGAGGAAAAAGGTAGAGGTGTTGGAGTGGTGGGCAGAGTGGATAAGCTCATGAACAATAATGACACTATCTACAATATTCTACCCTTTAACGGTACTTCCTTGGCATGGGTTGATGATGGAAGGGAGAATGTTAGTAAGTCTACTGGCCATGGCTTTGGACAAAATTTTGTAGATGACATTGCATAAACTGATGGGGTGGTAGTCAGACAGGGACTGGGAGTTGGGTCCTTTGGGGATGAGAGCAAGGAAAGTGGAGTTGACATCCCTGGGAATGATTTTGGTGAGCTACATTTTAGAAATGGCAAGACACAGATCAGGGCCCATGATGTCCCAGTAGGTTTGGAAAAACTTGGGGAAAACCCATCGGGACCTAGAGCTTTATCTGGTTGCATGGAGAATAGGGCCTGGTAGATTTCCTTATGGGTAAGCGGGTTGGTGAGAAGATTGTTCATAGCCTTGGTAATGGATCTGGGAATGTTCTCAAGAAGAGTGTCCATGGCCTGGTCAGCGACGAAGGGGGGGGCAAGGAGATTTTCAAAGTGGCACATGACTTCATCCCAAATATGGTGGATGTCGGAAGTGAAAGACCCATCCTGTTTGGTGAGACCTTTGATCCTGTTAGCACCCTTGTGCCTGAGGGTAGAGATGTGGAAGAATTTGGAGTTAGAATCACCCTCCTTGAGCCAAAGGTGTCTCGAATTTTGGTGCTAGAACATATCTTCTTTGCGTAGGGTATTGTGGTATTCTGAAAGTAGAATCCTTTCTTCTTCCCTAAGATTATCATCCCCTGGCCTTGCTGAAACCTACCATCAATCTGCTCAAGTCTACTTTTGATGCTGGTCTTATTTTCAAAGATATTCCTGAATACCTCCCTATTCCAGACCTTCAAGTTTTCTTTGATTAGCCAAAGTTTGTGCATTACCTGATTTGTGATAGACCCCGAGAATTTTTCCTTCCACCATTCAGCAATCTAGTTTTTGAGATCAGGGTGTTGAGTCCACATTGACTCAAACCTAAAGGGAGTCTTGAACTAGGATCTGCTCATAGTTTCAAAGATGAGAGGGTTGTGGTTTGACCCTATCTTTGGGAGGACCTAGAGGTTGGCATCTCCAAAGAGGGGGAGCACTTCTTGAGATAGTAAGAAGTGATCTAGGCGTTCTTGAATAAGGTGATCTCCCTTCCTTCTATTGCTCCATGTGAATTGAGATCCCCTTAGCTGCACATCCATAAGAGCATTTGAATCCACAAACTGTGCCAAGTCACTTATGGTTCTGGGAGTTATGCTGGTCCCCCCTCTCTTTTTTGAATAGTGTAAAGGGGAGTTGAAATCCCTTGCTAGGACCTAGGGGATGTTGTCAAATGCTTGTCTCATCTAAGTGAGATCATTCCACAAAGCCACTCTGCCCTGCGGTGTGTTTGGGGCATAGACATTGGTCATAACCCATGAGTGCTGGGAGCAACAATCATGAAAGAAAATATTGGCCAGGCATCCTTCGCCTGAGATAAATCTACCCTCGACTTTGGCTGGGTCCCATAGGCAGAGGAGACCACCTGAGGAGCCAAAAGCCAATGTGCAGATGAATTCAAACTTTTCCAGATGATCTTGGCAACCCTCGAGGACCAGTGATCATCTAATTTGGTTTCTTGGATAAGGAAGATAGTGGGGTTTGAGTATTTTATCATGGCGGTAGCCAATATTTGCTTGGTTTCCCCATTTAGTCCTCTGGCATTCCAGGAGAGGACTTTCATTTGGAACTTTTGGATGGCTTTCTACCCCCTTTGCCTTGCTATGCAGGGGGTTTGGGTTTCTTATTTTCTTCTCCATTGACATTACCAAGTTCTTGAAATAGGGTTTTTTGGGTGCCGTTAGCTATGTCCTCGACTATGTCACGACTTCTACGGTCTACGCCAGAAGACTTGCCCTTCTTCCTTTCACATCCTACATCGATCTAGGAATTTTTGAAGCTCTGGGTTTGTTTTGGGCTCCAAGGTTCGGGGGACTCTTGGGAAGAATCATCACTGTCAATTTTGACATTGTAGGATTTAGTCGAAGAAGTGGGAGATGCATTCCCTATAGGTGGGGATGATGAGGATGGGGGTTTGGGGGATGATGGGTGATTGGGGGGAGGGCTTCGAGGAATGAAAATAGTGGTGGGGGGCCGAAGGGCACGGGGGGGGTGGGGAAAGGTATCTTCCAGGGGAGAGCTGGTGTTAGGGCAGGGTTGGGAGACTGAATTTGGAATAGGGATAGCTTCAATAGGAATCTCCCCTTCCTCTAACACCTCAGTGATATCAGAACTATAAAGTAAATTGAATTTATTTGAGGTAGAAAACATATTACATGCCTTTTATACTTGCCTGCTTGGAGGGGGTCGGGTGTGTTTCCTGCTTGAGTGATACAACCTCTGTCCTATTTTGGTATTCATATTTTGGATATCATCTTGAGTTGGGTGGCCCTTGGTCTGGATACCAGTATTTGTGGCTTTGTATTTTAGGCATTGGGACGGGAGATGCCCTTGGGTTTGGCACTCTGAGTAGAATGCGGGTTTGTTCTCAAATTCCAATGCTTGCCTTCGATGGTAGTCATCATAGATTAGGTTTAGATGATCAGGAAGCTATGATTCCAGGTTTACATTGATACAAATTTGAGCTTGTGTGAAGCGAGTCCTGGCACGGGTAGCAGGGTCGATGGCAACCAGTTCCCCGAATGCTTGGGCTATTCCTCGAAGTGCATCTTCATAAAAAAGTGGGTGGGGAGATTTGGGAGCCATACCCAAATGGGGGCATAGTTTATGCTCTAGGACTCTGGGTCGAACTCTGGTTCCCATTTGCGAAGGAACAAACTTCTCCTTCCGAAGAACCATGGGCCTCTTGAAAAGATACGTTTTGCGTCCTCCCTCGTGTTGAGTTGTATCATAAAAAATTCCCTGGATATTGCAGATAGCTCCAGACTTCCTAGGGTCTTCCATTTGGTTATAGCCCAACGTCGAATTGAATCTATATCTGACCACCCATCGACGAACTTCCCCACTAGGGAGAATGTGTCTTGTGAGGCATATCCATCCATGACCTATTTAGGGCACATAACGTCGCAGCCTTGGGCTATGAAGTCGTTTGAGTCGGCAATAGACTATCTAGGTTTCCCTTGGAGAAGTTTTGCGAAGGAGATTTTCTCGCTTTTCTTGTTATTGTCGTCTGGTTTGTCTGGGGGATCTTTCCCATTAATGTTTCCACTTTGGCTACCCCTTGCGTCGGTGAGGAGCTTGCCTGTTGTTTCGTTCTTCGATGGGTGGTAAGTGGTTTTGCCGCACACTTGTGCATCACTCCCTGACCACATAGTTCCATCCTTTTACTTCTCACCTGCCTCTACACCGTCGCTCGAATATTCGATTGCCATATCACCCTTTCATCGACTCTAACCTGAAGTAAATCACATTACCAAGAATTTAAATTACCATGCAGAATATTGTTATTTAATTTAAATAATGCTATTTTTTACCCAATCCCACATCTATTTTTTATTAATAGCAATAAAATTAATTGTAAATATTCCTTAGTTAAAATATATTTCCATCCTTTTTCAATGGTATTTTTATCCCTATAATAAGTGTCATATCTTCTACATAGTTGTTAGTTGAAGTTCCACATGATTTTGAGCAAGCAAGGTGAAAATTTCCATATTTATTTTAGATCACACCACCTCTACCTTTTATTGGATTTCATTTAAAAGCAACATCAAAATTAATTTTGATAAACCCAATTTCTTGATATTTTTATTTTTGCATAGATCAAAATATATCATTTCTCTTGACTTCATTATTGTTGACAATCCTTCAAATTTATATTCAAATCTTATAACCAAAAGGTTAGCACATTTTTCTATATTTGAGACTTACCACAATGAGCACCATATATAAACATTTTACAAGAGAGGAAATAATATGATTCTAAACTTTACCATGATTTTGATTTCTAATTTTTAAAATTTTATTATTCCTTTCAAGGCATATATTTCAATAAACAATGGAAAAACCAATCCTCCATAGAAAGCATAATTCTTTAGATTTGAAATAAGTAACCTAATGTTTCATCAACTCTTCTAATGTTGATGGAAATACCCAATATATTATTATATTTTTGAATTAGTGGTTTCAAATGGTGTAAGAAAGAGACAATGAAGAAGTAAATGATATGATATATCTAGATCCTTCTCACACAAGGCACACCTAAAAGTTCCATGATATCCTCTTCTTTGTAAAATATATCCGGTAAGAATCTTGCTTTGGATTTCTAACCAAAGGAATGTTGAGCCCTTATGAAGGGTCTTAAGTGACCAAATACTCTTCCAAGGAAAGTCAATGGGAGTAAATTTTTTTTACTTACTCTAAATCCTTATATCCTAACTTGACCTAGTCCCCACCATTCAAACCAACTCATACTTCTATGTATAATAGACAAATATAACTCTTGAAGCATATTTTGAAGCTCATTTGATATTTGGATAAGGTCCTCTTCTTCAACTAGGTTATTAATAGAAATCCTTGAGTTGGAGTTGTTGCTCACATTAATATAATTTAGGGCCTTTACAAATTTACAAGCTAAAAATGTTTGAGCCAACAGTTTTTATTTTAAATAAAAATAAGTGGATGCGACTTCAATAAATAATTAAAATAAATATTTTTAGAATCTCCCTTATAAACTAATCATCTATCATATTTTTTGATCAATTACAAACTAATTGATATAAAGTTCCATGATGTCAAGCCTCTAGGTAGGGTTTGTTTCCTAAATAATTTTATTGCATTAAGAGAACCTAGATATTTTTGAAGAATCATTTTTGCCCAACTCTTTGCTTGATTTTTGAATAATATCCAAACAAGTATTTTTTCAATGAATTTACATAGGTTTTTATGAGGGGTCCTATTCCCTCATATTGAGTGGGGTTTGAACCTTGGATCTAATAGCTAAATAAGTTTTACCCCTAATGCTCAACTCATATTTTTATAATTTTACAAGTATATCCCTCCAATATTCTTTTCTTTACAAAATCTATCCCACTTACAAAGAGGAAACCTAAAAAGTTTTCCATCCTTTCTAAAGAAAATCTCTTAGAGTTTTATAATATTTACTTTTCTTAATGCCCAAGAAAACTACTCTTTTTTTAATTAGATATATTCATGTACTAACCCATTTTACCTTATTGTAATAGTTTAGTTAGTGATGAGTGGGCACATATTTTGAATGTAAGGGTGATCCTAGATCATTATGTTAGGGTTAGATAACTCAATTAACTATTTTGGATTAATATATTTTTAGCTAATCCTAGAGCATTAGGGTAAGCTGATATATCTTTGTTTATTTTGTTATAAGGGAGGTCAAGGCACATTGTATTAAGCTTGCTTATAATAAGTGTTGCTTTTTCAAAATGACTTGTGATACAATATAAACTCTTCAAAGTTATTAATAAAATTATTTCTATTTGTGTTCATTCAATAAAATATTATTTCTTATGACTTTATTTGTGGTTTTAGTTAATTCATGAGATTATAATCCTTATATCTAGTATCATAGCTCAATCTAGGTAAGGTTTTGTTGCAACAATGAGACCTATATTTCTAAAATTTTTCTATGACCACAACACATCCATCTTGATAATCTATTTTTTATATTTTCCTTCAATCCTTAACTCTTATATTTTCACAAATTTTTTTGCAACCATCTAAAGCATTCAATTTTTTCCTTAGATTCATTAGGTTAGAAACCATATGCCAAGGGTTTTAAAATGCCATAAAATAACTATCATTACTAGCTAAGCTAGATTTCTCATACATCATATAGTGAAGTGGTATGATCTAACTCTAATACATAAGCCTTAGAAAACCTTCTTAAACAACTAAAAGCTCCTACATACCTATTAGAAGATATCGACTATTTGCTTTTTGTGGTGCACTAGTAAGTGGTTAGCCCCAAGAAGGTTCTTGTATTGTACCTCAAAGATGAGTAGTGTGACTATAGGAATGATTGAATACTTTATAGATAGTGCCTTGAAATATTAGGACAAACACTATCTATGAATGAGATCATCATATCTGTAAGCCCACAAACCAAACAGACCCTAACCTAGCACATCCAAAAAACTTGCAAGGAATTTTTATAATACCGAGATAGTGATTTGAAAGACACTAGAATTTTGACCTAAATAGAATATATTTTTGTAGAATAGAGTTCTAGAACTGGGTAACAGTTACAAGGCAAAAACAATAGAGGCACAATTACAATATTTAGTATTTTCTAGAATTAGGTAACTATATGGTAGAAACAATAGAGGCTATAGTCAAAATATTTAGGGACTACAAATATTTTTGAAAGGGCACTAAGCAAAAGGTAAAAATTTCTAGGTCCAATATCTCACAAACCATAAGGAATTTAATGATTATGACAAAACAAAACACCTTGAAAGGTGTAGTATCTAAGGATCAAAGGCACAAATGATTTAAAAAAGTATCAGGCACAAAAATTTATCATTTTAAAACCTATCTCATTATGATTTTCTCCTCACAACAATCATTTTGATATATATTTTTGGCTTGATGCATTACAATTGCCTTTTTGTGTTGATCATTTTGGTATATAACACCCACAACACATTTTATATACTTGTTTTTTGTAACATGGCTATAGGGTGATGATTATAAGAAATAACCTTAGAAAAATAAGTGAAGAGGGGAAGGACATATAATAATGGAGGAATTAGTTTCAAATTTTTGATGAGGACTCCTTGATTGATAATATGAAAAAGGTAGAGAGGATGGAGAAAATGCAACACAAAATAAAAAACATGTAGATGTTCATCAGTATCTTCAACATAATCCATGAAATATGAGATATGTTGCAAGAACACTAACAAAACCCAACTAAACCATAGAAAATACATAAATAATTTTGGGATAATAACATACCTTATCCATTGCACCCCATACTATAATAATGTATTTCCCTAAGTTTGGTAGTGGAGATCCTATGAGTTGGATATACTATTCAAATTAATATTTTGATCTACATCAAACCCATGGCACTCTAAAATTGCCAATAGCCTCTTTCAACATAGAGTAGGAAGAAATACAATGGTTTTAATGGTTCCATAAGTCTAATGGAACAATAAATTCATGGGATGAATTCTATAGAAATTTTTTTATCCAATTAAGTCCTAGCATATATGAGGATTTTATCAAAGCTTTGATTAAGCTCAAATATACTCATATAGTTCGAGACTACCAGAAGAAATTTGAAAATTTAGAAAACAAGACAAAGGGGGTAACTATTATATTTAAATCAAGTTGCTTCATCAGTGGAATGAAGTAAGAAATATAGACAAAGGTACTAATATTCAACCCAAAGAAAATAATTGATGTCATTAGGTTAGCAAGATTGAATGAATACAAACTAGTAGCACAATGTTGCACATATAAGCCAACCCAATTCTAATTTTTTCATCACCTTCGATATGTATACTTGTAAGAAACACAACCATCCCCATAAAATGAATAAGTGATACAAACAAGGTTATGCATAGTGTCGAATTTCACAAATTAGCGTGAATATTAGGATTTTCACAATTTTAATTTTGCAAATTTGGGGACCCTAGAGGTCGGCCCATTTGCCCAAAAATTTTGGGATCAATTTTTTTTAGGGTAAATTCTCCTCGCTACCATAAATTTTATCACCTAATTTTTTCCTTCAAATGATAAAAAAATTTATCCTACCAAACTTGCCTCTTGTACCCATTATATATAGCTAACATGAGAGAGACACTCATACAATTAAAACATTAATTTTCTTCAATAGAGAGCGATAAAAAGTAGGTGACTAACATGATGCAATTGACAAAACACGACTGTCATGAGGTGAATGGCATAAAGTGACTATAAAAAGGTGACTGGCACAAGGTGACTAACACAAGGTGAGTGGTAGAAGGCGACTTGTATTAAGTGACTGGCACAAGGCAACTAGCACAAGGTGACTCGCACAAGGTGACTCGCACAAGGTAACTCACACAAGGTGATTGGCACAAGGTGATTGGTAGAAGGTGACTCACATCAAGCAACTGGTATAAGGCAAGTGGTAGAAGGTGAGTGGCAAAAGTGACTCACATTAGGCGAGTGGAAAAAGGTGAATCACATCAAGCAAGTGGTAGAAGGTGAGTGGAAGAAAGTGAGTGGCACAAGGCGACTGGTAGAAGGTGAGTGGTAGAAGGTGAATAACACAAGGGGAGTGGTAGAAGGTGAGTGACAAAAGGCATATGGCACAAGGTGACTAGCAAAAGGTAACTGGTAGAAGACGTCTAGTAGAAGGCAACTAGCACAAGGCGATTGAAACAGGGTGACCAACACAAGGCAAGTGGTAGAAGACGACTGACATACAATGATAACCATTTATCGATAAGTTTATTTTACCATTAATTTTTATTTTTTAAATATTTTTTTCATGGACACTCAATAAGGAGGTTTTCCTATTATTTGGGTACCAATCTCAAGCCTGCTTGGGTTAGACACTTGGTTGTATTGAATAGTAGTTCTCTTTTACCAGTTATTTTTATTTTTAAAAATGATGTTCATGTTACTCTTCTATTTATACAGGTAAAATATCACTTGTTGAAAATGGAAAGAAGGGAGGCTAGTCTTTCGATAAAAGGAGTATCCTAAAATACTTTATAATATTTCAAAATTTAGTCAACCATCAACATCTACACAAATTGAAGGTACAAACGCATTTTCTTACTAACCAATTAATTTTTGTACATTATTAATTTTATATATAATATCTTCATTCATTAAGAAGGGTGATTTTTGGTTGATGGCTTTGTCCATTGTTTATATGTATTTTTTAATAGAAGGTATGTTTTTAAATGCAATAATGATATGCAAAATATTTCTTTATAGAAAACACTATTGACCCTGGTATGCCTCCACTTCCACATATCCATGATAATGAAAAGTCCACAGATGAAATTTTTCTTAATGAAATGCAACAACAACATGAAGAGATTCCTAAAACTAACACACCAAATGGAAAAGAAAATAATAGTTCTCATACAATCCCTACTTTTGGAGAATCTTCTTCTAAAAACATAAACGTGTAAGGTTATCTAGGTGGACAATTAACAAATCATTTCAGCTTGATTGGGTATCAAAATTTCTATTTATTGAGCCAATGCTACCAGAGAATAGTAGTGAGGAAATAACAGAATTGAGATGCGTAATTTGCAGTTGGAAACACGAAAAGGATCATAGATTGCAAGTTAAGAAAGATATAGTAGAAAAATATTGTGGAAAGTTTTATATAAAAACAAAAGAAAGTGATGGACCAATATAGAAAAATTATAGGTGGAAGGATGCATCAGAGTGCACACATATTAGATATGCACAAGAATATGATAAAGAAATGAAACAAAAGAAAAATTTGGTTGAGAAAGGTGCAACGATTCAAGCCCAATTTTGAAAAATAAATAAGTTCACTTTAGCTTCAAAAAGTTTGTAGTTTTTTGTTGTACTCACTATTCTTAAAAAGGGTAGACCTATGTATGATTTCATTGATTATAAATCTCTATTTCAACTAGATGATGTGTAGAACCTACCTAGCACCCATTGGTCAGATCGAAGTGGTTGGAAAATGGTAAAATGTCTCTCATTGGTTGAGCAGGATGACCCCAAAGAGAAAGTAAAAAAAGATCAATTTATTTCACTTTCAATTGATGAGGTGACTACTGTTGACAACACATATTGGATTTGCATGCATGTTTACACATTGGAAAATCATTTAAGGCAACCTAATTTACTTGGAGTATGCAAGATGGTGGAAAATTGCAATGCAAAAAACATTTACAATATTGTTGTAACTAGTTTAAAGGAAATAGTAGGAATGAATGAAATGGAAATAACCACTAAGTTAATATGTGTCGGAGCTGATGGTGTTGCTATAATGCAAGGACACAAGAATGGTCTTTTTGTTTGGCTACAAACATATGTTACCCCATATTTTAACCCTATTCATGTATGGCTCATAGAATGATTCTTGCATACAAAATTGTGGATACATTTACAAATGTAGCAAGTGTGGAAGATCTTGTCCGTGAAATTCATGATTATTTTTCATGTAGTCCAAAAAGATTTTCAGAGTTTCAACAGTTTGCACTAGGAGTTACTAAAGGTAAAAAACTCTTAAAAGATGTAGATACTAGGTGGATTTCGATGTATCAACCGACATATAGAGTTTTCAAAGAATATCAATCCTTGGTAGGGTTTATGTATGCAAATCATAGGGTAGTTGATAAGGCTAAATATTTTCTATTTCAAATGAGTGACTTTGAAACACTTCTCACATTGTGTGGTATTCTTCCAATGTTGGAAGAAATGAATACTTTGATTAAAATTGCACAAGAAATATCGATTTATATTATGGATTTCATCAGGGTGAGAAAATAAATTTGCATACATATTGATATGATGTACACGTATGGTCAAAGTTTTATGGATCCCATGTTTGAGAGTTGGAGAGCATTAAAAAACATGAATGATCCTTAGAAATTTTTGAAGTTCAACATAAATGATCATCTATGTATTAATGTCCACGGAAAGGAAATACCTTTATATTATTTTGGTTAGAGAATGGATATAGCTTGAACAAATTTTCGTAACATACAACAGATTTCATGTAGTTGTACATGATATAAAAATTAAACTAAAACAAATAGAAGAATCATTGATAAAAGAAATAAGAGACCGTTTTCAAAGAGATGAATTGCTTGAGGCTATGGGTGTGGTTAACTTGATGTTTTGGAATCCTTGTAATGAATACCATACTATAAATGGTTTGTTTCTCAAATACATGGGCACTCTTACTAGTCATTTCACTAAACATGTGGTAGTCAATGGTATTGAAATCAATGGTATTTTCAAAAAATATCTTTTAAAAAAATAGTCAAACTATTTTGGAACGACAATGTCTGCTCAAGTTTCACAACTCACTAACCATCATGAAATAGGTTCTATTTCACATTTGTGGAAAATATTACATCCAAGTAGTATCTTACAACATACTATGAGTGAATATTTTTATTTATATGAATTATGTCAAACAATGATTTTAGGATTTGTGGAAGATGAAAGGGTATTTAGTGCATTATCATATGTAAAATCTAAAGTTCAAAATAGGTTGGACAAAAATTTGGAAAATTGTTTGAGTATAAGTGTCAACTTATGAGGTGGAGAAATTTTCTTATGAAAGAGCTTTGACATATTGGAAATCTCAAGAAGAGAGAAGAGGTATCATGAATACTCAAGATGATGAGGATAATGGTAACATTGATCAAATGTGATGATAGAAATTTTGGGTTTGAGTACAAAAGATTTTGTATAATCTATTTATTTTTTTTGGTAATTTGGTGGTTCTATTAAGCGGGTTTTGACTGGGTCCCAATCCCAGATGTACATAAAACCTTGATTGATAGAGAGACATTACTATTGGACAATCCCATACCGGGGAGGATAGACAAAAATGCAACTAAACATTCCCACACAGGGGAGGATAGATTCAAAATTCCCACGCAGGGGATGGTAGTACTATTACCAAAGCAAAAGTGCCCATGCAGGGGTGAAAGACCGCAGAAACTAAAATTTGACAACCAACATAACCAGAACCCCATAGGGGTTGTCTTAGAAATAGAACAAAAATAGACAAAGAAAGGAAGAACCCTAAAAAACCTGAAAGGCCACAAAACCCCTAGAAGTCGATTCCTGGACGCAAAAGCTAGCCTAGAGGGGCTCGGATTTTGAGGAATCCTCCTTGGTGTTGGTTGCACTCTATTGGAGGTACTATTTCATGGCTGAACTGGCACTCTCAAAGGCGGCAATGAAGCTTTTGAGAAACATTCTAGAAATTTTGCTGGAAATCGTAGAGTCGAGAATTGAATTTCCATTGTTGTCCTCGGAGATGTGGATAGGGGAATTCTAGCTCGATTTTGCCTTAACCTTATTTACTCTGGAAGACCTTCTGACCTGGGTGGAGTTCTCCTCAGCTTTGACTTTGCGCTTAGCTAATGTCGGTTTGTTACCGCTCATCGCAAGAGGTTTGGAGGGAGTGGCAGCAGATGGAGTCCCCTTTTTGGAAGTAGGAGTGTGAAATTCAGGGGCTTCCTCACTTACCAGAGGTTCACTGGATAGGGAATGGGTAGGGCTGTGAGTGGGGGAGGGGTGGGGGGTTAGATTGGATGGGGTTGGCCAAAATGGGTGGTGGGGTGGAGGTGGCTACATGGTGGAAAAGGACTGCAAACAACCCCTGATGAGTGGGAGCCGAGTGTTTCTTGTGAGCGCTGAGCATAGAGAGATGAATGGACCGATGGAGGAAGGTAGGGATGTTCATAGGCCTATATCCCCGAAGGTGGTTAACCAAAGCAAGATGAAATCTTGAGAGTGGTTTGGAAGGGTCATCGTAGGACAAATACTGGAGCAAAGGGATAGTAACGATGGGCCACGGGGAGGGGAGGGATTCACGATCTAGGGAAACTCCTATCCACTTGAATTCTTGGTAATTTGGGAAGCCTTCAAGCTCCTGGTCCCAGTTGTGTTTGTCACGCTGGACCAGGCACCCCGAGAGAGGAAGGCCAGACACCTCGGTGATCAGATCAGGAGTAACTTTGAAATGGATGTGCCTAACTGTAACATGGCCGTTCGACCAGGTTCTCACAAAGTCAGCCATGATGTCGGCCTCAACACCCTTGAATTTTGATAGAAAATGGATAAGGCCACAACCTTGCAGAAAGGAGGTCGATAGGGCATCAAGTTGCAGACTGCTCGACTCAAGGAAGGCCATGGTGTCAGTAATAGAGGGCCGATGGAAGGCAATGGGGGAGCTAGGGTAGTGGCTAGGGTGGTAGAGATGAAGTACGTAGATATGCATGGTGACTCACCTCGGTCTTAAATAGGCATTAGATAAGCCATCGGTCATGCCGTTAGTCATGGGATGATAACAGGTGGGAAGGCGGTGGAAAGGGGAAGGTGACTGGGGATTGGTGAGGGTCCATGAACCAATATCCACATGGGTGGAGTTGAAATGCCAAAGGGACTCGGTGATAGTTAAGCTCGATGAAATATTAGGTAGAGAGGCAATGGAGCACTCATAGTCGAGACTGCACCAAGAGCTTTGGAAATCGATGAAGTTTGAAATGAGCATCCGAGATCGAGCATCATCATCAGAGGGGCTAGGTGGGTGGCCAATCATTTGATGGAGATGGGGCACACAACATGGAGATAACACCCGAGGAACAACACACCATGAGACCTACAAAACCTTAATTAGATAAATCATGGATTAGGGTGGAAAAAATTAGAGGCACCTGGCCTACCTTGGCCAATCCACGACTGCTATGTGGATGACACTTGGTGGTAATGAGCTGCGCCAAATGGATATAGTTGGTTGGGTGGTGCCCAAGTTGGTGAGACCATCAGCAAGCCTATTGGCTTCGTGGTACACGTGGGTAGCTACAACCTACTTTTGCTGACCAATGAGGTTTCTGGTTTCCTGGATCAAGGATCGGATGTTCCACGATGGGATTTTGTCATTGTTGATGTATCCGATGATGTTGAGGGAATCCCCTTCAACTTGGAGGTTAATTCTGCAATCCCTGATGAGATGCATGTTGCGCCATAACACCCATGCTTCAGCCACATTGTTGGTCTGGTGATCCAAGTTCTCAGAGAAGGCTATGACAACTTTACCTTTATGGTTCTTGATAACCCTACCCACACCTGCTAAACCTGGGTTCCCTTTGGATGCGCCATCGAAGTTGAGCTTCAGCCAACCTTCCAGGGGAGGTCTCCAATGAGCCTTCTTTCTGGGATGGGGTATGGGAGGGGACAAATTGGAAGGGATGGGGATGTTCAAGGACCAGAGAATCTCAGCTTCAAAGCTGCAAATAGGTAGACTTGAGCATGGGAGAAGTTGGGAATTTTTAGTAGCGTAAGTGATAGCTTTGGAAGTTGTGGACATAGGGTCATTCGATAATGTGGAAAAAATTTTGTGGTTCCTCTCTAGCTAGATTTTCCATAGGAAATGGTGGAGGCAGACCTTCCACAGGAAAGAGACTCTAGGATTTTTGAATGGGATAGGCCATTGAACAAAAAGGTCTAGAAGGGATTCGGGAGGGGCCCACTGAATCTGAAAAGTAGTTAGCAAGTGGCTCAAACCTTCTTTAGTAAAATCATAGTCCACAAAAAGGTGGTTGACCGATTCCCAATTGGAAAGGCATAGGTGACATCTATTCGGGATAGGGATGCCTCTTTTCATGAGATTATCGATAGTGAGGGCTTTGTTTTGGATGGCAACCCAAGAGAAGAAACCTATCTTGGGAATGAGATGCTTGACCCACACCAATCTGAAGGGAATAGGGAAAACCTAGGAGCTGAGCAGGAAAGAGTAGGCTGACCTGATGGAGAAATCCCCACTATCATTTCCTTTCCATACGGGGTAGTCCGGGGTGGCTATGGTTGGGATGATAGTGGTTCTGAGTAAACGGGATAAGAAATTCCCAACTCTGAGAACTTGGCCACTTTCATTGGTAGTGGGAATGGTTTTCCATTTGTATTGGTTGTCAATGTAGTCCACCACTTTGCTGCCCCATCTTCTTTCACAGATAGGTCTGAGAATGGAGACCTCAGGGATTTCTGCAAGAGGTTTATCTCTCAACCAAATATCATCCCAAAAGCTGATTTTTGAACCACTACCTAGCTGCCATCGAGTGCCTTTGACAATGAGGGATCTAGCCTGAATCACAACCCACCAGAAAGTAGATCCATTAGTGGGGACGTTGTCCTCTAACAGGGACATGCGTTGGAGGTATTTGGCTTGAACGATGGAAACCCACTCTGCTTTGTAGTTGATGAAGATTTTCCATGCCTGCTTGGCAAGGAGGGTGAGATTCATGTTGGCTGATCTTCTTAGGCTGAGGCCTCCTTGGGATTTAGGTTGGCAAACTTTGTCCCAGCTGACTAAGTGAAATTTCTTCTTTTCCTCTGGCCTTGACCATAAAAATCTTTTGAATCTGCTCAATCTTGGAGTGCACAGAAGCAGGAGCTTTGAACATCGACATGAAATAGACAGGGATGCTCTGGAGAATGGCCATAGTGAGGGTTGTTTTGGCTACCTGAGATAGAAGAGAACCCTTCCACCCTACGAGTTTGCATCTGATCCTTTCGATGACATTGTCCCACATGGATTCTTTCAAGATTTTGGTGAATAGGGGAAGACCCAAGTAAGAGGTGGGCAGATCAGCAATGTTGCATTGAAGGATACGAGCAATTTTGCGTTGTCTACTGCCAGGGGTGTTGAGGAAATAGCACTTGCTTTTTAGGTAGTTGATTTCCTGCCCAGCTTGCTAAAGCATATGTATCAAGGGTGGACTTGATAGACTTAGCTTGAAGGACAGAGGCTAGGGTAGCAATGATAGTATCATCTACAAACTGTTGATGGGACAGGGGAGGGGAATTAGAAGAAGCTTTGATCCTAGAGACAATTCCTGAAACACAAGCAGCTTTGAAGGCTCTCCCTAGGGATTCAACAAGAATGATGAAGAGGAAGGGGGATAGGGGATCTCCCTATCTCAGGCCTCTAGAGCTAGGGAAATAACCTATAGTAGATCCATTAACTAACATCGAGAACCATGGGGAGGTAATACAACCTTTGATGAGGTCGATCCATTCCTTGTGGAACCCAAACCTGGAGAGGACTTTTAGAAGGAAATCCCTGTTAACCCTGTCAAAATATTTGTTGATGTCCAACTTCAAGAACATGGCCACATTTTTGTTGCACAAGGTTGAGTGGAGCATTTCATGAAGAGAGATGATGTTGTCGGTGATGGATCTACCTTCCACTGAACTTCCTTGACAGGGATCTATGATCGTGGGAAGGATCTTCTTAAGCCTTAATGCCAAATATTTGGTTAGAATCTTGTAGATGATGTTGCATAAGCTGATTGGCCTGAAGTCCATCATGGATTTGCATTGAGGGGTTTTGGGAACCAAGGCAATGAAAGTGGAGTTCGTCCCTCTAGGAATGATCTTGGTTTGTTGGAGTTCCATGATGGCATTGCAGATATCTTCCTCCAGGATATCCCAGAAAGTTTGATAGAAATGGGGTGGGAACCCATCTGGCCCGGGGGCTTTGTCAGCTTGCATGGAGAACAGAGTGAGCTTGATTTATTTTTTGTTGAGGGGTTGGATAAGGGAGGAGTTCATCTCAGGAGTAACCAGAGGGGGAATGTGCTGCAGGAGGGCCTCCTGGGCTTCAAGATGTTCAGGGGGAATGGTTCCCATCATGTTGCTGAAGTAGGATGAGGCTTCATCTCTAATTTTGAAGATATCTCGTGAGATTGTGCCATCAGATAGAGTGAGCTCTTTGATCTTGTTGGTGCTTCAATTTCGTAGAGTAGAGGCATGAAAGAACTTCATGTTGGCATCACCATATTTTAGCCATAGGGCATGGGATTTTTGATGCCAGTAGGTCTCTTCTTTGGCTAGGACGTTGTGGTATTCTGACAGGAGTTGCCACTCCTCTTCCCTCAACTGAGGGGTCCATTGGTCATGCTGAATTTGTTGCTCTAAGGTTTTGAGCTTACCCAAAATCTGCTCTTTGTTCTCAAAAATGTTCCCGAACACTTCCTTGTTCCAAATTTTGAGGTTCTCCTTGATTGCCTTCAGTTTTTGGGACACTCAAGAAATAGCAGACCCAGGGAAAGGGAGCCCCCACCACTCAGAGATCCTCTTCCTGAGGTCAGCATGCTGGATCCACATGTTCTCGAATCTGAAAGGAGTTTTGAAAGATGGGGCTCTGTTAGATTCCAGAAGAAGGGGGCAATGGTCAGAGCCGATTCTGGGAAGAGAGATGAGAGAGGTGTCTCCAAATATGGGAATAGCCTATTGGGATAGGAAAAATCTATCCAGCTTGACCTGAATATGCTTGGGACCCACTCTTTTGTTGCTCCATGTGAACTGGAAGCCTTTAATCTGAATGTCCATGAGTTCATTCTCCGTGACAAAGTTTTGGAAATCTTGGATGCTTTTGGAAGGAGTAGAGATGCCACCCTTCTTATCCGAGGGATAGAGGGGGGAATTGAAATCACCTACCAACATCCAGGGGAGGGTGGAGAAGGCATCCTTCATATGATACAGGGATCTCCAGAGTGCGCATATTTCAAGAGGATTATTTGGGGTGTAAATGTTGGATAAGACCCAGGTGAACTGATTTTCCTTGCAATAGAAAACCAAGTTCAGCATTCTATCAGAAGAAGATATGACCCTGCCCTCAACTTTATCTGGGTCCCAGAGACACAGGAGGCCTCCAGATGATCCTTCGATAGGGGAGGAGGCCCATTGGCAATTCTTCCATACTGACTGAGAGATGTTATTGGTTCTAGAAGCATCGGTTTTTGTTTCTTGCAAAATGAGAATGGTAGGTTTGAAGTCCTTCCTGATGGTTTGAGCTAATCTCTATTTGCTCATGCTGTTGAGACCTCTGATATTCCAAGAGAGGATCTTCATCTAGAAACTTTGGTGGGTTTCTTGCCTCCCTTACCCGACAGGGGGGAGGTTTGGGATTTTTGGATTCATCCTTAGACTGGTTGAAAAGTTCTGGGAATAAGGTTGATTGCACACCATTGGTGACTTGGTTTTTAGTGTCCTTTTTTATTTGCTCGAAAGTGGTAGGTCTACCTCTTTTCTTTTTGCTTCCTGTGTCAACAGGGCCTTTTTTGCTTCTAGTGATGATGGGACTGAGGTCCGCTCTAGGGTGGGTGGGACTAGCAGCTTCCTTCAGGGATTCAGCAATGGATTTGGATGGGGACAAGGATTCATCCAGGGAGGGAAAGGGGGGATCAACCCCTCCAAGGGAAGGGTTTGTAGTCAGGGGTTCATATGAGGGTCTGGTTGGGGATGGGGGCATGATCGGGGGGAAAGGATGGTCTGGATCTGGAGGGGGAGGGGTGAGGGTGAGAGGGGGGTGGGGGGAGATGGGCAGATTCGAGGAAAAGGACTTCATCATTGGAGATAGATAAAGGTCCGAACCTATTAGGAAAAGCAAACATGGAGCATACCTAGTCTGAGTCTGCAGAAGGATGATTGAGGAGCGGCTCCTGGATGGCCATTTGCTTCCCTTTGAATTCTTTCTCTCGCCTGTTGTCGATAGAGATGTAGCCCAAAAATTCTCGCACTCCTTTCCTCAAGGCTGATGGATCTGTGCCTCAGAGGGGAATGGGAGAATGGATGGTCTACACCTCAAAAGAGAGGTACTTAATCGTACCTTCTAAATGGTGATTTTTTGATGAATTGTTTAGGGTTCACCAGGAAACTCTTGCTATGGCGGTTTCCATGCCTAGGTGAGGTAGTGTTTTGATTTGATTGTTTTGTCTCACATACAACCTAGGTTTGGCCAGAATGCAGTTTTTACCTAACTAGATGCAATTTTATATTCAATGAAGACAAGGGCAAACAAATTTTAATCTAAGAAAGCTTTGCAAATACAAATAAGAATGCAATGATGCAAAGATGAATGTTTTGGGTTTTTTGTAAGTTTTTCTATAATTTTTAAATTCAAGTTATCCAATGCGATTAAAGCCTATGTTTTTTGGGTTTCTTTTCTTTTTCAATGCAAAGAGTGTGTAAAATAAAGAAGATTGTAGATTTTTGATGCGAAAAATAGAGAATTTGGGTTTTATACCCTACCTGGATCTACAATTTGAAGTCTGAATAAATTTGGATCTGGACTACGAATTCACATCTTCGAATCGGTTTCGGTCATCTGGATTTGTCAAAACCTGCAACTTTCACAATGACACACTAAAAATTTTAATTAGGGATGGGGGATCTGCATAGGTCACAGTGAATCATGATCTACAACAGTCAGATCCCCTCGACTCTTTAATAACCATTGGAAAAATATGAAATCTAATAATCTGATGCAAAGCATAACAATTAAATACAACAAAGAGTAATAAAATGAGTGTAAATGCTTATAAGATTATGCAACATTAATATGACAAGATTAAGAATCATATTTTGCCCCCATATTTATTATTATTGTCATTGTTGTTATTACTTTATTATTATTATTATTTTTATAAATTACACATAAATAAACAACAAAGACTATAAAGGTGATGATTATAAATGAATTAAGTCTATATCCGGGTGCTAACAATGCAACGATTGATGAAGAAAATAAGAATAAATGGTTTAACAACAATACTTAATTTAAATTCAATTATTTGCCTCCATATTTAATTTTCTATAAATTTATAGATCTGGGCGAATTCGTAATAACTAGACATGCATATAGTTTTCTAGCATTTTAGAGGTCTAAACGTTATCAAAATGAGTCAAATCATATACCATTGGAAAGCTCTTTCCGAGCCCTATCCAATGGTATAATATCTAGGGAAAAAAAGGTGATTTACTTAGAGAAAATTCAACCCGAAGGTAATATTACGTTTTAAGAGAAATAAATAAAATATAAAATATGATTGTAAAATAAATAAGACGATGATTTTTAGGATAATTAAAAGAAAAAAAACTTGCTTACAATGGGGGTATCATGGGTTTTGACTATTGATAATTCAAAGCAATGAAAATGATCGACAATAGTCTTCAATCAACTTCAAGCATTCAACCTGCAAAAGAAAAGGGAAGAGAAAACTTGTTCTGGATATTCACCTGCAACAAAAAATTATTAATCCATAAGCATCTCTCAATTCAGCACTATCATTGCCCTTAATTTCTCCATTCCTCTCCCTTCTTCATTCATGCGATCTCTCTCTGCTTCTCTCCCTTCTCGATCTCTCTCTGCTTCTTTTCTTCCTCTGATCTCTCTCTGCTTCTTTTCTTCCTCTCTCTCTCTACTTCTTTTCTTCCTCTCGCTTGGGAGATGGAGCCCGTATATTTATCTCTTTCGTGAGATAACCAATCTGGTAATTTTGTTGAGCCGTTCTCATTAGATTAGCATTTTGTTGAGCCGTTCTCATTAGATTAGTAATTTTCTAATCTAAATTATTTTCTAGCCCAAATTAGGGCTTAGCTAATCAACGAGAAAGACTCCTTCCATTGAAATAGTCTTTGAGCAAAATTAAATAAATTTTATAAAGTTAGATGCGTGTTTTCCCATGATTTTCGTGATAGCTAGACATGTACATAATGTTTTTGTAGTTTGAGGGGTCAAATGGTGTCAAAATTGGACATATAATATACCGTTGGAAAGCTCTTTTTGAGCCCTATCCAATGGTATAAAATTTGAGAAGAATTGAGATGATTTGATAGGGTAAAAATTCTCTTGAATATGACCTTACTTTTCTAGGAGGAAAACTAAGGAAAATGAGTCAATTTTTCATGTCTACATTTTGCCCCCTCTTTGGCGTATTTATGAACAATAAATGCGTCAAAGAAAAGTGTAGACACTTGAGTAGAAATGATTATGATTGACATGGGAAAAAATGGAGTAGATGGTTTAGAATGAATAGTTCATGGGAAATTGATGTTTTAGAAAAATAATTACTAATTTACTTGACTAGGATGCCCCCTCGAGTTTTTACACCAAATTCTATGTTTGGTGGAAAACTCAAAATTTTTATATATATATTGATCTTCTTTGTTTTATGTGACTTTGTATGATTTATTGGATGATTTATTACATTTTCTTATGATGGTTGTGTTACATAATTTCTTGTAGTCATGCTTTGATTTTTGAACATTTTGATCATGCTTAACATAAAAGGAAAATGATTTTGTAAAGTGTGTTTTGAGAAAGATGTTTTTGTGTGATGATAGATTTGAGGGATTAGCAATGAACCTCGAAGGATGTTGTGTTGTTATATGACCATTGGTGGAGATCGATGCTCGCTAGGTCATGAAGCGGATCCTGTTATGAGGAAGTTTTGTATTGCTAATACCAAAATATTGTGTGCTTAAGAATAATCTTAAGGCTTTATGATGAGAAAGAAATGTTTGATGTTGTTTTGGGACAAGATGTTTGATAGATGTTGTGAAAATGTATTAATTTAAGCATGAAAATTTTGAAAGATGATTTGCGCTAAGCATAGAATTCCTAAGTGTGAAATTATATGAAATAATTACTTAGGAATTATACCATCATCATGAAAATCAAAATGAAATGCATGATGATATGAAATTATTTGTTCTTTTTAAAATGTAAAGTAATGTAAGATAAATCATTGTGTCACATGTTCCAAAAATATTATGTAATTTTTATGAAAATATATGGACTAATTTTGGGCATGAAAAATTAGAAAGATGACTTGCGCTAGGCATAAAATTCCTAAGTGTGAAATTTGAAGAGAAATAGTTACTTAGGAACTATACCATCATCATGAAAATCAAAATGAAATGCATGATGATTATGTTTGATTTTGCAATATTATTTGAGATAAATTATTGTGCTATGATGATAAAATAATTTGTAGGAACTAATGCAAAGGATTGAAATTAATTATCTAACAAAATTCCAAAGAAATATTTTAACTTATTTCAAAAACAAATTCAAATTTATCTAGAACCAATGTGTGATGTGTGAGTTCATTATCTATTTTGATTGTCATAATGATACAAAATCTCTCAAGGATCAAATGTGTGTGCTTTGTGAAGTTAATTTACCAATTTTGAGTAAGGTATTGATACAAGCAAACTTTTATGAACCAATGTGTGTGCAAGTGAAATGTTCATTAACCATGATTTTGTGCATGCATTGGTACTGAACTACTATGTAAATCAAATTACCAAAAGCTAGCTAATCCATAAGCGGACATTGGTCTATACAAAATAAGGTCACTAATGTGACAGACATATCACCATGTGAAAGGAATTACCCAATGTCAAGCAAGTTGGGCACAAATCACTTGTTATGGGGCTTACCTCATGGTTTTTGAATAATTGAGAAATTCCAGGGATTCAAGTTCAATACTCCCTTCTTTTCTTCAAATTTTTGGAATAGGGATTTCTTGTCCATTTTTGAACAAGGGGATTTTATTGCTTTGTAATGGAACATTTTTCTTGATTTTTCTCTTTTTTTTTTTTTCTTTTTCTTTCTTTTTTTATTTTTCTTTTCTTTTTTGGGATACTTGCTCAGATTAGATGTAGAGCAAGGGATTTTATTCGGGTAGGGAGGAGCTTGTCCTTTTGCCAATTTCTCAGTATTCTAGACCATGCACATGATAGGATAGCAAGGGAAACTTTTCACTTAAGGTATTAAGACTTACTATGTAGTATCACTTTTCGAATTTGCAACAAATCATTTTAAGATGTAAAAGTGTGTTCTTGGTTCAAGAAGTAGCAAGATCATTCTCAAAACTCAAAATTATTTAATGAAGTAATAGTGCTTTTTGGTACAAGAGAGATTTATAATCAAAGTAACAAAATCAAAATCATTTTAAAGTTGTGAAATTTAGTGCATGGTTCAAGATAACTTTTGAATTTATCTAAAATAAAGTAAAATATAACTCAAAATTTTTGAAAGATAACAACAAATAACAATGCAATAATTTTGAAATATTTTTAGAAATTTTGATACTTTTTTATTTTTTGGTTGTTTTTGATGTTTTAATGATGGAATTGGTGATCTATATACACTATACAAGGTGATTTTGATTATAGCATGTCTAAGGTGGCTTCAAAATCAAAGGAGGTTTTGAAGAACAATTTGGTTGTGATGTAGGTGATTGAAGTTGATTTGTTGATAGTTGAGATTGTTGTGATGAAGGATGATAAGTAGATGTAGATGAAGAAAAGTGATGGACAAGAAGATGATGATGATAAAGAGGAAAATAATAGAGAACTTGATGTGATAATAATAATGAAAGAGAGAATGAAGGATAAAAGGTGACAAACAAAAGGTGGCAATGATGATAAAGAGGAAAAGAGTAGAGAACTTGTTGTAGTGATGATAAAGAAAGAGATAATAAAGAACAAATATTCCTTATGAATAGGAGAGGTTTGTAAAAGTTCCAAAAGAGATATCTTATTTGGATGATTGTCCCATTGTTGTTGAATGTTGAAGGAGACTTTAGGTTGAGACTTCAACACTAAATATGGGTTTTCTATGCTTGTATCCTCTTTTGGATTATTCTTCAAAACTAAGAGAGGTCTTGAAGGTTGGTTGGATGAAGAATTTATTTCTTGTTTATCAAATTGAGTTGATTGAGCTTGAGGTTGCTCACTTGTAGTTTTTATCACATTATTAGTGATATCATTGTGATGGGACACATTAGGATGTAATATTTGATTGGTTTCCTATTGTTGATGCTTGATTAGTTCTCTTAGGATTTTATCAATAATTGGTTCATTATCTCTTTCTTCTTGATTGTGAATAGAATGATGATGAATAGATTGTGAAGTATGATGTGATTGCATGGTAGGATTGGAAGAAGAAATATTTCCTTGTTGAGATGAATGTGTTGTGTTGAAAGAAGAAGGTTGGAATAGTTGTGATTGCAATGATGATAAAGAAGAATTACATGGGGATTGAATAGCTTTAAATGAATGTGGAGTGGGAATAATACCACTATTATGAAGAGGTTGAGGTGAATAAATATTTTGTAGAGAAGAATATGGTGGTGATTTTTTATTCATTATTTGAGTTTGAATTTGAGAATTTTGATTTTGAGTTTGTTGTTTAGTGATGGTTCCAATAGTACCCACAATATTATTATTATGCAAATAACTAAAATGTGGCCTAGCATTTACTACTTGTTCATTTGAAAGCACTTGTTGATATGATGGTCGAGTAGTCACTCTTCTAGGGAATGGTTCTTCAGGCACCATTAAATCTGTGATGGGAAGAATTGGATATGATTCATCTTCAAAACTATTTGAATTATTTGAGGTAATGTCAACCTCACTCTCTGTTTCACTTTCTTCATCACTTTCTAAATATGTAATTTGACAACTTCTTAGAGGTCTAATAGTAACTTGAGATTCAGTAGTTACACATGGTTTTTGCAAATCTTGATGAGGTAGAAAGCTGCTAATAGTTCCCACATATCGAGTTGGATGAGGAACATTATGATGTTCTACTTGATTTACAACTTCTTTACCATGCTTTGGTAAAGGGTGTTGAAAAATATCCAAATTTTGATTTGCATTTTGATTTTGAGGTTTCTGTGTATTATTTTGAGCATTTCTTGGAGGGAAATTTTCTACTTCCATTTTTCCATTATCAATTAAATCTTGTATCATGTGTTTCAATATTTTACATGAGTTTGTTGAATGACCATCAACTCTATGGAAGTTACAATGTAAATCAACTCTAAATCCAGCTATAGTTGTATCAGGTTGTCTTATTTCAGGCAACCGTATCAAGCCTTGTTCCAATAGTTGAGGTAAAATCATAGTTAATGGTTGATTTAATCTTGTAAATTCTCTTGGTGGTTTATCAGGAACCTTTAATACAAATTTCTTCACAACTTCAGCAAGATTAACATTTGAGTTGTTTCTACTATCAGTAACTCCATCACCCACTACTTGTTTATTCTTATATTGATTCTTAGAAGTTTTGTCTTCATCCTTCTTCTTAAATTGACCTCTTCTAATAAGGGCATCTTCTACCCTCCTTGCTAAATCAATGGCTTGATCAAAGGATGTTATTGTAGCAGTAGAAAGTTCATAAGATAGTTGTTCTTGCAAATTACCTATGAATATGTCCAACATTTCATGATGAGGTAATGCAAAGTGTAATTTTCCTAAAAGTTGTCTCCACTTAGTCAAGAATTCAGCAAAAACTTTCATCTTTTCCTTGTTTCAAGTTGTATAAATCTTTAATAGTCACATGCCTCTCTATGTAGGCACTAAATTGATGGACAAACATTTCCGCTGTCTCCTCAAAATTCCTTAGAGAATTAGTGGGTAACTGATAATACCACTCTAGAGCCATGCCTCCCAGACTTTTAGGGAACATCTTTAGTAACAACAAATCATCATGAGAAACATCATGACATGTTGTCCTAAACATGCGAAGATGCTCAATAGGATCTTCAGTTCCTTTATATATCGGGAGGACAGGCATAGGGAAATGCTTAGGGTAAGGTTGAGCTACCACAATAGGATCTAAAGGTTGACTACACATCTCTCGATAACTATATGAGGGATGGTAGGGATCTATCTGGTCTAGACGAGAAGCTAATTATTTAACCATGGCTTCAAGTCCCTGTTGTTGTCCACCAAATTGATTTTGTTGCACCATATTATTGTGTCTTTGATAAGTTGATGTTGTTGTGTAAGGATTTCCAACTGAAACACTATTGTGTAAAGTCTTTGTGGGAATATTATTATGGAGTTGATATGAAATCTTGTTTTGTTGGATTTTCTGTTGATGATTGGTATTTTGCACTTGTTTAGCTTTTTGTTGATTTGACATTTGTTGATTAAGAGCTTGAGTGAACATGGATGTGAATGGTTGTTTTTGTTGTTTAGGATTTACTTTGGTGTTATTAGCAACCATCTTAGATGATTGTGCCATTGGTTTTTGAACATTTTGATTTAAAGGTATCATGTTTTGATTAGATGGTCCTGCTTGATCATTATCTTGGTCTGTTGAGTTCATGTATGATAATGGATTTGTATGTATCCAAAATGCAGCTGCTAAGGCTGATTCCATATCACCTTCTCCTGAATTATCAATTTGTACTGCTTGATTAAACTCTTCTATGTGGTTTTTTATAAATTGGGTAAATTTTCTAAGAGACTCAAATTTAACATTTCCTTTTTCATCTAATGTAGGTTCATCAGGATCTTCTATTTCATCTTCATTATTATTCTCTTCACCTTGTTCTGAAATTCTATCATCTTCTATTTGAACTCTATCATCATAATTTTCTTGATCTTGTTCTTCCATGTAATCAGATTCTAATTGCTTACCACTTCTCAAAATTCTAGGCATTTTGTTTTAACATCTATGCTTATAGCTATGTTGAAATTTAATATCTATGGAATGAAAATGTGCAAATTTAAATTAATGATCTTTTGGTTTTTGTTTTGTTTTTATGTTTTGTAATTTTTATGTTTTTTTATGTTTTATAAATCAGAAAGATGCCTAATGTTTTTCACGTCGGGTTCACCAAAGAATGTAGCCCAAAAATTCTCGCACTCCTTTCCTCAAGGTTGATGGATCCGTGCCTTAGAGGGGAATGGGAGAATGGATGGTCTACACCTCAAAAGAGAGGTACTTAATCGTACCTTCTAAATGGTGATTTTTTGATGAATTGGTTTAGGGTTCACCAGGAAACATTTGCTATGGTGGTTTCCATGCCTAGGTGAGGTAGTGTTTTGATTTGATTGTTTTGTCTCACATACAACCTAGGTTTGGCTAGAATGCAATTTTTACCTAACTAGATGCAATTTTATATTCAATGAAGACAAGGGCAAACAAATTTTAATCTAAGAAAGCTTTGCAAATACAAATAAGAATGCAATGATGCAAAGATGAATGTTTTGGATTTTTTGTAAGTTTTTCTATAATTTTTAAATTCAAGTTATCCAATGTGATTAAAGCCTATGTTTTTTGGGTTTCTTTTCTTTTTCAATGCAAAGAGTGTGTAAAATAAAGAATATTGTAGATTTTTTATGCAAAAAATAGAGAATTTGGGTTTTATACCCTACCTGGATCTACAATTTGAAGTCTGAATAAATTTGGATCTGGACTACGAATTCACATCTTCGAATCGGTTTCGGTCATCTGGATTTGTCAAAACCTACAACTTTCACAATGACACACTAAAAATTTTAATTAGGGATGGGGGATCTGCATAGGTCACAGTGAATCATGATCTGCAATAGTCAGATCCCCTCGGCTCTTTAATAACCATTGGAAAAATATGAAATCTAATAATCTGATGCAAAGCATAACAATTAAATACAACAAAGAGTAATAAAATGAGTGTAAATGCTTATAAGATTATGCAACATTAATATGACAAGATTAAGAATCATATTTTGCCCCCATATTTATTATTATTGTCATTGTTGTTATTACTTTTTTTATTATTATTATTTTTATAAATTACACATAAATAAACAACAAAGACTATAAAGGTGATGATTATAAATGAATTAAGTCTATATCCGGGTGCTAACAATGCAACGATTGATGAAGAAAATAAGAATAAATGGTTTAACAACAATACTTAATTTAAATTCAATTATTTGCCTCCATATTTAATTTTCTATAAATTTATAGATCTAGGCAAATTCGTAATAACTAGACATGCATATAGTTTTCTAGCATTTTAGAGGTCTAAACGTTATCAAAATGAGTCAAATCATATACCATTGGAAAGCTCTTTCCGAGCCCTATCCAATGGTATAAGATTTAGGGAAAAAAATGTGATTTACTTAGAGAAAATTCAACCCAAAGGTGATATTACGTTTTAAGAGAAATAAATAAAATATAAAATATGATTGTAAAATAAATAAGATGATGATTTTCAGGATAATTAAAAGAAAAAAACTTGCTTACAATGGGGGTATCATGGGTTTTGATTGTTGATAATTCAAAGCAATGAAAATGATCGACAACATTCTTCAATCAGCTTCAAGCATTCAACCTACAAAAGAAAAGGGAAGAGAAAACTTGTTCTGGATATTCACCTACAATAGAAAATTATTAATCCATAAGCATCTCTCAATTCAGCACTATCATTGCCCTTAATTTCTCCATTCCTCTCCCTTCTTCATTCATGCGATCTCTCTCTACTTCTCTCCCTTCTCGATCTCTCTCTGCTTATTTTCTTCCTCGATCTCTCTTTGCTTCTTTTCTTCCTTCTCAATATCTCTCTACTTATTTTCTTCCTCTCGCTTGGGAGATGGATCCCATATATTTATCTCTTTCGTGAGATAACCAATCTGTAATTTTGTTGCGTCGTTCTCATTATATTAGCATTTTGTTGAGCCATTCTCATTAGATTAGTAATTTTTTAATCTAAATTATTTGCTAGCCCAAATTAGGGCTAGCTAATCAACGAGAAAGACTCCTACCATTGAAATAGTCTTTGAGAAAAATTAAATAAATTTTATAAAGTTAGATGCATGTTTTCCCGTGATTTCCATGATAGCTAGACATGTACATAATGTTTTTGCAGTTTGAGGGGTCAAATGGTGTCGAAATTGGACATATAATATACCGTTGGAAAGCTCTTTTTGAGCCCTATCCAATGGTATAAAATTTGAGAAGAAATGAGATGATTTGATAGGGTAAAAATTCTCTTGAAGATGACCTTAGTTTTCTAGGAGGAAAACTAAGGAAAATGAGTCAATTTTTCATGTCTACAAGGGGATTTGGGTCTTTCATTGTGTATTCCCATTTGGGTGTTGTATTTTCAAGGGGGAGGGGAAGCTTGGAGTTTGGTGCCTCTTTTTAGGGTTTGAGAGATGGGCATTAGGACTTGAAATGTCCTTGAGATTAGCATTCGATGAAAAATTCTAGCTTGTTCTCGTACTCTATTACCTAGCACCACTTGAAGGCTCCATATACAAGGTTTAAGTGAGTGTGAAGATGGGAGGCCAGGTTGGCATTGATATATATTTTTGCATGAGCCATGCAGGTTCTAGCCTTCGTTGTAGGATCAATGACAACAAGATCCCCAATATATTTTCCAATCTCACGAAGGATATCTTCATGAAAAAACTAGATGGGAAGATTTGGGAGGCAAACCCAGATGGGTGCAAAGTTGATATCTTGAGTTTGAGGGTTAAAATATTCCCCCAATTTTCTAAGGAATAAGATTTTCTTGCCATAAAACCATGGCTCTCCTATGAGGATGTAGGCATAGTCATTCTAGTTGTTTAGTTGGATAAAAAAAACCCTTTGGATAGGGAACCCAACTAAAAGCTTCCTGATGTTCACCATTTATACCCAACCTTTATGGACTCCATATTGGGTCTACCTCCTAAAAATTTCCCCATAAGGTAAAAGGATTCAATAGATAGTTTTGTTGCCATTAGAGATTTTGGGATAACCATATTTTCACCTGAGGTGATCAGTAGGGGATGGGTTTCAGTCCCAAAGGAGCTAGGATTTGAAATACCTGTAACCTTCTCAAGGTATGATTAAGGAACCCCATTCTGTGGATGAGGGTTGCTGATCATGAGGGAGGAAAAAAAACCCTTGTAGTTTCCCATGGTTGGTCACAGCTCAAGCTTCCCATCCCACTAGGATCAGGGTCAGTGCCCTTAGGATTGTCCATCTTGGTAGCTTCATTCGAGGGGGGAATTTCCCCTTGTTTTAGATCACAATCCCTTGTGAGGGCCTGGTAAATCCTGTATGTTGTCGCTAGAGCTATCGAGGCCGCTGTTGCTATCACCATATTCATGGATAGCCTTATTTATCACAATCTAAAAAATTTTGTTCCAACTTCCAACATTATAATGAAAGGATGCTTTCATTTGATTTGATTTGCTTTCAATAGAATATTGAGATTTGATTATAATTTGAGACATGTATTTTTGATATCATTAATCATATAATATGAGATTAGACGTGCTATTGGATATTATCTATATCATAGCCCTATGATTTTATTATGTATATTTAGATAAAATTGGATTATTTGATTACAGCTATGTTGATTATGGAACACTGGATTATTTTTTATATCATAGATGTGTTATTGGATATTTTGTATATCATGTCATTTAAGCCTTATTATTGGATTATTAGTATATGATATTCAAATTATTTAATAAATTTGTATTGTATAAACCATTTATGGCAAAGTAAATATCTGTGCTGCATTTTAGTTATTTCAAATTATTTCATAAAACATAAAATAATATTTTATTGCATCCACATAATTCAAAATTATTTATTGCATCCACACAACTAATCAAAACATCACAATATTTAAAGAAAAATTTCAAAAAGATAATATATGTTTTTTGGAAATTGTCTCATCTATTAATTTCAAAAATATACCATTCTTTTACAATTTACAAAAAAGCTATGCAACATGTTTGGTTTCTTCTCAATAAAAAACATCAGTCTTCTATTTTTATTTTTGCATGGTACCTGAATTTTTAGCTACATCTTGCTCAATATCCTTTGCTTCCAATGCATCAACCCTTACTAGAATTTCAACTGTTGTGTTTATCCCTGATAGCAACAAACCCTCTTCCTTCATTGGATCTTCTCTAAGGGTGCATTAAGTTATTTCTCATTTTATTTTAATACAACCTCCACATCTAGGCCCTTATCTTTGATAAACTTCTTTAGCCAATTTTTTTCTCTAATAGTGTATTGTAATATTTTCTTCACTTCAATAGCATTAGTCACATTAATTTTTGCAATATTAATCAACATTTTCATGGCACTGACTTGTTGCTTTAAGTGTTGAAAATTAGATTGCAAAATAGAAGAGAAAAAGGTTAATATTTATAAACAAAATATATTTAAGAAAAAAATGATTTTCAGTAATATATAAAACTTACATCAACGATAAGTCTTGCAATTTTTGCAACTGCTATTTTTTTCTTATTTAGTGCCCATTCATTGAAATATGCCTGGGCCTCGGTATTGAGGTTTTCTAATTGATTTAGCATAATATCTAGAACTTCATAACTATATGTAGACTTAGCCTGCATGATTCCAAATTTAGCTTTATGTAACAAAGCATCAAGCTTTTATGGCTCATTATCCACCTTTAAAAACAACTCATTTCTATTTGAAAAATTCTTGTATAGGGTATTTATTGCTTTTATTAAGACCTTGGCCCAATATTTTCAATATTTTAATCTATAAATATCTACAAGTAGACTATTATTAACTGTAGATTTACATCTATTGGCTAATAAAACTATTTTTTAACTTTATCATCATTGTTTAGATGATGATGGGTGACAAATTGCTAGGGGGGAAGCGAAAACTTTGGTAGCATTTGCCTCAACATTCTCTTCTACTTCATGATGGCTCTGTGGATCCTGAAGCACATAAATTGCATTGAATGAGAATTTTTTAGGATTCATATTCTGATAAAGAAAATCATCATCAAGATTTCCAAAGGGTATTTGAGATGCACTCTGCACATTTGAGAAATTTCTAAGGGAAAAAGTAACGAACACTAAAACATTAGACTGAGACATGGTGTGTGTATGGAAAAGACTTTTTCTTCTTGGAGGCAGTGGTACGAGGAACTATTTCCCGTGCATGCGATATTTATTGGTTCCTCACTAGTGGTACCTACTATGGATGGACTTGCTATGGCACTTGATATCAGTGCATTTGTAGGTGTGCAAAAGGTGGAGGCATATTTTTTTAGGCTTTTGAATGTAACCGATGTATATGCAAAATTTCACATGAAAATATAAATTAAAACTAGTGTAAAAAAAAATGCCATAAAAAGAGATTAATTTTAACCAAACATACCAGACTTAGACTCTACACTCATTGGTGATGTAACCATTTGCCCTTGATCTAAAAACATTTAAAATATTTCCTCAAACTAAATATAATTTTAAATCATTGAAATACATCATTTAAAATAGTACTTTTGAATAATAAGGTAACCTTGTGAGCTAGAGGTTACTTCTTCAACATTGACTGTAACATGTCCAAAAGTAACATGAGCCATTTGTGTATGCTAATCACCAAGAGGCCTCACACATTTCATTAATCTTGAGGTAGTTAGTGGTGATGATTATGACTGTGTGTTAGAATCGACAGATGTTTCTTGAATCCTAAAGGTGACATCCATTTTACTAGAAGATTGAGTTGCTTTTTTCTACTTAATAAAAATTAGAAAATAACAAGATTGATTGGAAAGAAAGAAAACTAAGATTATTTCAAAAAATAATTTTACCTGTATTTCATCCTCCATCATACCAATAGCCAAAAATATTGGGTGCAATGTAGTTGGAGGAGGGCTATTTTGAAAATTGAAATATGCCTCATTAAAAAGAGAAAAATAAAGTTGTTGGCTGTTACTGCATAAGAATATTGAGTTTTTTGGGAACTCAGAAGATTCTATTTAAGGTGGTTAGAAATGTGTGTGGACCAATCAAACATACTGCAAGTAATACATTGAATCAATAAGGACAATGTCCAAAATGATATTTCTGTAGGTTACCCCTGCAAAATAAGTCTTGCCTAGAAAAATTCAATGCAAGCATGAAAAAATTTATCTCCAACATTGGAATTGTTTAAACCCCTTTTCAACTTAGAAGAATTAACTAAAAAAAATGGAGAAAATTATTAGAAAACAAAAATTACAATAGGGAGAACATTATTAGAGAACAAAAACTACAATACATAAAAAATGAAGAAAATAAAAACTAAAATTTAAACATATACCTTTCAAATTGTTTGAATGGACATCGAATTTGGATGCTAGAAGTTATTTGTCATATTCGGTCAAGACGTATTGGTTGTTCACCAGGTGACCGTCCATAAATGGCAGCCCTATTAGTTGCTACACATCTGAGGGTTTCACAAAAAAATAATATCCTTGTTATCCACTTTGATCTGAATAGTGGACTCGTCATGGTTGTAGTAGCTAAATATTATTTGCATCAAGGAGACATCAATGTTCAATTGTGGCATCTTGATTACTTCTGCAACTCCAGAGGTGTAAAACCATTTTGAATCTCTTCCAAGAGTGTCAAAAATATTCTTAATATTGGGATAAAACTAGTTCTTGAATGACACTTTCGAATGTAGAGGAAAGGAAGAGCTAGCCATTTCTTTGCTGAAAACATTATGAAAACACTATGAAAATGCCCTAGAAAATGCTCTAAAAATTATTTGAAAACTATATAAAAATGCTCTGAAAAGGCTCTAAAAAGGCTTTGAAAACCATCTAAAAATGCTCTAAAATTATTGTGGAAAATGCTCTAAAAAGGCTCTAGAAAAAGCTCTAAAAATGCTTTGGAAAATGCTCTAGGAAAGGGAAAAAATGACCATGCATTTCTATTTATAGAAGTCTGCATGGCTAAAAGTCTATGGATGCATGACACGTGGTAGAGGAGAGGGCACATGGTAGATTCTTATTGATGATATTTGACAGTCACCATTTTTCAGTCACCATCTACCAATCACCATATGCAATTCACCATTTGCTAGTCACCATCTGTATGTCACCATCTACCAGTCACCTTTAGCCACTTGCCATATTCTAGACACCTTCCACCACTTGCCATCTGCTAGTCACCATCTACCAGTCACCATCTACCAGTTGTTTTCTTCTAGTCACCTCCTACCAGTCATCTTATGCTAGTCACCTTATGCCACTCACCTTCTACCACTCGCCTTATGCCAGTAGCCTTCTACCAGTTGCCTTATGCCACTAATATTTTGGTAGTCGTATTCTACCAATCACCTTATGCCACTCGACTTCTACCAATCACCTTATGCTAGTTACCTTCTACCACTCACCTTTTACCACTCACATTATGCCACTCATCTTCTATCAGATGCCTTCTACTACTCACCTTTTGTTAGTCACCTTATACCAGTCACCTTTTGCCACTCAACTTCTAGCACTCACCTTCTACAAATAGCCATTTAAATTTTTTTATAATTATTGTGCAAAATTTTAGAAAATTTGCTATGTTTTGATAAATTCTCTGCAAAATTTTGAAAAATTCTCCACCAAGTTTAGACATGATTTGCCTTGATTTGTAAAATTTTGATAAATATTTTTTCGGTATTACCTTTTATGCATAACCCTAGATACAAAGATGAAAGTTAACCAATATAGGATACTCGACTATAATTATGATAAAAAGCACAATCTAAGTGATAAATGTGTTATAAAAAGGTTATACCTACTAATGTTGGTTTGACACACCCAATGATAGCTCATATGATGAATAACATGAGGAAATTAATATTGTGGAAGATCCCACACTTAAAATATACTTGTAGGCCCTAGCATGTATAACTACACCTCAGAATATGAGGGTATACGAGTATTTCAAGAAATATCCTCTAACCATTCTTATCAACATAGGTAGCACCCATAAATTTATTGATCCCAAGGTGGTAAAACAAGTAGATTGATACTTGTACCCACGTAATGGCTTTGAGGTCATGATAGCCAATGGAGATACTCTTCCTTCCAAACACAAATGTCACAATGTCAAGATCACTATTGGAGACTATAATCTAAAGACTAATATGTTTTTGCTTCCATTAGGAGGATATAACATAGTATTAGGCACTTAGTGGTTGTGCTCATTGGGTCGTATCTTATGGGAATTTTTAGAAATATGTATGCAATTCACAATATATGATAACAAATATACTCTCAAGGGGTTGTTACTTTGACCACCTAGAGTCATCAGTTCTCGTTGCATAAAAAATTTGCTTTAAAAGGGCACTTAGGGGAGTCATGACTCAATTTTGTATAGTGTAGTCTATAGAAATTGATCAAACCAATAAATCCTAAGAATTATATATACTCCTTAATAAGTATACCTAGGAGTTTAAGGAAACTCATGGACTACTCCCACAATGTGTACATGATCATACCATATCAAATTTTTGAATGAATCTACCACCCAACATCCATGCTTATAGATATGCCTATATGCAAAAATAAAAAAATTAAAAACTTAATCTAAGAATTGTTGAAAATAAAAGTGATAACCAAGTACCTATCCATATTCATCAACCATACTTTTGGTATAAAAAAATATGGGTCCTAGAGTCTATGTGTATATTTTCAAGCACTTAACAAAATCACCATTAAGGACAAGTTCCCAATTCCAAACATATGAGCTCTTAAGAGATCCACATGTGGGTCTATTTTTTGTAAGCCAGATTTGTAATTAGGGTATCACCAAATGTGCATCAATGATGAGGATGTTCCTAAGATAAAATTTAGGACATATGAGGAATACTATAATTTTTTTATTATACCTTTTGGCTTAGAAATGCTCCATCCATATTTTAAATCTTGATGAATAAAAAATTTTAGCCCATCCTCCAAAAATTCATCTTAGTTTACTTTGATGGTATTCTTATTTATAATAAGCCTTGAAAAGAGAATTTCACTCACCTAGATATATCCCTTCAAAAACTAGTTATATGCCAAGTGTTTCAAGTGCTCTCTAGCTCAAAAGAGGGTTGAATAAATGGGGTATATTATATCAAAGGAAGGATTTAAGTTAGACCCTAAAAAATTGAGGATATGCAAAATTGACCTAAACCCAAGACCCTTAAAAGCCTACGAGGATTTTTGGGTCTCATTGGCTACTATCATAAGTTTTTAAGGAATATGTGATGATTGTATCCCCTCAAACAACAATGTTAAGAAAATATTCATTCATGTGGAATGAGGCACAAGAACAACCATTTTAATTTCTCAAGTAAGCTATAAACACCACTCTATACTTGAAATGTCAATATTCTCTCGACCATTTTCCATTGAATGTGATGCATTAGGAAATGGAATTGGAGCATCTCTCATGCAACAAAAGCACCTCTTAGCTTTCAATAAAAAATTCTTTATAATCAAATAATGACTATTCTGCATGCAATAATATATTGACAACCATATGTTAGGGGCTGACATATTTACGTCAAATCTAACCATTAAAACCTCAAATAATTTTTGGATCAAAAGTACCTTATCCTAAACAACAAAGCTATGTGATTAAACTATTGGGGCATGACTATGATATCCTTTACAAAAAGAGGAAAGACAATATTTTAGGCAATGCCTTATCATGTAAGTTTGATGACCAATCTATATTATGTGCATTGTCTATATCCTGTCATGAGTGGTTGAATGACATATAAAAAGGATGGAAAAAGGATCCCAACTTATACCATTTAATTTGAAATTTATCCATAAAATCTAATATGAACTCAACATATTCTTGGGATAGCCAACCCTTGTGCTACAAGGGATGCATTATCCTTGCTATAAATTCTGCTATGTGTGATAAACTGTTATAGAATTACATATATTACCTTCAACTAGACATTATGGTTGTTAAAAAACTTATTAGAACATAAAAATGACTTCTTTTAGGAGGTCATGAAATAGGATATCCAATGAGTTATTCAAGAATATGGTATTTATCAATGTCAAAAAGGGAAGACACTCCTAGTTTGAGGTACACTAATCATTATCGATTATAGTAGCAATATGGACTAATATTTCCATAGATTTATTTGGGTTATTACCTAAATTAATAGATAAATAAATTATTTTGGTTGTTATCGATTATCTCACAAAGTATGCCCATTTTTATCCTCTTGTATATCTCTACACAACTTCCTCTATTACCCAAATATTCATTGATATTTTTTGACTCTTTGGAATGCCATCCTCTATAGTCTATTACTGTGTCCCAACATTCACCAATATTTTTTTAAGAAACTCTTTAAATTTATAAGAACCCAACTAAAGATAAGCTTGACATACCATCCCTAGATGAATGAACAAACTAAAATTCTTAATAAGTTCTTGGAGGTTTACTTACATTGCTTTACTTTAGAGCATTACACATAATGGACCAAATGGATACCATTAATGAAATGGTGGTATAATACCACTTATAATACATAAACCAATATGGTCCATATGAAGCTATATATGGATATCCACCATCGCCTCTCACCTTGTATCTTCTAGGTAGTTTATGTGTACAAATTATTGATTCTACTCTTAACAATTTAGAGGCACTACTTCAATATCTCAAGGAAAATCTAGAAATGGCTCAAAATAGGATGAAGCAACAAGAAAATTAACACAAATCTAAGTGAGATTTTTGTGAAGGAAATTAGGTACTTATAATATTACAACCCTACAAATAGACATTAAAAATCAAAGGCAATCAAAGCTTACACCTAAAATTTATGGACCCTACTAGGTATTATGATGAATTTGTATGTTTGCATATAGAATAGACTTACTACCATTTTCCAAGATACATCCTACCTTCAATATGTCTTCATTGAAAAAGGACTTGGGACAACACATTCAAGTTCAACTAATACTACCTAAACTAGATGATGAAGGCTCAATCATTTTTAAAACAAAGGCTATTTTGAATTGGTGATCACAACAACTACATAATTGAACCATTAAAAATACTAAATATGTCATATGGGAACCTCTAAATGAAATCCAATAACAAATTTATCATCTTTAGCTTTGAGGGAAAAACTTGTTTTTCAATGGGTAGGCAGTGTTAGGACCTCACACCATAACCCTTTTTACTAAATTGTAATAGTTTAGTTAGTGATGAGTGGGAACCCCTTTTGAATGTAAATATGACCTAGATTATTAGGGTTAGGGTTAGATAGCTCATATATCTATTTTGGCTAATCCTAAAGCATTAGGGTTGGCTAATTTATCTCTATATATTGCACTATAAGAGAGGTGAAGGCATCCTAAATAATTATTTTGTATTGATCTTGCTCATAATTGAGGTTGCATCTTTAAAGCAACCTATGATACGATGTAAAATCTTCAAAATATTTAGTAAAACTATTGCTATTTGTGTTCATTGATAGAATTATGCTCCCTCACAATTTTATCTATAATTTTAGTTAATTCATGCAAGTATAATCATTACACTTTATTTTGAAAACCCTATCTCACATACAAATAGGAAACCTAAAAAATTTCCCATATCCTTTCTAAAGAAAATATCTTTGAATTTTACTATATTTAATTTTCTTAATGCCCAAAAAAATTATTTTTAAAGTTAGGTACATGCATAAAGAAAACACTTTTCTTAATGCCCCAATTTTACCCATTGATAAATGTTTCTATAAATATCTACATGCATGACTTCAATTAGTTTTATAATAGTTTATTTTGGTGATGTAGATTGCAACATAGGATGATATTATTTTAATTTTTAGCACCATTAGCATTTAGTTTTAGCAAATGCTAGTGCAAATTCAAATCTATACATCCAAGCATCAATATGTAATTATGTCGATAGGAATTGTACACTTGGATTTCTTGGTAATGCTTGTAAGATTCATCATCATCAATTAGTCCTTTGTTATCTCTTTCTCACTGATGTTACCATGCTAAATACAACTATTTAATGCATTTTATATCTCCTTAAATGTCTATGTCAATGAATATTTTGGTAATGACTGTGAGCTTTGTCACCATGGTTACCCAACTCTTCATCATCCTTCCTTAGTAGCATTATATGAAGAAGCTTGTTGTCTTTAATCATTGTCTCTTATGAGCATTTTATAAATACTATCTATGAATGTGACCACATCCTTATCTATGCATACATTTATTATGCAAGCTACTAAACTTCCCACACCAATTGCATGGTTTACCTCTTACATCAATTCTAAAAGAAGACCTCAAAACAAGTAATTATTTCATGTCCGTAGAGGAGAAGAGAAAAAGGAGAGGAGAGGACAAGGTGAGATTCAAATTATAAACATCCTGATCAATATTCCCAAGTGTGTTTTCATTTTTGTTATCTTAAATGAACATTGTGTTAATTATTTTAAATAAAATATGATATATTTATTTGTGTACATATATTTTTACATCCATTCACACATACATACACATTGAATTTATATTTAATAACAATGAATTTATTTTTAAATTTCCATGAGAGTTATGATTAAGTTTAATAATATGAATTTATTAAGTATAACTACTAGTGTTGATCACATATCAATCTAAGAAGGCTTACTAGAACAATGATAGTCGTAGAGCGTCCCTATTGGTATACCAAATTGGTATATCTTTGGTCTTTCATCCAAGAGATCCAAGTTCAAATCATGGGAAGGGTGGCCCTTGATGGGCCCCTAGTTGATAAAAGGTATGGACCCTCTCAAAAAACCATGTATTTACCCTAATAAAAAATGACAATCCTAGAGGATATTTGCACCACTTAAATCATAAATATAATAAGTCATATAATGGTAATATTTTTTAATAATATATTAAATATTTACATCTAGTGAATCATTCAACCATTTTCATTCAATTTGTAATTAGTTTATATGAAGAGAACAAACAATGTTGCCTTAGGGTTTTATGTTTGATCAAGAAATATTATTAAACAATGTGTCGTCAGAGACTTTTACTAAATATTTAGCTAATAAAACTACATATTCATGGAAAACAATTGGATCATAATATTTTTTATGTTCTAATATGTTTGAGGAGATATTACTGCATTTATGATAATGACCAAGTTGACGTGTAGAGTTAGTGCAAAAGCTACTTTTTGATTTAAATAAATAACACAAAATATAATCTCTTATTTGAGAACATGAGATACTTTTCCATGATGAGAGGTGAGAAATTATATGGATATTATGAAGAGGATAAAGTGGAGGTAATAGTAGCATAGAGTGATGATATCGAAAGAAAGAACATGTGCTACCATTTCCAAGGAAATGAATGAATATATGATGTCATTAAAGTAAAATTGTGGAGGACTAAATTATTATAGGTTTCTATACATATGGATTGAATTCATACAAATTTTTTAATTTAATGATCAAATTGGAATAAAATCAAAATCAAATCATAAAATTAAAGTCCTCCATACTAAAATCAGATGCCTCATTTTCCTTTTCACATTATTTCTTTATTTTATTTTTCAATACACTTATTTGGTGCTTTTACCATGTCTATATCAGATAAATTTGTTTAATAGTAAAGTAATTACCCATTCGTAACAAAGACCAATTAAATTTTTTATAATAGTCCATTCATGCACCCTATTTCTATTATTACCTTGAAAACTTCATAGATAATATAAGGATATAGAATTTTCTTTCTAAGTAATGCATGTTCGTACATCATCATAGTGTTTTAATAGTTGTAAGATCTTTGATTGTTGAACATTGTAGTATTGATTTAATGGAACAAATTGTTAAATTAATTATTTAGAGAGCAATATTTTTTCTTCCATTTGATATTAGAATTAACTAAGAAATTTAAAATTTATAATAGGTAGTGGAACCCCTTTCCATCGCCATTTTGGAAACCTAAATATACCCTATATAACAAATTGTAGTTGAAATTTTATTCCAATATATAAGAGTTATAATTTTATTTGTGAAATATTGTATTCTTTTTTGTTCAATTTAATTTTCTAGTATTTGATTTATTATTTTCATCATCTTCAAAAAGTATACAAGGTTTTGTAAAGGAACGCCATCAACCAAAATTTTCAATCTTCATGAAATAAGCATACATTAAATATTGAATACCCTTGTTGTTTTTCACATGGAAATTGATTTTCATAGTCTATCATGAAAGATTTTATATTGTTTATGTCTCCTTGAATAGATGTTCAAATTGTTTGTAAGCTTATTATTAAACTATTTGTAGGCTTATAAGTGTTCACATGGTTTGATTTAACATTCTAAATAAATATTAATTCGTACCATGATAATTTAATTTATTTAATTTAATAAATTTATGCTGTTTGGCATGTTATTTTCTAAGGGTTTTATTCCTTTAGATTTTATTTTCATGGTTAATGGACTTTGGAAAACGAAACTAAGAGAACATTGACCAAGCTACATAGCTAAATAACTTCTAGGGTTTTCCTACTTAATATTATTTTGCTCTTTAAGATTTCTTTATTTGAAATGACATCTAGATTATACATTATTCTGAACCAATTGTTATTTAAATTTGAATTTTGAAAAAAAATTCTCTACGATTTCATTCTCATTGTATTTCCTATGATGTATATTTTATTTTTTGAATCCTAGTTTTAATGTTTTTTTGGTCCACATCTAAATATATGTTATTTTAATTGATTTTTGGATGTTTTAAATCCTTTCGATTGTTAAGGGTTAGTGTGTTATGTACATGCTCAAAAATCTTTTGTGATTTACAATATATTAGATAAATTGTATGATTCATTTGTTTCTTAAATTGGTATGAATTTTAATTTTTGTTTAATGCACCTAGAACAAGTTAAACTAATAGTAGACTTACATTCAATACATGTTATCATGTATTTTATGGTTGATTAGATGATGAACATGTGTTCTCATTTGATAATTATATTATTTAAATTTAGATGCTTTAAGAGTGACATCACAACCTAGACACAATCTAACATGGATTATGACATGAATAGAATACTAAATATATTTATTAATTATTATAAATACATACATACTCCTTGCTAGGTCATCCCTTGCTAAATTGTACAAAAAAATTGATGATAACTTTTAAATACTTTTACTTTATAAATATGTAATTTTTGAAATATTTTTATATATCTTAGTGATATATTTTTTGACAAATTGCATTTAACATACTTAAAATCCAAATTACTAAACTTTAGAAGTTTATCCTCAATATCTATTACATTATTAAAATCAATAATTACATATATTTTATAATTCAATATTCGAGTACCCACAAGGAATATGCTCTAAATAGATGTATAACTTTTTGTTGTCCCTTATTGAAGGCATTAACTAAATTTCTCTTCCCACATAATTGTATTGTGCAAATACCTATACACTCTTATGAACACAATTAAGGAGCTATAAAATCTAATAAAGAAGATCTAGGATTCTCTTTGCTTTGAACTTTTTGTATAATGGATTAATTCATACTAGGTGTTTTGTTGGAGAAAAAACCATTTATACAACTAGATATCTACCATTTGCTTTGTGGTATAATTAGTATGGCAATCATGACTTCTATTATACACTATAGAAATGAAAATTTAAAGTATCCTAACCTGCGTAGGTGGTATACAAACTATTTTAAATATAGTTACCATATCTTTGTTCTTTTGCATTAAAGAAAGGAAAACAAATATGTTAATTAAAGAAACACGTTTTAAACTAGGTTTGTGATTTCATGCATAAATTTAATATTAATATTGATGTATGAATTTGACATTTGAATATTATAAACATATTTTATAGTTTTATATCTATGTTTTAGAGATTGATTTATATATATATATATAAAATATATTTTTATTATATGGAAGAAGGGTTTTCGAAAGGGTGCCCAAACATTTTACAAATGAAACCGAGCCTTAGAAAGAGGATTGCAAGAGAGCCTTAGAAGAACTATAGGAAAATAAAAAAATAAGATTCAGCTAAAAGAGGAGGATCCTAAAAGCAGGAAAGGATCAAAGGAGAGGAAGTGAGATCCTCCTAAGATCAGTATCATCCGACTTCAACTAAAAATCATGCCTCTATTTTTTGAATTACCAACCCTGATTAGAGATAAAAAAGCATCATATTTTTTTAAAATTATTACTCAAAGAAGTTAACATATTGGAAATCCAAGAAGGGGACATCAATTTCACTTGGCTTGATGCTTCTTCCCTCCACCTAGGGTGGAGTTGAGGGTAGCTGCAAAGGCTAGATCAAACTAAAGATTTTATTTTCACCCTAAGGAGAAGACAAAGTGCAAACCATTGGCTATCTCTTTTCCTAACATCTTAGTTTGAGAGTTTGCGCACATTCCTATCCTTACAACATCAACACCTCCTTTATTTTGGTTTCTAGTAATAGGGCCCAAGGTAGTGACCATTTTTTCTTTTGAGATGGGCAAAGGACTTAAAACCTTATTTTATTTTGATATTTGAGACTCTTTTTCTTCTCTAGAAGAATAATATGGAAGGGTTTCTAGAATAGATATCTTAGTAGGATATGCCCTATTTGCTTCCACATGATTTGAAAAGTCTTATCCTAAACATTCAAAAGAGATTTTTTTGCAAATAGAAGTAAGGAGAAATCTGAATTAAGAAACAAAGGACTTACCTAAGTTGAGGGCTCCAAAATCCCCCCTCTTCTCTCCCTTGCTAGAATTCTAGAATAAATGAGGTATCCTGAGTCTCATTTGGAGATCTTGATTTTTTCCTTTGTTAGATAGAGAGATCTATTATTTTTTATTGATATCCAAATTCCTTGGGATCAGGAAATTAACTCAATAAAAAATGAGCGTAATATCTATCAAATATATTTATTCTCAAAAGGGGTTACAAGAGGTATTTATTTTTTACAAATTTTCCTTAGAAGGCTACAAAGCAGGATTTTATGAGGTGAAAGTCCCTGTTCTTCTAGTGAATTAGTTGACAACACCCTGGATTGGTCTTTTGAGGATCCTTAAATTGGGTGGGTTAATGCAAGCATACGACTATTGATCAAACCTATCCTCAAGACCTGTATGACCTAAAAAAAGGGGTTAGTACATTTGGGGGCCTATCATGGATCAAACATCATATTTATGAAGAAAAAATACACTAAAAAAAGTAGTAAAATGCATAATAAAAGTTTTTGTAAATAATTGTAAATGCTAAAAAACAATAAAGGTTACCTACCAAAAGAGTTTTGTAGCTTGTTGTTGCTTGAAACTAGACTTTAGATAGAGTCATACCTTAGAGTGCAGTCGGTTTGGGTCGCTGAGTACCTAGTGATTCTTATTGTAACTATAGTTTTTTTGGATTTGATAGAATATAGTGTTGTCCTATGGCTATAGTAGCTCTTGGTCGGTGGGATATGCTCTTGTACCTATCGAAACCTATCAAAACAACATATAAGAGGGTACAAAAGGGTTTATTATCATGTTTATATGATGGATGATTTATGGGTGGAGTGTTTGATGTAATTTTGATAGATTTTTGGTATGTGAAATGAGGTGGATGCATTTTGGAAGAAAAGCTCTACTATTTATAGAACTTTGGAGAGGTTATAGAGGGACGATGTGTCCCTTGTGAGGTGGATGGATCATGGGTTAAGTCCCAAAAGTGGTGAGGTGTAAGGTGACTCACCTTTTCACATGCTCTAAAAAAGGGATCTTTTAAATATCTACAAATATCATGGGTGCACACATGTGTAAGCAAAAGTTAATTTTAACCTTGATTAAGTTGACCCTAGGTTAAACTAATGTCAAGGATGTGAGGTAGAGAATGACTCACCCCTTCCCATGTCTTAAATATTAAGCATCTTTAAATATCTATTAATATCATGGGTGCACACATGTGTGAGTAAAAGGTTAGTGTTAACCTTGATTAAGCTTAATTAAACATGTGTTTAACTCTTAAGTGCACTTTACTAATAAAGTGACTTGAGACAAAATTTAGGATTACAAGGGTTAAGCTTGTGATGGTGGTCACATGGAGATCATGGTTAAGCATAGCAAAGGGTTTGAGTGGCCCAAGGAACTTTTGCATAACCTTTTTTTATAAATACAAGGTATTTTGAGGCTACTTAATGTAATTTTGTAATGTTTACAATTTAATTAACTATGAGGAATAAGCAAGCGACCATGTGTGAATTTTGGGTGTTTAAATTTACCTCTTTTTGTACTGCAGTGTGTGAAGACACAGGGTAGTGCAAAACTTTATGACACTAGATAATAAATTGATTTTGAGAATGGAAAATTAACGATGGAAGAATTGAATATGGAATATTGCAGGTGATGATGGTTTTAATCATGCCATAGTAATTGTTGAGGGAGTAGACGTAAAATTACCTTATTGTCATGATCAACGTAAGATGCCCCAATTGTGAAAGGAGCGAATGTCTTCGAAACTATGTCTTTGATCCTTTGTTAAGCTTGATTTGATTTGATGACCTATTCAACTTGTGATAGGTCATGATTAGATGCTTCACTCTTGAATGGTATTATGACTGCCATTATGAAGAAAGGAAATCCATTAGTAGCCTAAAAGCATAGGTATTGGGTCCATAAAATGTTCATTTGGATTTGAGTTTTAATGAGAAGAGAATTCATTTATATTGGAGTTTTGATGAGAAGAGAAATTATGCTTTTGAGTTGCCCTAGCAAAGGAGGGCATAAGATGATCTCCAACAAAGGTTCTTGGACAAACACAATTTCCAATATTGAGTGTTTGGTTATTGATCATGTGTAAAGTAGATTTAGTGATATGTCTACCCCCTCAAGTGATGAGGTGATGAGAGGTAAAATAAAATTAGTGATGAAACACTTGATAAAGTATTGCATGAAGTGAAATAAGTGGTGAATGTGTAGAAATATGTAGGAAATTGAGAATTTGGTATGAGGTGAACATACAAAATACCATGGGGAATTAGGGGTAGGTTTTGGAGAAGTTTGATCTCAATCACATGGTACCATCTGACCGATTTGGGTCACAAGGTACCATGCAACCGAGAGATAAGACTATAAAAAACACCATCGTAGGGTGCACACATCATTTGTGCACCTACAAATTGTGAATTTATAAGAGAAAAGGGATAGGGAAGGATTTTGCAATAAAGTGCTATTGGTATTGATGTGGGAAGGATGAGATGGTGAGACAAGCGAGGCAAGCTGGAGAGCAAGTGGTATAGGTAAGTGGACCTCGAAACCCGCATAATTTAAATTTGGGAAATTAAAAAGAACCCTAGGGCATTTTTAACTATGCATTAAATGAAAGGAAAAAAGTGTAGATGCAGATATGTATGCATGGAAAGATGAAAGTGCATCGATGTGTGTGCATGTGTGTAATATTTGTTGTATATTTTTGTTTGTGTTTGGAAGACGCATGTTTTTTGAGATGCACATGTGTGAAAGTGTATGTGCTATTTTTGTGTGTGTAAGTTGTGTTGTGAAAACATATTGTGATGTATGGGCAAATAAAGTAAATGGATATCCAAAAATACCATTTGTTTGTGTTTGTGTGCTATGGCATGTTTTTTTAGTGTGCTTGCATGAGTGTGATTTAACATGTGGGGAGGAAATTTTTGAAATTTTTTTCCATAGGGGTGCAAAATAAGTAAATGGGTATCCAAAATTACCCATATCTAGATGGTCACTAGGTACCCAATGACCATACATGGTCACGAGGTACCATATGACCGTATGATTGTACGATTTGTTTTGGAATTCCACTAGGAGGAGTACACAAAGTGAATTGTATGAATGCATGAATGATGTGTGTGTGATTGTGTTTTGTGTACTAACAAGAGGTGTTACGCCAAAAATGTACCTAATATAGAGTTTAGGCACTTATTTTATCCTTTATTAGAGGATCTAAAGGACATATTGGATGTTGGAGACATACAATAGTTACAAGATGTGAGATTGCATAGGGTGGTTGAGATGATGGCAATACATTGTGACCATGCCTATGTGGAGGCATTGTGTAAGCAATGGGATCCAGATCATAATAAATTTCATCTCCAGATAGGGGAGATGATTGTTACCCTAGAGGACATATTTTTGATCTACAGATTATCCATGGAAGGGTTGACCATGATCGTTGTCGAGCAGGATCAACAAAAGGTTATGTTGTAGTGGTTGTTAGGTGACATATGGAAGGAGGTGAGGGTTATCAATGGAGGCATATATTATGATGAGTGTTCACATGAGGGGATGATATTATTGAAACATTTCATGGCTATGACAATGATAGCCAACCATATGATTCTAGATGTGTCGATATGACGATTCTCATGGATATTGATGGGAGCGATGTGTGATGTGGTGGATCATGGGCATTAGTATGCAGGGGCACCTGATTTGTTGGTGAATGTTTTATTTTAAGGATATATGTAGTGGGAGATATCTAACACATGTCCTAATAAAATGAAAGAAAGTGAGTCTACAATATGACTAAAATATACTATAAATAGAAAGTGGTAAAAATACAATGCAGTATGGAAGATATGGCTCCTCCATTAATATAAGCTAAAGAACTACATTGTGTTCCATACAAGAGCTCTACCACTATCTTCTACTCTCTACTACAATGCTCTTGATATCTATATGTTGTATCTTGTGATCTATCACTATGAGGCCCTTTATATAAGAAAACATATTCCTTGGCCAACACTCTACCTAGCTATACAAGTGGATATCTTGCACATTACAACATACACATTGACACTTGTGCATTTATTACATTGCATGAAGTAAGTAGCTAACTTCCCCCTAAAGTAATATCTACTCTAACTATGTACCAAAGGTGGTACATTTACATGACCCAAATGATGTAATATACTCTAACTCTAACACCCCTTGTATTACATTATTTGGGTATTGAAGATTTAAATATTTAATATGGATCTTTGTCTTCAGATGTTCTTCAACTTGATGTGGTCCTTTGTCTTATTCTTTAATTCACATTGCATTGTATGCATCCTTGAATTGGTTCTTCTTCATCTTCTTCTTTTTGAGTCAAAACTCGAACTTGTATTCTCCTTCATTGCTTACTATAATATGATTAAGCAAGTAGTTAGTGTCTTCATATGATACAAAGAGAGTTGTAGTTGAGGGTTCTTCAGTATTTTGAAGATTCTTGTCTGGTTCAGTCTTTGTGATTTCTTTGGTATTCATGTCCTCTCCATTATGATTTATTTTAGCACATATTTTCTTCCTTTTTTTCCTTCTCCTATGATTCTACATTGAGGCTAGTGTAATTTTTGCTTCATGAGGAGTTAGTCTATAATCACAATAATATTGATTTGTATTGCTAGATTGCTTCATGTGTTGAGTGAGTACAAACATGATTAATGATAGATAAATCATCAAACATTCCTTAGATGTGAATATAACTATATTTTGTGAATTCCACCATGCCTTGAAAAGGTTTTCATGAAGATAACCAATTAATGCTTCAATTTTACCCTCTTTTGCCTCATTAATAAATAAGGATAATATATCCTTTTCACTAATTGATAGATTCTCATATCCTTCAAGGGTACCTATCAAGTTTTGATAATACAATTCCATTTCATGAAATAATTCTTTGTTAATAAAGGCATTTCTTATTATTTCATCCATATTTCTTCTTGATAGATTTAAGATAGTGTTTAGGAATGGATTTGATAGAACCTTTTTAGAGCATAGGTTTTTGTAGGCTTCCTTATATCTCCCTAATTTAAGAGATTTGATATAATATAATCCTTGTAGGATTTGTGTAAACCTTGTGATTCCCAAATGGACTAAGTACTTGATAATGTTTGATGAATGCTATTATTATCAAGTTTTGTAGAATGCCTTATGACTCCCTAGTGATTTTGGATATGCTATAGGATTTATAAAGTGCTTTTTGAGAATAGTAGTTCAATTTTGGGCTGATTTTGTAATTTTTTGTAAATAGCAAAAATCAACTTCTATTACACCTTATTACTCCTATTGAACTTAAGCACTTTATAATTTGATGAGGTTATATTGGTTGTATTTTTTTGCCCCTTTAATATGGTTTGAGACAAGTATGTCAATTTATTTCCAACTCTTAATTTTCCTTTATAGCCTTTGATATTTAATGTTTCTTATTTACAATAATTTATATGGTGTAGTATTCCTTATGAATCCCTAATTTGGAATATTAGAAAATAATATGATGTTTGCAATAATAGGGTTATTTTTTGGTAGATAATATACTATAACATTAATACCGGGTTTTACAGGTTGACCCAAAAACTTTTACAAATATCAGCTCAGGGTTATTGATGAACATGTCCTTACTAAGGATCCTATATATGTAAAATCTACATGCCGCCAAAGCCATTACATCTGGTAAGGTACATATTCCTCCTTATTCATCCTACTTTATTATTTGCAAATATAAATATTTTGGAATATTATTTCTTAATATATTTTTTTTTGAAAAATTTTGAAAAAACTTGTATTAAAACAAAGATCATTTACAAGTTGGGAAGAGACTTTTCCCAGCCTTAGTCAGATAGAACACATGCTTACAATAGTAAAAGAAGATTTGCAATGGAGCCAAATCTCTTAAACCATTAACTAGCTAACAGGGGGATCGGTTTGGTCTGTTGATGCAACTTGTCGCGATATCGCGACACTTTTTCCTTCTTCTCCTTTGGCCGCGAAAATGCAACATGTCGCGATATCGCGACACTTTTCTCCTTTGGCCGCGAAAATGCAACATGTCACGATATCGCGACACTTTTTCTTTTTGGCCACGACGTTGCAACATGTCGCGATATCGCGACACTTTTTCCTCCTTTGGCCGCGACGAAGCAACATGTCACGATATCGCGACACTTTTTCTCCTTGGGCCGCGACGTTGCAACATGTCATGATATCGTGACACCTTTTCCTCCTTTGGCCGTGATGAAGCAACATGTCGCGATATCGCGACACTTTTTCTCTCTTGGCCGTGATGTTGCAACATGTCACGAAATCGTGACACTTTTTCTCTCGGCCGTGATAAGCAACATGTCGCGATATCATGACACTTTTTCTCTTTCGGTCGTGATGAAGCAACATGTCACGATATCATGACACTTTTTCTCTCTTGGCCGTGATGTTGCAACATGTCACGATATCGTGACACTTTTTCTCTTTGGCCGCGACGATGCAACATGTCACGATATCGCGACAATTTTCTCCTTTGGCCGCGATGAAGCAACATGTCGCGATATCGCGACACTTTTTCTCCTTTGGCCGTGATGATGCAACATGTCATGATATCGTGACACTTTTCTCTCTTGGCCATGATGATGAAACATGTCACGATATCGTGACACTTTTTCTCTCTTGGCCGCGATGATGCAACATGTCGCGATATCGCGACATTTTTCTCCTTTGGCCGCGATGATGCAACATGTCACGATATCGTGACACCTTTTCTCCTTTGGCCGTGATGAAGCAACATGTCACGAAATCGTGACACCTTTCCTCCCTTGGCCACGATGAAGCAACATGTCATGAAATCATGACACCTTTCCTCCCTTGGCCGCGATGAAGCAACATGTCACGAAATCGTGACACCTTTCCTCCCTTGGCCGCGATGAAGCAACATGTCACGATATCGTGACACCTTTCCTCCCTTGGCCATGATGGTGCAACATGTCGCGATATCGTGACACCTTTCCTCCCTTGGCCATGATGGTGCAACATGTCATGATATCGTGACACCTTTCCTCCCTTGGCCATGATGAAGCAACATGTCACGATATCGTGACACCTTTCCTCCTGTGGCCGCGATGGTGCAACATGTCACGATATCGTGACACCTTTCCTCCCTTGGCCGTGATGAAGCAACATGTCATGATATCATGACACCTTTCCTCCCTTTGCTTTTTCTTTGATCATTAGCTCAGGGACCTTTCAAGACCCTGCCTAATCACCTCATCCTCAATGGCCATGTCATTGTGCAACTGGACCCCTACCTCCTTCTCAGCACCCATCTTAGCCAGGAAGTCAGCCACTTTGTTTAAATCTCTACTCACATAAACTGGAATCACATCATCTAATTCCCTCCATAATTCCTTAATTTGAGTGACAAGAATCCTCAACCTCCATGCTTTCAAAGCAAAGTTCCTCATGCAATCTAGAGCTCCAACCATTATTTGAGAATCCGATTCAAGTATTATCCTCCTGTGGCCCTGTTTAACTGCCCAAATAGAAGCAGATTTGATAGCTATGGCTTCTGCTTCATTGTTTGTGGCTCTTCCCAAGCCTTGCAGTTCCCAATAGAGCACTGTTCCAACATGATTCCGGCAAACCACTCCAATTTCGGCTCTACCCGGATTGCCTTTTGCAGCTCCATCAGTATTAATTTTAATCCAACCTTCTAGGGGTGGTTTCCAACTAGCTCTGTCCTGTCCCTCTTGCACTTCAACCTCCTCTTCCATTGCCCCAATAACAACTTGAGTTTCCTCTTTAGCATAGACGTGACTTTGCTCCAAATGACCTGCCAAACTCCATCTAAAGAAGAAAAAGTTTCTCTAAAAATTCTAGCATTTCTCTCCAACCACACTTGCCACCAAATAAAGTTTAATCCAAGCTCCCAACCAATACAAAGAGCTTTAGATTTAAATCTACCCCTCTTCCATATTTCCCAGATATTAATCCGATTCAAGTCACCATTAACTTGAATTTTATAATATAAAAACCATCTCTCCCAAATGCGGCGCGTGAATGGGCACTCAAACATCAAGTGATCAGTTGTTTCCTCGCTCTTGTAGCATAAGACACATTGAGATGGACCGATGATTCCTTTACATCTGAGATTAAAAGTTTACTTTCGGCCAACCCTTGGACTGCCAAATCTTTCTCCAATCCTCAACCTGATATGTATGAGGGGGAGGCTCTGGAAGGATCTTATCATATCCGTCCTTCACTGTGTAGACACCAAGGCTCCCATAGCCCCAAGCTAATTCATCCTCCTCGTCTCTACCTGTGAGAAATATTTCTATCAAGATTTTAGTCATGATGGGTGCCAAATCCGGAGGGATTGAAATTGGCCACTCATCCAACTTCTTAAACTGCTTAAACTTATAATCCCCCAGTTGACTAGTGGTGAAATAACTTTCAATTTGGACCCATCCCTTGGTTTCTATGGCTATTTTTATTGGTTGCAATTCAAGAAATTCAACAATGATAGGTGGGTATTGATCCCATGAATCTGTCCAAAATCGTGCCTTCTCCCCTCTCCCCACTTTCCAAAATAATCGATCTTTTACTACCTGAGAGCCTAACTTGAGAGCCTGCCACACTAAGGATCCAGTACCATCCAAAGGGAAATGACCCACCTCATTTGGGTTTACATGTCCCAAATATTTACTGGTTAGGATTCTACTGAATAAGGAAGTTGGTTGGGAAATCCACCTCCGATAAAGCTTTCCAGCCAAAGCTTTATTATTTAACTTGGATCTTCTCAGGCCCAAACCTCCTTTTACCTTGGGCTGGGTTACTTTGTCCCAACCTACTAAGGCCCATTTCCTCTCTCCTTTCACTCCTTCCCATAAAAATTTTCTAGCCATCTTGTCCAACTCTTTCCATATAGTATGTGGGGCAGCCAGGATAGAGAATTTATAAATTGGCATGGCCTGAATGACTGACTATAAAAAAGTTAATCTACCCCCATAGCTTAACCATTTGTGAGACCAATGATTAATTCTATCCTTGATACAATCCAAAATATTCCTCCAGATATCTATTTTTAGTTTTTTAAAATGCAAAGGGACCCCCAAGTAAACCACTGGGAGAGAAGTCCTTGTGAATCCCAAGATCTCTAAAACTCTGTCCTGAAGCCTTTGATCAAGATTGAAAAAGACCACTTTGGATTTTTTATCATTGATGACTTGGTTTGTAGCCCTAAGGTAGACATTAAGAGTATCTCTGATCATTCTTGCTTCCCTGAAGCTGGCCACTCCCACCAATCTCGTGTCATCCACAAAACTGTAGGTGAGTCAAAACTTCCTCACCCACCTTGATACCTGTTAGCAAACCTTGTTGTCTTCTCCTCAAGAAAAGTCTACCTAATCCTTCAGCCAATATGAGAAAAATATAGGGAGAGCAAGGATCTCCTTGACGAAGGCCTCGAGTGGCTCCAAACGGTTGCGAGGGAAGACCCTTGATTAACACTGAGTATGTCGAAGTAGAAACACAACTCATGACCCATTCTATCCAATCCTGAGAGAAACCAAAGGCTGCCATCATCTTTGACAAGAAGCTCCACTCCACCCTATCATAAGCCTTTGACATATCTAATTTTATGAACATTCCTCTATTACCAGAAGTTTGCATTGAATGGATTGCCTCCTGAGCTAGAACCACACCATCCAAGATCTGCCTACCCTCTACAAAACCCCCTTGTTCTGAGGAGATAATGTTATGTAAAAGAGGTTTTAGCCGCTCAGCCATTACCTTTGTGATTATTTTATATATAACATTGCATAAGGCAATAGGTCTATAATCTGAAATATGTACCCCCTCCTCCCCTTTTGGAATTAAGGTAATGAAAGTATGATTTAATGCTTTAAGCATTCTTTTATTACCTCTGGACTCCTCTATAACAACCATTACATCCTCCTCCAAGTTATCCCAAAAGGCCTGAAAAAACTCAATTGGAAAGCCATCTGGACCTGGAGTTTTTCTGGTGCTCATTCCAAAGACCACATTCTTCAGTTCCTCTCTATCAATGGGTTTAAGAAGGGTCTGATTTTCTTCTTCAGAGATAATGAAAGGTATGACAACAATAACGTCATTTTGAGCCTCTTCATCTTGCACCATACTTTCCTTAAATAGGTTAGAAAAATAATCCATTGAATGGGAATGCATACCTGGAAGTGTATCAAAGGAGTGTCCGTTCTCATCTTGAAGAGCTTCCATGTTGTTCATCTGTCTCCTAGCACAGGCAGTCCGATGGAAAAATTTGGTATTTCTATCACCTTCTAATAACCAAGTGGTTCTTGCTCTCTGTTTCCAGTAGGTTTCCTCTTGATTGTCAATGTCCTCAACCGCTTTACGCAAGGCATCATCCTCGTCTTTGAGCTGGTCTGTAATTGTTCCTTCCCTAAAGTGTTTTTGAACCTCATCCCATCTGGCCACCAAAGGAGCTCTTTGGACCTGGAAGTCTGTCTTGTTAGCTCGCCTCCATTGTTTCAGTTGAACTTTGACATAATGAAGTTGTTTGTGGAATCTAAACATTGTTGTCCCATATTTTGGGCGACCTTCTTCCCACCACTGTGGAATTTTCTTTCGAAGTTCCTCTTTTTGTAACCAAAAATTTTCAAATTTAAATGGTTTGTGATGCTTGCCCTGTCTTAAACCCTCCTTCCAACAAAATGGGAAAGTGATCTGACATTGGACCCTCCAAAATCTAAAATTTTGTATTCCATTTTACAAATGCCTCCTCTGAAACCAAAAAATGGTCTAACTTTACCTTCCTGCTATGTGGCTCCCTCCTCTTATTAGTCCAAGTATAGTTGGTTCCAGGGCATTTAATATCCACCAAGTGTAAAGCCTGGACTTGGGCAATCATAAGTCGATCCCCTGGGTCCAAAATTGGGGTTCCCCCTTCCTGATCTCTAGAGGATAATTTAGCATTAAAATCCCCAACAATAATCCAGTCTAAATCTTCCCTTGAGACTCTCATGTTATGCACAACTTTCCATTGAAGCCTCTGACCATCTAGGTTTTGAGCCCCATAAAAATTTGTGATTAAAACATGTTCAGTTGTGACATTATTTCTAAAATGTGATGTGAGAACACCCCTCCAAGCTATATGTTCTATTGCAGTCCATTCAAGAGAGTTCCAAAGAGTAACTATCCCCCCCTGAGGCACCTTGGGCAGCCACTTCCATATGACCAGCACCCCTCCAAATTCTGTTAACTGTTTTACACATAAGATCTAACGACATTTTTGTCTCCTGGATAAGCAAAAAATCTGTTTTACATTTTTCTAAGAGTCTTCGAACAACAGATTGATGGGTTCTACTGTTTAAACCCCTAACATTCCATGATTGTATAATCATTGGTTACCTTGAGAGCAATAAGAATCTATTGGCCTCACCGATCCTCCAGTGATCAGTTTGTCTCCTTGAACTGCTAGCAATTCCTTATTTGATTTTCTACCCACTCCTTGAGAGTTGCTATTTTTTGATCTCTTTTCCACCTGAGTTATCCCTAAAGTTGGCCTTTCTCTATTCTTTTCTGCTATTCCCATGTTGACATCCTTAATTATTGGCTGCTCTTGGTTATGCACTATCAATGCCCCTGCACTCTCTGACTGCGGTAACTCACTGTGCTCAATTACTTGCTCTATGACGGGGGGAGATGAAAGAGGAGCTTGAACGTGGATGTTATTATTTTCACTATTCCCATCCACTCCTTCCATGAATTGTTCTTCTTGGTCCATTAGTGTCTTAAATATCTCATACCTATTGGTGGGCTTGAGTTGGGTTTGCTCTTTACCATATTTTTTCTTTTGCCTTCTCCTTCTTCTGGGTTGTTCAAAACCATCTCTCTGTGCTTCTTTACCCTGAGAAATATTGGTTGGTTCTTTGTTTATTGTTGACTTACCCTCCTTAGGAAGATTTGACATTCCTAGAGGAGCCTCCATTTTTGTGTTCATATTATTTGGGCAAGATCGGGCCAAATGCCCATATTTGTGGCAAACTCTGCATCTGAAGGGCAGAGCCTCATAATCCAGTTGTTGAATCCAAGATAGTCCTGCAAGTTCAAGTTCCACCTCTACCGGTAGAGGCTGGCTAAGATCCATTTCCACACATACTCTTGCATAAACAGTTGTGTTTCCTTCTATTGTGTCTTTGGAGACACCCAAATGTCTTCCAAGGGAATTACCGATAATTTCCAAAACCTGCTCACTCCAAAACTCCATTGGAAGTGCATACAAATGGATCCAAACCGGAACAACAGTGGGTTCAATTCGAGGATCAAATCCCACTCTCCAGGGTTGAACAAATAATCCTGCCGGACCATGATTCCTCTTTTCTGATTCGAAAGCCCTATTTCTATCGGCCAGTGAAGAAAAACTAACAATAAAATACCCATTGCTAATAAACCATAAAGAGTACTCACCAAGAGGCTCCCAGTTTTGCCGGACCCAGGAATGCAAAAAATTTAGGGTAGGGCGAATACCCATGAATTTACAGATCAAATCGTGATTGGCTCTATATAAGACTATTTCTTCGACCATCCTTGGCTCAATGACAATCTTTGGCCTTGAATCAGACTGTGGCAAGCATCCATTAACTCGTTGCGATGTTGATCTATTTCCAGTAGTCGTGAAGAGCATTTTAAATGCAGTTCTTTGTGCTTCGTCAGTCTTGGATGGAGATTTATCTTTTAACAAATCTGCATAAGAGCTATTTCTCTCTAGAAGAGGATCCGGAGGTGTCCCCATTGGACCCTACTGGGGCAGCAATCTTGCCGTCAAATCCACAGTAACCAGAAATCTCTTCGGCAACCCAACTGATGCCCTAGTTTTTCCCTAGCTCCAGAAACCCTAGATCATGCGCTTTATTCAGCCTATTTTCCCAGAGTCCTAGCTAAGCTAATGTTCTATTTCTTAATATATTACTAATGCTAAGTGAATGAATTTCAATAGTAAATATAATTGCCCTTATAACTCCAATATATCCTTAGTTTATAGCAAGCAATATGTAGTATATGATTTACCTTCGTATTCCTTTGCCTTGATGTTGTGAGGTGGAAAATTTTAATCCTTTGAAATAGTAGTCAATGCCTTCGTTGATCAATGTTGAATTATCACTTACTTAGCACTTATTTTCTTTGAAATCGATGTTGGTATTCCTTTAAAGAATGCTTAGTATTATCCTATGCAAATTGAATCTTGGTATGGTTGGTTTTATGATGTATTCCTTCCATGAATGATTTGTTGTATTTTCTTATCTTATGATAGCTTCGTAAATGCTCGCTTTCTCTTTCGAATGGTGCATATGATTGAATTAGCCTCCTTCCTCTAAATATGCTTCAAACCATTCAATATTAGTCTTATCTTTGACCTTCGGTGCTTTCCTTATTCAATATGGATGCCTTAAATATGATTGCTTCCTTGTGACTTTCGAACAAGTGCCATTTGAGTGTTACTTAGTAGACATTGATATTCCAAAATATACAATGATGAGTTTGGTGGTAATATCCCAAAGACTTGTAACTCCTCCTGGGTGAGCATTGGATTATTTATGATTATTGGATGCTTAGATCTCTTGTGCCAAGTGGAACTCATGGCTTGTGCATGTAACATTTCTTCTAATGCTCCAACAATGGGCATTGATACCTTATATTTACCTATATATTTAAAATGTGCATTGGCTTGCTATGTTTCTTGAAACACATCCCTCTTCTCTTTTTGCATGCTATCTTGATGAGGATAATGTATGGTACCAACTATATTCCTTCTTGGTTCTATGGTTCTCTCAATGACGATCCTATGGCAGCTTATTATTCTCTTCAATGGTGGTCATTCTCTCCAAGTAGAAACCTTGGGTATAGCACTTCTTCCATACCTATAATATGTTGTTTGTATATATTTTATAACAAGCATTTTATAGCCTTTTTTCTTGGCTTTGATAGCACTTCTACATAGATGATCTCCCTTTGTATGCTACCCTTTTCTCTATGTAGACTCATATGGTGATGGATTCTTATAATAGCTCCAATATTGTAGGTGACACACTTGCTTCTAGGGCTGGATTGGATGTGGAGAAATGGTGTTTTTAAACACCTTTATTCTTAGATGTGTGAGCTCTTTGATGGACCCTTCCTCTTGCTTGAACTCTACCCTTCAACCTACAAAATATAATGTCTGCACTTCTTCCTGTAAATAGGATTACTTTTGTCCTTTCAAAGGAACAAAAGAGGTGCTTTGTAATAGTTAGATTTGCACCAATATGAAGGACCTTTTTACGAAATCCTTCTTGCCTCTTTTAATATACTTCCTTGGATCTTTTAATTATAGTTAATCGAAACTAATGAGATGCTATTTTTGAAGTAAGGATTTTTGCACTATGCACTTAAATGAAATCCTTATATTCTCCTTGAATCTTAAAACTCACCAAGTCTTGATTTGAGGCTTCCTTCAAGGATATTAATGGTGGCTTCCTTCTCCACATTTTTGCTTGTATTGGTAGCTTTCTTTGGCCATGTAGTGTTGTGGATTTTTGTGCTAGTTTTGTGTCTTTAACAATACAAACTAATTTCTTGAGAGGAACTAGTTAAAGATCAACTAGTATAGTGCTTAATGGATTAATAATGCACTTTTAATGATAATAAATTCTCAGAATGAATTCTAATGCACTCAATAATATTCTATAATTCTTAAGAGTAATCTATAAAGGATCCTTCATGAATATTATACAATTTTCACTACAATCAATATTGTAGGATGTAGTCTTATTTCTTTCTAGATAGATAATAAGTAGACGATAATTTTAATTCTTTTGAAAATATCCAGCTCCTATTAATGTGCAAACATATCTTAAAATGAATTCTCCTTTTTGTACTTTTTGGAAGGCTATAATATGAGCCCTTCTTCTTGCAAATATAATCCAAATATGGTGCTTAATGAAATTTGATAATGAATCCTAATTTAAGTTCAAATAATTTCACCTTAGTTTCTTACCTTTAATGGCTTTTGTAGTAGATGTAGATCTTGGTGTTTTTTTTTAGCAAGTTGTTGCCTTGTAGTGGATGAATTTTTAGCTTATTGCTGGCTATCTAGAATAGCTTCCTGCTTCATCAAACTGTGGTATTAAAATTTTTATCTTGAGCCTTAGGTTTGGTGGCCTAAACATTTCAATGATATTATACCTTATGCTATAGATATAGATAACTCCTTTCTCTAAACTTGTGCCTTCTTGCTATGAGAGGCAATATCCAATTATCCTGGATTCAGTAGGTTTTTTGTCTAAATATTTCTTCAATCTTCTTGTTGAATTCTAACTTCAAACAAGATCTTCTTCTTCTTAAGATTTTGAATATCTTGAGGTCTTCACTAGATTCTTCTTATATATTTGACAATCCTTACCAAATTATTCTTCTCTTGGGCTTGTTATCGGATGGCAACAATTGTCCCAAGTCCTTCACTATTAGGAACTTTCTCCTTAGTAGTGGATTTCTCCAATGAGTGCTCCTAGGAACTCTTTTAATGATGCTTCTACAAGCTCTGCAATAAGGCTCTCCAAGCATTCTTATTTTTCTACTTGAGACCTCTCATAGGTCTTCTATCTTGCAACTTCTTTGGTATTCCAAATGAGACCTTTTCTTCAACCTTCTATTTTTGGAAGTTTTGGTGATGATATCTTCTTCTTGGATCTCTAATTATGTTGCTTAGAACTTCGTTGGTCCTTTCTCTTTCTTCTATAATTTACAGGATTTTATGGAGATCACCAATATCCTATTTCTTGGACTCTTCTCTAGAGTCTTATTTAGAAACTCTTCTCTGGAGTCTTCTTCTGAATTAGGAACTTTGTCTTCTAAATTAGGAATTATTTTCTAAAATTTTATATAGAATTAATGCTTCTTTGACCTTATTTTTTGGATCAAGGCTTCTCTGGACTTTTCTTCTTCAAGGCTTCTTTTCTTCTCCTAGGCTTCTCTAGCCCTTTCTTCTTCAAGGCTTCTTTTCTTCTCCTAGGCTTCTCTAGCATTTTATTCTTCAAGGCTTCTCTGGCCTATTCTTCTTCTAGGCTTCTATGGCCTTTTCTTCTTCTACACTCTGTAGGTATTGATACTGAATGGAGATCACCAATATCCTATCTCCTCCTCGACTCATATTTTGGAGTCTCTTCTTCATTGAGTATGCTATAAGTCTACTATGACCTTTTTATTCATTTCTATACTTCATAGTATTGCATATCTTGTAATGGTACCTTTCTTATGATCTTTGAAATCTCCAGTATTCTCCTTGTTGCTGCAAGTGCTAGAATTATTATAAGAAGATATTCTTCCTAACTCTCTTGTAGGAAGCTCCTAAACCTTTTTTATGAATATCCTTTTCTTGCAACAAGTTATTAGAAATTGGAATGAAAGAACTTATAAATCTGGATATAATAATCTTCACTAGTTGATTTGTCAATCTAGTGGTATGAATGCTGAGTCCTAGTCTTCATGAGTTTTTTTGCAACTATGTGGAAAGAATATAGCTAGATGTAATCTCAATTTTTTTGTAACTAAGATTTTATTTTAATCCTCACTTGTGATTATATCCCTATTCCTATTGATCTAATGGAATTCTCTTATGATGACTTTTGCAAGTGGTGGTGCACACTGGCAAGTCCGATTTCCAAAATTCCAAAGAGGAACTATGATGGATGTAGGCCCTCCTATTCCTATCTCGATTCATCATGGCTCTAATACCATTGTTAGCTTTTGAGGATATATGCGGTGGGAGATATCTAACACAAGTCCTAATAAGATGAAAGAAAGTGAGTCTGCAATATAACTAAAATATACTATAAATAGAAAGTGGTGAAAATACAATGCAATATGGAAGATAATGTCACTCCCTTAATATAATCTAAAGAACTACATTGTGCTCTATATATGAGCTCCACAACTATCTACTACTCTCTACTACAATGCTCTTGATATCTATATGTTATGTCTTGTGATCTATCACTATGAGGCCCTTTATATAGGAAAATAAATTCCTTGGCCAACACTTTACCTAGTTGTACAAGTGGACATCTTGCACATTACAACATGCACATTGACACTTGTGCATTTATTATATTGCTTGAAGTAGCTAACTTCCCCCTAAATTAATCTCTACTCTAACTATGTACCAAAGGTGGTACATTTACATGACCCAAATAATGTAATATACTATAAATATAATAGCATAAAACTACAGAGAGTTACATATAGTATGATAGGTAGGACAACGAACGATAAGAGTGGGCTTTCTCCTCTAAAAATAGGGATGAGAGCATATTATCGTGGAGCGACCAGAGGGCCTATCATACAAGGCACATGAGTTGATGGGGATAGATGTACCCTATGCATTGTGGTGGTGGATAGATATGGAGGTGCAATGATATAGGCCACATGAGGGGTAGGGTCTATATTACAAAGGGGCATTCAATAGAATAGGATCATAGGACATCATATAACGATCATGGAAGGGAGCACTTGATTGGGATGAGATAGGGTAAGAGTTTTGTTGAGTAAGGTGAGGACAGTGGGTGATTGGATGGGAGGCCACCCAAGTAGAGTGGTTTTGATTTAGCCATGTGTTATGATAGTTTGAGATATGATAGGAGGTTCCTGAGGCACCTATCATGATTTAGCGAGTTAAGGAAGATCCTAGGTGGCAACCACTGGTGGAGCTACTAGATTTAGTAGTGTATGCAGTTATAGATATTCTAGATGTGGAGGATGTAGGCACCATGTCAGGATATGATGCATGGTGGGCCACTTAGAGCTGGGATCCAAGAGTAGGTATGATTGATAGCTATGCAAAGGCTATAATAGTTGGGGTAGGTGGAGGGTTGGGATGAATTTGTGGAGAGGATGAGAGTGGAGGAGGTAGCCCCCATAAGGCAGCTATGGGGTCTAGTGGTGTGGGATATGTGGGGTGAGTAACCTCCATTAGGTAGATATGGGGCTTAATGATGGGGTTGAGGAGGATAGTGAGGAGGAGACTGATGACGAGCTGCTATGATGGATGCGACAACATGTGGAGAGAGGTAAGGTCACTACAAGAGGATAGGAGGATATGATAGTAGTACTTGAGGGGAGTGATGATATGACCATAGGTAAGGTATAAGGTATGTTTATCTATCTATATATGCAACATGATGCATATTTATGAGGATAATCATATGTTGTAGGATAGAGTGCGATTGGTAGACGTAAACAACTCATGATATGGATTTGATGTAGGAGTGAGTATTTTTGATGGTGGAGAGAGATGACACAGTAGTAGGGTGACTACAGGATATGAGGGAGGTGGTACGAGTGAGAGGATAGATAGAGACCATTGGGACCAATGTAGTGCAAGTACGGGAGGAGATCATATAAGAGCAAGCATAAAGGGAGGCCCTAGTAGTTGAGGTGGCTAATCTATGAGAGGAGGCTTCCCACAAGAGGGTCTAAAGGGTGGCTGATGTAGCTTGGCTATGAGAGAAGGCTACCTAGGAGAGGACCCAGAGGGATGCCATGGTGGTTGAGATGGATGGGATGCTCCAGGTGAAGAATCATCTAGAGGGTTTGTTATACAAGGAGGGGAGGAAGGTTCATCAACTATAGATATATTTAGTGATTCATGGGATTAGAATCCCAACATCATCAAAGTTTAGATCATGATCCCACTAGAGTAGGGGTGTGTAGTCAGATAGATGATTGTAGGCAAGTGAGGTTGGCCTATGACAAAGCAGTTAAGGAGGATCGAGGTGAGTGTAGGATCTTCCTACCCCATAAGAGGGGGTGGAGAGACTCATGATGAGATGCATAGCTCAGATAGCCTACATTATATGGTTTTGTGTTTGTATGTTTTTTGTGTGATAAGAGTGCCATTGGTTTTGTATAGTGTAGCCTAATGAGACCTAGTGTAGCATATTATATATGTTGTGTAGCCTATGGGTGATGTGATTATGTATAGTGTATTTATTTTTGATATAATATATATACATGAGGATTTTTGTGTACGTATATATAATGTGTCTAATGTATGTGATGTGATTGATATGACTAATGCAAATGATGCATGTGTGTAATTTGAAACACAAGTGATTGCATATGTATGATGTGATTTGATACATGATGAATGTTAGGTAAGATGAACCTAACTATTTATGAATATGCACAGATGGATATGTACAAATGTAAGATATGGAATTGTGTGTACATGTGAAATGCAAAAATGTGGCAAGATGGTTAGCCATTTGCATTGTGTTTAAACCATCTCACTTGGTATGGTGAACCAAAAATAAAGGAATAGTCATACTAACCAATGATCCAAAATATGTGATAAGCAAACATGGAGTGTATGGACTGACATGAGTGTACAAGATATGCATGGATGAGATGTAGCTGAGAAGGATGTACAAATATGATGAAAATATACTTGATATAAGTAGAGGCAATGATGATTGTGTTTACCTCTGATTTTGAAGCATGAATTTTTTTTAAAATAATTCCTAGATACTCAAAAAATGTAATATGAACAATCAAACTCATCTAGTAGTCACACAATATCTTGTAGATATCTTACCTATACTAATTGAATATAAGTCTATCATGGACCTGTGTGTGCACATGATATTAATTTATCCATTTCAAGGGAGGTTGGACTAACCTATTGTAAGCCTTGCCAACGTAGCTAGCTCATCCAAAAGTATGCAATGATCTATACAAGAGAATACTATTAGTGATAGATGCGTCACAACTTGTAATACTATTCCACTACCAAGCAGGCTCTTGGAGCCTATTTCTAGTGATGAAAATCATCCTGTGATGTTATTTTGGACTTGAGAACCTTTAGGATTCAGGTTGTTTGATAGTACTCTTGGAGGCTTTTCATTTTGTTTTTTTCCCCTCTTCCTTTCTATTCTCTTTTGTGGTTCTCTTTTCTCTTGTTTTTTTTGGTGGGTGTTTGCTTTTGTTTTCTACCCCTTTATTTTTTCTTGTTGTTGCTTATATATTTGTTTATCCCCAAGTTTATTTTGATCACGTAATTGATATGATGAGCAAAGGAAACCATTTTCTAAATGGTAAGGCCTATGCAAGGTGTTGTATTCCCTACACTCAATATTTTTTTAATATGTGAAATGCATTAGTGGTCAATGAATGAACTCAATTCAACTAGGGGTAGCCTTGAAATCATATAGAATTTTATGATGTTCGATACAGGTTGATTAGACTGAATATGAATGGTTGAGCAACAAAAAAGCTTCCCGTTGGCATGCAACTAAGAACATGACTAAACACCATGATAGTCATGCTAACAAATTTGGATTTAACTCCTCAAAGTAGTACTATATATAAGTGATGTATGGCCTATGTACAAGAAATATGTGGACATGATTATGAACAATGTATATACTATGATACATACAAAGGGACATGACAAAACAAAATACCTAGAGATGCATGGTGGTATGTGACCAATATGTTTGTGAGAGAAACCATGCAAGTGAGATAGTTAAATGGAATATGGTGTATTCCAAAATGATGTTTAATGTATTGGAATGAATCAAATGGATGTGGATGGATGTACAAGTGAAGTGGAGGAAATGCCAATGTGTGGCAGTAGCAATTGTGAGTGATGCATGTGAATGTACATGAAAGAGTGATGTGAGGATGAGTGGGAAAATAAGAAATGTGAATAGGAAGCCCATATGATGGAGCAGGTGAATAATAGAAAAATAAGAGGAGGTGGAAGAAATGGAGGAAGAAGAAAAGAGGGGAGAAGGAGAAAGAAGAAAGAAGAGAGTGGAGAAGAAGATCAAACTAAATCAAAAGTATGTAGCTGCTCATAGCGTGACCATACAATAGTAACATAGATCGATAAAAGAGGAAGAAAAGATAAGGGAAGAAAAATCAAACTAAATCAAAGATATTTAGCCTCTCTTAATGTGACCATACATCATTGAAAAGGTTCTAGAGGAAAGGATAGAGAATGTAGAAAGGAAGAAATAAGGAAATAAGAAGGATAAAGAGAAAAGAAAAGAAAATTTGAACCACATCAAAGGTATGTAGCCGCTCATAGCATGACCATACAACATTGATAAGGTTCTAGAAGAAGAGCTATGAATAGAGGAAATGAGGAGAGAGAATGAAAGGAAGAATGTTGGAAATAACATGCAGAAGATAGGAGGATGCATCAAGTGTAAAATGCATGAAGGTGGATGATATTGAGAGGATTAGGTTCTATCATTATTTTGAGAGTGGCTAAGGAATAGGCACCAAAACCAAATTTGTGAGTGATGACATAAGGTCCTAACCAGTTAGGAGCAAATTTATCATAAAGGTGAGGTCATTGATTGGTGTTTTATTGGTTTTATTTGAGGACCAAATCCCCAATTTAAAAATCCCTTGGATGAAACTTATTGTGATAGGCTCACCGAAGGCGGTCTTGATAAACACACGTATGTTCAATAGCATGAATGAAATGCTCATAAAGTAAATTAAGTTGATTGAATTATTATAACAAAATTCTTAAAGAAGAAATCTTGAGCTCTAGAGGCATGATGGATTTAGCACCATAAACCAAGGAGAATGATGTTGATATTATTGGAGTACGTATGCTCATTATGTAAGCCTAAAGTGTGAGGGATATTTGTTTATGCCAATCATGATGCGATTATGCAATAGTTTTATGAATAATAATGCAGATTTTTTTTATTTTTAGCTTTTGCTTGGCCATTACCCTGAGGGTAGTATGGCATAGAGAAGATATGTTGGATGTTGTATTTAGCACATAATGCATGTACATTCTTGTTTTTGAATGACATATCATTATAAAAAATGAGCTTTAAATGAATACCAAAACAACATATGATATGTTGGATAATGAACTCAATAATTTTGGGTTTAGTGGTTTGGACCAAGGGAATAATCTCGAACCACTTTGTAAAGTACTCAATGGTAGTAATGATAAAATTGTGATTAATAAAGGAAGTAGAAGAGATTTTCCCAATGATATCCAAGCCCCACTAAGAGAACAACTAGGTGGATTGGATAGGCTATAGATCCTACAATGATAGGTGAGTGATATTGGCATGTTGTTGGTACTTGACACACTTTTTATGTATGCACAACAATCATGCTCCATGGTGGGCTAATAATAACCCATACGAAGGATACACTTGGTAATATCAATACCACTAAAGCGGCCACCACAGTTTCCATCATGGCAAGTCATAATGACCCAATGTGCATCTTGCATATCAAGACATCATAATAGGATGCCATCATAGCTACACTTATATAAGATATCCCCTAACAAAGTGAAGCATATTGCTCTTTGTTTGAAAGCACGCTTGGTTTTTTGAGATAAATCAGGTAGAAGTAAGCTCAATTTAGTATAGTCCTTGACCTAAGAAAACCAAGAATTTAGGGTTGAACAAGATTGACGGTAGTGGTAGAAGAATATGTTTGTAGTGCAATGGATGACTAAGAAAGAATTTGGACAAGGACTCTAATTATCTCATTGTATGTATCTTTAGGTATCAAAGACTTGAGTGAAGCCATGGTATTAGCAAAGTGATTTGTAGAATGTGGGCTGGCCTCAATTTCATATCACTCAAACCGGTCAAGTAACTGAGTGGCCACATCCTTGTATTATTTGAGCACAAGATATTGGCATTGAAAAATACCTTTGAATTGATTCACAATAAGCAAGGAGTCACCCCAAATTTAGATTTTTTTAATGCGTATAGAAAGTGCCATCTTGATACTGAGAATGAGTGCTTCATACTCGACATTATTATTGGTGCATGGGAAGTTTAATATAAAGAAAAAGGGAATTGGTATGCCTTGGGGTGTGATGAAGACAACCCCAACACCAATCCCTCATTAGTATCAAAATCCATAAAAAAGAGTGTCATATCTACAAAATATTCAAGTTCAACCTGCTGTTCAATTTTAGAAGTACGAAATACATCATTTGGAAGGTCAAAGACAAGTGGGTGAGTGGTTGGCAAAGAGGCTTTGGTGAGATGGTCAGTGATGATTTACCCTTTGATGGATTTTTAACTAATGAATTCAAGACCAAATTTAGTTAGGAGCTTGATCCATTTAGTTCTTTGGCTATTGTTATAACTTCTACCCATCATGTATTTAAGAGGATTATCATGCGTAATGACAAAGGTCATATGATTGATCATGTAGTGGCATAATTTTCTGGTAGCAAAGACTAATGCAAGGTAAAGTTTCTCCATATATGCATACCGCATTTTATAACTGATTATTGTATGGTTGATGTAATAGATGGATTTTTCTTTGGATACCTTATTTTTATAGGCCAACAATGTGCCCAATGCAAAATTTGTGGTGGATATATACAAATGAAAAGGAATATTAAGATGAGGTGGTGATAAAACAAGTGGGGAAGTGAGGTAGGTTTTGATGTCATCAAAGGCTTGCTAACACTCGCTATCCCAGTGAAATGGTACTCCTTTCTATAGGAGATGGTTGAACAACATACATTTATCAAAAATTTGGACAATGAATTGATGAATCAATTGAATTTTGCCCTATAGGCTGCACAACTGTTTGAGGTTGTATTGAGTGATATTTTTGTCCAATCACAAGAATATAATCATAGTCAGGATACTGCCCAGATATTCTCTCTTGCAAGAAAATATTTGTGATTTCCCCAAGGTTCTGTTTAATGTGTTAATATATTTGTAATGCTTAGTAAAAAATGAAATGACAAATGTTAGTTGGATACCTTAGTGTTGCATATGCATGTTAATAAGGGGCCTATTTTGGTTTATTTGATTTGCAATGATTTTGTTGTTTATAGAATTTATGAGAAAATGTGAAATTATTGATCAAATATTTAATTTGAAATAAAAACCTTCGAAATTTAATAAATTTTTTATTTTTACCTTTGAAAATTTGATTTTAATTGATTTTATCTCAAATTGTTAATCAAATTTTATCTCAAATTGTTAATCAAATTTTATCTCAAATTATTAATCAAGTTTTATCTCAAAATGTTAATCAAGTTTTATCTTAGATTGTTAATCAAGTTTTATCTCAGATTGTTAAGATTTGCATTAGAATAATAAAAAATAAAATGATTAAATCTAAAATTTGCAATGTAAAAACTTTAAAGTATCATATTAATTATTCACTTTAATGAAAAATGAAATTTAATGAAATTTCAAATTTACGTAAAATAAAATTAAACGATTATTGAAAACTATGCAAAGTTAAAACTTCAAATTTTCATCAAAAATATAAATTTATGTAAACAAATGAAAATTTAAATTTAAATTTTAAAACTTACATATTTTTTTTAGGGTTTTGATTTTTTATTTGATGAAATTAAAAAAATGTAAAAGCTAGGGTTTGAGAAAATAAAATAAAAAGAACAAGTCACTGTAACTTTTAAAATTTCAACCCAAATCTATATAAACAAAATACTCTGAACTAAACCAACATTAATCTGATCAGTCTTCACACAATATAGAATTAATGTGATGCAATATTCTAAGGAAACACCCTTTCTTGGTGCTTTCAGCAGTGTAAAAGCTTTAAAATGATTGTGGAATGGTGGTTATAGAGACGGACTATGTGAAGATCTGTGTGGTGGCTTCTAGGGTGGACAATGCAGAATACTATGGTGGCCATAAAATCTAGACAGCTTGCACGAATTTGTGGCGGCTACCGATTCCACCATGTAAAAAAAAAAAATATATATTCTAAGGAAATAATACAATATATTAAAGAAAATATTTAAAAAAGTATACCATCTGAATGCATATAACTTATTAAAATTTTTAATATATTGAAAAATGAAATATATTTAATTAATGCTCCTGCAAAATACCTTACCTCAATCGATTACAATGGGTGAAATTCCTTTAGTCCAACAACTAGGGAGGAGATGATTTTACACAAAATCAAATTTCCAACCTTTGCTTTCTTTAAATAGTCTCTGACCTCACTTTCTTGAATATTCATGGCTATTTATAATATGAAAATTTTCATTTTTCAATTCGTTTGTTAAGTTTCATATAGTTGATACAACGGGTCTTCATAACCATTCTTCAACGAATTTGTTCCACTCTCTTTAGCATTTATGTTACTGGCTTAATGACATATATGTAATAATATTAATATTTTTATCATGGCATCTATATTTGTTATTCCTTAAGCCCTTGATTTATACCATTATTGTTTGCATTACATAAAGATCACTGCAACCATCCTCTTTGATTATGTGGAGGAAGCCTTATCTTCTCTTGTCTCTCTTGTGGTTCTGCTTTGCTCTTTTTATTTCCTAAAATCCACTTTATTAGAAAAATTATTATTTTTCATACCATCCACCACATTCTCTACTTGTATAATTCCAATAACCACCATCGGTTGGAAAATGTACTACATGGGATGAAGCTGATGTTGACGCAAACATTTCTAACTTTCTCTGTACATATACTCGCCTTCCTCCAATAAGAAAAGGAGATGCCTTCACTACTATTTCTATTGAGGCTATAGTTTGATATTGTATGAAGCAAAAATATATTTTACCTTTTAAAATATTTGTCACATCTTTGAATATCACACACTCGATTTTGGGTTTAATCTCTCTAATTTTTTGACTTGGACTTTGATTTTATTTACCACATTAAATAATTTCACTAAGTTCGAGTTTGGAGCTACGATTTTCTCCATTTTTGTCTTTAAGGAGTCATCCAACGATACAACACCACCAGACCCCCTTGCATTTCTTCTTGGCCAGGGATTTCTTTACTGCAGCCATCATTGCACGAAGCCATTGGGAATCTGAAGTGAACTTCACTACCATTTTGTTAAAAAATCCTTCTGTCCACCACCTATATTTTAATGTTCATAAGACTTCTTACACGTTTAATATTTGATCATTTTCAATAGTCTCCACACGAATGGATGGTTTGAGTAAATTTTCACCATACTTGCCATGGCAACATTTGATATTAATGTTTAATTAGATTCCAACAATACACGTTTCACTTGAAGACCCACATAGTATTTCTCTATCAACTCTCCTGGTGGGATAAATGATGTAGCTAGCGAATGAAACATCAAAAGTAAAAAAATATGATTAAAATTTCTCAATTTAAGGGTAGCTCTTGGAGAAATCACGTAATCCAAAGGGTACATGATCACCTCTTGCATAGGATTCTAAAATATAACAGTCAACCATCGACTGCTATTGCTATTCACCACATATTTATTCTACTAGTAAACTTAGAAATTGGGTATTCATCCTTTTGAAAATAGGTGCATCCAAGAGAGTGAAAAGTGATAAAACCCATTTCTAGCATCATATCTAAATATCACACACCCATAGTCTTCACCTCGGGACATTGATGTCACAACAAAAAACCTCCGTCGTGTACACCGTAGATGCATTTGACAAAATTTTCCCTAAAATAATATTCTAGTAGCTTGTAATTATGTGGAATGCATCGATAATAAGACATCACAACTAAAATGAATTACCGCTCTACAAGTTCTCATGAACCACAAAAAAATAGGAACTAGAGCTTCCACCATAAGTTTAGTTCCAGATGTATCGCTTGAAAGCATGTGGTGATGTTTATCAATGTAAACACACACTAGTGCAAATGACTCAGCTACGCTACTTAGTGGCACCTTGGTATTCATACCCCACATTGATTGTGCTCCTTCGAAACTATGCCACTACACTAGAAACCATGCTCCTTCGTTGATCGTGCACATGCACTGCATCCACAGGTGGCATAGTTTTGCCTCAAATTTTGTACCATCATGTTGAGTGGTATTTTCACCCGATTGTGAAAGTACACTCTCCTTTAGGATTTGGGTTCCAAATCCCCTCTTGCAAAGAAGTTAAACAAACAACTTCTCCAAGGTCTCCGTTGTATTAGCATTTGCATATGTGTATTAGTAATCTCAAATAAAGATATTCAATTTAAATGCTTGGAACACCTTAGTGATTGCAAGTAACTGTAAACAAGGGGCAATGTTGGTTTATTTCACCATGAAACTTTAGTGATTGTTCATTGTTTTTTTGGATTTTGAAATTTTTTAAATGTTTATTTTAATGCCTTGAAAAGTTAAAATTTCTGGAAAAAATAAAAATAAAAAATGCAGAAAGAATGAAAATGAAATGCAAAAAACTGAAAATAAAATGCATTCCAGTATGATGCTATCCTATTACGACAAAACCGAAGATGTGAGGTCTCCGTGCATGCAACCTAACCTATTGGACTTGCAAAACAAGCACAATCCCCATAAGCTAAGTGCTGGTTCCTAGGGTACGAAATAAAATTCAGATTTCAAATATTCGCCTAATGTAACCCAAAAAACATGGCATTAACATTATCTATAAATTCAAAATCTGAAAGAATGAAAGAATAAACATTAAATCCATAGCATGCAAAGAAAATCTCCTTCTTTCTTGCCCACAAGATGCAAATTTCTGAAAACTTCTGCATTAAAAATATGTCATTTTACAATAGCAGAATTTTTGGTTTTCCCAAACCAGTCCATGGAAGAAAAACAACTCAAACAGGTCCATAATGGCCTTCTCGCCTTCAACTCTGCAACTCTGCTCGCAACAGTTTCCAACCCTTTCTATGGAAGAAGAAAAACCAGTCCAATGTGGAAGAAAATATCGCAGAAACTAGGTGCTAAGGCCTTGCCTTCATTACTCAATCTTCTCGAAGAGTTTTCCCCCTCTTTGGCCTCTTTGAATGGCGTATTTAAACTTGTGAAAAAATTGTTTCTCCTTCCATGACGGTTCATTTCATTTTTCGATGGTTGTTCATTTCACCTTCCCTAACTGTTCATTTCACCTTCCCTTGTATGCGTGTGCTTTGCTTTCCATTTTGTGGCCCTTCGTTGCATTTTCTCCACATGGGCTTGCGTCCGTTTCCCTCCGTGTGTAACGACCATCTTAAATGATTTCAAATCATTAAATATTCCTTATGTAACGCTTTGTCTTCTTCATTGGATTTTGTCCTTATGTCCACGTCACTATGCAGGTCCGTTACCTTGGCGAAAAATGGAACATGTCGCGATATCGCGACACTTCTTGTTTCTCTTTTGCCCTTTGAATCAAAATGTAACATGTCGCGATATCGCGACACTTTTGGCCCTTGCTTTTGTTGCTTTTAGCCGTGAAAATGTAACATGTCGCGATATCGCGACACTTTTCTCTTTTTTGCAAAATGCAACATGTCGCGATATCGCGACACTTTTTTCTTTCTTATGGTCCTTTTTGGTAAAATGCAACATGTCGCGATATCGCGACACTTTTTCTTTCTTGTTCTGTCTTTTCTCGTTTGGTCGCGAAAATGCAACATGTCGCGATATCGCGACACTTTTCTTTCTTCTTCTTTCTTGTTATTTCTAGCCATGAAAATGCAACATGTCGCGATATCGCGACACTTTTCTTTAATGCAACATGTCGCGATATCGGACACTTTTCTTTTGCGATGATTGCAACATGTCGCGATATCGTGACACTTTTTCTTTTGGCCGATGGTGCAACATGTCGCGATATCGCGACACTTTTTCTTTTTGCCGTGATGGTGCAACATGTCGCGATATCGTGACACTTTTTCTTTTTGGCCGCGATGGTGCAACATGTCGCGATATCGTGACACTTTTTCTTTTTGGCCGTGATGGTGCAACATGTCGCGATATCGCGACACTTTTTCTTTTTGGCCGCGATGGTGCAACATGTCGCGATATCGTGACACTTTTTCTTTTTGGCCGCGATGGTGCAACATGTCGCGATATCGCGACACTTTTTCTTTTTGGCCACGATAGTGCAACATGTCGCGATATCGCGACACTTTTTCTCCTTGTGGTGTTTTGCTTTTTTCTTTGAACTTTAGCCTATGGGCCACTTCGGTCTTCTTGGAACACATGCAAAAAGGTGGGTCCCCAATTTTGGGGTACGTTGTGGATCAGCCACAACAAATGGCGACTCTGCTGGGAAATGCTCCTGAGCATTTCGGTGAGAACTCAACCTGAAAAACACACAGACTCAAATACAAGCGTTAGCAAATATCCCAAGAATGAAACTAGACGAGAAATACATGAAACATTAGAATTATTAAGCATCAGCTCGGTGTGTGCAATGTGCTTCATTCCCTATCATTTGAAATTGATCAACATTCCATTGTCAGTTTCACTTATGATTCGTATGCAAGGCTATGAATGATTTGTGCAGGATTTGATGTATGATGAATATGCTAGAGATATAACAACCTGCTTTGCAAAGGCTCAGACCTTCTAGTATCATGAACAAACATATTAAAACTGTCAAACCCTCTTAGGACCAAATATATGTATACTGAATTAATTTACTAGATCCCCAAAGTTGGTTATGTGTCACTACCATCTTGAACCCATGTGCAAGTGTAAGTGAAATCAGAGCTTTGGGGAATAGGATTCCCAACCTAAGCGAGATGGGAATTTAATCCTATCCTTACTACTCTGATCCGGAATTCATTACCTCATCTTGAACAAAATGATTTAACCTGTTATGGATGAAACTGTCAGGCTAGCCTGTCCGTTTGAGCAGTCAGTGGTCTTGCTTTTAGACAAGACATGTTGCCACGCATGAGCATACTCCACTGCCAGCCAGGCATCTATAGCCCCGATGGAGATTAACCCCATAATCCATGATTTGGCTCTACTTTGATTTCTTGGACCTTGGGGATGACTACCCATCCTTGCAAGGGACATGTAGTACGATCCTTCCAATCCAATATTAATAAAGAAATGAAAAATATTTTCTTTTGAATTTCAAGTTCTTGAGTGGGCAAAATAGAAGCTTTGGGGAATCGGATTCTCAACCTAAGCGAGATGAGAATTAGACCCTATCCTTACTACTCCATGAAGGTCAAATCGGAGCTTTGGGGAATTGGATCCTCAACCTAAGTTCGATGAGGATTTAACCCTATCCTTACTACTCTGATTTTAGGCTTTAAGCACTATGGGAGTGGTAAAAACCATTGTTTTAAGGATTATGTTGCATGATAGGACAGACACGAAATACTCCTTTCGCCTCACCTTTTCTTCCAAGTATGGTTTTGACCATTTTGCTCAAGATCCTTTTTAATATGCGTAGAACGTGCTTGGTTCAAGATAGTTCGGGCATCAGTTCCCAACCTTAGGATCCTTTTAATATATGTTATGTAATAACCCTAAGAGGATTCGACACCTTTTCAATGATTGCACATGAAATGAAGATGCAACTGAGATGGAATGTATATGCAATGCGGAATGTACATGAGATATGAATGCATTGCTCCTTTTGAAATGCGGATGGAGTATACCACCTACTTTGCCATAATTTATAAAACTGACAACTTCCTGCATCACAAGTTCCAAATGATATTCTTTAATGTGTTTGCGATATTCGTGGAGCTTTCTGCAATACAATTCCGATGTTTCATATTCTCCTAGTCTTAGTCAACATTCATAAGGACCTAAGTTAACAAACCAAAAGTGTCCAAAGGACCAACACACAAAACTTAAAACCAAAATGAGATCTAATCCAAAACCAAAACACGAAAACCAAAAGTATATACAAATGTACAAAACAAATTTGGATTATCATTTTCCCGGATCCCAAACCTGATTAGAATTCTTTAAAAGACATATGACGTGATACGCATACCAAGTTTTGCAGGAATCCAACAAAAACAAGATCAAACCAAACAAAGAAACAAACTTCCACTTGCCCCTCTCACCATACCAATTTGATTTAGTTCCATTAGTATTCCTATAGGTGAGATTCAAATTACCAATTTGATTAGACAATGGTTGATTTTCAATTCTTTCTTGTCTATTCTTTAAGGTGCAAATTTCATAATTCCATTCATGATTTAGAACTAGGCTTTCTTTATTCAAAATGAAATTTTGTAAGCAAGAGCCTATTTCTAAAAATTTCAAAGCTAATTCATTTTCCATGTTCTTAGGCCAATCAAAATTGTGCAACAATTTACAAGCATCTAGGATATTTACTAAATGGGGATCATTAAGAATTTTTATCCTAGATTCAAGAATTAATTGTTGATGAATTTGATTTAGCAATTTAAGTGCATCAAGCTCCTTTTCATTCATTAAAGTAATGTTATCAAAGGTGTGGTTAGAAATTAATCCTTGTTCTTCATTCACCTTCAATGGCATTTCATCATAAATATCATTTGAATTATACAAATCTTCACCTAAATCTTGGATGTTTGGACACAAAGGTTTAGATTTTACCTTTTTCACATTTTCATTTACCAAAATTTGGTGAGGATTTGCAATTCCCTCTTTTACCTCATGGTCTTCATATTCTTCATTGATTACTTGTTCATCAAACATACCAAAATTGGGCACCCAATTAAAAACATGCCCATCCTTTTCAACCCTCAAATATTCTTGGTCGAAGTGTATGTCAAGTAACTCATCTTCATGATCAATCGCTTTCGTTGCTTCCAATAGATCAACCACTTTGTCATTTAATTCCAATTCTTTGTTCACTATCCATGGTATCTCTTCCAACACATCCTCAAATTGTACAGGAGTTGTACTATCTTCCTTTGAGTAGGCGATTATGTTGTCCTGTATATCAATTGGCACACAAGTTTCATTAGCAGTTTTGGAGTGAGTGTAGTCTTCCCACTTCTTCCATGAATCATAGTAGTCATCCTCCAAGTTCAAGTTGTGACGTTCAACTACTTCTTCAACATCTTCCAATTCATCAATGTGCTTCTCATCAAATTCACCTTCACCTTCCTTAGATGGTTCAATTATTTCCAAAAGTGGGTCATTTTTTGAATTCAAATTTATAAGGCTATCATAGTCCAACTTGGTGACCCCTGATTCGATTTTATCACAATTTGGAGGGTGAAGAATTTTTTGATCATTAATTCCAAGCTTCTCATCGAGAGTGTCTTCCAAGAACAAGTGGTGAAATTCTATCATATCTTCAAATTCATTTATTGATTTTCTTACAATTTCACTTTCAACCACTTCCTGTTCCAAGATTTCATCCTCTTCTTCCTCATTCTCACTCTCTTGACGATATAGAGTTTCCACCACCAAAATGTTGTCCTCTCCTTGTTGATGTTGGGGTGGACCCTCATTTGGCACAAGTTCCAAATCATCCACTTGAGCTTGGAGACAATGGGTATACATAGCAATTTCGGGACAATTCCTTTCATTATGCTCCTTTGTATTATGCAATCTACACCCCTTTTCCCATGCAAAATCAGAAATATTAAGAATGGAACTAGAGTGACTTGGTCCTGCAGAAGTATCTATCTGATTAGCAATAGAGGAAGGCACACCCCCATTGTTTGGCTTCGTATTCCATTGTCTCCCTCTATCGTTGAAGTTTTGATTTGGGTGAGGGGCATGGGATTCATACTTCTATTTTTGAACCAAATCATTACTCAATTTGTGAACCATATTTTTGAGTTCTTCAACCTCTGAATAAATCTCTTTTGGTTGAGCTATGTTATTGCTAGTTCCAATAGGATTTGCGTAATTGGTGAGATCTTGACTTAACATTTGAGTTGGATTTTGAGCCACTTGATTTGCGTAGGGATTCACACTTTGAATCGAAATTGGATTGGGTGCGTAAGCGGGTGTTGATGAATATGGTTGTTGATAAGGCAAAGCATTTATGCCTGATATTTGTGGTGCCATGATCTGATTCATCATAGGAGCTTGACCATATGGACCATATTGTCCTACCATAGGCATCCTGGGAAAACCCATAACTCTGTGGTGTCATTTGTTGTTCAATGGTCATAGCTTCATTGTAGGCTAGAGCAAGCGTGGTAACTTGAGGATTTCGCCTTGCAAACATTGCCGTCATAGGATCCAATGCCCCAAAATATATTTGCAAAGCTACTACGGGATCAATGGCAAAATGCCGAATTGCTCTATTATAGCACTTCTGAAATCTCTGATTAAAAGTTCGGATTGGCTCACCCTGGCCTCTTTTGCATGTAATGAACTGATTATAGATGATTGTGGGATCTAATGGTGACCTGAATTGGTTGACAAAAGCATTCTCCATTTGCGTCCATGACGTAATGGAACCAGTAGGTAAGCAAATATACCATTCGTAGGCCACTTGGTCTAGGCTCATGGGGAAGAGTCTACAAGCCACATCTTCATGTTGAACTTGCAATCTTATCAAAACATCCCTATAGGCCTGAATATGTTCTTCTACGGTCCTTGGGCCATCCGGTTTGTATTTGGGCAAAAATCTCTCTATATTCTTAGGGATCTCGTGAATATCCCCTGCAATATTCAAAGGAATGTTATTGGCTCCGTACCAAGGAGGTGGTGGAGGTTGGGCCATTTGATTCAAAATCGATGATGATAACCCTACAAGAGCTTGAAAAAACTCTCAATACCTCAAAGAAAAACTGCGACACACAGAAAAATCTTGCAATTAATGAAATTCAAAGAATAACTTCAAAATCAATTTGTTAGTCATGAATGAAAGAAGGAACCATGACAAAGCAGTATTCTAAAAATGTAAGTTTCTGATTCACCAGATCGCATATGCGCAAGTGAAGAGCATACTCCTAGTGTTGTAGGCTTTCTGATTCACAAGATCGCATTACACGCAGGTGAAGAGCATAATACCGACAACAAATACATTTTTAGACAAAATAATTCCTTACAAATAAGCATGAAATGACTAGCAAATATCAAACATGTAACGTATGAATAATCATGTTAGCATCAACCAAGAGGTGTATCCATTAAAATCGAATGAAAGTAATTGCATGGAGACAACCTCGTTAGTCAAGATTTTTTTTTAAATCAAATCAAAACACATTATTCCTGTATGAACAATCAAAAAGTGTTAGAACAATGCATAGCAATTCATGTCCTCCTTTTAACACTACAAGGTTGTATTGTTAAAAGAGGGCTAAAGATAATAATCAATAGGGCATGAAATATTCAAAATTTAAATCCCTATAGCATTTAAATCACTCTGAAATAAAACAATTCAGGCCCTCCTTCTAGCGCCAATCTGTTGAGTGGTATTTTCACCCAGTTGTGAAAGTACACTCTCCTTTAGGATTTGGGTTCCAAATCCCCTCTTGCAAAGAAGTTAAACAAACAACTTCTCCAAGGTCTCCGCTGTATTAGCATTTGCATATGTGTATTAGTAATCTCAAATAAAGATATTCAATTTAAATGCTTGGAACACCTTAGTGATTGCAAGTAACTGTAAACAAGGGGCAATGTTGGTTTATTTCACCATGAAACTTTAGTGATTGTTCATTGTTTTTTGGATTTTGATATTTTTTAAATGTTTATTTTAATGCCTTGAAAAGTTAAAATTTCTGGAAAAAATAAAAATGCAGAAAGAATGAAAATGAAATGCAGAAAACTAAAAATAAAATGCATTCAGTATGATGCTATCCTATTACGACAAAACCGAAGATGTGAGGTCTCCATGCATGCAACCTAACCTATTGGACTTGCAAAACAAGCACAATCCGGATAAGCTAAGTGTTGGTTCCTAGGGTACGAAATAAAATTCAGATTTCAAATATTCGCCTAATGTAACCCAAAAAAATGGCATTAACATTATCTATAAATTCGAAATCTGAAAGAATGAAAGAATAAACATTAAATCCATAGCATGCAAAGAAAATCTCCTTCTTTCTTGCCCACAAGATGCAAATTTTTGAAAACTTCTGCATTAAAAATATGTCATTTTACAATAGCAAAATTTTTGGTTTTCCCAAACCAGTCCATGGAAGAAAAACAACTCAAACAGGTCCAGAATGGCCTTCTCACCTTCAACTCTGCAACTCTCTTGCAGATTTCCAACCCATGTCCATGAAGAAGAAAAACCAGTCTAATGTGGAAAGAAAATATCTAGATAGGCTAAGGCCTATCTGCCTTCATTCCAATCTTCTGCAAAAGTTTTCCCCCCTTTTGGCCTCTTTGAATGGCGTATTTAAACTTGTGAAAACATTGTTTCTCCTTCCATGACGGTTCATTTCATTTTCCAATGGCTGTTCGTTTCACCTTCCCTGACTGTTCATTTCACCTTCCCTTGTATGCGTGTGCTTTGCTTTCCATTTTGTGGCCCTTCGTTGCGTTTTCTCCACATGGGCTTGCGTCCGTTTCCCTCCGTGTGTAACGACCATCTTAAATGATTTCAAATCATTAAATATTCCTTATGTAACACTTTGTCTTCTTCATTGGATTTTGTCCTTATGTCCACGTCACTATGCAGGTCCGTTACCTTGGCAAAAATGGAACATGTCGCGATATCGTGACACTTTTTCTTTCTCCTGTTGCCCTTTTGAGCCAGAAAATGTAACATGTCGCGATATCGCGACACTTTTGCCCTTATTTTTGCTTTTAGCCTGAAAATGTAACATGTCGCGATATCGCGACACTTTTCTTTGCGAAAATGCAACATGTCGCGATATCGCGACACTTTTTCCTTGAAAATGCAACATGTCGCGATATCGCGACACTTTTTCTTTTGGCCGTGAAAATGCAACATGTCACGATATCGCGACACTTTTCTCTTCTGGTCGCGAAAATGCAACATGTCACGATATCGTGACACTTTTCTTTCTTTTTTGTCGGCCACGAAAATGCAACATGTCGCGATATCGCGACACTTTTTTTTGAAATGCAACATGTCGCGATATCGCGACACTTTTTCTTTTTTGGCTGATAGTGCAACATGTCGCGATATCGCGACACTTTTTCTCTTTTGGCCATGATGGTGCAACATGTCGCGATATCGCGACACTTTTTCTTTTTGGCCGCGATGGTGCAACATGTCGCGATATCGCGACACTTTTTCTTTTTGGCCACGATGGTGCAACATGTCGCGATATCGTGACACTTTTTTTTTTGGCGTGATGGTGCAACATGTCGCGATATCGCGACACTTTTTCTTTTTGGCCGCGATGGTGCAACATGTCGCGATATCGCGACACTTTTTCTTTTTGGCCGCGATGGTGCAACATGTCGCGATATCGCGACACTTTTTCTTTTTTGGCCGCGACAGTGCAACATGTCGCGATATCGCGACACTTTTTCTCCTTGTGGTGTTTTGCTTTTTTCTTTGAACTTTAGCCTATGGGCCACTTCGGTCTTCTTGGAACACATGCAAAAAAGGTGGGTCCCCAATTTTGGGGTACGTTGTGGATCAACCACAACACATCATTTTTTAGTAACCTGCAAAAAATTTCAACACTAGTCCTTCACGTTAAAATAACATACTGCATGGGTACAATGATACAATTTTTATTTTATTTTAGTTTATTTTATTTTTACTTTTATTTTTATTATTTTTTATTTTCTATTTTTATTTTTTATTAAAACTAAATCTTGGAAGATCCCAAAATTTTTTATTAAAGAAGATTAAAAAAATAAGATACTAACAAAAACCTATCAAGAAGACTCTCACCATAGGAAATTAATCTAGATGGGATAAATTCTTATTAGGTTTTGACTATTGGGTCCTTCCTAAGCTACATGGACATACATAACACTCGAAATGTGGTAAATTTATCTCTGAAGAACCCTTCCAATGAAACCATGACCATAATAAGCTTTTAGACATTAAAAATTTATAAACCATATTATGATATCACTTAATACAAACCACAATTTCACATCAACCATCAAAATTTTAGGTGGGTCCTCAAATTTGGGGTAAGTTGTGCAATAGCAACAAGAAATGGTGACTAAGTTAGAAATACTCCTGAGTATTTTAGATGAAAAACCCATTCTGAAATCAAGAAAACCAAAGGTCAGAAAAATATAAATCATCTAATAATATCCAAGAAAAATGGGGTTAAATAGTTTCCACTGAAAATAATGCTCCACTTGCTTCAACTTAGTGTGTGTTTTGTGAATACATTCTTTATTTTTTATTCAATTAGAAATCTAAACCTATTTTGCAATTAGGCTTTTTAAATATATCACTCATAAAATATTTACCTCTACATTGCTCCACTGCTAGTCAATCATCCATAGCTTCGGTGGAGATAACATTTCTCTTCTAGACTTTTCTCTACTGCCAACCGGGCATCTATAGCCCTGATAGAGATTATATAAAACACCCAAGCATTTGATTGATTTGCATTTATTTATTTTAATAAGCATTTTAATTGCTTTGCAAATATAATATACGCCTCTTGGGTTAGAGATCATCCAAGGCTTAATATGGAGTGTATAAGAATTTTTGTCTAATAAAAAATGTAAAATAATTTTATCTTTTAAGATAAAAAATAATACTTAAATGTGGTGTTACATGTGAAGCTTCAACAAAATGTTATATTATTTTGGTATCCACTATTTTAATCCATAATCCATGAATAACTACTAGACAATCCAATTTTCTTAGCTTCAATTTCACCTAATTTCAAACAAGTTATTCATCTTCCATGACTAAGAAACATTTCCAATAAAGTGATAAAATTTTATTACAACTACACAACTATACCACAATTAGGAAAACAAAATCAAAACATGATTTAAAAGTGAAAAAGAAAAATGTGAACATAAACCAAAACATAAAATTTGGCATGAACTTGTATTATTGAAAGATTGAAATGGAAAAAAACAAAATTTCAAAATGAAAACAACAAAAACAAACAAACAAGTGATGATTATATCCAAATAGTATATACAAACACAAAATTATGTACAAGAGAATGTAAAGTAAAACAACAAAGTTATACACAACTAAAACTTAGAAAACCAAAAACTATGTAGAAGAGATGAATATAAACAAGTGATGGATGTGTTTTTTGTCTCAGGGATGGAAATAATGCTTTACCCATTGATAGGTAAAAGAATACTCTCTCCACTTAGATTCTGCAATCTAAATGCATTCTTCCCAAGAATATTGAAAATTTGGTAAGGGTCTAACAAAATATTGTTAAATTTATTATGATCACCCTTCCTTTTGTGTGCCTTATCCCATAATAAAACCAAATCAACAATCCTAAAGGCTTTGATCTTGGCTTTCTTATCAAACCATACTTTAACAACCCCTTGATGCTTACTAAAATGTTGTAGAGCATATTCTATTTTTTCATCTAGACTCATTAAGTGAGTAAGTCTTGCCTTTGTTTTATCATCATTTTTAAGATAATATTTCATAAAATAAAGAGTCTACAATTTTAAGTTAGCAAAAAAAATGGGATCTTGACCATAAACTAAATGATAATGAGAAGTGCCTATGGACCCTTTTGATCTAGTTCTATCCACCCATAAAGCATATTTCAACTTGTTATGCTAGTCTCTAAGATTCATTTCCAACAATTTCTTAATGATTGATAATAAGTTTTTATTAGTGGATTATGCTAAACCATTACCTTGTGGGTAATAGTTAGAAGAAAACTTAATGCTTACCTTATTGTCATATGCCCATTCTACAAATGGAAGTGAAATAAAAGCAAAACTATTGTCACAAAGAATAGAATATGACATACCAAATCTAGTAACAATGTATCATAAAAATTGAATAACCACTTTAGAGGTATAGTTTTTAGTGGGAATGTGTCACAACCCAAGTCTAACTCTCCTGGTTGTGAATAACTCAAATTCAAAATTTTGTTTATTTTCAAAACATTTGTCACCAATTGACAAATGATCACCCAACTTTGTATTAGTACATATTGATAGTTATTCACACTCTGAGATCTTATACCACTATAGACAAAATCATGAGTGCTTGAGATTGGCCAGATCTCGCAATAAGCTACCATATTTTGAGACCTACCTTCTCATTCTCGAGTTCTAGGTCCGAAAAGAAGTTATCCTTCTAGGGCCCATATCAACTGGAAGGGTGGACACATATTTTCCCCATTTGGTAGCATGGAGGACATTGGTTTATATTATCACTCTTGTCCTAATGGTCCACTGAACTTAACTCAAATTCATGCTTTTAAGCCCATTCTAGAGTTAGCGTATTTATGTCTATACCTGTTAGCAATTCATATTTCTATGAATGCTTATAGGGTCCTGCCAACACCTTGGCTATTGGGACCAAAAATCTTAGACCAAGTATCGATTGATGATAATGCTATCCATACCATCTATCACTAGACCTTCCAACCCTAAGGACAAGCTCCCTAGTCTTGAGTTACCGTTGGCTATTCTGTAACTGAGTTATGGTTTGTGAGAATATTCACATACTACCTCGTATAATAACCTAGAACAACATCCCATACCGTGTTCGTTACTCTCCACAACATAGGATCCACTGACCCTTCTAGTAATGCTAGAGAACAATTATTCTCAAAATCATGATAATCACCTCTGTGACTTGTTGAGGTTGGGTGTTTACTCATCCTTATCGATAGGATTAAGTACTTTAAGTACCATCCTTCTCGATGGATTTAATATCTCAATAAACCAATCTTTTCAATTGCTTTAATATTTGTATTCTTCTTTCTTGATGATCAGAGCAATCTTCTAAATTGATTTAATATTTGTATTCTTCTTTCTTGATGGTTAGACCAATCTTCTCAATTGCTATAATATTTGTATTCTTCTTTCTTGATGGTTAGGTTGGTGGTTTCTTAACATAAATACTTCAACTTGCAAAAAGGATTAAAATTTAATTAATCTATTGATTGAATTGTTTGATCTCTAACCTTCCATAAAATCTAAAATCTATTTAAAAAGAATAGTTGTTTATTTATATGTATGTGTGTTATGGAAGCTACCAATTCTACTTAAAGTAAATTTTTTTTTGATCATTTAAATTAAAAGTGGGTTTTTATCAAGGGACCCAAAACCTGATTACAACAAGTCAAAAGAATTTTTAAACAAGGCCACCAGAAGGCCACAGGAAAGGACAATAGAAAATTTTGAGGAAATACAAAAGGATTGCCTTTCAAGACAAGCTTAAGGATAGCCTTACAGGATAAGCTAAAGGATAGCCTTACAAGATAGGTTTTTTTTTATAATTTGAAATCTGGAATAGGGCCACCTCACCCAAATCATTGATGGGGAGCCGAGATCCACCACAAAAAATCCAGATCCAATATTCTCCTTTGATCACAGAAAACAAATTACAACACTAGCCCGCAGGCGTAGTTTTCTTTTTTTCTTGTTTTCCTCCCTTCCTCCCTAGCTCACCACCAACTTCTATTACAATCTCTTGGTTTCTTTCGAGGTCCCGACCCTCTAGGCCATTAATGACCCACATGGAAGAATACATCCTAGAATCTAAAAAGTCGGCTCTTCCCCGCCTTCGTGACTGAACCTTCACATCTTTTACCCTAACTAGCAACTGCCATCGGGTCAGCCATGAAAACATGCATTGATGAGCCATCTGAATGTCTCTGACCTCTGGACGCAGCATTCGAGTGGCCGCCATGCTCAGCAAGCTTATCGGGCAAGAAATCATGCATTAATGAGGCCTTTGACCGCCTCGGGAAACATCGTCTGGGAACGCGTGCCTTTTCAAATCGTGAACCAGCAGTATGTCGCGATATCGTGACATGTCGTGATATCGTGACATTTTTCTTCCTCATTGCCTTTCTCTTCTTTGGGTCATGATATCGCGACATGTCGCGATATCGTGACATCTTTCCCTTTCGACTCTTCTTTCTCCTTTTCGGTCACGAAATCGTGACATGTCACGATATCGTGACATCTTTCCTTTCTGCTTCCTTCTCGCCTCTTTGGGTCACGAAATCATGACATGTCACGATATCGTGACATCTTTGCTCTCTGCTTTCTCTCTCTGTTTTGGGTCACGAAATCATGACATGTCACGATATCGCGACAGCTTTGCCTTCCGCTTTCTCTCTCTGCTTCGGGTCACGAAAATGGACATGTCGCGATATCACGACAGTTTCCTTCCTTGCTTTCTTTCTGCTCCTTTGGTCGTGATTTCGTGACATGTCGTGAAATCGTGACATTTTCTTCTCTGGCCTTTCCTGTCTTCTTTCGGTCATGATTTCGCGACATGTCGCGATTTCGTGACACTTTTCTCTCTTGAGCCTTCTCTCGGCTTTTGTTAATGATAATGCGACATGTCGTGATATCGCGACACTTTTCTCTCTTGAGCCTTCTCTCGGCTTTTGGTCGTGATAATGCGACATGTCACGATATCGCGACACTTTTCTCTCTTGAGCCTTCTCTCGGATTTTGGTCGCGATAATGCGACATGTCGCGATATCGCGACACTTTTCTCTCTTGAGCCTTCTCTCGACTTTTGGTCACGATAATGCGACATGTCGTGATATCACGACACTTTTCTCTCTTGAGCCTTCTCTTGGCTTTTGGTCACAAAAATGCGACATGTCGCGATATCGTGACACTTTTTCTTCTTTGCCGACATGTCACGATATCGTGACACTTTTTCTCCTTGTGGTATTTTGCTTTCCGTTGGATGCTCCTGCATCAGACAACCGAGGTGGATTGAGAAGTGACCTTCACTTTTGTATTGTTCTGTCACCTTCTTTTTCAACATCTCAAAACTTGCAAAATCTTCAACCTCAACACTGCTCTTTTCTCCTTTATCCATCGTTCTCAACTGGACTCTCCTATAACTCCCACATACAATTTGGTATGGTGATTTACCAGTACTCCTGTTGATAGTCCTATCCAGAGTAACTGGGGCTGTACAAGCTCTCCAAGCTTCAGCAAAATATGGGTCTTCAGGGTACAAACCCTTAAGTTCTTCAAACCCCACAACTTCCACTCTCATTGTTGTCAGCAACCTCTTTTCATCCATCCCCTTCAGTGGCTTTAGTTTATGGCGCACTCCTTCATTTGTTAGGGAGTAAGTGTTGGTATGTCCATCATGGACTACACGATGATCAAACTGCCATGGTCTTCCTAACAGCATATGGCAAGCATCCATAGGCAGGATATCACACAGGACCTCATCCTGGTATCTCCCAATATTGAACTTGACTAAGGACTATTCACTGACCAATGCCCTATGGTCCTTCCGCAACCACGCAATCCGGTATGGGTGCGGGTGTCTCCTCCTCTCTAGCTGTAACTTAGTAACCATTTCTTCAGAGACCAAGTTATCAGTACTACCATTATCTATAATAACATTACAGACCTTACCTAAACATTTGCACCTTGTGTGGAATAGGCTCCTCCTCTGGTCTGGTCCTTTCTCCTCATTCAACAAGGTTCTCCTTGTGACCATAACTTCTCCTCTCTTTGCCTCCTTAGAATGTTTTGATTTAGCACCTTCATCTACTACAACAGCTCTGGCATGACCCTCAGGTCTCTTATTCATCCTCTCTTGGTGTTGTGGACACTCATATGCTCGATGTCCTTCTTCCCCACAATGGAAATAGGTTCCACAAAATCCTCCTCTTCCTAATCCATGTCCAGATCTACCTCTTCCTCTTTGGTAACCATTGTTCTGATTACGGGATCTGTAATCATTATCTCCCTTCTGATCCTGACTACTGCTAGCTTCTTCTTTCTTCTCATCTCGTCCTCCATCTATTCTTCCACCAGTTCTTTCTCCATGACCTCTTCCTCTTTGCTTACCCTCAAACCGTCTATTCAGCTTCTCTTCGACTTTGAGGGCAAACTGGTAAGCATCCTCAATGGTGCTCACCCTAACCAGACTCAACTCTTCTTGAATACTGGTTCTCAACCCATTGATGTAATGGGCCACCTTCTCCTTGTTAGCCTCTGAATGGCCAGTTCTGATGGAGATCTTATAAAACTCCTCTATGTATTCTTTGACAGTTTTGCTTGACTGTCTCAAACTTTGCATTTTCCTTAGCAGATCCAATTCGTAATCTACAGGAATAAACTATCTTTTCAACTTATCTACCATTCTATCCCATCTTGTTATTCTCTCTTTTCCTCTTCTATTTCTTTCCAGTTGTACTCCCTTCCACCAGATGCTGGCATGACCCTTCAGCTTGGTCTTAGCAAATCTGACCCGATCAGGATCTTCGACCTCCTCATATTCAAAGTATTCTTCCAGGTCATTGATCCAGTCAATCAACTCCTCTGGATCTAGATTTCTAGAGTATGCAAAAACCTCCATCTTTGGTTTCTTTCCAATCTGGGAGATGGCTCTGTATAACCTGGCTTGTGTAGGATCTACAACCTCTTCTTCTTCCTCAAACTGGTCCTCTTCTTCATCAACTTCATCTTCACTTCCTTCTTCTCCTCTGGGTTCAAGCCCTCTGCGTAGCTCCTCTTGCAGGGCCTGAAATTGCCTCTACAAAGCTCTAAAATCTTTTGCTGGCACCATATTTCTTCCACCACCATGGTTTCTTCATGGAGGCATTCTGCTTGTTTCTCTTACAACCCTTCCATAGATCTTGGTGCAAGCTACCTCACTTTTGGTGATCTTCTCACACACTCAGGAACTCCGCTCTTCCACAGATCCTGGTGCAAACTGCCTCACTTTCGATGATCTGTTTACACACTCAGGAACTCTCGCTCTTCCATAGATCTTGGTGCAAATTGCCTCACTTTTGGCGATCTGTTTACACACTCAGGAACTCCCGCTCTTCCACAGATCTTGGTGCAAACTGCCTCACTTTCGGTGATCTGCTCACACACTCAGGAACTCCCGCTCTGATACCACTTGATGGGGAGCCGAGATTCACCACCAAAAATCTAGATCCAATATTCTCCTTTGATCACAGAAAACAAATTACAACACTAGCCCGCAGGCGTAGTTTTCTTTTCTTTCTTGTTTTCCTCCCTTCCTCCCTAGCTCACCACCAGCTTCTATTACAATCTCTGGGTTTTTTTCGAGGTCCCGACCCTCTAGGCCATTAATGACCCACCTGGAAGAATACATCCTCAGAATCTAAAAAGTTGGCTCTTCCCCGCCTTCGTGACTAAACCTTCACATCTTTTACCCTAACTGGCAACTGCCATCGGGTCAGCCACGGAAACATGCATTGATGAGCCGTTTGAATGTCTCTGACCTCTGGACGCAACATTCGAGTGGCCGCCATGCTCAGCAAGCTTACCGGGCAAGAAATCATGCATTAATGAGGCCTTTGACCGCCTCGAGAAACATCATCTGGGAATGCATGCCTTTTCAAATCATGAACCAATAGTATGTCGCGATATCACGACATGTCATGATATCACGACATTTTTCTTCCTCACTGCCTTTCTCTTCTTTGGGTCGCGATATCGCGACATGTCGCGATATCATGACATCTTTCCTTTTCGACTCTTCTTTCTCCTTTTCGGTCGTGAAATCGTGACATGTCGCGATATCGTGACATCTTTCCTTTTTGCTTCCTTCTCGCCTCTTTGGGTTGCGAAATCATGACATGTCGCGATATCGTGACATCTTTGCTCTCTACTTTCTCTCTCTATTTTGGGTCATGAAATCGTGACATGTCACGATATCATGACAGCTTTACCTTTCGCTTTCTCTCTCTGCTTCGGGTCACGAAAACACGACATGTCGCGATATCGCGATAGTTTCCTTCCTTGCTTTCTTTCTGCTCCTTCGATCATGATTTCGCGACATGTCGCGAAATCATGACATTTTCTTCTCTGGCCTTTCCTGTCTTCTTTCGGTCGTGATTTCGTGACATGTCGTGATTTCATGACACTTTTCTCTCTTGAGCCTTCTCTCGGCTTTTGGTCGTGATAATGCGACATGTCGCGATATCGCGACACTTTTTCTCTCTTGAGCCTTCTCTCGGCTTTTGGTCGCGATAATGTGACATGTCACGATATCGCGACACTTTTCTCTCTTGAGCCTTCTCTCGGCTTTTGGTCGTGATAATGCGACATGTCGCGATATCGCGACACTTTTCTCTCTTGAGCCTTCTCTCGGCTTTTGGTCGCGATAATGCGACATGTCACGATATCGTGACACTTTTCTCTCTTGAGCCTTCTCTCGTATTTTGGTCGCGAAAATACGACATGTTGTGATAGCGCGACACTTTTTCTTATTTGTCGACATGTCGCGATATCGCGACACTTTTTCTCCTTGCGGTATTTTGCTTTCCGTTGGATGCTCCTGCATCAATCATCCATACATCACATGCAAAAAGTATGGAGAAGAGGATCAGGGACATCCCAACCCAAACAACATGTGCAATGAAAATTTAATACAAGGAAAACCCACCCATAACAACTTTCAATCAGGGCTATCCTGCCCACCACTAAAATTTAAAAATTAAATTCAAAATTAAGGCGGGAAATGCAGAATATGAAATTAAAAAAAAAAATTCTCGCCTAAGGATGTCTTGGGATGCAGTAGTAGGATGCAGTCTGAAAATAGCAGGCCAACACAATGTCTTAAACAACCAAAAAAAAAACTTCCCAAGAAGGTTGAAGGAGTGGAGAAACCACCAAGAAGAATCAAACCACCCAGGGAAGAAAGTAGGGACACAAAAAAGCAGGACCAGAACAACATCCTGCATAGGGTCTAGAAAATGGAGTAGCAAGACTGGGGATTTCCACATACCATAAAATCCTCTTGCACATGAAGAAGATTAGGTAGATCTATGAGGAATAAAGAAGAACCAGAGGAAGCAACATAAGAAGAAAGGTGCACCACAGTCGAAGAACCACTGGAACCTAGCTCCAAGAAGAAACTTGAAATATATATGGGTTAGGTCTGAAACCAAATGAAGAAAGGCATCCCAGAAGCACCGCAGAAAACCCAAGGAGGGACCTAGGGGTATCCTATAACATATGCACCAGAAAGAAACCCTTGAAATAGCTGTGTAAAGGGTAGAAAAGTAGAGTAGTGACCTCCCACCCAAAGGATATTGTCTGCAACCATATAAAACCAAGAGAGGAGGATCCAAGAAGTGCCAAATAACTAGGACAAAGCTGAGCCACACCATGAAGGAAACCTACAAAAAACTAGGATAACTCAAAAAGTAGAAGGGAAAAATCCCTGAAGCACAAATGGTAGTCACAGGGACAAACCCAGGGACGTACCAAAGAATAGAAGCGAAAAGGAATCCCTAAAGTAAAAAAAAAAGCATTGGGACAAACCCAAGGATGTTATGGTCTAGAAGCACAGGAAGGATACCCTCAAACCAGTGAGAAAAGGGGTAGACAAGCGAATAGGAGACCTCCCACCCCAAGGAGGTCATCTGCAGCCATAGCCAAGAGGAGGATCCAAAAAGTTCTGATGGACTGGGACAAAGCCAGGGGAGGGGGGAGCAGGGAAGCGGATCAGGACATCCTATGGGATATCCCTTGCATCCCCTACTTAAAGTAAAACTTGTAACCAAAAATTATAACCCTATTCTTAAGTCAAGAAAATTAACATTTATACAAGTTCCACTCAAAATAACCTTCTTCTTGATAATTGATTATATAATTATACTTTTTACAACAAGCATTTATAATTTCTAGTAAATTAAATATGTTCAAGATGATGTGTTCTATATTGCTATTCTACATGATATAGCTTTACATGGTCAGGCATATATTTTTCTCTTATCGGCGTACCGATAATAAGGTTGATTAAACAACCTTTGTTTAAATAATCTACAAAAGTCGTTTACGACTTTCAATGTATAATCAAGATACCAGAAAGAATACTTAATAAGAAAAAGATGTAATAGCATTCTAGAGTTTATTGAAGCTCCTTTTCATAGAAAAACTCTACTAGATCATTTCTAGACATATAAACATAAATGAAATATTTCTTGTTATAATTTCATTCTAAAAGCATTCTAATTTAAATGTTATTTTCTAAAAGTTTAATTAAGCCATTACATGTCGTGATTCCAAAACCTTAAAAATCGACACAGACACCTTAGCATAGCACAATACATGTTTTCTCTTTTCGATATCTATAATTATGTTTAGCTACCCATCGGGTTTACGGTAATAATTAACACATTAAAATTTACATTGGTAAAAATAGATCATATCACAATCACGTTAAGCACACAGTTTTTAGTGAGCCATTGTATGCTATTTTCAACATTGGATTTAAGGTGTTTATTCATAACGTATACAAAGAGATCATATTTAGGGAGGTTTTCTCCAAAAGAAAGCTCACTGCAACACGGTAAAGAAGAAGGTATACGCAGCCCAAGCTTCCCATAGTACACAGACCAAGAAAAATTTGAAGATTTTATGAGCACCTTCTATTAAATTTATTGAAAGTCAAGGCTATTGTATAGCTATAAGTATAAAATCATGAATATTACAAGCTCCCATAAGATTTCCATCCTAACAAGCAATCTAAAACTACATTCTGAACTTCTTTTGGTTAAGTTTATGTAAACCGATCTGCACAAATAAATTCCCTTTCTATTGGAGCAGTGGGTTCATATTACTATGAAAATATATTAACCAATAGAGTTGTCAGTAAAATGATTCAATCAAAGGTAGCAACCAGATTGTTATTTTGCTTTCCAATTTTGTTGATGAGGTGCACAAAAAGCCTCAATGAATGGCTCTGTCAATCGACTTATTTGTGCGCACCCCAAGGTTATTCCTAAATCACCTTCTCCAAAAAGCTGATAAAGAACATATTTATTAAACGACTTATGTATCATCACTCTATCCCACCATATTTTTGGGTATGGTTCTCAAAGTTAATGTTCATCTTCGAGTTAAATGACTATGAAAGTCTTCAACAATATAAAACATCCTATCATTTAGCTATTCTGGTTTTCATTCAAGTCTAACATAGAAACTGAATATTTTGACATACACCTTTTTGTTCGTTTGTTTTGGCCAGGACCTTGCCGGAGAAATATGATGATTGATCCAAAGTCTCCTATAATTCATCCAAGAACCCTCAGGCTTTAAGTTAAATATTTTTTTGAAGTAATACTTCTTATACATATCCGTCGTGTGGATTGAACCTGGGTCACGGGTCACATTACAGATAATACTAGTGGCATCCTTGCTACTTTATTATGATAATTTATTTTGAAATAGTATTATTGAAATAGATTTACTTCACTATAATCATGTTTTATCTATTAACAAAAGAATTTTATTAATACACCAGACCTTCTAGGGTAACATCATTTCAACACATTAAACAAAATATTCGCTTATCCTTCGTAGTTCATAGCAAGTTATCCAAGTCACACATTTACAACAAAAAAAACCTATTTCTTATAAATGACAACACTTTTATCATAAGTTATATGAGTTCATCTACTTGCAAACTTTAACTTAAAAGTAAACTCTAAATTCACGGTGGCTGGCTTGTTTTTTTTGAAGATGCTAAATCTGGAGTAAAACGGGTTCACTACCGAGACCACAAGACAAGAGCTTAGAACAAATTTTGATTTCATAAGGTATCCATTTCAAGTGCTCAGTCAAGCGAAGATGAATACAAATTTAGTACAAGTTTGCAACTTAGCTATCAATATTAAAGTTTAGAGCAATATACTACCTTATTTATTGTAAGTCAAATTTGTACAATTTAAAAAATGTAAAGTCTCAACTCCTCCACTGCCAAAGGATAAATTTGTGTAGAATATAGGTTAAATTTTTTTATCAATTTTATCAAAGGTGTTGAACCAATTTTATCGAAAATAGATTATTTCAATGCTATGGCAAATTTCATCTTAAAAAATAAAAAATACCAATTAATACCTCCCGCTAGACTTCGGTAATCCATCACATATCATATGAAAACATTTTAAAACACAAATTATTTATTTCAACATTATTTACGGTGAAAACACGGTTTTATCTTACTACAAACTTCGACAGAGTGCAACAAGGTTAAAGCTAAATTAAAAATATATACGAATATAAGCAATTTACACCTTTTTTTTCTATATATAAAAAATAGCATAAGGAATCATAGTCATTATGCTCATTTAAAACAAATAACTGTCTGCATTCTTTTGGATGGAAATTTCTCTTCCCCATTCAGCAACTTCCAGTCGTCAAAATAAATTACATAGCCAAGGCAAGTTGGGCGATCCACCAAATAAATGTTCATATTCTTCTTCATGATAGAACTCTCATGATTTCAAGCTTATTGGATCAACATGACCTTAAATGGATGCAACTATCTACTTGAAAACAACAATGCAACAGACATAAAAATATGCACCTTTTTAAACAACTATTTCATGACTTCCATAAATACAGTTCAACCACTGTTGTCCTTATTTGAAAATTGTTTTACTAACTATGTATGTATTTTTATATTTATATAATAACAATCCACAATCAATAATATTCAAGTGTTCTTCTACCATCAAAGGATTACCAGAGATTTACTGATGACACACCAAAATATTCAAACAAAAAGCACAAACCCAACTGTTCATGCTGACAAATTAATGCATACAATATTTTTCCAAGGTTTATACCATTTATTTTACCCAGAAATAGACCAGTAAAATAGCAGAGGCCAACCTGGTACCATCGGGTGATGATATCTATACCAATCTTCCGCAACGCTCCCAAAAGGTAAAAGTTCTTCGGGGAACAAACACACGCAACCAAAATTTTCACAGAAGATCCCCCCAATGCCCTCGGATTGAATTTATCCTTCATTTTATAGATTTTATGTATCATTCCTTGATTGCACTTAGAGTATAGTCATGCAATTCCCTCAAACGAAAGCCAGGTGGTTAAGTTTGCTCATTTGGTAAAGAGACATGAAATGTTACTTTAAAAATCCTAATCATTTGGTATAGTCATGATTTTGATTTAATCACTAAATTTAAATAACTTATTTATTTTATTATTTTGTTTTATATAAATATATATCTATATATATATTAATATCCATATATACATTTCTATTTATTAAAAGTTGTATTTTTACATAAATTAACTTCTTCCACTACTCACATAATGAACTTATCTAAATTATATGCATAATGGAAACCTAATGCATTTAGCAGACAACATGACCTACATGAAAATCCTATAGTGGGCTTCCATGTATCCACAAGCCATGGTGCATTAAAAATGACATCATATACCACCTTACCTGATGCTTACAACCACTATCTCCGCCAGGGGTGGGTGCTCTCCTTATCCAACTTGCTTGCTATGGGGTGGAAACCTGCACCTGCACTCACAAATATATTCAGCAGTATCATATTCTTCAAGAAAAGAAGTAATCAAATAGTGGGGATGTCACAAAATGACTTCAATACATCTGGAACAATAATCTATGGTGGTTAAAATATATTTGTGGCCAGGTGAAGAGTTTGAGTTTATAACTCCTATGAAATCTAAATCCCATTGTGCAAATGGTCTAACCTCAAATACAATTTGTAAAGGCATGGAAGCATTTTGTTCTCTATTGGTGGTACTATGACATGTATGGTAAGATCGAACATGGGCATATATATCTTTGAAAATGTGGGGCCAATAGTAGATAGATCTCAAAATTTGGTGCACTATGGCATTACTTGATCCATGCCCAGTCCCATACTTACCAAGAAAATCCTTAAGAATTTGCATAGACTCATCCTTACTCAAATATCAAAGGAAAATTCTTTTGCGATTTTTTTGTATAACACACCAAATTTAATCATAAAATTAGAACTTTTTAATCAAAGTTCTCTTCTTTGTATGACATTGAAGTGATCAGGGCACTTACCATTCAACAAAAAATATACAATAGCATTATACCATTCATCAGTGGTGATGCTTTCTGTAGTGTATTGCTGACACTAATTTGAGGATCGATTTCAGTTAGAGACTTTGTCAAACCTTGTCCTCTAACAAGCTTCATTGGGTGGATCTCCAAATTGAACTCCTACAAAGTAGCCATCCATTTGCCTCTCCTTTCTCCTAGTTTGTTCTGCATCAACATTGTTTTGACAGTTGGGTTAGGTACTATTGCAAAAATTCTACCGTGCAAAATGTAATGTCTAATATTTTTCACAGTTTTGAAAAGAGCATATACCTGTTTATCCAAATGGTGTATTTCAACTATGCATATTTTAGTGGTGAATTTTAAAAAGCAATAGGATTTTTTGAATTATGTTTGTTCTTTTGAGTTAATACACTAGCAAAAGGATGCTCATAATTAAATAAAAAATATAGAAAGGCTTTTTATAATTAGGACTCACAAGCACAAGTGCATAAGATGTTGCATTTTTAACATCCTAAAAATCTATTTTAGCTTCACTATTCCAATTAATGTTAGCATCATTTTCAACATATCATTCAATGGTTTGACAATTTCAACAAGTCTTGAAATTAATTTCTTGATAAAATTGATTTTCCCAAAAAATGATCTTAATTCGTTCTTGCTACCAAGAGGAAGGATTTTCTAGATAGCTTCTATTCTTTTAGCATTTATGGAAATTCCATATTTTGAGATGACATGGTCTAAAATTTTACCTTCAGTTACTCCAAAAATGTATTTCTTGAGATTTAGTGAAATGCCATGCTCTCTGCATTTTTTGAACTTTCCTCAAATCGCTAATGTGGTCATATCTATTCTTTGAAAAAATAGGAATATCATCAACATAAATAAATATACATTTACCTATCAAATCCCTAAATGCATAATATATAGCTCTTTAAAATGTGGCTCTTGCTTTTAGTAAACCAAAAGGCATTCGCCTATAAACAAAGGTACCCCATTTTGTGGTGAAAGCAATTTTCATTCTATTTTTTGTGTCAATAATAATTTGGTTATATCCAAAATAACCATCAAGAAAAGACATCATCTTAGAACCATTAACCATTTGCAAAATATTATTAATGGAAGGTAAAGGGTAGTTATCTTTTTGCCAAGCCTTATTGAGATTCCTAAAATCAATACACAAATGAATTTCACCTGTTTTCTTCCTAACTGGTACAATGTTTGCTACCCATGTTGAGTGTCTGATTGGAAAAATAATCTTAGCATCTAATAATTTCTTAACCTTTTTTTGTATAAGAGGCTCTAGCAATGGGTTAACTGGTCTTTGTTTATGTCTGAATGGTTTTGAATATGGCTTTAAAGGAATAGTATGTGTTATGATATTTTCATTATAAGTATTTAAATCCTCATAACTCCATGCTATTACATCTACATAGTCTTTCAAAGCCTGAATAATTTCTTCTTATTCATGATGAGTGCAAGATTTTTTTGAGGACATTATGAGGGTCTTTACTAATCCCAAGATTAATTGAATTATAAGCATCCTTTGGGAGTGATATTTTATTACAAATTTTGCTTTTATAGTCAATGTCAAAAAGCTTCTCAAGAGAAACAATACCTTTTGGAATAGCATTGATTTTCCTTGTTACCTCATGATCCTTGTTTTCATCTTCTTGCAATCTCTCATCCTCATCGATCACCTGATTTTCAAAAATGCTTGAATTAGCTACAAAATTGAGAATGTGCATGTCACTTTCAAATACCTATAAATTTTTCACATTGTCAGGTATAGAAGGACAAGGTATTAATTCAATTGAATTTTTTTTAACCTTATATTATCAATAGGTTTAAGAGTACCTACTACAATAGCTAAAGAATCAACAATTCAATTGTTCTTCCTAGATATCAATAAAATATTGAAAGCATGAAATTCATCAATCAAATCCCTAACTCTATTTCTGTAATGAATTAGCCATTTATCATGACATGTGTCTTGGCCTTTCACCTTTTTGACAATCAATTCTAAATATCCTAGCACTTTCAAACATTTAATGTTTTTCTTTAAGGCTAATTGCAAACCGAATATTAAAGCCTCATATTATACAATATTACAAGTGAAAGGAAACTATAATCTATAAGCTACCAGATATGACTTACCTTTTGGACTAATAAAATCAACACCAATACCACTACCTTGTTTGGATTTAGATCCATCAAATTTAAGCATCCAAATAAGATTTTCATCAAATTCAATTGGATTAATAGATAGTAATTCATTCTTAGATTCACCTACATCAAATTTTGTTTCCAAAGTGTAAACACCTAACTCAGACTCATTGTAAAATTTTTTATTGATTTTGTTATATTCAATAATTAAATCCTTGATTCTAGGTTCTCTTTAAATTTTTATTTGGTTAGAAATACATTTTAATGGTAGCCACATATGTGAAAAATTAGTGGTCATATATCCATTTAAATTTCTAGACCAATCTCTACTCAAAAACATTCCATACCTATTAGGTATATTTACAATATGTATATCAATATACTGTTGTATTCTAGGCTCTGAGGCTAGATGTATGTGAATATTTTTAAGCATTCCAACCATATTTACTTCAGATTTATCTAGTTGTACAACTATTCTATTATAAGGAATGGGTTTCAAACCCAATTTTTGATAAACAATATATGACATGACATTACCTGATGCTCTTGAATCAACAAGACAATTGTGCAAATTACTTCCTACAAATATTATGGTCAAGAGAAAAGGAGGAGCTTCTCCTTTGTCCCTTCATGAGGCAAATTACACATCCATGGCTTTCTAAGGTTGAATTTTGCTTTGATCACTGAAATCCTACATAAAAAATTATTGCTGATTAGTCAATTTAGCAACATAAAATAAATAAATATTTTCTTTTGTTTTATTTAAATCTTCTATAATATTATAGGTAATTTTATCATGTGGTGGTTGAGGTAGATCAGCTTTATATGGATGCATGGGATTGTTACTAGCTTGTGTGTTAGGAGGAATGATGGTGTCATTTGGTGGAGTAGAAGAAGTAAATGGAGCTTTAGTCTTACTCCTAAGCTTGTAATTATAATTTCATTTTTTAAACTATCTGAAAGCTTGAACTTCTTCTTTTATAGAACTATCATAGCCTTCTTCATCTTCTTCAGTTGATTCAAATGTTTCAACTACTAGTTTAATTATTTCTCTTTGCTAGTACTAGCATTTTGGGAAGGATCTTCATCTAAAACTATTTCCATGTTATCCATCTATTTTTGTAGAATATCTGGGGTAGTTTTGAATTCAAGGCACTCATTCTCACTATGTTTTGTCGTAGAATGTACCCTACACCAATTGTTTAAATCTAAATCTAAAAGATTAAAAATAGTGTTGGTTTAATTGGAACTTGTGGTAGTATTATTCTGATTAACAATGGGATTAGGTAGTCCTTTATTATTCGGATGAGTATTCCATTTTTTCTCTAAAAATGAAATTTCTATTTTGATGAAAATTTTGAGGTAATTGTTTCTGCATTTGAACCATGTCATTACTAAGTTTTTGGAAAACCCTCTATAAGTCATTTACCTAAGAATTAGGTTCATTATTTTATCCTACAGTAGTTTGATTGGTTGTGTTACTTGTAGTGGCAGTGGGATTTTTAAAATTTGGTAAACTTTGATTTTGGACAACTTGCGGGAATGCTATGTTGTTTTGATGAAATGATGAAGTATTTGGAGTGGGTGTTGTATTAAATAATGTAGACATGGTTTGAGCATTTTTTTCTGTTATTTTATGAGTGGTGAATTGATTTTCTAAATATTGTAGAGTGGTAGGATAAGTGGGTATGGTAGGTGGATTGTATGGCAAATTGAAGTTATTGAATGGCATGGTATTCAACATAGGAATTTGTTGTGATTGATCATAGGGACTTGATTATAAGCACCTTGTTGTCTTATGGAAGACAACTGTTATATCCCAAAACCTTGTAGCATCAACTATTGTTCTATAGTCAAAGCCTCAATGTATGCCATGGGAAGTGTAGTGATTTGAGGAGCTCTCCTTACAAAAATAGATGTTAAAGGGTTCAATTACTTAAATTAAATTTATATGGCAGAAGCTTCCTGAAGAGTATAAGGAGAAATTAACCTGCTATAAAATTTATGAAAATGAGTATTGAATAATATCAAAGGTTCATTAGGCTCTCTCTTGGCTGAAGAAAATTGATGATAGATTACAACAAGATCTATGGGCAACCTAAATTGATTCACAAAAGCTATTTTCAAATTGACCCAATATGTACTGGAATTGGTAGGTAAAATAATGTACCAATCATATGCCATTTAATCTAAAGTAAGTGGAAATATTCTGCAAGCAACATCCTCATGTTCAACTTGCAATCTAATCAAGGTATCTTTGTAAGCTTGAATATGTTCTTCAACAATTCTAATTCCATCATGTTTATATTTAGGTAAATAGCTTTCTATACTTTTGGGAATGTCATGGGCTACTCCAACAATGTTTAAAGAACTACTATGAGCACCTAACCAAGCTGCAATTCCTACCATTGGAACTATTGGTGGGGGAACAATTGGAATAATGGATAGAGATGAAATTTTACTGGGTGTAATACTAACCGACAGGCTCTTAGGTGACGGGGCACCGGGAAAACACACTTCTGCTAACCCCACTTTTTCATTAAACAAATCTGGAAATTACATGCAGAAATAAACAGCCCGCAGGCTTACAATCACCGGCCCTCGGCTCGGTTCTCTTCTTCCTCACTCCTACGCTCTAAGTGCATTCCCCGATCCACCGTCCCGACTAAAACAATAAACTGGGTTTTTATAGAGGCCCCGACCCTCTCATGCATCAACTCCCGCCTAAAGGATTCACCAACCCGATTAATTACAATTTCAAAAATCGGGACACCAACCCGAATAAAGACCCCTCTTCGCACGGTCCCTATCATCACTGAATCCGTCAAAAAAATCTCTGCGCGCCCATCCTCTTTGTTCTTCGCGCTTCTGGAATCCCTCGCTTTCTCTTCAGCTTTCGCCACGTGTCAACTTTGAACGGTCCTCGAAAATACCGTTCCCGCCATCTTTTTCTCTTCCCGCGCCATTTTCTCTCTCCGTTGCGATATCGCGACATGTCACGATATCACGACGTTCTGGCCACTCCGCGCTTCTTTCCCATTTTGGTCGCGATATCGCGACATGTCGCGATATCGTGACCATTTTTCCTCCGTACCCTGATTGCAATTTCTTGTAGCGATATCGCTACGTCGCGATATCGCGACGTCACGATATCACGACGTCCCCGCTGCGCCCTTCGTCTGCCTCGCTTCACGTCGCGACAGCGCGATGTCGCGATGTCGCGACCACTCCACCGTCCGCCACCTACTCTACTGCCTTGGTCACGATTTCGCGATGGTCATGATTTTGTGACATGTCACGAAATTGCAACCACTTCCTCTACTTTGCTCCGCTGCTGCCCTGTTGTCATGATTTTGTGACGTCGTGAAATCGCGACGTCGCGATTTCGCTACAAGAACCCCGCCTTGCCTTAGGTTCTTTCTGTCTTCTTCTTCTCATCCAACTTCTGCCTTTGCCTTTGCCTTCGTCTTCCTTGCCAACTCCCGCTGAGTCTCTACTCCGATGTCATGATTTTGTGACGTCGTGAAATCACGACGTCGTGATTTCGCTACACTTGCTAGCTCCTACCTCTGCTTTGCCCTGACGTCATGATTTTGTGATGTCGCGAAATTGCGACGTCACAATTTTGCTACTCTTTCCTGCCTTCACCCCTGCTTCTGCCTTTACATCGCGATTTCACGACGGTCGCGATTTTGCGACCTATCACGAAATCATAGCCCCTTCTATGCCATTTTCTCTCTCTTGTCGATCATCGCGATTTCGTGACGTAGCAAAATCATGATAGTTTTTTAACTCCTTGCCTTCTACTTCTTCTTTCTTTGAATCTTCAGCACGGGCTTTCCTGCAACTGGATGCCTCTACTGCTGGTGTTGCTTGGATGCTCCTACATCAGACACCCGGGGTACGTGGAGAAGTGATCTTCACTTCTGATTGGTCCGGTTGCTGCCTCCTGCAACACCTCCAGACCATCCTCTACCTCTGCAGACTGCTCTAACCCCGGCTCCCGGTCCATACTTCTGTCTTCTACCGGACAGATTTCCTCATTGCTACAAATTTCTTCTGCAGCCTGCTTTAACTCCTCTTTCTTCCCCGCCTTCTTTGCCGCTCCTCTTGCTCCCGTAACTTTATCCCGAGCCATTCTTTTTGCAATGCTTTTAATTGCCGTTGCAAAGCTAAGACTTCTTCCTCCGACACCATATCCTCCTTGCTATCCCGTCTTCTTCGGGAATGCATTTTTCTTGCTTTTCTTATAAAGCTTTAACGATCCGGTGTAGCTGCCTCACGTCCGACGATCTGCTAACACGCCCGGGATCTTAACTCACTCTCTCTCAGAACCCTCCCGCAGGTCCTGGTGCAACTGCCTCACCTTCGGCGGATCTGCTGCACACTCAGGAACATTTGCTCTGATACCACTGACGGGGCACCGAGAAAACACACTTCTGCTAACCCCACTTTTTCATTAAACAAATCTGGAAATTACATGCAGAAATAAACAGCCCGTAGGCTTACAATCATCGGCCCTCGGCTCGGTTCTCTTCTTCCTCACTCCTACGCTCTAAGTGCATTCCCCGATCCACCATCCCGACTAAAACAACAAACTAGGTTTTTATAGAGGCCCCGACCCTCTCACGCATCAACTCCCGCCTAAAGGATTCACCAACCCGATTAATTACAATTTCAAAAATTGGGACACCAACCCGAATAAAGACCCCTCTCCGCACGGTCCCTGTCATCACTGAATCCGTCAAAAAAATCTCTGCGCGCCCATCCTCTTCGTTCTCCGCGCTTCTGGAATCCCCCGCTTTCTCTTCAGCTTCCGCCACGTGTCAACTTTGAACGGTCCTCGAAAATACCGTTCCCGCCATATTTTTCTCTTCCCATGCCATTTTCTCTCTCCGTCGCGATATCGCGACATGTCGCGATATCGTGACGTTCTGGCCACTCCACGCTTCTTTCCCATTTTGGTCACGATATCGCGACATGTCACGATATCGCGACCATTTTTCCTCCGTACCCTGATTGCAATTTCTTGTAGCGATATCGCTACGTCATGATATCGCTACGTCACGATATCGCGACGTCCCCACTGCGCCCTTCGTCTGCCTCACTTCACGTCATGACAGCGTGACGTCGCGATGTCGCGATGTCGTGACCACTCCACCGTCTGCCACCTACTCTACTGCCTTGGTCATGATTTTGCGACGGTCATGATTTCGCGACACATCACGAAATCACGACCACTTCCTCTGCTTTGCTCCGCTGCTGCCCTGCTGTCACGATTTTGTGACGTTGCGAAATCGTGACGTCGCAATTTTGCTACAAGAACCCCGCCTTGCCTTAGGTTCTTTCTGCCTTCGACTTCTCATCCAACTTCTGCCTTCGCCTTTGCCTTCGTCTTCCTTGCCAACTCCCACCGAGTCTCTACTCCGACGTCACGATTTTGCGACGTCGCGAAATCGTGATTTCGCTACACTTGCCAGCTCCTGCCTCCACTTTGCCCTGACGTCGCGATTTCGCTACTCTTTCCTGCTTTCACCCCTGCTTTTGCCTTTACGTCGCTATTTCATGACGGTCACAATTTCGTGACATGTCATGAAATCATGGCCCCTTCTGCGCCATTTTATCTCTCCTACCGACCGTCGCGATTTCACGACGTAGCGAAATCGCGACAGTTTTTGAACTCCTTGCCTTCTACTTCTTCTTTCTCCGACTCTTCAGCACGGGCTTTCCCGCAACTGGATGCCTCTGTTGCTGGTGCTACTGGATGCTCCTGCATCATTAGGCCTTTTGATCCTCTTTGTAGGAGAAAGACTATGAAAAATAGTGTCTTCAGAAGTCTTATATCTTGTGATTATGATTTTCGATTCCAATTTTAATAATCTTGAGAAATGAAAAACTCTCAATTTTCAAAATTTTAACTGATAAATCATCATGCTCATTAAAAATGCATCAATTAACAATAAGGAATATTCTCAATTTGTAAAATATTAAAATCAATACATCATAAATTAAAGAATTTCCAACAATAAATGTGAACAAATTAAAACCAAAACTTCATAAATTAAATCAATTACCTTCAAGTGGGCCCTCCTAGCACCAATTCTATTGAGTGATTTTTTATTCCAATCATAAGAATATACTCACAATCAGGATTCTACCCAGATATCCTCTCTTACAAGGAAATATTTATGATTTCCCCAGGAATCTATTTAATGTGTTAATATGCTTGCAATGCTTAGTGAAAAATGTGAAATGCCAAAAGTTAGTTGGATACCTCAGTGTTGTGTATGCCTGTTAACAAAGGGTCTGTTTTATTTTATTTGATTTACAATGATTTTGTTGTTTATAGAATTTATGAGAAAATGTGAAATTATTGATCAAATATTTACTTTGAAATAACAACCTTTGAAATTTAATAAATATTTGATTTTAACCTTTGAAAATTTGATTTTAATTGATTTTATTTCAAATTGTTAATCAATTTTATCTCAAATTGCTAATCAAATATTATCTCAAATTGCTAATCAAGTTTTATATCAGATTGTTAATCAAGTTTTATCTCATATTGTTAAGATTTGCATGATAATAATATAAAATAAAATGATTAAATCTAAACTTTGCAATGTAAAAAATTTAAAGTATCATATTAATTATTCACTTTAATGAATATTGAAATTTATTAAAAATTTAATTTTATGTAAAATGAATTTAAATGATTATTTGAAAACTGTGCAAAGTTAAAACTTCAAATTTTCATCAAAAATGTAAATTTTTTAAAACTTGCGGATTTATTTTTAGGGTTTTGATTTTTTTATTTGATGAAATTAAAGAAAATGTAAAAGCTAGGGTTTAAGAAAATAAATAAAAAGAACAAGTCACTGTAATTTTTAAGATTTCAACCCAAATCTATATAAACAAAAATACTCTGAACTAAACCAACATTAATCTGATCAGTCTTCACACAATCTAGAATTAATGCGATGCAATCTTCTAAGGAAATAACACAATATATTAAAGAAAATATTTTAAAAAGTATACCATCCACATGAATATAACTTATTAAAAATTCCAATATATTGCAAAATGAAAGATATTTAATTAATGCTCCTTCAAAATACCTTACCTCAATCGATTACAATGGGTGAAATTCCTTTAGTCCAACAACCAGGGAGGATATTATTTTCTACAAAATTAAATTTCCAACCTTCGCTTGCTTTAAATAGTCTTTGACCTCACTTTATTGAATATCCATGGCTATTTATAATATGAATTTTTTCTTTGTCCAATTCATTTGTTCAATTTCATATAGTTGATACAATGGGCTTTCATAATCGTTCTTCAATGAATTCGTTCTACTCTCTTCAACATTTATCTTTGTCTTAATGATATATATGTTATAAGATTAATATTTTTATCATGGCATATATATTTGTTATTCCTTAAGCCCTTGATTTATACCGTTATTTCCTGCACTACACAAAGATCACCATAGCCATCCTCTTTGATTATGTGGAGGAAGCCTTATGTTCTCTTGTCTCTCTGGTGGCCCTGCTTTGCTCTTTTTCTTTTCTAAAATCTACTTTATTAGCCAAATTATTATTTTTCATTCCATCCACCATATTCTCTACTTGTATAATTTCTATAACCACCATCGACTGGAAAATGTACTATATGGGATGAAGTCAATGTTGTAGCGAATATTTCTAACTTTCTTCGTACATATACTCGCCTTCTTCCAATAAGAAAATGAGATGCCTTCATTGCTCTTTCTATCAAGGCTACAAATTCATATTGTATGAAGTCAAAATAGATTTTCACTTTTAAAATATTCATCATATATTTGAATATCACACACTCAAATTTAGATTTAATGTCTCCAATTTTTTGACTTGGGCTTTGATTTTATTTATCACATCAAATCATTTTGCTAAGTTTGAGTTTGAAGCTACGGTTTTCTCCCTTGTTGTCTTTGAGGAGTCATCCAGCGATACAGGACCACCACACCCCCTTGTGTTTCTTCTTGGTTGGGGATTGCTTTACTACAACCATCATTGCAAGAAACCATTATGAATTTAGTGTGAACCTAACTACCATTTTATTAAAAACTTCTTCTATCCACCACCCATAGTTTGATGTTCATCAAACTTCTAGTGCGTAGAATTGTTCGGTCATTTTCAAAAATCTCCACATCGGTGGATGGTTTGAGTAAAGTTTCACCATTCTTGCCATGGAAAAATTTAATATTAAAATTTAATAAGATTCCAATAATCCATGTCTCACTTGAAGACCCACGTAGTATTTCTCTTTTAGCTCTCCAATAGTGGGATAAATGACATAGCTGGCAAATGTAGTATCAAAGGTAAAAAATTACGATGAAAATTTCCTAATTTAAGGGTAGCTCTTGGAGAAATCATGCAATCCAAAGGGTACAAGATTGCCTTCTATGTAGTATTATGATAGGTAAGTGTCAACCGCTCACTGCTATTGTTGTTCATGACATCCTTATTTTGCCAGTAAAATTAGAAATTGGGTATTCATCCTTCTAAAAATAGGTACATCCAAGAGAGTGAAAAGTGATAAACTATATTTTTGGCATCATCTTTGAATATCACACACTCACAGTCTTCACCCCGAGACATCAATGTCACAATAAAAACCCCCATCATGTACACTATAGATGCATTTGATAGAACATTCCTTGAAATAATCTTCCAATAGCTTGTAATTATGTGGAACAACATTAGTAATAAGTTTCCACAACAAAAACGAATTCCTGCTCTACAAGTTCTCATGAACCGTAATAAAATGGGAATCAAAGCTCCCACCATAAGTTTAGTCCCACATGTATCACGTGAAAGCACAAGATGATGTTTATAAATACAAACATGCACTAATATAAATGACTTAGTTAAGCCACTTAGTGACACCTTGGTATTCATACCCAGCATTGACCACACTCCTTGGAAATTATGCCACTACATTAGAAACTGTGCCCCTGTGTTGACCGCACACATGCACTGCATCCGTAGGTGGCATAGTTTTACCTTGAATTTTGTACCATTATTTTTTAGTAACCTACAAAAATTCCAACATTATCCCTTCATGTTAAAATAACATATTGTGTTGGTACAATGATAAATTTTTTATTTTAGTTTATTTTATATTTACTTTTATTTTTATTATTTATTATTTTATTATTTTTATTTTTTATTAAAACTAAATCTTGGAAGATCCCAAAAGCTTTATTAAAGAAGATTAGAAAAATAAGCTATTACAAAAACCTATTAGGAAGAGTCTCACCACAGGGGATTAATCTAGATGGGAGAAATTCTTATTAGGTTTTGACTAATGGACCTTCCTAAGCTACATGGACATACATAACACTCAAAATGTGGTGAATTTATCTCTAAATAACCCTTCCAATGAAACCATGACCATAGTAAGATTTCATACATTAAAAATTTATAAACCATAGTCAATTATCATTTAATGTAAACCATAATTTCACATCAACCATAAAAAATTTAGGTGGGTCCCCAAATTTGGGGTAATTTGTGCAATAACAACAACAAGTTGGTAGGAGGTGGTATATCGATGATAGCCTTGACCTTGTTAGGATTGAATTTGATACCTTTGAAAGAAATGATGAATCCAAGAAGCTTGCCTGAGATAACACCAAAGACACATTTCTTGGGATTGAGGTGAACGTTGTGCTCAAGAAGGTGATAAAAAATCTTGCACAAGTCTTGAATATGATCTTGACACTTCTTTGACTTGGCCAAAAAGTCATATACCTAGTCCTCCACAATATTATGCATATAATCATATAAAATGTAGGTCATAGCACACTGGTAAGTAGCACTAACATTCTTAAGTTTGAATGACATGACCTTGTAGAAAAAAATCCCCTAAGATGTAGTGAAAGATGTCTTGTGTTGATCATCAGGATTGACCAAGATCTAGTTGTATCCTAAAAATCCATCCATGAGGGATAACATTTCATGACCTACTATGGAGTCAACCAATGTATCAATGTTGGGAAGGGGGAAGTTATCCTTGGGATATGCTTTTTTAGATCTCTAAAGTTAGTGTATATCTGAACTTCTCCTTTGGGTTTTGGAATAGGGACCATGTTAGACACCCATTTAGGGTAATCAATTGGTTGTATGAAACCTATGTTTAGGAGTTTTTGTAGCTCCTCTTTGACCATTAATGTACTCATAGGGTGTAGTTTTTGCAGCTTTTATTTGATAAAATTAGCATTATTGTCAATCATAAGGTTTTGAACAACCAGAGAATGGTCGAAACCTGATATATCAGTGTATGCCCATGCAAATATGTGCTTGAATTCTTTGAGTAGTGTTGTAAGACTATCACGCTCCTCATTGGAGAGACATTTTCCAAGTTTGACAATATGAGGATTTGATGTATCATCCCCAATGTCAACATCGATAGTGTCCTCTATGAGAATGTGTGACCCATCCTCAAGTTGAGAAGGGATAGGGATAAGATGCAATTCATCCATAGTATTAGGGAGAGGATTCTCATTATCATGCATGATATCAATGTTATAAATACAATGGGCCCATGAAGAGATAAAAAAATAGGGAGCATTAGTCAAATTTAGCAAACACTTGGAAAGAAAGGACTCCTATGGGGATGGTTTAAAAGAAATGTGACCAAAATCAATGTAATCTAGATTGGTATAGAGAATTTGATCAGGATGGGTATTGTAATGAAGTGGATCAAAGAGATCTATAGATATCATGTTCACAAACATGGCAAAGGAGGGAGGTGATGATGTCATAGATATTATCATGGAAGGAGAAGAGGAAGGCATAGGTTGATTGGGACCAGGGTTATGCATAAGGGGTCAGCCCCAAAATCTATTTATAAAATCATGGTGAATCGGTCTCAAAATCTTGGTGAATCATGTCCAAGGAGAAATGGTGAATTGCATTCATTTTTCACCAAAAAATTTCAAACTATGGTGATTTTTTTGTGTTGGGGGCTATGAATATTGGTTGCCAAATTCTAGACCTATATGGAAAAATCAAAGGCTTTATGCCGATAGGAAAAGCTATGTCGATCAGACTATACCTATAGAATAGTGTTGATAGGAAAAATCTATGTCGATCGATCTGAGATGATCGACTGTAGACATGATGGCCAAAAAATACCGATCAGTTGCAGACATGATGGTCAAAAAATATCGATCGATTGCAGACATGATGGTCATAAAAAATTGATAGATTGCAGATATGTCGATCAGAAAATGATGATCGGTTGTAGATATGTCGATGTGTTATAGTAATATCGATCGATTGTAGCAATGTAATGGTTGTAGCAATAGATCAATTGCATCAATGTTGATTGATTGTAGCTATACCGATTAGATACAACTATGTTGATCAGATGCAACAAAGTTGATCAATTGTAGTAATATCGATTGATTGTAGCAATTCCAATGCATTTCATTAATGCTAATCGATTGTAGTAAAGTCAATTGGTTATAGCTATGCTAATTGGTTGCAGTAATGTCGATCGATTGCATTAATATCGATCAATTGTAGTAATGTCGATCAGTTGCAACAATATTGATTGGTTGCAACAATGTCAATCGATTGTAGTAATGTCGATCGATTATAGCAAAGTTGATCAGTTGCACCAATGTTGATCAGATGCATCCAAGTTGATCAGTTGCACTAATGCTGATTGGATGTAGCAAAATTGATTGGTTACAACAAAGTTGATCGATTGTAGCACAATCGATTAGTTGCATTGATGATGCATTGCATCTATACCATGTGTCAACCATCCATTAAATGATTGCATGTAGATGCCACGTGTCAATTATTTATTCGATGGTTTCATTCAGAAAATTCTATATAAAGGTATAAACAATCATTTTTTCACCTTTTCTAATATAGTTTTAACCCTTTTCCTTTCATTTGAACCCTTTTTTGATGCTTTCCATCAAGTTTCCAATACCTTCCACCCTACCTCCTGATCCATAGTCCCTCGTACACAATGAAATAACCCAATGGCATCCCCTATCACCCCTGCAATATCAAAAATTAATTTCAAAAACCTTGTTTGCCCCCTAATTTCTAAAATTTTATCAACATCGGGTTATGACATGTCATGGGTCCAAGACTCTGGTCTTCGAGGTCTAGTTTCGATGTCGTAGTTCGACACAAATATTAAACTACTGGAGAAGATAATTGTAGGTTACGACATTGATTCGGGCATGGTAAATGTTGTCATTGACAACAAAAATATTATATTTTCTTTCACAGCCTCAGACATCGCTAGATTGATAGGATTACCTCACACCGGTTGTGATCCTATCACATCGAAATTCACTTTAACTGATGATGATAAACTCTACCTGGAGACCACCTTCAATGTCCAACCAAAATATTTTCAAGGTATAACTACATATTTTTATATTTAATTGAATTTAAATTCTAGGGTTTACAATTATTGATTTGTTTTTTTGTAGTTATGGCTACCAAGTCCATAAGGGGTTTGACTATACTAGCTATTCAGAATAATTTTCTTTGGGCATGTTGTGAATTCTTCCTAGCTAGACTCATTCTACAAGGAAGATCGATAAAAATTTTGATGTGGGCATTGGCATATTTGGTTCATTGTATTGCACACCAACAATTTGATTGGTCCACCTATGTCTCACATCGGATCAGAATGGATATCCAAAATGTGAAAACCCATGCTTCTCCTTCGCCAACAATAAGCACATGCAACTACATTCTTGGTTTTTTTATGAATCTTATTATAATTTGTAGAACACTATAGTACCGACTTCTTGGCACTCAGACCTAGCCACTACAGCCATGATAGAACAATAGGTGTAGGTAATTTTTAGTTAATATTAAACTAATAATTTTTTATATTTAATATGTTTATCATTTTTATAATTTTAACATTTTATACAAAATATAGAAAAGGGCATCCTCTTCCTCTTCAAAGCGGGATGCTACTTTCAGAGGTTATAATCTAGAGGAATCAGGAGACTCCGAAACACCTACGGAGGAAACAATGCCACCACTAAGAAAAAGAACAAGGAAATGCATAAGATCTAGTTCTCCTAATCCTCGACAACCTCCACCTGCATGTCCACTACCAATGGGCATAGTTGCACAAGAGGTCTCATCTTCGGGAAGTAAGTTTTATAGTCTGCCTTCACAAAATTTGTTACCAAATTTTACTATGTTTTTTATTAATTTTTATAATGTGTTTTCAGATGTACAGTGCACCCACATTCCATTTGTAGTTGTGGCTATGCAAGAGGTCTCTTCTTCGATCGGTAAGTGTTATAACCAATTTTTATAATCTACCTTCACAAATTTTGTAACCAATTTTTATTTTGATTTTTTAAGTTCCTATACAACAATTTCATCATGGAAAACAATAGTCGATGCCACCCCCTCCTCCACCATGCCAACCTCAAATGCGAGGTCAATGCTTCCCAGGTGGAAAATATTTTCTTCCATCTAGGCCATAGGGAACAACATCCAAGCAATTTTTAGGATTCGAAAATATATCTTTTGGTAATTTTACAGGTGTACAGGAAGCTTCTGGTGTTGGGTTAGATAATCCTCCACTTGATCAGGATTTCTTTTTACAAGGCAACATACCCACTATTTTTCAAGTAACAGATCTGCTTCGAGATCCTCAAAATGAAGAAGGAGCAGAATGTTCAAGTCCATCTCCTCCTAAGGAAACTAGCACCCCTCAGGCTCATCCTCTACCAGAGGATGAAAAAGTAAATTTTTCTAAAAATGAATTAGTTTCTGACAATGTTCAAGCAACCATTAAATATTCTCTAGTTCCAGATGTAAAATAAATGAAACAATGGGAGTATCGAGCCAAAGTTTTGATAAAGGAAATAAATGCCCAATTCAAAAAAATTCAAAAAGAGAACTTTTTTCTTTAGTTGAAAATGAACCGAAAAAGCTTGATGCTCTACTACATCAAGCTAAATCTGGCATGGTGAAGGTTAATACATCTTACAATGATGAAATTTTAAGGATTATGTTGAACATATTGGAGAACTTAAATGCTGAAGCCCAAGCTTATTTTAATGAATGGGCATGTGATAAGAAAATGGTTGTTGTTGTTGTAGCTACAAAGAATGTTGTCGAGGTTAGACTAATGTGTTCTAAATTTTTTGTTCTTTTTTTAAAATGTAAATGTCTGTTGACTACTTATTTTTCCTTTTGTAGGTAAAGTTTGATAATCTGAGGAAGTAGGTTCAAAACCTGCAAGACTATCTCTAGATGGCAAAGGATTTCTTAATGGCTTCTATGACAATGAAAAAAGAGCTCAGGAAGCAGTTCGACAAAACAACACTTTTAGGAAGATCATTATCTAAAATGGATTGGATCTTGATGTTCTTCTTAAGGAGAAGGGTAAAGAAGTTCTTGCACCAATATCTGAAGATGTTGGGAAAGAGGAAAACACCCTGCTCGAAGGCTTGAAAAGTGTAGAGAACATCCTTGTCAGTTCTGGAGCAATGGAGAGGACTGATAACTAGCCCGAGGGAGGACCCTTTGAAATGCAGAATGTGGAAGTAGCAAAAAAGGAAAAAGATGTTGAAACTACCTCTAGCCCCCCATCTAAGGAATGAAAAGCCAAAAGATAGCTGGTTCTATTATTGCTTTTGAAAATTTGATTTTTCAAAAAGATAATTTTATGATATGTTTTCATTTGAAAATAAGATATTTGTTGTTATTACTTGACTATTATACTATTTACATTTATATTTGTGTGTTATTTTCATCACTTGAGTATTATGTTGTTTCAATTATGCTTGAGTTTACGAAGAATATATCTATGCATGGGTTTAAATTTTTATTTTATTCAAATTCAATCTTGTTATGATATAAAAATGAGTATTGTCTTGTGTATTATGCTATATTGTTTTTATATTTCCATATCTAGAGTAATATGTTATTTGCATTTTGCCTTCTAGAGTACATACAACACCTTTTAAAATAAATATTTACTAATGATACATACATACATGCATGGTTTGAAAATTTTCAATTTATTCAAAGTCAAAGCATAAATCATAATAATTTGTCAACATAGACAATTAATTCAATAACAAAGCTATGATATAATAATGAGAGTTATCTTGTGCTATTTCCATAACTTGGATTTCATGCTATTTCCATTTATATTGTATTGTTCTTTCTGTAACTTGAGATTTATGCTATTTGCATTGTGCTTTCTACTATTCTAGACTACACACAACACTTTGTAAAAGAAATATTTACTAATTATGTATGCATGCATGGTTTTAGAATTTCTAGTTTACTCAAAGCTAAAGCATAAATCATAAAATTTTCAACATAGATAGTCAATAACATTAAAAAGCAAATATGGGAAATCATTGATTATAGAATTTTTTAAATCATTGTAATTTTACAAATGATATCAAATATGGAAAATCATTGATTATATGAAATTTTTAAATCATTGAAATTTAACAAATGATATCAAATCTAGAAAATCATTGATAATATGAATTTGTTTAACTCATTGAAATTTTACATTGTTGGAAGCTGAAACAATGTCTTGTCAACTTCTCCAAAAGAATCGAGAATCCTTTGTGAATTCTATATTTCCATAATCTCATCACTGCAAGCTGACTCATTATCCTCATTATCAATAGTATTAGTGAGACCTCTTCTGTCCGCTAGGGACTTCCAATATGTCAAAGCTCTATCATAGGGAAACTTATCCAACTCGTATGATGACACATACATTCTCAAACAATTTTCCAAATTTTTGTCCAACTTGTTACGAACTTTAGATTTAACAAAAGATAGTGCACTGAAAACCCTTTCATCTTCAATAGATCCCAAAATCATTGTCTGACATAATTCATATAAAATAAAGTATTCACTCATAGTTTCTTGTAAGACACTACTTGGATACAATTTTTGCCACAAACACGTGATGGAACCAGTCTCATGTGGGTTTTTGAAATGTGCAATTTGATTAACCATTGTTAATCCAAAATTGGTTGATTGTTGTCTCAAAAGTTCTTTGTTTAGAATACCATTTATTTGAATGCCATTTACTTCCACACATTTAGAGAAATGTGTCATAAGAGTGCCCATATATTTTACAAACAACTCACTTTTACTACTATGGTCATGACAAGGATTCTAGAACATGGGATTAACAACAACCATGGCCTCAAGCACCTCTTCTCTGTGAAAATGATCTCTTATTTCACTTGTTAATATTTTTGCAATTCTTTTCAATTTATTCTTAGTACTATCCAAAACTTCATCGAATCCACAATGTGTTATGGGCACTTGTTCAACATCATTTGTAAGTGTATCTAACCACTTTTCATAATGATATAAAGGAATCATATTTCCATGGATAGCAATACAAATATTATCATTGATGTTGAACTTTAAAAAGTTGTTAGGATCATTGACTTGAACTAATGTATTCCAACTATCAAACAAAGGATCCTTAAAATTTTCTTTGAACAAGTAAACCTTATCAATAAGCATACATATTTGTTTTCTCATCTTGATGAAATTGATAATATAAATTGCTCTTTCCTGTGCGAGTTTAATCAATGAATTCATTTCTTGCAATAATGGAAGAATACCACATAATGTGAGAAGAGTTTCCAAGTCAGTCATACAAAATAGCAAATATTTTGCCTTGTCAACATCCCTACGATGTGCATACATAAACCCCACTAAGGATTGATATTCTGAAAAAACCCTTTTTGTAGGAAGAAACAGTGAAATCCACCTAGTGTCCACATATTTTAATAATTTTTTACCTCTAGTTACACCTAAAGAAAATTGTTGAAACTCTGCAAACCTTTTTGGACTGCATGAAAAGTAAGAGTGTATTTCATGGATGAGATCTTCCACTCTGGCTACATTTTCAAATGTGCTCACAATTTTGTATGCAAGATTCATTCGATGAGCCATGCAATGAATGGGAATCAAATATGGGGTAATTGATGTCTGAAGTCTAACACAAAGACCATTCCTTTGTCCTTGCATTGTAGCTGCACCATCAGCTCCAACACAAATTAACTTTGTGGCAATTTCTTTTTCATCCATTCTAGCAATATCCTTTAAACTTGTTACAACAACATTGTAAATATTTTCCGCATTACAATTTTCCATCATCTTATGTAGTGCTAGCAAATGAGGTTGTCTCAAATGATTGTGGAATGTGTAAACATGTATGCAAATCCAAGATGTGTTGTCAACAACCGTTACCTCATCAATGGAAAGTGAAATAAATTTGGCTTGTTTTACATTCTCTCTCAGGTCCTCCTTCTCAACTAGTGATAGATATTTTACCATTTCCCAACCACTTCGATCTGACCAATGGGAACTGGTAAGGTTCTGTACATCGACTATTTGAAATAGTTGCTTATAATAAGGAAAATCAGACATGGGTCGACCCTTTTTTAGAATATTGTATACAACAACAAACTGCAAATGTTTTGAGGCTAATACGTTCTTATTAATTTTTTGAAATTGGGCCTGGATTGTTCCACCCTTCTCAACGAGAGTTTGTTGGTGTTTCATTGCTTTTTCGTATTCAAGTGCATATCTGACATGCACACATTCCGATGCATCCTTCCACCTATGAGATTTCTTAATTGTTCCATCACTTTGTATTTCTTTGATATAAACTTTCCCATAGTGTTTTTCTATTGTGTCTTTCTTATTTTGCAACAAATGATCCTTTCCCAGTTTCCAACTACAAATAACGCATCTACACATTTTCTCTATCTCATCTCGCTCAATAAAGGGGTATAACCATGCCCATTCATTTTTAAAATCCCTTCCAATAGTCCATTCACTTATCTTTTGATGTTTAGATTTTTGACTACAAGATTCCCCAGAGGTCTGCATTTTAATTGTACTATCATTTTCTTTTTTGGTTGGTGTGTCTGTACTAGGCATCTCGTGAAGTGGTTGTTGAATGTCGTTATTAGAAAAATTATCATGTGGTCCCATCTCATCCATTGGAATATCTTCGAGTGGATGCATATCAGGGTCGACAGTGTTTACTGCATTCAATGTTTGGTGTTCTATATCATTTTTGGATGTAAAAAGGCACTATTTTAAAGATGTAGATAAGCAGACAACCATTTATCTATTAATAAAGAAAGGCTTTATATTTAAGAATAACAGATAGAAAAAGTAATGATTTGATGGTAAAAGGTGTTTGTACCTGCATGTTGTGCAGATGTGGATGCCTCACCGTATTTTGATATTTGTGTAAAATATTTTAGAATTATCTTTTTACCAGAATATTGGCCTCCATTCTTTCCATATTTAGTAGGTGACATTGTATCTGTAAAGAAAACACCTTTAGATGTTAGGAAATGAATATGAAATTGAAGGAAAATCACATACTTCCCTCAATAATAATTTGTGTTTCTAAGTAACCAAGGTTAAACTGTAATTCCATAAAGAATCTATGAGTCTTCAGATGAACCTACGCTGCCCTCTAGAATGACCTCTACCTGCATGCTCAGAGAACAACAACAAATCAAAACAATGCTAAGAAAACATACTCTAACAGACAAGAAGTAGTCTCTGACAACAAAAATGCTCCTAACACACAACAAGATGACATAGATACTTGTCTACCATAGTTGTAGATAGTGCATCTACGCTGCCTATGAAACTAAAGAAAAAGAGCTTTGGAAAACAAAACTATGGAGGAAGAATACTCTACCTAGAAATTCTAAAGAAACTAACAAAGGTTAAAAAAGAAGTAACAAGGCTACAACAACAAGTAGGCATTAAGTCAAATTTATTGCTAGAGATTATCCAAAACAAAACAAGCACATTGATTTTTGGAAGATTTTGATTTACCTATTGTCATAGTCATCACAACTTTCTATCATCGATAGTCACTTTAATGTTACTACAACTGATCGATCATGGTCGATTGACAATACTATCAAAATATCTACAATCGATCGAGTATGTGTCGAGGGGTAGTCCTCTACAATAGATCATCACTATCAAAATATCTGCAACCGATCGACAATTATTGATTGATAATTTTGCTTATGTCGATTGACACTTCTCTTCAACCGATCGACCTATGCCGATGGACACTTCTCTGCAACCGATCGACCTAGGTCGATTGACACACCTCTACAACCGATCAACTTATGTCGATTGACACTACCCTACAATCGATCGACTTATGCCGATTGGCACTCCTCTACAACCGATCAACTTATGTTGATAGTCACTCCTTTGCAATCGATCGATAAGAGGGACTCAATATCCTACCTAGACTATTTCGAACCTTCTTTGGAAGTTCAAAGATACATCCAAAATCTAGAAATTTTTTAATTTAAGCATACATATAGGGAAGATACTTGAGTGATCGATCTATTGGCTAACAAAGGAGTTATTTAGAATGGTTTAGTGGTGTGGTGGGCTAATTTCTTGGTGGATATTTATGTAGACACCTAAAATACGTCATGTTTAGGATACTACTCATATGGGCATATCCAAAGACTATATGAATGATCTTGGTCCTTTCCAAGAGCTAGTAGTGATCCCAACCACTCAAAAATGGTAGTTATAGCCCATCAGGCTTAGTCACTGTCAATCAGAGTGACCGCCAACACTGGCCATTGAAGCTGAGAGAGGCCACACCTAGCCACTGCTCTAGACAATGACTAGCACCAAAACATAGTCTAGTCATGAATATGGACCTAAATCACGTAGTATGACTACCCTTATATTGCTTACATGTGGTTTTTGGCATGGAACTCCTAGAGATCCTCTTAACTACCCCTTCAATGCAAATTTGTGACTGATCCTTCCTCCGAGGATGGTCAGTTGCATGCATATTTAGATTTTGGTTTCCCTAAGAAGCCAAGATCTAGATCTAGATCTAAATTTGGGAGGTCTACATATGTACTCTCCTAAAAAAAGAAAAAGACCCAAAAATATTAGAATTTTGTGTAGCGAAGCTCTAGCAGATTGGAGAGAGATTTCATACCCCTTGGAGGAGTAGTGGAGCTTTGCCCAATTTAGTGATGATTTCTAGCCATACAACCATTCAGGTTAAATGTTCTTCATCACCAATCAGTGTACAAACATAGAGGTGACCCTTGGACATCAATTTAGATGAGGAATTTAGTGCTACAACCCCTAGTTTGCAAGGAGAAAGGTTTCATTTCATGGTCACTATCCTAGATAGTGGTCTACAGGTATAACCTAGGGTGTTAGACATTATTTTCCAAGTTCTAGCTTAGATCTATTATTGCTTTTGATTTTTTAATTAGTTTTAGCATAGATCTGATTTATTTAATACATTTGCACTATTATTTCCTAAGTTATCTATGCATTTATCATTCAGTTTTACTACATTTTGATCTTATTATGCTTATATATCATGCTTCATAGATTTTCTAATAAAAAATCTTCACGAGAGACTGCTCATGCTACTGCTCTCCTACTATTATTTCTTTTACATAGGATATAGGTTTTAGGGCCAAGCCAAAGTTTTTAAAGCTTTAGATCCCTCCAGAAAAGAAGGAAGAGGCATCTATAAGCCCTCATACAAGTTCATGTGCGAGATTGGGAGGCCTGTGGAGTGCACCATCCTCTTACAGGGGACACCATTACTTCTACTTGTATTTCATTGTATCAACCTAGGTATCTCTAAGAGGGATCGATATGTAACCGGGATCCACATGAATAAATAAAAGATATTTCTTGCATTTGTCACTTCCATGTTATTTATGCTTTCATGGTCTTTTATTTTGATACAATGTTGCAAGTAGACTAAGGGTGCACAACTTCTCGAGGTCACAAAAATTGCGATCACGGTGGGACTCCCACTTGGTTGTCTATTTTTGGTTGTTTTATTGATTTTTTCATGTGTTTTGTGTGTGTAGGTATAGTTGCTCCAGTTGACAACAACCAAAAAAGTGTGATCACTTTTGAAGTCAGTGACCAACAACAACTACTTTGGTTGATAGCGATCACCACAAAAAGTTCCACAGAGGTCAGCCTGTGCTTCACAAAATGTGGATTTTAGGTTGGGGGAACTCAGTTTTTTTATCTTTCTCTGTCTACAATTTATTTTCAAAAAATAGCAAGTAAAACAACATTTTTTATTTATTTAAGAAAACATAAGAAAATGATAAAAGGAAAATGCATTGAAGCTTTCTAGTTTTCTTAGCTTTCTTCCAGTCACTTCTAGGAATAGTAGACCTCTATTTTCAAGGTCTACCCTAGTCTCCAGTGAATTGGGTTTTTGTTTTTTAAGCTTGCTTGCATGTAGCCCAACTAGTGGCGATTATTTCATGATGTAGTAAATTGCATTCACTAAAAATAATTGAAATATTGAGATATGCATTTTTTTGAATAAAAATGTTCCTTTTAGGCATTTAAGGAAATATCATGAGTGCTCATTGATGCATCATTTTTATTTATTCTAAAAATAACCCCACACACCATGAATCACTTTAATGCTAGTGAGTTGGAAGTCATGACCAACCACTAGTAGAGTTCAGCGAGGTGGCTTTCATCTCCTCCCACTATCTCAAATCCTGCATACCTATTATTATTGGCCAATATCGGCTCCAAGATCCATCATAACCCATGGGAAATAGCACATATCTCTCTTCGAAGAGGTATATCACTGACTGTGGGTGAACTGGGTGAGGACCGGGAGGACCTGTGCTCCTTGACCGTGTGTGGACTTCATCACCATAAATTATAGGTTGGATAACATGACCAAACTTTCATTATCGATTGTCAATCTACGAGTATACAGGTGAAATCCACTTAAACACAAGAATACCATCCAATAAGAGCAAACCACATGATACAAGGTATTATTTACAAAAAATGTATCAAAACACATAAAATAGCTTAGGGAACACACATTAATCCTTAAATGAGATAAACACTTGTTTGCTTTGCTTGTGTGCTTTAAAATTTACTTAAGAAGATAATTCACAGTCATCATGGTATACACGTGGAACAACCACCCTCGGTCCAACAACGAGGTAGAAACTGATGCTCTACACAATGTTGGAAATATGTGCAAGTTTGGTTGTCATTGATGTTAAAAGGTTGATGCTTAAGTTTCATCATAATTAATATCAACAAGTGGTTTTTCCAAAAGACAAGGAAATGGCTAAAAGAAGAAGGATATAATATTATTTTAAATATTATATGCCTTAGGTGGCCTAAAGACCCAAGGAAGGATGATAATATTATAATATTTTATATTATAATATTGTGGGCCAAATATCAAGACAAAGAAAAATGAAGTTCAAATTGAAAAGACCCATGAGCAATTTACAAAAGGTTTAATTTAAATTAAAATATTTTAATCCTTGATTAAAATTTTAATTTAAATTAATAATGGAGGCAAAGGTTTTTTAAATTTAATATTTACTAAATTTGAATTTTTAAATTCGAAATGGGCCAACGTGAGAAGTAAAGAATAATGTGCATATATATAGGAAATTAATTCCATTTCCAAAGGTCGAACTTACACCTTCGAATGCAAGAAAAGGAAATTTGAGCACTGCATCCTAGGAAGAGGAAGATTCACATTTCAAAGAATATTTAAGGAAATGAGGACATTAAGGGTAGTGAAGAGAGTGGACATCCCATCGACGGTGGTAGCGGTAGTTGGGAGAGTGCTAAGGCTTGCAAGGAGGAGATCCCGATTTGATCCATGCGATCAAAATTTTGCTTAAGGAAGAATTTTTTATTTGATTATGCTGGATGATTTTTGTGAGGCAATATTTTAGGGCAATGTGCACCATTTGTCTCATGTGGGTACACAACCCACTTGGTGGCCTAGCTTGAGCTAGGGTGTTGGGGAATGCAAGGTCACGTGGTCGAATTCATCGAAAACATTTTTGTGGGCAGAATGAATTAAAGGTATGCTATTCAATTTTTTATTCTCCAAGGTGTTGAAAATTGAAATTGCCTAGATATTGTCATGAGTTCTAAGTGCTTGGGGGAGTTATAAGGTAAAAGAAAAAATTAAAATATTTTATTTTGATTTTTTGTGATTGAAATTTATTTTATAAAGTGTGGAGATTAAAAGGTGTGTAAGGGAGATTGTTGTGTATTTTATAATAAAGTAAATTGTTGTGTAGTGATATTATTGAGTTATATATTGTGAGTTTGGAGATTATAAGGTGTACAAAGGATTTGATATTTTGTATGGAAAAATAATTTTTGAGAAAATTATTTTGTGGAGATCTTGAGATAGGTTGTGGCTATCTAACCCTAGTGTTGGCAAAGAAAAATTGATTGTGGTTAAGATAGGTTTTGAAGACATATCTCCATCAAAATAAAAGGTATGGGTACATATTCCTTGTGAGTAAAATATTTTTGAATTAGATGTTGTGAATGCTAAGTTGGAGTGAAAAGGATTTTTTGATAAGCATTGTTGAGTTTGGTTTTGAGACATCCAATATTGATTGATGAAGGTTTTTCTGGAATGAAGGTTGTTACTAGAAACCTTGTTTGATAAGCATTATTGGAAATATTGAGTGAGCCTTCATGTGCATGATTAGGGTTTGTGAAATATCATGAGTATCATTGTTATGTGAACTATCTTGAACTAGGGTTTGTGAAAGATCATGAGTATCATTGTTATGTGAGGTTTTTTTGATAAGCATTGTTGAATAAGTTCACATAGCATAACTACAAGGCACACCAATAAGCCAGGGGAATTTTCAAAGCATCCTCATAGCATGTGCACTACCTCTAACCATGGGGGTACAAAACATAGATCACTCTACATAGAGTAGGTCAACCTAATAGACAAGGGCAAGAACATGGTGGGAGCCTCTCCAAGAGGCTTATCAATTAAGACTCCTCACACAGAGTTAAAAATTCATAGACCTTCAATGGAAAATCAATTTGACCATATGCATAGGCAATATGAGGATGCACAATATTAGAAGAAGCTACTCCAAGATAAGGAGGAAGCATTGCATAAGCATTTAGAAGCCCTCAAGAAAGAAGAAGTGCAAAAAATGTGGCATTTACACCTTCAAGAACAATGCTTGAGAGAGGAACAAATAGAGCACAAAGAGCAAGCCGATAGGCTAGCTCAAGCTAACTTACACATAGGTGGTGAGCAATACCAACATGATAGACGTGTTGATTCTCAGCATGAGAGATGCACTAGACAAAGAGATGAGCACACTCACCATACCTCACAGCATCAACAATACCTGGATCCAGAACAAACACAACTTAATGAAGAATAGGTAGGGATGGAATATCAGGAGTAGACATATCTTGAACCTCCATTCGTGGTCATGGGGGATGAATACAGATGCCCAAATTGGGTAGAAATAGGATTACCTCCCTGACCACCATGAGTAAGCCTTCAAGAATAGGAGATCATTTCTTCGAAGGCATACAAAATACTCACTGAGAGAGTTAAATATCTTGAGAAATAGGATGTGGTTGGGTAGAAGCCAACCTTGAGTAAAATACACAACCAACCATTGTGCCCTTCAATATCGAGTCTTGCATATCCTAGGCACTTTGAGATGCCTAGGCTAGACAAGTTCAAAGGAGAGGAAGATGCGCAAGAACATGTCACAAATTTTATGAATGTGTGCTTCCAACTTGAACATAATGATGCCCTAATGCTAAGAACATTCATCATGATGTTCTCGAGCACAACAACCAAATGGTTCAACCAATTACCTAAGCACAACATCATCAACTTTGAGCAATTGGTGAATGCATTTCTTGAATGCTTTTCCTTTGGCATCAAGAAGAAGGTAAACTTGTTCGATCTGACAAACCTAAAGCAATATGATGATGAGCCAATTATGGACTATGGGAATAGATGGAGGAAGATAATGGTAAAATTACCATTTGTTGTTCCCACTATAGAGCTCACCCAGATGTTTACCAAGAGTTGCACAAAGCACATCTCATTGCTACTGCAACTACAATAGTATGAAACATTTGAGGAAGCCTTGGCTCAAGCCAAGCTAATAGAAGACATCAAGGTTGATGAAGGAGACCTTAAGCTCTAAAAAAAAGGATTGGAACAATGCCAACCGTAACAAGAATCAATAGAAGTAGGCCAAGCCTACTCAAGTCAACCAGGTTGTGTTAAGTGCACCAAAGGGAGGCAATAGCCAACAACCATAGAACTATCAGGCTCACCCCCACCGACCAATTACAACCCAAAGAACAACCAAGGTCAAAATAAGGAACGTCGATCACCTCGCTATTTCATGCCTTTATCGAATTGATGCAATCGATATTCAATTAGTTAAGTGAGGCATAAAGACTCAAGCTACCTAATATGTAACTTCTTGACCCTAATCATCCCAAGCCCAAGGGATATAGGGAAGATCAATATTACCCATATCATAGAATACAAGGGCATGATATCGAGGCATGCATCAATTTCAAGAATGTTGTCCAAAACATGATTGAGAAGGGTGAGCTAAAATTTGACAACCCATTAGCACCTTATAATAGAGACATGGGTATATTCAAAAACCCATTGCCTAATCATGAGGTCCCTAGAGATCAGGGTGCTCAAGTGAACCAAGTTCGAGTCAAACCTCCCACTCAGGGGTGCATCAGAATGGTTGAGATAGTCAACGTGGCAACTAGGAGTCGATGATATAACCAACTAGAGCCTCCAATGACTCCTATTCATATCTCGGATGCACCTCGATAGAGGTAGGTGCAAAATAATCCTCCAGGTCCACCATTATGACCTATGGTAACTATCCAAAGTAGACTAGAGCAAAATCTCCAAATGACTTCGACCAAGTTATCAATTTATGAGCTCATACAATAGTCCCCTAGGCATAGGGAGACTTTAATGGAAATCTTGAGATCGATTGAGCTTCAACCCTAGAACCCTAGATGCATTCACAAACTTCGTGGGGTAGGTCCAGTAGTGTCAAGAGCCTGTGATCCATTTCTATGATCATGAAATCAAGGTAGTACCTACTACCATAGCAGACCCACCTCTACATATCATCACGTCAATCAATGACATACCCTTCAAGTGGGTTCTAATCGACATGGGCTCGTCGATTAACATTATCACAACAAAGGCTATAGGGCACCTAAAAATCCCTAGGTCCAACATTGTCCCAACCTCCTATACATTGAGAGCTTTCAATGATGCATTGTGCTCCATAGTGGGTACAATTGTTCTACCTATACAGGTAGGGCAAAAGACCATCCCCATGATGTGTCACGTATTGGATGGGGCAATGCAATACAACATCCTCCTAGGGCATCCCTGGATAAGGGACATGCAGTGCATTCCCTCAATCTTGCACCAATGCATCAAGTATGTGCATGAGGGACAAGTGCATGTGGTTCCATCAGATGAAGAGCCATTTAAATATGTGCATCAGGTTGACTTATCTAGGGAATTCATCCTTCCATCGACACACCTATACATAAGGCCTTCATCCCCCACCACACAACCAGAAAGCAAGTCTAAATCAGTGCGAGGTGACCCATCCACATCGGTACCACCTCCTACATCTAAAGCTACTGGTGCTTCTGAGAAACCCACAATATCCAAGGCAAAGGACTCTCAGAAGCTAAAAGCACCCCTAGTGGAGGAAGGACCTAAAGAACTTCCAACTATAGCAGCTATGAAAATTTTGAATCCCATGGAGGAGGAAGATTCCCAGGACATAGCCGAGGAGGTACCTCAACCTGCCTCACCTACTTCATCAACAATGTCATCTACACCGTAGGTGATAGTTCACTTAGCCAACACAGGGTTAGGTGAATATCTTGTGCAGAATATGACTTTCATACCTATTATCGAGTCTATACAAGACATGGGATGACCAAGAGTCCCAAATTTACCAATAGGGATAGTGGTTCCATTAGGGATTCCCCTAACCAAACCAACTTCATATATGCTAGTTTAGACTGTGCCCATAATGCTTCTGATATTGAAGAGGATGAGGATGAACCATTCACCATGAATGTTCATTACTTTTCAAATCTTGAGTTTGCTCTAAGGTACTTTGAGTGATGCCATTGGCATGGCTATGGCTTAGGTCTATATGAGCAAGGGCATCAACTTCCATTCCAGCCACAATACCATTTGCCTACTGATAGGTTGGGTCTAGGGTATCAAATACAGAGCCATGATGATTCATTGGTAGCAACCCTAGATAGGCTAAGCTTAGGGTTTAGGGAAGACATTGATTGGAATCCCTATCAACCCCTAAACAGAAGCTACTTGAGTGATAGATGGGTGGCTATGGTCAATATCGGACCACCCGATGAGTATCATCCAAATTCCTCTCTCGAAGTGAGCCCATCAGGAATCATCCTATGGGAGGATGAGCCAATCCATGGTTATGAGCAAGAGGAAAATGAGTATGTCACTAGTGAATCTAAGGATGAAGCCAGATTGGCCTACCATGGGCCTTGGTATATTCAACACCTTGCTTGGGTAGGTAACATAGAGAGTGGATACATCTCGGATGAGAGTGGCTATGAGTTAGAGGACTCAACTGAGATGGCCTACCTTGGGCCTAGACATGCATGCCACATCGTAGGGCCAATAGTAAATGCCAATGGATTCTTCATAGATGATAGTGATTATGAAGATGAGACTGAAATGGCCTATCTTAGGCATCAATATGTAAGTCACCATCCAATTCTAGTGGGTAGGAATGAGGGTTTCTTCATAGATGATAATGACTATGAGGATGAGACCAAGATGGCTTATCTTGGGCCTCATCACTTACATCAAGTCAATCTACTTGTTGAAAGAGAGGTGATACTCTGCACCATAGATCCTGACCTTCACTTCATGGGAAGACCAGTAAATCTAGATGTCATTCATCACATGGTCAACCTGGATCCACCTACATTTAGAGAGCTACTATAGCCTAATGATCCCATCATCTCATCTATCCATAGACTAGATCCTGAGATCCCCATACCCCCAGAGCCACATCTTGGGTATGGAAGGTAAATCATTAATGCAGAGTTTCACCCATATGGTCCTGGAGATTTCATCCCATCCATCAACATGATCTCCATTGATTTGACCACTCCACTTCATAACCCAGTAGATCCTATGAAACCATTGTGTCTTAATTTAGATGCTATTGATTGGGATCATGCTGATTCACCCCTAGAGCCTAAATATTTCTTCCCTAATGAAGATATGCTACAACCATTCCATTTTGCACTAGGCTATGCACATGATGTCTATCACACTGGTTTCGACCATGATTTAGTGGAACCTTTAAACCTAGTAGATGACATCCATTTAATCCCCACTCCTCACCAACTTGAGGAGGGGTCACATATGGCAATAGAGGAGACTTTCGAGGTGGATATCAGTGATGACCCTTCTAATCCAAAGAAAGTCAAGTTTAGAGAAATCTTATCTCCAGAAGAACAGGCCATCATTATTCCTCTATTGAAAGAGAGACCAAGTCTCTTTTCTTGGACCTACAAAGATATGTTGGGACTAGATCCAAAATTGGTTGTCCACAACCTTTCACTAGACCCCACAAAGAAATCGGTCAAGCAAAAGCTCAGAAAGATGCATCCAACCATCGCTTTGATGGTAAAGAATGAGTTGCAGAAATTGTTGGATGTAGTCTTTATTGTTCCCATCGACTATCTAGAATGGGTATCAAACATGGTGCCCATAGGAAAACTTGATGGAAGAATCTACATTTGCATGGATTTTAGGGATCTCAATAAGGCAACACCAAAGGATTCATTCTCATTGCCTAACATAGATGCTCTTGTAGATGCAACTGTAGGTCATGAGATGCTCTCCCTAATGGATGGTTTTTTTGTTACAATCAGATTCGGATTAAACCTAAAGACCAACATAAAATCATCTTCACCACTCCATGGGGGATATTTTGCTACAAAGTAATGCCATTTGGTCTTAAAAATGTTGGTGCCACATATCAATGGGCTATGACATACATTTTCCATGACTACATGCACAAGATCTTAGAAGACTATATCGATGACTTACTGGCCAAGTCATTGTTGCATGAAGAGCATGCTGAGATCCTCAGAAAGGTCTTCGATCACCTGATTGAGCACAATGTCAGGTTGAATCCCAAGAAATGCATCTTTGGCATAACTTCTGGAAAACTCTTGGGATTCATCATTTCTAAATGAGGCATCGAAGTAGACCCAACAAAGGTAAAGGCTATCCTAGAAATGGCCCCACCCACTAACATCAAAGAGTTGAGAAGCTTACAAGGCAAAGTAGCATCCATAAAGTGATTCATCACACAACTATCGAACAAATATCGACCCATGAATCGACTACTACACAAGGGGGTCCCATTCCAGTGGGATGAAGAATGTCAGCAAGCCTTTGCTGAAATCAAGAAGTACCTAGCAACACCACCAGTCCTAGCTCCACCAAGGCCAGATGTGCCATTCCTGCTATATATATCCACTATCGATTTTGCTTTGGGCACCATGTTGGCTCAAAAGAATGTGCAAGATAAAGAACAAGTGATATATTACATCAGCCGCACCTTGGTGAGCTACGAGATAGGATACACATACGTAGAAAAGTTGTGCTTAGCAGTGGTCTTTACAACCAAGAAATTGTGCCACTACATGTTGAGCCATACAACGTATGTAATATCCAAACAAAATCCTTTGTAGTATATGATGAGCAAGACATATCATAATACACGTACTGCAAAGTGGATCATGCTATTGATAGAATTTGACTTGGAATTCATAAGCCAAAATTCCATCAAGGGACAAGTCATAGCTGATCAATTGGCAGAGGCACCTCTTCAGAATAGTAGGCCCCTCACCATAGAACTTCCTGATGATGCAGTCTTCGCATTATCAGAAGCACCTGAACCCAAAGAACCTGAAAGTAAAGCTGACATGACTTTGTTCTTTGATGGTTCAAAGTGTGAGCAAGGAGGTGGTGCAGGGATTATGTTTTTCATGCCACAAGGTGCTCCAATGCCCTTGTCATTTAAGCTAGACTTCCCTTGCACTAATAACAACACCGAATACGAGGCCCTAATATTGGGTCTCCAAACAGCCATCGCTATGAAGATCAAAAGGCTAAATATCTTTGGTGACTCCCTCCTCATAGTCAACCAAGTCAAGGGACTATTTCAATGTAGGGATCCAATCCTGAAAGCTTACAAGGAGCTTGTTGACACCTATCTAGCCCAACTAGAATGGTACGACATCGAGGCAATCCCTCACACGTCAAATAGATTTGTAGACACTATGGCATCTTTGGGATCCTTGATCCCTCAGAATCCATCTACTGATTTCACTACCATTCATGTGAAAATGCTCTCGCACTCAGTGATGCAGCGTGAGGCTTTTGATAACAAAGAATCAGTCAACATGATTCATATAGAACCAGACCATGACTGGTTCTGTAAAGCCAAAGACTTTTTAAAGAAGGCACCTTGGGGGTCCTTGATCTCGTAGGGTCCTACGAAGAATGGTACCATCATTCACCACAAGGTTATTTCTCAATATGCATTTGTGCACATCGAATCGTAGGAGAAACAAGTCATCTTATCTATTGAGGTTGTAGCTTATCAGGATTGGCTATCCCAATTACAAGATTTCTTGAAACTTGGAATTGTCCCACATGGACTATCGCATGCCAAAAAATGAGCATTCAAATAGAAAGTGATAAGATATATCTTGCTAGGAGGCATATTGTATCATCGAAGCTATGATGGAGTCCTCCTTCATTGCCTAGAGCCCCAAGAATCATCTTGGGTAATTTTGCAAGCTCACGATGGTACATGTGGTGGCCACTTCAGTGACATGGCCATTGTCAAGCGCATCCTTTGAATGGGCTATTACTGGCCCACCATGGAGAAGGATTGCTATGAGTATGTCAGGAAATGCATTAAATGTCAACATCATGCAAATCTGATGCACCTACCATCTCAGGCCTTACAACCCATTCAAGCGGCTTGGCCATTTTCTTAGTGGGGTTTCGATCTAATTAGAAATATTTCTCCCCCATCTTTGGGCTGACACATGTTTATCTTAATGGCCACTGAGTACTTCACCAAATGGGTGGAAGTGGTCCCCTTAACATCGATAATTGGACCACGAATTATGGAGTTCATACTTCACAATATCATCTATCATTTTGGGGTCCCCTTCAAGATAATCTTGGATAATGGTCCGTCATTCAAAAACAAAAATGTGTGGGCTTTAACATCCAAATACAACATTCAACATAGTTTTGTGACACCATACTATCCATAGGCAAATGGGCAAGCAGAGGCCTCGAACAAGACAATAGTAGCCATCTTAAAGAAGATGGTGAAAGAAAATCATAAGGATTGGCATCTGCAATTACCCCTTGCATTATGGGCTTACAAGACTAGCATGCGGATGCCCACTAGGGCAACACCATTTTTGCTTGTATATGGCATTGAGGCCATTATGCCCTTAGAGTTGGAAATTCCAACATTGCGCATCGCATTGAAAGAGTTCATCAATGATGACACTACATGACAAGCTCACTTGGATCAGTTGACCCTTCTAGATGAACATCGCATCAATGCTCTTGAGCATCTTCATGTTTACTAGGATCATCTAACACGAGCTTATAACAATAAAGTCCACCTGAGAGACTTTAAGGTTGGGGATCTTGTGCTTAAATAGAACCAATAGAACTCAAATCTATCATCACATCTACGAGACAAATTTATGACCAATTGGATAGGTCCTTATATCATCTTTGAGAAGATTGGACCTAGGGCATATCACCTAACATCACTAGAAGGTGTTGAGGAGCTAGAGCCTCTCAACATTATTCATCTAAGGGTGTTTTACACATAAGCACAACAAAACATAAAAATATTCAAATAAATGTCAAAAATATCAAAAATATTTAAAAGTTTTAAAATTACAAAAATAATAGAAAACTTCAAAACAAAAGGCTCCAAAGGTATCTTAAAGCCCTTTGGTCAAATCACAAAAGGCTCCAAAGGCATTTAAAACCCTTTGGTCAAAAAAGGCTCCAAAGGCATCTTAAAGCCCTTTGGTCAAATCACAAAAGGCTCCAAAGGCATCTTAAAGCCCTTTGGTCAAATCACAAAAGGCTCCAAAGGCATCATTAAAGCCCTTTGGTCAACTCATAAAAGGCTCCAAAGGCATCATTAAAGCCCTTTGGTCAAATCACAAAAGGCTCCAAAGGCATCTTAAAGCCCTTTGGTCAAATCAAAAAGAAAGGCATATTAAAGCCCTTTGGTCAAATCACAAAAGTCCCAAAGGCATCTTAAAGCCCTTTGGTCACATCACAAAAATCCCCAAAGGCATCTTAAAGCCCTTTGGTCAAAAACAAAATACAAAAGCACAAAAATAGTTTAAAGTCAAAAATTTCAAAAAACATTTAAAATAATCAAAACTCAAAAACAATTGAAAACATCAAAAATACAAAAACATTTGCATTTGGCATTTGCATCCATTAGTTGCATTGCATTAGGCATGTTGCATCCATTGTATTTGCATTAGGTAGGTTGTGTTCACAATCTTACAAATGACACCACGTTTGTACCTCAATCATGCATCTTCAAAATCCATCATCATCCATAACCCATGTGAGTAACTATGTTTTTCAACACAACCCCTCCTGTTGCTATAAGGAATATACTAGGGTTTTTCGATCACTCAGCCATACCTAGTGATTTTATCAAATTTTTTAGAAAGCTATCTTCACTAGCATAAGATGAGGTCTAGTTTTGATAGTACCTAGTATATTTCATAATCCTATCACTAATCAAAACACTAAAATCCTAGTTGGAACAAGGGAAATATGAATGCTACAAAGTGGTACTAGGCATCCTAAGTGAAAGGTTTTTACTTGCTCACCTTGTGATGCGCATGGTCTAGGATTTTGATCATTGGAAAAAGGACAAGCTCCCCCTACCCAAAGAAATCCCTTGCTTTCATCAAAACAAGCAAAAATCTTGAAATAAAGCAAAATTCAAAAGCAAAATAAATAGTGATTATCATCACTACATAAATCCCTTGCTCAAAAGAAAATAAAAATTCAAAATAAATAGTGATTTTCATCACTAAAGCATGAGCAAGTATCCCAAATAAATGTGAAGAAAATAAGGGGGTGAAGATCTTGAATCCCTGGAATGGTCGATCTCCACAAACCATTGAGTGATCCCTAATACAACAATGGGCTGCATGAATCCCACCTGGCATTAGGGTAAGCTCTAAGCAATTTGCAAAAAGGGCTAGCTTTAGGTGTCTTGTATCGCCTAGTGGTCTAATCCAACTGAGTCCAACTTAGGATCAGGATGAACATTTGAGGATCCCCAATACAACAATGGGCTGCATGAATCCCTCCTGGCACTAGGGTATGCTTATGTTTTATCTAATATATTCATTTGCACACATAGGGATAATGAGTATCTAGGTCTTCATAACAAAAACTTTATCTTTCAGGAGTCTTGTATGGTCAGTATACAACTTTTGATGGAGTAACTAGGGTGTTTGAGTCTCATGGAAAACCTCAAAAATCCCCTAATAGCAACAAATCATGTCATCAATCAAATCATCAACTTTCTTTAGGAGGTTTTGTTCATTAAATGGTGTGCATGAATAGGATAGATACCGGATAAATATCAACAATGTATTTAGATGGCCACTGACTATTTTGTACATTTATTTTAATTTACAAAAGCTTATAAAGAAAGCACATACATATCACATCATCTCATCTCACATTTGAATGCTTAAATGATTAATTCTTATGCTAAGAGTTATTATTTACATTCATCATTATTATACATTCTATGGTGTCACCCATTAGATTTTTGAACTCATATCACATGCATTCCTTATGTTTTAAGTGATTAAAGCATACAAGTTCATTTACATTAGATCATCATCATATAACTAATGCATGTAAACACATTCCATTTACCATATCATAACAACATAAGTTAGATGCATACAATTAGATCAAAAATTAAACATGCATTTAACAAATAACATTACATCCATATATGCATACATCACAAGTAGTGCATATACACATCTAGATCATACCATCTAAATCATACATCTATCATCTAGCTAAAGCATGTCAATACATCACATCATATAGCATAAGATCATAATACTACATCACATAAACATAAAAGCAAAAACATATAAATACACATAATGAGTCTCAAAATACTGATATCATATATATGTGTCAAATAAGTACATAAGGGTACAAAATTACCCATAGGCTACAACTATGTAGGTCATCTGACCTTACACTCAAAAATAAAGCTAGAACAATCAAAGTCATTAGCCTAGGCCTGCACCTCCAGCCTCGCCTCCACCCTCGACTCTATCCCTATGAGTATGGTGGGAGCTAGTCCCTGTAGTCCTCTCTGTATGGGTCCTGGTCCTCTAGCTAGGTCAAACCGATGACTACCCTGATGTGCTCTGCATGCTCCATGTGTGACCCCCTTTTGTAGGTCTCTCTTAGGAGATGGCAACCTAGCATCTAAATCTGCATACTCTAGAGATGTAATGTATGCAACATCTCCTATAATCTGAGCATCATAGTCCTCTAAGAGACCTCATAGGTGCCTAACCTCTACACCTAGATCCAAACCTATCGGCCCCTGTATAGGTGTAGTAACTGGCACAACCTATCCTCGTGCAACATCCCTCTCAGTAGTGAGCTAATCTATCTTGAGATGTGTTGAGTCAATCTATGTCTGGAGGGTGGTCCTCTCCTCCTCAAATATCTTGACCTGTGTTTGAAGCCCAATAATAGTAGAGTCCCACTACAAGATCTGAATATGAGCTGCTTGAAGCTTGGCCTCTATGCGGTGCAATTGAGCTTAGAGAGGAGACTCCTACTCATCTGGAGCTAACTCCTCCTCCTCAGGAGCAACTTGCTCCTCTACCACCTGCTACTCTAAGCCTATCCCCACTCCTCTATTTGGGCCCCCACTTAATGCCCATAAGGATCCTCCTCTACATCTACCTCATCTTGATCTCGACCTAAGCTATCATTGCTATGCCAAAGTTGTTTGACCCACCACTGGGTATATGCCTCTATCACCCCAACATCTTCTATGCTGACATCCACTATTGGAGGATCATCATCCTCTGTAACTATTATAACTTGAGGTAGTGGAATATCCCTCTCTATGGTGACCCACCTATACAAAATGGGCTTTAGAGGTACATCCTATTGTAGGCCATACTATCGGAGCACCCAAGAATAGTGAAAGAACTCCTTGATGCCACCCTTGTGACTGATAACCCATCAATCATGCCTAGTCTGAGCTGTGAATCTATCTACCTCTTCCTAGGTGGGGCACTCATGATAGGGCCTCCATATAATATCCTTGGCCTACAGGCCAATCAAAGTCATTGTATAATGAGATAGATCCCTACATGGTATCGACTCTTGCGCTCCTCATGCTCTCGAGGCCACCTACCTCCATAACACTGAGCCACATCTATAATGGTAGTAATATTGATAGGTAATCCTCTTGGGTGGTCCACCCTGATGTGCTCCCATCCCTATATCTAGAGGAGCAGGTTATAAGCAATGCTGGCTCATCCACCATTGAATCTTATAGAGCTCATCATAACACTGAGCCAATAGTGCACTCCCCCAAGCCATGATGATGGGCTCCTTACTATCCATCAAGTCTTGGACCATAGCTAGGAGGTTCCATGGGAACCTCACTCTAGAGTAGTCAGGTAAAAGCATGTTACATATAACATGCATCAAAACTACCTATCATCGAGAGAAGACATCCTCTCGATACCATCGATCCATAGAGATCCCACCATGATGATAGTCACCAAATGTTGTAGCTGCATGATCTCCAAAAACCCTTGCAAAGATAGCATCTCTAGCATCAGTAGGAGAGGACACAATAGGGACTCCATCAAAAGGGATCTGGAAGATCCTTTAGACATCCTCTAGAGTGATGGTCATCTCACCCGTAGGGAGATGGAAGGTGTTAGTCCTAGAATCCCACCTATGTGCTAAGGCAGTGAGGTAGGCTTGGTCCGACATGATCATCGATAGCCTCGTGACGTACTCGAGCCCATGAGCATCAAGCCAATCCCAATCTATGGCATCCATCTAGGGTAGAAGCTTCATGAGCAATCTAGGGTCCCGAGCCCGCATAGATAGAAGCTAAGAGTGCAAAGTAAATGCCTAAATTAAATGCACTTAAAATATAAAAGGAGAAATAAAATAAAAATGGTGCAAAATTTATCTAAGATAAGCCTAAGGCTACAAGAATAATGACTAAATGCACCTAAACATTCAAAAAAATCAAAATCTACACTTCAAAAATACAAAAAAATCAATTAATTTCCTTAAAAATAAAAAAATTAAAAATTTACCTAAGGTTGCTCGATCACTCATGCCAGGAGTAGCCACAAAGTGGCCGCTGAAGCCGACAATGGCTAGCCACCAATGGTAAAAAATTAACCATTGGGATTCAAGCTGGCCACTGACAATGATAGTGACCCCTCTTTGACCATTTAGGGGCCGCTCTGAGCATCAGAAGCCATGAGGCACATGCCAATGACATCCCCCTCATCCAAAAACAACAAAAAAATTGAAAAAATCTAAAAACTAAGCTAAACCCACTAAAATTAAGCTAAACCTAGACCTATTGATTAGTTTGGTTCATTGCCAATTAGTTTAATTTGGTTCATTTACCGATTACTTAGTGAGGTTCATTTTACCCAATAAAACAAATAATAAGCTAGGGTTTGAGAGATACCCATGAGTCATCGACTCCTCCACTTGTCGATGCCTCACCCTGCTCCACCATGGTGTCTGAATTTGATAGCGTCTTGGATCACAATCACTCTCTCACCTCAGAGCTCAAAAGTGCAAATTGATAACTGGCAAATAATGAAAAGTCAAACCCTAAAAGTTGCTTTTATATTTTCAATTTATGTAGCCATTGATGGCGTCAGTGGCCTGCATTATATGGTCATTGACACTAATAGAATTCATGATCTGGTCACTGTTGTTGTCAGTTGCTAGCCAAAAACAATAAATGCACTCAATATCTCACCATAAGGAACCTCAAAATGGGCAATTAAACATACCTATTGGTCCAAAACAATCAAAAAGTGCATAAATATCAAAAAAATCACATAAATCAAAATCCAAAAATAATATAAAATTCAAATTAACAAAAAAATCAAATAACAACAAAATCTCAATTGAGCCTTGTATTCAGTTATTTACTCTATACACTTGGCGGTTGCAGCGACTTGCGCTCCATGCAATTCTGACAAGATGAGTAAATTACCATAAGGCCATTTGGGGTAAATTAGTCATGGTTGAATTGAGATGCTTCACTTCAATCCCAAAGAAGGCCATGGCGGTCGGACTACCCCACGAGAACGAGGATTCATCTCATTTCTTCTATAAATATTTTTTAGCAAATCATCGAATATAGTGATTCAACACAAGCTTGAATGGAATTGCTATCACCTTGATTCCCTAAGAAGGCCATTATGGTTGGACCGCTCCGTGGGATAGAGATGTACAATTACTAAAAATGGTTGAAATCACACCTGAAATGGGACCTACCCTATAACAACAAAGCAAACCTCTAAAAGGGTCCAAATCATTCATCTTGGTCAAGCGACTCATCACTTTATTCATTGTCCTTCCCTCATCGACTCGTCGTTTGAGGGGGTATTCATAATATCAACAATCATAATCAAAATCAACAAAGTATCACTCGATCATGTCAAATTGTGTTCATCTTATGAATCATTGTCGATGAGCACCAGAAATGCTCATATTTTGTACATATTTCTTTGATCAATATGCGGCCGTATAATAAGGATTGCGTACTTTTATGAATGATTATATAGATATTTGATATAATTATGCGTGTTATCTAATTTGTGTGTTTTTAGTATGTTTTGTGGAATTGCAGTTGATTTAGTTAGATTTGGAACGGTCGAGGTCCTTTTGATGGACCTGGCACTTTATTTCATCGGGGGTTAATGAAGAGAACACGAGCGCCTCCCTGCAGTCGAAAGGCACCAACTGAATACGAGTGCCTCCCTGCAGTCGAAAGGCGCCAACTGAATACGAGCGCCTCCCTGTAAGGCGCCAATTGAATACGAGCGCCTCCCTGCAGTCGAAAGGTGCCAACCGAAGACGAGCGCCTCCCTACAATCGAAAGGCGCTAACCAAAGACAAGCGCCTCCCCATAGTCGAAAGGCGCTAGCAAAAGGCAAGCGCCTCCCCACAACCAGAAGGCGCCACTGATTCTTTGCCCATTGACCAGATTTGAATGACGTGGATGGCAACGACTGGTGCAGTTCTAGCTCTGCATCATGCAGAGCTAAATTGGAGATTGCACCAACGTATCAAAATGTCTTACTGATGCCAGGCAAAGCATGAACCGAACAATGAACACGCCACCATTAGAATAGAATGCCAGATGTCGATTGCATTTACCAGACTGTCTTGATTTAGTCTGGGACAGATCGACTATTGTAACTACTTCTGTAATAGAAGTTCTACGGGTGTGTTATATAAACACACGCAGATCGTTCTGAGAAATATATAGAAATAAAATAAAGATCCATTTAGACGTACAGAGATAAATTGTAGTGTGTTGACGAATATATTAAAGTTCCAGAAGTTCTAAGCGCGTGTTCGATCGGGAAGAAGCTACTGGAGCCTGGGCCCACTCCAAGCCAGTATTTCTTCCCCATTTCCTTTTCGTTTATTAATTTTAATTAGTTTATTGCTTTCATAAGAACGTTTGTTAGTTTATTAGTTCCAACATTTGTAGTAGATTTATTTTTAGGAACGCGTACATGATTTATTTTCTGTAGGTTTAATTATGTTCTTCTTACGTAAATCATTGAGGAGTGCGGGAATGATTGACAAACCATTTCAAGAACACCCCCAAAATGTAGGATTAGCAGATTCACCTCCAGTGGTATTGTAGTAACCTAATTCCGACTCTTCGCAAGTTTACGAAGCTCCCTGGGTTGATAATTAAATGCATGGGCATGTGACAAAAATAGGAAACCATTCACCTTGTTTGGCCCACAACATTTTGGCATCGTTGTCGGGGAAGCATCTTAATTAGATTACTTACAATACCCTGAAACCTTCCATCTGACCTTGTATGAGTTCTTCGAGAAGAAGAGGACCCGACGGTCGCTTTATAAGAACTAATCCATCAGACCTCGAGTCACCGAGCATTTTGGATTTGAGTTAGACTCGCCCGACCTACCAGCAGTCCATTGGAGTGAGGAACCGCACTTTGTGCAAAGTGCCACCTCATCCCATCAACAAGGGGATGAACGAATCATCATAAATCCCCTGTTTAATAGGACTCCTCTAGAGGAAGCCCTATTGTGGAAGGCTATGGAGGATCAGACGATCTCGCCAGACAACCTTAGAGCATTGACTCAAAAAGTTTTAAATGATCGAAAGGCCATAAACGCTGCATTAGAAACCACATTTCCCAAAAAATGGTAGATAATGATGAAGTCTCATCTCGGCTTTAGTTTCCCAATAGAGGAGGGAGTAGGAGATACCAAAATGAAAAACATATCCCCCGCTCACCTTCCGTCCTTCGGAGGACACCCGACTGAGGACCCTGACCTATTTTTATTCAAGTTTGATGTTTTGTGCAGGTCTGTGGATTACAAATCAAACACGCAAAAGTTGAAATTATTTCCTTCTACATTAGATGATGCAGCTCTACGATGGTTCATCGGTCTGGGAGACAAACACATCACCACCTGGGACCAGATGAAGAAGCTCTTTCTAGAGCAATATCAAGATTTTGGGAGAGCAAGAGACTCCAGGGAGGAGGTCCTGAGCATGACACAAAGAGAAGATGAGTCTCTCGAGGAGTATTGGGAGAGATTCAGCTTTAATCTTCAATGGTCCCCTCACTCGAAGCTATCCGATAAGTCCCTCAAAAGCATCTTCTTGAGGGGACTTACCAATGAGTCACCGGAGGCTCGCAACATGATCTCTGGAGGTGATGTCTATCAACATGCTATGGATGACATCCGACAATTATGCCGGAACTACTCGAGAAGGTGAGGCAAAATCACCGCCAGGACCATGAAGGCGACTGCTTCAGTCACCAAAATAGAAATAGGCAACATGCTGGAGGATTTGAAGAGCGAAATGCTCTCATCTCTAGCACTGTAGATGGATACGCTACTGTTAGAAAAGAAGAAACAAGAAAATGATGCAACATTAGCCTATTTTTGCCCAAAATGTAGAGGAAGGCATGCAAAGAATGCATGTCCAGAAAACAAGGTCATAGTATGCATAGTTTGTAGGCTGAATCATAAAACTCGATTGTGCCCACAACTGCCCAAAGAACTAGGAAGCGGCTGAGAGCACGGAGGCCTACTTCATAGGCAATAGGAAGAGTTGGCCATAGCCCCCCATGGGGAATATACCAACCGAAATGCCATCATATGGGGGAGGGCCATACATGCACCAAGGACCCCCTCAACCACCTAATATGGGGTGGTGGGGACCATCACCCTAGACTAACGCACCCCCAACAACATTTTTGAATCAGCAGCCATGGATGCCATATCCATATCCTGGGCAGTAGTGGAGAGGCCACAATGCATGGAATCATACTCCATAGAGTGCAGCACCTACTCACATCCAACATAACTTACCAAAGATTGCCAATAGTGAGACCTGCGTAGCTACCAAACACAACCGATAACAAACCCGAACAATAGAGTAAATCAACCGGCATACAATGTAGAAGGTGAGATGTATCATATGTACAATATTCAGCTTAGATCAGGTAGGCAACTAGGAGTAGAGACACCGCCTCTGGTAGAAGAGGAGGAAGAAATAGTAGAGACACCTCCACTGGTAGAAGAGGAGGAAGAAATAGAGGAGACACCTCTGGTAGAAGAGGGAAAAGCACTTGAGAGAGCGGAGGCTCCATTTCCTAGCCGACTATAGGAACAAAGAAAAACAACACAGCCAAAATTTGACATCTTGTCGAGCTTGAAGAATCTCACGGTGACAATCCCATTATTTCAAGCAATTCGAGATGTCCCCATTTACACCAAGGCAATTAGAGAAATGTGTCTAAGGAGACCGGGATGAAAAGCTACCCGGACTATCAACGTCATGGGTAAACTGGCAGATCTAATGATGGGTGGAACACGTCATCCGAAGTATGCAGATCCAGGCAGCCCAGTGTTGACCATAAAAATTGGAGGACATTCCCTGTCCAACACATTGGTTGACCTCGGGGCAGCCATCAACGTGATGCCTCAAGAGACCATGCAGAGGCTGCAGCTCATGAACCTGAAGCCAACCATGAAAGTGCTGTAGTTAGCCGATCGATCAACCGTGTCACCGAAAGGGATGTCTGGAAGATGTGATCGTAATAATAAATGCATGGGAATATCCAACCAATTTTTTAGTTTTGCAAACCAAGACCAGGCTGGGCGGTTACCCACTCATTTTAGGGAGGCCATGGCCGGCAATAATCGATGCTTACATCAGCTACCGAGATGGGCTAATGACCATCTCCAATGGGCAAAATATCAAAAGGCTGACCATTTCACCGCCAACTTCGTCTATGGACTCGACAGAAGAACCCAGGATCACCGAGCATGGAACTACGGAGTTGTCCATAATCCAGCCGGTGATGACCTTGGAGGAGGTGGCAGAAGAGGACGAGGATGGTGCTATCATGGAGTTTCTCCATGGAGAATCATCCACCCCCACACCTGGATCACCGTTGACTGGCACCCAAGATCAGCACATCCGACAAATACACGTTGGGCCAGGGAGGATATTAAACGTCAACAGCAGGTTGACGCCCACACAACTAGAAAAATTGGAAGAGCTTCTGGTAAAACACCAGCAAGCATTTGCATGGGACTACGTAGATATGCATGACATCAGCCCAAAAATATGTACCCATCAGATTTATTTAGATGACCAGGCAACTCCTAGTCGGCAGCCACAGAGAAGGATGAACCCAACAATGAAAGACATTGTCAGAGAAGAACTGCACAAACTTCTGGCTGTCGAATTCATATATCCAATTTTTGATAGTGAATGGGTATCACCATTAGTGGTGGTCCCCAAAAAGAATGGGAAATGGTGGATCTACATGGACTACCGGGCGTTGAACAAGGCGACTAAGAAAGACCACTTCCCACTCCCGTTCATCGATCAGGTCTTGGACACACTCTCAGGAAGAAAATACTTCTCCTTTCTCGATGGTTTCAGTGGTTACAACCAGATCCAGATAGGGGAAGAAGATCAAGATAAAACAACGTTCACCTGTCCATGGGGAACGTTTGCCTATAAGGTATTGCCTTTTGGACTGTGCAACGCACCGACCACCTTTCAAAGGGTGGTGCTTAGCATATTCTCTGATATGATAGGAGACGGGGTGGAAGTATACATGGACGACTTCACCGCCTATGGAGAAACCTTCGAGGAGGCAATGACAAATCTGGAAAGAGTGCTCGATAGGAGCAAGGAAAATCATTTGTCCCTAAGTAATGAAAAATGTTTTATGATGATGCAGGAAGGCATCGTGTTGGGACACCACCTCTCTACGAAAGGAATAAAAGTAGACAAGAGGAAGATCGAGGTCATCAGAGACCTACCTAGCCCCAGAACGTAGAAGGAGGTAAGAAGTTTCCTTGGATCAGCCTGGGTACTACCGACGATTTATCATCGAATTTAGTAAGATTGCCAAACCACCGCACACCCTACTTTCTAAGGACGTAGAGTTCAATTGGATGGGAGATTGCGAAGAAGCATTCCAATTGCTGAAAGAAAAATTGATATCTGCACCGGTCTTGAGAGGACCGAATTGGGCCATACCATTCCATATTTACTACGATGCATCTAACGGTGCGATCGGAGCAGTCCTCGGGTAGAAAGATGATGAAGAATTTTATGCCATCTATTATGTCAGTAAAAACTTGGCGGGAGCAGAGCTCAACTATACAATGATAGAAAAAGAATTCCTCATAGTTGTCCATGCAATAAACAAATTCTGCCACTATATAACGGGATACAAGGTCTTCATCCATACGGACCACGCGGCTATCGTGTATCTGATGAGCAAGCCGGCCATTGGTGGCAGAATTATCAGATGGCTATTGCTATTGCAGGAATTCGACATCACTATAGTCGATAAACCGGGCAAGGACAACGTCGTGGCAGATTTTCTATCCAGATTGATACCAGCAGATCATCAAGCAATGGAAGATCAGTTTTTGGATGAACATCTATTCGCTATTAGTGAACAAACTCCGTGGTATGCAGACATAGCCAATTACTTGGCCATCGGAAGGACCTCACCTGCTCTCTCCTACCGAGAAAAGCAGGTGGTCATAGAGAAGAGCGCATCATTCCTTTGGATGGATGGTCTCCTATTTAAAATAGGACGGGACCAAATTATAAGAAGATGCGTAGCAGAACAGGAGTTTTCAGAAGTGCTCAAGGCATGTCACGATGAGCCATGCGGAGGACACTTTGCAGGGAAACGAACTGCCTACAAAATCCCGCAGGTCGGGTATTTTTGGCCCACTCTGTTCAAGGACGCGGCAGCGTATACCAAGCAAGTGTGACGAGTGCCAGAGGATGGGTAGACCAACCCACCGAGATGAAATGCCCCTGCAGCCCTAGGTACACCTGGAACCTTTCGATAAATGGGGCATGGACTTCGTGGGACCATTTAATCCACCTTCGATGGGAAGGAGGTTTATTCTGGTCTCGCACGGATTACGTCACCAAATGGGTGGAAGTGCAGGCATTAAGGGACTCAAAGGAAAGAACGGTCATCGATTTCTTATTTGCCCATATTTTCACATGATTTGGGGTTCCTCGAGAGATAACAATAGACCAAGGGCCCCAATTCACCTCCAAATTGATTGAGGAGCTAATGGAGCAATATAGAGTTCGGCACAATAAAACCATGCCCTACCATCCGCAGGCGAACGGGCAAGTAGAAGTGACAAACAGGGAGATAGAAAACATCCCGACCAAAACCGTGCAGCAACACAAGAAATATTGGGCCACACGGTTGTCGGAGGCAGTTTGGGCATACAACACCACGTGGAAATCCACCACAGGATGCACACCTTTCCAACTGGTCTATGGAAAAAATGCGATGATGCCCATCGAGTTCGAAATCAAAACTCTGAGGACGGCTTCAGAATTAAATTTGAGCTTGGACGAAGCTCAAAAATAGAGGATTCGCCAACTAGATCAGCTGGACGAAATCCGACTGGATGCTTTGCAGAGGACAGAGATTATACAAAAGCAGAGAAAGAAGTGGCATGATAACCACATCAAGCTGAAGAAGTTCCAGGTAGGGGAATGGGTACTGTTGTACGATTCCCGGTTCCAAGAAAGGAAGGGCAAACTTATGCAGAGGTGGATGGGGCCGTATGAGGTGGCAGAGCTCATTAGGAATGGGGCGGTGCGCGTTAAGACAATTGACGGCAACAACACCATGTTCACAGTCAATGGCCACCGACTACGCCCCTATAATACGTCCGAAATATTACAGGTGGAATCCATAGTAGGCATGGGGGAGACCCCATCTTGCTAGATCTGGACCGAACTCTCACAGGTGAAATGGTGGGCACGAAAGTGCTCACCCAAAATTTTTTAGTTAATATAGTTTTTTTTGTAATGTGTGTTTTTGCAGGGACGACGCCCGCATGCAAGCTGCATGCATCCTAATCCAGGGCCTAACAGGCACGGAACGCATCTAACTGCCTTTATTTTCCTTTCTTTTTTGGTTGCTTTTTGCAGGTGGAGGACCTGATAAAGACGAGGGATAGGTATCTGGGAAACCAGGCCTGATTCGGCTCAGCATTTCGACACCGGCTCGTAGGTAGAATCTGGGCAGCATGAAAAACTGGGAAGGCTTGATCACCCTTTTTCCAGTCAAATCGCCATCCATAAGAAGGTGCCTTACTGCATCCAAAAGGTGCCAAGTCCAGAAGAAGGTGCCTTACTACACCCGAAAGGCGCCCATCCAAGAAGGTGCCTTACTGCATCCAGAAGAAGGTGCCAAGTCCACAAGAAGGTGCCTTACTACACCCGAAAGGTGCCCATCCTAAGAAGGCACCTTATCGCATCCGAAAGGCACCAAATCGAAAGACAGTGCCTTCCATCCATTCAGAAAGTTCTATTAAAAATATATATATATATTATATATATATATGTAGGCGCCTTCTGTGGCAGGAAGGCACCAAGTCTTAAAAAAAAAAAATACGCCTTCCAACATCAAGAAGGATTCATCTAATGAACTTCCAACATCAAGAAGGTGCATTCATCTAGCCGAGACGCCTTCCAACATCAGGAAGGCGCATTCATTCCACCGAATACGCCTTCCAACATCAAGAAGGCACATTCATCAAGACGAACGCCTTCCAACATCGAGAAGGCATGAACTAGAAGGAGGCGCCTCCCACATTGGGAAGACGCATGCAGGCAAAAGTGCCTCCCACCAATCAAAGGCACCTCGTAGCACCGAAAGGCGCATTCATTCGAAGAAGAGCATCGACAACGTCGAAAAGGCGCTACAAGGACACCATCCACATGGGAAAGGTACCAAAGAATGCCTCCCACGTGCAACATTTACATCTACCGGATGCCTCGAGCGGAATGAAGCATCGCACGAATGAGCGGCATCAAAGGACCATACCCCTCCCTCATGTCACAAGTCAGCAAATCAACGGCTACCACGATGACTGGAATGATGAATCAGGTACGCGCATACTAAATCAAATCATTTATATAATTATTTATAAATACGTAGTATCAAAAAAGATACCATCGTCATAGAGATCGTATCCCCCCATAGCCGAAATCACATGCCAATGATAGGGCATCTTCCATAACTGCTAGGGTTAGGCATCTTTTCTATAAGAAGGCACCTTCCTGAAGAAGGAAGGACAAAAAAATATACAGCAGTAGAAGGCGCCATGGGAGGAAGGTCCAAGAACCACGCGATCAAGAAGAATGAACCTAGTGATACTGATGGGATCAGAGGGGCAGTGAAGACCCAATTCGAAGCCGAGGGGTGGCTCGAATACTGCACCCTGGTCAGTCAGGGCCAGGACGTGGAGGCAGCTAGAGAATTCACCACCTCTTTGAGGGGCGATGCGGCCCAAGTACGAGGGGTGGAAATTCTAGTCACCCCTGAGTTCATCTCACAGGCGACTGGATTGCCTCTCACGGGGGAATGTACATACAAGGGCGGAGTGTTAAAACTATACACCGAAATACTACTGCCAGGAGGAAATGTGCAGATAGACAGGGAGGGGTTACTCAAAAATAGTCTCCCCATGAATATGCGAAAGATGTTCGAGCAGATTGCTCGATTTTTCACATGCATAGGAAAGTATACCCATCTGCACATTAATCATGTGCACTTCATCAATCACCTAGTGCATGGGAGGAAATTAAACATACCTTTCTACCTGGCGAATGCTCTGAAAGATGAAGCGGCTCGGTACTAGAAGGGGGCACCATCCGCCTTAGCCCACCATGGGCTGATATCGGCATTGGTCCACCATGCATAAGCACAAGGATAGAACCACGATGCAGAGGGAGATGGCGGCCAAATAGAGCAACACAATGCGGTTGCCGAATTAGGGCAAGACGAAGCATCCCCTGTAGAGGAGATAACAAACATCGGGCAATTGGCATTGCCCTATTTTCTAGGAGGAGCAGAGCAGTCACCGGTGCCCGAAGACATAGAGGACAGAGGGCATTCCCTAGTGCCCGAGTATGAGGAGGAAGGAGCGCCACTCGCTGGTGGTGAGGACGAACCAATCCCTAGGAGGAAACATCTACGGTGATTCCTCTCGATAGAGGAAGGACAGAGTGACCCGAAGATAGACGTTGCCACCCAAACCCTTCGAGAATTAATGAACCGGAGCCCACGGAATGAAGGAACTTCTGGGAGTAACGACCAGATCGATGCGGCCTTGGAGGAGGCACTCGAATGGCAAACCGATTGCTGGATGGCACAACAGATTCTGGAAGATTGCCAGAACCAACATAAAAGGGAATTGGAGGAAAGAGATAGGCGAATTGCTCAGCTCGAGCAGCTGGTCCGACAGTTGCAGGAGGAAAATCAAATGCTCCAGGATAGAGGAACAACAAGATAGGAGGCATCCACTCAGACTGATTGGGTAGAAGAAGTGCCGATGAACTCTCCCACATCCATCGAACGAGTATTCTCTTCGAGGGAGATTCGATCGGACGCCCGACAGAGCAGCCCGGAGGCAGGGGAGGATTCCTCTATTTTTAGGGGTGAAAAGAAAAGAAGTCCTACCATGCCCCCTGTCATTGTCCTGAGTGACACAGAGCAGGACGAAGGTCTCCAACAATAGATAAGACCAGAGGATAAGGAGGACCTCCCTGTGCCTGAAGAAGGAGAAGAGCCTGAGGGGTCGACACTAAGTAGATAGGCGAATGAAGGATCACCCCCGGAGATAGCAACACAACCGATCCTTCAAAGCAAGGAGAAGTCCCCGAAGGAGAAAGGAGAGACCCCTGTCCAAGCCACCACATTTTCTATAGAAGCCAAGGCAAAGAGGCCTAGGACGGCTCGATAGAAGGCAAAAGTGACCTTCGTCGACTCTGAAGAGGATGAATGGGACATGCAACCATTCATCGAAAGGCAAAAATATTTTGAGCAGCGATGCAATGAAATGAAAGTAGCCAAGGAGGCCAGGAAGGCATCCTCGAGGGTAAAAGGAGATTCTGGCATCTACGTCAATCCGATAGAAGACAACCAGTTTTGGGACATCTATGGTTCATCCCGAGGGCGGCCTTCCATGATGAGGAAGTACTTGGAATGGTGGGGAGTATATGGCCCACAATTGGAGGCCACTGCGATTGCAAAGGAGAATGCAGGGCTTACCCCTAAAGCGGCCGGATTATACAAGGCCCAAGTAGTGCCTTCCAGAGGGGATAACTCGGATATCCCTCTGGCAATGGTCAGACCTCTCAACGCCGACCTCTGGCAAGCTATCGAAGCTGCATTTCAATCGACAGGAACAACGCTGGCTAGACCACCACCAGTAGCGGCCAAAACAAGAAGAGGACAATTGACAACCATAGTTTCCCATAGGCAAAGGCGAACCACACCTTCAAATGCCAACACAAAAAGATAGACTCAGGCCGTAGGGCAGCAGAATCCTCCAAGAGATGGCGACGATGAAAATTCATAGGGCTACCTGTAGCTTGGATGCCACGAGGGCGTGGCATATGTTAGGCATGGGGGGATGATGAGCACCATAAATGCTCATATTTTGTACATATTTCTTTGATCAATATGCGGTTGTATAATAAGGATTGCGTACTTTTATGAATGATTATATAGATATTTGATATAATTATGCATGTTATCTAATTTGTGTGTTTTTAGTATGTTTTGTGGAATTGCAGTTGATTTAGTTAGATTTGGAATGGTCGAGGTCCTTTTGATGGACCTGGCACTTTATTTCATCGAGGGTTAATGAAGAGAATACGAGCGCCTCCTTGCAGTCGAAAGGCGCCAATCGAATACGAGTGCCTCCCTGAAGGTGCCAATCGAATACGAGCGCCTCCTAGTCAAAGCGCCAACTAATACGAGCACTCCGGAAGGTGCCAACCAAAGACGAGCGCCTCCCTGCAATCGAAAGGCACCAACCAAAGACAAGCGCCTCCCCACAGTCGAAAGGCGCTAGCAAAAGGCAAGCGCCTCCCCACAACTAGAAGGCGCCACTGATTCTTTGCCCGTTGACCAGATTTGAACGACGTGGATGGCAGCGGCTGGTGCAGTTCCAGCTCTGCGTCATGCAGAGCTAAATTGGAGATTGCACCAACGTATCGAAACGTCTTACTGATGCCAGGCAAAGCACGAACCGAACAACGAACACGCCGCCATTAGAACAGAATGCCATATGTCGATTGCATTTACCAGACTGTCTTGATTTAGTCTGGGACAGATCGACTGTTGTAACTACTTCTATAATAGAAGTTCTACGGGTGTGTTATATAAACACACGCAGATCGTTCTGAGAAATATATAGAAATAAAATAAAGATCCATTTAGACGTACAGAGATAAATTGTAGTGTGTTGACGAATATATTAAAGTTCCAGAAGTTCTAAGCGCGTGTTCGATCGAGAAGAAGCTGCTGGAGCCTGGGCCCACTCCAAGCCAGTATTTCTTCCCCATTTCCTTTTCGTTTATTAATTTTAATTAGTTTATTGCTTTCATAAGAACGTTTGTTAGTTTATTAGTTCCAGCATTTGCAGTAGATTTATTTTCAGGAACGCGTACATGATTTATTTTCTGTAGGTTTAATTATGTTCTTCTTACGTAAATCATTGAGGAGTGCGGGAATGATTGACAAACCATTTCAAGAACACCCCCCAAAATGTAGGATTAGCAGATTCACCTCCAGTGGTATTGTAGTAACCTAATTCCGACTCTTCGCAAGTTTACGAAGCTCCCTGGGTTGATAATTAAATGCACGGGCATGTGACAAAAATAGGAAACCATTCACCTTGTTTGGCCCGCAACAATTGCCAAAAAACTATCATAAGCTTACCATTTTCTAGGGAAAAAAGCAAATATGAAATTTAAGCTTGTAGCTCTCCTTCTATCGAACCAATCGTAGCACCAAGGCTACCCGATCACCGCTAGACTTGCTAAAGCTTTTTCAAAAGTATGCCTTTCATCCTATTGGAGGTAATGATTCTAAGATACACACCCTTTCTCATGACTGGAGTATCCAATGTTGATTAGATATATGATCATCACACACCCTACAATGTGGCCCTAGGTGGTCTATTTTTGTTGCTTCGTGTTGTGTTTTCCCACAATGCATCCCAAAAAGGGGTATCTATAGACACCTAAAATACATTATTTTTAGGAGACTACTCATATGGGAACATCCAAAGACCATATGAATGATATTGGACCTTTCCAAGAGCTAGCAGTGGTCCTAAACACTAAAAAATAGTAGTTTTAGCCCATTCAGGCTTAGCCGCTGTCAATTAGAGTGGTTGCTAACACTAGTTTCTAAAGCTAAGAGCGGCCACACCTAGCCACTGCTCTAGACAATGACTAGCACCAAAACATAGTCTAGCCATGAATACAGGCCCAGATCATGCAGTTTGACTATTATTACATTTCTTGTGGGTGGTTTGTGGTGTGTAACTCCCAAAGATCCTCTTAACTGCCCCTTCAATGTAAATTTGTGACTGATCCTTCCTCCAGAGATGGTCAGTTGTATGCAGATCTAGATTTTGGATTCCCTAAGAAGCCAAGATCCAGATATAGATCTAAATCTAAGAGGTCTACATATGGACTCTCCCAAGCAAAGAAAAATATTCATGAATATTAGAATTTTGTGCAACGAAGCTCTAGTAGATTGGAGAGAGATTTCACACCCCTTGGAAGAGTAGCGGAGCTCTACCCAATTTAGCGATGATTTCCAACCATACAACCATTTAGGTCAAACATTTTTTATTTCCAATCAATGTATGAACATAGAGGTGACCCTTGGAAATTAATTTAGATGAGGAATTTAGTGCTACAGCCCCTGGTTCATGAGGAGAAAGGTATAATTTCATGGTCGCAATCCTAGATAGTGGCCTGGAGGCATAGCTTGGGGTGTTAGACATTATTTTACAAGTTCTAGCTTAGATTTTTTATTTCTTTTGATTTAGTAATTAGTTTTAGCATAGATTTTAGCTTAGATTTGTTATTGCTTTTGATTTAGTAATTAGTTTTAGCATAGATATGATTTATTTAATGTATTTGTACTGTTATTTCCTGAGTTATCCATGCATTTATCATTCATTTTTATTGCATTTTGATCTTATTATGCTTATATATCATGTTTCACATATTTTCTAATAAAGCCTCTTCACGAGAGGTTACCCGTGCTACTGATCTCCTACTATTGTTTCTTGTACACAGGATACAGGTTTCAAGGCCAAGCCAGAGTGTTTAAAGCTTCATATCCCTATAGAAAATAAGGAGAAGGAGGCATCTATAAGCCCTCATACAAGTTTGTGTACAAGATAGGGAGTCCCACAGAGTGCACAATCTCCTTGTGGGGACACCATTACTTTTTCTTGTATTTTAGAGTATCAAGTTGGGTATCCCTAAGAGGGACCGATATGTAACCAGGATCCACATGAATTAATAAAAGATATTTCTTACATTTGTCACTTCTATGTTATTTATTCTTTCATGGTATTTTATATTGAGATGATGTTGCAAGTAGAATAAGGGTGCACAACTTCCCGAGGTCACACAATTTCTTCTATTGATAATGATCTCATACATAATTAGACACTCTGGTCGAGTTGTTATTGATGACTTAGCTACAAAACATGGGGGTGCTTGTTGATTTTGGGTTTTTATACCAAATTTCATATATCCAAGCTATTGTTTCCTCCTTGCAAGCCATAATATCTGATGGGATGGTAGTCTTAGGAAGGTAATGATCTCATGGGGAATAATGGGACTAGTGCATGGATCGGTTCATGGTTTAGGTCTTGCTACTGATCTATGTTTGGTTGGTTATATTTGACATCTTGATTTGATTTCAATTTGTTTTAAGTTTTAAATTATGTATGATATTACCTATGTATTGGTTTGGCTTTGGAAGGGATAACTCCTTTGATTGGTCATTCCTTGATTATTACTAGATGTAAGTAATTTTGGCTCCCTCTTTTCAGGTAAGGTTTAGTCTCTTTTGTACAAGGTTTGGAGATCCTTTCAAAAATACTTCATCCATCTAATAAAAAATGATTGAATTATACCGATTGACACTCCTCTACAACCTATCAACTTGTGTTGATTAACACTCCTCTATAACTGATAGGATTATGCCAATAAAAACTCCTTTGCAACTGATCAAATTATGTCGATTGACACTCCTTTGCAATTGATCAACTTTTGCTGATTGACACTCCTTTATAACTGATCAACTTGTGTCGATTGACACTCCTCTACAATCGATTGAATTATATCAATAGACACTCCTTTGCAACCAATCGTCTTGTGTTGATTGAAAATCCTCTACAACCAATCAACTTATGCCGATTGACACTCCTCTACAATCGATCGACTTGTGTCGATTGACACTCCTTTGTAACCGATCGACAAATATATCAACTAGCAATAGGTTTTTTGTTGCTTCAAAGCTATTTTCAATTTAGAGTGTTTTAAATGTATATTTATTGGGACCCCCTTTAGTATCTATACGGGTAGTATGTGTGGTGAATTGGGAGGGAAAAACAAAATTATTTATAATTTGAAGGTGAATTGTTCATGGAATTGGGAAAAAGTGGTTGGTGAATTAAAATAAAAATAGGATAATTATTATCAATGTCGGGCAAATTGACCCCAAAAAAATTCCACCCCATAAATTTTGGGTGAATGGGCCCTAGTGAAAGGTCCCAAAATTAGCAAATTTAAAATTTTGAAAATCCTAAATATAGAAAATTTATGATAATTCATGCTTATGCATAATCTTGATTGGGACTAGGACATAGGATGACAGGGGAAGAGCACAGTTGGTGCAAAGAGGATCGAACACAATGCCACTTATGCAACTGGGCAGATAGAGAAAGTATGGAAAAGTATGGTATAATGGGGATGACATCCATGGAAGGTGATATAATTGACAATGCGAGGAAATATTGGGTAAGGTTCTCAATATCATAAGCAGGAGGAATGACACATGGTGATGAATTAGGAAAGAAATAATCTTGGATTTTGATGGAAGAGTGAGATGACAAGGTGTTGTTTTGAGCATTAGCTTTGAGGTCTATGGTATATCCTTTCTCAAGTGAGTCCTAAGGGGGGTATGGAAGGGTATTTTTGAGGATGTGAAGATTTGAATATTGGTAACCTAATCCAGACCTATCACCATGTTGTTGATAATAGGGGTGAAGGAAATATCTAGAGCCTTGCTTATAGTGACATAGACCAAACCCTTTCTAATTCAAGTGTTTTTTTTTTTTGAAAATTTTGAAAAAACTTGTATTAAAACAAAGATCAATTACAATATGGGAAGAGACTCTTCCCAGCCGAAGTCAGAGAGAACACATGCTAACAATAGTAGAAGAAGATTTGCAATGGAGCCAAATCTCCTAAACCATTAACTAGCTAGCAGGAGGATCGACATGGTCAGTTGATGCAACTTGTCACGATATCGCGACACTATTCTTCTCCTTTGGCCACGAAAATGCAACATGTCGCGATATCGCGACACCTTTCCCCTTTGGCCGCGAAAAAGCAACATGTCGCGATATCGCGACATTTTTCTCCTTTGGCCGCGAAAATGCAACATGTCGCGATATCGCGACACTTTTCTCCTTTGGGCACGAAAATGCAACATGTCGCGATATCGCGACACTTTTTCTCTCTTGGCCGCGATGTAGCAACATGTCGCGATATCGCGACACTTTTTCTCTTTTGGCCATGACGGAGCAACATGTCGCGATATCGTGACACTTTTTCACTCTTGGCCGCGATGTAGCAACATGTCACGATATCGCGACACTTTTTCTCTCTTGGCCGTGATGTTGCAACATGTCGCGATATCGCGACACTTTTTCTCTTTCGGCCGCGATGAAGCAACATGTCGCGATATCGCGACATTTTCCTCCTTTGTCCGCGACGAAGCAACATGTCGCGAAATCGTGACACCTTTTCTCCTTTGGCCACGAAAATGCAACATGTCGCGATATCGCGACACCTTTTCTCCTTTGGCCGCGAAAATGCAACATGTCGCGAAATCGCGACACCTTTTCTCCTTTGGCCGTGAAAATGCAACATGTCGCGATATCGCGACACCTTTTCTCCTTTGGCCATGAAAATGCAACATGTCGCGATATCGCGACACCTTTTCTCCTTTGGCCATGAAAATGCAACATGTCGCGATATCGCGACACCTTTTCTCCTTTGGCCATGAAAATGCAACATGTCGCGATATCGCGACACCTTTCCTCCCTTGGCCGCAAAAATGCAACATGTCGCGATATCGCGACACCTTTCCTCCCTTGGCCGCGATGAAGCAACATGTCGCGATATCGCGACAACTTTCCACCCTTGGCCGCGACGAAGCAACATGTCGCGATATCGCGACAACTTTCCACCCTTGGCCGCGATGAAGCAACATGTCGCGATATCGCGACAACTTTCCACCCTTGGCCGCAACGAAGCAACATGTCACGATATCGCGACAACTTTCCTCCAGTGGCCGCGACAAAGCAACATGTCGCGATATCGTGACAACTTTCCTCCCTTGGCCGCGATGAAGCAACATGTCGCGATATCGCGACAACTTTCCTCCCTTGGCCGCGACGAAGCAACATGTCGCGATATCGCGACACCTTTCCTCCCTTGGCCGCGACAATGCAACATGTCGCGATATCGCGACACCTTTTCTCCCTTGGCCACGAAAATGCAACATGTCGCGATATCGCGACACCTTTCCACCCTTGGCCGCGATGAAGCAACATGTCGCGATATCACGACAACTTTCCACCCTTGGCCGCGATGAAGCAACATGTCGCGAAATCGTGACAACTTTCCACCCTTGGCCGCGACGAAGCAACATGTCGCGATATCGCGACAACTTTCCACCCTTGGCCGCGACGAAGCAACATGTCGCGATATCGCGACAACTTTCCACCCTTGGCCGCGATGAAGCAACATGTCGCGATATCGCGACAACTTTCCTCCAGTGGCCGCGACGAAGCAACATGTCGCGATATCGCGACAACTATCCTCCCTTGGCCACGACAAAACAAAATGTCGCGATGTCGCGACACCTTTCCTCCAGTGACCGCGACCAAACAACATGTCGCGATATCGCGACAACTATCCTCCCTTGGCCGCGGTGAAACAAAATGTCATGATATCGCAGCAACTTTCCTCCCTTGGCCGCGCCGCAGCAGCATGTCACGAAATCGCGACACCATTCCACCCTTTGCTTTTTCCTTGATCATTAGCTCAGGGACCTTTCAAGACCCTGCCTAATCGCCTCGTCCTCAGTAGCCATGTCACTATGCAACTGAACCCCAACCTCCTTCTCAGCACCAATCTTAGCCAAGAAGTCGACCGCTTTGTTTAAATCTCTGCTCACGTAGACGGGAACCACATCATCTAATTGCCTCCATAGTTCCTTAATTTGATTGACAAGAATCCTCAACCTCCAAGCTTTCAAGGCAAAGTTCCTCATGCAATCTAGAGCTCCGACCATTATTTGAGAATCTGATTCGAGTATTATCCTCCTATGGCCCTGTTTAACTGCCCAAATAGAAGCAGATTTGATAGCTATGGCTTCTGCTTCATTGTTTGTAGCTCTTCCCAAGCCTTGCAGTTCCCAATAGAGCACTGCTCCAGCATGATTACGGCAAACCACTCCAATTCCAGCTCTACCCGGGTTGCCTTTAGCAGCACCATCAGTATTAATTTTAATCCAACCTGCTGGGGGTGGTTTCCAACTAGCTCTGATCTGTTCCTCTTGCATTTCAAGTCCTTCTGCCATCGCCCCGACAACCACCTGAATTTCCTCTTTAGCATGGACCGCCACAGTTTCAGTGACTTTACTCCAAATGACCTGCCAAACTCCATCTAGCGAAGAAAAAGTTTCTCGAAAGATTCTAGCATTTCTCTCCAACCACATTTGCCACCAAATGAAGTTTAATCCAAGCTCCCAACCAAGACGAAGAGCTTTAGATTTAAATCTACCCCTCTTCCATCTTTCCCAGATATTATTTCTGTTCAATTCACTATTAACTTGAATTTTAAAACATGAAAACCATCTCTTCCAGATCTGGCGCGTGAAAGAGCACTCAAACATCAAGTGGTCAGCTGTTTCCTCGCACTTGTAGCATAATACACATTGGGAAGGGCCGATGATTCCTTTAGATCTGAGATTATCAAAAGTGAGAATTCCATTGTGCATGAACTGCCAGGCAAAAAAGTTAACTTTCAGCCACCCTTTGGAATGCCAAATCTTTCTCCAATCCTCAACCTGAAAAGTAAGCGGGGGAGGCTCTAGAAGGATCTTGTCATACCCGTCCTTTACCGTGTAGACACCAAGGCTCCCATAGCCCCAAGCTAATTCATCCTCCTCGTCTCTACCTATGAGGAATCTTTCTGTCAAGATTTTAGTCATGATGGGTGCCAAATCCGGAGGGATTGAAATTGGCCACTCATCCAACTTCTTAAATTGCTTAAACTTGTAATCCCCCAGATGACTAGTGGTGAAATAACTTTCAATTTGAACCCATCCCTTGGTTTCAATGGCTGCTTTTAAAGGTTGCAATTCTGGAAATTCGACAATGATAGGTGGGTATTGATCCCAAGAATCTGACCAAAAGCGAGCCTTCTCCCCTCTCCCCACTTTCCAAAATAATCGATCTTTTACAACCTGAGATCCTAACTTGAGAGCCTACCACACTAAGGATCCAGTACCTTCCAAAGGGAAACGACCCACCTCATTTGGGTTAACATGTCCCAAATATTTATTGGTTAGGATTCTACTGAATAAGGAAGTTGGCTGGGAAATCCACCTCCAGTAAAGCTTTCCAGCCAAAGCTTTGTTATTTATCTTAGATCTTCTCAGACCCAAGCCTCCTTTTACCTTGGGCTGGGTCACTTTGTCCCACCCAACTAAGGCCCATTTCCTCTCGCCTTTTGCTCCTTCCCATAAAAATTTTCTGGCCAACTTGTCCAGCTCTTTCCATATAGTATGTGGGGCAGCCAGGATAGAGAATTTATAAATTGGCATGGCCTGAATGACTGACTATAGAAAAGTTAATCTACCCCCATAGCTTAACCATTTGTGAGACCAATGATTGATTCTACCCTTGATACAATCCAAAATATTCCTCCAGGTCTCTATTTTTAGTTTTTTGAAGTGCAAAGGGACCCCCAAGTAAACCACTAGGAGAGAAGTCCTTGTGAATCCCAAGATATCTAAAATTCTGCCCTGAAGCCTCTGATCAAGATTGAAGAAGACCACTTTGGATTTTTTATCATTGATGACTTGGTTTGTAGCCCTAAGGTAGACACTAAGAGTATCTCTGATCATTCTTGCTTCCCTAAAGCTGGCAACTCCCACCAATCCAGTATCATCCACAAACTGTAGGTGAGTCAAAACTTCCTCACCCACCTTGATACCCGCTAGCAAACCTTGTTGTCTTCTTCTCAAGAAAAGTCTACCTAGTCCTTCAGCCAATATGAGAAACAAATAGGGAGAGCAGGGATCGCCTTGACGAAGGCCACGGGTGGCTCCAAAAGGTTGCGAGGGGAGACCCTTGATTAACACTGAGTATGTCGGAGTAGAGACACAACTCATGACCCATTCTATCCAATCTTGAGAGAAACCAAAGGCTGCCATCATCTTTGCCAAGAAGCTCCACTCCACCCTATCATAGGCCTTTGACATATCTAATTTTATGAACATTCCTTTATTACCAGAAGTTTGCATTGAATGGATTGCCTCCTGAGCTAGAACCACCCCATCCAGGATCTGTCTACCCTCAACAAAACCCCCTTGTTCTGAGGAGATAATGTTATGTAAAAGAGGTTTTAGTCGCTCAACCATTACCTTTGTGATTATTTTATATATCACATTGCATAAGGCAATAGGTCTATAATCTGAAATATGAACCCCCTTCTCCCCTTTTGGAATCAAGGTGATGAAAGTATGATTTAAAGCTTTAAGCATTCTTTTATTACCTCTGGACTCCTCTATAACAACCATTACGTCCTCCTCCAAGTTATCCCAAAAGGCCTGAAAAAACTCAATTGGAAAGCCATCTGGACCTGGAGTTTTTTCGGTGCTCATTCCAAAGACCACATCCTTCAGTTCCTCTCTTTCAATGGGTTTGAGAAGGGACTGATTTTCTTCTTCAGAGATAACAGAAGGTATGACATCAAGAATGTCATTTTGAGCCTCTTCATCTTGCACCACACTTTCCTTAAAAAGTTCAAAAAAATAATCCATTGCATGGGACTGCATACCTGGAAGAGTATCAAAGGAGTGTCCATTCTCATCTTGAAGGGCTTCCATGTTATTCATCTGTCTCCTAGCACATGCAGTCCGATGGAAAAATTTGGTATTTCTATCACCTTCTAATAACCAAGTGGTTCTTGCTCTCTGTTTCCAGAAGGTCTCCTCTTGGTTGTCAATGTCCTCAACCGCTTTACGCAAGACATCATCCTCGGTTTTGAGTTGTTCAGTAATTGTTCCTTCCCTAAATTGTCTTTGGACCTCATCCCATCTGGCCACCAAAGGAGCTTTTTGAACCTGGAAGTCTGATTTGTTAGCTCGCCTCCAAAGTTTCAGTTGAGCTTTGACATGATGAAGTTGTTTGTGGAATCTAAACATTGTTGTCCCATAGGCTTGGCGGCCCTCTTCCCACCACTGAGGAATATTCTTTCGAAGTTCCTCTTTTTGTAACCAAAAATTCTCAAATTTAAATGGTTTGTGATGCTGCACTATCTTAGTCCCTCCTTCCAAGAAAATGGGAAAGTGATCTGAAACAGGACCCTCCAAAATCTAAAATTTTGTATTCCATTTTACAAATGCCTCCTCTGAAACCAAAAAATGGTCTAACTTAACCTTCCTGCTATGTGGCTCCCTCCTCTTATTAGTCCAAGTATAGTTGGTACCAGGGCCTCTGATATCCACTAAGTGTAAAGCCTGGACTTGAGCAATCATAAGTCGATCCCCTGGGTCCAAAATTGGGGTTCCCCCTTCCTGATCTCTAGAGGATAATTTAGCATTAAAGTCCCCAGCAATAATCCAGTCTAAATATTCCCTTGAGATTCTCATGTTATGCACAACTTTCCATTGGAGCCGCTGACCATCAAGGTTTTGAGCCCCATAAAAATTTGTGATTAAAACATGTTCAGCTGTGACATTATTCCTAAAATGAGATGTGAGAACACCCCTCCAGGCAAGATGTTCTATTGCAGTCCAATCAAGAGAGTTCCAAAGAGTAACAATCCCCCCTGAGGCCCCTTGGGTAGCCACCTCCATATGACCCGCACCCCTCCATATTCTGTTGACTGTTTTACACATAAGATCTAACGACATTTTTGTCTCCTGAATAAGCAAAAAGTCTATTTTACAGTTTTCTAAGAGTCTTCGAATAGCAGATTGATGGGTTCTACTATTTAAACCCCTAACATTCCATGATTGTATAATCATTAGTTACCTTGAGAGCAATAAGAATCTATTGGTCTCATCGATCCTCCAATGATCAGTTTGTCTCCTTGAGCTGCTAGCAATTCCTTATTTGACTTTCTACCCACTCCTTGAGAGTTGCCATTCTTTGATCTCTTTTCCACCTGAGTTATCCCTAAAGTTGGCCTTTCTCTGTTCTTTTCTGCTATTCCCATGCTGACATCCTTGATCATTGGCTGCTCTTGGTTATGAACTATCAATGCCCCAACACTCTCAGACTGCGGTAACCCACTGTGATCAATTACCTGCTCTATGACGGGGGGAGAAGAAAGAGGAGTTTGAACGTGAATGTTATTGTTTTCACTATTACCATCCACGCCTTCCATGAATTGTTCCTCTTGGTCCACTAGTGTCTTAAATATTTCATACCTATTGGCAGGTTTGAGGTGGGTTTGCTCCTTGCCATCTTTTTTCTTTTGCCTTTTCCTTCTTTTAGGCTGTTCAAAACCATCTCTTTGAGCTTCATTGCCCTGGGAGGTATTGGCTTGTTCTTTGTTTATTGTTGCCTTACCCTCCTTAGGAAGATTCGACATTCCTAGAGGAGCCTCCATTTTTGTGGTCATATTGTTTGGGCAAAATTGGGCCAAATGCCCGTGTTTGTGGCAAACTCTACATCTAAAGGGCAGAGCCTCATAATCCAGCTGTTGAATCCATGATAGTCCTACAAGTTCAAGTTCCACCTCTACCGGGAGAGGCTGGCTAAGATCCATTTCCACACATATTCTTGCATAAACAGTTGTGTTCCCTTCTATTGTGTCCTTGGAGACACCCAAATGTCTTCCAAGGGAATTACCGATCATCTCCAAAACCTGCTCACTCCAAAACTCCATTGGAAGTGCATACAGACGGATCCAGACCGGGACAGCAGTGGGTTCAATTCGGGGATCGAATCCCACTCTCCAGGGTTGAACAAATAAACCTGCTGGACCATAATTCCTCTTCTCTGATTCAAAAGCCTTGTTTCTATCGGCCAGAGAAGAAAAACTAACAATAAAATACCCATTGCTAATAAACCACAAAGAGTACTCACCATGAGGTTCCCAGTTTTGCCAAACCCAGGAGTGCAAAAAATTTAGGGTAGGGCGAATACCCATGAATTTGCAGATCAAGTCATGATTGGCTCTGTATAAGACTATTTCTTCGACCATCTTTGGCTCAATGACAATCTTGGGCCTTGAATCGGACTGTGGCAGGCATCCATTGATTCGATGCACTGTTGATCTGTTTCTCGCAGCCGTAAATAGCATTTTAAAGGCAGATCTTTGAGCTTCATCCGTCTTGGAAGGAGATTTATCTTTTAGCATATCTGCATAAGAGCTATTCCTCCCAGAGAGAGGATCCGGAGAAGTCCCCATTGGACCCTCCAGGAGCAGCAATCTTGCCTTCAGATCCACAGTACCCAAAAATCTCTATGGAAACCCAACCGATGCCCTAGATTTTCCTTAGCTTCAGAAACCCTAGTTCATCGCTCTTTCTAATTCAAGCGTTGGAAGTAATATTTTACAAAATTTGGATTGGATAAATAGTCAAGATTACTGCAAAAATTATCTTCAAGGGGCTTTTGCTCAGACGTGGAAGTCAATGTGTCCAAGCCCCCATAATTGAAGTTGGTACTATTGGTGGATGGGTCAAAGGGGATGATGACTCCAATAGTGAGAGGGACATTGTGAGGGCACTCAAAGTCATGAATACATTGGAGGTTGGGAGTAGAGATACGAGCATTGTGTATATCATATTATTTTGGTCCTAAACTAGTCATGAGTATAGACACATGAGGCATTCCATAATACTCATGATAGGGTGATGATTCGTGGTGTGATGAGGAATAAGATGATGGTTGCGACTCAAGGAGGAGTGAAACTAGAATATGAGATATGATTAATGATGGTGATTCTTGAAGTGATGATGAAGATAAGGGTTGTGATTTAGGAAGAACTAAAGTGGAAGAAGAGGATGCAAAAAACAATGAAGCTTGATTTAGTTGGATGTCAAGGCAAGTAGTGCATTTTTACCATGAATGAAAATCTAAGGGGGTGGCCAGGATATGATGAATAGTGTGGGAGAATTGTAAAGTAGACGAAGATCCTAAACTATGTGGATGCACACAAGTGCAAGAGAGGTCTATAAATATTTGTGGGTAAGTGGGGGGAATGGTTGGAGTGATCAATATGGGGGTGTTTGGCACAACGGTGATAGATGGGAGAGGATGCAATCCTAGAGAAGTGGAGTAAGAATATGGTAGTGAATATTGTTGAAGGTATGAGGGATAATGTAATGCTGATGATGGGCTAGATGTGGGTGACAAATATGATGAGGTCAAAAAAAAATGATTCATTGATGTGTTTGTAAATAGAGGGATAGGTAAGAGTATTGGTAATGACTGGTCAAGCATTGATGAAGATGAAATATTTAGCTCAATAGGGTGAATGGATATAGGTGTAAATTAAGAAGAAAAAAATGGTGAAGTGGATGGTAGAGTGACCATATTGCAAAACTGAAAGGGATCATCATCCACCTCAATGCAGTGGACTTGACCATTGTGAAGATATTTCAAGCAATGATGAAGTGTAGAAGGCACACATTGCATGTCCCTAATCCATGGGCACCCAAGGAGGATATTGTATTACATATCTCCTTCAATGATATGACATAGAGTGGGTATTGTCTTAGCACCAACTTGGATTGGGAGGAAAATAGATCCAACTATTTTGCATATTGAAGCATTGAACGCTTGAAAATTGAAGGTAGGCATAGCAAGGTGAGTAGGTGGAATGTTGAGATGTTAGAGGGTGATAATGGATATGATACTAATATAAGATCTGGTGTCAATAAAAACACACTTATAAGTAGTATCATTAATACTACCTAGGATGTGGAGGGGAGTATCAACATCCTCTCCTTCAAGAATTGTAATCTCATGGTCATAAAATATAATGGAAGGTTGCATACATGTTTCCACATTGCCTATAAATTATACAAAGGTATTGGTGTCATGTTTTTCTACATCTATTAACTGTAAGATATCATTTATAACCTTGCAATGAGGGTGTGATTGTTGTAAGAGGTTGTATATGGATACTTCGCAAGATCTGTGCAAATTTGGTATGTGAGGTTACTACAAACAGTGACAACATGAGATGGTGATGGTGGTGGGTTGGATTGTGTAGTGATGATAATGTGGTAATAGTGGATCGATGTTCTTGATGAACAGGGTGAGTGGGGTAGCACTGGTTCCATGTGATGACATGAATCATACCCACAAGAGCATTATGTGGTGAATATTTGTTGACCTAATTAACCTAGTGAGAGGTAGGTTGAGAGGTAGAAGTATTCGGTGGTAGCCTATGGTTTGGGAAAGGCATCTTATAGATCCCTAAATTTTGATTTGAGAGGGCTAATGTATTTTTGATGTGGATGACCCCATTGTCTATAAGGTCCTGTACCTGGCTATGAAATTGTCAATAATTTTGGATGTCATGCCCAAGTTGTCTATGATACTCACAAAAGGTGTTCTCATTGAATTCCGTTGGCTTTATGCGATTAGGATCTTTTGGCCTTATTTTTGGTAAAGTAATATGCCCTACATCATACAAACTTTAGAATATGTTTTGTAATGGTTTCAATAAAGGAGTTCAATTGTATTGTTGGCATTGTGGATATAGTTGTTAATTTTGATATTTATTTTAAGTAGCAAAGGGAGAAGATCTTGATTATTGACCTCCTTGGTGATAGGATTGTGACTGTTGTGGGAGTGAAGTAGAAGTCAAGCCAACAGTAACCTAATTGGCCTGGGGTGGTCATGGAGGAGTTTGATTTTGGCCACCTTTACTAAAGTGGGTATTTGGGATGTAATCAACCTTTTTGTAAAGCATGATTTCACCCTCTTGAACCTTGATATCATTGATAATCTTGGATTGAGCAATAAAATACTCAAAAGAGTGATGCGACTGTATTTGGAGCATGGTAGAGATATGTTTGGTACAAATTTTGGTAAATATTTTGACCAACTCTATGGGTGGGATTGGGAATGTGAGATAATTAATGACCCCATGCCATCTGGTGACATATTCATTGATATGTTCATTATCTAATTATCGCAGACTGTAGAGGTCTAGGAGAGATGTTTTACTTTTAATGTTAATGGAGAAATATTCTATAAATTGATTGGCCAATAATTCAAAAGTAAATAGACTATGTTTAGGTGGATTGTTAAACGATTCAAGAGCCTCACCATTGAGATATAGAGGAAACATGTGAAGCATAAGTGTGCAACTATCCTGAAGTAAGTGGCAAGCATATAAGTAAGTATGAATATGCTCTGGAGTGTCCTCTTTACCATTAAATTTATCAAATTTGGGCATTTCATACTTCTAAGGGTATTAATGAAGGGCCACAAATGGATGAATAGGGTCATTATAGATTTGACTATAAGTTAGTTTCTATGGTCCATATCCACTAGTTCACAACTCTAGAGCCTTGAGTTGTTCTCTCATGAGTTGCATTTCAGTTAGGGGTGCAGATGATGTACATATGGAAGAAGAAACTTGTCCCCTAGGGGGTTGTTGAGATGAGTAGTTATGAACACCTATAGAATGATGCAGGAAGGGTGGTAAGAGATATTCGGTAGGAGGTGACTATGTGGTGAATGAGATGAGATTTTGTTGTGATGATAAGGAAGAATCTTGTTGTTGTTTTAGAAGATGTTGTAACAATTGTTATTGTTGTTGTTATTGATGTAGTAAATTTTTCTAAAGTTGTTGCAGGTTAAGTTGTTCTTGATGGTGTAAGTGTTGGTTTGATGAGTGTGTATGAGGTTGTCATTGGTGAAGTGGTTTTTGAGATGATGAAGCTGAAGGGGGTGGATTGAGATTATGAAGAGTAGGTGGTTGTGATTGAGCTAGTGCCTGTGGAGATTTTTGACCAAATTCATAGATGGGAGGGTGATGCGGATGTTGAGCATAGTCTGGATTGACATGTTGAATAGGTATTTGTATAGATGTTTTTTGATAAGTGGAAGGCCACTCATACTGATATGTAAGAATGGTATGGAAGGGAAATGTGGTAGGTAAGGTATTAGTCCACATAGGAGGTGATGGGAAGAAAGTAAGTGTTTTTTACCCAAAATAAAGATGGTTTTCAAAAATTGTGACACATGTGAAATTTCGACAACATCAGGATGTGATGCTAAAATATATTTGTAGATGGCTGCAGTGTGGAAGAATATGTAGGTGGATTTTGAGGAATTTGGGAACTTTACAAAGGTGTGGGAACCTAAGTAGTGCTAGTACTAGAAAATAATTATGTATGGATGTGGGATAATTCTTGAAGCAGGACATGAGAAGAGGACTGGCCAAGATAAAGCAAATACACTTAGGGAAGTGGGTTAGTAGAGTATATAAAAGTAGGTGGTGTTGTAGCACCCTAAAATTGGCACGGTTAAAACCCTAGTAAAAAGATAAAATATTAAAATTTGAATTTCAACCCCAAACTGCCCATTAAACCGCCTTTTACCCGCTTTCCCCGTTTTTTGTGCCATTTTTAGGATTTGTTTTGACCATTGGACGATATCGTTGCATATTAGACAAAATCATCCCTGATTTGACGAATTCGTCTGGAATAGAACATCCAGATGATTTCGTCCCAAAACCAAATTTTCATAATTAGCTTATGTTTCAATAGCCTCTCCAACTCGGGCAGAAGCATGTCTGCATAGTTGGAGATTTCCCTGTTGGAGATCTCCCAGATTGGGATGATCCCCAACCTCCCAAACCTCTTTTTAATCCTATATAAACTAGGATTTTTCTAGTTTATCCCCCTGCATCCCTGCATAATTCTTGCTGATTCTCCCTGAACTCCCAACCCCTTTGTTGACAGGATTTCATTGCAGAGTTAGCTCTTTATTCCTTCATATTATTTCTTGCATTTGGTATTTTTGCATTTTTATTTGTAGGAACTCTACTATTTTTCAGTCGAAGCTAGCTTGGATCGTCGCAGACGATCTCAGACGATTGCGGATGATTTTGTATGATTGGAGGCGATCCTGACTATAGTCCAGATTGGGGGCAGTCCGAGTTTAGAGTTCGCATTTTCTTAAGCTTTGCTACATTTTCCATAACATATTTCTACACTGTTTTAAGTTACTATGTTTTATGCATCTTGGAGTTCACCTCATTTAGCATAATTGCATGATAAAGGTAAAATCAATCATTAAATTTATTGCATTTCCTCATTTGTTATTAGACATTATTATTTAGGCATGTTTGCTGTTATTTCTATCATTATCCCTTGCTTTTGCATTTGCATATTTGGTATTTTGTGTGTTTCTATGATTACAAGTTTTTGACAGATTCGTCTGACGAATTCGTCAGATTTCAGGTGATCCTGTCCTATTTTAGAAGACCTTCTATAATTTGAGACGATCTCAAGAAATATCAGATGATAATGTGCAAACTGAGATGATCTGAACTTCTACAAGACTCAGAATCTCCATCAGACATCCGAAATCAGGTATGAATTCTTCTGGTTAGCATATTCTCTGTAATTTGCATCTATTTCTATTTTCTATATTCATTTAAATCAGCATTGCCATAGAATAGTTTAGATTCATATCGGCCAAACCTAGGACTTGAATGATCAAGCATAAAAATGAACACATCAAACACACTATCAACCTAGGCATGGAAACTGCCATTCAAAAGTTTCTTGGTGAACCCACCATCCATCAAAAATTCACCCTTATACACCTCCCCCGAGAGGCGGGACCTTCAAAGGGCCTCTTAGTCCAAGGTATTGTCCCATCCTTTTCACATCCCCCTTCCGAGCATGGATCCTATAGCCTAAAGGTAAGGGTGCGAAAAATTTGGAGAGATACATTTTGGTGAACCCGACGTGAAAACTAAAAACCTTTTGAAAACAATTCAATTCAAAAACAAAAAAAACAAAACATAAATGCATTTATAATCAAATATTGCATGTCATATTTAGATTGTAGATTATAATAAAAGACGAGCTATCACCATTAATGTTGAAAATCAATTAGCAGCTATAGAGATTACTTCAGTACTTAGAGTACCTCAAAAAAATAGGGTTCAACCTTTGTGGGACGAACTTAATAGGAGATTAGATCTCATTTCATCTAGAGCAACTAAAATTAGGCAAATTAAGAGGTTTGTCCTAGATAGAATCCTGGATCCCGATCAAGTGATTTTGTACCATGAACTTCAGATAGCTTGCCATAGGTGGTTAGCAGATAAAAGAGCCCTTGTGTCTTCTAAGTTGTATACATTTGAGGAATACCTCGATAATGCAACGGTAGTACATAAATTTCTATCTCATATAGAGGACCAAGAGGTCGTTCTTATGGATAGACAAAGATGGTATAGAGTTCCCAGAGCTGTGTTATATCGAGAGTATTGCCATGAAATCTATTTTTACAAATCAGAGTCAGAAGTAGATAATATCACTATAGCACACTTCATTAAGTTCTCGAAAAACCATTTCCAATTTGAAGAGGAGCATTTTATGACTCCTGATGAACTTGATCCTATCAATGACATCTATAAACTATTTATAGAAAACTAAGTTATTATTTTATTATTGCTATTTCTTGTATTTAGTGTGCTATTTATTGTCTTTATAAAGAAAAAAATAAAAACAAAAAAACAAAAACAAAATAAATTTATCATAAAAAATAATAAAAAAAAATCAAATCAAAACATTTTCTTTTGAGTATTATAGTAGGTATATAATTAAAATATATACCTCCCAAGATCTATTGCAAATATATTAATATATATTTGCTAAAACCTAAATTTAGACACAATGACTAGACTCAGGAATGGAAAACAAATTGAAGTAGAAGAATATTGGTTAGGAAAAACCACCAATAAACCAGATGCCCTTCTTGAAGACCCAATTCAGGAAGAAGTAACTTTAAACCAAAAAGAAGAAGAATTTGTGGACGCAAATGAACAAAAAGAAAATGATAGAGAGGAAGGATCCTCATCTCGTAAAATAACTCCAGACGAAGCTGTTACTTTTGAGAACATGGACCATTTTTGGAAATTTCTCAATAATAATATTGGCACTCTTAATAGAGCAGTCCATATGGATAAAGATCAAATTAGTGATACTCAAGCAACCCTAGAAGATATATGCATTGCTCCAAAATTTTCACACCCTTACCTTTAGGCTATAGGATCCATGCCCGGAAGGGGGATGTGAAAAGGATGTCGCGGTACCTCGGACTGAGAGGACTTGCGAAGGTCCCGCCTCTCAAGGGAGGTGTATTTTGATGATTTTTTGATGGATGGTGGGTTCACCAAGAAACATTTAATGGCAGTTTCCATGCCTAGGTTTGGAATGTGTTTTTATGTGTTCATTTTTAGCCTTAAGCATTCATATCCTAGGTTTGGCCAAATGAATCTAAATTAATCTATATGAAAGTGCAGATTTAATGAATGCAGAAAACAAAATTAAGACAGAAAATAGAGAAATAAAAGAAGAATACCTGATCCGGATGTCTGATGGAGATTCTGATGTTTGAAGCAGTCAGGATCGCCTCTGATTTGACATGATCATCTGAGATCAGACAAGATCGTCTGAGATCTGACGAATTCGTCAGACGAATTCGTCAGAGACCTGCAAACAGAAAAACAAATGCAAAATACAAAGAATGCCACTATGATAACAGAGGGAAACAACACAAAATGACAATATGAATACTAAACAATAGTTATGAATAGAAATTCAAACTAATTATGATATTCTAATGAGAAATTATGATCTTATCATGCAACCTAATCTATATGGGTGAACTCCAAATGCAAAATAGTAAGAAATAAGGAAAAAACTAGCTTAAATGTAGAATAAAACAACAAAAGGTATAAGAGAAAGTGCAAACTCTGGGCACTGATTGCCCCTAATGCAGATTGCAGTCGAAATCATCTGGAAGCAATGAAATCATCTCGAATTGTGACAGGATCATTCGAGATTTGAACGAGATCGTCTGCGACAATCTGAGCTTGCTTCGACTAAAAATCAATGAGGTCCCTGCAATAAAACTTCAAAATAACAAATGCAAAATGATGCTCTAGGTATTCTAATGCATGCAAAATCAAGTTATAGGGAAATTCAGCCAGGGGTTGGGAAGGGAAGGTCCTAAGGATTAAATAGGCTTAGGGGAGTAGTTAGGAGGTTGGAGATAATCCCTATTTGGGAGATCTCCAATGGGGGAGGGTCCCTAACGGTGCAGACATGCTTCTACCTGGATTAGAGACCTGTTGGAACAGAAGCTAATTGTGCAAAATCAATTTTGTGACAAGATCGTCTGGACGTCCTAGCCCAGACGAAATCATCAGATTTGGGGCGATATCGTCTGATTGGCGACAATATCGTCAAATGGTCAAAAAAACCTCTAAAAATGGCACGGAAAAGGGGGAAACAGATTACCTGGTGGTTAACGAGCGGTTTGGGAGGTTTAAAATTTCAATTTAAATTATTTACTAGGATGAATGCAATTATTACAATTTCACTGCGCCAATTTTAGGGTGCTACATTTTGCCCCCTCTTTAGCAAATTTTTTGAAGAAAATGCGTTAAAGATGAGTTCTTCTCAATCTACGAGAAAGCAAAAAATTATTCCCATTTTTAGGCGACGATTCTTGGTCGAATCGTACGACAGCTTACTATGGTGCCCCCTTTGTGTTTTTACCCAAATTGAACATTTGAGGTAAAAACGCAGAAAAGCAAAATTATTTTTGAATTATTTTTGAATAAAATTAAGAAAAATAGGGTAAAACCCTAATTCATTTTTACTGTGCACTTTACTGGTTTTAGAGCTCTGGAAGCAAAAAATGGTGGAGACGATGCATAGATCAATAGATGTCCGGTGCAGGCTATGGGTAAGAGTCTAAACTTAGTTTAGAATGCTTTAATTTGATTTTATATGCTTTTTAGGTAAATTTTAATCAATTTTTTAGCATCGCGGCCATTTTTGGGCCGTCGACATCGTCGGGACAAAATCGTCTCGATTTCGACGAAATCGTCTCAATTTCGCCAATTTCATCCAAGGGCGAAATCGACGAAAGGGGGACGATTTCGTCAAATTAGGGACGATTTCGACCTGCAAAATCGAAAACGATTATGCTCAAATTTGGGACGATATTGTCCAATAGTGGATGATATCATCAATTGCATAAAATTGAACTTATTTTACTTGCATTTTTAAATACTTGAATTTGTTATTAATGATTGTTTATTGTTTTGTTGTTTATGTTGTAGAGAGGTTTGCTAAAAAGCAGGGAATGGAAGTATGGAGGTTTGAGAGATGACTTGGCCGCTCTTACACAGGCAGAGTGGGATCAGCTGGCACAAGCCAACTTACAGCATGTGGCAGAGATGCCACAAGTGTCTACAGATATGGGGCTACTGACAGCCCTAGCAGAGAGATGGTATTCGGGTTCTTGTTTTCAACTACCTACAGGGGAGATGACTCCCACTCTAGAGGATGTATGAAGGATTCTGAGAATCCCTATACAAGGATGGTTGATCACTCCTACGACAAATCAGGGCCATGCTATGGGATGATTGTGTGGTGGCCCGAGCTTCGCCCTAGAGAAGGGCGGAGTTAACATTGAGGCACTACGTCAGATGCTTAGGGCATCTAGACTCACACGGGTTCTAGCTGGAGTAGTTGGTGGACTTTTGCTATGCCACCAAAATGGGTGCAAGGTGCCATGGATGCTCGTAGATGTGATCTATGATATGCAAGACCATGGGTATAGATTTGCTTGGGGTAGCTATGTGCTATGCCGACTGTATAGGATCCTACATGGGGTTGTGTACAAGGGCGATCAATGTCTGGTGATGACATCGCTCCTACAGGTTTGGTGTTGGGAGCACATTGTAGTGTGGAGGTTGATAGGGCTTCCTCTGATAGGGATTGATGGGGAGAGGCCTCGAGTCTTCTACTGGTGGCTCCAAAGAGGGTCACAGCGGCGGATCGACCTTTCGATGTCCCGAAGACTGCTAGATGACCTAGTCTTAGATCAGATCACCTGGAGGCCTTGGAGGGAGCATCCAGGGTGGGCCGAGGATGGACAGGAGTTAGCTCATGTTAGGTGAGTGTGCTATCTATGGATGGAGAGGGGAGAGGTGGAGCTCAACCGCTATGACCGAGTTTTGTGTCAGTTTGGTTTGTAGTAGGGGATCCCATATCTCAAGGATTATGAGTTTTCTCGGACTATTCGGGATAACACCACAGTGAGCGGGGCTCCAGACATGCAGCGCTTCTAGATTTAGGACTCGGACGATGCCCCCATTCAACCAGTGGATGGGGATGATGTAGGGGTTACAGATGGCTATGATTCCTGGTACGCAAGCATTCGCCCTCCTTGAATGATGAGGGCTCAGGGTCTGATACACACAGTTGTGCGTTAGATAGGGAGGCAGTGCCATGCGGCTATGGAGGCGACCCAAGGTCACGATGGGAGAGAGCTGAGGAGGCCGCATGCATAGGAGAGGCTATGGTAGAGGGAGAGGAGGGAGGCGAGACCCCCTTCTCCATAGAGAGAGAGGCCACCATCGCCCGATAAGGGCAAGGGTGTTGACACATGGGAGAGTAGCGAGACAGCTACTCTTTGAGCAGAGAGAGATCATCTTTGTGCATAGGTGCAGACATTGCAGGACGAGGCTGCACGCCATTGAGCTAAGGTTACCCAGATTAGAGACAATATTACACGCCTCAGGGCACGGGGTGGAGGAGCGAGCACATAGGAGCTGGCACGGTTGATTGCTCAGACCGCGTTCTACTAGGGCATCTACTTCCAGATGGTGCCAGAGGGTCAGAGGGTACAGCTGCCAGCTGGCATTGCTGACCCTATCAATATTGGGTCCTCGAGGACTTCGTCTTGATCGAGGACTAGGACTCACAGTACTACTCATACTGTGATGGGGCCACCTCGTCCACCTCAGGGTAGGGGAGGAGATGAGGCTGAGAGCTCGAGAGGTTCTCGAGGCTAGAGGACTGCATTACACTGTACAGATTGATATGTAGGTTTATTATTATTTTTTTGTTGATAGAGGATTGAGTATGTCGAGGTACAGATTGTGGCATACCGATCCAGTTTTGATGATGTATATATACTGTTGATATATATATGAGATGAGATAGTTTTGATCATATGACTTGTGTTATGTGTATATTTATGATGCTTTTATATTTGATTGATTGATTTGATAATTGGATTGAGGATTCATGAAATTATGTCATTTTGAAAATTTATAATTTTGATGTCATGCGGTAATATTTTAAATGAAATAATCTGATGTAACAAATTGATTGTTTGTAATGTAATGTGATAAAAAAAAAAAGAGACTTCTAACAATAATTTCAAAGGACATTGTCGCTATTATAGACCATTTCATGGAGTCGTTGCTCACTCGGCCGTCAAGCTAATCCTAGTATAAAAATATTGTTAAAAGTAATAGAATGCTTAAGATATTGTCTTAAGACTTTGGTGCAATGGTGAAAATGATGGTGATGATGGTTTGTTTTTCAGATTTTCATAAAAATAGTATGCATGAAATAATGATTTTTTGCTAGGCATAAATTCCTAAGTGTGATAATTTTTGGATAATTCCTTAGGAATTATATCATCTTTGCAAAATTGAAGGTTGACATAATGACATGAAATAGTGATAATGTGCATGCTTTGTGTTTAAAAAAAAAAAAAAACTGTGTAATAGTATGATTTAAGTCATATGGTTTTCATGATTTTTAAATAAATGGGGAATAAAAATTGTTACAATGGTTTCGGCTAGGCATAGAATATGTAGGTATAGACTTATACCATCATCACGAAAATCAAAGAAAAATAGATAGTTTTATTGCATGGTTGATTTTTTAATAAACAAAAAATATGAAGATGAGGACTTGCACTAGGCATAAAATTCCAATTTTGGTTTTGGAACTTATACCATCATCGCGAAAGTCGACAAAAGTTATATATATATATATATATATATATATATATATATATGTTTTGATTGTATAGTTTTGAAAGAAATTTTTGATTTTTCGATTATATAGTTGTCTTTATGGTAAACAACTGTACTTGAATTATTCCAAACAAGTTGCAAAAATAATATTTCAAAGTATTTTGAAGACAAAAGTTAGATTTATAAGGAATCCCATGTGCATATGTGAATTCATTTTCGATCTTTATTTATCATAATGATACACAAAATCTCTCAAATACAAATGTGTGTGCAATTGCTTTGTGCATTTACCAGTTTTGAGCAAGATAATATGATACAAGTGATTTGAAGAAACCAAATAAGTGTTCATTAACCATGATGTAGATGCATATAACCATACTAGACTACTATGTAGGTCGGATTATCAAGAGCTAGCTAATCCATAAGCAGACATAGGTCTATACAAAAGAAGGTCGCTAATGTGACAGACATATCACCACGCTAGGAGTTACCCAAGGCCAAGCAGGTTGGGCACAAACCACTTGTTATGGGGCTTACCTCACAATTTTCGAATAATTGAGAATTCCAGGGATTCAAGCTCATCAACCCTTATTTTATTTTCAAATGGTAGGGAAAGGGATTTTATTGCTTTTGCTTTTGCTTTCTTTTCTTTTATTTATTTATTTATTTTTTTTGTATTTGTGCTTGATAATTGAGATATTGCTGTAATGATATAAAATAACATTTTGTTTCTTTTTCTCTTTTTATTGAACTTTGCCTTTCTTTCTGTGCTAAGGATAATTGCTCAGATTAGCTGTAGAGTAAGGGATTTTTATTCTGGGTAGGGGTGAGCTTGTCCTTTTGCCAATTCTCAAATATTCTAGACCATGTGCATGATAGGATAGCAGGGGAAACTTTTCGCTCAAGAAACCAGTTCTACTATGTAGCAAAGCATGGAAATTACAAATATAATCATTTTATTGTGAAGAAGATGTGCTTGGTTTAAGTAAATGACAAGATCAATTCTCTATGCTCAAACTTTATTTAATTGAATTTTGTGGACTTTGATATAAGAGAGATTAGTAATCATGCCAAATAAAATCAAGATATTTATTTTTGTGAGTGTGCAAGTGAGGGATTCCAAATAAATGCTAATTTATCAAAAATAATTTGAAACATATAACTGCAACATTTGTAAGAAAATATATATAAATACTTTTTGAGAAGTTTTGAGAATATTGACTCTCTCTTTCTTCTTTATTTTGTTTTGGTTTCGAAAGAGTCAAGCATATTGTTGTTTTTATATTTTTATCAGTTTTTTTTTTATTTTTGAACAAAAAATTAACAAGTACCATAAATAAATGCAACAAATAGTTTTGAAGATTTTGATGATTATGAATGTTTTTGGTTTTTTTGAATTTATAAATTGAAAGAAATACAAAATAGTGATTTTGAAATATTTTAAACAAATATATACAAGGATGAAATGACCAAATTTATACATAGTAACGTTTAAGATGCAAAATATTCATGGGTTCTTTAAGTTCTTTACCATCTAAGGTAGATAATTTGTATGCTCCTGATTCAAATTTAGCAATAATAATGTATGGTCCAAGCCAGTTGGGCTCAAATTTACCTTTAAGGTCTTTAGTTGCATTAGTATTTTTTTGAAAATTTTGAGGATTTTGATTTTTTTGTATTTTGATTTTAATTTATGAATTGAAATTGATGGTATATACAAGATGATCTATATACACTATACAAGGTTATTTGAGTATAGCATGTCTACGGTTGCTTCAAAATCAAAGGAGGTTTTAAAGGATAATCTGGTTGTGGTGAAGGTAAGAACAGAAGGTGATGAATAAAAGGTAGTGATAACAAAAGCTTTGTTATAATGTAGAATAATGTAGCAAAAGATTTTACTTTTATATGTGGAAAATTGATCATGTTACAAAATAAAATGTAAGAAGGATAAGAAAGTTCTTCATTCTTATCACTATATTCCAAATCTTGATAATATGGAGGGAGCAGATGTGAAAGATATGCATGGAGTTTATTCGATAAACAAGGATGATCATATATAGATGAAGAAAAGTGATGGATAGAATATAATTGTGATAATAGAGAATGTATAGAACTTGATGTTTCAACCGTTAAATATTCTTCAAATGGTGTTGGGTCACCATGTATGGTAACAATTTTATTTGCAAGTTCAAACTCCAAACATTGGTGAAGAGTGGAAGGGACAACCTTCATTGTATGCATCCAAGGACTTCTGAGAAGTAGATTGTAATATGAAGGGCAATATGCTACATAAAACAAAGTATCCAGGATCTTGGATCCAATATTAAGGGGAATAATTATAGTACCTTGAGCTTCTTGAATTTCATTGTTAAAATATTTTATAATAACATTTGATTTATAAATATCTTCTTCCTTTATTTTGAGTTTTTGGAATAATTGATAAGTGCATAAATTAAGAGAGGAGTCATTATCTGTCATGATAGTTTTAACATGTATTTCTTTATTAGATCTTGTAATGTAAAGATAATAGTCTTCTTGTGGAGTAGAGGAAGGAATCTCCTCATCATAGAATGAAATATGGTTAACCTCAAGAGGGTTTACACCATTAATTATGTTCTTAGAGAAAATATGATGAGGAACAAATTGTTGGCTAGGTATTTTGAACAAAATTTCCTTATGAGAAATTTGTAATACTTCTAAAAGAGATATCTTTGCTTGAGGATTAATCACTTGTTGTTGGTTATCAAAGTGGATTTCAGATTGAGATTTTGTTTCTAAAGATGAGCTTTCTATGCTTACATTCCATTTTGGATCATTCTCTAGAGCCAAAGATAGTTTTGAAGGTTGGTCAAATGAGGAATCCATATCTTGAATATCCGATTGAGTTGATTGAACTTGAGGTTGCTCATTTGTAGTTTTTGTTACAATATTAATAATATCATCATGATGGGACACATTAACATGCAATATTTGATTGGTTTTTTGTTGTTGATAATTGAATAGGGGTTCTTGGGAGATCCCCATGTCTTGATTGATTATTGGTATTTGTTGTGTAGGAGTTTGATTGTTTACTGAAGATTTATGATCAGTTGTAGATTGTAATTCCTTTATATTAAAAAGACCTTCATCAATCAAATATTGAATTGCACATCTTAAATCTTTACAATTTTGTGTCATATGTCCATTTAATCTATGATATTCACAATGTAGCTCAGGTTTAAACCAATATGCTATGGTATTAGGTTGTCTTATGGAAGGTAGTTCAATCTTATTTGTGTCAAGTAAATACTTGAGAATTATATCCATTGGTTGATTGAGCTTAGTAAATTTTCGTGATGAAGGTTTTCGAGAGGTTTTTGATATGTGCCTTAGGATTTTAGTCATAAAAGGGCTTAATGGTTTCTCACCTCTACTTTCTTTGTTATGGGTAGAATGATGATAGGAAGATTGCGATGTAGGAGGTGAGTGCATGGTAGAATTGGAAGAATAAGTATTTTCTTGTTGAAATGGATGTGTTGTATTGAAAGAAGAGTATTGAAAAGGTGGAGGATTGTATGTGGATCGATAGACAAAACTTCAAAATAACAAATGCAAAATGATGCTCTAGGTATTCTAATGCACGCAAAATCAAGTTACAGGGAAATTCAGCCAGGGGTTGGGAAGGGAAGGTCCTAAGGATTAAATAGGCTTAGGGGAGTAGTTAGGAGGTTGGAGATCATCCCTATTTGGGAGATCTCCAATGGGGGAGGGTCCTTAACGACACAGACATGCTTCTGCTTGGATTAGAGACCCATTGGAACAGAAGCTAATTGTGCAAAATTAGTTTTGCGACAAGATCATCTGGACGTCCTAGCCCAGACGAAATCGTCAGATCTAGGGTGATATAGTCTGATCAGCGATGATATCATCAAACGGTCAAAACAACCTCTAAAAATGGCATGAAAAAGGGGGAAACGGATTACCCGATGGTTAATGAGCGGTTTGGGAGGTTTAAAATTTGAATTTAAATTATTTACTAGGATGAATGTAATTATTACAATTTCACTGCGCCAATTTTAGGGTGCTACAATCTATATCACACACGCACTAATCCTTTGTCCTTTTTTGATCAAGAAAGTGATCAAGCTGGACCGTCCAATTTGGACATGGCTGCTATAATCCAGAACATGCAACAACAACAGGTTACCCAACCACCTAGAGTGCCTGTTACCAAACCAAGGGTTATTCCTACACAAAAGAAACCTTCATTCACTACTTTATTTTGCCAAACTATTGATCAATATACCTCAAATAAACTAAATCCTAAAAAAAAACCAAATGTTAATTTACAACAATCTGGGATATAACATAATGCTACCACAAATCTTCTTCATAATACTCTTCCTACCAATCATTTGCATAATAGTAACATAGCATCGAATCCTTATGTTCCACCTTCTTACGCTCACAAATCCCATACTCATGTACCACCAAACCAATATGGTGGAAACACTGGCAATTTGGAAGCCATGGTGAAACAGTTAACCTCCCGTATGGACCAAATAGATCCCTACCGTCCCTCGTACAATTACCGAGAGATGTGTAGTCAACCTCTAGATCCTATAGTTGTAGCACAACCATATCCTAAACACTTTCCCATGCCTATCCTACCTATATATAAAGGAACTAAAAATCCCATAGAGCATCTTTGTATGTTTAGAATATCATGTCATGATATCTCACATGATGATTTGCTATTACTAAAAATGTTCCAGAAAAGCTTAGGGGGAATGGCATTGGAGTGGTATTATCAACTGCCAACTCATTCTTTGAGAAATTTTGAAGAGACCGCTGAGTCTTTTGTGCATCAATTTAGTGCCTATATCGAAAGGCATGTAACCATTAAATATTTTTACAACCTAAAACAAGCCAAATATGAGTGTTTTGTTGTCTTCTTAGCTCGATGGAGACAGTTGATAGGAAAACTACACTTTGTGTTACCTTATCGGGAGATGTTGGATATTTTTATCAATAATTTACAAGAACAACTATCCTATGAATTATCAACTGCTACCTTGACCACCTTCGATCAAGCTATAGACTTAGCTCGAAGGGTGGAAGATGCTCTCATTAGAAGAGGTCAGCTCAAAAAGAAAGATGATGAGAAAACATCCAAAAATTGGTATAAAAATAAATAAGTTGTGGGTGACAGAGTCACTGATAGTAGAAACATTGTTAATATTAATACTATGAAAACAATAGAGAAGTTCATATTGAAACCTCCTGATAAACCACCTCAAGAATTTACTAGGTTAAATCAACCTTTATCAACCATTCTCCCGCAATTACTAGCACAAGGCTTGATCCAATTACCAGCTATCCGGGAACCCGATCCAACTATACCTGGATATAGAGCTGATTTACATTGTGATTTTCATAGAGGACCTAGACATGCTACCAAATCTTGCAAAAGAATAAAACATAAAATACAATATTTGATTGATAATAATGAGATGGAGGTGCAAGCTTTCAAACCTAAACAAAATGCTTCTAATAACACTCAAAAGAGCACCCCTCAAAGTCAGAATCAGAATGCCAATCAATCATTGGACATATTTCAACATCCTTTACCAACACATGGTAAAGAGGTGGCTAATCAAATCGAACATCATAATGTTCCCCCTCCTACCCGATATGTAGGGACTATTAGTGGACAATTACCTGTTCCTGATCCTCAAATATTTGACACAACTTTATCCATAGTTACGTCTAGACCCCTATATAATACGCAAACACTTGATTTTAGTGATGTAGAATTGGATACTGAAAGTGAAATAAACATCAACTCAAATCAATCGAATAGTTCTGAAAATGAATCAGATCCTATTCAACCTATCACAGATTCTATGGTTTTGAAAGAACCATTTCTTAGAATAGTTACAACTCGACCCTCTTCTCATCAGTTCCTTCCTAATGAACAAGCCATAAATGCTAGACCGAGACCAATTCATCATCCTCAACATAACATTCTAGGTACCATTGGAGTCGTTACCAGACAATAGGCTCAAAATTCTCAACAGGATCAAACTCAGAATGATGGATCAGCTCCATTTATTTTGAAAAATCCCAATAAAGGGAATCATATGTCTAATGTTCAACCTAAGCCTCCGTATAATATTAATGAACAATTATCCAACACTACATCTAGAATTTCCCTTTTGGATCTTTTAATATCTTCTCCTACCCATAGGGATGAATTAATGCTCACATTAAGCCAAATGATGGTACCACAAAATATTCAACCTGAAGCCATGACCAATACTATCATCACTCGAGAAGTCAATTGTATTGACTTTCGAGATAGAGATATACCACAACATAGTTTACATAAGGATAATTCCTTATATATTACTACCCTAATTGGAGATGTAGTTGTTAAACGAGTCCTAATTGATAATGGTTCATATTTAAAAATTTGCATTTTTGACTTCTACAAACGATTTGGGTTTAGAAGTGATGAAATGAAAATAATAGATATGATTATCAAAGCCTTCAATGATGAGACACAAGAAACATGTAGAGTCATTACTATACCCTTACAAGTTGGTCCTAGAACCTTAGATACGATCGTGTTTATTGTACATTGCCCTGCATCGTACAATATACTTTTGGGTCACCCTTGGATAAATGCGATGCGAGCGGTTCCCTCCACTTTACATCAGTGTGTTAAATTTGAATTTAAAAACCAGTTGGTTACCATTCATGGTGATCCTAGACCCTTTGATATGTGCATTTTGGCAGAACCTGTTGGAGTGCAATTTTACCCTGCCCTGTCATCCACACATCCTAATTCTTATCATCTACCCAAACGTGTGAAACACACACCCATAACTTCATCTACTCCTTCAACTACACCTATACATTTAGCTCAACCATATTCTGAACAAACCATATTAGGACCTTGAAAAGAGCCTAAACCTACACCCAATGCTTCTTGTTTTACCCCTATAACTTCCATACCAATAGACTCATCCATCGATATCCCTATAACATCATCATCCACTACAGGCATTCTTTCCACATCCGAAGATCAAGGAAATGTTCCTTCTACCTCTTATGTTCTCACTGATGAGCTCTTACCCGATTTATCTAAAATTCTTATATCAGAAGAGATCAACACTGCCATGCAGACTTCCCTCATTTTAAATAAACTCCTACCCTCTCCTCGTACCTTGGGCCTCCCACGACCTATGGGAAGTATCTACCAAGTTGGGAGTTGTGCTTTTATTTATAAAGGATATGATTGGGGAAGAATACCCAGAAACATTAAGACACATTGTGATGGGTATGCTAGATGCTATTTTGCTAATGATTATCTTAAAGCTAAACCCATAATGCTTAAATTGGGCTATAAAGGGAAAGGTTTGGGACCTTTCCAAAATGGTATGAAAGAAACTTTTGAGGTAGAACCGTGGCCTACCCACTGTGGTGTGGGCCTATTTTCTAGTAAATGTCAGCCCTTTCCATTTGAGGATGATGACCATCTCGTATGTTATCAAGATTATCTAGATAAACAAGATTCTTTGTGTCCAAAGAATAATTCTTCTACCTGCAATATGCTATCCATAGCCTATCCTGAAATGATTTTCGAATCCGACGACGTGTTGGAGGGAGATATCTTTCATGATATTTCCATTGAGGAATTGTTATATAATGAATTTTATTTTAATGGCTCTATACCTAGTATAGCCCAGCTTGAGGCCTCGACTCCTTAAGATGAATTATCCAAGCTAACCTTAGAAGAATTACAAGAATTGGGTGTTTCACCCACCCCACCTAATTTTGAGAGAGATTTACATATGGAAGTTGAAAACGTTATAAAAATTAACATTAGAACCAAACATAACCCTCACATAATTAATATTGGATCAGAATTGAGTCAAGAAAAACAAGATAAATACATTTCATTTCTTAAAGACTATGAAGATGTCTTTGCTTGGACATATGAAGACATGCCAGGTTTGGACCCTTCTATAGCTATGCATCATCTAGTAGTCCATCCAGATTCTAAACCTGTTAAACAAAAACTCAGAAAAATGCATCCCAAAGTGGCCTTACTAGTCAAAGGAGAACTAGAAAAACTGTTGAAAGTCATTTTTATACAAGCCATTGACTATGTTGAATGGATCTCAAATGTAGTTCTAGTAACTAAGAAAGAAGCCACTAAAGTTAGGGTTTGCACCGATTTCAGAGACATTAATGTTGCATGCCCTAAATATGATTTTCCTCTTCCCAACATGGATCAGATCATTGACTTTACTGCTGGAAGTGGAATGATATCCTTAATGGATGGATTTTTTAGTTATAATCAGATCAGGATAGGTCTTGAAGATTAGGCCAAAACAACCTTTATTACCCCTTGGGGAACTTTTTGTTGGAAAGTGATGCCATTTGGCTTAAAGAATGCAGGTGCAACCTATCAATGAGCTATGACTTATTTTTTTCATGACATGATGCATGATATCCTACATGATTATATAGATGATATCATAGCTCGTTCCATCAAAGAAGATGATCATTTAAATGACTTAAGGAAAGTATTTGATCGGTTAAGGGAATATCTTATCCGACTAAATCTTGCTAAATGCATATTCGAAGTTAAGTTCGATAAATTATTAGGGGTTATAGTTTCTTTACATGGCATTGAAATTGACCCTCTCAAGATCACGACTATCATAGATATGCCTACACCCACAAATATATCAGAATTACGAAGTTTACAAGGTAAGCTTCAAGCTATTCGCCGCTTCATCGACAAGTTGGTAGACAAAACTTGACCCTTTATTAATCTTTTTAAGAAAGATGTCTCTTTTCATTGGGATGACGAATGTCAAGAAGCATTTGAACTCCTTAAGCAATATCTTCTCAAACCTCCAGTGCTTTCCCCACCTAGATATGATCATCCTTTTATCTTGTACATTTTTGCTTCTGATTTTGCCTTAGGGGCTATGTTAGCTCAGCTTGATGATGAGAAGAAAGAACATGCTAATTATTACATTAGCAGAACCTTAATCAGTTATGAAACTCGCTATACCATATTAGAGAAGTTATGTCTTGCAGTCATATTTTCTACACAAAAACTATGACATTATATGCTTAGTCAGAAAACGTATGTTATTGCCAAATTCGACCCTTTGCGATATCTCATGAGTTGACCGTATTTATCTGGTCACACAGCCAAGTGGGTTCTTGTGCTAAGAGAATTTGAGCTCACCTTCATAGGACAATAGTTTGTTAAAGGTCAAATCATAATAGATCAATTAGCTGCTGCACCTTTAAAATCTACCCATCCCCTCATCATTGAGTTCCCTGATGAATGCCTTAAACTAGAGGCAGACCATTCAGAGCAATGGTCCCTATACTTTGACGAAGCTCGATGCATGAGTGGGGCTGGTGCAGGTATTATTTTAATATCTCCACAAAAACATCTTATTCCTCTATCCTTCAAATTAACATTTACTTGCACCAATAACACTACTGAATATGAAGCTCTTATCCTTGGATTACGAGCTACCTTGGCATTGAAAATTAAAAGCTTATTAGTTTTCAATGACTCCCAACTTATCATAAACCAAATCAATGATGTTTATCAAACTAGAGATGATAAATTACACCCATATAAAGCATATTTTTTGTAGTTATTATCCTTGTTTTATCAAGTTACTTTGGAAGCTATTCCTCGAACTAGCAATCGTGTGGCTGATGTTATGGCTGCAGCTGCATCTCTTTTACACTTGGAGTTAGACGATGAATATGCTACCATCATTATTCATCGACTCCAGGAACCCGCTTCAATAAAATCATGCTTAGAACCTTTGGATGCATTTCTCATCAATGAAACAACTCCTAAACCATGGTATACTGATATATTTAATTTTTTGCAGAAAGGAACCTTCCCTGATGGTTGCACTAGCAACCAGCGTAGGTTATTACGTAGAAAAGTAAGTCGCTTTGTGATTATTGGTAATACCTTATACAAAATATCTTTTGAAGGTATCTTATTAATATGTTTGAATTTAAAGAATCCAGATCAGCTTTGAATGAAGCCCATAATGGATCTTGTGGGGGACATTTTAGTGGTAGCACCATTGCTAAGAAACTCCTTTGGATAGGATATTTTTGGCCTACCATGGAAACTGATACACATCATTATGTGCGACATTGCGATAAGTGCCAGAAACACGCTGACCTTGTCCATGCGCTTGCATAAGAGCTGCAGGCTATTTCATCTTCTTGGACCTTTTCAAAATGGGGCCTAGACATCATTGGAAAAATCAACCCTGTGTCATCTAATGGACACAAATTCATCATAAATGCCACTGAGTATTTCACGAAGTGGGTTGAAGCTATGCCATTAGCTTCTTGCACTAGAACACAAGTTTCCAAGTTTATTTTTAATCAAATTATTTATAGGTTTGGAATTCTTGCTAATCTCATTTCTGATAATGGAACTTGTTTCAAAAATAAAGATGTCAAGAAATTATGTCAAAAATATAAAATTCAACATCATTGGTCCACTCCTTATTATCCGTAGGGTAATGGTCAAGCAGAAGCATCTAATAAAACCTTAATCAAAATTCTCAAAAAATTGGTCAATAAAATCGGTCGAGAATGGCACATTTAGTTATATCCTGCTTTGTGGGCCTATCGAACTAGTGTTCGAACCCCCACTAGAACTTCACCTTTTGTCTTGGTTTATGGTGTTGAAGCCATTTTTCCCTTTGAATTAGAAGTTCCTTATTTAGCTCTACTACTTCAAGATACTGAAGTAGGAGATGAATATCATGCTGGCAGATTTAGTCAGCTAGAACTTCTAGATGAAAAGTGCATCAATGCTTTGGAGCATCTTTGCGCCTACCAAAACAAGATTAAGAGAGCATATCTTAAGAAAGTTCATCCTCAATCCTTTGAGATCGGTGACCTTGTCTTAAAAGAAAATAAAAAAAATACTAATGCAACTACAAACCTTAAAGGTAAATTTGAGCCCAACTGGCTTGGACCATATGTCATCAATGCTAAATTTGGATTAGGAGCATACAAATTATCTACCTTAGATGGTAAAGAAATTAAAGAACCTATGAACATTATACATCTTAAACGTTACTATGCATAAAAATTGGTCATTTCATCATTGTATATATTTGTTTAAATTCATAAACTTAAACTTAAAATATAAAAACACCAAAAACATCCAAATCATCAAAATCTTCAAAACCGTCTTTTATCTTTGTACCTCTCAATTTGTGAAGTATTGCAGTTATATTTTCAGTTATTTTGGATAAATTAGTATTTATTTGGAATCCTGCACTTTCACATTCACATGAATAAATCTCTTGATTTTATTTGTTATGATTATTCATCTCTCTTATATCAAAGCCCATAGTTGAATTAAATAAAGTTTTGAGCATAGAGAACTGATCTTGTTATTTACTTGAACCAAATATATCTTTTCACATTAAAATGATTTCATTGCACATTCGATATGATGCTACATAGTAGAAATGGTTTCTTGAGCAAAAATTTTCCCCTGCTATCCTATCATGCACATGGTCTAGAATATTTGAGAATTGACAAAAATACAAGCTCACCCCTACCCAGAATAAAAATCCCTTGCTCTACAACTAATCCGAGCAAGTATCCCTAGCATAGGAAGAAAAGAAAAGTTCAAGAAACAAAGAAAAATAAAAAGGTTATTTGAATCATCATAGCAATATTTCAACATTATCTCAAATATCAAGCAAAAATACAAAAGTACAAAAAAAAAGCAAAAGTGAAAAGCCAAAGCAAAATGCAATAAAACTCCTTTCCCTACCCCTTGAAAAGAAAAGAAGGGTGAATGATCTTGAATCCCTTGAATTCTCAATTATTCGAAAACTATGAGGTAAGCCCCATAACAGGTGGTTTGTGCCCAACCCGCTTGGCCTTGGGTAATCCCTAGCATGGTGATATGTCTATCACATTAGTGACCTTATTTTGTACAGACCTCTATTAGCTTATGGATTAGCTAGCTCTTGATAACCTAACTTACATAGTAGTCTGGTACGGTTACATGCATATAAATCATGGTCAACAAACATTCATTTGGTTAATTCAAATTACTTGTATCAAATTATCTTGCTCAAAATTGGTGAATGAACAATACAATCACACACACATTTGTATTTGAGATATTTTGTATCATTATGATAAATCAATATTGGTAATGAACTCACATTTGCACATGAGGATTCCTTATAAATCTACATTTCTCTTTGAGATAATTTAAAATATCTCTGTAACTCTTTTCGGAATAATTTTATCCTTTTATTTCAGAATTTTTGTTTTGTATAAAAGCAATTACATACATCTTCTCATAAAATCTCAAAAATAATTTCAAACAAAATTTTCATTATTATTTTTCTGTTTATCAAAAGTCAAAAATGCATCTTGCAATAAAACCAACAATCTATTTTCTTCTTCGGATTTCGTGATGATGGTATAAGTTTATACGTATAATTCTATGCCTAGCGCAAACCATCATTCTAATTTTATTTTCCATTTATTTTAAAACAAAATTCATCAAAACATGTGACTTGCATCATTATGTTACACAATTTTGCTTTACAAACAAACAAACACTTATTCTATTTCATGACATTATGTTCAAAATTCAATATTGCACCCATGGTATAAATTCTAAAGGAATTGTTCACAATTTTATCACACTTAGGAATTTATGCCTAGCAACATCATATTTTCATGCATACTATTTTTATGAAAATCTGAAAACAAATCATCAAACCATCATTATCTCCATCATTACAACACAAAGTCTTAAGACAGTCTCTTAAGCACTCTTTTACTTTTAACAATATTTCTATACTTGGGATTAGCTTGACGACCGAGTGAGCGGCGACTCCATGAAATGGTCTATAATAGCGACAATGTCCTTTGAAATTATTGTTAGAAGTCCCTTTTATTTTTTATCAAATCACACCATAACCACCAATTGTTTACATCAGATTATTTCATTTAAAATCTTATAGCATGACATCAAAATTATAATATTTCAAAAAAACATAATTATATGAATCCTCAATCCAATAAGCAAACAATTCAAACATTAAAGCATCATAAAAACATATGAACAAGTCATATCATCATAAACAAGATCATATATATATATATATATATATATATATATATATATATATATATATATATATATATATATATAATCCAAAAATTATTTACATCATATCAAAACTGGATTGGTATGCCACAATCTATACCCTGGCATACTCAATCCTCTCAACAATCTCTACAAAATCTATAGTCCATAGAAACCTAGTATTAAGAAGCCCTCGAGCTCTTAGCCTCATCTCCTCCCCCACCCTGACGTGTAGGAGGTGGTCCCATAGAGGTTCAGGCTGTATCTCGGGTCCTCATCATCGATCAGGAGGATGTCCTCGCCGATCCCAACCTAATTAGTTCTGCAATGTTGGATGGCAGCTATACCCTCTGGCCCTCTAGAACTAGCCAGAATTATACCCCCTGGTAGAATGTGGTCTGCATCATAAACTGCACTAGCTCATCCTTGCTCACCCCTCTGCTCCGTGCCCTGAGTCGTGTAGTCTCATCCTGTAGTGTCTGTACCTGCATCCTCAGCTGAGTGGCTTTGTCTTGCAGTGACTACACCTGAGCTTGAAGGTGGGCAACGTCAGCCCAGAGAGCCACTGTCTCGTTGCTCTCCCCTACATCCACACCCTTTCCCTTATCGAGCAATGGTGGTCTCTCCATCTTCTATGAAGGGAGCCTCTCCTCCCTTCGCTCTGTCTCTCATGGCCTTTGTGGAGCCTGTGCCATCCTCTGGCGTCTCTCCTATGGGATCCACCACTACTCTCTCCCTCCGTGACCCTGCGCTACCTCAATAACAGCCTGTCATCACCTCCCCATCTGGCGCACCATAGCGTGCATTGGACCCTACGCCCTCATCATCCAAGGAGGGCGGATTCCTACATACCAGGCATCATACCCATCTGCAACCCCAATGTCGTCACCATCCACTGGATGGATGGGGGCATCGTTTGCATCTTGACTCTAGAATTGTTGCATATCTAGAGCCCCGCTCAGTGTAGTATTATCCTGAATAGTCTAGGAGTACTCGTAATCTCTGAGATATGGGATCCCCTATTGCAGACCGAACTACCATAGTACTCGGTCATAGCGATGGAGCTCTACCTCTCCTCGCTCCATCCTCAGCCATAAGACTCACCTGATGCGAGCCAGCTCCTACCCATCTTTTGCCCACTTGAGGTGCTCTCACCATGGCCTCCAAGTGATCTGATTTGGGATGAGGTCATCTAGCAACCTCCATGACATCGGTAGATCTATCCATTGTTGTGACCCTCTTTGTAGCCACCAGTAGAAAACTTGGGGTCTCTCCCGGTCAACACCTATCAATGGAAGCCCTATCAGCCTTCGCACCGCAATGTGCTCCCAGCACCAAACCTGCAGTAGCGATGTCAAAACCAGACATCAACCTCCCTTGTATACGACCCCATGCAGGATCCTATACAAGCGGTAGAGTACAAAGCTCCCCCATGAAAATATGTACTCGTGGTCTCTCATATCGTAGACTATGTCTGAGAGCACCCACGGTAGTCTGCATCCGTTCTGGTGGCACAGCAGTAAGCCATAGACAACTCTTGCCAAAACTCGTGTCAACCTAGATGCCCCAGGAATCTATCGTAGAGACTCGATGTTCACTCTGCCCTTCTCCAGGGTGAATCTAGGGTCTCCAGTGAGCCTCATCATCACCTGGCCCTGATTGGCCGCAAGCATCATCAGCCGTCCTTGTATGGGGATCCTCATGATCCTCCATACATCCTCTAGAGTGGGAGCCATCTCCCCTGTCGGTAACCAAAAGCAGGACGACCCTAGATACCACCTCTCTGCTAAGGCTGTCAGTAGCCCCATGTCAGTCGACACTTGTGGCATCTCTACCACATGTTGTAGGCCGACCAGTCCAAGTCAGTCACACTATGCCTGGTCAAGCGTGGCTATGTCATCTATTAGCTTGTTGTATTTCCATTCTCGGCTCTTTAGTAACCCATTCTACACAACAAACAATAAACAACAAAATCATTAATAAACCAATCATTAACATCAAATTAAACAACTTAAAATCAAGTTTAAAATGATATCGTCCACCATTGGATGATATTGTCCCCAATTGGGCAAAATCATCTTTTGTGAGGATGAAATCATCTCCTATTTTACAACTTGGGAATCGCCCCTTGTTGGATGAAATCGCCCCTACTTCGTCGATTTTGCCGTCAGAAAAAATCGATGATCTAGGGATGATTTCGATGAAATCGAGATGATTTTGTCCCGATGACGTCGACGGCCTAAAAATGGTCGCGATGCCCCAAAAAATCAAATTTAAATCAAAACAACTTGCATAAAGTTACATTAAACCTAATCTACTAGGATTAGATCCTTACCCGTAGCTCGCATCAAACCTCTTTCACTTTGTGCGCTGTCTCCACCATATTTTTATGTAGAACTCTAGAACAGTCAAAGTGAATAGTAAAAATGAATTAGGGTTTTACCCTATTTTCTTAATTTTATTTAAAAAACTCAGCATTTTAAATTTTGCTTTTCCGCATTTTTACCTCAAATGTTCGATTTGGGTAAAAACACGGAGGGGGCACCATAGTCAGTATTCATACGATTCGACCAAGAATCGTCGTCTAAAAAATTGAGTATATTTTTGCTTTCTCGTAAAACAGGAAAAACTCATCTTTAACACATTTTCTTCAGAAAATTCACTAAAGAGGGGGCAAAATGTAGCACCCTAAAATTGGCATGGTTAAAACCTTGGTAAAAATATAAAATATTAAAATTTGAATTTCAACCCCAAAATGCTCGTTAAACCGCCTTTTACCCACTTTCCCCATTTTTTGTGCCATTTTTAGGATTTGTTTTGACCGTTGGATGATATCGTCGCATATTAGACGAAATCATCCTCGATCTGATGAATTCATCTGGAATAGAACGTCTAGATGATTTCTTCCCAAAACCAAATTTTCATAATTAGCTTTTGTTTCAACAGCCTCTCCAACTCGGGCAGAAGTGTGTCTGCGTAGTTGGAGATTTCCCTGTTGGAGATCTCCCAGATTGGGATGATTCCCAACCTCCCAAACCTCTTTTTAATCCTATATAAACTAGGATTTTTCTAGTTTATCCCCCTACCTCCCTGCCTAATTCTTTCTGATTCTCCCTAAACTCGCAACCCCTTTGTTGACAGGATTTCATTGTAGAGTTAGCTCTTTATTCCTTCGTATTATTGCTTGCATTTGGTATTTTTGCATTTTTATTTGCAGGAACTCTACTGTTTTTCAGTCGAAGCTAGCTTGGATCGTCACAGACGATCTCGGACGATTGCGGATGATTTTGTATGATTAGAGGCGATCCTGACTGTAGTCCAAATTGGGGGCAGTCCGAGTTTAGAGTTCGTATTTTCTTAAGCTTTGCTGCATTTTCCATAACATATTTCTGCACTGTTTTAAGTTACTATGTTTTATGCATCTTGGAGTTCACCTCATTTAGCATAATTGCATGATAAAGGTAAAATCAATCATTAAATTTACTACATTTCCTCATTTGTTATTAGACATTATTATTTAGGCATGTTTGCTGTTATTTCTATCATTATCCCTTACTTCTACATTTGCATATTTGGTATTTTGTGTGTGTTTCTGTGATTACAGGTTTATGACGAATTCGTCTGATGAATTCGTCAGATTTTAGGTGATTCTGTCCTATTTCAGAAGACCTTCTATAATTTGAGATGATCCCAAGAAATATCAAATGATAATGTGCAAACTGAGACGATCTGAACTGCTACAAGACTCAAAATCTCCATCAGACATCCAGAATCAGGTATGAATTCTTCTGGTTAGCATATTCTCTGTAATTTGCATTTATTTTTGTTTTTTGTATTCATTTAAATTAGCATTGCCATATAGAATAGTTTAGATTCATATTGGCCAAACCTAGGACTTGAATGATCAAGCATAAAAATGAACACATCAAACACACTATCAACCTAGGCGTGGAAATTGCCATTCAAAAGTTTCCTGGTGAACCCACCATCCATCAAAAATTCACCCTTATACACCTCCCCCGAGAGGCGGGACCTTCAAAGGGCCTCTCAGTCCGAGGTATTGTCCCATCCTTTTCACATCCCCCTTTTGGGCATGGATCCTATAGCCTGAAGGTAAGGGTGCAAAAAATTTGGAGCGATACAGGTGTTGATGGTATGAAGCTATAATTTTGTTGTAAGAAGGGGTCAATAGGGAGGCTTGGAATTGTGATCATAGAGTGTGAAAAGGTACAATCGATGGGAATTATTCTTGAGCATTAGGTGGAGTAGGGATAAAAAAGACGGTGGCTATCATTTGAGCGAGAACTAAGCATCTAAATAAGTGGGTAGGAGATTCTCCTTGCTATCCAAAAAATATTGTGATGATTATTGGAGAAACGAATGAGGAGAATGATTGGACGATGGAGAAGAATATTCATGAAAAGTGACTTCATATTGAAAGTCATCTGGTGAAAAATAAATGACACTAGGTAAGGTTGTTGGGGCATGCATTGAATCAACAAAGGAGGAGGAAGATAAAGTGTTAAACAAGATATGATCTATATTGAAGATGACATCCAGAGTAGAGACTATAGTGTGAGTTAATTTAGACTGACCTCGAGAGTGGTACCTAAGATTTGGTGCAATGATGGTGTCAAGATCTGTTGGGGACGTCTCAAATTAGGAAGTGTTAGCATGAGCATCCTCCATTACAAGGTAAGATTACTCTCGAGCTTGATTACGAGTGACCATCATAATTTATGGGGGAGGAAAATAGGCTGACAACCTTAGTTTTTGTCCAATATAAGGTGAATAACCAATCATAATGATGTTCTAGAAGAAATCAGACCTTTTTGTAAAATATAGGTTTGGATCACAGGGCAGGGTGTGACTGTTCTAGGTAGCAGGGTACCTTGCAATTATGTCTAAAATTGATGATAAAGACAAAAGTTTTGGAACTATGTCTAGAGAAGGGTGAAACCTATTTTTGTGGGTTCAAAAACCTATTTTTGAGTGTTTTGTAACAAAAATAAAATCATGCAATAAGAAACAAATACAAAGAATTAAGTTTTTTGCACAAGTGTGTTTTGATGTTAGAATAACCCTAAAACTAAAATGAAACAAGGTGTGGTGGATGTATTCTAAAAGTAGGTGTGTTTCTGGTTAATCTCATCTTATGCTCAAAGGAACACAAGGGGTAACTGTATACAAATGGGTGAATGGCATCTAATGGAGGTAATAGCTTTAAAAATCCTAAGGAAAATAAGATGCACCAAAATGCAAAATACTCTATAAAAATAGGCAACACTGTATAAGACCTTCTATCGACATACCCATGCTTTTGCTTCACCCTTGGGTGGGATTACTCAAGAATCACAGTTGCACACTCACTGATTATAATGAAGCCCTATGAGTAGGGGCATCTAATCCTAACCTACCTCGAGGATCTCTCAAGAGTAGGGAAATTTTTTGTGATGAAGTCCAAAAAACAAGTTGTGGGGCTACTAAGGTGTGTAGGGGATGAGATGATGGAAGGAGATGAAATCTAACATCACCAGTATTGAGTGGGGATTGGTGATGAAATACAATATTGCCACTATTTAAGTTGAATGTGAAGTGTGTGTCCTACTCTAAGAAAATAGGAAATACCATTTCAAAAGAAAAATGCCCTTTGAGAAAGAAAATAAATGCAAAAAAATAATGACGTAACCTTTCCTTTGAATTTTATTTATTTATTTTTCTTGAAAGTTAAATACCTTTTTAAAACCAAGGGAAATGCAAAGAACTATGCACGATGGATTTTCATAAAACTAGATATATTCACAAGATATGACCAAGATGATTTACAATCCTTTTGAACTTTACTATTTTTGAACCAAACATGCATGTTTTACAAATTTTACCTGTATTCTCTAGCTTCTATAAGTCATTTTGAATGAATTTTAGAAGTTTAGATGTACTTTTACTTTGGTCATAGGGTACCCTATGACTAAGTTGGGTTGCACCCTACCATGCAACTCTAGTGAATATGTGAATTCAGACCGAATCTGAGCTTCTTTGACAATAATTTTTCTGTGGACAAGTACCTACAGCCAAAAATAATCCTATATCATCTCTTTTGAATAAAAGGAGTGCCTAAGAAGACTAGATGTAAAATAAACACAAAGTTTGCAAGGTGGCACGATGCTGAGTTTTGCAAACAATCTTGCAAGGTGGCGTGGTGCCAAATTTTGCAAGATTTTAAGGAACAACAAAATGTTAGCAAGGTGGCATGGTGCAAAATTTTGCAAGATCTCAAGAGACAATAAAAAATTAGCAAGGTGGTGTGGTATTGAATTTTTCTAAAACAATCTTACAAAGTGGTGTAGTGCCAAGTCTTGCAAGAGTTCAAGATTCACAGAGAAGGGTTGATTATACCTATGGAGACACCCATTTATTTAGGTGGTTTATAACCTACAGAGGATATATTTGAAATGGGGATAGCAATCCCATATGAGGGCAAATAAGTCCCCTAAACTTACCTACAACTTGGTAGTTATTATGGGTTGTGTAAGATCTAGTTCTTGAACCATCTCTTGTAGCATTTGGTTGGGTTGTAGGGTACCTTGCAACTAAATTGGCTTGCACACTACCATGGGACTATAGCTTGAAGACCAAAAAAATAGTTGTCTAAGATCCGAGTCATGCTATTAGGGATTTTGCAAGGTTCTAGATGGTTTTTGGATCACCTGTAGCATATAAACAATGAGAATTAGCCAACTACTAAAATGAGTTAACTAATAAGAAATAAAAAAAGCGGGGGTCCCATCGGGCATACTAGAATGAGCTCAATGAAAAATGGGCATAATGTCTATCAAATATATTTATTGTCAAAATATGTTACAAGAGGTCTTCCTTTTTTACAAATTTGCTTTAGAAGGCTACAAAGAGGGATTTCGTGAGGTGAAAGTCCCTATTTTTTAGTGAATTAGTTAACAACGCCTTGGATTTGTCTTTCAAGAATACTCAAATTGGGTGGGCTTAATGCAAGCATGCTACTATTGATCAAACATATCCTCAAGACTTGTATGACCTACAAAAAGGGGTTAGTACATTTGGTGTCCTGTCATGGATCAAAACCCATATTTATGAAGAGAAAAGACACTAAACAAAGTAGTAGAATGCATAATAAAAGTTTTTGTAAATGAATGTAAATGCTGAAAAATAGTAAATGTTACCTACTATAAGGGTTTTGTAGCTTGTTATTGCCTAAAAATGGACTCTGGATAGAGTCACACCCTAGGGTGTGATCATTTTGGGTCGCTAAATACCTAGCAACTTTGAATGTAACTATATTTTTTTGGATTTTGTAGAAGATAGTGTTGTCCTATGGGTATAGAAGCTCTTGGTCGACATTGGATATGCTTTTGTACTTATCAAAACCTATCAAAAAAACATAGAAGAGGGTACAAAAGGGTTGATTATCATGTTGATTTGATGGATGATTGATGGGTGGAGGTTTGATGTAATTTTGATAGAGTTTTGGTATGTGAAATGAGGTGGATGCATTTTGGAAGAAAATCTCTACTATTTATAGAACTTTGGAGAGGTTAGGGGGTGAGATGTCCCTTGTGAGGTGGAATGGAGCATGGGTTAAATCCCAACTGTGGTGAGGTTAAAGGTGAGGTGGAAGGTGACTCACCCTTTCACATGCTTTGGAAAGGGATATTTAACATATCTATAAATATCATAGTTGCACACATGTGTGAGCATAGGTTAATGTTAACCTTGATTAAGTTGATCCTAGGCTAAACTAAAGTCAAGGAGGTGAGGTGGAGGGTGACTCACCCCTTCCCATGTCTTCAATATTAAGCATCTTTAAATATCTATTAATATCATGGGTGCATACATTTGTGAGTAAAAGGTAAGTGTTAACCTTGACTAATCTTAATTAAACATGTGTTTAACCTCTTAAGTGCACTTTAGTGATAAAGTGACTTTAGACCAAGGTTAGGGTTACTAGGGTTAAGCTTTTGATGGTGGTCACATGGGGACCATGGTTAAGCGTAGGAAAGGGCTTGAGTGGCCCAAGGAGCTTATGCATAACCCCTTTTAATAAATACAAGGTGTTTTGAGGTTAATTAATGCAATTTTATAATGTTTATGATTTAATTAACCATGAGGAATAAGCAAGCGATCATGTGCAACTTTTGGGTGTCTACAAGAAGATTTTTATTTAAATAAAAATAGATAGAAGAGTTCTCTTACCTCTTATAGGAGGCACAAAAAAATGCTTGGTTTCATAATTAATTTCTTAGACCTAGGAATTATCATTCAAAACTAGCTCTATGGATCTATAAATCTTCACTTTTAGACTTACGTTAATACACATTCTGGAAAACACCCTTCTTGATTTAGCCTTAGTGGAAGGGTCAATCGAGACTAGGTCACCAATGGTTGTCACTATTCCAAGAAGGATATCCTCATGCCAAAAATGAATAGGAAGGATAGGGAGTCTTACCCATAACAGTTCTAAGTTGATACTTTGAGAGTTCAAGTTGAAATTTATACCCCATTTCTATAGGAAAAGGCCACATCTACCAAAGAACTAGAGACCTCCTTTAAGGATTTAAATTGAATCTTCAACATAGTTCAACTTGATGAGAAATAATCTCTTGGGGATCACAACGATCTCCATATGACCTTATGATCTCCATTTTGATAAGGCCCATTTTCAGATGGAGTCAATGTACAAGAAAGATCCTAGGAACTTCCCCACCAAATTACCAGCTTCCTGGGCTAAAACCATCTTCAAAAACTTAGTTAGAACTTGAAGCTTCCCATGAGAAGGATGTAGGTCAAAATAGTTTCTCCTAATGTTCTAAATTATTGAATATTTTAAAACAACCTTAACAAAGGACTTAACACCTATATTGGAAGGAAAATAATAGATATTTTGTAGAAGATTCTTAGGATCCATGCTTTTAAGGGGGAAGTAGAACAACCTAGACTCTAGAAGCCTCATCTCCACTAGTCTGACTAATTCCAGGAGTGAGACTAGAACTAGAGATCAATTCACAATATTCCATTAGAATATTCCTGGGATTCGTATTCCCAAGGGGGTGTTGTAAAATCACTCAAAATCTGAGAGACACCTTCCCATAAGATAAAATAACTCTAGGATCACTCTTGCTTTCTGCGTTCTTCCTGCTATCTTCCAAATTTCTACTTGCTTTTAATTCTAAATTGTAATTTTTTTTCCTCCCAAGTCTAAAGCCATATAAGGTTTTTCTAGTAAGGGATTCATAGGATCCATGTTCCAAAGAGGGACTAGATCCACCCCAATTTCTATTGGATCCATACCAACTAACACACCATATCCATCTCCAAACTAGGAATCCAAAAAAATCTTGCTTGTCCATTTTTCCTCATCAAAATGAGGATTATAAATTATGCAACCAACCTACCTATTATTCAGGGGCCTTCCTCTCCCATTAGTTAATTTCACCAAGCTTATCCCTCTCAATATATCTAAGAATTCCCTTCCTAGGATATTGAGATATGAGAGGGACATTGAGAGAAATAATATTCTTCAAGGGCCTTCCTCTTTCATTAGTTAATTTTACCAAATTTTTTCCTCTCACTCTCACTCTCATCTCTTAATCTATCTAAGAATTCCCTTCATGGGAGATTGAGTTATGAGATGAAGATTGAGAGAAAGAATCTTGGTGAGATTAGCTGATGGGAGAGGAAGACCATTGAATAAAAGGTAGATTGATTACACAATTTCTAATTTCCATTTTAATGAGGAAAAATGGAGAAGTTAGAATTTTTTAGATTCTCGGTTTGGATATGGAGATGATGTGTCGATTGGGATGGAATAAACATAAATTGAGGTAGATTAGGTCCTCATTGGAAATGTGGATCTTGTGAATTCCTTAAAAGAGAACCCTTTTGTGGCTTTAGGCTTGGGAGGAACTAATTTTCAAAATTTTGAATTAAAAATAAACAAGAATTTAGATTATAGCAGGAAGAATGCAAAAAGTAGAAGTGATCTTGGAGTTGTTCTATCTGATGAGAAGGTGTATTTTTGATTTGAAGTGGTTTTGCAATCCCCATTAGGAGTACAAACCCTAATAATATCTTGCTGGAAGATTGTGAACTAATATTTAGTTCCAACCTCTTCCCTAGAACTGGTCAGACTAGTGAAGAGGAGGCTTTTGGAGTCTAGGTTGGTTTGCTTCCCTTGGAAGCATGGATCCCAAGATTTTTTTGTATAATATACCTTCTTTGCATTCCAATATAGGTTTTAAGTCCTTTATTGAGGTTATTTGAAAGTATTTGGGCTTTTATAATGTGAGGAGCAACTATTTTGATCTACATCCTTCTCACGAAAGCTTTGAGTCTCAACTAATTTTTTGAAGATAGCTCCAGTCTAGGAAGCCAACAATTTGGTGGGAAAATTTCTAAGATCTCACATAGACATTAACTCCATAAAAAAAATGGGCCTTATAAAAATGGAGGTCACAAAGCCATATGGAGATAGTTGTGCTACCTAAGGGCTTCTTTCTCATCAAGTTGAACTGTGCTAAAGATTCAATTTGAATCCTTGAAGGAGACCCCTAGTTCTTTGGTAGATGTGGCATTTTCCTACTAAAATGGGCTCTAGAATTCAACTCAAACTCTCAAAGTATCACCTCAACACTATTATGGGTAAGAATTGACCTTCATATTTATTTTTATCATGAGGATATCCTTCTTGGAACAACTAAATCCATTGGTGACCTAGTCTGGATTGACCCTTCCTCTAAGGCTAAATAAGAATGGTGTTCACTAGAATGTGTGTTAACATAAATCTAGAAGTAGATCTTCCTAGATCTATAGAGTTGGTTTCATATGACAATTTTTGGGTCTAGGAAATTAATTATAAAACTAAACCTTATCTTTGTGCCTCCTACAAGAGCACTCTTTCACCCAATTCCCTCTAAATAAAAATTTCCTTAATCCTAAGGAAGTTGAGCATCAATAAAAAATATTAGATCCCTCTTTCTATCAAAATAACAAAACAAGATCTGCAAAGGAGACTCAAGAAACCTCATCTATTCTAGAAATCCAAAAAGAGAGAAAATATGGGGAGATTGTAGAGCCCTCAATACAGGTAAGCCCTTTGTTTCCTGATTTAGATTGCTCTTTACTTCTATCTATGTGAAAAAACTATTTTGAATATTTAGGAGAATATTTTTCAAATCCTATGGAAGAAAATAAGGCATATCCTACTGAGATCTCAATTCTACAAGCCCTTCTAGATTCTTATTTGAGAGAAAGAAAAGTGTCTCAACCATAATAAGAAAATAAGGTTTTACATCCTTTTCCCAAGGTATCAAAAGAAATAAAAATGATCACTACCTAGGGCACTATTAATAGAAACCAATATAAAGGAGGTGCTAATGTTAGAAAGGATAGGAAGGTGGGCAAACCCTCAAACCAATATGTTAGGAAATGATAAACTAAGTAAGATATAGCCATGGTTTATGGTCTATACTCTCCTTAGGGGAAATATAATATATTTATTTTGATCTAACCTTTGCAGCTACCCTTAGATCCACCCTAGGTGGAGGGAAGAAGCATCAAGCCAAGCGAAATTGATGTCCCCTTCCTAGATTTCTATTATGTTAACTTCTTTGAGTAATGATTTAAAAAAAGATGATAATTTTTTATCTCTACTTAGGGTTCGTAGTTTGGAAAACAAAGGCCTAATTTTTAGATGAAATCGGATAGTACTAATCCTAGGAGGATCTCACTTCCTCTCCTTTGATCCATTCCTTCTTTCCTACTTTTAGGATCCTCTTCTTATACCTAAATCATATTTTTTCCTTTCCCTGTAATTTTTTTGAGGCTCTCCTACAGTCCTCTTTTTGACACTTTGTTTCAGTTGTAAAAGGTTCGGGGACCCTTTAAAAACCCCTTCTTCCATATATAAAAAAACTAAAACTACTTTTACTATGGCCTAGGGTATGCTTTACTATGTCATCATACCTTTTAGATTGAAAATACTGGAGCAACTTATACATGGGCTATGGAAACTATATTTTATGACTTGATTGGAAAGATAGTAGAATATTATATGGATGACCTCTTAGGTAACTCTAATAAGTGGGCTAACAACTTGGTTGACCTTCATGTTATATTTGAGTGATTACATCATTATAAATTAGACTTAATCTCAAGAAGTGTGTGTTTCGTGTCACTAGTGGTGAGCTACAAAAAGTTATGGTATCTCACAAGGGCATATATATTAACCCAAATAAGATTAAGTCCATTGATTCTATGCCTCAAATTATTCTTGGGAAAGCTCAAATTAATTAGGTGGCTCATCCTTGAGTTGAATTTCCATGCTTATTTTTTGAATCACTTGTTAAAGAAGGATTCTAAATTTAAATAGGATGAAATTTGTAACAAGGCCTTGAGTTTAATAAATTTCTTTTATGGAACCCAAATCTTCACCCATTCAATCTAGATAAGTTGTGTATTCTATACACCTTTGATAATCATGTTTTCTTAGGAACAATACTTACTCAAAAAGTTTTTAAAAATAAGGAGTATGCTATGTATTACATTAAAAGAAATATTTTTGACCAAGACTTGATGCATTCTTATGGAGAAAGACTACTTGGCCATTTATTTTGCATGTGAAAAACTAAGATATTACATGTTGTATCAAACAACTTATTTGGTCACTAAAACTAACCCTATGTGATACCTACTATAGAAACCTTACATCCCTAGTGACACTTGATATGGAAAATTGGTCATTATGATGTAAAAATTTGATTTTTGTATTGTAACACAAAAATTTGTGGGAGGCCAAGTAATTTTTGATCAACTAGAAATAGCTCATGATATAGCTCAACAACCCTTAAAGGAAGTATTACATCATAAGAACATCATGGTAATTTCTTGATCTCCTTATGTATTTATCATATTTTCTTCCTCCATTGTCTCTCTCCTCTTGATTTTATTTCCTTCCTTATGATCTTACTAAGGAAAAAAGGCTCTTTTGAAGTCTCATGAGGCTATTGAGAGATATCATAAAACTAAGGCTAAAGCCAAGTATAACACAACTTCTATATTCAAAGATTCTAACAAAGACCTTTATTTAGATACTTGGATCCTTCACTTTGATAGAGTGGGGAATGAATTGGGGTAGGAGCTAGTATATTTCTCAAGCCTCTAAGTAGCCTAGCTATTCCCATGGCCTTCCACTTGATTTTTTCTAGCATTACTAATAATGTTGCAAAATATAAGGCTTTAGTTTGAGGGATCATGACCATACAATATATGAATGCTAAACACATTAGTGATAGGAGACTCCTAAATTATGGTCCATTAGATCTCCAGTGAACATGTTGTCAAAGATTTCCATTTGATCCCTCACCATCAAGTGGATATAAATTTAATAAAAAAAATTGATTCCTTTTCCATTAAGCATTTCCCAAGAGGGAAAAATACCAAGGATGATTCTCTAGACACTTCATCTAGTAAATTAATACCACATGAAAACAATAGTAAAAAAAAATTTGTGGTAAAAGTTCATGATGAACATGTGATCTCGATCACTAAATATTTAATGGATGTGCATACAATTGAGATCAATGTTATTGATTTTCAAATCCCTCATGATGATACTTAGTGTAGTGACTCTTGGAATTATTGTTGCTACCATATTAAAATAACACGAGGACATATGGTGAGATGTAAACCCACTTTCTAAAAGAGGGTAGTTGTATCTATTTAAACACATCTCATATTAAGATATACACCCATATCTACAAGTTGGATGTAAACCTCACCATGGGAGGAACCCTTTAGCTAGCAGCAATATGGTTATTGGATTCTTACCTATGACAAGGCCTACCTTAGCTACTAATAGGAAGGCTACAACTTATCATTCTTCTAATTTGATGGGTCATCAAATCTTCATGGCTCAGGGATTTTTAAGCATGCTTGCAATTTTTTTAAACACTCCCTTGTGAATGTCTTTGATACAACATTAGTAACTTAAATTATTGGTGGAGCTTTAAATGCTCTCATTTTTCCTTAGCTTTGAGTAGCAATATGAAATTTATGAATAATTATACTTAGGAGTTGTGCAATGCTGACATGGAGGGTTACATTATATATACTTTTTGATTATGGAAAGTATTTAAAGCTAGCTATTTATTCCATACCCTTTTTGTTAGCTCTTCTTTGGACAACTAATGCAAAAGTATTTTTCCATGCAACTAAGTCAACAATCAACATGATTATTTGCCTTGAAACTCCCAATATAATACAATTTTCAAGACCTTGATCCATTAGAATATTATACCATTGCCTATCTAGCCAATGGATTTATTAAATTTAGTTGTAATTAACTTTTTTACATGCTACATTAGACATTCATACCTCATCATAATCGACAATGACCTAACCATATAGTTGTAAACTTTTTCTTTTCTCAATTGTTAGTTGTTCAAAATATATGGCTTGTTTGAGCAAAGAGCTACCATTGGTTTGGATTTATGATAGAGTGAGTTCTAAATACTATAAAAAAAATAGCATTAGGACTTAGCAAAAATAATTTCTCTTTAGCTTGTGAATCCTTTGATAGCCTCCCCATGTATTTTAGATCTTGTGCTATATTGGAATCCTACTTTTTAATAGTTACTAGGCTCATTTTCCTTATTACCTTGAAATTGAACATGGAAAATTCATCGACTGTCCATAATTATCCTATTAGCTCCCCTAGATTTCTTGGGTGCACTTACTAAAACATGTGATCTACCAAAGCTTAAAACTAAGTGTAAATTAACTTTGGATTTTGTTGAATCCCTATGTTTGAATAAGTTACAATATTTGAACCAAACATGAAAGACTCATGCTCTCTTAGTTCCTCCATATATTATATCCAATCCTCTATTTCCACCTTGGGATGATCCAACACATTCTCAACCATATTGAAATCCTACTCTTCATACATTTCTATGTGATAAAAGTTAAACTTCTCCATATCCATACCTTTTTTCCTATGTAGGGGATCACCATGTGAGTGCAATCTATCAAGAAACACCCCTTAAGCTTGTACATAAGCTCCATTGAAAAATATAATCTAAATAGAGGTGGAAATTCCACCATTATTACCTCTTGGATTGCAAAAATATCTAACAACTGATACAGTATTATTGGAATATTTTTTGCAATCCCTATTGCTCAAACCAACAATCCATTTAGGTGCAACACTCTAGAACTAGCCCAAGTGTATTCCAAACCCATAGTATTAAAAATGATTTAAGGCATAATTGTTACAATAAATTTAGATCCTACCATGCAATTGTGAACTACCCAACCCTCCATACATAAATACAAATAGAAATGAAGAGATTTAATCTCACTCATGCCTAGAGATAATTGCTTATGTGGTACCTTGAAGTTTGGGAGGGTAATTTCACTAGCTATTAATATTTTGAGAGCTATTTTTATCATATCAACTTGTGCAAAAATAACTGAAGTATCCTTCATATTCTTCACTTCTTTCACAATGTTGTATCCAATTTTATCTAGAAAGTTTTCTTCCTTCTTTACTGGTTGCTCTGTAATGACCCATCTTGGTAGGACCTCCCTTGTTGTTTGCTTGATGTATTGATATGTTGGTAATTAATGTATTATTCTATTTTTTTCTATAAATATGAGTTGATAGTTGTACTTTATGCTTACTTGAGTTGGATTATGTTATTATATAGAACATGGTATTGTTGATGAATTATGTGGTTGTAGGACTAGGTACTTTCACAGGTAGATTGGCATGGGATAACCATTGAATTTGAGAGTAGTGTATAATGGGAGAAGATGGATTTTTAATATGATAGCCCATAAGGTAAAACAATCATGCAAAAATATTTATATGTGTGTGTGATTAAATTCACAATCGAGCAAGGAGGTTTCTATAAAGGTAAAAGAGCCCTGACCCTTGTGCTTACGTGGTTGATAACCTTGTAGTTATCATGATACCTCTTGGTTAGGGAATAGTAATGCTTGTGCATTAGCTATCTCATTGATTATTTTTGGATGCATCTAAGTTCAAATAAGTACAAATTTTGGCAAGAGCCCTTGTGTTGCTTAGGATCTTAATTTATCATTAAGATGCATTAACGATTGTGTTTCAAAATATAGATATTAATTGGTTAATTATTTGACAAGGTATTAATAATAATGTTAGAATTTTTTTACAATAAAAAAGGCTTTGAATATATTAAACTTGAGAAGATATTACAATGCTTATAATACCTTACCACAAATAGAGGTAACCAAGGCATCGATCAACTAACCCATGAAGTCGATAATGCTTGTAAACTAATATAGATAGCAAAAACATACAACTCTAAAAGGCTTGGAACAAAAAAAACAACAAAAACAAAAGTGGTGAGCTTACATAACACTTCCACAACCCACAATCGATACAAGAACAATAAGACTAGGAACCTCGCAGTCGACTCTTTCCTCCAAAGAACTACACTCTATCTCGATATACTTGAACAATAAAGGACAACATATAACCTAAAAATCTAAGAGAAGAAATATCTAGAGAGAAATTATTTATTGTTTAATAATTAATTAGAACAATGGTAAATCTATATCTTTCTAATAGTTAAGTGTGTAACTATCTTTGCTAATTGATGTGCATCTGAGTTCATCTCCCTATAACCATGGTAATTTTGAAAGGACTTAAAGAACTTTATTAGTTTAATTGCTTTCTCTTTCATGTCCTTAAGGAATACATAATTTACTTGCTAGTTTTATCCTAAGGATTCTATGATTAACTTGGAGTTACCCTTGAAAGATAAATTTGTGACCTTTTCTTGCAAAGCAAATTTCAATCCTCTCAAGAGGGTTGTCATTTTTGTGTAGTTGTTTGTGTTCAATCCTAACCCTTAAGAGAAGAAAATGACTTTTTATTGTAAGGGCCATACTATTTCACCCCTACCCTTGATCTATCTAGTTTTCAAAGGGAATATCCAAAAAAATAGAATATCACCATAGATTCTTCTATAATGTCAATATTTGTTGTTTTCTCATAGGTATAGATTGGTTCAAATTCAAACCAAAGACCTCCAAAATTTCTTTTTGTTCCTTGGTACTATAAACCAAAAAAATGAATGACACCTATAGAAAGATAAAGTAACAAAAGCACAATAACTAAACTAGATATACACAAAATGAATAAGATTTTATTAATATGGGCAGATCTCCAAGTTATACAATGAATGTGCCCCAATATGGGATTTTACAATACCTTTTGATATAGATATTGCAAATAACAGGGTTTCAAAACCCTGGTTCAATGAACAATTGGTGTCTTCTCACTAATCCTTTATCCAAACAAAAGTGTGGGTGGACTTGTGTATCCCTACGAGACCACCCTAGCTTCAACAACTTCTAGAAAGATGATTCCTACACCTACAAACAACAAATAACATAAAAGGGATTAGAAGCACCTGTGAGGGCTCCACTACATGAGGCCCTCTAAAAGATAAAACTAATAAAACCCTAGATGCTATAGAATATAACTGAAAACAAAAATGCAAGAATGTAAATAAAATGCACCGAATATTTATAACTTATCGTGACTAATCTCTGCTCCTGTTTCTATTGTCAATGGTCATATGAATACTTGAAAGCATCCGAGGGCTTATGAACTACAAATTCTATAGTAGGAAACATCCATAGGCATTCAATGATGGTTGTGAATGCCTACCAACATTACAAGAACACCCAATAGAGTTTGATGAACATTGGATGACGTTTGAGAGTAGGCATAAGTGATGTAGGACCAGATTAGTCCGCGAGGGTTTGGTGATGGTATAAAGGGGTGATGTGATAATAGAGGTAAGGGGTGAGTATGATAGCAAAAATGGCTAGGTAAAATGTTCTCTTAAAACTTTCTAAGGTGCTTAAGGGTTTGATTCATCAAAATGACTCATTTTTTATAATTTTCCCTTGGACATGTTTAGGGTTTTAACGACACAAAATGGGAGTTCGAGATTAAAACATGAGGAAGGGTGGAGATTAATCTTGGGCAAGTGACATGGATAGATATGGATGGATGGATGAGATTAAAACATGGTGGATGGCTAAGATTTATTTATATAAATATAGATATATTTATTATATATATAAATATAATATATAAAATATTAATACTTATATATATATATATATGTATATAATGGATGGCTATGATTGGAGGACATGGATGGATGACAAGTGGCTATATTTTTGTGTTTACAGATGTCCCTTTTGTATCGCATTTCATGAAACACAATGCAATGCAAAAATATGAGACACTAGTTTGGCATGATGAAGCAACTTTCTTTCCTTGGAAAAAGAAGATGATTTTGAAGATAAAAGAATTTGTATGTGTATCTTACCCCCTCAATTTGTGAATGAGTAGAAAATGAGTATCATGAGCCAAATGATAGAATTGTGCGGAATGATGCAGGTGAATGGTGTAAGTGCAAGTGTATGATGTAAATGAGAATGAATGAATGATGTAAATTGGTGTCATTTTTGCCCCAACGTATTAAAGGGGTTTTTGCCAAGTGTAGATGCCATGATCATGTAATATGTATCCCACTATGGAAAATAAAAATCAAATTTGGTTACCCCAAGTTTGGGATGATTCCATGCTATTGAAGAAAGTGCCTTTTGGCATCATTAAAATGCAAAAATGCAGATGCAAAAAAAAAAATTAGTGTGTCCTTGAGGCCACTCATGATTGTAGTTAATTCCCACATGAAATTCCTAAATGGTTGCTCAATCACTTTAACCGGCCTACATCCTAGGAGAATGGTGCAATTGCAAATGAAATAATGAAATTTATCCATGTTGGGAACCCCATGGAAAAGGGCATCAATGATAGTTTTTGAGCAAATTGGTCTTGGCATAGTCTCACTCAAAATATGAGGGACAAAAAGTGATTTTGTTTTTGAAAAAGGAGATATTGGATGATGAATATGGCCAAATGTTCTTAAGGTGATTTATCCATATTACCAAATTGCATGGATAACCAATCGTTGCAATCACCAAGGAGATAGAATAAACCACTATATATGAGGTTCACTTGAAATTGTATGTGAAATATGCAAATGTTTGATGCAAATATAATTTTTATGGATTTGATGATGTCGAAATGAATATGTGATGATTAAAAATGCATTGATGAATGAATTGCATAAGTTTACGAAACTTTTCATTGGTTTGGAGTATTTTTGAAGCAATTTTGGATAAATTTACAACTTTTTGGGTCACAAACAAAAGTTATTCACCCAAATATCCATGATATCACAATTATGAATGAAATTATGTAATTAATTATTGGAATTATGGATGTGGTTTTTTTTTGTGAAAAATGGACCATTTTGATGCGTATTGAAGCTTGTAAGGTGATTTTGTGACTTTTGGTCGCAAGAAAAAATTAATAGCCCAAATCAATTTTTGGTTTCACAAAACTTGATATGATGATGAAATGAATGTATGGATGCAATTTGGAATGAATTTTTGGAGTTAAGCTACTTTTTTTGTATCATGTTGTTCTTTCTACAAATTTTGATACCAAACGACGACTAGCGTCTAGAGTACATAAAAGTGTTATTGAACCAGATCTAGTTCATGAGGGTTTGGCGGTGGTAGAAATGGGTGATGTGATAGTGGCAGCAAGGAGTGAGGATGATAAAAAAATGGATAGGGCAAGTGTTCTCCTAAAATTTTCTAAGGCACTTAAGGGTTTGATTCGTCAAAATGACTCATCTTTTATAATCTACCCTTGGACATGTTTAGGGTTTTAACAACACAAAATGGATAGTCAAGATTAAAAAATGAGTAAGGATGGAGATTAAGCTTGGAAAAGTGACATGGATTATTATGGATGAATGGCTGAGATTAAAACATGGCAGATGGCTAGGATTTATTTATATAAATACAGATATATTTATTAAATATATAAATATAATATATAAAATATCAATAGTTATATATGTTAAGTAAATACATATACATATACATACATATATATATATATATATATATAAAATGGACAACTATTAGTGGAGGACATGGATGGATGACAAGTGGTTAGATTTTGGTGTTTACAGGTACAATGTGGAATTCCCAGTACTTTAGTTGGAAATAGAGTAACAAACTTTTTGCCTACAAAACTGATTATATTTGACCATATTCTTCCAAAATTTATGGCCTAACCTCTAAAGCATTTGTCATTATAGGCCTTCCATAACTACCACATCAAGCAAAAAATCATAGACCTGCATAGTTCTTTGATTGGTAAGCAGTTAGTCATTTTATTTATCATCTCTACAACATCCATAAAGCCCTTTAACTAGTGAGTAGGGAATTTAAAGAGATTTAACAACTTGGTCCAAATATCTATTGACAATGGATAATTAAAGAGCATATGACTTGGATTTTCTTATTATATTTCATAAATATGACATCTATCTAGACCGATCACTCCCCTCTTTCTCAAATTCTCAACTATTAGAGTCACACCATTCACTACCAACCATTCAAACATTTGGATTTTTGGAATCACCCTAGATTTCAAAACATGCTCCATTGTCACTTCTAGGGAATTCTCTTCATTGTCCTAGGTAGTTAATAATCTATACATAAATTTTACTGATAGATTCTTTGATATTTCATTCTCCTTCCATGTTGGTAGATCTTCCCCATCTTGGATAAAAAATTTCCTGCTACCCAAGTGCTCTTTTAGATAGTTAAAATCGTCTTTCAAGTGTTCTAGATAGAGGTCTACCAAATTTATTCTAAAAATATAATCTCTCAAATCTGTTGTGTGGGTCATTTTCACAAAGAAATCCTTGACTTTGTAAATATTTTATTGTAAGAAATGAATCTTGATGTTGTTTAGATCTACAAATTTTTCTAGTGTTTTGGACGCAGGTAAGGACCGAGTGAAAATAGTTAAGTCACCTTCTTTCACCATCAAAGTTATTTTCTTCTTCAACCCTATTAATATGTTTGATAAAATTTTGGTATCTCTCTATTTTTAATTAAGATTTAGTAGAACATATTTTGGTCCATCTCTGTGATAGTATTTATTTAGGAAAAGGTTGGCCCAACAATCCTCAAAATTGAGCAATACTCTCCAAGAAATTTTTGTGGCTAAATATTGTCCAACTTTGTTGAGTTATCTTATGCCTAGACCTCCAAACTCTTTGGGTTTGCAAATATTATTCCAATTCACAAGGTGATATTTCTTCCTACTAGTTTTGCCTCTATACCAAAAAAAATTCTAAATTATTTTTCTATTTCACTTATTATAGACTTAGGAAATAAAAGCAAGGACATCCAATAAATAGGAATTATAGAAAAGGTTGTCAAAATCATTGTTCTTTTACCTACCAAGTTGAAAATTTTATTTTTCCAACTGCCTATTGTTCTTTTTATTTTTTTTACCAGATAAAACTAGTCCGCAACTTTATGGTTTCCAGTTTTGATAGGAATGCCTAGATACTTGATTGTTGAATTGTCTTCTCCTACTTGGAACTAAAGAATTCTACATATTTTTCTCTTTGTATGGAAGAATGTATTAGGAAAAAATATGAGACTTTTTTCCTTATTTATCACACTCAAAAAAGCTAAAGTGAAGTTTGTTAAAATATTTTGGATGAATTTGACTGTTTAAATGCTAGTTAAACCCATTAACAGTGTGTCATTAGCTAAGAGGAGATGAGAGGTTGTTTTTGAATTGGTAGAAACATTGAAGCCCTAAAAATTATGCTTTTCCTAACTTACTTGGAAGGATAGGATCAGCCCTTTTGAGACTAAAGTGAAAAAAAGGGTGATAGAGGGCATCCTTAATGAATTACCCTTGATGTCTCAAAGAAGGAGGATGGGCCCCCATTTATTAGAACTACAAAATTTGGATTACATATGCATCCCTACACCCAGTTCATCCACAAATCATTAAATCCCATTTTCTTTAGCACCTTGCTTATGAATTGCCTATCCAACCTATCATAGACATTTGAGAGGTCCATCTTGGTTTCCATAGCTTTATTTTTAATTATCACTTTAGAATGTAAATTTTCTTGAGAAACTATAAAATTTGTCTTGTATGTGTCTACCCAAAATGAATCCACTTTGTTCCACTGAGATCAAATCATTTATTAAGGGCTTTAATCTGTTAACCATTAACTTGGTTATTATCTTATAATAATTATTACAAAGATAAATAGGAAAAATCTATTAAAGGCTACTGCATATCTTTTTTTAGGAATGAGTGCAATCAAATAGGTATTGATAGCCCCTAAAAATGCACCATTCTATTTGGATTCTTCAATAATTTTGACCAAATCTTCCTTTATGATTTTCCAACAGGCCTTATAAAAATTAACCTAAAAACCATTAGGTCCTAGAGCCTTATCCAAGCTCATATTCTTGATAATCTCATAGACCTCTTCCTCTAGAATGGGTTTCTCTAGTTCCTCATTCATTTGCGGTGTGACCAGATTTGAAATATAGCCAAGGATTATTTATTGAGCTTCTTCATTGTTTTCTATACCCTCATTTAAGGACTCAAAATAATTGACTACTTCCTTCTTAATTAATTCTTGATATTTGACCTCCTCTCCCTTTGAGTTCTTGATCATGGAAATCTGATTGACTCCCCTTCTTTGGCTAGATGCCTTGTGGAAGAAGGATGTGTTTGAATCTCCTTTTTGAAGTCAAATTCTTTGAGATTTTAGCCTCCAAACCTGATCTTCTCTCTCCTCTTCCTCATCAATGATTTATTTTCATTTTTTCTCTTCTTGGAATAAATCATCTTCCCAACCTTCCTCCAAGGCTTTCTGCTCGATTTGAAGTAATTTTTCTCTTGTCGTTCTCACTTGTTCTTGTTGCTGAAATCTGATATTTTGGGTCCATATATTTATACCTCTTTTTACATTCAACAACCTCTTATGGAATTGATACATTTGAGACCCATGATTAGGGGTACCATTGTCCCACCAGAATTTGACCCATGGGAGAAACTCTTCATGCTCTATCCACACGGGTAGAAATTTGAAAGGAGTAATTTTTACTTTAAAAATGAATTGAAGTTCAACAACCATTGACCAATGATCAGAGCTAGTGCCTGACATTACCCTTGTTTCCACAATAATGGAGTTTATGATTAATATTTAGGATAATAGAAATAGGTCCAAAATTTTAGCAATCATCACTTTCCCTTTCCTTTTGTTACTCTAGGTAAACCAACCTTCTTTGGGTGGAATGTCAATGAGTTCAAACTATTGAATTCCTCCAATAATTTTGGATCAAACTTGATCATTGTTGTTGAACCATCCTCCTTTATTTTCATTCCTATCTAGAACCGAGTTGAAGTCTCTACCCAGAATGACATGCTAATTTTGTAGAGATTCCACTAGATTCCACACTTGATGCCATAGTTCAAGCTTGGCAACAATATTGTTTGGTCCATAGAGGTTAATTAAATTAAAAGTTATCTTTAGGGATGTTTCAAGGAATTTTAAGTAGATCCAATTGCTTCCTAATATTTTTTCCATAATTTCAAAGGTATTGCTTTTCCACATAATGGCTAAACCACCTGACTGACCACTTGTGTTGATTGCCACTATTTTATTACCTTTCCAAATCTGATCTTTCACTTGTATAAAATCTTCTTCATTCATATTTATCTCTTGGATTATGATAATATCCAATTTTTCTTGGTTTATTTTTTGTCTCAAAGATATTATTTTTTTAGGGGAGCTAAGACCCCTAATGTTCCAAGAAATAAACTTCATTTAGCTAATTTTTTCCCTACTCTCATCCTGAGTCCTTTGTCCTCAAGCGTGAGTTGGGTCCCATGAACAATTGATTCATGAGTTTGCTTCTCCCGCATTGTTTTACTATTGGGTCTACCTACTATTTTAGGTGTGCCTCATGTATCTATTTCACATTGGGTTTTTTGGGAAGCCATTTCAAAGTCATGAACAATTTGAATTTAAAGTGACTAGTTTGGATCGTTCACATTATTCATTTCAAAATTATTCTCAAAAGAGATAAAGTTAGGGCAAGATGTATTTAAAATTGGAGCAAGAGATGTTCATCCAGATTCTATAATATAGGCCCACTACAAACTGAAATCACTTTGGGATCCCTCTTTTTTCATTGCTTTTCAATTTTCAATTTTTCATTTAGATCCTCTTTCATTCCTCCATTTTGTTGATTCCCTTTGTTGAGACTATCTTCAATTGTGTTCACTTTAGATCCCCCAAACTGCTGTAGTGCCTTGAATTTGTTGGAGGTTTCCTTTGGAAAATTTTGTTGTGAGGTGAACAACCCTGATTTGTTCTATCTCTATCCTCTTTTATTGTAGACCTATTGGTAACCATCCTTATTAATATATTTTCCTTGATGTTCTTCTAGAGGGATATTAGGACAATAATTAGTGAAATGGTTGTACTCATGACACTTGATACACTTAAAAGGAAGATATTCATAATATAATTTTTATTCACTCTAGAATGAGTCCATATTAATCATTACTACTTCTGGTAATCCAAGTTCAGTGTTTACCTAGACACAAATGTGGGTCACTACCGAATTTGCACCATTTTTTTAATAAGTAGAAGAAAGGGTTTTGAAAGGGACCCTAAACATTTTATATATTTACAAATAGGAAATTAAATAAAAAACTTGACCAATGTAAAATAAACCAAGGTCACTAAATACCCATAAAGGAAAGAAACAAGAAATAAAAAAAAAGATTAACCCAACCAAATAACCAATCAAAAATGAATAGAGAGATCAAAGAAGAAATACCAAAACTTAATCCTGAGATACATCTTCCTCCTCTGAGAAATCCACCTCCAATACTGGTGTATTATGATCTTGCTCATGCTTCAACATCCAAGATATCTCATTCACATAAAAAGCATATATTTTCATATATATTTAAAGGATTTTTTATAATGATCGTTAACTATTTTCAAATCCTTGCTTGGGGTCTTGGGGGGTACTAAGCCTTAAAAGAACTAATACATTTCTCAATAGAGGTTCCTAAATATCTCATATTTCTTTTTATTAATGGGGTAGAAGAAGAAGCCTTAGAATCCTTTGAGTCTTGGATTATATGCATGACTCATATTTCCTAATCACCTTGGATTTCAAGTAATTCAATCATCTAGCATGTTTCACCTTCGTCTTCAGAGTCTTCTAGATCTCTTCTTTCATCATTGGGTATAGCTTAGGAGTGCTTTCCTTCAATGAAGGGGAATATTCATTTTTCACAAGCGTAGGTTAAACATGAGTAGAAGAAGGGGTATTGATATCCTTTCTCTTTGAAATAGAAGAAGGAGTTTTGATATCTTTACTCTTTAAAATATTTGGGACCTCACTAGCCTCCAAAAAATTTGAGCTCAACTCTATATTTCTTAATTTTCAATGAATTTTTGAGCTCAACTCTAACATTCACCATTTCCATTGAACTCTTCTTCATCACAACATTATAAAAAATAAGTTTCATTAAGATTTGGTGGTTAGGAAATGAAGAGTTACCTTTCTACACATGCAAAGCCTATTAGAAATATTGAGTTATCATTGATGTCAAAGGTAAAAATACATTCAAGGATAAAATGTTGAGTTGTCATTAATAATAAAGGTAGAGATATCTTCAGAGGTGTCAAAGGAAAAAATATCTTCAAAGGATGAAACAGTAAAGTTATCATTAAGGCATATATATACTTTAATATTTAAATATTAGGGTGGAGGGTTATATTTAAATCAAAAGGATTTAAATATATAAAAGTTTGAAAAAGTAAAAAGGTTTATCTTATACTGTTCACCCCCATATCAGTATAAGCTTGTGTTATTAAATTGGTATCAAAGTGAGTTCCTTCATGAAAGCCTAAAAACTTGAAGGAAGATCTTATAGGAACACAAATGACACATTAGGAAGGGTTTTAATCAAATAGATCTCCATTATTTTATGGGAATAACCATACTTTATAGAGTGTGAGGATGAGGACTTATTTTATGGCACATGTATATTATATATGGTAATCCATTGAGAATGTATTCACACCACCCATAACTCCTCCTATAGATGCAAGTGGCAAGAAGCCATATGAAAATAATGCTAGGGTAATGAATGCAATATTAAGTGGACTATGTGAATAAAATTTTATCAAAGTCATGCAATGCACTTCAGCAAAAGAAATATGGGATAAGTTACAGAGAACATATGAGGGAGATGATAAGGTTAAAATGGTAAAACTTCAAACACATAGGAGGAAGTTTGAATAATTGAAGATGAAATATGAGGAAGATATTGCTACATATCTACTTCATATTTATGAGTTTGTCAACACCATTCATGAACTTGGGGAAAGTGTTGAAGACTCTAAGATTGTTAAAAAAATATTAAGGTCACTTCCCATGGGGTTTGATGCAAAGGTTTCAACAATTGAAGAAATGATGGATCTCAAAACTTTGAGCATGGATGAGCTACATGGGATTCTCATAACCTATGATATAAGGACAAAAAAAGATCAAACATACAAATGAGAAGCAACATTCAAATATTCAAATAAGGCAAAGAATAAAGAATAAGAATCAAGTGAAGGATCAAGCAGTGGAGAAGAAGCTAACTTTGTGCAAAGAAATAAAAAGGGTCCAAGAAAACACAAAGGTATGCAGTCTATGAAATGTTTTAATTGTGGTAAATTTGGTCATTATGCATCTAATTATCCACAAGCTAGAAGTAGTAGCAGTGAAGAAGAAAATAAATATGAGAAAAATAAAGAAAGAAGATTTTATCATGAAAATAAAAATAGACATGGTCAAAACAAACATGAGAAGAAAATCTTTCAAAGACACAAGAAAAGTTTTTATGTTGAAGAAGCAAGCAGTGATGAAAGTCTCTTCGATAGTGAAAAGGAGGAGATCGTATTTTTGGCTATGGAAGAGAATGAATATGCTCCTATTGTTGAATACTAATAAGAAGAGGAAGATTTAGAAGATGAAAAGGAAGCCATAGTTGATATAGAAGAGGAACTTATTGTTGCTCTTGAATATTTGAAAAGGGTTAGAAATAAGAACTCAAGATTGAAGGCTCAAGTACAAGATGATGAGAGAACAAATGCAAAGCTTCTACAAGGTCTCATCGACTTAAAAGTTAATGTTGAAGAGGCAAGGACAATTGAAGAAGGTATGGCTAAGCAGTTAAAGGCAAAAGAGCTAGAATGTAAAAGACTAGAACATGAAGTTGTCACTCTAAGGAAGGGAATTGAAAAATTTAATTATAAGATATATCAGTTTAGGAAAATATCAAAAAATTGGGATGATATTATCAAAGCATAGAGATCTCCATTTATGAAGACTAGAATTGGTTTTGAATAAGGTTAAGAGAAACAAAAGGGGGAGTCAAGCTCAAAATAAATAGAAGCATCAAAGAAATTAATTGAAGAAGAGCCCAATACCTATGCTAAAATGTTGAAAAGTGGAAGCATCAATGAGGAAGAAAACAATGCACCATCAAGGAACATGGACCATCACAAAAATAGCAAATAAAGAACCATGTGACCATATCCTCCAAGGCAAGATGAATATTTTTTTCATGGTTATTGTTTCTCATGTAATAATTTTGGTCATAAAGCTGTAAATTGTAGAAGAAATTTTAATTCATTTACACCTTTCATGGACTACAATATCATTTGTTACAATTGCAACAATTTTGGGTATATAGCAAAATGGTGTAGAACAATATTCCTTGAATCTTCGAAGTCAAGAAAAAAAGAATGGTCAAAATGTTCAAAAGGGTATGATCTCCAAAGTTTGGAGAAAGAAATTAAAACAAGAAGAGGAGCATAGTAATTTGGGAGTTTCACTCTCATCCCATAATTAAAGCCTCAATAAAAGGAGGTGGTAAGGGGGTTGTGTTTAGTCCCCATGGAGCCTTTGCCATTGATGTCAAAGGGGGAGAGTTTTTAGTAAGGGGGAGTAGCTAGTTAGGGGGAGTAGCTTGTGATCCTATTCAGTAAAGGTCATTTTCATAATAGGGTTGCCATGAATGACAAAGGGGAGATTGTTAGAAATATTGAGTTTTCATTGATGTCAAAGGTAGAAATATATTCAAGGATATAATGTTGAGTTGTCATTAATAATAAAGGTAGAGATATCTTTAGATGTGTCAAAGGTAGAAATATATTCAAAGGATGAAATGGTAAAATTGTCATAAAGGCATAGATATACTTTAATATTTAAATGAAATATTTAAATATTAAGGTGGAAGGTTATATTTAAATCAAGAGGATTTAAATATATAAAAGTTTGAAAAAGTGAAATTTTTTATCTTATACTGTTCACCCCCCATCTCAGTATAAGCTTGTGTTCTTTAAAGATATTATTTAAAGCAAAAATATTGATTATTTTCTTCCTTTAGAGATGGTTAACCAATGCAAGATAAAAAACTCTCATCACCTCCTGATTGCATTTAGGAGTGAATTAACCCATAATAACAAGAATAACTTTGTCCCATGAGGCTTTAAAGGACATCCTATGATACCCATTATGGATTTTTTTAGGGTGACCTCCTTTACATCTAAACATGCTTAATTCCTTAGCCAGGAAATGCTTTCCCCTATTAATAAATTCCACAGTAATAGTAATTCAAAAAATATCTCTACACCATTGCTCTCTGCACCTTTGATGAATTTCCTCAATTTATTGCTTATCTCCTCCAAGACTAAGTTCTTTATCAAAGACCTAGGTAAAAAGGGTAAATGGACCCAAACAAGTACTTCCTTGGGGTTCTCTTCTAATGGATTTAAGCTGATATGCCATAAGGCCAAGTACAAACCACTTCTACTCATCAAGTAAGGGCCCTACTCAAACACCTTTTATTTATCATTTGAGGAGCTAAAAATAGAAATGAAAAAACCCCTACCTTTCATGGAAATCTCAATGCTTCCCTACATCTTTGGCATTCAATTGATGTCAACCTAGGTCCTAAGTGTAGTATATCTAATCCACATTCCATAGAAATGACCAATCAATGCCTAGTTATTCAAAAGAACAATTTCCTCATTGACCTCTTGGATTCTCACTTCCACTGATGGATTGCCATCCAAATTTTCCTTAAAGACCTAGTTTTCCTTCCTCTTTTCTATTGATTTTCTTACCTAGGATCTTTGAACCACCCTCTATACTCTATACAAAGCCACACTTGATGAACCTCCTACATTTTGGGCTAGGAGGTGTGCCATGAACCCCCTAGAAGCACCTTTCATAAGTTGTAGAGACCAGGAAAACACCAAGTGATGCACATACTTGCCAGGGATTGTAATCACCCAGATAATAATGTTAGCATTATTAATAATTAAAATATCAAATACTAATATCAATAATTAATATTAGCATTAGAAAAGAGAAATTAGTAATAGTATTAATTAATTTAATACTATGAAATGAGTAAATAATTTAATTACTAATACCTTTGCTAAAATAGTATTAATAAATTAATATTAACCTTGTTGAATTAATACTTTATAAAAGGGTATATTTAATAAAAAATATTATTATAAGGAATAAAATTCATATTTTTACATATTGTGAGGTTGATATATGTACAAAATTTGTTGTTCATTGTATATTCATGATAAGTTTTGTTGTTCATATTTGAATATATCAATGACAATGAGTAATTTTGCATAATCAATTGTCATGTAAGGGCCTTAGTTAGTAGTAGATGAATAGGTGTAAGGAATTTTCAAAGCTACACAACTACCTCCTTTGCTCTATGTATTATATATGGGCCCCTTACATTTTGGTGAGACATGTTGTTGGATGATGTTGATTTACTATTGCAGTAGAGTTGATATATGATGTTAATACTTATTGTGTGGTTGATTACTGATTGGGAAGAACATGGAAGACAATTGTAGGTTTGTCAATTTTCTTGTTATGGAGGTAATATCTTTCTATTTTCTCCTCTTGATTGAGTGTATATGCTTATTATATACTTTTCTCTTCTATATTGCTTGCTTTGTCATTGGTCTCAATGTTATGGGTCTCATATTTAGAGTGTTCATTACTTATTGTATGCTTATGCCTTCTATTTTATTCCCTTTTTTTAAAGATATATTTTAGCACAAATAATTCAACAATGTTTTATGTACTTATGATTGAGAAAAGATAAAATACATTGAGTTTTAGTACCATGGATCTTTCCTCAAGGGGATATAATTATAATAATTAGCAAGGGTCTGCTTTTGCTCTACCATTGATGAATAAGGTGGTTTCCATTCTAGAAATGACTTTGTGAAATCATTTTTTTACAAGGCACTCTTGGCATTGAATAAGGCTTTCCTTATAATTCCTATTGCCAAACAAGGTAGACGTGAGTCTTTATATCTCAAGCTTAGGTTGTATGCAAAAAATGAGATACTTGCTCACCTTTCTAGTAGCAAGGTTAGGAAGTGATATATTTTTCCTTTTAAAATTAGAGGCTTTTTATAATCCAAAGATATTTTTTAACTTAGTCATAGCCTACAATGTATACCTTTAGCTTTATATTGTTTCAAATTATATCTCTTTAGATGTTGATATTTTGCTAAATAAAATTATATTATCGATGCACCATGATAGATGGCCTGATAAGTGAAACCCACTTCAACCACCTACTTCTATCTACTCCACCTCCACCTCACTATTCTCAAGACTCAACAATAAGAGCCAATGCAAACTTATCCATTTGCATTTGACTAAGTAGAGACATTATAAATAAGGCATATATAATGCTATATTATAAATTTAAAAGATGAGATGCATTCACATTTGTATTTTTTATATACTTGGAAGAAGAGTTATTGCTTTTTATTGGTAATAAAAATTTCCTTGGAATGAATGAAAAGTTGCTTCTCATCCCCATCATATCTCAAGCTAGTCTCCATTCCTATTCCTAATTGCTACTGCTAGTCCACCCTTACAATATTATTATTTTTTGTTATTATCATTGTCTACAATGTTGCTATTCACATATGCATGATGGGGTTGAGATAACATGCCCACAAAATCCAACACAATTAGGGTTCATGCTCACAATGTTGTTGGTGCTCACAATATTATTATTTATTTATTTTATTTTTATTTTTAGTTTATTTTTGGATAAATTTCCAAAATATTCATAGTTAGTTTTTTGATATATTTTAAGGTGTGAGATAAATAAGATGATTTTGTTTTGATAAATAAATAATTGATATTGTAATTATTGTACATGAGTTCATAAATCATATTCATTTTGTAAAAAGGAAACTAGATTAATTAATCAATGAATATAAATTAATCCAAGGGGATAGATGTGGCTTGTGTAGCAAAAGAATCATACTTGAGCGAGAGAAGTATGGGATTCTCTTGTTTATGACTAATAAGAATCAAAATAATATTTTTAAGTCTATCATGAAATTGAGATCTTGAATTATTGTTAAATGATTTTATTTGCATGATGCATATTAAGCTTGCATATGCATTCAAAGAGATGTCCTGATCTCTAAACTTATGATCACAAGCATGATGGAGAAAATACCTATCAAGTAAAAGATATTGAAAAAGAATATGAGACTTAGTTACTACTATGTATTAATGTATTGAAATGTAGCATTTGTATTAGGAGATGAGAAAAATTAAAAGGTGTCATGTGTAAAAGTTATGCTATATCATGATTATGATGAGGGAATGGATATCCTTGTAAACATTCTTGATGTATTGTCATGGATTTTATTAATATTGTTTGAAAAGTGAAATATGAATTATTGTTTTCCTTCTATGTAGAAAGATAGATTATTTGTATTTATTGAAAATTATTATGGATTAATAGAAGAAAGTAATTAATGAAATTTTGTTATGATTTCTAGATGTTATTTTATTTTATTTCATGTAAATAAAGGAAATACCTAATTTCTAGTGTTATGTAGGAATAAAATACCTAATTTATCTAGTCTTTATCAATATGTTATGTTGATGTCAGTATTGAATTTTGGTATATGATTTATTAAAGAACTTTATTTTTGAGATATAGGCATATATTGGATAGGACCCTTGGGTTAAAGGGGGGTTTATTATGGGTATGAATTGTTAAGTGCCATATTAGTTAACCCTAGATTTGAATTGCATCCAATCCTAGTTGATTTTGTGGATATAAAAATCAACTAGGTAATGTTTGTGAATGTGTTTGACCAACCCTAGTAGTGAGGCTCATGTGATCCTAGCGATGAGGCTTATGATGGTCATTCACACTAACCAAAGTAGTATAGCGGTGGTACCTTATAGGTAGACAAGTGTGAACATGATTATTATCAAGTGAGTGGTAATGGATTTAGTTTTATGGATAAATGGAACTAAATAATCACTAAGGCATGAGTGAACCCTAGGAATTATGGGAAGTTGGCCACTCCTATCCACTTGAGTATCGACTACAACGATAATGAAATCAAGATGGTTGTGCCTTAACACTATTGAATTTATTAGGTTTTCTTAGTGAGTTAATTAATCCTTGTAAAAAATTTTAGCTCTCCCTAGGGTCAAGAAAGAGGGTCATTATAGTTGGTATTAGAGCCTAGGTCGTAGGACTCAATGCTTCCTTGAAAATAACCAAGTTGGTCTTTCTCTTTTTGTACTAATGTTAAGAAGGCTAAAATTTTCTAGGGACCTTAAAATTGATATGAGATAAGTGGATACTACATGTCAACTTGACTAGTCAGACCAAGGAGTAAAAATCCTAGAAAGTATAACTCTTAATGGGAATAATTATCTTCCATAACCTAACCTAGATCCTTTTTATGTCTAGGATATGGAACCTATTTTGAGAGGGGTATATTTTAATAAATTGGGGCCTACTCTCCAGGAAGAAGCTACAACTCATCCCCAAAAGAAAAAATAAACTAGAATATCATGGGAATCCAACAAAAGGATACCAAATCTTACATCAATGATTAATTTGCTATAAGAAAATGTGGAGCAACAAAAATAAATACTAGAAACACTCCTTAATAGGGAATCTAATAATCAAAATTTAGAAGGTAGACAAGAAGAAAATCTTGTTATAGAAGTCCAAGGAGGTAAATCTTGGATTGAGGCAAAGCTTTCCCAGGACTTAAAGAATATAAAGGTACCTAAATTTACTATATGATGGTGATGCAACTTGAATGAATTAGAGACCTACTTTTCTATGAAGAACTACTCACCTAAAACACAAATTGTTTGGGCCACCCTTCATTTACAAGATGTTGCTTTGGAATGGTGGAATACATTTAAGGTGGGTAGAGGAATTCAAGTGGTGGATCTAAAATGGAAAAATTTGTAAAAGTATTCAAGAAAATATTCCTAACCGAACAATTCTATGTAGAAATATTTGAGGAATTTTCTATGCTCCAAAAAGGTACCTTAACTATGGAAGATTACTATAAAAAAATTATCAAACTATTGAAATATGTCCTTGAATATGAAACTAAGGAACATTTGAAAGTGCACAAGTTTATCTTGGGAGTAGATCCTAAAATATGAATGGTGATCAACTTACTTAAACCCAAAACACTACAAAATGCATATAATTTGGCTTGACATGAGGAGATGAATCATAACACTAAAAAAACCTTCATAAATTATGAAGAGTTGAAATAAAAGGAATGATATGAAATTGTAAATAGGAAAAGCCCTAGATTTTCCAGATGGTCTAATGAACAAAACAAGAAAAATAAAGGAAATCCAAAAGAGGGATAAAATTTCAAGAATAAGAACAATGGAAACAAGAATAATAACAAGAATTTTTTTTAAAGAAAGGATAACCAAAGTCCTCATCCTAAAAAACCAGAATGATTCAATAAAGAAGTATGAAACAAGGAAAAGAAATCAAGAGAAGTATCATGCACCTAATATAGGTTGTTTCATTTGCGGGGGTCCTCACTATGTGAACAAGTATACTCAATGGAAAAATCTGAGTGGTAGGGTAGAAGAGTAACCTCATTGAATTTATGCAACGATAGGAAAATAGAACTTGGATGAACAAGCAAATCCTATGCTTTTAGAAGGTAAATTATTATTATTATTATTTGTGTAAAACATCCCAAAAGGGATGCCACTTTTGAGTAAGACCCAAGGACGCAGGGGTATCTATTTTGTCAAAATTACCCAGAGCTCATACTTGGCCTACCACCTTTGACATACTCAAGGAGCAAACAAACACACAATAAGATTTAAAAATAATAATAATAATAATAATAAAATAAAATAAAAAACATGCTCCTTGAGTGTGTTGAAAAGATAAAGCACAACCAAACACACACACAATAAGATAAAAAAAACACAACACGAACCACATAGAAAAAACACAAGGACAACATAAAAAAAACACAAACAAGACAAAAAAAATAGAACGCTACAAAGACATAACCAACAAAAACATGAAAAAAAAACAAGCAAAATCTAAAAAATTAAAAAATAAAAAACAACCAACAACAAACAATAGACAACAAAAGAAAAAACATAGAAAACACTCAAACACAAAAACATGAATTAACACAAACATTCAGAAACATAAGAACAACAACAATAAAAACACAAGGACAATAAAAAAAACACAAAAAAACAATAACACTAGAACAACAAAAAATAACACAAAAAACACAAAAAACACAAAAACAAAACAAAACAAAAAAACACACACACACACACCTCAAAAAACTAAACAAAAAAACAAAAAAAAAAAAGAAAAAAATTGAACACAACAATGACCTTTCTAGACCAAAATACTTTTAAGGCAAGAATCAATAGAGGAAAAAACAGAAAGAATAGTTTGAGCTAGGGAACTAAAATACCTGACCAAACCAAAGAGAAGCAAAAATAAAGCAAGAAGAAACTAGGTACCTCTATAACTAGAGCCATCCAAAGAAATGATAGAAAGAAGAGCTTCCCTTATTTTTGAAGCCCACCATTTAGGAGGGTGGCCATAGCAAGTAATATCACCTTTGTCCAAAGTCAATTAGCTAAAGCATCATCACTCTTGTTTTGATCTCTGACCACATGATTGTAATCAACTTTCAAAAATACCATATGGATTAATTGAATCTTCTCAATAATTCCTTTTATTCTCCAATCAACCTTATGATTCTTAGAAGGAGTCTTATTTGGTCTAGGGGTATTCACCTTTGGAAACTCCACTGTCTGTGATATTCTACATCCAAAACTTTAGCATACAAAGTACATCCAATCAGTCATCTTCACTCTTCGGTAGAACTCAATGTTGCTCCAACACATCTCATTGATAACTTGGTCAAGATCATAATGTTCTTGCAAATCCATGGCTCTTGCAGATGACGTGAAAACCACATGCTTCACAAACTTATCTTTCACACACACTTTCAAAGCATTCAAAATCCCATTGATGCAAGGCATAATCACCTCATTCATAAAGGTTTGGGCTCTTCTAAATGGCATTGGAGGGGTAGTTGTTGTATTCTTATCCTAAAATTCTGTACACTTTTGAGAACCAGTTCATGGACATTCGCTTTCTTTTTCGAGTTCCCACTAATGCCATTTAAGAATGTTTCCAAATATTTGACATGCTTCTTTTGTATAACTCCCTTCACAATGCACTCCTTTGGCTTCTACTAGAGGCACATTAGATTTTTCTTTGAATGTCACCTTACACTCAATTATTCAGATTTGTAAAGTGTCTTTCCCATATAAAACCCGGTTTGACATTGAATCCAGACTCATAAACACATGTGGATATGCTATTTTGTCCCACATCTATCAGATTCTATCATGGTAGATGCTTTATAAACAACAACTCTCCCATACGTATTTGATTCAGCTAGATCCATCGTGTAGCTTCTTCAATTCGTGCATCTTGACTATATCGAAAACCATGTCTGATCATCGAGCCATTTTACTATCTCAAAAACTGCATCGGGTACCTTGAAAAACCTACAAAACAACAAACCAAACATATTTTATTGATATTTTTCAAAAATAAAAACATTTTCAATTAATTTAAATTAATTAATTACACATATTTTAACTTCATAATTTAAGGCATTTAAATAATTTAAACTTTTTAAATCAAAAAATTTAAAAATTAGATTTTAACATTTGAAATACTTGAAATCTCAATGTTAAAATTTAACACAAAAAAAAACTTTATCAAAACCTAAAATAGAATACACAAAAGCTTGATTTAAAAAAATTGACTAAAAACATAAAAAAATCAAAACCTCAAAATTTCAAAATTTTCAATGGATCCCCAATTATTTGGGGTAAGTTGTGCAATAGAAAAAACATAAACATCTTAACTAAAAAAACATTTGGAAAGACCGAAGTCATTGGCAATAGACCACTAGCTTGATAAAACAATCTGCTCTAACCATAATCAAAAGGTTTGCTGAAAATTGAAAGCTTTAATGCATCAAAAGCAATGATTCAAAGATACATGCTCTTTCCATGGTTAGGGCATCTAACATTGATTAGATCAATGAAAACCATCAATCCTTAATTTGATTTTAGGTCATCTATTTTTACTTTGTGTTGTGCTTTCATAGAACGTATCCCAAAAAGGGGTTTTTGTAGACACCTAAAACATGTCATATTGAGGATATTGCCTATATGGACACCTTTTAAGGCCATATAATCCACCTTGAGAAACCTTGGGACTTAACAATGATTTTTATCACTCTAATAGGGAGTATTTTCCCTTTACATTCTGGACTATCCCACCAAGGGATGGCCTCCAGAGCCTTTTCTACCCCAAGATGGTTAGCAGTCATGATCATCTCACCTCAAGATGGTTGCACCTGAAACAATTTCAAGTCCAACACCATAAAAAAAATGGTTTCATCAACCAATTGAGCCTAATAATATTTGCAATTAGTTGTAGGAAGCTTCTAGAATGGAAAATTACCTTTCTTGATCCTAACCATTTCTTATGTTCTCCTAAAAGCCTTGGAATCCCATTGGGAAGTCTATATAATGGCACCTAGCCATCATTAAAATATCTAGAAATTTTACATAATGAAGTGCTATCATATTGAATACTAGAGATATCTCACTCTCATAAGCAACGAAGTGTTGCTAGATTTTAATCATGGAGTTTCAAAGCATGACAATGAATCAATTCAAATATTGAAGATCAAATTTACATTACTTGAACCATCCAATGCTTTTGCTTTATGTCAAATCCCACCATTAAGTTGCTCTTCATGAGCATACCCTTGAACATCAATCCCACAGATCAAACCTGACATCATCTTGCATCAATTACAAGGAATTCATCCATAGTTTAGTGATCGTCTCTCCCTGAGATGACCTATAGGCACTACTGCCCTACTCAAGATGACCATAAGGCTAGACCATCCTACATAGGGATGGCCTCCCGCAAAGATATTTTTTCCCTATTTTCTTGCTTTTAGTAGATTTAAAAACATTTTAATTACTAGCTAGCATAGTTAGATTTCAATTTTATGCATCTATTTACTATATTTCAACTTTCTTTATCATTTATTTATCATGGATATGGGCCTTATCTTGAAAGGCTCTTCAAATGCTATTAATACCCTTTGAGTTTCTTTGTGTGCATATTATAGGTATTTGCAAGGGAATTACAACATAAAGATTCATCCATCACCATCCTACATTGTGGAGGTCATGAGAAACTCCTCTCCAAATCAGTTTGTGGGATTGAAGAAGATCCTGTGTATTACATCCAAAGGATTATTATTGTAAATCATTGTATCAAGAATGGTAGCACATCCCTAAGAGGGATTTAATTGTAATCTCATGAGAAAGAATGTATATCATTATTAATAAAAGGACACCATCATTCATATTATATATATCTTATTCTTTATCATTGTGATTTCATTGTTTTTGCTATCTTTCATGTTTATGTGCGTGGATGTATAGTGTTTTTCATATCTTCACTCTATATGAAGAGTCACATTCCATTATATATAGGTCTATGAGTGTGTGTGTGTGTGTGTGTGATAGACATAATTATAGAATGAGAGTGTGGAGAAGTATGGTGTATTTGAGATCTTTATTCAATTGAGATACAATTTTCATGAGCATTTGTTAATGGCATTTCTATGAGTTATTTTTGAAGTTATTTATGAGTTTTATATGTTTAGTATTTTTCCATTATCATATATTTTATATTGCAACTTTATTTTAGATATTGTGGTTATTTTATCTTAAGTATTTAGCTTCAAAAGCTAACAGTGGTATCAAAGCCACAATAAGGTTTTGTCTTGCACAAGTTTTAAAATTGCAAAGGATATTTCCACTATGTTGAAGGAAAACTAGTGAAGGTTGAAGATTTACCTATTCCAAGAGCAAATTTGAAATAGAAGGAAATTTATAGGTCTTGAAGATAGACCTTGACATTGATGAGATTAAGAGACCCTAGAAGGAGGTCCTATTGAAAAGTTTTATAGAGAGAAGAATATTCTAGATTAATATTTGGCTAGAGTCTTTCCATAGGGTTGAAGGAAAACTCATGAAGACTAGGACTCAACATAGATTTCTTTCCACTAGTTTTGAGAATAACTAGTGAAGTTTATTGATTTTAGAATTCTAGAAATTTGAATGTATTTGGTTACTATTGTCTAAGTTTTTGTTGTAGAAAATTAGTTCTTAGAAGTTGAGAAGCTTCCTACAATATATAGAGAATAATTTCACCTTTGGTTGCTTGAAAGTCTATGTGCTTTCCTCGTGCAAGGATTAGTTTTGAGTTGCAACAAAAGAGTAGACATTGTAGATTAAGGAGGTCCAAAAAGAGGCCTCATTGAAGATTGAAGACTGTAGATTGAAGTTTGAAGAGACCCAAGAAATAGGTCACATTGAAGAACTTCTAGATTTGGAAGATAGAAGATTGAATATTGAAGAGAGAGGACTACAAAAAGGTCCTATTGAAGAGTTGAGAAGCAACAAAATTTGGAGATCCAAGAAAGAGATCTCATTATAGAATTTCCATAGTTGGAATATTGAAGAGACCAAGGAAAGGTCTCATTGAAGTTTTGAGAAAAATAATTGAGAAGCTACTGAATTAGAAGACCCAAGAGAAGAGGTCTCAAGAGAATTTGGAGAAGAAGAAGAAGGCTAGAGAAAGCCTCATTGCAAAGTTGAAGAAGTGGCCATTAGAAGATATTTGAAGAAAGTTCATGATAGAAGATTGCAAGAAGGAGAAGCTCCTAAAAAGAAGAATTTGGGATAATTATCACCATCCAAAAACAAGCCCAAAAGGAAGAAGGATTTGGCAAGAAGTTTGCCAAATTTTGAGAATATTTTTGAAGACCTCAAGACATTCAGATTCTTGAGGAAGAGGATAGTGAAAGAGATCATATTTGAAGTCAGAATTTGACAAGAATATTGAAGGAGAAAGAAGAATTGAAGAGGCCACATTTTTGAGAAGTTTGAGGACAACCACAAAGATTTTGAAGGTTGATTTGCAGAGAAGAAGATTGCTGATTTTTGAGGTAGAAGTTGAAAGGTCACAGGACAGCGAATTGAAGAAAGTATAGAGCTAATTTGGATTGGAGCATTTGAGAAGATTAAGGAGAAAGAGTGAGCTGCAGTTTTGAAGGAGTTTAGGGATATATTTGGAAGAGCTTTGGACAACAAAGCAAAGGAAGTTTTGGCATCATTTTTGTATAAGAGAAGAGCTGCATTTTTCAAGGCATTTGGATAGCGAGAAAGCTGATTTTTGGGCAACAATTAGAGCTGCAAAATTGATGATTCTAGAGAAGCAAATAAAAATGGAGTGGAGCTACAAAATTCATAAATTTGAGACAAAAAATCATCAAGAAGACTAGCCACAAAGGAGGCCATAAGAGGTGTGTAATATTGGTGCTATAAAAGTGTTCTTATACAAGTATTAAAAGTAGTTATTCCAAGTTTTTGAAAGCACCATATTAGAGTTGTTAAAAGTTAGCAAAAATAAGTTATGAGTTAAGTGTCTCCAAGCCAAGGAAGGAGACATCATTATCATCCTAGAATCTACAAAACATAACAACAAGGATTGGAGTTAAAAAGTTCTTGAAAGGGAGTGATAAGGAAAAGTAATATATGTTGTTTTTTATAATCAAAATAAGTGTAGACTTGTTATAAGCTCTATTGAATAAAATAAAGGCCAAATAGTGCTCAAATTTAAGGTATATTTAAGGTGTCTAAAGACACCAAGAGGAGCACAAAAATTTTCAAAAATATTGGTGAAGAAAAGTCACCAAAAAGAGTGGTAGATCCACCAAGAAAATGTGGAGGCAACACCATATTGAAAGAAGAGCCACCATATTGCAAAAGAAGCCACTAAGAGTGAAGCTCAAAAGCTAATGAATGTAGGGAGCCAAGGTGATATTGAAGCACAAGGGGGAAAGCATCCAAGTAGTGCTTAGGAGAAGAGCCACCAGGAAGAAGAGAGGAGCCACCATCTATAGGAGAAGAGCCACCCATAGAGCACTATTTTAGAGAGCCACCATTGAAAGGTGGAGCCACCAAGCCTAGGAGGAGGAGTAGAGAAGCACCAAAGTGGAGAAGAGCCACCATTGGAGAAGAGGAATCATTATTTGCAAACTCTAAAATGTAAGCAACAAAAGAGTCAATATTTGGATATCGAAAAGGTATAAGGAGAAACCAAACATCTAGGTTTTTGCAACTTCCAAGAAGAGAAGTGAAGTGTTGGTATCCATAATATTATTTGTAGAGAAGACAACATTGCATCACTTCATTGGTAAGGTAAAGAACATTACATAGGTAGCCAAGTGTTGGAAGAATAAGAAGAAGAACATAGTCAAGGAGAATAGAACGTTATCTAAAGCATGAAGCATTGAAAATATCATTTGCAAGGTTGGTTGAACGTTATAAAATTATTCATGCCACTTGTCACGAGGAAGGAGGAGCACCATAAGCCATTGGAGGTAGGAGAATCATTTCAAAATACGTTAGTAAGAGCAAGGAGGGATATTTGGCACCATTTAGCATTTGGTATTCAATAAGCCAATCATTACTAAAGGAAGTTATAACATCTAGAAGCACCCATTAATGCATGGGCCAAAAATAAGCCTACATAGCCATAATTACTACAACAAGGAGGATGTATGTTTAATTTTCAAGCACCTTGGAAAAGCTTGGAGTACAATTGACTAGTCAAGGAGGAGAGAGAGCGCCTATTTTCAAAGCAAGTTAGAATACAACAACAGAGGAGCACCTCAAGTTTAGAGGTAATTCATTTCATTTGAAATTAATTATATGCACAAGATAGGAGTTATAAGGTTGGAAGAAATTATTATTGTCTAAGGTTAAGTTGAAATTATTTTATTGGAGAGATAAGACCTTGAAGTAATATTTAAAACCTTAGAAACTTGATTATTGCAATTTGAAAGTTTTATGAAGATTTGAATATTGATTTAAAATTGAAGTAATTATTTTGAAGTTTTGTAATTTGATTATTTGAGTTTACAAAACAATTTGAAATATTTGCAATTTGATAAGTTTGGAGAAATAAGGTATCCTACATCAAATTAGGAATACAAAACTTGCAAATATTCTTTTATAGAATTTCTAAATTTCTAAATTTGGAGTTATAAGGAATTCAACATCAACATAGATTTATGAAATTTAGAATTGGGGAATTATATTCTTGAAATTTGGGAGATAAAAGGAATTTAACATAGAACTTTTGACAAAGGAAAATTGCATTGATAATTTAGTCTCTAATTCAAAATTAAAAGAGACATAAGTTTGAAGACTTGAAAGATTGAAATTGCATTCAAATTATTGATTGATAAGAGGAAAATAAAAGTAGTTATTTTGAAGAATTATATTGAAACTAGGGAGATAAAAGGTTGTCAACATAAAGTCAAAAATTGAAAATTGTCCTTAGTCTATCATTCAAAACTAAGGAGAAATAAAGAATAGAGAATTTGAGATTGCATCAAATAATTGTTTGATAAACTAAACTAGGGAGATATAAGGTAGTCTACTCATGACAACAAATAAATTCTTTCTTTTAGAATCTCAACTACTCAAAGGTCCTAATTACACCTCATGGAAAAACAAAGTGAGATCAATATTGATAGTAGAAAAGCTTTGGGATATTGTTAAAGGAGAAAAACCTAAACCTATTGAAGATGCTAGGGAAATTCAAAAATATGAGGAAGATGAAGCAAAAGCACTCATGATAATAACATTTGCAATTATATATGATATACAACCATACATTAGTTCAACAATAACTTCTACAGAAGCATGGAATACTTTAGCCAAGATATTTGAAGGAAAGAATAAAGCCACTATCTTGAATCTTCAAACCCAATTGCATTCTCTAAAAGTCAATAGTGGTGAAAGTATAGAATTATTTCTAAGAAAAGTGGTAGATATAAAAGGAAAATTATTAACCCTAGGAGAGAAGGTAGAAGACAAGTTTCTTGTTCAAGTTATTTTGAGAGCACTTCCAGAAAGCTACAAGCATCTAGTCACATCTTTACAAATTCTAAGTAAAGATACATCGTTTGATGAGTTAGTCAATATACTACAAGAATATGAAGTGGAGAATTCAATCAAATATGAAATGACTAACAATGCCTTAGTCTCAAAAGATAATCCACAAGGAAATGTTGCTTCATTTTCAAGGAATAAAACAAAATGGAATGATAGATATTGTCAAGTTTGCAAAAAAGAGGACATAGTACAAATTATTGTAGATTCAATCCAAGAAATCAATATCAAGGGAATCAAAAAAATTTAGGAAGCCAATAAAATAGGTTATTTCAACCAAGATAATATCAGAATCAATATAGACCACATCAACAACAATTTTAGCATCAGTACAATCAACCTCAACTACAATATAGAGAAGGAAATCAAAAGGGACACTTAGTTCAAGAGATACAGGAAATTCAAGAACTAGAAGAAACTACAGAAGAACATGAAGCTAAAGAACTTTAAGAAAATATAGTATTTTATGAAGATACTAATCATTTACTTGATCAGGATACAAACAAGGAGCAGAATGAAGAAAGCAAAAAAGAAGAGCACAAGTTCTAAAAAAGGATGAAGATCATATTGAAGACTAAAGTCTTCAATAACCAAATAATGTAATACATGGGGGTGTTGGAATATATTACATTATTTGGTACATGCTAATGTACCACCTTGGGTACATATTTAGATTAGGAGAGAGAGTCCTATATTAGAGTGTGAGTATTTACTTTATGCAATGTAATAAATGCACAAGTATTATTAAAGTGTGCAAAGTATTTTGGTAATGTAAATGTGCATAATAGTCCATGTGCACATGAGTCCATAGAGTAGGAATATGAAGAGTCTCTAGAAGAGTGAAGGCCAAGAGTGCTCCATATGAAGAGTCACATTCCATTATATATGTGTCTATGAGTGTGTGTGTGATAGATACAATTGTAGAATGAGAGTGTGGAGAAGTATGGTGTATTTGAGATCTTTATTCAATTGAGATACAATTTTTATGAGCATTTGTTAATGGTATTTCTATGAGTTATTTTTGAAGTTATTTATGAGTTTTATATGTTTAGTATTTTTCCATTATCATATATTTCATATTGCAACTTTATTTTAGATCTTGTGGTTATTTTATCTTAAGTATTTAGCTTCAAATGCTAATAGATATGCATGGATTATTGAGTATTGATTGATAATATACATGCTCTAGAAATTATTACGTACTAATTAGTTGATAAAATTAATACTTTCAAATTATTAGTTGGATTTAATACTTTAGCCAAGTAAAAGTATTAATTAAATTATTGTCATTCAAGTTAATGAAAATCAATTATTTCCATGAAGCTAATATGGGATTCAAATTGATTAAGTGAATGATGTTTTAAAATGGCTAAATAAGGAAAGGATATTATGACCACCCTTTTGTGTTCTTCGATTTAAAAAATTAATAAAGATAATTCAATTTTCTTGAAATGTTTTTCTTTTGTGGATAGGGTGGTGAACGTATGAGGAAACACCTTCTTGGGAATCTCTCATATGTTCACCTCCAAAGCAATCTATGTCCATATTATTGCTATAAAAATTTGGGGTGGGTAATATATGGGGGGTTGAAGAGGAAAATAGGAGAAGGGCTAGAAGGTTGGCGGAAGAAAGAAAACGATTTTAGCAATGACATCCTGAGATATTGAAGAAGCTTACATGAACTAGATGCTTCTTATTATTTATGCTTTAATGCTTTAGATGTTGGTTTTTGGTTCAATATTTTTCTTTTGTAGCTATCAATTTTTCTTCCAATTCATCCTTAGCCTGTATATTGCTTGGATGTTTGAATGTTACCCTGTTGTCTTTATCGCTTGCTTTATTTTATTGTGAAACTCTTCAATTTTTAGGTTGACTTTTGTGGCATGTGTTCTTGCTAAGCTTGGTTTACTATTAGATAATTTGATCTATTTCTAAGCCTCATCCTTATAATATCCTTTTTTAATTGATAAAAGGAGTTTTTGAAAGAGACCCCAAACCTTTTACAATCCAAGACAAAAAGGGAGAATCCAAAGCCGAAAACCCTCAATAGATAGAAAATACAATGAAAATAAAGGGAAAAGGAGCTGGAGCCCAAAAAAAACCCTAAAAGAGACAATAGCAGTAGCAAAAATGGACACGTCATCAAAAATAAACCCACACTAGGATTATCCCTAAGTAGTAGGATGATCCTGTTCCTCGTCGTCATCATTATGGGTCACCTCCAAAGCCTGGACCACCACCTTAGGATTCATAATTTTGCTGATAATTTTTTGCTTAAGTGAGCAAGGAAGAAGCTAGGCTAATGAGATCATCTAGATTGGATATAAGGTCTGAGTCGTCAGCCAAGAGAAAATGAGATGAGGTTGCAATAGGAGAGAGAATGTTGTTGGGGATGACCTTGCAAATCTTTTTCTTATAGCTTGAATGAGTAATAGTGACAAGGATATCCTTATCCAATATGATGATGCCTTTGTGTTTTTCACCTGTCAAATTATTTTTGGATGAGAAACAACACAAAGATAGGGTGGTTTTAGACCAATAAACTAACTTCTTCCTACCCACCCTCCCCGAGGTAGTAGATTCCAACTCAGCTTTGTAGTCACTCAACTCTTTCTCCTAGGAAGATCTCAGGATAGGTGCCAAAGTAATGGAATTATTGTTATCTCTCTTTATAATGGATAGGGTTGGTTTTTGGGCTTGACACTAGAACATATGCTTGAAGATCATTAGGTGAATCCCCTAGTTCTTTGGATGGGAATATTTCCCTTATCTTACATTGGAAATAGATAACTCGATCAAGTAGTATAGATACTCTGGATCATTAATGAATTTGATGTCCTTTAGATGGTTAAGTAACACAAGATGGAAGTTGCACATAGGTGAATTAGGATCATCAATAGTAAAATATTGTATCATAGGGATAAGAACTCTATTTCATGAGGTGGGAAGATATTTCCTGACCTTGCCACTATTTTCTTTGGCAAACTATTTGCCCTTATCCTTGAAATGCCCTAACACCATGGCAATAGAGTGCTTTTCCTGACATATAAAGTCTCCATCATTCACCAATTCAATTACCTCCATGATTATATTTATAGTAACTCAAAATGACATCTCTTTGAAAGTCACATTGCTACTATCCCAAGTGTGGAGATGCTCCATGGACAAGTCAAAATCACTACCACCAAAATTCCTCAGGAAAGGAAGGAAACCATGCGAGCCCATAATTTCTTCAATAGTAGCATCAAGATCTAGGTTTTCTTTTAGGCCTTATATAAAATTAACACAATTAGATATCTTACAAATGAAACAAGATTACAATATATAGGCATAAGCCTATATGAAATGCATGACACTTGTCAAGTGAAACTGACAAGTGTTAAGGAAGGCATAGTGCACATTATATTAATTGTCAAAATAGAGGCATAGTGCACTTTAATTCTAACATTCCCCCTTAAATTGCACTATCCTAACTAAAGAAAAACACAAGTCAACATTAGGTAACATTCCCCCTTAATATTGACTTCTCTAAAAGCAACCTATCATCCTATTTTATTGCTGATTTGGTCTAGGCTCGTGCTCCTTGTGCTTGGCTCTCCAACTATGAATAATGCTAGATTCACTGTGTATACATCTCGATCTGTTGCCTCAGGGTCAGCCACTTCCATGGGTCTGTTGCCACTGGGTCAGCCATCTAAGTGCCTCAGGGTCATCATGGGTGCCTCAGGGTCAGCCACTTCTGGGTCTGTTGCCTCTGTAGGTCATCCTCAGAGGATGTTGCCTCTCGTAGGTCACTGACTAGATCCACCATGAATATCAAATCCCTCCTTATGGTGAACTCAATCTAGAAGGTGTCGGTCTCTACCGAAAATGCACCTTAATACAAAGGAAAAATGAGCCATATAAGAGTGTTGGTATATGCCAAAAATGCACTCAATACAATAAAATGAGCCATAGATCCAAATATGGAGGAGAAGAGGAAAGAATAATAGAAGAGAATCTTCTGAAGTGTCTTCATCTATAGTCTTTAGAAGTAGATCTGAAAAAACCTCGGATAGAGTCTAGGGTGTCTATGTCTATAGTCCCTAGAATAAGTGTCCTTATGGTAGTCACCTCATCTTACCAAAATGCATGGGTAACCAGCCTCTACATCCGCCAAGTAGAAAGAGGAGAATACTAGATACTAGGTTCACTTACAAGTGCCTTGGGAGTGTCGGGTTCAACCGAGAGTGCACTCCAAGGTAGAAAATTTTGAGGCTTAAAAAACTCAAATGAAATAGCCTCAGAATTACAAATGGACACCACCAATGTGTCCATAGTAGAAAAACATTTCCAACGACTATAAATACCCCTATATTCCACCATTAAAGGAGCCTTCATCATGTGGAAAAACCATCATGCCTATCTAAGGCTGCAAAATAAACCTCAGGAATATCATATTCTTGGCATCGCACTCTAGCGAAAAAAAAATAGCATCAATTTCCCTCGCAGGGGAATTACAGGGACTATGTAGGTCATCATCTTTACAATAATCAGTCATGTGGGCCTTCCACTCCCTTGAAGTCTCCTAAAAAATTCACAATCAATTGTAAAAAAATTCATTGTCCCCCGTGTTTTGAAAATCATAAATGCTTTATGGAGCCTTTGCAAAATCAATGGCCCATTTAATATAATGCCCCCACTCTGATTTTAAAAAATATTTAGTTTTAAATAAATATCAACTTCCACCTGTGCATGCCAATGAGCATCGTAAAATCATGAACACTGCCAATTGTGTACATGGGCACCAATTTTTTATAAAAGGATGGGGGCTGGTAGAAATCTACAGTCTCACATAACGTAACAACTGCCAGAACTCGTCGCCCGTGTGCACCATGGCGTCCACTAGCTTTGCGGCCTTCACGACTGCCATATTCAAACTCTATGGAGGCTACTAGACTACATCTCCACCACTTCATTCCATTTAAGCCGATCAAAAAATCACACAAGGCAGTCAAATGTTCAGCAACCTCAGGTTCTTCTCTGTGTTACATCTTCAACTATCCTTTGGAAATCTCGGCCATTGCGCTCATCACGACAATATGAATAGGTAGAAAATTTCACAATCTCAACGAGAAATTACTGGCAGATAGCTCACAGTTTCAACAATTTGTAGAATGACTGCACCCTCTCAATTTAATGGTTGTCGCATCGCTCGCAGAATCGCTGCCAACTAAAAGTATTGTAGCGTTGCATAGAGGAAGATACTTGGGCTCACCCTCCCCTTCAATAAGAGTGAAATCTAGATAGCCGAGTTCACACCCAAAAATATGGGGATAGTCCTCAATGTGACACTGGAAGCTTTGACGAGTAGCGTGCTAACAGATTTGAGGACTGCAAAAACTCAATGGCGGACAAAAAACGGAGATTTCCAGATGTCCAATCCAAAAGTAGCAGGATGTTATTAAGCCTGCAAACAATGGCTATCTTCAGGCTGACATTTTAGGAATTGTCATGGGATATAATGGAATCCCATATTTAAAAAAATAGTATTCGATTCCCGTTCACGTGACCATCAGAATTGAATTCCCTTGACAAATGTCACAAACCTACATGCCAGACAGCTCAGGATGTGGATCGACCCACTCTGCAATGGTTGATCGACTATAGAATTATCTTTATAAGCACTAGCCCAACAATTCCTATTGAGACATTAAAAATCTACAGTGTAAGCGACTGGAATTCAAATTTTGTGAAGTTTAAGGACTTGCAGGCAACCATTAATGCTGTCCCTCTTAGCAACAAAAAATGAGTGGTGATTGAGATCATGCCAGGCATTTATAGGCAACCCGTCTATATTCCCAAAACAAAGGATTTCATCACAAGCTCATCATTTTGACCGAGAGACCAACAATGATGGAGATAGTCCATCGACTACTGATAGTAGGCATCCAGTAATTCAAAAAGCTTTCTATAACACGGGGACACCAAACAACTCAAATTTTAGTGTCAACCCTTCTTCTCTAATTGCTTCAGGGGTACGAGTACAGACTCAAGATTTGACACTGGCGGCTGCTTTAGGAGGAAAACAAAATGGCAAGTAGTAGCAGCAGCCACCGTCACATATTCAGCAGCAGGTAGCTACAGGATACACCATTCAACAACATCACGAAAATGACCAAGCTTTTCAAATGAGCTTGAGTCAATCTCAGGCGATTGCAGCACTTGGCCAGAACTCAAGTGTCTTTTTTTATTCTATTGTGCAAGGCCATGCCATGTTACAAGAATCTGTAAGACAATAGTTGGCAGTGGCAGTCCAGGCTTCACAAAATGCAATTCAACCTGGTTCACAACCACAATGGTCTAGGCAAATTTAGAGGACATAAACATCTAGTATCAATGATGGAAGACATATTGTTGATTCAATGGGCAATGCTGGTGGAAGGGTGCGTGATGAAGAACAAAAATCATCCATGAAGGGAGGACTTGGTCATCCATTGAATTTTTCAAGGATTGAGATTGAAAATTCCTCACATATGGGATCCCCAATAGAATCAGGCGTTGATAGCATGAGCAGAACACTGAATGCAATGCCTGCTAGTAATGGAAGCTGCAATTCTTGGCCCACTAGTAGTTCTTCCCAAGGCAGTCCCCAGCTATCCTCTACTCAATAGTTGAATCAAAATACAAAGCAGATTTCATCACGCTGCATGGATTTTTCCTCGAAGACACCATTTTGACTTGGGATAACACTGCTACCAGAATAAAACACCATCAGGATGAGAGCGCCATTGGAACCGGGATGTTTTTTTGCAAAATTGTTATTGTGCAGGGACACGATTTCATAGCCGAGGGGATCACATTTGAAAACTCTACAGCAGTAGCAACAAGGTGGAAGATGTCGGTAGCACTCGATCAAGATTGACACGACGCCCGCCTCGATAGCCTTAATTCTGCTGCTCCTCCTAGATTAAGCCTGCTGGCCTTCCAATTGACCACACAAACTCGCCCTGTCACCTTCGAATAAAGAAAAAATAAAAACAAAATCATGGATCCAAAGACAAAGCTTTCCCTCATGGACGACCCAAATCACAAAAGCAGAACAAATAGAATTTAGCAAAAACAAAGTCCGCCACTGTCGTCTTTTTTTTTTCTCTTCGTGTGCTGAAAGGCCTTGGCACCAAAGAAAAACACCATAAGAAGGAGGATTAGTCCCTTTATGTGTAGAATGCTCATAAGGAAACTCTTCTCAGAGACCACAATGCTCGGATCCAGACAAATTAGGAAAAACCAAAAAATGTTGCAACAAGACCAGATCTGAGAGCTCTGTCAAGATCCACCATTCTGCAAAGAAAAATATAAACTTTAAAATTCTTACCATCTGGTTTCTGATCCATCAAATGATGGAGAGCATACTCCCTTGATAAAAAAAACTTAAAAAAATAGGGAAAAAATTGAGAGGGGAGGGAGGATTTCCATGAGGAAAATCCCCCCTCAAGGGTTTCACAGGCAGGAGAGGGAACCTGCTCTGATACCAAATGTTAGGCCTTATATAAAATGAACACAATAAGATATCTTACAAATGAAACAAGGTTACAATATATAGGCATAAGCCTATATGAAATGCATGACACTTGTCAAGTGAAACTGACAAGTGTTAAGGCATAGTGCACATTACATTAATTCTAACATTTTCTAGTTCCAGTAAATCCATTATTTAAATCCCCTATAAATACTCCTTTCTCTCAGAGTATCTCTAGGCCACTTCATGGATGTACAGATGAAGGACAAACACAAACAATATTATATGGTTAGGGGATCTCTGGCTATGCATATTTATAATGTTGTAGGGATATGAAATGCCAAAGGTGATGCAAATTGCCATGATATAAAATTAGGACTCATCAATGATGGAGATCCATTGGTGGATCATCTTAACCTTGGATTGCATAGTCACACATGCCAACTTAGAGGTAAGAATAAAATAATCAATAATTGTCCTACACAAAGGAGGAAGGGACTTGTTTCTTGGGGTTTTGGGACTCCATGACTTGGTACTTGAGACTTCGGTATATAAATATAAATAATGGAAGTACCAAGAATTATGGCAATGCATGAAAAAGCTAAATGATCCACCAACACAAGGATTATAATTTTGGAAGGGATTCAAAGTCAAATTAGACAACCAAACAAAGAAGATCATTTGACTAAGAAGAGGGCACCTTATCTTTCAAGATCTAGCATGGCTTACACATGAGAAACTAGAACATCTAGAGGTTGAGGTGAAACAAACACCACCCAAAATACCACTTGGGATCTAACATGGCAACCGATGAATGGGAAGCTTCCAATATAATTCAAAGAAGCCACCTGGGATCTGACATGGAAACCCATGAAGGGGAAGCCTTCGATCTAATCCAAAGAAGTTACTTGGGATATGGCATAGCTATAAATTACCATGCTATCCTTCTAACCTCCTTGCTATAAAGGACCAATATATCCTTTAGCTAGTGTGCCCTATAATATTCAAATCTAGGTATGCTCATGTTGTTTGGTTATTTTGATTTGAGTAGCATGTTGTGTGGAGATTCTAAGGGTTTTATTGTGTGGCCACTTGTGTTGAGTCATCCCTAACACCTAATATTTTCTATGTGTATTTAATTTGAACCATCTCCTTGTACTCAAGTTTTATTTGATTGTTAGTGTAGGTTATGGCTCTATTATTATCAAGTTTAATTCTTTCAAAGTGTATCGTTCCAAATTTTTTGCACCCTTATCTTCAGGCTAAAGGATCCACACCCGGAAGGGGGATGCAGGAAGGATGGGATAATACCTCATACTAAGAGGCATTTCGAAGGTCCCGCCTCTCGGGGAGGTGTATTAAGGTGATTTTTTGATGGATGGTGGGTTCACCAGGAAACTTTTGAATGGCAGTTTCCACGCCTAGGTTGGGACTGTGTTTGATGTGTTCAATTTTATGTTTGATCATTCAACTCCCAGGTTTGGCCAAATGAATTTAAGTTGTTCTATATGAAATGTAGATTTAAATGAATACAAAAAATAGATTTGAACAGAAAAAAGAGAGAATAAGCTAGATTACAGAGCCATACCTGATCCGGATGTCTGATGGAGGTTTTGATTCTTGAAGCAGTCAAGATCGCCTCTGATTTGACAGGATCATCTACGATCAGACAGGATCATCTGAGATCTGATGAATTCGTCAGATGAATTCGTCAAAGACCTACAATCAGAGAAATAGATACAAAATATAGAAAATGCAGCTATGCCAACAGATGGCAATGATGTAGAATGACAGTAATAATATTAAAATGATAATAATAAACAAAAACACGAGTGCATTACAATGATTTAATGACAAATTATGATTTTATTATGCATTAAGACTATATGGGTGAACTCCAAGATGCAAAATAATAATAAGTTTAACTAATGCAAAGCAAAATAGTAAATAATGGAGAAAGAATGCAAACTCAGGGCACTGATTGCCCCCAATGTTGACTACAGTCGAAATCATCTCGGATTGGTACGAAATTGTCTCGAATTGGACAAGATCATCTGTGACGATCTGAGCTTGCTCTGGCTAAAGAATAACAAAGTTCCTGTAAGAAAATTCGAAAAGAGAAAAAGGCAAACAATAGTCTAGGATATTCTAATGCATGTAAAACTCGAAGTGCAGAAAAATTCAGCCAGGGGAATGTCAAGGGGGGTCCTAAGGTTTAAATAGGCTTAGGAGGGAGGTTAGGAGGTTGGGGATCATCCCAATTTGGGAGATCTCCAACGGGAAGGGTCTCTAACGACACAGAAACGCTTCTACCCAGATTAGAGATGTCATTGGAACAAAAGCTAATTATGCACAAATCAGTTTGGGACGAGATCATATGGACATTCTGCTCTAGACGAAATCGTCCGATCTGAGGCGATATCGTCTGATCAGAGACAATATTGTCCAACGGTCACAAAAAATCCTAAAAATGACACGAAAAATGGGGAAAGTTGTTTAACAGTTGGTTAACGGGTGGTTTGGGGTTGAAAATTGAATTTGAATTATTACCAAGATAATTTTAATTATTGCTAAGGTTTACTGCACCAATTTTGGGGTGCTACATTTTGCCCCCTCTTTAGCAAATTTTTCAAAGAAAATGCGTTAAATATGAGTTCTTCTCGATCTACGAGAAAGAAAAAATTATTCCCATTTTTAGGCGATGATTCTAGGTCAAATTGTACGACAGCTTACTATGGTGCCCCCTTCGTGTTTTTACCCAAATCGAACGTTTGAGGTAAAAATGCGAAAAACAAAATTAAAATGTTTTTAATTGTTTTTGAATAAAATTAAGAAAAATAGGGTAAAACCTTAATTCATTTTTACTTTTCATTTTCATTTTTTGGTTTCTGGAGCTTTGCAAACAAAATGGTCGAGACAACGCACAGATCGACAGAGGTCCAATGCGGGCTATGGGTAAGAATCTAACTTAGTTTAGAATGCTTTAATTTAGAATTTTATGCTTTTTAGATCAATTTTGATTGATTTTTGAGCATCGTGGCCATTTTTTGGGCCGTCGACATCGTCGGGATGAAATCGTCTCAATTTTGTTGAAATCATCTCGATATCGCCGATTTCAAATTGTCCCCATTTTGCCGATTTCGTCCAGGGGCGAAATCGATGAAATGGGGACGATTTCATCAAATAAGGGACGATTTCAGCTTGTGAAATTGGAGACAAATTTTCTCAAATTGAACTTGTGTTACTTGCATTTTTAATCACTATTTTATTAATAATTTTTATTATTTTGTTGTTTATGTTGTAGAGTGGATTACTAAAGAGTAGAGAATGGAAATACGACGGGCTAAGGGATGACTTGGCAGCTCTATCTCAGGCAGAGCGAGATCAGTTGGCTCAAGTCATCTTGCAGCATGTGGTAGATATGCCACAAGTGTCTACAGATATGGGGCTATTGACAGCCCTAGCAGAGAGGTGGTATCCGGGTTCTTCCTATTTTTGATTACCGACAGGGGAGATGACTCCCACATTGGAGGATGTATGGAGGATTTTGAGGATCCCCATACAAGGACGACTAATAACTCCCGTGGCCAATTAGAGCCATGCGATGATGCGACTGTGCAGAGATCCAAGCTTCGCCCTAGAGAAGGGCGGAGTGAACATCGAGTCGCTATGCCAGATACCTGGGGCATCTATACTGACACGGGTTTTGGTTGGGGTGGTAGGTGGTCTGTTGCTATGCCATCAGAGTGGATGTAGAGTACCATGGCTACTGTCAGATGTGGTCTGCAACATGAGAGACCATGGGTACAAGTTTGCTTGGGGGAGCTTTGTACTATGCCGATTGTATAGGATCCTGCATGGGGTCATATACAAGGGCGGTTGATGTCTGGTCATGACATCACTACTGTAGGTTTGGTGTTGGGAGCACATCGTGGTGCAGAGGCCGATAGGGCTTCCACTGATAGGGATTGATGGGGAGAGGCCCCGAGCTTTCTATTGGTGGCTCCGGAGAGGGTCACAACGGCGGATAGATCTACCAATGTCTCGGAGACTACTTGATGACCTTGTCTCCGACCAGATCACCTAGAGGCCTTGGAGAGATCATCCAGGGTGGGCCGAGGATGGACAGGAGCTGGCTCGCATTAGGCGAACCTACTGGCTGAGGATGGAGAGGGGAGAGGTGGAGCTCCATCGCTACGATCAAGTTTTGAGGCAGTTCGGTCTACAATATGGGATCCCATATCTCAGAGATTACGAGTTTTCTTGGACCATCTGGGATAACACTATAGTTAGCAGGGCTCCATATATGCAGTGCTTCTGGAGTCAAGATGCAGATGATGCCCCGATCCAACCAGTGGATGGGGATGATGCAAGGGTAGCCGACGTCTATGATGTCTGGTACATAGGCATCTACCCTCCTCGGATGACAAGGGCTTAGGGTATGATTCACATAGTTGTGCATCGGATGGGGAGGTAGTGCTAGGCAGCCATTGAGGTGACACAGGGTCACGATGGGAGAAAGCAGAGGAGGCCACATGCTCAGCAGAGGCCACGATAGCGGGAGAGGAGGGAGGATAGACCCCCTTCTCCATAGAGAGAGAGGCCACCATCACCCGATAAGGGCAAGGGTGTGGACACAAGAGAGAGTAGTGAGATGGCTACTCTCCGGGCAGAGACTATCCATCTCCAGGCACAGGTGCAGACTCTACAGGATGAGGCTACACACCATCGAGCTGAGGCTACACAGCTTAGAGATGAGGTTGCACACCTCAGAGCACGGAGCGAAGGAGTGAGCACTCGAGAGCTAGCATGGTCGATTGCTCAGACCACGTTCTATCAGGGTATGTACTTCTAGCTGGTGCCAGAAGGTCAGAGGGTATAGCTTCCAGTTGGCATTACGGATTCGATCAGGGTTGGGTCGTCGAGGACTTCATCCCGATCAACGACTAGGACTCGCAGTACCACACATACTACGATGGGGCCACCTCGTCCACCTCAGGGTGGGGGAGGAGATGAGGTCGAGATCTTGAGGGGTTCTTGAGGCTAGGCTACTACACTGTATAGATTGAATATATGATTGAGAGGATTGAGTATGCCAAGATGTAGATTGTGGCATACCAATCTAGTTTTGATATGATGTACATATATTATTGAGATATATATAGATGAGATATTTTTGATCATATGACTTGTCTTATGTGTTTGTATGATGCTTTAATTTTTTGGTGTGATTGATTTTATGATTCATGTAATTATGTCGTTTGGAAATATTATGGTTTGAATGTCATGCTTTTAAAATTTAAATGAAATAATCTGATGTAAACAAATTGGTTGTTGTGATGTGATTTGATAAAAAATAAAAGGGGACTTTTAACAATAATTTCAAAGGACATTGTCGCTATTATAGACCATTTCATGGAGTCGCCGCTCACTCGGTCGTCAAGCTAATCCCGGGATAGAAATATTGTTAAAAGTAAAAGAGTGCTTAAGAGACTGTCTTAAGACTTTGTTGTGATGATGCAAATGATGATGATGATGGTGATTTGTTTTCAGATTTCCATGAAAATATAATGCATGAAATATATTAAAGATGATTTTTTCTAGGCATAAATTCCTAAGTGTGATAAAAATTTTGAATAATTCTCTAGGAATTATACCATCATTGCAAAATTGAATTTTGACATAATGACATGAAATAGAAACAATGTGCGTTGTTGTTAAAGCATAATTGTGTAACATAATGATTTAAGTCACATGTTTTTATGCTTTTAAATAAATGGGAAATAAAATTGGTACAATGGTTTGCGCTAGGCATAGAATATTTAGGTATAGACTTATACCATCATCAAGAAATCCAAAGAAGAAAATAATAGTTTTATTGCATGGTTGATTTTTTTTAATTTTTGAAAATAAATAGATAATATGAAGATGAGGACTTGCGCTAGGCATAAAATTCCAATTTAAGTTTTGGAACTATACCATCGTCATGAAAGTCGATAATATATATATGATTTGAGTGTATGTTTTGAAAGAAATTTTGATTTTTTTTTGAAAATGTATGTAGTTGTCTTTATACTAAACAACTGTTCTCAAATAAGAAAATGAAATTATTCCAAACAATTTGCAAAAATATTTCAAAGTATCTTAAAGACAATAGTTAGATTTATAAGGAATCCCATGTGCATATGTGAGTTCATTACCAATCTTGATTTATCATAATGATACACAAAATCTCTCAAATACAAATGTGTGTGCAATTGCTTTGTGCATTTACCAGTTTTGAGCAAGATAATTTGATACAAGTGATTTGAATTAACCAAATAAGTGTTCATTAACCATGATTTAGATGCATATAACCATACCAAACTACTATGTAAGTTGGGTTATCAAGAGCTAGCTAATCCATAAGCAGACATAGGTCTGTACAAAATAAGGTCGCTAATGTGACAGACATATCACCACGCTAGGAGTTACCCAAGGCCAAGCGGGTTGGGCACAAACCACTTGTTATGGGGCTTACCTCACAGTTTTTGAATAATTGAGAATTCCAGGGATTCAAGCTCATCAACCCTTATTTTATTTTCAATGGGTAGGAAAAGGGATTTTATTGCTTTTGCTTTCTTTTCTTTTTGTATTTTTGCTTCTTTTTTTCTTTTTTTTTTTTTGTACTTTTGCTTTGATATTTGAGATAATGCTGAAATAACCTTTTTCTTTTTCTCTTTTTCTTGAACTTTTATTTTCTTCCTATGCTAGGGATACTTGCTTGGATTAGTTGTAGAGCAAGGGATTTTTATTCTGGGTAGGGGTGAGCTTGTCCTTTTGTCAATTCTCAAAGATTCTAGACCATGTGCATGATAGGATAGCAGGGGAAACTTTTCACTCAAGAAACCACTTCTACTATGTAGCATAGCATGGACATTACAAATATGATCATTTTATTGTGAAAGGATATGCTTGGTTTAAGTAAATAACAAGATCAATTCTCTATGCTCAAAACTTAAATTTAATTGAATTTTGTGGACTTTGATATAAGAGAGATTAGTAATCATGCCAGATAAAATCAAGATATTTATTTTTGTGTTTGCAAAAGTGAGGGATTCCAAATAAATGCTAATTTATCCAAAATAACTTGAAAATATAACTGCAATATGTCACAATTTGAGAAGTACAAAATAAAAGATGTTTTTGAAGATTTTGGATGTTTTTGGTGTTTTTAATTTTAAGTTATGAATTGAGAGAAATATAAGATAGTGATTTTTTTGAAATATTTTAAACAAATATATACAATGATGAAATGACCAATTTTTTATGCATAGTAACGTTTAAGATGCAAAATATTCATGGGTTCTTTAAGTTCTTTTCCATCTAATGTAGATAATTTGTATGCTCCCGATTCAAATTTAGCAGTGATAATATATGGTCCAAGCCAGTTGGGCTCAAATTTACCTTTAAGGTCTTTAGTTGCATTAGTATTTTTTTGATTTTCTTTTAAAACAAGGTCACCAACCTCAAAGGATCGATGACGAACTTTCTTAGCATATGATCTTTTAAGCTTGTTTTGGTAGGCACGAAGATGCTCCAAAGCATTGATGCGCTTTTCATCTAGGAGTTCCAGCTGACTGAGTCTGCGCGATTCGATATTCATCCCCTACTTCGGTATCTTGAAGTAGTAGAGCCAAAGAAGGAACTTCTAATTCAAAGGGAAAAACAGCTTCAGCGCCATAAACCAAAACAAAAGGTGAAGTTCCAGTGGGAGTTTGAACGCTAGTGCGATAGGCCCACAAAGCTGGATATAATTGAATGTGCCAGTCGCGACTAGATTTATTGACCAATATTTTAAGAATTTTGATTAAGGTTTTGTTAGATGCTTTTGCTTGGCCATTACCCTGAGGATAATAGGGAGTGGACCAGCGATGTTGAATCTTATATTTTTGGCATAACTTCTTAACATCTTTATTTTTGAAACAAGTTCCATTGTCTGAGATAAGATTTGCAGGAATTCCAAACCTACAAATGATTTGATTAAAAATAAATTTAGAGACTTGTGTTCCAGTGCAGGAAGCTAAAGGCATAGCTTCAACCCACTTCGTGAAATACTCAGTGGCGGTTATGATGAATTTGTGTCCATCCGATGACACAGGATTAATTTTGCCAATAATTTCTAAGCCCCATTTTGAAAAGGGCCAAGGAGATGAAATAGCCTGCAACTCTTATGTAGGTGCATGTACAAGGTTAGCATGTTTCTGGCACTTGTCGCAATGGCGCACATAATCATGTGCATCATTTTCCATGGTAGGCCAAAAGTATCCTATCCTAAGGAGATTTTTAGCAATGACACTACCACTGAAGTGTCCTCCACAAGATCCATCGTGGGCTTCACTTAAAGCTAATTTGGATTCTTCTAGATTCAAACATCTCAATAGGATACCTTCAAAAGATCTCCTATATAAAGTATTGCCAATTATTACAAATCGACTTGCTCGTCTACGTAATAATCGACATTGGTTTCTATTAGAATTGGCGGGGAAAGTCCCATTTTGAAGAAAATCAAATATATCCGTATACCAAGGTTCGAGGAGTAGTTTCGTTGATTAGAAACACATCCAAAGGTTCCAAACATGACTTATTTGAAGCGGGTTCCTAGAGTCGACGAATAAGGATGGTGGCATATTCGTCATCTAACTCCAAGGGCAGAAGAGATGCAGCTGCGGCCATAGCATCAGCCGCACGGTTGCTAGTTCGAGGAATAGCTTCCAAAGTAACTTTATCAAACAAGGATAACAATTGCAAAACATATGCTTTATATGGGTGTAATTTATCATCTCTGGTCTGATAAAATTCATTAATTTGGTTTATAACAAGTTGAGAATCACCAAAAACTAGCAGATGTTTAATTTTTAGTGCCAAGGTAGCTCGTAATCCAAGGATTAGAGCTTCATATTCAGCAGTATTATTAGTGCAAGCAAATGTTAATTTGAAGGACAAAGGAATGATGTGTTTTTGTGGGGATATTAAAATAATACTCGCACCAGACCCACTCATGCATCGGGCTCCATCAAAGTATAAGGACCATTGTTCAATATGGTCTGCCTCTAATTGAAGGCATTCATCAGGAAACTCAATGATGAGGGGATGGGTAGACTCTAAGGGTGCAGCAGCTAATTGATCTGCTATGATTTGACCCTTAACAAAATTCTGTCCTATGAATGTGAGTTCAAACTCACTTAGAGCAAGAACCCACTTTGTTGTACGACCCGATAAATAAGGTCGACTCATGAGATACCACAAGGGATCATATTTAGCAATGACATAAGTTTTTTGACTAAGCATATAATGGCATAATTTTTGCATAGAAAATATGATTGCTAGACATAGTTTTTCTAATGTTGTGTAGCGGGTTTCATAACTGATGAGGGTTCTGCTAATGTAATAATTAGCACGTTCTTTCTTCTCATCATCAAGCTGAGCTAACATAGCTCCTAAAGCAAAAGCTGAAGCTAAAATATATAGGATAAATGAGCGATCAGGTCTAGGCGGTGAAAGCACAGGTGGGTTAAGGAGGTATTGTTTGAGAAGTTCAAAAGCTTCCTTACATTCGTCGTCCCAATTAAAAGGGACATCCTTCTTAAGAAGCTTAAGAAAGGGACCGGTTTTGTTTGCCAGCTTATCGATGAAGCGACGGATGGCTTGAAGTTTACCTTGTAAACTTCGTAACTCAAATATATTGGTAGGTGCGGGCATATCAGTGATAGCCACAATCTTGAGAGGGTCGATTTCGATGCCACGTAAAGAAACTATAACCCCTAATAGTTTATCGAACTTAACTTCGAATATGCATTTGGTTGGATTTAATCGAATAAGGTATTCTCTTAACCGATTAAATACTTTTCTTAAATCATCTAAATGATCATCTTCTTTAATAGAGCGAGCTATAATATCATCTACGTAATCATGTAGGATATCATGCATCATATCATGAAAGATATAAGTCATGGCTCGTTGATATGTTGCACCTGCATTCTTTAAACCAAATGGCATCACTTTCCAACAAAAGGTACCCCAAGGGGTAATAAAGGCTATTTTAGCTCTGATCTTCAGGAGCTATCCTGATCTGATTATAACCAGAAAATCCATCCATTAGGGACATCATTCCACTTTCGACAGTAAAGTCAATGATTTGATCCATGTTTGGAAGAGGAAAATCATCTTTAGGGCATGCAACGTTAATATCTCTAAAGTCTGTGCAAACCCTAACTTTGGTAGCTTCTTTCTTGGTGATTGGAACTACATTCGAGATCCATTCAGCATAATCAATAGCCTGTATAAAAACAACATTCAAGAGTTTTTCTAACTCCCCTTTGACTAGCAAGGCCACTTTGGGATGCATTTTTCTAAGTTTTTGTTTAACAGGTTTAGCATCCGGATGGACTACTAGATGATGCATGACTACAGAAGGGTCCAGAACTGGCATGTCTTCATATGTCCAAGCAAAGACATCTTCATATTCTTTAAGAAATGCAATGTATTCATCTTATTTTTCTTGACTTAATTCTGATCCAATATTGATTATGTGAGGATTATCCTCAGTTCCAATGTTAACTTTAATGACGTTTTCTACTTCCATGTGTAGATCTCTTTCAAAATTAGGTGGGGCGGGTGAGACGCCCAATTCTTGTAATTATTTTAAGGTTAACTTGGAGAATTCATCTTGAGGAGTCGTGGCCTCAAGTTGGGCTATAGTAGGTATAGAACCATCAAAATAAAAACCATTGTGTAACAACTCTTCAACGGAGACATCATGGAAAATATCTTCTTCCAACTCATCATCGGATTCAACAATCAATTCATGGTAAGCTATGGATAGCATATTGCATGTAAAGGGATTATTCTTTGGACACAAAGAATCTTGTTTATCTAGATAATCTTGATAACATATGAGTTGATCATCACATTCAAAAGGGAAGGGTTGACCCTTACTAGGAAACAGAGCCCACACCACATCGGGCGAGGCCATGGTTCTACCTCAATAGGTTCTTTCATACCATTTTGGAAAGGTCCCAAGCCTTTCCCTTTATATCCCATTTTAAGCATTATAGGTTTAGCTTTAATATATTCATTAGCAAAATAGCATCGAGCATATCCATCACAATGCGTCTTGATGTTTCGGGGTATTCTTCCCCAATCATATCCTTTATAAATAAAAGCACAACTCCCAACTTGGTAAGTACTTCCCATAGGTTGTGGGAGGCCCAAAGTACGAGGAGATGGCGGCAAATTATTTAAAAGAAGTGAATCTTGCATAGAAGCATTTGTTTTTTTTTATATTAAAATTTTAGATAAATCCGGTAAAAGTTCATCAGAAAGAGCATAAGATGTAGAAGGATCATTCCCTATATCTTTAGATGTGGAAGGTATGATAGATGTAGATAATGTGGAGGTGTTAATAAATGGGTCTATAGGTTTTGAAATTATAGGGATGGAACATGAAGGATTGGTTGTAGATCTAAGATCTTTTTGAGGTTCTAGTGTGGTTTGTTCAGAAGATTGTTGAGCTATACATGGGGGTGAAATTAATGGAGGAGAAATAGATGAATTTGTAGGTGTGTGTTTCACACTTTTAGATGAAAAATAAGAATTAGGATGTGTGGATGACAGAGCAGGGCAAAACTAAACTCCAACAGGTTCTACCAAGGCACACATATCAAAGGGTCTAGGATCACCATGAATAGTGACCAACTGATTTTTAAATTTGAATTTAACACATTGGTGTAAAGTTGATGGGACAGCCCGCATCGCATTGATCCAAGGATGACCCAAGAGTATATTGTATGATGCGGGGCAATGTACAATAAACACGATTGTATCTAGGGTTCTAGGACCAACTTGCAAGGGTATAGTAATGACTCTACATGTTTCTTGTGTTTCATCATTGAAGGCTTTGATAATCATATCCGTTCTTTTCATTTCATCACTTCTAAAGCCAAATCTTTGGTAGAAGTCAAAAGTGCATATATTTAAAGATGAACCATTATCAATCAAGACTCGTTTAACAACTACATCTCTAATTAGGGCAGTAATATATAAGGGGTTATCCTTATGTAGACTATGTTGTGGTATATCTTTATCTCGAAAGTCAATACAATCGACTTCTCGAGTGATGATAGTATTGGACATGGCTTCAGGTTGAATATTTTGAGGTACCATCATTTGGCTTAATGTAAGCATTAACTCATCCCTATGGGTAGGAGAAGATCTTAACAAGTCCAAAAGGGAAATTCTGGCTGTAGTATTGGATAATTGTTCATTAATATTGTAAGGAGGTTTAGATTGAACATTAGGAGCATGATTCCCTTTATTGGGATTTTTCAAAATAAATGGGGCTGATCCATCGTTTTGAGTTTGATCCTGTTGAGAGGTTTGAGCCTATTGTTTGGTAATGACTCCGATGGTACCTACAATGTTATATTGAAGACGCTGAACTGGTCTCGGTTGAGCGTTTATGGCTTGTTCATTAGAAAGGAACTGATTAGAAGAGGGTCGAGTAGTAACTCTTCTAGGAAATGGTTCTTCTGGAATCATAGAATATGTGATAGGTTGAATAGGGTCTGATTCATTTTTAGAACTATTCGATTGATTTGAGGTGATGTCTATTTCACTTTTAGTATCTGATTCTACATCACTGAGATCCGGTATTTGAATATTATGTAGGGGCCTGGTCGTGACTATGGATAAAGTTGTGCCAAATATTTGAGGATCCTGAATAGGTAATTGTCCGCTAATAGTCCCTACATATCGGGTAGGAGGAGGGAAATTATGATGCTCAATTTGATTGGCCACCTCTTTACCATGTTTTGGTAAAGGATGTTGAAATATATCTAATGATTGATTAGCATTTTGATTTTGATTTTGGGGGATGTTCTTTTGAGCATTATTAGGAGCATTTTGTTTAGGTTGGAAGGCTTGCACCTCCATCTCATTATTATCAATCAGATCTTGTATTTTATGTTTTAATATTTTACAAGAGTTTGTAGAGTGTCAAGGCCCTCTATGGAAATCACAGTGTAAATCTGCTCTGTATCCAGGTATGGTTGGATCAGGTTCCTGGATAGTTGGTAATTGGATCAAGCCTCTTTCGAGTAATTGGGGTAGAATAGTTGATAATGGTTGATTGAGTCTAGTAAATTCTCGAGGAGGTTTATCGGGAGGTTTCAATATAAATTTTTTTGTTGTCTTCGTTGTATTGATATTAGCAACATTTTTGTTGTCGGTGACTCCGTCACCTACAACTTGTTTATTTTTATACTGATTTCTGGATGTTTTCTCATCATCTTTCTTCCTAAGCTGGCCTCTCCTAATGAGAGCATCTTCCACTCTTCGAGCTAAGTCTATAGCTTGATCGAAGGTGGTCAAGGTAGTAGTTGATAACTCATAAGATATTTGTTCTTGTAAATTATTGATAAAAATATCCAACATTTCCCTATAAGGTAGCACAAAGTGCAGTTTTCCTATCAACTACCTCCATCTAGCTAAGAAATCAGCAAAACATTCATCTTTGTCTTGTTTTAAGTTGTATAAATATTTAATGGTGACATGCCTCTCGATGTAGGCACTAAATTGATGGACAAAATATTCAACGATCTCTTCAAAATTTCTCAAAGAATGAGTGGGCAATTGATAGTACCACTCTAATGCCATTCCTCCTAAACTTTTTGAGAACATTTTTAGTAATAGCAAGTCATCATGTGATATATCATGACATGCTATCCTAAACATGCGAAGATGCTCTATGGGATCTTCGGTTCCTTTATATATAGGCAGAACGGGCATGGGAAAGTGTTTAGGGTATGGTTGTGCTACAACCATAGGATCTAGAGGTTGACTACACATCTCTCGATAATTGTACGAGGGACGGTAGGGATCTATCTGGTCCATGCGAGAAGCTAACTGTTTCACCATGGCTTCCAGATTACTGGTTTGCCCACCATATTGATTCGATAGGGCATTAATATGGGATTTGTGAACATATGATGGAGGGACATGAAGATTAGATGCTATATTGCTATTGTGTAAATTGTTGGTAGGAAGGGTGTTATGAAGAAGTTTTGAAGTTGTATTATGTTGTATCCCAGATTGTTGAAAATTGGTGTTTGGCTTCATTTTAGGTTTTTGTCGATTTGAAGCATATTGATCAATAGTTTGGCAAAATAAAGTAGTGAATGAAGGTTTCTTTTGTGTGGGAATGATTTTAGGCTCAATAATAGGTTCCTTAGGGGGTTGGGTAACCTGTTGTTTTTGCATGTTCTGAATCATAGTGACCATATCTCTATTGGATGGTCCAGCCTTATCACTTTCTTGATCAACAAAGGACAAGGGATTAGTGTGTATGTTAAACATATCTTCCATGGCTGCTTGAGTGTCACTAATTTGTCCTCTATCAATACGAACTACCATATTAAGAGCACCAATGTTATTATTGAAAAATTTCTAGAAATGATCTAAGTTATCAAAAGCAATAGTTCCATCTGGAGCCATTCTAGGGGATGAGGATCCTTCCTCTTTAAGATTTTCTTCTTGTTCATCTACAACCAGCTCATCTTCTGGCTGTTCTAGAGTTTCTCCTTCCGAAATTGAATCCTCAGGAAGGACATTTGGGTTTTTTGTTTTGTCTCCTAACCAATCTTCTTCTTCTTCTTCAGTTTGTTTACCATTCCTAAGTCTAGGCATTGCGCTTAAATTTAGATTTCAGCATATATATATATATATATATATATATACTTGTATATATATATGTGCAACAAGCTTAAGAGGTATATATTTTAATTATATACCTACTATAGTATTTGAAATAAAATGTTTTAGTTTTGTTATATTTTGGTTTTTCTTGTTTTTTCTATTTTTTTGTTTTTGTAACAATATTATAAAGATAACAAACAACACACTAAATGCAAGAAATAATAATAATGAAAGCAATGATCTAGTTTTCTATAAACAATTTATAAATATCATTAATGGGCTCGAGTTCTTTAGGAGTCATGAAGTGTTCTTCTTCAAATTGAAAATTGTTTTTCAGGAAGTCAACAAAGTGTGCTATGGTGATATTATCTGTTTTAGACTCTGGTCGGTAGAAGTAAAGCTCGTGGCAATACTCTCGATATAACACAGCTCTAGGAACTCTCCTCCACCTTTCCCTATCTATAAGAACGACCTCTTGATCTTCTACATGACCTAGGAATTGGTGTATAGTGGCTACGTTCTTGAGGTATTCCTCGAAGGTGAACAATTTTGAAGACACAAGAGCTCTCCTATAAGCTAACCACCTATGGCAGGCTCTCTGAATTTCATGATTAAAAATGAGTTGATGAGGATCCAGGATCCTATCTAGGGAAAACCTCTTGATTTGTTTAAGTTGTATTGATCTAGATGAAATGATACCTAGCCTCCTATCAAGTTCTTTCCACAAAAGTTGGTTTCTATCTGTTTCAGGCACACTAAGCACAAAATTAACTTCTATGGCTGCTAATTGGTTTTCAACATTTATAGTAACAACTAATATTTTCTTAGGAGCTACCATCTAGACATGATATGCAACTTAGTAGTTTTCTAATGATTTGAAATGCATCTATGTTTTGTTTTTTTTTGTTTTTGTTTTTTGTTTTCAAAAGGTTTTAGTTTCACGTCGGGTTCACCAAAATGTATCGTTCCAAATTTTCTGCACCCTTACCTTCAGGCTAAAGGATCCACGCCCGGAAGGGGGATGCGGGAAGGATGGGACAATACCTCGGACTAAGAGGCCTTTCGAAGGTCCCGCCTCTTGGGGGAGGTGTATTAAGGTGATTTTTTGACGGATGGTGGGTTCACCAGGAAAATTTTGAATGGCAGTTTCCATGCCTAGGTTGGGAATGTGTTTGATGTGTTCAATTTTATTTTTGATCATTCAAATCCTAGGTTTGGCCAAATGAATTTAAGTTGTTCTATATGAAATGCAGATTTAAATGAATACAAAAAATAGATTTGAACAGAAAATAGAGAGAATAAGCTAGATTAAAGAGCCATACCTGATCCGGATGTCTGATGGAGGTTCTGATTCTTGAAGTAGTCAGGATCACCTCTAATCTGATAGGATTGTCTATGATCAGACAAGATCGTCTGAGATCTGACGAATTCATCAGAGACCTACAATCAGAGAAATAGATACAAAATACAAAAAATGCAGCTATGCCAATAGAGGGCAATGATGTAGAATGACAGTAATAATATTAAAATGATAATAATAAACAAAAAAATGAGTGTATTACAATTATTTAATGACAATTTATGATTTTATTATGCATTAAGACTATATGGGTGAACTCCAGGATGCAAAATAATAATAAGTTTAACTAATGCAAAGCAAAACAGTAAATAATGGAGAAAGAATGCAAACTCAGGGCACTGATTGCCCCCAATGTTGACTGCAGTCGAAATCGTCTCGGATTGGTATGAAATCATCTCGAATTGGATAGGATCATCTACGACGATCTGAGCTTGCTCCGACTGAAGAATAACAAAGTTCCTATAAGAAAATTTGAAAAGGGACAAAGGCAAACAATAGTCTAGGATATTCTAATGCATGTAAAACTCGAAGTGCAAAAAAATTCAGCCAGGGGAATGTCAAGGGGGGGGCCTAAGGTTTAAATAGGCTTAGGAGGGAGGTTAGGAGGTTGGGGATCATCCCAATTTGGGAGATCTCCAATGGGAAGGGTCTCTAACGACGCAGACACGCTTCTGCCCAGATTAGAGACGTCATTGGAACATAAGCTAATTATGCAAAAATCAGTTTGGGACGAGATCGTCTGGATGTTTTGCTCCAGAAGAAATCATCCGATCTGAGGCGATATCGTCTGATCAGAGACGATATCATCCAACGGTCACAACAAATCCTAAAAATGGCACCAAAAATAGGGAAAGTTGTTTAACAGGCGGTTAACGGGCGGTTCGGGGTTGAAAATTTGAATTTGAATTATTACCAAGATAATTTTAATTATTGCTGAGGTTTACTACGCCAATTTTGGGGTGCTACACAAATTTTAATGAAGTATTCTTTTATTTTTATAATAAAATGGTGTATTATTATATTATGGAATTTGATAAAGAAATATATCATTGGTTTTTAGATCTTAAGGGAAGGATAAGTTTTGTTATTGAAAAACTCTTTTAGTAATAAATGCTTAAGTTTACTTTATTTATTTATGGAATGGTTTGGAGAAATAAAAGTGGAAGGATGTATGTTATTTACTTTAGAAGTATAATTATCAAAAATGGGTTTTTGCATGTTGGTTTTGAAAGAGAAGCTATGATAATGATTTCCAAGACTCTTGTGGGTTAGGGAATCATTATAAGAGAAGTATGGGATTCTCTTTATTTAAATGGATTTTTGCATGTTGGTTTTGAAAGAGAAACTATTGTAATGATTCTTAAGACTTATGAGAGTATAGAATCATTATAAGAGAGGTATGAGATTATATTTCTTTAAATGAATTTTTTCATGTTAGTTTTGAAAGATAAACTATTATAATGATTCTTGAGAATTTTGTAGGTTAAAGGATCATTATAAAAGAGAAGTATGGTATTCTCTTTGTATGAATTAATATGTGTTAGTTTTAAAAGAGAAACTATTATAATGATTCCTGAGATTTTTGCAGGTTAAGGGATCATTATAAAATATAAGTATGGGATTCTCTTTGTATGGGTTAATAGGTGTTGGTTTTGAAATATAAAATATTATAATGATTCTTGAGACTTTTGTAGGTTAAGGGATCATTATAAAAGAGATGTGATTCTCTTATTTTTGTAATATTTTCATTATGTTTTATGCATGGTTGGCATAAATAGAAAATAGTATATTTTAAATTGTATTGCATTTAGAGCTATCCTAATCCCTAGGTTTGTTTCATGAGCCGTGGATGGATTCCCTATCATAAAGAAGCTTGTAGAATTATGGATGGCTTGAATATCCTTGGTGGATGGATTCATAGTACTTTGAATGTGTAGTTGTGAAAAATTAAAGGCTATGTAAAATAATGTTTTATTCAATGAGATTGTAATATTGATTTATTGTACAAACTAAAATATTATGTTACTTCAATGATATCTTGGTTTTTACATTATGATTTTTTGAGAAATCCTTTACTTTGGATAGTTAGTATTGAATGTTATCAATTGCTAATACAAAACACTTGGGTTATCATGTTATGCATCTTTATTATTAGAAAGCATTTGATTTAAATATTTATGTCCAACATTTAAAATATTCATAATTTAGCTTATGGTTTAAAGGAATTCCTTGTATTATAGCATTTCAAATTAGATGGATTATATCTTGCTTGATATTATGTAAAGTGCATTGCTTACTTTAAGGGAAATGTTGCAAAGTTTTTTTATCCTTGGGGTGGTTAGAATTTCCTTTTGTAAACCATAAAGCCCAATATTGGAAGAATTTGTGTGAATGTAATAACGAGGTAGGTACTAGTATTAGAAGTTGCTAGAATGTAATAGCTAAGAACTCATGGACTTGGAAGGAGTTATGTGAATACAATAGCCAATGATTATTATGAATTGTTGCACATTGAATTTGAAGGATCAGGTGTACTCCAACTAAGAGTTGTGGAACCATTCACAAGATAGTAGTGGTGATCCTTTAGTTAGCCCATGAAGCTATGGTAACTATGAGTAGGATCATGTTCAATTATCGATAAAGTGGAAATGACCTTAGTTAGCCCATGGAGGTGTGGTAACTAAGCACCAAGGCTCTATGCTTGATAAACCTACGAAGATGGAATTAGAGTCAGGTTAGGTAATAAGCATCCCATTTAAGTGTTATGGTCCTTAAATTATAATCCCTATGCCATGGTCATATGATCCTATACTGGTGAGGGTATGCGAAAGGTGGGGGGACCACTTTTGCAATCCTTCTAAATGTGTAGGTTTAGTAAGGTGAACCCTAAAATGCATAGGAATTGACCATTATTGTCCATCAAGTGTCACTTACAATGAATAGGAAATCAAATATGGTGAAGCCTTGTATACTGAGATAATCAAAAGAAGGTTTTATACCTTGCAAACCCTTTTCTTGTAATCATTCATTTCAAAAATATGGGGTTAATAGATTTGGTTTGTTATAGTTGGTAACAGATCTCTAGGTCATAGGGTTTAAGACTTCCAAAGAGTGTTCTTAGGGTAAGCCTTAACTAAATGTGCTACTTTAGGGAGACATACTCTTTTAATACCTTAACATGACCTAGGATACCATGAGTGTTCTACATCATTGGTACCAATTATACCAAGGAATAAAATTCCTAGAAAACATAGTCTCTTATTGGGTATGACATATTGCATGGAGCAAATGTGACCATAGTCATTATTGGGTGAGTAATAATAATTTAATTAGTTCATGAGGGTAATGCAATTAACTATAGTTAGAAGTACAATTTAGGGGAAATTGTAACCTAACTCAACTCTCTTTGTGGTTAAAGTGAATTGCACCTTGTAGAGAGGTAAGTGTGACCATGATTATTATCAAATAAGTGATAATGGTCTTTTCATAGGTGGCACCTTGTGGGTAGGCAAGTGTGACCATAATCAATATCTATTGAATAATGATGGTCTTCTCAAATATTGCTTCTTATGGCCAGACAAGTATGACCATGACCTTATTAGGAGAGTGGTAATGGTCTAAGTTAGTTCACGAGGAGATGAAACTAACTGATTTAATGTATAATTTAGAAGAAATTATGACTTACCCAGATCTTTTTTTGGATAGGAGATAAAACTTGGTTGGAAGAAGGATCTTCCAAGAAGGTAGGGTCAGCTACATAGGAGGAAGCTATAGTGTGATTTTAAAAGAATATTGGAAGAACAATTGAATCCAACAAGAGAGCTGAGATAACAATGGACCCTAGTAGGAAGCCTAGGAGAAACAAATTTTGATAGGAAAATTTAAGGATCAATAGTTTCCAGTAAGAGGGTGGAATATTTTTTGGTAGTTAAGTTGCTTTCAAAATAATAATGAAAAAGATTGGAAACACTAATCCATAAGGAATATGATGAGGGTATGTCTAGTGATATTTTCCTACTTAAGTTACTTCAAGGAGAAGGTAATTTATGACATTAGTAAGGTCACTACAAGGCCAAATGGTTCAACATTAGGTGATACTATAACAGATTGTTGAATGGGGATATGATGACAAAAATATAGGAGAAGGAACTATAACTAGTAATAAGGGTAAGACAAGAATTCACTATGCTAAAAGGTGCCCTCAACATTTTTTAGTCAAAAAATATGATATAAGAGTAATATAATAAAGGATACGTAATTCCTAGGGAATAGAATGGACCATCAACTCTAATTTTACTATGCATAGAGATAACTCTACCCAATGGGTCCACTATATGGAATTTATATGTGGCACCCCTTCATGCTTTTGATATTATCCTAGGGATGGATTGGTTGAAGTATCATGGAGCCTTAATGAACTTCCAAGATAGGTGGATGGATTACATTGAAAAGGATAAGAGGAGTGTGAGATTACAAAGTGGGAAAGGTTCTTTTCAACCTCACTTGCTTTCAAATATGAATTAAAGAAAGCCATTAAAAGAGGGGGTATGCTATATGTACTAACAATCAATGGGAAGACTATAGAAAAAAGGGATGAAGAATTATTCAAGAAAAATACAATTATCCATGCATTTCAAGATGTATTTCTTGAAGATCTTCTAGGCCTACCTCCTCAATGGGAATTTGACTTCACTATTGAGCTAATACTAGGGGTTGAACCTATTTCAAGGACACCTTATAGGATGATCCAAATTGAGTTACAAGAGTTGAAGGTGCAACTTCAAGACTTATTAGAAAAGGGTCTAATCAAACCTATTGTGTCACCTTGGGATGCTCCAGTATTATTTATGAAAAATAAGGATGGTTCCTTGAGGATATGCATGGATTTAAACTATTGAATAAGGTAACCATTAAGAATAAGTATCAGTTACCATATATAGATGACCTCTTTGATCAGCCAAAGGTGCTACCATATTCTCAAAAATAGATCTAATATTAAGGTATCATCAGCTAAAGATTCAGGAAGAGGATACCCCTAAGGCAACCTTTAAGACTAGATATGGGCACTATGAGTTCACACTGTTGCTTTTTGGGTTGACAAATATGCTAACAACTTTAATGAATAATATGAAAATTAAATATCTAGACCATTTTTTCTTGGTATTCTTGGATGATATTATGATCTATTCTCATAATAAAGAAGAATAGAACTACCATATTCGGTTAGTGTTAGAAGTTTTAAGGAAGAACCAACTTTATATGGTAAATTATCCAATTGTGAATTTTATACCATGTAGGTGCATTATTTGGGATACATCATCTTGGCAGAGGGAATTGCTATAGATCCAAAGAAAATTGAGGCAATATCAAGTTGCCCTCTACCAAAAAATGTGACAAAAATTAGAAGTTTCATGGGACTAACTAGCTATTATAGGTATATTGTGAGAGATTACTCTAAGGATTGCCCACTCTATCACCAATATTTAGAAAAATGGAAAAAATTTCATATGGATAGGTAAGTGTGAGGTCATATTTGAAACTCTAAAAAATAAGTTAACAATGGCACCAATTCTCAAAATACTAGATCCTCTTGGGAATTTTACCATGTGTATAGATGCTTCCCTAGAAGTTTTGGGTGGGGTATTGTCTCAGGAAGAGGCTACTATAGCATATGAATCTAGAAAACTCAAGAAACATGAGGTTAATTATGCTACACATGACTTAGAGTTGGTTGCAATGGTGCATGCTTTAAAAGTTTGGAGACATTATTTGTTGGGAAAAGCTTTTGAGCTAAGAATAGATCATCAAAGTCTAAGGTATATCTTCACCCAACCTATGTTAAATGCAAGACAAAGAAGATGGGTAGAGTTCTTAGCAAAATACAACTTTGGTATTGAATACATAAAAAAAAAAGAATAAGGTTGTAGATGCCTTTATTAGGAGAAGACACATAGTTGCATTGACCTGAAGCCATATAGATTTTATGGATAGGGTCATGGAAATTGTAACGACCCTTGTCATTACTTCTTAAAATGACCCAAGAGTTAACAATTTTTTTTGTATATGTGGAATAACATAAATGAAATAATATAACCATTTACATAGAGTATAACTTCTCTTATTATTAACCATTAAGCCATAGACACTTTTTAGTTGACCACAACCATCAGTGCTCAAGTGGATATGACTGATCAGTGTCTCATTGGATATTAGTTCTTTATATTCAGGAATCAACTCAGAATGTAATAACTAGTTTGAGCTACAACTCAAACACATTGGGCTACAACCCAAATTCTTAGGGCTACAACCTGTTGTGGCTGATCCACAACACACCCCAAAATTGGGGACCCACTTTTTTTGCATGCTTTCAAAGAAGATCTCAGTGACCAAGATGCTAAAAATCAAGAAAAAGGCAAAGTTGTACAGAAATGAAAAAATGTCGCGATATCACGACATGTCACTCCATCGCGGCCAAAAATGAAAAAACATCGCGATATTGCGACATGTCGCTCCGTCACGGCCAGAAATGAAAAAACGTCACGATATCGTGACATGTTGCTCCATCGCGGCCGAAAATGAAAAAGTGTCGCGATATTGCGACATGTTGCTCCGTCGTGGCCAAAAATGAAAAAGTGTCACGATATCACGACATGTTGCTCCATTGTGGTCCAGAGAGGAGAGAGATATGCAAAATGGAAAATTGTCACGAAATCACGACATGTCACAAAATCGTGGTCAAACCAGTCAAACAGGGTAAGGCACTAAAAGCGTCACGATTTCGTGACAGAAAGCAGCAAAGGGGCACGAAGCAAAAAATGTCACGATTTCGTGACAGGAAGCAGCGAAGTGGTACAGAAGGAAAATATGTCGCAATTTCGTGACATGTCACCTTTTTGGGGCCAAAAATAGCAAAGGGGCCCAAAATAGAAAAGTGTCGCGATTTCATGACGGAAATCTGGCAAAGTGGTACAAAATGAAAAAACGTCACGATTTCACGACAGAAAGCCGCAAGATAGCTCCAAATGAAAAGCGTCACGATTTCATGACAGAAAGCCACAAGATAGCTCCAAATGAAAAAGCGTCATGATTTCACGACAGGAAGCAGCCGAGGCATACGAAGATGAAAAACATCGCAATTTCACGACAGGTTGCGTTGGGAAGGTTGCTTGGCAAGAAAATGTCGCGATATCACGACATGTCACGTTTTTGCGATGAAAGTAAAGGAGCAGAGCTGCATGCATAAAAATGTCGCGATATCGCGACATGCTATTTTTTATCGTGATTTACATGGGGTCGTTACAGAACATGCAGAAAAGAGCGGAACACGTGGCGTATATATGTAAGGGCTGCAGAGATGTTACAGTTCACAAAGAAGATCAAGCGTCTCAATGTCGAGCATAAGGTCAAAAATAATGGAAATGCGGGGAAGGTGAAATGAAGCAATTTGGAAGACGAAATGAACCATTATGGAAGGAGAAGAAATTTACCAGAACTTTAAAAGCGAAAGCACAGATTGGTACGAGGGTCGAAAAATCGCTGCAAGCAGTGTTGCAGAGCCAAAGGCAATAAGCCATTCTGGGCCTACTTTTGTGGTGTTTTTCTTCCACTTTGTCTGGATATTCCTTTACATTGGACTGGGTAGGAAATTGTTGTAAGCAGAGTTGTAGTACTGAAGGCCAGAGGGCCATTCTGGGCCTGCTTTGAGGTTGTTTTCTTCCATAGACTGGGTTTGGGAAACCAGAGATTCTGTTGTTGTATAATGACCAATTTTTAATACAAAAAATTCAGAGAGTTGCATCTCATTGGCAAGAAAGGAGTTATTTTCTGCATGCAGGATTAAATGTTTATCTTTCCCCTTTTTAGATTTCTAGGCTTATAGGTGAAGTTTAATGCAAGTTCTCTTGGTTGCTTCATGCGAATGTCTAAATCTGAAAATTACAGTTTAAACCCCAAAAACCAGCACCTAACTTACTTGGATTGTGCGAGTTTGCAGGTTCAATAGGTTAGGTTGTATGCAGAAAACCTCATTAGCTTCGGTTTTGTCAAAGAGGATAGCATCATACTGAATGCACTTTTTATTTTTCTTTCACATTTTATTTTCATTTTTTTCTGCATTTTATTTTATTTACAGGCATTAAAATAAAAAATTAAAAAACTAAAAAATTCCAAAGTCAGAAAATAGAAAACTTCCATTTCTAGGCCAGAATTTCATTTTACAGTTTTGTTTTTCATTCATGAGCAGATGATGATATTCCCTTCATAAAATTCCAATTTCATTGAAGGGGTTATGTTTCAAGGCATTTCATCAGTTTCCATTTTGAAATTACAACTTGGTCATATAGAGATCAAATCACATTTGCTTTATTCGGGTTCAACGAACAATCATTAAAGTTTCATAGTAAAATAAACCAACATTGCCCCTTGTTTTCAGTTACTTGCAACCACTAAGGTGTTCCAAGCACTTTTATTGAATATCTTTATTTGAGATTATTTAAAATGCTAACATAGCGGAACCTTGGAGAAATTGTTTCTTTGCAAGAGAGGATTTAGAACCCAAATCCTATCGGAGAGTGTGTTTTCACAATCGGGTGAAAATACCACTCAACACAACCCTTATGCCTTAAGCAACAACCCATGTGTCTTTGGGGCTACAATCATTTTGCCTTGGTTCCATAACCAAATCATATAATTACTATCATATTTTCTAAGTACAAAATAGTCCTCTTGTTTTACAATCCATAACTATAGTAATATGTGTTGAATGAAGCATTAACATATAGATGTACATCATCTCTTCCTATATTCTCTATCCTAGTTCATCATGATAAAATATATTGCACAAATCATTGAAATCTAAGCATAATAAGTAATTATTATCCATAAATTAAGATTTCATCCATATCATATAATAATTTAGATTTCATATTTAAACATTACATCATTGGAAAATAAATAGACATCCACATAATTGCAAATCCACAAATTGACACAACATATATCTTGGGAACCCTCACAGGGAATAAAACTAGCCTCTAAAATATGTTTCTCCTCTCATTTCATAAACTTAATATGTTATAATTACAAGTACAGAAATGCATCCCATGTATCCTTTATCTAGATCAATTACACAATAAAGGAATCAAACTGTTTATTTTTATTTTTTAATGCAAATAAGGAAATTCCACATTTCCTTTCTATAAGCCATAAAAATCAATACTTAGGAATCTCACATATTATTATATCTATATGTTTATGAATGATCATATGATTCATATTAAGAATAAAATCTCATTAATTAGCAAAGAGGAATTTCATAAGTTCTCTCGAGAATTAATTCCACATTCATTCTCCAATATTGATACACATTCAATCTTTCATTATCTAAGCAACCATACTAAGCATATAAAGAGGAAATATTATAACTTCCTCAAGAATGAATTTTCCATCCATTATTATCATGACCATATTAAGAACCTTAATTCAATTAAATTGGTAACTATGCCAAACCAAGAATAGAACCCAATATATTATTTCCCTAACTAATAATTCTAGGATTCATGGCTTGAGAGGGTACAAACTCCTTTTAAGAACAGACCATCTAATCTATTCTTACAAAATTGTATTCATACTACTTTCACCAACCCATTAATCCTAGAAAAATTAACTAGAAAAGGGTCATAAAGGATCATTAATCGTATGATATATACATAGTGAGAAAACCTCATAATTTCTTAAAGAATGAGTTCCACACTCATTCTTTTCTTAACTACACTCTTTATACAGAAGAGTGTCTCTATAAAACCATAATATGTAAACCTAATTTACTAAAATATTTGATAATATTGGTCAATATATTTATAATAGAATTATCTACAAGTTTGTATGATTTTCTACAAATTGAAATCTAGAATTCCATCACCTTTTCTACCCAAAAGTAGCTCCCATATATTAATTGAATTACCACCAAGTTACTCTTTTGATGGTATATAACTATCCCCAAATTGTCATTCAATGTCATAAAATTTTATATTAAAAGTATTCTCTTGAACTCTTTTTAGAGGGATATGCAAAAGTATTAATTAAACATCATTTCTTAATTTTTCCTCTTTTACATTTAATTCAACAAGTAGAGATTAATAATTCTAATCTCTCAATAATTCCAAAGGAAACCTTCCCTAAAGGATTATCAAATATATTTTTAATTAAGGTCTAGTACAATAATCCTTCCCCTTTTAATAGCATCCTTCATCAAAGGTGAGTTAATTCCATTAATCTAAAGTGTTCCAACAAAAATTTAGAATAAGGTCCATTAAAAAAGAGGTGATCTGTTTCTTTTCTAGGAGGTTCACTTTTAATATATCAAGTCCAAAAAATTAGTGACCATAATTATACATTAATAAATATATGGCCCTAAGTCATATCCTTTTACAAATATGTTTTTATTGGTAATGCACCCTAAAAATGACACGATCAAAAAAACGAGATGATGCACAGTCCACAAGTCATAAACCAACAATCATACCCGAAAAACCCAGCGTAGATGTTGGGTTTTAAACAGAAGGGTGGAAGGCTTATCCAAGCACCCAAGCACTTGGTTACTAAGCCTTTCCACCTTTGATGTATATAAAGCATCATGCATCCCCCAACACAATGCATGTGGGATTAAATCCCATACCTAAATTAAAAATTGTTTGAACTTGCATGCAAATAAATTGACAATCAACCTACAGTCAAGAAACCAATCACATTCATGCTTTGGAACCGGTAACAGAGAGTCAAAAGTTCTTTACCAAGTTAAATATAGAGTTGTTTTATCACCAAGAACCTCAATGCTTGGTTGAATAACATTATATGCACAACCCTTTATGTTTGGCTTATGTGCCCCCACACAATGCGTAGGGGATAAAGCATGCAAGCTTTTGGGATCATGATGTTTTTATCCCACATGCATCATGTGGGAGGCATCACAACATTTAAATTCTATGATACACCCTTAGTGTTATGTCCACCACCCAATGGTTGGGTGGTGGTGGAGGTAGCCTTGCTATTGGTGGTGTTATTACACAGTGGTGGTTTTAAATTAAGGTGGTGGAAATATTGATGTCGGGGTTCTAAATGGAGGTAGCAGTGGTTCCTTTGGTCACACTAAGGCTTAGTTGGCCTAGTTTTTTATTACCACTTTTTTAATAAATTATTAAAAACAAATATGCAGCCTCCAAACAAATATGCAACCACCAAACACAATAAATCAATAAGCAATTACAACCTAGCATAATCAATTACATCTACAGACAGTTTGAACTTTAAACAAATAGGATATAGTGATTAATTTAGACTTCTAAGTATAAAAGAGAATAATAATATTACATTAAAAATCTTTCCAGACATTAACAAAGTATGGAAACTCCAACCTCTTACTCTGTATAGGCATGGTATCCTCCAGCTTCTTCAATCATCTCTTCCCATCCTCCAAGGTTGCTTTATCTAGTTGCCTCTAATACTCACTAGCCCTCTCCATACCTTGGCTCATGTTCTTTAGGATCCTTCCAATCCTTTCAATATCCCACCTATAAAACTCCCCCTCTCTAAAACCAAGAGCCTCCATTTTATAAGATTTTACTCCTCGTCTCATGAGCCAAATAGTGACTTTTTTTTAATTATTATAAAATATGTTTTTAATTAAATATTATATTAATTCCCATCTCCCCCATGTGATTGGAAATCAATTTATTAATTTAAAATTTGGGGAAAATTCCAAGAGAGATAGGGTGAATAACCCTTCTTGTTTTGTGTCCCCCTTATGACCAAATACTACAAATTTGACCCTATTTAAAAATAGAGGAGAGAATCTCTCTTTTCTCTCCACCAACCAGATTAGGCCATGAGATGAATAAAATAATCATTAAATATTAAATAATACTAGTGCCTAATTTGGTCCAATAAGAATTGGATATTTAATTGCATTTAAAATTAAATGCAATTAACCTAATTAAATATGATTAATTAGATTTCAAAACATATTACTTTTTCCAAAACTTTACAAAATCCCTTAATTGGAATTTTGTAGAAATATTTAGGGTTAACAACCCTCTAGACAGGTATTAATTGATCCCTTAGATCAATTAATATCCTTTGGACAATATTTATTTGGGATGGGTTGTGACATACACCCCCTTTATATTAAACACAATCCTCTATGTTTCTTTTCGTTTCTAGCTTGGTTAATGCATAAAGAAAATAAAACTAGTATTAATTATTTACAAAATAGTTTGAGCCATCACTTTTTTCCTTATTTCTAGTCTCATTCCTAATGGTAAGCAATATCTTCCATCCACGAGAGTACCTGGTCCTCCAAATATACAAAACATCAATAGTACCATGTCCTCAAAGCAATAAAACATCAATAAGTATTGCATCATCAATACATAAATATTATAAAAGAATCAAGATCATTGAAACATATTTCAATGCATAACTAACTACAATAGTATATTGCAATAAGAGAATCATAAATTATTCTTGCATAGATGATATAAAATTCTTGTTCTTTGGGTACCAACCCAAAAATATGCAGGCTACAACACCACATGTACATTCGAGCTACTACTCAAAATGTAAGAACTTTGTTTGAGCTCCAAATCAAACATGAATTAAAGCATTAACAAGTACTTATATAGCAATCATTCATAAAACCAAAACATAGCTCCTTTCACATTTTCATCTTAATGGAATATTATGCATAATCATCAAAATGAAGCATATAAACCATTGTATCATAAACACTTAAGTTTACATATTCTTAATTAATTTAAACATCTTATTGAAAATAGGTGTCATCAAAGACAAAATATAATGTTATAAATCTTACTTTAAGATACTCATATATCCTATAATTCACTATGGTAAACCTATTTACTATAACCAGTGCATCATCCTTGATATCCTTTGGTATACATCCTCAGTCAACATAAAACCATGGAGAAGTTCTATACCTTCTTCAAGAATTAACTCCACACCCATTCTTCCAAAACTAGAGATTTGCATTCATTTTAAATAATTAATTCCATTTAGCAATTTCATAATAATATTTATTGATTATATATTTCAAAATTCCTAGACATATTTACTATACATCCTTATAGCCTACAAAGTAGTGGTTTTATGACTAATGAATTAATCTCATGGTTGTTACCTCTCAGTTCATTCACCATCCTCGATCAGACCTAATTCTCATAGATAAGCGTTTCAAGGTCTAATTCATCTAGTAATACTCATATGCCCATGAGGTATATTGATTATGAATATGTCAAGGCATGAAGGCAAGTAGGTAGTTCTGTGTTCATACCTTTCCTACTGAATTTGTGAATTCTTAGCCTAAATGGCTATTGTGGTTCTTTTACCATTTATTTTAGTTAGCTCCTATTGAAGTATATTTTTTTCAGCTCTAGAAATATCCCTTTATAACTCCAACTATCAAATTTTCTACCTTAAGGACTCTATCTCAAGCGGTCCACCTATCTTGAAATACCCACTATCATTTTCTTGATAATTTTAAGGACCTGATTCTACCTCTGGTTGATGGTGTTCTTTTTTCTTGGAAATCTCTTCTACTTCCCTTTCTATACATTTTGGTATAGACTCTCCTTGGCCATCCTCTTCCTTTGAACCTTTCTCATCTTCTCCTTGCTGAGTGGACCACCATTGATCATATTCTAGGGTTGTACATACATCATATATATTTGGAGCACATATGACCTCATCTACTCATAAGGTTAACGGTTCCGTTTGTGGTGGTACAAATTTTTTCCTCCCTTTTATTTTATAAACAATAGGAAGATCCAGTATTCCTTACCTAATTCTAAACTACCACAATACTCGTATATACTAAAAATAATCGTATTGCATGCTTACTCACCTACAAATCCATATTAATTCATCGCACACGAGCTAGATGAAAGCTATGTTCTACCCATATTGGACCTAGTCTCCATGGTCTTCAGATCACATCTTGGGGCTTCAAATTCTTCCATATAGAGTGACACAACTCCCAATTATTTTTCCATGGTATTTTTAACCACAACTCCTCTCTTTTCCACATTAATGCATAAGGTACTTCTGGGTCTACCAAATTGTGTGCATCATACAAAAATCCTTGAGGTCTCCTTATAACCACATTCGCCCAGGACCATACCTACCATAGAAGGTTACAACTTAACCCTGATTGCTTTGTCACTCGTACCTCGAATAACTCTTTGAATATTTGGGCCAACAAGGCTAGTGACCAAGCAAACACAATTGAATACTCCATTAAGCCTTGCACTACTTCTACTAGGTTCCAAGGAAATATTACACCAGATGAATAAGGTACAATGACATTTGATATCAATGTCATCACCATGGCTTTCCTAGGTGATATTTTACCAAACATAAAAAGTATCTCATACAGAATACCACCCTTATCAGTGTTTATATATTTCCACTCAGATATGAACACTCTTTCTAGAATCAACCCTTTTCCCACATCATCTGCGACTATTATTGTACATACTTCAATTGGTAGCCAATATATTTTGTACACATCCTCTAGGGTGATAGTCATTTCTCCAGTAGGTAACTGAAAATTTCCCCTATCTGGATCCCATATTTTAATCAAGGTTGATATATTCCCTTTGTTCATCTACACTTGTTCCAAACTCCTTCTAAACCTATTTTTCCTAACCATTGCCAATCATTGGCATCCAATGCACTCCTAGCTCCTTTAAAGATTGGATTAGAAGCAAAATAAGGTCTACTAATTTTTAATGGTGCTATTTCTTCTACCTGACCATCATGACTCATTTTTATATTGCTAGAGATCATATTCTCTACTTTTTACAAGGTGTGCAATAGTAGATCAATGAGCAAAAACAATAAAATCAAGAATTTCGCTATGGGGTTTGATCCGTATAAGATTACTATAAGTAATAAAAATCCTAACATGAATATAATCATGTTGATATTCATAGGTTGATTCTTATTGCTATAAAATTCATCCAAGCTCGACTTGGTTCCAAAAACCTACAGTATACCCAAAAGCTAATTTACTCGATCACCTAATTGATCATGACTCAATTATCCAATCAATTATTCTTTGTGGATCATGTCTCAATCAACTCTTAATTCATTTATTGTCAATCTTGATGAAATTTATTTATTGCCCTTGGTTGACCATGATCACCATAATGCGTGTATATCTAAAGGGTGTCTATCCTCTCATAGTTTTGTGTGTTATCAATAATGTACTAATGTCATAACATACAAAGTTGAAGTAAATTATTTGTAGCTAGTCCTTTATCATCCTGGACTAACTTAATATATCATCAGTGTTCATTTTTATGTTGGTTTTTCTTATGTGGATATTGATACCACATGCCTCATGTAGTGGGACTCTCTTGTATTTAAATAGTATCTACTGCACTATTAAACTTGACCACCACCTGGGTGGTTGGGTGGCATACATTTTTACGGAGTCAGGATACTTGAGGAAGTTAGTGATGGTGATATTTTAGACAATGATATTTGGATGGTGACCATGACTCAAATATGGTGGTTCTCCATATTACATTCATTCACCATTACTAAGATGTTCAACTCTTTCCTCTAGCTAATGGCCATATTTGTATTCATATACTACTTATTATTTATAATCCAAAAAATATATAAACATTATTTTATTCATAAGTCCCAATTAATTGGATTTATTGATATGTTCCAAGTTACAATATGTTCCTCCAATGGAAATACTTTTATTATCATTATTACAATACTCATCGTAAAGAGGGAGCTTAGTTTGATAGATTCAAATGCCAAGTGAGGTCCTCAAAAGAGTCTAAGGTACATCGCTTAAGACCCACATACGTGGAGGGTTTGCCTAGCTCTTCTACTTGGATACACCAATGGTTCCAATAGTGGGAGGAAATACTTGCACATAAGAAATATCCAAGCATTTGCTTCTTCCTTACAAAGTGTGTATTGATATTTCTACTAGTCATCACTTCCACATATAAAGTCTTGTTTCCTTTCTAGTTAAATTCTTAGTAGTTAGTTTTAATTTCTATGAATTAACCTATATGGTTATCTTCACACTTGTATCCCCAATAGGTGCTAAAAATTAAATTCCCATTATGAACTTAATCATACTCTTGCCACATTGTAAGATATTTTAAAAAAAAAAATTCCAAATGGTGTTAATTTTCTATTCCCCATAATTTATCAAATATATTTTCTTCCTAATGTAATATCAATGTTGCATTAATTCATGCAATGTTCCATTTCAAGGTATGCTTATGGCCATTTAGCCTAGAATTTTAACAATTAATATGTTATTAATAATGGTTTAGCAACCATATATTAAGTGAAAAATCAATAGGTTTGAACCAACATATAGTTCTTATTACCCATATCTTTTGCTAACCTGGACCTAACTAGAATCCATTAGTTATCATGGGCTCTGATACCAACTATAACGATCCTTGTTGTTACTTCTTAGAATGACCCAAGAGTGTTAACATTTTTTTTGTATATGTGAAATTACATAAATACAATAATATAACCATTTACATAGAGTATAGCTACTCTTATCATTAACCATTAAGGCATAGCCACTTTTGAGTTGAACGCAGCCATCGATGCTCAAGTGGACAGGATTGATCAGTGTCCCATTGGCTGTTCATTCTTTATATTTAGGCCTCAACTCAGAATGTAAGAACTATTTTGAGCTACAACTCAAACATGTTGATTTACAACCCAACTTCTTATGCCTACGACCCTTATACCTTGGGAACAACCCCTATGTCTTTGGGGATACAACCCTTTTTCCTTGGTTCCATAACCAAACCATATAATTAATATCATCTTTTCTAATTACAAAATAGTCCTCTTGTTTTACAATCCATAACTATAGTAATACATGTCAAATGAAGCATTAAAAAATGGATGTACATCATCTATTCCTATATTCTCTATCATAGTTTGTAATGATAAAATATATTGCACAAATTATTGAAATCTAAGCATAATAAGTAATTAGTATCAGTCAATTAAGAGTTCATCCATATAATATAACAATCTAGATTTCATATTTAAGCATTACATCACTAGAAAGTAAATAGACATCCACATAATTACAAATCCATAAATTGACACAACATATATCCTGGGAACCCTCACAGGGTATAAAACCAACCTTCAAAATATGTTTCTCCTCTCATTTCATAAACTTAAGATGTTATAATTACAAGTAATAAAGGCATCCCACGAATCCTTTATCTAGATTAATTACACAATTAAAGGAATCAAACTATTCCTTTTTATTTTTTAATGCAAATAAGGAAATTCCACATTTCCTTTCTATAAGCCATAAAAATCAATACTTAAGAATCTCACAGATTCTTATATCTACATGTTTATGAATGATCATCAGATTCATATTAAGGAGAAAATATCATTAATTAGCAAAGAGGAATTTCATAAGTTCCCTTGAGAATGAATTCCACATTATTTCTCCAAAATTGATACACATTCAATCTCACATTCTCTAAGCAACCATACTAATCATATAAATAGTAAATCTTATAACTTACTCAAGAATGGATTTTCTATCCATTATTATCATAATTATATTAGTAACCTTAATTCAATTAAATTGGTAACTATGCTAAACCAATAATAGAACCCAATCTATTATTTCCTTAACTAATCATTATAGGATTCATGGCTTGAGAGGGTAAAAAATCCTTTCAAGAACAGACCATCTAATCTATTCTAACAAAATAATATTCATACTACTTTCACGAACTCATTAATCCTAGAAAACTTAACTAGAAAAGGGTCATAAAGGATCATTAATCGTATGATATATACATAGTGAGAAAACCTCATAATTTCTCAAAGAATGAGTTCCACACTCATTCTTTTCTTAACTAAAATATTTATACATAATATTATCTCTAAAAATCCATAATATGTAAACCTAATTTACTCAAATATTTCATAATATTGGTCAATATATTTACAATAGAATTATCTACAAGTTTGTATGATTTTCTACAAATTGAAATCTAGAATTCCATCACTTTTTCTACCCAAAAGTAGCTCCCATATATTAATTGAATTACCGCCAAGTTACTCTTTTGATGGCATATAACTATCCCCAAATTGTCATTCAATGTCACAAAATTTTATATTAAAAGTATCTCTTGAACTCTTTTTAGAGGGATATGCAAAAGTATTAATTAAACATCATTTCTTAATTTTTCCTCTTTTACATTTAATTCAACAAGGAGAGATTAATAATCCTAATCTCTCAAAAATTTCAAAGGAAACCTTCCCTAAAGGATTATCAAATATCTTTTTAATTAATATATAGTACAATAATACTTCAATTTTTAATAGCATCCTTCATCAAAGGTGAGTTAATTCCATTAATCTAAAGTGTTCCAACAAAAATTTAGAATAAGGTCCATTAAAAAAGAGGTGATATGTTTCTTTTCTAGGAGGTTCATTTTTAATATATCAAGTCCAAAAAATTAGTGACCATAATTATACATTAATAAATATATGGCCCTAAGTCATATCCTTTTACAAATATGTTCTTATTGGTAATGCACCCTGAAACTGACACAATCAAACAAATGATATGAGGCACAATCCACAAGTCATAAACCAACAATCATACCCGAAAAACCCAACATAGATGTTGGGTTCTAAAAACAAGGGTGGAAGGCTTATCCAAGCACCCAAACACTTGGTTACTAAGCCTTTCCACCTTCGATGTATATAAAGCATCAAGAATCCCCCAGCACAATGCATGTGGGATTAAATCCCATATCTAAATTAAAAAAAAATTGAACTTGCATGCAAATAAATTGACAATCAACCTACAGTTAAGAAACCAATCACACTCATGCTTTGGAATCGGTCATAGAGATTCAAAAATTCTTGACCAAATTAAATACATAGTTGTTTTATCACCAAGAACCTCAACGCTTGGTTGAATAACATTATATGCACAACCCTTTATGTTTGGCTTATGCACCCCCACACGATGCGTAGGGGATAAAGCATGCAAGATTTTGGGATCATGATGCTTTTATCCCACAAGCATCATGTGGGAGGCATCAAAACCTTTAAATGCTATGATGCACCCTTAGTGTTATGTCCACCACCCAATGGTTTGGTGGTTGTGGAGGTAGCCTTGCTATTGGTGGTGTTATTATACAGTGGTGTTTTTAAATTAAGGTGGTGGAAATATTGATGTCGGGGTTCTAAATGGATGTGGCAGTGGTTCCTTTGGTCACACTAAGGCTCAGTTGGCCTAGTTATTGATTACCATTTTTTTAATAAATTATTAAAAATAAATATGCAACCTCCAAACAAATATGCAACCACCAAACACAATAAATCAATAAGCAATTACAACTTAGCATAATCAATTACAACTTAGCATAATCAATTACATCTGCAAGCAGTTTAAACTTTAAACAAATAGGATCTAGTGATTAATTTAGACTTCTAAGTATAAAAGAGAATAATAATAAACATTAAAAATCTTTCTAGTTATTAACAAAGTATGGAAACTCCAACCTCTTACTCTGTATAGGCATGGTCTCCTCCAACTTCTTCAATCATCTCTTCCCATCCTCCAAGGTTGCTTTCTCTAGTTGCCTCTAATACTCACTAGCCCTCTCCACACCTTGGATCATGTTATTTAGGATCCTTTGTATCCTTTCAATCTACCATCTACAAAACTCCCCTCTCTAAAACCAAGAGCCTCCATTTTATAAGATTTTCCTCCTCTCATGAGCCAAATAGTGACTTTTTTTTAATTATTATAAAATATGTTTTTAATTAAATATTATATTAATTCCCATCTCCCCCATGTGATTGGAAATCAATTTATTAATTTAAAATTTGGGGAAAATTCCAAGAGAGATAGGGTGAATGACCCTTCTTTTTTTGTGTCCCCCTTATGGCCAAATACTACAAATTTGACCCTATTTGATATTAGAGGGGAGAATATCTCTTTTCTCTCTACCAACTTGATTAGGCCATGAGATGAATAAAATAATAATTAAATATTAAATAATGTTAGTTCCTAATTTGGTCCAATAAGAATTGGATATTTAATTGCATTTAAAATTAAATGCAATTAACCTAAGTAAATGTGATTAATTAGATTTCAAAACATATTACTTTTTCCAAAACTTTACAAAATCCCTTAATTGGAATTTTGTAGAAATATTTAGAGTTAACAACCCTCTAGAAAAGTATTAATTGATCCTTCAGATCAATTAATACCATTTAGAAAATATTTAATTGGGATGGGTTGTGACATACACCCCCCTTGGATTAAACACAATCCTCTATGTTTCTTGTCGTTTCTAGCTTGGTTAATGCATAAAGAAAATAAAAATAGTGTTAATTCTTTACAAAATAGTTTGAGACATCAATTTTTTCCTTATTTCCAATCTCGTTCCTAATGGTAAGAAATATATTCCATCCACGAGAGTACCTGGTCCTCCAAAAATACAAAACGTCAAGAGTACCATGTCCTCAAAGCAATAAAACATCAATAAGTATTGCATCATCAATACATAAATCTTATAAAAGAATCAAGATCATTGAAACATATTTTAATGCATAACTAACTACAATAGTATATTGCAATAAGAGAATCATAAATTATTCCTGCATAGATGATATAAAATTCTTGTTCTTTGGGTACCAACACAGACATATGCAGGCTACAACACCACATGTACATTCGAGCTACTACTCAAAATGTAAGAACTTTGTTTGAGCTCCAACTCAAACATGAATTAAAGCATTAACAAGTACTTATATAGCAATCATTCATAAAACCAAAACATAGTTCCTTTCACATTTTCATCTTAATGGAATATTATGCATAATCATCAAAATGAAGCATATAAACCATTGTATCATAAACACTTAAGTTTACATATTATTAATTCATTTAAATATCTTATTGAAAATAGGTGTCATCAAAGACAAAATATGTCATAAATATTACTTTAGGATACTCATATATCCTATAATTCACTATGGCAAACCTATTTTCTATAACCAGTGCATCATCCTTGATATCCTTTGGTATACATCCTCAATCAACATAAAACCATGGATAAGTTCTATACCTTCTTCAAGAATGAACTCCACACCCATTCTTCCAAAACTAGAGATTTGCATTTATTTTAAATAATTAATTTCATTTAGCAATTTCATCATAATGTTTATTAATTATATATTTCCAAATTCCTAGTCATATTTACTATACATCCTTATAGCCTACAAAGTAGTGGCTTTATGACTAATGAATTAATCTTATGGTTGTTACCTCTCAGTTCATTCACCATCCTCGATCAGACCTAATTCTCATAGAGAAGCGGTTCAAGGTCTAATTTATCTAGTAATACTCATATGCCTATGAGGTATATTGATTGTGAATATGTCAAGGCATGAAGGCAAGTAGGTAGTTCTGTGTTCATACCTTTCCTATTGAATTTATGAATTCTTAGTCTAAATGGCTATTGTGGTTCTTTTACCATTTATTTGAGTTAGCTCCTATTGAAGTATATTTTGTTCAGCTCTAGCAATATCCCTTTCTAACTCCAACTATCAAATTTGCTACCTCAAGGACTCTATCTCAAGCGGTCCACCTATCTTGAAATACCCACTATCATTTTATTGATAATTTTAAGGACCTACTTCTTTTTCTGGTTGATGGGGTTATTTTTTCTTGGAAATCTCTTCTACTTCCCTTTCTATACCTTTTGGTATAGACTCTCCTTGGCCATCCTCTTCCTTTGAACCTTTCTCATCTTGTCCTTGCTGAGTGGACCACCATTGATCAAATTATAGGGTTGTACGTACATCATATATATTTGGAGCACATATGACCTCATCTACTCATAAGGTTAACAGTTCCATTTGTGGTGGTACAACTTTTTTCCTCCCTTTTATTTTATAAACAACATGAGGATCCGGTATTCCTTACCTAATTCTAAACTACCACAATACTTGGATATACTAAAAATACTCGTATTGCATGCTTACTCACCTACACATCCATCTTACTCATTGCACACGAGCTAGATGAAAGCTATGTTCTACCCATATTGGACCTAGTCTCCATGGTCTTCAGATCACATCTTGGGGCTTCAAATTTTTCCATATAGAGTGACACAGCTCCCAATTATTTTCCCATTGTATTTTTAACCACAACTCCTTCTCTCTTTTCCACATTAATTCATAAGGGACTTCTGGGTCTACCAAATTGTGTGCATCATATGAAAATCCTTGAGTTCTCCTTATAGCCACATGCTCCTAAGACCATACCTGCAATAGAAGGTTACAACTTAACCCTGATTGCTTTGTCACTCGTACCTTGAACAACTCCTTGAATGTTTGGGCCAACAAGGCTGGTTCCCAAGAAAACACAATTGAATACTCCACTAAGTCTTACACTACTTCTACTAGGTTCCAAGGAAATCTTACACCAGATGAATAAGGTACAATGATGTTTGATATCAATGTCATCACCATGGCTTGCCTAAGTGATAGTTTACCAAACATAAAAAGTATCTCATATAGAATACCACCCTTATCAATGTTTATATATTTCCACTTATATCTAAACACTCTTTCTAGAATAAACCCTTTTCTTGCATCATTTGTGGCTATTATTGTACATACTTCAATTAGTAGCCAATAGATTCTGTACACATCCTCCAGGGTGATAGTCATTTCTCTAGTAGGTAAATAAAAATTTCCCCTATCTGGATTCCATATTTCAATCAGGGTTGATAGATTTCCTTTGTTCATCTACACTTGTTCCAAACAAATAGCTCCTTCTAAACCTATTTTGCCTAACCATTGCCAATCATTGGCATCCAATGCACTCCTAGCTCCTTTAAAGATTGGCTTAGAGGCAAAACAAGGTCTAATAATTTTTAATGGTGCTATTTCTTCTACCTCACCATCATGACTCATTTTGATATTGCTAGATATCATATTCTTTACTTTTTACAAGGTGTGCAATAGTAGATCAATGAGCAAAAATAATAAAATCAAGAATTTCGCTTTGGGGTTTGCTCCGTATAAGATTACTATAAGTAATGAAAATCCTAACATGAATATAATCATGTTGATATTCATAGGTTGATTCTTCTTGCTATAAAATTCATCCAAGCTCGACTTGGTTCCAAAAACTTGTAGTATGCCTAAAAGCTAATTTACTTGATCACCTAATTGATCATGACTCAATTATCCAATCAATAATTCTTCGTGGATCATGTCTCGATCAATTCTTAAGTCATTTATTGTCAATCTTGTTGTAATTTATTTATTGCCCTTGGTTGACCATGATCACCATCATGCGTGTATATCTGAAGGGTGTCCATCCTCTCATAGTTTTGTGTGTTATCAATAATGTACTAATGTCATAACATACAAAGTTGAAGTCAATTATTTGCAGCTAGTGCTTTATCATCCTGGACTAACTTAATATATTATCAGTGTTCATTTTGATGCTGGTTTTTCTTATGTGGATATTGATACCACATGCCTCATATAGTGGGAATCTCTTGTATTTAAATAGTATCTACTGCACTATTAAACTTGACCACCACCTGGATGGTTGGGTGGCATACATTTTTGCAGAGTCGGGTTACTTGAGAAAGTTAGTGATGGTGATATTTTAGACAATGATATTTGGATGGTGACCATGACTCAAATATGGTGGTTCTCCATATTGCATTCATTCACCATTACTAAGATGTTCAACTCTTTCCTCTTGCCAATGGCCATATTTGTATTCATATACTAATTAGTCTTTATAATCCAATAAAAATATAAAACATTATTTTATTCATCAGTCCCAATTAATTGGATTTATTGATATGTTCCAAGTTACAATTTTTTACTCCAATGGAAATACTTTTATTATCATTATTACAATACTCACCATAAACAGGGATCTTAGTTTGATAGATTCAAATTCCAAGTGAGGTCTTCAAAAGAGTCTAAGGTACACTGCTTAAGACCCACGTACATGGAGGTTTTGCCTAGCCCTTCCACTTGGATACACCAATGGTTCCAATAGTGGGAGGGAATACTTGCACATAAGCAATTTCCAAGCATTTTCTTCTTCCTTACAAAGTGTGTATCGACATTTATACTAGTCATCACTTCCACATACAAAGTCTTGTTTACTTTCTAGTTAAATTTTTAGTAGTTAGTTTTAATTTCTATGAATTAACCTATATGGTTATCTTCACACTTGTATCCCCACTAGGTGCTAAACATTAAATTCACATTATGACCTTAATCATACTCTTGCCACATTTCAAGATATTTTTACGAAACAAAATTTCTAAATGGTGTTAATTTTCTTATTCCCCATAATTTATCAAATATATTTTCTTCCTAATGTAATATCAATGTTGCATTAATTCATGCAATGTTCCATTTCAAGGTATGCTTATAACTATTTAGCCTAGAATTTTAGTAATTAATACGTTACTAATAATGGTTTAGCAACCATATATTAAGTGAAAACTCAATAGGTTTGAACCAACGTATAGTTCTTCTTACCCATATATTTTGCTAACCTGGACCTAACTAGAATCCATTAGTTATCCTGGGCTCTGATACCAACTGTAACGATCCTTGTTGTTACTTCTTAAAATGACCCAAGAGTGTTAACATTTTTTTTGTATATGTGAAATTACATAAATACAATAATATAACCATTTACGTAGAGTATAACTACTCTTATCATTAACAATTAAGGCATACCCACTTTTGGGTTGATCGCAACCATCAGTGCTCAAGTGGACAGGATTGATCGGTGTCCCATTGGTTGTTACTTCTTTATATTTAGGCCTCAACTCAGAATGTAAGAACTAGTTTGAGCTACAACTCAAACATGTTGGGCTACAACCCAACTTCTTAGGCCTACGACCCTTATACCTTGGGAAAAACCCCTATGTCTTTGGGGATACAACCCTTTTGCCATGGTTCCATAACCAAACCACATAATTACTATCATCTTTTCTAAGTACAAAATAGTCCTCTTGTTTTACAATCCATAACTATAGTAATACATGTTGAATGAAGCATTACCAAATGGATGTACATCATCTATTCCTATATTCTCTATCATAGTTTGTAATGATAAAACATATTCCAAAAATTATTGAAATCTAAGCATAATAAGTAATTAGTATCAGTCAATTAAGATTTCATCCACATCATATAACAATCTAGATTTCATATTTAAACATTACATCACTAGAAGGTAAATAGACATCCACATAATTACAAATCCATAAATTGACACAACATATATCCTGGGAACCCTCACAGGGAATAAACCCAACCTTCAAAATATGTTTCTCCTCTCATTTCATAAACTTAAGATGTTATAATTACAAGTAAGAAAGGCATCCCACGAATCCTTTATCTATATTAATTACACAATTAAAGGAATCAAACTATTCATTTTTATTTTTTAATGCAAATAAGGAAATTCCACATTTCCTTTCTATAAGCCATAAAAATCAATACTTAAGAATCTCACAGATTCTTATATCTAAATGTTTATGAATGATCATCAGATTCATATTAAGGAGAAAATATCATCAATTAGCAAAGAGTAATTTCATAAGTTCCCTCGAGAATGAATTCCACATTATTTCTCCAAGATTGATACACATTCAATCTCACATTCTCTAAGAAACCATACTAAGCATATAAAGAAGAAATATTATAACTTCCTCAAGAATGGATTTTCTATCCATTATTATCACAATTATATTAATAACCTTAATTCAATTAAATTGGTAACTATGCTAAACCAATTATAGATCCCAATCTATTATTTCCTTAACTAATCATTATAGGATTCATGGCTTGAGAGGGTAAAAAATCCTTTCAAGAACATACCATCTAATCTATTCTTACAAAATCATATTCATACTACTTTCACGAACCCATTAATCCTAGAAAACTTAACTAGAAAAGGGTCATAAAGGATCATTAATCGTATGATATATACATAGTGAGAAAAACTCATAATTTCTCAAAGAATGAGTTCCACACTCATTATTTTCTTAACTACACTCTTTATACATAAGAGTATCTCTAAAAATCCATAATATGTAAACCTAATTTGCGCAAATATTTCATAATATTGGTCAATATATTTACAATAGAATTATCTACAAGTTTGTATGATTTTCTACAAATTGAAATCTAAAATTCTATCACTTTTTCTACCCAAAATCAACTCCCATATATTAATTGAATTACCACCAAGTTACTCTTTTGATGGCATAAAACTATCCCCAAATTTTAATTCAATGTCACCAAATTTAATATTAAAAGTATTCTCTTGAACTATTTTTAGGGGGATATGCAAAAGTATTAATTCAACATCATTTCTTATGTTTTACTCTTTTACATTTAATTCAACAAGGAGAGATTAATCATTCTAATATCTCAATAATTCCAAAGGAAACCTTCCCTAAAGGATTATCAAATCTCTTTTTAATTAAGGTCTACTACAATAATTTTTTCCTTTTTAATAGCATCCTTCATCAAAGGTGAGTTAATTCCATTAATCTAAAGAGTTCCAACATAAATTTAGAATAAGGTCCATTACAAAAGAGGTGGCCTATTTATTTTCTAGGAGGTCCACTTTTAAATTATCAAGTCCAGAAAATTAGTGACCATAATTATACATTAATAAATATGTGGCCCTAAGTCATATCCTTTTACAAAGATATTTTTATTGGTAATGCACCTTGAAATTGACATGGTCAGACAAATGAGATGAGGTACAATAAATTTGTCATAAACCAATATCATACCCGATAAACCCAACATAGACATGGGTTTCTAAACACAAGGACAAAAGGTTTAGATAAGCACCCAAGCTCTTGGTTGCTAAGCCTTTCCATATTCGACATATATAAAGCATCATGCATCCCCAAATGTGATGCATGTGGGATTAAATCCCATACCTAAATTTAAAAATTGTTTGAAATTGCATGCAAACAAACTTATGGTCAACCTATAGTCAAGAAACCAATCACATATCCATGCTTTACAATTGATCATAGAGAGTCAACAGTTCTAGACCAAGTCAAATATAGAGTTGTTACATCACCAAGCACCTCAATGCTTGGTTGAATAAAATTATACATGCAGTCCTTTATGTTTTGCTTACGCATCATCACACGGTGTATGAGGGATAAAGTATGCAATATTTTGGGCTCATGATGCTTTTATCCCAGAAGTATCATGTGGTAGGCATTGCAACCTTTAAATATTGTGATGTACCCTTAGTGTTATGTACACCACCCAGTGGTCGGGTGGTGGTGGAGCTAGCCTTGCTAGCAGTCGTGTAATTACACGATGATGGTTTTAAATGAATGCATAAATATTAATGATGTGGTTATAAATAGAGGTTATGGTGGTTACTTTGGTCACACTAAGGCTTAGTAGACCTAGCTACCAATTACCACTTTTTTAATAAATTATTAAAAACAAATATGCAACCTCCAAACAAATATGCAACCATCAAACATAATAAATCGGTAAGAAATTACAACTTAGCATAATCAATTGTATTTGTAGGTAATTTGGAATTTAAACAAATAGGATCCAGTGATTAATTTAGGCTTCTAAGCATAAAATATAATAATAATAATACACATTAAAAAGCTTTCCAAACATTAACAAAGTATGGAAACCCCAACCTATTACTTCGAATAGGTATGGTCTCCTCCAGCTTCTTAAATCCTCTCTTCTCATCCTCCAAGGTTTCTTTCTATAGTTACCTCCAATACTCACTAGCCCTCTCCACACCTTGGCTCATGTTCTTTAGGCTCCTTCCTATCCTTTCAATATCCCATATGCAAAACTCTTCCTCTCTAAAACTAAGAGTCTCTATTTTATATGATTTTCCTCATTTCATGAGCCAAATAGTGGCATTTTTAAAAATATTATAAAATATTCTTTTAATTAAATATTATATTAATTTCCATCTCCCCCTATGATTGGGAATAAATTTATTAATTTAAAATTTGGGTAAAATTCCAAGAGAGGTAGGGTGAATGACCCTTCTTGTTTTGCCTTCCCCTTATGGCCAAATACTACAAATTTGATCCTATTTGAGATTAGAGAGGAGAATCATTCTTTTCTTTCTACCAACCATATTAGGCCATGATATGAATAAAATAATCATTAAACATTAAACATTAAATAATATTAGTTCTTAATTTGGTCCAATAAGAATTGGATATTTAATTGCATTAAAAAATTAAATGCAATTAACCTAATTAAATATGATTAATTAGATTTCAAAACATATTACTTTTCCCAAAACTTTACAAAATCCCTTAATTGAAATTTTGTAGAATTCTTTAGGGTTAAAGAACCCTCTAGACAGGTATTAATTGATCCCTCAAATCAATTAATATCCTTTGGACAAGATTTAATGGGGACGGACTATGACATAAATGCAACTACAAGACCTATATTGCATAGAAATTTAGGATAAAACCAAGGGAAAACCTGAAGAAAATAAGGATTTCAACATTAAATATGGATTTTTATGCTTGAAATATGGGGTAGTTATTATAAAAACTGGTAATTTAAGGAGATTAATTATGCAAGAGGCACAAAATTCTCCCTATTATGCTCATTTGAGAGGGTCAAAATGAGGGAAATATTGAGAAAGACCTTCTATTGGGCTAGAATGAAGTAATATTTCACTAGTTTCATTGCTAGATGTTTAGAATTATAGAAGGTAAAGGTAGAACATTAACACCCAACAAGTAAGTTATACCCATATGACATACCTATGCAAAACTGACAAGTAATATCTATGGATTTATTGTGGGATTACCAAAGACATGATGCAATATTGGTAGTGGTTGACAAGTTAACCAAGGTTGCACACTTCATACCAAGGAACATCAAGGATGATGTACTAGTGGTGGTAAACAAGTTTTCCAAAGAAATATTTAGGCTACATGGGTTTCTTGAGGTGATCATATCAAATAGGGATTCTAGATTCACATTAGAATTTTTGTAGGCTCTACACCATGCAATAGGTATTAAGTTGAATATTAGTTCTGCATATCATCCCAGAATAGATGGTCAGATCGAGCGGGTAAACAAGTTTTTGGAAGATATGTTATGCATGTACTACATGGACCAAAATTCTAAATGGGAGTACTTTTTATATCTTATTGAATTTATATATAATAATGGGTACCATGCATCATTAGGGATGTCCCTATTTGAAGCCTTGTATAGTTGAATATTTAGAACACATCTATCATGGGATAATCTAGAGAATCGAGTGATAATAAAGCTAGACATTGTCTGAGATATGAAGGAAAAACTCAAAGCAATACGGCTTAGGCTCAAGGAAGCGATTGATCTCCAAAAGAGCTATGCTAATCTAAAAAGATCGCCAAGACAATTCTTTATGGAAGAAGTTTTCTTAAGGGTAAGACGCATGAAAAGTGCCATCAAGTCAACCAAGTGGATCCTTGCTATGTTAGGCCCTTTGAGATCATTGATAAGATTATCCCAATAACCTATAGGCTCACTTTGCCTCCCAACCTATCAAATATCCATGATACTTTCCACATATCCCTTATTATAAAATATATTGTTGATCCTAATCATGTGTGGAATATTTCTAAATTGTAGATGGTATTTTCCTTAGCTATTAAGGTGAGACCAATTAATATTATAGGTTTTCATTCCAAGATGTTGAGGAAATGAACCCTAGATCAATGTAAGGTCTAGTGGGACTAGTATTCAAAGAATTGTGCTACATGGGAAAATGCTAAAGAAATGAGGAACCAATTTCCATATTTATTTGAATAAACACTTGTTTACTCACTTGCAAGAAACATAGAGGACTGTGTTTAGTCTAAGGGGGAGAGTACATAACAACCCTCCTTGGTAGAAATTTTATGAACTATGTATTAGTGTTTATGTTTAGTGACATAGTTTCATTTTGTGATATCTTGATGATGGATTATTATGTTATTTTAAGCTTAGAATATGGTACTACTAACATATTTATAGATGCAATATTAGGTGCTCTCTTTTTGGTGGTATCATATGGGTGAACCACCTAAAAGAGATATATTTTGGGAAACAATGGTGATGACTTGCTCATTGATAGCTCAAGGTGACCATAACACCCTTCATATAGATGCATTGCATTTTTCTTGTTCTCATGATCACACCATTGGTCTAGGAAGTTGCTTACACAATGAGTCTCCTTAATAGGTTGGCGATAGAAATAGACTATCTTGTGAAATATGGTTGATGTGAATTTATGCTTGTCTTGATATGCATGGATTATTGAGTATTGATTGGTAATATTAATGCTCTAGAAATCATTAAGTATTAATTAGTTGATAAAATTAATACTTTCAAATTATTAGTTGGCTTTAATACTTTAGCCAAGTAAAAGTATTAATTAAATTATTGTCATTCAAGTTAATGAAAATCAATTATTGCCATGAAGCTAATATGGGATTCAAATTGATTAAGTGAATGATGTTTTAAAATGGCTAAATAAGTAAAGGAGATTATGATTACCCTTTTTTGTTCATCAGTTTAAAAAATAATAAAGATAATTCAATTTTATTCGAATGATTTCCTTTAATGGCTATCGTGGTGCATGTTTCCTTTGGGGTATCTCATATGTTCACCTACAAATCAATCTATGCCCATGCTATTGCTTTAAAAATTTGGAGCGTGTAATCTTTGAGGGGTTTAAGAGGAAAAGAGGAGAAGGGAAAGAATGTTGGAGAAATAAAGGAAATGATATGAGCAATGACATCCTAAAACATTGAATAAGCTTGGGATAACTAGGTGCTTCTTATTATTTATGCTTTAATGCTTTACATGTTGGTTTTTGGTTCCTTAATATTATTATTTTGTAGCTATCCCTTCTGTTTTCAAGTCATCCTTAGCCTATGTATTTCTTGGATGTCTGAATGTCACCCTATTGTCTTTATTGCTTGCTTTCTTTTGTTGCAAAGCTCTTCACTTTTTAGGTTGGAATTTGTGGTATGTGTTCTTACTAAGTTTGGTTTGCTAATATATCATTTGACATATTCCTAAACCATGTCCTTATAACCTCATTGCCATAAAATACCAAGCTATCCTTTATTTGGTGCACCCTATAATCTTTTGAGTGATAATTTTACCCAATTGCAAAACCACCATCACAGTCAAGGTATTGTTAGAAAACCCTCTCTTGCAAAAAACATCAGAATTTCTCCAAGGTTCTTATTTTCTTTGTGTGTGTTTGAATGCTTATGAAAATGTGCAAAACATACTGAAATACCTTAGAGGTGCAAGTTACTGTTAACAAGGGGCTTGTGGTTTGGTATTACTTTGATTTGCTATGCTTTTTATTGTTCATGAAATTTGAAAAGAAAAGAAAATGTGATGTGATTGGTCCTCATATGACCATCTTGGAATGGTGATTTAGTTCATTTTATCTTGAAGTGTTTTAAGTATATTTTATCTTATTTTTTTAAGCATATTTAATAAATTTTATCTTCCTTTGTTAAGGTTTGATTTGAGCATCAAAGAAAAGACTAAAATCTAACTTTGAATTGTGAATCCAAAATGGTGATTTAATTCATTTTGCCTTGCTTTGTGAATGGATTTTATCTTGCTTTGTTAACAAATTTATCTTCTTTTGTTAATATTTGTTTGAGCATGAAATAAAATGACTAAATCTAGAAGTGTGAATCTTGGAACGATGAATTAATTCATTTTATTTTACTTTGTGAAATAGATTTTATCTTGCTTTGTTAACAAATTTTTATCTTGCATTGTTAAACAAATTTAAATAATAAAACCTATGGAGTGCAAGAATCTATTTTAGAACCTTAAAACAAATTTTCCTCAATTAAATGTGTCCAAATAATTTAGCAAGTTAGCCTTAAACAATAAAATTATTTGGATGTTCTAATTACTTCAAAACCCTCATTATTGATTTTAATGCAAAATGATGTAACATTTTAGGGCTTTGAGTTCTTTATGGAACTTAAAGAAAATAAAATGAACAATAAATAAAGACAAAAGATAGGTTTAGAGAAAAAAAATCTGAAATAATATGAAAACAAGGAGCAGAAAAATAATCAAAGAAAGATACTATAAACTAATCCCTCCTATTATGTAGAAATTAGAATATTATGAACACCAAAACAAAACCAGGTTAGACCTACATCCACACATTCTAAATTTGGTTAAGTGCAAGATTCTAAGGTAAAAAAATGCATTAAAAACATTAAATGATGCTACCATATGCATAAAACACCATTAAATGAACCCAATACATGTGGAGAAAAATATGCAATAAAGCTTCTATTGTATTCAAAACCTTATTTTTATGCATACAAGGTGAGAACAAGTGTTGGTAGTAGCTATAAAATATTTTCAATCCACTTCACATGCTCCTGTTCCAAAAAATTCCAGCCCCATATCTGTGTTTCAACTATATTTAAAATTTTCAAACCAAGACCTTCCATTTTCTCCTTTTGTTTGGCTTCGAAATGCTTGCTCTTTCCCCTCCTTTTGGTTTTTATTTTCCACATTTTTTTTACTCTTGTAATGCATTTTACAATAAGGTAACACTTGCAACCACCACGTGATAGGTTTAGTTACGAAACTATTCTCTTACCTTGGCATGTTATGGCCATTTATATGACAACCAACATTTGTAATCACAATGCACAACTATAACCTATAACCTCTACCTCCACATAAATTCATGAGATGAAACAACCCATCCGTTATTTATAATTACTACATTCACATTAACAGTCACACTGGCCAATCTATGTACCGTTTTCCTTTTCATTGCTTTCACAATCATGCAACTCTACAGCCAACATAATCCCTCAAAACAGTCAATAAAAATTGTGGATCAAAAATGTGCCTCCTCAGAGAATACGACACCAGAGCTTAAGTCATAGTTGGAATAATAATTATTTTATTTTGAATCTTTTAGTTGGTGGCTCAATGTTGTGGGTATTTGATGTGAAATGAACAATTCATAATAATGATTATAAGCATTAATTATTTGTAACCGTACGATTTTGACATGGGGGAATAGCTTTTCCTGTGCTCCAAAAGCTCTACAAAACCCTCTAAGAATCATTTCCCTCATCTAGATTTTGTAATTCATCTCCTCTTGTATGTCTACGTCAGGCTCACCACATTCCTCTTATTTGTGCAAATGAATGCTAAATTTATGAATGAACTAAATTTATTTATGGGAAGGAGTATTTTGAATAACTTCTTTAGGGGGGTCGCGAATGCTGAGTATACTACAATATGTGATTAAATTTTTGAGGCACACTAGACTTCCATTCATGCCAAGAATGGCTTGTCGATACATTGATGCTGCAAAATTTGGTGTTCTCTTATGAATGTATTTTAACGCATTATTACCTAATTTATCTGTCACCATTGGCCACCTTCATGACCATTTTTTGTAACTTCAAGAAATCAATACCACAAGAGGTCAATGGAAGCTCTCCGATGCCAATTTTACCCATCTTTTCACTTATTATGCTGCTTAAAACTACTACCTTTGGGATCCATATTGACCCCCCAAAAATGACAACATCATGGATAGATTTCTTATCTATTTTTGCATCTCTCAAACCTTTCTTGATAGGCTCCATGCGATCCATGTTCAGTTCTTCAAACCTGGCCCTTGTGATACTAGAATAAAAGTCAATCCCTTCATACAAGGAATCAATCTCAATAGTGGTCTAAGCAGTTGGTGAAAACATCATTTTCAACCATGTCGTACATGATGTCCTCTTCAATACATTGTACACATACTCTAAGAAGAACCACTACCCTAAAGTCGAGCATCTTCAAACTATTGATACCTTACGATGACCATGTTGGCTTGATTTTCTAATGTCGTATTTATCTCGAATGTGGTCAGAGGGAAGCTAGTGGAGATTTTATCAATGTCAACCAGCACTAAGCCATATGACTAAGCTAGCCCCTTGAGGCACCTTGAAATCATGCACTAAAAATTGCTCCTTTCCAATGTCTTGATAATCCCACCATTGACTACACTGAACGTCCACTAGTTTGCCCTATTGATATTCATTTTGACACTTGCATCATCACTTTGAGCATCCTGAATACTTGCAGATAATATATACAATTTTAACATTAGTTCTCTTGAAAAAATATTAAAACTTAAATAAAGCAAAGCATTAAAACTTTCCATTTACATAACTAATACGAATTACTTAAACTTCATGAAAATATGAAATTGTATAAGCATAATAAGGACCTTCAAAGAGAGCCTTATTTCTTTTATTTAAAATTATTTATTTTATTTTATTTTTTTATTTTTTATTTAGATAAATACCTACTTTTATTGATGTGTAAGCTCAACATGATATTTGAAAGTGAGGTGACCTCTGAACAACATAGAAGAACAAACACATGAAGCCAATGAGGCTAAACATGAAACCATTCACCACTAGGACCATGGTGAGGTTAAAATATTATTCAATAAAATTAAAACTTCATGTAACCATCAAAATTTAAGGTGGGTCCCCAAATTTGGGGTAAGTTGTGCAATAGTCACAACAAATGGTGACTCTATTGGGAAATGCTCCTGAGCATTTCGGATGAAGAACCCGATCTGAAACCAAGAAAACCAAATATTAGAGAAATAAAAATCATCTAGCAATATCCAGAGAAAATGGGGGTAGATAACTTCAAATGAAAACAAATGAACCATTTGCCTCTGCTCAGTGTGTGAATTGTGATTCATTTTGCATTCTTGAAACAATCCAGATTCCATCATTTGTTTTGCATTTAGGCTATAGAATGTCACTCATTAAAAATGTGCCTCTGCATTGCTCCACTGCCAGCCAAGCATCTATAGCCCTAGTGGAGATGACCTTGATCTCTTCTAGACCTTGCTCTACTACCATCCAGGCGTCTATAGCCCTGGTAGAGATTATCTGAATCACCTAGGCATTAGATTAATTTTGCATTTACTTTTTTCTTTTATTTTATCTAGACATTGCTCCATTGCCAATTAGGCATCTATAGCCTTGATGAAGATTATCTAAACATTTTGATTGATTTGGATTTTCTTTCCTTCTTTTTTATTTATTAAGCATTGTATTGCTTTACAAAATTTACATGCCACCTAGGTTAGAGACCACTTAAGGCTAAATATGGAGTGTATTATATTTTTACCTTAATTTGCAAACCAAAATGACTTTATCCTTCAAGATTTCAAAGAATACCCTTTAATATGTGAGTTATATGTGGAGCTTTAGTAAAATGTTTCATTGTTCCAAAATCCACCATCTTAGTCCAAAATCTAAGAATGATTACTAAACAATTTCATCCCCTTTTCCTCAATTCCACCTGATTCCAAACTAGGCAATCCATCCTACATGACAAAGGACCAATTATCAACAAAGGAACCAAGAGTTAGTAGCTATCACCAAACACTACCTCAATTAGAGGGACCAACCCAAAAAAAATAAACCAAAACTAACCTAATGAAAACTAACAAGAAAAAAATAGCAAAATCTTGAAAACAAGAGATTATGTACAAAAGTGCACACAAAGAAAATGCTAAATACAAAAGCATGAAAACCAAAAAGCTATATACAATAATATACAAACATGGTACAAATGATACAAGAATTCAGCTGCTTCATGGGTGAAAGTAGTGCTTGAGAAATTGCCCATTAATAGGTAAATGAATATCATCCCCACTCAAAGTTTTCAATCAAAAAGTGTTTTCACCAAGAATTTTAGAAATTTGATAAGGACCAAGCCAAAGATAGTCAAATTTATCATGCTCACCCTTTTTCTCATGTGCCTTATCCCAAAGCAAAACCAAATCAGAAATCCTAAAATATTTAATTTTAGCCTGTTTATCAAACCATATTTTAACAATGTCTTGATGTTTACTAAAATGAAGCAAGGCATCCTCTCATTTTTCATCTAAATGCATGAGGTGAGTGAGACGAGCTTCAATTTTATCATCTGTTTTGAGATATTCTTTCATGAATTGTAAAGTTTGCAATTTAATATTAGTGGGAAAAATTGGATCTTGACCATACACTAAATGATAAGGTGATGTTCCTATGGATTCCTTAATTCTTATTCTATCCACCCACAATGCAAACTTCAATTTATTATGCCAATCTCGAGGATTATGTTCAAGCAATTTCTTAATAATTGACAAGTTTTTATTAGATGATTCAACTAAGCCATTACCTTACGGATAATAATTAGAAGAATATTTGATGCTCACCTTGTTATCATATGCCCATTCTACAAAATAGAGTGAAATAAAAGCAGAACCATTATCACAAATAATTGAATATGGCATTCCAAACCTAGTCACAATGTGTTCTTCCAAAAATTGAATAACAACCTCAGTAGTACAATTTTTGGTGGGGATAGCTTCTATCCATCTAGTACAATAGTCAAAGGTGGTGAGAATGAACTTATGGGAAGCTGAAGAATTAGGGTTTATGACCCCTACAAAATCTAGGCCCCATTGAGCAAAAGATCTCATCTCAACTATAGGTTGTAATGGCATAGGTGCATGTCTCTCTCTATTAGCTGCAAGTTGACAAATATGGCAAGAACGTACATGGGAATGGGTATATTTAAATATGTGTGGCCAATAGTAACCAGATCTCAAGATCTGGTGTGTAGTGGCATTTGCAGAACCATGCCCCATCCCATACTTACCATGAAACTCATGTAAGATGTGAGTGGATTCTTCCTTATTCAAGCAATGAAGAAAAATTCCTTCATGGTTTTTCTTGTACAACACACCAACTTTAATCATAAATTTCATAGATTTTAAATGAAGAGCTCTTCTTTGTGTGGAATTAAAATGTGAAGGACACTTACCATTCAAAAAGAAATAAACAATATCAATATACCATTCATCTTGCATGATATCCTCTACATTATATTGTTGACAAGAAATTTGAGGGTCTATCTCTACAAGTGCTTTTGTCAAGCCTTGTCCTCGAACTAGCTTCATTGGATGGATCTCAAGATCAAACTCCTGTAAGGTAGACATCCACTTTCCTCATTTTTTACCTAGTTCATTCTGCATCAACATGGTTTTCATAGTAGGGTCAGGTACAATAGCAAAAACTCTACTATGCAAAATGTAATGCCTAATATTTTTGATAGTTTTAAATAAGGCATACACTTGTTTATCCAAAATGGTATATCTTAATTGTGCATATTTCAAAGGTGAACTCATAAAAGCAATAGGGTTTTTAGAATTATCTTCACTTTTTTGAGTTAGCATGCTAGCAAATGAATGATCAGATGCAAAAGTATAGATGAAGAATGGTTTCTTGTAATCAGGACTTACCAAAATAGGTGCATTAGAAATGACATCTTTAACACTCTGAAAAGCAGTCCTAGCCTCACATGTCCACTTAATATTAACATCCTTTTTTAACATATCATTCAATGGTTTAACAATTTTAGCAAATCCAGAAATGAATTTCCTAACAAAATTAATTTTCCCAAAGAATGATCTAAGCTCTTTCTTACTACCCGAAAAATGAATATTTTGAATTACCTCTATTCTCGTAGGGTCTATAGAAATGCCATATTTTGATATTACATGTCCTAACAATTTTCCCTCAGTTACTCCAAAGATGCACTTTTTAGGATTAAGTGAAATTCCATGTTCTCTACACCTTTGAAGAACTTTTCTCAAATCATTAATATGATCTTCTCATTTCTTTGAGAAAATAGGGATATCATCTACATAAATGACTATGCATTTACCAATGAGGTCTCTAAAAGCATAGTCCATGGCACGCTGAAATGTAGCACCTACATTAAGCAAACCAAAAGGCATTCTCTTGTAAGCAAATGTTCCCCATTTAGTAGTAAATGCAGTCTTCATTCTATCACGTGGGTCAATAAGAATCTGATTATATCCAGAATATCCATCAAGAAAGGACATCATTTCAGATCCATTAACCATTTGTAAAATGTTATCGATAGAAGGAAGAGGGTAGTTATCTTTTTGCGAAGCTTTATTAAGGTTCCTGAAATCAATACATAACCGAATCTCTCCAGTTTTCTTTCTAACAGGAACTATGTTTGCAACCCATGTGGAATGTCGGATAGGAAATATAATCTTTGCATCTAATAGCTTTTTAACTTCCTTCTCTATGAGAGGTTCCAACAATGGGTTAACTGGATGTTGTTTCTGCCTGAATGGTTTAGAATCAGGCTTCAAAGGAATAGTATGCATGATAATGTTTTGATTGTAAGTTTTTAAGTCATCATAAGTCCATGCAATACAATCCATATAATATTTAAGTGCATGTATTATTCCTTCTTTTTCTTGATGTGTGCATGCTTTCCCAATAAGTACATTATGTGAATCTTCATTATTTCCAATATTAACTACATCATATGCATCATTTGAAGGTGAGATTTTGTCACACCTTTTGCTTTGGTAGTCAATATCAAAAAGTTTTTCAAGTGAGACAATACCTTTTGGGATAGCATTAGTTCTCTTCGTTACCTCATCTTCTTCATCTTCATCCTCTTGTAACCTTTGGTCTTCATCAATCACCTAATTTTCAAAAACACCTGAGTTAGTTACAAAGTCAAAGATGTGTCTGTCACTTTCAAATACCTATAAATTTTTAACATTATCAGGTATAGAAGGACAAGGAACCAATTCTATTGAAAACATTTCAATTTTCTTTTATCGATGGGATTTAATGTACCTATGACTTCCAAAGAATCTACAACATGATTACTCTTTCTAGAAATCAGAGAAATGTTAAAGGCTTCAAATTCATCTATTAAGTCTCTAACTCTAGTTCTGTAGTGAATTAGCCTTTCATCACGACATGTGTATTGCCCCTTTACTTGCCTAACAACTAGCATTGAATCCCCTAAGACTTTCAAATATTTAATGTTCTTATTCAGAGCTAATTGTAGTCCAAAAATTAATGCTTCATACTCCATTGCATTGCAAGTACATGGAAATTGTAATCTAAATGCAGTAAGAGAAGACCTACCTTTAGGGCTAATGAGTTCAACCCTAGCTCCACTACCCTGTTTGGATTTAGATCCATCAAATTTAAGTATCCAAACAAGATGATCATCATTAAGTGGGTCACAAGATAGAATTTCAGCATTAGATTTATTTGTAACCAACTTGGTATCCAATGTGTAAACACCCAACTCAGACTCATTATAAAGGGTTTCATTTGTTCTATTATACTCTATGATCAACTCTTTGAGTCTAGGCTCTCTTTCAATTCAGATTTGATTGGCTACCCCTTTCCAAGGTAACCACATGTGTGAACAGTCCATGGCCATATAGCCATTCAAGTTTTTGCTCCAATCCCTAGCCAATAACATACCATACTTGTCAGGAATATCAACAACATGAATATCAATATATTGTTGAATTCTAGGTTTTGATGAAATCTGAATATGAATGTTATGAAGCATGCCTACCACATTCACCTCAGATCTATCTAATTGTACCACCATTCTATTTGAAGGATTGGGTTTCAAAACCAACCTCTGATAAGTAACATAAGGCATTACATTACCTGATGCACCTGAATCTACTAGACAGTTGTGTAAATTATTTCTTACAATTTTTATTGTTAGGAGGAAGGGATAAAACTCTCCTTTCTCCTTTTGCAAGACCAAATGTGACTCTGTAGTTTTCCTAGCATCAGTTTTGCTTGGTTGACCAAGTGCCTTAATCAAGGAATCTTGTTGGTTTGTCAGTTGTGCAACTTCAAACAAAGTGATATTAGCTTTTGTTTTCTTTAAATCATCCACAATGTTATAAGCAATTTTATCAAGATTTTGCACCTTTTGAGGTGGTTTGGATGAATCAATCTGAGATGGAGGTGTAGGATTGTTATTTGCCTTAGTATCTAGTGGAATAATGGAATTGTTTGGAGGAGTAGAAGAAGTATTTGGGGTCTTACTCTTACTTCTCAACTGGTAGTTGTGATTCCCCTTTTTAAACTACCTAAAGGCTTGAACTTCTTCTTCTATGGGATCATCATCCTCCTCTTCTTCCTCACTTTTGGGATCAAAATTTTCAACAACTAAAGTAGTTCCCTTACCTTTGCTTGAACTAGCTTGATGAGAAGAGTCCTCATTAGGTACTAATTCCAAATCATCCATCTCTTGTTGCAAAATACCTATGGTCTTCTGAAACTCTGGGTATTCATTTTCATTGTGCTCTTTAGTGGAATGCATCCTACACCAATTGTTCATAGTCAAATCTGAAATATTAACAATTGTATGAGATTGACTAGAACTAGTAGATGCATTATTATGATTAGCAACAGACTAGGTACACCCCCATTGTTTGGTCGTGTGTTCCACTATTTCCTCTAAAAACTATAGTTTCTATTTTATTGTGAGTTTTGTGGTGCCTATTTTTGTAACTAAACCATATCACTACTTAGCTTCTGGACCAACCTCTTTAGGTATTTTACCTCTGAATTAGGCTCATTAGGTTGAATAGTAGTAGTGGTAGGATTAGTTGGATTCTCAAAACCTAGAATGTTTTGATTTGGTACCATGTTTTGATTTTGAACATTTTGATTTTGCAAGGTGCCTTGAGTTTGAATATTTGGATTTTGAAATGGATTCAAACTCTGTATGGGTGTTGGATTTAAGAATGTAGGCAAGGCCTGAGCATTCATTTCCATGGATTTATGGGTGGCCAATTGATTCTCTAAGAGTAATGGAGTGGTCGGATAGGTGGGTGTAGTCGGATAAGTGAATGTGGATGGATAAGCGGGCATGGTAGGGTAAAACTGATTGTAGGGCAAAGTGTTCAACATCGGAGTCTATTGTGACAATACCTAGTTTATCATTGGGATTTGATTGTATGCTCCAAGTTGTCCTATAGTAGGTAATTATCCTATCCCATAACCCTGTGGCATCAACTATTGCTCGATAGTCATGGCCTCCGTGTATGCTAAGGCAAGAGTAGTGACCAAAGGATTTCTCCTAACAAACATGGAGGTCATGGGATCTAATGCCCTAAAGTATATCTGAAGGGCAATATTGGCAATGATAGCGTATGGAGCAGTTAGTCTCGAATAGAGCTTTTGAAATCTCGTGTTGAACATTCTCAATGGTTCATTAGGTTCCCTCTTGCAAGAAGCAAATTGATGATAAATTATGGTAGGATCTAAGGGTAACCTAAATTGATTCACAAAGGTAGTTTCTAACTGGACCCAGGATGTAATGGAGTTGGTAGGTAGACTGATGTACCAATCATATGCCAAGTCATCTAGGGTCAAAGGAAACATTCTACAAGCAACATCTTCATGTTCCACTTGCAATCTGATTAAGGTGTCTTTAAAAGCTTGAATGTGTTCCTCTGCTAATCGGTGCCATCATGTTTGTATTTGGGTAAGTATTTCTCTATGTTCTTGGGTATATCATGGGCAACTCCAACAATGTTCAAGGGGGTATTGTGCACTCCCATCCAAGCAACATTTGTAGCCATTGGATTTGGTTGTGGTGTGACTAAAGGAACAATAGGAAGAATAGGAACAATAGGTGGTTCAATTGAAACCCCACTAGGTGGAATAACAATTGCTTCACTCTTGGATCTTCTGTGTCTCTAAGTAGGAGATAGGCTTTGGAAAATGGTATCTTCTGTAGCCTTAGATCTAGTAATGATACCCTTAGGTTCTAGCTTAACAATGACAACAACAAGTGTTTGTTAACAATGCATCAATTAAACCATAACAATAAGAAATATTCTCAATTTGTAAAAGGTTAGCATCAATGCATCATCAATTAAAGAAATTTCCAATCAATGAATGTGATCACCTATCAACAAAACCTCGTTAGTCCAAACCAATACCTTCAAATAAGCCTTTCAAGTAATAATGAACAATTTAGCATTTAAAGTAGCAATGAAATAACCAATTCAAAGCCCTCCTTCTAGCACCAATTCTGTTGAGTGATAATTTTACCCAATTGTAAAATCACCATCATAGTCAGGGTATTGTTAGAAAACCCTCTCTTGCAAAGAAATTCAAAATTTCTCCAAGGTTCTTATTTGCTTAATGTGTGTTTGAATGCTTGTGAAAATATGCAAAATGTGTTGAAATACCTTAGAGGTGCAAGTAACTGTTAACAAGGGGCCTGTGGTTTGGTATTACTTTGATTTGCTATGCTCTTTATTGTTCATGAAATTTGAAAAGAAAAAAATGTGATGTGATTGGTCCTCATATGACCATCTTGGAATGGTGATTTAATTCATTTTATCTTGAAGTGTTTTAAGTAGATTTTATCTTCTTTTGTTAAGCAAATTTTAACAAATTTTATCTTCCTTTGTTAAGATTTGCTTTGAGCATAAAATAAAATACTAAAATCTAACTTTGAAATGTGAATCTTGAATGGTGATTTAATTCATTTTATCTTGCTTTGTGAATGGATTTTATCTTGCTTTGTTAACAAGTTTTATCTTCTTTTGTTAAGCTTTGCTTTGAGCATAAAATAAAATGACTAAAATCTAACTTTGAAATGTGAATCTAGAATGGTGATTTAATTCATTTTATCTTGCTTTGTGAAATAGATTTTATCTTGCTTTGTTAAAAATTTTTATCTTGCTTTGTTAAACAAATTTTAAAATAATAAAACCTGTGGAGTGCAAGAATCTATTTTGGAACCTTAAAAAAAATGCCTTAATTAAATGTGTCCAAATAATTTAACATGTTAGCCTTAAACAACAAAATTATTTGGATGTTCTAATTACTTCAAAACCCCCATTATTGATTTTAGTGCAAAATGATATAACCTTTTAGGGCTTTGAGTGCTTGATGGAACTTAAAGAAAATAAAATGAAAAATAAATAAAGACAAAAGCTAGGGTTAGAGAAAAAAATAAAAATCTGAAATAATATGGAAACAAAGTGCGAAAAATGATCAAAGAGAGCTACTGTAAACTAATCCCTCCTATTCTACAGAAAATAGAAGATCATGAACACTAAAACAAAACCAGGTTAGACCTGCATCCACACAATCTAAATCTGGTTAAGTGCAAGAGTCTAAGGGGTAAAAACATGCATTAAAAACATTAAATGATGCTACCATATCCATGCATAAAACACCATTAAATGAACCCAATACATGTGGAGAAAAATATGCAATAAAGCTTCTATTGTATTCAAAACCTTATTTTTCTGCATACAAGGTGAGAAAAAGTGTTGGCAGTAGTTAGAAAATCCTTTGAATCCACTTCACATGCTCCTGTTCTAAATAAACCAACCCCATATCTATGTATCAACTATATTTATAATTTACAAACCAAGACCTTCTATTTTCTCCTTTCGTTTAGCTTAGAAATGCTTGCTCTTTCCCCCCCTTTTGATTTTTGTTTTACACTTTTTGTTTACTCTTGTAATGCATTTTCCAACAAGGGTACGCTTGCAACCACCACATGATAGTTTTAGTAACAAAATAGTTTGTCTTACCTTAGCCTATTATGGCCATTTATATGACTGCCAACCTTGGTAACTGCAATGCACAACTATAACCTATAACTGCTACCTCCACGTAAGTTCATGAGATGAAATGATCCACCCATTATTTATAATTACTACCTTCACATGAATAGTGTTACACTGGCTAATTTATGCACTATATTCTTCTTTTTTGCTTTCATAATCATGCAGCTTTATAGCCAACATGAATCCCTCAACACAGACAATGGAAACTATGGACCAAAAATGCACCTCCTTAGAGAATACAACACCAGATCTTAAGTTGTAGTTGGAATAACAAATATTTTCATTTGAATATTTTAGTTGAGGGCTTGACATTGTGGGCATTTTATGTGAAATAAAAAAGTCATAATAAATATTAGAAGTGTTAATTACTCATAACCACACAATTATGACATGGGATACTGGCTTTTCCTACACTTTGAAAGCTCTACAAAACCCTTTGAAAATCATTTACCTCATTTGGATTCTATAATTTGTCTCCTCCTATATGTCTATGTCAGGCTCACCACATTCCTCTTCTTTGTGCAAAATAACACTGACTTTATGAATGAACTAAATTTATTCATGGGAGGGAGTATTTTTTGAATAACTTCTTTAGGGGGGCACGAATGCTGAGTATACTACAATTTGCAACTAAATTTTTGAGGCACACTAGACTTATGGTCATGTCGAGAATGGCTTGTCAATACATCGGTGGATTGGGAATCTGGTGCTAGCATTGGAGTGTAAAATGTAGGGCAACAAAGAATTTTTTGGACGTGTTGTAAAACAACCAAGATTCTTGTGATTGAATCCAATATCTCCTTTGGCAACAAATATTTAAGAAGAATCAAGGAGGATTATCGTCCTTGAAATAGACTTCACACTATTCCAATTTATTCAATGTTTGTTATTCATACATATGGAATAATACATATCTCTTGCACAATGTAGTTGTTTTGCATGATCTAAGTGTGCTATTGGTGATCAAAAACTAGAAGTTGAAGCAAATTATTACATAGGACTCCTTCTAAAAATCACTTGTTAAATCTGGATGTCTTTTAACGCATTATCACTTGATTTATCTATCACCATTGGCCACCTTCATGACCCTTTTCATGTAACTTCAAGAAAAAAATACCACAAGAGGCCAATGGAATATCTTCATTGTTGATTTTTCCCATCTTATCATTTCTTTCATTGCTTAAAATTGCTACCTTTGGGATCCGAATTGACCCTCAAACATTGACAACATCATGGATAGATTTCTTATCCATTTTGCATCTCTCAAACCTTTCTCGATAGGCTCCATGTGATCCATGTTTAGTTCTTCAAACCCTACCCTTGTGATACTAGAATAAAATTAAATCTCTTTATACTGGGAATCAATCTCAATAGTGGTCTGAACAGTCAGTATAAATATCCTTTTCAACCACATCGAGCATGTTATCCTCTTCAATATATTGGACACGTACTCTGAGAAGAACCACTACACTGAATTCAAGCATCTTAAAACTATTGATGCCTTGTGATGATCATGTTGGATTATATTTTTGATGTTGCATTTTGTCCCACATGTGGTTGGAGGGAAGATAGTGGATATTTTATCAACACCGACTAACACTAAGCCATATGACTCAGCTAGCCTCTTGAGTCACCTTGAACTCATGCACTGAAAACCACTGCTTTTCATTGTCTTGACAATCCCATCGTTGACTGTGTCGGGCATCCTCTGGTTTGCCCTGTTGATATTTGTTTTGACACTCGCATCACCACTTTTAGCACCCTGAATACCTTTAGAGAATATATAAAACTTTAACATTAGTTCTCTTGAAAAAATATTAAAACTTAAATACTAAAAGAAAAGCATTAAAACTTTACCATTACATAACTAATATGAAATTACTTAAACCTCAAGAAAATAATATGAAATTGTATAAGCATAATAAGGACCTTCAAATAAAGCCTTATTAATTTTATTTAAAATTATTTTATTTATTTATTTATTTTTTTAAGATAAATACTTATTTTATTGATGTGTAGGCTTAACATGATATTTGAAAGTGAGGTGACCTCTGAATATCACAAGAGAATAAACACATGAAGCCAATAAGGCTAAACACGAAACCATTCACCACTAGGACCATGGTGAGGTTAAAATATTGTTCAATGAAACCAAAACTTCATGTAACCATCAAATTTTCAAGTGGATTCCCAAATTTGGGGTAACTTCTTATTATTTATGCTTTAATTCTTTAGATGTTGGTTTTTGATTCCTTAATATTATTCTTTTGTAGCTATACCCTCCTGTTTCCAAGTCATCCTTAGCCTATGTATTGCTTGTTCTTCTGAATGTCACCCTATTGTCTTTAACACTTGTTTTCTTTTGTTGCAAAGCTCTTCACTTTTTAGGTTGGACTTTGTGTCATGTGTTCTTACTAAGCTTGGTTTGCTATTAGATCATTTGATCTATTCCTAAAACATGTCCTTATAACATCCTTGCTATAAAGGACCAAGCTATCCTTTAGCTGGTGCACCCTATAATCGTCAGACCCAACTATGCTCATGTTTTTTGGTTGTTTTAATTTAAGTATCTTGTGTGGAGATTCAAAGGGTTTGATAATGTGGCCACCTGTTTTGAGTCATCCCTAGCACTTGAGGTTGCCTATGTGTCTTTGCTTTGAGCCATCTCCTTGCACCTAAGTTTTGTTCGGTTGTTAGTGCAGGTTATGGCTATGTTATTATAAAGTTTAATTCTTTTGTAATTTAATAGTCTCCTTTTATTTTTATAATAGAATGTTTTATTCTTATATGGTGGCTTTTGATAAATAAATATATCATTGGTTTTTAGATCTTAAGGTAAGGATAGGTTTTGTTATTGGAAAGCTCATTTAACAATAAATGCTTAAGTTTACTTTATTTCTTTATGCAATGGATTGGAGAAATAAAATTGGAAGGATGTATGTACTTTAATTTAGAAGTATAATAATAAAAAATGGGTTTTTGCATGTTAGTTTTGAAAGAGAAGCTATGATAATGATTCTCAAGACTCTTGTGGGTTAGGTAATCATTATAAGAGAAGTATAGGATTCTATTTATTTAAATGGGTTTTTGCATGTTGGTTTTGAAAGAGAAACTATTGTAATGATTCTTGAGACTTATGAGAGTTAGGGAATAATTAAAAGAGAAGTATAATATTCTCTTCATTTAAATAGTTTTTTGCATGTTGTTTTTGAAAGATAAACTATTATAATAATTCTTGAAACTTTTGTATGTTAAATGATCATTATAAAAAGAATTATGGGATTCTCTTTGTATGAATTAATATGTGTTGGTTTTGAAAGATAAACTATTATAATGATTCCTGAGACTTTTGTAGGTTAAGGGATCATTATAAAAGAGAAGTATGATATTCTCTTTGTATGGATTAATATGTGTTGTTTTTGAAAGAGAAACTATTATAATGATTCTTGAGACTTTTGTAGGTTAAGGGATCATTATAAAAGATAAGTATGGGATTATATTCTTGTTGGATTTTTTTCATTATGTTTTATGCATGGTTGTTGACATAAATAGAAAATAGCATTTTTTAATTTGCATTGCATTTAGAGTTATCATGATCCCTAAGTTTTCCTTGTGAGCCATTGATGGATTCCCTATTAAAAATAAGTTTAGAGAATTATGGATGGCTTGAAGATCCTTGGTGTATGGAATCATAGTACTTTGAATGTATAGTTGCTATGGAAAATCAACGGCTATGTAAAATAATATTTTATTCAATGAGATTGTAATCTTGATTTATTGTAAAAACTAAAATATTATGTTGCTTCAACGATATCTTTGTTTGTACATTATGGTACTTTGAGAAATACTTAAATTGGATAGTTAGTATTGAATGTTATCAATTACTAATGTGAAATACTTGGTTTAACATGTTATCCATCATTTTTATTAGAATGTATTTTATTTAAAGTTTTATTCCAACAGCTAAAATATGCATAATTTGGCGTAGTTAAAAGGAATTCCTTGTATATGTGTTGTAGCATTTCAAATTAAATGGATTATGTCATGCTTGATATTATGTAAAATGTATTTCTTACTTTAAGGGGCATGTTGCAATATTTTTTTATCCTTAGGGTGGTTAGAATTTCCATTTATATACAATAAAGCCCAATCATGGGAGAAGTTGTGTAAATGCAATAACTAGGTAGATACGAGTCTTAGAAGAATTTGTGTGAATACAATATTCAAATATTCTTGTGAATAATTGTACCTTTAATATGAAGGCTCCGATCTACTTCAACTAAGATTTGTGGAACCATTCACAAGACAACAATAGTGATCCCCTAGTTATCCCATGGAGGTGTGGTAACTAAGAGTAGGATCATGTTTAGTTGCCAATGAAGTGGGAACGATCTTAGTTAACCCACAGACGTGTGGTAACTAAGTACCAAGGCTCTATGCTTGATTAACCTACCTAGATGGACTTAGATTCAGGTTAGAGAATAAGCACCCCCATTTAAGTATTATAGGCCTTAAAGGATAATCCCTATGCTATGGTCATATGGTTCTATCCTAGTGAGGGTATGGGAAAGGTGGGGGACCACTTTTGACATTCTTTTAAATGTGTAGGTTTAATAAGGTGAACCTTAAAAAATATGATAATTATCCACTCTTTTCCACTAAGTTTCATTTTCAATGACTTGGAACTCAAATGTGGTGTTGCCTTGTATGCTGAGATAATCAAAATAAGGGTTTCTCCCTTGTGAACCATTTTCTTGTAATCATTCCTAAAACAAATTGGGTTGGTTGATTTGGGTTGTTACAACTGTGGTAACCTTAGATCCCAACATATCTACCAATAATCATACGTGATAGGTTAGTTCCCCCTCTACACAAACTTATCCATCTACCTTTGACTAAATAGAGACATTGTAGATAAGGCAAAGACAATGTTATACTATAAATTTAAAATATGAGATGCATTCACATTTGTATATTGTTATATACTTGGAAGAATATTTACTACTTCTAATTGATAAGAAACTTTTTCTTGGCATAAATGAAATTTTTCATCTCATCCCCATTGTATCCCAAACTAGTCTCCAGATAATTTTATTTTTATTTTTAGTTTATTTTTGAAAATTATTTGAAGAACACAAGCTTATACTGAGAGGGGGGTGAACAATATAAGACCATTTTTTAGTTTTCTTTTCAAATAAATATTATGTAGTGTATAGATAGCAATATCAATAGCAGTAATCAAAGCAATGCACAAAATACCATACATAATAGAGACACAAATTTTAACGTGGTTCACTCAATGTGGGCTACCTCCACAGAGAAAATATTTCTTCTAAATATTTCTCATATAATATTTTGGGAATCCTTCCCAACTACAATATTTATGGACCTCTATCCAAATGAGATGTTGATACCCTAATCTCAAGTTCATGGATATCTTCCATAGGAGAACTCTTTCCCTTTCAACTCTGGCTAGTGATCTTCTAGAAGACTCTATCTATCTACTGCACTGACTGGTGGATCTCTCTCCACTTGAAGACTCCTCACTCAAAATATCTATCTTCAATTTTCCTGGATGTTAGATCTCTATCCACTAAGACTTTGTCCTCTATACTTTGTCACCTCCAAAGCTCTGTCAATAGGTTCACTTAGAAGCTTCTCAAATCTTCTCAAACTCAAAACCTTCTCAAATATGCTCAATAGGTCCACTCAAAACCTACTCAAATCTACTCAACAGGTCCACTCAGAACCTGCTCAATAGGTTCACTTAGAACCTGATCAAATATGCTCAACAAGCTTACTCATAACTTGTCCAAATATCTCAACAAGCTCACTCATAACTTGTCCAAATCTACTCAACAAGCTCACTCAAAACTTGTCTAAATATGCTCAACAAGCTCACTCAGAACTTGTCTAAATATGCTCAACAAGATCACTTAGAACTTGTCTAAATCTACTCCACAAGTCCTCTCTAAGACTTGCTCAAATAGGCATTGCAAGCCTCCACAAAAGCTCACACAAAATTAGTCCACAAGCCTTCTCAAAGACTTACCGCAAATATGCTTAACAAGTCCACACAGAACTTGTCCAATCTCATAGAATTATAAAGAGAATTTTTAGAGACTCAATATGTTCTATATTCAATGCTCAATCACTTTCTCAATCACATAGAAGCATAAAGAGAATTGTTAGAGACTCAATATGTTCTATATTCAAATCTCAATCTCAACTCAAATCAATCTCATAGAAGCATAAAGAGAATTTTTAGAGACTCAATATGTTCTATACTCAAATATTAATCTCAACTCAAATCAGAATGTAGAATAGTTTATTTCATGGAACTTGAACAACCACTTCACACAATCACTTGAATAGGCTCAATCAACTCTCCTCAACAAATAACCTCAAGGAAAAACTCTTTCTCACAAACCCTAGTCCAAGCATGTATCACCCAACTCAAAATGTATCTAACAATGCTCAACAACAAATCTCACATAACAATGATACTCATATTATTTTCTAATTCAATTTCAAGTTCATTGCACAACCAATTGCTTCAACAACAATGCTTATAATACAAGGTTTAATCACAACACTAAAACCAGAAAACCTTGAAGCATTAACTCAACCACTTTTGAAAAGGAAACCCTAATCAAATCCTTTTCACTCCAAAATTAATTTTCAATCAATCCAAATAACTAACTCAACAAAGAAGAATTTTGCCCATACCTTTTCTTGAAGAGTAATTACCCTTTACAAATATTCCACACTCATAATTACTTCTTTGACAAACTCAATAAGGGTTAGAGGATAATTTTTATATCACAAAAATAATATCACAATTACACCTTATCACTCCAACTTAAACAATACACAATATCCTCACAATAATAAAAAATCCTTTATTCAAATTAACATACACCCACAAAGTCTTAACCTTTCAATATTCCACAATGGCAAAATTTAAGACTTGAAAAACAAAACCAGAATTCTCCTTATACCTCCTAACAATATTTATCAAAAACCACCCTTAATCACAATGCAAAGACTTTAACCACTAAATTCCTTATACCTCCAACCTAGGCATTAATAAAATAAAATAATAAAATGTACCTTTTCTTTGGAGAGTTTTGAACTCTCAATGCAGTCCACACAAGTTTTTGCCCACGGTGCCAACACCACAAGAGCTTACAAGCTCTTTGGGAAGGGAGGAAGCACCATGTGCTTCAATACTCCTCCCAAGCCTTGCAAAATAAGACATTTGCACCTATTTCTTTGTGCCTTCAACACGTCCACCAAAGGCTTCTGCGAGATTCAAACTCAAACCTCCTGTTGTGGCTGATCCACAACACACCCCAAAATTGGGGACCCACCTTTTTTGCATGCTTTCAAAGAAGATCTCAGTGACCCAGATGCTAAAAATCAAGAAAAAGGGGCAAAATTGCACAAGGATGAAAAGTGTCACGAAATCGCGACATGTCGCAAAATCACGGCCGAAAATGAAAAGGTGTCACGAAATCGCGACATGTTGCTCCATCGCTGCCAAAAAATGAAAAGTGTCACAAAATCGCGACATGTCACAAAATCGCAGGCAAAAATGAGAAAGTGTAGCGAAATCGTGACATGTCGCAAAATCGCGGTCAACGCAGTCAACGACAGCAGGTGGGAGAAAAGCGTAGCGAAATCGTGACGTGTTTGATTTTCGCGGCCCAGAGAGGAGAGAGAAAGATGAAGCAGAAAAGTGTCACGATATCGCGACATGTCACAAAATCATGGGTCAAACCAGTCAAACAGGGTAAAGCAGAAAAGCATCACGAAATCGCGACAAGAAACGGCAAAGGAGCATGAAGAGGAAATATGTCATGAAATCGTGACATGTCACGTTTTTGCGGCTCCAAACGGCGAAGTTGTACGGAATGAAAAAGGCGTAGCGAAATCGCGACATGTCACAAAATCACGGTCAACGTAGTCAACGGCAGCAGCTAAGCAGCCCGAGGTGGAAAAACATCACGATTTTGCGACAGGAAAGTAGCGAAAAGACATGAAACAAAAAACGTCGCGAAATCATGATAGAAACGAGCCGAGTTGTACGGAAAGAAAAATATGTCACGAAATCGTGACATGTCGCATTTTCATGGCCAAAACAGCAAGAGCAGTATAGAACGAAAAAGTGTCGTGATTTCACGACAAAAAGCTACCCGAGTGAAAGAAACGAAAAGGCATCATGATTTCGTGATAGGTTGCGCGAAGATGAAAGTGAAAAAGCGTCACGATTTCACGATAGGTTGTAGCGAAAGAGGCGCGAAGTGAAAATCGTTGTGATTTCGTGACATGTCACGTTTTTATTGGGCGTGATGGCAAGAAAGGCTGCTAACAGGAAAATGTCGCGATATCGCGACATGTCACATTTTCGTGGCCAGGAAGGCGGACAAGGTTGCATGCTATTTTTGGTCACGATTTTCATGGAACCGTTACAGAACGTGCAGAAAGGTGCGGGACACGTGGCGTATAGGCTGTAGAAGCGTTATAGAGAAGATCAAACGTCTTAATGTCGAGCATAAAGCCAAAATACATGCAGTCAAAGAAAGGTGAAGCGAGCAGCCACTGGAATATGAAATGAACCGTCGTGGAAGGGGAATCAATTCAATAGCAAGTATAAATGCAGATGCACAGATTGGCACAAGGGGGAAAAACGGCTGGAGCAGAGTTGTAGTGCTAGAGGCCAGAGGGCCATTCTGGGCCTGCTTCAAGGTTGTTTTCCTTCCTTTTGCTGGTTTTGAGAAAACCAGAAGATCTGCTATTGTAACATGATTCATTTTTAATGCAGAGTGTTCAGAAATTTGCATCTTGTTGGCAAGAAAGAAGGAGTTATTTTCTGCATGCATGTTTTAATGTTTATCTTTCCCTTTTTCAGATTTCTAGGCTTATAGATGAAGTTTAATGCAAGTTCTCTTGGTTGCTTCATGCGAATGTCTAAATCTAAAAAATAACAATAAACCCCAGAGACCAGCACTTAACTTATCTGGATTGTGCATGTTTGCAGGTTCAATAGGTTAGGTTGCATGCATGGAAACCTCACATCTTCGGTTTTGCCAGGACGGGATAGCATCAAGCTGAATGCAATTTTAAATTTCTTTTCTTTTGCATTTTATTTTTCTTCTTGCTGCATTTTATTTTTAGAAGCTCCAATTTTAATTTTCCAGGCTTTAAAATAAAATAAAAAATTAAAAAACTTCAAAATCCATAAATAATTCCATTCATGTTATGGCATTTCATTAAATTTCATTTTGAAGTTACAGACATGGTCATTTGAGGATCAAATCACATTTACTTTATTAGGGTTCAAGGAACAATCATTAAATTTCACAGTAAAATAAACCACAGTGCCCCTTGTTTTCGATTACTTGCAACCACTAAGGTGTTCCAGGCATTTTAATTAAATATCTTTATTTGAGATTATTAATACACATATGCAGAATGCTCACATAACGAGAACCTTGGAGAAGTTACATGTTTAATTTCTTTGCAAGCAGAGGATTTAGAACCCAAATCCTATCGGAGAGTGTGTTTTCACAATCGGGTGAAAATACCACTCAACAGATTGGCGCTAGAAGGAGGGCTGGATGTTTATTTTATCATGATTTTAGATGCTACGGGTTTATAATTATTTAAGAACTTTACATTGCTAAATATTTCAAGTCCATTTTATTAGCATCTTCGGCCTCTAACACCACTCAACGGATTGGTGCTAGGAGGGCCGAACGGGTTTATTTTTAGTGTAATATAATTTTAAATTTTTGTATGCATTAGTCCTCTAACATTCAACAAATTGTAAAAAGGACGGCCTGAATTTATTTACCTATTCTATTTTAAGCAATTCAGGTATGTTGTATATTTTTCTGATTGTTCATACATAATTAAAGTGATTTGATTTAATTTTTCAGAATTTTGGTCTCATGCAATTACTTTTCATTTGATTTTAATGAATACATCTCTTAGTTGATGCTAACTTGATTTCTGTTTTATATTGCAGAGTTGAATATTCAACAGATTTGGTTCTAAAATTACATTTTAAGTTCACTAATGGCAACACTTGAGGAGCAAAGGGTATCCCTGAGAGCTGAAATAACATCTCTAAGAGAGAGAATGGTATCTATGATAGAGGATCATTATGAGGGTTTATCTATACCTGTGGTACCCTATCAAATTCCTAAAATGTTATTGGATTTTTTACGGTGTTTTAATCAAGAGGTGCCACTAGGATACTTGCAAAAACTGCATGTCTACAAGAATACATTATGTCAATTCCAGATTTTCTATGAGGAGGTGGCTTGTAAGTTATTTGCATACATTTTGGATGATAGACCATTCTTTTGGTATAGCCAACTACCCATGGAGGTTAGGACTTCTTGGATACAACTAGAAGCAGACCTATCTTTATCATTTTGGTAATCAGAGTTGACTTAGAAATATTGAAAAATCAGTTTACCTCCATATGTAAAGAGTCTAATGAATCCTTGAGTCAATTCAATGGAAGATTTCGTGAGTTGCACTCCCAAATGTGGGAAAATTTTAACACATTGGAAGAGGAAGCCATGGAAGTATACCTAGGAGCCATACACCCCACACTTGCTTCACTCATTGAGGAAAAACCGAGTGGTTTGTCCCTAGAGAAAATCCATGAGGTCTTAGAAGAGATAGAACGACAAGGTCTTGAAGAAGAAAAGGCACAACATGTTCATATGAGAGATTGTTCTTTTGATGCCAACCTACACCAACCATCAAACATAGCACCCTCCACTCCAATGATATCTAAGGTAAATGATCAAGGGGATGAATTTGAATATCCAAATCTTACGACCACCTTAGATGTAGTCCACGAGGAGGTGCAAATTGCTAAGACAACATCCACTAGTGAGGATCATGTAGAGATACATGATTATCTAGATGAAGGGGTTCTAAATTCAACAATGTTTGATATATGTGAAAGGATGGAACCCACCATGGAATTAAATGAAGTGGTTGAAAGTGAAATGGAAAGAAAAACAATAAATGAATTTGAAGACATGATAAAGTCTCACCACTTGTTCTTGGAAGATACTATTGATGAGATGTGTAAAATTAAGGATCAAGAAATTCTTCACCCTCCAAATTATGATAACTGAATCATGGGTTACTAATTTGGACAATGATAGCCTTATAAATTTGAATTCAAGAAATAACCCACTTTTGGAAATAATTGAACCATCTAAGGAAGGTGAAGATGAATTTGATGAGAAGCACATTGATGAATTGGAAGATGTTGAAGAAATAGTTGAACGTCACCACTTGATTTTGAAAGATGATTATTATGATGCTTGGAAGAAGTGGGAAGACTTCACTCAATCCAAAGCTACTAATGAAACTTGTGTGCCAATTGATATGCAGGATGACATAATTGCCTACTCAAAGGAAGATATTACAACTCCTGTACAATTTGAGGATGTTTTGGAAGAGGGTTTCAAATCTCATCAAATTTTGGAAGATTATAATGATCCTATCGCCAAGGACAAAGAAGAAAAAGAATTTATGAATGAATCAAGAGATCATGTCACAAACATCATGGATTTTCATTCTATGGATTTGGATGACGATTTTTACAATGGTTGGGGGAGATATGATGATGCATTCTTTTCTCACATCCCTATAGATAAAACTCATATTTTACTTGATATGCAGGATGTTGAACCTTCTACATCATACGAAGATCTCATATTCACAAGATTTGAAAAGGGGACAAAATATAAATTCATTGAAAGTGTGGATGCAAGTTTGCATGATGATTTGGAGGATTCAAATGAAGAGATACCATGGATAGTGAACAAAGAATTAGAACCAAATGATAAAGAGATGGATCAATTGGAAGCAACTCAAATAAGTGATCATCAAAGCAGATTACTTGACATACACTTTGACCAAGAATGTTTGAGGACTGAAAAGGATGACCATATTTTAAATTTAAATAATGTTTATGGTGAAATGTCATTAAAGGTAAATGAAAAACAAGGTATAATTTTTAATCACACCTTTAATAACATGGTTGTAATGAATGGAAAAGAAGTTGATGCACTTAAATTGTTAAACCAAATTCATCAACAATTATTAATTGAATCTAGGATAAAAAAATTTAATGATCCTAATTTAATAAATATCCTAGATGCTTGTAAATTGTTGCATAAATTGGATTGGCCTACAAATTTGGAAAATGATTTGGCTAAGAAATTTGTAGAAATAGGCTACTACTTACAAAATTGCATATTTGAAAAGGATAGCCTAATTCTAAATCAAGGAGGGAATTATGAAGATTATATTTTAAAGAATAGACATGATAAAATTGAAAATCATTTATTGTCTAATCATTCTAGTAATTTGATGCTCACCTATGGGAGTATTATTGGAACTAAATCAAATTGGTATGGTGAGCATGGCAAGTGGAAATTTGTTGCATTGTTTGGTCTGGTCTTGTTTGTGTTAGATTCCCACAACATTTGGCATGCATATCATGTCATATTTTTGTTGAAATGTTCTAATCATGTGTGGGATCCAGGAAAGTGATAATCCAAGCTTTGCATCATTTTGTATTATAGTGTACATTTGTATATAGATTTTGGTTTCTGGTTTTGGGTTTGTGTTTTCAAGTTTCATTTTGGGATTGCTATTTGGATTTGGATTTAAAGTTGTGTGTTTATTTGACATGTTTTGTTTGTCTATAAAAAAAAAAAAAATGATGATGAAAAAGTTGCCTTGAGATGCTAACTTATGTTCTAGATCGGGAGAATATGAAACATTGGAATTGTCTTGTAAAAGCTCCACAAGTAACACAAACAATTTAATAATATCGTTTGAAACTTGTGATGCATGAAGTAGTCAGTTTTATATGGCAATATTTCATCTGCATTTCAAAGGACAATGCATTCATATTACATCTCACTTTGCAATACATGCCATCTTAGTTGCAAATGCATTTCAAATACAAATCATTAAAGTGTGTCAAATCCTCTTAGGGTTGTGTTATAACATAAATATAAGAAAAATCCTAAGGTTGGAAACTGAGTCTTGAGATATCTAGAACCAAGCACGTCTTATACATTAAAAAGGATCTTGAGCAAAATGATCAAAACCTAACTTGGAAGAAAGGGTTGGGCGAAAGAAGTATTTCATGTCTATCCTATTATGCAACATGATCCTTAAAACAGTGGTTTTGACCACTTCCATAGAGCTTAAAGCCTAAAATCGGAGTAGTAAGGATAGGGTTAAATCCTCATCGAACTTAGGTTGAGGATCCAATTCCCCAAAGCTTTGATTTGACCTACATGGAGTAGTAAGGATAGGGCATAAATTCTCATCTCGCTTAGGTTGAGAATCTGATTCCCCAAAGCTCCTATGTCTCATTTCATAATAAATCTTGGATTGGAAGGATCGTACTACTTGTCCTCTGCAAAGGATGGGTAGTCATCCCCAAGGTCTAAGCAACAAAATTAATATTTTCCATTTACATCTAAAGTTTGGATTGGAAGGATCGTACTACTTGTCCCTAGCAAGGATGGGTAGTCATCCCTAAGGTCCAAGAAGTAAAAAAATAAAATTTTCCCATCTCATCTTTATATTGGATTGGAAGGATCGTACTACTTGTCCTCTGCAAAGGATGGGTAGTCATCCCCAAGGTCCAAAGAAATGAAGATAAGTTTTGGATTGTGGGGTTAAGTATGCCCATGCATGGCAACATGTCTTGTCTAAAAAACAAGACCACCGATTGTCCAAAGGGTTAGACTAGCATGACCATTTCTTCCATAATTGGTTAAATTATTTTGCTCAAAGTGAGGTAATGAATTCTAAATCAGAATAGTAAGGATAGGGTTAAACTCCCATCTCGGTTAGGTTGGGAGTCTGATTCCCCAAAGTTCTGATTTCACATCCACTTGCACATGGGTTCAAGATAGTAGGGACTCATAACCAACTTTGGGATATAATAAAGCAATTCATTATACATATAGTTGATCCTAAGAGGGTTTGATAATCTTGAATGTTTGTGTATGATACTAGAAGAAAGACTATGCCTTTTATAAAAGACAAAATCTCCTAGCATATTTATTAGGTTACACAAATCATTCACAGTCTCATATATGCATTCATGTAAAACTGACAATGGAATGTTGATCAATTTCAAACGATAGGGAATGAAAACACATTGCACACACCGAGCTAATACTTGATGATTCTGATGATTCATGTACTTTTGATCTTTGGGCATTTGTTATATTGCTTATGTGCTAATGCATGTTTTTGAGTTTATATATGTTTCCAGGTTGGGTTCTCACCAAATGCTCAGGAGCATTTGACAGCAGAGTCACCATTTGTTGTGGCTGATCCACAACACACCCCAAAATTGGGGACCCACCTTTTTTGCATGCTTTCAAAGAAGATCTCAGTGACCCAGATGCTAAAAATCAAGAAAAAGGGGCAAAATTGCACAAGGATGAAAAGTGTCGCGAAATCGTGACATGTCGCGAAATCACGACATGTCGCAAAATCATGGAAAATGAAAAGGTGTCACGAAATCGTGACAAGTTGCTCCGTCGCTTCCAGAAAATGAAAAGTGTCACGAAATCGCGACATGTCGCAAAATCGGTAAAGGAGAGAAAGGTGTAGATGAAATCGTGACATGTCGCAAAATCATGGTCAACGCAGTCAACGGCCAGGTGGGAGAAAAGCGTAGCGAAATCGTGACGTGTTTGATTTTCGCGGCCCAAAGAGGAGAGAGAAAGACGAAGCAAAAAAGTGTCACGATATCGCGACATGTCACAAAATCATGGGTCAAACCAGTCAAACAGGGTAAAGCAGAAAAGCGTCGCGAAATCGCGACAAGAAACGGCAAAGGAGCATGAAGAGGAAATATGTCGTGAAATCGTGACATGTCGCGTTTTCATGGCTCCAAACGATGAAGTTGTACGAAATGAAAAAGGCGTAGCGAAATCGTGACATGTCGCAAAATCACGGTCAACATAGTCAACGGCAGTAGCTAAGCAGCCCGAGGTGGAAAAAAGTCGCGATTTTGAGAAAGGAGAAGAAGGGATGAAACGAAAAAAGTCGCGAAATCATGACGAAATGAGCGAGGTAAGGAAAATATGTCGAAGAAATCGTGACATGTCGCATTTGGCAAATGAACAAAGCGTCGCGATTTGGTGAGAAATCGTGACGTATGCAAGAAAGAGGCACGAAGTGAAAATCATTGCGATATCGCGACAGCATGCAGCAAAGGTGCCCGAAGTGAGAAAACGTCACGATTTTGTGACAGGAAAGCAGCGAGGGCGTACAGAGGAGAAAAGCGTCACGATTTTGTGACATGTCACGTTTTTGCTAGGCGTGATGGCAAGAAAGGTTGCTGACAGAAAACGTCGTGATATCGCGACATGTCACGATTTCGCGACATGTCACGTTTTTGCGGCCAGGAAGGCGGACAAGGTTGCATGCTATTTTTGGACACGATTTTCATGGAACCGTTATAGAACGTGCAGAAAGGTGCGGGACACGTGGCGTACAGGCTGCAGAAGCGTTACAGAGAAGATCAAACGTCTTAATGTCGAGCATAAAGCCAAAATACATGCAGTCAAAGAAAGGTGAAACGAGCAGCCACTGGAAGATGAAATGAACCGTCATGGAAGGGGAATCAATTCAACAACAAGTATAAATGCAGATGCACAGATTGGCACAGGGGGTCAAAAACGGTTGGAGCAGAGTTGCAGTGCTAGAGGCCAGAGGGCCATTCTGGGCCTGCTTCAAGGCTGTTTTCCTTCCTTTTTGCTGGTTTTGAGAAAACCAGAGAGTCTGCTATTGTAACATGATTCATTTTTAATGCAGAGTGTTCAAAAATTTGCATCTTGTTGGCAAGAAAGAAGGAGTTATTTTCTGCATGCATGTTTTAATGTTTATCTTTCCCTTTTTTCGGATTTCTAGGCTTATAGATGAAGTTTAATGCAAGTTCTCTTGGTTGCTTCATGCGAATGTCTAAATCTAAAAAATAACAGTAAACCTCAGAGACCAGCACTTAACTTACCTGGATTGTGCATGTTTGCAGGTTCAATAAGTTAGGTTGCATGCATGGAAACCTCACATCTTCGGTTTTTCCAGGACGGGATAGCATCAAGCTGAATGCAATTTTAAATTTCTTTTCTTTTGCATTTTATTTTTCTTCTTACTGCATTTTATTTTCAAAAGTTCTAATTTTATTTTTACAAGCTTTAAAATAAAATTTAAAAAAATTAAAAAACTTCAAAACCCAAAAATAATTCCATTCATGTTATGGCATTTCATTAAATTTACATTTTGAAGTTACGAGCATGGTCATTTGAGGATCAAATCACATTTACTTTATCAGGGTTCAATGAACAATCACTAAATTATCACAGTAAAATAAACCACAGTGCCCCTTGTTTTCAGTTACTTGCAACCACTAAGGTGTTCCAAGCATTTTAATTAAATATCTTCATTTGAGATTATTGATACACATATGCGAGAATGCTCACATAACGAGAACCTTGGAGAAGTTACATGTTTAATTTCTTTGCAAGCAGAGGATTTAGAACCCAAATCCTATCGGAGAGTGTGTTTTCACAATCGGGTGAAAATACCACTCAACACCTCCTAACAATATTTCTCAACAACCACCCTTAATCACAATGCAAATACTTTAACCACTAAATTCCTTATACCTCCAACTTAGGCATTAATAAAATAAAATAACAAAATGTACCTTTGCCTTTGGAAAGTTTTAAACTCTCAATGCAGTCCACACAAGTCTTTGCCCATCGTGCCAACACCACACGAGCTTACAAGCTCTTTGGGAAGCGAGGAAGCACCACATGCTTCAATACTCCTCCCAAGCCTTGAAAAATAAATTTTGTGCACCTATTCCTTGGTGTCTTCAACACGTCCACCAAAGGCTTCCATGAGATTCAAACTCAAACCAAAACGTAAGTTGCTACCCACTTGCCACTAGGCCAAGGTGCCTTGTTGGCATTCAACACACCAAAGCGCTTGCCTTTGTCATTTTTGCCATCAAGTCAACCCATAAAAAATGCAAAATTCTATCATGAGCTCTGCATTAAATTTGATGCACTTTATTTTCAAATCAAGCAAGGGTTATTCGAAAGAATATTTGGCATGGTATTAATATGCATTCCCATTATTTTAAACACATCGGTGCTTCCCTTGTATTTGATGACATCAACACTTTCCTTTGATTTGTTTGACGTCGATGCTTCTCTTGGAAATAAATGTTGCCTTGATATAACCCTCAATCCAACCTTTGGATTTATTAACATAAACTTTGGACTTTAAACCTTTAACCCAACCTTTTGGGTTTATTATTTTTAGACTTTATAAACCCATTTTTGCAATATAAAATATTGTAATAAAAATTAAAATTATTTTATTTGGGTTTTCACTATGGCACTTCTAACCATTATAATATTTATTTATAAAATTTAAATTCATCCTAAATTTAAATAATTTATAAAATAAATATTATCATTCCTTTTCAACTTTTGTATTTTGCATTGTTTTACTCGAACTTTTGCCTTCTTACTGAATATCAACTGACTATCTTTGTTGCCTTTATTTTTTGCTAAAGGTGGCATGAATGGTGACATATGCTAACTTTGACTTAGGGACTCAAAATGTCCAATAATCTCCCCCTTTGTCATTGATGGCAACCCATATCCTTTTACTGAAACTTGACCTTTATTTTTCTTCTGCTCCTCTAGGGACATTTCTCCCCTTGGCTCAAAGCTCTCTCAAATATGAAATCTCCCTATATCAATTCTCTACCCAATACACAAATCTCTCCGCCTTTGACATCAATGGAAAAGGGTCACCTTTGGGGCTCGGGGCTAAGAATGAGCCTCTTAGCTTAGCCCCTCCCCCACCTCCACATGAGATGGTTAATTCTAGGGTGGGAGTATTTCTACTCCTCGAAAACATTGTTCTTTGCCTTTATCTTTCTCTCTTCTTCTCTAAGTCTTTTGAATCCTCTCACTATTTCTTTCCAAGTCATCATATATGTTCCTGTCATCACTTATGTTCCTATTCTTGTTCTTGTTCTCATCCATGTTCCTATTCTTGTTCCTGTTCATGTTCATGTTATCATCCATGTTCTTATTCCATTTCCTATTCCTGTTCTCATCTATGTTCCTGTTCCTGTTCATATTTATGTTTCTGTTCATATTCTTGTTCCTGTTCATGCTTAATTTTGGAATATTTTCTCTACACCATATTGCTATGTGACCATCATTATTGCACTTATAACACTTAATGTTATTATTCCTTGGAGGTGCAACTATCTTAGGACTTCTCCTAGTGAAGCCATATCCTCTTCTATCATGAACCCTACAATTCATTGCCTTGTGACCAAACTTATTATATGAGTAGCAATATCCTTGAAAAGATTATCCTTTTTCATATTTCTGTCTTTCATGTTTCCTACACTATGAAGCCATGTTCCCAAACCTGTGACATGAAAAACATATCCCATTGAAGCTTCCTTATCTAGACCTCATTGGTATCCTATTCTGATTGATGTTCCATATGTATCTTCTTTGTGCATTGTTTCTATCTTTGTTGAACTCTTTGTTGTCCAATTCATCCTCTGATGTCTCACTCCCACTTACACTATCTTCTTTTGAAGAGTCTTCGAAACTGGTAGCTAACTTATCTTCTTGAACTTGTTTACTTCCAAGACCTATCTTGTTTGTTGTTCTTCTTTGTATCTTGACTATTTTATCCATACTCTTTGCACTGTTTACATACTTGTATAGCTTTGCGTCTAACTTATCTTTGAACTTGCTAGACTTAGTCTTTGACTTCTTTAAATTCTCTATAAGCAATAATATTTCTTCATCACATTCTTAAAATTGACTTTCAAGCTTAAAGTGCTACTTTCTTACCTTCTTTACTATGTCAAGGGCATGGATAAGTTCTCCCTTGAGATCATAGCCATTCTCTACTGAATAATACTCTATTTTTTTACCTTTGTCCATATCATTTCTTTCTTTTGGCTTGTATTCTATAGGATCACTCACTTCATCTTCTAATGTCATTAGAACATTTTCATCTGGTCTATCAAGTGCATCTTCAAAATAATCATCACTGAAACTATAACTATCCCTTGTGCAATCATCTTCAAGATGCCCAAATCTACCATGTCTAAAACACTTGAGAATAACTGGAGTCTTTCTCTTAACTGGTTCTTTTTCTTCAACCATAAATAGGACTTCATCTCTATCATTATTTGAAGAAATATCATCACTATCAATTGAGTACTTACTTGCATTATCCGCATAGTAGCTTCTCTTTTGTATTTGGAAGAACTTCTTCCCTTGTATGTTTTGTCCATCCTTATTTTTCTTCTGGTACCTATGTTTTTCTGATTCCCTGTATCTATGATCCTATTTTTCTTCATCATTGTTGTTCACTTTGTTCACTTTGAATGCAGCTTCTTTTGGAGGAATAGGATCTTTCGTTCTTTTCTCAAAAGTAGTAAGCATGCCAAGCAAAGCATTTCTTGTTAGACTATCACTATCAATTGGTGTTTCTATAGCAAAAACCTCTTCATTGTACCTTTTTGGAAGAGTTATCAAGATCTTATCGCAAGCATCAGATTCATCAACCTTCATTCCAAGACCTTTCATCTCATGTATAAGTTCATCAACCTTGTTGAGATAGTCACGAATTTTTTCATCATCCCTCATTCTTAGGTTCTCAAATTATCCTTTTAGATTTCTGATCTTAGCTTTCCTAACACTTTTATCACCTTCATATATGGTATGTAATAGTTCCCATATGTCTTTTGTTGTTGTACATTCCATAACCTTCATAGATTCTGATCTATGTAGCCCTTTTATAATTGCATTCATAGCTCTTGAATTTGCATTCATTAGAAGCTTACCTTCCTTATCTATAGGAGGATTGGTTGTGGAATCATATCCAAATTCCACTGCATCCCAAACTTCATTTTCAAGTGCCATTAGGTGAAATATCATCAACACACACCAATACAAGAAGTCACTTCCATCAAAGACTGGTACTCCATTATTGAAGGACCCATCCTTTTGATCCTTTTGATCCATTATTTTCTTAGACCACTTTTCCTTCAAGTTTTCAAACTCTTCTAAAGGAACCCGCTCTGATACCAATTGAAAAACACAAGCTTATACTGAGAGGGGGGGTGAACATTATAAGACCACTTTTTACTTTTCTTTCAACTCAATATTATGTAGTGTATATATAGCAGTATCAATAGTAGTAATAAAAACAATGCATAAAACACCATACACAATAGAGATACAAATTTTAACGTGGTTCACCCAATGTGGGCTACCTCCACAGAGAAAATATTTCTTCTAAATATTTCTCATATAATATTTTGGGAATCCTTCCCAATTACAATGTTTATGGACCTTTGTCCAAAGGATATGCAAATTCCCTAATATCAAGTTTGTGGATATCTTCCACAGGAGAACTCTTTCCCCTTTAGCTTTAGCTAGTGATCTTCTAGAAGACTTTGTCTCTCTGTTGCACTGACTGGTGGATCTCTCTCCACTTGAAGACTCCTCACTTAGAAGATCTATCTTCAATTGTCCTAGCTACTGGATATCTATCCACTGAGACTTTGTCCTCTATACTCTGTCACCTCCAAAGCTATGTCAATAGGTTCACTCAGAACCTTCTCAAATCTGCTCAATAGGTCCACTCAGAATCTACTCAAATTTGCTTAATAGGTCCACTTAGAACCTGCTCAAATCTGCTCAATAGGTCCACTAATAACCTTCTCAAATATACTCAATAGGTTCACTCAAAACCTACTCAAATATGCTCAAAAATATCACTCAGAACTTGTCCAAATATTCTCAATAATCTCATTTAGAACTTATCCAAATCTGCTCAACAAGCTCACTCAAAACTTGTCTAAATCTGCTCAACAAGCTCACTCAAAACTTGTCTAAATATTCTCAACAAGCCCACTTAGAACTTGTCTAAATATTCTCCACAATTCCTCTCTAGGACTTGCTCAAATCTGCATTGCAAGCTTCCAAAAAAGTTCACACAAAATCAATCCACAAGCCTTCTCAAAGACTTACCTCAAATTTGCTTAACAAGTCCACACAAAACTTTTCCAAAATCGTAGAATCATAAAGAGAATTGTTAGAGACTCAATATGTTCTATACTCAATGCTCAATCACTTTCTCAATCATATAGAAGCATAAATAGAATTCTTAAAGACTCAATATGTTCTACACTCAAATCTCAATCTCAACTCAAACCAACCTCATAGAAGTATAAAGAGAATTTTTAGAGACTCAATATGTTCTATACTCAAATTTCAATCTCAAATCAAATCAAAATGTAGAATAGTTTATTTCATGGAACTTGAACAACCACTTCACACAATCACTTGACTAGTCTCAATAAAATATTCTCAACAAATCACCTCAAGGAATAACTCTTTCTCATAAACCCTAGTCCAAGCATGTATCATCCAACTCAAAATGTATCCAACAATGCTCAAAAACAAATCTCACATAACAATGATACTCATGTTCTTTTCTAACTCAAGTTCAAGTTCATTGCACAACCAATGGTTTCAACAACAATGCTTATAAAACAAGGTTTAATCACAACACTCAAACCATAAAACCTTGAAGCATTAACTCAACCACTTTTGAAAAGGAAACCCTAATCAAATCCTTTTCACTCCAAACTTAATTTTCAATCAAGCCAAACAACTAACTCAACAAAGAAGAATTTTACCCATACCTTTTCTTGAAGAGTAATTTCCCTTTACAAATCTACCACACTCACAATTACTTCTTTGACAAACTCAATAAGGGTTAGAGGATAATTTTTATATCACAAAAATAATATCACAATTACACCTTATCACTCCAACTTAAACAATATACAATATACTCACAATAATAAAAAACCCTTTATTCAAATTAACATACACCCAAAAAGTCTTATCCTTTCAATATTCCACAATGGCAAAATTTAAGACTTGAAAAACAAAACCAGAATTATCCTTATACCTCCTAACAATATTTCCCAACAACCACCTAAAATCACAATGTAAAGACTTTAACCACTAAATTCATTATACCTCCAACTTAGACATTAATAAAATAAAATAACAAAATGTACCTTTGCCTTTGGAGAGTTTTGAACTCTCAATGCAGTCCACACAAGTCTTTGCCCACGACACCAACACCACACGAGCTTACAAGCTCGTTGGGAAGGGAGGAAGCACCATGTGCTTCAATACTCCTCCCAAGCCTTGCAAAATAAAATGTTTGCACCTATTCCTTGGCACCTTCAACACATCCACCAAAGGCTTCCATGAGATTCAAACTCAAACCACCGTGCACACCAAAACGTAAGCTGCTACCCACTTGCCACTAGGCCAAGGTGCCTTGTTGGAATTCAACACACCAAAGTGCTTGCATTTGTCCTTTCCACCGTCAAGTCAACCCACAAAAATGTGAAATTCTATCACGAGCTCTACATTAAATTCGATGCACTTTCTTTTCAAATCGAGCAAGGGTAATTCAAAACAATCTTTGGCATGGTATTAATATGCATTCCCATTATTTTAAACACGTCGGCGCTTCCCTTGTCATTGATGACATCGACACTTTCCTTTGCTTTGTTTGACATCGATGCTTCTCTTTCAAATAAACATTGCCTTGATTAAAAACCTCAATCCAACCTTTGGATTTATTAACATAAACTTTGGACTTTAAACCTTTAACCCAACCTTTTGGGTTTATTATTTTTAGACTTTATAAACCCATTTTTGCAATATAAAATATTGTAATAAAAATTAGAATTATTTTATTTGGGTTTTCACTATGGCACTTCTAACCATTATAACATTTATTTATAAAATTTAAATTCATCATGAATTTAAATAATTTATAAAATAAATATTATCACTCCTTTTCAACTTCTGTCTTTTGCATTGTTTTACTCGAACTTCTGCCTTCTTGTTGAATATCAACTGACCGTATTTATTGCCTTTATTTTCTACTGAACTCTTGGTATTAATGATGACTCCATAAGGTGGCATCAATGGTGACATCAATGACAAATTTGACTTAGGGACTCAAAATGTCCAACATTATCAAAATATTCATAGTTTATTTTTTAACATATTTTAAGGCATGATATAAATAAGATGGTATTTTTTTGATAAATAAATGTTTGATATTGTAACTATTATACATGATGTCATACATCAACTTCATTTCATAAAAATGAAACCAAATTAATAAATAATGAGATTAATTAATCAATGAATATAAATTAATCCAAAGGGATATATGTGACTTGTGCAGCAAAAGAACCATAATTGAGTGATAGAAATATGGACTTCTCTCATTTATGAATAATAAGCATCAAAAGAATGTTTTAAATTCTATCATGGAACTAAGATCTTACATTTTTGTTGAATGATTTTATTTGCATTGTGCATAAATTCAAAAATTTGTCTTGATCCCTATACTTATGATCAAAATCATGATGGATAAAAGACCTATCAAGTAGAAGACATTGAAAAAGAAGATGAGACTTAGTTACTATTATTTATTAATGTATTAAAATGTAACATTTGTATTTAGAGATGAAAAAACTTAAAAGGTGTCATGTGTAGAAGTTATGCTATGTAATTATTATGATGAGGGAATGAATATCCTTGTAAACATTCTTGATGTATTGTCACAAATTTTATTAATATTGTTTGAAGAGTGAAAGATGAATTATTGCTTTCCTTCAATGTTAAGTTTCTTTGGAAATAATTTGTAGATAGCAAGATAGATTATTTGTATTTATTGAAAATAATTATGGATTGATAGGAGAAAGTAATTAATAAATTTGTATTATGATTTCTAGATGTTTTATTTCCTTTCATGTAAATAAAAGAAATACCTAATTTCTAGTGTTATGTAGGAATGAAATACCTAATTTATCTAGTCTTTATCAATATGTTATGTTGATGTTAGTATTGAATTTTGGTATGATTTATTATAGAAATTTATTTTTGAGAGATAGGAAAATATGTTGAATAGGAAACTTGGGTTAAGGGGGGTTTAAATCTGAGACCCCCCTATCATTTTGGATTATCGAATGATTTTAAATTATAGGGTCAATGGTTTCCATCCCCATTTATGTTCAATTGTGTTTGAGATTCAGTGGTGATCCATTTGGTTTGTGTTATGGTAGATTGTTCAGTTTGAATTATGGTGGTCAGTTTGGTTTGTGCACTGGTGGATTTTTCGATTGGGGATTTTGTGGCTTGTTTTATCTATGCACTAGTGGATTTTTTAGTTGGGGTTTAGGTGGCTTGTTGGTTTTGTTCACTGGTGGATTATCTAGTTTGGGCTCTAGTGGCTTGTTGGGTTTGTGCATTGGTGGATTGTCTAGTTTGGGCTTTGGTGGATCGCTTGGTTTGTGCACTGGTGGCTTAATCAATTTGAATTTCTTTTGGTTAATTTGGTTTTGGAAGATTATGGAGACTACGATTACTTTTAGCTTCCAAATATGGGTTTCTAGAATGGTGTTGCTTGAGCTCAAAATATTCAACCATTGCTTCTTACCCTTTCTGTATAAATTTGGTGAAAGTGATCCTGATTTTTCCATGGAATTCATAAGATCATGGGATAATGGTCAAGTGACACTTTGAGGTCTCTCCTTCAAATTTAACATTCAATTGCTAGATGAGGTTATAAAATTGGCTAATTATGGTGACATCATCTACCGTGATGAGCATTCCATAGTTGTAGAGTTAGGATACTTCAAAGATAAAGGGAACCAATTGGTAAAATAAAATAGTGACATCATTAGAGAAGGTCTTCCTATGCTATGGAATAGGGTATTAATACCATCATGCAGTACTTCACTATTGATGAGCCTAGCTCACCTCTCAAAAAAATTCACTTGGATTTCTTAAACCACTTACAAGATGTAAGAACCATCAATATTCTTGAATACCTATTTAGGTCTATGGAAATTTTAGTTGCAAGTGTCAAGGAGGGCAAATCAACCCACTTAAAGTATCAGGACCTCCATATGATCATTTACAAACATGCATTACAAATGTGGACCTAAATGACCTTCCTCTTTATTATTGATAGTCCTATAGATTGTCCTTTTGCATTGGTCCCTGGTCAAGAATCCCCCAAAAGGAAGTCCTGAGTGACAACAACATAAAAATTGATACTATCACTACTACCAAAGTAGGAAAGAAAAATATTGTCTTCAACTCTTCAAACACCTTGCCTTCCTCTTGCTGACGCTCTACCAAAAGTAAATCTTATAAGTAAAAAAACAAAAGCATCATCATCATTGAACAAAAAAAGGGGGCTCTTGGTGAGTCTCCCACATCCCATAAGTAAAAATTGAAATTCATCTCTAGGCATTCACTCACCCTCAAGGATAGTATTTCTTCTTGCAAAATGTCTTCTCAACCTAATCGAGAGATAACTTTGATCCCATGGCTAATGTTGATGACCTAGTCAATATAACTTCAACTCTTCTCCTTTAGTCTATCAAGGAGATAAAAAACTTTAGGAATCAAAATAACATGAATACTCAGGCCCTAGATGATGATCTCACCACCAACAATGATGTGTAGGATCATCATGAGACCTCTAAATAAGTCTTGATGGTTCTTGCTACTTTGCCCTTTAGGTTTTTGGATCTTTGATATCTATTTGTGCCCTAGGGAGCTAGTCTCCTATTCCTTTTTATCCTCTTTGTTAACTTCTCCTCTCAATTGATCTGCTAAGGTTGTCCCTATGTTGGACACATTATTTTACATTTCCCTTTATAAAATATTTGGGGATCCTTTAAAAATCCATTTTTATCAATAAAAAATGGGGGGTTTATTATGGGAATGAATTACTAAGTGCCATATTAGTTAACCCTAGATTGGAGTTCCACCCAACCCTAGTTGAGTTTGTGGATAGACAAACCAACTAGGTAATTTTGTGAATGTGTTTGACCAACCCTAGCGATGAGGCTTGGATGATAATAGTGGTGAGGCTTAGGATGATCATGCACACTAACCAAAGTGGTATAGTGATGGTACCTTATGGGTAGGTAAGTATTACCATGATCATTATAAGGTGAGTGGTAATGGTCTTAGTTTCATGGGTATATGGAACTAACTAATAACTAAGGCATTACACCATGATAATCCTACATAGGTGCTAGTATGTAAGGTTAGGGGATAGGCATCACCTTATAATATATGGACCTTAAATGGTAACCCCACATCATGGTCAAGTTATCCCATATAGGTTAGTGTAGGGAAATTTGGGGGAACCACTTATGGCATATTTTCTAATGGTGAGGTTACAAAAGTGAACCCTAAGACTTATGGGAAATTTGCCACTCCTATCCACTTGAGTTTTTATTATAGCGATAATGAAATTAATATGGTTGTGCCTTAACATTATTAAATTTATTAGGTCTTAGTTATTTAATTAATCCTCATAAAAAACAAAAACTTATCTCTCTCCCTAGGATCGAGAAAGAGGGTAATTACATGCTCTAGCCTCATTTGGTACTGAGAAATGGCTTCTTATCTCCACTTCTTGTTTACTAAAGGATACCATAGCTTCCTAAATACTTGATCCTTTTTTTATATAGATATGGTGTTTTTATCTTCTAGTAAGTTGCTTGGCTTTGGTTGGCTATTGGTGTTTTTGGCTCAACTTGCTCTTTAGATACTTTAGGCTCTTGATATCTTTGCTACCTCATTTAGGGATGTGGTTCCATTACCAATTTCTTTGGATTGACATATTCCTTGGGTTGCCCCATTCCTTGCTCTATATGCTTCAATCTTTCTAGATTTTGAGGATGTGACAACAAAGGACTCTCTTTGAATCTAACAAGTATATTTGTTGGAATAGCTATTTAAGGCTCCTTAGTGGCTTGATTTTCTTTTGATCCATCAAAATGGCTATAAAATCATCTAATTCTTCCTCTACTTCCTATACTATAGTTGGATGTATTTGATTCTGGTAAGCTTTTTAGGTGTTCCCACTATGATGACTATCAAATATCGAACACTAGAATTCTTCCAGAGTAACATATGCTTCTAGTTCTTGACCTTTGATTACAATGATTTGCTATTCATAATATTTCCTAGGTAGCATCACTTAATATTCTGAAGAATGAGGAGTTTTTTATTGATATTCTTTAAATATCTCCTTAGCATTCTACTACTATAATATGTCAAGCTTGTTTATCATAATTTGGATCATAGCTCTTAGCTTTTGTATTTCCTTTGATTCAATAGTGGGTATAGTAGGTACATAACCAATCAAAATAGAATATCGAGGGTATGATTCAAGCATTATGACTAGTAAAAAGGAATACATAACCAAGAAGGTAGCTTGTGGTCTTGTCTAATATATCTAAGGCACATCTAGCATAATAATTCTAGGGGGAAGTATTCCAACTAAGATGAGTGTATTTTCTATTGCAATAGTGAATTGAAAGACCTACAACAACCTCATATCATTGAATTATCAGATATAAAATGCTAATTCAAGAGAGAAATATTAGAGGTATAATATGTAGTCCTAGGCATGTATTGGTTTTATGTCTTCAGGGATCCTTCCCTAGGTTTTGTTGAACCAAACATTGAAATCAATGACGCTTTTCTAGGTATACCTATGGATGGATGAAAATAGGATGAGCAATATGAAATTATCCCTTACATTTTTGAGTTGAAATATCTTGCATTAAATTTATAAATCTATTTAAAATTATTTAAATAACAATAAATCCAGTATAGATTATTCCATAATATTAATTTGCTGACTTGATTCTGTTTCTTAGTTTTAGTTGTAGGAAATGAAAATTACAAGAAATGAAATGAAATGTTTAAAAGTGCAATTATAATGTAAAATAATTCTATGTGTTGTGTATGTTTATTGGTGTGGATCCATATGCAATTATAATAATGCATTTATAATTTTAACTAGTTGATTTACTTTATATTTTAAAATGATGCAATTTGATTTATGTTATAATCTAAGATTAATCCTATGCACTAACTAATCCTAATCTATTTTAGGAGTGAGAGAGTAGGTACAGGTTTCCAGAGTGGGCCTTTCCTCCTAGAGGACAGTGTAATTATATTCTCCCCTAATCTAATTTACTTTAGTAACTTAATATTTCATTCTACTAATCTACTACTATTTGATTCATTATGCAGGAAATAAAATGGAGATTTACAAAGGTGAATACAACATAAAAAAATCACAAGGATACAATTACCAAACTCATGGAGATAAAATGTTGATACTTTATTGACAGATTCAAATCCTTATGCATACAATGCTTTGATGACACAATGAATTCCAGATATTCGATAGTAGACAATAACTAGCAAACCTTTTCAAAGGTCTTTATATTGTATTTATAATATCACTTAGACATTTTGAAATAAAATTATTCTATGTATGCCTTTCTATCATCTTGAATATTCAAATATTTGGTTGCTAACTTACATAAAAAAAGTAATCTAAATTTAAGACACGCTAACAACTAACCTTTGACTTAGTACAATTGAAATTGTCCAAGTGGCAATTTCCAAACTAACATAATAAAAAATTCTAAATTTAAATAAAGTTGCTAACAAAGTAATAAACTGTTTGTCCTATTCTCAAGGGAAAGGACAAATAAATTTTATGTTTAAATCTCAACAACATAACAATTTAACAAAATGTAAATTTAATGACATATTACAAATCATATAATAAAGATTAAAATAATATGCCAAATAATAATTCCACCACATTAAATAATCATGTTGATTAGGTAACCCACGTGGTGCTATTATTTTGTCATCATACGTGGAAATCCATGCATCAGACGGGTTTTACATGATCAAATGTCTTGTAGATCCTTTTAGTAGGTGTTTTACATAATACCTTTTTGTGATTCACTCTTCAACATGTCTTCTTCTCAGCTGGTCCATCTATACTTTAACCTGTGTTTGGCTATATATTTTTCTACGAAATACTTACAACACATATTTCTGAAAGACAATAATTTTACATAGGTATTTTTTACTCATTGTCTTTTGTATCAACTTTATTATAAATCACATAAAAGTATAACAATTATTAAAATATATCTATATTTATCATATTGGCACATAAATATTAAAATAAAAATTGCATAGTTTTATCTTTAAACACCTTTTAAAATTAGGGTTTATTTTTTCACGATAGCTCAAGTGGCAAAGGGAGTGAAAGAATTTTTTGTGGTGGCTCAGGTGACAGTGAGAGTGAAAAAATTACAGTATTGCAGAAGTCCACAAATGGATTTTTAGGGTTTATTTTTTCATGGTAGCTCAAGTGATAGAGGGGGTGAAAGAATTATAGAGATCTAAAAATGGGTTTTAGGTTTAATTTTCATAGCAAGAATTTCACATGATGGTGGGTGTTTCTCCTCGAATAGAATAGTCAAATAAATAAAGTTGAGAGAGAATTTCTATGATGAGAGTTAGAGAATTTGAATTGAGTAATGGTAGGAGGGAACATGCAAGGCTCAACGATGGGTAGAAGGGTGAGCTTAGTAGTGGTCTGCAGGTGATGGTAGGATAGGAAAAAATTTTGGTTTACAACATTTGGGTAGTCAGGTAGCTGCTAGTGGGTAGGAGAATGGTGAGCAAGTGGCCATTCCTAGGGAGGTGAGTTTACCTGGAAAGTCAGTCTCTAATGACTTGATGATTGAGGTAACTATTTTTGGTGGTGAGTCTCCTAGATCAGTGGTTTAGGAGACTTCGTTCACCAGTAATATAGGTGGGTCCCCAAGTTTTGGTACCTTCCTCAAGCTAGGTAAGCTATCATTTACTGAGATTAAAACTAAGAGTTTTGGGTCTCAAAAATCTTGTTCTCTTTTTGACCTCTCTCTTTCTAGAAATAAGTTGGTCATTTCGAATGATCTTATGGTGATCACCATGGAGGAGGGCTCGTGGAACCTTGTTGGAAAATTCCATGATTGCAAACCTGATATTAATGTCATAAGGAGATGGACGATGGTTAAATGGAAATAAAAATATTCTTTGGATATTGTTGTAAATACTACCACATTCTTCTTGAATAAATTCAATTGCAAATGAGACTCAAAGTAGATCCTTGGAGGGGGTCCCTTGTTCTTTGGAAGAAAATGGTTGTTTCTACATAAGTGGGGGCCAAATTTTAATTGATGAACCCAAAAGATCAATATGAATCCTTTACGGGTACATCTTCATAATTTTTCCTTCTATCTCTAGTATGAATACATCCTAAGGTGTATAGCTTAGGTTATTAATGAGTTAGTATTAATAGAATCAACCACTAGAGCAAAATTCAAAATTATTTTTTCTTAAATGTGCGTAATGGTAGACCCGAAGGTGGAGTTTCTAGGTCATATCGATCTTATTTCCAAACACGGTGTATGGACTCAAATGATAGTCTATGAAAATAGGCTTCTTAAGTGTTTAGTTTGTAGGAGGTTGGGCCACTAAACTGGTTTGTGTTCGACTAAAAAGGAGGGTGCCAAGGGGAAATGGGTTAGAAAGAAAATAAATTTTAAGTCTTAGGGCCATCCTCAGTTGGGGGCATCTGAGGCCTCAGGCCCCAACTAGTTTTCTTCAGAGAACTTAGGACCAAACCAGATTGAGAATGATTCTAGGGTGATGGAATTTAGCAACCCAGAGCTGATTGCTATCAATCAATCCAGTGTTTATTCTAGCCTCCTGTAGGTGGGCAAAGTAGAGTTGGTGATTGAAATAGGTATCCTATTAAATTTTATTCATAATTTATTTGAATGATTAAATTCTAAATATGCTAACCCTAAGAAGGAGAAAGAAAATAAGGATGAGCTATAGGTTCTTGTCTCACCTCAAAAGATGGTGAAAGACTCTAGCTCTTCTCCCAAGCCAAATATAGCCAAGTCATCGGAGTGGGGAGAAGGTTCGTCAGGGGTAAAATATTCTCATCCAAAAACAAGAAGTTCTCGAAAAGGATTGGCTAATGTTGGAGTACTTAGGAAGTTGGGTAAGCCCTCTAACAAAAATTTAAGAAATAGGAAGGTAGAAGCAGATATTGCAAATGGCTTGCAAATCCAGTTTAAATTTGAGAAAGAGTCCAAAGGGAAGCAACTTAAAATGAATTTATTTTGTTACTCACCCCATTCTCCTAAGGGGGAAATTACTCCAAATATCATAAATGATAATCATCAAATGAAATATTAAATTTCTAAATAGGACTACTACACAAATAAAATCGGCCTCTCTAAGGGAAGATTTTAAGCCAAATATTATTCTTGTATAGGAAATAAAAATGGATAGTTACAATGTTGAATTAGTTAAAAAGAAAATTAGGAGAGAATCAAATTTTGTTGCCAACTTGAAAAATGGAGATTTAGGAGTTTTTTATGTATGTGGAACCCAGAATCTATTTAAGGATAGACTCTACTAGTTTTTGATAGAATTATAAATATTTTTTTTTCTTCCAAAGTCTCAGAGATCAAGGGGGTTACTTCGAATATTTATGCCCCTAACTCTCCTTAGAATAGGTTGGTATTCTAGGACTCCTTATGAATTATGAGAGAGATTTTTAACAATGAAGCATGGCTTTTGGTAGGAGACTTTAATACCCCTTTATGCCTATTTTATAAGAAATGAGGGACTCCACTCTCCAAAAGCATGGAAGACTTTACCTCTTTTATGAATTTTTAAGAGCTTATGGATTTAGATCTAAAGGGATCTAGGTATACATCGAGCAATCGATGATTGGGATGCCAAAATATTTAGGTCAAGCTAGATAGAATCCTCATATCTAAGGAAGGACTACCTTTTTTTGGAGATGTATTTTTGCATTCTCTTCCTAAATTGGCCTTCGATCATAATCCTCTCGTGCTGGAGCAAGTTTAGAATTATCTATTTTTTTCTAGGCCCTTCATATTCGAGGTCATGTGGCTCCCTCACTTATATCTAGAAGGTAAGATCAAGGAATGGTGGGATAAGGGCTTTTCAGGTCACCCTATTTCTCAAGTTGCATAGAAGTTGAGGTATATTAAGGCAAAGCTGAAGGAATGAAATAAATTCATTTTTGGTAATATTTTGTTAAGGAAAAATGAACTCGTTGAGAACCTCATAAAAGTGGAAGCCATTTTAGCTAGCTCATAGGTAGTGGAGGTGGTGATATCCAAAGAAATAAGTTTGCTTGTAGATTTGCATAATGTCTTGGCTAAAGAAGAGATTATGTGGCATCAAAAATCAAGGAATTTATGGCTCAAAAAAGGAGACACATGATGCTAACTAGGTGAGATTCCTTATCAGATGATCTTAACATCATGAAACATCATGTATATGATAGTGCGGTTGAGCCAAAAAAAAGTTAGTAGAGATTGAGGTATTAGACTCAACCAATAAGGTGGTTAGAGACTAAAGAAAACATAGATCCCAACCACATCTATAAACCATGATCTGGTATATGGGGTAGCCATACCTCCTAGTAGTTTAATGAGTTGGCATATTTTTTGACATAACAACAATCCATTTCTAAGGTAATGATATCTTGACAACTGTAACATTGTTGAAGTTCTATAAATACTGTAATATAAAATGAAATATGGTCGGCTCTTAGGCTTTTACAATTCATATGTAAGAATAGAATTTAGCCTCAGAGGGCAAATTCCTTTATTTTTTGTTTTTCCAAAGGGTACACAAGGTGGTGCACTCAAATTCAAGCCTGTGCACTCCACTTTCTAGTGGAGCACATGAAATTCCCAAGGTTACACAAGTATATGTGCCCCAAGTTGGGTCTACGCACTCTACAAGTAGAGCACGCAAAAGTATCTTTGGGCACACAGAGTCATGCACCCAATCTTGGTCCATGTGCTCTATAGGGTAATGGAGTGCACAAGAGCATCTAAGAGATGCACGACTCTGTGAACCCCACTTTGAGTCTATGTGCTCCATGGAGCATGAAGCATGTAAAGATTTCAAGGGGGCACACAACTCTATGCACCTCGTACAAAGTTTGCATGCTCCACTTTCAAGTGGAGCACATAAAATTCCTTACAGGAACACAAGGTTGTTGAAATTGGAGCACATAAAATTCCTTATAGGAACACAAGGTTGTGCACCCATCTATATTTCATGCACTCCATCATAAAGTGGAGTGCATTAAAAGTCTTAAGGGTGTGTGACTTCACATGCCCCAATCCTAACCATGTACTCCACTCAAATGGAATACATAATAATAGTTAGGGTGCATGAGGTTGTGTGCCCAGCCCCCATTCCACATGCTTCTCTTCCAAGTGGAGCACGTAAAGTCTTGAAGGACACACAAGTTTATTCACCTTGAGTTGTGTCCATGCACTCCACTCCAATGGATAAAACGAGGGTCTAGTTAGGTTCATAAAGCTATGCACCTAAATTTGATTTTGTGTGCTCCATTGAAGGGTGGAGTGCACAAGGGTCTTGAGGGTGTGTAGTCTTATGCATCCCATTGTGGTCCACATGCTCCATTCCCTTGGAGCACACAAAATTTTTGTGGGTGCACAAGATCATGTGCCTACCTTGGGATTTGGGTGCTCCATTCCCCAAATGGAGCACACAAAGTTTTATCACGTGTATGAATCCATACACCTAGTCCTGTTTGAGGTGTGTGAATATTTAATGAGGCACAAATTTTATGCTCTCATCCCAAAAAATCCATGTTCCTCACTCAAGCGTACCCTTCCTAAGCTAATCAAAATCCACCACATGTCCTAAGGTCCCTTCATGTTGTAATACAATTAAGATGGTATCCAATCCATAGCTAATAAGGAGAGTGACATGGTGCGCTCAGCCCTATGGCATGACCAGTCATAAAGTCATAGCAAATGAAAGAGCACGTGCCCCACTTAAGCAAATTAAATTCAAGCTCTTTAAATGGAAGGTGGTGGACCTTCCCCCATGCCATTAGCATAAACATGCATGTAGAGATTTTTTTTGATGAGGTCAAGCGCAGATATTTCAAAACCCTTTCTATTCACTAAGACACATTACAATGGCTTCCACAAATGTGGCCATAGCAGGAGTACCCAGTTTTAAGACCTATATTGGGAGAATTACTAGGGTATGACCAATTATTTGAATGGCAGGGAGAGCCCAAGATCCAAAGGAACTGACTAATTTGCCTGATTCGGGTAGGGATATTATAGCAGACTAGCAGTGGGAGGTGGAAGGAGTAACAATTTATAGTTTTGATCCTACTGAGGAAGATATCCAGTGTTATTCCATGTTATTAAATATTTTGTTTATGAGGGTGTAGTGGGATAGCAGTGAGCCAATTCCAGTTTACAAAAAATGGAACACCAACTAGGCTGGTTAACTTGCTCAAGGGTGTACCACTCTTGAGACCTCCTATAATGGTTAGTAGTAGCATATGACTCCAAAATTAGAACCATTCATGACTATAGGAATTAAGTCATGGCCAGGTTAATAGCTAATAGAATTGGGTAGGTGTTCAAGCTCACTATAGCCTCACGGGTCTTGGACTTTCACACGCTCACCCTTCAAGCCAATTACATGTTGAACACTACATTCCCAGATATACTCTTGAAAAGAGGTAAACACATGTCTCCTGGCTTCCCAATTCACAAGTTCATCCTCAGGACTTGGGCACAATATTACATGGATATGATCAACCTGGTGCTGAGCACAAAAATTTTGGAGCATATTACAAAGGATATCATGTTCTTGATTATCCAGTGCAAAAGGATAGATAAAATGCCTCTCTACTGATGGGAGGATGCCATTAGTGACAATATGGATAGAGAACTAGTTAAATTGCAAGCAGTCATACTGGCTGATAAAGAAGAGCTTCCCCATTTTCCTATTACTCATTTTTTATCCATCTGGTTATAGCACAAATTGACAAATATTTGGTGACTCGATTAGGAGGATTAACTATTGATATTATCCAAGATGTTTTGCTATGTATACAATAAGGGTGTTCAATTTACGTAGCCTTCTTCAGTAACATCATCCCAATGGTACACACCCACCTGTGCGGCATTGAACCCGATAGACTTGGGGTTAGAGTGAGAAACGTTTTGCATGAAGCCAGGGTAGGAGATTTCTTCTATATAGAATAATTCTCTTATATCAAGATATATGGTTCTAAATTGCCCCTGAAGGCATTACCAAAGCATTGCCCTACCTCCATAGCTATCCTAGAGATAACCTGATAGATTGTCGAGGAGGTGAAAATTAGATTCCTCATAAATAAGGGGAGTGTATCGTGGCTTCCTGTTCCTTGCTTTATGGGCCCCTATACTTATCTAGGTCATTTTGTAATGTTGTGGCCCATATGGAACATGGAAACCTATTGCTTCCTTGAAGTTATATGGATATCCTACGACCCCAAGGGCCACCATAGGTGGGCTATTTTTGGAAATCTTACACTCCTACAAATTACTCATAGGGGGGATGACTTTGAAGATGATATACTAAAGGCCATAAAATAAAACCGATCATTGGAAGGGGTATGGAAAATGAGTAGAAGGCATTATAGTAAGCTTGAAGCAATTGGATATTATGGTTCTGAGCTGATACTACATCAAGAATTGTTAGTGGACAAGGTGGTGCCACTGGTCCTAGCTTCTCCCCTAGAGGAATTCCAAGACCCCACTTTCCAAGTGGTCCATCAAGATACTGACCTATTTGAGGTCATGATGATAATAGTGGATGAAGTGCAACAAGAGCAACCAAAACTTCCCTCTTCCTCCAATTCTCCCATTACCACTTTGAAGTGGAAGGAGTTGGTATCTTACTCCTTGAAGCAATCACAAATTTTGACATCAACAGTTCAAAAACTGATGTGTCCATCCAAGCAGACCTATGTGGTAGTGGTACAACCCTCATTGTTCACCACAACCCTAGTAATCAACCAAAAGTAACATCCCATTCCCCCCAGAGATTTGAATAAAATACAAGAAGTTGAAGGATTATCCAATGTGCTAAAGGAATATGAATTCCAAGAAAGAAGTCCTTCACTGTACCCCACTAGGAAGAAATCTAGAGTTGAGTCTTCTACTATGAACACCAAAATTTTCATATTGGAAAGGGTGAGGGACACTTTCCAGTTCACTGCATATGAAGAGGATCAAATACAAGATATAGTGGAGCAAATATCTCCTAGTAAAGGAGTGATCAGGCCCTGGGATATCATTGTACAGGGAACATACGACGTGTCCACCACTACATATGACATCCCTCTACCATAGAGCCTAAAGAAATTAACCGTTGATATCAGTAAAGGTGTAATAAGGGCAAAGTCTTGTTTCATGGACATAATGAAGTCCCACATAGCCTCCCAAGTACAGGTGGCAGTAATAGTGGAAAAAGAGATGGAAGTTTTAAAGACCAAGGTCGTGGATGTGGGGCAACTACATATTCAAGTGCAACAACTTCAGGTTGAGGTCGATTAGTTGAAGCAGATGCTAGCTCCCTCCCAGGCCATTACTGCATAGGCCAATGACTAATTCAGGTCTATTTATGAATTTAAATAGGATATGAAGGAGAAGATACTAGAGAATATGGAGGATCTTACCTCCATATTTTATAACATCTATGCCACCAGGCACACTATTGGCCTCCTACGTGAATGATTACAACAAGCAGATCAGAGGGTAAATGCAATATTCCTTGTATACAAAAGGTTTATGGAAATATATATAGAGATTAGTGGGGGAGCAATTACCTTGGGAAATGGAAACATCTATTTCTTCGTAGAAGAATACTCCAAAGTTTTTGTGTATATGAAGAATAGATCCAATTTTATCTTATAGGATCAAGAAGTTATCAACGTAGAGCAAGAGGCTGAAGATGAACTGAATGATTATGGTTTCACATTGAGTGAATTCATCCAAAATTTTGACATCAAGGAGTTTGTGCTCAATAAAATACAAAATTTTGACTTTGGTCCTCATGGAAAATTATCAAAATAGTTTACGACTTTGGTGCAAATGGTTGATCGTTTATATGTCTTCACCAAAAATACTATGGAGTGGGCCAAGGAAAGGGTGAATAAAGTCACATAGGATCTCAAACTATTAATATTCACCTTAACCTTCCATGATGAAGCATGGGGTCACATTGATCAAAGTATATGAGACCTCAGAAGGGAAGAAGTGGGGCCCAGCTCACTACGAAGAGCACATGAGCCAAGTGCAGTACAACTACCTACCCAAGATAGCAGGAGAGATACACAACCACAACCACCATTTTCTTAAATAGAGAGATGTGGGCTACATCCCCATACATGCCCATTTTTTATTTCATCCTACTTTTGAAGGGAGCAAGATCAGGCCAATTGGAGGAAACAGTTATAGCCCTACTCGAGCAAACCATGCTATATAAGAAGACCACAACAACAACAATTTTTTTATCAAACCTCTGAGAGAGAAGCCTAAGACTAGGTATAGTTGTGTTTTGAGTGTTAGTCATATTTCCTTTTCTGTGTCGATCCATGTGTGTCTTACACCATATTTTCTTTTGCCATTTATCTAGGAACTACCCAGGATGCTTTATCTATCGAGATCATTTCTGTGGATGAGCTAGAGTTGGAGGCTCTTACATCACTACCATTAGGATGGAGAGAAGTAACCCCATGTTACGATATTCAAACTAGGGTTTTATTGTAATCACTACCATATAAGAGTCGAGCATTCTACCGGTCTCATATGTAAATCATTTCATATTAATAGAAACTCCAACTCTATTCCTGGATTCCTTTGTGTGTTTGGTTTATGTGTCTCACTCATTTATGTATTACAACAATATAAATGTATGAATGATGCCTTAAATCGCTAGTTAAATTGTTTTTATTGATTACATTATTTTAATGAATGAAAATTAACTAGTTCTCCTTTCCTTTTATTTTCTGAGTCATATGATATAAATCTACTATGACTACCCAATGGACATGGCATCGGTCTGGTCTTGATGTGTTCTAACAATGCTTGGTTTGGTCACAAATAATCAAAATAATACAATATCATTTAATCTGGTAATACATGGGTGATTGCATTAAAATGGCAAATATATGAACCCACTGTCTAGGGTTTCCTTACCCAACCTGGTTTGTCTATATTCATTCTGATAATCTATTCCTAGGTCAAAGCGGTAGATCCACCAGAGTCTACAATAATCATTGTGATCTTTGGGATTCTTGTGATGTGACAAATCTTAAGGAGGTAAGCAGGAAATCCCCACAATAGAGACTAAAGAAAACATAGATCCCAACCACATCAATAAACCATGATCTGGTAGTCAGGGTAGCCATACCTCCTAGTAGTTCAAAGAGTTGGCATATTTTTTGACATAACAAAAATCCATTTTTAAGGCAATGATATCTTGAAAACTATAACATAATTGAAGTTCTATAAATACTATAATATAAAATGAAATATGGTCAGCTCTTAGGATTTTACAATTCATATGTAAGAATAGAAGACTTGCATCTCAACACAAAGTGATTTTTGTTTGGCCTCTAGTTCAATTCATTTACAAAACATGTATGTATGGATGACTACTTCCTTCTAATTTTAGCCTATTGAGTGTTCATGGTGTTTACTTTGATTCTAAATTTATGCTATATTCTGAATTTATGCTATGTTCATTCACTTGTTCTATAATTAGTAGTCTAATAAGCTACGTTATACTGGAACTAAATATTTTGTGGTTGATAGTAAAACTAGTTGGTTTGTTAGGTAATTGGTTGTTTATTTGGATAATATTTTATTGCACATGTGTTTTGATGTTGCTTAATCTACACCAACACAATTTTTAGATTCAGCTCCATTTTCTTCTTTCAACACCTTTTACCCCCCATAATTTAGGAATAGTTAGCTCAAACTTCAAAGGAATCGACCTCCTCTAGATATTAACTATTGAAGTCTCACTGCTCCCTGGTCATTCAATGTTAGTCAAGGTTTGTGGGCACACAACCTTTTTATTATATAGATTTCTAGACCAACAATAATTTTCCCAATAGCAAAAATATTTGGATCACAATCCCTATTCATTGTATCTCTTGATTGTTGTTATCTGACTTGAAATCTCCACTAGTCGTTTTTTTTCTCCTCCATACTTTCTATGTGAAATATTGATAACATTCAGGTGAGAGCTATGGAGGGGCAACAGAGGAGTAGCAACGAAGGAAGTAAGGGAGGAATTTGAATATCTAAATGTGGGAAGGATCCTCATGACCTAGGGAACTAGGATGCGTCGTGTGAGGATCTAGGTGTAAATAAGCCACTTGATGAGATAGAGGACAGATAGGATTTCGTCCCTATGCAAATTGAAAAATTTTGGGGAGACGAACCCCCTGACAAAGATCCTAAAAAAGGGACCCATTCGAGAGTTGCAGGTCTTGAAAAAGTCTTTTCTTTCATGAAGGCCCTCAAAGGCAAAAGGAGTGAGTTCTTTGACTCTCTCCCACCCCTCATTCCCAAAAAGAACAAAGTAATCACTCCTTCTACCATCATGGATGGTTTTTTATACTTGGAAACATTTTCCCTAGTAGTAGAATTCATAGGTGGAAGACCAGATATAGAAACCATTTGAAAATGGTCCTTTTCCAAGTGGAATATGGTAGGAAACATGGAGATCATCATGTTTTCTAGAGGTTTCTTTAGCATTCACCTTAACAACCATGAAGACGCTAGTCGTATCTTGATAGGAGGGCCATGATTTTTAGGTAGGAGAAGCCTTTTCCTTAGACCATGGGATGAGGACTTTGATCTTGAATCACAAAGCAATAATACCACCCCCATTTGGGTTCGTCTACCAAATCTCCCCAACCAATTTTTCCATGAGTACTTCCTCAAAGGTATTGCAAGAACCATTTGTGAACTTGTAGCAATTGACCATTCTACCCTGGCAAGATCGAGAATGACACATGTAAGGATATATGTGAATTCCAATGTGTATTATGAGCTACCCACCTTTGTAGAACTTAGATATGGGATGTACCTGAGAAAACATGCCATTGAATATGATAATAAACCATCTTTTTGTGTGGAGTGCCAAACCTAGGGTCACCTCAAAAATAAGTGTTCAAACCTGGTTATCCCAAAAGACACCTAGGAATTATGGATATATGAAGGAAAATGATAATTTGACTTGGTGGAATGATGTGTATGATGTTGTGAAGGTGCCCCTAATTAAGGCAACATGACTTTATTGGACCAATTAATACCTTGAACTGAATAAATGATCCCTTATATGAAATATAAAATGTGGATGGGATGCAATTTATGAAATGGAGTGTATGAATGCAATTTTTGTTAAATGAAATGTGTGCAAATGAAGTGAAAAATAGCCATGTATATATACATATATATAAATCTAATTAAGCATAGAATGCTCTTAAGTGTATAACATTAAGTGGTTCAAATTCTTCATCTCCCTCTATACTAGCAAGCCTATAAGTACCTTTACCCATTTTTTGAGTGATAATGTATGGACCCAACCAATTAGTCATGAATTTATCATGAAGATGCAACAATACATTGGTGTTATTCTTATTCTTTTTAAGGACAATATCTCTTACTTGGAATTCATGTAGATGAACTTTGGCATTATAAGAACACTTTAGGTGGTCTTGATAAACTCATAAATGCTCTAAAGCATTGACTCACCTCTCATTAAGAAGTGTGAGTTGGTCAAGATATGCTTGTCTAGTAGTGTCATCATCTATGAATTCTAGCAAAAAAATTGCGAGGAGATATCAAGCTCAAGAGGCATGATTGCTTCGGCTCCATAGACCAATAAAAATGGTATTTTCCCAGTAGGTGTATGGATGCTTATTTGATAAGCCCATAATGGCAAGGGAATTTTAGTATGCCAATCTCTATGATTTTTATTAACCAATTTCTTGAGAATAGAAATAAAGGTATTTTTGGTAGCCTCAGCTTGTCCATTTTCTTATGGGTAATAAGGAGTTAAGAAACTATGTTGGATGTTGTATTTCTCATGAAGTGCTCAAACATCCTTGTTCTTGAAATACTTGTCATTTTCAAATATGATTTTTGAGTGAATACCAAAATGACAAATGATATGATGAAGTAAAAACTCTACAATTCTAGGTCTTGTCGTGCTAGTTAAGGGAATTACCTCAACCCACTTTGTGAAGTATTCAGTGGTTGTGATGATGAATGTATATTTTCCTAAGGAAGCAGGTAATATTTTTCCAATTAAATCAAGACCCCATTGTGAAAAGGGCTAAATGCTTTGAATAGGTTGTAATTCTTGTGATGGTACATTAGTTAAATTATCATGCTCTTGATATTACTTAAATGTTTGACATAAGTACACCAGTCTCGTTCCATGGTCGGCCAATAATAACCCATGAGTAGAAAACACTTTGTGATGGCCATCCCACTAAAATGACCACCACAAGTACCATCATGAGCTTCAAATATGGCTCTTTGTGCCTCAACAACCTTGAGACATCGAAGGAGGATTCCATCATAACCATGTTTATACAACACATCCCCTAAGAGAACAAAATGAGTTGCTTTCTACTTGAAAGTGTATTTAGTAGTTTGAGACATATCATATGGGAGTGTTCTAAACTTGAGAAAGGCTACTATTTGTCTTGACCAAGGCTCATATGGATATGACTGGATAAAGAAAATATCCTTTTCATCCTTAGATTCAACACAAACAATTGTAGATTTAGAGAGTGTTGTGATAATTAGAGGTTGTACCTATCCTAAGGAGACTTTTGGAATCCATGATCCAAGAGAGACAATCACATCTACAAATTTATTAGTCAAATGTGGCAAATTATCAATTTTATACCATTCAAATTTAGAGAGCAATTTCATTTCTACTTCATGATAAATTTTAATGGTAGGTTCTTTACATTGGTATTCTTTGTTAATTTGCTTGAAAATAAATTAAGAATCACCAAATATCCTTATATGCTTTATGCCCATAGCTATAGCTGATTGAGGGCATAATGTAGCACCCTAAAATTGGCGCAGTTAAACCCTTAGTAAAAAGATAAAAATTTGAATTTTAACCCCGAAACCGCCCGTTAACCGCTCCCCCCATTTTTCGTGCCATTTTTAGGAGTTGTTTTGACCGTTGGACGATATCGTCGCCGATCAGACGAAATCGTCCCAGATCGGACGAATTCGTCTGGAACAGAACGTCCAGACGATTTCATCCCAAAACCAAATTTTCATAATTAGCTTCTGTTTCAACAACCTCTCCAACTTGGGCAGAAGCATGTCTATGCAGTTGGAGATTCCTCCGTTGGAGATCTCCCAGATTGGGATGATCCCCAACCTCCTAACCTCCCCCTAATCCTATATAAACTAGGATTTTCTCAGTTTATCCCCCTGACTCCCTGGATCCCCTGCTTGGCTCTCCTCCTAACTCTTTCCCTGGTTGATTTTCCCTACCATTTAGCTTTGCACTCGTAGTTTTAAGTTTTCATTGCAGGTTTTCACTGTGCTTCAGTTGGAGGAAGCTCGGATCGTCGCAGGCGATTCCACATGATTTTGGATGATCCTATCATAGATCGGCGATGATCTCGTATGATTGGAGGTGATCTCGACTACAGTTCAGATTGGGGGCAATCAGAGCCCTGAGTTTGCATTTCTCATCTTCCTTCTTTATTTTATTATGCATTAGCTTGATTATTTTCATTCTGCATCCTGGAGTTCACCTCATTTTAGCATAAATGCATGATAAAGTTAAAATAAGTTATTAAAACAATGCATTTCCTTTAATATGCTATCTAGATTTATCAGTTAAGAATTTATACTCTCATTTCTATCATTTTGCATTATTCTTGCAGTAGCATTTTTGGTTTTTGGTGTCTATTTCTGTGATTGCAGGTTTCTGACGAATTCGTCTGATGAATTCATCAGATCGACGATGATCTTGTCTGATCTCAGATGATCGCCTATGATCTGGGATGATTCTGTACAATTGCAGATGATCCTATCATATTCGGGATGATCTGGACTCCTACAAGCTTCAGAATCTTCATCAGACATCCGAAATCAGGTGCATTCTTTCTCATTTAACATATTCCTTGTATTTAGGATTCATTCATGCTTTCTGTATTCATATAAATCGGCATTTTCATATAGAATAGCTTAGATTCATTTTGGCCAACCTAGGAATATGAATGATCGAGTATAAAATGAACACATCAAACCCATTCTCAACCTAGGCATGGAAACTGCCACTCAAAGTTTCCTGGTGAACCCCACCATCCGTCAAAAATTCACCCTTATACCCCTCCCCGAGAGGCGCGACCTTCAAAGGGCCTCTCAGTCCGAGGTATTGTCCCATCCTTCTCGCATCCCCCTTTCGGGCATGGATCCTATAGCCTGAAGGTAAGGGTGCAAAAAATTTGGGTCAATACATTTTGGTGAACCCGACGTGAAACTAAAAGCCTTTTGAAAACAAAAATAAAAAAAAAATATATTATTAAGTAACATCTAGAATCATTAGACAAACAATTAAAGTTGCATGTCATATTTAGATGGTAGATTATAATAAAAGACGAGTTGTCACCATAAATGTTGAAAATCAATTAACGACCATAGAGATTACTTCTGTACTTAGAGTACCTCAAACAAATAGGGTCCAACCTTTGTGGGACGAACTTGATAGGAGATTGGGTATTATTGAATCTAGATCTACAGAACTTAGGCAAATTAAGAGGTTTGTCCTAGATAGAATCCTGGATCCCGATCAGGTGACTTTGTACCATGAACTTCAGAGAGCTTGCCATAGGTGGTTAGCAGATAAAAGAGCACTTGTGTCTTCAGAATTGTACACCTTTGAGGAATACCTTGAGAACGCAGTTGTAGTACATAAGTTTCTATCTCGTATAGAGGATCAAGAAGTCATTCTTACGGATAGAAAAATATGGAATAGAGTTCCTAGAGCTGTGTTATATCGAGAGTATTGCCATGAACTTTATTTCTACAGGTCAGAGTCTAAAACAGATCATATTACCATAGCACACTTTGTCAAATTCTTGAAAAACCATTTCCAATTTGAAGAGGAGCATTTCATGACTCTTGATGAACTTGATCCTATTAATGATATCCATAAACTATTTATAGAAAACTAAGTCATTCTTTTTACTATTGTTATTCTTTTTGCAACTAGAATGCTATTTGTTATCTTTATAATAATATTATAAAACACAAAAAAAAAAAACAAAAAAAAAAAATCAAAACATTTCCCTTTTAAGTATTATAGTAGGTATATAATTAAAATATATACCTCTCAACCCTATCGCATATATATATATATATATATATATATATAAGTATATATATTTGCTGAAATCTAAGTTTAAGCACAATGCCTAGACTTAGGAATGGAAAACAGACTGAAGAAGAAGAAGATTGGTTAGGAAAACCATTAAATAACCTAGATATCCTTCCTGAAGACCAAGTTCAGGAAGAAGAAACCCTAGACCAGCAAGAAGAAGAGCTTGCTGTAAGAAATGAACAAGAAGAAAATGTTAGAGAGGAAGGATCCTCATCCCCTAAAATGTCTCTGGGAGGAGCTGTCACTTTTGAAAACATGGAACAATTTTGGAAGTTCATTAATACTAATATTGGTGTTCTTAATAGAGCAGTCCATATGGACAAGGATCGAATTAGTGACACTCAAGCAACTCTAGAAGACGTATTTCACACACGCACTAATCCCTTGTCCTTTATTGATCAAGAGAGTGATCAAGCTGGACCATCCAATTTGGATATGGCCGCTATAATCTAGAACATGCAACAACAACAGGTTACCCAACCATCTAAAGTGCCTGTTAGCAAGCCTAGGGTTATTCCCACACAAAAGAAACCATCATTTACTGCTCTATTTCGCCAAGCTATTGAGCAATATACCTCAAATCAACAAAAACCCAAAACAAAACCAAACACCAATTACCAACAATCTGGGATACAACATAATACTACTACAAATCCCCTTCATAATACTCTTCCTACCAACACTTTACATAATAGCAATATAGCATCTAATCCTTATGTCACACCATCATACACTCATAAATCCCATGCCTATGTCCCACCGAACCAATATGGTGGACAAACTAGTAATCTTGAAACCATGGTGAAACAGTTAGTTTCCCGCATGGACCAGATAGATCCCTACCATCCCTCGTACAATTATCGAGAGATGTGTAGTCAGCCTCTAGATCCTATAGTTGTAGCACAACCGTATCCTAAACATTTTCCTATGCCTGTCTTGCCCATATATAAAGGAACCGAAGATCCCATAGAGCATCTTCGTATGTTTAGGATAGCATGTCATGATATATCACATGATGACTTATTATTGCTAAAAATGTTCCCAAAAAGTTTAGGAGGAATGGCATTAGAGTGGTATTATCAATTACCCACTAATTCTTTGAGGAATTTCGAAGAAACAGCTGAGTCTTTTGTTCATCAATTTAGTGCCTACATCGAAAGGCATGTGACCATTAAAGACTTGTACAACTTAAAACAAGACAAAGATGAATGCTTTGCTGATTTCCTAGCTAGGTGGAGACAGTTGATAGGAAAATTGCACTTTGTGTTACCTTATAGGGAGATGTTGGACATCTTTATTAATAATTTACAAGACCAACTATCTTACGAATTATCAACTGCTACCTTGACCACCTTCGATCAGGCTATAGACTTAGCCAGACGAGTGGAAGATGCTCTCATTAGGAGAGGTCAGCTTAAAAAGAAAGATGATGAGAAAACATCCAGAAATCAATATAAGAATAAACAAGTTGTGGGTGATGGAGTCACTGATAGTAGAAATATTGCTAATGTTAATGCTGCGAAGACAACGGAGAAGTTTATACTAAAACCTCTCGATAAACCTCCTCGAGAATTTACTAGGTTAAATCAACCTTTATCAACCATTCTACCACAATTATTAGAATGAGGTTTGATTCAATTACCAAATATCCGGGAACCTGATCCAACTATACCCGGATATAGAGCTGATTTACACTGTGACTTCCATAGAGGACCTGGACACACTACCAACTCTTGTAAAATATTAAAACATAAAATACAGGACTTAATTGATAACAATGAGATGGAGGTGCAAGCCTTTCAACCTAAGCAAAATCCTCCTAATAATGCTCAAAATAACATCCCCCAAAACTAGAATCAGAATGCCAATCAGTCATTGGACATATTTCAACATCCTTTACCAAAACATGGTAAGGAAGTGGCTAATCAAATTGAACATCATAATGTTCCCCCTCCTACCCGATATGTAGGGACTATTAGTGGGCATTTACCTGCTCATGATCTGAAAATATTTGACACAACTTTATCCATGGTTACGACCAGGCCTCTATATAATATTTGGACACCTGATCTTAGTGATACAGAATATGAGACTGAGAGTGATATGGAAATCACATCAAATCAATCGAATAGCTCTGAAGATGAATCGGATCCTATTCTCCCTATCACAAGTTATATGGTTCCGGAAGAACCATTTCCAAGAAGAGTCACTACTAGACCATCGTCTCACCAATTACTTTCTAATGAGCAAGCCATAAATGCTAGACCAAGACCCATTCATCATCCGTAGAATAATATTGTGGGTACCATCGGAGTTGTTACTAGACAACAAGCTCAAAACTCTCAACAAGATCAAATGCAGAATGATGGATCAGCTCCATTTGTTTTGAAGGTTCCTAATAAAGGGAATCAGGCACCTAATGTTCAACCTAAACCTCCTTATAATATTAATGAGCAACTATCAAATATTACAGCTAGAATTTCTCTTTTGGACCTTTTAAGATCTTCTCCTACACATAGAGATGAATTAATGCTCACATTAAGCCGGATGATGGTACCACAAGACATTCAACCCGAAGCCATGGCCAATACTATAATAACTCGTGAAGTTGATTGTATTGACTTTCGGGATAGAGACATACCGCAACATAGTTTACATAAGGATAACCCCTTATATATTATTGCCTTAATTGGAGATGTAGCAGTTAAACGAGTCTTGATTGATAATGGTTCATCTTTAAACATCTGCACTTTTGACTTCTACCAAATATTTGGGTTTAGAAGTGATGAAATGAAAAGAACTGATATGATCATAAAAGCCTTCAATGACGAAACACAAGAAACGTGTGGAGTTATTACCATCCCATTGCAGGTTGGTCCGAGAACCTTGGATACGACCGTGTTTATTGTACATTGCCCTGCATCATACAATATACTCTTGGGTCACCCTTGGATCAACGCGATGCGAGCCGTTCCCTCAACTTTACATCAATGTGTTAAATTCGAATTTAAGAATCAGTTGGTTACCATTCATGGTGATCCTAGACCCTTTGATATGTGTGCTTTGGCAGAACTTGTTGGAGTTCAATTTTGCCCTGCTCTGTCATCCACACATCCTAATTCTCATTATCCATCTAAACATGTGAAACACACACCCACAACACCATCTACTTCTTCTCCATCAGTTCCACCCCTACATACAACTCAACCATCCTCTAAACAAACCACATTAGGACCTCAGAAAGATCCTAATCCCACAACCAATGCCTCTTGTTCTACTCCTATAACTTCTATACCTATAATAGACCCATCCATCGACATCTCTACAACATCTACATCCACCAAAGGCATAGTTTCCACATCAAAAGATGTAGGAAATGTTCCTTCTACCTCTTATGCTCTTACTGACGAGCTCTTACCCGATTTATCTAAAATTCTTATATCAGAGAAAATGAATGCTTCTATGCAAGATTCCCTTATTTTAAATAATTTGCCACCATCTCCTCATACCTTGGGCCTCCCATAGCCTATGGGAAGTATTTACCAAGTCGGGAGCTATGCTTTTATTTATAAGGGATATGACTAGGGTAGAATACCCAGAAACATCAAGACTCATTATGATGGATATGCTCGATGTTATTTTACTAATGAGTATATTAAAGCCAAATCTATAATGCTTAAATTGGGATATAAAGGGAAAGGTTTAGGACCTTTCCAAAATGGTATGAAAGAACCTTTTGAGGTAGAACCGTGGCCCGCCCGATGTGGTGTGGGCCTATTTCCTAGTAAAGGTCAGCCCTTCCCATTTGAGGATGATGACCATCTCATATCTTATCAAGATTATTTGGATGAACGCGATGCTTTGCATTTAATGGATAAGCCATTCACATGTAATATGCTATCTATAGCTTACCTCGAGATGATCGTTGAATCCGACGATGAGTTGGAGGGAGATATCTTCCATGATGTCTCCGTTGAGGAATTATTACATAATGAATTTTATTTTGATGGCTCTATACCTAGTATAGCCCAGCTTGAGGCCACGACTCCTCAAGATGAATTATCCAAGCTAACCTTGGCAGAATTACAAGAATTGGGCGTCTCACCCGCCCCACCTAATTTTGAGAAAGATCTACACATGGAAGTAGAAAATGTCATAAAAATTAACATTGGAACCGAGGATAATCCTCACATAATCAACATTGGATCAGAATTGAGTCAAGAAAAATAGGATAAATACATTGCATTTCTTAAAGAATATGAAGATGTCTTTGCTTGGACATATGAAGATATGCCAGGTTTAGACCCTTCTGTAGTTATGCATCACCTAGTAGTCCATCCGGATGCTAAACCTGTTAAACAAAAACTTAGAAAAATGCATCCTAAAGTGGCCTTACTAGTCAAAGGGGAGTTAGAAAAACTCTTGAATGTTATTTTTATACAAGCCATTGATTATGCTGAATGGATCTCGAATGTAGTTCCAGTAACTAAGAAAGAAGCTACTAAAGTTAGGGTTTGCACAGACTTTAGAGATATTAATGTTGCATGCCCTAAAGATGATTTTCCTCTTCCCAATATGGATCAGATCATTGATTTTACTACTTGGGAGTGGAATGATATCCTTAATGGATGGATTTTTTGGTTATAATCAGATCAGGATAGCTCCTGAAGATCAGGCTAAAACAACCTTTATTACCCCTTGGGGGACCTTTTGTTGGAAAGTGATGCCATTTGGTTTGAAGAATGCAGGTGCAACCTATCAACGAGCCATGACTTATATCTTTCATGATATGATGCATGATATACTACATGATTATGTAGATGACATTATAGCTCGTTCTATTAACGAAGATGACCATTTAGATGACTTGAGAAAAGTATTTGATCGGTTAAGGGAATATCTTATCCGATTGAATCCAACCAAATGTATATTCGGAGTTAAGTCCAGTAAATTATTGGGGGTTATAGTTTCTTTACGTGGCATCGAAATTGACCCTCTCAAGATTACGGCTATCACTGATATGCCCACGCCCACAAATATATCTGAATTACGAAGTTTACAAGGTAAGCTTCAAGCTATCCATCGCTTCATCGATAAGCTGGCGGATAAAATCGGACCCTTTCTTAAGCTTCTTAAGAAGGATGTCTCTTTCCATTGGGACAACGAATGTCAGGAAGCATTTGAACTCCTCAAACAATATCTTCTTAACCCGTCTGTGCTTTCACCACCTAGACCTGATCGCCCATTTATCTTGTATATTTTGGCTTCAGATTTTGCCTTAGGAGCTATGTTAGCTCAACTGGATGATGAGAAAAGAGAGCGTGCCAATTATTACATTAGCAGAACATTAATTAGTTATGAAACCCGCTACACAACATTAGAAAAGTTATGTCTAGCAGTCGTATTTTCTACACAGAAACTATGCCACTATATGCTCAGTCAGAAAACGTATGTTATTGCTAAATCCGATCCTTTGCGGTATCTCATGAGTCGACCTTATTTATCTGGTCGCACAACAAAGTGGGTTCTTGCTCTAAGCGAGTTTGAACTCATGTTTATAGGACAAAAGTCTGTTAAGGGTCAAATCATAGCAGATCAATTAGCTGCTGCACCCTTAGAGTCTACCCATCCCCTCATCATTGAGTTTCTTGATGAATGCCTTAAACTAGAGGCAGACCATCCAGAGCAATGGTCCTTATACTTTGATGGAGCCCGATGCATGAGTGGGGCTGGTGCAGGTATTATTCTAATATCTCCATAGAAACATCTTATCCCTCTGTCCTTTAAATTAATGTTTGCTTGTACTAATAATACTGCTGAATATGAAGCTCTAATCCTTGGCTTACGAGCTGCCTTGGCACTAAAAATTAAAAATCTATTAGTTTTTGATGATTCTCAACTTGTTATAAATCAAATTAATGATGTTTATCAGACCAGAGATGATAAATTGCATCCATATAAAGCATATGTATTACAATTAATATCTTTATTTGATCAAGTTACCTTGGAAGCTATTCCTAGAACTAATAATCGTGCGGTTGACGCTATGGCTGCAGTTGCATCTCTTTTACCCTTGGAGTTAGATGACGAATATGCTACCATCATTATTCATCGACTCCAGGAACCCACTTCAAATAAATCATGCTTAGAACCTTTGGATGTGTTTCTAATCAATGAAACTACTCCTAAACTTTGGTACACTGATATATTCAATTTTCTTCAAAATGGGACCTTCCCTGAAGGTTTTAATAGAAACCAACATCGGTTATTACGTAGACGAGCAAGTCACTTCGTAATAATTGGCAATACGTTATATAGGAGATCTTTTGAAGGTATCCTATTGAGATGTTTGAATCTAGAAGAATCTAGATCAGCTTTGAGTGAAGCCCATGATGGATCTTGTGGGGGACACTTTAGTGGTAGCGCCATTGCTAAGAAGCTCCTTAGGATAGGATATTTTTGGCCTACCATGGAGAATGATGCACATGATTACGTGCGCCATTGCGACAAGTGCCAGAAACATGTTGACCTTGTCCATGCGCCTGCACAAGAACTGTAGGCTATTTCATCTCCTTGGCCCTTTTCAAAATGGGGCTTAGACATCATTGGAAAAATCAATCTTGTGTCATCTGATGGACACAAATTCATCATAACCGCCATCGAGTATTTCACGAAGTGGGTTGAAGCTATGCCCTTAGCTTCTTGCACTGGAACCCAAGTTTCCAAATTTATTTTTAATCAAATTATTTGTAGGTTTGAAATTCCTGCAAATCTCATCTCGGATAATGGAACTTGTTTCAAAAATAAAGATGTCAAGAAATTATGTCAAAAATATAAAATTCAACATCGTTGGTCCACTCCCTATTATCCTCAGGGTAATGGCCAAGCAGAAGCATCTAATAAAACATTAATTAAAATCCTCAAAATATTGGTCAATAAATCTGCCGAGATTGGCACATTCAATTATATCCTGCTTTGTGGGCTTATCGAACTAGCGTTCGTACTCCCACGGGCACTTCACCTTTTGTTTTGGTTTATGGCACTGAAGCTGTCTTTCCCTTTGAATTAGAAGTTCCTTCTTTGGCTCTACTACTTCAAGATTCTGAAGTAGGAGATGAATATCATGTTGGCAGATTTAGTCAGCTGGAACTCCTAGATGAGAAGCGCATCAATGCTTTGGAACATCTTCGAGCCTACCAGAACAAGCTTAAACGAGCATACCTCAAGAAAGTTCATCATCGATCCTTTGAGATCGGTGACCTTGTCTTAAAAGAAAATAAAAAAAATACTAATGCAACTAAAGACCTTAAAGGTAAATTTGAACCTAATTGGCTTGGGCCATATATCATCACTGCTAAATTTGGATCGGGAGCATACAGATTAGCTACCTTAGATGGTAAAGATCTTAAAGAACCTATGAACATTATGCATCTTAAGCGCTATTATGCGTAATTCTGGTAATTTCATCATTGTATATATTGTACATCTTGTCTCATTTTAGTAAATTCATATAAAAATTTCAAAAACAATCATATTGTGTATCTTCTCAATTCATAAATCAAAATCAAAATATAAAAATATAAAAAACATCAAAATCATCAAAATCTTCAAAAAACATTTTCTACTGTATTGCATTTATATTTTCAATTATTTTGGATAAATTAGCATTTATTTGGAATCCCACACTTTCACACTCACATGAATAAATATCTTGATTTTATTTGGTATGATTATTAATCTCTCTTATATCAAAGTCCACAGTTGAATTAAATAAAGTTTTGAGCATAGAGAATTGATCTTGTTATTTACTTGAACCAAGTATATCTTTTCACATTAAAATGATTTCATTGCAAATTCAATATGATGCTACATAGTAGAAGTGGTTTCTTGAGCGAAAAGTTTCCCCTGCTATCCTATCATGCACATGGTCTAGAATCTTTGAGAATTGACAAAAGGACAAGCTCACCCCTGCCCAGAATAAAAATCCCTTGCTCTACAGCCAATCCGAGCAAGTATCCCTAGTATAGGAAGAAAAAGAAAAGTCAAAGAAAATGAGAAAAAGAAAAATATCATTTTGTACCATCGCAACAATATTTCAGCATTATCTCAGTTCCAAGCAAAAATACAAAAAAAAAAGAAAAGAAGAGAAAGAGAAAAGAAAAAGCAAAAAGCAATAAAATCCCTTTCCCTACCCCTTGAAAAGAAAAGAAGGGTGAATGAGCTTGAATCCCTGGAATTCTCAATTATTCGAAAACCGTGAGGTAAGCCCCATAACAGGTGGTTTGTGCCCAACCCGCTTGGCCTTGGGTAACTCCTAGCGTGGTGATATGTCTGTCACATTAGCGACCTTCTTTTGTATAGACCTATGTCTGCTTATGGATCAGCTAGCTCTTGATGACCCGACTTACATAGTAGTCTGGTACGGTTACATGCATATAAATCATGGTCAACGAACACTTATTTGGTTAATTCAAATTACTTGTATCAAATTATCTTGCTCAAAATTGGTAAATGAACAATACAATTGCACACACATTTGTATTTGAGAGATTTTGTATCATTATGATAAATCAAGATCGGCAATGAACTCACATATGCACATGAGGGTTCCTTATAAATCTACATTTTGTCTTTGAGATAATTTAAAATATTTATGCAAATATTTTGGAATAATTTCATCTTCTTATTTGAGGACATCTGTTTAGTATAAAAATAATTAAATACATTTTTTTCAAAATCCAAAATTTTCTTTCAAAACATGTTCAAAAATCTAGCAATAAAGTCACGTTTATATATACTTTCGACTTCCGCAACGATGGTATAGTTCCTAAAACCTAAACTAGAATTTTATGCCTAGCGCAAGTCCTCATCTTATATATTTTTTGTTTATCTCAAAATCAAAAATCAATTATGCAATAAAATTATTTTTGGATTTCGCGATGATGGTATAAGTCTATACCTATAATTCTATGCCTAGCGCAAACCATTGTTCTAATTTTATTTCCCATTCATTTTAATTCATAAAAACATATGGCTTACATCATTATGTTACACAATTGTGCTTTAAAAAGAACGAACACCTTTTTCTATTTCATTTCATTATGTCAACATTCAATTTTGCAACGATGGTATAATTCCTAGGGAATTGTTCAAAATATTATCACACTTAGGAATTTTATGCCTAGCAAAAATCATATTTTTAATATTTCATGCATAATATTTTCATGAAAATCTGAAAACAAATCATCACCATCATCATTTTTCATCATCACAACACAAAGTCTTAAGACAGTCTCTTAAGCACTCTTTTACTTTTAGCAATATTTCTATACTGGGATTAGCTTGACGACCTAGCGAGCGGTGACTCCATGAAATGGTCATATAACAACGACAATGTCCTTTGAAATTATTGTTAGAAGTCCCTTTATTTTTCATCAAATCATACCACAAACAACCAATTTGTTTACATCAGATTATTTCATTTAAATTTTATAGCATGACATAAAATTATACTATTTCCAACGACATAATTACATGAATAATCAATCAACAATTCAAAATTTAAAGCATCATAAAACATATGGACAAGTCATATCACAAAAATATATATATATATATCAAAAATATATGTACATCATATCAAAACTGGATTGGTATGCCACAATCTATACCCTGGCATACTCAATCCTCTCAAAATATACAGTCTATAGTCAAAAGTAGCTAGTCTCGAGAAGCCCTCGAGCTCTCAGCCTCATCTCCTCTCCCACCCTGGCATGGAGGAGGTGGTCCCATCGAGGTCCATGTTGTATCATGGGTCCTCGACGTCGATCATGAGGATGTCCTCGATGATCCCATCATGATCGGCTCCACAATGGGGGTTGGCAATGGTATCCTCTAGTTCTCTGGAACCACATGATAGTACAATCCTTGGTAGAACATGGTCTGAGCAATAGACCATGCCAGATCTCGAGTGCTCGCCCCTCCACTCTGAGCCCTGAGTCATGTAGCCTCATCCTGTAGTGTCTGCACCTAAGCTCGAAGGTGAGCATTCTCAGCCCAAAGAGCCACCATCTCGCTGCTCTCCCCCACCTCGACACCCTTGCCCTTATCGGGCGATGGTGGCCTATCCCTCTATTGAGAAGGGAGTCCCTCCTCCCTCCTCTCTGGCTATTGTGGTCTCTCTAGAGCCTATGGCACTCTTCGACGTCTCTCCTGAGGAGACCATCGTTGCTCCCTCCCTCCGTGACCCCTCGTTGCATCGATGGTAGCTTGGCATCGCCTCCCCATCCGTCGCACCATAGCATGCATCGGACCCTATGCCCTCATCATCCGAGGAGGGTGGATGCCTACGTACCAGGCATCATATCCATCTGTGACCCTAGCGTCATCCCCATCCATCGACTGAATGGGGGCATCATCAGCATCTTGACTCTAGAATCGCTGCATATCTGGAGCCTCGCTCAGTGTAGTATTATCCCGAATAGTCTAGGAGTACTCGTAGTCTCTGAGAGAAGGGATCCCCTGTTGTAGACCGAACTACCTCAAAACTTGGTCATAGCGGTGGAGCTCTACCTCTCCCCACTCCATCCTCAGCTAGAAGACTCGCCTGATGTGAGCCAACTCCTGTCCATCCTCTCCCCACCCTGGATGCTCTCTCCATGGCCTCTAGGTGATCTAGTCAGGGATGAGGTCATCTAGCAACCTCCGGGACATCGACAGATCTATCCACTATTGTGACCCTCTCTAGAGCCACCAATAGAAAACTTGGGGTCTCTCTCGGTCAACCCCTATTAGTGGAAGCCCTATCGGCCTCCGCATCGTAATGTGCTCCCAACACCAAACCTATAGCAGTGATGTCAGTACTAGACATCGACCTCCCTTGTATACGACCCCGTATAGGATCCTATACAAGTGGCATAGTACAAAGCTGCCCCAAGAAAACCTATAGTCATGGTCTCTCATGTCGTAGACCACATCTGAGAGCAGCCATGGTAACTTGCATCCACTCTGGTGGCATAGCAGTAGGCCACCCACTACCCCTACCAAAACTTGAGTCAATCGAGATGCCCCAGGCATCTACCTCAATGTCTCGATGTTCACTCTGCCCTTCTCTAGGGTGAAGCTAGGGTCTCCGCATAGTCGCATCATGGCATGGCCCTGATTGGCCATAGGAGTCATGAACCGCCCATGTATGGGGATCCTCAAGATCCTCCATACATCCTCTAGAGTGGGAGCCATCTCCCTTGTCGGTAGCCGAAAGCAGGACGACCCCGGATACCACCTCTCTGCTAGGGCTGTCAGTAGCCCCATGTCTGTAGGTATTTGTGGCATCTCTGCCACATGTTGTAGCCCAACCTCTGATAGTCGGTCTCGCTCTACCTGATCGAGCGTGGCTACATCATCTCTGAGCCCCCCGTATTTCCACTCCCGACTTTTTAGTAATCCCCTCTACAAAATAAACAATAAAACAACAAAAATCATTAATAGATAATCATTAAAATCACTTAAATCAATTTCATCTTATAAAAAAATGATATCGTCCATTATTGGATGATATCGTACTAAATTAAGTCAAATCGTCCTTGGTAGGATGAAATCGTCTCCGATTTCTCAACTTGGGGATCGCCCCTTGTTGGACGGGATCGCCCCTATTTCGTCGATTTCGCCCCTAGACGAAATCGGAGATCTAGGGACGATTTCGACGAAATTGGGACGATTTCGTCCCGACGTCGTCGACGGCCTAAAAACGGCCGCGATGCCCCAAAAATAGTCAAAATTCAAATTAAAAATCACACAAATCAAATTAAAAACATAATATGTCAAGTTTAGATCCTTACCCGCAACCCGCGTCGGACCTCTGTCGATCTGTGTGTCGTTTCCACCATTTTTCCTGCAGAGCTCTAAAACAGCAAAAGTGAACAGTAACAATGAATTAGGGTTTTACCCTATTTTTTTAATTTTATTTAAAAACAACTTTTTTTAAATTTTGCTTTTCTACGCTTTTACCTCAAACGTTCGATTTGGGTAAAAACACGGAGGGGGCACCATAGCAAGCAGTTGTACGATTCGACCTAGAATCGTCGTCTAAAAAATGGAATAAATTTTTGCTTTCTCGTAAAGCGGGAAGAACTCGTCTTTAACGCATTTTCTTCAGAAAATTCGCTAAAGAGGGGGCAAAATGTAGCACCCTAAAATTGGCGCAGTTAAACCCTTAGTAAAAAGATAAAAATTTGAATTTTAACCTCGAAACCGCTCGTTAACCGCTCCCCCCATTTTTCGTGCCATTTTTAGGAGTTGTTTTGACCGTTGGACGATATCGTCGCCGATCAGACGAAATCATCCCAGATCGGATGAATTCGTCTGGAATAGAACGTCTAGACGATTTCATCCCAAAACTAAATTTTCATAATTAGCTTCTATTTCAATAGCCTCTCCAACTTGGGCAGAAGCGTGTCTGCGTAGTTGGAGATTCCTCCGTTGGAGATCTCCCAGATTGGGATGATCCCCAACCTCCTAACCTCCCCTAATCCTATATAAACTAGGATTTTCTCAGTTTATCCCCCTGACTCCCTGGATCCCCTACCTGGCTCTCCTCCTAACTCTTTCCCTGGTTGATTTTCCCTACCATTTAGCTTTGCACTCGTAGTTTTAAGTTTTCATTGCAGGTTTTCACTGTGCTTCAATTGGAGGAAGCTCGGATCGTCGCAGGCGATTCCAGATGATTTTGGATGATCCTGTCGTAGATCGGCGATGATCTCGTACGATTGGAGGTGATCTCGACTGCAGTTCAGATTGGGGGCAATCAGAGCCCTGAGTTTGCATTTCTCATCTTCCTTCTTTATTTTATTATGCATTAGCTTGATTATTTTCATTCTGCATCCTGGAGTTCACCTCATTTTAACATAAATGCATGATAAAGTTAAAATAAGTTATTAAAACAATGCATTTCCTTTAATCTGCTATCTAGATTTATCAGTTAAGAATTTATACTCTCATTTCTATCATTTTGCATTATTCTTGCAGTAGCATTTTTGGTTTTTGGTGTCTATTTCTGTGATTGCAGGTTTCTGATGAATTCATCAGATCGACGATGATCTTGTCTGATCTCAGATGATCGCTTGTGATCTGGGATGATTCTGTACAATTGCAGATGATCCTATCATATTCGAGATGATCTGGACTCCTACAAGCTTCAGAATCTTCATCAGACATCCGAAATCAGGTGCATTCTTTCTCATTTAACATATTCCTTGTATTTAGGATTCATTCATGCTTTCTGTATTCATATAAATCGGCATTTTCATATAGAATAGCTTAGATTCATTTTTGCCAACCTAGGAATATGAATGATTGAGTATAAAATGAACACATCAAACCCATTCTCAACCTAGGCATGGAAACCGCCACTCAAAGTTTCCTGGTGAACCCCACCATCCATCAAAAATTCACCCTTATACCCCTCCCCTGAGAGGCGCGACCTTCAAAGGGCCTCTCAGTCCGAGGTATTGTCCCATCCTTCTCGCATCCCCCTTCCGGGCATGGATCCTATAGCCTGAAGGTAAGGGTGCAAAAAATTTGGGTCAGTACACCTAATATTAAGGCTTCATACTCTGTAGTGTTGTTTATGCATTGGAAGTGAAGTTTGAATGATAAGGGGATAGGTACCCCTTAGTGTGTATGAAATAAAACTCCAGCACCTTGACCTTTCTTGCACTTAGAACCATCAAAGAATAGTGTGATATCGACATCTTCTTCTAGAATGACATCTTCTTGTTCGGTGATAGTGAATGCCGAATCATCTGGGAGCTCAATAATCAAGGGGTGATCACTAGGTAGTGGAGCTTTCATAAGTTAGTTAGATATGACCCGATATTTAATGGATTTTTAGCTAATAAACTCAAGGTTGAATTCAGTAATAAGCATTATCTATTTAGCGGTGTAGGTATTATTGTAAGTGCAATACATCATATAACATAAAGGATTTTCTATAGCTATAACATATGTTGTGTGACTAAGCATGTAATGTCTGAGTTTCTTAGTGGCAAAAACCGTTGCTAAGCACAATTTTTCTACATAAGTGTATATGGTTTCAATATTTGACTAATTTAATAGATAGCTTGCTCTCAATTTTCTTTATTTTTTGTGCAAGCATTGTCCCTAATGCAAAGTCCATTGCTAAAACATATAGATGGATGGGAACCCATGGACAAGGAGGAGCTAAGATTGGTGGAGAAGCTAGGTATTGCTTAATATCATCAAATGCTTTTTGGTACTCATCTATCCAAGAAAATGGCACCCCATTTTGTAGAAGGTGATTGAATGACTTGCATTTATTAGAAATTTATGCAATAAAATGATGGATCGATTGGATATTTCCTTGTAAACTATGCAATTCCTTTAGATTTTTTGGGAGAGGCATCTCCATGATATCCTTGACCTTGTTTAGGTCCATCTCAATGCCTCTTTTGGAGATAATGAACCCTAGTAGTTTTCCAGAGGTAACACGAAAGACACATTTCTTGGAGTTCAACCTTAAATTATGCTTTAGAAGTTGGTCAAAAACTTTCTCCAATACACCAATGTGCTCTTGTCAAGTTTTGGATTGTGCCAAGAGATCATCCATATAATCTTCGATAATCTTATGCATATAGTCATAGAATATGTATGTCATGGCATGTTGATAAGTGGCACTTGCATTTTTAATACCAAAGGGTATCACATTGTAACAAAAAGTTCCCCAAGGTGTAGTGAATGTTGTTTTGTGTTGGTCATCAAGATTTATTTGAATTTGGTTGTATCCTAAAAACCATCCATGAGAGAAAGCATTTCATGGCCAGCATAGGTGTTGACAAGAGTATCAATGTTTAGGAGGGGAAAATCATCCTTAGGACATGCTTTGTTAATATCTCAAAAATTAGTGCAAATATGTATCATCCCATTAGGCTTTCAAATGGGTACCATGTTTGATAGTCATTCAAGATAATCAACGGGTACAATGAAACCCATATATAATAGCTTTTGGAGTTCTTATTTGACCAAGAGGGTAATGGTAGGATGCATCCTTATAAGTTTTGGTTTGACTGTATTAGCATTAGGATGTAAGGTGAGATTATGAAAAACCAACTTAGGGTTAATACCAGGAATGTCTTTGTAGGACCATGCAAAAATTCCCTTCTTCCTCTTGAGGAGAGAAATTAATTGCTCTTGTTCATCTTTGGATAAACATTTTCCAATCTTGAAAATTTGGGGATTATCAACGTCTAAACTAATATTCACATTAATGGTATCTTCAATAGACATGTGAGAACCTTCCTCAAGTTGATGGGGCATTGGGATCAGATGAATGTCATATATGATATCATCAAACTCTTTTGACTTATCCTCATATATGTCTGCTTGGAAAACCTCAATATTTGAAGGTGAAGGTGAAGGTGAAGGTGGAGGGGATGGAGGAATGTAGTTGGTCAAAGCCCTTAACAATTCCTTGGATAGGACAAATTCAAAAAAATATGGTGGCAAGGAAATCCAATCCATATCAATTAAGGCTTATGTCAATTGGAAGTGGTTTAGCCAGATCGTATGGATTATAGAGTGGGGTGAATAAGTCAACAAGATTCATGTTGACTTAAAGGTAATATGGATTGGAAAAAGTAAATGGAATGGATAGAGCCTAAGAACTAATGCTAGGACCTTGATAAACCTGGACAAAAACAAGCAACACAAATAAATACACTTAACTAAATGTTATATACATGAAATGCAAAAAAATAAAATGTTTTTGTTTGTTTTATTTTTTTCTTTTTCTTTTTTATTTTGTATTATATACATATGTTACAATTTTGCTGATGAGATGGATTAATGAGATGGAGGTTGTGGTTCATCGGTAGGTTCAACTCACTCTTGTGGAAGAAGCAAGAAAAATATGGGCTCATGGATGGGGAAAATTCTAAGATAAAAATCATCTTGTTTGGTTTGGATAATTATAGGCTTCGATTCCTCATCATATTCATCAAAAGCTATCAACATGAAGTTGAATTCTTCATACATTTCCTCATCAGAGTCATCGAGGTGGAGAGCTTCTTCTTCTGAATTCATATTAAGCCTTTGAAATGCTTGTTCAAAAGAAGAGATGGTGGGAAGTGGGTGATAACCTAGACTTGAATAGTCATGCACTTCTTGATATGGGACATCAATAATCCGAGGCACTCCCTGTTCATATCGTCCTAAGCCATGTCTTTGCCAATTATGTCTATGAAAATAGCAAGATGGAAAAACCATCATTTGTTGGATATTGGTAGGTGGTGGTTTTTTGGGTTCTTCTAGAGGAGTAGGATTAAAAAAGATTCTATCCCACCATACACAAAATTTATGCTATTAGGCATCGAACCCATATTGTATACAAATCCTATATATAAAGGTGGGTCACATGGGTGATCAAAATCCTTGGTAGTTAGGATATTGAGTGGTGTGATTATGATGTCTTGGACCACATACTCACCAATACTAGGGTTGGTGAGGTGGATCTCAACTTGGGATGATGAGGATGAAGTGGACATGGGAGATTCATGGTTGGCTAATGACTCAGATGCTAGGAAAGATGTGGGTATCTCACAGATCAACAATTCAACTTATGAACTATTGGATAATTGATAATTATTTGGTTGTAAAGGAATTATTATTAATAATGAAAGGGATGATGATGTGGATGGCATATATTGGGTTATACCACATTTACATGTAGTCAATGATGATGATAATGAAGGTGTAGAAGTGGATGCTTGGTTGTAATTGGTGATGGAAAGCTCCTCAGGAATGGGAGTTTTTGATGAAGGATTGGTTGGAGTGATTTATGATGTGGTGGATGTCATGAGGAAAATATAGGTAGAAGGAAGCATGGATTCATAAGGATTTGAGATGAAATTGCAATACTTAAACGGCTAAACATCCGTTGGTATGCAATGTCCTTGCCCTTCATGTATGTATTTTAGATATTGATGTAATATGGAAGGGACAAATCTCATTTACCTCATCCAAAGTCTTCCAAGGAGTATGTTCATGGATACTTCCAATATGTGGAACAAGGCATGCAATTTTTTTACCCCTAATTGGATGGGTAAACAATAGTGCCAACTTTAGAGTAGAGAGCATTGTTAAATGCTTTTAATGTGATGGTGTATTTGGTTATATGATATGGAGGAATATTGAGATGATGGAGTGAAGATGTGGTGATGATGTTAATGGAGGAGTCGATATCAATTAAGACTCTTTTGAATGGCTTCCTATCAATTTTAGCCATTATATGCAATGGAGGGTCCATTGATTCTGATGATATTGGTTTAATATCAAAGTCATAAAACATGATGGAAGGCTCTATGCATGTTTGAATACTCCATACAAAGTTATTAAAGGTATTGGAATATTGATATTGGAGTTCAATAGATTTTAGAATATCCATTAATGCCTCATAATTTTGGGGAGATTATTGAATTAGGTCATAAATAAATAGTTTTGATGAAGCCATTTTTAAACTCATGGTTAACTAGATACTCAGAGAAATGACTGGCCTTTGGGAATCATTTATGGGATGACTTGATGGTTTAGAATGGTTGGGAATGTGGATTGGTGGAGAAGGATTTGGGGAATTTTGGATGGGTGGTGATGGAATAGGTTGAGACTCCCTTGCTTGTGAATTCATGGGCTGTTTAAGGGGCTATTATCGTGCATCTTGTTGATTTTTTTCTCATTGTGGACCTCAGGTTACCACATGAATGGCACCTACAAAACCTTGGTACTATTGAATATGGTTAACTTGATTGGGAGGGGTCTTAATGTTAGACCCTCCCATTGTGGATTGTACCTCCTCATGATGAGGAAGTGGTGTTTGGAATATATTGAGCTAAGGGTTATACTATATCCTTAAACACATGGTAGTTACTTATGTCATACCCATTTTGTCTATGATAAGGGTAAAATAAATGTTTCCTATAGTTTTTGCCGCATTTGGTGGGATCATTTCACCTCAAGTAAAGCAAATCTATTGGTTTCATACAACCTTCAAAATATGGAGGTATAAGATTCAGATAGAGGGTTGTATTGATGATTTTGTCAAACAAATTGTCAATGTTGGTGATTCTCTATAGTTGGCACTGTGTTTTGCATGGATTGGGTTACAAAGGGCGCTGCATGATAGGCAAATTGTTATGGTGGTTTTTGCATTGGTTTTTTTTGAGCCATTATCGGTTGGCTCATGACCACTTGATTGACATGATTGGATTGATTGGTCAGATTGGCCTGTGTTGATTTGGTTTGGCCAGAATAATTACTTTTGTATTGGCCCTTGTTTTGCCATTCCTTATTTCTTGGTTTAAGTATGTCTTCTTGTATTTTTATCTCCTTGATGACACTAGCCTGGGTAAGAGCTTCCTCAAATGAGCAATATGTTTACAATTGAAGCATCCAAGAAATGGATTTTAGGTAGCTCTTAGTGAATAGCTTAATTAGCTCTTCCATTGGTAGGGTGAATGGCATTTTGGTTATGATGGCCCTCCAATGGTTTCCAAAATCATAGATAGAATCATCATCATGTTGTCTTAAACCATAGATATTAGACAATGAGATTTTATTTCTTACATTAAGAGCAAATCATTCAAATAATTGGTCAACCAACTATTCAAAAGTATAAATACTATGATTGGGCAATAGGTTATACCACTCTATGGATTATCCCCCAATATATGAGGAAATGTGCAGATTATGAGTGCATTATTAGTTTGAATTCTGAAGCATGAGTGCATGAATGTGCTCATGTGCTCTTTGGGATCCTCAATTCCTTTGAACTTGTCAAACCTTGGTACCATAAAGTTTGCCAGATATGGTGGTGATGGTACCGAAGGGTGAATTGGCTGATTGATTAATTGATGTAAGGATAGATTTTGGTTATTGTAACCAGGAGTATGTTGTATCAAATTATCAATCTGTTGTTGCATAACCTTGATTATAGGTTCTTTCCTAGGAATGTGAAAGCCCTAAATCATTTGATGATTTTGTGAAGGGGTGGAAAGATGTTGTGGAGTGAAAAAATGATGATAGATAGGCGGAGTGGATTGGAATTGATGATGATGGGATTGATTGAGAAATTATGGTGACTATTGAAAAGGGGATAATGCATGAGGACTATGGATAGGTTGACCTATGTGAATGGAATGGGTCAGGGTGGATGGAGATGTAGGGATGGAAACCACTAAATATTATGGTACCCATGATGGACTTTATGTTATGAAGGTGGGTTGAGTGGAAATTGGCTGAGGCCTAGGGTTCACTTGAAATTTCTATTGAGCACTCTTCTGCTTCTTAAGAAATTTGTTCAAATGTTCCCATGCTTATTGAATTTCCATATCATCATTGGAAGGCATGGATGAATATGGAATAGCTGATGTGGATGGGGGACAAGTGGCAATGGTAATTGCAACTTGATTGGATGAAATAGGCACTTGTAAAGCAACATTGACTTGTTCTTCGTACAAGAGGCTGGTATGGGTGGATACATAAGAAATGTTAGGATCACATGATGGTTGGGGAATGGAGACATGGGATGAAGGTGCAACTCATGTATCAAAAAGAGGTTTAGTGTACACCTGGGTGAATTTGGATGGTTGGAAAGGAATAAGTTGTAAAAAAGGATCTTGATCTGGGGTATTATGGAGGGGCTACAAGATATAATTAGCCAATTTATAGAAAGCCTCTAGTTAGGCCATGTTTATGTGGGTAATGGTGTGGTAAATTATGGGTGAAGATGATTCATTTTGTGGAAGAGATGTGGAGGTGTATCTGTACAAGATATTAGTAGGCTACATAGGGTGTGATGGTCCTGCAAATAAATATGTGCAATATATCTAAACCACACTGATGGGATTTGCCAGAGAAGTGGTAGGAAATGAATATGAGCAATCCATACATGTATTATTTTAGTTTAAATATTTTTCTATTTCTTTTTAAGACCATAAGATACTAAACCAAATGTACAATAGGTTGTAAAGGAAATGCGGAAATGGAAATTCACAAAAATCAAGTGAAGACGATCAATGCTGTGTTTATACAATAACTATGTCTTACCTAATTCATTAATTATCTCCTTTTAATGTTTTTTCATTTTTTTTTGTGTGTTTTAATGCACTAATTTGAAATTAAAATGGGTGAAAACTATGGATAGGAATGGGCAATGAGATTCTTATTGGTGATGAAATCTAGCAAGTTTTCTTAGGGGTAACCTATGGTGTCTAGGGGTAGTGTTGAGTGGTTTTTTCACACAATTGTGAAAGCACACTCTCCTTTAGGATTTGGATTCCAAATCCCCTCTTGCAAAGAAGTCAAACAGACGACTTCTCCAAGGTCTCCGCTGTATTAGCATTTGCATATGTGTATTAGTAATCTTGAATAAAGATATTCACTTTAAATGCTTGGAACACCTTAGTGATTGCAAGTAACTGTAAACAAGGGGCAATGTTGGTTTATTTTACCGTGAAACTTTAGTGATTGTTCATTGAACCAAAATAAAGCAAATGTGAGTTGGCCCTCATATGACCTTCAATGTGATGCTCAAGAAATGGAAATTTGTGAAAATGCCATAAAACATAACTCCTTCAATGAAATTGGAATTTTCATGAAGGGAATGTCATCATAGGCTCATGAGTGCAAAACAAAACTGAAAAAATGAAATTTGACCTTAAAATGGAAACTTTCTATTTTCAGGATTTTTTAAAATCTGTAATAAAACAGCAACTCCGATGAATTTTTTAAAATACTAAACAACTCCGAAAATGAAATTTCAAAATGCGTATTGGAAGTATGAAGTATAACCTACGCAATGGTGAAATTATTTTTGGATTTTGAAAATTTTTAAATGTTTATTTTAATGCCTGACAATTAAAATAAAGTTAAAATTTTTGGAAAAAATAAAATGCAGAAAAAATTAAAGAAAATGCAAAAAACTAAAAATAAAATGCATTCAGTATGATGCTATCCTATTTCGACAAAATCGAAGATGTGAGGTTTCCATGCATGCAACCTAACCTATTGGACCTGCAAAACAAGCACGATCCGGATAAGCTAAGTGGTGGCTCCTAGGGTTTTAAATGAGGTTTTCAGATTTAGACATTCGCATGAAGCAACCAAGAAATCTTGCGTAAACTCCATTTACAAGCCTAAAATCTGAAAAGGGGAAAAATAGACATTTAATCTTGCATGCAGAAAATGACTCCTTCTTTCTTGTCCATAAGATGCAACTTTCTGAAATTTTTTGTATTAAAAATTTGTCATTTTACAATAACAGAAATTTTTGGTTTTCCCAAACCAGTCTATGGAAGAAAAACAGCCCAAACAGGTCCAAAATGGCCCTCTTGCCTTCAAATCTACAACTCTACTCGCGGTAGTTTCCAACCCCTCCTGGCCTCTTTGAATGGCGTATTTAAACTTCTGAAAACATTGTTTCTCCTTCCATGATGGTTCGTTTCATTTTCTGATGGTTGTTCGCTTCACCTTCCCTGACTGTTCGTTTCACCTTTCCTTGTATGCGTGTGCTTTGGTTTCCACTTTGTGGCCCTTCGCTGCATTTTCTCCACATGGGCTTGCGTCCGTTTCCCTCCGTGCATAACGACCATCTTAAATGATTTCAAATCATTAAATATTCCTTATGTAACGCTTGTCTTATTCACTGGATTTTGTCCTTATGTCCACGTCACTATGCAGGTCCGTTACCTTGGCAAAAATGGAACATGTCGCGATATCGCGACGCTTCTTGTTTCTCTATTTGCCTACCCCTTTTGAATCGCGAAAATGTAACATGTCGCGATATCGCGACACTTTTGGCCCCTTCCATCTTTTGTTGCTTTTAGCCATGAAAATGCAACATGTCGCGATATCGCGACACTTTTTCCTCCTTTGGCCGTGACGATGCAACATGTCGCGATATCGCGACACTTTTTCTCTTTTGGCCGCGACGATGCAACATGTCGCGATATCGCGACACTTTTTCTCCTTTGGCCATGATGGTGCAACATGTCGCGATATCGCGACACTTTTTCTCCTTTGGCCGCGATTCCCTTTTTCTCTTTGCGGAGTGCAACATGTCGCGATATCGCACACTTTTTCTCTTTTTTTTCTCCTTTGCCGCAATGTGCAACATGTCGCGATATCGCGACACTTTTCTCTTTGGCCGCGATGGTGCAACATGTCGCGATATCGCGACACTTTTTCTCTTTTGGCCGCGATGGTGCAACATGTCGCGATATCGCGACACTTTTTCTCTTTTGGCCGCGATGGTGCAACATGTCTCGATATCGCGACACTTTTTCTCTTATGGCCGCGATGGTGCAACATGTCGCGATATCGCGACACTTTTTCTTTTTGGCCGCGATGGTGCAACATGTCGCGATATCGCGACACTTTTTCTCTTTGGCCGCGATGGTGCAACATGTCGCGATATCGCGACACTTTTTCTCCTTTGGCCGCGATGGTGCAACATGTCGCGATATCGCGACACTTTTTCTCTTTTGGCCGCGATGGTGCAACATGTCGCGATATCGCGACACTTTTTCTCCTTTGGCCGCGATGGTGCAACATGTCGCGATATCGCGACACTTTTTCTCCTTTGGCCGCGATGGTGCAACATGTCGCGATATCGCGACACTTTTTCTCCTTTGGCCGCGATGGTGCAACATGTCGCGATATCGCGACACTTTTTCTCCTTTGGCCGCGATGGTGCAACATGTCACGATATCGCGACACTTTTTCTCCTTTGGCCGCGATGGTGCAACATGTCGCGATATCGCGACACTTTTTCTCTTTTGCCACGATGGTGCAACATGTCGCGATATCGCGACACTTTTTCTCTTTTGCCTCTCCCTTTGCTTTGGACCGCGAAAATGCAACATGTCGCGATATCGCGACACTTTTTCTCCTTGTGGTGTTTTGCTTTTTCTTTGATCTTTAGCATATGGGCCACTTCGGTCTTCTTGGAAAACATGCAAAAAAGGTGGGTCCCCAATTTTGGGGTACGTTGTGGAGCAGCCACAACAAATGGCGACTCTGCTGGGAAATGCTCCTGAGCATTTCGGTGAGAACTCAACCTAAAAACACATGAACTCAAATACAAGCGTCAGCAAATATCCAAAGAATGAAACTAGACGAGAAATACATGAAGCATTAGAATTATTAAGCATCAGCTCGATGTGTGCAATGTGCTTCATTCCCTATCGTTTGAAACTCGTTCAACTTTCCATTGTCAGTTTCACTTATGATTCGTATGCAAGGCTATGAATGATTCCTGTAGGATTTAATGCATGGTGAAGATGCTAGAGATATAACAAGCTTTGCAAAGGCTCAAACTTTCTAGTATCATGAACAAACATATTAAAACTGTCAAACCCTCTTAGGACCAAATATGTGTATACTGAATTAATTTACTAGATCCCAAAGTTGGTTATGTGTCACTACCATCTTGAACCCATGTGCAAGTGTAAGTGAAATCAGAGCTTTGGGGAATTGGATTCCCAACCTAAGCGAGATGGGAATTTAACCCTATCCTTACTACTCTGATCTAGAGTTCATTACCTCATCTTGAACAAAATGATTTAACCTGTTATGGATGAAATTGTCAGGCTAGCCTGTCCGTTTGAGCGATCAGTGGTCTTGCTTTTAGACAAGACATGTTGCCACGCATGAGCATACTCCACTCGCCATCAGGCATCTATAGCCCCGGTGGAGATCAACCCCATAATCCAGGATTTGGCTTCACTTTTGATTTCTTGAACCTTGGGGATGACTACCCATCCTTGCAAGGGACATGTAGTACGATCCTTCCAATCCAATATCAATGATGCAATAATAGTAGAAAGAAAAATATTTGCTTTGGAATTTCAAGTTCTTGAGTGGGAAAAATAGAAGCTTTGGGGAATCGGATTCTCAACCTAAGCGAGATGAGAATTAGACCCTATCCTTACTACTCCATGAAGGTCAAATCAGAGCTTTGGGGAATTGGATCCTCAACCTAAGTTCGATGAGGATTTAACCCTATCCTTACTACTCCGATTTTAGGCTTTAAGCACTATGGGAGTGGTAAAAACCACTGTTTTAAGGATTATGTTGCATGATAGGACAGACACGAAATACTCCTTTCGCCTCACCTTTTCTTCCAAGTATGGTTTTGACCATTTTGCTCAAGATCCTCTTTAATATGTGTAAAACGTGCTTGGTTCAAGATAGTTCGGGCATCATTTCCCAACCTTAGGATCCTTTTAATATATGTTATGTAATAACCCTAAGAGGATTCGACACCTTTTCAATGATTGTATTTGAAATGTAGATGCAACTGAGATGAAATGTATATGCAATGCGGAATGTAACATGAGATATGGATGAATGCATTGCTCTTTTTGAAATGCGGATGGAGTATATCACCTACTTTGCCATAATTTATAAAACTGACAACTTCATGCATCACAAGTTCCAAACGATATTCTTTAATGTGTTTGCGATACTCGTGGAGCTTTCTGCAATACAATTCCGATGTTTCATATTCTCCTAGTCTTAGTTAACATTCATAAGGACATAAGTTGACATCTCGCTTTTTTTTTTTTTTCAAGACAAACCAAAAGTGTCCAAAGGACCAACACACAAAACTTAAAACCAAAATGAGATCCAATCCAAAACCAAAACACCACAACCAACAGTATATACAAATGTACAATATAATACAAGATGGTGCAAAGTTTGGATTATCATTTTCCCGGATCCCAAACCTGATTAGAATTCTTTAAAAGACATATGACGTGATACGCATACCCAGTTTGGAAGGAATCAAACAAGAACAAGACTAGACCAAACAATGCAACCAACTTCAACTTTTCCCTCTCACCCCACCAATTAGATTTAGTTCCATTAGTATTCTCATAGGTGAGATTCAAATTACCAAATTGATTAGACAATGGTTGATTTTCAATTCTTTCTTGTCTATTCTTTAAGGTGCAAATTTCATAATTCCATTCATGATTTAGAACTAGGCCTTCTTTATTCAAAATGAAATTTTGTAAGCAAGAACCTATTTCTAAAAATTTCAAAGCTAATTCATTTTCCATGTTCTTAGGCCAATTAAAATTGTGCAACAATTTACAAGCCTCTAGGATATTTACTAAATTGGGATCATTAGGAGTTTTTATCCTAACTTCAAGAATTAATTGTTGATGAATTTGATTTAGCAATTTAAATGCATCAAGCTCCTTTTCATTCATTAAAGTAATGTTATCAAAGGTGTGGTTAGAAATTAATCCTTGTTCTTCATTCACCTTCAAAGGCATTTCATCATATAGCACTTGTTCTTTCTCCATGATTTGTTTATCAAAGGCACCAAACCTAGGTACCCAATTGAACACCTGTCCATCCCTTTCAAACCATAAGTCTTGTCTATCTAGGGGTGGGTTAACTAACACATTTCCATGGTCAATCACTTGGGTTGTTTTGGGTAACGTGAGATTTTCAATTGGATCATCAATGATATCAAACCCAAATGATTTAGGTTTTGTAATTTTCTCATTTTGAAATGGCATAATCATTGTAGCACAAGTAAGTGGATCAAGATTTTCAATTTCTTTTCCTTCAAAGGAATCTAAAGCAAATGACTCTCTTTCTTGATTCATGGTTGTAGAATCCTTATCATCTTCCAAGTTCAAGTTATGACGCTCAAGTACCTCTTCTTCATCTTCTGATTCATCAACATGTTTCTCATCCAATTCATCTTCACCTTCCTTAGATGATTCAGTTATTTCCAAAAGTGGGTTATTTCTTGAATTCAAATTGGTAAAGCTATCATAATCCAAATTTGTAACCCATGATTCAATTTTATCACAATTTGGAAGGTGTGGATCCTCTTGGTCATCACTTTCGAGAGCATCATCCAAAGTGTCTTTCGAGAACAAGTGGTGAAATTCGATTATGTCTTCAACTTCATTTGTTGATTTTATTTCAGATTCATTTTCAGCCACTTGTGATGACTTAGGATCTTCTACAATGGGATCAATTTTTGAATTCCGTGTCATATAGCTGCTCCAATCCTTTGCAAGTACCTCTGACCAAATCATATCCACATAAGTTTGTTCATCCAAATCCTCCTTTTTGGGTAATGATTCTGGATATTTCTTTTCCAAAACAAGATGGTGATCATTTGATTCCAACTTCTTGTTACCCATCCATAGAATTTCTTCTCCAAAAACTTCATGTTCTTCAAGACTTTTCGAATAGGTATTTACTTCAACGTGAGTCACCTCAAAATCTCTTGTATCACTTGAAGAAGCATAACATGAAATATCATTAAGATCGGCATTATGAATTTTCTTCCTAGGATGATTTGGATGCATACATTGATGTGCTCGTTTTTGCGGTGGAACATGCCTACATACCTTCTTAACCACTTTCTTTTGCTCTTTTACTTCCGATACGAACTCTTTGGGTTGAGTGGTAGAAGTAGTAGGATTAGTTGGATTGATATCCATGGACAATGCTTGAACATTTGTTGCAATGGTTCCATGAGTGACCACATGATTCTCTAATTGAGGCATAGTTGGATGGATGAAAGTACTTGTATAAGCACATGTGGGAGCATAAGTTGGTATGGTAGGATAAAGTTGATTGTAGGGAAAAACATTTGATATCAAATTTTGTTGTGCCCACGCTTGATTTACCATCGAGGTTTGATTGCAAGCCCCTAGTTGTCCTACCATAGTTGATTGCTCCATTCCATAACCTTGTGGCCTCAATTGTTGATCTACAATCATAGCTTCTATGTAGGCCGATGCAAGATCAGTAACCAAGGGATTCATCCTAACAAATATGGCAAACAATGGATCCAATGCTCGAAAGTATATTTGAAGAGCACCACTTTCCTCAATAGTATAGGGAGAAATTAATCTCGCATGAAGCTTTCGAAACCTCAAGTTGAAACTTCTCACTGGCTCATTAGGTTCTCTTTTGCAAGAAGCAAATTGTTGAAATATCGTGAGAGGATCAATGAACAACCTAAATTGATTGATAAACTCATCTTTCAATTGAGTCCAAGATGTAATAGAACCAGTGGGTAAATTGATGTACCAATCATATGCCACCTCATCTAGGGTTCCAGGAAACATTCTACATGCCACATCCTCATGTTCGACATTCCATCTAACTAGGATATCCACATAGGCTTGAATATGTTCCTCGGCTAATGTTGGACCATTGTGCTTGAATTTGGGCAGATGTTTTTCTACGTTCTTGGGTAAATCATGAGAATCTCCACTAATGTTCAAAGGACTAACATGTATCCCATACCACGTTCCTGCAGCTTGTAGCCATTAATGAAACTCAAAGAATAACTCCAAAACCAATTTGTTAGTCATGAATAAAAGAAGGAACCACGACAAAGCAATATTCTAAAAATGTAAATTAGTTTCTGATTCACCAGATCGCATATGCGCAAGTGAAGAGCATACTCCTAGTGTTGTAGGCTTTCTGATTCACAAGATCGCATTACACGCAAGTGAAGAGCATAATACCGACAACAAATACATTTTTAGACAAAAATAATTCCTTACAAATAAGCATGAAATGACTAGCAAATATCAAACATGTAACGTATGAATAATCATGTTAGCATCAACCAAGAGATGTATCCATTAAAATCAAATGAAAGTAATTGCATGGAGACAACCTCGTTAGTCATGACCAAAATTTTTCAAAATCAAATCAAAACACATTATTCCGGTATGAACAATCAAAAGCGTTAGAACAATGCATAGCAATTCATGTCCTCCTTTTAACACTACAAGGTTGTATTGTTAAAAGAGGGCTAAAGATAATAATCAATAGGGCATGAAATATTCAAAATTTAAATCCCTATAGCATTTAAATCACACTGAAATAAACCGGTTCAGGCCCTCCTTCTAGCGCCAAAATGTTGAGTGGTATTTTCACACAATTGTGAAAGCACACTCTCCTTTAGGATTTGGGTTCCAAATCCCCTCTTGCAAAGAAGTCAAACAGACGACTTCTCCAAGGTCTCCGCTGTATTAGCATTTGCATATGTGTATTAGTAATCTTGAATAAAGATATTCACTTTAAATGCTTGGAACACCTTAGTGATTGCAAGTAACTCGTAAACAAGGGGCAATGTTGGTTTATTTTACCATGAAACTTTAGTGATTGTTCATTGAACCAAAATAAAGCAAATGTGAGTTGGCCCTCATATGACCATCAATGTGATGCTCAAGAAATGGAAATTTGTGAAAATGCCATAAAACATAACTCCTTCAATGAAATTGGAATTTTCATGAAGGGAATGTCATCATAGGCTCATGAGTGCAAAACAAAACTGAAAAAATGAAATTTGACCTTAAAATGGAAATTTGCATTTTTCGGATTTTTTTAAAATCTGCAATAAAACAACAACTCCGATGAATTTTTTAAAATACTAAACAACTCCGAAAATGAAATTTCAAAATGCGTATTGGAAGTATGAAGTATAACCTACGCAATGGTGAAATTATTTTTGGATTTTGAAATTTTTTAAATGTTTATTTTAATGCCTGACAATTAAAATAAAGTTAAAATTTTTGGAAAAAAATAAAATGCAGAAAAAATTAAAGAAAATGCAGAAAACTAAAAATAAAATGCATTCAGTATGATGCTATCCTATTCCGACAAAACCGAAGATGTGAGGTTTCCATGCATGCAACCTAACCTATTGGACCTGCAAAACAAGCACGATCCGGATAAGCTAAGTGCTGGCTCCTAGGGTTTTAAATGAGGTTTTCAGATTTAGACATTCGCATGAAGCAACCAAGAAATCTTGCATAAACTCCATTTACAAGCCTAAAATCTGAAAAGGGGAAAAATAGACATTTAATCTTGCATGCAGAAAATGACTCCTTCTTTCTTGTCCATAAGATGCAACTTTCTAAAATTTTTTGTATTAAAAATTTGTCATTTTACAATAACAAAAATTTTTGGTTTTCCCAAACCAGTCTATGGAAGAAAAATAGCCCAAACAGGTCCAGAATGGCCCTCTTGCCTTCAAATCTGCAACTCTACTCGTGGCAGTTTCCAACCCCTCCTGGCCTCTTCGAATGGCGTATTTAAACTTCTGAAAACATTGTTTCTCCTTCCATGACGGTTCGTTTCATTTTCCGATGGCTGTTCGCTTCACCTTCCCTGATTGTTCGTTTCACCTTTCCTTGTATGTGTGTGCTTTGGTTTCCACTTTGTGGCCCTTCGCTGCGTTTTCTCCACATGGGCTTGCGTCCGTTTCCCTCCGTGCGTAACGACCATCTTAAATGATTTCAAATCATTAAATATTCCTTATGTAACGCTTGTCTTATTCATTGGATTTTGTCCTTATGTCCACGTCACTATGCAGGTCCGTTACCTTGGCGAAAATGGAACATGTCGCGATATCGTGACGCTTCTTGCTTCTCTGTTTGCCTGCCCCTTTTGAATCATGAAAATGTAACATGTCGCGATATCGCGACACTTTTGGCCCCTTCCGTCTTTTGTTGCTTTTAGCCACGAAAATGCAACATGTCACGATATCGCGACACTTTTTCCTCCTTTGGCCGCGACGATGCAACATGTCGCGATATCGCGACACTTTTTCTTCTTTGGCCGCGATGGTGCAACATGTCGCGATATCGCGACACTTTTTCTCTCTTTGGTCGTGATGGTGCAACATGTCGCGATATCGCGACACTTTTTCTCCTTTGGCCGCGATGGTGCAACATGTCGCGATATCGCGACACTTTTTCTCCTTTGGCCGCGATGGTGCAACATGTCGCGATATCGCGACACTTTTTCTCTTTTGGCCGCGATGGTGCAACATGTCGCGATATCGCGACACTTTTTCTCTTTTGGCCGTGATGGTGCAACATGTCGCGATATCGCGACACTTTTTCTCTTTTGGCCATGATGGTGCAACATGTCGCGATATCGCGACACTTTTTCTCCTTTTGCCGCGATGGTGCAACATGTCGCGATATCGCGACACTTTTTCTCCTTTGGCCGCGATGGTGCAACATGTCGCGATATCGCGACACTTTTTCTCCTTTGGCCGTGATGGTGCAACATGTCGCGATATCGCGACACTTTTTCTCCTTTGGCCGCGATGGTGCAACATGTCGCGATATCGCGACACTTTTTCTCTTTTGGCCGCGATGGTGCAACATGTCGCGATATCGCGACACTTTTTCTCCTTTGGCCGTGATGGTGCAACATGTCGCGATATCGCGACACTTTTTCTCCTTTGGCCGCGATGGTGCAACATGTCGCGATATCGTGACACTTTTTCTCCTTTGGCCATGATGGTGCAACATGTCGCGATATCGCGACACTTTTTCTCCTTTGGCCGCGATGGTGCAACATGTCGCGATATCGCAACACTTTTTCTCCTTTGGCCATGATGGTGCAACATGTCGCGATATCGCGACACTTTTTCTTTCTTCTATGATGCAACATGTCGCGATATCGCGACACTCTTTCTTTCTTTGGCCACGATGGTGCAACATGTCGCGATATCGCGACACTTTTTCTCTTTTGGCCGTGATGGTGCAACATGTCACGATATCGTGACACTTTTTCTCTTTTGGCCTCTCCCTTTGCTTTGGACCGCGAAAATGCAACATGTCACGATATCGCGACACTTTTTCCTCCTTGAGGTGTTTTTGCTTTTCCTTTGATCTTTAGCATATGGGCCACTTCGGTCTTCTTGGAAAACATGCAAAAAAAGGTGGGTCCCCAATTTTGGGGTACGTTGTGGAGCAGCCACAACAGGTAGATACTGGTGGATGGATATGAAACCCACCATCACCAGATCTCAAGTAATGATTTGTGATGAAATCCAATCATTACTATTAAAAGTGCCATGTGTAGTGTGTGATTCTTTTTAAAAAGTTCAATTTTCTATTATGCTCATACAATGTCAAAAAATGACTGCTTTCATCAATCTAAATCAGAATTCAACATCAAAATATCAATTTTTCCAAAGGAAGTAGAGTACACTGCTTAAATCCCTCTCTGAATAGTGGAGATTTTGTCTACTCCTCTACCTTGAATTACCAAATGTAGGGTACTTTTGTTATTTTAAATTTTGTTCCTACTTTGATTAATAAAAATAGAAATTTCTAACCCTAGGATGCATGCTACTTTATGATTTTAATATTTTATATGTAGACAAAAGATGTAGCACACCAAAAAGCATGAATTCTTTTTAAATGGAAATGTGCGATGTGTAAATGTAACTATACGTAACAACTATTTTGATGCCTAAATGCACACTAGAATTATTGTTTCTAACAAATATATTATTATGCTATTTTTAATACAATATCTAAAAGGAAAAAAAGAAAACATAAAATATAAAATTATGTAAAACAAAGATTAGGGTTTCAAGGCAAGCTTACAAAGAAGCCTACGTATTTTTACTTCTCTCTAAAAATGCCACTTTACACTTCATAAACACCCTTGGGTATTTCTTGAATATCCCACAAGCATTGTTGGGTGTCTGTGCAACTTTTTGCAACTTTTGCATTATTCTAGAAATCCAAATTTTGCAAAAATCGTGCGATCCATGCTTCTAAAAACACTACAATATAAAACTAAAACAACAAGTTAGATCACAAAATAAATCAATGTAAGAAACCCTTAGGGGGTCCCACCATGATCGCCATTTGTGAAGACAAATGAAACAATAGATATATACTAGAAAATGAATAAATAGTGATACAAGAGATTGCACAATAAAACACATCTTATATTATTAATGTCAATACAATCAAATGTACCCCAAATAGGGGTTTACACTATTTATTTTGATACAATGAATACAATATGCTAGGGTTCTCTGAAACCCTATACAATAAGGCTTGTGGTGTCTTCAAAGCTTGTTTTTTCTCCCAAAATAAGTGAGTGGGCTTCAACTATCCATTTACTGGATCACTCCAACTTAAGCAGCTACCAAATACTTGCATATCTCCAAATTTGCACATAAAAAATGACAAAAGAGGGTTAATAGCAACTGTGAGGGCTCCACTATGTGAGACCCTCAAAAATCAATAAAATACCTAGCTATCAAATAAAAATTTTATGAGCAAATATGGAAATAATGAAATCAATACAATAATGGAAAATTTATCTTGTAAACTTATCGCTTTTGATCTATCATTGTCATCATTATAGGAAAATAGGTATGCAGATGCCCTAGCAAAACTCGAGGGTTTGTTGGTCTATAGGCATAGGGTTTGAAATGCTCACGAGTGCTCAACGATAGTAGAAAATGCCCATGGATGCTCGAGGATGGTGGAAAGCACCCAGAGGTGCTCAGGAGTAGTAAAGGGGTGCTTGCAGGTAGCAACGAGACATTCAGGGATTGAGACAAGGTCTGCAAAAGTAGATCTACTTTAGGCAAGGGCTATGATGGTGGATGTAGAGGTGAAGGTGAGGGATGCGAAAGGGACTTCTAAAAGCTTAGGTTGTGAATTACTTTGATTGCTTAGGATTCTGATTCAGGGGTTGAGCCATCAAAATGACTCCTACTTATAATATTCCCTAGGGCACATTAGGGTTTCAATGACACAATTTGTGTGGTCAAGATTAAAACATGATGGAGGGTGGAGATTAAATCCGGGTAGGTGGCATGTATTGATGTGGATAAATGGCTAGGATTAGACCAATATGGGTGGTTGATATTACACACACACACACACACACACACACACATATATATATATATATATATATATATATTTATTAAATATATATAAAATATAATATAAAATATTAATATTTAAATATATATTAAACAAATATACATAAATATATGTAAATAATGGGTAAAAATGGTAGGAATACCTAGATGGACAACAAGTGGCTAGATTTTTGTGTCTACAAGTCTCTCATTTTGATGGTTATCTCATACCAATCCACCCACAAGAGTACCTGGTCTTGCAACCATAAATTCCATCAACAATACCATATTCTAAACATAATATAATCAAAGCATAAATGCAATTAACCACTTATCTTGATAATATAAAGCAATGTTAAGCATTAGATATCCACACATCAATACAAAATCAATTATCAAGAATAAGTCCTACCAAGGAGGGTCGTGACATACTTCCTCGTTGGACTAAACATAGTCCTTTGTGTTTATTGAAATATAAAGCACACATTTCATTCAAATAAAAATAAGAATTGCTTCCTAATTCTCTTAGCATCTTCTTAAGTAGCATAGTTTTCAAAAAAATGGTCCCATTGGACCTTACATTGCTCTAGGGTTTGTTTCTTCATGACCTTATAATGAAATCCTAGAATCATCATCGATCTCACCTCAATGACTGAGGGATATTCTGTATGAAATTTAGAGATATTCCAAACATAATAAGGATTAGTAAATATTTTCTAAGAAAGGATATGTGGAAAGAATCATTGATATTTGATAAGTTGGGTAACAATACAAGTCTATAGGAAATTGGACTTATCATATCAATGATCTCAAAAATACAAAAAATATGAGGATCCAACTTAATTGACTTGATGGCACTTTTCATATGTCTAACTCTCAAAAACCTTTATCTTCCACAGAGAATTCTCTTGGTGATATTTTTAGATTAGTATACCTCTTCTAGAAATCAGTTGCTTCCTTAAGCCTCTATCGAATCACCCTAAGCTACTCCATCTCTTTGAGTGTCTGATCTAATTACCACCCAATATTTTGGATTATCCTATGATAGAGGTGTTCTACATTTTCTACCATATAAGGATTTAAATGAGGTCATTTCGAAGGATGCATGATACCCATTATTATATGCAAATTCCACTAAATGTAAAAATTCTTCCCACTTAGACTTTTTTCCATGCAAAGCATGTCCTCAAGTGCTTGGTTCACCTTCTCTATTTTCCTATCTATTTTTGGATGGTATGCAAAACTAATATTCAGCTTTGTACCCATTGCATGATGAAGAGCCTGCTAGAATTATGATGTAAACCTAAAATATTTGTTTGAAATGATAACTTCAAGAAACCCATGTAACCTAAATATTTCCTTGGTAAATCTATTTACCACCACCAGTGCATCATCCTTGATGTTTCTGGTATAAAATGTGTAACCTTAGCCAATTTATCGACTATCTTAAGTATTACATCATGTTGATGTCTAGTCTTAGGCAAAACCATAATAAAATTCATAGATATAACCTTCCATTTTTATGTTGGTATATCATATGGGTAAAACTTTTTTATTGGATGTCAATGTTCAGCTTTAACCTTCTAATATTCTAAGCATCTAGCAATGAAATTGGTGATATCTTTTTTTCATTTCAAACCAATAAAAGATATTTTTTATATTTTCTCTTATTTTTACCCCTCCAGGATGAGCGGAATAAGGAGATTTATGTACCTCTTGCATGATTAGTCTCCTTAAATCATCAATTTTGGGTATAACAACCCTATCCTTAAATATAAAAGACCATATTTTATTTTGAAATCCTTAATTTCCTTAGGATTTCTCTTTATTTTCACTCGATTTTCAATGCAGCATTGATCTTGTAATTGCATATTCTTGAATTTGTCCTTCAAGTCTACATGGCTTTGGGTCAATGCTACTATGTGTCATTTTTAACTCAAGGCATCTGCAACTGTATTCTCTTTTCCTTTAATATATTCAATACCAAAGTCATATTCTACTAGGAATTCTACCCATATTCTTTGCCTTGCATTTAACATAGGTTGAATAAAGATGTATCTTAAACTTTGATGGTCTATATTTAACTCAAAATGATTTCCTAGTAGATAATATGTCTAGATTAAAATAGGATTCACAACTGTTGCTAACTCTAGATCATGCATAGCATAGTTTACCTCATGCTTCTTGAGTTTTCCAGACTCATGCTACGACAACTTCATCTTGGGATAATACCCCTCCCAAACCTTCTAATGAAGCATCAATACACACTATAAAATTCCCTTGTAGATCTATTATTTTAAGAATAGGTGTTGTAGTAAGATTTTTCTTTATAGTTTCAAAGGTAGTTTCACACTTATCCATCCATTTGAACTCTTTTCCCTTCTGGAGGTTAGTGATAAAATAGGCAATTTTTGAATAGTCCTTCAAAAAATACCTATAATATCCAGTGATGCCCATGAAGCTCCTCACTTTAGACACATTAGTGGGTGTAGGGCAACTCAAAATGGTTTCAACTTTCTTATGATCTACAACAATCTCTTTTATGGATATGATATGGCCCAAATTTTGGACTTTAGGGACATAAAAGCCACATTTGGACAAGTTTATATAAAATTGATTCTTTTCTTAGCACCTCTAGAACTATCCTTATATTTTGATCATGCTCTTCCCTAGTGCAATAATATATCAAAAAAATATCATCTAAATATATTAGAACAAACTAAACTATATACTTCCTAAACACATTGTTCATCTGATTCATAAATGTTGTTGGTGCATTTGTCAACACAAATGGCAATATTGTGAATTCATAGCGTCCATATCTGGTCTTTAAAAAAAAAATTGAGTATCCTCCTCATGAATCCTCATTTTACTATCCTATTCTTCCCAATTTAATTCTATTGAGGCTTCTTAATGACATAAAAATAAAAATCTCACATTATCTGTAGGTTATATTCTTTCCAATTACATTTTATTAATGCTTTCTAATGCCTTAGAAGAAAAATATCACAATATCTATAGATTGTAGAGATCCTCCTCAATTAAAGCAAATTACTTCAAATAATTCAATAAGAAGGGAGTTGTTTATCCATCCAAATTTTGATTTTTAGGCACTGCATAAATCCAATGGCAATTTTCCTCGGTTCTATTAATTTTAGCTCTTGGGGACACCTATTCACATAATGCAAACACCCAAAGTTATAGCAACCTCCCTTAGGTCCCTAAGGTCTTTTTTATTTATGCCCTATTTCCTCTTTCTGAGCTACCTCATTCTATGTTTGAGGTTAGGGTTTATTCTTTTTTTAGAAATCCTTCTTGAAATTCCTTTGGTTCCCATTGTTCCTATTCTTGAACTTTGGGTTCCTTTTATTTTTCTTATTCTGCTCCAGATCCTATTTCATAAATCTAGCACTCTTTCTTTTTCTAAGTTTCTATAAATATTATTCTATCATCCTCCATTATTGAAGAAGGATTTATTTTTTTGTAAATTAGCTTCTTCTTGTCAAACCAAATCACATGCACTTTATAGGATCTTGAGTTTGAGCAGATTAATCATGGTTCTAAACTTAGGAACCACTCCCAAGATGAACTTATGTACATTTAGGTTCTCATTTACCTCATATTTTGCCACATATTTTAGAAGTTTCATAAATATCTGGTAGTATAACTCCATGGTCATTATTCTTTGTTGGAGTGTAGAGAATTCCTCAAATTTCTCTACATAGAATTGATCCGACAAGAATCTCTTCTTAAATGCTTGAACAAAAATGGTCCACTGGAGATTCACTGCTTGGATATTTTTTACCAACCCTAAATGTGTTCCACCATTCCAAATCTACGTCTTATAGATGGAGAGCAACCCAAACTATTTGGGTATCTGAAGAATAATTCTTCACAAAAAAATATGTTTCTAGTTTATTCAGTTAGGACTCTATTGAATCACCTCCTTCTCTACCAGTGAACTTAGATACCCTAATATTCTTTAGGTCCTTGGCTAGCTTATCCTCAATGTGAGCCCTACCTTCTTGATTTTCTCTCATAGGATTCTCTTCCTACATTCTATTATGTTTTCTATTATTGAAGTCTTCATTGACAAGTACTTCCAATAGTTTTCCTTATTGCTCCATCTGATCTTATAACAATAAAACTATGGTATTTAGATTTTCCACATCCCTATTGAAGTTCCCATAACTACCAGTTTGACTTTTCTCTCGAGTTCTATATTTATCTTCTTCCTAACTAGCTTACCTCAAATTTTTGGAAGATCTTCTACCTCTCCTTAATACAGGTGCCATACTTCTTGGCCACAAAAGGAGATAAGTTAGGCTACAATTTTCTCCAAATGTGTACTTCTAAATTTTAGTTAGTTTTATGATCCCCATGAACTTATATCATTATCATTCACATAATAATGATTATGGTCACACTTACTCCATGCAAGGTTCCATTCCTAGTAAGATATTACACCATTTTCAGTCACCTAATAATGATTATGGTTGCACTTTCTCTCTACAAGGTTTCATCCCCAATAAGAGATTACTCTCTCTAGGATTTTTATTCCTTGGTCTAACTGGTCCCAATGACATACAATACCCATTGTATCCCAGATCATATTAAGGTTCCTAGAGTAGTAAGTCTCCCCAAAATTATGCATCAAGTCAAGGTTGATCCTAGGTTCTCTCCATGGAAACTTCTATTCCTATGACCTAGAGCTTTGATATCAACTGTAACAACCCTAAGAGATTTTTTTTTAAATAGGTAAGGTTCATAAAGAAGTCCTAATAATATTTTCAATATTATCAAGGCATAACCACATTTGAAATATTATCGCTACAAATGACTCTCAAGTGGACAAGATAGTCCAACATCCTACAAATTATAGGGTTCACCTTTCTAAACCTATATGATTATAAAATACACCTTCAATGATCCCCCCATATTTCTTACACTCTCCTTGCGTATAAGAAAATTTTACCATAATGCAGGGGTTATCTCTTTTAAATCCTTTTTATAAAAAAGAGGACATCATTTCCCTAACCCTACATAATTCCATCAATGCAAGATCATTTTTGGTGTAATACCTTAGTTCTTATTCCACACCTCTATAGTGGGTATTAAGCATACCTCATCTCCATTGTGGATATTAAATATACCACACCTCCACGATGGGTATTAAACTTGGCCACCTAACCTCACCATTCAAGGTGCCAACATTGCATTATCATATGGATGGTTCCTAATACCACGAAACAAGTTCAAGCCTCACCACTTGGAACTTCCCCAAAGCCTCACCACTTTGGGGTACACTCTAGCCTAACCACTCAGGGTGTATCATCTATAAAATACCTGAGTGTTGCATCACTACAACTCCTCTCAAGTTTTAGGAAAAACTTGAATTTAAGGTTTTATTTAAGGATTTAGTTCCAGATCCTTAATCCCAAACCCAAAGGTTAAAAATTAGAAACCAGTATCTCTACATTAACAAATATAAGTGCTATATTAATTATCAAATAAAAAACATTGATAAAAACCAAAAATATAAACACTTATCCACAAATATTACTAGCTTTAATATTTATTTTATTCCATAAATGAGAACATGAGAACAAAGGAACTTGTTACTCACTCAAAAAAGGAAGATGTAGCAATATAGTAAAGCATTCAAAACTCATATTCTTATTCACTATAAATTTAATTGAGAATTAAATCTCTACTGATTATATTACTTCCTTTAAATTCATCTTTACAAAGAAAGGAAATATTAACTCTTAAATATAACTTCATACGCATCCCTTTATTTTTTCATTCTACAATATTACAAATATAATTCTACATCACATCCATCATACATTGGATGCTCAAATCAATATTTACATTAAACTTTGGCTATTCACCAATACATTTAATCAGGATATTACAATGCACACTTTCATCTCTTATTCCAATTCTTTATCTTCTTGACCCTTCTTCTTCATTCATAGCTTGAAGGTGAAGTTAGGGATAAGGGTAGCTCATAGATTTATGTAAATATATATGCTTTTTCAAGGTATGCAAGTACATTACTTCTCTCTATATTACTTTTCACTATCTAATGAGAGAATCCTATACTTCTCTTTATATGACTTTTCCCTGTCTACACAAACCTCAAGAAAATTAATATACATGCATATCATGTTTTCTTCCATATTTTACAATACATTACAACATATGATAGAATCCCATACTTATCTATATAACAAGTTTCCTATCTACTTAAGCCTCAAATAAAAAACCCCATTATATACTCTTTAACTAAGGAAAAAACAATATTATTTTTTCTAAGAGATTATAAAATATTATATCTTTAACCAAACTTTTTTTTCCTTCTAAAAGAAAATAAAATATTAATTCTTTAACTAAGGAAACCCAAAATTATTTCCTTCTAAAATAATTTTTAAAAAAATATTTAACTATGGAGAACCAACATTATTTCCTTCCTAAATAAATTCAAACATTATTACTTTAACTAAGGAAAACCTAGCATTATTTCCTTCTAAAATTAAATCAATTATTAATTCTTCAACTAAGGAAAACCTAGCATTATTTCCTTCTAAAATAATATAAAATATTATTTCTATAACTATGGAAAACCAACATTATTTCCTTTATAAAGAAATTCAAACATTATTACTTTAACTAAGGAAACCCCAACATTATTTCCTTCTAAAAGAATATAAAATATTATTTCTATTTTTATGGGAAACCAGCATTATTTTCTTTATAAAGAAATTCAAACATTATTACTTTAACTAAGGAAATTCATCATTATTTTCTTCTAAAATAATATAAAATATTATTTCTATAACTATGGGAAACCAACATTACTTCCTTTATAAATAAATTCAGACATTATTACTCTAACTAATGGAAACCCAACATTATTTCCTTCTAAAATAAAATCAATTATTAATTCTTCAACTAAGAAAAACCCAAAATTATTTTTGTCTAAAAGAATATAAAATATTATTTCTATAACTATGGAAACCCAACATTATTTCCTTCCAATAAAATTAAAGGCTTATTTTCTACATCCAACCATAGCCAAGTTTAATAATTTAAAGAACTTCTATACTATTTACAATGTAAAAATATTTTCTCACTTAGCATAGAAGGAGAAACCAAAAATTAACTAAAAGCACAAGAACACTCTTATCTAAAAGAATCCAACACCAAATAAAATTTACACAAACTACAAGGTGTAGAAACCTAAAACATGTCATGTTCAGGGAGACTACTCACATAGGCACACTCATAGGTCATGTGACTAAATCTTGGGACATTCCAAGTATCAAAAGTGGTTCTACCACTCATCTGGGGCATTTTTTAGCCCATCCAAGCCTAGCCACTATAGACCAGAGTGGCTAGATTCTGGCCGCTAAAGCTCAGAGCGGTCAAACCTTAGCCACTACAGATGACAATAGCTAAACCTAAAAAGCATTTTATCGTCAATCTAGCCTAATCATGGGTGAAAGTGGCAGTCTGCATGCAATAATACTGAGCAGGGACAACTTTGCATTCCTCCTCATAGCCAGTCTACATGAAAGACTCAAGTCCAGATTTAGACATCAATTAACTGCCCATCAAGGGTAGATGAAAGCTCAAATTCTCATGCTAAATTCCAGTGCGCATGAGGGATTCAGTCCCAAGGTTTGAACATTGACCTAGGGATTCAAAAAATTTATAAGGAGTAAACCTAAAAGCACTAGGGGACCTTCTTTTATGAATCAAGAGAGAGATAGATCATCACATATCATATATCAAAATTCTAAATAGATTGTATCATTGAGGATAGCTTCTAGAGACTTGGAGAGCTTCCCTTGGAGATCATTTTTGTGGCAAAGCCCTATCATATTGGAGAGCAAATATGAGCACCCTTGAGGAGCAATGAAGTTCTAGCCAACTAAGAGGTAATCATCTGTGCATATACAACAATAATTTAACAATAGTAGCAACTTAAGCCCATAGCCTTTGGATCAATAGAGACATATTTCACCTTAGCGATCGTTGTCTTGGATAGTGGCCCACAACCTAGTCTAAGGTTTAGGTGTTAGTTTCTTTTATTCTACTTTTTCCATGCTTTCATATCAGTAGCATAATATTTACTTCATTTATTGGTGTTCATAGTACTAGTTTCATGGCATTTGTTTTTATTGTGCTAAAAGCCTCATCTAAGGAGGCAATGTCGGACATCTAAGCATGTGTTGTTGTTTCATTTCTTGTAGGGCTACAGATTCATCAGACAAATCCACAACATATGAAAGCAAGAGGATCCCTCTAGGAATTAGGCCTAGATAAGGAGACATTTGTAAGCCCTCATACAGTTCCATGTGCATCACTGAGAAGCTTGTAAAGGTGCATCACCCCTTTCTAGGGGATATTTTATACATCTGCTACCCTCTTTGTGTAAAATAATGTATCAAATGAAGGGTATCCCGTAGAGGGATTTATATGTAATCGGATCTTGTAAATATCAATATAAAGCATTCATTTGTTTATTTCTTCGTATTTCGGCTATGCCTATCTTTTATGCTTTTTTATTTGATGCATGTTAAATGTTAAAATATTCAATAATAATCACAAATAGAGTGAGTGGACGGTGTGTCGCTTCCCAGGGGTCGCTACAGATGGTGATCACAGTTGGACCCCTACCTTGTTCTTATTTTTTATCGATTTAATGATCCATGTTTTTGTGTGTATGTTTAGTTGCTCTGGTCTACAACGGCTATAAATAATCCACTCTAGTCTACATCAACCAAGAGTCAAATGCTTTGGTCTACAACATCCAAAAATTAGATGCTCTAGTCAATAGCGGCCAGAACTGGAGTGTAGCAGAAGATAAAATAGTGATTCTCTAAGCTGGATTTGAGGTTGGTACAACTTTTATAATGATTTATGTTATTTTATTTGCTTCTATTTTCCTAAAACAATGAACATTAAAGACACATTTTAATTTGGGTAATCAAGGAATGGAAAGGAAAGAACTTACATCTTGTGCATTTTAGAATTTGTTTTACATTTCCACTAGGCATTGCTAGGAACAACGACTTATTCTTGTAAAGTCTGCCCTAGAATCCAGCGTGCTAGAAATTGTGTGTTGGTTTTCTTGCTTGAGGCCCTACTAGAGGCCATATTTGCACAAAATAGAGTGCATCCATGAATCTCATACTAGTTATGCATCTTTCTAAAAAGTGAAACGTCATTCATATTAGGCATATAGGAAAGAGTCATTTTTGTTGTATGATGCATTTACTTTATGCAAACTTAAAATGAACCCCAAACACATGCATGTTTTAAATATTGGAGAGTTGTATTTCATCACCAACCTTCAATTTAGTCCAGTGACATTGGCATTCATCTCCTTCCACCGGCTTGCCCTCTAGATCTTCTTAGAATAGAATTGAGAACTTCTTTATAGTGGTACTAAGTTACTCATGTTCAAACTATCTCCACTATTGGAAAAATTGGTTCATAGTGGAAGAGCAAGGCGAACACCCTATTGGGATTTAAGCTGTGTACCCTAGTATATTTTTGAGAAAATCATGTTTTGCATGGGTGTTCTTGATTCCCACTATGGATGAGTCTCCGTATTCTAAATCCAAAACAAGAGCAAGAAACAAGAACAACAACATATCAAAGACACATCAAATAGTTTAGGGCACACATAAATTGGTAATCGATATAAACACTTGATAGATATTGTTTGGATATCTCTAAAGTTGCAATCCAACAAACTAATTCACAAGCACAATGGTCAAAACTAGAAGTAAACATCCTCGGTCCAATACTGAGGGATAATCTGAAGCAACACATACTCATAGACAATGTTGTAGTAACATTGAAACACATGCTCATATGACCATGAGACATAGTTCTGCAAGTCTACAGGATGATAATTCAACCCTTGGAGGTTCTCCTCAAGAAACCCCAAATAGGGAATCAAATCATGGAACTAAATCATGACAACACAAAGAGACCTCATGGCCATCATCATCAAGGAGACATAAGGAAGCCTCAAGGTCTTCCTCTAAACACATAGAGACTTATCAAAGACATGAGGAAGCTTCAAGGGCTTCCTCCCCACATGGACATAAGAAGGGTTCTAGACCCTATTCTTCACACAGAGATGATGAGGTTTCCCCATCTACATCCTCATGGAGGGTAGATAGGGCTACAAATCCCTCATCACCAAAAATACACACAAGAGTCACAACACCTTAAACTTCACATGAGACATTGATAATAGGTCTACCTACTAAATGGCAAGAAACTAGAGCCACATCCAGTTATAGACATCAAACAGAAGATACCCTTCACACAAGAGGAAGGATTCTAATAGATCATGACCGAATTGGAGTAAATGGTACCCTAAGGGAACAACCATGGAAAATAATATAGTTAGATGATTTGGATCAATTGCATCTAAGGCCACCTCCCAAAATCATAGCCATAGAAAATTTGGCATCTAGGAGTTCACGAACTATCACTTCTAAATGCACCTCTCAACCTGGGGATGCATCAGAGTGACTCCGCAAGTATCATGTAGAGTCTAACCATAGAGACACTTATCAACATATAGAACAAATTGTAGTAGCTAGCAAGAGCAAAGAAACTGCAGAGACCTCTTCAAGGAATTTGCAAATCAAAACCATAAGAACAAAATTAGATAAACTTGAGTCCTATTCAATAGTTCAATATGACTGCATGCGACAGTTAGAAAATACATTATGCAAAGAGCAAGAGCTATTGGAAGCTCTCGAGCATGAAAAACAAAGAGAATGACTTTTGCACCAACATGAGAAGTGTTTAAGAGAAAAATTTGAGCAACTAGCTCATATCAATTTACAAGCCAATGGTAATGATCACCAAAGAGATAAATGCATCGACTCACCAAGAGAGAGGCACAACAGACAAGAATAAATCCCATAATGAAACCACCACTCAAATTATGAGCAACATCAAACTGGTGGAGAAAGGGTAAACTTGATGAATCAGGATCAAACACATCCTGAATCCCCTCATAGGAGGGAAGAGAATAGAACAAGTCAAATGCACATAGGGTTACCTCCATTACCACCATGAGGGGGCCTACAAGAAGAGGAAATCTTTGCCTCAAAGGCATTTCAGGAACTCACTAAAAAGATGAAGTCCTTTGAGAAATAAGAAATGATAGGGAACCAACCAACATTGAGTAAAATACACAACCAACCATTATGCCCGTCGGTCCCTAGCCCTGCCTATCCTAAGAATTTTGAGATGCCTAGGTTAGAAAAGTTCAAGGGTGAAGAGGATGCACAAGATCATGTCACCAATTTCATCAATGCATGTTTCCATCTTGAAGACAACGATGCCCTTATGCTAAGGGTTTTCATTATGACATTTTTGGGCATTGCCATTCAATGGTTCAACCAACTACCCAAGCACAACATATCCAATTTTTAACAACTAGTAAACGCATTCCTGAAGTGTTTCTCCTTTGGTGCTAAAAGGAAGGTTAACCTTTCAGAATTGGCCAACTTAAAACATTATGAAAATGATCCAGTAATGGAATATGGGGAATATATGGAGAAAATTCATGACGAAGTTATCATTCTCTGTCCCCACGAAAGAAATCGTTTGCATGTTCACCAAGAGTTTTTCTAAACACATTTCACTCTTGCTACAACTTCAACCATATCTATCATTTGAGGAAGCTTTGGCATAGGCCAAACTCATTGAGGACATAAAATTATATGAGGGAACCATTAATATCTGAAACAAGGAGTGGAACAAAATGGCAAGAATGACAAGTACAAGCAGAAACAGGCCAACCCGACTCTAATTAATCAAGAAGTATTGGCTACACCTAAGGATGGGGTTGCACAGCAACCTTAGAATTATCAAGCACAGCCCCCACCAGCTAATTACAATAAAAATAACAATAAGGGGTAAAATAGAGAATGCAAACCACCTGTTATTTTACACCTCTATCAGATTCAACGCAATCAATCTTCAACCAATTGAATGATGTTGGGAAGATCAGATTTCCATATGTACCTCTTATATATCCCAACCATACCAAGCTAAAAGGATATAGGGAAGATCAATTTTACCCTTATCATAGGATACTAGGGTATAGCATTGAGGTTTGCGTTGGTTTCAAACATCAGGTTTAAAACATGATTAAGGCAAGAGAACTTAAAGTTGACAACCCATTGGCTCCTGATAATAGAGATATGGGTATATACAAAAACCCATTTCCCAACCATGAATCCCCTAGAGGGCAAGGTACCCAAGTCAATTAGGTTTGAATTGATACACCTACCCATGGGTGTGTTGATATGGTTGAAATTATCAATATAGCTACCAGGACTAGATGATATGGTCAACCACAGCCTCCTGTGGCTTCAATTAATGTCCTAACTACACCTAGCCAGAGGTAGGGGCATAACAACTTTCTAGGTCCACCAATTCAACTTGTGGTAACTGTTCAGATTAGACTAGAGTAGAACTTGCAAATGACTCCAACTAAGTTGTCTATCTATGAGCTCATACAACAATCCCCAAAGCATAGGGAGACTTTTATGGAGATTTTGAGATCGATTGAGCTCCAACCATAAGACCCCAATGCATTCATGCATTTTGTGGGACAAGTACAACAATGGCAAGAACCTGTAATTCAATTCTATGATCATGAGATTAATATAGTGCCTACTTCCTTACTGGACCCTTCATTGCATATTGTTGCTTCAGTTAATGATTTACCTTTTAAGCGAGTCTTGATCGATATAGGTTTGTCAATCAACATCATCACAATGATAGGAATAGAACACCTTAAAATACCTACGTCAAATATCATTCTAGGAGCTTACACATTAAGAGATTTCAATGATGCTTTATGTAATACTATGGGAAAGATAGTCCTACCTATTAAGGTGGGACATAAGACCATCCCTATGATGTGTCATGTCTTGGAAGGGCCCATGCAATACAACATCCTCCTAGGGTGCCCTTAGATAAGAGATATGAAGTGTGTCCCCTCAATTTTACACCACTGTGTCAAGTATGTGCATGATTCCAAAGTCTATGTGGTGTTGGCAGATGAAGATTCATTCAAATATGTCCATCAGGTGGATTTTCCAAATGAATTTGTGATTCCTTCTACCCACCTATATGTAGGACCTTCATATCCAACTACACAACTAGATGACAGAGACAAAGGGGTACAAAAAGACCCATCAACATCAACACCTCCTCTTGCGCCCAAAATTACTGATGCTTCTAAGAGATCATCAACATCTAAACCAAAATACAATCAGAAGCTAAAGGTACCCTTAGTCAAGGAAGGAATCCGAAGTAAATGCTAACCATAGCCATTGAGAAAATTCCAAGTCCCATGGAAGATGAATATCTCCAAGATCAAGTTGAGGAGATACTAGAACCTGCTTCGCTAGTGTCTTCTATAGGATCATCTGCATCGCATGTGACAATAAACTTGGCAAGCATAAGGATAGGAGAGTATCTTGTGTAGAACATAACATTCATACCCATCATAGATTTTGCACAGGACATGGGACGAGCGAAAGACCTGAGACCACCATTGGGAATAGTGGTTCTGCTTGGAATCCCTCCCAACCATATTAACTTTGTCTATGCTAGCCTGGACTGCATCCATAAGTCTACAGACATAGAAGAGGATAATGATGAACTATTTTGTTGTTAATGTTCGTTACCTCTCTAATCCCAAGTTTGCTCTAAGATACTTTTAACATTGCCATTGGCATGGCTATGGTCTCAGTATATATGATCAGGGGCATAGGCTGTCATTCAAGCCATAATACCAGCTTCCCTATGATAGGTTTGGGTTAGGCTATCACATCAGAGGTCGAGATGACTCTCTAGCAGTAGCCTTGGATAGATTAATCCTGGGGTTAGGAGAAGACATCAATTTTATTCCTTACCACCCACCAAGTATAAGACATCCAAGTAATAGATAAGTGGTCATGGTAAACATACCACCACCCGAGACTTATCATCCAAGCTTCACAATTGATGCCACCCCAATAGGGTACAACTCATGGGATGAAGAGCAAGAAGAAAATAGATATGTTGCAAGTGACGATGAAGAACAAATAGGTTTAGCCTATCATGGGCCTCGCTATTTACAAAGACTTACCTGGTCCATCCACAATGAGAGTGGATACATATCGGATGAAAGTGACTATGAGTTAGAGGACTCAACATAAAGGGCCCACCTAGAGCCAAGGCAGTGACCCCATAGCTTAGGGTAAGAAACTAATGCAAATGGCATCTTCATAAGTGATGAAGAATATGAATATGATATAGAAATGGCCTACTTGGGGCCGAGACACATACCCCTTGTCTTAGGGCCAAATACCAATGCTAATGGTTTTTGGATAAGTGATGACAATTTTGAAGATGATACTGAGATGGCTTATCTTAGGCCTCACCACTTATAGCAAGTCAACATGTTGGTAAAAAGAGAAGTGACACTTTGTGCCTTAGTCCCTAGCTTGTAGGTTTTGGGGAGACCTATTGACATAAATACCATTTATCATGTGGTCAATCCACCTCCACCTATTTTTATATAGCTCTTAGAACCCAATGATCCTATTATATGACCTGATCATGGGCCAGATACAAAGATTCCTTTCCCTCAAGAGCCCCATCATGAGTATGGAAGAGAAAGCTCTGAGATAATATTACACCCATGTGGTCCTAGAGATTTCATTCCATCCATCAATATGATCTCCATTGATTTGACCACTCCACTTCATAACCTAGTAGATCCCACTAAACCACTATGTATTGATATAGAGGCTATTGATTGGGATTGTGTTGATTCACCCATAGAACCTAAGGACCTTTTTCTTAGCGATGAGGTGTTACAACTATTTCATTTTGCATCAAGCTATGCGTATGACGTATTCCATACCAATTTGGATATCGAATCAATAGGACCTGTAAATCTTGTTGATGACATTCATTTGATACCCACACGTCACCAGCTGGAGGATGGGTCACATATAGCTATAGAAGCAACTTTTGATATGGACATCAATGAAAGTCAAGTTCAAAGAAAGTCTTTCTCCAAAGGAAAATGTTGTTTTATCCATAAAAGTTGTGGCTTATCAGGATTAGATTTCCCAATTGTGGGACTTCCTAAAAATTGGAATGGTACCACAAGGCCTATCACATGCTGAAAGACAAGAATTTAAATAGAAGGCGATAAGGTACATATTTCTAAGAGAGATCCTTTATAGACGGGGCTACGATGGAATACGCCTTCATTTTCTTGGGCCCTAGGAAGCATCTTGGGAAATTTTTCAAGCCCACAATGGCACATGTGGTGGCCACTTTAGTGGCATGGTCATCATTAAGTGCATCTTGAGAATGGGTTACTATTGGCCCACTATTAAAAATGACTATTGTGATTATGTCAAGAAATACGTTAAATGCTAGCACCATGCAAACCTCACTCACTTGCCATCACAAGACTTACAACCCATCCAAGAAGCATGGCCCTTCTCGTAGTGGGGACTAGACTTAGTAGGGAAGATCTCCCCCCATCCTTAGGCTGACACATGTTCATCATAATGGCCACTGAGTATTTCACCAAGTGGGTCGAAATGATCCCCTTGACGTCAACAACTGTACCAAGGATTGCTGAGTATATACTCCACAGTATCATAAGTCATTTTGGGTTCCCTTCAAAGATAATATCAAATAATGGTCCATATTTTAAGAACAAAAATATACGTACTTTAATGAAAAAATATCACATTCAGCACAATTTTTCAATGCCCTATTATTCACAAGAAAATTGGCAAGTGGAAGCTTCAAACAAAACAATAGTCTCCATATTGAGGAAGACAATGAAAGATAATCATAAGAACTGGCATTTGCAATTGCCTTTGGCATTATGGGCATACAAGACTAGTGTGTGGACTCCCACTAGGACAACACCATTTTCACTTGTATATGGCACTGAGGCCATCATACCCCTAAAGTTGAAGATTCCAACCCTACGCATAGCATTGAAAGACTTCATAGATGATGACACCATGCGATAAGGCCGCCTTGATTAGTTAACGCTTCTTGATGAACATAGATTCAATACCTTGGAGCATCTTTGCATTTATCAATATTGCCTTGTGCGACCTTACAATAGCAAAGTCCACTTAAGAGAATTCAAAGTTGAGGATCTTGTGCTCAAAGAAAACCAGCAAAACTCAAATCTACCGCCGCACCTACGAGACAAATTTACAACAAATTGGATAGGCCCCTACATGATTTTGGAAATGTGCATATCGCCTCACATAATTGGATGGTTTTGAAGAGCTTTAGCCTCTCAATATCATTCATTTGAAGACATTATATACATAAAATATAAAAACATTCAAATATGTCAAAAATACAAATAAAATTCAAATATACATAAAATACAAAAACAAACAAATCCCAAAAATATAAACATGCAAAGTTCAAAAATGCTCCAAGGGTATCTTCACACCGCTTGGTCAAAATCAATCAAAAATTCTCCAAGGGTATCTTCACACCACTTGGTCAAAATCAATTAAAAATTCTCCAAGGGTATCTTCACACCACTTGGTCAAAATCAATTAAAAATGCTCCAAGGGTATCTTCACACCGCTTGGTCAAAATTAATAAAAAATGCTCCAAGGGTATCTTCACACCGCTTGGTCAAAATCAATCAAAAATGCTCCAAGGGTATCTTCACACCGCTTGGTCAAAATTAATCAAAAATGCTCCAAGGGTATTTTCACACCGCTTGGTCAAAAATCAATCAAAATGCTCCAAGGGTATCTTCACACCACTTGGTCAAAATAAATTAAAAATGCTCCAAGGGTATCTTCACACCACTTGGTAAAAATTAATCAAAAATTCTCCAAGGTTATCTTCACACCGCTTGGTCAAAATCAATCAAAAATGCTCCAAGGGTATCTTCACATCGCTTGGTCAAAATCAATCAAAAATGCTCCAAGGGTATCTTCACGCCGCTTGGTCAAAATCAATCAAAAATTCTCCAAGGATAGCTCCACACCACTTGGTAAAACTCTAAAATACCCAAAGGTACAATAAGCCCTATGGTCAAAAACAATCAAAAATACAAAAAAAATGCAAAATCAAAAATACAAAAACAGTCGCATCTTACATCTGCATCCATATAGTTGCATTACATTAAACACGCATATACATTACATTTACATATGTTATGAGCAAATCTTGCAAATGATGTCACAGTTTGTATCACAAACACAAATACACAAGTCCATATTCATCCATTCATCCATGTGTGTAATTGTGTTTCTCAACACAACGATATCATGTTGCTATAAAGAATAGGCTAGGACTTTTCGGTCATTCAATCATATCTAGTGGTCTTATCAGTTTTTGTGGGAATCCATATTGATTAGTAGAGAGTAATTTCTAGTCATGAATGCCTTATATATTTAGTATCCCATCACTAATTGAAACACTAAAATCCTAGTTGGTACAAGTGAAATATAAAAGTTGCAAAAGTGGTCTAGGTTGCCTTAAGTGAAAAGAGTCTTCCTTGCTTATCCCCCTGTGTGAGCGATTCAAAGGTGCTGAGAGTTGGTAAAAGGACAAGTTTTGCCCTACCCAAAAATGAGTGATTATCATCACTGCATAAATCCCTTGCTTTCATTAAAACAAGCAAAAATCCTGAAACAAAGCACAAATTCAAAACCCCAGTTTCCAAAGTCATAGTTCAAAAAGTACAAAAACAAAACAAACAAGTGAGTTTCATCCTTACATAAGTCCCTTGCTCAAGAAAAAAATAAGTCAAAAATAAATAGCGATTTTTATCACTAAGCATGACCAAGTATCCCAAATGAAATGAAGAAAATAAGGGAATGGAACTTAAATCCTTGGAATTCTCAGCATTGCACAAAACTGGAAGGTGATCCCTATTACGGTTTGGTGTACAACCATGCCTAGCAATGGTGATACCCTTACGCATGATGATATGTCTATCACAATAGCATCTTACATTTGTGTAGACCAATGTTTGCATGTGGATGAGCTATATTTAGGTAACCCAATGCTACCTAGTGGTATAGTCCAACTAAGTCCAACATAGGATAAGATGAACAGATGAGGATCCACAATCTTAGAAATGGGTTGAAAAAATCTTGCCTGACATCGGAGGAAATGCTTGAGTTCTATATAAATATATTCATTTACACACATAGGGATAATGAGTATCTAGGTCCATGATGAAAGCCTTATGTTTCAAAAGTCTTGTATGGTCAGTACACAGCTGTTGATAGAGTAACTAGAGTGTTTGATTCTCAATAAAAGCCTCCAAACTTTCTACATAGCAACAAATCATATCATCAATATCATCATTGGTTTTCTTTATGAAGTTTTGTAAATTAAGGGGTGTTAGCAAAGTAGGATAGATACCATATGGATGTTAGAAATGATGTTCAGACAGACACTGACTACTTTGTATCTTTTAAATTACATAAGTTTATCAAGAAATTACATACATTCCATGCCATTACATTTCACATATGAATGCCCAAATAATTAGTTCTTGTGATAAGAGTTATTATTTACATTCATTATTGTTATACTTTTTGTGGTATCACCCATTTATATTGATGAAATCATATCATATGCATCCCTTATGTTTTAAGTGATTAAAGCATATAGGTTCATTTACATTAGATTTAACATCATATAAACAGTGCATGACATATTACATCTACCATGTCATAACACAAGTTATATGAATACAATTAAAACAAAGTTAAACATGCATCTAATAAAAACATTGCATCCATAAATATATAATGTCATAAATCATCCATCCATATCTAATATCACATCATTGCATCCACCCATACATAGAATCATAAATCCATCATCAAATCAATTCATGATACATCACATCATGTCATAATAATCAGATCATATAGGCATCTACATAAGCATCCATATAAATATCCGCATCATCATAAATATCATCTATCATCTAAACACATACATCAACTCATCATAATTTCATCATCACATCACATAAGTAAAAAAAAAACATAAAGAAATAAATGACACACATAATGAAGCATAATGTAAATATCTCATAGATATGTGTCTCAAAAAGTGTTTCAAAATGTGTATCTAAGTGCATGGATATACAAAAATACCTGAAGGCTATAGTAATATAGGTTAGCTAACCTCAAAAATGAGAGCCTAATGCATCATCAATCAAACATTGGGCCTGTGCCCCCTGCATCACCACCCCTATGGTTGGATCTTGAGTGGAGTGATGAGAGCCTGCTAGCCTCTTTGTGTGAGTCTGGGTCCTATGACTAGGCCGGATAGAAGACTACCCTGAGGTGGAGTGCCCACTAGCCTGTGATCCACCTACACCTATCCTCTCCCTAGGAGTGGCTCCTAGCCTCTTTATTTTCATCTCAAGGGAAGCAATGTGGCCTACATGACCATAAATCATCACCTCATACTCATCTATCAAACCCTACATCTGCTTGATCATTGCCTCTGGATCTATCCCTATAGTACCCTAAGGTGTGGAAGGATAAAAAACCACCTGCATCCTAGTAGCACCACCCCCAATAGAAGCCTATAAAGTCTGTATCTGAGTTGTGAGCTACTCTATAGTGGAATCTCAATGTACTATAGTAGCATCCTACTGGACAATGATAGCATTGTGTTGCTATACCTAGATCTTGGCTAACTGGAGCTTGGCCTTTACATCATGTAGTTGTTCTCTCAGAGGAGAATTTGTCTCCTCAAGATCCAACTCCTCATTCTCCTCCTCAGGAGCCTCTTGCTCCTCCACTACCACCTACTCTACTGGCTGGCCCCATACCTTAGTCCTAGCTCGGACTCTGCATCCTTTTGGATCAACACCATCTCTGCCATCATCATCACAGCCTAGAATGCCATCACCATGCCACATTCGATCACCCCGTCACTATAAAAATGCATCTATGACTCCCCTAGTGACTCGTGGGTCAAATTTTGGGGCATCCTCCTTATCATCCAACTCTATGATATGTGGGTGAGGGAGGTCTCTCTCTGCTCTGATGCACTTGTACAAGAATAGGACAATTGGCACATCCTACTGTAATCCGTATTGATGAAGAACTCAGGAGTAGAAGAAATACTCCCTAATTTTGACCTTGCGGCCAATGAGCCATCACTTGTGCCATGTCCTAGCTGTAAAACTAGGAGGATCATCCCAATATGGGCACTCGTAATATGGGTGTCACATGACAACTTCAGCCTGCAACCTAGTGAAAGTAGCAATAAAATGGGGGGCTCCCCTGCATAAGGGTGTATCTTATGCTCCTCACGCTCTCGAGCCCACCTAGAAGCATAGCATTGCATCCTAGAATAAATAACTATAATCTTAGTAGGAAGTCCTCTGGGATGATCCATACGGATATTCTCCCATCCCCATACTTGAAGGAGCAAGCTACAACCAATGCTAACGTGTCCCCACCGATGGATGTGATACAACTCATCATAACACTATGCTAGTATAGACCTCCCCCATGCGTATATGATAGCCTCCTCGCTATCCAACAAATCCTAAACCATAGCAAGGAGGTTCCATGAGAACCTCAAGCTTGAGCAATCTGGGATTAGAATGTTGTTGATGACCATCAACAATACTGTGTGCCTCTCCAAGAAGACACGCTCCCTATAACAGCATATAACAGACACACCTCCAAACTTGGTATCCTTGAAGGTATTCATAGCATATCTCCCAAAAACCCGAAGAAAGACTACATCATGGTCATTAGTAGCTAAAGAGATGATGGCCACTTTGTCAAAAGGGATCCAAAAAATCTTGTACACATCCTCTGGTGTGATAGTCATCTCACCGGTAGGAAGGTGGAAGGTGTTCATCTTGGGGTCCCATCGGTGAACCAGGACAGTGAGGTAGTCCTGGTAATACATAATCTGTGGTAGCAAATTAATATACTATAGTCCATAGGCCTTAATCTAGGTCTAGTCCATATCATCTAGAAGTGGGAAAAGGTCATTAAGGAGCTTCGGGTCTCGAGCCCGAGCAGTGAGAATCTAGGAGCAAAAATCAAAGGCATAACTACAATGCATTTAAGGCATACATAAAACATGAAAAATGGTGCAAATAATGATAAACTATCCTAAAATTGAGTGAAAGAGGAATAAATGCACCTAATCATGCAACATAATACAAAAAAAAGCCCAAAAATTCAAAAAAATTAGATAAATCATCTCACAAAATCCATAAAAATTACAAAATTTGCCTAAGTATCCTCGTTGTTGTTGCCTACAGTGACTAGAAACTGGCCGCTAAAGCTAGCAGCGGCCAAACCCCAACAGTCAAATTTATGACCATTGAGATTCAAAGTTGGTCGCTCTGAGTGAAAATGACCAAACTATAGGCCAAAATGACCACTTTAAGCAGTAGAAACCAATGGGTGACACAACATACGTGTACGTCCTAGTCTGAAAATGCCAAAAAATTTGAAAAATTTGCAAAATGGAGCCAAGCCCACCAAAAAAAACCCAACCTAAACCTATCTATGGATTCGGTTCGTTGCTAGCAATTTTAGTGAGGTTCATTTATTGGTTACTTAATGAGGTTCAATTTTACCCAAAAGGAAAAGTAGGGTCAAGGTTTGAGAGAATACCCGAGAAGCTCTAGCTCCCTTGCTCGCCGATGTCTCTCCCTGCATAGCCATAGTCTCCAATGCAACAACACTCCAAGTTGCAAATGTCGCTTTCTCGTCAGAGCTCTAGAAAGTAAAATCGCCATATGGAAGAATGAAAATTTGAAATCCTAGATCACTTTTTATACTCCTCAAGTTATGCCTCAGCCGTTACTTACATCAACAACCCAAACTTCTTGGCCACTCAGGGCGAGAGTGGCTACAGATAGGCACTTAGCGGTCACTGGATCTGACAACGGTCGGATGCACAAGCAAAATTAGGAAGATTCCTTCCAGAAGGAATGGAAAAAAAATCAAATAAGCACATATTTATGGTCCCTGATCATCATAATAATAAAAATAACAAAAAAATTACACAAAAACAAATCTCTATTAAGCTTCATATTCAGTTACGTACTCTATCAACTCATCAGTTGCAACAATTTTCATTCCATGCAACTCGGTGAGATGAGTAAGTTACCATAGAGCTACTTGGGGTAAATTACTCATTTTAGAATTATGATGAATCATATCAATCCCTAAGAAGACCAATATGGTCGTACTGCTCCATGGGTATGATGGAATCATCCTAATTCTCTTATGATACCAAAAACACTGAGCCAAGTGATGCAATACAAGCATAAATAGAATCGCTCATCCTAACTCCCTAAGAAGGTTATTTGTGGTTGGACCGCTCCCTGGGATAGGGATGAGTGATCATCATAAAAAAATTGAAATCACACTTATATGGGTTTTTGCCCATTAAAATAACAAACACTAGAAAAGAACCAAAACTAGTCAAAGTGGTCAAGCGACTTGTCGCTTCATTCATTGCCTTTCCCTCACCAATTCATTTGTGTGAGGGGGTAGTTCAAATATTAAAATAATCATAATCAAATTCAACCAAAGATCACTCGATCATATCAAAATAACATTCAACCTATGAATCATTGCATATAAATCTTACAAAACTTTCCCCTGTTTTCTGGGTTTAAAAGCAAATATGAGATCTTCAGTTTGTAGTGCTCCTCCAGTCAGTTCTATTGTAGCAATATAAGATACCCAATTATGTTTGAGGAATGAGTGCAAGTGGACATGTGTAAGCCCTATGCTAAATTTAGCCTTCAATCAGGTTGAAGCAATGATTCAAGGATGCGTTTTATCTTGCATGATTGGGCCATCCAGTGTTGATCAGATAAATGACCATCATACACCCTACAAACATAGCAGTCTATGTTTTTGCTCCATGCTGTATTTTCTACTTAGTGCATCATAAAAATGGGCATATGTAGACACCTAAAACATGTCATGTTTAGGGAGACTAATCACATAGGCACACTCATAGGTCATGTGACTAAACCTTGGGACCTTCCAAGTATCAAAAGTGGTTCTACCACTCATCTAGGGCAGTTTTCAGCCCATCCAAGCTTGGCAAATATAGACCATAGCAGCTGGATTTTGGCCACTAAATATCATAGTGGCCAAACATTAGCCACTACATATGACAATGGCTAAACCTAAAAAGTATTCTAGATACTTGGAGAGCTTCCCTTGGAGATCATGTCTATGGCAAAGCCCTGTCAGATTGGAGAGCAAATCTGAGCACCCTTGAGGAGCAATGAAGTGCTATCCAACTGAGAGGTAATCATCCATGCACATACAACAATAATTTAACAATAGTAGCAAATTTAAGCCCATATCCTTTGGATCAATAGAGACAGATTTCACCTTAGCGGTCATTTTCCTAGATAGTGATCCACAACCTAGTCTAGGGTTTAGGTGTTAGTTTCTTTTATTCTGATTTTTCCATGCTTTCATATCATTAGCTTAAAATTTACTTCTTGGTGTTCATAGTACTAGTTTCATGTCATTTGTTTTTATTGTGCTAATATCCTCATTTGAAGAGGTAATCTCAAACATCTAAGTGTGTGTTTTTGTTTCATTGCTTGCAGGGCTACAGGTTCATCGGATAAATCCATAACATACAAAAGCAAGAGGATCCCTCTAGGAATCAGGGTATCCCATAGAGGGATTTATATTTAACTAGATCTTGGAAATATCAATACAAAGCATTCATTTGTTTAATTTTTTGTATTTCAGCTACGCCTCTCTATTTTTTTTAAGAAAAAAACCCCTTGCGGGGCTGCCTTGGTCTGAGAGACCACGAACAAGGGGTTCTACACCGTCAAAGTCACCCGAGAGTTGCACCCAACCCTGCCTACACCAACATTATCAATTGGATTTTGGATACCCAATTTAGCTTTTTGGTAGGGTGGAGATTTGAACCTGGGACCTCTCTTGGAGGATTTCTCTCTCCTCTCCAACTCACCTACAACACCTGGGTGTGCCTCTCTTTTTTTCATTTGATGCATGTTAAACATTAAAATATTCAATAATAATCACAAATAGAGTGAGTGGACAGTGCACCTCTTCCCTAGGGTCGCTACACAAGGAAAAATAGAACATATGTAAGCTAACATCAAACCCAACACTATCTCAAACTGAAGCAAAACCACAAAATATTAGCCACCCAAGAGTTTTATCTAGAAATCTATCTAGGTTTAAAGTAAAGCAATGAGATAAATAATAAAAATGGTTTCTTGATACCTAAATGATATAAAGGTTAACAACAATAGTAAAATATCTAAAACAAACCCAGCTACCACAAATCATCTAAGAATACAAACATCCATTAAGAGAGTAGACACATACAAAAGAATAGTGAGCAATTAAAAATATCTAGCATAAAGGAAAAATGAACCCTGAGGCAAATACATCTTCAATGACCACACATTGTGATAAGACCTCTATGGCTAATCATCCAAAAACTTCCTCCTATTTTCTTTTTCCCTGCAAGATCCTCCTTTCAACTAGCTTTTCTAATATCTTCCCATACTAGCCATCCCTTCTCCTTGGGAAAAAAATTAGATATAAACCAAAGAACATGTAATAATCAAATTTGGAAAATGCTCCCTTTTTTTCCTCCCATGTTGGCATTTTCTTTGCCATAAATACATTCATTACCAAAAAGGTAATATCACCCCAAAAAATAATGTTACCACATGCCACTACACTAATTTTAGGGTTTTTTTAAATATTAAAAAGAATCTCTATAAAAAAAGCTCTTAATTTAAATTTTAACTTACTAAAGTTCATAAAACAAACATTAGGAACCTTTCACCTAGTTCCTCTATTATTATTATTTTTATAGGTAAGAGGGTTTTGAAAGGACCCTAAACCTTTTGCAACTTAGATGTTGAAAGGGTGGATCTCCCATCAAAAATAAAATAGGAACCCATCCTTGCAATAGACACCAAGGATAGGTTCAGCGAACCATAGGATAGGATCAAAAGGAAGTCAACCCTGACTACAAGCATGCCAAGGATGACTTCAGAAAAAAAACCTAGGTGGACAACCTAGACTAATACAGGAAAAAGTTGAGAAGCATAGATGAAAATAAAAGGGAAAATAGCCCTTAGAAATAGCTATGAACATTTGAGCCTATGGAAACTAGACAAAAACTAGAAAACCCCTATGAACCAACACTTCATTCTTTAGGATTCTCTTATTAAAATGCTTTGGTTGTAGTGTCAAGATCAACTCCTTGGGTGCTACCATTGTTCATGGTAGTGATGATGTTTTTGACTTGGAGGAGCATGGAGGAAGCAAAACTCAAGAGATCGGCCATTCAAACCCAGGGTTCCTTCTTCTTTAGGTATTTACTAAATTCCATGAAGTAAGTTCAAGTAGAAATTTCTTTGGATTTTATTTTTTTCACGTTTGTAGGGGTCATCTCAGTAGCAGAGTCCAACGGGTACAATTCCATATTTTGGACCTTGGATCCCAAAGCACTCCTATGGGATGAGCAATGATAGGAACCCACTTTCACTGGAGAGAGAGTGTAGGCCTGAGATGCCTTACCCTTAACTTCAATATCAAAATTGGTCTCTAAGTCATCATTGAGAGCTGACACACCAGGGATACCTGCTTCCTAGGTATCAATCACTGTGAGGGCAGCTCTAGCTGCCTCCTTCTACATAGCATACTGGTATAGTAGAATATGGAGCCCTTGATGCTTAGGATGGGTAGATGACCCATCTCTAACATTATCAATTGAAATTTCAATTGACCTAAAAATATATTCAAGTATATTGATGTCCTTAACTAAAATCATGTGATCTAGGAAGGCCATATGGAAGCTCTTTAGAGGTGTATTTATATAGTCCATAGTGATATACTCCATTATGGGGACCATGATTTTGTTCCAAGATTTAGGAATTCCCTTCCATACAATGCCACCTTTCTCTTTGTCAAGACATTTGCCCTTGTCCCAAAAATGGATGAGCTCACCAGCCAGGGTGTGCTTGTCCCTATGGACATTATCACCATCAATGGGAAGTTTAGAAACTTTAGCAATCAGGTGAACACTCACCTTAAACTTAAGACCCTTGACAACCACTCACCCTCTATCCCAAGAAATGATAAACTCATCATAGATGGTTAGGTCACTGCCTTGAAACTTCTACATGAAATGCATCAACTAGCAAAGAGTTAGAAACTCTCTAACCATAGCATCAACATGCAAGGATGTGGGCTCTAGTAGTGCCATGGTTAAATTAATCACCTGGTCAAATTCCCACAAACTCCACCACTTAATATGAAACCACTTCAATCATAAACCATAGGGAATTGACTCAGATAACTAAGGAATATTGGCAAGGGGGTATTTATGGCCACCTAAGGAGGAAAACCAACACCTACCTCATCATGCATACCACCTATGAAGGATAACCATTGATCCCAGGATATGATTCTACTAAGCTTAGAAATGATCGGATAGATCATGCTAATCCTAAGGTGGCCAATGGGATTCAAACATCGATTGAAGAAAATTCATGAATTGAAAGAAGAGCTACCACATGAATACGTGTCCTACCTTGGGAAGTAATTTACCTTAAGAATGAAAACTAGTGGAGAACCTTTCCCATGATCCTGCATCATTGATGATGCACCACACCATGTGGTGGTTTGATGGTCGATGTAGATGCTATTGGTAATAGATTTTATGTGCCACTTACTAGAATAATTCACACAAAGGATGCCAATGGGTAAGGTGCTTGATCTAGATGCTTGCAACACAAGGAGCACAACATACCCCATGAAGGCTTGTCCAAGAAGGACATCATGCTGGATGTGGATGAAAAATTAGGCAAGAAGATAAGTCAAATTCCACTAAGGACTATGATGAAATCCTGTTGGATAATAGAAGTAATTATAGTGATTACAAGGATTGCTCCTCATGGGAGAGTGATGAGTTAGATTTCCATACCACCTGAGAAGGTAATGAGTTGTACTAGTCTTGGAATGACACCTTGCTAAAGCCACCTACTCATCCCGCTTAGAGGAAGGTTGATTCATTTTAATTACGATCAATGAAAATACTTTGGGGAAAGTGGTCAAACCAAACCCAAATATTATCCATGAAAATTGCTAAACTTGCCATGGCATCCACCGCTTTTTTGCCTTCTCGATAAGTATGTTTTTTGTTTTTTTGTATTTACATGGTGGAATCGATAGCTGCCATGAATCCGGGTAGGCTGTCTAGCTTTTATTGCTGCCATAGTATTCTGTGTTGTCCACCTCGAAAGCCGCCACATAGATATTCGTGCAGTCTGCTCCTATAACCACCATGCCACAATCATTTTAAATCTTTTACATTGCTGAAAGCACCAGGAAAGGGACAATTCTCGATAAGTATGTTGAATGCCCATGTTCCTATAATTTCTTAGAAATCTCTTGGAATCCTTGACCATTTTGAGCAAGTTACCGGTGCTAGTATTGGATACTAATTTGATGGCATTGATTATGTTGATGGAATCACCCTCAATGATGATATTGGTAAAGTGGAGATCATTGAATATGGAGAGACCTTGATGTAGTGCCCATGCTTCTACCACATGGTTTGTTTGGACACCAATATTTTTAGTAAAGACTGGGATGACTTTACTGAGATCATATTTAAAAATTCCTCCACATCCAACTCTACCCAAGTTACTTTTGTTGGCTCCATATAAGTTGAGTTTGATCCACCCTATAGGTGCAGGAATCCACCTCACTAATGAGCAGTCCTGGAAAGAGACACATTGATGGATAATCACCCCTGAAAGGTTGAAATGGTTAAATAGAGAAGATTCAAGACCACCTCCATGAAAATCATCAAAGGGAACAAGGTGGGAATTCTCGATGGTAAAGCAAAGGATTTGTAAAAGAACGAAAGTAGAGTCAAAACAAGAGCCATTGAAAAAAAAATATTCCTTTTCAAGCTAGATGTGCCACAAGAAAATATGGTTATAGAAATACCAAAGAGAGCTCAGGCAAGGATGAAAAAATGGTTTAGGCCATTGGATGAAAATATCATAGTTGGAATCAAGTTGGGTCTAGGCCACATTAAAGGATGTAAGGATAGAATACAACACAAAGAAGGAGAAGGTATATGAGAGGAACAAGTAGGAGATAGAATCCCAATCCTTGGAATAGAGGACATAGAGGTAGGGAAGAACCATATCTATATATATGATATTATCAACCATTAAAACTCTATTCTAAAATACAAGTCAAGAGAAGAACGTGATTTTAGGAATAAGGTGATTCAACCAGATGAGATTCATGGGGAAGTCGAAGGAACATAGATCATCTTGGATGTGGTAGCTAGAAAAAACAGAGTAGAAAGCATCCTTAGTGGCATTCTAGAAAGGAGATTTTAGAGAGGGAAATCTTGGAATAATTTTTATTCTTAGAGCCATCAATAGGGACCTAGCTACAGAAACCAATTCATCAAAAAGGTCTTCCAAGGGGATTACTTTCCACAATCCAAACCAATATGGACCAAACCATCCTCTCAAAGAGGTGATCAATAACCTCTTTGATAGGTGAAAATCAAGGAATAGACATTAAACACTCTGCTTTCAACCATGGGTCTTCCAATAAGTGAATTAAGCACCCATTGTCGAGTTTTCACCTATGGCCTTTTTTAAGAATGTGCCTAGTTTTGACCATAGAGTTCCAAAACAGAGAGCCTTCAGGAAGGGGCCTATCATCAAGGAAGCAATTTCTCTATAAATACTTGCCTTGGATCATTTCCACCCATAAAGTATTGGCATTGAAGAGGATTCTACATCCTTGCTTGGCAATGAGTTCCAAGTTAATTTTTCTTATCCTTCAAAATTTGAACCCTTCTTGATTTTTAGTTGAGCAAACTTGATTAATCCATCAAGTGGATTATGTTCCTATTTTCAGCTCTAGACCAGAGAAACCTTTTTTGGATTTTTTTGATTCTACCAGACAAAGATCAAATATTTGAAAATAGACATGAAGTAAATAGGAATGCTCTTAAGGTAAGCTTGGGCTAGAGTGGATTTTATTGCTTGGTTGAGGAGGGAACCTTCCACCTTGTCAGCTTCATAGAAATTCTTCCAATGAAAATATTCCACAAGTTTTCATAGGGATTGCCAGCAATAATGGGGAGGCCTAAGTAGATGGAAGGTAATTCTGAAATAGAACTACATAGAATTATTGCTATATTTTTCTATCTATGAATAGGAATGTTGATGAAAAGAAATTTCCTCTTTTTGAAGTTGACCTTTTGCCTCACTGCTTCCTCATAGGAGTTCAAGATTTTTTTAATGCTTTTAGCTTTGAGAACAAAGGATAAAGTAGTAAGGATGGTATCATCAAAAAACTACTGGTGGGTGACAAGTTGAGTGGTAGATGTGACCTTTATGCATTAGAAGGCTCCTAGATAACACTTATCTTTTAGAAATTTGCCTAACGATTCAGCAAGAATAATAAAAAGAAATGGGAAGAGGGGGTCTCCCTGGTGTAGCCCTCTAAAGCTTCTAAAATATCCTTCAGTAGATACATTTAAGAGGATAGAGAACCACATGGATGAGATGCACTCTTGGGGGAGGGAGATCCATTCTACATGAAACCCAAAGCATGAAAGGATTATGAAGAGGAAGTTCCATGAAACCCTATCGAAGTCTTTGTTCATGTCAAGCTTGAGGAGAAGGCATGCTCTTTTGATTTTTGAAATAGAATGAATAATCTCATGAATAATGATCCCTCTATCAATTATGAGTCTAACTTTAACAAAGTTACCTTGGCAGGGATTAATGATAAGGTAAAGTATTCATTTCATTCTGTTAGCCATGACCTTGGTGATAATCTTGTAAATGACATTGCAAAGGTTAATGGGTCTGTAGTGATGAGCACCAGAAATGCTCATATTTTGTACACATTTTCTTGATCATTATGCGGTTGTATAATAAGGATTGCGTACTTTTATAAATGATTATATAGATATTTGATGAAATTATGCGTGTTATCTAATTTGTGTGTTTTCAGTGTGTTTTGTGGAATTGCAGTTGGTTTAGTTAGATTTGGATCAGTCGAGGTCTTTTTGATGGACCTGGCACTTTGTTTCTTTGGGGGTCAATGCAGAGAACATAGGCACCTTCCTCTTCCAGGAAGGCGCCAAGAGAAAGTAGGCGCCTTCCTCTTCCAGGAAGGTGCCAAGAGAACGTAGGCGCCTTCCTCTTCCAGGAAGGCACCAAAAGTAAGTAGGCGCCTTCCTCTTCCAGGAAGGCGCCAAGGAAAGAAAAGCGCCTTCCTCCTCCAGGAAGGTGCCAAAGGGAAGGAAGCGCCTTCCTCTCATAAGGAAGGCACCGACGGGAAGGTGCCACGATAGGCAAAGTGCCTTCCTCCCATAAGGAAGGCGCCACTAGAAGATGCACCTTCCTCACAGAATGCGAGCGCCTTCCTCCCATAAGGAAGGTGCCACTAGAAGGCAAGCGCCTTCCTCCCACAGGAAGGCACCAACAGAAGGTAAGCACCTTCCTCTTCCAGGAAGGCGCCACGATAGTAAGATACCTTCCGTATAGGGAAGGCGCCCGATATACTTAGGTGCCTTCCTCATAGGGAAGGCACCTCTGTTCTTCACCCGTTGACCAGATTTGCATGACGTGGACAGCAACGACTGGTGTAGTTCCAACTCTACGTCATGTAGAGCTAAATTGGAGATCGCACCAACGTATGAAAATGTCTTACCAATGCCAGGCGAAGCACGAACCAATCAGCGAACACGCCACCATTAGAACCAAATGCCAGTTTTAAGCAGACGTCGATTGCATTCACCAGACTGTCTTAATTTAGTCTGGGATGAATCGACTGTTGTAACCTCTTTGTAACAGAAGTTCTATGGGTGTGTTATATAAACACATGCAAACCGCTCTAAGAGATATAGATTGATATAGATTCATATAGAGATACAAAGACAGATAGATATTGTAACACTTTGATAAATATATTACAGTTCTAAGAGTTCTAAGCACGTGTTCAGCTGGGAGGAAGCTGCTGGAGCCTGGGCCCACTCCAAGCCAGTATTTCTTCCCCACTTTTCTTCTATTTTCTAGATTATTTTATTGCTTTTATAAGGTCATTTACCACATTGCTATTTCCAGTATTTGCAGTAGATTCATTTTCAGGAATGTGTGAATGTTTTATTTTCGTAGATTTAATTATTTTCTTCTTACGTAAATTATTGAGGAGTGCATGAATGATTGACAACCATTTTGAAAACACCCCCCAATAGTAGGATTAGCGGACTCATCTCAAGTGGTATTGTAAGAAATCTTATTCAGACCCTTCGCAAGTTTACGAAGCTCCCTGGGTTGATAATTAAATGCACGGGCATGTGACAAAAGTAGGAAAAAGTTAACCTTGTTTGGCCCGCAACATTTTGGTGCCGTTGTCGAGGAAGCGTCTCAACTAGATTATTTACAATACCCTGAAACCTTCCATCTGACCTTGTATGAGTTCTTTGAGAAGAAGAGGACCGGACGGTCGGTTTATAAGAACCAATCCATCAGAACCAGAGTCAGCCGAGCATTCTGAATTTGAATTAGACTCGCCCGACCCACCAACAATCCATTGGAGTGAGGAACCACACTTTGTGCAAAGTGCCTCCTCATCCCATCAATGTGGGGAAGAATGAATCATCATAAATCCCCTATTTAATAGGACTCCCTTAGAGGAAGCCCTGTTGTGGAAGGCTGTAGAAGATCGGACGATCTCACCAGACAACCTTAGAGCTTTGACTCAGAAAGTCTTAAACGACCGTAAGGCCATAAGCACTGCATTAGAAACCACATTTCCTAAAAAAATGGCTGATAACGATGAAGTCTCATCTGGATTTAGTTTCCCGATAGAGGAAGGAGTAGGAGATGCCAAAATGAAAAACATATCCCCTGCTCACCTTTCGTCCTTCAGAGGATACCCGACTGAGGACCCTGACCTATTTTTATTTAAGTTTGATGTCTTATGCAGGTCTGTGGACTACAAATCCGATACGCAAAAGCTGAAACTCTTTCCTTCTACATTAGACGATGCAGCTCTGCGGTGGTTCATCGATCTGGGAGACAAACACATTGCCACGTGGGACCAGATGAAGAGGCTCTTTTTAGAGCAATACCAAGATTTTGGGAGAGCAAGAGACTCCAGGGAGGAGGTCCTGAGCATGACACAGAAATAATATGAGTCTCTCGAGGAGTACTGGGAGAGATTCAACTTTAATCTTCAATGATCTCCTCACGCGAGACTATCTGATAAGTCCCTCAAAAGCATCTTCTTGAGAGGACTTACCAATGAATCACTAGAGGCTCTTAACATGATCTCTGGAGGTGATGTCTACCAGCATGCTATGGAAGACATCCGAAAACTATGCCGAAACTACTCAAGAAGGCGAGGCAAGGCCACCTCCAGAACCATGAAAGTGACTGCTTCAGTCACAAAGATAGAAATAGGTAACATGTTGGAGGATTTAAAGAGCGAAATGCTCTCATCTCTAGCATTGCAGATGGATACATTGTTGTTAGAGAAAAAGAAGCAAGAGAATGACGCAGCATTGGCTTATTTCTATCCAAAATGTAGAGGGAGGCATGCAAAGAATGCATGCCCGGAGAACAAAGTCAGAGTATGCACAGTTTGTAGGCTGAATCATAAAACTCGATTGTGCCCACAACTACCCAGTAATCAGGAGGAGGCTGAAAGCATGGATGCCTATTTCATAGGCAATCGAAAGAGTTGGCCACAGCCCCCTGCAGGGAATATGCCAACCGAAATGCCGCCATATGGGGGAGGGCCATACATGCACCAAGGACCACCTCAACCACCTAACATGGGGTGGTGGGGGCCATCACCCTGGTCTAACGCACCCCCAACAGCATTCCCAAACCAGCAGCCATGGATGCCATATCCATATCCTGGGCAGTAGTGGAGAGGCCACACTGCATGGAATCAGGCTCCATAGAATGTAGCACCTGCTCACCCCCAACAGAATTTATCGACATTTCCAACAGTGAGACCTGCACAGCTACCCGCACAACCGATGGCAAATCCGAATAACAGAGTGAACCAGCCAACATACAACGTGGAGGGTGAGATGTATCCTATGTACAATATTTAGCTTAGGTCAGGTAGGCAGCTAGGAGTAGGAACACCTCCACTGGTAGAAGAGGAGGAAGAGGTAGAAGAAACACCTTTGGTAGAGGAGGAAGAAACACTTGAGAGAGCGAAGGCTCCATTTCCTAACCGACTGCAAGAATAGAGAAAAGTAACGCAGCCAGAATTTGACATCTTGTCAAGCTTGAAGAACCTCACAATGACAATTCCATTATTTCAAGCAATCCGAGATGTTCCAATATATACCAAGGCAATCAGAGAGATGTGTCTGAGGAAGCCGGGATGAAGAGCAACCCAGACTATCAATGTCATGGGTAAACTGGCAGATTTGATGATGGGCAGAACATGCCATCCAAAGTATGCAGACCCGAGCAGCCCGATGCTGACTGTAAAAATTGAGGGACATTCCCTATCCAATACGTTGGTCGATCTCGGAGCAGCCATCAATGTAATGCCTCAGGAGACCATGCAGAGGCTACAGCTCACGAACCTAAAACCCACCATGATAGTGTTGTAGCTAGCCGATCGATCGACCGTATCACCGAAAGGGATGTTGGAAGACGTGATAGTAATGGTCAGTGCATGGGAATACCCAACCGACTTTTTAGTTTTGCAATCCAAAACTAGGCTGGGTGGTTACCCGCTCATCTTGGGGAGGCCATGGCTGGCAACAGCTGATGCTTACATCAGCTATCGGGATGGGCTGATGACCATCTTCGATGGGCGAAACGTTAAAAGGTTGACCATTTCACCCCCAACACAGTCTGTCGACTCAGTAGGAGAACCCATGTTCACCGAGCATGGAAATCCAGAGTTGTCCATAATCCAACCAGTGATGACATTGGAGGAGTTGATAGAAGAAGATGAAGATGGTGCTATTGTGGAGTTTCTCCATGGAGAGCCCTCCATCTCCGCACCTGGATCACCGTTGACTGGCACCCAAGATCACCACGTTCGACAGATACACGTTGGGCCAGGAAGAACATTAAATGTCAGCAGTAGGTTGACGCCCACACAACTAAAAAAATTAGAAGAGCTCCTGGTAAGGCACCAACAAGCATTTGCATGGGATTACTCAGATATGCAGGGCATCAGCCCAGAGATCTGTACCCATCGGATTTATCTAGATGATCAGGCAACTCCAAGCCGATAGCCATAGAGAAGAATGAACCCGACAATGAAAGACATTGTCAAGGAAGAACTGCACAAACTCTTGGCTGTCGGATTCATATATCCGATTTTTGATAGTGAGTGGGTATCACCGTTAGTGGTGGTCCCTAAAAAGAATGGGAAGTGGTGAATCTATGTGGACTACAGAGCATTGAACAAAGCAACCAAGAAAGACCACTTCCCACTCCCGTTCATTGATCAGGTCTTGGACACACTCTCAAGGAGGAAGTACTTCTCCTTTCTGGATGGATTCAGTGGATACAACCAGATCCAGATAGGAGAAGAAGATCAGGATAAGACAATGTTCACCTGCCCATGGGGAACGTTTGCCTATAGGGTATTGCCTTTCGGACTGTGCAACGCACCTGCCACCTTTCAAAGGGTGGTGCTTAGCATATTCTCAGACATGATGGGAGACGGGGTCGAGGTATACATGGATGACTTCACCGTCTATGGAGAAACCTTTGAGGAGGCAATGACGAACTTGGAAAGAGTGCTCGATAGAAGCAAGAAAAATAATTTGTCCCTAAGTAATGAAAAATGCTTTATGATGATGCAAGAAGGCATCGTACTGGGGCACCACCTCTCTACAGAAGGAATAAAAGTTGATAAAAGGAATATTGAGGTCATCAGAGACCTACCCAGCCCTAGAACGCAGAAAGAGGTAAGGAGTTTTCTTGGATCAGTCGGGTACTATCGGTGATTTATCACCGAATTTAGCAAAATTGCCAAACCACTGCACACTCTATTATCTAAGGATGTGGAGTTCAATTGGATGGAAGACTATGAAGAAGCATTCCAATTGCTTAAGGAGAAACTGATATCTACACCAGTTTTAAGAGGACCAAATTGGGCCATACCATTCCATATCTACTGTGATGCATCCAACGGTGCGATTGGAGCAGTCCTCGGACAAAAATATGGCAAAGAATTTTATGCCATTTATTATGTCAATAAAAACTTGGCAGGAGCAGAGCTCAACTACACGGTGATAGAGAAGGAGTTCCTCGTAGTTGTCCATGCTATAAACAAATTCTACCACTATATCATCGGATATAAGGTATTTGTCCATACGGACCACGCGGCCATCAGATACCTAATGAGCAAGCCGACCATTGGCAGAAGAATTATCAGATGGTTGTTGCTACTATAGGAATTCGACATCACCATAGTCGACAAACCAGGCAAGGATAACGTCATGGTAGATTTTCTATCCAGATTGATACCAGTAGACCATCAAGCAGTGGAAGACCAATTTTTGGATGAACATTTGTTCACTATTAGTGAGCAAACCCCATGGTATGCAGATATAGCCAATTACTTGGCCATCGGAAGGACCTCACCTGCTCTCTCTTACCAAGAAAAGCAGGCGGTCATAGAGAAAAGTGCATCATTCCTATGGATGGATGGCCTCCTATTTAAAATAGGATGTGACCAAATTATAAGAAGATGCATAGCAGAACAGGAGTTCTCAGAAGTACTCAAAGCATGTCATGATGAACCATGCGGAGGACACTTTGTAGGGAAATGAACTGCCTACAAAATCCTACAGGCTGGGTACTTTTGGCCCACTCTATTTAAGGATGCGGCTGCATACGCCAACAAGTGTGATGAATGCCAAAGGATGGGTAGACCAACCCATCGAGATGAAATGCCCCTCCAACCTCAGGTACACCTGGAACCTTTCGATAAGTGGGGCATGGACTTCGTGGGACCGTTTAATCCACCTTCGATGGGGAGGAGGTTTATTTTGGTCTATACGGATTATGTTACCAAATGGGTTGAAGTTCAGGCATTGAGGGATTCAAAGGAAAGAACGGTCATCGATTTCTTATTTGCCCATATTTTTACATGATTTGGGGTCCCTAGGGAGATAACAATAGACCAAGGGCCTCAATTTACCTCCAAGTTGATCGAGGAGCTGATGGAGCAATACAGAGTTTGGCACAATAAAACTATGCCCTACCATCCACAGGCAAATGGGCAAGTGGAAGTGACAAATAGAGAAATAGAGAACATCTTGATGAAGACCATGCAACAACACAGGAAATATTGGGCTACACGGTTGTCGGAGGCAGTCTGGGCATATAACACCACGTGGAAATCCACCACAGGTTTTACACCTTTCCAACTGGTCTATGGGAAAAATGCGATGATGCCCATCGAATTTGAAATCAAGACGCTGAGAACGGCTTCAGAATTGAACTTGAGCTTGGATGAAGCTCAAAAACAAAGGATTCGACAACTAGATCAGCTGGATGAAATCCGACTAGATGCTTTGCAGAGAACAAAAATTATACAGAAGCAAAGAAAGTGGTGGCATGATAGCCACATTAAGCTGAAGCAGTTCCAAGAAGGGGAATGGGTACTATTGTATGATTCTCGGTTCCAGGAGAGGAAAGGCAAATTAATGCAGAGATGGATGGGGCCGTATGAGGTGGTAGAGCTCATCAAGAATGGGGCAGTGCATGTTAAGACAATTGACGGCAGCAACACCATGTTCACAGTCAATGGCCACCGACTACGCCCCTATAATACGTCCGAAACATTACAGGTAGAATCCAGAATAGGCATGGGGGAGACCCCATCTTGCTAGATCTGGACCGAACTCTCACAGGTGAAATGGTGGGCATGGAAGTGCTCACCCAAAATTAGTTAATGTAGTTTTTTTTATATAGTGTGTTTTTGTAGGGACGACGCCCGCATGCAAGCTATAGGCATCCTAACCCAGGGCCTAACAGGCATGGAATGCATCTAACTACCTTTATTTTCCTTTCTTTTTTGGTTGCTTTTTGTAGGTGGAGGACCTGATAAAGATGAGGAATAGGTATCTAGGAAACCAGGCCTGATTCGGCTCAACATTCCGACACCGACTCGTAGGTAGAAGCTGAGGCAACATGAAGCAAGACTGGGAAGGCTTGATCACCCTTTCCTAGTCAATCACAACATGATTTCCGAGAATAAGGCACCTTCCTTATAAATAAGGTGCCTAGCCAGAAGAAGGCACCTTCCTTATAAAGAATACGTCTTCCACATTCAGAAGGTGCCCGCTAGAATAAGGTGCCTTCCTTATCAATAAGGCACCCAACTAGAAGAAGGCGCCTTCCACATCCAGAAGGCACCTAGCTAGAAGAAGGCACCTTCCACATCCAGAAGGTGCCCAACCAGAAGAAGGTGCCTTCCACATCCAGAAGGCACCCAGTTAGAAGAAGGCGCCTTCCTTATAGAGAAGGTGCCCTACCAAGGGAAGGCACCTTCCTTATAAAGAAGGCACCCAGCCTAGTAAGAGTTCTAAATATATATATAGGCGCCTTCCATGGGTGGAAGGCACCATAAAAAAAAAAAAAACCAAGGCGCCTTCCACATCAAGAAGGTGCATCCAGCCAGAGGCGCCTTCCACATCGGGAAGGTGCATGTAGATCGAGGTGCCTTCCACATTGGGAAGGCGCATGTAGACCGAGGCACCTTCCACATCGAAAAGGCGCACCCAATCAGGAGCACCTTCCATAGCAGGAAGGTGCCATCATCAAGAAGGCACCTTCCACCATCGGATGACACATCCAATCAGAGGTGCCTTCCATCACCGAAAGGTGCATCCATTTAGAAAGCACCGACAACATCGAGAAGGCGCCACATCAGCGCCTTCCACATGGGGAAGGTACCAAAGAATACCTTCCATATACAGCCAGCACTCATGCCTCCTGGATGCCTCGAGTGGAATGAAGCATCACACGAATGAGCGGCACCAGATGACCATACCCCTCCCCCATGTCACAAATCGATGAATCAACGGCCTTCACGATGCCTGAAACACCGAATCAGGTACGTGCATGTTAATTCAAATTTTTATATAATTATTTATAAAATATGCAATACCAAAAAAGATACCATCGTCATAAAGATCATATCCCCCCATAGTCAGAACCGCGTGCCAATGATATGGTACCTTCCATAACTGCTAGGGTTAGGCACCTTCCCTATAAGAAGGCGCCTTCCTGAGGAAGGAAGGATAGAAAAAAATAGCAGTAGTAAGGGAAGGCGCCATGGGAGGAAGGTCTAAGAATCACGCAGTGAAGAAGAATGAACCAGGTGATACGGACGAAATCAGAGGAGCGGTGAAGACACAGTTCGAGGCCGAGGGATGGCTCAAATATTGTACCCTGGTCAGTCAAGGCTAGGACATGGAGGCAGCCAGGGAGTTCACTGCCTCCTTGAGGGGCGATGTGGCCCAAGTACGAGGGGTAGAAATTCCAGTCACCCCCGAGTTCATCTCACAGGCAACTGGATTGCCCCTCATAGGGGAATGTGTATATAAGGGTGGACTGTTAAAGTCATATGCCGAGGTGCTACTGCCAAGAGAGAATGTGCAGATAGACAAGGAGGGGTTACCCAAAAATAGCCTCCCCATGAATCTATGGAAGATATTCGAGCAGGTTGCTTGATTCTTCACATGCACCGAGAAATATACCCATCTACATGCTAATCATGTGCAGTTTCTCAATCACCTGGTGCATGGAAGGAAGTTGAATGTGCCCTTCTACTTGGTGAATGCTCTGAAGGATGAAGTGGCTCGGTACTAGAAGGGGGCACCATCCGCCTTAGCCCACCATGGGCTGATATCGACACTGGCCCGCCATGTAGAAGCGTAGAGGCAGAACCCCGATGTAGGGGGAGATGGCGGCCAAGAAAGGTGACACGATGTTGTTGCCGAAGCAGGGCAAGATGAGAGATGCCCTATAGAGGAAATAGTGAGTATCAGGCAATTGGCATTGCCCTATTTCATAGAGGAAAGAGGGCAGTCACCAGTGCCCAAAAACATAGAGGAAGGAGGGTAGTCACCAGTGCCCAAGAACATGGAGGAAAGAGGGCATTCCCTAGTGCCCGAGCATGAGGAAGAAGGAGCACCGCTTGCTAGTGGTGAGGATGAGTTTTGGCTGATAGAACTAGTCCCCAGGAGGAAACTTCTATGATGACTCCTCTCGGTAGAAGAAGAATAGAGTGACCCGAAAGTAGACATTGCAGCCCAAACCCTCCGAGAATTGATGAACCAAAGCCCACAAGATGTAGGGACTTTCGGGAATAATGACCAGGTCGATGCGGCCTTGGAGGAGGTGCTCGAATGGTAAACCAATTGCTGGATGACCCAAAAAATTTTGGAGGACTGCCAGAACAAGCATGAAGGGGAGTTGAAGGAATGAGATAGATGGATCGCCCAGCTCGAGCAGCTGGTCCGGCAGTTGCGGGAGGAAAACCAGCTGCTTCAGGATAGGGGAATGGAAAGAAGGGATGCGTACACTCAAACTGATTGGGCGAAAGAAGTCTCGACGAATTCTCCCACATCTATCGAATGAGTATTCTCTTCGGGGGAAATTCGATCGGACGCCCGATAGAGCAGCTCGGAGGCAGGGGAGAATTCCTCTATTTTTGGGAGTGAAGGGGAGAGAAGTCCCACAATACCCCCTATCATCGTCCTGAGTGATACAGAGTAGGACGAGGGCCTCCAATAGCAGACAGGACCAGAGGATAAGGAGGAACTCCCCAGACCTAAAGAAGGAGAAGAGCCTGAGGGGTCGACACCGAACAGACAGGAGAACGAAGGATCACCCCCAGAGATAGCAACACAGAATGAAGAGAACGCTCCAGAGCAGGCCCCTCGGAGCGAGGAGACGTCCACCAGGGAGAAAGAGAAGACCCCTATTCGAGCCACCACATTTTTTGTAGAGGCCAGAGGAAAAAGGCCCAGGACGGCTCGAAAGAAGGTGAAGGTGACCTTCGTCGAGCCAGAAGAGGACGAGTGGGATATGCAGCCATTCGTCGAAAGGTGAAAATAGTTTGAACGACTACTCAAGGAGATGAAAGTAGCCAAAGAGGCCAGGAAGGTAGCCTCGAGGATGCGAGGAGACTCTAGCATCTACGTTAATCCGATAGAGGACAACCAGTTCTAGGATATTTACGGTTCATCCCGGGGATGGCCCTCCATGATGAGGAGGTATTTGGAATGATGGGGGGTATATGGCCCCCAATTGGAGGCCATTGCCATTGCAAAGGAGAACGCAGGGCTTACTCCTAAAGTGGCCAGATTATACAAGGCCCAAGTAGTACCTTCCAGGAGGGATAATTTAGATATCCCTCTGGTAGCGGTCAGACCTCCAGACGCTGACCTCTGGCAAGCTGCCGAAGCTGCATTCCAGTTAGTAGAGATGACGCTAGCTAGATCACCGCCAGTAGCGGCCAGAATGAGAAAGGGACAGTCGACAGCCACACCCTCAGTTCCACGTAGGAAAATGCGAGCCACACCTTCAGATGCCAGCACGTAGAGGAGACAGACTCGGGCCGCAGGGGCAGCCGAATCCTCCAAGAAATGGCAATGATGAAGGGTCAACAGGGCTACCTACAGTTTGGATGCCATGAGGGCGTGGCATATGTTAGGCATGGGGGGATGATGAGCACCAAAAATGCTCATATTTTGTACACATTTTCTTGATCATTATGCGGCTGTATAATAAGGATTGCATACTTTTATAAATGATTATATAGATATTTGATGAAATTATGCGTGTTATCTAATTTGTGTGTTTTCAGTGTGTTTTGTGGAATTGCAGTTGGTTTAGTTAGATTTGGATCAGTCGAGGTCTTTTTGATGGACCTGGCACTTTGTTTCTTTGGGGGTCAATGCAGAGAACATAGGCACCTTCCTCTTCCAGGAAGGCGCCAAGAGAAAGTAGGCGCCTTCCTCTTCTAGGAAGGCGCCAAGAGAACGTAGGCGCCTTCCTCTTCTAGGAAGGCGCCAAAAGTAAGTAGGCACCTTCCTCTTCCAAGAAGGCACCAAGGAAAGAAAAGTGCCTTCCTCCTCCAGGAAGGCACCAAAGGGAAGGAAGCGCCTTCCTCTCATAAGGAAGGCACCGACGGGAAGGCGCCACGACAGGAAAAGCACCTTCCTCCCATAAGGAAGGCACCACTAGAAGATGCGCCTTCCTCCCATAAGGAAGGCGCCACTAGAAGGCAAGCGCCTTCCTCCCACAGGAAGGCGCCAATAGAAGGTAAGCGCCTTCCTCTTCCAGGAAGGCACCACGGTAGTAAGATACCTTCCGTATAGGGAAGGCGCCCGATATACTTAGGCGCCTTCCTCATAGGGAAGGCACCTCTGTTCTTCGCCCGTTGACCAGATTTGCATGATGTGGACAGCAGTGGCTGGTGCAGTTCCAACTCTACGTCATGTAGAGCTAAATTGGAGATCGCACCAACGTATGAAAACATCTTACCAATGCCAGGCGAAGCACGAACCAATCAGCGAACACGCCACCGTTAGAACCAAATGCCAATTTTAAGCAGACATCGATTGCATTCACCAGACTGTCTTAATTTAGTCTGGGATGAATCGACTATTGTAACCTCTTTGTAACAGAAGTTCTGTGGGTGTGTTATATAAACACGCGTAGACCGCTCTGAGAGATATAGATTGATATAGATTCATATAGAGATACAGATACAGATAGAGATTGTAACACTTTGATAAATATATTACAGTTCTAAGAGTTCTAAGCGCATGTTCAGCTAGGAGGAAGCTGCTAGAGCCTGGGCCCACTCCAAGCCAGTATTTCTTCCCCACTTTTCTTCTATTTTCTAGATTAGTTTATTGCTTTTATAAGGTCATTTACCACATTGCTATTTCTAGTATTTGTAGTAGATTCATTTTCAAGAATGTGTGAATGTTTTATTTTCGTAGATTTAATTATTTTCTTCTTACGTAAATTATTGAGGAGTGCATGAATGATTGACAACCATTTTGAAAACACCCCCCAATAGTAGGATTAGCGGACTCATCTCAAGTGGTATTGTAAGCAATCTTATTCAGACCCTTCGCAAGTTTACGAAGCTCCCTGGGTTGATAATTAAATGCACGGGCATGTGACAAAAGTAGGAAAAAGTTAACCTTGTTTGGCCCACAACATGTATTTAGACATGGATCGTCCAAGTTGAGACTTGGGGATAAGATCTATGAATGTGGATTTTATGTCTTTGGGAATAAACTTACATCTCTAGAATTCTTGGATAGCATCAGTCAGGTCAATACTGATGATATCCCATAAGTGTTGGAAAAATATATGAGGGAACCCATTCAACTGTAGGGCTTTATCAGGCCCCATAGAGAAAAGTGTCTCTTTAATATCATATTAAGAGAAAACTTTAATAAGTTTAGAATTGGACTCCAAATAAATAGCATAGGGAATTTTTTAGATGAGAGCATCCCAAGAGCAATTAGAGCAAGAAGGGAAGGGGCCCAAGACTTCTTCAAAGAAGGAACTCACTTCGACTCTACTCTCAAATATGTTGTTGGTGGAAGTTCCATCTCCTTTGATTAGCTCTCTGATTCTACTGGAGCTTCTATGTATGAGAGTTGAAGCATGAAAGAAATTGGTGTTGGAATCACCCTCTTTCAACCACAATGCTTTGGATTTCTACCTCTAAAAGATTTCTTTCTTGGCAAGTATGGTGTGAAATTTAGAAAGGAGGTATTTTTCTTTGGATATATCTCTAGGGAATGGAACTCCCATATGATCATTGTCCTCGATGATTTTGAGTTGGTTGATGATGCATTGCTTAGATTCAAAAATATTACCAAACTCTTCTTTGTTCCATATCCTTAAATTATCTTTGATGAACCTTAATTTTTTGGAAATCTGGTAAATGCATGGTCCAAAGAAGTTCTTATTCCACCATTCCAAAATTTTGGTTCTTAGTCTTGGATGTTTTAGCCACATAGATTCAATATGAAATGGGGTATTAAATGAGGATATCGACCTAAGTCCCTTAAACACTAGATATTTGTGGTTAGAGCCGATCCTAGGATAGGAATCCAAGGTAGCATCACCAAACAGGTGGATGGCTTCTTTGGATAAGATAAATCTATACAAATATAGTTAAATGAGCTAGCTTTCAATCCTTTAGTTTGACCACGTGAATCTGGAACCTCTCAGCTAGATATCCATGAGCTCATTGTGGTGGATGAATTTGGATAATTTTTCAAAGTAACTGGGAGTTGTAGGAGTAACCCCTTTTTTGTTTTAGGGGTAAATAGGAGTTTTGAAGTCTCTTGCAAGCATCCAGGTCTCATTTTATAAAATAGTCCTCATTTGACTGAGAGTGTTCCAAAGTGACAACCTTCCTTGAGGAGTATTAGGAGAATAAATATTAAACAGAACCCAACTGACCTTAGAGTCCTTGTAGTAAAAAAGGATGTTGGTAATTCTATCAGAATATGAGAGGAGTTTGCCTTAAATTTTGGAAGGATCCCAAATGCAAAGGAGCCCTCCTGAAGCTCCACAAGCATGGTTGGATTTAAACTTGTAGTCTTTCCATATGGATTTGGAAATATTCAAGGAACTCGCTTCGTCAAGCTTGGTTTCCTAAAGAAGAAAGATGTTGGGTTTCTGGTCGTTTCTCATTGAAGAAACTAATATTTGTTTGGAGAGACCATTGAGGCCTCAGACTTTCCAAGAGATGATCTTCATTTGGAATATTTTGAATAAGATGTTAGTAAGTGAAACTTCTTCAGTAAGGGCCCTCTCGAAGTTTCACTTACTAACATTAATATAAAATAATTAATTACTCATAAAGCTTAATCAACATATTTCTTTCTTTTTATCCAAATTCATCCTCCTATGCATAAACAATATATATATGATAAAATAAATAAATGCTTTTACATAGCTTAAGCAATTAAATTAATAAATCTGTTAAAAATAAAAACTAACATTAAGATTTTATTTAATTAAATTTCTAATTAATTTAATTATATATATAATAAAATAAATAAATAATTTTACATAGCTTAAGCAATTAAATCAAGAAATATCTTCAAGTTAAAAATAAAACATAATGAAGCGGTGGAAGGAGGAGCGAGCGATGGTTTTGACGATCGAAGATTGGAACCCTGAGAAGTAGATTTCACAGGAGGAAGAAGCCCACAATGCCACGATGACGATAGGGTTTGATTGGAGTGTAGCTAAAAATGGAGCCTCCCACAGTGACATTGAACAGAGGAAAAAACATCTCGATAAATTAGGCAGACCAAAAAAATCTTATGCAGAATGTTTGCAACAAAATATTAGATTGTTCCCTAGTGGATCGATGGATTTCATTCTGCAAGGCAGTGATGTGTTGTGCCCTAAACACCTCATGGAATATTATGCATCTCGTGATTCCTTCTCATTAGTGGGAAAGTTCATAGGAGGGCACCCAGACATGGATGCGATTCGACGGTGGGCTACTTCAAAATGGAAAGTTGTGGGAAATTTGGGTCTTTCAACAATGACCAGAGGTTTTTTTATGATTTAGCTGAATACCCGGGAGGATGCAAAGCGTATTCTTTCCGGAGGTCCTTGGTTGTTTGGAAGATGAAGCCTGTTCCTCAAAAAATGGGAACCAAATTTTGACCCCGACTCTCAAAACATCAATTTCGCTCCCATTTGGGTCCGCCTCCCCAACCTCCCTGCACATTTTTTCTACGAGGATGCTCTCCGAGGTCTGGATAGGGCTTTTGGATATTTGGTAGCTATTGACCCAGCTACCCATGCCATAATGTGCCTAACCCAGGCCTGCATATTTGTAAATGTAAATCTAGATTTGCAACTTCCAGATCACCTCAATCTTATATACGAGGATTTCAGGCGAAGGCAACTGCTAATCTTCAAAAACAAACCTACTTTTTGTCCATATTGTCAGTTGTATGGGCACCTCCCTTCTCAATTCCCTAAGCATAGAAACCCTAATGAATATTCCCAACCAAGTGGGCATCCACAGCTAAGAACTAGTCAGAAGGAAACTAGCAATCAATGGCAAGCCAGGAGGAATGTGCAGCAGAACCAGCCGCTTCAAGATCAAGATCAAGCTCTCCAAAATGCAAGTTCCTCTTTCACCACTGCTAATAAATTTGATTTACTTAAATATTCTAGAACCAATGAGGTCTTTGAACAAGGTGAAATTCTTGTCCCTCCATCCCCAAAACATATCAATTCCCCTCCGAGACCCTCTGACCCCATGCCCATTCAGAATATTCCATGTTCCCCCCTTTAGGAGCAGATCCCCAAGTCCAACAATTTCCCCCAGAGCCCATCATAAAAACCCCTCTGATCACCATTATCCATAGCCCTGTACCCACCTCTTGAAGATTCTAGCTTTCTGACTTCCCTATCCTCCTCTATCGATGTCAATTTTGATAGCAATCAGGCCGTCCCAGAATCCCCTAACCATCAAAGTCCCAAATAAAATCATAGCTTCAGAAGGTCCCAAATTGATGTGGGAGCAGATAGAAAGAAAGTTAGGCCTTCCGTCATTGAACGTCGAAATTAGGACACAGCAAAGGATATAGCAAATGGTACGCAGAGAACCATATTCTAATAAAATGTCATTTCTATCAAGGATGAAAACCAAAGACCCAAAACCCCTGCACAACAAGGCAAAGGGGTCAAGAAAACCTCCATAAGTTCCAAATGAAATTCCTCTCCTGGAATGTGAGAGGACTGAATGGGGCATCCAAGCAGAGATTGGCTGCATCCATGCGAAGAGATTACAACCCCACATTTTTTCTCATTCAAGAAACTAAATTGGACAATCAACTTTCACCTAGGATAGCCAAAAGCATCTAGAAAAATTGTGATTTTGTCTACTCCCTAGATTCTAGCACTACAGGTGGGCTCCTGTGCCTTTGGAACCCATTCATAGTCGAGGGTAGATTTATTTCTAGTCATGACAGGCTGTCTAATATCCTATTTCACGACCTCAGCTCCTAGACTTCTTGGATTATGTCCAACATCTATGCTCCCAATACTACTCCAAGAAGAATGATGTTTTGGAACACCCTCACCCAGATGATACAGGCCTTTGCCAATATTCCATGGGTTCTAGCAGGGGATTTTAACTCCCCTCTTCAATTCTATGACAAGAAGGGAGGAAATGCAGTTACTAACAAGGATATAAAGGACTTGAGACAGTTTTTTGATAGTAATGCCCTTATGGATGTTTCGATTCAAGGCCTTAGGTTCACTTGGAGTAATAGACGGATGGGAAACAATATTATCCAAGAGTACCTTGATTGGGTGTTGCTCTCCCAAGAAGCCCTCCCCTCTTTGGTGATGCCAGTCTGTAGGCTCTCACAAATATTGGGTTTGATCACAGCCTGCTCCTCTTCGAGACTGGTAGCAAGCCTCAGTTCAAGACCCCTTTTTGATTTGAATCCATGTGGACTCACCACCCGGATCTTAGAAATTGAATAGTAGAATGGTGGCAGGTAAGCTTTCCAGGGATAGCCTCTAACCAGTTTATGCAGAAACTCAGATGGGTCAAAGAGAATCTCAAATTTTGGAATAGAGAAACCTTCCAAAACATATTTGAAACCAAGCAGAACATCAAAACTAGATTAGGGCAAATTGAGGATAGTTTTCAAAGAGGCCAGGGTGATGACATTATCAAAAGTGAAGAGAGGATACTACTCTCTAAATACCACAACACCCTAAGTAAGGAAGAAACCTTTTGGCACCAAAATTCAAGACAACTCTAGCTCAGGGAAGGAGACTCCAACTCCAATTTGTTCACATATCCACTCTAAGGCGCAGGGGCTGTAACAAGATTAAAATCCTTACTAAGTAGGATGGGACCCTTATATCTAATATCCACCACATCAAGGATGAAGTCGTCAGCCACTTTAAAGACCTCCTTGCCTCCCCCCCACTTCCTCCCCCATGGCCATGGATTCCCTACTTGAGAACATTTCCAATACCATTCCCAATGAAACCAATGAGTTCCTCCTTAGCCCCCTATCCCATAAAGAAATCCACCAATCCCTCTTCTCAATGCAGCCTGACAAAGCTCCCAGACCCGATGGCTTTTCCCCAAGGTTCTTCCAAACCTTCTTGGACATTGTGGGAATTGACCTGTGCCTGGTCATCTCTGACATGCAAAATTCCAAATCCATTCCCAAAGACATTAATTCCACTTTCCTGGTCCTCATCCCCAAGGGGTCCAATTCCTAGTCTCTGTCTGATTATCGGCCCATCAATCTCTGTAATGTAATCTACAAATTTTTGTCCAAAGCCCTGGCAAATAGATTCACTGGGATCCTTCCTACCATAATTGACCACTACCAAGGAAGTACTGTCAAAGGCAAAAACATCTTGGATGGGGTTATCACCATCCATGAGCTGATCCACTCTACCTACAATGCTAACTCTGCTTTCTTCTTTCTAAAACTTGATATGAATAAGGCCTTTGATCGAGTGAATCAAAAATTTATGTTCAAAATCCTCCTCAAATTTGGTTTCCATGAATCTTGGATAAATTTGATTTCAATTGTGTCTCTTATTCTTGGTTCTCAATCCTGGTGAATGGGTCCATTGCTGAATATTTTCCTAGCACCAAGGGGCTAAGACAGGGGGACCCTCTTTCCCCCATCCTTTTTATCATCCTGGTGGAGAGTCTCAGCATAACCATTAAGAATGCTTGTCACAGAAACTTGATTTATGGTATCAAGGCAGCCTCAGGTTTAAATCCCATCACCCACCAACAATTTGTAGATGACACCTTGCTAACAACTAAATCTTTAGTCTCTGAAGCCAAAAACATCAAGGGTATTCTCAATATGTATGAGGAAGCAGCTGGGAAAAATATCAACTACACCAAAAGTAAGCTTCATTTCATCAGCACCCCTACTAGACGATAGGCCATGATTGCGAGCATATTGGGGTGCTCCATTGCTGATTTTCCAACATCTTATCTAGGCCTACCCATGTTCAATGGGAGGCCTCAATAAAAAATGTGGAACAATGTCACTGACAAGATTCATAAGAAGTTGGCAGGATGGAAGGGGGCCCTACTCTCCAGTGCATGCAAAGGGACTTTAGTCAAGTCGGTCCTACAGAGCATCCCCACCTACTTTTTTTTAGTGTTAAAAATCCCTGCTATGGTAGGAGAAGCTATTGAAAAACTCCAAAAATAGTTCCTATGGTTGGGTAATGCTAATCACAAGAAGTTTCACTTAGTAGCCTGGAACAAAGTCTGCTCTCCTAAAGACATGGGAGGTCTGGGATTGTGATGCATAACCATCACAAATCAAGCCCTCCTGGCTAAGTAGGCTTGGAAGGTGGTTACAAATGCTAAAACAAAGTGGGTGACCATTTTCAAAAGGAAATACCTGCAACAACACTCATTCCTTGAAATAGAGACCCCTTGCTATAGATCCCACTTTTGGAAATCCATCAGCCACACTAAGAAGCTGGTTCAACAGGGATCTTAGTGGCAACTAGGAGATGGTAAGACCATCAATTTCTGGGAAGATGCATGGGCCAGAAAAGAACCACTCATTAGTGATCCCAACTTAGCCCCCATTAAGCACCTCATTGATAGGAAGTATGGAGCTCATGTTGTCGATTTCATCACTTCTGACCAAGGATCTCGTGGTTGGAAAAAGGTTTAGTTTAGAATTAAGAATGATGTGATTAAAAAAGGCCTCACCACTCTCATGGACATATTCAAAGCTAACTTCATACCCCAGACCCTGAAGGAGGATGAACATTGTTGGAAGGGGTTAATTCATGGGGAATTCACGATCAAAACTGCTGCCCAGATGTTAGAAAATACTTTTATTGGCACCAAGAAAGATGACAGTCAGACTCTAGCCAAGAGTGTGCAGCTCAAGCTGTTGATACCAAAAGTGGCACATTTTTGCTGGGTTGCTGCTCATAACAAAATTTTGACCACTGACAACTTGATTCGTAGAGGAATTATGGTCCCCAATAGGTTCTACCTCTGTACTAAATCTTGGGAATCCACACAGCATCTCCTCCTGGACTGCCCCTTTACCTATAATGTGTTATCTATTTTGATCAACAAATTCCAGGTCTGCTGGACCCGACCCAAGACTATTGCTGAAATGTTAATTCAATGGCCAGGAATTTTCAAAAACTCTAGACTTCAATTCCTATGGAGTTCCATGCTTCACCATGTGGTCTAGAAAATTTGGTTGGAACGTAATAACTGCATATTCAAAGAGGATACCAAGAATCCAAAAGATGTTGTCAACAGAGCACTATCCCTAGCTATCGAATATAGTAGTCTGATTTTGTGCAAAGAGGTTCCCAACTATGGGTTGGAATCCCTTCTTTTTTCTTCCCTTAAGATTCCCATAGACTATAGTAGAATCCAAAAGATAGGTAACTCCTAAACCCTGGCTAAATGGACCCCTCCCCTGCAGGGATGGCTCAAAGTCAACTTTGATTGTGCTTCAAAGGGAAATCCAGGGAGATCTGGGGTAGGAGGTATCATCAGAGACCACACAAGAAGCATAATCAAAGCATTCTAAGAAAATTTGGGGACCCAAACCAATAATTATGCAGAAGCTAGAGCCCTATGGAGGAGCATCGTGGAAAGTAGAACCTTTCCCAAGCCAATCATCTTTGAAGGTGACTCATCTGTGATTATTGGCCACATTACCAACAACACCTCAGGGGGGAAGAACATTCAGAATATAATTCAGGAGTGCCAATTACTCCTCAATAACAACCCCAAAAGTCAGATCAACCATGTTCTCAGGGAAGCCAAAAAAGTGGTTGACATTCTCGCTAACAAAGCTGTTAATCAATCAAAATTGATCATCTGGAAAGAATATTTCCCTCAAGAAGTTATCTCCCAAGCAAATCATGATGTGGAAATTTGACTCTCCGTTAATCAGGAGGACGTTGTTCGATAGAAAAAGAACAAGAAATCCCAATAACCTGAGACGATGTCGGATAGACAGGTGGACTGTCTGGTGTATGTCCTTCAGCTGTATCTTTTTGTTTTGTCTCCCTTATCTTAAGGGTTGTCTTTTGAATATAAGATATGTTGTATGTGGTGGAATTGTATTCGGTAAGCTGGTTTTTGGTTGTTGCCAATGGAGGCCTCAGGTGTCTCATTTTGCTACTGATGTAATAGGGACGAGACCCTTCAACCCATAAAGCAATAAAATATTTTTTACGTACCAAAAAATAAAATAAAACATAACATTAAGATTTGATTTAATTAAATGTCTAATTAATTTAATTAATATCTAATCTTAACACTAACCGTTAACATTGATAGTAAAAGTGATATCAATAATGCCCTCTATAATTATTAATATCCTCTTGAAAAAACATTTACCAAAAACATTCCATGCATAAAAAACAAGCATATAAATCATAAATGTTTATCAAATAAGTGTATTATACCACTTTTATTCTTAAGTAGCATTGTTTATGATGATTGTCATATCATGATTTAATTAAATGTCTAATTAATTTAATTAATATATAATATTAACATTAACCGTTAACATTGATATTAAAAGTGATATCAATAATACCCTCTATAATTATTGATATCCTCTTGAAGAAAACATTTACCAAAAATATTCCATGCATCAAACACAAGCATATAAACCATAAATTCTTATCAAACAAGTGCATTATACCACTTTTATCCTTAAGCAGCATGATTTATGATGAATTCTATATCATGATTTAATTAAATGTCTAATTAATTTAATTAATATTTAATCTTAACATTAACAGTTAATATTGATATTAAAAGTGATATCAATAATGTCCTCTCTAATTATTAATATCCTCTTAAAAAAAAAATTTACCAAAAATATTCCATGCATCAAACACAAACATATATACCATAAATGCTTATCAAACAAGTGCATTATACCACTTTTATCATTAAGTAGCATGATTTATGATGACTATCATATCATTACCTAAATACTAAGGATGGCTCCTTTGCCCAAACAATCTTTCAACCGATGGTGTAATTTAACCAAGCACACAATTATGCAATGCATCTATATGAGGGTAATCTTTTACCCTAGAGCTATTTATGAATATGTCAACATCCATCATTTCTCCTTTCAAGTCTCTCATTTTTGTGGTTGTCCCATATCAATCCGCCCACGAGAGTACCTAATCCTACAACCATAAATTCCATTAGCAGTACCATATTCTAAAAATATTATAATCAAATCATAAATGCAATTAACCACTTATCTTGATAATATAAAGCAAGGTTAAGCATTATAAATCCACACATCAATACAAATCAATTATCAAGAATAAGTCTTGCCAAGGAGGGTCATGATAGAACCTTCAAATTAAAATAACCACATCCACACAAAATTTGTAATAAAAAATAGAATTAATAGAAATAAAAATAACAATATTATAATATGAATCAAAATGCAACTTTAATGAGAAAAATAGAATTACAATGTAGAATTATTGGCCTCTTCGAGGGGGCAACTTGCCTAGAAGTAGAACTATGATACAATATGAAAAGGCTTAATATATTCCATCCATGCCCTTGACTTTTTACAAAATACTATCATCCCTAAACCTAATGCTTAGGAGTCATTTTCATATGTAAGTGAGGATCCAAACTAGAAAATTCTACTAAATATTTAGTTACATATTTTAAAAGGGTTACTTGATATGGGCCTATATGTCTAGGAGCTCCAAATGCAACATATATGTTACAATGTATTACATGATAATGTTATAATGGGTTTATTACATAATAATTTTAGTATAGGGATCCTAACACTAATTATGGAATATGTCACATGGATTATTCTATGTGTTGTTTCCTAAGGTCATTTAGCTTTTATTTATATTTTATTGTTCATATGAAAGCAGACATTATAGCAATAATTGGATGTTCATACTGAATCAAACTTGTATTTGTCTTTTTTATCCTAAGTTTTTTCTTCATAAATAATATGTTTTCTATAGTTTTGTTTTCCTCACAATTATATAGGGTACCTTCTCATTGTTTGTCTATTTTCTAACAACTACCTATTTTGATATCTACCCATTTTGTTATTATTTTTATTGTTACTAACACCAATTGTTTCATTGTTAGTCTATTTCTTGACAATGTCTATTTTGACAACTACCCCTTCTATTATTGTTCCCCACTATTACTAATACCAATGGTTTATTTTTTACTATCAAGAATTGTTACTGTGTCATCAATTCCATGATGAGTGTAGTCTCCTTTGTATGTTAAAGCCTATGTTTAGGATTTTTAGGATTAACGTTCTATGTTTAGGATTTTAAGGGTTGATAGATAACAGAAACAAGATTACTCTACGCTAAGGTTTATTTGCTACTATGGGCTCTCCAATATACTTCCTTTGTTGTGATAATTTTTAGACCAATATCTAAAATTACTAACTATGAAGGGGTCCATCATACCCATAACAACACTATTTGTTTCTAAGTATACCTTGAGAGTAACTTTCTAGTCTATTGTGTACTAGTGCAACATGGAATACAAATGAAAAAACAACTTCTTAGGGCTAAAGGCCTCTCATAAACTTATGGGGACCTCTATATATACCTAAAGGTATGTGGGGGCTCACCATCATATACAAGTGTTGTATAAGGCTTGAGTATTGGATTTTGATCACCTCTCACTTCACTAGAAACTTTATGGAAAATTTAGCTTAGCTAATAATGATAGCTCCTTTGTGATATTTTTAAACCCCCGATATAGGATTTCTAACCTATTAAACTAAAAAAAAAAAAAATTGAATTGGATTTTATCATAGGCTATTAGAAAAAAAAGAAAGAAAAATATGCCTAATAGGAATGGAATGATAGGACAAGAACTATTGCAGCTATAGCATGACATGGCCCTAAAAAGTCCTCTAATAACACTTTTTAAGAACCTTTCAATTAAAATAACCACATCCATAGAAATATTGCTATAAATAATAGAATTATTGGAAATAAAAATAACAATATTGCAATAAAAATGGAAATGCAATAATTTTATTGAGAAAAATAGAATCATAATACAAAATTATTAGCCTCTTTGACGGGGAAACCTCCTTAGAAGCAAAAAATTGATGCAATATGAAAATACTTAATACATTCCTTCCATGCCCTTACCTTTTTAAAGACTCTTTTCATCCCTAACCCTAATTCTCAATAGTCAGTTCCATATGCAAATGAGGATCTAAGCTAGAAAATTCTATTAAAGATTCAATTACATCTTTTATAACAATTATATTATGTGGATCCATATGTCTAGGGACCCTAAATGCTACATACACATTACAACGTATCACATTATAATGTTAGGATGGGGATCCTAATACCAATGAAGGAATATTTCACATGAATTATTCTATTTTTGTTTCCTAAGGTTATTTAGCTTTTTTTGATATTTCTTGTTCATACTCAACCAAACATTGTAAGTAATAATAGGATGTTCATATTGAATTATAATTTATTTTTTCTTTTTGGTCGACTATATTTCTCCTAATTCTTTTATTCATAAATAGAATGTATAATAATAGGATGTTCATATTGAATCAGATTTTGTTTTTTCTTTTTGATCGACTATTTTTCTCCTAATTATTTTCTTTTTTAAATAGAATGTTTTCTATACTTTCAATTTCCTCATGGTTATATAGGGTACCTTCTCACTATCAGTCTATTTCTTGATAATTATTTGTTTTGATAATTACCCCTTTTGTTACTATTTTTTATTGTTATTGACACAAATGATTTTACTATTAGTTTGTTTCCTAACACTATCTATTTTGACAATTTCCCAATCTATTACTATTCCCCACATTTATTGATATCAACAGTTTATTTCTTGCCAATTCCATGATAAGTGTAGTCTTCATAGTATGCTCCAAGTTTGTGTTTAGGGTTTTTTGGGTTAACAATCAGTGTTTAGGATTTTTGGGGTTAATAGTCAGTGTTTAGTATTTTTAGGGTTGATAAATGATAGAAATAAGGTTACTTTAGACCAAGGTTTGCTACTATGGGATCTCCAATCAGTAATGAGTATTTTTTCCAATATCTCATAGAACTAATTATAGAGGGTTCTATCATACTTGTTGTCATACTATCTATTTTGAAGCATATCTTGAGAGTAACTTTCCAATATTTTGTGTATCAATGCACAATATAAGACATGGATTAATAATTTTCTAGGGCTAAAGGTATCTCCTAAACCTAGAGGGATCCCCATAAACCTGAGGGCATGTGGGATCTCGTCAACGTTTATGTATTTTTTTAGTCTTGGGTATTAGAGTATGATCACCCTTCACTTCTCTAAATACTTTATGGGTAATCTAACTTAGTTAATAACTATAGCTCTTCCATGATATTTTAAAATCCCCAACATAGTTTTTATAACCTATTACACTCGAACAAAAAAAATTGACTCAAGTTTTATCATAGGGTATTAGTAGAAAAAAAAAAAAAAAAAAATTATACCTAACAAAAATGGAATGGAAAGACAAGAAATATTGCAGCTACAGTAGGATGTGGCCCTAGAAAGTTCTCTAATTCCATTTTTTATGAACTTTATAATTAAAATAAGCACATCCACACAAATATTACAATAAATAATAGACTTAATGGAAATAAAAATAGCAATATTGCAATATGAATATAAATGCAATAACTTTGTTGAGCAAAACAAATCACAATGTAGAATCATTGGCCTCTTCGAGGTAGCAACCTTTTTAGAAGTAAAACTTTGTTGCAATATGAAATACTTAATGCATTCCATCCACACCCTTGAATTTTTAAAGACTCATATCATCCCTAACTCTAATGCTCAAGAATAAATTTCACATGCAAGAAAGGACCCAAGCGAGAAATTTCTACTAAAGATTTAGTTACATATTTTATAATGGTTATATTGTATGGGCTTATATGTCTAGGCAACCCAAATTCCACATATACATTACAATATATTACAATGGGGTGTTTACATAATAATGTTAGGATCGGATACTAACACCAATGAAGGAAAATATCACATGAATTATTTTATTTGTTGTTTCCTAAGGGTATTTAGCTTTTCTTGATATTTTTTGTTTATATTGAATTAGACATTATAAGTAATAATATAAAAAATTTCAATATTTAGGTTTTCTTAGGATTAATTTGTTGACATTTTTAGAAATTTCTATATTTTTATGATTAGGGATGTGTCCTATGTCTTGATATACCCTAGATACTCAATGTAACAACCCTGAAAAAAAATGACTAAGGAGAGGGATTCATAAACCCCTAACCAACCTTAAGTTAACTTAATGTTTAACAAAATCCCCTAAGTTCCTCAAAGAGCTACATTTCATAAGATTTTCTCACACAAGTCCATCTACGTAGGCATATTGTATGTCATGAAAATAATTCTATCAATCTCATCAATATCTATGAGCTAGACTTATCAACTTCAGTCAATTGAAGGTATACACGCATTTCCATACTCTACACAAGCTAGTTTGTGTAGCTATGCTACGTGTATTGCAATTTAAGCTATCAATATCATCTTTCAAAAATCTATCTTAACTCAGATGTAGTCTTTCCACAAACCTAGTTACAATTATCCCTAAGGGGGTCTCAATCCCTTAGTTTACCCTCTAATTTCACCCTAGAACTTATTACTTATTCTTTTTAATATTATTAAGCAAGGAAAACAAAGATAGATCTAGATACTAAATCTAACAAAGCATAACTCATACAAAAAAATTAATTTTTAAAGAGAGTAATATCTAAGAAGATAAACATGAACTAGAAAGGATTTAAATACAAAACATAAATAAATCAAATAATAATTTAAAGGTACATATTCCAAAATTTAAACAAATATTACATCTAAGCAAGTATGGTAAATCCTCCATACATTAAAGAATAATATATTACTTCAATTTCATCAGGGAAATATCCCCACAAATCTAGTCTATTTGAGCATAAGTAAATAAAATGTAAGTGGAGAGAAAACTAGTGCATTAGTCCATTTGCCACTTTGATCCTCCAGCTCTTTCCATCGATCATTTGAGGATAGTAGGGTATCAATGCACTCATGGTTTAGGATAGGCATACCTCTAAATTAATCTACCATTTACTTTGCCAAATTGCAACTATACAAACTTAATCAAAGCATGAAACCATCTAATGCATAGTTGATATCAATAAAAAAAATTCTATTTTCATTGTCCCCTCTCATTACCTGATGAGAGTCTTCAACCAAACATCTAGATACTAGGTTTTACTTTAATCAAACATTCCTTTTATTTATTTAGCACAATACAAGTCCCATACCTTTTATTATGTAAATAAACTATAGTTTCCCATAAGTGAATATATAATTTTTTATTCATTCAACTCATCAAATTACCTCTTCTCTATTTACATTAATCAAATAACACTTTATTTCATTAACTAAGAAAATAGCAAATCCTTACAACCTTTATTCTACAAATTAAAATGTCCCATACCTTCAATTTATAAAATAAGTTAGGTTCCTTTATTTTTCTAAATCAAGTTCCATTACTTAATCTAGAAATAAACAAACTAATTTCTTTAAGTAATAAATCAAAGCCTCCTACTTTAATTTATTAGTTACTCATAATTATTTTACTCCCATTATGTAAAGTCCCATACCTCTAAATAAATAATATAGTCATTCTTTAATTAATTAATAAATCATATTTCTTCCTTCTTGATATAACCAAAGACTACTTTCTTCAATTTAATCAAATGACTCATGAACCTTTTATTTAACACAACTAAAGACTACTTTCTTTAATTTAATCAAACAATTCATGAACCTTTTTTATTTAATGAAACTAAAGACTACTTTGTTTAATTTAATGAAACAATTCATCAACCCTTTTTATTTATTGAAACCAAAGACTACTTTATTTAATTTAATCAAACAATTCATGAACCCTTTTATTTAATGAAACTAAATGTTGCCGTATTTAATATAATCAAATAAACAAATTCTTTTAGCTTTTAAACTAAACCAATAGTGTGTTGTTTGAACATAACCAAATGATCAAGGTTAAACTATTTTTTGCCATTAGAGAGATGATTTCCTCTCCTTAACTTAGGGAGAAGGGAATGTTAGATTACCATTCACGCAGGCTAAAGAAGGAAAGATACAAATATCTAAAGGGTTTGCACCTCCATGAAATGATTTGGCTAATACAGAGACGTCCATCACTTGATTTACCCATGACTTTAGAATAGGAGACCTAATAAGGGTTGGATTTTTCTTAGAGTGATGGTGGTAGATATAACCATGACCAACAAGGGATTCTAGACATTATTGTCATTCCAGTGGGCAGATGTTTATGCAAGGGATATTAATAATGAGGTTTTCTTAATGATCGAGTTGAGCTAAAGCTACATACAAACCCTAGCACATGGGCTTTACTAACACATATTTACCTAGTAAGATATAGAGGATAACATAGTTGACATGGTAGAAGAGTTCCAATCAAGGAGAATCAACCCACAACATCATAAAAAGAGACCAACATACATAGTCCAAATAAAAATAGACCCAATTGGGTAAAGCATAAGGAAACTTCTACCTAATGATTTTAAATGGTTAAGTTTCTTCATTTTCTAAGAAATTGAAAGGCAAGTTCTCAACCAACCTATAACTTTGCTTGAGCTTGGCTCTCCTTTACCTGGATTTTACTTTCATTGTGGTAACTCCTTCGTTCTTACTATTGATAGACTACCCTTCAACATAGTTTGCTTTCTTCTATGTGCAATGAATCGTCCACCTCTAAATGTGGTTCCCTTTTCTCTTACACATCGTGAATCATTTTTCTCTCAACATGGTTCTCTGTACTCTTACATGCAGTGAATCCTTCCTCCTTAAAAAATTCTCCTACGCATATATCTTCTCTACCAAAATCCACCGCCCAACATAACTCCTCCCAGCTACTCTAACGTGGTGGTCGACATTAGATTATTATATGTTTTCTTAAATATTTTTGATAATCCCTACCATAAATAGAGCTATCTCTATTTTCAACATTAGCAGGTACCCCCATCTAATCAAACATGTCACTGGTAAAGTTCTCATAAATGGTAAATATCTCATTGATTTATGAGGAAGTTTGATAATTTTTTAATAAGAGCCATTCAACATATAAGCTAAACCAACCGTTATATATATATTGAAACTATTTTCTCTTTTAATATTGTTAAATTATCATTTATAAATGAAGTTCTATCCTCATTTAAAATAATTAGACTTTTATTTATAAATGAAGCTCTATTATCATTTAGAATAATTATTTCCTTTTTTTCTTCTCTTTTTTATAGAATAAGAGGTCTTCTCATTGAATACTAACATCATGCTATTCTTTTGAAAAGTATAAGTAAAACAAGGATTTTTTCCAAAACAACTAAATTATGTATACTTCCCAAACCATTGATGCAACAAGTGATAAAGTAAAATATAATCAAGCACATGCATAGAAAAAGAGGGAATATTTCCATCAACCCATTCACCTTTCTTAGCCTAAGAATTTATGATAGCTACTAGGCTATCAACTAAGTCTCAAGGTGGATAGCGATTGATGATTATCCCTACTGATAATGCATGCTTATATGAACGTATCCATCCATGTTACCCCCAATTTGAATTATCATCACTTTCCCAACCTCAAGTACCCCCAATTTTTGTGGATAATTCTAATTCTTCCACCTGCGAGCATACATGATCCTGCACATTGACAATATGTTCGTAGTACCATGTTTTCCAAAATCAAACTAAACAATGCATAGCTGCTTAATCGCACAAAACCAAGTATTAAAGCACCATCATATTAATACATTGTTCTCCATGTCACAAATTCCATCAGGGAGGTTCATGATATCCTATCCCACTAGGACTAAACACCATCCCAATGCTTCCAATTTTATAAAACAATAACAAATAAAAGCAAATTATTACATTTAAAAAATTTCAAACAAAGAAAAATGTTTCTGCATATCCTCCACTTTCTCCCAAGTGGCATTCCTTTCTAAGAAATGGTCCCACTGGACCTTATATTGCTCAAGATTCTGATTTTTCATAGTCTTAGAATGAAACACAAGAATATTTACTGGTATCACTTCAATTGCCTTTGGATTTGTCATTTATAAATTAGAAACATCCAATACATGTTCAGGGTCAACACTATATTTCCTAAGCAAAGATATGTGAATGGTTTCATGGATTTTTGATAGGTTAGCAGATAAAGAAAGTCGGTATGCAATCAAACTAATATTTTTAGTGATCTTAAAGGGTCCTACAAACTATGGATCTAACTTTGTGGATTTAATATCATGTTTTATTGGTTTAACTTTTAGGAACACTTTATCTCCCATCGAGTACTCTCTCATAGTTCTCTTCAAATAAGCATAACGCTTCTGCCTATGAGTAGCTTCTTTGAGTTTTTTCTTGATTACCTTCAATTGATCCTCCATTTCTCTGACCATTTATAGTCTAATCACAACTTTATCTTCTAGGTTGTCCCAAGACAATGGATCTCTACACTTTCGTCCATATAAGGCATCGAAAGGTTCCATTCCTAGAGATGAGTGATGCCCATTATTGTAGGTAAACTCTACCAGATGTAGATAGTATTCCCAATGAGATTTATGATCTATGTATTACATGTAGAGCATGTCATCTAGTACTTATTTTACCTATTCTATCTGACATTTCATCTTAGGGTTGTATGCCAAACTCATATTTAGTTTCGTACCTATTGCATGATGAAGGGATTTCTAAATTTTAGAAGTGGACTTGGAATCCCTATCAGAGATGATTACTCCTAGAAACCCATGCAATAAAAACACTTCTTTGGCAAATATTTTAGCCACCACCTGACCATCATCCTTGGTACTTCTAGGTATAAAATGTGCAACATTAGTCAATTTATCAACTACTACAAGTATTGCATCATGTTGGTACCTGGTCTTAGGTAAACCTACTATATAATCCATAGATATGACCTACCATTTTGCATAGATACATTACGTGGATATAACTATCTTGTAGGATGCTTATGTTTCACCTTAACCTTCTAACATTCGAGGCACCGAGCAGCAAAATTGGTAATATCCTTCTATGGCAACTTAAAAAGCATACACCTAATCTAATAATAACTGAAAATCAACATAATGCATGAAAGATAGATGAATTTGCAAATGAACATAAAGAATGGTTTCCTTTATTAAATTTCCATTGAAACTCGGTTGCAAATCCATCCCTCTTAGGGATACCTTGGCTTCTAGTCATCTTAGTAATTTGAGGTTGGTTGATAATCATAGGGCAGGAAATAAATGGCAATATAAGACTTTGAACTAGAGTCACGTGGACCACCAGATAGCCACCGCCATAAATCTAGCCAGCATGTTCACTTCTCCAAGGCTGATTTGCCAAGACGGGATGTGGTCCCAAAGCATGTCATATATGAAAGAAAGCAATTACCAAATAATTATTAAGAGTAACTATCAATACAGAGCTTGTGGGAGTTTTTTCAGTACTCTGCTATGTGTGTCTGCTGATTTTTGTTTCTCCACTATTTCAAGGAAGGGATTTGTGTCTGTTTATTTTTTTGTAATTATTATGCAGGTGTTTTTTCTCGAGGTATACCCAAAATGTTGTATGGGAAGTTTCTTTTTGATAACAGGCTATGTGCCTTATCGGATGTAATGGCTTTGGCGGCATGTAGATTTTACATATATAGGATCCTTAGTAAGGACATGTTCATCAACAGCCCTGGGCTGATTTTTGTAAAAGGTTTTGGGTTAACCTGTAAAACTCGATATTAATGCTATAGTATCTTATCTGCCAAAAAAAATGTGATACAATTATTACAATAATAGAAAAGTCCCCACGCAAGGGTAGGTGTAATCCACAAGCTTCCTAGGTTGACACGAACTGCTCTAAGGCAAATGTAGCCTTCTTCTCCATGATTAGAGGCATTTGTTGCTTTGAATGTCAAGACCCTGTTAACCCTACATTCAAGAAACAACAAGAAGCAATTAGAAGCAAAGGAGGCCTCTCTTGATGAGGCTTTTAGAGGAAATTATACAAAATATTATCATGAAAGCTTGAAATCAAGAAAGTACATAAAGCATAGAAATCTACTCTAAGCATGATAATTGACCATCAAGAAATGTAAAGGAAGCATGGATCAAATCCTCTAATATCCTAATTAAACCATTGAAAGCATAAATGCATGAAATAATGACATCTAATCTAGAATTGCCTAACACTTGAAAATGAAAGGAATCTACCTAAGATTAATGATTCTAACAATCTAATGATAATATAGAAAATCAATCTATATTAACTATGCCTAAATGAACAAATACAAATGGAAATCTATCGCTAAAACTAGCTAAATTGAGGATTAAACCTTGACCATGGGTCTATCGCACGGTTGGCACTATTAGCCATGGTGACAACCATGGTTGAGGCGTGAATGTCCTTGTTCTCCAAATCAAGGCTTGATTCCTCAATTCACTCCGATGAATTGATGATCAAGGGTCACCATGATGTCCTCTGATAGATTTGGCGGTTGAATTGCTCAGATCGGTGATGGAATGGGCTCGATTGTGTTTCTTGATTCCTCCTAGCCCTCCATAGCCTTCTTGGTTCCAAATGCCATTTGATCTCCAATTGGGCAGCAAAAGTGTTCCTCTCAATGTATGCAAGTGAGTATGCAATTCGATAGGGCTTCGTCACTTCTCAACTCAAGATTCATCTCTCTATTTCCCAATTTAGAGGGGGTTCTTATAGCATTTTGGAAGGCCATGTCTTAGCTTCATGGAGAAGCCAAGATCAAGAAAGGGTAGTTGAGGCAGTTGGAGGGAATTTTCTAGAACTTTCCACTCTCAAACCACTCTGATCTGCAACCAATTGGCCATTGAAACCGATTTTGGGTCGGCCAAGGTCCAACTAATTTTTGAGGCTAGCCATGGCTCTGAGGCACGGTCAACTCTGTTAACCATGGGTGTCAGCCATGGCCAACACTGATTAGGCCAAACTACCTAAATGAGTGGTTAGAACCACTGCTATACCTTGGAATCTATCCAAGATCTTCCATATGGTCTTCTAGCATGTCCCATATGAGTAGTCACCTCGACATGACACATTTTAGGTGTCTACAGATGCCCCTTTTGAGATGCATTGTGAGATCGAACAACGTTGAGCAAAAATAGACCTCCTAAAATGATGTCGTAGGTTGGATGATGATCATTAGTCCGATCAACATTAGATGCCCAAGGTCCAACAAAAGGATGCACATCCTAGAATCATTGCTTCCAACTGGATGGAAGGCTTAAATTGAAAGAGCTTGCACTCATCATCAGACATTCGGGTAGCTTCAGTGCTACTATAGGTTTTCGAGCCTATGTATCCGAAAGGAAGAGAGCTACAAACTAAACTATCATATTTGCTTTTTGCCCCAACAAAGGGTAAGCTTATGATAGTCGTTGGCAATGATTCGTAAGATGAACGTAATTTTGACAAGATCAAGGGATCTACGATCAAGGACTTTGATTATGATTATGATATTATGACTACCCCCTCAAGCGATGAGTCGATGAGGGTAATGACAATTAAATGAAGCGACGAGTCACTTGACCACTATGAATGACTTGAACAAATTAAGATTTAGCATTTGATACTTGATTAGGCCTAATCAGCTATGATTGCAACTATTAATAGTAATTGTATATTTCTATCCCATGGAGCGGTCCAGCCATGAAGGCTTTCTTAGGGAATCAAAATGATAACAATTCCAATTAGGCATGTGTTGAATCATATTGTCGATGATCTACTAAAAATGTCATAGAAGAATTGATATGATTGCTTCGTTCCCATGGAGCAGTCCGACCATCAAGGCCTTCTTCGGGATTGAAATGAAGCATATCAATTCCATGATGATGAAGTTTACCCCAAATGTCCTTATGGTAATTTACTCATCTTGTCGGATTGCATGGAATGCAAGTCACTGCAACCACCAAGTGTATAGGGTAAATGACTAGGTACGAGGCGCATTTGGTTTTTGATTTATCTAATTTTTTTGTTATTTTTAATATTTTTGACAATTCTGGTCAGATGGGTATTTTTAATTTAGCATTTTGAAACTCCTCATGGTAGGATTTTGGAGCATTTATTGTAGGTTTCTAGCCACTCTTGGAAAACATGGCTAATTTTGCAAATTTCCTTAGTCATGGCTCCGACCCATGGTCGAAAAACCCTAATTCTATGCCCGCGGGTGTCAACCATGATCAAGAGCAAAATAGGAAATATTTAAAAAATTCTATCATTTTCGATGTCATTTTCCAACTAATAACTTGCAAAACCTGAGTGCTCTAAGAGGTGAGTTATCAAATTTGATGTGAAGCGCTACTGCAAACTCGACCTCACTACCACCTGAACTGATGGCAGACCAACCTGGAGGAGCCGATGCGACTAAGGTAGAAGCACACGAAACCCTTGACCATTATTTACTTTTACCGGTTTAAAAATTAACCTCACTAAGTAATGGGTTAAATGAACATCATTAAACTATCGGTAATTAACCTCACCCTAGTTAGGTTTAGCTTAGGTTAGATTAAGGGGAGGGTTTTTAATTTTTTTTTGGGTGTCTCGGGATAAGAAATGACCTTAAAAAGGTCTATTTTCTTAGTCATGGTTGGTAGGCGGTCCCCAATTGGTAAATTGGGGGAGTTGTCAGCCATGATGGGATTCAAATCCCAATGGTCAGTAAATTGACCACCATCCCGACCGTGGGTCTGAACCGTGGTTCGACCACTTTAGGAAAATTTTAAAAATTTATTTTTTGAATTTTAAAAGCAATTAATTGATTTTTTTATTTTTAAAGTACTTTGTCCATTTTTTTTGAGTGCATTTTTTGATGTTTATGTGCTTTTGTGATTTTATGATTTTGTTTGTCATTTTTAAGTCATTTTTTGATGTTTTTGGTTGATTTTTAATTATTTTCCCTTATTATTCTGCTTTCGACCAGACTCTGACTACGAGGGTGAGGGAATCAGAGATCCTTCATAACCTGCATGGTGCCCTAACTCAGGTAGAGCAGGATTGGTTTGGGGTTATGGGCTTTGGCTACGTACTATGCCTACCCACCATCTAGGCCGATCAGGCCTACATGACTACATTGGCCCGATGTTGGGATGCATGGACCAACATATTTCACCTACCTATGGGTGAAATGATTATGACTCTAGAGGATGTATATCACATCTTTTGACTCCCTCTAGATGGTGAGGCCATCACATATTCATCGATCGAGGTGAAGAAGAAGTATTTGATCATATCTTTGGTGATCATAGTGATGAGGCACAATGACACTCGGACCATGAAGGGGTCCATATTGAGCATTGGTACACACAATGGATTTTCTCTCAATGAGTGATCATCTTCATGCATCTGATTATGTAGATCATGCTCCCTGACACTTCTAGAGTGAGGTTCCCTTAGAACCTCTTGGCTAGGATGTAGGATGTCCTAGTGAGTAGCACTGATCAGCCCTTGATCCTATCTTGGGAGTGCCCTACTAGCATAGCTCTATAATGAGTTGTACCAGATCACTTAGAGGAGTAGAGTGGGCATCAATTGTAGCTTACTTCTTCAGATCTAGGGGTGGTAGCACATTAATATTGAGCACCCTACTGGCCTACCACTCAAGATCAGTACCATTGAGGTAGTGCACCAGTGTTATGCAACATGTTGGCCTCATGAGCAGGAGGGCTTCTAGAGTAGGTCTCATGCAGGGGACCTAGACTATTACATTGGGTGATTTGCATGACTATAGGTAGACCATATTGAGTGGTGCTCTTATCTAGATTACCCTCCATGGATGGAGGTTGATAGATACCTACGATGAGCACGTAGAGATAGATGGCTCCTCGGATGCAAGTTTGAGGTACATGAGTTCTTCTACTTCTCTCATATCACTAGATAGTTTGGCATCAGGTAAGACATTCTAGAGCTTCCTACCATCTACCATCACCTCACTTTAGAGAGAGACTTGACATGGCCTAGGGTGACTCCATTAGGTGATGAGGATGATGATTTCTAGGAGTCAAGCTTGATAGATGTAGGGACTACACCTGACTATGATACTTGGTGGACTACTAGGGTATGGTGAGGCATGGAGGGCCCCTTGGGCTAACCAGTAGATGGCACTATAGTAGAGGGTGTAGAGGGCATAGAGGTTGATCCTCATGATCATCGGGTCTATTAGAGGACTGAGGGTGGATGGGGTGAGGGAGCTATAGAGGAGGCACCCTCCTGAGGAGGAGGGTGACGCTCTTGAGGAGGGTGAGGCACCACTTGATAGTGAGATCGGGTAGCTCAGGGCCTAGGTTGCTAGCCTATAGACTCAGGTAGGCACACTATAGATTTAGATGCTAGGGAGAGACACTTCTATAGCTACTTTAGAGGCATAGGTTAAGGACCTCCAGGTATAGCTCATAGTAGGGAAGTCTTAGTGGTGTGAGTATGTAGAGGAGAAGGCTGCTCTCTAGGCATATATCACTATGGCACACATTGAGATCCATAGGGTTACAGGTAGTGCATCCTTGTATAGTCATAGCTAGATGCTATGACTGTAGAGTGTGACTCACTTAGGGCTATGAGGGAGGACCCCTTAGCTTCATAGGTTGTACTAGTGGCTCTAGCTACTCTAGCAGCCATAGTACTAGTAGTGCCAATTATAGGGATTACCAAGATTTGTAGTGATGGACCCGATGATAGAGATCAGGAGACTATGGGCTCTAGTGCAGTAGCACATCAGTGATAGATCATCAGATGTTGCATACATCTCTACCTTGAGGGGAGAGATTGAGCTACTTGGGGGTGAGGTTCTAGAGAGGACCATAGCTTCAGGATCTCAGAGGATGTAGACTAGGGAGATAGGTCAGTCCTCATCTCGCTCTAGTCATAGGTCACATAGATCAGAGAGGACCTCAGGTGCCAGCTCTAGATGGACTCATAGGGAGGGTGGAGGTGATGGTGGAGCCTCTTATACTGGGGGTGTAGGCCCTGCTTAGTATAGATATATGCTAGATGCTTTTGTACCATTTTTGAGTGTAAGGTCGAGGACCTACATAGTTGTAGCCTATGGGCATTTTGGACACATGTCGATATACTCTATATTTTTTTGATACACATACATATATATGATCAGAATTTTGAGACTTATTATATGTGTAGTTTTTATTTGTTTTATGTTTATGAGATGCATATGGATGCAATGTTGATGTTGTGTTTATTTTATGCTATATGATGTGATGTATGTATGACATGCACTAGATAGCTATGCGATGTATGATTAGATGCAGTAATATACATGTGTGGATGGACTACTTATGATGAATGTATATGAATGCAATATTGGATGTTAACTGCATGTTCAATTTATAGTACTTGTATGCATTTACCTTATGATGTTATGACATAATTCATGCCATGTATGTATTGCATAATTTTATGATGATATTTTACTGGAAATGGACATGTATGCTTTAATTGCTTAAAACATAATGTATGAATGCAATATGAGTTTGACAATCTAATGGATGACACCATATAATGTATAACAATCATGAACTGTAATTGATATATCTTATTATAAGAATTGATCAATTGGACACCCATATGTGATATGCAATGATGTATTATTTCTATTCATAAGCTTTTGTAAATTAAAATAATATGGATAACATAGTCAGTGGCCATTTAAATATCATTTCTGACATCCATCCGGTATCTAACCTATATTATGAATATTCTAATAAACAAACTCTCATAAAAGAAATTGATATTTGATGATTGCAATTTGATTGTTGCTATTTGGGAATTTTTGAGGTTTTCCATGAGACTCAAACACCCTAGTTGACTTATCAAAAGTTGTATACTGACCATACTAGACTTCTAAAACATAAGGCTTTCGCTAGGATAGACCCAACTATTCATTACCCCTGTGTGTGCAAATGAGTATATTAGATAAGGCATAAGCATACCCCAGTGCTAGGTGGGATTCATTCAGCCCATTGCTGTATTGGGGATCCTCAAATGTCTATCCAATCCTAGGTTTGGATTTCAGTTGGATTAGACCACTAGGCGATACAAGACACCTAAAGCTAGCTCTTCCACATTCAAACATTGGTCTGCACAAAAGCAAGATGCTAATGTATCAGATATATCATCATGTGTAAGGTGTGGTAGTACTAACAATTCTAGGGATTCAAGTTCACTCCCTTCTTTTCTTCAATTTATTGGGATACTTGCTCATATAAAGTGATAAGAATCATTATTTATTTTGTATATTTTTTAGTGATAAAAACCACTATTTATTTTGTACTTTTTTTTTTTTTTTGAGCAAGGGATTTGATACTAATTTGATTTTTGTAAACTTGAACTTGATTTGACTTGATTTTTGGGATTTCATTCTGGGATTTGATTCAAGAATTTCTTTTTGGGATTTTGCTTCTTTTGACGTAAGCAAGGGATTCATATGGGTAGGGGAAACTTGTCCTTTTTCCAATTGTCAACATTTCCTTGAATCGTCCGCATAGGGGGATAAGCAAGATAAAATTTTCACCTCAGGATACCTGGTCCCACTTCATAGCTTTCATATTTCCCTTGTCCTAATTAGGATTGTTTAATTTGTGAATTAGTGATAGGATTCTGATATGCTAAGTGCTATCAAAACTAGACCTCATCTACAAAAGCAAAGCAAGATTTCTACCAACTCTTGAGAAGACCTCTAGGTATGGTTGAATGATCGAAAAACCTTAGTATATTCTTCATAGCAATAGGAAGGGTTGTGTTGAAAAACACAATTACTCACAAGGGTGATGAATGAAAATGATAATGCATAGATGCATGATTGAAACACAAACGTGGTGTCATTTGTAAGATTGTAAACACAACTTATTCTAAATGCAAGTGCGATGGATGGAAATGCCTAATGCAATGCAAAATGAAATGCATGTGCAAAATGAAATGCAATGATGCAAATGAAATGCAAATGTAATGTTTTTGAATTTTGATATTTTCCAATTTTTTTAGATTTTATTGTTTTTTTGATTTTAAATTTTGATTTGACCAAAGGGCTTACAGATGCCTTTGGAGCTTTTTACTGGATGACCAAAGGGCTTACAGATGCCTTTGGAGCCTTTTGATGGTTTTAGGCATAGAACACTTTAATATGAAGGATGTTGAGAGGTTCAGGCTCTTCAACACCTTCAAGCGATGTTAAGTGATATGTCCTAGGTCCAATCTTCTCAGAGATGATATAAGGACCTAACCAATTAGCCATAAATTTATCTCATAGTTTTGGTGGTAGATTTGAATTTTGTTGGTTCTCTTTCAGCACAAGATCACCAACCTCAAAGTCTCTCAGATGGACTTTGTTATTGTAAGCTCATTTTAGGCACTCTTGATAAATGTGGAGATGCTCAAGAGCATTCATGCGATGTTCATCAAGTAGCATCAATTGATCTAGGTGAGCTTGTCGCACAGTGTCATCATCGATGAACTCTTTCAATGTGATACACAACATTGGAATTTCCAACTCTAAGGGCATAATGGCCTCAGCGCCATATACTAGTGAAAATGGAGTTGCCCTAGTGGGTGTCCGAATGCTAGTCCTATAAGCCCATAATGCAAGGGGCAACTGGATGTGCCAATATTTGTGGTGCTCTTGTACCATATTTTTCAATATGGATACCACTATCTTGTTTGAAGCCTCAACTTACCCATTTGCCTATGGATAATATGGAGTCACAAAACTATGTTTGATCCTGTACTTGGATGTCAAAGCCCTCATAGTTTTATTTTTGAATGATGTTCCATTATCCAAAATTATCTTGGATGGTATCCCAAAATGACTTATGATATTGGTGAGTATGAACTCAGCAATACGTGCTCTAGTTGTCATTGTTAATGGGATTGCTTCCACCCACTTAGTAAAATACTCAGTAGCCATAATAATGAATGTATGTCGGCCCGATGATGGAGGAGAGATCTTACCGATTAGATCCAAACCCCATTGAGCAAATGGCCAAGCCACTTGAATGGGTTGTAAGGCCTATGATGGCAAGTGTACAAGATTAGCATGATGCTGACATTTAATGCATTTCTTGACATACACATTGCAATCCTTCTCCATAGTAGGCCAATAATAGCCCATGCGAAGGATGCACTTGATGATAGCCATGCCACTAAAATGGCCACCACACGTACCATCGTGAGCTTGCGAAATTGCCCAAGATGATTCTTGGGGCTCAAGACAATGAAGGAGAACTCCATCGTAGCTTCGATGATATAAAATATCTCCTAACAAGACATACTTTGTCACTTTCTATTTAAATGTGTATTTCATGACACGATAATCCTTGAGGGATTACACCAAGCTTTAGGAAGTCATGTATCTATGACATCCAGTTCTGATAAACCTCAGCCTCAACTGACAAGACAACATGTTCCCCCTATGGTTTAACATTTGCAAATGCAGACTTGGAAACAACCTTATGGTGAATGGTGGTACCATTCCCCGTAGGACTCTATGAGATCAATGACCCCCAGGGCGCTCTCTTGAGAAAGTCTCTGGCTCTGTAGAACCACTCATGGTTTGGTTCTATATGAATCATGTTGATTGACTCTTTGTTATCCAAAGCTTCGTGCTACATAGTAGAGTGTGACAATATTTTTACATGGATGGTAGTAAAATCGGTAGATGGATTCTGAGGGATTAAGGATCCCAAAGATGCCATAGTGTCTACGAATCTATTTGATGAATGAGGGATTGCCTCGATGTCATACCACTCCAACTGAGCTAGATAAGTATCAACAAGATCTTTGTAGGCCTTCAAGATAGGACACCTACATTGAAAAAGTCCCTTCACTTGGTTGACAATGAGAAGGGAATCACCAAAGATATTTAACCTTTTAATCTTCATGGCGATAGTTATTTGGAGGCCCAAGATTAGGGCTTCATATTCAGCATTATTGTTAGTGCAAGGAAAGTCTAACTTGAATGACAAGGGCATGGGAGCACCTTGCAGCATGAACAACACTATTCCTGCACCACCCCTTGCTCACACTTCGAACCATCAAAGAACAAGGTCATATCAGCTTTGTTATCTGGTTCTTCGAGTTTAGGTGCTTCTGATAATGCAAAAATTACATCATCAGGTAGCTCTATGGTGAGGGGCCTACTATTCTCTAGAGGTACCTCAACTAGTTGATCAGCTATGACCTATCCCTTAATGGAATTTTGGCTAATGAATTCCAAATCAAATTCTATCAATAGCATGATCCACTTTGTAGTACATGTATTATGATATGTCTTGCTCATCATATACTACAAAGGATTTTGTTTTGATATGACATACATCGTATGACTTAACATATAATGCCATAATTTCTTTGTAGCGAACACTACTTCTAAACATAACTTTTCCACGTAGGCATATCCTAGCTCGTAACTCACCAAGGTTCGGCTAATGTAATATATGGCTTGCTCTTTGTCTTGCACATTCTTTTGGGCTAACATGGTTCCCAATGCAAAATTAGTTGTCGATATATATAGCAAGAATGGTACCTCTGGTCTTGGTGGAGCTAGTACTGGTGGTGTTGCCAGGTAGTGCTTAATCTCAGCAAAGGCTGCTTGATAGTCCTCATCCCAATTGAATGGGACCCCCTTGTGTAGCAATCGATTCATGGGTCGACATTTATCTGATAATTGTGTGATAAATCACTTTATGGATGCTACTTTGCCCTACAGGCTTCTTAATTCCTTGATATTCATGGGAGGATGCATTTCTAAAATAGCCTTGACCTTTGTTGGGTCAACTTCGATCCCTCATTTTGAAATGATGAATCCCAAGAGCTTTCCTGAAGTTACACCAAATATGCACTTCTTAGGATTCAACCTGACATTATGCTCTATCAGGTGATCGAAGACCTTTCTCAGGACCTCTGCATGCTCTGAATGCAGCAATGACTTTGCCAATAAGTCATCGATATAATCTTCCAAGATCTTATGCATGTAGTCATGAAAGATATATGTCATAGCCCATTGATATGTAGCACCAACATTCTTAAGGCCGAATGGCATAACCTTATAATAAAATTTTCCCCATGGCATTATGAATGTGGTTTTATGTTGGTCTTCGGGCTTAATCCAAATTTGGTTGTAACCAGAAAAACCATCCATTAGGGAGAGCATTTCATGACCCGTAGTTGCATCTACGAGAGCATCTATGTTCGGCAATGGAAATGAATCTTTTGGTGTTGCCTTATTGAGGTCTCTAAAATCCGTACAGATATGGATCCTTCCATCAGGTTTTCCTATAGGCACCATGTTTGATACCCATTCTGGATAGTCGATGGAAATGACAAACTCTACATCCAACAACTTTTGCAATTCATATTTAACCATTAAGGCTACTGTTGGATGCATCTTCCTAAGTTTCTGCTTGATTGGATTTTTTGAGAGATCTAGCGAAAGGTTATGAGTAACCAATTTTGGATCTAGACCCGACATGTCCTTATAAGTCCAAGCAAAGAGATCAGGTCTCTCTTTCAGTAGAGGGATGAGGTTGGCATGCTCATCAGGAGATAAAATTTCTCCAAATTTAACCTTCCTAGGATTCATGGGATCATCATTGATATCCACTTCAAAGGTTTCCTCTATTGACATGTGGGATCCCTCCTCAAGCTGGTGAGGCGTAGGGATCAAGTGGATGTCATCTACTGGGTTTATGGGTTCCATATTGGAAGCATCCTCAGCATGATAAACATCATGTGCATAGCCTAGTATAAAATGAAAAGGTTGCAACATTTCTTCGTTAGGGAAGAAATCTTCAGGCTCTAGTGGTGAGTCAATGTGATCCCAATCAATAGCATCTATATCAAGATATAATGGTTTGGAGGGGTCAGCTGGGTTGTGAAGTGGAGTGGTCAAATCAATGGAGATCATATTTATGGAATGGATCATGTCTCTAGGACCACATGCATGTGACTCTAAATTTATATAACTTCCATCCCCGAGATGTGGTTCTAGGGGTATGGGGATCTCTGGATCCGGTCTATGGATAGACTCAAAAATAGGATCGCTAGGCTCAAGGAGCTCTCTGAATGTTGATGGATCAGGGAAGACCATATGATAAATCCTATCCAAATTAGGAGCTCTTCCTCTGAGGTATGGGTGGAGATTGATATCTCTGTACATATCCTCTATAGTGTATGGTGCATTATGATGATGTAAGTAGGGAGGCCCTAAATAGGCTCTCTCTATTTCATCTTCATCATCACTATCATAATGGAAACCTTCATCGCTACCTACTAGAACTAGGATATTAGGAATATGGGGCCCCATGAAAGCCCACTCTCGATAACTGCTATCATCCATGGAGGATTGCTCATCCTCGATGACTATCTCTAAAGGTAATATATGATGTAAATTAAGAGGGCCTAAGTAAGCCAACTCAGTCTCATCCTCATATTGCTCATTGTTTGAGGACTCATCATCATCACTCTCATATATGCAACTCGGTCCACCTATCTCAAATATGGACTCTACACTATCTCCTCATCAGAATGATCTTCTAACTTAGAATCTATCTCTATGCTAGTGATCTGAACTTGCATGCCTGTGTCATCGGCTACCTCATAGATTTTTTCATCCAAGTTGTCTCTTGGTATGTGCTCTGGACTGGTCTCCACCAAGATGTCTTCGTGATATATCTTGGGTGGTTCTATAGTGACGTAAGACACTAACTAGTTATCCCTTTGAAAGGTGAAGGGATTGGGGTGATAAGGATTGAAGTCGACTTCACCCCCTAGATTGAGGTATAGGTGGTCTAAAGATGTCATGAGGAGTTCATCCTATCCTCCAATATAATATCCTAACTCAAACCTATCAGTAGGCAACTGATACTATGGTTCATAAGGCCTCCTACGCCCCTACTCGAATAATCTGAGATCGTAACCATACCAATGGTAATACTCAAAATATCGTAAGGTGTATTCTGGGTTAGAGAGATAATGAACATTCATAGTGAATGGTTCATCATCATCCTCATCCATGGAAGTGCGAGATGCAAGTTGGTCGAGCCCTCCATAGATGAAATTGGTTTGGTTAGGAGGTACCCCTAGTGGTACCACCATCCCTATGGGAAGGCGATGGGCTTGTGGTCGGCCCATATCCTATGCAGTCTCGATGATCGATGTAAATGTCACATTCTACACAATATATTCCCCTAATCTAGGATTAACCAAATGAATGGTCACCTATGGTGCAGATGACCCTGCTGAAGATGCAGGTGAAGTAGGCTGAGGTGCCTCTTCGACTTCTCCTTGAGCATCCTCTACTTCCATGGGAGTAGGGACCTCGATGACAACTAGTTTGGGTGCTTGCTTTATCTCTTTTTCCCCATATTTACTTTTAGCTTCCTATCATCCCGATGCATTATGGATGCAGATGGTTTAGTAGAAGCAGCTGTCATGTGCTCCGATCATTGAGATACAGACGTTGTAGGTTTGGCACACACTTCTTTCATTTTACCTCTTGGCTCTTTGATCGGTGACATTGGTCGTATGTCCAGGTGCATTGAGGGGAGCATGAAGTCCCTCAGCAAATCTTCTAAATTCATGTATTTGAATGGTTCTTCATCTGAAGGTACCACGTGAACCTATCCCTCATGCATGTATTTAATACATTGATGGAGAATGGAAGGGACACAATGCATTTCTCTTATCCAAGGCCATCCTAGAAGTATATTATATTACATAGCACCTTCAATCACATGACACATCACCAGGATGGTCTTCAGTCCCACCTGAATGGGTAAGACTATAGTATCGATAGTTGAGCATAATGCATCATTAAAAGCTCTCAACGTGAAGGTAGAAGGTATGATATGCATCTTTGGTAACTTCAGGTATGTCAATGCCTTGGTCATGATTATATTGATTGATGATCCTGTATCAATCAAAACCCACTTGAAAGGTTTGTGGTTTACACATGCAATGATATGAAGTGGTGGGTCCACTATGATAGTGGAAACCATCTTGATTTCATGATCATAAAATTGTATAATCGGTTCTTGACACTATTGCACGTGTCCCACGAAGTGTGTGAATGCTTCAGGATCCTGGGACTGCACTTCTATGGACCTTAGAATATCCATAAGCATCTCCCTATGCTTGGGGGACTACTGAATCAGCTCATAAATAGACAACTTTGCTGGAGTCATCTATAGGTTTTGAACTAACCTACTCCTGATTGTCACCATCGGTCTAGTTGGTGGGCCTGGCACATTTTAGGCTGGCCTTGGAGGAGGCACAACTTGGACTCTAATGGGAGTTGGAGGTTGATTTGGTCTTTCATACCTCGCATGTCTTGTGATGATATTGACCATTCCGATGAACCCATGGGTTGGTGGTTCGATGCGTACTTGATTGACTTGGCCAACATTATTCCTTGGTACCTCATGGTTGGGTAGAGGATTCTTGTAAATCCCCATATTCTGATTTTCTAGTGCTTGTGGATTGTCCACAAGAAGCGTACCTCTTTCGATCATATTTTGCACTAAATGTTTGAAAGACCAACATACCTCTATGTCATGACCTTTCATTCGATGAAATATGCAATATTGATCATCCTTATACCCCTTAGGCTTGGGTTGATTAGGGTCCACTAATTTGATTTCTGGTAAGTTTATTGCCTTTGCCTCACATAATTGATGGAAAATCAATGTCAATGATTCCGATAATTGAGTGAATATGCGAGGAGGGTATATTTCTTTATCCTTACCCTTCTGGTTGTTGTTGCACTGCTCATACTGCGTAGGAGGAGGTTGGGCTTGATAATTTCATTGTTGTTGCCCCTTATCCCCTTTTTGAAGGTTTAAAACCACCTGATTAACGTGGGTCGGCTTGGCCTATTGTTTCTCAGTGCTCTTCTTATTCCATTCCTTCTTGTTCCTGAGCTTCAAGTTACCCTCCTGTAACTTGATATCCTCTATCACTTTGGCTTGCACCAAAGCCTCCTCGAAGGTCTGATATTGTTGCAACTATAATAATAATGAAATGTGCTTTGCATAACTTTTCATAAACATTCAAGTTAATTCAGAGGTAGGGATGGAGAATGGTAGCTTTACCATCATATTTCTCCATCATTTCCCATAATCCATAACTGGCTCATCATCATGTTGCATTAAAGCAGCCAGATCGGATAGGTTCACCTTTTTCTTGATGCCAAAGGAGAAGCATTCAAGAAATGCATCAGCCAGTTGCTCAAAACTAGTGATGTTGTGCCTCTTGAGTTGATTAAACCACTCCCGAGCTGGGCCTGAGAGGGTTGTAATGAAGGTCCATAGGAGCAAGGCATCATTGCTTTCGATCTGAAAGCACATGTCTAGAAAACTTATAATATGCTCCTGAGCATCCTCCTCTCCTTTAAAATTTTCTAGCCTAGGCATCTCAAAATGCTCAGGATAGGCTAGAATAGGCACTGATGGGCATAAAGGTTCATTATGAATCTTATTCAAGGTAGGCTTTTGATAAGTCATCCCTTGCTTCTCGATAGCTCTGACCTTTTCTACCAAGGCCTTATAGGCCTACGAAGATAGGAACTCCTCTTCTCTGGATTGCCTTGGAGGCACCTTTGGAGGCATGTTCCTCTTCGGTCGAGGTGGAGGACTAGGCTCATCATCCACTTTGACTTGGGATATTTTAGGATATTCTTGATCTAATTCCTCTCCCACTTCTTCTTCATACTACCTATGCCCATGATATTCGGATGCAGGGCACCGATCTCTATGTTGGGTCGTACGGCGAGTATGGGTGTCTATATACTCAAGGTGCAAATCGGGCTACGAAGTAGCTCATCTATCAATGCTCTCCCTGTACTCACTATGAGGAGGTAAACCGACACTAGCCAATCGGTCCTCCCTCTCAACATGCTCCTTTTGATCAAGGATGCATTGCTCATGCATGCATTGCTCATATAAGCATTGTCTTATGAACCTTTGCCTCTGAGTGTTCTCATTTTTGAGGTATTCCCACTCTACATGAACATCCTCCAATTGGTCTTGGAGAATCTAACATCTCTGCTCTAACACTAGTTTGTGAGATCTATCTATGTGATCAATCGTATGAGGCCTCTGGTGTGTGCACTCTATTCGAGCGGCTTTGTGGGTGTGTCCTCCAATGGACTGATTTGCTACGCTCTTGCCCTTGTCTATGAAGATGACATTCGCATCTAGTTGTTGCCTATACTCTGTGCCCACATGGGATGCAGGGGCATGCATATCATGAGAATATTTGGAGCACTCTCCAGGTTCTCTGATGGTCCTAATGGTACTACCACTATGCACACTCATAGAATGAGAAGGTACAGGAGTAGGCTTATAACCTAGCTATCCTAAGACTTTATCTAGACCATCTAACTATCTACTATACCATGGCTCATGAGGTGGCATACCATTTGCTCCCACTTTAGACATGTCTATGGTGATCTTACAAGGCTCACTTCTATTGGGAGTTTGCATGGGCCTACGCTCAAAAGTGGCCCTATCTACTTACCCTTGAATGGGTGGATCTTGAACTTGTCTATACTCATATGGTGGGGGCCTTGAGCCTCCCTTAGATATAGGTCGAAGGGGTACCAATCTGGATCCCTCTATGACATACTCTTTAGTAGATCCCATGGATGCATGTGGAGTGTGATCATGGTAAATGCTACCATGTTTAGGACCCCCATGCTAGGAAGCCCCATGCTCTGATCTATGTCTCGAGGAGTGTCTAGTGGTTCCTCTAATTGGGGTATTCTCAATAGGATCCTCATGTGTAGAATTATCCCCTCTAATACTCATCGAATGATGTTTGGGAGGATTTTATGGTTGAGGGTTCTGCATGTCTTGTTGTGCATTGGGTGGAGCTTCGGCCTCGACCTTGGGTCTATGCCTAGATCGGCCTCTCCGTGTATCCACCATGATATTATATTATCTCGTATGTAAGTTTTAAGGCAAACAAAGTAAACAATAATGATTATCTCTTTTAAATTTTTATTTGTGAGCCCTAAATTATTTTGATGTGTTTTGAGATTTGTTGTATCATAAAGTAACTCTCATCATGTTTTTAATATGTTGATGATATACTCAATTGTTAAAGGGCTTTCACCTGTATACTCATAGCTTGACAACCTGGAAATGAACTCTAGGCTATGTAATCCCACCTATAATGTGTGGTAATGAAGTCCACACATGGTCAGGGAGCACAGGTCCTCTTAGTCCCTCACCTAATCTCACCCAATTAGTGTCATACCCTCTAGAGAGGAGTATATGCAAATTTTCCATGGGTTATGTTGGCATCTTGGATCTGGTATTGGTCTAGTAACAAAAGGATCGAGGGAGTTGGGCCAATGGATGGAAATCACTACCACCATCATTGAACCCTACTAGTGGTTGGATGTGACTTCCAACTCACTAGCATTTAAAGTGTGTCATGGTGTGTGTGGTTCTTTTTACTTTGCATGAAATTAAAATGCATAAAACAACACTCAAATGATTTTGCTACATGCTTTTCAAAAGAACGTTTCACTTTAAAAGAATGCACGACTATGCTATATGATTTTTTAGAGAATGCAATTATCTATGAAGGAATGGCCACTGATTGGGCCTCAAGCATGCAAACTCTAAAACATGAAATGTCCTAGACCACTGGAGACTAGGGTGGACTACAATCAGAGATCCGCTATTCCTAGCAACGACTAGTAGAAAACTAAAAAAGCATCTACGAATTTCCCATTCTACTTTTTGCTATATTTTCTACTTAACCTAACATTTCTACATTCTACCAAAAAAATACATAGACAGGAAATTACAGAGATAGAAAAATGCTCCTACCTCAGATCCAAGTCCGATGGAGATCTGGTTGCTTGCTATCTGTTATATTTTTTTGACCACGTTTATCAGGCATGGCTGCAACTATTGCCCATGGCTCTGTGGTGCGATGACAACTGTTAACCATGGCTGTCAACCATGGCTAAGCCCTGACATCAAAAAATAGAGCAAGTTAGCTTTTAAATCACATAAATTATGGAGTTCCACCATGATCACCTTCTATAGCAATCTAGGATGCATACACCTAAGCTAATAATAATTGAAAATCAACATAATGCATGAAATATAGAAAAATTTGCAAATGAACATAAAGAAGGGTTTCCTTTATTAAATTTCCATTGAAACTCGATTACAAATCCATCCCTCTTAGGGATACCCAATGTGATACAATTATTACAATAATAGAAAAATCCCCATGAAAGGGTAGGTGTAATTCACAAGACTTCCTAGGTTGACACGAACTGCTCTAAGGCAAATGTAGCCTTCTTCTCCATGATTAGAGGCATTTGTTGCTTTGAATGTCAAGACCCTATTAACCCTACATTCAAGAAACAACAAGAAGCAATTAGAAGCAAAGGAGGCCTCTCTTGATGAGGCTTTTAAAGGAAATTATACAAAATATTATCATGAAAGCTTGAAATCAAGAAAGTACATAAAGCATAGTAATCTACTCTAAACATGATAATTGACCATCAAGAAATGTAAAGGAAGCATAGATCAATTCATCTAATATCCTAATTAAACAATTGAAAGCATAAATGCATGAAAATAATGATACCTAGTCTAGAATTGCTTAAACTTGAAAATGAAAGGAATCTACCCTAGATCAATGATTCTAACAATCTAATGATAATACAAAAATTAATCTATATTAATAGCTAAATAAAAAAAAAAGGAAATCTATGTAAACCAGCTAAATTGAGGATTAAACCTTGACCGTGGGTCTGTCACGCGGTTGGCACTATTAGCCATGGTTGATAGCTACGACTAAGGTATGAATGTCCTTGTTCTCCAAATCAAGGCTTGATTCCTCAATTCACTCCAATGAATTGATGATCAAGGGTCACCATGATGTCCTCTGATAGATTTGGTGGTTGAATTGCTCAGATCGGTGATGGAATGGGCTCGATTGCATTTCTTGATTCCTCCTAGCCCTCCATAGCCTTCTTGGTTCCAAGTGCCATTTGATCTCCAATTGGGCAGCAAAAGTGTTCCTATCAATGAATGCAAGTGAGTATGCAATTCGACAGGGCTTCACCACTTCTCAACTCAAGATTCATCTCTCTATTTCCCAATTTAGAGGGGGTTCTTATAGCATTTTGGAAGGCCATGTCTTAGCTTCATGGAGAAGCCAAGATCAAGAAAGGGTAGTTGAGGCAGTTGGAGGGAAGTTTCCGGAACTTTCCGCTCTCAAACCGCTCTGATCTACAACCAATTGGCCATTGAAACCGATTTTGGGTCGGCCAAGGTCCAACTAATTTTTGAGGCTAGCCATGGCTCTGAGGCACGGTCAGCTCTATTAACCATGGGTGTCAGTCACGGCCAACACTGATTAGGCCAAACTACCTAAATGAGTGGTTAGAACCACTGCTATACCTTGGAATCTATCCAAGATCTTCCATATGGTCTTCTAGCATGTCCCATATGAGTAGTCACCTCGACATGACGCGTTTTAGGTGTCTACATATTCCTCATTCCTACCCATAAGAAGGTTCTTTTCATGTTTTTTCCTTATTTTATCCCCTCCAAGGTGAGTAGGGTAAGGATATATATGGGTCTCTTGCATTAATAGCTTCCTTAAATCACCCACTTTTGGTATCATGATCCTACCTTTATAGTATAAAAGGTTATCTATCATCTCAAACTCCTTATTTACCCTCAGGGTCTATGTCTATTCTAGCTTGAATTTCTAAGTAATACTCATCCAAATATTGCTCTTATCTTACTTAGTCCATCAACTTCATAGGACTTTTGGTTATGGCTATTATGTGTCTCCTTCTATAGACACCTAAAATGCATCATGTTTAGGAGACTACTCATATGGGCACATCCAAAGACCATATGAATGATCTTGGACCTTTCCAAGAGCTAGAAGTGGTCCTAACCACTCAAAAATGGTAGTTCTAGCCCATTCAAGCTTAGCTACTATCAATCAGAGTGGCCACCAACATTGGCCACTAAATCTAAGAGCGGCCACACCTAGCCACTACTCTGGATAGTGACTAGCACAAAAACATAGTCTAGCCATGAATACGAGTCCTAGATCATATAGTCTGACTACACCTTGCATTGCTTGCAGGCAGTTTTTAGTGTGGAAATCCTAGAGCTCCTCCTGACTGCCCCTTCAATGCAAATTTATGACTGATCCTTCCCCCTAGGATGGTCAGTTGCATGCAAATTTGGATCTTGGCTTCTCTAGGAAGCCAAGATCTAGATCTAGATCTAAATCTAGGAGGTCTACATATGGACTCTCCCAAGCAAAGAAAATGATCCATGAATATCAAAATTTTGTGCAACAAAGCCCTAGCCGATCGAAGAGTGAATCCACATCCCCTTTGAGGAGTAGCAAAGCACTATCTAGATGAGTTACGACTATGCACCCGCATTTAGATCCACCTATTCTTCACCACCAACCAATGTATCAGACACAAGAGGCGACCCTTGAACATCAATTTGGACAAGGGATCGACTACCACAACCCCTGGATCTTGAGGTAAACCCTTTAGTTTAGTGGTCGCTATCTTCGATAGTGGCCTATAGTCACGGTCGCTCTTAGCAATAGTGGCTAGGATCTGAGGTGTCATTTCCTTTGTTTTAGCTTAGATCTATTATTGCTTTTTACTTTATTACTTAGTTTTAGCATAGATCTGGTTCTTGTAATGCATTTACATTGTATTTCTAAGTTTTTCATGCATTTATCACTTAGTTTGTGCTTGAATTTTAATATTATCATGCTCATATATCATGTTTATCAAATCTGCTAATAAAGCCTCATCATGAGAGGCTACCCATGCTACTAATAGTCTTCTATTGTTTCTATGCACGTAGGTTACAGGTTTACAGGACCGATTCAAGGCATTCAACACATAAGATCCCTCTAGGAAAAATAAGGAGAAGGAGGCATCTATAAGCCCTCATACAAGTTTATGTGCGAGATCGGGAGGCCTACGAAGTGCACCACCCCTTTGCGAGGGGATATCTTCACCATTATTCTACTTGTATTTTATTGTATCGAACTGGGTATCCCTCAGAGGGACCGATATGTAATCGGGATTCACAAGAATTAATAAAATATCTTTCTTTATTTATCATTTCTATGTTATCTGTGCTTTATGGTCCTTTATTTTATATAATATTGCAAGTAGTGTAGAGGTGCACGCTTCCTAGGGTCGCACAGATGGCGATCACGATGGGACCCCCACCTGGTTTTATGTTTTTAACTATTTTTCTGATATTTTCATGTATTTTTTGTATGCAGGTCTAGCCACTCTGGTTGATAATAGCTAGCAGAGTTTGACCACTTTTGAAGTTAGTGACCAAAAGCAACCACTCTGGTCGACAGTGGCTAGCAGAAAAAGTGTAGTAGAGGGCAGCCCTTTCATCATCAGATGAGGATTTTAGGTTGGTGCTACTCCTTGATTTTCTATCTTTCTCTGTCTACAATTTATTTTCAGAAAACAGAAAGTAAAATCATATTTTTTATTAAGGAAACATAAGAAAATATGGAAGAAAAATGCATTTGAAGCTTCTTAGATTTTTTTTTTAGCTTTCCTCTAGTCATTGCTAGGAATAGTGGACCTCTATTTTCGAGGTCTGCCCTAGTCTCCAGTGGTCTAGGCTCTTGCATGTTTAAGCTTGCTTGCATGTGGCCCAACTAGAGGCCGTTACATCACAAAGTAGAAATTGCATTGTATGAAAGTCATTTAGATCAGTTAGAGATGCATTTTCTAAAATCAAACATTCTTTTTAGGCATATAGGGAAATAATCATGAGTGCTCTTTGGTGCATCGCTTTCCATTATAAAAATCTAAAAATAACCCCACACACCATGTATCACTTTAATGCTAGTGAGTTGGAGGTCATGACCAACCACTGGTAGAGATCAGTGAGGTGGCTTTCATCTCCACCCGCTACCTCAAATCCCATGTACCTATTATTATTGGCCAATACCGGCTCCAAGATCCATCATAACCCATGGAAAATTTGCATGTATCTCTCTTTAAAGAGGTATATCACTGACTACGGGTGAACTGGGTGAGGATCGGGAGGACCTATGCTCCTTGACCATGTGTGGACTTCATTACCACACATTATAGGTTGGATTACATGACCTGGACTTCATCACCAGGTTGTCGAGCTATGAGTATATAGGTGAAATCCATTTGAACACAAGAATACCATCCAACAAGAGAAAAACATGTGACACAAGGTCTTCTTTACAAACAATACATCAAAACACATAAAATAACTTAGGTAACACACATTAATCCTTAAATGAGATAAAAATTTGTTTTCTTTGCTTGTGTGGTTTGAAATTGATATAAGAAGATAATTCATAGTAATCATGGTATACATATGGAGCAACCACCCTCGGTCCAACACCAAGGTGGAAACTGATGCTTCACACACTCACAATCACAATGGCATTGAGTCGCCCACCCATAGTGTCATTGGATGAAGTTCAGCAAGTCTTAGGGGTAACAACTCAACCCTTGGGGGGACTCCTCAAGAAACCCTAGTGAGAGAGCCATATCTTGGTTCCTCTCATGGTAGACATGAGGGGGCCTCAAGGCCTTCATCATCACATAGACATGAGGAGGCCTCAAGGCCTCCATCATCACATAGACATGAGGAGGCCTCAAGGCCTCCATCATCACATAGACATGAGGAGGCTTCAAGACCTCCATCATTACATAGACATGCAGAGGCCTCAAGGCCTCCATAATTACACATACATGAGAGGCTTCAAGGCCTCCATCATTACACAAACATGTGAAGGCCTCAAGGCCTCCATCATTACATAGACATGTGAAGGCCTTAAGGCCTCCATCATCACATAGACATGCAGAGGCCTCAAGGCCTCCATCATCACATAGACATGAGGAGGCATCAAGGCCTTCGTCATCACATAGGCATGTAGGGGCTGCAAGACCCCAAACTTCACATGACACACTTAGGACAGATCAGCCCATTGAGGGGTAAGACACTAGGCCTACGCCCAATCATAGACCAAGAGCATCTTATAGCCTCCCTAAATATGGGAGGATACCCCTAGATTATAATCTCATTGGTGCTACTGGGACTCCATAGGATCATCCATGGAAGACCAGACAACTTGATGAGTTGGATCGATTTCCCTTGAGACCATCTCAAAGAAGCATTGCTACCACACATTCTATCTTAGGAATTTCATGTAGCATAACTACAAGGTACACCAATGAACTAGGGGAAGCTTCAAAGTGGTCCCTGTAGCACATACACTACCTCCAACCATGGGGGTACACAACACAGATCATAGTACATAGAATAAGTCACCCTGATAGACAAGGGCAAGAACATAGTAGGAGCCTCTCTAAGAGGCCTATCCATTAGAACTCCTCACATAGAGTTAGAGAGGCATGAACCTTTAGTGGTAGGTCAGTTCGACCGCATACGTAGGTTAGAAGAAGCATTGCACACTAAGTGAGAGCATTTAGAAACTCTCAAGCAAGAAGAATGAAGGAAAATATGCTTGCACCTACATGAGCAATGCTTGAGAGAGGAAAGGGTTGAGCATGAAGAGCAAGCGGATAGGTTGGCTTGAGCTGACTTACACATAGGTGGTGAGGAATACCAACATGATAGATGTGTCGATTCTCAACATGAGAGATGCACTAGACAAAGGGATGAGTGCACTCACCATACCTCACAACATCAACAATACCTGGATCTAAAACAATACAACTTAATGAGGAATAGGCATGGATGGAAGATCAAGAGTAGACATATCCTGAACCTCCATCCATGGTCATGGGGGATGAATACAGATGCCCAAATTGGGTAAACACAAGATTACCTCCCCTACCACCATGAGTAAACCTTCAAGAATAGGAGATTATTTCCTTGAAGGTATACCAAATACTCATTGAGAGAGTCAAATCTCTTGAGAAGTAGGACACGGTTGGGCAAAAGCCGACTTTGAGAAAAATACACAACCAACCTTTGTGCCCCTTAGTACCGAGTCCTGCATACCCTAGGCACTTTGAGATGCCTAGGCTAGACAAGTTCAAAGGAGAGGAAGACGTGCAAGAACACGTTACAAATTTCATGAATGTGTGCTTCCAACTTGAGCATGATGATGCCCTAATGCTAAGAATGTTCATCATGATGTTATCGGGTGCAGCAACTCAATGGTTCAATCAACTGCCCAAGCACAACATCATCATCTTTGAGCAACTGGTGAATGCATTTCTTGAATGCTTCTCCTTCGATGTCAAGAAGAAGGTGAACTTGTCTGATCTGGTGAACTTAAAGCAATATGACGATGAGCTAGTTATGGACTATGGGAATAGATGGAGGAAAATAATGGTGAAACTACCATTCTCCATTCCCATTGAAGATCTCACCCAAATGTTCACAAAGAGTTGCACCAAACACATCTCATTGTTATTGCAACTACAGTAGTATGAAACATTCAAAGAAGCCTTGGCTCAAGCCAAGCTTATAGAGGACATAAAGGTTGATGAAGGAGACCTCAAGCTCTAGAACAAAAAGGAGTGGAATAATACCAACCACAATAAGAATCAATAGAAGTAGGCCAAGCCTGCTCAAGTCAACTAGGTTGTTTTAAGCATGCCAAAGGGAGGCAATAGCCAACAACCATAGAACTATCAAGCTCACCCCCTATCAGCCAATTACAACCCAAAGAACAACCAGGGTTGAAATAAGGAATGTCGATCACCTCATTATTTCATACCTCTATCTGAATCGATGTAATCGATATTTAATCAGTTAAGTGAGGCACAAAGAATCATATTTCCTAATGTACAACTCTAGGACCCTAATCATCCCAAGCCCAAGGGATATAGGGAAGACCAATATTACCCATATCATAGATAGCAAGGGCATGATATCAAGGTGTGCATCGGTTTCAAGCATGTTGTCCAAAACATGATTGAGAAGGGTGAGCTAAAATTTGACAACCCATTAGCACCTAATAATAGAGACATGGGTATATTCAAAAACCCATTGCCAAATCATGAGGCCCCTAGGGATCAGGATGCCCAAGTCAACCAAGTCCGAGTTGAACCTCCCACTCAAGGATGCATTAGAATGGTTGAGATAGTCAACATGGCAACTAGGAGTCGATGATACGGCCAACTAGAGCCTCCAGTAGCTCCTATTCATATCCCAGCTACACCTCAATAGAGATAGGTGCAAAATAATCCTCTAGGTCCACCAATGTGACCTGTGGTAACTTTCCAGAGTAGACTAGAGCAAAATCTACAAATGACTTTGACCAAGTTGTCAATTTATGAGCTCATACAACAATCTCCTAGGCATAGGGAGACTTTTATGGAGATCTTGAGATCGATCGAGCTCCAACCCCAGAACCTAGATGCATTCACACACTTTGTGGGGCAAGTGCAGTAGTGCCAAGAGCCTGTGATCCATTTCTACGATCATGAAATCAAGGTAGTTCCTACTACCATAGTAGACCCACCTTTGCATATCATCATTTCAATCAATGACATACCCTTCAAGTAGGTTCTAATCGACATGGTCTCATCGATTAACATTATCACAACAAAGGCTATAGGGCACCTAAAAATCCCTAGGTCCAACATTGTCCCAACCTCCTATACATTGAGAGATTTCAATGATGTGTTGTGCTCCATAGTGGGTATAGTTGTTCTACCTATACAGGTAGGGTAAAAGACCATCCCCATGATGTGTCATGTATTGGAGGGGGTAATGCAGTACAACATCCTCCTAGGGCATCCCTGGATAAGGGACATGCAGTGTGTTCCCTCAATATTGCACCAATGCATCAAGTATGTGCACGAGGGACAAGTGCATGTGGTTCCATCAGATGAAGAGCCATTTAAATACGTGCATCAGGTTGACTTGTCAAGGGACTTCATCCTTCCATCAACACACCTGTACATAAGGCCTTCATCCCCCATCGCATAGCTAAAAATCAAGTCTAAATCAGTGTGAGGTGACCCATCCACATCGGCACCACCTCCTGCATCTAAAGCTACTGGCACTTTTGAGAAACCCACAACGTCTAAAGCAAAGGACTCTCAGAAGCTAAAAGCACCCCTAGTGGAGGAAGGACCTAAAGAACTTCCAACTATAGTAGCTATAAAAATTTTGAATCCCATGGAGGAGGAAGATTCCTAGGATATAGCCAAGGAGGTACCTCAACCTACCTCGCCTACTTCATCAACAATGTCATCTGCATCATAGGTGATAGTTCACTTAGCCAACATAGGGTTAGGTGAATATCTTGTGTAGAATATGACTTTCACACCTATTATTGAGTCTGTGCAAGACATGGGATGGCCAAGAGTCCCAAATTTACCAATAGGGATAGTGGTTCCATTAGGGATTCCCCCTAACCAAACCAACTTCATATATGCTAGTTTAGACTATGCCCATAATGCTTCTAATATTGAAGAGGATGAGGATGAACCATTCACCATGAATGTTCATTACTTATCAAATCCTAAGTTTTCTCTAAGGTACTTTGAGTGATGCCATTGGCATGGCTATGGCTTAGGTCTATACGAGCAAGGGTGTCGGCTTCCATTCTAGTCATAGTACTAGTTGCCTATCGATAGGTGGGGTCTAGGGTATCAAATACAGAGCCATGATGATTTATTGGTAGTAGCCCTAGATAGGCTAAGCTTGGGTTTTGAGGGAAGACATTGACTGGAATCCCTATCAACCCCCAAACAGAGGCTACTTGAGTGATAGAAGGGTGGCCATGGTCAATATAGGACCACCCGATGAGTATCATCCAAATTCTTCTCTCGAAGCGCACCCATCAGGAATCATCCTATGGGAGGATGAGCCAATCCATGGTTATGAGTGAGAGGAAAATGGGTATGTCACTAGTGAATCTGAAGATGAAGCCAGATTGGCCTATCATGGGCCTCGGTATATTCAACACCTTGCTTGGGCAGGTAACACAGAGAGTGGATACATCTCGGATGAGAGTGGCTATGAGTCAGAGGACTCAACTGAGATGGCCTACCTTGGGCCTAGACATGCACGCCACATCATAGGGCCAATAGTAAATGCCAATGGATTCTTCATAAGCGATGATGATTATGAATATGAGACTAAAATGGCCTATCTTAGGCATCAATAGGCAAGTCACCACCCAATTCCAGTGGGCAGGAATGAGGGTTTCTTCATAGATGATAGTGACTATGAGGATGAGACCGAGATGGCTTATCTTGGGCCTCATCACTTACGTCAAGTCAATCTGCTTGTTGAAAGAGAGGCGATACTTCGCACCATAGATCCTGACCTTCGCTTCCTAGGAAGACCAGTAAACCTAGACGTCATCTATCGCATGGTTTTCCCCGATCCACCTACATTTAGAGAGCTGTTGCAGCCTAACGATCCCATCATCTCATCTATCCATAGACCAGATCCTGAGATCCCTATACCCCTAGAGCCACATCTTGGGTATGGAAGGTAAATCATTAATGCAAAGTTTCACCCATGTGGTCCTGGAGATTTCATCCCATCCATCAACATGATCTCCATTGATTTGACCACTCCACTCCATAACCCAGCAGATCCTTCAAAACCATTGTGTCTTAACTTAGATGCTATTGATTGGGATCACGCTGACTCACCCCTAGAGCCTAAAGATTTCTTCCCTAATGAAGAGATGCTACAACCATTCCATTTTGCACCAAGCTACGCACATGATGTCTATCACACTAGTTGCGACCATGATTCAGTGGAACCTTTAAACCCAGCAGATGACATCCACTTAATCCCCACTCCTCACCAGCTTGAGGAGGGGTCACATATGGTAATAGAGGAGACTTTCAAAGTGGACATCAACGATGACCCTTCTAATCCAAAGAAAGTCAAGTTTAGAGAAATCTTATCTCTAGAAGAATAGGCCATCATTATTCCTCTATTGAAAGAGAGACCAAGTCTCTTTTCTTGGACCTACAAAGATATGTCAGGACTAGATCCGAAATTGGTTGTCCACAACCTTTCACTAGATCCCACAAAGAAACTAGTCAAGAAAAAGCTTAGAAAGATGCATCCAACCATCTCTTTGATGGTAAAGAATGAGTTGCAGAAACTGTTGGATGTAGTCTTTATTGTTCCCATCGACTATCCAGAATGGGTATCAAACATGGTGCCCGTAGGAAAACCTGATGGAAGAATCCGCATTTGCATGGATTTCAGGGATCTCAATAAGGCAACACCCAAGGATTCATTCCCGTTGCCTAACATAGATGCTCTTGTAGATGCAACTATAGGTCATGAGATGCTCTCCCTAATGGATGGTTTTTTTGGTTACAATCAGATTCGGATTAAACCCGAAGACCAACATAAAACCTCTTTCACCACTCCATGGGGGACATTTTACTACAAAGTGATGCCATTTGGTCTCAAAAATGTTGGTGCCACATATCAATGGGCTATGACATACATTTTCCATGACTACATGCACAAGATCTTAGAAGACTATATCGATGACTTATTGGCCAAGTCATTGCTACATGAAGAGCATGTCGAGATCCTCAAGAAGGTCTTCGATCACCTGATTGAGCATAATGTCAGGTTGAATCCCAAGAAATGCGTCTTTGGTATAACTTCTAGAAAACTCTTGGGATTCATCATTTCTAAATGAGGCATCGAAGTAGACCCAACAAAGGTAAAGGCTATCCTGGAAATGGCCCCGCCCACTAACATCAAAGAGTTGAGAAGCTTACAGGGCAAAGTAGCATCCATAAAGTGATTCATCGCACAACTATCAAACAAATATCAACCCATGAATTGGTTTCTACACAAGGGGGTCCCATTCCAGTGGGATGAAGAATGTCAGAAAGCCTTTGCTAAAATCAAGAAGTACCTGGCAACGCTACCAGTCTTAGCTCCACCAAGGCCAGACGTGTCATTCCTGCTATATATATGCTATCAATTTTGCTTTGGGTACCATGTTGGCTCAAAATAATGTACAAGATAAAGAACAAGCGATATATTACATTAGCCACACCTTGGTGAGCTACGAGATAGGATACGCATACATAGAAAATTTGTGCCTAGCAGTGGTCTTTGCAACCAAGAAATTGTGCCACTACATGTTGAGCCATACGACGTATGTAATATCCAAGCAAAATCCTTTGTAGTATATGATGAGCAAGACATATCATAATACACGTACTGCAAAGTGGATCATGCTATTGATAAAATTTGACTTGGAATTCATAAGCCAAAATTCCATCAAGGGATAAGTCATAGCTGATCAACTAGCTGAGGCGCCTCTTCAGAATAGTAGGCCCCTCACCATAGAACTTCCTGATGATGCAGTCTTTGCATTATCAAAAGCACCCAAACTCGAAGAACCTAAAAATGAAGTTGACATGACTTTGTTCTTTGATGGTTCGAAGTGTGAGCAAGGAGGTGGTGCAGGGATTGTGTTTTTCACACCACAAGGTGCTCTAATGCCCTTGTCATTCAAACTAGACTTCCCTTGCACAAATAACAACACCGAATATGAGGCCCTAATATTGGGTCTCCAAACAACCATCGCTATGAAGATCAAGAGGCTAAATATCTTTGGTGATTCCCTCCTCATAGTCAACCAAGTCAAGGGACTATTTCAATGTAGGGATCCAATCCTGAAATCTTACAAGGAGCTTGTTGACACCTATCTAGCCCAACTAGAATGGTACAACATCAAGGAAATCCCTTACACATCAAACAGATTCATAGACACTATGGCATATTTGGGATCCTTGATCCCTAAGAATCCATCTACTTATTTCACTACCATTCATGTGAAAATGCTCTCGCACTCAGCGATGCAACGTGAGGCCTTTGATAACAAAGAATCAGTCAACATGATTCATATAGAACAAGACCATGACTGGTTCTATAAAGCCAAAGACTTTTTAAAGAAGGCACCTTGGGGGTCCTTGATCTTGTAGGGTCCTATGGAGAATGGTACCATCATTCACCACAAGGTTGTTTCTCAATATACATTTGTGCACATCGAATCATAGGAGAAACAAGTCATCTTATCTATTGAGGTTGTAGCTTATCAAGATTGGCTATCCCAATTACAAGATTTCTTGAAACTTAGAATTGTCCCACAGGGACTATCGCATGCCAAAAGATGAGCATTCAAGCATAAAGTGACAAGATATATCTTTCTAGGAGGCATATTGTATCATCAAAGCTATGATGGAGTCCTCCTTCATTGCTTAGAGCCCCAAGAATCAGCTTGGGTGATTTTGCAAGCTCACGATGGTACATGCGATGGCCACTTTAGTGGCATGGCCATTGTCAAGCGCATCCTTTGAATGGGTTATTACTGGCCCACCATGGAGAAGGACTACTACGAGTATGTCAGGAAATGCATTAAATTCCAACATCATGCAAATCTAATGCACCTGCCATCTCAGGCCTTACAACCCATTTAGGTGGCTTGGCCATTTTCTTAGTGGGGTTTCAATCTAATCAGAAATATTTCTCCCCCATCATTAGGTCGACACATGTTTATCTTAACAACCATTGAGTACTTCACCAAATGGGTGGAAGTGGTCCCCTTAACATCAATAATTAGACCATGAATTATGGAGTTCATACTTCACAACATCATCTATCATTTTGGGGTCCCCTTCAAGATAATCTCGGATAATGGTCCATCATTCAAAAACAAAAATATGCAGGATTTAACATCCAAATACAACATTCAACATAGTTTTGTGACACCATACTATCCATAGGTAAATGGGCAAGTAGAGGCCTCAAACAAGATAATAGTAGCCATCTTAAAGAAGATGATGAAAGAAAATCATAAGGATTGGCATCTGCAATTACCCCTTGCATTATGGGCTTACAGGACTAGCGTGCGAATGCCCACTAGGACAACACCATTTTTGCTTGTATATGGCATTGAGGCCATCATGCCCTTAGAGTTGGAAATTCCAACATTGCGCATCGCATTGAAAGAGTTCATCAATGATGACACTGCACGACAAGCTCACTTGGATCAGTTGACCCTTCTGGATGAACGTCGCATCAATGCTCTTGAGCATCTTCACATTTACTAGGATCATCTAACATGAGATTATAACAATAAATTCCACCTGAGAGACTTTAATGTTGGGGATCTTGTGCTTAAAGAGAACCAATAAAACTCAAATCTGCCATCGCACCTATGAGATAAATTTATAGCCAACTGGATAGGTCCTTATATCATCTCTGAGAAGATTGGACCTGGGGCATATCTCCTAACATCACTAGAAGGTGTTGAGGAGCCAGAGCCTCTCAAAATTATTCATCTAAGGGTGTTTCACACATAAGCACAACAAAATATCAAAAACATTCAAATAAATGTCAAAAATATCAAAAACATTCAAAAATTTCAAAATCACAAAAACAATAGAAAACTTCAAAAAAAAAGGCTCCAAAGGCATCTTAAATCCCTTTGGTAAAATCACAAAATGCTCCAAAGGCATCATAAATCCCTTTGGTCACATCACAAAAGGCCCCAAAGGCAGCATTGCACCTTTGGTCAACTCACAAAAGGCTCCAAAGGCATCTTAAAGCCCTTTGGTCAAATCACAAAAAGCTCCAAAGGCATCATAAAATCCTTTGGTCAAATCACAAAAATCTCCAAAGGCATCATAAGCCCTTTGGTCAACTCACAAAAATCCCCAAAGGCATCTTAAAGCCCTTTGGTCAAAATCAAAACACAAAAGCACAAAAATAGTTTAAAGTCAAAAAGTATCAAAAACATTCAGAATAATCAAAACTCAAAAACAATTAAAAGCATCAAAAATACAAAAATATTTGCATTTGGCATTTGCATCCATTAGTTGCATTGCATTAGGCATGTTGCATCCATTGCATTTGCATTAGGTAGGTTGTGTTCACAATATTACAAATGACACCACGTTTGTACCTCAATCATGCATCTTCAAAATCCATCATCATCCATAACCCATGTGTGTAACTATGTTTTTCAACACAACCCCTCCTATTGCTATAAGGAATATACTAGGGTTTTCCAGTCACTCAGCCATACCTAGTGATTTTATCAGATTTTATAGAAAGTTATCTTCACTAGTAGAAGGTGAGGTCTAGTTGTGATAGTACCTAGCATATATCAAAATCCTATCACTAATCAAAACATTAAAATCCTAATTGGAACAAGGAAAATATGAATGCTACAAAGTGGTACTAGGCATCCTAAGCGAAAGGTTTCTACTTGCTCACCTTGTGATGTGCATGGTCTAGGATTTTGATCATTGGAAAAAGGACAAGCTCCCCCCTACCCAAATAAATCCCTTGCTTTCATCAAAACAAGCAAAAATCCTGAAACAAAGCAAATTCAAAAGCAAAATAAATAGTGATTATCATCACTACATAAATCCCTTGCTCAAAAGAAAATAAAAATTCAAAATAAATAGTGATCTTCATCACTAAAGCATGAGCAAGTATCCCAAATAAATGTGAAGAAAAGAAGGGGGTAAAGAGCTTGAATCCTTAGAATGGTCGATCTCCACAAACTATTGAGTGATCCCTAATACAGCAATGGGTTGCATGAATCCTACCTAGCATTAGGGTAAGATCTAAGAAATTTGCAAAAAGGGCTAGCTTTAGGTGTCCTATATCGCCTAGTGGTCTAATCCAACTGAGTCCAAATTAGGATCAGGATGAATATTTGAGGATCCCCAATACAGCAATGGGCTGAATGAATCCCGCCTGGCACTGGGGTATGCTTATGTTTTATCTAATATATTCATTTGCACACACATGGATAATGAGTATCTAGGTCTTCATAACAAAAACATTATCTTTCAAGAGTCTTGTATGGTCAGTATACAACTTTTGATGAAGTAACTAGGGTGTTTGAGTCTCATGGAAAACCTCAAAAATCCCCTAATAGCAACAAATCATGTCATCAATCAAATCATCAACTTTATTTAGGAGGTTTTGTTCATTAAACAATGTGCATGAATAGGACAGATATCGAATAAATATCAATAATGTATTTAGATGACCATTGACTATTTTGTACATTTCTTTTAATTTATAAAATCTTATAAAGAAAGCACATACATATCACATCATCTCATCTCACATTTGGATGCTTAAATGATTAATTCTTATGCTAAGAGTTATTATTTACATTCATCATTGTTATACATTCTGTGGTGTCACCCATTAGATTGTTGAACTCATATCACATGCATTCCTTATATTTTAAGTGATTAAAACATACAGGTTCATTTACATTAGATCATCATCATGTAAATAATGCATTACACACATCGCATTTACCATACCACAACATCATAAATTAGATGCATACAATTAAAGAAAAATCAAACATGCATTTAACATCCATCAGTACATACATATAAGCATGCATAGTAGTCCATCTACACATATAAATCACATCATCTAAAGCATACATCCATCATCTAGCTAATTCATGTCAATACATCACATCATATAGCATAAGATCATAATACTGCATCACATAAACATAAAAGCAAAAACATATAAAAACACATAATGAGTCTCAAAATGTTGATATCATATATATGTGTGTGTCAAATAAGTACTTAAGAGTACAAAATTGCTCGCAGGCTACAACTGTGTAGATCACCTAACCTTACACTCAAAAATAAAGCCAGAACCATCATAACCATCAGCCTGGGCCTACACGTCTAGTCTTGCCTCCACCCTCAGCTCCATCCTTGTGAGTATGATGGGAGCTAGTCCCTACAGTCCTCTCTATATGGGTCCTAGTCCTTTGGCTAGGTCATATCGATGACTACCCTGATGTACTTCGCATGCTCCATTGTGACCCCTCTACTATAGGTCTCTCCCAAGGAGTTGTGCCTAGCATCCAAATCTACATTTATAGAGATGCAATATATGCAACATATCCTATAATCTGAGCATCATAGTCCTCCAAGAGACCGTGTAGGCACCTGATCTTTGCACCTGGATCCAAACCTATCAGTCCCTATACAGTGGGAGTAACTGGCACAACCTGTCCTCAAAAAAATCCCTCTTAGTAATAAGTTGATCTATCATGATTTATGTTGAGTCAATCTATGTTTGGAGGGTGGTCCTCTCCTCCTAAAAGCTCCTGACCTATGTCTAAATCCCAGCAATAGTAGAGTCCCACTGCAAGATCTAAATCTAAGCTACTTGAATCTTAGCCTCTACGTAGTGTAGTTGAGCCACAACATTTGGTGACTATCATCTCTTGCATTAGTAGGAGAGGAGACAATGGGGACTCCATAAAAAGGAATTTGGAAGATCTTGTATACATCCTTTGGCGTGATGGCAATCTCACCCATAGGGAGATGGAAGGTGTTAGTCTTGAAATCCCACCTATGAGCAAAGGCAGTGAGGTAGGCCTAGTCAAACATGATCATCGATAGCCTCATGACATACTGGAGCCCACGGGCATCAAGCCAATCCAAATCTGTGTCATCCATATGGGGCAAAAGTTGCATGAGCAATCTAGGGTTTCGAGCCCGCATAGACAAAAGCTAAGAGTGCAAAGTAAATACCTAAACTAAATGCACTTAAAATCTAAAAGGAGAAATAAAACAAAAATTATACAAAATTTATCTAAGATAAGCCTAATGCTACGAAAAAAATGACTAAATGCACCTAAACATTCAAAAAAATCAAAATCTACACTTCAAAATTCCAAAAAAATCAACTAAATCCCTTAAAAATAAAAAAAATCAAAAATAAACCTAAGGTTGCTCAGTCGCTCATGCCAAGAGTAGCCACACAGCGGTCGCTCATGCCATGAGTAGCCACACAGCATCCACTGAATATGACAGTGACCAGCTGCTAACAATCAAAAAATTAACCATTGGAATTCAAGTTGGTCATTGACAGGGACAGCAGCCCCTCTTTGGTCATTTAGGGGCTGCCCTGAGCGTTAGCGGCCATGAGGCAGCATGCCAACAGCATTCGCCCTCATCCAAAAATAACAAAAATTTTGAAAAATCTAAAAACTAAGCACAACCCACTAAAACTATACCTAAACTAAACCTATCTATGGTTTCAATTCATTTTTGATGGGTTTAATTTTGTTCATTTACCGATTAATTAGTGAGGTTCATTTTACCTAGTAATACAAATGAAAAGCTAGGGTTTGAGAGATACCCATGAGTCATCGACACCTCTACTTGTCTATGCCTCACCCTTCTCTACCATGGTGTCTGAATTCGGTAGCATCTCGGATCACAATCAATCACTCTCACCTTAGAGCTCAAAAGTGCAAATTTCTAGCTGGAAAATAATGAAAATTCAAACCCTAACTTTTCTTTTATATTTTCTAGTTTTTTCATAGTCTTTGATGGCATTAGTGGCCTTCTTTCTCTGGCAACTGACACTAATAGCGATCACAATCTGATCACTACTACCATTAGTAGCTAGCCACCAGCAATAAAAGGACTCAGTTTCTCACCACAAGGAGCCTCAAAATGGATAATTAAACATACCTATCAGTCCAAAACAATCAAAAATTGCATAAATACCAAAAAAATAATAACACAAATCAAAACCCAAAAATAATATAAAATTCAAATTAACAAAAAAATCTCAATTGAGCCTCGTATTTATTTATTTACTCTATACACTTGGTGGTTGCAGAGACTTGCGCTCCATGCAATCAGGCAAGATGAATAAATTACCATAAGACCACTTAGGGCAAATTAGTTATGGTAAAATTGATATGCTTCACTTCAATCCCAAAGAAGGCCATGGCGGCCGAACTGCCCCATGGGAATGAGTATTCATCTCATTTCTTCTATAAAAATTTTCAACAAATCATTGCATATAGTGATTCAACATAAGCTTGAATAGAATTGTTATCACCTTGATTCCTTAAGAAGGCCATTGCGGTCAGACTGCTTCATGGGATAGAGATGTAGAATTACTAAAAATGGTTGATATCATGCCTAAGAGGGGACTTGCCCTATAACAACAAAGAAAACCTCTTGAAAAGATCCAAATCATTCATCATGGTCAAGTGACTCGTCGCTTCATTTATTGTCCTTCCCTCATCAACTCATCATTTGAGGGGGTACTCATATTATCCACAATCATAATCAAAATCAACAAAGGATTACTTGATCATGCCAAATTGCATTCGTCTTATGAATCATTGCCAAAAACTATCATAAGCTTACCCTTTGTTGGGGAAAAAAGCAAATATGATAGTTAAGTTTGTAGCTCTCCTCCTTTCGGATCTATAGTAGCACTAAAGCCTATAGTAGCACTGAAGCTACCTGATTGTCTAATGGACATGTGCAAGCTTTCACATTTTTTTACCTTCCATCATGTTGGAAGCAATGATTCTAGGATGCGTGCCCTTTCTCATGACTAGGGCATCAAACATTGATCAAATCAATGATCATCACTCACCCTACAATGTGGCCCTAGGTGGTCTATTTTTACCTTGCACTATGTTTTCCCATAATGCATCCCAAAAAGGGGTATCTATAGACACATAAAATACATCATGTTTAGGAGACTACTCATATGGGCACATCTGAAGACCATAAAAATGATATTTGACCTTTCCAAGAGCTAGCAGTGGTCCTAACCACTCAAAAGGGTAGTTCTAGCCCATTCAAGCTTATCTGCTATCAATCAGAGTGGTCACCAACACTTTTCATTGAAGTTGAGAGCAGCCACACCTAGCCACTGCTCTAGATAGCAACTAGCACCAAAACACAGTCTGGCCATGAATACGGGACTATAGGCCCAAAATGGCCACATACTTAGGAAAATTTTGCAAATTTTGCCTAAGTTGTAAAGTCTTCATTCCGCACACCTTACAATGTATTTTGGAGCGGATCCGCAATAGGAGGCATGAGCCCGCCCGACACTTAGTAAATTTTCATGCTTGGAGCGATTCTAGGAGACTTCTTTTGTTTTTGGCTCCGGACTGGCGACGCCTCTCGAATCTAAAAAAATTTTAAGAAGAGATGACGTCAGCGATAAAAAAGTGTGGATTGGTGACCGCTCGATATTTTGGAATACTTCACGAGTGGCTAAGTGTTGGAAGGCCCGATTTTGGAGAACCCATAGAGTATTTTCACCCGAAATGGTGACAAGGCGGGATGTTGTGAACAAAGTAGATGCGGATTCATGACAAAAGGTGATTTTGACTAACTCCTTTCCAGAATGGTGACAAGGCGGGATGTTTTATTCTGAAGATAGTGTGGAATGGAGAAAGAGTCACTTTGCACTATGATGGGTCCGGATTGATGATCATATGCCAATGCACTTGCTCAGCCGAAATGGAATCCACAAAAGTTGTAAAGAAAGGATGACATCATCGATATTTTTGTGCGGATTGATGGATACTTTATGGATAATGAAGGAATCTAAAGAACAAAGAGCGGATTCGATTCCACTTAGCCTTCAGGTCATTTGGAAGCTGGATTGGCATTCCATAGTTTCTAAGATAGAAGGATGATGTCACCAACATTTTAAAGTGGAATGGCATTGTGTTCTCCCCACCATTATAATAAGCTTATATCTAGATGGATCATAGCCATACGATGGGGGAGATCAATGGTGGAGATTGTGTCAAAGAATCTAAGGTATTTAAAGGTAATTCTTCACCAAAGTTGTAATAGTTAGTTGGAGAGGAAGCTGAAGCATCGAGGGTTTTCAAGAAGATAGAACCAGAGGTGGTTATAGATCGATGGTAGTAGATGGCTTCCAAGAAGGATCGATGATGATACATGATCTCTAATGACTTGGACTCTAGTTGTGCCAAACAACCAACAATTTGTAGAGGCCCCGAGCTGCCATGGCGGACCACTTGCAGTGGATTTCTCGGAGGGTGTACCAGTAAGCAAATGCCAGCAAGAACTCTCTATTGTGCTATCAAAATTAAATCTTTGTAATGTTCTTTGTAATTTTAATTTCTGCAAAAACTATAAATAGAGGTCGAACCCTCATTTTTAAGGGTCGGCTCTAGTGTGTTTGCCTGTGCTACTATAAATATTCCCAAGAGCTAATGGAAGGAGCATTACATTGATCTTCACCTCAAAATTTGTATCTTCATGCTTGATATCAAAGGTTCAAATTCTTTAGCTGCATTTCTATGAATACTTAAGTGGTTAGTTTATGCCAAATTAATGGATTACTAGTTGTTAAAGTAATTGAAATCTACTTCTGAGATTGATCTTTATTGTTAGGAAGTGCATTTCTATAGAATCTAGATATTGGTGAATTCTGTTATTTGGATTATCATTGTCTGGATATTGAAATCATTGTCTGCAATATTTCTCTGTTGTGCTTTAATGAATGAAGAGTCATCCAATTTGTGATAATGTTGATCTAAGTTATGTGTCTTTGGGTTAGTTTTTCAGAGCTTTTTATTGTGGTGCAATGTTGTTAGCCTATCCATCCACTATTGTTCACATTTCTCTAACCCTAACCTTTTCTTACCCTAACCTTCAAACCCTAAGTGAGCATAATTGTGTCAACACCCTGTTTAAGTTGACAAGGAACCAACCTACTCTGGAGGTTGGATCAAAAACTCTATTTTGGTCCATCCAATGTTGAGTGTTGAGCTATAGCTATCGGGTGCAAGCCTGGATAGAAAATAGGAAGATAGATAGCCATAGTATTGAGTGAAAACTTGATGCAATTCAGTGCCCAATAGTTTTTGGCATGCTCGGTGGGACCAGTTCACAAGGAACACGAAACCCATCAAATGAGTTACTATTATCTCAACTTGAAGGAATCAAGATTTGGTGAATTGTCTTGACCTTGTAAGTGGAGAAGAGCAAGTTCACCTGGTGACTCCCTGGTCTTTAGACTCAGAAAAATAATTATCCCTGTAGACCAGTGTCCTTTCATGTATACTAGGTCTTTCAAAAGGAATAACCCTAACTCCTATTTTTACTGTGAGTTACCTTATAGAGGGGTTGTTGTTTCTAGAAGTTTAGATCAAGATTTCCTCATAGAGGAAGAGCTCCTGGAAGAGGATCCTATAGTCCATCCAATAGTTCCCCCAATAAGACCTACAATTAGAAATATGGCACAAAATGTGGCCCCTAATCAGCCATTATAGAAGTACCCCAATTGGAATATAATCGGTCCTCTCAGATTAGCCCAAATGAATGCCATCCCTCAAGATGTATCTAAAGCTATCCCCACTTATGATGGATCTAGGAAAATAGCTTATGAGCACTATCAAGATATCTTGAACCTAGCAACAATCCACAACATAAAGGAAGAAGATATTATTGTAAGAATTCTAGCCCTGTCCTTCAGAGGAAAGATATTGCATTGGTTTAGAACCTTGGAAGACAATACTATCACTTCATGGCAAGCGTTAGCTGAGCCATTCATAGAGGAATTTAATGAATCTACTGACCCATTTTCTCTACTTAATCAGTTTACATCCATGCAAAAAACTCAACAAGAAACTATCTCAGATTTCAATTTGAGATTTAGTAAAACATGGAAAAGAATTCCCCCCACTGCTAGACCAGCTACATGTTTGGCTTATATGTATTATATCCGAGCTCTTGGATCAGATTTGGGGCTACAGACACAACAATCAGGAGTAGAAACCTTCCCCCAAGTTTATAATGTAGTAGTTCATGCTGAAAATATCCTAATCAATGTCGAAAGACTTCCCCCAAAACTGTGTTGCCTTACAACTCAAAAACCACTAGTAGCCAAATTCAATCCACAAACCCCTCTTACATAGACCCTCTATCTTTATCATCCCCATATCCACAAATGAATGTGATCCCTCAACCAAAGCCTATGTCCTCTGTAACTCCTTTTCCTCCCCTTCCTTCTCAATCATCTCAGGAGTTTTCTGCTATCCTGGATATACAAAATACTCTAAAAACTCTGAGTAATAGAATGAATTCAATGGAAAAGAGAGACCAAGAAAGGTCACAATAGAGGATATTCCCATATGTAAATAAATATCAGAGACCTGGTCCTAGTAATAGTATTGGGGTTAGGGTGAATGCAGTATATGAGGAGCCATAATGTTCTTCAGATACTACTCTTGCGAATGTTTGGTGTTTAGTATGCAATGACCCCCATGACTCACAGTCTTGTGTGATGTACCAACACCATGTTCAACAAGCTATGGATCAATCTGAAAGGAATCAAAAGGGGAGAGTTAATATGTTATGGCACCCTGATCAAATCATGGTTGGGAAAGAGTCAGCTGAGGAAAGCCCAATTGTCGTTATGACAAGGTCTGGGAAGAAAGCCTTACAAGTAGACCCCCAAAAAATGGGGCAATTCCAAGTCCCTTCTCAGAAGAAAGTTGATCCCCTCCCTCAGAGTAGTAACACCTTCCCTATTCCTCAAGCTAAGGGAAAATAGAAGATAGATAGTCTTCCTAAGAGACCGAAAAAGGAAACAGAAGGAGACCGAATGAGATCTAAGGATGAAGATCAAGAAAGACTTAGGTTCCCCTCTATTACTAAAAGACAAATATTAGAGGCTACCCAAAAATATAAAAGAAGATATGGTGAGCAAGAAAGAGGGCTGGAAAGACTCTCCTTGACTAAATCTGAATACAACATTGTTGAAGAGATGAAAAGGATCCCATCAAAAGCTAGCCTGTATGACACTCTGTTCATCCCTGGTCAGATTGACCTGCTTAAAGCTTCCCTCAACAAAAATCCTCAGAATAGGTTGGCCACTACAATCCTTAGTATGCCATCAGAAAATAAAGAAATGACACCTATTGTTCTAAATAATAAGCCTCCTCCTTTCTATATATCCCTAAGAATGGAAGGTTGGGTAGTCTAAAATTGTATGATTGACTCAGGAGCATCAACTACAGTTATGCCTAAAGCATTCTATGAGGATATGGGTATGGAGTATACCTGATCTTGTCCTGGAGTGTTACAACTAGATGGGACACCTGTCAAGATAGTTGGGGTCATTAAGGATGTACTAATGAGGTTGCATAGAGCCCCTGAGGTGACAATAGTACAAGAAATAGTTGTGGTTGACTTAGAACCCTATTTTGGATTATGTCTTTCAAGAGAGTTTACTACAAAGCTAGGGGGATGTATGTACATGGATTATTCTAGCATGGTAATCCCTTTCAAAGGAAAGAGAATAAGGATAACACCTAAAAAACTAGTAGCTTATCACATTGAAAATATTGAAGAAGATATGTGCAATCTTAATCCCTTGGAAGAATTTGAGCTGGTGGAAAACATTGAAGAGTTGGACATTGAGGATGAGTTGCCTTTCAGAGAAGATTATAGTCAGTTCAGAACTGGTATGGGAACATATAGCATCTCAACTGAATCAGAGAAGAAAATCCCTGCTATATCCAACCAATCTCTGAGAGAGAAAGAAACTTGGGTCATGCACTTTGATGGTGCTAAATGCCAAAATGGTGCAGGAGCTGGTGTGGTCCTACAATCCCAATCAGAAGGTACAAAAATTTTTGCTTACAGATTGACATGGTCATGTACTAACAATGTTGTAGAATATGAGGCCCTATGTCTCGGATTGATACAAGCAGAAAGTATGGGCATTAAGATTTTGAATATATATGGTGATTCTAAGCTAATAGTCCATCAAGTAAGAAATAGGTGCAGTAGTAAGCACCATTACTTAAAAGCTTACAGAAATAGGGTATGGGATTTAATGGAATCTTTTGATGCCCTAAATTTAAATTTTATTCCCAGAGAAAAGAATACTCTGGCTGATTCATTAGCAACAAAGGGAGCTAACTTCAACCCTTCTGTAGACTTTGGAATCAAGAAGGCCAAGGGAATTAAAATGATTTTCAGACCTGTAGTACCAGACAAGCAGATTTTTTGGCAGGTTTTTGAAAGTGATGAACAAATAGTTGATTTTCTGGTGAGAGAAGCATGTCTCTCCACTGTCCAAGAGGAGAATTCAGAAGAAATTGATCAGCAAGACATTATCCAACTAAGGAACAATCATATCCCAAGAGGGTTGGTCACCCTTGAGAGTTTGTTTGATAATGAGGATAGAAAGAAGACCAAAGCCATGAAGGTCAATGAAAAAATCTATAAAGAAGTTGAAGTTGGTATAGAAAAGAAGCTCAATGTTGGAGTCCGATGTTCACCTGAGGAAGTAGAAGATATCAAAGCTCTATGCTTAAGATACCAAGACATTGTGGCTTGGTCATATGAAGACCTCAAGGTGTATGATAAAAAGGTTATCCAACATACTATTGAGCTAGAGCCTGATGCAAAACCATTTAGGTAGAAGCAGAGGCCAGTCAATCCAAGGATCGAGGCCATTATGAGAGAGGAGCTCTTAAAGTTATTAAAGGCTAAGATCATATACCCAATAAAACATTCTACTTGGGTAGCCAATTTGGTACCCGTGAGAAAAAAGAATGGGGATATACGCTTGTGTGTGGACTTTAGAAATCTGAACCAAGCATCCCTTAAAGATCACTATCCTCTCCCTCAGATTGATCAGATCTTGTAGGTAGTGGCAGGAGTAGAAAGATTCTCACTATTGGATGGTTACTCTGGATATAACCAAATTTGGGTGAAAGATGAAGATCAGTATAAAACAACATTCACCACAAAATGGGGTACATTTGCCTACCAGAGAATGCCTTTTGGGTTGTCCAATGCAGGAGCCACATTTTAGAGAGCCATGGACTATGCCTTTGGAGCACTGATCAACAAGGCTATTCTGATTTATCTGGATGACATGACTATGTTTTCCCATGATAAAAAAGACCATCTGTCACACTTGGAGCAAGTTTTTCAAAAGTGCAGAGAATTTGGTATTTCACTCAATCCTAAGAAGTCATTCTTTGCAGTCCATGAAGGAAAGCTACTAGGTCATGTGGTCTCAAAATATGGCATGGCCATAGATCCAGATAGAATCACATCAATTCTTGCTCTTCCTTTGCCTACAAATAAGAAGACCTTGCAATATTTCCTAGGCCAAATCAATTTTGTCAAGAAATTCATTTCTGATTTTGCACAGAAAGTAAGGCCTATATCTGAGCTACTCAAGAAAAATGTCGAATTCAAGTGGATTGAAGTTAGGAAATAAGCTTTTGAGATTATCAAGCAATCCATTGCAACAGCCCCAGTACTGGTAAACCCAGATTTTAGTAAATATTTTATTCTTTATGCATATGGAGTTGAAGAAAGTTATGCCTCAGTACTCACTCAGAAAGATGATCAAGAGGAGGAACATCCTGTGTTCTTTTGGAGCTAGACACTCCATGATTATCAGGTCAAATACAAATTTATTGAAAGGCAAGTATTTGTTGTGATGAAGTCACTAAAGAAGTTTAGGTAGTATTTGGTACAGAGCAAGACCCTGGTATATGTGGTTCATCCGGATGTAAGAAGTTTTATCTTGTAGGGTGATCTAGGAGACAAAAGAGCTGGCTGGATTACCAAAATCCAAGAATATGATGTAGAAATACACCCCACCAAGCTAGTGAGAGGTAGAGCCTTATGCCAAGGGTTAATAGAAGTTGCAACATTGGCAGAAGTAACAACTTGCTAGACAATAGAAGAAAATCAGGTCGAAATAGTACAAACTGAAGACTCTGATTGGATTGACCAGATGATTAGGTATTTCCAGAGTGGAGTATGCCCCCTTAATCTAAGTGCTTCCCAAAGGAGGAGATACAGGCTTCATGCTTTGAAATATGTATTACTACCAGAGGGCTTATACAAAAGAAACTTGGATGGAATTCTTCTAAAATGCTTAAAGGATGACCAACAAAAAAGGGTCATGGAGGAATTCCATGGAGGATCAACTGGTGGACATAGCTCAGGTAGGGTTACAACTTTAAAAATCATAAGAGCAGGCTATTATTGGCCCACTGTATTCACTGATGCTTTTAAAGTCACCCGGGCTTGTGACAAATGTCAGAGATATGTTGGAAGGACAAGGAATGCTTCATCCCCCCTCAAGCCCATTCAAGTTGAAGAGCCTTTTCAACAATGGGGGCTAGATTTCATAGGGGTTATCAACCCTAATTCCTCAGTAGAGCATAATTTTATCTTAACTACCATATATTATCTTACCAGATGGGTAGAAGCTATTCCTACCAAGAAATCAGATCAAGATGTTGTGATCAATTTTATGGAAAATTTGATTTCAAGGTTTGGAGTCCCAGAAGCCTTGGTGAGTGACAATGGCCCAAATTTCATAGGAGCCAAGTATATTGAGTTTTCCAGCAAGTATGGCATTACTCTTAAAAATACTTCAAATTATTATCCATAAGGTAATGGACTTGCAGAATCTACCAACAAAAACCTATTAAGGATTTTGAGGAAATCACTTGAAGGTAATAAAAGAAGTTGGCACCTATTGTTGGACCAAGCTCTGTGGGTAGACATGATTACTATTAAGAAGTCCATTAATACTTCCCCTTATGCACTAGTATATGGCAAGGAGGCAGTGTTACCAATCCATTTGGAGATCCCAACACTTAAGCTTGTCAATTCAGAGGAAGAGTCAGAAGAAGATCCTATGAAAACTAGGTTGACACATTTGCTGCAATTAGAAGAGAGTAGAGCTCAGGCATATGATAGTTTTCAAAAGCATTCATCAGACATTAAAGCATGGTTTGATAAGAAAGCCAGATTCAGGAAATTCCAAGTTGGAGACTCGGTTCTCGGGTGGAATGTTGATAGAGCAAAGCCAGGCAAGCATGAAAAGTTTGATTCTTTTTGGGATGGTCCTTTCAGAATAGTAGATGCCAAGGAGTCCAATGTATTTCAGCTAGAAGATCCAGAGGGAAACATACAACCAATTCCAGTGAATGGTTTTCATCTCAAGCTCTACTATGTGTAAGGAGTGATTTCACTGTAACATATGTATATACATTGTATAATTATTTTCCCTCCTTTCTGCACTTTGTACTTTAATTTCTTTCTGCACTTTGTAATCAGTTTTCTTTGAAAAATATTGAAAAAAAATAAAAAATTGCAAGAATGACTAAGTATGGACTAAGTACACAATATAGTTCCATTCCACACTCAATTCTATGTGAAGCCTTTTGGAATGACGTGCGCTCTTGAATCCACATCAAAATACACTAATATTCTCATGGAATGGTGAGTCGATGGTCAAAAGAGAGTAAAAGGCATTCCCAATCTGGGAACCTTTCAAAGCCAATATAGCCAGAGCGGAATCAAGATAGAAATTCATGCCTAGAAGGTTCTAAGTGTCAGTGGACCCAAAAGCCTCTTAAGCCATCGGTTTCAAAATCAAAGTGGAGCCAAGCAACAATTTCAATCATGACACATGGAAATCAGAGAGCGATCCCGCATTCAATGCTAACGAACTCACGCCATAACCAAAGAGTAGTCGAAGGGGTGCAGTGAGGTGGCAACGCAATTTGAAATTTTGACCAATGAAAAGATAGAATGCCACCATTGAGCCATCGAAGGGAATGATTAAAAGTTGGAAAGTGTGCCAATGGTGAGGTCATGCAGTAGCTGCATTAATGGTGGAAGATACACGCGTTCCAAAAAATAAAAGTGATAAAAAGCATACACGAGGCTCATTTGGTAGCTATTTGCATCTCTAGAGTGGTAAGAAAGTAGAGTGATATTCTAAAGAATTTACTATGAATTGTAGGGAGAATAAAGTCTTACTACTATCAAAATGGCCCCTAAGAGATCACTCACTGAGGCACCAAATATGGGATCAAGGTTACAGGCTCATGTACATCAGACTATACGAGTCACAGATACAGTGATGACAAGAGTAAGGAGGACCCATCTAAGGATAGGTTTTGAATTCCCATATTTTGAAGGAAATCCAATGTGTCGACAAGGTACTATAGCTATAAAATCTTTCTTGTTCTCCTATATCTGTGATTCTATACATCATTACCCTGAATTAGTCTCTACTATGATTCAATTCTATGATTCTAAAAATAGAATAATTAAAACCTCTGAGGGTATTCCCCTATTCACAATTACAAAAGAACTTTGCTATGAATTATTCATCGTAGGAGTAGGACCACCCTCAAATACCAAACCATTTAACATAATAGAGTTAGCTAGGGCTTATACCACAATGGTAACATCAAAAAATGAGGCTATAGAAAAATGGTTGCATCTTAATTTCATAAGAATTAGGAATGAAGATGAAATGCCTGAAGTCCCTATTCATATTGACAAATTTGTAAATCCCAAATTATTTTCTATGTTGGCTTGCATGGAGGGTTTAGACTCTGATAGAATGGTACATGGCTGGAAAATTGCCATAGCTTACTGTATTTCTAATGAAAGAATGTATGAGAAAGATGCGGGAAAAAAGGGGATTAGGGTGATTTATTTTGATTGGCCAGCTTTTCTCGCATAGAGGATACATGAGCAGCTAGTAAGTATGAAAAGGGGTGTTGATGCTCCTAGTTTTAGGCATTGCTCAAGTCTGGTGTGGATGTTCTATGCTGCCACTAAAGATAGAATGTCATGGATTCCGGTCAAGGATAAAACCAATGATGGGGAACCCTTGCCGGTTTATTATTGGACAAGTCATTTAAGGAGTAGTGAGTCTTATTATAGATTCAATTTGGAATTTTTGGGACCTACCCTAAGAATAATGTATGGTAAATGCCCTAGATTGCCACCTTTGATTGAGCAGATTTTGAGAACAAAGGGTGCAGAAGAAGGAGACTGGTATTTTTTGACTGAGGGTACAGTAATCAGATTGTATGGTTTCATGGGTAAACCTTTTCTCCTACCCCACTTTGTCATGGAGAGGCTTTTTGCCCTAGAATATCTGAGGTAGGTAGAGTACATTGATGCGAACTATGGTTCTAGGAGAAAGAGGAAGTCTTTACTTACCCACCGCACTATGGATGACATTACCATCACCAAGAAGGGGTAGAGCCAACAAATTGGCCAATACCTTGATAGGTTAGGTCTATTTTATATTCCCCAAATATGGAGTTATGACCCTGATGGCATTTTTACTACAAGGAATAAAACCCTAAATGGACCTAAGGCCTATAAATTTGAAAGGAGGCCTAGGGCTCATTTTGAACAAGGCAGAAACAATGATGAGACTACTCTTTTAGAGTGGAATGTCTCAAATATGGGTCAGCTGCCTCCATGGTTGGATTTTTATGAGCAAGTTGTTGATTTTGACCCTAACAATAAGCCAAGTCATCGGATTACAGAGGCTACAATTAGTAATATTGAAGTTGAGTCTACAAAGAAAAAGGATCCTCCACCTGAGGAAGAGGTTGCTGAAGAAGAAGAGGAAGAAAAGGGACCATGGAATGTAGCCAAAATAATAGATTGGTGGAGAATGAGGGTTGAAATTGGAAAGCCTAAGTCCAAGTTTGGAATGAAGATTGATAAAGAATTTTCAAGGAGATATAATAAAAACATTGGAACCTGGAGACAAAAGGATGTCAGAAACATAGTATTAATGGTTGAAAAACCCCAATCTGGCTCTGAATCCCTCCCTCCACCTACAGATCAAGAGGCTCAACTAGAAGATCTAGGAACTCCTTTGACAATGGTTGAAGTACTGAAAACCTTTCATCCTACCACTGAGCAGGTGGAGAAGTTTCCTAAGGGGGCTAAGTTGATGAGAAAAATGCAATATTCTAAGGAAAATTTTGTCGGTACTCTAGTTATTGAAATAATATCTAGGCCTAAATGCTTAGCTCTGGGGGGTCAGCCTCTAGACAAAGATATTGATTGGAAAAAGAAGGATGAAAGTTTTAGGTTCAAACCCCTTTCTTTTACCCCTACAACATCAATTGAATTACGTCCTATTTCTGAACAATCATTACTTTTTGGAGTAGTGCAAGAAGATGAGTTGGAAGAAGATTCTGAGAATGAGATGACTACTTTTCAATTGGTTCATAGAAGGACTAAGAGAGTCCCAGAAAGAGAGGAAAGAGAAATTTCAAAGAAACAAAAATTGGATATGGAGGAGATTGCTAAAGAAGTAGCTGATTTTGCTATAGAAGAATTGATTAATCAGGAGCAACAACAAGAAACAGAGATAGAACAAGAGCACCCTACATCTGTAGGTGAAGGTATGGCTTCTAATCCCTCTTCTCCTCTTCATCCTCATGAGTCCCCAAAGAAATCTCCCTCCCTTTCTAATCAAGAAGATATGACAAGTGTACCTCCTCCCTCTCTCAGTCCACCACATGTGTCATCAGTAGCCATTGAGGTACAAGTCACTTCTGTTTCATCACAACCACCTCAAATCCCATCTTCAACATCTGAGGTTCCCACTCCCTCATCTACCATCACTTCACTTCCATATTTTTCATCACCACCATCAATGGGACACTGCGTTCCAAGTATAACCATCCATCCAATTGTTAGTCTTGCATCAGTTTCCATGAGTCTACCAGTAACAACAACAGTAGTTACAGAGTCCACTATTGTCACAGAGGCTACTGTAACTATATCCTCACCCCCATCATCGATAGTTCAGTCCACCCTTTCATTTCTAGTGTCATCATCTCCTCTGGCTATTGGTCTTTCAAGACCTATCATTGTATCAAAAGAGCAGGCAACCACTCAGAGTATAAATGATTATTGGGCAGAGAAGCTTACTAAGCCTTCCAGTAGGATGGCTGTCAGAAGAAGAAGCATGTATGTTGATCCTATTTCTAGATAGAGAATATCAAGATCTATGACTCCACTAGTGAGCAAACCTAAAACTGAGATGACTGTTCAAGATTATCGAGTGGAGGAGGTCACAGAAGATATTGATAAGCTTCCTGAGGAAGATGAGCTAATTATAGCCAAAGCCCACTTGGATACCTTCTATGTGAAAAATGATTTAGTCAGAGAGAAGGTAGACAAATTGGAGAAATAGGTTGAAAAGCTTAAGAAGAGTCTGAATAATCAAAAGGAAGTAGAAAAGGCTCTGAGAAAAGAGGCTAAGGGTTGGCAAGAGAAGTTTCAAGAAGCCAATAAACTAAAGGACCAGTTAGAAGAGCAAAAGAAGTTGAATGAAGATCAGGCGAAGGAAATTCAGAATTTAAAGCATCAACTTCAGATCGAGAAAGCTAAATCTTCAGGATTTTCTAAGAATGAGTTGAAAAGGATTAGAAAAGAGTTGCTTTCTGAGGTCCAAGAGAAATGTTCAGGGCTTCAACTTGTTATTGATTATCTTAATGATGCCAGTCGCCTACTCTCCAATATTCAGAAAGAGCTAGATCAGATCACTGGAGAGTTGCAGCCTATGGTGATTTAGAACAAATGTACAGGTTGGTTGATAGCAGACTCAGTGATTCTGCTAAACCTATTCCTAATAAATAATGGAATCTCACCAGAGTTGCTACCAAGATAGTGGTTAAAAAGCACAGGGCACTTCAAAGAGCCTGGTTGTTATTTGATAGGATTGAAAAGGTGATAAAGGATGTTGTTGAATTGAATAAGGAAATGATTCAGGTTAGCTTCAGAGGCCTCTGGAAGGAGGATCACAACTTGTTATCTATGGAAGAGATCCAGTAGAGCATTAATGATAATTTGTAGGATGAATCTGGAATAGATTCTCTAGAAGAGCCACTACCCCAAGAACAAGTTGTCCAATTGATCATTGATTTTACTCGTTTGAGAGATCTCATGGAAGATCTGGTGAATAGAGGGAATGCTGCTAACTATGAGGACATTGGAGAGCTACAATATGTTTATAAGCAGCTCAAGGAAACATCAAATCCCTCTGAAGAAGTCTGGAAATAGGCTCTACAATATTTGGAATTAATGGTTCAGTTGTTTGGGAATACTTCTGGAGAAAGAAGTCAGAAAACACCTACTCTAGAAGAAGAAGAAGAAGATGAAGAAGAAAAGGAAGAAGAGGTCATAGAAGAAGGGGAGTTGGATGGATCGGTTACAGGCCCAGAAGGGGCTCACACTTAGTTCATTTTTGTTTTGTACATATGCATAAGTTTTGTATTTTTGTTTTGACTCTGACAATTGTTAGAAGTGAGCAATAAAGGCATGAAGCCTACAGAGGCAGAAGAGCAAGAATATATGTGAAGGCATTTCTTGAAATAAGGCCTTATAAAAGGAGTAGAGTTGTGTCTAGTTTTTGAAGATAGTGGCAAGACCTGTATTTCTGACATAATCTCTGTATGAGCGAGTAAGTTCTATATATTTTTGGCATCATTTCCATATGAACCTTTACTCTCTAGGCAGACTGTTAAAATTTTTAGAGAGTAGTGTTTATATGGAAGTTATTCTATAAAATATGTTTTTGAAGATAAATATGTTTGACTCCTAAGGCCCAATGGATAAGACTTTGAGTTCGATTGGCTTTGCAAGCAAATCCACCTAGGAGGCGCTAGAATGTAGGCCCAAAATGGCCACATACTTAGGAAAATTTTGTAAATTTTGCCTAAGTTGTAAAGTCTTCATTCCGCACACCTTACAATGTATTTTGGAGTGGATCCACAATAGGAGGCATGAGTCCGCTCGACACTTAGTAAATTTTCACGCTTGGAGCGATTTAGGAGACTTCTTTTGTTTTTGGCTCTGGATTGGTGACGCATCTTGAATCTGTAAAAGTTTTAAGAAGAGATGATGTCAGCGATAAAAAAGTGTGGATTGGTGACCACTCGATATTTTGAAATACTTCACGAGTGGCTAAGTGTTGGAAGGCCCGATTTTGGAGAACCCATAGAGTATTTTCACTCGAAATGGTGACAAGGCGGGATGTTGTGAGACAAGGTGGATGCGGATTCATGACTAAAGGTGATTTTGACTTCTCCTTTCTGGAATGGTGACAAGGTGAATGTTTTATTCTAAAGATAGTGTGGAATGGAGAAGGAGTCACTTTGCACTATGATGGGTCCGGATTGATGATCATATGCCAATGCACTTGCTTAGCCCGGAATGGAATCCTAAAAGTTGTAAAGAAAGGATGACATCATCGATATTTTTGTGCAGATTGATGGATACTTTGTGGATAATGAAGGAATTTGAAGAACAAAGAGCGGATTCGATTCCACTTAGCTTTCAGGTCATTTGGAAGTCGGATTGGCATTTCGTAGTTTCTAAGATAGAATGATGATATCACCAACATTTTAAAGTGGAATGGTATTGTGTTCTCCCCACCATTATAATAAGCTTATATCTAGATGGATCATAGCCATATGATGAGGAGATCAATGGTGGAGATTGTGTCAAAGAATCTGAGGTATTTAAAGGTATTTCTTCACCAGAGTTGTAACAATTAGTTGGAGAGGAAGCTGAAGCATCGAGGGTTTTCAAGAAAGATAGAACCAGAGGTGGTTATAGATCGATGATGGTAGATGGCTTCCAAGAAGGATCGATGATAATGCATAATCTCCAACGGCTTAGACTCTAGTTGTGCCAAACAACCAACAAGTTGTAGAGGCCTCAAGCTACCATGGCGGACCACTTGCAACGGATTTCCTAGAGGGTGTACCAATAAGCAAATGCCAGCAAGAACTCTCTGTTGTGCTGTCAAAATTAAATCTTTGTAATGTTCTTTGTAATTTTAATTTTTGCAAAAACTATAAATAGAGGTCGAACCCTCATTTTTAAGGGTCGGCTCTAGTGTGTTTTCTTGTGCTACTGTAAATATTCCCAAGAGCTAATGGAAGGAGCATTACATTGATCTTCACCTCAAAATTTGTATCTTCATGCTTGATATCAGAGGTTCGAATTCTTTAGCTGCATTTCTGTGAATACTTAAGTGGTTAGTTTGTGCCAAATTAATGGATTACTAGCTGTTAAAGTAATTGAAATCTGCTTCTGAGATTGATCTTTATTGTTAGGAAGTGCATTTCTGTAGAATCTAGATATTGGTGAATTCTGTTATTTGGATTATCATTATCTGGATATTGAAATCGTTGTCTGCAATATTTCTCTGATGTGCTTTAATGAATGAAGAGTCATCCAATTTGTGATAATTTTGATCTGAGTTATGTGTCTTTGGGTTAGTTTTTTAGAGCTTTTTATTGTGGTGCAATGTTGTTAGCCTATCCGTCCACTATTGTTCACATTTCTCTAACCCTAACCTTTTCTTACCCTAACCTTCAAACCCTAAGTGAGCATAATTGTGTCAACACCCTGTTTAAGTTGACAAGGAACCAACCTACTCTGGAGGTTGGATCAAAAACTCTATTTTGGTCCATCCAATGTTGAGTGTTGAGCTATAGCTATCGGGTGCAAGCCTGGACAGAAAATAGGAAGATAGACAACCACAGTATCGAGTGAAAACTTGGTGCAATTCGGTGCCCAACAGGGCCTAGATCACGCAGTCTGACTGCACCTTGCATTGCTTGCGGGTGGTTTTTGGCATGGAACTCCTAGAGATCCTCCTGACTGCCCCTTCAATGCAAATTTGTGACTGATGCTTCCCCCTGATATGGTCATTTGCATGCAAATTTGGATCTTGGCTTCTTTAGAAAGCCAAGATCTATATCTAGATCTGAATCTAGGAGGTCTACATATGGACTCTCCCAAGAAAAGCAAATGATCCATGAATATCAAAATTTTGTGTAGCGAAGCCTTGGTCGATCAAAAAGTGAATTCACACCCCCTTTGAGGATCAATGAAGTGCTATCTGGTTGAGTTATGACTACGCACACACATTCAAATCTACCTATTCTTCACCACCAACCAATGTATCAGACACAAGAGGTGACCCTTGAACATCAATTTGGATAAGGGATCGACTGCCAGAGCCCCTAGATCTTGAGGTAAACCCTTTAGTTTATTGGTCGCTATCTTTGATAGTAGCCTACACTTATGATCACTCTTAGCAGTAGTGTCCAGGATTTGAGGTGTAATTTTCTTTGTTTTAGCTTAGATCTGTTATTTCTTTTTACTTTATTACTTAGTTTTAGCATATTTCTGGTTCTTGTAATGCATTTACATCATATTTCTAAATTTTTCATGCACTTATCGCTTAGTTTATGCTTGCATTTTAATATTACCATGCTCATATATCATGTTTATATAATCTTCTAATAAAGCCTCTTCATGAGAGGCTACCCATGGTACTAATAGTCTTCTGTTTTTTCTATGCACGTAGGTTACAGTTTTACAGGATCGATTCAAGGCATTCAGTGCATAATATCCCTCCAGGCAAAAGAATGAGAATGAGGCATCTATAAGCCCTCATACAAGTTCATGTGTGATATCAGGAGGCCTACAAAGCACACCACCCCTTTACGAGGGGATAGCTTCACCATTAGTCTGCTTGTATCTTATTATATCAGACTGGGTATCCCTCAAAGGGATCGATATGTAACCGGGATTCACAAGAATTAATATAAGATCTTTTTTTATTTGTCATTTATTTGCTTTATGGTACTTCATTTGATATAATATTGTAATTAGAGTAGATTTGCACACTTACCAAGGTTGCACACCTTCTTCTCAAGGTATCAACAATCTTATTCTCTTTCCCCTTTATGTACTTAATTTCAAAGTCATACTTAGCAAGAAACTCAATCCATATTCTTTGTCTCACATTGAGTGTTGGTTAGGTAAGTATGTACCTTAGACTTTGATGATCAAATTTAAATTCAAAAGGTCTCCCCACCAAATAGTGGTGCCAGACCTTTAGAGAGTGCACAACAACAGCTAGATCTAAATCAAGAGTAGCATAATTAACTTCATGTTTTTTAAGCTTTCTCTAAGTATAAGCTACTATTGAATCTTCTTGCATGAGTACTTTTCCTAAACCTTCCAGCAAAGCATCAATGCATACTAAAAAATCTCCTTGAGGGTCTAGAATTTTTAATATTGGTGTGGTAGTGATTTTCTACTTTAGTAATGCGAAGGCAACTTCAAACTTTTTCATCCATTTGAATTCCTTATCTTTCTTCTGAAGGTTAGTTATTGCCACAATAATCTTGGAGAAATATTTTATATAACATGTATAGTATCCCATTAACCCCATGAAGCTTCATATCTCAGTAACATTAGTAGGGGGTGGCTAGTTTAATATGGCCTCAATCTTCTCTGGATCCACAATAATTCCTTCTACTGATATGATATTCCCTAGATATTGCACCTTTGAAACATAGAAATCACTTTTGGCAAGATTTCTATAGATTTGGTTTCCCTTAACAACTCTAACATGATCTTGATATGTTTATCGTGTTCTTCCTCGTTTTGAGATTATATTATGATATCATCTAGCAATACAAGTACAAACTAGTCTAGGTGACTCTTGAACACACTATTCACTAAATTCATGAAGGCGGCTAGGGTGTTAGTTATTCCAAAGGGTAGGACTATAAACTCATAGTGCCCATACCTAGTCTTGAATGTCATCTTGTGAGTATCCTCTTTATGTATTCTTAATTGGTGATACCTTGATATCAGATCAATCTTAGTAAATACTATGGCATCTCTCAATTGATCAAATAAATATTTTATTCTAGGTAGGGGGATACAAGTTCTTGATTGTAGCTTTATTTAGCATCTTGTAGTCAATACACAACCTTAAATATCCTTCTTTATTTTTCACAAATAAAATCGATGCACCTCAAGGTGACACACTTGATTTTATCAACCCCTTTTCTAATAACCCCTACAATTGTACCTTTAATTCTTGCATCTCGATTGGATTCATCCTATATGGAGATCTATGAATTGGCTTCACTCATGGCATAATATCAATAGTGAAATCAAATTCTCACACAGGAGGGAGTCTAGGTAAATCCTTAGCAAATACATCCTTAAAATCCTATAAAATTGGATGTGTTTCCAATACCTTTTGCTTTTGGTCTTCTCCAACTCCCTTCAACTTAATCACATAGACTATCCCTTATTTCCTGATGGCTTTCTTTAATTGCATATTTGACAACATCTAGGGTTTTAATACCCCATCCTCGCTATGAATTCTTAGTCTTTCCTTGCCTTCTTCAAAATATTTGATCCATCTATCTTGGAAATTTATTATGAACCCATTGCTATTCCTCTTATTTAGTGTTTGTCGATCTTTATTGGATAAGGTGTCATATTTGTAACAAAATTATGACTTTGCTTTCTTCTCCAGGTCTTACACATTTTGTAATGACTTAGGCTCATGAATATCTACATCATTCTTTACCCTAGATTCCAACCCATGAGTAAACTTATAGACCCACATTTTCTCATCATATGCAGGTACATATTTCAACAATATTACCATATTTTTGTAGTATATCTCCACTATGTTGGTTCCTTACCTTATACTAGAAAACTCCTCAAATTTTAGGGCATATAAATGCTCCGTAAGAAACCTCTTTTTGAATGACTATGAATTCCTTCCATGGGATATCTACTGGTTCAATCTTAATTTTCTCATAATAAGTTTCCCACCAATCTAGAGTGGTCCCTTAAAGGTAAATTGTAGCCCAAATAGTCTGAGTTCCTAGATAATACCCCTTTAACATGAAGTAAACTTCCAATTATCTTAACCAAGCCTAAGCTGCATCTCCTTCTCCGTCTCCATCAAAATTGGAGATACAAATTTTCTTTAGGTCTCTTGTCATTTCCTTTTCTATAAGGGATATAGCTTGTAATTATGTCATAGTCAGTCCCTCAACTTGGTTAACCTCTAAGCCTCTAGCTTGTGAATTTTAATTTGCAATGGTTTCCAACACCTGCCTCATATGATATTCAACAACTATAGCAATGAGATCTTCTACCCCGTGTTGGGAGTTCCTGGATCCTTGTTATGGACCCCTTCTTCAATATTAATTTTTTGAGTCTATCTAAGTGGAGGTGTAGGCCTCCCCTATCTATATGTGGGTGGCATCTTGACCTAGTTGTAACCAAGAAAAATATTAGGCTATAGCTTCACCTTAAATTGTACCATTAATTCAAGCCACAATACAAAGTTCTTCTTGCCAAAAGCATCAACAATATAACTAATATATAATTCCAATATTATGATGTATAATTAGTACCAAAACCCATACTTAAGGTATCATAACATTCATTCACTCTTGGGATTAGTTTCCATTAGATTATAGCAAGTAGAGATTCTAGTTCATCCCATATGCTTAAAATTTTAAGCAAGCCTTCATTGGAGACATCCAAATATCTTTAACATATAAGAAGCTCTATACCATCGTACCTAGAGCTCTGATACCAAATGTAACAACCTGAAAACAAGAAACAAGAAACACAAAAAAAAAATGACTAAGGAAAGGGATTCATAAACCCCTAACCAACCTTAGGTTAACTTAATTTTTAAAAAAATACCCTAAGTTCCTCAAAGAGCTACATCTCATAATATTTCCTCATGCAAGTCCATCTGCGTAGGCATATCATATGTCATGCAATTAAGTCTATCAATCTCATCAATATCAATGAGTTGACTTATCACCTTCAGTCAATCAAAGGTATACATGCATCTCCATACTCTACACAAGCTAGTCTGTGTAGGTATGCTACGTGTATTACGAGTTAAGCTATCAATCTTGTCTTTCGACAAGCTATCTTAACTCAGATGTAGTATTTCCATAGACCTAGTTACCATTATCTCTAATGGGGTCTCAATCCCTTAGGTTACCCTCTAAGTTCACCCTAGAACTTGTTACTTATTCATTTAATATTATTTAGCAAGGAAAACAAAGATAGATCTAGATACTAAATCTAACAAAGCATAACTCATAGAACAAAAAAGAAATATTTAAAGAGAACAATATCTAAGAAGATAAATGTGAACTATAAAGGAATTAAATACAAAACATAAATAAATAAAATAGTTATTTAAAGGTACATCTTCCAACATTTAAACAAATATTACATATAAGTAAGTATGGTAAATCCTCCATACTTTAAAGAATAATATATTACATCAATTTCATTAGGGAATTCTCCCCACAAATCTAGTCTATTTGAGCATAAGTAAATAAAATGTAAGTGGAGAAAAAATTGGTGCATTAGTCCATCTGCCACTTTGATCCTCTCATTCTTTCAATTGATAATTTGAGGATAGTAGGGGATCATGGTACTCATGGTTTAGGATAGGCATGCCTCTAAATGTATCTACCATTTACTTTGCCAAATTGCAACTATACAGACTTAATCAAAGCATCAAACCACCTAATTCATAGTTGATCTCAATAAAAACTCTATTTTCATTTCCCCCTCTCATTACCCGATGAAAGTCTTCAACCAAACATCTAGATCCCAGGTTTTACTTTAATCAAATCTTCCTTTCCTTTATTTAGCACATTCCAAGTCCCATACCCTTAATTATGTAAATAAACTATATTTTCCCACAAGTGAATTAATAATGTTTTATTCATTCAACTCATCAAATTACCTCTTCTCTATTTACATTAATCAAATAACACTTTATTCCATTAACTAAGAAAATAGCAACTCCTTACAACCTTTATTCTACCAATCAAAGTCCCATACCTTCAATTTATAAAATAATATAGGTTCCTTTATTTCCCTAAATCAAATCCATTACTTAATTTAGAAACAAACAAACTTCTTTCCTTAATTAATAAATCAAAGCCTCCTACTTTAATTTATTAATTATTCATAATTATTTTACTCCCATTATGTAGATTACCATGCCTCTAAATAAATAAAATAACCATTCTTTAATTAATCAATAAATCATATTTCTTCCTTCTTGATATAACCAAAGACTATTTTCTTCAATTTAATCAAATAACTCATGAACCTTTTATTTAACACAACTAAAGACTAATTTATTTAATTTAATCAAACAATTCATTAATCCTTTTTATTTAATGAAACTAAAGACTACTTTATTTAATTTAATCAAACAATTCATTAACCCTCTTTTTATTTAATAAAACTAAAGACTACTTTCTTTAATTTAATCAAACAATTCATGAACCCTTTTATTTAATAAAACTAAAGGCTGCCTTATTTAATTTAATCAAATAAATAAATCCTTTATAGCTTTCAAACTAAAGCAACAATACGTTGTTCAAACATAACCAAATGGTCGAGGTTAAAATATTGTTCACCATTGGAGAGACGATTTCTCCTCCTTAACTTAGGGAGAAGGGAACGCAAGATTACCATTCACATAGGCCAGAGAAGGAAAGATACAAACATCCAAAGGGTTTTCTCCTCTATGAAATGATAGGGAAAATACAGAAACATCCATCACTAGATTTACCTACAACTTCAAAATAGGAGATGTAATAAGGATTGGAGTTTTCTAAGAGCGACGTCAATAGAGGTAACTATGGTCAACAAGGGATTCCAAAAACATTTGCCCTTCTAGCAGGTAAACACTAATGCAAGGGATAGTAATAATGAGGTTTTCTCAATAGTCAGGTTGAGCCAAAGCTACATAAAAACCCCAACACATAAGATTTACTAACACATAGTGAACTAGGGAGACACAGAGGATCACACGGTTGGCATGGCAGAAGAGTTTCAATCAAGAGAATCAACCCATAAAATCATAGAAAGAAACTAACATACATAGTCCAAATAAAAATAGATCCAACCAGGTCAAGCATAAGGAAACATCTACCCAATTATTTTATATGGTTAAGTTTCTTCATTTGTCAAGTAATTGAAAGGCAAGTTCTCAACCAACTTGTAACTTTGCTTGAGCTCAACTCTCCTTTGCCTGGATTTTACTTTCACTGTGGCAACTCCTTCATTCTTGTTACTACCCAACTACCCTTCAACGTAGTTTACTTTCCCCTATACACAGTGAATTGTCCACCTCTCAACATGGTTCCCTCTACTCTTACACATTGTGAATCATTTTCCTCTCAATACGGTTCTTTCTGTTCTTACATGCAGTGAATCCTCCCTCCCCAAAAAAGCCTCATGCGTATCTATCTTCTCTACCAAACTCCACCACCCAACATAAATCCTCCGAGATACTCCAACGCAATAGCCAGCTTTAGATCATTATATATTTTCTTAAATATTTTTTATAAGCCCTACCATAAATGGAGCTCTTCCCATTTTCAACATTGGCAGGCGTCCCCATCTAATCGAACATGCCACTAGCAGAGTTATCATAAATGGTAAATATCTCATTGAATTATCATGAAGTTTAAATATTTCTTAATAAAATTCATTCAATATATAAACTAAGCCAACCATGATATATATATATATATTGAAACTATTTTCTCTTTTAATATTGTTAAATTATCATTTATAAATTAAGTTCTATCCTCAATTAAAATTATTAAAATTTTATTTAAAAATGAAGCTCTATTATCATTTAGAATAATTATTTCCCTTTTTTCTTCTCTTTTTTTTATAGAATAAGATATTTTCTCATTGAATATGAACATCATGCTATTCTTTTGAAAAGTATAAGCAAAACAAGGAGTTTTCCCAAAACAACTAAATTATGTATGCTTACCAAACCATTGATGCAGCAAGTGATGAAGTAAAAGACAATAAAACATATGCACAAGCAAAGAGGGAATATTTCCATCAACCTAGTCACCTATTTTAGTTAGAAAAATTATGATAGCTACTAGGCTATCATCTTAGGCTCAAGGTGGCTAGCAATTAACGATTATCCCTACTGATAATGCATACCTATATAAAGGTATCCATCCATGTTACCCCCGAGTTGACTTATCATCACTTTCTTAACCTCAAGTACCTTCGTTTCTAGTGGATAATTCTACTTCTTCCACCTATGAGCATGCATGATCCTGCACATTGGCAATATGTTAGCAGTAATATGTTTCCCAAAATTAAACTAAACATCGCATAGTTGCTTAATTTCACAAAACCAAGAATTAAAGAACCATCAAATAAATAATTTATTTTCCATGTCACAAAGTCCATTAGGGAGGGTCATGACATCCTACCCTACTGGTACTAAACATCATCTCGATGCTTCTAGTTTTATGAAACAACAACAAACAAAATCAAATTATTACATTTAAAAATTTTCAAACATGAAGGAAAAATGTTTTTCCATATCCTCCACTTTCTCCCAAGTGGCATTCCTTTTTTAGAAAGGGTCCTATTGGACCTTACATTTCTCAAGATTCTAATTTCGCATAGTCTTAGAATGAAACTAAAGAATATTTACTGGCATCACTTAAATTACCTCTGGATTTGCCATCTATAAACTAGAAACATCCCACACATGTTCAGGGTTAGAAATATATTTTCTAAGAAAATATATGTGGAAGGTGTCATGGATCTTTGATAGTTTAGGAGGTAAAGCAATTCGGTATGCAACCAGACTAATATTTTTAGTGATCTCAAAAGTTCCTACAAACTTTGGATCCAACTTTGTGGATTTAAACATACTTTTCATTAGTTTAACCCTTAGGAACACTTTGTCTCCCATCGAGTACTCTCTCAGAGTTCTCTTCAAATTAGCATAACTCTTCTGACTATAAATAGCTTCTTTAAGTCTTTACTTGATTACCTTCAATTGATCCTCCATTTCTTTGACCATTTTTTGTCAAATCACAACTCTATCTTCTAGGTTATCCCAAGATAATAGTGTTCTACACTTTCATACATACAAGGCATAAAAAGGTACCATTCCTAGAGATGATTGATGCGCATTATAGTAGGTTAAATCTACTAGATGTAGATAGTCTTCCTAACAAGACTTATGATCCATGCAATACATGCGGAGCATGTCCTCTAATACTTGGTTTATCCATTTTGTCTAATCGTCTGTCTTATGGTGGTATGCCAAACATGTATTTAGTTTCATGCCTATTGCATGATGAAGGGATTTCCAAAATTCAAAAGTGAACTTGGAATCCCTATTAGAGATGATTACTTCTGGAAATCCATGCAATCAAAATATTTATTTGGTAAATCTATTAGCCACCACCTAAGCATCGTCCTTGGTGCTTCCAGGTATAAAATATGCAACCTTAGTCAATTTATCGACTACTACAAGGATTACATCATGTTGCTACCTGGTCTTAGGTAAACCTAATATAAAATCCATAGATATGACCTACCATTTTTGCATAGGTACATTATGTGGATATAACTATCTTATAGGATGCTTGCATTCCACCTTAATCTTCTGACATTCAATTCATCGAGCAAAACAATTGGTAATATCCTTCTTCATTCCTACCCAAAAGAAGGTTATTTTCATGTTTTCCCTCATTTTTACCCCTCCGAGATGAGCAACATAAGGAGATATATAGGCCTCTTGCATTAATAGCTTTCTCTTTGTAGCACAAAAGGTTATCTACCATCCCAAACTTCTTATTACCCTCTGGGTCTCTATCCATTCTAGCTCAAATTTCCAGGTAATATTCATCCTAAGATTGCTCATCTTACTTGATCCATAAAATTCATGTTACTTATGGTTATGGTTGCTATGTGTCTCCTTCTTCTCAAGGTATCAGTAACCTTATTCTCTTTCCCCTTCATCTACTCAATTTCAAAGTCATACTCAATGAGAAACTCGATCCATCTTCTTTGTCTCGCATTGATTATTGTTTGGGTAAATATGTACCTTAGACTTTGGTGGTCAGATTTTAATTTAAAAGGTCTCTCCATTAAATAGTCGTGCCCGACCTTTAGAGAGTGCACCATAGCAACTAGATCTAAATAAAGAGTAGGATAATTAACTTCAAGTTTTTTAAGCTTTCTTGAAGTATAAGCTATTACTAACTCTTCTTTTATTATGAGTACTCCTCCTAACCCTTCCAGTGATGCATCGGTGCATACTAAAAAATCTCCTTGAGGGTCTAGAATTTTCAATATTGTTACGGTAGTGAGTTTTCGATAAAGCATATTCACACTTTTTCATCCATTTTAATTCCTTTCTTTTATTCTGAAGGTTAATTATTATTATAGCAATCTTGGAGAAATTTTTTATATAATGTCTATAGTAGCCCGTTAACCTCATGAAGCTTCGTATCTCAGTAAAATTAGCAGGGGGTGACCAGTTTAATATGGCCTTAATCTTCTCTGGATCCACAGTAATTCCTTTTACTGATATGATATGCCCTATATATTGTACCTCTAAAACATAGAAATCCCTCTTAGCTAGATTTCCATAGAGTTGGTTTTCCCTTAACTCTAACACGATATTGAGATGTTTATCATGTTCTTCCTTTTTTTGAGAGTATATTAGGATATCATCAAGAAATACAAGGACAAACTGATCCAGGTGCCTTCTAAATACACTATTCATTAAAATCATGAAGTCGGTTGGGGTGTTAGTCAATCCAAAGGGTAGGACTGTAAACTCATAGTGCCCATACCTAGTCTTGAATGTCCTATTGTGAGTATTCTCTTCATGTATTCTTAAATGGTGATACCTTGATCTTAGATCAATCTTAGTAAATACCATACATCTCTCAATTAATAAAATAAATGTTTGATTTTGGGTAGGGGATATAGGTTCTTGATTATATCTTTATTTAGCATATTGTATTCAATACACAACATTAAAGAGCTATATTTATTTTTCACAAATAAAATTGGTGCACCCCAAGGTGACACACTTGGTTTTATCAATCCCTTTTCTAATAACCCCTACAATTGTACCTTTAATTTCTACATCTCTATAGGATTCATACTATATGAAGATCTATGAATTGGTTCCACTTCTAGAATAATATCAATAGTGAAATCAAATTCCTGCACAAGAGGGAGTCCAGGTAAATCCTTAGGAAATGTGTCCTTGAAATCCTACAAAATTGGGTATTCCAACACCTCTTGCTTTTTGTCTTCTCCAAATTCATTTAACTTAATTACATATAATATCCCTCCTTTCCTAAGGGCTTTCTTTATTTGCATAGCTGACAACATCTAGGGTTTGAATACCCCTTGATCACTATAAATTCTTAGTCTTTCCTTGCCTTCTTTAGAATCCTCAATCCATCTATCTTGGAAATTGATTAAGGCTTTATCAGCCTATAACAAATCCATCCCTAAGATCACATCAAAGGTATGAAGTGGAGCTACATATAAACAACCTTTCATGGTTCCACTAGATAAATTAATCTCTGTCATGGGAAAGCACTGGTTTACCAAGTAGGTTTACTGAGAACCATACTCAACTTTCCATCCATGGGCCAAATATCTTGGCCTTTATTATAAAATTTCTTCTTGAACTTCTTTTGATTTCCATTAAATTTATTCTCATAATTTTGGAGGATTTTAGACTTCTGATCTTGTTCACCCTCCTATTTTATGAACCCATCGCTATTCCTCTTCTTTAGTGCATGTCTATCTTGCTTAGATAAGGTGTCATATTTGCAATGGAAGTGTGACTCTACTTTCTTTTCCAAGTTGTACACCTTTTGTAATGACTTAGGCTCATGCATGTCTACATCATGCTTTCCCTAGACTCCAACCCATGAGTAAACTTATAGAGCCACATTTTCTCATCATAAGTAGTTACATACTTCAACAATCGTACCAGCTTTTTGTAGTATAACTCCACTATGTTGGTTCCTTTCCTTAAACTACCAAACTCCTCAAATTTTAGGACATAAAAATGCTTCATCAGGAACCTCTTTTTTAATATGACTATGAATTCCTTCCATTGGATATATATTGGTTCAATATTACTTTTCTCATAATAAGGAACCCACCAATCTAGAGTGGCTTCTTCAAGGTAAATTGTATTTCAAACAGTCTGAGTTCTTGGAGAATACCCCTTTACCATGAAGTAAACTTCCAATTCTCTTAACCAAGCTTCAATTGCATCTCCTTCTCCTTCTCCATAAAACTTGGAGATATAGACATTCTTTAGGTATCTTGTCGTTTCCTTTTCTAGAAGGGCTCGAGCTTGTAACTATTTTGTAGTTAGTCCTTCAATTTGGTTAAACTCTGGGCCTCTAGCTTGAAAATTTTGATTTGTAATGGTTTCCAACACCTGCCTCATATGATGTTGTATGGCAACAACTATAGCAGGGATATCTTCCACCCCTTTTTTACTTGGACCTCTTCTTCGATATTACTTTGCCAACTATCTAAGTAGAGGCATAGGCCTCCCCTTTCTGGCCTTGGGTGGCATATTGACCTGGTTGTAACCAAGAAAAGTATTAGGATACAACTTCACCTTAAACTGTACCATTAATTTAAGCCACAATACAAAATTTTTCTTACCAAAAGCATCAACAGTATAACTAAGATAACATTCCAAGATTATGATGTATCATTAATACCAAAGCCCATACTTAATATATCATAATATTCATTCACTCTTGCTATTAATTCCCATTATATTCTAGCAAGTAGAGATTCTAGGTCAACCCAAATTTAGCTTAAAATTTTAAGCAAGTCTTCATTGGATATATCCAAATATCTTTAGCACATAAGAAGCTCTATACCCTCATACCTAGAGCTCTGATACCAAATGTACCAACGCTGAAAACAAGAAATAAGAAACACATAGAAAATAAATAAAATAAAATAAATAATTGACTAGGGAGAGGGATTCATAAACCCCTAACCAACCTTAGTTTAACTTAATGTTTAAAAAAATCCCCTAAGTTCCTCAAAGAGCTACATCTCATAAGCTTTCCTCATGCAAGTTAATTTGTGTAGGCATATCGTATGTCATAAAAATAAGTCTATCAATCTCATCAATTTCGATGAGCTAGACTTATTTCCTTCAATATCATCTTTCAACAAGCTATCTTAACTCAAATGTAGTCTTTCCATAAACCTAGTTACCATTATCCCTAAGGGGGTCTCAACCCCTTAGGTTACCCTCTAAGTTCACCCTAGAACTTATTACTTATTCTTTTTAATATTATTAAGCAAGGAAAATAAAGATAGATCTAGATACTAAATCTAACAAAGCATAACTCATAGAACAAAAAAGTAATATTTAAATATATTAATATCTAAGAAGATAAACATGAACTAGAAAGGATTTAACTACAAAATATAAATAAATAAAATAGTAATTTAAAGGTACATCTTACAACATTTAAACAAGTATTACATATAAGCAAGTATCATAAATCCTTCATACTTTAAAGAATAATATATTACATCAATTTTATTAGGGAAATCTCCCCACAAATCTAGTCTATTTGAGCATAAGTAAATAAAATGTAAGTGGAGATCAAATTGGTCCATTAGTCCATTTGCCACTTTGGTCCTTCCACTTTTTCCATCGATCATTTGAGGATATCAGGGGATGATATCACTCATGGTTCAGGATAGGCATACCTCTAAATGCATCTACCATTTACTTTACCATATTGCAACTATACAAACTTAATCAAAGAATCAAACCATGTAATGCATAGTTGATCTCAATAAAAAATCTATTTTCATTGTTCCCTCCCTCTTATTACCTAATGAGAGTCTTCAACTAAACATCTAGATCCCAGGTTTTTCTTAAATCAAACATTCTTTTCCTTTATTTAGCATAATCAAAGTGCCATATCCTCAATTGTGTAAATAAACTATATTTTCCCACAAGTGAATCAATAATATTTTATTCATTCAACTCAAGAAATTACCTCTTCCCTATTTACATTAATAAAATAACACTTTATTCAATTAACTAAGTAAATAGCAATTCCTTACAACCTTTATTCTACAAATTAAAGTCCCATACCTTCAATTTATAAAATAAGCTAGGTTCCTTTATTTCCCTAAATCAAGTTCCATTACTTAATTTGGAAACAAACAAACTTCTTCCTTTAGTTAATAAATCAAAGCCTCCTACCTTAATTTATTAATTACTCATTATTTTTTTACTCCCATTATGTAGAGTCCCATACCTCTAAATAAATAATATAGCCATTCTTTAATTAATCAATAAGACATATTTATTCCTTCTTGATATAACCAAAGACTATTTTCTTCAATTTAATCAAATGACTCATGAATATTTTATTTAATACAACTAAAGACTACTTTCTTTAATTTAATCAAACAATTCATGAACCCTTTTTATTTAATGAAACTAAAGACTACTTTCTTTAATTTAATCAAACAATTCATGAACCCTTTTTATTTGATGAAACTAAAGACTACTTTCTTTAATTTAATCAAACAATTCATGAACCCTTTTATTTAATGAAACTAAAGGTTGTCTTCTCTAAATTAATCAAATAAAAAATCCTTTATCTTTTAAACTGAAGCAATAGTAAGTTGTTTGAACATAACCAAATGGTTAAGGTTAAAATATTGTTCGCCATTGGAGAGACAATTTTCCCTCCTTAACTTAGGGAGAAAGGAATATCATATTACCATTCATGCAGGCCAGAGAAGGAAAGATACAAACATCCATAGGGTCTGCACCTCCATGAAATGATAGGGACAACACATGGACATCCATCACTCGATTTACCCATAGCTTTAGAATAGGAGACGTAATAAGCGTTGGAGTTTTCTCAGAGTGATAGCAGTAGAGGTAACCATGGCCATCAAGGGATTCCAAACATTGTCACCCTTCTAATGGGTAGACATTGATGTAAGGGAGAGTAATAGTGAGGCTTTTTCAATGGTTGAGTTGATCCAAAGCTACATATAAACCCTAGCACATAGGTTTTACTAATATGTAGTGACCTAGGAAGACACGGAGGATCATACGATTGACATGGTAGAAGATTTTTGGTCAAGGAGAATCAATCCACAGCATCATAGAAATAAACCAACATACACAGTCCAAATAAAAATAGACCCAACTTGGTCAAGCATAAGGAAATGTCTACCTAATGATTTTAAATGGTTAAGTTTCTTCATTTGTTGAGGAATTGAAATGCAAGTTCTCAACCAACCTATAACTTTACTTGAGCTCGACTCTCCTTTACCTAGCTTTTACTTTCACTATGGCTACTCCTTCATTCTTGCTATTTCTCAATTACCCTTAAACATAGTTCACTTTCCCCTATATGTAATGAATCATCCACCTCTCAATATTGTTCCCTCTACTCTTATACATCATGAATCATTTTCCTCTCAACATGATTCTCTCTACTCTTACACGAAGTGAATCCTCCAATGTTGAAAATGGGGAGAGCTTCATTTATGGTAGGGCTTATCAAAAATATTTTAAAATATTTATTATAATCTAATATCGATCATCACGTTGGAGTAGCTAGGAGGATTTATGGTGGGCGGTGGAGTTTTGTAGAGAAGATAGATGCATAGGAGACTTTTTTGAAGAGTAAGGATTCACTGCATGTAAGAGCTGAGAGAACTACGTTGAGAGGAAAATTACTCATGGCATGTAAGAGAAGAGGGAACCATGTTGATAGGTGGACGATTCACTGAGTATAGGGAAAAGCGAACTACCTTGAAGGGTATTCAAGGAATAGTGAGAATGAAGGAGTTACCATGGTGAAATTAAAAGCCAGGCAAAGGTGAGTCAAGCTCAAGCAAAGTTACACGTTGGTTGAGAACTTGCCTTTTAATTCCTTTGCAAATGAAGAAACTTAACCATTTAAAATCATTGGTTAGATTTTTCCTTATGCTTGATCCAATTGGGTCTATTTTTATTTGGACTATGTATGTTGGTTTCATTTTGTGATGTTGTGGTTTGATTCTCCTTGACTAGAACTCTTATGCCATGTCAATCGTGTGGTCCTCCATGTCTTCCTAGGTCACTACGTATTAGTAAAGCTCATTTTCTAGGGTTTGTATGTATCTTTGGCTCAACCCATCCATTGATCAAACCTCACTATTACTCTCCCTTGCATCAACGTCTACCCACTATAAGGGCGACAATGTCTAGAATCTCTTGTTGGCCATGGTTACCTCTACCACTATCACTCTGAGAAAAACTCCAAACCTTATTATGCCTCCTATTCTAAAACCATGGGTAAATCGAGTGATGGATGTCTATGTATTGTCCTTGTCATTTCATAAATATGCATACCCTTTATATGTTTGTATCTTTCCTTCTCTGGCCTGCGTGAATGGTAATATGTCATTTCCTTCTCCCTATGTTAAGGAGGGGAAATCATCTCTCCAATGGTGAACAATATTTTAACCTTGACCATTTGGTTATGTTCGAAAATTGTATTGTTGCTTTAGTTTGAAGGCTATTGAAGGATTTTTTTATTTCATTAAATTAAAGAAGGTGGACTTTAGTTTTGTTAAACAAAAGGGTTCACGATTGTTTGATTAAATTAAATAAAGTAGTCTTTAGTTTCATTAAATAAAAAGGGTTCATGAATTGTTTGATTAAATTAAAGAAAGTAGTCTTTAGTTTCATTAAATAAAAAAGGTTCATGAATTGTTTGATTAAATTAAAGAAATTAGTCTTTAGTTGTTTTAAATAAAAGGTTTATGAGTTATTTGATTAAATTGAAGAAAGTAGTATTTGGTTATATCAAGAAGGAAGAAATATGATTTATTGATTAATTAAATAATGGTTATTTTATTTATTTAGAGGTATAGGACTCTACATAATGGGAGTAAAATAATTATGAGTAATTAATAGATTAAAGTAGGAGGCTTTGATTTAATAATTTTAAAAAAAAAATGTTTATTTCTAAATTAAGTAATGGAACTTGATTTAGGGAAATAAAGGAACCTAGCTTATTTTATAAATTGAAGGTATGGGACTTTAATTTTTAGAATAAAGGTTGTCAAGATTTTCTATTTGCATAGTTAATGGAATAAAGTGTTATTTGATTAATGTAAATAGATAAGAGGTAACTTAATGAGTTGAATGAATAAAAAATATTGATTCACTTGTGGTAAAATATAGTTTATTTACATAATTAAGGGTATGGGACTTGGATTGTGCTAAATAAAGGAAAGGGATGTTTTATTAAAGTAAAACCTAGGGTCTAGATGTTTGGTTGAAGACTATTATCGGGTAATGAGAGGGGGCAATAAAAATAGAGTTTTTCTTGAGATCAACTATGCATTAGATGGTTTGATGCTTTGATTAAGTTTGTATAGTTGCAATTTGGCAAATTAAATGGTAGATGCATTTAGAGGTATGCCTATCCTGAAGGTATCCATCCATGTTACCCCTGAGTTGCCTTATCATCACTTCCCCAACCTCAAGTACCCCTACTTATGGTGTATAATTCTCCTTCTTCCACCTGCGAGCATACCTGATCCTACACATTGGTAATATGTCAATAGTACCATATTTCTTAAAATCAAACTAAACATTGCATAGCTGCTTAATTACACAAAACTAAGTATTAAAGCACCATCAAATTAATAAATTCTTTTCCATGTCACAAAGTCCATCAAGGAGGGCATGACACTCAAGGTTTTGGTTGTATGTATTTTACATTTTGGATTTTTCTAAATTTAATTTAACAATGATATAAGACTCATATATCAATCCACAGTCATAAAGAGTGGTTCAAATCATGTTTTCCAGGATGTTTTACCTAGATTTGAATAAGTTAAAAAAAATACACAACATAAGTAAAGGCAATGTATTGATTTCTCACTACACTCAAAATATTACCTTTGGAAAAGTTTGATATGGCCCAAATGGAGAATAAGTAGTCAGGAAGAAAAAAATGAGGTGCTAGAATTCCAAATCAAAAGTTTCGATAAACTCAAATAAGGTAAAATTTTTAATATTGGAAATTTTAAAAGATCCAAAGAAAATGAGGAAATAAAATTTTTGATGGTCGAAAAAGCACATAAGATATCTAAGGATCGAAGGAAAAGTTCTAACTAACGATTCCAAGATCGGATGATAGTTCTAAGCCCAAAATACCAGGAAAAGATCCAACGGTTAGGTTACTTATGCTTTGATATTTTAGGAAACCAAATATGTTGAGATGTGCCTTGAACCACACATATTGTGCTAAGGTATAAAGTATTCCCAAAAATAGTGGTTTTCGTATGAAGGTATGGCAACATAGGAAAGCAGTTCGGCACATTAAATATAGAAGTAATAGGAGCTATACTAGAAGAAAGCCTCAATCCAAGTGATATTAATTTTCTATGAATCCTTAAAAAATGGTATATGGCATTAATAGAGGCAAGAGATCCTATCCAAGGACTTTAAAAACTTAGAATTAATGACTTTAGATTTGAAGATCTTAGAAGGCCATAGCAAATTCAATCAAGACATGACCTAACATCAGAAGTAGTAGCCATATTGAAATATCTGCATGAGTTTTGGAAGTAAACCCTCCTCTTTATAATCTATAAATATGAGTAGTGTTATCTTTGTAAAGGATTGACAACATTGCATATATTATCTTTTTAAGCTTTCCTTTCATTTATTTATGTAAAACAGTCAATTCCTAAGCGATTTATGGGCAAATTGAACCCTCGCTTCTAGCATAATCCCTTGTAAAAAATACTTGCATATATATATATGGAGGCCTACATCAATTTTTGGACTAGCCATATATGGTTCTCTTGTTGGCCCATTTTTTATGTGTGTACATGTTTGTATATTTTTTACCTATTTTAGGTTTTGCTTGCATATGTAAGTGTGGAAGGTCTACATCAATTTTTGGACTATCCATCTGTGGTTCTTTGCTAACCCATTTCTTTATGTATATATATGTTGGTAAATCTCATTTGTGCTTAATTATGTTAAGGAGAGGAAGTGTTCATCATTGGTAACATTCAATCTTGTTGTGCAAGGATATCTTAGCAAATCTTTTGGAACACCACCACCCTTTTATTTTTTTGAGTTGTTTTATTTTTCTCTTGCATTTATTTTTCTCCCCCCTAACTTAAAGTGCACCTAAATATAACATCCTAACAAGGATCCAACCTTGTAAAAAAACTCTCAAAGGTCCCCGATTGGGCCAAACCCCACATACTTGGTTGTGGCCCTGTTGTGTCACTCTGTGCAAGGTGTGATTGTTTTGACCAAAATGATCAAAGTCAATAAAAATTTAATGGCACACCCAATGGGACCCTAGTGACATATCATTGGTCCCATAATTACAACAAGTTAGGCTTAGACTTGGTGAGGGTCTATGCCTACTCTTGCTTGTTGAAGCACCCTTCACTCATCTAGAAACTCTACTTTAGAACAAAAATTGGAAGAAGTCACTATTGAAGATATTATATTGTGATTTAGGTGAAGGCCTCAGTTTACTTGCTTTCAAGAAGCTCAAGCTATATTCACCTAGAAACTCTACTACAATTCCAAGGATCAATAGATCCAATATGGCCACCTCGCCTCCTAAATTATCCTCTACCAAGGAGATAAGAGTCCATTGTGACCTCAAAAACCACCATCCATTTGGGGGAAGTTCCTAGAATCATTATTGGGAATTCTACTAGAATACATCAGTGAAGGCCCATTAAACCTATTAGAGCACCTATGAGATATGGTCTTCATCTACCAAACACACTATATTATGAATGGGATGTTGCCCTCAGACTCTTGGTAGCTTCATTAAAAGTAAAATATCATCAATGGCATGACTCCCTTTCCTTGCACTCCATCATTAGTAAATACCAAGTTGCTACCCTCATAATGGAGGGGTTTAAATAAAATATAAATAAAGTAAAGTTCTAGACCAATCAATAAGGAGATCAAGCCCATGATAAAAACTAGTAAAGAACCCTAGTGCTAATTCCTCTTCATCCATAACTTATGGGCCCTATTAAAGAGGCTACTCTCACCCAGGATGATGACAAGAAGGGGTTGTTGGACATTTGAGGTCATTTAAGACATTTTATGTTGTCATTGATATCACATGGATCATTGATGTCACATGGATCACATTTGGTTTTTGTGGCCAAAATATTTTATAAATAAGAATTTATGATATTATGGAAAGCATGGTTATTACAGGGTTTTTATGAAAATCAAGGTAGGCAAAATAAAATGTTTTATTTAAAACCATGGTGGGCTTATGTGGAAAGGACTTTTCTTAAAATCCAAGGTGGAATTTTATTTCATCAAAAAAGGACCTCCGGTGATGAAGATATTAAAGTTTAAAGTTTAAGTTTAAATTAATGGAGGGCCGACCTATGTGCAATTAATGGAGGTTGGCATATATATATGTAAAGGTTTCAATTTATTTTGGAAAGGACTTTTCTTAAAATCCAAGGTGGAATTTTATTTTATCAAAAAAGGACCTTTGGTGATGAAGATATTAAAGTTTAAAGTTTAAGTTTAAATTAATGGAGGGCCGACCTATGTGCAATTAATGGAGGTTGGCATATATATATGTAAAGGTTTCAATTTATTTTGGAAAGGGGGCATATTATATATCGTCGGAAAAATTATTTCAAGGGCTATTTGACTAACTTATTTAGAAGGAGAAATAAGGTGTGTGTAAAGAGATATTTTTTATTTTGCAAAGGGGTTCCAAAAGTGAAGTTTACCTTGTTCTTTTTCAAGAGGATTAATTCTTTCATGAGGTGACAAGGTATGCAATATTGTTATTAATTTTATTTTATGGTATAAGTGGTTTTGGGAGTGAAAGGTTATGCAATGTTTTGATTTATTTTATTTTATGGTACAAGTGGTTTTAGGAGAGATAAGGAAATTGTGCAATTAAAGGCCTTGGTGATGATTATTGGAAAGTGGGGTAATGTTTATTATTTTGTGATCTACTAACCCTTGTGAAGATTGGCAAAAGAATTTTGTGTTTGTGGCAGATTTACAAAGAGGTTTTTTCTTCTTCATAAAATGTATGGGCACATTCTTCTATTTATTTTTTATGGTGGTTGATTTCTGAAATATCATTGGAGGGAAAAGGATTGTTTTTTGTTTCCTTTTCAAAAGTGGTTGGTTGAATGCTTCAAGGTTTTCTAAATTGAGAGTTGTGTCTAAACCTTGTTTGATAAGCATAGTTTTTGAAGCCCATTGGTTGTCAAAGAACTTGAGTTAGAAAAAAACATGAGTATCATTGTTATGTGAGATTTGTGGTTGAGAATTGTTGGAAACATTTGAGTTGGTTGATTCATAATTGGACTAGGGTTGTGTGAGAGAGAGTTGTCCCTTGTGGTGATTGGTTGAGTTGAGTTGATTAAGCCTAGTCAAGTGATATGTGAAGTTATTGTTCAAGTCCTATGAAACAAACTATACCATTGTTCTGATTTGGGTTGAGAGTAAGATTAGAACATATTGAGTCTCTCACAATTCTCTTTATGCTTCTATAAGATTGACTTGACTTGAGTTGAGATTGAGATTAGAATATATTGAGTCTCTAACAATTCTATTTATGCTTCTATGAGTTTATTTGAGTTGAGTTGAGAGTGATATTAGAACATATTGAGTCTCTAACAATTCTCTTTATGCTTCTATGAAGTTAATTTGATTTGAGATTGCCATTCATTGTTGAGTTCATTTTGAGTACTACTTGAGCATGATTGATTGAGCCTTTGAGAAGGACTTCAGCACAAATTTGAGGATAGTGTTAGGGCAAATTTGAGGACAGTGTTTGGACAAGTTCTTAGTGAACTTGTTGGAGTAGATTTGGGCAAGTTCTTGGTGAGCTTGCTAGATCATATTTGGGCAAGTTCTTGGTGAGCTTACTAGAGCAGATTTGCAAAAGTTCTTGGTGAGCTTGCTAGAGAAAATTTGGGCAAGTTCTTTGTGAGCTTGCTAGCACAAATTTGACAAGTTCTATGTGAGCTTGTTAAGCAGGTTCTATGTGACCCTATTGAGCAGGTTCTTAGTGATCCTATTGACAGAGCTTTGGAGGTGACAGAGTACAGAGGATAGAGTCTCAATGGATAGAGATCTACCAGCCAACATAGTTGAAGATAGATCTGAGTGAGGAGTCTTCAAGTAGAGATAGGTCCACCAGTCAGTGCAGCAGAGATATAAAGTCTTCTAGAAGATCACATAGCCAGAGCATAAGGGGAAAGATTTCTCCTATGGAAGAGATCCACGAACTTGAGATTAGGGGATTAGCATCTCCTTTGGATAGAGATCCATAAACATTGTAATTGGGAGTTATTCCCAAAGAGATTGATTGAGAAAGTTTTAGTAAAATATTTTCTCCGTGGAGTACCTCATATTGGGGGAACCACGTTAAATCTTGTGTCTCAATTATGTGTGGTGACTTGTGCTCTTGCTTACTACTGCTATCTGAGTTATTAATGCACACTGATATATTTGGTTATTGCAATTAAGGACATTAATTTATATTGGTTTGGAAAGAAAGTAAAAAGTGGTCTTATATTGTTCACCCTCCCTCTCAGTATAAGCTTGTGTTCTTTAGGGACCTACCACCAATTATCACCCATCTCTAAATGTGCATATCTTGCACATAATTCCTAGATAAAAGTCTCAACCAGTCATGCCCATCTTAAACCTAGGCCCGAGACTCAAAACCTATGGAAAAGAAGAAATGGTTGTGGTGTTTGATTTATTGGATAACTTAAAAATTTGGCCAAAGGATGAAACAAAACTTGGAAAGGATACCAAAGCACACACATGGCTAGTTGCAGCTCCAAAAACCCTTAAGGGATTACTGGGAAATCTTTACAATACCTAGAAGAAATGGTAAAGGGGCCATAAAGAGATGATAAGTTATCCATATGACATACCCAATGATATTCTTAGCCTGATGATCCACCACTCACCAAGGTCAACCAACCAAAAACCATGGAAAAATACATGTCATATTTTTAATAAAATGAACACAAGGGGATGGTAAAATTTTGGGTCACTATGGTTTGGACACTACATATTTTGATGAAGGAACTACATGGGAAGCCATTGGCACAAAAATATACCAAATTTTAGTATTGTAAATAAGCAAAATTTATGAATAAAGCTTACAAAGCTATGATGATGTGTAAAGGAGCAAAACACACTAGGTGGTCTAAAATTAGCTACACAAATCAAAAAAATTATAATATTTCCAGGGAAATGGAATCAAAGAAGAGCAATTAAAATCTCCTACAATAGAATATTACCCTTGGTATTCCATAATTTCAAAGACAAGGAAGGTAGTTGGAACTCCATGCATATTCTAGAACACTCAAGAGCAAGCCTTACCCACCAATTGGTATTAGTCCTAGTTTTGTAAGAGTTGCAGAGATATGAAGACTACTCCTCACTTATTCTTGAGTTTGTTCCCAATGGACAAGGTCAATTTTCTTTTGGGTTTTTTATCTTAATTGAGCTAAAGATCCCCTATGATTCATCATAACTATAGTGAATTCTCACTAAACTCAAAATAGTACATTTGGAATTTTGGAATACCCTCTCCCCTATGGAGAGGGTTCTCCTATAAAGATACCATCTAGTGTGACTATGGCGGATGATTATCTAGTTGTTAGATGCCCAATACGACTTCATTGGTTGGACCTCCTGGTTACCAGTTGAAATTGTTGTTATACAGGTCTCTCCTTTCATATTTTTGGTATTGATCCTCCTATTCCAAACCCCTAGGGGAGACCCTCTGCATTCCTAGCCATTGGGTTTTTCTTGTGGTGGCAGCCACTATGTTTGATAGTTTAGGGGGTTTAGCAAAGTTGTTGAAGATATTTATTGGAGGCGTGTGCTTAGAATTCCATCTCTTCTCATCACTCATGGTCTTGCCCTACCTGACCCAAACTCTTAGGGGATACCACATGCCTATTACAGTGGAGGATAAGGTATGATTTAGGCCCATGTGTTTGGTATTTCATAATTAGCCCTTTGTATGGTGGTTTTGGGTTCTTCTTTTCAGATTTTTTCATCAGATTTTTTTTCTAGATAGATTTTATGGATGGTGCTCTATTTTCTTGCTTCTCAGGGAGAGGAAGCTTTTTCCAATCATTTTGTTATGGTTGGTGGTTTTTTTCCTAGCATTTTTAGGGGGTTTGATTCCCGAGCTTGTCTCCCTCGTTGGGCAAGTTTTGTGCAATATTTCTTCCTTTTTGATGCCCACCAGTTCTTTGGTTCTTCCAGCCTATAGGGCCATGGTTCTTCTTGGAGTATTAGGTTTTTGTAATATTTTTAGCGATCCTGGAGTTCTTTGAATTTTTGGAGTCTTCTTTAAAATCTTGTGTTTCTTGGTCAAGTCCTATTCCTTGGATTCTATTTTTGCTAAGTTCCTCTTCGTGTGGGACTCCAAATATTAGTGCTCTGTCTTGGTCAAGTTGATTTCCAGTTGTTGGTCGATGTTTTCATTTGCAATGTTCCTTCTTCTAGTTGATCCCCTATTAAGCCTTTAGGGTTCTTATTGTGCTAGATTTGCTTTACTCTGGAAGGCAAGTTTCCTCTAATGTTTCCTTTTACACAGGAAACCTTTTGTTTATAGTGTTTTAAGAATTATGATCTGAGTGGGATGTTTAAATTATTATTTTTAAAATCAAATTATAGCACTCTAGACCCAATTTTATTGCAATTTTCTATGAACTAGATTGCAGGTTTTTTAGTTCAAGTTGGCTCTTGGTTGTGGGAGTTTTTATTAGGTAGGAAGACCTAATCTATGATTTCTTCTTAGAACCCTTGGGAATCCATAGGTTAATTATTTTTGGATGCTCAGTTTCAAATTTGCAGGTCACAATTCCTATGCAAAGATGCTTTCGACGAGTTGGCCTATATTCAAAGCTCCTTGTTTTTTTTAGTACACCAGAATGTATTGTGGTTTATTTAGTTTTGTGTGCTCAATTTCAATTTTATTGTTGGAATGTGATGGGTTGTAGGATCCACATGTTTTTAATTGTAATATTTTTTTGGATGCTTGCACTAGGTCTAGATTGTTGGTATTTATAGTTTTAGATCTCTTGGTACCAGTTGTTCCTCTAGTGAGCCTTCTTGGCTTTTGGTCTTATTTTTTGTTGGGTAGGATTGGTTGTTCTTGTGCTGAAAGGTTGGCTTGATTATTCTCCTACTAGGTAGGATGTTCAATTCTAAAATATTTGGTTCAAGTAGGAGGTTCAAATTTCTAAATATTTTTCAGCGCTCGGGTTCATTTTTGACTAAGTTTTTGCCTAAGATTCGAGGTGGGACCCTAATCTCTGGAAGTATCACTTTGTAAAAAAGGATTTAGATCCCTTTCAAAACCTCATATTTTATCTAATAAAACAAAAAATTATCTTTGGAGAAGCTTGATATGGCCCAAATTAAAATAAAGCAATCACAAAGCAAAAAATGAGGTGCTAGAAGTCCAAATCAAAAGTTTTGATAATGAAAAGAAGGAAAAATTTTAAATATTAGAATTTTTAAAAGGTCTGAAGAAAAGGAGGAAACAAAAAATTTTATGGTCAACAAAGCACATAAGATATCCAAGGATTTAAGGAAAATTTTTTACTAACAATTCCAAGATCAAACAATAGTTAGTTTTGAGCCTAGAAGGCTAATAAAAGCTTTGCTCTTATATTCTAGGAAACCAAATCTACTGAGGTGTGCCCCAAACCACACATATTGTGTTGAGGTGTAAATTCGTCCCTGATAAATATTTTTTTCTCTATGAGGAAGGCATGGTAACAAAAGGAAGCGGTTGGCACATTAAAGATAGAAGTAATAGGAGTCATACTGAAAGAAAACCTCGATCCAAGTGATAGTTATTTTACTCAAATTATTAGAAAGGGTGGATAGAATTAACAAAGACAAGAGAGCATCTAAGGACGCAAAAATCTTAGCATTAATGACTTCAAATCTGAAGATCTTATAAAGTCACAACAAATTTAATCAAGACATGACCCGACATCAAAAGCAATAGTCATCTTGAAATCTCTACATGAGTTTTGGAGGGAAACCCTCCTCTTTGTAATATATAAATAGTAGTAGTAGCTTTGTAAAGGATTTGCAAGTTTGCATTTGTTATATTTTGTAAGCTTTCCTCTTATTTCTTTCTATAGAACAATTGGTTTCTAAGTGGCTTGTGGGTAAATCAAACCCCCTCTTCTAGCACAATCCTTTATAAAAATTACTTGCATATATATATGGACGTTTACATCAATTTTTGGACTAGCCATTTGTGGTTCTCCTATTGACCCATTTCTATATGTTTGTATGTGTTTGTATTTTTTTAAATTTTTTGGATTTTGATTGCATATGCATGTGTGGGAGACCTGCATCAATTTTTGGACTAGACATATGTGGTTATTCATTGACCCATTTATTTATGTACATATGTGTTATTAAATATCATTTATAAATCTCATTTATGCTTAATTGTATCAAGGAGATGAAGTGTTCATCATTAGCACATAGTGTTCATATCTATTTGTGTAGGGATATCTTAGTGGATCTTTTGGCGCATTGCCACCTTTTTCTTTTGTTGAGTTGTTTTATTTTTCTCTCATATCCTTTTTATTCTTAAAGTGCACCTAAAGATTACATCCTAAAAATGAGCTAGCCTTGTTAAAAACTCTTGGAGGCCCTCAATTGAGTTGAGCCCCATGCTCTTAGTTGTGGCCCTATTGTGTCGCTCTACACAAGGCATGATTATTTCAACCAAGATAATTGAATATGACAATAGGTAACACAAGATCAAGCCTAAACCTAGATAAAAATCCAAAAATAATAATGTAAAATATGATCAAGGTTAGGTTAGGTCTCAATATATGTATTCATAACAAAAATATATGAGTACGACAAAGAATTATATGATAAGTGTAGGAAGATAGGTATGGATAGGTTATAGACATAAACAAACTAGTATTCTATGCAAAGCTATTGATCCAATGTGCAAGTAAATTAAAGAAAACAACATAGATGAAAACAAGATTTTTGTACTAACCTTCTTTATGAAGTTTAATGAAGATCTTGATGGATACTTATTCTTGATCTTTCTCCTTGAGTTATTTTTCCTTGATGTTACTTATTGGATCATCCTTTTCCTTAATGGATTAAGGTTCCTCTTAATTAATGGTTCCCAACCATGACCTTAAGATAGGTAATATTTTTTAAGGAATGCTAACTATGGGTGAATGGGGAGTATTTTATCCTTTTATTATCCAATAAATAATAGTGCTTGTTTATATATTCCCACTCTTAATCCTATGATGGATTTTTAATAGAATATGAGGAAGAGTATGGATTTCAATAAGATAATTTTTATTTTTGTTAAAATATAGTAACAGGTGAAACATTCAATAAGTTGCAAGCTTACTGTATTTATAAGGGCTTTGGATTCTCTTTGAGAGGTCGAAGGTGCAAACTCCACTCATTATGAGGGGACCATGACCCCTCATAAAATCATGTGTAAACTTATTGAAACAAATAGGTGAAACATTTAGTTGGGGGTACATCAGGGGCCACCCTCCCCATGAATCAAACTTAGGTCTCCACAATAAAATTCCAATACCTTTACCATTGTGGTTTCCTAGTAGGGACAATAAGATAATATTTTAGAAAAAGAGAAGAATTCATCTGTTACAAGTATTTACCAACATCATGCCAAATTTTAACTTGAAATCTATCTTGGAATGGAAATAAATAACCTGGTATTAATAGAAATTTATTGTTTAGATTTATCTGCATGGCCACCCTAATAAATGCTAGGCATAGTTATTAACCCAAGTACCAATTAGGCTAATAATATTAGAATAGGCTCAAACAAACACCTAGAAGGTAAAATTTAAAGTCAATTTAGGTGACTATGTTGCTTTTAGAAAGTTTCTATGTGGCCCTATTAGAAATAAACACAATCAAATAACATAGTCATGTAATAGAAGGCACAACCATAAAAATGAAAAAAAAAATACTGAAAGTAGTGTATACTAATTCCTATGGTCTTCTAAGGTCCTTCGAGCATCTACATATTTCTATGTGGAATATTTTGATGATTCCAAATTAGTGAAAGGAAGAAAATATTAAAAGCTAATGAGACTTATGTACCTCAAGGACTACCTCACCTTTATTGGGATCCATTAATCAAGAGATGTAAAAATCCTACTTACCTAAGCCATCAATTTCTATTTAGTTTTGAGCTTTGTATTTTTCTATGGTATATGTTAAGTGATCAAAATACAAGGGTAAAATATAAATGCTAAGATAATAATAAAAAAAAATAAAATATGTTAATAGAGGAAATAAATAATTTGTTCTAACCTTTGGGGGCCTCATATATTTTTATTATGTGTGACTTGAATATTATGTCTTCACTTCTTCTTGATCTTTACTCAATTTGATGCTCCCTTGAGGAGGTTGCCTAAGGATTTTTTAAATACACTTTTTTTATTAATGGAATCCTATCATGACCTTGAGATAAGGGACATATGAAGGAAAGATATGTTAGCATTTATTACATCATAGGCCATGTGAAATTCAAGTGGTATAACCACCCTCAATAGGTACATGCATGTAGTATAGGATAAGATAGTTTTAAGTTTATTTGAGTGTTTTTTATGCCTACATTAGGCATCGTGTGTACTTAAATACCCTTCACATTCATAATAGAATCATTCGAAGCATTAATATCTAACATGTGATATCAAAGTAGGTGGAAGGAAGAAATACTTCTCTTTTTTATCCTCCTCTAACTTGATAAAAGAAAAATTAAGTTTTAGAGAAGAAGATTCAAGGGTAAATACTACCCTATATAAAATTGTATACATAAATCCTCAAAGGGAGGTGATTATAACCATGAAGAAAAATCCCATGGTAGATTTAAAAGTTTTAGGGTGAAAAACCCATGCCAAATAAAAAGCCTTCAAGCATTTAAAAAGGTTTAAATCCCTTCCAATATCTTAAGCCTACCAAAACAACTAGGTCAATTTTAGCATAGAAAATAAAATAAAATTTACCACTTCAAAAGGCACATAGTAAAGCCATTGAAGCTTCTTAAAGCATTTGCGAAAATATCATTGATAACCACCCTTCAAAGGGTTGAATCATCTTATAAGAAAAGGAAGTACTATGAAATATAAGAAATTTGGTTCATTTGACAAAGGTCAAATTCTTCTTTGAACCATCAACAAATTTAGTAGACTTGTTACCAAAAAAAATACAAGCCCAAAGATCAAAGAAAATAAACTATATAGCAAAAAGTTGCATTAAAGAAAATGTTCCAAGAAAATGGCAAAAAGAAAACAATTATACAACAAATCTGCATTGAAGAAAATATTCCAAGGGAATGGCATAAAGGAAAGAATTATACAACAAATCTACATTGAAGAAAATATTCCAAGGGAACAGTAAGGAGAAATAAAAACTCGTTGTTGAAAATTATCTTTGTAACAAGCACCGAAATGCAAACACAAGGAGAACATGGATGACACTCATAAGATGCTCAAGGAAGCATTACCTGAGCAAATAGGAAGAAGGAAAAGAACACTTAAATTATACACAATAATAATTCTAAATCAGAATAACATATGCAAACTTATACTTAGAGAATAATTTTTGGATAAAATAATTGTGCTTTAGAGCAAGTGAAATATCTACAAAGAGAGAAAAGAGAAACATATACCAGATAAAAAAATAAAGAAGAGGTGACATATTCAACTCAAGAAGAAACAAGTTCCTTGACACCATTTTCACAAGTCTCCTTCACTCAAATGAACAACTTGAATAATGACCCAAATGTTTACCCATACGTCAACTTGGACATGATGCTCATCAAGAAGACACATAAAGACAATTTCATCTAAAATAGAAGGAAATACTTAAACATTCTGATCAAAATATATCAAGGAGACAAGAAACACCCATATGACATAGAAAAGGTCAAAAAGTAAAAACAACATTGCACTCAAGCAAAGAGCATCGCCCCTCTTAAATAAAGATGTGGAGTGCATTGAAATTTCAACATTCCTTGTGATTAATCAATATATTGTAAGAAGAAATGTGTAAAAACTTAGGCACTAGACAAAGCTAGATGTCAAATATAAAGTAGAGAATCAAAATAGTAGAGAATCAAAATAGTGATCCCTTCCAATACAAAATTCATCTAAGGAAGATGTAATTTTCCAATAGATACAAATAGACCCAAATTAGGAGCCTCATTGTAGGCATTTAAATTCAAAAATGACGTACAGTCAAGCACACTAAGAAAAACATAGTGTTTTTTAATCTCACCCAAAAGGAAAAATATTCAGTGCACAAGGGAGCACTCACATCAAGGCAAGTTGTTAATAGCCCATACTTAAGAAGAAAGTGTTTAAAAGTATACAAAAGGTAATGCTCACAAAAGGAGCACCTTTAATATTTAACAGAGAATAATTTAAAATAAGAGAGGGAAAATTCCAAAAAAGGAAGAACACAACCTCGTTTGACAAGACAACTCTTTCTCACATTTTTAAGCATCAATTAAATTCCAAATATAGACATATATATATTCATTTAAAAGTACATTTTTAGGCAAATCCAATCAAAGAAGAATATACAAATTTTGTGAAAGATTACCATGGCTAGTGGATCACCAGAATTCTTGTTACTAGATTTCCAATTTTTAGGGAGAAACAATTATGTTGCTTAGAAGACCAAATCATAACACAAATTTATTTTGAGGAAGTATAGAAAGTAGTAGATGGGAGCATTACCCATCCTAGTGCAGCAGGAGAAGATCAAATAAATTTTTACAAGGTAGATAGAAAAACAAGACTAATCATCATATTTGGAGTAGTATATGAGATCCAAATATACATTAGAGATATGACCACAACCAAATATGCATGAGAGAAGCTAAAAATAATATTTTAAGCCAAGAATCAAAATCATATTCTATTCCTTTAAATATAGCTCCATTTTCTAAAAATTAAGAGTGGAGAAAAGATGAAATCATTCATGAGGGGAATAGCAAAATTACAAGCATCATTGCAAGCACTAGGAACTTAGGTATCTTATGAATGTTACTTGTTATAATTTTGAGATCACTCCCATCAAAGTATAATTATTTATAACCACTAAATATCATTGATAAAACACCAAACTTTGAGAATTTGGTGAACCTAGTTTATAAAGTAGAGGCCTCACATATAACAGATGAAGAAGAACAATTACTACTTACAATTCAAAGAGTAAAGCAGCCATTCAGAAGAGGCATGAGACCTCCACAGTGCTTCCAACAAAGAAGAAATTATCAAAGATATAAAAATTAAAGAAAGGATTCTCAAAAAAGCATTTTCAACATGCAAAGGACATGTGAACATTATGGTAGAAATGGACACATCACGAGGGGATGTTGGCATATTCCATTCAAAAAATGGATCCCCTTCATGAGATATGAACCAACAACATGATAGGTCATCTTTAGAACAACAAAATCAAAATTGGAGAAAGGCACATCAAAGTAATATAGCCAAAGAGAATCAAGTCAAAGAAGCAAAAGAAGTTTAAGAAATAGAAGAAGAACATGTGTTTGTTGCACAAGTAGAGCTAAGACAACACAATAATGTTTGGTATGAATCCAAATATATGACAAGTCAAGAAACTTGGATGCATTCAAATCATCTAAATTATTATTGGTACAATGCAACCAAGAACATCAAGAACCAAGGACCTAAGAATGAATATGTACACTTGGAATGTGATTCTTCACCATCAATAGAAGTTTTTGAAGATAACAAAGAGAATGAGGAATTAATGCAACAGGTATTGAAGAGTCAACCATAAATAGTAAACCAAAGAAAGTATGAATATATGCATACCATAAACAATATCTTCTATAGATGAAAAATTTCAAGAAGAAGCAGAAGATGATTGATTTCATTCCATAAGGAGACAACCAAAACTTGAAATAGAAACTAGTTTGAACAAAATATATGACAACTCATAAAAAGTATTGAAAACCAGTCACATCTATGATCAATATAGGATGCATGGTAGCACATCACACCAAAGACCAAAGAAGGAAAGAATGCATCATGCATAATGAGCAAATATTTAATCAAACAAATGAATCCATTGCAAAGAAGAAGAGAGAAGAGGTAACTGACCTCACTGCAATAGAAGATATTGATCAAGACAAGATTTGGGAACAAGTCTACATGATAGAAGAACATCTAATCTCATTAGCAGCTGATGTATTTAATGAATATCCTTCACATTGAAGAAAAAAACTTCAAGTATTGTATTCTACAAGTTTTTTAATAAGTATTTTTTGTATTTGGAGTGCATGATCGGTATAACCCCACACTCCTAAGTATCAAAGTAGTAAGTCTATATTAAGGGAGAAATTTCTCTCTCAAATTCCTACATCATCCTAGACATTATTCTTTGGTCATAAGAAAAATAGAGCTTTTGACTATGATGTAATAAAGGGGGGTATGTTAGGAGTTATTACATCATAGACCATGTGATAAGTCAAGTGGTATAACCACCCCTCACAAGGTACATACATGTAGTATAGGACAAGATAGTTGTAAGTTTTTTTGAGGGTTTTTTATGCCTAAATCAGGCATCTTATTTAATTAATTACCCTTCACTTCTATAATACAACCATTCAAAGCATTAAGATATAACAAGATACTAGTTAGGCTGAAAGTGAGATGCCTTTGAATGGACAAGAAGTAATTGTGTAAGATATCTTATTACCTTTTCTAATATTGTTGTTTGATTTAGGGGACATGATGTAAAGGTGGTGGTATTCTGATGAAGAAGAGTGACAGAATAGAAAATTTGTTATTATGATGTTTGACTACTTCATGATGAGTTAGTGATATATGATTATATAAATTACCAAATTTAAATCACTATTTATACAAAGATATTCTTGATTTGTTTATTAACATGAATATGCATAATATGGTTAGATATAATTTATATACGAATGTCAGGAGGGCTCTGCAGAGTGACTTCCTATGGAATTCTTGTTCCACTTCCCTGCATCCCTTCCTTGGCCCTGTCCTAGGTCCCTAATCCTATCCCAGCTTCCTTGGCACTTCCTTAACCCTTCCTCCTTGGCAGGATGGTGTTGCAAATGATCTCCTTGGGGATGGAGAAAACTGATCCGATGTTCTGTCCCTTTCCTTTCCTTGTGGTGGGGTTTTCCTTTGGTGCTTGGGTCCTATGATGGTTTTGGGTTCTTCCCTGGGCCTTTCCCTGGGTTTTCTAGGTTGTTCTATGTTTTTTCCTTGGATTTACCAAGATTTTTTAGGTTTCTTATTAACGTTTGCCCTTGGAGGATCTTCAGTTGTAGAATGTTGGGGTTGTGGGAAAGAGGCTTCATGAGCAATTTTGCACAACATCCTTTTGGTCTTGGGGAGGACCATGTGCTTTCTTTTGTGACTCTACTCTTTGGGATCGATGTTGTGGGTCCAACGGGATTTTAGTTTCTTTCGTGGCCTACCTAGGAGGGCCTCTGGTTTCCTTGTTATTGTGTCCTTGTAGGACTTCCTCATATATTTCCCTGAATCTGTTCATTGGTGGTGCTGAAGGCTATCTGGGATTTCTCTATTGGGCTAGAATCTTTGAAGGCTTCCTTCTTCACTGCATGAGGACTTCATGGTCTATGGAGTTCCTCAGAATGCTGACCCACTTTCCAGGCTTGTGATCCATTGCATGAGGATTTCGTGGCCTGAGGAAATCCTCAGATTATTGTTCCATCTTTTAGGCTTGCAAGGGATTTGGTTTTTTCTTAGTTTGAGTGATCCTATGGCATCCCTGGTTTCTTCCCATCCTTTTTTAGGTGGGATTACTATAATTTTAGTTTCTCTGCTCCACCCTTTGGTGTAGGGTGGTTTGTTTTACATTTGACTAGTTTTTCCTATGTGGGAAGTTATTTCTCTCATGGTTTCTGGTTTCCCATGGGTGGTTTGGTGCTTCTTTCCTTTTCCCGCCCTTGGGATGTTTCAAATTTAAATTTAGATGCATGTTTCCTTTTCCTGCCTTTGGAAAGTTTTAAATTTATTTTTAGGTGTGTTTTTCCATTTTTTTCTAATGCCTTCTCCTTTCCTACCTGACGGGCTTTTCAAATTTTGTTCCGCACGTTTTTCCTCACTACCTTCCTGAATGCTTTCTTGAAGGTGTTCCTCAAGGCTTTCCTCAAGCCTTTCTTGATGTCCATCCTTGGACTGTTCCTCTTGAAGTTTGATGTAATCAGGTTTTGGGATCCTTGATAAAAACCCACTTTTAATTCAACTTAACTTACCAAAAAAATTTATATACTAATGTCAATCTAAGAATTTCCAAGTATAATTTGAATTATACTCAAGTAAAGGTAAATTATAAAGAAGAATAGGATTGTTGAGTTTTTGCTTTCTTTCTTATAAATAACATTTCAAATTGGTAGTTGCAATTCTCATGGAAAGTTACTAATCTCTCAAAAGCTCCTAGTAGTCAAATAGTTTTAGTACTTCAATTTTTTTTCATCCCAATGACCTAATTTCCCACATAACTAACACCAATTCATTGGTATCCAATGTCATCTAGTGATTGATTTTAGAAATTTATCCAAAATGGAAAAACCTTCATTATTTCATAGAATTATTTGGATTGAAAAACCTTGTATTAAATCATAAGAGCCTTTTGCACATTTTTATAAATTTTAATTATATGAACATGTTAAAATTTATTGTATCAAATGATATTATCTCAACCAGTTAAACTTCTCAAGTTTCAAGGAGATCAAGGTTCAAATATTGCCAATATATACATGAATAACAACCAAGGTGTGTTGAAATATTTGTAATCTAGCCTTATTAGGCTAAGGTTGACAGTGGTGAAGTACCTATGGATGCTCGTGATGTAATCCTTAAACCTTTAGACATATTGATATAATACTTTGAGCATATTCATGTAAGCCTATAGGCAAGTGCTATCTAAGCCTTTGGGTATCTTGATGTAATCTTATGGGCATCTTCATGTAATCCTATGGTAATATTTATATGTAATCCTATGGCATTCTTCTATGTAAGCCTATGGTCATCTATGTGTAAGCCTACGAGCATCTTCATGTAAGCCTAAGGGCACTCTCATGTATTCACCCTTAGTGGTATTAGTTAATCTGCCTTTATATATAACCTTGCTTAAAGGGTAATTTATTATTATTTTATTATAAGGTTAACCTCAAGGTTAAGTTAATGTCATATTGATATTAACATATCATTGGTGTTTTGATATCACTATAAATACCCCTCAATGAGAAATCATTTGTATCATAGTGTGATATATGAAACTATTGTGGGAGTGCCCACAAGCACCCACCACTTATTACTTCTCTTACATCATATCATTTATCTATTTCTCCCTTTTTCATCTATACATTCTTTTTTTATTCTTTCTTTTTTTTGCATATGATTATGGTGAAATAATGTTTCGATATGTTTTTTGAAAAATATTGTGAAATCCAACAAGTTGGTCATGATGTAGTATACGTGGGACCTATTTCTATCCCATATAAAAAAAATTATTAGATATAGAAGGGGTTTTGAAAGGGTCCCCAAACTTTTTACAATAGGAGAAGCCCTGCAAAACTTGGCCTAAGACCAACAATACATGGACAAGAATGACTATAAAGCAGTACAACTGGACAAACATCATCAAGTGAACCAGGTACAACTTAATACAAGAAAAAAATTATAATAGTGTTGGTAAGCCTCCCAACCAACCAACACTCCCACATGGTTGTGCACAAAACCTTTGTAAAGGCTTACAGAGCATTAAGAAGCATGCATCGCTAAATCTAATTGAAGAAGGCCTTCAATAAAATTGTCTCTCCAAACAAACAGACCATTGAGACTTATACCTAGGTTTACCATAAATTTAGTGTGGTAGTTTCCTTCTCTGAAGATATGCTTTATCTCCCTATCCTCTCTAGCTTGAAGAATTCACCTAGATTCCATAATCACAACCTCAATATTCCAACTGGGGACTGAATCACCTTTAACCAAGTTTATAATATTAAGTGAATCTCCTTCAATACAAACTTTTTATTACCCCATTCTCTCCACAAGAAGGAGATCTTGGTAAAGGGCTCTAGCCTCCGCAACATGGCAAGTTTGGATATCTAAGAATTTGGCATACGTTAGAAGACCACCTTTATCATCCCTAAGAATCCCACCAGCACCAGCATATCAGGATTACTCTTTGAAGCTACATCGAAGTTCAATTTAACCTAGCCCAGAGAAGGAGGTTCCCACCTCACAAGGGCCCTAGGATTAAGACCAAGAAGACAAACAACCCTATTACTTTGTTGAAAGCCAAGTTTCCTTTCGAGATCAGCCTCCTCAAATATGCCCTCCTCTAAAGATAGAGAGGACACATTCTTTAGGGTGGAGGCCAAGTATCTGGCACAAACAGAGGCATAATCTCTTTTGAAGTTTTAAAAAGTCTACTATTCCTCTCCTTCCACACCTACCAAAAAATATGTGATAAACAAAAGTCCCAAAAACATTTAAGACTTGGAGAGTAAAAAGGAGATGACCATTGAGTGCAAACATCAACATGCAAACTCGACACCACCTAAATTATTCCTTAAAGTTTAAAAATAGAGTTAATAACTTTCACATAGAACAAGCATTGAAAGAATAGATGGTTTGTTTGTTTGGCATTGACCAACCTCTATTTTAAGATTTTCAATGGTCAAAATCTTATTCTAAGTTTCCAACAAAAAAAAGATATTTGCCTTTGGTATTAGATCCTTAAGCCATGCTTTGAAAGGTGGAAACCATGGAGGAGTCTTGATAGCCAGTAGATTGTAGGTAAACTTGACTAAAAAGGATCTGTTATTTTCCCCAGCCCAAAAGATCTCATCCTCTTCATTTCTTTGTTTAATAACCTAAAATTTCAACTTACTAGAAATTAGAATCCAAGCTTCAAGTTCAGCATTTTTGAGAATAGACTGGTCTAGTGGTTTCTAAACCTTCAACCCATTAACCACCTTGATAAATTCAGCCACCTTAGACCCAAATACCAATCTGGTCTTAGGATTCAAACATGCCAGATTTGGAATTTGTGCAAGGGATTGGTCCATCAGCCAAATATCTTTCTAGAAATTAATCTTGAGTCCATCACCCAACCTCCACTTACAACCTTTGGAGACTAGCACCCTCGACTTTTTCAAACTCAACCAAAAGGCTAAACCAGAAGTCGATAGAGGATCAGTAAGCAAAAAATTCTCCTATCTCAAGTATTTGGCCAACACAATGTTGACTTGGCTAGTTTTAGTTTGATTTGTCAACTTCCATCCATGCTTTACAACTAGATCCTTATTCATCTGATTGATGTTACGGATACCTAAGCCACCATCCTTTTTAGTTTTACAAACTTGCTCCCAACCAAGTGAATTTTTTTCTTCTCATCAGAATTGGACCAAAGAAACGACTTTTGAATATGTTTAATCTTCAATAAAATCTTGTTAGAAATTTTGAATATAGATAAGAAGAAGGTTGGAATGCTTTGAAGAGTATACTTTACTAGGGTAGCCTTTTTATCTTGATTAAGGAGGGATCCTTTACACCCGACCAACTTCCTCTACAATATTTCCACCACAGGTTCCCAAAGTGAATCTCAGACCCTACCTTTAAACATAGACATTCCAAGGTAAAAATACAGGAGGGCAGCCACCTCACAATCCAAGATATGAGCATTTATCCTCTGCCTTACTAAGGGGGTATTCAAAAAGAATATTTTCTTTTTATATAATTTATATTTTACCCAGCTACAATTTCAAATACCTCCAAGATCCCTTTTAGAACCCTTATTTGTGGAACTGAAGCAAGGAGGAAGAGCAGAACATCATCTACAAATTAGTGATGTGAAATAGGATCAATCGACAAAGTGGGCTTTATACCTTCCACAAAGGGTTCTAACTTGATAGCCTTACCTAGAAATTTTACCACTAAGATATAAAGTTAAGGGGACAAGGGGTACCCTTGGCGAATGTCTCTCAAACTTGAAAAATAACCTGCTAGGGACTCATTTATTAAGATCGAAAACTTGGCAGAAGAGATACAAGCATGGACAATTTTTATCCAACCTTGGAAAAAACCAAATTTTCCCAAAAAATTCAACAAAAACTCCTACAAAACCCTATCATAAGCCTTGTTCATGTCTAATTTGAGGAGGAGACTAGCTCTGCCACTTTTATTAATTGAATTAAGGATTTCATGGATAGCTATGATACTGTTTAGGATCTGTCTCCTTGGCACAAATCCACTTTGGGTTGAATCAATCAATGCTAGAAAAAATGTTTTAATTTGTTAACAAGGGCCTTTGTCAAAATTGTATAAACAGTATTACATAAGTTGATGGGTCTAAAGGCACCAAAGTCCTTTGCACCAACAGTATTGAGATAAGAGTTCAAAAATTAGAATTCACTCCGAACTGGATATGATTGGTGGTTTGGACCTCCCAAAGGGCATCTGCAATATCCTTCCCCACAATATGCCAATACTTTTGGAAAAAGAAAGGGGGGAACCATCAGGACCCAGAGTCTTCATTTCTTCCATAAAAAAGATAGCATCTCTGACTTCCTCATCGCTAAAGGGAGAGACAAAGTATATGTTGAAAATTATTGACATAGAAAAAATATGCTACAAAAATACAATGAAATTGAGCAATTAAACCAAGACTACAAAGTTTGATTATAGTCTAATAACTCTCTTAATATTCTACCTCTCCTAAGAATATTTTGGGAATTAGGGAAGAAATTTTTAGTTTAGAGTTGTTACAAAATATAAAAGTAAATTATTATATTTAGTATTTAGTTCTTTCAAACATGGAAAAATTTTCAAATAAATCACCCTTAATTTAAAATTATCCACAAATTATATCCTAATTTTAAAATTTTCTGACTTATTTAGTATACTATTGTAATTACTAGTTATCAAATGGCACAAGATAAAGCAGGTAAAAGTTTGGACTCCTATAGTAAAAACCCAAATTTAAATATTTTCAAGTGATATATGCACAATTCTAAAGATGGGTTTTCCAATACCACTTTGTGGTTTTATGAACATAACAATGTGGTCATGATGTAGTATAGGTGGAGCTCACCTCAATCTCATATAATATTGCAGTTGTTGATTTCACAATCAATGTAGGAAAGCAAGGAACACCCTCAACATTAGTCATAGAAAATGGCCATGAAAACATATCACCAAACACTAGTGCATGGAAAACTAAGATACTTGATGTGTTGAAACTCAAAGCAATGTGGACAAGTTTTTATCCTTTACAATATTTTTTTTATTAGATGGATGAAGGAGTTTTGAAAGGATCTCCAAACCTTGTACAAAAGAGACTAAACCCCACCCAAAAAGAGGGAGCCAAAATTACTTACATCCGGTAATAATCGAGGAATGACCAATCAGAGGAGTTATCCCTTCCAAAGCCAAACCAATACATAGGTAAGACCATACATAATTTAAAACTTAAAACAAATTGAAATCAAATCAGGATGTCAGAGATAACCAACCGAACACAGATCAGTAGCAGGACCTGAACCACGAACCGAGCCATGCACCAGTCCCATTCTCCCCCATGAGGTCGTTGCTTTCCCAGGCCTGCCAACCCATCAGGGCAAGAATTTCTTCTGCATTGGAGATTGTGGCTTGCAGGGAGGAAACAATAGCTTGGAGATATGAAATTTGGTGCGAAAACCCAAAATCAACAAGCACCCCCAAGTTTTGTAGCCAAGTCATCAACAACAACTCGACCAGAGTGGCTAATTGTGTATGAGGTCATTATCGATAGAAGCAATATCCATTAGGAAATTATCCCACCACACCACTAAACCATTCTGAATAACTCCTTTGTTAGCCAATAGATCGGTCGCTCGATTACCTTCCCTGTATGTATGCTTAAACTGAACCTCTTCCAGATTTTGGATGTATCTCTGAACTTCTAGAAGAAGGTTCAAAATAGTCCAGGTAGGATATTGAGTCCCTCTTGCCATATTTATAATATTAAGGGAGTCCCCTTCAATGATTAGTTTCCTGCAACTTACAGAATCCAATAGAGAAACTCCTTGGAATAGGGCCCTGGCTTCGATGAAGTGATTGGTTTGATGGCCCATATTATCAACAAAGGCTAAAATTATCAAGCCATCATGGTTCCTTACAATCCCTCCAATACCTGTAGGACCCATATTCCCTTTAGATGCACCATCAAAATTCAACTTCAGCCAACCAATTGGAGGTGGCTCCCACTTAACCCTGGCTCTATCTGGAGGCACATCAGGTCTGACTGGTTGAGGATTGGCATTGAATCCAAGAGATCTCTCCACTGATCATTCCTGCTCTACAGTCACAACATTCATATTTAGGGTTCTAATGTTCTCCATAGAAAAATAAATCACCTGCAAAGCCACAACTTTAGCCGAATGAGCAACATCCTTAAACGCCCTTGAGTTTCTTTCCTTCCAAATCCACCACCAGATATGAGGAAGGCTGAATTTCCAAAACCAATGAAGGTGGAGAGACAGGAAGGGAGAAACCCATTGGGTCAGCACATCCTCTAGGTTGTTCGAAAACACCCATTGGATGTTCAAATATTTGAAAAAGTAGCTAAAAACCTCCTACAAGAAAGGATAGCTAAAAAGAAGATGGAGTGGGGATTCCTTCACATTTCTGCACAAGAAACAAGCATTAGGTAAAATCATACCTCTTTTTTTGAGATTGTCTAAAGTTAGAAATTTTCCTTGTATGACCAACCAAAAGAAAATGTTGATTTTTAGAGTCAATCCTTTCAACCAAATTTTATCTATCGAAAACCAAGGATCAGAAGGACCATCTACTACAAAATAAGCTAATTTGATAGAGAATTTCCCATCCTTCTCTAATCCCTAGATGAATCTATCTAAAATTTCTCTTCTAAGAATTATAATCCATTTAATGATATTAAAAATTTCATCAAATGCCCTCCTTTCCTCCACCAAAAGTCTTGGGAAGTCAAATGGTTTCCATCAGGGGTGGTCTTCAATCCTTTCAATGAAATCACAAACCTTATTCCCCTAGAAATGATCTGTAATTGGTTTGACTAAATCCAACTCTGATCTTGACTCCAATGGAACCTCAATCACCCACACGTCACTCTAGAAGTTGATAGACCTACCATCTCCCAAACACCACCTACCCCCTCTATAGATATCCGATCTACACCAAATCAGGCTAGACCAAAAAGCTGAACCCTGGAGGGGTAATGGGTCTCTAATAAACTGCTTCCCATAATTTAGGTATTTGGCTTTGATAATATCAACCCATCCCACTTTCTCCTCTTGAACCAGTCTCCAACCCTGCTTGGCAACAAGAGCTTTGTTCATGGATTTCAATCTTCTAAGGCCTAAACCGCCCTCCTCCTTCTTGTTGCATACTTGGTCCCATGCCACTAGATGAAATTTATTTTTCTCACTTGCTCCTGACCAAAGAAATGAGCATTGGATCTATTCTATTCTTTCAAGAATCTTACCCGAGATTCGAAATAGAGAAAGGAAATATATCGGGATGCTTTGAAGGGTGGCCTTAACTAACATCACTTTTCTTGCTTGGCTTAGGAGAGCCCCTTTCCAGCTTGCAAGCTTTCTCTGGACATGCTCCACAATCGGTTCCCATAGGGATGATCTTGAAGCCCCAAAAAACATTGGCATCCCTAGGTAGGTTGAAGGGAGAGACCCAATATTACATCCTAGAATATCCGTAATCCTCAACTGCCTTGTTGGAGGAGTATTGATGAAAAAAATAACACTTTTCCTAAAATTAACCTTCTGACCCACCACCTTGTTCATAATATTCTAGAATACTTCTAACTAATTTTGCTTGCAAAATTGAAGCTTGAAAGGATAGAAGAGTATCATCAACAAATTGATGATGGGATATGGGACTGATGGGCGTAGCTGACTTAAGGCCTACAATAGAATAATCAGCTTTGATGGCCCACCCTAGAGATTCTACCAGTAAAATAAAAAGGTATGGGGACAATGGATCTCCTTGATGAATTCCCCTATAACTCCTGAAATATCCTATCGAAGAGCCATTCACTAGAATCAAGAACTTGGTTGAAGAGACACATGATTTGATCAAACTTATCCACTCCTGACTAAAGCTAAATTTATGCAAGACTTTGAAGAGAAACTCCCAATCAACCCTATCGTAAGCTTTATTCATATCCAGCTTGAGCAAGGTCCTAGAATTACCACTTTTGGTCATCGAATGGATGATTTCATGGACTGCAATGATTCCATCTAGAATTTTCCTCCCAACCACAAAATCGCTCTACGGGATATCAATGATGCCTGGTAATAAAAGTTTCAATCTGTTCTCTAGGGTCTTCATCAAAATTTTAAAAATAGTATTGCACAGATTGATAGGCCTATAAGCTGCAAAATCCTTAGCATCAACTGTTTTAGGGATAAGCACCAAAAATATAGAGTTGACATCTGAAGGGATCCATTTCGAATATTGAACATCTCTGATGGCATCACAGATATCTGGCCCCAAAATATGCCAAAATTTTTAAAAAAATATTGGGGGAAACCCATCAGGTCCCGGCGCTTTGAGCCCGCCCATTGCAAAAATTGCTTTACTGATTTCATCATCTAAAAAAGGAGTATCCAAAATATTATTCATATCTACAGAGACCAGAGGTGGTATGTTATTCAGTAAGCGAGCTTCAACCTATTGATTTTTTGCTATCATGGAACACAAGAGGTCCTTAAAAAAATTTACTACCTCGGATCTAATCTCTTCGATGTCTTCAGAGAGTTCTCCATTTGCTTTTGTAATCACCCTGATCCTATTATTACTCCTATGCCTCAGCGTAGTGGAGTGAAAAAATTTTGTGTTCCGATCACCCTCCTTAAGCCATAGGGCCCTAGCTTTCTACCTCCACATAATTTCTTCCCCTGCTAGAACATTATGGAGCTCTATGAGAATAGATAGTTCTTGCCTCTTTAATTCTGTAGAGTAACCCTAAGTTTCGACTATCTACTCAACCTCCTACAACTGGTTGCGAATCTCCATATTTCTGGCAACAATATTTCCAAAAACTTGCTTATTCCAATCCTTCAACTTTACCTTTATAAATCTCAACTTGGAGGCTATTTGTGCCATTCGAGAACCTAAAAACCTGTGACTCCACCATTCCTCAATGTTGGATTCTAGACTAGGGTGTTGAAGCCACATTGCTTCAAATCTAAATGGTCGAGGAAAGAAGGTTGAATCCTATGTCTTCTCAAGAAAAATTGGATTGTGATCCGAGGCCAGCTTAGGGAGAGAGCATAAGGATGCATCACCAAAAAATGGGATACCTTCTTTAGACACCAAAATTCTATCCAGCCTAACCTGAATGTTTTGACTCCCAATTTACCTGTTACTCCATGTAAATCTCAACCCTTTCAGGTCCAAATCCATCAGCTCCTAGGAGTAAATAAAAGAGGTAAATTCATTCATGCTACTGAGCATCGAGGTTCCTCCTTTTTTATTAGATGGATATAAGGGTGTATTGAAATCACCCACCAAAATCTATACCTCTCCTTTAAAACGTTCTCTCATAGAACCAAGGAAATCCCAAAGCATGGTTCTAGAGGGTCCCAAATTTGGGGCATAAATATTCGAGGTTATCCATTTACCCCCCCCCCAGAAAAAAAAAGGGAAAACCCCCCCCCAGGAAAAAAAAAAAAACCCCCCCCCCAAGGGTTTTGGGGCCCCCCCGCACAAGGAGCCCCCCAAGGCACCGTTAGTTGAGTTAGCTATGAACTCAACCTCCTTCCAAACCTTCCTCTTAACTATTTCAGCACTACTACTATCCATTTTTGTTTCTTGCAGCAAAATTATATCTAGTTTAAAATATTTTTTGATGGATTCCAATGCACGATGTTTAGGTAGCCCATTAAGGCCCCTAATGTTCCATGATAAAATTTTCATTTACAATTCTTGGAAAGAAAACCCCCATCCTTAGATTGGGGGGATTGACAAAATGAATCTAGCTTCAGTTGCTTACCTTTTGTATCCTTTTCCTTTTTGAACTTGAGCTTGGATTGAACTCCATCTGCAATATCAGCTTTCGCCTCTCTGCTTCTTTGAGCTTTATTGGATGGTTTGCCTACCTTCCTTGTAACTCCCACATCAATCGGGCCCTTGCACAAGCTTCTGGTTTTAGGATGCAACATCCTTACCCCTGAGGAACCTTCACCAAAGGGGGATTTGACATCGCTAGAGGGGGATTTGACATCACCCAAAATTGGGAGGTCCATTTTCAACTCCATATTCTGAGGAGATCCCTCTCCCACTTGAGGGTCTTCAGAGCCATCTTGCTCAGCCTCCTCCGAGTTTAGGCATTGAAAAGAGTTTTGGAGAAACTCCTTAGGGATTGGAGTCTCAGAAGTTAAATCTTCATTTTTGAGCACTAGCAGGCTAGAATAAGTACTTCCCAAAATCATACACCCTTTTTCATCATCGTTTGAAGCCATTTGTTGAATATCTTCCTCAATAACTTCCTTCGGACCAGGAGCCTCACCTGAGGGACCTATAGAATTAGATCCCACCTTCTTTCCTAGGAGCTGGTCTCGGTTTTGCTCTGGATTCCTTTTCTCCCAGTTCTGCTTGAAATGGGCCTTCCTATTTTGGATTGAGCATGAGCCAGGGACATGGCCAAACTTATTATAGACCAAACATTTCATTGGTCGATTCTCATATACAATAGGTTGAATCCATGACCCAAACTTTGAAAGTAGATTAATGTGATCTGAAAGATTAGCTTCAGGGTCCACCATAACACACATACGAGCAAAGACTAATATGGATTTGGCCCTAGTTGTCGAGTCGATTAGGACTAGCTCACCTATGGCTTTAGCTATGCCTCTGAGAATATCAACATGCCAAAGGTGGAAGGGTAGATCTGGTAATCTAACCCACAATGGAACCAGATTAATTTTTTGGGTTCTAGGATTAAAATCGGGTCCCCATTTCCATAGAAAGAGTCCTCGCTTTCCAAAGAACTAGGGCCCTCCACCCAAAATCTTCTTTGAATCCTCCTCGCAGTTAAGCTTAATGAGGAAAAAACCGTTGGAAGCTGCCACAATGTCCAGAGCTCCCTTAGGCTTCCACTTAACCAGGGCCCAACATCTTATGGCATCAATGTCGGGCCTCCTCCCTTGAAATTTTCCAACCAGGTTCCAGGAACCCTCTTCCATGGTGATGGACAAAAGCTCATCCGAAATCGGTAAAATGTCCTCCGAAGGAAATAGGTCAAAGAGAACCGATGACTTTCCAGCCACAGAACCAAAAGCGGTAACCTCAACATACGAACACTTACCTGGAGATGAAAATTTCCCTAGGGATTGGGACCCACCCAAAGATCCGATAGGTGGAGCCCCAAGGGCCCCTGATTTAGGAGAAAACATGACCACTCCAACCACCTCATCAGACTGCACCTCTCGAACTGGGACTCCAGAACCTTCTACCACTTGGGCTTGAATCCCGCTCCCAGGGGTCTCCACCTAATTTCCAACCTTCAGACTATCAGGTACATTCTCCTGTAGAATGCTCACCTCCCCACCCATGACCACTCTCTCCAAACTCTGCACCTTCCCACCATCACCCATTTCAAATTCTCCGACTCTCATCCTCTCTCCCCCCACTGCTTAGATTTTTATTTAGATCAACTATTGATTATTTCAAAATTTTCCACAAAAATCCTCTTACACCACTGCTCAATTTTTCCCACAAAACCCTTTGATGCCATTGCTCATATTTTCCATAGAAACCCTCTTACGTTACTATTCAATTTTTTCCACAAAGCCCTCGGATGTTGTTGCTCAGATGTTTTCCATAGAAACCCTCTGACGTTGCTGCTCAAATTTTTCCACGAAAATCCTCTTACACCGCTGCTCAGTTATTTCCACAAAATCCTCTTACATTGTTGCTCAATTTTTCCACAAAACCCTCGGATGCTGCTGCTCAGATGTTTTCCATAGAAACCACAAAACCCTCGGATGCCATTGCTCAGATGTTTTCCACAAAAACCCTCTAACGTTGTTGCTCAAATTTTTTCATGAAAATCCTCTTACGTTGCTGCTCAATTTTTTCCCACAAATTTTTCCACAAAAATCCTCTTATGTCATTGCTCAGTTTTTCCACAAAACCCTCGGATGTCGTTGCTCAGATGTTTTCCACAAAAACCCTCTAACGTTGCTACTCAATTTTTTTCCATGGAAATCCTCTTATGTCGTTGCTCAGTTTTTTCCACAAAACCCTTGGATGCCATTGCTCAGATATTTTCCACAAAAACCCTCTAACGACGCTGCTCAAATTTTTTCCATGAAAATCCTCTTACGTTGTTGCTCAATTTTTTTCCACAAATTATTTCCATGAAAATCCTCTTATGTTTTTTTTTTTTAAAGCAAACAACCCCTTACGGGGCTGCCTTGGTCTGAGAGACCACGAACAGGGGGTACTACACCGTCAAAGTCACTAAGGTTTCGCACCCGACCCCTGCCCACACAAACATTATCAATTGGATTTTGGATACCCAATTCAGCTTTTTGGTAGGCTAGAGATTTGAACCTGGGACCTCCCTTGGAGGATTGCCCTCTCCTCTCCAACTCACCTACAACACCTGGGTGAAAATCCTCTTATGTTGTTGCTCAGTTTTTTTCATAAAACCCTCGGATGTCATTGCTCAGATGTTTTCCACAAAGCCCTCTTATGTTGCTGCTCAGTTTTTTCCCACACATTTCTTCCACGAAAATCCTCTTATGTCGTTGCTCAGTTTTTTCCACAAAACCCTTGGATGTCGTTGCTCATATATTTTTCATAGAAACCCTCTAACCTCTTATCCTTTACAATATTACCAATAGTTTTTCTTTCTAAAACAAGAAGCCCATCAAATGTTATAGAATATAATGCATCTAGCAAACTACAAACCCACTAAGATGAAGGTTTAAAATTTATAACGGGGATTGTAACTACAAAGATAAATAATGGGAATGTTTAATAATTAGGTTAAATTTTCCACTCAAGAAAACCAAATTTGATCCCTATAAAATTATAAAGCATTCATAGTGTAGGTCCAATACTTCAACCATTAGCCCATAAAAGAATAAAAAAATAATAAACATAAATGCAATTTAGAATATGAAATTAAATTAATTTGTCAGGGATAAGAAGACACTTATGATAACAGATCAAATTGGGCGAAGTAAAAGAGAAATCCCTTGAAGATGTGCAATCCCTATAACTTGTTAAGGATAAACATGGACATTTTACAAATAACCTAGACTAGCATTTATAGTCGGAAGGAATAACCACAAGGAATTTCAACATATCAAATTGAAAAACTATAGGAAATAAGTTGATAACTACATATGTGCAATGAAAAAACAAGATGTAGTTAATTTTGTTACACAAATCTATGAATGGCAAGAGCTACACAATTTTAGGTGGCATAAGTGAGCAAGTAATAATTCTACATATGTCTATGAATGCTAGTGGGCATGATGTTTTAAGCAGCATGTGTGAGAAGGTATGTGATATTGTACATTTGTCTTATGTAGTAACAAACATATTCTATGAGGTAAATATTCATTTAGTGCCATCCATCATATCAATTTTTTCCATGAAGTGTTCAAAGATGGGGACTAACATACTTTGAATGGAGTTGCAACATCCCTCACAAAAGCATATGCACATGTTTAACCATTTATCCAGATTTTGTAAACTCATAAATATAGCATGGCCACATATAACAGTCAATGTGGTAACAAATTTAATTTTTTTAGGTGCCATTGATGTGGCTAGACGCACTCCTAAATATAGGGCCATGATTATTAATGTTTTTTTCTTGTATAGACAAACTATTCTCTAAGATAGGACAAACTTTTTGTCATTGTCCAACAATTATGCCTAGCTTAGCTACAATTAAGAAAATATTGACAAGAATACTTAGACAAGTAGTTATATTTCTAGAACATACTTTAAAAACATAGAGTAGAACAAACTAAAATCATATATTCAAAACAAATTTATTAATAAATTTTAAAAATGACCAAAGAAAAGAAAATAAATGAAATACTTCATTAATTTAAAAAACACTAGCAATACTTAATTGTTATATCTCATTGATCTAAATGAGGTGAACAATATTTAAAAAGAAAATTGTCATAGATACACTAAGAATAAATTCATATGACCATCACAATGGAACAACAAAATGTACATACCTATTACCCCTTGGAAATATAGAATATGCAAAATATACAATTGGAATGAAACATAAGAGGTAAACATTTTTCTCCACTTTGTAATGATAATAAAAATACTAAACCAAGATGATCAAACAAAACTCAAGTAAAAAATTTAAAAACATTATCATCAAACTCAACTATTGGAAGAATTATTTTTAACCAAATAAATAAAGTTTGAGAGGCCAAAAAGACTTCAAAAATCATCATTTGCACGACAAAGAAGCATATAATGATGTCTATTTGAGCTAAAAAGGAACCTAGGCAAGTATTATGGGGCACATCAATAGCTTTAAGCCTCATGCACTTTATGTTCTCAACATCATGAGTACCTTTCCTACTCCTCTCACTAACCACCATTTCCTCCACAACCTTCCTTTTTGCCTTTCTTCTTATTTGCATGAGTATTTGTCAGCTAAGCATGAGAGAGTGAATGCCCTAATCCATAAGCTTAGTTCTTCTCAACATTGGTGCTTCAAGACACTCTCCAAAGTTTAATCAATTAATTGTGCAACATGATGGGTATTTCTCCACATAAAACGCTCATTAAAGGAAAACTTTCACCAAGTTTTTGGTTTGTAGCAAAAGCATAGGTAGAAGGATCATGGGATTCCATCAAACAAGTTTCCACTTATTGGGGATTTCCAATATTAAAGGATAACTTTCACCAAGTTTTTGGTTTGTAGCAAAAGCATGAGTAGAAGGATCATGGGATTCCATCAAACGAGTTTCCATTTATTGGGGATTTCCAATATCAAGTTCTAACGCACTTTTGGAAGTTGCCTTATGGGAAAGACCCAAGGTCCTTCTAGCATCAAAATAGAGGGTTTTTTCAATGCACAACCTTTGGGTAGGGACCATGATTCTTCTAGCAACCACCTTTTGGGCAAGATCTCATTTGCTCCTATACCACCCACTCTGCTATAGGAGCTCCTCCAAGTACGGGTGAGCTTAATTTATAGTTTGCTATTGATCTTAATTCTATTGCAAGTGGTATTGTATTTTTACTTGAGTGGCCTCATAATGTATTGTTTCTTAGAACCGATATCCTAAACTTTAAGGCAACAATCCTTATGGATAGATATCCAAGATGGATTGCCTCATGTGCTTGTATTGTGTTCCTATGAATGATCAAATCACTTTGGTCTCTTATGAGTTGGATACCCATATTTATCAATGGACTCTATAGAAACTCTAGCATTTCAAACATCATCTTTCATGGCTAGAGTTCAAAAATATAAAAAAGCTCAAGTTTGTTAAGGGTCCCTTTACCTCTCATGTGGTTCAATTAATGCATACAAAACAATTTGACATGGTGGAGGAATATTATACAAATTTCATGGTCCTTCTCACATATAACTATCATTTGGATCCAACCATGGTGGTTTTGGAATTTATTAAGACATTAAAGGACAACATCATAGGAAGTCTTCTTCAAAGAGGAAGTCATTGCCTCGTCACAACATGAGATGTTGGAAGTAATTGGAGATCTTGAGCATGATACTAATAATATGGATCTTTTAGCATTTGTCCTCATGGGAGTGTGAGCTCATCACACTCTTAAGGTTTGGGCTTCATCAAAAGGATAAGTCAATGTGTTGGTTAATTTGAATGATACCCACAATATCATGAATAGTAAAATGAACAAAGCCTTAGGGTTGTATATAACTTTTGTTGATCAATCTATAGATTCTTATAAATAATATACCTATAATAAATCTATAAACAAACCTAATTAATAAATAGACTTCATAATCTAATCAAATAACATTAGTTCAACCAGTTAAATTCTTCACCTCAATCCAATATAACTTTAGTAAAGCTATAAACAACCCTAATTAATAAATAGACCTCATAATCAAGTGGCATTAGCTCAATGGTTGATCCTCAACAATTCAACGAGACCCAAGTTAAAATCTTGTCAAATGATACATGGATAATATTATTGAAGCTGTGTTATAATACCAAAATGACACAGATAATATTGAAGCTGTGTTATAATACCAAAATGACACATGGATAATATTGAAGCTGTGTTATAATACCATTATGTCATGATCTTGTCAAACGACACATGGATAATATCGAAGCTTTGTTATGATACCATTATGTGGTGATAATGTAAGCCCGTTTCAATCTCATATAACCATAACCTATAACCGGTTAAAAAATAAATAAATAAACCTCATTATTAAATAATATTAACTTAATTTATTACTTTCCTCAACTTTCAAGGCAAACCAGAATTTAAATCTTGTTAATTCATCCATACTTAATAACCAAATATACCTATAATATAATCATAATATAATTCCTATAATGTCGTTTTAATCCTATATAAACAATTTTAAAAAATAAAAATAAAAACCTAATAAATATACATCGTATTATCAATTACTTTAAAACATTAATTTATTAGCTTTATTAAAACATCCAATTCAAAATATAGATATTTTGAAATTTATTCATTGTAGAGCATAAATAGTGTAATGCCCAAATACGTGAAAAGGACAAAGAATCAGCAGCTGCATCCAGACATTATTTGAGCAACCTATCGGTCAAACCAAACCGTTGGTCGCTTTTGGTTGGGTAACCTATAAAAGAGAAAATAACTTGTTATTTATTATTGGTTCCATATTTTCTATCATCAACCAAATGATATTAAATGTCAATATCGTCTTACATCCATAGCCTCTGCCTCCTTATTCCAGGCATTGATAAATAACACTTGAGAAGTGGGTACCTTATTAAGGTGATCCCCTTTTGGCTTTTGGCTAAGATCTCTATGGTTGTAATCATTGAATTCAGCTCACCCTCAAAATCAAGTGATATCAATATTTCGTTCTAATATCTCTACTAAATCCCGCTCACGGATATGGATAAGCATTAGTCTTGTTAGTCCTTTTCATCAAACATCAATCTGAAACTAATTTGAAGGATTTTAAGATGCCTCTCAGAGTTGTGCGTTCAAGTACTAAATAGTAACCCTAGACTCGACTGGTAACCAAAAAAGAGAAAGCAAAAAGGTTAATAAAATAACCATAAATGGTTTAGATAGATGCTTTATGACAGCTCCAGTAATTTTTTTTAGACATCTCTGCTACGACATTTCTAGTGAAACAGAAAACATAATGATCTAGATAGCATCTACATTCTTGACCAGTTGCGTCATGAAATCCCAAAAATCATCTAATTGCCTCCAAGTAAACGCAAAAGGAAGAAGCCACTTCTCTGGAGATTGAATTATGCAGAGAATCTCAAAAACAAAACAAAACAAAAAAAAAAAGGTATAATACAATGACAAAAAGATAACAATTTATTACCATGTTCTATCAATATCATCCTCTGTGGCCAATTACCCAATTTACAATTTACAAGAGTTGATTTTGGTTCATATCTTTCAAAAATTCACTAGTAAAGTTCTCACTCAAAACTCTTTGAACGTACTTTAATGGCTTCTTGAATGTAATACCCCTTTGATTCTGGTTCATATCTTCCAAAAATTCGCTAGTAAGGTTCTCACTCAAAACCCTTTGACCGTACTTTAATGGCTTCTTAAATGTAATACCCCTTTGCTTTAAGCATTCACAAATAAATGTAATTTCTAGTATTCCATGCAACACATGACCGCTAAATGTGAAGGACATGTTGTGCGTCTCGAGGTTCCATCCTCCGAGGCAAATAGAGAAAATCAGCTACAGTTTGTTATGTCCATTGCAGTAAAAATCCGGAAGGCTATGAAGTTCGATGTATAGAAAAATGATTTTCAATCCAATCCTTTGCAGCAACTAAGTCAGGCAACACAGGTGCACCAGAATTCTTCCAGGAGACCGCATCAGGTGTCTTAAATCTATCCAATAGCAATGCATGCATGCCAATGCTTGTGGCTGGTACATAGTCTTTCCTAAAGCTATCGCCTATATGCAATACTTGATTTGCGGGAATGTTTCCAGCCTTTTGCAGGGCTATCTCATAAATTTTAGGATTGGGCTTTTCCACACCGTCAAGACCAGAGAACACCCCAAAGTCCCACTCTGACCCCTGCCACCAACATATCAATCTGTCATTCTTTGGTTTTACTTAACATCTTAATCTCTATTTTAGTGACCAATGCGGCATAGGAATCACCTGATTAATACCCAAGGAAGGAAGGATAACATCCTTGTAACGATATTCTGCATTGCTTACAATCCCTACAAGAAGTCCCTTGTCACGGACCCATCTCAAGAAAGGCTGTGAATCTGGAAAAACAGTGTAGGGTGCAGAAGAACCAAATGCAGCATAAATGCGTTTAAAAACCTTCTCAAAAGTTTCCTCATCATATGAATAGCCAGCCTGTTTTACAAAAAGATATTATTCAGATGTCAGTATCAACTTAATCTTCAGAACAAACAGCTATTCATGAGCAAATAGATATAGTTATAAAATAGAATAACTGAAATGCTGGACACCTTTTCAAAGGAATCTTTCACACATGTACTCCACCACTGTATGTTAGGCATATTTGCAGCATGTCCAAAGCATGGGTATTGTTTTGCCATGTTGGTATATGCCACTTTAAAACCTTCATGCATACGTTGATAATCAGGGCATGGCAAACCCACAGCTTTTGCAGCCAAACAGTAATAATCTCCAAGCTCTCCTTTGTAAGCTAACAATGTGCCAGTGACATCTATGGTGATGCAACGTAATTTTGATATTATTGTCATTTTTGTTAGTAACACCCTTGCTTTTCAGTTCTGAATGGTATGACTCATGGAATAAAACCCAAAAAGAAACCACCAAATAGTGTTATCAAGCTGTCTGCTGGACTTAATCAGCTAAGCTAATGCCAATGAGATCTCGTTCTCAGATGCAATCAAAGGTAACACAGAGACTTCTCTCAGCATTTCATTTTTGATTGATGATTAACAGCCGCAGCACCATATTAGAGAAAGCATGCCAAAATATCCTATGAAAATTTTCTTGATGCGTCTCTTATTCAAAAATTCTTACACGTTTAATCTGAAAGGAGAACAAAGATTTAAAGAGTTAAGAACTATAGAAGATATTTTTGAACACGACTAAAGCTTGTTACTTATAGATCTTCAAGTTTGAAACAATAAACTGTCATGGCCAGAAATAAATTTTCTAAAGACCCAAAAAGCTATCATCACAAGCAGGGATTGAAACACTTCTATAATAAATACAGTTTGTTCGTATTTTATCCTCGAAAAACAATATACTAGCTAATGGGAGTAATACACAACATAAGCCATTGCAAAAGCTCCTTTTGTCAGCTAGAACCACCCTTTCGATGCAAAACATTAAAACAAAAGAAGAGCATGAAATGCCCCATATATTCTCAAGTGATGAAAACTAACATATAATGAAATTAACATTCCTCAATCTGGAGTGAGAAGAACGGATGGACATTACTTAATAAACCATGCGATGGATTACTACATCCCAAGAATCAAAGCATTTACCAAAAGTGCATCAATAATAGCACCTTATCCATGAATTCAGGTCTGGATCAGAATACCCAGTTGGAAGCAACAGATTGGCCACTCCATAAACGCTGATAAGAATGGAAAGAATTATAATGTAATTACTACTATGGACGCATTTAATAAAAAACACATCCAATGAATATTAGATCCATTAACACAGAAGCATAAATATGACTATCTTTGGATCTCCTGATCAATTAGTTTTTGCAGGATATGATTTTCAGAGGGCCAATAATAATAATAATAATAATAACTAATAAGCACAGAACTTTTCTCAAGTAAACTGTTGTTTTTCAGCTTCAACATGTTCTTCATTCAGTAAGCATTTTCAACACTTGCTAATCCAATAGTTAGTATGCATCTTAAATGCATTTGGGCCCTGGAAAATCAAATAGAGAATTGGATAACTAAACATTCGAATTATTTCCATTAAAGCTACTAAAGAATCCACAGGACCAAAAAAACCTAACAAAACATCGATGGCCCTGAAGGCACAATGAAGTCAGGTGAACAGATGCATCAAATCTCATCTTCCTACTATTCTCTGAGTAAACTGGTGCAAGCCAAATGAAAGCAATGCTCCAAAGACCATTATTGTTGAGGACCATAACATTCTTCCCAAACTCAACACAGGATAAGATAATTCTTCGTTTTTTAAAGGCATTGATTTACTTTCTCAGAATATCTTTTTTAGGATCACAGACCCTTATTGTCTAGGACCATAACATTCTTCCCAAAGTCAATACAGGATATGATAGGGATTAATCCCTATTCACACGGATCACATCGTATAGCATTTAATGCTCCCAAGTGTGAGCATTAAATGCTATACAATGTGATCCGTGTGAATAGGGATTAATCCCTATCAGGATAAGACAGTTCTTCATTTTTAAAAGGCATTGATTTACTTTCTCATAATATATTCACAGTTAGCATTAGCCAAGGCATCAATATGGAAGGATGCCAAATTTCAAAATTGTGGACTCTCTCTCTAACAGGCACATATTATAGTCTAAGTGCAACATGCAGCAGGGAGACAATGTAGCTTTCATGTGGTTTTCAAAATCTCTCCTAGAGGACCTTGGAACTAAATGGAAACTTTTGCTTCAAAAGGAATGTCAAGATGTCATTTTGTCAAAAGGCACCCAGTTATAGAAAAGGCACCCAGTTATAGAGAGAACTAAATAACGTTAATGCAGATGAAGCATCCAAAACCAAGATAGCACAATTCCCAACAACAGTTAACCAGAGCAAGTTAGTCTCTGAGAACATGCTATGAAATATTTTCAAACCATGGGGAAGAACAGGATTACCACAATCCAACATTTTATGAAGAAATTGCTCTATAGCAATATCCGCATCTTTCACTCCAAGAGCCAAAAAATCTAACAAAACATCAATGGCCCTAAAGGCACAATGAAGTCAGGTGAACAGATACATCAAATCTCATCTTCCTACTATTCTCCGAGTAAACTGGTGCAAGCCAAATGAAAGCAATGCTCCAAAGACCATTATTGTTGAGGACAATATCATTCTTCCCAAACTCAACACAGGATAAGACAACTTCGTTTTTAAAAGGCATTGATTTACTTTCTCAGAATATCTTTTTTAGGATCACAGACCCTTATTGTCTAGGACCATAACATTCTTCCCAAAGTCAATACAGGATATGATAGGGATTAATCCCTATTCACACGGATCACATCGTATAGCATTTAATGCTCCCAAGTGTGAGCATTAAATGCTATACGATGTGATCCGTGTGAATAGGGATTAATCCCTATCAGGATAAGACAGTTCTTTGTTTTTAAAAGGCATTGATTTACTTTCTCATAATATATTTTTTAGGATCACAGTTACCATTAGCAAAGGCATCAATATGGAAGGATGCCAAATTTCAAAATTGTGGACTCTCTCTCTAACAGGCACATATTATAGTCTAAGTGAAACACGCAGCAGGGAGACAATGTAGCTTTCAGGTGGTTTTCAAAATCTCTCCTAGAGGACCTTGGAACTAAATGGAAACTTTGCTTCAAAAGGAATGTCAAGATGTCATTTTGTCGAAAGGCACCCAGTTATAGAGAGAACTAAATAACGTTAATGCAGATGAAGCATCCAAAACCAAGATAGCACAATTCCCAACAACAGTTAACCAGAGCAAGTTAGTCTCTGAGAACATGCTATGAAATATTTTCAAACCATGGGGAAGAACAGGATTAGCAAAATCCAACATGTTATGAAGAAATTGCTCTATAGCAATATCCGCATCTTTCACTCCAAGAGCACCTATTATGCAAGAAATATCAGAGATAGTGTTGCTCAGCGAATATTGAACATGAAACTGAGAAGCAACAAGGTCTTTCTTGCTAATTCTGCCTATAAATATATCAACTGGTTGTGATCTTGCTTTTGTCATTAGGTTGCTGAGTTACATGAGCACAAACAGAGAATCTTGACAATTTCTGGAAAAACAAGGGGGGTTGTCCATAAGACTCTACATGCCAGTGTCATCTTTGCAGAAAAGCATGCCAAGATACCTGCCTCATAAATAAAAAGCTACAGCATCAAACCGCCATCTTCAAAAATCCTCAGTGCTTCAGGGCTCTCTCGGAGGTGTCTAGTTTTTTCGGGCTCCATTTTTGTTTTTCGCCCCATGTTTCTTGTTTACTACTGTTCTGCTATCGTCCTCTACAACTTATGATTTTTTGTCATCGTTCTCCTTCAGAAAGAAATAAAAATTAGCAAAAATCATCACCCTTCCTAGTAATCATGAGATAAAAGGCGAAAAATATCTACATACATTTTTAGGGAGTTAATCGACAGGAGCGAGCGATGGTTTCGGCAATCGAAGACCGGAACCCTGAGAAGCAGGTTTCACAGGAGGAAGAAGCCCGCAACGCCACGACGACGACAGGGTTTGACTGGAGTGCAGCTAAAAATGGAGCCTCCCACAGCGACATTGAACGGGGGAAAAAACCTCCCGATAAATTGGGCGGACCAAAAAAATCTTACGCAGAATGTTTGCAACAAAATCCTAGACTGCCCCCTAGCGGATCGATGGATTTCATTCTGCAAGGCAGCGATGTGTTGTGCCCTAAACACCTCATGGAAGATTATGCATCTCGCGATTCCTTCTCATTAGTGGGAAAGTTCGTAGGAGGGCGCCCAGACATGGATGCGATTCGGCGGTGGGCTACTTCGAAATGGAAAGTTATGGGAAATTTGGGTCTTTCGGCAATGACCAGAGGTTTTTTTATGATTCAGCTGAATACCCGGGAGGATGCAGAGCGTATTCTTTCTGGAGGTCCTTGGTTCTTCGGAAGACGAAGCCTGTTCCTCAAAAAATGGGAACCAAATTTTGACCCCGACTCTCAGAACATCAATTTCGCTCCCATTTGGGTCCGCCTCCCCAACCTCCCTGCACATTTTTTCTACGAGGATGCTCTCCGAGGTCTGGCTAGGGCTTTTGGAGATTTGGTAGCTATTGACCCAGCTACCCGTGCCAGAACGCGCCTAACCCAGGCCCGCATCTGTGTAAATGTGAATCTGGAATCGCAACTTCCAGATCACCTCAATCTTATATACGAGGATTTCAGGCGAAGGCAACCGCTGATCTTCGAAAACAAACCTACTTTTTGTCCATATTGTCAGTCGCAAGGGCACCTCCCTTCTCAATGCCCTAAGCGCAGAAACCCTAATGAAGATTCCCAGCCAAGTGGGCGTCCGCAGCTAAGAACCAGTCAGAAGGAAACTAGCAGTCAATGGCAAGCCAGGAGGAATGCGCAGCAGAACCAACCGCTTCAAGATCAAGCTCAAGCTCTCCAAAAGGCAAGTTCCTCTTTCACCACTGCTAATAAATTTGATTTACTTAAAGATTCTGGAACCAATGAGGTCTTTGAACAAGGTGAAATTCCTGTCCCTCCATCCCCAAAACATATCAATTCCCCTCCGGGGCCCCCTGACCCCATGCCCATTCAGAATATTCCATGTTCCCCCCTTCAGGAGCAGATCCCCAAGTCCAACAATGTCCCCCAGAGCCCATCACAAAAACCCCTCCGGTCACCGTTATCCACAGCCCTGTACCCACCCCTTGAAGAGTCTGGCTTTTCGACTTCCCTATCCTCCTCTATCGATGTCAATTCTGATAGCGATCAGGCCGCCCCAGAATCCCCTGACCATCGAAGTCCCAAACAAACTCGCAGCTTCAGAAGGTCCCAAATGGATGTGGGAGCAGACATAAAGAAAGGTAGGCCTTCCGACGCTGAACGCCGAAATCGGGACACAACCGAGGATATAGCAAATGGTACGCAGAGAACCCTGTTCCAAGAAAATGTCAGTTCTATCAAGGATGAAAACCAAAGACCCAAACCCCCTGCACAACAAGGCAAAGGGGGCAAGAAAACCTCCAAAAGTTCCAAATGAAAGTCCTCTCCTGGAATGCGAGAGGACTGAATGGGGCAGCCAAGCAGAGATTGGCTGCAGCCATGCGGAGAGATTACAACCCCACAATTTTTCTCATTCAAGAAACTAAATTGGACAATCAACTTTCACCTAGGATAGCCAAAATCATCTGGAAAAATTGTGATTTTGTCTACTCCCCAGCTTCTGGCACTGCAGGTGGGCTCTTGTGCCTTTGGAACCCATCCGTAGTCGAGGGTAGATTTATTTCTGGTCATGACAGGCTGTCTAATATCCTGTTTCACGACCTCAGCTCCCAGACTTCTTGGATTATGTCCAACATCTATGCTCCCAATACTGCTCCGGGAAGAACGATGTTGTGGAACACCCTCACCCAGATGAGACAGGCCTTTGCCAATATTCCATGGGTTCTAGCAGGGGATTTTAACTCCCCTCTTCAATTCTATGACAAGAAGGGAGGAAATGCAGTTACTAACAGGGATATAAAGGACTTGAGACAGTTTGTTGACAGTAATGCCCTTATGGATGTTCCGATTCAAGGCCTCAGGTTCACTTGGAGTAACAGACGGATGGGAAACAATCTTATCCAAGAGCACCTTGATCGGGTGTTGCTCTCCCAAGAAGCCCTCCCCCTCTTCGGTGATGCCAGTCTGCAGGCTCTCCCGAAGATTGGGTCTGATCACAGCCCGCTCCTCTTCGAGACTGGTAGCAAGCCTCAGTTCAAGACCCCTTTTTGGTTTGAATCCATGTGGACTCACCACCCGGATCTCAGAAATTGAATAGCAGAATGGTGGCAGGTAAGCTTTCCAGGGACAGCCTCTAACCAGTTTATGCAAAAACTCAGATGGGTCAAAGAGAATCTCAAAGTCTGGAATAGAGAAACCTTCCAAAACATCTTTGAAACCAAGCAGAACATCAAAACCAGATTAGGGCAAATTGAGGATAGTTTTCAAAGAGGCCAGGGTGATGACAGTCTCAGAAGTGAAGAGAGGATACTGCTCTCTGAATACCACAACACCCTGAGTAAGGAAGAAACCTTTTGGCACCAAAAGTCGAGACAACTCTGGCTCAGGGAAGGAGACTCCAACTCCAAGTTTTTTCACATATCCACTCTAAGGCACAGGGGCTGTAACAGGATTAAAAGCCTTACTAAGCAGGATGGGACCCTTATCTCTAATATCCACCACATCAGGGATGAATTCGTCAGCCACTTTAAAGACCTCCTTGCCTCCCCCCCACTTCCTCCCCCGTGGCCATGGATTCCCTGCTTGAGAACATTTCCAATACCATTCCCGATGAAACCAATGAGTTCCTCCTCAGCCCCCTATCCCACAAAGAAATCCACCAAGCCCTCTTCTCAATGCAGCCTGACAAAGCTCCCGGACCCGATGGCTTTTCCCCAAGGTTCTTCCAAACCTTCTGGGACATTGTGGGACCTGACCTGTGCCTGGCCATCTCTGACATGCAGAATTCCAGATCCATTCCCAGAGACATTAATTCCACTTTCCTGGTCCTCATCCCCAAGGGGTCCAATTCCCAGTCTCTGTCTGATTATCGGCCCATCAGTCTCTGCAATGTAATCTACAAAGTTCTGTCCAAAGCCCTGGCCAATAGATTCACTGGGATCCTTCCTACCATCATTGACCACTGCCAGGGAAGTACTGTCAAAGGCAGAAACATCTTGGATGGGGTTATCACCATCCACGAGCTGATCCACTCTGCCTACAATGCTAACTCTGCTTCCTTCTTTCTGAAACTTGATATGAATAAGGCCTTTGACCGAGTGAATCGAGAATTTCTGTTCAAAATCCTCCTCAAATTTGGTTTCCATGAATCTTGGGTAAATCTGATTTCTAATTGTGTCTCTTCTTCTTGGTTCTCGGTCCTGGTGAATGGGTCCGTTGCCGGATATTTTCCTAGCACCAAGGGGCTAAGACAGGGGGACCCTCTTTCCCCCATCCTCTTTATCATCCTGGCGGAGAGTCTCAGCATAACCATTAAGAATGCTTGTCACAGAAACTTGATTTCTGGTATCAAGGCAGCCTCAGGTTTAAATCCCATCACCCACCAACAATTTGTGGATGACACCTTGCTGACAACTAAAGCTTCAGTCTCTGAAGCCAAAAACATCAAGGGTATTCTCAATCTGTATGAGGAAGCAGCTGGGCAAAATATCAACTACACCAAAAGTAAGCTTCATTTCATCAGCACCCCTGCTAGACGACAGGCCAAGATTGCGAGCATATTGGGGTGCTCCATTGCTGATTTTCCAACATCTTATCTGGGCCTACCCATGTTCAAGGGGAGGCCTCAACAAAAAATGTGGAACAATGTCACTGACAAGATTCATAAGAAGTTGGCAGGATGGAAGGGGGCCCTACTCTCCAGTGCAGGCAAAGCGACTTTGGTCAAGTCGGTCCTACAGAGCATCCCCACCTACTTTTTTTCAGTGTTCAAAATCCCTGTTGCGGTAGGAGAAGCTATTGAAAAACTCCAAAAATAGTTCCTGTGGTCGGGTAATGCTAATCACAAGAAGTTTCACTTAGTAGCCTGGAACAAAGTCTGCTCTCCTAAAGACATGGGAGGTCTGGGATTGCGACGTATAACCATCACAAATCAAGCCCTCCTGGCTAAGCAGGCTTGGAAGGTGGTTACAAATGCTAAAATAGAGTGGGTGACCATTGTCAAAAGGAAATACCTGCAACAACACTCATTCCTTGAAACAGAGACCCCTCGCTATGGGTCCCACTTTTGGAAATCCATCAGCCACACTAAGCAGCTGGTTCAACAGGGATCTTGGTGGCAACTAGGAGATGGTAAGACCATCAATTTTTGGGAAGATGCGTGGGCCAGAAAAGAACCACTCATCAGTGATCCCAACTTAGCCCCCATTAAGCACCTCATCGATAGGAAGTATGGAGCTCATGTTGTCGATTTCATCACTTCTGACCAAGGATCCCACGGTTGGAAAAAGGTTCAGTTTAGAATTAAGAATGATGTGATTAACAAAGGCCTCGCCACTCTCATGGACATCTTCAAAGCTAACTTCATACCCCAGACCCTGAAGGAGGATGAACGTTGTTGGAAGGGGTCGAGTGATGGGGAATTCACGGTCAAAACTGCTGCCCAGATGTTAGAAAACACTTTTATTGGCACCAAGAAAGATGACAGCCAGACTCTAGCCAAGAGTGTGTGGCTCAAGCTGTTGATCCCAAAAGTGGCACATTTTTGCTGGCTTGCTGCTCATAACAAAATTCTGACCACTGACAACTTGATTCGTAGAGGAATTATAGTCCCCAATAGGTGCTACCTCTGTACTAAAGCTTGGGAATCCACACAACATCTCCTCCTGGACTGCCCCTTTGCCGATAATGTGTTATCCATTTTGATCAACAAATTCCAGGTCTGCTGGACCCGGCCCAAGACTGTTGCTGAAATGTTCATTCAATGGCCAGGAATTTTCAAAAACTCTAGACTTCGATTCCTATGGAGTTCCATGCTTCACCATGCGGTCTGGAAAATTTGGTTGGAACGTAATAACCGCATATTCAAAGAGGATACCAAGAATCCGAAAGATGTTGTCAACAGAGCACTATCCCTAGCTATCAAAAATAGTAGTCTGATTTCGTGCGAAGAGGTTCCCAACTATGGGTTGGAATCCCTTCTTTTTGCTTCCCTTAAGATTCCCACAGACTGTAGCAGAATCCAGAAGACTGGTAACTCCCGAACCCTGGCTAAATGGACCCCTCCCCCGCAGGGATGGCTCAAAGTCAACTTTGATGGTGCTTCAAAGGGAAATCCAGGGAGAGCTGGGGCAGGAGGTGTCATCAGAGACCACACAGGAAGCATAATCAAAGCATTCTCAAAAAATTTGGGGACCCAAACCAATAATTATGCAGAAGCTAGAGCCCTATGGAGGAGCATCATGGAAAGTAGAACCTTTCCCAAGCCAATCATCTTTGAAGGTGACTCATCTGTGATTATTGGCCACATTACCAACAACAGCTCAGGGGGGAAGAACATTCAGAATATAATTCAGGAGTGCCAATTACTCCTCAACAACAACCCCCAAAGTCAGATCAACCATGTTCTTAGGGAAGCCAACAAAGTGGCTGACATTCTCGCTAACAAAGTTGTTAATCAGTCAAACTTGATCGTCTGGGAAGAAGATTTCCCTCAAGAAGTTATCTCCCAAGCGAATCAGGATGTGGAAAGTTGACTCTCTGTTAATCAGGATGACGCTGCTCGACAGAAAAAGAACAAGAAATCCCAGTAACCTGAGAGGATGTCGGATAGACAGGTGGACTGTCTGGTGTATGTCCTTCAGCTGTATCTTTTTGTTTTGTGTCCCTTATCTTAAGGGTTGTCTTTCGAATATAAGATATGTTGTATGTGGTGGAATTGTATTTGGTAAGCTGGTTTTTGGTTGTTGCCAATGGAGGCCTCAGGTGTCTCATTTTGCTACTGATGTAATAGGGACGGGACCCTTCAACCCGTAAAGCAATAAAATATTTTTTACCTACCAAAAATAAATAAATAAAAAGCTACAAAAATGGAAAGCAACGATAGCTTCAACATGTCAAATGGCATAAGCTCAAGCGGTTAAAAACATGAACTTTCAATAAGAATCTTGCCAGGTTATATATGCATAACTGCTGAAATGTGATTGGAATGTCACTGGTTTGTTTATATACCATGGTTATGTGGTGATGATGTATTACAAGTGGGACCCATTTCAATCCCACATATTAATTTTTTTTTTTTAAAGATAGCTTCAACATGTTTCTGGGTATATGGACCACTACTTCAGGATATTTTGGATTATAAAAGGACAAGGAAGATGTCGAACCATATCCGTGATGAAAAATCAGTACATCACCTGATGCCCCTTATACCTCTCTAAAATTTAAAAATATAGTTGTCATCTTAGCATTTCTCTACAGTTTTAAGCAATATGTTGGAGTTCAAAGTCCTATAATATTTACATTTAGAATCCATCTCGTGGTATGACATCAAATGAGAAATAAATAAACAGGGCCATCTGTCCTTGAGATGTATTGTTAAACACAGCCACTGAAAGTCCATTGTAGTATAGCTTATGAATGCCAACGGGGTCATAGGGCTTTATCAAAGATTATTAGCTTACACATTCTCAATTTGTCATGGATAAATGAGGTCATTCCATCTACACAATGAAATCCGAGGCAAGTCTATGCCAATTTCTGATCAAAAAATGGATAAAGAATTGATGCCTATTATCCATCTTGCAATTAGATACTCCTCATGGATTAAGCTTTTCATGCTGGATTCATGTTAGGCTGTTTAAGGGGGGCAAGCTACTGAAAAACTGGAACAATAGGTCACACAGTCATTCTTTGCCATATCTAAAGCAAAATTTATGAACCCTCTCCTCAGAAACAATAGCAGGAGACATAAAAGGATCTCCAATCTAGCTCCTATGAGAACCATGGTTCTAAATTTCTTCAGGTGCCGTAGCCATCAGAAATTACAACATGCCCAGCTGTTTTAAGGAATAAACATTGTTTTTATACATAATTGACTAGCATTTTCCTTCTGCAAAGACAGGTCCTTGAATAATATGGATTCCATCTGCAGCGTACTTACCAGTCCATATTTCTACAGAAGAGAATTGGAAAATTCAAAAGACACGTTTAAGCAGTGACCACAAACAAAGGTAACCATGCTACTGTGATTAATAATTTGCTAATATTGTTCACTTACAAAGGTATATAATAATTGTTTTAAGGAGACTAGCATATGTTGGATTACACTGTTTATATTGTATCACTTGGATACAAAAGAAAATATCTGCTCTATGCTGTAATGCAAGTATTACCGAGATCAACAGTATTTTCTAATGGAGTCAACCGTTGAAATGGATGTGTACTTTACACCATAGAAGCAGTATCATTTGCACAGGGTGGTTAGCAGGTTTGATAAATGTTAGGGTCATTTGTCATATTTAAAATCAAGAAGTCTTGAAGGGTAAAGGAGTAGTGGTTGCAAGCTTACTGCAGTGGTTTTCTTTGAAAGGTCCAAGGTTCAAACCTCACTCAGTATGAGGGAACTGGAACCCTCATAAAAACCTGTGTAAACTCATTGAAAAAAAAATAGTAAAAACCTGTGTAAACTCATTTAAAAAAATAGTGGAATTACCGGTGCAGCAAATTGGTCACTATTAAACCCAAGCAATGGTAATCTATGCTCGCGAATTTGGTCAAGATTTATAAACAAACAAGAAATTCCATATCAGTCCTCCCCAAGTACTTCAACCAGAATCCAGCCAGTTTAAAAAATATCCATGCTAAGCATCAGTTATGATGCATTGTTTATTGAATGAAGATCTTGTCCTGGATGTCCTCAAAATGGGGAATGGGTGCTTCTTAGTGGCAAACAACACATGCTACCATTTGAGCATATCCAAGATTCTTGGGACCATTAGTGACTATTCTTGGATCTTAATGCATTATAACCATAGTTATTCTTTCTCTGTTTTTTTTGTTAAATATTTGCATCAGGGACATTGCTACTATTTGCATAGTAGGGACTAGGACAGATACCTTCTTACATGAAATCATGGTGCTGTTATAACAAGGCGAATGGAAGTTCTGTCTATAACGGTAAATCCTAATGATAGAGAACCCTCCATCGCATTTATATACAGATTGCATTCCCCAATTTCACGCTAAACAAAGACAGGCTAGGGGACAGACCCTATCAGAATATTAAGGCTAATAAATTATAAAAATACAAGATCCCTTTTTGTAATATTTGCCACCCACTTGACCTCGGCTTTATAAAATCAAAAACAAATAGAAGGGTAAAACAATGTCGACGAAGAAATACCAAATGGGAGATTGGTCATGTTGCACAGTCTTACCTGCATTTCCTTTTCTGCACAATGGCAAACGCATGTCCAATCCTGAAAGAAGCCCTCTCTTTACAATAAAGAAGATGGGAGGAAGGGACAAATGACGGATTTATACACAATCGAGTAGTATCCGAATCTGTGGACGATGAAAAACTGGGGGAGCCCCGTGCAGTAGTTTTTTCCTTTTCTGGCGACCAATCATCGCCCTTTTTTCCCACGCGCTGGAAACATTAGTAATTATTACGTTATATGTTGTATCACGGGCACAATTGTCTGGTGCAATAAATTATTATAATATAATAATGTGGTGAAGTGGGGTTTATTTTAATTATATATAATAAAAGAGTATATATAAAGTTTTGAAAATATAAATCAAAGAATAATATAGAAAATATTTTAAAATAGTTTTAAAATAAAGTATGAATGATGGAGTTTGAAAATGTCCAAGAAATTTGGGACAAGTGATCTTGCATCAAAATTTCAATTTTATGAATGCACTTTAAATTTTTTAATCAAAAGAATTTGGAACAAGTGATAAGAAGATATATAAAAATTTCGGTGAGTGTGGTCTATCGGCAAGGACACCACTTGCATTATGATGATGTGACTCGGGTATTACTATATATATATATATATATATATATATATATATATATATATATAAAAAAAATGGTATTTGAAAGTAAAAAGAAGAGGTATTAATATGAAAGAAATAAACATGTATAAGAAGAACATTACAATGAATTCTATTGAGAATATGTTATTGAAAATAAATATGTAAAAGAAAAACAATGTGTTGCAACCAATATTAATAGGGAGAAGAATCTCACATGAGTGGAATCAAGGGCTTGCACCTTTAAGTTTACTTGTCCCACGATCGGGTCGATGTGGGAGTATTAACACATGAACATCCTACATTAACTAAGTTTAAGAGATATTAATGTAAAACGAAGTTTGGTCATAAGAATATGCCATTAAAAATAAATAATTTATATTAAAAAAGCATTGCAATAGTCCAGGGAATAGTATAACTATACGGGGTTTGGCTCTTCTTCGAGAGGTTTAAGGTTCAAACTGCAATGTGTATGGGGTTGTGTGTTAATCCCTGTTGATAAGTATAGCTCTCAGTCTTACGAAGGGTCTCTTGTTGCCATTGCACAAATCATCTCAATTGGGGACCCACTTGAAACATTGGTTTTAATGTTTTGATTTTTTTTTTACATTAAGAATTTGAAAATGCTTATATTGCTCACATTAAGGTTTTTAAATTGTTTGCATTTGAATATTTTGAATACTTGCACTTTAATTCTATTGATTTATTGATTTAGATTGAATATTTTAAATATTTGATTTTCAATGGTATTATTTTAGATTGAATATTTCAAAAAATTTTGAATTTCAAAGGTTTCTCTAAGGTTCAAAATATTAAATTCAATTTTAGGGTTCTTTAAATTTCATCATCTTACCCTAAATTTACTACAAAATTGAATTTACCATAACGTTTGATGGAAAACTCCATTTTAGGTGATTCAAAGCCTGGTGGAAATATTTTGAACTCATCTTCACAACGGTATCAAACTTGTAGAAAATTGAATGTGAATTGCATCAAAAAATAATAGTTTCTTGTTGTAGCCCATGAATTTCTAAATGCTATATCTCTTGATCCACAATAAATTTTTGGGTTATCTCAATTGCTTTGGATACCCATTTGGCTTATTTGGAAATATGGAAAGTTATAGAAATTTTTGGGCATTTTTAAATTTTTGCTTTTTTTTTACACTATGAAAATGCTTCGAGCTTATGATCATGGATCAATGCCATAGATTCAAGTTCACCCTTCATCAAATTAGATTTTTTTCAAATTAAAACAAGCTGAAATTCCAATTCAATTATTCTCTTCTGGATTCTCTAATATATCCAATTCAAACTCGAAATAGCGCTAATATATTTGAATTCAAATTAGTTAACCATTAACTCCTAAAATGGTGCCAAAGGTTAATAAAAAGGGTTAATACAAATTTTAATACTATTTAGCCAATGACTAATATTTTGATACATTCATAAATTCCTAAGGTTCACGCTTTCATTCGATTAAAATCTTGTCTAAGGCTTAAAGTCTAATTTTTGACACAATAAATCTATGGCATGTTATACCATGGTAATAATTCAAGAAAACCTTTTGAAATAAGATAATGTCCTAAGTTTTCTTCGGTCTGATCTTTGAAGTTAAATATTGAGCAATTTTACCAAGATAAAGAGCTCACATTCATTCAAAGAACTCAAAGAAGTCATGTTCAAAGTCAAGAATCACACTTTAACAGTTTAGTCAAGGTTAATAGGTTAAAGATCGAACAACTTCACAAAGATGAGGGGCCCTCATTATTCGAATAATATCTAACAAACTACATTAATAGTCGAGGACCAAAGCTTAATGTAGTATTAAATGCCCATGTCTTAAAATTTGAGCTTAAACAACGAGCATGTCAGTTTAGATAAGCGGTTCACATTCTTTGATAAAAATCTAATGGCTCACGTTCAAAGTTGGTTGCACCTTTTTAAACCTTTAGGTCAGAACTAGGGAAAGTCAAAGGCGAAGTCGAGAGCACTTTGGCGGAGCTGTGACCACCTTGACGAAGCCTAAAGAATTTATTTCAAAGCTGAAAACATTAATAAAAACATTTAATTGAGTTGGAAGAAGTAAAGGCACAAACGAAAGCATTATTAAAAATCCTTAATCAAGAAGGAAAGCCAAAATATTAAACTTAACTAAGGAGAATTAAAATCTTAACAAAATAAAATAAAAAAATATCATTTAATCAAGTGAAAACCCTAGGCTTAGAGGGACGAATAATAATAAATATTAGGCCACGTGACACCATCCCATTGGATCGCCAAAGCCCTTTCACCAGCTTCTCATTGACCCACAGATAGACAATCTGCCACACTCCGTTGAAAGATGGTAAACGGTCTAGATTGCCTCCTCGAAAAGAAATATTTTTAATTAATTCAAAGACAATAAAACTTAATGTTTTGGGAAATAAATCAAAGCAACTCTAATTATGAAATATTAAATTCTTTGGATGCTTCTAATTGGTCACCAAGAAAGTGGTGCAGAATGGTCATTGGCTCAAAGATAATGGCTTCTCATTGGTCTGCCATAAACTTGATGTCTAATGACGATTAGCTAAAAGAAAAGGACGTAGATTAATTAAAATCATTAAGATGTTGAACCTAAAAGAATCACGAAAACCCTAATGTCAATTTTTATGCATTGGCATTGAAATTAAAGAAAATTTAATGTTGAAGTTAATTATTTAGGGTGGATGGCCTAGAGATGGACGACTCGCCATACTCCATCGTGACAAAGACAAACGGTCCATATTTATCTACCAATAATTGGTGATGGACGACGATTGGTCGAGGATAGAAGACAAAGAAATTGTTCTTTGAAATGGGAATGATGATTTTTTACGATACCTTGATTAGTTCAAATCATTTGGGCATAAAACCTAAGGTATGAGAACGCTAAAATTTGACTTATTATTTTCTCGAAACCTTAAGGTAATGCTTTAATCTGATTAATATTTTCCACATAAACCAAAGAATTTGGGCTTTTAATGAATGATCATTAAGTTTGGATGTAACATTTTTCTCGAAACATTAATATAATGCTTTAATTTGATTAGAACTTCTTTTTATACACCCTATAAATTTGGCTTTTGATAAATAATGAAAAACTTTAGTATCAATTTTAATACTTTGGTATTGAAAATTAAAATAGAATTTTAATGTCAAATTTAAGATTTCGGCCATTAAATATTAATGTTAATATTAATACTTTGGCATTAAAATTAAGACATGAGCCTTAGTATTAGATTTAATATTTGAGCCTTAAAATTAAAAGCAAAGATATTTAACATGAAATTAAACAAAAGACCTTAGGGAATGATCTTAGCATAGGTTTTTAATACTTTGGCATTAAGATTAAAAGGTATGTTAATAATATAAATGTTTTCTTTTATAAAATGAGATATAATGATAAATAATGCTTAAGTCATTTAAATGATTAATAATGTTAACATTGTAAGATTAAATGATAAAATTAAAAGGCGAAAGTAAAACTAAATAAGAAAAATCAATCAACTGCTAATGAAAATAATATAAAATCTAACACAAATATTTTATTGCCTGGACTAAGTTTTAAAATTCTATTATAGGTGATCAAACCAAACAGTGTAGGGTGTCGAAAGCCAAAAAATCAAGGAAAGAAGGAAAATATTCATTGAACCTGGACTCAATTACAGATCTTGACCAGCTAATGCATGACAACTCAGTATACTTAGCTTCAAGGAGAAGATACCAAAACAGTTACAAAGATCCATGGATGGAATTAAAGATCTAAATCAAGAAAATACCCAATTGGACACCTCATCCTCTCAGTTGAAGACAACTCAGATAGCCAACTCATTTACCACTGTAAACCATTGAAAATACAACTATAAACCATTGAGAAATTCAAATTTGTAAGGCTATAAATAGCCATTGAGACCCCATTCCAAAGGGTCGGATGTCATTTTTAGCAATAGCAATTTAGGAATTTTCTCTTTCTTTGGTAGTTTCATGAGCATATGCACCCTTGTCATTGTAATTGGAGAATTTTATGCCTTGCAATCATCTGATGCAAGTAATTTTTGAGAATTGTAATCATTGAATACCTTCATTAATACAAATTCTAGAATTTCTTGATGTATTTTATGCATGTTGATGGTGTTTACATATGAGATAATTCTAGTATTGGTCTTTCTCCTTTGAAGATAACACCACTTGGGTCTCAAATTGTGCAAAGACTAGTTGATTTAGAGCTAGTTAAGATCAAAATTCTTGCTTCAATAGATTCAACATAAATCTTCAACTACAATGGCTTGTTTTCTTTCTCTCTTTAACCCTATCCTTTTGAATTTTTTTTGAAACTTGCTAGATTAGGAGTAGATTAGTTTGAATTCTATCTTTTGAAGCTCATTTCATATGCTATACTTTTATTAGTTTCAAAATAATCATTGCGGCATAATATAATGAATATGTTTATGGTGCAATGAATGATATATGTTTGATAAATTTCAAGGTAGCAAGCCTAGAATATTGCCTTTTTCTATCTTATTGAAATAATCTTTGATATTGAATGCTTGTAATTTGATGATTGGTTGAATATTAAGTTAGATTTATATTTTACAAGCTTAAACAATGAATTAGTACTCACCCTTGTTAACAATTATATGTTCCTATGAGTTATCCATCTAATTCCCTTCTCTCATGCTTTGATTTAGAATATTTGATAAGAACATAACCAGGTTAGACCAACCTTACCAGAACCTTGGGGAGATTGATTATTTCCTTTCAAGAGAGGACATCCCGAATGAGTCCTAGTTGTTGGTATATGTTTGCAAATTGGAAAATGTATCACTCAACAGGAAATGGCACTAGAAGGAGGGTCTTAAGTTGACTAACTCATTACTTAGCCATAGTTTTTTATTTTATTCATACTCTAAACTATTTCTTGTTTAATTCTTACTATTACTACATAATATCTTCTTGATTGTTAAAGCTGGAACCAAGAGTCATTATCACTAGGTCTAAGGCCTCTAGAGATAATACTAAGTTTCATAGCCTTTCTCCTCCTAGAAGACCCAAAAATATTAAAGGTCAGTCAAGTAATATTCCTCCCATTAATACCTCATCTCATTCTATTATACCATTTATCAAAACTTTTGTCACCCCCTAAGTACTCCAATGGCAACATTTGCACCCTGGTTAGGTGGTAGTAGTCCACTGAGTATTCTTGGATCCACCCATGATATGCCAAAGAATGCAAAGAGATATTTTCCCAGGTATAGACATGATGGAGCTAGAATAGCTAAAGAACACATTCAAGCATATAAAGATGCTTTGATCAGATTGCAAGTTGAACATGAAGATGTTGCTTGTAGGATGTTCCCTCTTACATTGGATGAACTAGCATATGACTGGTACATCAGTCTGCCTGCTAATTCTATCACTTCTTGGGCTGAGTTAGAAGCAACATTTGTTAGTCAGTTCAAGTTACCCATAGATCCTGCTATCATCTACCATCAATTTGCTTCATGCAGGAGAGAGCCCAATGAGCCTCTAAGATTGTTCAATACAAGGTTTCATAAGCTTTATAATAGGCTAACTCCACCTTATACTCTAAATGCTGAAGCAACTATTCAAATGTATTATAGAGCCCTAGATCCTCTCACATCCATGTTTGTAAGAAGAGCACCAAACATCACTACTCTACCTATGGCATATAGTGAGGCCTTGATAGTAGAATTACAATTGATACCTCAAGGTTTTGGAATAGGACAATTACCTTCCATAGGACAGCCAGGTGCCTATAATAAAATCCCCATGATTAATCAAGATTTATCACAACAACTACCATTGTTAAATAATTTACCATACCAAAATATTAATCAACCATTTAATACCATCCCTACACCTACACTCCCAAATATTCCTATGGAGACTAATACTCAAACAACAACAATATTTCCAAATTTGAATCCCACTCAAAATATTCCTGCATTTCTTAATGCTAATCCAAATCCAAATCAAAACATCCCTTCATTTCTTGAATCCCACTACAACCAATAATAATACTGCAAATCAGGCTAATATAGGCTAGACTACTAACAATGCTAATTCATAGCTTGACAATCTACAAATATTGGTCCAAAAGCTTAGCAGTGATATGGTTCAACTACAAAAATAGGTACCACAAAATCCACCTCCTAACAATCCTAATACAAATAGGAACTTCAATTTTCAAAGACGTCAATGGAACACTCATCCAAACAATGGAGGAGTGCCCAATCCTATTGCTAATCAACCTAATATTGTTGCTAATCAAAACCAGAATAACACCATTGTGAATTTATCAGATTTAGCTTTAAACAACTGGTGTAGAGTACATTCCACAACCCAACATAATGAAACTGATTGTCCTGAATTCAAAACAACTTTAGATATAGTACAAAAGGAAATGGAAAACATGGAATTAGTGCCTAATGATGATAATGCTAATCAAGCTAGCACTAGTAATGGAACAACCTTAGTTGTTGAAACATTTATCCCATCAGAAGAAGAAGATGAAGGATATGATGGATCCTTAGAAGAAGAAATCCAAGCTTTTAGGCAGTTTAAGAAAATAAATAACTATATGCTTAGAAGTAAAGGTAAAGCTCCTCTCACTTCTTCTACTCCTCCAAATAGTACTACTATCCCTCCTGATACACAGGCCAATAATAATCCCATGCCTCCACCTAAAGCTGATTTTCCTCCACCACCACACAAAACAATAGAACATGATAAACCTACCTACAATATCATAGAAGATTTAAAGAAAACAAAAGCAAACATATCTTTATTTGAGGTTGCTCAACTCACTGATCAACAAGATCTTTTGATGAAAATATTTGGTAATCAAAATAAAGATCAATATAAGAAATCTGCAGATGCTCAAATTATTTCTAGAAAAGACAAAGGGGATACCCTCCTTTTTTTTTGACAAAAATCTGCATAACTATCTTGTTGACTCAGGTGCTTCAGGGAATGTAATGCCACATGTTGTTTGCCAAAGGTTAGGTCTAAAACCTACTCCTTCAAATAGAGTGGTAGTTCAGTTAGATAAGACTAAAGTGAATGTGGTTGGAGTGCTGAAACATATTCATATACAGTTAGCATCAAAACCAAGAATTCAACAGTATATAGACATTCAGGTTGTAGATATCCCTGATGGATATGGAATGTTGCTTAGTAGAGATTGGTCTAGGAATTTAAATGGATACATGGCAACATATTTCTCTCACATGTGGTTACCATGGAAAGGTGTAGCCAATCAAATCAGGATAGAAAGAGAGCCTAGACTAAAAGAGTTGATAACTGAGTATAACAAGACCAATGAAGTTCTCTATAATGAGTCAAAATTAGGAGTATATACTCTGGAAGCTAAACAAATCACTGATAAGCCTAAAACTAAAATTTCACTAGAAAAACAAGTAAAAGATGAAAGTTCAATTTGGACATTAAAATTTGATGGATCAAAATCCAAACAAGGTAGTGGAGCAGGCATAGAATTGATTAATCCAAAAGGTAAGTCCCATTTGGCTACTTATCGACTATAATTCCCTTGTACTTGCAACACTACAGAGTATGAAGCTTTAATTTTTGGTCTACAACTAGCATTGAAGAAAAATATCAAGTGTTTAAAAGTGTTAGGAGATTCTGAGTTAGTAGTCAAACAGATTAAAAGTCAATATGCTTGCCATGACAAAATATTAATCCACTATAGGAATAGAGTAAGAGATTTGATTGATGAATTTCATGCTTTCAACATTAAATTGATCTCTAGGAAGAAAAACAGAATTGTTGATTCCTTAGTAGTGAGTAACAAAGTACATTGAAACCAATAGATAATAGAAAACTCAAAAAGTTTTCCATTGAATTAGTAGCTTGTCCATCCATACCTAATAATGTAAAGAACTTCCAAGTGTTTGAAGATGATAGACATATATTTGATTTTGTTACTAACTCTGGTATATTTGAAAATCAGGTTATTGATGAAGATGAAAGGATACAAGATGAAGAAGAAGAAGACCATGAGGTAACCTTGAAAACAAATACAATTCCTAAAGGTATGGTCTCTCTTGAAAAATTATTTGATATTGATTATAAAAGTAAGAAATGCAGTAAAGTTTCATTTCAAAATGATTTGTATTATACCATTAATATAGGGACTAGTGAGAATCCACAAAATGTGCTAATAGGAAAAGCTTGCACTAGTCATGAAAAATAAGAAATTATACAAGCTCTTAAATATTATAGAGATGTCATAGCTTGGAGCTATGAAGATCTTAAAATATATAACCAATTCATTATTACTCATACTATCCCTTTAAAACCAGACGTTAAATCATTTAGGCAGAAACAAAGGTCTATTAATCCATTATTAGAACCCCTTATTCAAAAGGAAGTTCAAAAGATCTTAGATGCATACATTATATTTCCCATTAGGCATTCCACTTGGGTAGCTAATATAGTGCCTATTAGAAAGAAAACTAGAGAAATCATATGCATTGATTTTAGAAATCTTAATAAGGCTTCCCAAAAAGATAATTATCCTTTGCCCTCTATAGATCACATTTTACAAATGGTAAATGGATATGAAATGATGTCCTTTTTGGATGGATATTCTAGATATAACCAAATTATGATAGATCCTAAGGATAGAATAAAGACAACATTTACCACCAAATGGGGAACCTTTGCTTATAGGAGAATGCCCTTTGGATTGATTAACGTAGGTGCTACTTTTCAAAGAGCAATGGATTATGCATTTAAAGACCTAATTGGCAAATGCATAGTCATTTATGTTGATGATATTCCTATGTTTTCAAAGAAAAAAGTTAATCATGTTGATGATTTAAGAAAAGTATTTCAAAAATGTAGAGAACATGGTATCTCATTAAATCCTAAGAAATGCATTTTTGGAGTAACTCAAGGAAAACTCTTAGGTCATGTTATTTCTAAAGATGGTATTTCAATTGACCCTAAAAGAATTGAAGCCATACAAAGAATCTCTCTCCCTAGTAGTAAGAAAGAATTGAGATCATTCTTTGGAAAGATTAATTTTGTTAGAAAATTCATCTCAGGATTTGTAGAGATAGTTAGGCCACTAAATGACATGCTTAAGAAAGATGCTAACATTACTTGGACTTCTAAAGCCCAAGCAACCTTTCAAGGAATTAAAAATGCCATAACTAATGCCCCAATTTTAGTGAGTCCTGATTATACACAACCATTCTACATTTACTCATTTTCTTCTGAACATTCAACTGCTAGTGTCTTAACACAAAAATATGAGAATAATGAAGAAAAGCCAATTGCCTTAATGAGCTCCCCTTTGGAGGATGCCCAACTAAAATATTCATTAATAGATAAACAAGCATATGCTTTAGTAAATGCAGTGAAGAAATTCAGGCATTATATTCTACACAGTAGAATATTTGCAATTGTGCCAGACCTAGTTGTTAAAACCATGCTAATGCAAAATGAATTAGGAGAAAGAAGAGGTAAATGGATGACAACTTTACAAGAATTTGATTTAGAAATACAACCAATGAAATTTGTTAGAGGTCAAGGATTAAGTAAAACTTTAGCTAAAATAGATCCTCAAATCCTCTATCAATAATATTCTATAGGATGACATCACAACTGATGAGTGGTACAAAGAAATAGTGTACTACTTATTGAATAACAAATATCCAAATCATTTTAATACTACTCAAAGAAGAGCATTACGTCTAAAGAGTGCCAATTTCATGATCAAAGTAGTTTTCTATGTATAGAAGAAACCATGAAGGAATATATTTAAGATGTTTAGTTAAGAATGAAGCCACTCAAGTTCTTGAAGACTTTCATGGTAAATTTAAGATTGGACATGGTTTAGCTAACACCATTGCACATCAAATATTGAGAGTCGAATACTATTGGCCTCATATTTTTAAGGATGTCCATGCCCATGTTAGATCCTATCATACCTACTAGATTGTTACAAATAGAGAAAGAAATGCTCCCATGCCCTTACAACCAATATTTGAGGCTCATCCTTTTTCCCAATGGGGATTAGACTTTATAGGAGTCATAAATCTCAATTCTTCAGCTAGTCACAAATATATTTTGACTACAATTGATTACTGCACTCATTGGACAGAAGCTCAAGCTACTAAAAACTGCACCACATATGTCATCATTCAATTCCTTGAGGAATATATTATCACTAGATTTGGAATGCCTTACTCTTTAGTTTGTGATAATGGTTCAACCTTCACCTCACTTACAATTTCTTGAATGGGCCTATGACAATAAAGTGACTTTAAAATTTTCTTCTAACTATTTACCCTTAGGGGAATGGTTTAGCAGAATCCTCTAGCAAAACCTTATTGTTCGTATCAAGAAGTTCCTAGAGAGAAATCCTAGAGATTGGCACAATAAACTCAAATATACCTTGTGGGAGATAGGACAAGAATAAAAGCTTCAATAGGTACATCACCCTATCATCTGGTATATGGCCAAGATCCTATCTTTCCCATCAATTTGAAATTGTTGACACTTCAGTTCATGAAAGACTACTTGGAAGTTGATGATAAAGTAGAAGCTAGGTTAACCAACTTGATGAACTTAGATAAAAAGAGAGAGGATGCCCTACAACATTTTAGTAAGCATCAAGGGATAATCAAGATATGGTTTGATAAGAGAGCTAAGATTAAAGCCTTCAAATTTTTGACCTAGTCTTACTATGGGATAAAGCACATGAAAAGAAAGGAGACCATGATAAATTTGACAACCTCTAGCTAGGTCCTTACCAAATTTTAGAAATCCTTGGAGATAATGCATTTAGACTGAAGAATTTGAGTGGAGAAGACATCCCTTTTCCTGTCAATGGGAGATTCCTCAAGCACTACTTTCACCCCTGAAAAAGGACAATGAACTGCAATCATTTGTACCATAGTTTATTGTTTTATCTTTCTTTCTTTATGTTTGGTTTGATTTAGTATAATTTTTGTTTTAGATTAGTTTATTTTCTAATTTTTGTGGTTCTTCTCTTGTGTGTTGGTTCAATGTTACTTGCTTTCTAGTTTACTTGTTTTTCTAAAATTCCTTATCATTTCATTTTTAAAATTTCTTATCATCTTGTTGTCTTTTGTGGATTTTAATTGCAATCAACTTCTGGTTCCCCCCCAAAAATATTTTCTATTAATTGAAGATGAATAACTTGTTTTAAATTTGGTGAAGTTGATGATTAGTGAATCACATTATTTGGTTTTATTCTTTGATTATGGGGCTAAAATAAATGAGATTGAATAATGCAACTTCTTGCTAAGCTTCACATCTATCAATTATACTTAAATTTATTTAGATCATGAGAAAATGAAATTGTCTTAGTTTGATGATTAGGCAAATATATATACACTCTATCATTAACCTTATAGATCTCTAACCCAAAATCACACTCAATTGCAATTTATACAAATACTTCTCAATCAAGAAGGAAAATATTAATAATGCAAATCAATTTAAGTGCTTGGGTGATATGGATAATCTCTGTTGGGGCTATAGATGCCCGGTTGGCAGTAGAGCAATTGGGGACCCACTTGAAACTTTGGTTTTAATGTTTTGATTTTTTTTATTTACATTAAGAATTTAAAAATGCTTACATTGCTCACATTAAGGTTTTAAAATTGCTTGCATTTTAGTATTTTAAGGACTTGGATTTTAGTTCCATTTATTTAGATTGAATATTTTGAATATTTGATATTCAATGGCATTATTTTAGATTGAATATTAAAAAAAAATGAATTTCAAAGGTTTTTCTAAGGTTCAAAATATTAAATTCAATTTTAAGGTTCTTTAAATTTCATTATCTTACCCTAAATTTACTACAAAATTGAATTTACCATAACTTTTGATGGAAAACTCCATTTGAGGTGATTCAAATCTTGGTGTAAAGATATTGAACTAATCTTCACAATGGTATCAAACTTGTAGAAAATTGGATGTGAATTGCATCAAAAAATAGTAGTTTCTTGTTGTAGCCCACGAATTTCTAAATGCTATATCTCTTGATCCACAATAAATTTTTGGGTTATCTCAATTGCTTTGAATACCCATTTGGCTTATCTGGAAATATGGAAAGTTCTAAAAAAATTTGGGTACTTTCAAAATTTTACCTTTTTTTTACACTATGAAAATGTTTCAAGCTTATGATCATGGATTAATGCCATAGATTCAGGTTCACCCTTCATCAAGTCAGTTTTTTTTTTTTAAATTAAAACAAGCTGAAATCCTAATTCAATTATTCTATTTTGTATTCTCTAATATATCCAATTCAAACTGGAAATGACGCTAAAATATCTGAATTCAAATTAGTTAACCATTATATCCTAAAATGGTGCCAAAGGTTAATAAAAATGGTTAATCCAAATTTTAATATTAATTAGCCAATGACTAATATTTTTATACATTCATAAATTCCTAAGGTTCACGTTTTCATCCGATTAAAATATTATTTAATGCTTAAAGTCTAATTTTTGACACAATAAATCTATGGGTCGTTGTACCATGGTAATAATTCAAGAAAAGCCTTTGAAATAAGATAATTTTCTAAGTTTTCTTTGGTTTGATCTTTGAAGTTAAATATCAAGTAATTTTACCAAGATAAAGAGCTCACATTCATTCAAAGACATCAAAGAAGCCATGTTTAAAGTTGGGAATCACACTTTAACAGTTTAGTCAAGGTCAATAAGTTAAATATCGAACAACTTCACAAAGATGAGGGGCTCTCATTATTCAAATAATATCTAACAAATCACGTTAAGGACTATATTTTAATGCAATATTAAATACCCATGTCTTAAAATTCGAGCTTAAACAATGATCATGTCAGTATAGATAAGCGGTTCACATTATTCGATAAAAATTTAATGGTTCACATTCAAAGCTACCTGCACCTATTTAACCTTTAGGTCAGAGCCAAGGAAATTCAAAGGTGGATCTGGGACCAGAAGAGGAGCTAGGAGTACTTTGGTAGAGCTAGGAGTGGGAGCAAAGCTGGGAGCGCTTCAACGAAGCTAGGAGAGTTTATTTCAGAGCAAAAAATATTATTAAAAACATTTAATCAAACTGGAAGAAGTAAAGGCACAATCAAAAGCATTATTAAAAATTCTTGATCAAGTGGAAAAGTCAAAATATTAAACTTAACAAAGGAGAATTAAAATCTTAACAAAAGAAAATTAAAACATATCATTTAATCAAGTGAAAACCCTAATCTTAGAGGGATGAATAATATTAAAGATTAGACCACATGACACCATCCCATTGGAGCACCAAAGCCCTTGTGCTAGCTTCTCATTGGCCCAGAGATAGATGGTTCACCATACTTTTTTAAAAGATGATGAACGATCTAGATTGCATCCTCGAAAAGAAATATTTTTAATTAATTTGAAGATATTAAATTTAATGTTTTAGGAAATAAATCAAAGCAACTCTAATTTTGATATATTAAATTCTTTGGATGCTTCTAATTGGTCACCAATAAAGTGGTGTAGAATGGCGATTGGTTCAAAGCTGATGGCTTATCATTGGTCTACCATAAACCTGGTGTCTAATGGCAATTGGCCAAAATAAAAGGACATAGATTAATTAAAATTATTAAGATGTTGAACCTAAAAGAATCATGAAAATCCTAAGTCAATTTTTATGTGTTGGCATTGAAATTAAATGAAGTTTAGTGTTGAAGTTAATTCTTTAGGGTGGATGACCTAGAGATGGATAACTCACCATACTCCTTCGTGACAAAGATGGACGGTTCAGATTTATCTGCCAATAATTGGTAATGGATGACGATTGGTTGAGGATAGAAGACAAAGGAATTGTTCTTTGAAATGGGAATAATGATTTTTTAACGATACCTTGATTAATTCAAATCATTTGGGCATAAAACCTAAGGTATGAGAATGCTAAAATTTGATTTATTATTTTCTCGAAACCTTAAGGCAATGCTTTAATTTGATTAATATTTTTCACATAACCCTAATATTTTGGGCTTTAATGAATGAACATTAATTTTAAATGTAATATTTTTCTCGAAACCTTATGATAATGCTTTAATTCGATTAAAAATTCTTTTTATACAACCCTAAAAATTTGGCTTTTGATAAGAAAAACTTTAGTATCAATTTTAATACTTTGGTATTGAAAAATAAAATGGAATTTTAATGTCAAATCTAGGATTTTGGCCATTAAACCTTAATGTTAATATTAATACTTTGGCATTAAAATTAAGACATGAACCTTAATATTAGATTTAATATTTGAGCCCTAAAGTTAAAAGCAAAGATATTTAATATGAAATTAAACGAAAGACCTTAGGGAATGATCTTAGCATTGGATTTTAATACTTTGGCATTAAGATTAAAAGGTATGTTAACAATATAAACCTTTTCTTTTATAAAATTGAGATGTAATGATAAATAATTATTAAGTCATTTAAATGATTAATAATGTTAACATTGTAAGATTAAATGACATAATTAAAAGGTGTAAATAAAAATAAATAAGAAAAAGCAATCAACTGTTAATGAAAATAATATAAAATCTAACACAAATGTTTTACCACCAAGATTAATTTTTAAACTTCTATTACAGGTGACCGAACCAGGTAGTGAAGGGCATCAAAAATCAAAAAGTCAAGGAAAGAAGGAAAATATTCATTGAACCTAGGCTCAATTACAGATCTTGACCAACTGATGCATGACAACTTAATATACTTAGCTTTAAGGAGAAGATACCAAAACAGTTATAGAGATCCATGGATGAAATTAAAAAATTTAAATCAAGAAAATCCTCAATTGGATACTTTATCCTCTCAGTTGAAGATAACTCAAATAGCTAACTCATTTACCACTGTAAACCATTGAAATACAACTATAAAGCATTGAGAAATTCAAATCTATAAGGCTATAAATAGCCATTAAGACCCCATTCTAAAGGGTCAGATACCATTTTTAGCAATAGCGATTTAGGAATTTTGTCTTTCTTTTGTAGTTTCATAAGCATCAGCACCCCTGCCATTATAATTGGAGAGTTTTATGCCATGCAATTATCTGATGCAAGTAATTTCTAAGAATTGTAATCATTGAATACCTTCATTAATACAAATTCTAGAGTTTCTTGATGTATTTTGTGCATGTTGATGGTGTTTACATTTGAGATAATTCTAGTATTTGTCTTTCTCCTTTGAAGATAGCACCACTTTGGTCTCAAATTGTGCAAAGGTTGGTTGAGTTAGAGTTGGTTAAGATCAAAATTCTTGCTTCTATAGATTCAACATAAGGCTTCAACTACAATGGCTTGTTTTCTTTCTCTTTAACCCTATCCTTTTGAATTTTTTTGTGAAACTTGCTAGACTAGGAGTAGATTAGTTTGAATCCTATCTTTTGAAGCTCATTTCATATGCTATACTTTTATTAGTTTCAAAATAATCATTGCCATCGAATATAATGAGTATGTTTATGGTGCAATGAATGATATATGTTGATGAATTTTAAGGTAGCAAGCCTAGAATCTTATCCTTTTCTATCTTATTGAAATAATTTTTGATACCGAATGTTTGTAATCTAATGATTGACTGAATATTAAGTTAGATTTATGTTTTATAAGCTTAGATAATGAATTGACACTCACCCTTGTTAACAGTTATATGTTCCCATTGAGTTATCCATTTGATTCCCTTCTCTCATGCTTTGATTTAGAATATTTGATAAGAACATAACCAGGTTAGACCAACCTTACTAGAACCTTGGGGAGATCGATCATTTTCTTTCAAGAGAGGACATCCCAAATGAGTTCTAGTTGTTGGTATATGTTTGCATATTGGGCAAATGTATCATTCAATAGGATCATGACTAGAAAGAGACTAGTAAGCCCCTATGCATCGATCATAAGAGTTTGTCGCACTACCTGTATAAAAAACAAAACAAAACAAACCTCTTAATAAACTCATTAAAAAGAAGAAGATCAAGCACTCTCAACAAATAATTTTTATAATAATCATAAACAAAAAATGGTTTTATTCTTAATTAAAACATGGTTAGCATGTGTAAAAGCAACTTTATTCTTAATCTATGTAAAAACTTTACAAGTTAAAAAAGATCAAATAATTTCATAGTAATCATAAACAAAAGATGAATTTATTCTTTATTTACAATGATCATGTGTAAAATGTGATTTTATTCTTAATCGATGTAAGGATCTCACATATTCATAACCTATCTAAGAACTTCACATAAAATATGGTTGCAAAAATCAAATATTTTCTTCTTGTATGCCAAATATCTATAGTTGTGTTATAGGAGTCGATCCCTTTGAGAAGAGTTAATCCTCACTAGTTATGGATAGTTAGACCCTATGGTAATCGTTGAAGTATTTGCATGTGTATTTTTTTATTAGATATAGAAGGGGTTTTGAAAGGGTCCCCAAACATTTTACAATAGGAGAAGCCCTACAAAACTTGGCTTAAGACCAACAATATAGGGACAAGAGCAACTATAAAGTATTACAACTGGTCACTCATCACCAAGTGAACCAGCTACAACTTTATATGAGAAACAAAATTAGAACAACTTTGGTGAGATTTAGAAAACCCCCAAAAAAATTCTAGCTCACCAATCACTGGGCATACATCCCAAGGCCACAAGAATTTTTACTTTAAAAAAATATAGCCTTAAAATTTGAAAAAAACAATAGCACATATACTGCATTGAAACACCATTGAATCCACCAATTCTGAGAGAAGAACCATAGAGACCTCCCCCAAAGTTAATAATTGAGAAGGAAACTCCAACCCTCCCTGGCTCACTGGAAATACTCCAAAGTTAATAACTAATAAGGAAACTCCAACCCTCCCCAACTTAGAATAAATAAACTCCAACATCTGCAAAATCTAAAAATCTTTTGGATCCACAAAATGACCCAACATTTGAATAAAATTAGAAATACTCCAAAGTTAATAACTAAGAAGGAAACTCCAACATCTACAAAATCTTAAAAAAAATGGATCCATAAAATGACCCAACATTTGAATAAAAATAGAAATACTCCAAAGTTAATAACTGAGAAGGAGTCTCCAACCCTCATCGGCTCAAAATAAATAAACTCCAACATTTGTAAAATCTAAAAATATTTTGGATCCACAAAATAACCCAACATCTGAATAAAACTAGAAATACTCCAAAGTTAATAACTAAGAAGGAAAATCCAACCCTCCCTAACTCAGAATAAATAAACTCCAACATCTGCAAAATATAAAAAAAAATTGGATCCACAAAATGACCCAACATCTGAATAAAACTAGAAATACTCTAAAGTTAATAACTGAGAAGGAAACTCCAACCCTCCTTGGCTCATAATAAATAAAATCCAACATCTACAAAATATAAAAATCTTTTGGATCCACAAAATGACCCAACATCTGAATAAAACTAGAAATACTCCAAATTTAATAGTTGAGAAGGAAACTCCAACCCTCTTTGGCTCATAATAAATAAACTCCAACATCTATAAAATCATGATAAGAGTTTCATTTACGATTTTTGGAGACCTATTTCTTACCTCCCGAAGCCACTAAGGCTTGTTGGCAAAATGATTCTATTTTAAGTTACTTAACTCCCACATATTTTCCCATCTCTCTTTTCAGGATTGTTGGGGCCCATCAACAATAGCTAATTCTAACTCTTTCTTCCTGAGGGATTTATTGGAAAGTCTTCTAACCTTCTTCTCAAATTTGACATAAATCGAGCATTTCCTCTAGCTACGAGTTTTAGGACCTGAAGATGCCTTAACCAGATTGATTTTTTGGAGAAACTTGTGACAACTTAGAGGGATGAACAACCATCTAAAAAATAGGTTCATCCTCCCCCAAACAACCAAAATAATTATGGAGGAGATCATTGGATACCAAGACTTTAGTAATAAGGTTCAAAGGGCTTACCTCAGAAAGAAGAGCCAAAGAAATTACATTTGGCTATGTTGGGGGTACCAAGCCCTCATTAGACACCCCACCCGATACTTCATGGACCACACCATCCTCTAAATTCTTCCTAGGACTATTCATAGGGATCGTGTCTCTTAGTTGGTGCCATTTGAAGTAGCAGGGGAATTGGAGAACTCCCAAGGTTAGAATATTTTGGCCTGCCTATTTTATTCCTTGAGTTTGCATGAATCATAGGTTTCTTAGAGGATTTATGGATCCATTTTTTAGGGTTCTTCACCCCTTATTCATTATATTTTGACCTCGACCCTCACCAATAATAGTGCTCTAGAGAATGGTCTCGTAGTTTACATCCTGAACAAACACTAGGTCTATTTTCGTATATAATGACATGAGTCCGAGAGCCCAAAGGGGTTTCTAATTCAAACAAAGAGGGGAGCTCAGATTCTAGGTCTACCATCAGGCACATTTAGGCTATGACCATCCTTGTTTTTGCTTTGGTGACCTTATTGATCAAAATCAGATCCCCTATTGCCTTGGCCATACCCTTAAGAATATCCCCATGCCATATGTGGAAGGGTAGGCTCAAAAGATTAACCCAAAGAGAAACCAAGTTAATCTTGTAGGTATTTAGGTCAAAATTGATCCCCCATTTTCTAATAAATAGTCCTCTTTTGCCAAAGAACCAGGGACCTCCACCCAAAATTCTCTTCAAATTCTCTTCATAGTTTAGTTTAATAATAAAGAAATATTTAGGCACTACAACTATTTCCAATGATCCCAATGACTTCCATTTGGTTACTGCCCATTTTTGGATGGAATCTAGATTCATTCAACCCCCTTGAAACTTTCCCACCAAGTTCTAGGTGCCTTCATTCAATGTAATATTCAACAAATCCATTGGAACCCTAATCTTGTTCTGGACCAGGGAAAGATTAATAGTGATTAATATTACATTCTATAATATTACCCCTCCTCACATTGATCATGTTATATTGCATTTAATACTCACATGGATCATGTGAGTTAAATGTCGAATTATAAAGGTAGACATACCTATAAATATGTTTTTGATTAATGCAATTCTAAGTTTTCATTTGTGTTATTTCGTGTCATATTTTAAGAGTGTTTCCCACATCATTGGTATCAGAGCAAGGTGTAAGGGTTTGGAGAGTATCCTCTTCCTAAGACCAGATTGGTTTAGAAAGGAATGAGAAAACCAACCCATGGATCTTGAGTGGTGAACATTATTTTCCTTTCGTGAACACCTTCATGCACTTCTGATCTTGAAAACTCTTAACTGGGGTCCCTCTGACTCTGAACCTCAGCTAGCTAGGGTCTCTTTGACTTCAACCTTGATATTTTGATCCAAGCCTTACCCTTGGATTTGTCATTTCTTTGACATTTGCAGTCGTAATCGTGCATTGATCTAGTGTATTCCTTGCTATCACCGTACACGGGGTGATATCTATTTTTCTCTATTATAGCATGATCCTGTTAGTTAGCCACATACCAAATTCAACCATCATTTTGGTAGTTTTCTAATACTTGTCAGTATTGATCCTGTGGCTTCTCGTTGTTATCGTTTCTCGATGTGCTATCCATTTCTTCTAGCAGTCTCAAGCACTTACCAATGCCACTTTTCTTACGGTAACACTCTACTGTATGACACCATCACTCAGGGAAATTTTAGTGATTTTCGATGATCTTCGAGGAACACTGTGAATGCTCATATGATTTTTGGAAACATTTTCAATCATTTCTATTCATCTAGCACACAAATCCATTCTCTATTGTATTACCAACACATCTCAGATGATTTCATCACTTCTTGGTGCCAATCTATAATTCTTAGTGTCTAAAACACTTAGATCCTAAGTGATTTCATGTTTACCAGCGATCATGAAGAACTCCTGTGCAACGATGATGAGATTATCAATTTTCAATGTGTCCACTATGACCGTTGGTGGACTATTATTTGTTGTGCACTATGACCGTTGGAGGAGGTTGGTTGTTGGGCACCATGACCGTTGGATCACTGTTGACTATTGTAAATTGTGACATTTGATCACTATTGATTGTTGTAAATTATGATCGTTGGATCACTGTTGACTATTGTAAATTGTGATCGTTGGATCACTATTGACTGTTGTAAATTATGACTATTGGTTGCCTGTTGTGCCTTGTGTTGGTTCCACATTCTGCTTGTTGATCGTTAGACGTTGAGTCTCACAAATTTCAAAATCAAATTCCTTGGTCCAATCAGAGAGGGAGGGCCCATTAAAATTTGACCACAAATTTTTTCGCATATTCTCATTTTATCGCTCAAAATGGTGCCTAGTAAACCCTCGGTCACTCCTAGTAAACCTATGGCTACCAATATGGCCATTGTTGAAAAATTGGCTGAAATCACTACAGCCCAAAATAAAAAATGGTAGAAATGGCTGCCATGTTGCAAAACCTTCAATGTTCCTCCCATCCTCCTCGTCCAAGGTGTGAAGTAAAAATATATGAAGGCTCCCGAGACCCTGATGTACTCAATAGCTGGATCCTTGACATGGAGACCTGGTTTGAATATACTCACACTCCTGATAATGAAAAGGTTTCATTCACAAAGCTCAAAATTTCCAACATCGCCAAAGTTCTCATTGCCAATCATCACAATCCAATTTGTACATGGGAGGAGATGGTACAAGTTTTGAAGGCCTCATTTTATCCATCAAATTATGAGGACTTACTGAATCAATGGTTACGCCTTCATCAAGGCAAGAGGGAATCTATACAAGATTTCATTCATCATTTCAACCACCTTCGAGTCTTACTTGGCATTTCAGATTTTGATGTTATCTTGATTGCAAAGTTTAAAAGTGGTCTTCTTGCACACTTGTATAGGGAGATCAAATATACTACTTGCACAATATTGGATGATGCATTCAAACATGCACAACTAGTTGAGGAGAATTTTGTGGCACAATGACGGGAGCCTCACTACTCTTTCAGTGGTTCGATAGAAGATGTGCACAAGCATCAACAAGGATGAAAGAGACCTTCCCATGTTTCTTCTTCTATTACTCCCACTTCTTACTCACCCCTTGCTTCTAAAAATTCATTTCCTTCTTCCTCTTCTTCATTCTCTCATGCTCAAACTGCTAAATTTTGTAACTATTGTAAGAGGCAAGGCCATGATAAAAATCAATGTCCACAATTACAAAAGAAGAAGAATATTTTTGTACAGTCTGATGAGGGCACTTGTGATAACCCCATCGAGACTACTAGAGAAGAAGAAATTTATGAGGAGTTGAGAGGGAAACTTAATAATGTAACACTCATGAATCAACATTCCAGATTAAGTGACCATGACCAATTGTTTGTCACTCGTGCTCACTTGCTCCATAACTTTGCAGTAGATTGTATAATCGATAATGGCTCACAAAATAATTTGATTGCATAGTCCATTGTCGATAGGCTCAAGCTCCCTACGTCCAAAAATCCTCACCCCTACTCTCTTGGGTGGAAGGATAGCACCAACACATCAAAAATCACACACACATGCACCATTGCATTTGCATTTGGCCCCAAGTTTTGGGATAAGGTCATGTGTGATGTCACACCCATGGATTGTTGTGGATTACTTCTGGGTAAACCTTACCAATATGATAGGTGTGCCACTTATGATGCCTATCATAATACATATACTTTGCAACATGAGAACAAATCCTTTCTTGTCTGTAGTGTTCCACCCACTACACATCGAACTTGCACTAATTTACATCAGGCATGACCAATTGCTTTGATTTTTAGCACACCACAACAGAAGGAGGTCCAGCCATGAGCACTTTTATCCACTTCACCTCACATTCATTGGGATCCTATTCTTGTTGTACCTTTGGTTCTAGAAGTTGTTCATGTTGTTTATGTTGTTCCAACAATTGTTCCTGTTGCACTAGTAGTTGTTTTTGTTGTCCCAGTAGTTCTTATTGCACTAGCAATTGTTCCGATCATACTAGAAGTTCCTATTACACCAACAACTATTTTAGTTTCTCTAGCACCTGCTCCTATTGTACAAACATCTCTTCTTGTTGATACTTCTTATGCTCCAATTGTAGCTCAATCTACAGTTCCTCATTTGGTTCATGCTACTCCGCATCCTACCTCCTTCACATTGTAGGACTTTCAGCATTTGGTGGCATGTCAACAATTGCCCTTCATACACAATCATCCTCTTCATATTGGTAGTCCACATTGCATCTACATGGAGCCTCATTATGGAGCATCCCCACAACCTCCGGGTTTCTCCCTAGCTTCCTTCCCTTTTTGAGCGCATTGGAGTCCAATGCTCCTACGGTGGGGAGGAATGATAGGGATTAATATTATATTCTATAATATTACCCCTCCTCACATGGATCATGTTATATTGCATTTAATACTCACACGGATCGTGTGTATTAAATGTCGAATTGTAAAGGTAGACATGCCTATAAATATGTTTTTGATTAATGCAATTCTAAGTTTTAAACATACTATTATTTGTGTGCTTCCTCTCAAGTGTTACTTCCTTAATTGTAAAGGCAAACATGTCTATAAATATGTTTTTGATTAATGCAATTCTAAGTTTTAATTTGTGCCATTTTGTGTCATATTTTAAGAGTGTTTTCCATATCAGAGATAAAAAATATCCTTCTATCCATAACTCTTATTACCTTTTTCCATCTAAGTAAATGAATTTCTTGGATCAAAAGGCTTAAGAAGTGCCTAATACGCCAAGCTACGGTCCCCACCATCATAGGTGACAATAGTAAACCCATGATTAACTACACACCCCATAGGCCCCTCCTGATATGCCATCTCACTGACTCCACTCATGCCTTCTACAAACACCACCCAAGAACCCATCCCTCCAAAACAAGACACTAAAGCAACTACCCCCATAATCGGTAAACCACCAACACCCAAGACCTCATGGGGTGTGTTGAACCCCTCCACTCTGCTAGCTTTATCACCTCAAAAAACCACCTTTTCATGCTTTTCCAAATCAAAAGCTTTGCCCACCAACTCATAGTAAGCATCTAGTTCCATTTTGTAGAAACCCTCTAATGTCAGGGAGTTGCAACTGTGGAGAGCTCTCATGGGCACCACATAAAAAAGAAGAAGAAACTTTTAGGTTAGAAAGAAATCTCTTGAACCACACAAATCTTGGATTATTTTGTTATGTACATGTACATTAAAGGGGTTATACAAATGGTTTTGGATCTACATGTTCAAATGCTTCTTTTCAGTAGCCATCTCAAATATATATAAAAGAATGATATTAAAAAATATATAGAAGATGATGTTTAAAAATGTATAAAAAGTGATGTTTATTATTAACATAATTGTTCTTCAAATATATCATTGTTTGACATTCTAAATATATATCTACATATTTAGTTACAATAATTTGTTTGGTCAATAATTCTTAATCCATCTAGGGCTGATCACTCCATAGGTACACTAAACCTACTTGACATTTATATATATACACTTCCTGTAAATTATATATTTTTTAAACAATATGAAATAAAACTGGAAAAAAATTATCCATGTGTCTTAGAGCAAGTGATTGGAATGAATAATTTTACATCATAGGCCAAGGTTCAAATTCCATGGATGAACCTTAACATTTTATCAAATTATAGGAGCTTAATTTATTAAATTCCTCACCTTTCAAGGAGGAGACCTAGGTTCAAATCTTACCAAGTGATATATGCATAATTATCAAGTTGTTATATTACCATTATATGGTCATGATGTAATACAAGTGAGACTCATTTCAATCCCATATAACAAATTTAATTTAAAATAAAATAATAAGAAAATTAAATATTTGACAAGGTAATTATAATTCATGAATTAGTTCACTCCTCCCAATGGAAAAGGGAAGGGATGCATACAAAGCTTGATATCAATAAAGTGGATGATAGAGTAGAGTGGGACAATTCTTATATTCCTTAAAAATTTGGGATTCTCTACAAAGTGGATTAGATGGATCTATAGTTGTATGTCCACTCCCAAATACTTGATCCTCATTGAATGAAAGCCTAGTACTTTTTTGAAATGCAATAGGGACATCGTATAAGAAGATCCATATCCCTTTACCTATTCATTATTCTAGTTGAATACTTAGGGAGACTATTTGTTATTGCTAAAACCCATAAACATATAAAGGACCTTCAAATCTCTTCAAACCTCGAAGGGGATCCCATATAATTTACCTCTTAATTATTTTAGTTGAAGCCTTGAAGAGATTGTTTGTTAATGCTAGAAACCATAAACATATAAAAGGCCTTAAAATATCATTAAAATTAGAATCCCTTTTCCATTTATAATTTTTAGATGATAGAATTAGGCCCAGGTGTGATATATCCTATCCAAAAGAGAGGAGTGATGGCAAGAAAATTTCCAAAATTCATATATTCGAAGAGCAGGAAGCAAAAAGGCACCATCAAGGCACTAGGGAGCGGACGGGGAGAAAGCACAAGCATCACTAGCGACAGAGCAGCCATCCAAGAGATCAAAAATGAAATAGTAGCAAATTAAAATTTGGTGGCCGCGAAATATGGGAAAGGTGCATGGGGGAGGAAGGACCCACTGGACAAAGTGTATGCAGGAAGTAAGAAACCTCACATAATTTCATTCATAGAAGCACTTAGGGAAAACCCAAACCCCTACTAGTAGCATCCCACAACTTTATCACCCATGGCTATGATGTCATTTTGCTGGATGAAGTCATGGAAAGGTGCTTTATCCTCGAATCCTTCTAACTAGTTAGGAAATTTATGGGCAGAATACCCTACATGGATGTTATCCGTCGTTGGGCAATAATAAAAATGAAAAACCAAGGGCTACCTAGAACTGTTAGCCATGTTTAGAGGTTTCTTTATGATCTGGCTCAACCCCCAAGAGGATGTAGATCGAATACTATCAGGGGGCTCATGGTTCTTCAGATGAAGGAGCCTTTTCCTCTGCAAGTGGGGATTGTACTTCAATCTAGAGACCCAAAATATCAACTCTGCATCCATTTGGATCCGACTTCCAAACTTGCCTCCTTACTTCTAGTACGAGGATGTGCTCCAAGGGATTGCCCAAGCGATTTGGGAGCTTGTCACTATCAACCTAGCAACGCCTGCCTGATCACAACTAATGTAGATCCGTATTTGCATTATTGTAAACTTGGAGATCCAGCTCCTAGACCATGTAATTTAATTTATGGATCCTACTACCATTGCCAACCAGTGGAGTATGAGAATAAATCATTGTTCAACACTGAATGCCACACCCAGGGGTACCTTTGAATCCAATGTTTGACTTTAAAGCCCATGCATAATGACTCCCAAAAGCTGCTTCACCCACCCATTGGAGAAACCTAGAAGTCGAAAGCTAATCCAGGCTCGCACCGAAACCCCAAAGGCAAGTAGCAGGAACCATCCTCCTCAGTCGATGATTCAAATAAGGCAAGTTCTTTGTTTGTATTAATCAATAGGTTCAATTTATTGAATAATACCAGTATAATGGCAAATTATAATGATGAGGACTGTCCCCTCGAGGAATTCCCTAGTTCAAACCAACCAGAACAACCTCTTCTGAAGGCTTACCTTCCTCAATAAACCCTTTTGATGAGTATAATCAGTCACACCATTTAATCATTATAACTGTCAATCTAGGGCAGTATCCAAGGCTATATACGAAAGCAGGGTGTAGCAGATTATAGGTTTGGTTCATTTAACTTAGGGCTATATTGGTGAGGTAGTTAGTGTCTTGGCGTGTTTGGTACTCATTCTAACATCCTAGAAATGCTAAAATACTTCCTTTGACAAAGACAATGAAACTAAACTATTTCAAAATTGGAAATTGCATGAATCAAATCCACACTATTCAGAGAAGTAAAACTGTTGCAGAATTCAATTGACAAGAAATAAGTTGCAACAAACTGATAATGAAATGTTGTAGAAAATGAAACTTCTAAAAGGAAAACATCACACTATACTTTGCAAAAAATGACAAAAATTGAAATATCAAAAACTGACAACTGAATGTGCAAAATCTGTAACAACTCTATTCTAATACAAATTCTGGAAATAATGTAGAAATTAAAAAACTGAAAATACTATGTTAAATTTTGAAAATGTGAAATTAAAATTAACCACTAACTTGCAACTAATAATCAAGAAGTATTGACCTATGCATCAACCAAAAATTCTACAAAAACTGTTAATCTTCTACTGCCCTGTTGCAGCCAGAATAAGCAGAATTCTGTCAGGGGAAAAACCCTCCTCTAGGCCTGGAAGTGGCCCTTGCTTCCTGAACCAAAGGAGGTGAGTGAGATTACTCTAAACTAAGAAGTTCTCACACTTAATTCAAAATGAAACATGAATCATAATATTGCACCCTTTTATTTCATATTAGCAACATCACAAAAATGCAGGAAGAGACCTGTAGAATACTGTATTGCTGTAGTAAATACAGATTCAGAACACCTAAAACATGCTATAACTATCTTAAGCTACCTATTATCCTATATGCTCAACTATATGGGAGCATTTTATTTATACAAAATAGAATGCATTACAGATAAGGTTTACTGCTATTATCTGGGACTGTTACAACAGTTTCAGTCCAAGTCTTCCACAAATGCAGAGTTTTGACTCTTTTGTCCCTATCCACTCTAAGTGCTAGCATCCAAAGTGAGGTACAAGTGTGAGTTTGGATAAGGTGTCTTCTGAGATGACTTTAGTTACAGTTTACTCCTTTTCAAAAATTCCTTTAAGTAGTTCCAAACTATCTGTGCTCATTTCAAAATTACTCTGAAATATCAGGCAGAAGAATAGGAAGACTACTATTTCATCAGTAGAAGTTTATGCAATCGATTGTGGCAGAAGGTATGGTATCCTTAGGCATACAGAGGACTAATTCCATCCTTGAATTGGGTTGGGACGGATAAATTCCATGCCATGTTGTAGATGTACAACTAGCTGGAATTTGTATGACAAAGTCCAATTTTCCTAAACAGTCAACAACTTGACAGCTTTTTGGCACCTAAAAGTTAATTTAAAAGTGAGAAAACAGTGGCATATATTTGTGGATGGATGGTAAACCTTATACATAGATTTATTACATATGATAACACTTAAATTAATGCAGAATTATAGGAATAAATAGCCAAAACACTGAAGAAAATATGGATAAATTAGTAAAAATAGAGCATATGTACTTTCCCTATCTTAACATGCAAATATCATCACACAATGCGTAATATCCTATAATTAACATAAAATCACATCACAAATAGTTCCATATGATTCTTAAAAGTTTATAAAAGAAGTCTTTAAATGAGGCAATCTCCTGCCTCATCACCTTTATGCATCCCCAACTTTGTGCCCTAATCCCCCGTTGGCCAGTGTCCCTATGCCCCTGAGCCCTCCAACCAAATCCCCCTATCGCCCAACCCTCCGCCCAGTTCTCCACCACCCATTAGGTCTGGATCACCCCACTCTACTTTTGAAACCCATAATGATGAGACGGTTAGTGATGAGTCATCCCATGATTCCCTAGAGGCCTGGAGCCCCAAGCAGACCAGGAGTTTTAAAAAATCCCAGATAGATGTTGGAGGTGACAAAAATAAAGGCAAACCCTCTAGTGCAGACTTGAGGAGTAGAGACGTAGTAGAAGACATAGCCAATGGCACCCAATGAACTCTCTTCCAAGAACTCAGAATGTCCAACAGAGAAGAACCAAAGAAATCCAAACCTCTTGCACAACAAGGCAAAGGAGGCAAAAAACCCTCCAAATGTTCCAAATGAGAATCCTCTCCTGGAATGTGAGAGGGTTGAATGGGGCAGCAAAATAGAGACTAGATGCCTCCATGCGAAAGGATTCAAATCCCATAATTTTCCTTATTCAAGAAACCAAATTAGGCATGCAATGTTCAGCTAAAGTTACCAAGATTATTTGGAGAAAATGTGAGTTTTCTTTTACCCCAGCCTCTGGAACTTCTGGTGGCCTCCTCTGTCTATGGGACCCTACCAAGGTGGAAGGAAGAGTAGTTTTAGGTGAAGGTCGAATCTCCAACATTTTCTTTCATGACTCTATTACCCAGCACTCCTAGGTTCTGATGAATATTTATGCCCCAAATAGTCCACAGGATAGATTGGCATTGTGGAACAATCTCACTCAGATGAGAGAAGCGTTCAGTAATATCCCCTGGATCCTTTTTGGGGACTTCAATGCCCCATTACACCCCTCAAAAAAGAGAGGCAGGAAAGAGATCACTCCTAAAATCACAGGGGACTTTAGTCACTTCGTGGATACAAATGAGTTAATGGATGTTCAGCTGAGGGGGGCTCAGTTCACTTGGACTAATAGAAGAGTGGGGGGCGACCTCATTCAGGAAAGGCTTGACCATTTCCTTCTATCTCAGGATGCTCTTCCCCTATTTGGAGATGCCAGCTTACAGGCTATGCCTAAAATTGGGTCTGACCATAGCCCCCTAATATTTGAGATAGTCAACAAACCCTAGTTCAAGATGCCTTTTCACTTCGAAGCAATGTGGACTCAACACCCTGACCTTAAAGATCGTATAGTTGAATGGTGGGGGAAAGTTTCCCTGGAACTATCACAAACTAGGTCACTCAGAAATTGTGGTCTATTAAAGCCAAATTGAAGGTGTGGAACAAAGAAACCTTTGGAAACATCTTCAAAAATAAGCATAATGTTAAAGATAGGCTCCAAAGGATTGAAAACTAGTTTTAGCAGGGACAGGGAGATGACAACTTGAGAACGGAAGAAAAACTTCTGTTGTCAGAATATCACAACATTTTGTGAAAGGAAGAGATGTTCTGGCACCAAAAATCGAGGCACCTATGGCTCAAAGAAGGAGATTCCAATTCCAAGTTTTTCCACATTTCCACTCTCAGGCATAGAGGAGCAAACAGGATCAAGGGCCTAATCAGGCAAGATGGCACTTTCACGTCAGATATCCATGAGATCCGTGATGAAGCGGTTAGTCACTTTCAGACCCTCCTTGGTTCTTGCCCCCCTCCTATGTTCAAGCCATGGACTCCCTTCTTGAGCACATCCCCAAGACCATCTCTGACAGCATGAATGCCCTCTTGCTCAGCCCTTTAAGCCCTGATGAGATTCACCAAGCTCTATTTTCCATGCAGTCGGACAAAGCCCTAGGCCCTAATGGCTTCTCCCCAAGGTTCTTCCAAGATTTCTGGGACATCATTGGTCCCGACCTCTGCCAAGCCATCTCAAAAATGTAGAATACCAAAGTCATTCCAAGGGATGTAAACTCCACCTTCCTGGCCCTCATACCTAAAGGCCCCAACTCCAAATCCCTGTCTGACTATTGGCCCATTAGCTTGTGTAATGTCATTTATAAAATTCTGTCCAAAGCCATGGCCAATAGACTCAAAGGTATTCTCCCCTCCCTGATTGACCCCTACCAAGGAAGTTCTGTTAAGGGCTGAAACATAGTGGATGGGGTCATTACCATTCATGAGCTCATTCATTCTACCCTTAATTCTAACAAATCAACTTTCTTCCTCAAGCTCGACATGAACAAAGCTTTTGATAGAGTTGATAGGGAGTTCCTGACCAAGGTCCTTCAGAAGTTTGGTTTTCATGATAGTTGGGTTCATCTGATTTCTCAATGCATCTCTTCATCTTGGATTTTTGTGTTGGTTAATGGTTCAATGGCAGGTTACTTCCCCAACACTAGAGGGCTGAGGCAAGGGGACCCCCTTTCCCCCATTATTTTCATCATTCTGGCTGAGAGCCTTGGTAGAGCTATCAAAGCTGCTTGCTCCAGAGGGCTGATCTCTGGAATTAAAGTAGCATCCAACCTTCAACCCTCGACTCACCAACAATTTGTGGATGACACCCTGTTGGCTACTGCTACCTCTGTAGCTGAAGCTAAAGTCATAAAATCCATTCTCAACCTCTACGAGGAAGCAGCAGGGCAAAATATCAATTTCACCAAAAGTAAGATTTACTTTACCAACACTTCGTTGACCCGACAAGTCAAAATTATGAATATCTTGGGATGTTCCATTGCAACGTTCCCAACCACCTACCTTGGCCTTCCAATGTTTCAAGGGAGACCAGCCAAGACAATGTGGAATAATATCATTGACAGATTCCAAAAGAAGTTGGCTAGGTGGAAAGGGGCCCTTCTGTCCTAGGCAGGTAAGGCCACCTTAGTCATGTCTGTTCTCCAAAGCATCCCTGTCTATTTTCTATCAGTTTTCAAAATCCCTGCAGTAGTAGGGGCAGCTATTGAACAAATTCAAAAATGATTTTTATGGGCTAGATCAACAATCAAAAAGTTCCATTTAGTCACCTGGGATAAAGTCTGCACTCCAAAAGACAAGGGTGGGCTTGGATTTCGTAGGATCAATAAGTTGAATCAGGCCCTTCTCACAAAATAGGCCTGGAAGGTGTTCACTAGTGAAAACCTAGAGTGGGTCTCCATTATCAAAAGAAAATACTTGCAACACCATTCCTTTAGGGATGAAGGGATTCCTTAGGTAGGATCCCATTTCTGGTGATCTATAATCCAAACCAGACAACTGCTCCAGCAAGGTACCAGGTGGCAGCTTGGATATGGGAAAGACATCAATTTTTGGCATGATCCATGGGCAAGGGATGAGCCCCTCATCAGGGATCCTGACATCATTGCTCTCAAACACCTCACTGATAGTAGGTTTGGGCCCAAAGTCATAGATTTCATCATGCAAAATCAAGATGGATGTAAATGGAAGAAGCTTCACTTCAGAATGAGCAATGCAGTGCTCAACAGGGCCATCTCATCCTTGCAGATAGTTCTTAGGGTAAATTTTATTCCTAAGACTCAGAAGAAAGACAAACCCTTCTGGAAATGCACCAATGATGGTTACTTTTTGGTTAAGACTATGTTTCTTTTGATGGACACTTCGTAGAAAATGCACAACATCAAGGGTACCCATGCTGTAGTTAAAAGAGTTTGGCTCAAGCATCTCATCCCGAAGGTGGCCCATTTTTGTTGGTTGGCTTCCCAAAATAGGATTCTCACCACTGACAACCTGATTAAGAGGGGTATCATAGTCCCCAATAGGTGCTATCTGTGCCTTCAAGCATGGGAGTCCAATCAACATCTCTTTGTAGAGTGCCCTTTCACCTACAATATTTTTTCAACGTTGGTAAGTCTTTTCCAGGTCAAATGGGTGTGGCCCCAGTCAACCACTGACCTGTTTACTCAGTGGCCCAAATTTTTTGGAATCCTAGGCTCAAGTTCTTGTGGGAAGCTCTCCTACATCATTCGATGTGGTAAATATGGCTTGAGCATAACAACAAAATCTTCAATGATCGCTCAAGGGACCCTGAAGCAGTGGCTAACAAAGCCCTGAGCTTTGCAATTGAAAATTCAAGTCTGGTTCCCTATTTGGACATGCCTACGGCTGGATTGGAATCTTCCTTGGTTAAGTCCTTGGGCATTTCCACCGATTGCTCTAAATCCCAGACCCCTATCAACTACAGATCCAATGCCAAATGGAACCCCCCAGGTTGGTTCAAGGTGAACTTCGATGGGTCATCTAAAGGAAATCCTGGGGTTGCTAGGGCTGGAGGTGTCATCAGGGACCACAAAGGTAAAATAATCAAAGCCTTCACCAAAAATCTAGGAGTCCAGTCAAACAATTATGTCGAAGCCCGGGCTCTATGGAGAAGCATTGAAGTTAGCAAATATTTGACTAAACCCATGATTTTTGAAGGGGACTCTCTAAACGTGGTCAACCACATTAAAAATAATACAACTGGAGGATGGAATATTCAAAACATCATCCAAGAGTGTCAACTTACTCTCAAACAGTTCCCTCTCAGAAAAATCCAACATGTGTTCAGAGAGGCAAATACAGTAGCTGACCTTTTGGCTAACAGAGTAGCCAATCAAAATAGCCTTACCATTTGGGAAGAGTCTTTCCCTCAGGACGTCATCGATGCTACCAAAAATGATGTGGAGCATTTATCCAACTAACAACAAGTGGCTCTCCAAAGGTGTTTTTATCAACACCAAGGGTGTTCATTTCAACACCAAGGATTTTTGTTCCCCTACCCAAATCATCATTGCTCCCCATAAAGTCGGTTGTACCCCTAACCATCCGAGTCATTCTGATTGTGACAAAGCTCTAAGCCTTCTCCACATCCATTTTTTCACCCCGTGCCACCACCTCACCATCCTCATTTTCCTTCACTCCTCTTTGTCTGCCCACTCACCCTTCCATTTCCATGTCCATCCCACTTTTGGTGCCCTAGGCTTCGCTCTGATGGTTAGTCCCTTCCATTTTGGCATCCATTCAACCCCCTTGTGTGTCCGAGTTGCCTCCCTATCTTGCCTAGGTGACAAGGCTGGTCTATGCCCTTTCCATTTTTCAAATTGCTTCAAAAAGGGCCCATCGGATACTTTTCCCCGTGCCTGAGTCCTAAGGCCCTTATATCAATCTCCCTCCATCTTTTGCATCCCCAATTGTGGTTCGACCTTCAGGTTGGTGGTCTTCGATTTTGCTATACGATCTCCTATAGGTTTTCTGGCAAGATGGCCATCCTCGAACCATTGAAGCTCCAGCTCGAACCCATTGTCGAAGCTCTGCTTGGAGCTAAAGGGTTCATCCCTTTCTTCAATCTCTTCAATGGGGTGGACGAGCGAGTCACCAGCGACTTCGTCAGCTCATGGGACAATGGGGTGGTTCAGATCCGTAGGCTTCAAATTGAGGTAAATGTTCATCTGCTTGCTAAAATTTTTGGTTTGGCTCCTAAGGGGAGGGCTATTAGAAGGGATAAACACAATTTCAAAGAGGAAATAAAGCACTTCCCTGATAAAGGTAAGGAGCTGGTGTGGGAGAAGGGGGGAGTAGCTCGATCCTCTCTTCCCCATCCCTGGGACTCTGCCATTGTACCCATCATCCAGTTCATCACTGTTGACAGTCTCAGTAGCCCCCTCCGCTCCTATCACCTTGCCTTCATCAAACACCTCCATGACATCAGGCCCATGAATATCCCTGATTTTCTCCTTAGGTCCATCAACATCACCATTGAGAACTTCAGGGACAAGAAATCATCCAAATTCCCATTGCACCAGGGTCTGTTCCTAGTTATCTACAAGCATGCCCTCATGGCTCAGCCTAGAGATGACCCACCCCTCTTCCCTCCGATCCCTGAGCCCTCCACTGAGCCTACCCATAAGACTGAGGTGTGTGACCCTGACCCCCCAATGGATTCCCAAGGTCCCTCGATCGATACCCCATCGCAGTCGGCCCCCCTTCTGGCGATACTTCGAGTTTCGCCCACCCTTCTCAGCCCAACGGCAATGGAGAGGAGAGCCCTACCCCCATCCCCAAGGATGTAGCCCCTTCGAAGTCCCGCCCTACTGGTCCAAGCTTGAGGAGCAAAAGGAAAGTTGTCCGCCCCCTTAGAAAAGCAAAAAATCATGCTGGTTGGAGAAGAAAAGCAAGAACGAGCCTCGCCCCTCACCCGAGATCATTTTGGACGATGAGGAAGAGGCCATCAATAGTGCAAAATATTTGCTGTACACCATGATTATCAACCGTGCCACTAGAGCAGTGGAGCATCTCAATGCTGCTGCTAGTATGATCAAGGAGTTGGGCGCCATCCTCTCCAACATTACCAAAGAAGTCCAGGAGCTCCCAATGGTGATCAACATCCTGCTTGCAAAGGACCAAAAAAATGATGTTAAGCAAGAGGATGGGGAGGAGTCCCAGTAGGTGGGAGGTGATGGGTACTGGCGGTTGGAATACCCATGTTTGTTTGGTTGTTTGTTGGATCTTTTGTACTCCCTCTTTAGGGGTTCTACCTTCGATTTTGGGTTTCGTTTACTTGTCTGTTTGTCCAGTTTTCTGGTGCAGGGGTATCCAGTCTGTAAATATCTTGTCGTCTAGCCCTGATGTAATGGGTTGTGCCAAATTTTGTATGGATGGCATAACAAATGCCTATTGTAACAGGGATTGGGCCCTTCAACCCGTTAAGTAAATATTTTTTTTACCTACCAAAAAAATAATAATTTGTATATGATATCCTATTATTTGGGATAGATTCAGTTAATGAGGTTGGTTCTATAAGAGCATTTTTATATTTATACACTTAATCCATGTACCAACTTATTAGCAATGAAACATCCAATAATTTTGTGTTTAATATCCCAATCAAATTTGGCTATTCTAGGATTCCAAATTGGGTCTCTCCCTAGGTTATATCTTCAAATTCTAATTTTTAATGGAAGAACAACCATTTTTTTTTAAAAGCTCTACTAGATAGAGTAATTGCTAGATTAGAATCAAGGAAAAGCAAGTGTCTAATTTTTTACAAGAATATTGGAACTCATTTAATATTTTATAGGCTTTTCCAACCTATCTATTCTCTTTTTTAAAGGATCCTTTAGCAATGGTCAAGGAACTTATAGTTATCTTTCATACCTTCCTATGGAAAGGAATGCTTTTACTCCCAAGTTTGCATTATTCATTTGGAGGAATATCTATTTCCCCAAGGGAAAAGGAGGTATGGTCTTAAAGAACTTGGAGGCTTGTAACAAGGCCCTTGGAGATAAATTGATATGGCGATGCTTTAAGGAGAGTGACAAGCATTGGAGTAAAACTCTAAGGTTCAAATATTTAGATACTAAAGATCCATATTGAATAAAATCATTCAAAAATCCTCATTGAGGCTTGAAGGCCTACAATTTTATTCTAGAATGTAGAGATGTCATTTATAATAAGTTGAAATATGATATTAGGGATGGTCAAGCAACAAGATTCTAGGAGGACCTTTGGACTAAGAATATTGTAATGAAGAGTAATAGTCAAATTAATTACTTGAGTGAAACCATAAAGGTAGTTTTAGGATCTAGAGTGGTAGACTACAAAGCACAACAAAAATAATCTTAGGTCCTTCCGAGTTGGAAATATCCTTGCATAGTCCCAATATGAATATGATGGTTGTTAAAGCATTATGGTTACAATTGTGTAATATTTGTAGTATTGTAATACCTAGTGTTGATTACCTATCTTAGACATGAGCATTGAATATGTATATTCAAGAAATATTATCATAATCATATGCTTTCCCCATTGAGTAGCCCTACTTTTCCCGCAACTATATGTGAAAACCATCTACGTTGCTTAAAGTAGCAGCATTCCTATGGTTAGTAGTAAAGGGTAGGGATCTAACGTAGGATAATTTTAATTAAATGGGCTATGAGGAATCATCTAGATATGAAATGTACTTTATAGAAGAGGAAATTGATGTACACATATTATTATCTTGCAAGTTTGTGCAACCAACTCAGAATTGGTTCTTGGAAAAAATTAATCTTTGTTGATCCCTTTCCAACACAATTTTGGATCCATTTTCTTTTTGGACCTTTGGTTTGGATGAGGTTTCCTATAAGATATGGATTCATGGTCCAAATTAATAGTCTAGTTTATCTAGGAAGAACACAATAGGAGAATATTCCAACAAGAAGAAAGGTTCATAACTAGATTCTTAATAGGATTGGAGGTTTTTATCAACAAGGTGGTTAATAATAGACATGACTTGATTACAATACCTCCAAATGAATCTACCATCCTATTATTGATAAATGGTGATTCTACCTTCTAGATCAAATATGTTGCTCTTCCCATAAGATGATTTTCAACATGTAATATGGCGACTATTGGCAACTTTATAGCTATCAATCCAAGGGTCATAAGAATTATGAGATACAATACATTGTTTATGCATACAACTTTATTTTCTAACCTATAAGGTCCTTAATATAGTCCTTAAATGATCCTAAGGCTTAGTTAACTAACTTGAACTATGGATCTACATCTATCAAATAGGGAGTCAATCACTAACCATAGAGACCTCCTGACAACCTTGCTCCTCCAGTTTCTATTCAAAGGCACCTCAAGAGTGTATTGCTTAAGTCCACACCATTGTTAAAGTATTGACAATTGACTAAGTTAACTAAAGTAAATACTAAAAATCAATTTAAATACAAACAAATAATACAATAATATAAAACAATGTAAAACTGAACTACTACAATAAAGGACTATAATATAAAATAAACACATAGCTTGCAATGAAACATCATGCATAAAACATAAACAAAAACTGGAGGGAATTAGCTAACTATCAATCATATGATTAGGCCTAGGTTCCTAAATAAATGAGGTGTAACCCCCTCTAGAAAATAACATTGAAAGCAACCAAAATAACTGCTTTCCATCAATCCAAGATTGCTTCTTAAAATATGGAGCTTTTGTAGAAATTATAGATTACTATTAGGACTGTCACAATAGATAAGACATAATATACTTGTTGAACAAGGACTAAATCAGCAGTAGTCTTACAACACTTGATTACACACCTATTGTACTTGTTAGATACATCCTCTTATCTTTTGAGTAACCTTATTTCTCTTTATATAGTGGGAGGTATAACATAAATATTCTATTCACAGGTTACATGAAATATTAAAGGTGACTAGAAGATATAATTAGAGGTATTCTAGACAAATGAAGGTATAATAGCCTTGTCCTTCCTCATTTTTAGTCTTTATCATATTTCAAAATTAGTTGTAACATGTTCTCTCCCATGCAATAAAATACCTTATCAAGTAGCAAAGGCAGGATTTTTAATAATCATCTCCCATTATTTGAAAGTGACTCATTAGAACAAGGTATACCTTATGTTGATCATCCAAAACCTACTTCTCTTGTAGCCAAAAGCTCTTTTATAGTACTATAATAGATTCTTGAACTAATGCTACCAATGCATAGACCTCAAAAATCCATGTAATCTAAAAAGAAATAGCCCCAAAAAGATTATGTTTGCAAAAGTTATTGCTTAATGAAGTTTGGGTATAAAGTCACTCAAAACTAGAAAATATAAATTTCAAACCTTAGGAATGAGATAAGCCAATCAAAGCCTTCCATATGTCACATGTTGATAGGATCCATTTGTCAACCATGTTATTAGTAAGAGGGAAATTGTTTTTGGATGAGGTTCAAACTAATTACCTCAAGCCTATAGAGAACCTTAGTGACCACCATGCTAACACACTTGTTGGGAAGAAAGAGTATGATCTCTTAGGCACGAGAAAGTGTGCACTCTTTGGAGAAGGGCATGCTATAATAAAATTTTCTAGGTGTATTTAAACCTTGGATAAATGGAAAAAATATCCTAGTATTTTAAATCTAGTTAGGCTACCAAGAGGATCAATTTTACATAGAATGCACTACCAAATACAATGGGGGATATGGATGAACGAAGAAAAAAGATTTATTTCAAAATTTCTAAACTAGGATTCAATATCCTACCGTTTGGAACATCTTACACATTTGTAATATTTGGACTAGCTAGGGGAGTAACCCATCTAACTTACAATGAAATCACTTTGCTCCTTGAATATAAAGTTCTTTCCCAAGCCTTCACAAAGAAACTTGCTAAGCAATTGAAAGTCAAAAATTGAAATAATGGATGGGCTTATTTATAGGGGACTTCCCTGGGAAGTCCTGTTCCACTTCCCTGTAATCCATCCCTAGTCCTTTCCCCAGTTCCTAGTCCTATCCTAGTTCCTTGGCACTTCCTTTGCCCTTCCTCCTTGGTTGGCTGGTGTTGCAAACTATCTCCTTGGGGTGGGAGATCACTGATCAACTTGTCTACCACTTTCCATGCCTTTTTATGGAGTTCTTTCCAATGCCTATGATCTAGGACATCCTTGGGGTTTTATGGGACATCCCTGGGGTTTTCTGGGACATCCCTAGGTTTTTCTCTAGGACCTTTCTTGGGAATTTTGTGTTGTTTTAGGGATCATTTTCCTTAGATATTTCAACTTTGTTTTAGTTTTTTTCAGCATTCTATTTGGAGCTAAGGTTTAGAGGTTCTTATAGTGCAGTGTGTCATGGCTTGGGAGTATGGCTTTATGAGTAACTCTTCACAATATCTTTTGGATTGATGGGTGGCCTCGTGCTTATTCCTGTAGTGTTGCTCTTTGGGTTTTTGGATGTGGACTTTGTGCTGGGATCTCAACATTTTTCATGGCTCGGGGATGGGACTCTATTTTTATTACTACTATGATATCGCTTTTCATCCTCTCCTATATCCCTAAAGTTGATCATCGATGGCCTTGGAGGTTGTCTTGGGGTTCTTGCTGCATTTTCTAGTCTTGAGGGGGACTTGTTCTTATCGTCTGTAGATTGTGCTCCATGGGTCCTTCTTTTGGGGTTTCTTGGGACCTCCCTACCTCTTTCCTATGGCTTGTGGTTTTGCATTGATGTTTCCTCTACTTCTTTTGGTTTTTGAGTAGCTCTCCTTGCTGCAATGGAACTTTGTGGCCTAAGGAGTTCCCCTGTTTGCTGTACCTCTTTCTAAGCTTGTACGGGATGTTTTTATTCACATCCCTATATATTTTGGTGGTTTCCAGGTCCCTTCCTTCTATTTAGGGGGGTTTTGATTTTGTATTTCTGGTTTTTCGATATTCTCTACATGGATTTCATTTTTCTCCTACGCGAGAATATGCATTTCAAAATTTGAAGGATTTCTTTTCTCCTGCCTAATGGGTTATTAAATTTTGTGGCTAGGTAGGATTTTTCCAAAGTTTATTTTTCTTGCTTTTTTCTTTTCCCGTTGGGTGGGCTTTTCAAGTTTGTGGCTGGGCAAGATTTTTTTTTTTTTCTGCTTCGAGCGTGATTTTTTGTGTCCTTCTTGAAGGCTATCCTTAAGCCTATCCTGAATGCTATCATTAAGCTTGTCCTGAAGGCTTTCCTTAAGATTATCCTTATGTCCATATTTGAGTCCTATGGCGTTGCTTAAAGTCTTATGACTTGTTGTAATCAGGTTTTGGATCTCTTGATAAAAACCCACATAAATTTAAATTTAACCGATAAAAAAAAAAATGGGATTTGAACCCATGATCAAGATAAAAGAACTCAAAATATTTTTTGCTAGCCAAGAGAATGCCATTATGCTAAATAAACCATACCAAGGCCTTAACCAAGGTACATATTATTTCATAAAACCTAAAATATGAAAGAATTAAGCCCATAAGCATGATGTATGTTGAACATTGCTCTAGTATTTGCACATTAAACTTGACCAAAATATCTGGTATGTCTTAATAAATTAGCCAAAAATATATTATGAAAAATAGCTGACTTATCACATAAAAAAGTAACATGTTTTCTTGTTCATGTTATTCTAACATTAATACATCTACTATCACCTAAAATATCAATAGCTTCCAAGTTATTTTATTGAACCATTGTAATAACAACATTAGCTTCACGACCTTAAAATTTATCTACACCTATAACTTGAACACCTGTAGCTTCTAGCAATTCATCAAGTCAATATTGCATGAATCAAACTTGAGCTACATAAGGTGACTGTATAACAATCTTTATGGGTGACATTCTAGTTAAAATAAAAGATCTAATATGTTGCACAATAATATTTGCTCTCCCTTCATTATAAAATAAACCAATGCCCTTATGATCCAAATGCTTTGTAAGGCATGAAAAAATTCACCTTGATCCAATGATTGGACTGAGTGGAGGGGATGTATGAATCATTTTATCCTCATTGTTGCACACATACATAACAATTTTCCTCATTATTACATGATTCTAGAACAACCTATCATAAAAATAAAAAAAGGTGCATGAATTTCAAACCCACATCATCTTTATTCTCAAAGCCTTCAAAATCCTTTCACTCACCTAAAACACCACTCGAGTTATCATGATTTCAAATATTTGGTTCCTTCTCAACAAAATTTTAAAAAATTCTACACTTTCTAAGATGCCATAACAATGGATAGAACCTGAAAATGCAATATTGCTTGGAAAATGATATTTTTGTGTGAAGAAGATGTTGCCCAAATGTTGGAACTAAATTTAAAATTCAAAGTTTTTGTTTTTCCCTTCAAAAATGAGAGATTTTTTTAGTTTGCTCCTTAAACTATTGACATGAAGGGATCTTTTGCATGATACATGGTGTCATTTCAAATTACTTCTAATACCTTGTTAGAATTTTAAATACTTTCTAGAAATGTTTTGAAGATACATTCAACAAAATTATTGCAAAAATAATAGAAGAGAACAATAGAAGAATAATAGATAAAATAATAACAAGGAGTGGGTTCCCATAGGTACCCCCATGATATTACATCACATAAATTGATACTTTGGATCAGTAATTAGAGGGTATTTATAGTGATACCTAGTCCTCACTTTATTGCTAACCTAAGCCAACATAACATAACATAAAGGTTAAATTACAATATATTAAATATATAAAACCTTTAATTTGGATTAAACATATATGTGGTTTGTCTAGTATTACTAAGGGTGAATACATAAAAATTGCTTGGAGGCTTACATAAAATATGGTTATAGGTGATGCCCATAGGATTACATATAATGAATCCAATATAACCACATCGGCTATCTACATTATTATTAGCTCGGGTCCTAGAATTATATTAGTTTGCCCTTGATCATTAAGGTTAGGGTTATTGGTTATTTTTATTAGAGTATATTATATCATTTGGGTCATGTAAATGTACCACCTTTGGTACATAGTTAGAGTAGGAGATTACTTTAGGGACAATTTAGTTAGTTACTTAAAGCGATGTAATAAATGCACAAGTGTCAATGTACAAGTTGTAATGTGCAAGGTGTCCCCTTGTACAACTAGGTAGAGTATTGGCCAAGGAATCTATCTTCCTATATAAAGGGCCTCATAATGAGACATCAGAACATCAAGTACATCAATTTCATATAGTGGTGAGTAGTAGATAGTGGTAGAACTCCTTGATGGAGTACAATGTAGTTCTTTAGCTTATATCAATGGAGTGACCATCACCTCCATACTGCATTGTATTTTCATCACTTTCTATTTATAGTATATTTCAGTCATATTGTAGAATTGCATTCTTTCATATTTTTTGCATATTATTAGGACATGTGATAGATATCTTCCACTGCATATATCCTCAAAAGCTACCAGTGGAATTAAATACATGGTGCATCCAGGTAGGAATAGGAAGAGTCACAAGTAAGGACTAAAATAAATCTTAGTTACAAAAATTTTGAGATTACATTTGGCTAGAGTGTTTCCACAGAGTTACAGGAAAACTCGTGAAGACTAAGACTCAACATTCATTCCACTAGTTTGACAAATAAACTAGTGAAGACTATTGATCTCAAGAGATCTAGAATTTTTCATGCTAACTACTGCTTAAAGTTTCTTTGTTGCAAAAAATTAACTCTCAAAAGTTGGGATACTTCCTACAACATATAGAGAAGGATTTCACCTTCGTTACCTGAAAGTCTATGTGTTTTCCTCATGCAGAGATTAGTTTTTTATTGCAAGAAAATAGACACTGTAGATCTGTGTAGGAGAGACTCAAGGAGAAGAGTCATGGTGAAGTTTAGAGATTGGAGATCTCCATTGCTAGAATAAAAAAATTCACATTGCAGAAGAAAAGGCCATAGAAGCCTTGTACCTAAAGAAAAAGCCATAGAAGCCTTGTACCAAAATAAAATACCACAAAAGCCTTGATCCAGAAGAAAGGACCATAGAAGAAAAATCTAGAGAAGAGTTCCTAAAGAAGAATCCAGAGAAGAGTTCATGAAATAGGAGATTGGTGATCTCCTTTATTGATTAAAGACTTCTTTTTGAAGAAGTTGAAGAAATCAAAAAAATATCTCATTGGAAAACTTTCAGTCCTAGAAGAGATAGAGAGGGACTACCAAAGTCCTATTCTTGATCAAAGAAACAACAAATCTTAGATATCCAAGAAGAATATCTCATTACCAACACTTCCACAAGCATAATATTGAAGAAAATGTCTCATTTGGAAGACCATAGAAGTTGCAAGATTGAAGAACTTGGAGAGGTCTCAAGGAGGAAAAAGAAGAAGGCTTGAAGAGCCTTATTATAGAGCTTGTAGAAGGATCATCAAAATAATTTCTAGAAGAACTCATTGGAGAAATCCACTACCAAGGAGAATCTCCTGATAGAAAATAACTTGGGAAAATTATCACCATTCAACAATAAGCTCAAGAATAGAAGAATTTGGCAACGAGTACCAAATACCAAAGAAGAATCTAGTGAAGACCTCAAGACATTCAAAATATTGAAAATAAGATCCTGTTTGAAGTTAGAGTTCAACAAGAATATTGAAAGAGGATTCAGACAGAATAAGCCTATCAAATCTAAGAGATTTGGAGATTACCTCTCATAGTAAGAAGGCATTTTTGAGAGATAAGATTTTTCTAAATCTACAATAGAAAATTGAATATCACTTGAAGGATCAAGCCACCAAAACCTAGGCTCAAGATAGAAGGTTTGAGACCATAGTTTGGTGAAGCAAGAAGCTATTTTGGATAGCCAAAAAGAAGCTATGGAATTCATTCATCTCAAGGTAGCAACTTGGTGAATCTAAACACCAAGATCTACATAATCTACAAAAGCCATTAAAGGTAAGAAACTTGGGTGCACTTAGTTGGAATTTAAATTAGGGTTTATTATCAAATTTTATTAAGCATAATATTTGAATTAAAGTTGCAAGGAGAAGGGATTTTATTATAGTATCCAAGAAAGTATAAAAAGGAGAGTTCTTTGCACATTAAAATAGGATTTGGATGTATTTCAAAAGAAAGAAATATATCATCTACCTCTTATCTATATAAAAAGCAAGAAGACTACATCTTACAATATTGATTGTAGTGAGAAGTGCAGATTATTCATTAAGGGTTCTTTACAAATTACTCTTAAAAGTTGCAAAGATTATTAAGTGTATTTGGAATTATTTTGAGAGTTTATTTACAAGAGAAATAAGGTGAGATTATTGTTACCTTTGAAGTGCATTAAGTTAGAAATATTATTGATTTATTGCACTATACTAGTTCATTGAAACTAGTTACTATTAAAAGGCTATTTTGTGCATTGGTTGATAAGATCAAGGGCACAAAACTAGTAGATTATCAAAGTGTATAGAGACACTATTTGGTGCATAAAACCTACAACAATTCATGGTCCAAATAAGCCACCAAAAATAGATCAGATTCCTTCAAGGAGTGGAGAAGAAAGCCACCACCAAAATCAATAAAAGAAGCTACAAATCGAGACTTGGTGAGTCTCAGATTCAAGGTGCACTAAGGGTTCTTTATAGATAAAAATTAGTGACTGCTTCATCAAAATATTTAATCTAGGTGGTTATTAGCTTGTATTTATTACCAAATTAACCAAGCAAAATGAGAGAGTTGTCTAGCAAAGGAAAGAACATCAAATTAACCTTTACCTACAAGAAATCCACCATTAAAACCAAGAGAAAATATTGCAAAAGGAGGTGCAAAAAAAGGTGTTCTATTTACAAGTTTATTTACATTGTCTTGCACCATAATATTTTATCCTATGTAGGAAAAAGGACAAGGTCTAAGTGTTATAAAAACACATCCTTCACTAGCAAGAATCATCTCAAAGTGGTTGTAGAAAAAATTCATCCACGCACGATCAAAAGAGCATTCAAGGAGCTCACATCACTCATGGTTTGGACAACCACAATAAGGAACATGTACATCATACATAGCATAGTACAAGAAGCCATCATTTACATAGGGATAAAACACAACTTGAAATTAGGAAGAAATCAAAGAAAGAAATACCAAATGCTAGACATACGTCCATAAGAAGCATTCAAAATCACCATTGGAGTGTCACAAAACATCTACTAAAGAGTTGCTCATTATCATAGCCCAAAGCCACTTGACCTCCACCAAAGCATTTCTCAACTAGAACCAACTCACATATCAAGTGCCATCGAAGCATTGAGGAGAATATAAAACAAAGAAAGAGCTGGAAATAATATGTTGAATCTTGTAATAACACATTAAGGAGGCATCTAGAGATGTTGAAGAGGAAGTCTCATGCAAAAGAGAAAATGATCCACTTGTCACCATTGAAGAAACCCTAACGAGTGCTTAAAATAATGCTCAAGCTTGCACATGTGAAAGAAATCATCCGAGGAAGCATTACACAGGAGAGCATTAGTTGTGTTAGAGAAGGAGTGACACTTGTAACCAAAGCATACAAGTGCTCATATAAATAATATAACGTCTACAAAAAACTCCAAGTTTCAAAGAGCATCTAACTTCTTCAAGCATTGAAATAAAATGACCATGACACTTTTCATTCTTTAAAAGACCATCTTCTTATTTGAGGTGCCAAAGACCAAGAAGGGAAGCAGAATTCAAAGTAGTAAGGAGTTGAAGTGTGTAAGAATAGAGAAGAGCATTTAAGGCTCTTGGTCAAGACATTCGAAGCATGTTAGAAGCCAGATTTAAGGCACCACCACTCAAGGACTGAAGTCAGGGTAGAATCAAAGTATACCATCGGTCATAGCACCTAAGAGAATAACTAAAGAGTGTTGTCATCCAAGTTTGAATTCTGCGTTGAATACTTAAGGATTTGCAACATTATAAAGGTAAGAATTTACCTTTGATTTAAATTTGCTTTCATTAAAGGGAGTTATAAGGGTATAATATAAGGTTGAAACTATAGGGAAATCAATCATATTTGGAAGAAAAATTAAAGGAAAACTATACACCAAAAGTAGTTTAATATTTGCAATTTAAAACATATAAGAAATAAGGATTTCTACTTGGAAAAAATAAATTTCTATTATTGCAAATGTTATTGTTTTCTAATATTCCAAATTAGGGAGTTATAAGGAATACTACACCAAAATTAGAATTGTTGGAATTTAGAAACATTAAAAGGCTATAAAAAGAAAGTTTATTAAGGGATATCATGGGTTGTGAATTAATTAGTATACTTGTATCAAAATAACATTAAAGGGACAAAATAAATTCAACCATTAGAACTTCATCACATTAGATCTTAGTTCAATAGGAGAAATAAGGAGTAATAGAAGTTAATTTTTTTCTATTTACAAAATCAACCCAAAATTGAACTACAATTTCCAAAAGAAATTTATCACTCATATAGCATATTCAAATACACTAGGGAGATTTAAGGTATTCTACAAAAATTGATAATAATAGCATCTATCAAGGTTTATCAAACACTCAATCCATTTGGGAGTCATAAGGTTTCTACTAAACAAAATTCTACAAGGGTTTTAAAAAATCTAATTCACATATATTAATTAGGGAGATATAAGAACTCTTCAAAATCTAATCCTTGGATAGGTTTATCAAATTGGATCATTTAATCAATTTACTTGAGAAATATATAGTATTCTACAGATATTAAGAAAATAAAAAGAATACTACACTTCATATACTAGGGAGACATAAGGGAGTCTACTACAAAGGAATCACCAAAATATCTCTGAAACAGAAAAATCTAAAGCTAAGAAAGATGTCTACCTCAAGCAATACAGTAAATAATGATATGAACAACACTATTAGAAAGGAAAGAGCAAGTGTCATAAAAAGTGGAATCAAGAATTCACTTATAAAATCTGAAGGAAACTTAGACCTTACTTCAAAAAGGATACATAGTGAAGCTTTAAAATATAACTTTGAAATGATGGAACATTATCTACATACTTGACTCACTGAAGAAATTGATAATGGAAAGAATGACATTCAGATTACTCTAGAATATGGAAGCATATTGTATATGGCACTGCTTTCAAATGTTCTAAGGATGAAAATTTAGAACTCAGAGGATTGATAGAATTACTTAAACTAAAAATAGAAATGGATGAATAATCCCTAGCAAAGATATTTCAATGCTCATGTAGTACTAGTACTTCAAGTTCTACTAACACAAAATCTTATGTTGATGCTCTAATTGTATGTTCAGAAGCTTCTATAGAAGACATGGAGAATGATAACAAGGACAAAGGCAAAGAGAAAATACTTTTGCAAGAATCTAGTGATAGTACGTCTACCTATAAAAGTACTAACTCCAATAAAGAAGAAGAAGAGGAACAAATTCATGGAGGTATACAATGCAATGTGAATAAAAGATAATGCAAAGGACTAGATCAAGCTAAAGAATATCTGAAGATAAATATCCATATTGAAGACTAAAGTCTTCAATACCCAAATAATGCAATATAGGGGTGTGTTAGAGTATATTACATCATTTAGATCATGTAAATGTACCACCTTTGATACATAGTCAGAGTAGGAGATTACTTTAGAGGGAAGTTAGCTACTTACTTCAAGTAATGTAATAAATGCACAAGTGTCAATGTGCAAGTTATAATGTGCAAGGTGTCTCCTTGTACAACTAGGTAGAGTGTTGGCCAAGGAATCTATCTTCCTATATAAAGGGCCTCATAGTGAGACATGAGAACATGAAGTACATCAAGTTCATATAGTGGTGAGTAGTAGATAGTGGTAAAACTCCTTGATAGAGTACAATGTAGTTCTTTAACTTATATTAATGGAGTGACCATCACCTCCATACTGCATTGTATTTTTACCACTTTCTATTTCTAATATATTTTAGTCATATTGCAGAATTCCATTCTTTCATATTTTTGCATCTTCTTAGGACTTGTGATAGATCTCTCCCAATGCATATATCATCAAAAGATAACAATTTTAGTCTATAAATAGAGGAGTTATGTTGTAATACTTGTTATCTGAAGTCACCTTTGATGTGCATACGAGGCTTTCCCTTCTCCAAGTGGATATGAAACCTTGCCCTCTTTGAGTGCCTAGGACTTGTATTAACTTGGAATATGGAATCTATTACTTGCTATGTTAAGTTTTTGTTATACCATTTGAATTTTTGTTCTAATAAATGATTTATATTTTGCATTTATGGATGACTATTGTTGAAAACTATTTTATTATAAGTGGTTTTAGAACTTTGATCTTCACTCCATATGGCAATAAAAAAATTTACAATAGTATGTGCAAGCCAACCTAAAGTCCCATTCAACTAGATTTGTTTCTTTATATTTGGAAAATTCTATCAAAAATAATTTAGGCTCCATATTCTAGCATATTTTTATCCTATAGTATTGTGAATTAGCCTATGTCATTTACTTTTCTTGGAGTTGAATATTAAAAAGAGGTTAAAAAAGTATCATGGACACTAGGACCCTTCAAAGATACTTATCTCATTGTCAAGTCTCATCATGCCAACCAAAAAAAAGGGCCAACCAAAATAAAGGGTATTTCTAGCAAAAAAAATCAAAGTGCTCAAAGGGGATATTTAGGGTTTTATTTTTTTATCCCGTGTATGAGTGAACCCTTGGATTTTGTTGGCTAGGCATAAATCACTAGGTGTTTACAATATACAGGGATGCTTAAGGATGTTTGCAAGAGAAAAAATAAATATCAATCCAAAAATCTTGAGAGGCACCATAATATTACTTTTGAAATCAATAATGTTGGCCCACATATATTTTCTTCTTTAAGCACCATGAGTACCCCTTTCACTGCTTAGGTTTTTCGTCCTCCTATTGTTAAAAATATTTCCTCTAAACTACATGACTATTATCTATGTGAGAAAAATAGCATGCCTTTCTTGTGTAAATGATATTTCCCATTGATAAAAGATAGCCAAAAAAGAAAAAGACACTAGCTTCAATCCTACACTGGTTGTCCAAATAGTAGTGCTATAACTTTCCTTCTCATATCAAGTGCTACCTATATAGTGATTTCCAACAATTCTCTTGGTAGTAATGATAGGGAAAGCAAAAGGATCCCAAATATTTGATGGATGACCTTTATCTAGTCAATAATTCCTAGTTTTAGGACCTATAAAACCCTTAATGGCCACCCACAAAGAGAATTTGGGGTGTTAATAGTATCTTGGAGTTGGCATCTACCAATAGTCATCTTGTTAGCATAAAACCTAAGGCTCCTATTTGGGTCTAGATCCCTATGCTACCAAGGATAATCTTCTAGGTATGGGTGAAAATAACTTAGGGTATGCTACTAATTTTTATCCCTTTGTAGGAGATGTTGCTCATTTACTTTCTTGGCCTCATGATATTCCTATGTCTCACATTGTTATTCTAAACTTTGAAGGTATGGATTCACATGGTTGGATATCTAATATGGATAACATCAATTGTCTACACTATGTTCTAGAAGAAGGTTGTGTTAAATTGGCTATTACTAATTTGGGAACCCATGTTCATTAGTGGTTGTGCTTCACCAACATAGAAATAATATTTTGTGGCCAGAGTTCAAATTGATGTTCCTCTATATGTTTGACAAAGGTTTTTCTACCTCGTGTGTGGTTTATTTGATGCAAACCAAGCAAATAGATTTGGTTAAGGATTATTGCATGGATTTCATGGGACTTATCAAATATATCTATCAGTTGGATATAACAATAGTGGTCTTATCCTTTCACCATGGCCTTAAGGATGACATATAGTAGGAGGTCAATATGCATGATCTGTACACCTTTGAGGAGGATAAACATTTCGCTCTTACAATAGAAAATAAAATCTAGTTTTCTTATGCCCAACCTTGATATGATTTCAATCCTCTATGAAATTACTTCTACAACCTCAATGGTGACTACCTCCAATGAGTATTTTGTTATAAATTTTATTCATTCCATCCTGAAGATTAGGCTTTTGGGAAAAGACATAACTTCCTAGTGGAATCCAATGATGTAGTTGTTTTAGAAAATGAAAACCCAAATCCTTTATAGGAATTATTAACCAAAGTAGAGGATTTTAAACATGATGTTGATACCATGGATATTTTCATGTATTCCCTAATGGGGCTCCAATCCCATCATACCATCAAGGTCCAAGGTTTCATCAAACATCAACACACCCATGTTTTAATCGCCTCAAGTAGCATGCATAGTTTTATTGGCATCAAAATAGTAAAAACCTTAGTATTGTATATCAATAATATGACCCAAGATAAATTGCAAGTGTTGATTGCCAATGGTATACAACTCAATGTGTGGGTCATACTACTAATGCTTATATTTTAGTGGGATATTGTGCTTGGTCTGACCATAGTTTTTCCATGGATCTAGGTAGTGTAGTCATCATCTTAGGAGCTCAATGTCTCACTCAACTTAGAGGTGCTATTATTAATATATAAATTTTGTATGTCAAATGGGTGAGAGATGATAAGGTCATTTGTCTCCAAGGTATCAAAACTCCTCCTTCTAGGTTTTTTAGCTCACATCAAATGGAAAATATCTTGAAAAAATTTAAGTGTGGATTCTTTGCCTAGGTCAATTGCATAAAAGTCCAATTTTTTGAGCAACATCCTTTGGCTCTACCTTTAGACATATAGTCTATTATTGATTGCTATGTATCAGTCTTCAACAGACCCATGGGTCTTACTCCTAAGCTAACACATGATCATGACATATTTATTATAGTAATTTATCTCCCAATGTTTATCCTTTCCACTATCCCCATCCCTAGAAGTAAAATATAGAGAAGTTGGTTCAAGATATATTACACCAAAAAAATATTTTTCCAAACATAAATCCTTATTCCTCTTTGGTGGTCGTGGTTTGACATAAGGACAATTCATGACATATGAGTCTAGATTTTTGACCTCTCAATAAGATCACTATCAAAGATAAGTTCCCTATCCCTTTTATTTATGATTTATTGGATGAACTAGATGGTACTTAATACTTTACCAAGATTGACTTACAGTTTGGGTTCCATTGAATTAGGGTTAGAAAATAAGATATACCTAAGGTAATTTTTTGTACACATAAGGGTCACTATGAGTTATTGGTCATGCCATTTGGTCTAGTAATTCTCCTTATACTTATTAAAGCCTCATAAATTTTATCTTTTGCCATTTTCTTCACAAGTTTGTGTTAGTCTTCTTTGATAATATCTTAGTTTACAGTAAGTCTTGGGAAGTTCATTTATCTCATGTTGACCAAGTACTCCATCTATTACAAAAGGAAAGGTCATTCGTCAATATATCCAAATTTTCTTTGGGGTAATTGAGGTAGAATAATTGGTAAATATCACATCTTAATAAGGAGTCAATGCGGACCTAACAAGATCAAAGCTATATAAGATTTGATCCAGGCCTAAATCCCTCAAGAAACTTTAGGAAAATTTAGGTCTTACTGGGTATTACAAGAAATTTATCTATAACTATGATAATATTGTAGCTCTTCTTACCGCTCTCACTAAGATAGATGCTTTTGTTTGGTTAAAAGCAACTTTGTAAGCCTTCACTACCTTAAAGAAGGTTTTGTGCACCACCCTTGTTTTGTCTACTCCTATTTTTAGCAAACCTTTTATCATTGATTGTGATGCTTCAAGAATAAGGATTGCAATTGTTTTAATGTAGGAAAGACACCCCTTAGCCTTCAAAAGCAAGAAAATATCTGATAAGAGTCTAGGCCAATTTACTTGCAAAAAGGAAATGTTAGCCATTATGCATGTTATAGAGGAATGAAAGCCTTATTTGTTAGGTCGATGCTTCATTATTAAAACCAACCATAATAGCCTCAAGCATTTCCTTGTATAGTTTCTCTCTTATCCCAAATAGATTAAATGGTTGACAATCATTAGGTTATGATTTTTACATCAAGTTAAAAAGGATAGGAGAATATGGTGGTCAATGATCTATCATGTAAATATGAGGACATTGTTGCTAGTGCTATCTCTAGTCCTCTTCCACAATGGATTTCACAACTTCAAGGGGAAAGACTTTTAGATCTTTAGACTATTTGCATAATTTATAATGTGGGTGATGAGCATCAGAAATGCTCATATTTTGTATACATTTTCTTGATTATTATGCGGTTGTATAATAAGGATTGCATACTTTTATGAATGATTATATAATTATTTGATGAAATTATGCGTGTTATCTAATTCATGTGTTTTCAGTGTGTTTTTGTGGAATTGCAGTTGATTTAGTTAGATTTGGATCAGTCGAGGTCTTTTTATGGACTTGACACTTTTTTTTCTTTCAGAATTAGCGCAGAGAAGATAGGCGCCTTCCTCTTCTAGGAAGGCACCAAACGTAAGTAGGCACCTTCCTCTTCCAGGAAGGTGCCAAGCGTAAGTAGGTGCCTTCCTCTTCTAGGAAGGCACCAAGGAAAGACAAGCACCTTCCTCTCCCAGGAAGGCACCAATAGAAGGCCAGCACCTTCCTTTTCTAGGAAGGCACCAAAGGAAAAGAAGCACCTTCCTCTTGTAAGGAAGGAACCGACAGGAAGGCGCCACTAGAAGGCAAGCACCTTCCTCTCATAAGGAAGGCACCACTAGAAGTCAAGCGCCTTCCTCTCATAAGGAAGGCACCACTAGAAGGCAAACATCTTCCTCTCATAAGGAAGGCATCAACAGGAAGGCACCACTAGAAGGCAAGCGCCTTCCTATTATAAGGAAGACATCGACAGGAAGGTGCCACTAGAAGGCAAAGCGCCTTCCTCTCACAGGAAGGCACCAACAAAAGATAAGCGTCTTACTATTCTAGGAAGGTGCCCACGGTAGTAAGACACCTTACGCATAGAGAAGGCACCCGATATACTTAGGCACCTTCCTCATAGGGAAGGCGCCCCTATTCTTCACTCGTTGACCAGACAAGCATGACGTGGACAACAATGACTGGTGTAGTTCCAACTCTACATCATGTAGAGCTAAATTGGGGATCACACCAATGTATGAGAATATCCTACCAATGCTACGAGAAGCACAAACTAATCAGTGAACATGCCACCATTAGAACCGAATGCCAGTTTTAGCAGACATCGATCAAGTTGGGAGGAAGCTGTTGGATCCTGGGCCCACTCCAAGCCAGTATTTCTTCCCCTATTTTTCTTGTGTTTTTTATATATTAGTTTATTGCTTTATAAGATTGTTTATCGCATTGTTATTTCCAGTATTTGCAGTAGGTTTATTTCCAGGAATGTGTGAATATTTCCTTTCTATAGATTTTTTTTTTACGTAAATCATTTAGGAGTGTATGAATGATTGACAACCATTTGAAACACGCCCCAATAGTAGAACTAGCGGACTCATCCCAAGTGGTATTGTAAGCAATCTTATTCAGACCCTTTGCAAGTTTACGAAGCTCCGTGGGTTGATAAATTAAATGCATGGGCATGTGATAAAAGTAGGAAAGAAATTAACCTTGTTTGGACCGCAACATTTTGGCATTGTTGTCGGGGAAGCATCTCAACTAGATTATTTACAATACCTAGAAACCTTCCATTTGACCTTGTATGAGTTCTTCGAGAAGAAGAGGACCTGATGGTCGGTTTATAAAAACCAATCCATCAGAACCTGAGTTAGCCAAGCATTCTAAATTTGAATTAGACTCGCTCGACCCACCTCCAACAATCCATTGGAGTGAGGAGCCACACTTTGTGCAAAGTGCCTCCTCATCCCATCAACATGGGGAAGAACGAATCATCATAAATCCCCTGTTTAATAGGACACCCTTAGAGGAAGCCCTATTATGGAAAGCTATAGAAGATCGGACGATAACACTAGATAACCTTAGAGCCTTGACTCAAAAAGTCTTGAATGACCATAAGGCCATAAATACTGCATTAGAGACCACATTTCCTAAAAAAATGGTTGAAAATGAAGAAGTCTCATCTGGATTTAGCTTCCCAATTGATGAAGGAGTAGGAGATACCAAAATGAAAAACATATCCCTTGCTCACCTCTCGACCTTCAGAGGATACCCAACTGAGGACCCTGACCTATTTTTATTTAAGTTTGATGTCTTATGCAGGTCTGTGGACTACAAATTTGATATGCAGAAGCTAAAACTCTTTCCTTCCTCGTTGGACGATGCAGCTCTGTGGTGGTTCATCGATCTGGGAGACAAACACATTGCCACTTGGGATCAAATGAAGAAGCTCTTTTTAGAGCAATACCAAGATTTTGGGAGAGCAAGAGACTCCAAAGAAGAGGTCCTGAGCATGATGCAGAAAGAAGATGAGTCTCTCAAGGAATACTGGGAGAGATTCAACTTCAATCTTCAACGATATCCTCACACGAGACTATCTGATAAGTCCCTCAAAAGCATCTTTTTGAGAGGACTTACCAATGAATCACTGGAGGCTCTTAACATGATTTTTGGAGGTGATGTCTACTAGCACGCTATGGAAGACATCCAAAAACTATGCCAAAACTACTCAAGAAGGAGAGGCAAGACCACTTCTAGAACCATGAAAGTGACTGCTTCAGTCACGAAGATAGAAATAGGTAACATGCTGGAAGATTTAAAGAGCGAAATGCTCTCATCTCTAGCATTGCAGATGGATATGCTACTGTTAGAGAAAAAGAAGCAAGAAAACAAAGTAGCATTGGCTTATTTTTGTCCAAAATGCAGAGGGAAGCATGCAAAGAATGCATGCCCAAAGAAAAAAGTTAGAGTATGCATAGTTTGCAAGTTGAACCATAAAACCCGATTGTGCCCGCAACTACCCAGTAATCAGGAGGATGCTGAAAGCACAGATGCCTATTTCATAGGCAATCGGAAGAGTTGGCCACAACCCCCTATGGGGAATATGCCAACCGAAATGTCATCATATGGGGGAGGACCATACATGCACCAAGGTCCGCCTCAACCACCTAACATGGGGTGGTGGGGGCCATCACCCTGGTCCAACGCACCCACAACAACATTCCTGAGCCAACAGCCATGGATGCCATATCCATATCCTAGGCAGTAGTGGAGAGGCCACACTCCATGGAATCAAGCTCCACAGAATGTAGCACCAGCTCACCCCCAACAAAATTTATCGATGTTGCCAGTAGTGAGACCTGCACAGCTACCCACACAACCGATGACAAATCCAAATAATAGGGTGAACCAACCAACATACAACGTGGAGGGTGAGATGTATCTGATGTACCATATTCAACTTAGGTCTAGTAGACAGCTAGGAGTAGGAATGCCTCCATTGGTAGAAGAGGAGGAAGAGGTAGAAACACCTCTTGTAGAAGAGGTGATAGAAGAAACGCCTGAGAGAGCAAAGGCTCCATTTCCCAATCGACTACAAGAACAGAGGAAAGTAACGCAGTCGAAGTTTGATATCTTGTCTAGCTTGAAGAACCTCATCGTGACAATTCCATTATTTCAAGCCATCCGAGATGTTTTGATATATACCAAGGTGATAAGAGAGATGTGTCTAAGGAAGCCAGGATGAAGAGCAACCCAGACTATCAATGTCATGGGTAAATTGGCAGATTTGATGATGGGCAAAATGTGCCATCCGAAGTATGCTGACCCGGGTAGCCTGATGTTGATTATAAAAATTGAGGGACATTCCTTGTCCAATACGTTGGTCGATCTCGGAGCAGCCATCAACATAATGCCTCAGGAGACCATGCAGAGGCTACAGCTCATGAACCTAAAACCCACTATGACAGTGCTGCAGCTGGCCGATCGATTGATCGTGGCATCGAAAGGAATGTTGGAAGATGTAATAGTAACAATCAGCACATGGGAATACCCAACCGAATTTTTAGTCCTGCAATCTAAAACTAGGTTGGGTGGTTACCCGCTCATCTTGGGAAGGCCATGGCTGGCAATAGTTGATGCCTACATCAGCTACCGAGATGGGATGATGACCATCTCTAATGGACAAAATGTTAAAAGATTGACTATTTCACCCCCAACGTAGTTCGTCGACTCAGTAGGAGAACCCATGTTGATTGAGCATGAAATTCCTAAGCTATCCATGATCTATCCGGTGATGACGTTGGATGAGTTGGCAGAAGAAGATGAGGATGGTGCTATTGTGGAGTTCCTCCATGGGGAGTCCTCCATATTTGCACTTGGATTGCCATTGGTTGGTGCCCAAGATCACCACATTCAACAGATACATGTTGGGCCAGGAAGAACATTGAATGTCAGCAGTGGGTTGACTCCCACACAATTGACGAAAGTAGAAGAGCTCTTGGTTAGACACCAATAGGAATTTGCATGGGATTACTTAGATATGCAGGGTATCAACCCAAAAATCTATACCCATCATATATACCTTGATGATCAAGAAACTCCAAGCAGGCAACCACAGAGAAGAATGAATCCAACAATGAAAGACATTGTCAAGGAAGAACTACAAAAACTCTTGACTGCCAGATTCATCTATCCAATTTTTGATAGTGAGTGGGTATCACCGTTAGTGGTAGTCCCTAAAAATAATGGGAAATGGAGAATCTGTGTGGACTACAGAGCATTAAACAAGGCAACCAAGAAGGACCACTTCCCGCTCCCGTTCATTGATCAAGTCTTGGATACACTCTCGAGGAAGAAGTATTTCTCCTTCCTAGATGGATTTAGTGGATACAACCAGATCCAGATAGGATAAGAGGATCAGGATAAGACAACGTTCACCTACCCATGGGGAATGTTTGCCTATTAGGTATTACCTTTCGGATTGTGCAATGCACCTGCCACCTTTCAAAGGGTGGTGCTTAGCATATTTTTAGACATGATGGGAGACGCGGTCGAAGTATACATGGATGACTTCACCGTCTATGGAGAAACCTTTGATGAAGCAATGACAAACTTGGAAAGAGTGCTTGAAAGAAGCAAGGAAAATAGTTTTTCCCTGAGCAACGAGAAATGCTTTATGATGATGCAAGAAGGCATCGTACTAGGACACCACCTCTCCACAGAAGGAATAAAGGTTGATAAAAGAAAAATTGAGGTCATCAGAGACCTACCCAGCCCTAGAACATAGAGAGAGGTGAGGAGTTTTCTTGGATCAGTCGGGTACTACCGATGATTTATCGTTGAATTCAACAAAATTGCAAAACCACTGCACACTCTATTATCTAAGGATGTGGAGTTCAATTGGATGGAAGACTACGAGGAAGCATTTCATTTGCTTAAAGAGAAACTAATATCCACACCGGTTCTAAGAGGACCAAATTGGGCCATACCATTCCATATCTACTGTGATGCATCCAAAAATGCGATTGGAGCAGTCCTCGGATAGAAGGATGGCAAAGAATTTTATGCCATCTACTATGTCAACAAAAACTTGGCAGGAGCCGAGCTCAACTACATGGTGACGGAGAAGGATTTCCTTGTAGTTGTGCACGCCATAAACAAATTCTGCCATTATATCATCGGGTATAAGGTAATTGTCCACATGAACCATGCGACTATCAGATACTTGATGAGCAAGCCGGCCATTGGTGGAAGAATTATCATGTGGCTCCTGTTACTACAGGAATTCGACATCACAATAGTCGACAAACTAGGCAAGGACAATGTCGTAGCAGATTTTCTATCTAGATTGATACCAATAGACCATACAGTAGTGGAAGACCAGTTTTTGGATGAACATTTGTTCACCATTAGTGAGCAAATCCCATGGTACGTAGATATAGCCAATTACTTGGCCACTGAAAGAACCTCACCTACTCTCTCTTTCTGAGAAAAGCAGGCGGTCATAGAGAAAAGTGCATCATTCCTATGGGTTGATGGCCTCCTGTTCAAAAAAGGACATGACCAAATTATAAGGAGATGCGTAGCAGAGTATAAGTTCTTAGAAGTACTCAAAGCATGTCATGATGAACCATGTGGAGGAAACTTTTTAGGAAAACGAACTGCCTACAAAATCCTATAGGATGGGTACTTTTGGCCCACTGTGTTCAAGGATGCGATTGCATATGCCAACAAGTGCAATGAATGCCAAAGAATGGGCAGACCAACCCATCGAGACAAAATGCCCCTCCAGCCTTAGGTACACCTAGAACCCTTTGATAAGTGGGGCATGGACTTTGTGGGACCAATTAATCCACCTTCAATAGGGAGGAGGTTTATTTTGGTCTGTATAGATTATGTCACCAAATGGGTTGAAGTTCAAGCATTGAGGGATTCAAAAGAAAGAACAGTCATCGATTTCTTATTTGCTCACATTTTTACATGATTTGGGGTCCCTAGAGAGATAAAAATAGACCAGGGGCCTCAATTTACCTCCAGGTTGATCAAGGAGTTGATGGAGCAATACAGAGTTCGACACAATAAAACTACACCCTACCATCCATAGGCAAATGGGCAAGTGGAAGTGATGAATAGGGAAATAGAGAACATCCTGATGAAGACCGTGTAGCAACACAAAAAATATTGGGCTACACGATTGTCAGAGGTAGTCTGGGCATATAATACCACGTGGAAATCCACCACAGGCTTCACACCCTTCCAACTGGTCTATGGGAAGAGTGCGATGATGCCCATTGAGTTTGAAATCAAGACATTGAGGATGACTTCAGAGTTGAACTTGAGCTTGGATGACGCTCAAGAAGAAAGGATTCGATAGCTTGATCAGTTGGATGAAATTTGAATGGACGCTCAGAGAATGAAAAATCATACAAAAGCAAAGAAAGTGGTGGCATGATCACCACATTAAACTAAAGCAGTTCCAAGAAGGAGAATGGGTGCTATTGTATGATTTTCGGTTCCAGGAAAGAAAAGGTAAATTAATGCAAATATGGATGGGACCGTATGAGGTGGTAGAGCTCATCAAGAATGGGGCAGTGTGCATTAGAACAATTGACGGTAGCAACACCATGTTAACGATCAATGGCCATAGACCGTGCCCCTATAACACATCTAAAACCTTACATGTGGAATCCAGAATAGATGTGGGGGAGACCCCATCTTGTTAGATCCGGACCAAAATCTTAACAGGCAAAATGGTGGGCATGGAGGTGCTCACCAAAATCAGTTAATTTAGTTTTTTTTTACGATGTGTTTTGCAGGGACGACGCCCGCATGCAAGATGTAGGCATCCTAATCCAGGGCCTAAAAAGTATGGAATGCATCTAACTGCATTTATTTTTTCTTTCTTTTCATTTGATTTTTGCAGGTGGAGGACCTGACAACATGAGGAATAGGTATCTAGGAAACCAGGCCTGATTCAGCTCAGCATTCTGACACCGACACTCATAGGTAGAAGCTGAGGCAACATGAAGCAAGACTGAGAAGGCTTGATCACCCTTTCCCAATCAATCGCAACATGATTACTGAGAATAAGGTGCCTTCCACATTAAGAAGGCACAAAATAAGGCACCTTCATTATAAATAAGGCACCCCACCAGAAGAAGGCACCTTCCTTATAAAGAAGGCGCCCTACCAAAAGAAGGCGCCTTCCTTATAAAGAAGGCATCCTGCCAGTAGAAGGTATATATATATATATATATAGGTGCCTTCCGTGGCTGGAAGGCGCCATACACAAAAAAAAAGAAAAAAAAAACCAAGGCGCCTTCCACATCGGGAAGGCGCACACAGATCGAGGCACCTTCCACATCGAGAAGGTGCATGCAGACAAAGGTGCTTTTCACATGCAGACGGAGGTGCATTCCACATCAAGAAGGTGCATATAGACCGAGGTGCCTTCCACATCGGGAAGGTGCATGCAGATCGAGGCACCTTCCACATCGGGAAGGCACACCCATTCAGAAGCACCTTTCGTAGCAGGAAGGCGCCATCATCAAGAAGGCACCTTCCACCACCGAAAGGCGCATCCAATCAGAGGCACCTTCCACCACCGGAAGGTGCATCCATTCAGAGAGCAATGACAACATCGGGAAGGCACTATATAAGTGCCTTCCACATTGGGAAGGTGCCACATCAGTGCCTTCCACATGGGGAAGGTACCAAAGAGCGCCTTCCATGTACAACCAGCACTTACTACTCCTAGACACCTCGATCGAAACAAAACCACCACACGAACGAGAAGAATCAGATGACCATACCCCTCCCTCATGTCATAAATCAATTAATCAACGCCCTTCACGATGCCTAAAACATCAAATAAGGTACGCGCATGCTAATTCAAATTTTTATATAATTATTTATAAATTATGCAGTACCAAAAAAATATCACCATCATAAAAATCATATCCCCCCATAGTCGAACCGCATGCCAATGATATGGCTCGAAAGGTGTACCCTAGAAATGAATGCTAAGGTTAGGCGCCTTCCCTATAAGAAGGCACCTTCCTGAAGAAGGAAGGATAGAAAAAAACATAGTAGTAAGGGAAGGCACCATGGGAGGAAGGTCAAAGAATCACGCAGTGAAGAAGAATGAACCGAGTGATACGAAAGGAATCAGGGGGGCGGTAAAGACACAGTTCGAGGCTGAGGGATGGCTCAAATACTGTACCCTAGTCAGTCAGGGCTAGGATATGGAGGCAACCAAGGAATTCGTTGCCTCCTTGAGGGGCGACGTAGCTCAGGTGCGAGGGGTAGAAATTCCAGTCACCCCCAAATACATCTCGTAGGCGACTGGATTGCCCCTCATAGGGGAATGCATATACAAATGTGGACTGCTAAAGCCATACACCAAAGTGCTACTACTAGGGGAAAATGTGTAGATAGACAAGGAGGGGCTACCCAAAAATAGCCTTCCCATGAATCTATAGAAGATATTCGATCAGGTTGCTTGATTATTTACATGCATCGAGAAATATACCCATCTGCACGCTAACCATGTGCAGTTTCTCAATCACCTGGTGCATGGAAGGAAGTTGAACGTGCCCTTCTACCCGGTGAATGCTCTAAAAGACAAAGAGGTTCAGTACCAGAAGGGAGCACCATCCGCCTTAGCCCACCATGGGCTGATATCGACACTGGTCCGCCATGCAGAAACATAGAGGCAGAACCCCAACGCAGAGGGAGATGGCAGCCAAGAAAGGCAACATGATGCTATTGCCAAAATAGGGCAAGAAGAGGGAAATGGTGACTATCAGACAATTGGCATTGCCCTATTTCATAGAAGAAATAGGGCATTCACCAGTGCCCAAAAGCATAGAGGAAAGAGGGCATTCCCTAGTGCCCGAGTGTGAGGAGGAAGGAGCATCGCTTATTAGCGACGAGGACGAGTTTTGGCTGATAGAACCAGTCCCCAAGAGGAAATTCCTGCGGTGACTCCTCTCGATAGAAGAAGAAAAGAGTGACCCGAAAGTCGATGTTGCAGCCCAAACCCTCTAGGAATTGACAAACCAGAGCCCACAAGATGCAGGGACTTCCGGGAGCAATGATCAGGTCGAAATGACCTTGGAGGAGGCATTGGAATGGCAAACCAATTTTTGGATGGCCCAAAAAATTTTGGAGGACTGCCAGAACAAGCATATAGGGGAGTTGAAAGAATGAGATGGATGGATCACCCAGCTTGAGTAGATAGTTCGACAATTATGGGAGGAAAACCAACTACTCCAGGATAGGGGAATGGAAAGAAGGGACGCGTCGACCCAAAATGACTGGGAAAAGAGGTCTCGATGAATTCTCCCACATCTACTAAATGAGTATTCTCTTCAGGAGAAATTCAATCGGATGCCCGACAGAGCAGCCCAAAGGTAGGGGAGAATTCCTCTATTTTTGGGAGTGAAGGGGAAAGAAGTCCCACAACACCCCCTATCATCGTCTTGAGTGATACAGAGCAGGACGAGGGCCTCTAGCAGCAGACAGGACCAGAGGATAAGGAGGAACTCCCAGAACCTGAGGAAGGAGGAGAAGAACCTGAGGGGTCAACATAGGACAGATAGGGGGATGAAGAAGCACCCCTAGGGATGACAACACAGAGTGAAGAGAATGCTCCAGGGACCGCAGAGTAGGCCCCTCGGAGTGAGAAGATGACCACCAAGGAGAAAGGGAAAACCCCTATTCGAGCCACCACATTTTCTGCAGAGGCCAGAGGAAAAGGGCCCAAGACGGCTCAAAATAAGGTGAAGGTGACCTTCGCCGAGCTAGAAGAGGATGAGTGGGATATGCAACCATTCGTAGAGAGGCAAAAACAATTCGAACGATTGCTCAAAGAGATGACAGTAGCCAAGGAGACTAGGAAGGCAACCTCGAGGATGTAGGGGGACTCTGATATCTGCATCAATCTGATAGAGGACAACTAGTTCTGGGATATTTATGGGTCATCCCGGGGATGACCCTCCATGATAAGGAGGTATTTTGAATGATGGGGGATATATGGCCCCGAATTGGAGGCCGTGACCATTGCAAGGGAGAACGCAGGGCTTACTCTTGAAGTAGCCAGATTGTACAAAGCCCAAGTAGTTCATTCTAGGAGGGATAATTTAGATATCCCTCTTGCAATGGTCAGACCTCCGAATGCTGACCTCTGCAAGCTATAGAAGCTGCATTCTAGTCAGAGATGACACTGCTAGCCCCGATGCCGACGGAAAGACACGACAGCCACACCCTCAGCTCCGCGTAGGAAAAGAAGAGCCACACCTTCAGATGCAAGCACGTAGAAGAGGCAGACTCACAGTATAGTTGAATCCTCCAAGAAATGACAATGATGAGGGGTCAACAGGGCTACCTGTAGTTTTTATGCCATGAGGGCATGGCATATGTTAGGCGTGGGGGGATGATGAGCATAAGAAATGCTCATATTTTGTATAGATTTTCTTGATTATTATGCGGTTGTATAATAAGGATTGCATACTTTTATGAATGATTATATAATTATTTGATGAAATTATGCATGTTATCTAATTCATGTGTTTTCAGTGTGTTTTTGTGGAATTGCAGTTGATTTAGTTAGATTTGGATCAGTCGAGGTCTTTTTATGGACTTGGCACTTTTTTTCTTTCTAAATCAATGTAGAGAAGATAGGCGCCTTCCTCTTCCAGGAAGGCACCAAAAGTAAGTAGGTGCCTTCCTCTTCCAAGAAGGCGCTAAGGAAAGACAAGCACCTTCCTCTCCCAGGAAGGTGCCAATAGAAGGCCAACACCTTCCTCTTCCAGGAAGGTGCCAAAGGAAAAGAAGCGCCTTCCTCTTGTAAGGAAGGTGCCAACGAGAAGGTGCCACTAGAAGGTAAGCACCTTCCTCTCATAAGGAAGGCACCACTATAAGGCAAGCACATTCCTCTCATAAGGAAGGTGCCACTATAAGGAAAGCGCCTTCCTCTCATAAGGAAGGCATCGACAGGAAGGAGCCACTAGAAGGCAAGCGCCTTCCTCTCATAAGGAAGGCACCGACAGGAAGGCGCCACTAGAAGGCAAAGCACCTTCCTCTCACAAGAAGGCACCAATAGAAGATAAGTGCTTTCCTCTTCCAAGAAGGCGCCCATGGTAGTAAGGCACCTTTCGCATAGAGAAGGCACCCGATATACTTAGGCACCTTCCTCATAGGGAAGGTGCCCCTGTTCTTCGCCCGTTGACCAGACAAGCACGATGTGGACAACAATGACTGGTGTAGTTCCAAATCTACGTCATGTAGAGCTGAATTGGGGATCACACCAATGTATGAGAACATCCTACCAATGCCAAGAAAAGCACAAACCAATCAGTGAACACACCACCGTTAGAACCGAATGCCAGTTTTAGCAAACATCGATCACATTTACCAGACTATCTTAGTTTAGTCTGGAATGAATCAACTGTTATAACTTCTTTGTAATAGAAGTTCTGTGGGTGTGCTATATAAACACATGTAGACCTCTCTAAAGATATATATAGATATAGATATATAGAGAGAAGAGATAGAATATTTTGATAGTAATTGTAATACTTTGATAATTATAATACCATTCTAAGAGTTTCTAAGTGCGTGTTCAGCTGGGAGGAAGCTGCTGGAGCCTGGGCCCACTCCAAGCCAGTATTTCTTCCCCTATTTTTCTTGTGTTTTTTCTAGATTAGTTTACTACTTTTATAAGATTGTTTATCGCATTGTTATTTCCAGTATTTGTAGTAGGTTTATTTCTAGGAATGTGTGAATATTTCCTTTCTGTAGATTTAATTATTTTTACATAAATCATTGAGGAGTGTATGAATGATTGACAACCATTTGAAACACCCCCCAATAGTAGAACTAGTGGACTCATCTCAAGTGGTATTGTAAGCAATCTTATTCAGACCCTTCACAAGTTTACGAAGCTCCCTGGGTTGATAAATTAAATGCACGGGCATGTGACAAAAGTAGGAAAGAAATTAACCTTGTTTGGCCCACAACAATGGGTGCTAGCTCTTTTCCTCATGCTTTGTTATCATATGTTGATGGGGTTATCTGCAAGAATTATCATCTTTATCTTCCTTTATATTCCATAGTCAAGAGTAGTATTCTATAGAAATTGCTTACCTCCCCATTGGTTGGACATTCTAGAATCTTAAAACTTATTAGCATGTGATGCAATCCTTTTTTGAAAAGGTTTAAAATCATATTTAAAGACTTTCATGTACAAATGTGAGGTATGTAAGCAAAACATGGGGAAAATAATTAAATATCTCAGCTTGTTGCAACCTTTATCTATTCTTAATCACCAATGGGAGCACATATCCATAAATATCATGAAAGATATTTCCAAAATAGAGGAAAAATAGTAATTATTGTGGTGGTTGATAACCTTTTGAAGAACAATCATTTTTGTGCCCTATAGAATCCCTTCATTGCTAGTAATATTGTCGAGGTGTTCCTTGGCTCTGTTTTTAAATTATGTGGTATGCATAAGTTCATTATCAATAATCAAGGTCCTAGTTTCATCATAAACATTTGTAAGGAACTGTTCACTCTCAATGGTACTCAATTGAACATGCCCTCTTATCACCCTCAATTAGACAACCAAACAGAGATTATGAAAAATATTTAGGTTTTTACCTTTATTGTTTTACCCAAAATAAATAATATCAATGGTTTTGTAGATGATAAACATATGCACCATATAAAATAAATGAATAAAATGGAAGAAATGATGTATTTAATTATCTTGTGCTTTTGTCTTCTTTTATAATTACAATAAAAAACCCTTGCAAGGGTTACATAAGCATTAAGGGACCGGTTTACCTTTTACAATGTATGATAGTACCTCGATCTTTTCATTGCTACAACACTGGAGGGTGGATTTATCATGAATACCACTTTTGATGGATATAGGAATCTAAGTCTAGGTCTGCATCTACATTTGTATCTACTGGATTTGCTTTTGACTACCCAGATCTACATCTGGATGTTGACCATCAGGGGGCCATCAACCATATGCTATGATCATCTAGGAGTCGAATGGTTGTAATATTCAACCATAGAGGGTTGGATGACTAGGCACTGGGATTTGCTACTACGTCTAGGTTTGATGTTGCATTTGGGTTCATGCAATTCAAACCTGTATACCTGCACACAAGTGGAATGCAAATGGTTAGTAGTATATGTTAGGCCTCTTGAAGTGAATTATAAATTCAAGAATGTAAACTACAACTAGTATGCATAAAGTATGAGTGTATAAAATAAAAATGAATGTACATGGATCTTACCTTTCTTGCGATCATTATTATTATTGCATTGTTTTGTGCTATTTTGTGCTATTTTTGGAGGTTTCTATGCAGGCTAGATGTTGACCATCTAGTTTTGGATGATCAAAAATAGAGATTGTTTGAGGTTAGATGACCGTGATATATGAAGTCCTATTGCTGTCAAAAGTTGTATTCGGGTCTAAAAAGAATTACTGTTGGGGTCTAGCATGAGATAGGGATGGTTGCACGGGATTTAGTTTAGGTTTTTAGGGTGTGAAGTGTGCTCGAGATTTTAGCAGTGCTTCAATGCATATACCATCCTCATGCTCCAAAAATGAGGAGAGGTTGCATTTATATATCCTGGGGGAATGGGTAAGGAGGTGGGTCAATCGGTTAAGTGGGATTAACTGATGTTTTACCTCTACATTAATTGTATCACTAAATATGTATGCTTGTAAATGGATGATAAGTTTACCTTGTAATTATCACCCTTGTGTACAACTCAAATTTAACATCAAAATGTGCATGCAATTTTGTGATGGGTGTGCTCTTTGTATTTTTCACCAAATAAGATATACATTTTAAATTGAATATTGGTGGAGAACAGTTCTAACACAAGACAGGAAACCAGAATAACAAGAGCCCAAAATTTCTTATTCAATACTTTGTAAGAATTTTACAGGAATATACAGCAATTTGCCGTTTGTCAACCCCCTCTCATTACAATCCATGGGTTTTTATCGAGGTCCCGATCCTCTGTGTTTTCAAACTTCCCATGATCTACAATTGCCACTTGGAACAATACTGGAAAGTTGCATTGATGAGACTCTAGGTGAGGTGCACGACTGGCTGCCATACCCAATGAAATCTTCTTCTCGATCTGTTGCTTGTTGTTAGTTGCTATAAACGCGTCTCTAGATATCTTGCACGAGTGGCCAACATGCCTATTGAAATCCTCCTTTGAAACTGCTGCTTCACTGTCGCTAACTTGTCGCGCACGAAGGGACACCTTTATGAAAGCTTGGAGTGCATGTTTTTCTGTTTGGTCGTGATATCGCAACATGTCACGATATCGTGACATTCCTTACTTCTTGCCTTCTTGCCTCCACTTCGATCGCGATATCGTGACATGTCATAATATCGCGATGTTTTTCTATTGCACCATCGTTCTTCAGTTTCGATCGCAAAATTGTGACATGTCGCGATTTCGTGACCTTTCGTCCTTTGCGCCTTTGCCCCCTGCAATGGTTGCGATTTTGCAACATGTCGCAAAATTGTGACATGTCACGATTTTGTGACCTTGTGTCTTCTGTGCCTTGCCTTCCCTGCTTCAATCATGAAATCGTGACATGTTGCGATTTCGCAACCTTGTGTCTTCCGCGCCTTTGCTTCCCTGCGATGGTCACGATTTCGTGACCTTATGTCTTCCGTGCCTTGCCTTCCCTGCTTTGGTCATGAAATCGTGACATGTCGTGATTTCGTGATATTATGTCTTTCGTGCCTTTACTTCCCTGTGATGGTCACGATTTCATGACCTTGTGTCTTTCGGCCTTACTTCCGTGCCTTGGGTCATGATTTTGTGACATGTCGTGAAATCGTGACATGTCATGAAATCACGACATTCTATCCGCTGCTCCCCTATATTCTATTTTGGTCATGATATCGTGACACATATTTTTCTTTGCAACACTTAGAAAACAAAATAACACACAAAAAAAAAATTGGTTGATGCTCGATTGCTTTGCTGCCCTTGGATGCTCCTGCATTAGACACCCGGGGTGGATCGAGAAGTGATCCTCACTTCTGATATTTGGGAGGAAGACCCAGGCGGTCAACCTCTATTTTTGACACCCAAGTTGCATCTTCTATCGGTCTGCCCTTCCACTTGATCAAATATTCAGAATACTGTTTGTTCCTTATGCTTCTGCCTTCACGAGTATCTAATATTTCCTCGATCTCGTTTGTGGTTGGGTTAGACACTGGAATGCTCCACAATTATGTGCTTGGTGCATCTGTACTATCTCCTTCATGGTATTCCACTAAATCTGATATGTTAAAAATAGGTGAAATGTCAAGCCCACTTGGCAATTCCACTTCATATGCATTGCCTGAATCCTATTTTTCCAGTATTCTGCATGGCCCAAACTTCTTCATCTTCAACTTGTTATAAGTTTTGGCTGGAAATATTTCTTTTTTGAGATGGACCATGAATTCATCTCCCACTTCGAACTCTTTGAACCGCCGCTTTTGGTTTGCTCTTGCTTTATACTGAGTATTCATTTTTGTAATTTGTTTCTTCACTTCTTCATGCAGGCTTTTCATCTGTTTCACAAATTCCTCAGCCTCTGCACTACACTTTTCTCCTTTATCTAATTTCCTCAGCTCAAAAACGTTTCTTGGACTATTTCCATATATTATTTGGAATGGAGATTTGTTTGTACTCTTGTTGACAAAATTGTTGTATGCAAATTCTGCTTGCGACAAAACAAAATCCCATCCCTTGGGTTTATCTGCTATCAAGCATCTTAATAAATTACCCAGACTTCTATTTACCACCTTTGTCTGTCCATCAGTTTGTGGGTGGTATGCAGAACTAAACTTTAGATCTGTCTTCAGCTTCTTCCACAATGTTCTCTAGAAATACCCAACAAACTTTGTATCTCTATTAAAAACTATGCTTTTTGGTAGACCGTAAAGTCGTACCACTTCTTTGAAAAATAACCCTGCAATGTGAACCACATCACTTGTTTTCTGGCAGGGAATAAAATGTGCCATCTTGGAGAATCTATCAACCACCACAAATACGAAGTCATTTCCCCTCTGTGTTCTCGGCAACCCAAGAATAAAATCCATGCTGATGTCCTCCCATGGCCTCTCAAGTATAGGTAACGACTGGTATAATCCTGTGTTCTGCCTCACGCCTTTTGCCATCTGGCATATTCTACAACTTTGCACAAACCTTTTCACATCTTGCTGAAGTTGTGGCCAATAGTAATTTTCATTCACTAGGGCAATGGTCTTATCCCGAACAAAATGTCCAGCCAGTCCCTTGCTGTGCTTTTCCTTGATTAAGTTATCCCGCATGGAACTCCTTGGAATGCATAATTTACTTCCCCTGAACAACATTCCATTTTGGATTAGAAAATCCAACCATTTTGTCCTGTCCACAGTAACAGGTGCCAAGCAAGCCGTCTATGCTTCTACAAAATTAGGATCTTTAGGATAAAGACCCTTTAGTTCTTCGAATCCTACCACTTCCATTGTCATTTCAATCAGCATATTCTGCCTTCTACTTAAGGCATTTGCAACTTTGTTTGATTTTTCGCTTCTGTGCTTCAACACAAAGGTATAGCTTTGGAGGAACTCAACCCACTTCAAGTGCCTTTGATTTAGTTTTGTTTGGTTGTTAATGTACTGTAATGCCTGATGATCAGTGAATAGAACAAACTCTTTTGGCAACAAATAATGCCTCCACTTCTTTAGAGCTTGAACTATAGCATAAAATTCTTGGTCATAAACTGAATACTTTTTTTGAGCGTCATTGAGCTTCTCACTAAAATAAGCAATAGGTCTGCATTCCTGACTCAGTACAACCCCTATTGCACTGCCACTGGCATCACAGTCTACCTGAAATACTTTGTTAAAGTCTGGAAGTGCCAAAATAGGCTGTTCTGTGACCTTTTTCTTTAATGCATCAAAGCTCCTTTCAGCCCCTAAGGTCCACTTGAATTCTTCATTGTTTCTGTGAGGGGTGCACAAATGCTGCTGAAATTTCTAATAAATTTTTTGTAAAAGCTGGCTAGACTATGAAATGATCTTACCTCTGTTGTGCTTCTCGGGGTAGGCCATTCGATGATAGCTCTCACCTTTTTTGGGTCCATTTTAAGACCCTCTGCTGAGATGAAAAATCCTAGGTACACTAACTCCTTTACAAAATTACATTTTTTTAGATTAATTAATAGTTGTTCTTCTTGCAGCTTCTCAAAAACCCTTCTGATGTGCATCAGGTGCTCCTCCAGGGTTCTACTGAATATTAATATATCATCTAAATAAAAAATGATAAATTTTCCTAAAAACTCTTTCAGTACCTCATTCATCAGCCGCATGAAGGTACTTGGTGCATTGGACAACCCAAATGACATGACCAACCATTCATACAAACCCTCTCTGGTCTTGAAGGCTGTCTTCCACTCATCTCCTTCTCTGACATGGATCTGATGGTAACCACTCTTGAGGTCAATCTTGGTGAAGTACTTGGCTCCACTCAAACAATCCATTATGTCATCCATTCTTGGCAATGGAAATTTGTATTTTATTATGATCTTGTTGATGTCTCGAGAGTCTGTACACATTCTCCACTCTCCATATTTATTTGGCGCTAGCACTGTAGGTACTACACATGGACTTAAGATCTCCCGAATCAGCCCCTTCTCCAGCAACTCCTGGACCTACCTTTTTAGTTCTTCAGTTTCTACAGGCATCATTCTATGTGCAGCTTTATTGGGCAAGCTTGATCTTGGCACCAAATCAATATGGTGACTGATCTTCCTTACTGGGGGTAAACCCTCAGGCACATTATCAAATATAATATTTGGAAATTCCTCCAAAAAATCTAGGACATTTGTTGGGGTATTTTTGCATTCTGTATCCCTGACTCTAGGAATCAATGCATAACACATATGTTCATGTTTTAAATCATCTAAAAATTTTCTCCCGTCAACCAAGCAAATTTTGGCACTGTCACATACCTTTTCTTCCACCTCCAATGGTTTCAGCTTATGACACATTCCATTCTTGGTCACGAAATAGGTGTTAGCACGGCCATCATGAACCGTACACCTGTCAAACTGCCATGGCCTTCCCAATAGCAAATGGCACGCATCCATGGGCAGAATGTCGCACAGGACCTCATCATGGTAATTCCCAATACTAAATTTTACCAGGCACTTTTCATTGACCAAAACCTTATGGTATTTCTGCAACCACGCGATCTGATATGGATGCGGGTGTCTCTTCCTCTCCAGTTGTAGCTTTGTGACCATTCCCTTTGAAACTAGGTTATCTGTGTTATCGTTGTCAATAATAATATTGCAAATCTTACCCACGCATTTACACCTTGTGCAAAATAAGCTTTTCCTCTGATCTGTGGCCCCCTCTTCTTTCAGTAGGACTCTCCTTGCAATCATTACTTCTCCTCTCTCAGCTTCTTCAGAATGCTCAGATCCAGCATCTTCATCAGCGACTGTGACTCTGGCATTTCCTTTCGGCCTTCGATTATTCCTTTCTCATTGTTGTGGGCACTCATATTGGTGATGCCCCTCTTCCCCACACTGGAAGCAAGTTCCATGAAATCTTCCTCTTCCCTGGCCATGTCTAGCTCTACCCCTTCCTCCTCAGTAATCATTATTTTGATTATGGGGGCGATAGGTATTTTCTCTCCTTTGTTCCTGATTGCTGCTACCTTCTCCATTCTTCTGAGAATATTCATTCCTCCTTCCACTGGTCCTTCTATCGGTCCTTCCGCCACGACCTCTTCCTCTTTGCTTGTTCTCAAACCTCCTATTGAGCTTTTCTTCAACCTTTAGGGCAAATTGGTAAGCGTCCTCTATGGTGTCCATCCGGACAAGACTTAATTCTTCTTGAATACTTGCTCGTAACCCATTAATGTAACGGGATACCTTCTCCTTGTTGGCCTCTGAGTGGCCTATTCTGATCATAATCTTATGAAACTCTTCTGTGTATTCTTTTACAGACTTACTTGATTGCATCAACCCTTGCATTTTCTTTAGCAGGTCTAGCTCATAATCACCAGGGATGAGCTACCTCTTCAGCTTTTCTGCCATCTGTTCCCATTTTGTTATTCTCTATTTTCCTCTCTTATTTCGCTTCAGCTACACTCCCTTCCACCAAATGCTGGCATGACCTTTCAGTTTGGTCTTTACAAATCTAACCCTATCATGATCCTCAACCTCCTCGTACTCAAAGTACTCTTCCAGGTCGTTGATCCAGTCGATCAATTCCTCTGGATCAAGGTTCCTGGGATATGTGGAAACCTCCATCTTCGGCCTCTTCCCAATCTGGGATATGGATTTGTATATTCTGGCCTGAGAAGGATCCACTACTTCTTCTTCTTCCTTAGGCTGGTCTTCTTCTTCGTCATCTTCCTCTTCACTACCTTCATCTCTTCTTGGTTCCAATCTTCTACGCATTTCTTCTTGTAGGGCTTGCATTTGTCACTGCAAAGCTCGGACATCTTTCGCTGCCGCCATGCCTCTCCCACCAATAGGGTTTCTTCTTGGAGGCATTCTGTTCACCCAATCACAAGCCCTTCCACAGATCCTGGTGTAACTACCTCACGTCCGGTGATCTGTTACACACTCAGGAACTTCTGGATCTGATACCACTTGGTGGAGAATAGTTCTAACACAAGATAAGAAACCAGAATAACAAGAGACCAAACTTTATTATTCAATACTTCAAAAGAATTTTATAGGAATATACAACAATCTACCATTTGCCAACCCCATCTCATTACAATCTATGGGTTTTTATCGAGGTCCCGATCCTCTGTGTTTTCAAACTTCCCATGATCTACAATTGCCACCTGGAACAATATTGGAAAGTTGCATTGATGAGACTCTAGGTGAGGTGCATGACTGGCTGCCATACCCAATGAAATCTTCTTCTTGATCTACTGCTTGCTGTTAGTTGCTATAAACACGTCTTTAGATATCCTACGCGAGTGGCCAACATGCCTATTGAAATCCTCCTTTGAAATTGCTGCTTCACTGCCGCTAACTTACCATGCACGAAGGGACACCTTTATGAAAGCTTGGAGTGCATGTTTTTTTGTTTGGTCATGATATCATGACATGTCACGATATCATGACATTCCTTCCTTCTTGCCTTCTTGCCTCTACTTCGGTCGTGATATCGCGACATGTCGTGATATCACGACATTTTTCTATTGCGTCGTCGTTCTTCAGTTTCGATCACAAAATCATGACATGTCACGATTTCGTGACCTTTCGTCCTTCGTGCCTTTGCCCCCTGTGATGGTCATGATTTCATGACCTTGTGTCTTCCACGCCTTGCCTTCCCTGCTTCGGTCACAAAATCATGACATGTCACGATTTCGTGACCTTGTGTCTTCCGCGCCTTTGCTTCCCTGCGATGGTCGCGATTTCACGACCTTGTGTCTTCTACGCCTTGCCTTCCTTGCTTCGGTCATGAAATCATGACATGTCGTTATTTTGTGACCTTGTGTCTTCCACACCTTTGCTTCCCTGCGATGGTCGCAATTTCGTGACCTTGTGTATTCTGGCCTTCCTTCCCTGCCTTGGGTCGCGATTTCGCGACATGTCGCGAAATCGCGACATTCCGTCTACTGCTCCCCTATATTTTGTTTTGGTCATGATATTGTGACAATTTTTGTGTCGCGATATCACGACACATATTTTTCTTTGCAACACTTAGAAAATAAAATAACACACAAAAAAATTTTGGTTGATGCTCGATTGCTTTGCTGCCCTCGAATGCTCCTGCATAAAATATGCATATTAAACTAATTGTGCATGATGAATATTGAGTTAAGTAATCATGTTCAACTGAGTAAGCATGTGATATATCCCATGTGTGAATGGAGGTGCAACTACCAGTTACTGGAGTTCATATTTGAAAAAGGGTGGTTCTTCCTTGCGCGTGATCGATCATGAGAGATTGGAGGTGGAACTAGAGTAAACTATGGATGATGTGGCCATGGGGATGGAAGGGTGAGTGGTCCTGTTGAGGAGGGGTGAGTGGTTGTGTAGCTTAGGTAATAATTAGTCAATTATTTAATAAGTAAATTAATTAATTAATTATTACTTTGGGTAATGCATATAAATTAAATTTTAATTAATATTAAATACACTAATCAAATATTACTAATTAATTAGTATTTATTATGCTTTGTTTTGGTGTCTACAAATGTCTCTTTTTGTATTGTGTTGTGTGAAAACAAAATACAATGCAAAAATAAATGATACCTATCGTTGTGCGGATGAATGATGGTTTGTGCTTGAGGGGTTGATGTTTGATTACCCTAGATCAAGAGCAATGTAGGATGCCCCAATGATAGAGGTAATGAATATATGTGAACCTTATCAGTGATAAATTAATGAGCATGTAAAGATGCTACCTAATAACTAAACTATTGAGTCTTGGAGTCTCTGTGTGAATGTGACATGGAGTCACTGTGCAAAAATTGAGATGATACTATGCAAATGATAGTATCGAACAAGGTTCTTGGACAAACATCAAATCCAAAATGAGTGTTTGATTATTGATCTTGTTTGGAGTGATTTTTTTGATATTTTATACCCCTCAAGCAGTGAGTAAACGATGAAAAAAATGGATGACAATAATAAGGTGATTGATCCCAATGGGATTGGACATGGGCTGGATGGATGTAATGTGGTTAGAGGTGATTGAGTTTTTTTTAAATATCAGGATTGTCTAGGATGGTGAAAATTTTAGATCATATAGGATGGTCGCTATGCAATTATCCTAGATAATCATGATGCAATTTTCCAGGATAATCATGATGTAATTATCTGAAATAATCATGATGCAATTGTCTTAAATGATTGCGCCCTAAAGGATATAAATTGATTTTTGAGCATGATATCGACCTTTTTCACCATTGTGAATGAGGAACGAGGGGAGAGTGAGGTGTGTGAGTGGAAAATTGACACAAAGGTCTTGCCAATTTTTGAGTGGGGGTGATTGGATGGCTTTGGGAGGCAAAGTGGTGGATGTTGGAGGGAGCGCAGGATCAGTAAGTAACAAAATTGATCCTTTTGATAATTTCAATTTGGATAAATTGAACCCATGGTATGTTTGTTTGCTCACAGTTGGTAGTGTGTGTTGCATGCATGTGATTGTTATTTTTGTAAATATGTGTTTGCTCTTGTGTTTTTTTGTTATTGTTTTATTTTTTTTGTGTATGATGTATTTGGTGACCGTCTTACTGTGGATGATTATATAGCAAGACCATATGGATTCTGGTCGATCAATTTGATGTTTATGAAAAATGTATTGTGTTGTTTTGTTTTATTTTTTATGACCTTTTGACTATTGGAAGGTTTTATCGTGACCATCTGATGGTTGAACGAATGCATATTTTAGTCGTTCGATGGTCAAACAATTTTGTGAATTGGTCATCATGTGTATAGATGGTTATTATTCATAAAAAAATTATTTTTTGATGTGGTCATCTGATTGTCGAACGATGTGTGTCAATAACCATCTATTATTAGATGGTTGAATGTTGGAGTCATTCGATGGTTATATAGTTTTGTAAAATACTCCCCTTTTTATTTGTAAATGATGAATGTCATGGTGTTAAATATGTGATGATTTATGTTTTTATGCAGTGGAAATTATTGAGACCAAGGTATTGGTTTAAGGGCATGTTTTACAAAGCTTGGTACCTATTGTCAAATATGGATTGGAAGTGGCTTGAGGTGATTGGGCTATGATACATAGCCAAATTGAATAATGTGCATGCATATCATGAATATATGACTACCTTGGTGGATAGGTGGGATCTCGATACCTGTACATTCCACATGCCTACTAGAGAGATCACAATCACTCTTGAGGATGTGTATCAATTTTTTTGAATACCAGTAGAGGGTGATCAGATTGAGACATCTCTTATGCATTAGATGGAGGCCCTACTAAAATGGGTGTATAGAAACCATTGGGTAGTGGTTAATATGGATAGTGGAGGTGTGGATATCGATAGTCATTATCCACTACAATCATTGATAGTGTAACACACGATCTTGATGACATTGATCTCCAATGTCATACTATCAAATTCTTCAGGTGCTCAGTTCCCATAAAACCTACTTGGGATGGTCAAGATTTTGTAGAGAAGCCTAAGGTGATGGTATAATCTCCGGTGCTACTCGTGTAGACTTATCAAGAACTCTATGAGATATGAAATCAAGGTAGATATGGTTTGAGTTTTAGTTTTCTACTATAGATTTAGGTATGGTAGCACTTTATGATTGGATGATCCAAGAGGTTTCATTGGTTGGAGGTGAAGGACATGGGGGATGACACTCCTTATGCCATGATATGGAGTAAGGATTAGGAGGAGGATATGAGCCAACTATTTTTTGAAGTATGGATATATTATGAAAATTTATTTTTATGATTGCCTTCGAGGGAGGTGACATGGAGGCCTTGGAGGGAGGGGTTGAGCTAGAGGGATGATGGATTACATTTGGGATGGGTTCAATGAAGGATATGGATGGTGGGTCACCATAGGATTGAGTACAATGTTTTCCAATATGGTTGTATATTGTGGTAGTTTGAATTACCCTAGGGTGTTACTCCAACTCCTATGATATACATATGGTGGTGTATTGAAGCATCCATCGACCTTAAGTATGATTCCATAGGGGTAGATGTGGATGCAATGCCAACCATGGTGGATGCGTATAATATGAGGATGATGATAAAGTATTATGTGTGTTTTGGAGTACATGCAATACAACTAGAGATAGGGGGTGGTACCATAGGCAATAGGGAGGCAAGACCTGAGAAGCTTGTAGGATGATGGGTACTACAACAAATGGATCCTGGGGTAGGATCATCATGAGAGGTCAAGAAGGCAGTTGTGAAGGAGAGATTTCATGAGGAGGGGTACAATGATAATAATGATTTTTTAGTAGAGTATGTTGTTATGTTAGATCTGGTGTAGGTGTTCGAGAGACAAAAGGTAGAGTTGAAGACTACCATTGCCTAGGAGTAAAGTCAGTGGGATGGGAAGCACCAAAAATGGTGGGGCTAGGAGTAACAAGATACACTATAGGCTCAAGTGTAGAGATTACAAGAGGATCAAGAGACGCTAGTCAAGGAGCATGACCAATCATTAATAGATAGCGTAAGGAGTGTGGTAGAGTAGAATGCTTTGTAAAAGGAGTAGGATATATTGAGGGTAGAGCGTGATGCTCTTCAGGCTAATCAAGATACATTGAAGGTAGAGCATGAAAATTTGTAGGTAGGATAGGCGTAAGGGCCTAGGGAAATCCAAGTAGTGAGGGCCATGCTAGCTTAGTTGGATCAAGGGAGGGATAGAGTGGAGTGATAGAGGGATAGGGTAAGAATCTTGGAGAATACCCTATTGTTGATGAAGAACAAAAGCTTATACTGAGAGGGGGGTGAACTGTATAAGACCACTTTTTAATTTTCTTTTCCAATCAATATTATGCAATGTATAAATATCAATAGCAACAACAGTAATCAAAGCAATGAACAAATCACCACACACAATAGAGACACAAATTTAACATGGTTCACCCAATGTGGGCTACTCCACGAAGAAAATATTCCTTATAAATTTTTCTCAAATAAATTCTCTTGGGAATCCTTTCCCTACAATGTTTATGTACCTTTGTCCAAAGGAGATACCAATCCCCTAATCAAGTTCATGGATATCTATCCACATGAGAACTCTTTCTCCTTAGCTCTGAATGGTGATCTTCTAGAAGAACTGCTACCCCAATTGCTCTAGCTAATGGATATTTATCCACTAAAGACATCTATCCTCACTACCTTGGCTAATGGATCTCTATCCACTAGAGGATATCATCCTCTATACTCTGTCACATTCGAATCTCTGTCTCAAATTTATATGAAACATAGTGCTTCGGTTTAGCACAAATATGCTCAATCTCTATTTCTGGTCTGGCACAAACCTGTCCTTAAATATGCACCAAAATTTTTCCTCAATATCTATCCTTAAATATATCCTTAATATATATCCTCGAGACTTAACACAAAGCTTGATTCAATCACAAATCAACACTGCTAGATCTGCCCCAAACCTTACTCAAGGTTTGAACAAATCAATCAATCAATTCTGCTCACAAGTCTTCTCAAAGACTTATCTCAAATATGCCTTGTAAGCTTCCACAAAAGCTCACACTAATTTGTCCACAAGTCCTCTCTAGAACATGTCCAAATCTGCTCAACATGTCCTTACTAGAACTTGTCCAAATTAACACTCAATCTCTGTCCTCCAATCTACATTGTAAGCTTCCATAAAATCTCACACAAATCCATCCACAAGTCTTCTCTAAGACTTACCTTAAATTTTCTCAAAAAATCCTCACTATAACTTGTCCAATCTCATAGAAACATAGAGATAATTGTTAGAGACTCAATATGCTTCACACTCACCACAATGCTCAATTACTTTCAATCACTCTTTTACCACATAAACATATAGAGAATTGTTAGAGACTCAATATGCTTCACATTCACCACAATGCTCAATCACTTTCAATCACTCTTTTTACCACAAAAACATATAGAGAATTGTTAGAGACTCAATATGCTTCACATTCACCACAATGCTCAATCACTTTCAATCACTCTTTTTACCATAGAAACATATAGAGAATTGTTAGAGACTCAATATGCTTCACACTCACAAAATCTCAATCACTTTCAATCTCTCTTTTATCACAGAAACATATAGAGAATTGTTAGAGACTCAATATGTTTCACATTCATCAACACTCAATCTCTTCCTCAACTCAATTCAGAATATAGAACAATTTGTTTCATAGAACTTGAACTATCACTTCAACACATCCACTTGACTAGGCTCAACCAAATTTACTTAACCAATCACTCAATGAAATAATTATTGCTTGCAAACCATAGTCCCAAATTATGAACTTTCACTCAAATGTTTCCAACAATGCTTATCAACCAATCTCACATAACAATGATACTCATGATCTTTGCAAACCCTAGTTCAAGTTCTTCACTCAACTAATCACTTCAACAACAATGCTTATAAAACAATCTTCACATAACAATGATACTCATGATCTTGGCAAACCCTAGTTCAAGCTCTTCACTCCAACTTTGCATTCACAACATTCAACAATCACTCACTAGGAAGATGTGCCCATATATTTTGTTTGATGTAGAAGTGCCCTTAGAAAACCTGTCTCAATCACAATTTTCTTCTTTGAAAATTTTAATGATTAGATGAAAAAATATATCAAACTAACTCTCTTTCAAGATATTTCTCAAACACAAAAATAATCAATTCCAAATACACCTTATTACTCCTTAAAATTAGCAATCATCAAATCACACATAAAAATAATCACTCAAATTGCTTCCTTATAATCTCCAATTTAATAAATCAATCTTTCAAAACTAACCCTTTAGAAATAATAATTGCCTACCCTTTTATCTCCCTCAAAAAATTAATAACCAATATAAATTTAGGCAAAAATTAAATCTTATAAACCATCAAATTATTTATTTTTCAACCTTAGGCACATAAAAATATTTTCATTTTCCTTAAAACTTAGCAAATTCTAAATTAAGTGACCAACATAACAACATCAACACATACCTTTGTCTCAACCACAAAAAAGCCTCGGTGGATTTTGAACAAGAGACCTTTCTGCCGAGTGCCTTACCAAGGCACTAGCCCACCACGTGGGCTAGGCACTCCCACAGGGAGGGGAAGGTGCTAGCCTCCCTTTGTTCCCTATGTTAGGCACTGTTCGTAAAATGAAGACCTTCCTTCCTTGCAAAACATGAACCCCATGGGATTCAAATCGCATCCTTCTTGCTAACGACACATCTTAACACCTTTCATCATCGCCAATTGTGCTACACAGTGCTTGTGCAGGGTGAGAGGAGCCTTGCTCCTATTTCTTTGTTATTCTGCCACTGGAGACTTTTCAACACAAAAATTGTTGCATCCTTTTTGCGCATAATCTAGAACATAGGCATTCGAATAAAAGCATGGGGAGTTCTAAGGCAAAGGTTTTACCTTTATTTATACATGATGCCTTATTGCCATAACATGTCGACACTCAAATCAAATTTAAATTCAATTAATAAACTTAGCTTTATAACCCTTTTTAGGGTTTATAAATTAATAAAAAATAATTTATAATTAACTTAGGTAACATGAAAGTTAATTAAATTAATTTATAGTAAAATTATAAAAATTAATTTATAATTAATTTAAATTTCCTTTTTAATTTTATAATATACTATTACAATATTATTTTCCTAGGCCTCTTCTTTTCCCTTTGGACCTCATCTAACTACCTAGAACCGGGTCTTGATCAACCGAAGGTGAAATATCCTTTTGCATTTATTGGAGAATCTGAAATTGATGTTGCACACTAAAACTGCCACTGACTGGTGCTAAAAGCTTGACATCAATGACCACTCACTCTTGACATCAATGATAATTCATCTACTCAAAATTTCCAACAGTTGAATGATATAGCAATATTATCACATACATTATCCTTGAATTCTTCTCAAAGTTAGAGGAGCAGAGCTTTGGGTGGTCCTTCAGTTATCCTACCCGTACCTTGGTTTGCAGGGGCATTAATTTTGAAGGCCTCAAGGGTAGGGACATCTCGTGGAGAGAGCCACCATCAACAGGTGGGGAGTGGGTAGGCCCGATGGGATTAGGTCAAGAGTAGTAGGGAGAGCAGCAAGGGTAGGCAATGATATATGGATGTTGAGCTTTGTATGATTTTTGTAGATGCCTTGTATCTCTTTTTATGAGGATGATGAGCTAGATAGCTCTGACATATGTAGCCTATGGATGAGACTGTATATGTACCTTTTTTATGATATATATATCTATATCTATATCTATATATATATATATATATATATATATATATATATATATATATATATATATATATATATATATCGTGTGTGTGTGTGTGTGTGTGTGCACTTTATTGATGTGATGTGTTGCTTAATTTATGTGTAATACTTATTTGTTTGTGTTTTGATGTAATGTTTTATTGAATGATTGAATGGTAATGGATGCAATGAATGTATGCATATACTTTTGATTAACTTTTAAAAAATGTGTAAAACTACATCATTATTCATGACTTTAATTAATTAATCAAGAACATCAATCCAAGGGTACTAAATTTCATGGGGAATGAATGTAATGAAATGTTATGTGACAATAATGTGTGATGGTGAAGGCAAAGATGGCATGATTTGTACTTCAACTTGTCTTAGGGATGAAGATTATGAAAGTGCTTTCATGATTATCAAACACCCTAGTGACATCGATCAAACTCATCTACTGATCATATAGGGACTTGAAGATACCAAGACCAACCAGGCTATTCAAGTTACTCAAAGACCGATGTGTGTGTAGTGATTGTTCATTTTTTATTTTGGGTGAGGAACTAATCATTTGTGACTTATACCAATAATCTAGGTCATCCATGAGCAGATATAGGTTTGTACAAAAGAAGGCCACTAATGTGATAGACGTGTCACCATCCAAGGTTTACTCCACTACCAGTCAAGCATCTATAGCCCCGATGGAGGTTAACACCATGATCTAATAACTTAATAATTGTAGGGATTCAAGATTTTTATTAGTTTTTTAAAGATATTTATCTTTTAGCTTTTGCACTTGTCCTTGTACCAATTCTCATGGTTAGATCATGTGTAAGATAGGATGAGTAGGGGAGTCCGTTCACTTTATGGTGACAGTGACAAATGAGTTCATATTTTATAGGTACCAAAATTTTGCTAATGTGTGATTTGTACCTAGTCTTTAGAGAAAACTTAAGGTCACCCAGGAGACCTATAGCATTTCAAGAACTAATTATGTTCAATGGAGGATGAAAGAGACACTAGGTATGGATGAACAACCAAAAGAACCTAAAGATTCACCCAACCAGATACTTGAAAAAGATAAGATGTCATCTATGTAGCACAAATGCATATAATGATGGGTGATGTAAGACAAATACCATAAGGAATACCCCTTAATTAAATGTGACAAAATCAATCCTAGCAAACAGTTTAAAGCATGGGTCGAACGATAACCAAAGTATTATTGGTGATGATGTGAAATGAGATGTGTGTGTGAATGCAACATGCTTTGTAGCGGTGTGAAAATTTATCGCTTTTTTTTAAGACCATCTTAATATTGGATGGTTTGTAATTATGGTCATCCTATGGTCAGACGGTTGAGTTTTTTTTGATGATTGTGATGTTTTGGTATTTTTTATGTTTTCTTGATTTTTTTGTGGTTTTTGATGATTTTGATGTTTTGAATTTTTGATGTTTGTGTACTTTGATGATTTTGATATTTTGAGTTTTTGATGTTTTTGTGCAATGCTATCTATGAGCTAAGAATAAGAGGCACGCAAATTAAGGATATTAATGGGTTTTGGTTCCTCAACTCCTTCAAGAGTGCCAAGCTTGTATGCTTCAATTTTGAATGTTTGCATGACAATGAATGGAACAAGCTAGTTGGCCACAAATTATTGTGTAAGTGTAGTGGAGGGATTAAATTCTGCTAATTTTTCTTGAGAATTAAATCCCCTACTAGAAATTCTTGAGGGTGCATTTTGCTATTGTAGGTGCATTTGACCCTGTCCTAATAAATGCAAAGATTCTCAAGTTCATGGATTCATGTTCATCAAGCAAGTTTAATTGGTCAAGGCATACTTGTTGTGTGGTATCATCATCAATGAATTATTATAAATATACACACAACGATGGGATTTCAAGCTCAAGGGGTATGATGGCCTTGACACCATAGACTTAGGAGGATGGTATTGCCCCAATTGGTGTGTGTATACTTGTTCGATAAGCCCATAATGCTAGGGGAAGTTGAAGATGCTAATATTTATTATTTTCTTTGACTTTTTTCTTTAGAATAACAATGACAGTCTTGTTGGTGGTCTTAGCTTGTCCATTACTCTATGAATAATAAGGAGTTGAGAAATTGTGTTGAATGATATATTTAGTGCAAAGTGCTCAAACATCCTTATTTTTGAATGGAGTGCCATTGTTAGAAATGATTTTGGATGGTATACCAAAATGACAAATAATGTGATGGAGTATGAACTCCACAATTCAAGGTTTGGTCATGATGGTAAGAGGAATTGCCTCAACCCATTTGGTGAAGTACTTAGTAGGAATGATGATGAATGTATGGTGACTTGAGGAAGGAGGAGATATATTTCCTATGAGATCGAGTCACCATTGCGAGAAAGGCCAAATATCTTGAATCAGTTGCAATGCATGTGATGGTACATGAGTTAAATTGGCATGATGTTGATATTTTGGACACTTTTTGACATATGTGCAATAGTCACGTTCCATGGTGGGATAATAGTAACCCATGCATAAAATAGGATTTACGATGACCATTCCACTAAAATTACCACCACACATTCCATTGTGGGCTTGAGAAATGATCCAATTTGCCTCTTGTAATTTGAGATAATGTAAGAGTACACCATAAAATCTATGATGATAGAGGATATCACCCAAGAGAGTGTAAAAAACCACTTTTTTATTTGAATGTGTGTTTAGCAGTTGAGAAAAAATCTACAGGTAGAGTACCTCTTTTTAGAGAGTTCTTTATTTATGAGAAGCCATCATTGTATGGCTTAGTTTGAACAAAGTTCATATTCTCTTCAGTCTGAGAAAATTCTTGTTCAATAGCTGATTGAGATAGTGTTTTGATCTCAATGCACATGGTGCCATTGAGGGGATTCTAATATATGAGTGATCCAAGAGAGGCCATAGTATCTACAAATTTATTATTCAACTTGGGTATATTATCGATTTCATACCAAAGTGCTTAAGAAATTTATCAACAATTTGTTTGTATTGCTTAAAAACTAGGTATTTGCACTGATAGATCTCCTTAACTTGATAGACAATGAGTTGGGAGTTACTAAAAATTCTAATCCTTTTGATGCCTAAGGTGATAGCAGTTTGGAGGCCTAGGATTAGGGCTTCATATTTTGCATTGTTATTGGTGCAAGGGAAGCTAAGTTTGAATGATAGGGGTATAGGAGCTCCTTGAGGTGTGAAGAAGACAACTCCAACACCACCTCCTCATTCTTACTTAGAACCATCAAAGAAAAGGACAACATTAGCCTCCTCCTTAGGTTCAATATTTTTCTCTTGCTTTGTGATATTGAATACATTTTCATCAGGCAACTCAATAATAAGTGGGTGCTCATATGATAATGAGCTTTATCAAGTTGATTTGTGATTACCTAGCCTTTGATGAATTTTTGGCTAATGAATTTGAGATCGAAGTCCATTAAAATCATTATCCATTTGGAAGTTTTGCTATTTGTATAGGTGTGGCTCATCATATAGCGTAAAGAGTTCTCTTTGGCTATGATATATGTGGCATGGTCGATCATGTAATGTCAAAGTTTCTTAGTTGTGAAGACAACTGTTAGGCATAGCTTTTCAACATATGGATACTTGGTCTCATAACTCACTAAAGTTTTATTGATGTAATAGATGACCTACTCTCTATTTACATCATTGTTTTGCACTAGCAATATGCCAAGGGCAAAGTCAATGGTGGATATATATAGATGAAAGGGGATACTTGGTCGAGGTGGCATCAATACAGGTGGGGATGCCAGATATTATTTGATTATATCAAAAGTGTGTTGGCACTTTTGAATTTATGTAAAGGTGATCCCCTTTTTCAACAGATGGTTTAAAGGCTTACATTTATTTGATAATTGAGCAATAAAGTGATGGATCACTTGGATTTTACCTTATAAATTGTGAAGCTCTTTAAGATTCATTAGAGGTAACATCTCAGTGATTGATTTGACTTTGTTTGGGTCAACTTTGATGCCTTGTTTGGAGACCATAAACCCTAAGATTTTCTTAATGTGACACCAAAAACACACTTCTTGGGGTTGAGTCTCACCTTGTGTTCAAGTAATCAATCAATTTTTTTGTGCAAAATGTTTGTGTGCTCGTAACCTATTTTTTATTTGGTCAATACATAATCTACCTAATATTCCACTATCATATGCATATAATCATGGAAGATATAATTCATGGTGCATTTATGTGTTGTGCCTACATTTTTTAGGCTAAATGGTATGACTTTGTAGCAAAATGTCCCCTAGGATGTTGTGAAAGTTGTTTTATGTTAGTTGTTGGGATTAACATGGATTTGGTTATATCTCAAAAAACCATCCATTAGGGAGAGCATTTCATGGCCAATGATAGAATCCATGAGCATATCCATGTTCAAAAGTGGGAAATTATCCTTAGGGCATGCTTTATTGAGGTTACAAAAATCTATGCAAATGTGTATCCCCTCGTTAGGATTGCTAATGAGTACCATATTCGAAACCCATTCTTGATAGTCAATAAGTTGAATGAAACCCACATATAGCAATTTTTGTAACTCTTCTTTAACCATTAGGGCTATGGTAGGATGAAGCTTTCATGGTTTTTACTTTATCAGTTTTGCATCAGGGCTCAAGATGGGATTGTGGACCACTAAATTAGGGTTGAGGACTGACATATCTTTGTATAACCATGTGAATAATTATTTGTATTCAGTAAGCAAGGTAATGAATTTCTCTCATTCTTCAAAAGAGAGGCTTATTCCAAGTTTAATGAATTATGAGTATTCTAGATTGATGTTGAGGTCTATGTCAATGGTACTCTCAATGAGCACATGGGAACCTTCCTCTAATTAGTGAGTTAAAAATAGGTGACTTAAAATCACTCATGTCAATGTGATGAACAATAGATAGAGAAGATGATGAGGTAGTGGGATGTAGATATTGGCTTGACGGATCAATTGGTTAGATGGAAGGAAATTGGTGGGAAATGATGAGGTAACAATATTCTCATAGTCAATAAGACTTGGATTGATGTGAATGAGATTCAATGGATTGCTTGGATTGCAGAGGGGTGCAAATAGATCAATGGAAGCCATGCTGACTTGAGGCATAATGGAGTTTGGTCAATTAGAAGGAGGATTCCTAGGGATATACTCACAGGGTAGGAGTTGGTCTAGCATGGGTGGATGCAGGTTCAACTAGCTTGGTGGTGGAGGTGGTAGATGCATGTGTACATTTAGATACTCCCAAGGAAGGAGCATGGGAAAAATGGAGAGTGGAATGAGAAACATTCATTTATAAATATCATAATCATACAAGAACTCTATTATGGGTACTATGAGGGAAGAGTCTTCTTTGAAGCTATTAGAAGTAATTGAAAGTGCCTCCAATAGTTCGTCTAATTCATATTTCAAGATATTTTATGGAATGGTGTAAATGGTGGAAATTTGGAAAAATACTTCTAGAAAACAATAAATACACTCCAGATCAATGTAATTATCATCTCTACTCTCTTCAGGATCAAGGGTAATATGTTGAAAATATTCCTTGAGGGGGTCATCTAGCGAATGGTTGTTGTACCCTAATCTGAATTTTTGTTTAGGGAGTTGATAATGTCATTTAATTATGTGGTGATCTCCTTTCTTGTAGCGACCAAGGCCAAATCATCTCCAATGGGAGTGTTAAAAATATCATAGAGGAAAGGAGGGATTTGATAGGAAGTTTACATCGCCAAAAAATGGTGATTTAGATCTTTCATCAGGAGGGACATCGAAGGCAGTATCAACTTTGGCATACACAAAATTTGTAGAATTAGATGTAGGACCCATGGAATAATGGTGCCTATACATGGGCATCCAAAATCCTTAATCAATTCAATGATGGGATCAATTCAATGATGGAAGGTGCAAATGTGATATTGTGTACTAGATACTTGCCTATTCCTAGACTTGTTATGTGGACTATGACCTACGTAGTTTGGGAAGGGGATACAAGAGTTGGTCAAACATCCTCTTCAATATGGGGTAATGCTATAGATAAACCTGGGTTAATGTCTAGAATGGATGGATCTACAGTGGATGCATTTTGCAGTGGTTGTGGTTTAGGCTATGTGGAGAAGGAAGTGGCTTGATGCACTATGATGGGATGGGGACTGATGAAGTTTTAGGAGGAAGTTGTGGTAACTTGTCTAGCGATGGATTGATGTGGTAGCTTACATTGCATGGTGGGAGGAATATTTTGGATTTTGATGAATGAAGGCTATGGGTAAGTGTTTGCGGTTGGTCAGGGTTGATGGATAAATGGATCAAAAAATGAGCAAAGTGGGGGATACAATGGTGTAGATGAAGGTGGGTTGATTGAAGGTGGATGGGTATTTGTGAAAGATTTGGGACGGATGTGTAGGTGAAAATAGGTGCTTTGTGAAGACAAAGGCTAGCTAGGAAGGGTTTGGCTTTATCCAATGGTATGGGGTTGGGTGGAAGTGGATGTAGGTGGATGGTAAGATGATGGTGGAGGTTGTGGATTGTACGAAGCAATTGAGGTAATGGGGGGTAAATGTGAATTGTATGGTGTAGGATGCATAGGTGGATGGGTAATTAGTGATGGAAAATATGGATCAAGATATGATAACATTGGTCAGGGGGATGGTTCAGGCAAGGCTAGGGTAAGGTACATGTGCATGGATGGTAGGGGAGGCTCATATGGATTGGAGATCAAGTTACAATACTTGAAAGGTTGCTCAACAATGGGGATGCAATGTATGTGACCCTCATGAATGTATTTGAGATAATGATGTAAGTTTGAGGGGACGCATCACATATCCCAAATCTATGGCCTTCTAAGCAAGAAATTGTGTTACATTTCTCCTTCAAGGATGTGACACAAAGTATGAATGGTCTTCTCACCTACTTGAATAGGTAGAACAACCATCCCAAGTGTTGAGTACAATGCATCATTGAAGTCTCGTAGAGTGAAGGTGGATGAGGCTATGTGTGAAGGTGGCAGGTGGAGATGTTGGAGTGCCATGAATGTTATGATGTTTATTGAGGAGCCAATATTGACCAAAATACATTTAATGGGCTTGTGGTCTATATGAGCTACAATATGTAGTGGAGTATCTGGTGCTTTTATTGGTAAAGTTTTGATCTCATAATCATAAAAGGTGATTGCAAGCTCCATGCAAGTTCTGATGTTGCCCACAAAGTTTGCAAAGGTATTTGGATCTTGAGTGTGAAGGTCAATGGATATCGAGATTTCTATCAATACCTCACAATGCAAAGGTGACTCTTGGATGAGCTCATAAATTGAGAGTTTGGTCAATGCCATACTGAGGCTCTATATGATGTGGTTTATGAGGATATGACTAGTTGTGGGGGGCATGGTACGACCTACACTAGTGGGGGTGGCACAAAAATGGATGAAGGCATGTTGGGGGAAGTACTCATGGATCTATCAATCAAGATTATGTTGGTTTCAAGTAATGACATGGATCATCCCTACAAAGTTATGGTGTTTCATGGTGGTGTTGAGGTGGTTGACTTGGTTTGGGGGGTGTTGATGGTTGGTGGTGCATGGAATTTTGGATTTAGCCCATGCTATGGAAAGGGGTCCTAATAAATGCTAATATTTTGATTGGATGGTGCAAGCATATTATCTATGATAATGATCCCATTTTCGATAAGGTCTTGGACTAGATGTTTGAAAGAAATGCAATCATTGATATCATGATCCTGTCACCTATGGTAAGAACAGTGGTGATATTATTTGTACAATGTGGGTTTAGGCCTATTAGGGTCTTCTAGTATTACTTTTGGCAATGATATTACCTATGCTTCATAAAGTCATTGAAAGATGATCGAGTATGACTCAAGAAGTAGGGTGAAATTGTATGGGGGTCTGATAGGATGCTTGGGATGGTTGTTCATCTAAGGATTTTATAGTTGGGATGGAGGTGGCATGGCATGGTATGTTGGTCACTATGATGGATGCTAGACTTGATACAATTGCAATTGATATGGTTGATGTGATTGTTGGTTAGGCACATGTAGGCTGATCAATTCCATCTGATTAACTTGATTGAGTTTTTATTGGTTGTTAGAAGTGCCCTTAGAATTATTATTTGGCCATTCCTTATTTTTGAGCTTTATTTTTCCCTCTTGGATTTTAATATCCTTGATGGTCTTGGCTTGTGCTAAAGCTTACTAAAGTGTGCAATATTGCTATACTTGTAGTAGTAATGATATTGATTTTGAGCAACTCATGGATAATCAAGTTAGCTCTATGATGGGGAGAAAGAAGGGGAGTTTTGTTATTACAACTCTCCATCGAGCACCATAGTCCAAGATAAATTAATCATCAAATTGACAAATATTGTAAAGGTTTGTAAGTGTAATTTTCCTTTAAAAAGCAAGTTGGCCAATTGCTTGAAGTTCTAAAGGTTGTGCCTAGGCACGTGGTTGAACTAGTCCAAGGCTCTACCCATGGATAGTGATATTTTGTGAAGCATGAGGGGATCGATCTCATTAATAAGGTATCACACATAGATAATGAGCTTATGTGATATTGTGGGTCCTCTTTCCCCTTGAATTTTTCAAATTTTAGCATTAAAAATAGGGGAGGATATGATGGTGATGGTATCAAAGGGTGAATGGGATAGTTCTTTAGTTGATTGAGCATTGGATTTTGATATCTAGTGCACAGTCTTGTAATGCAAAACTATCAACCTTGTTGACCAACATTTAATTTTTTTTTAGAGTGGTTGGAAAGGTTGTGTGTGACCAGCTTGGAAAACTGAAGATGTATATTGGTGGTATTGAGATGATTGGTGATTAGCATATGTGGAGTTGGTTAATGGATGTTTGTTAGCATGTTGGTGATGTGTAGGGGGTGGTTGGTGGTGTTTTTGTTGATGTTGAATAGGTGGTTGATGGTATTGATGTTGGATGACTTGTTGGTGTTGAGTGGGTTGTTGATGTTGTGGTGTGGGTGAAGGTTGCTATTGGTAGTACTATTGTGGTGGTAGCTTCTAGTACTATTGCATGGGTGGAGGTTGTTGTTGGTAGTACTATTGCAACAAAAGTTGCTAGTACTATGGCATGGGTGGAGGTTGTTTTTGGTAGCATTTTTGTAGTGGAGGCTACTAGTATTGTTGCATGGGTGGAGGTTATTGTTGGTAGTACTATTTTGGCAAAAGCTACTAGTACTGTCGGGGTAGAGGCTACTAGTTTTATTGTGGAAAAGGCTACTAGCTATATGCCTTAGATTCTAGTGGTTAGGTGAATGATTGCTGGTTTTGTTATATAGACATTAAAACCTATATGGTAGGTGGTTGAGTGGTCCATGATGGGGATTGTGCAAAGACCAATTCTTGGGAAGCTATAAAAGTTGGGTGGTTTGGCACTTGGGGTGGCAGTTGTGGTAGATGAGATGAGGTGGGTGAAGTAGATGCAGGTAAGTGAGATGTTATGTTAATATAGACACAATGGTATTTGTTTGGATCCACCAATGTAGATGTATGGCTTGCATTATATTTGGGGTTAGAACCCTTTAAGTGGGAAGTATTCAACAGGCATACCATAATCAGGACATGGATCGACCAAGCAGGTTGCATGAGTATAAACCTACTTTTAGAGCATGGGGAAGACTGAACAGGATGGAATGATCAATGATGGTAGGGATGAGCATGATGAATATGGTAGAGGGAAAGGTCCACATTAAAGGGCTCATGCAACATCAACATTGATGAGGGTGATGTGTATTGGGGACATAGGTGTCCCTAGACAAGTGGATTTAGGGATGCTGATAGGGATGTGGAGATAAGTGGTGCCCGATTTGTATGTCTTAGGTGGGTTGGTGGTGGTCTAATGGGTGTAGATAGACAAGATACCTTGGGTGGTTGTGAGGTTACCTCCTATTGAGTTGGAGGAGCAATGGATGGATGGGAGGTTTGACTAGATTGATCCATTGTGGCTTGGACGATGGCTTGGGCTTGGATTTGAATTTGAGTCAAGACCATAAGTTGAGTAGGTAATTGATGGAATATGAGTTTAGGGGTTGATGGTTATGGTAAGGTGGAAGTGTATTCCACTATCTACACAAGCAAAAAATCAATAAACAATAGTTTTAATGTTCTTTCTATTGGTGTGCTAGTGTTCAATTAATGTTTTTTTGTGTGATGTATTGCAACTGTTTTTGCTTTTTTGTGTTTTTGAATATTTTTTAGAGTTTTTTTTATTTTTATTTTTTGATTTATTTTTTATTTTTGTTTTGTTTTATGTGTTTAATGACTCTTAAACCTAAAAACTATGAATGATAATGTTGAAATGTAATCTCACCAGGTGTGTTGATACCCACTTCTCTAACAAGAAGTGATACAATAATGACTAAAATGGATTCATAGGTGGATGTGGCTAATGATAACCTAAAGGAATAAATCACCCTCCCAAAAGAGGTAATGCTATCTAAGTCTTGCTACTTGCCCAGTCAGGCTTTTTCTTCACCCTCGATCGGGCTTGGACAATAATGACAACTATGGATCCACTGATTATTAAACTCCATGAAATAAGGGGTATCTAACCTAACCCACTATGAGGTACTCTCAAGAGTGGGGGATTTATTGATGATGAAGTTAGAAAAACCACTAGTGGGGGCTACTACAGTGTCTAGAGGGGCTAGCCAATGAAATGAGGTGAATTTCGATGTCATTAGTCTTGATCGATAGTTGGTGATGAAATCCAACTTCATCGATGTTTTTCGTGAAAAGTGCTGTGTGTGATGTTTTTTTTTTCTTGTTTTGTTTTTCCCTCTAAGTGTGGTATTGATTTAGATGCCTAATGCAACTGTGTTAATACAAAAGAAATAAATATTAATCCTAAAATGATCCTTTTCTCTTTTAATTTTCCCTATTATGCAATGAATCCTATCTTAAAGTAAAATACTACTTCTAAACTAAGAAAGGAAGACTCGATGACTAAAATAACTACAACTATTCAAGCATTTGAAATAAAGAAGAAATTATCATATACCTTTAAAAAAAAACATAAAGAAACCAAAAACCCTAAATATGCTTATCTAAAATACTAACTCAAACTCAAAGTAGAATAAATAAAACCTCCCTACCTATGATCCTACATTGTGTCGAAGACCAGAGGTTGGTGGTGATTGTGTTCTATGATCATCAAAGGTTGGATGATTTTTTTGAGATTGTCCCATGTCAGACAACTAAAAACTATAAACGTCTTGGGTCAGATGATTTCGTCTGTGCAGCTTGTGAAAAAACCCGAAACCTAAAAAAATGTGTTAGTAATTTCTAGAATGCAAAAAACAAACTTATATTAACCATAAAAACAACCTAACCTATTGCATAAGCCAAATCAAAGGGACGCTCCTGTTGTGGGCCAACAAGGTGAATTTCTTTCCTACTTTTGTCACATGCCTGTGCATTTAATTTATCAAACAAGGAGCTTCATAAACTTGCGAAGGGTTTGAATAAGATTGCTTACAATACCACTTGAGATGAGTCTACTAGTTCTACTATTGGGGGGTGTTTCAAACGGTTTTCAATCCTTCATGCACTCCTCAATAATTTAAGTAAAAATAATTAAATCTACACAAAGGAAATAATCACACATTCTTGGAAATGAACTTATTGCAAATACTAGAAATATCAGTGTGATAAACAATATTATAAAAGCGGTAAACTAATATAGAAAACACAGGAAAAATGGGGGAAGAAATACTAGCTTGGAGTGGCCCCAGGCTCCAGTAGCTTCCTCCCAGCTAAACACGCACTTAGAAACTCTTAGAACTGTATTATCAAAGTATTACAATCAAAATATTCTATCCCCTCTCTCTGTATATCTATTTCTATATCTATATATTCTCAGAGAGGTCTACGTGTGTTTATATAGCACACTCGCAGAAATTCTATTACAAATAAGTTGTAACAGTCGATTCATCCTAGACTAAACTAAGACAGTCTGGTAAATGTAATCGACGTATGCTAAAATTGGCATTCGGTTCTAACGATGGCGTGTTCGCTAATTGGTTTGTGCTTTGCCTGGCATTGGTAGGACGTTCTCATACATTGGTGCGATCCCCAATTTAGCTCTACATGACGTAGAGTTGGAACTGCACTAGTCACTGTTGTCCACGTCGTGCTTGTCTGGTCAACGAGTGAAGAACAGGGGCACATTCCCTATGAGGAAGGTGCCTAAGTATATCGGGTGCCTTCTCCATGTGAAAGGTGCCTTACTACCATGGGCACCTTCCTGGAAGAGGAAGGCACTTATATTCTATTGGTACCTTCCTATAGGAGGAAGGTGCTTTGCCTTCTAGTGGTGCCTTCCTGTCGATGCCTTCCTTATGGGAGGAAGACGCTTGCCTTCTAGTGGTGCCTTCCTTACGAGAGGAAGGTGATTGCATTCTAGTGGCACCTTCCTTATGAGCGAAAGGCACTTGCCTTCTAGTGGTGCCTTACTTATGAGAAGAAGGTGCTTGCCTTCTAGTGACACCTTCCTTATGAGTGAAAGGCACTTGCCTTCTAGTGGCGCCTTCCCGTCGGTGCCTTCCTTATGAGAGGAAGGCGCTTCTTTTCCTTTGGTGCCTTCCTGGAAGAGGAAGGCACTAGCCTTCTATTGGCACCTTCTTGGGAGAGGAAGGCGCTTGTCTTTCCTTGGTGCCTTCCTGGAAGAGGAAGGTGCCTACTTACTCTTGACACCTTCCTAGAAGAGGAAGGCACCTACTTACATTTTGCGTCTTCCTGGAAGAGGAAGGCGCCTATTTTTTCTATAATGACCCCAAAAGAAACAAAGTGCTAGGTCCATAAAAAGACCTCGACTGATCCAAATCTAACTAAATCAACTGCAATTCCACAAAAACACATTGAAAACACTTGAATTAGATAACACGCATAATTTCATCAAATATTTATATAATCATTCATAAAAGTATGCAATCCTTATTATACAGCCGCATAATAATCAAAAAATGGTATAAAAAATATGAGCATTTTTGATGCTCATCATTCCCCCATGCCTAACATATTCCACACCCTCGTGGCATCAAAACTACAGGTAGCCCTGTTGACCCCTCATAATTACCATTTCTTGGAGGATTTTGCTATATCTACGACCCGAGTCTACCTCTTCTACGTGTTGGCATCTAAAGGTGTGGCAATTCTTTTCCTACGCGAAGCTGAGGGTGTGGCTATCAGCTGTCCTTTCCTCGTTCTGGCCACTATCAACGGTGATCTAGCCAACATCATCTCTACTGACTAGAATGTAGCTTCTGCAGCTTGCTAGAGGTTAGCATCTGGAGGTCTGACCATTGCTAGAGGGATATTTGAATTATCCCTCCTGGAATGAACTACTTGGGCTTTGTATAATCTGGATACTTTAGGAGTAAGCCCTGTGTTCTACCTTGCAATTGCCATGGCCTCCAATTCGGGACCATATATCCCCCATCATTTAAAATACCTCCTTATCATGGAGGGCCATCCATGGGATGCCCCATAAATATCCCAAAACTGGCTGTCCTCTACCGGATTGATGCAGATACCAGAGTCCTCCTGCATCCTCGAGGTTGCCTTCCTGGTTTCCTTGGATGTTGTCATCTCTTTGAGCAGTCGTTTGAATTGTTTTTGCCTCTCTATGAATGGTTGCATATCCCACTCATCCTATTTTGGCTCGATGAAGGTCACCTTCACCTTCTTTCAAGCCATCCTGGGCCCTTTTCCTCTGGCCTCTACAGAAAATGTGATGGCTTGAATAGGGGTTTTCCCTTTCTCCCTATCGGTTATCTTCTCGCTCTGAGGAGCCTGCTCTATGGTCCCTGGAGTGTTCTCTTCACTCTGTGCTGCCGTACCTAGGGGTGCTCCTTCATCCCCTTGTCTATCCTATGTCAACCCCTCATGTTCTCTTCCTTCATCAGGTCCGAGGAGTTCCTCTTTATCCTCTGGTCCTGTGTGCTGCTGGAGGCCCTCGTCCTACTCTGTATCACTTGGACAATGATAGGGGGTGTTGTGGGACTTCTTTCCCTTTCACTCCCCAAAATAAAGGAATTCTCCCTTGCCTCCGGGCTGCTATATTAGGTGTATGATCAAATTTCTCCTGAAGAGAATACTTATTTGGCAAATGTGGGAGAATTCATCGAGACTTCTTTTGCCCAGTCAGTTTGGGTTGACACATCCCTTATTTCCATTCCCCTATCCTAGAGTAGATGGTTTTCCTCCTACAACTACCGAACCAGCTGCTCGAGCTAGGCAATCCATCTATCTCATTCTTTCAACTCCCATGTATGCTTGTTCTGGCAATCCTCCAAAATTTGCTGGGCCATCCAAAAATTGGTTTGCGATTCCATTGTTTCCTCCAAGGTCGCATCGACCTGATCAGTGCTCTCGAAAGTCCCTACATATTGTGGGCTCCAATTTGTAAATTCCCAGAGGTTTTGGGCTACAATGTCAACTTTCGGGTCACTTTGTTCTTTTTCTATCGAGAGGAGGAGTCACTACAGGCATTTCCTCCTCGAGACTAGTTTTGTCAGTCGAAACTTGGACTCACTGCTAATAAGCAATGCTCCTTCCTCCTCACACTCGGGCACTGGGGAATGCCCTCTTTCCTCTATGTTTTTGGGCACTGGTGACTGCCCTATTTATTCTGTGAAATAGGGTAATGGAAATTGCTTGATACTCACCATTTCATCTGCAAGGCTTCTCTCTTCTTGCCCTACTTCAGCAACAGTATCCTATCACCTTTCTTGGCAACCATATCCATCTGCGTTGGGGTTCTACCTCTACGCTTTTGCATGGCAGAAAAATGCTGATATCAGTCCATGGTCGGCTAGGGTGAATGGTGCTCCCTTCTAGTACCGAGCTGCTTCATCCTTCAGAGCATTCACCAGGTAGAAGGGCATGTTCAACCTCCTTCCATGTACTAGGTGATTGAGAAACTGCACATGGTTGGTGTGCAGATGGGTATATTTCCTAGTGCATGTGAAGAATCAAGCAACCTGCTCGAATATCTTCCACAAATTTATGGGAAGGCTATTTTTGGGTAGCCCCTCCTTGTCTATCTACACATTTTCCCCTGGCAGTAGCACTTTTTCGTATGACTTCAGCAGTCCGCCTTTGTATACACATTCCCCTGTGAGGGGCAATCCAGTTGCCTACGAGATGTATTTAGGGGTGACTAGAATTTATACCCCTCGCACCTGAGCTATGTCACCCCTCAAGGAGGTAGCAAACTCCTTGGCTACCTCCATATCCTGGCTCTGACTGACCAAGGTATAGTATTCGAGCCATCCCTTGGCCTCGAACTGTGTCTTCACCGCCACCCTGATTCCTTTTGTATCACTTTTTTCATTCTTCTTCACTACATGATTCTTCGACCTTCCTCCCATGGTGTCTTCCCTTACTACTACTATTTTTTTGTCCTTTTCTTTAGGAAGACACCTTATTATAGGGAAGGCACCTAACCCTAGCAGTTATGGAAGGTGCCATATCATTGGCATGCGGTTCTGGATATGGGGGGATATGATTTTTATGACGACGGTATTTTTTTGGTACTTCATATATTATAAATAATTATATAAAAATTTGAATTAGCATGCGCGTACCTTATTCGGTGTTTCAAGCATCATGAAGGGCACTGATTCTATGATTTGTGACATGGGGGACGGGTATGGTCATCTGGTGCCGCTCGTTCATGTGATGATTTCGTTCCGATCAAGGCATCCAGGAGGTGTAAGTGCTGGTTGTACGTGAAAGGCGCTCTTTGGTACCTTCCCCATATGGAAGGCACTGATGTGGCACCTTCCCAATGTGTAAGGTGCTTATATGGCACCTTATCGATGTTGCCAATGCTTTCTGAATGGATGCACCTTTCGGTGGTGGAAGAAACCTCTGATTGGATGCGCATTTTGGTGGTGGAAGGTGCCTTCTTGATGGTGGTGCCTTCCTGCTATAGAAGGTGCTTTTGAATGGGTGCATCTTCTCGATGTGGAAGGTGCCTTGGTCTATATGCACCTTCCCGATGTGGAAGGCACCTCCGTCTGCATGCGCCTTCCCGATGTGGAAGGTGCCTCCATCTACATGTGCCTTCTCGATGTGGAAGGCACCTCCGTCTGTATGTGCCTTCCCGATGTGGAAGGTGCCTCTATTTGCATGCGCCTTCTCGATGTGGAAGGTGCCTCGGCTTTTTTTTTTTTTTTTATGGCACCTTCCAGCCATAGAAGGTGCCTATATATATATATATTTTTTTTTTGTGTGCGCCTTCTTTATAAGGAAGGCGCCTTATTCTGGTAGGGCGCCTTCTTTATAAGGAAGGTGCCTTATTCTAGTGGGGTGCCTTCTTTATAAGGAAGGCACCTTCTTCTGGATGGGTGCCTTCTTTATAAGGAAGGCACCTTATTATGGTGGGGCACCTTATTTATAAGGAAGGTGCCTTCTTCTGGCTGGGCACCTTCTTTATAAGAAAGGTGCCTTATTCTGTGGGGTGCCTTCTTTATAAGGAAGGTACCTTATTCTAGCAGGGCACCTTATTCATAAGGAAGGTGCCTTATTTCGCACCTTATCGATGTGGAAGGCACCTTATTCAATCATGTTGCATTTGACTGGGAAAAGGTGATCAAGCCTTCTCTGTCTTGCTTCACGTTGCCTCAACTTCTACCTATGAGTGCCGGTGTCAGAATGCTGAGCCAAATCAGGCTTGGTTTCCCAGATACCTATTCCTCGTGCTATCAGGTCCTCCACCTACAAAAAGCAAATGAAAAGAAAGAAAAATAAAGGCAGTTAGATGCATTCCCTAGTTGTTAGGCCCTGGGTCAGGATGCCTGCAGCTTGCATGCGGGCATCGTCCCTACAAAACACACTATAAGAAAAAACTAAATTAACTAATTTTGGTGAGCACCTCCATGCCCACCATTTCACCTGGGAAGAGTTTGGTCTGGATCTAAAAATATGGGGTCTCCCCCACGTCCATTCTGGATTCTACCTGCAAGGTTTTAGATGTGTTATAGGGGCACAGTCGATGGCCATTGATCATTAACACGGTGTTGCTACCGTTAATTGTTCTGACATGCACTGCCCCATTCTTGATGAGCTCTACCACCTCATACAGTCCCATACATCTTTGCATTAATTTACCTTTTCTTTCTTGGAACCGAGAATCATACAACATCACCCATTCTCCTTCTTGGAACTACTTTAGTTTAATGTGGCGATCATGCCACCGCTTTCTTTGCTTTTGTATAATTTCCATTCTCTATAGAGCATCCATTCAGATTTTGTCCAGTTGATCAAACTGTCAAATCCTTTCTTCTTGAGCGTCATCCAATCTTAAGTTCAACTCTGAAGTCGTCCTCAATGTCTTGATTTCAAACTCAATGGGCATCATCACACTCTTCCCATAGACCAGTTGGAAGGGTGTGAAGCCTATGGTGGATTTCCACATGGTATTATATGCCCAGACTACCTTTGAAAACCGTGTAGCCCAATATTTTCTATGTTGCTGCATGGTCTTCATCAAGATGTTCTCTATTTCCCTGTTCATCACTTCCACTTGCCCATTTGCCTACGAATGGTAGGGTGTAGTTTTATTGTGCCAAACTTTGTATTTCTCCATCAGATCCTTGATCAACCTAGAGGTAAATTGAGGCCCCTGGTCTATTGTTATCTCTCTAGGGACCCCAAATCATGTAAAAATGTGAGAAAATAAGAAATCGATGACTGTTATTTCTTTTGAATCTCTCAACGCTTGAACTTCAACCCATTTGGTGACATAATCTGTACAGACAGAAATAAACCTCCACCCTATTGAAGGTGGATTAATTAGTCCCACGAAGTCCATGCCCCACTTATCGATGGGTTCTAGGTGTACCTGAGGCTGGAGGGGCATTTCGTCTCGATGGGTTGGTCTACCCATTCTTTGGCATTCATCACTCTTGCTGGTGTACGTAGTCGCATCCTTGAATAGAGTGGGCCAAAAGTACCCAACCTGTAGGATTTTGTAGGTAGTTCGTTTCCCTGCAAAGTTTCCTCCGCATGGTTCATCGTGACACACTTTGAGTACTTTTGAGAACTCCTGCTCTACTACGCATCTCATTATAATCTGGTCATGTCATTTTTTGAACAGGCCATCAACCCATAGGAACGATGCGCTTTTCTCTATGATCGCCTACTTTTCTCAAAAAGAGAGAGCAGGTGAGGTTCTTCCAGTGGCCAAGTAATTGGCTATATCTACGTACCACATGATTTTCTCACTAATGGTGAATAAATGTTCATTCGAAAACTGGTCTTCCACTACTGTATGGTCTGTCGATATCAATCTAGATAGAAAATTTGCTACAACGTTGTCCTTGCTTGGTTTGTCGACTATTATGATGTCAAATTCCTGCAGTAACAAGAGACACCTGATAATTCTTCCACCAATGGCCGGCTTACTCATCAAGTATCTGATAGCCACGTGGTCCATGTGGATAATTACCTTATACCCGATGATATAATGGTAGAATTTGTTTATGGCGTGCACAAATACAAGGAACTCCTTCTCCGTCACCGTGTAGTTGAGCTTGGCTCCTGCCAAGTTTTTGATAACATAGTAGATAGCATAAAATTCTTCACCATCCTTCTATCTGAGGACTGCTCCAATTGTATTTTTGGATGCATCATAGTAGATATGGAATGGTATGGCCCAATTTGGTCCTCTTAGAACTGGTGCGGATATCAATTTTTCTTTAAGTAATTGAAACGCTTCCTCGCAGTCTTCTTTCCAATTGAACTCCACATACTTAGATACTAGAATGTGCAGTGGTTTCACAATTTTGTTGAATTTGGCGATAAATCACCGATAGTACCCGACTGATCCAAGAAAACTCCTTACCTTTCTTTGCATTTTGGGGCTGGGTAGGTCTCTGATGACCTCAATTTTTCTTTTATAAACATTTATTCCTTCTACAGAGAGGTGGTGTCCCAGTACGATGCCTTCTTGCATCATCATAAAGCATTTCTTGTTGCTTAGGGACAAATTGTTTTCCTTGCTTCTTTCGAGCACTCTTTCCAAGTTTGTCATTGCTTCGTCAAAGGTTTCTCCATATATGGTGAAGTCATCCATGTATACTTTGACCGCATATCCCATCATGTCTGAAAATATGCTAAGCATCGCCCTTTGAAAGGTGGTAGGTGCGTTACACAATTCGAAAGGTAATACCCGATAGGCAAAAATTCCTCATGAGCTGGTGAATGTTGTCTTATCCTGATCCTCTTCTCCTATCTAGATCTGGTTGTATCCATTGAATCCATCCAGGAAGGAGAAATACTTCTTCCCTAAGAGTGTATCCAAGATTTGATCAATGAACGGGAGTGGGAAGTGATCCTTCTTGGTCACTTTGTTTAATGCTCTGTAGTCCACATTGATTCACCACTTCCCATTCTTTTTAGGGACTAATACTAATGGTGATACCCACTCACTGTTAGAAATTAGATAGATGAATTCGGTAGTCAAAATTTTTTGTAGTTCTTCCTTGACAATGTCTTTCATTGCCGAATTCATTCTTCTCTGTGGTTGCCTTCTTGGAGTTGCTTGATCATTCAGGTATATACAATGGGTACATATTTCTAGGCTAATGCCCTACATATTTGTGTAATCCCATGCAAATACCTGTTGGTGTCTAACCAGGAGCTCTTCTACTTTCATCAATTGTGTGGGAGTCAACCTACTGCTGACATTCAATGTTCTTCCTAGCCTGACGTGTATCTGTTGAATGTGGTGATCTTGGATGTCGATCAATGATGATATAGGTGCAGATATGGAGGACTCCCCATGGAGGAACTCCATAATATTACCATCCTTGTCTTCTTCTACCAACTCATCCAATGTCATCATCGGCTGGATCATGGATAGTTTAGTATTTTCATGATCAATCAACATGGGTTCTTCTACTGAGTTGACAAACTGAGCTGGGGGTAAAATGGTCAATCTTTTAACATTCTTCCCATCAGAGATGGTCATCAACCCATCCCAATAGCTGATGTAAGCGTCAGCTATTGCTAGCCATGGCCTTCCCAAGATGAGCGGGTAATCACCCAACCTAGTTTTAGATTGCAGGACTAAAAAGTTGATTGGTTATTCCCATGTGCTAACTGTTACTATTACATCTTACAACATTCATTTTGGTGCCACGGTCGATCGATCGGCCAGCTGCAGCACTGTCACAGTGGGTTTCAGGTTTATGAGCTGTAGCCTCTGCATGGTATCCTAAGGCATTATGTTGATGGCTGCTTTGATATTGATCAACGTATTGGACAAGGAATGTCCCTCAATTTTTACAGTCAACATCAGGCTGCCCGGGTTTGCATACTTTGGATGGCACATTTTGCCCATCATCAAATCTGCTAGTTTACCCATGACATTGATAGTCTGGATTTCTCTTCATCCTAGATTCCTTAGACAAATCTATCTTATCACCTTGGTATATATCGAAACATCTTAGATGGCTTGAAATAATGGGATTTTCACGGTGAGGTTCTTCAAGCTAGACAATATATCCAACTCTAACTACGTTACTTTCCTCTGTTCTTGCAACTGATTGGGAAATGGAGCCTTTGCTCTCTCAGGCATTTCTTCTATCACCTATTCAACAAGAGGTGTTTTTACCTCTTCCTCATATTCTACCAGTGGAGGCATTCCTACTCCTAGCTGTCTACCAGACCTAATTTGAATATGGTACATCAGATATATCTCACCCTCCACATTGTATGCTGGTTGGTTCCCCCTATTATTCAGATTTACCATCGGTTGTACAGGTAGCTGCGCAGGTCTCACTACTAGAAACATCGATAAATTCTATTAGGGGTGAGCTGGTGCTACATTCTATGGATCTTGATTCCATGGAGTGTGGCCTCTCCACTGCTACCTAGGATATGGATATGGCATCCATGGCTGTTGGTTCGGGAATGTTGTTGGGGGTGCATTGGACTAGGGTGATGGCCCCCACCACCACATGTTATGTGGTTGAAGCAGACCTTGGTGCATGTATGGTCCTCCCCCATATGACGATATTTCGGTTGGCATATTCCCCGTAGGGGGTTGTGGCCAACTCTTTCGATTGCCTATGAAATAGGCATCTACGTTTTCAACATCCTCCTGATTACTGGGAAGTTGCGGGCACAATCAAGTTTTATGGTTCATCCTACAAATTGTGCATACTCTGACTTTCTTCTCTAGGCATGCATTCTTTGCATGCTTCCCTCTACATTTTGGACAAAAATAAGCCAATGTTGCTTCATTTTCTTGCTTATTTTTCTCTAACAGTAGTGTATCCATATGCAATGCTAGAGACAAGAGCATTTTGCTCTTTAAATCTTCTAGCATGTTACCTATTTTTGTCTTCATGACTGAAGCAGTCACTTTCATGGTTCTAGAAGTGGTCTTGCCTCTCCTTCTTGAGTAGTTCTGACATAGTTGTCGAATGTCTTCCATAGCATGCTGGTAGACATCACCTCCAGAATTCATGTTAAGAGCCTCTAGTGATTCCTTGGTAAGTCCTCTCAAAAATATGCTTTTGAGGGACTTATCAGATAGTCTCATGTGAGGAGATCATTGAAGATTGAAGTTGAATCTCTCCCAGTATTCCTTGAGAGACTCATATTCTTTCTACGTCATGCTCAGGATCTCTTCTATGGAGTCTCTTGCTCTCCCAAAATCTTGGTATTGCTCTAAAAAGAGCCTCTTCATTTGATCCCAAGTTGCAATGTGTTTGTATCCCAGACCGATGAACCACCACAGAGCTGCATCATCTAGCGTGGAAGGAAAGAGTTTCAGCTTCTACGTATTAGATTTGTAGTCCACAAACCTACATAAGACATAAAAATTAAATAAAAATAGGTCAGGGTTCTTAGTTGGGTATCCTATGAAGGTCGAAAGGTGAGCAGGGGATGTGTTTTTCATCCATCGGGAAACTAAAGCCAGATGAGACTTCTTCATTGTCAGCCATTTTTTTAGGAAATGTGGTCTCTAATGTAGTGTTTATGGCCTTATGGTCATTTAAGACTTTATGAGTCAAGGCTCTAAGGTTGTCTGGTGTTATCGTTTTATCTTCTATAGCTTTCCACAATAGGGCTTCCTCTAAGGATGTCCTATTAAACAGGGGATTTGTGATGATTTGTTCTTCCCCACATTGATGGGATGAGGAGGCACTTTGCACAAAGTGCGGCTCCTCACTCCAATGGATTTCTGGAGGTGGGTCGGGTGAGTCTAATTCAAATTCAAAATGCTCGGCTGACTCAGGTTCTGATGGATTAGTTTTTATAAACCGACCGTCCGGTCCTCTTCTTCTCGAAGAACTCATACAAGGTCATATGGAAGGTTTCTAGGTATTGTAAATAATCTAGTTGAGATGCTTCCCCGACAATGATGCCAAAATATTGCGGGCCAACAAGGTGAATTTCTTTCCTACTTTTTTCACATGCCCATGCATTTAATTTATCAAACAGGGAGCTTCGTAAACTTGTGAAGGGTTTGAATAAGATTGCTTACAATACCACTTGAGATGAGTCCGCTAGTTCTACTATTGGGGGGTGTTTCAAATGGTTGTCAATCATTCATGCACTCCTCAATAATTTAAGTAAAAATAATTAAATCTACATAAAGGAAATAATCACACATTCTTGGAAATGAACTTATTGCAAATACTGGAAAAATCAGTGTGATAAACAATCTTATAAAAGCAGTAAACTAATCTAGAAAACACAAGAAAAATGGGGGAAGAAATACTGGCTTGGAGTGGGCCCAGGCTCCAGCAGCTTCCTCCCAGATGAACACACACTTAGAAACTCTTAGAACTGTATTATCAAAGTATTACAATCAAAATATTCTATCTCCTCTCTCTGTATATCTATTTCTATATCTATATATTCTCAGAGAGGTCTGCATGTGTTTATATAGCACACCCGCAGAACTTCTATTACAAAGAATTTGTAACAGTCGATTCATCCCAGAATAAATTAAGACAGTCTGGTAAATGTAATTGATGTCTGCTAAAACTGGAATTCGGTTCTAACAGTGGCATGTTCGCTAATTGGTTTGTGATTCTCCTGACATTGGTAGGATGTTCTCATACATTGGTGTGATCCCCAATTTAGCTCTACATGACATAGAGTTGGAACTGCACCAGTCACTGTTGTCCATGTTGTGCTTGTCTAGTCAACGGATGAAGAACAAGGGTGCCATCCCTATGAGGAAGGTGCCTAAGTATATCGAGTGCCTTCTCCATGTGGAAGGTGCCTTACTGCCATGGGTGCCTTCCTAGAAGAGAAAGGCACTTATCTTCTATTGGCACCTTCCTATGGGAGGAAGGAACTTTGCCTTCTAGTGGCGCCTTCCTGTCGGCACCTTCCTTATGGGAGGAAGGTGCTTGCCTTCTAGTGGCACCTTCCTTACGAGAGGAAGGTGCTTGCCTTCTAGTGGCACCTTCCTTATGAGTGAAAGGCGCTTGCCTTCTAGTGGTGCCTTCCTTATGAGCAGAAGGTGCTTGCCTTCTAGTGGCACCTTAATTATGAGTGGAAGGTGCTTGCCTTCTAGTGGTGCATTTTCGTTGATGCCTTCCTTATGAGAGGAAGGCACTTCTTTTCCTTTGGCACCTTCCTGGAAGACGAAGGCACTAGACTTCTATTGGCACCTTCCTGGGAGAGGAAGGCGCTTGTCTTTCCTTGGCACCTTCCTGGAAGAGGAAGGCGCCTACTTACTCTTGGTGCCTTCCTAGAAGAGGAAGGTGCCTACTTACATTTGGCACCTTCCTAGAAGAGGAATGTGCCTATATTTTCTACATTGACCCCGAAAGAAACAAAGTGCCAGGTCCATAAAAAGACCTCGACTGATCCAAATCCAACTAAATCAACTACAATTCCACAAAAACACACTAAAAACACTTGAATTAGATAACACGCATAATTTCATCAAATATTTATATAATCATTCACAAAAGTATGCAATCCTTATTATACAGCTGCATAATAATAAAAAAATGGTATACAAAATATGAGCATTTCTGATGCTCATCAGGTCCCAACATTACCTCCATCTTATAGATGATAAAATATGCACCATATAAAGTAACTAAATAAAAAGTAGGAAATGATGTATATAATTGTATTATGCTTTTTTCCTCTTTTGTGATTACAATAAAACCCTCACAGGGGTTACACAAGCATTAAGGGACTAGTTTCCATTTTACAATGTATGATGGGGCCTCAGTATTTTTATTGCTACAACACTAGAGGGTAGGTTTGTTGTGATTACCACTTTTTATGTATTTGGATATCTGCATATGGGTCTACATCTGTGTTTGCATCTATTAGATTTGCTTTTGATCACTCAGATCTAAATTTCGATGTTGACCATTAGGGGGTAATCGATCACATGCTATGATAATATAGGAGCTGAAAGATTATGATATTTGATCATCTGGGATCAAACATCTAGGTACTAGGGTCTATTGCTACATTTGGGTCTGATGTTGTGTTTGGGTTCACATACTCTAAAATTGTATACCTACACACAAGTGGAATGTAAATGGTTAGTAGTATATGTTGGGCCCCCAAAGTAAGGCTTGGATTCAAGAATGTAAATTGCAATTAGTATGCATAAAGTAAGTGTGAGTGTAAAAAAAAAAAAAGAATGTACACAGATCTTACCTTGCTTGTGACCATTGTTGTTGCTACATTGCACCATACTATTTTGTGCTGCTCTGTGCTATTTTTGGAGGTTTATGTGTAGGTTGGATACTGAACATATGAGTCTGGATGACCATAAATAGATATTTTTTAGGTTCAGATGATCATGATATATGAAGTATTGTTACTTCCAAAAGTCATATTCAAGTCTGTGGAACGTTACGGTTGGGGTCTAGAATGGGAAAGAGATGGTTGCATGAGATTTACTTTGGGTGTTTGGGGTGCAAAGTGTGCTCAATATTTCAACAATATTCAATGCATATACCATACTCATGCTCCAAAAAAGAGAAGTTGCATTTATAGATTTCGCAGGGGGAATGGGTGGGGAGGTGGCTCAATCGATTAAGTGGGGTTAACTGATATTTCACCTTTGCATTGATTGTATCACTAAAGATGCATGCTTGTAAAAGGAGGATAAGTTTACCTTGTGATCTTGTGCACAACTCAGAGTTAGCATAAAAAATTGCATGCAATTTTGCGATGGGTGTACTCTTTGGATTTTTCACTAGATAAGATATATATTTTAAATTGGATATGCATATTAAATTGATTGTGCATGGTGAATATTGAGTTAAGTGATCCCGTTCAACTAACTGTGCATGTGATATATCCCATGTGTGAATGGAGGTGCAACTGTGAGTTACTAGAGTTCATATTTAAAAATGGGTGATTCTTACTTATGCATGATCGATCACGATAGATGGGAGGTGAAACTAGAGTAAACTGTAGATGATGTAGCCATGGGGATTGGAGGGTGAGTGGTCCTATTGAGGAGGAGTGAGTGGTTGTGTAGCTTAGGTAATAATTAATCAATTATTTAATAAATAAATAATTACTTTTGGCAAATGCATATTAATTTAATATTAATTATTTTAATTAATATTAAATACACTAATCAATTATGAATAATTAATTAGTGTTTATTATGCTTAGTTTTGGTGTCTACAGGTTTCATTAGCTTTCCTTAATTGAATGGCGGTATAAAAATTCTTACCATTTATCCCTTAACATATCCCTCTTTGAGGAACTATGCGTCCAAAAACATTTGTCAATGGTAAACTATAATTTAGTATCTTATAAGTGGCTTATATTGGTTTGTTGTAGCAATGCCACCTTGTGCTCTAGCATCTTAAAGATAATTTGTCCTAGGTCTAGAACTAAATGAAGCAACAACATGTCACCCATCACTTAGCAATTTTTCTTAAAGACCAAGTTTAGTCAAAAGTTGGCTTCTCAATTTTATGGCTCATACAAGGTGGTTTATTGCATTGGAAATGTGGTATATTAGTTGGAGCTTTCTACAAATTCCCATATTCACCCTATTTTTTATGTTTCTTATCTTAAACAAGTTATTGGTCAAAAGTTATGGTTTCAAATGGAGCTTCTAGTATTTGATGAAGAATGATAAGTAACTCTCCAATCTAAAGTCATGTTGTAGTCTTGAGGATGTAATTTATGGAGGAAGATGTGATGTGGGAGCTTGCAAATATTTTTCAATCATTTCTAACTTTGTGGATAAAGCTTTTTTAGGGGGAACCAAGTAACAACTCTGATATACCCATGTCAATTTTCTTTGTTATTGTTGGCTCAAGCTCTAGGATAAGGTTAATCCACCCTTGAGCATTAGGATTAGGGTTATTGGTTGCTTTAGTATATAAATAGAGGATTTATATTTTATTTGAAACATCATTCATACTTGTTAAGTTACCTCTAGTGTGCATATGAGACTTCACACCCTCTCCAAGTAGCTATAAGACTTTGTCATCTCTAAGTGAATAAGATTTGTACTTAATTTAAATTTGAAGTCTATTACTCGCTACATAGATTTCCTATTATATCATTTGAATTTTTGTTCCACGTTTTGTATTTTGTATTTTGAGTTGCTATTGTTATTGCTATTTTTAGAAGTTGATTCATTACATATTATTGTACATGCCCATAGACTTATATCGAGTGCCTATAGGAACATAAACACTATAGAATTTAAATAATAAATTTTAAATTACTGATATTCCAAGAGAAATAAGAGACTATGGGGTTTAATAACATTTAAAACCATCTAAAGTTAGGTCTTTAGAAATCAAAACCAAATGAAAAATTTACATGGAAAGCCCCATCATACTTATGTGTATAACAATCACCCCAACCTATATATTAGCTTTGGTTCCCTTTAACCTTGTTTGGATTGATTTAAAAAAGGACTAATACTATAATTATATTTGCATAATTATGGAAGACTAAATCAATACCAACTATATTTCCATAAAAAGAATTACCTTATTCATACTCTTGTAGGTTCCATATATCTAGTGTTGTATTGTTAGGACCCCATGCTATCATTATGTAAAAGTACCATGGGAACCTATTGTGAATGGGATTGTTATGATGTAACTGTTACTATGAGAATTAATAATGATGCAAGTAGGAGAATTATGTAACAAATACTTTGTGTAACTAGGAGTTATTTTAGTAATTGTGAATGCAAAATCAAGCAACACCAAATATAGAATATTGAAATAAACAAGCAATATAAATACACAAATGATTGCACAAGGAAATAGATTCTTTTATTAATGCCTATGGATCTCCAATATTACAATCAAGAATACCCCAAATATGGGGTTTACAAAGCTTGTTATTTGATACAATTATTACAATACACTAGGATTTTAAAATAATTGTGGTGTCTTCATGCTTGATTTAATCCCAATAGATTATGGATGGGATTTTAATATCCTTGATAGGGCCACCAAGCTTCAATATCTACCAATGAATGTGATCCTCAAACTTGCACATACAACAAACAAAATCAAGGGTTAATAATAACTGTGAGGGCTCCACTGTGTGAGACCCTCAGAAATAAAATCAATAAAACCCTATTTGCAAAAGAGAAGCTATAAAATAGATCTAAGAATAATAAAAATGCTTGCAAATGAACTATTACCTTGTCTTCACTGACTTGCTATTTCTATCTTAATTTTTTTTGTAGAGGATGGTTACATAGATGTGCCCTAGTGGCACCCGAGTGCCATAGGGTTGCAAAACTAGGATGGGAAATACCTGTGGTTGCTTGGTACTGACCAAAAATGATTAGAGGCACCTAGTAGGCTCTGGTGGATGCTCTACAAACTTTAGTGGGTGCTCAAGAAGCTATGAGGGGTGTTCGATAACTAAGGGGAAGGTCACAAAACTAGATTTGGTTCGTGATATGGACGACAATGGATGTGGCGGATGTGAGAGGAAGTGATGGAGGATGGGAGTGGCAAGGATGCTTGAGGACTTAGGGCATAAGGGCTCAAGGAACTCAAGACCTCAAGAAAATGGCAGGGACTCCGAAAAACTCTAGGAATTTAGCTAACTTTGGGGTTGAGTCATCAAAATGACTCCTCTTTATAATATTCCCTTAGGAACATTAGGGTTTCAATGACACAAAATGTGGCTGAGATTATAACATAGGAAGGGTGGAGATTATATTTGGGCAAATGATATGGATTCATGTAGATGAATGACTAGGATTAAATCATGATGGATGGCTAGGATTAATTCATATATATTATTTTAATTAAATATATATAAATAAAATATATAAAATATTATTATTTAAATATATATTAAACAAATATATATAAATATATATAAATAATGGATAAATGTGGTGGGAAACTATGGATGGATGACAAGTGGCTAGATTTTGGTGTCTACAGATGCCCCTTTTTGTACCACATTGCATGAAACACAATGTGGTGCAAAAATATGAGACACCTGGTTTGGCCTGATGAAGACGCAACTTACTCTTGTTGGAATGTGAATATTGAACTTGAAGACAAAAGAATTTTGATTGTGTAGCTTACCCCCTCAATTGGTGAATGAGTTATGAATGCATCTCATGAGCCAATTAATAAATTTATGCAAATGATTGTGTGAAATGTATGGAGTAATTGTGGACGATATGAATGATGTAAATGTGATGTCATTTTTGCCCCAACGGTGGAAAGGGGTTGTTGAAAGATGTAAGTGATTGATTCTATTTTTTACCTAATAGAGAAAAGGGGTTTTTGCCAAGTGTAGATGCCATGATCATGTAAGATGTATCCCATTGTGGGAAAATCAAAATCAAATGTGGTTGCCCCAAGTTTGGGGTGATTCCATGATGTTGAAGAAATTATCGTATGGCATCATTGAAATGAAAAGTGATGAATATGTAAAATATCAAGAACCAATCACCCTCAGATTGAATGATTGCTAGGAATGCATGTCCTAGTTGACTCTATGCAATTCATGATTGTTAAGGAGAATGATGTATTATAATTTATCCATGTTTCAAGCCCCATGGATAAGGCTAACAATGACAACAGTTTAGAAAATTGGTCTTGGAATAGTTTAATTTGAAAGGTGAAGTACCAAAATTGATTCTATTTTTGATCAATGCGATATTGTATGATGAAAAATGACCAAGTTTCCTTATGGTGATTTATTCATATTACCAAATTGCATGGATGCAAATAACATTAATCAGCAAGGAGATAAAACAAACCACTAGATATGAGGTTCACTTGAAATTGTCTATGAACTTGGCAAATATGCAAATGAAATGATTGGAAAATGATGTGTTAATAAAAATGTGATGATGAGAAATGCATTAATGATTGAATTGAGTGATTTTGTGAAATTTTGTATTGATTTGGAGTATTTTTGAAGCAATTTTGGAAAATTTTATTCCTTGTGGGTGCAAATAAAAGTCAGTCATTCAAATCAATTCATATTATCACAAAAAATGAATGCAATGATGGAATTGATTATGAGAATGATGAAAATGGTTGTTTTGTGAAAATTTGGACCGTTTTGTAACTTGAAATGTGATTTTACAATTTTTGGTCGCAAACAAAAATTATGAATCCAAATCAATTTTGGTTTTCACAAAACATGATATTATGATGAAATTGATGTATGTATGCAATTTGGAATGGTTTTTGTGGAGTTACGCTACCTTTTTGATCATTTTTGTTCTTTTGTCAATTTTGATAGCAAACACCGGTGGGCGCCTATTTCATGGGAAAACACTCACCAAATTTTGTTGTTCTCCAAACATAAGATGATGTTTCAATGCATTTGGAAGCACCCATAGACATTTCAATGCACTTGAAACAAATATAAGTAGCCTACAAAAGGGACAACAAGTTCATTTATGCATTTACAAATTTTTGAAGCTGCATTTGAGGGAGTGGAGTGAGTGAGGTGCGATGGAAGCTATGGTGATGGAGGGAGTGGATGCGAAACCAGAAGCAGATGTGCATTTTACCAGGGTAAGTACATTTTAAGATATTTGTATTTGTGTAAATATTTTTGTGTGTTTTTTTTGAATTTAATGTTTTGCCTTTATGTATTATGCTATAGTTGAGGATTTTGGAGGCTCAATATTGGTTCTCATCTCTCATCCCGAGGATGAGGAAGGTGATGCAGGAGGATCAATGGAAGTGGTTGGAGGCTTTGAGACTGGCTGGGATAGTCCAGATAGATGTAGTTAGGGTAGATGAGAGGTATCTCTCTGCCTTGGTAGAGATATGGGATCCAGATAGGGGTACCTTTCAACTCCCTACTGGAGAGATGACCATGACACTTGAGGATGTATGTGACATCCTCAAGTTGCTAGTGGAGGGTTTACATATCAAGGTTGGACATGATAAGAGACATGAGTTGAGGTGCTTATTCAAATATGGGTGGTAGGATGTGGATGTGAAGGGTGGAGGGATTACATACTTGTCCATGTATAAGGACAAGAAGTTGGATGCCCTTCATGCTTTGATGATGTTTGTGTTGGCCAACATAGTGGCCTTGAACAGTACTGGTTGTCAATTCCTATGGAACCTTATCGAGTTGGTGTGTAACATGATAAACACACCTTAGATATATGCATGGGTTCCTTATTTATTACTGTAGTTATACCAAGAGCTGTATGAGGTGAGGAGGTAAAGGTGGAAGGGGTTAGGTTGCAATTTTCTACTATAGTGTTAGGGCTGGGAGCACTTTAGTGTGGCTTGATTGGTGGGTTTTCCTACTATGACATGGGATAGGGAGAAAACCTATCCCATGAGGTGGCCTATGGAAGAGGAGGTGCAACTGAGTCATCCTATTTGAATGAGTCAATGGTACTGGTATCTATGGGCTGGATTGATAGTAGCTTAGGTGGTATGGAGGCCATGATGAGGTACCATGTGGATATGTGATAGGTAGAATCTACGGTGGGTGTAGTAGGCTAGGTGGGTTGTTGGGAGGCACATGAGTGATGTGGAGATGATCTAGTTCTCATGGGTGCTATGGTAGTTTGGACTGAGGTAGGGAGTTCTTGAAGAACCAATTCTCTATAGGCATCATCAAGATGAGATGGGTCTCCCTTGTGCTGAGGCATGGAGGCTCCATTGTATATAGCCTTTGGGCATTCAATGTACATGTGATATTTATACATATATATACATGGATTTTAATTTTTGTGTTATGCTTTTATGTGTATGATTTTGTGTGGATGGTTTGTATGGATGCATGTGTATATGGATGATTAATACAAGTTATAATGCAAATGTATATGGATGATTAATTCAAGTGATAATGTGTATGAATGTAGATGTTCTAGTGATCATTCATAGTTTAGAATTTTCTTGGACATGTTTAGAATTGTTGTTTAATTAGGGGAAAAAAATTGGTGGTACATGGGGTGAAAGACTCATGGAATGATATGGATGTTGACATTGAAGAAGATATGAATTTTGATATGGAAGAAGATATGGATGTTGATATGAAAAATTGATTGTTTTGTAGATACTCATACATACTAGTGACATCAGAAAAACTCACTAAATACTTTCTAATTCTTCTAAGACTAAATGTGTGTTCAGTGAATTCATTTACTAAATAATGAGCATGGTAATACTTTGAGGCAATAGAGAACCAATGTGTGTGCAAGTGAGTTCATTAAATCATCTTGAGTAAATTGGGTTAAACCTATTATGGATGAGACAAAAAATCTTACTTGTCCTTCTATGCAGTTAGAGGTCCCTTTCTAAGAGATGTGTCACCACGCATGAGTGTACTCCATTGCCATTCAAGTGTCTATAGCTTCGGTGGAGACTAGCTCCATAGTTTAATTATTTGATCTTTAGGATTTGGAGATAACTACCTAACCGTCTAAATAGAAATGTAGTACTATCCTTATAGCTTGAGGATATGTGATGTGTGATGAAATATTTAGAGCTTTGGGGAATTAAATTCTCAACCTAAGTGTGATGAGAATTGTACCCTATCCTTACTACTCTATATTTTAAATTTAGAAGCAACTGTGATAGTGTTGAAAACCATTATTTTTGTTGGAATATATTGCATAATGGGACAAGCAAAGTTTACCATTTTCACTTAGAGGTTCAAACCAAATATGGTGTTATCTCTCTTTGACACAAGATATTTTTAAAATGTGTGATTGTGTTTGGTTCAAAAATGTTTTGGAGTTAATTCCTAGATTTCAATATTTTCTTAGTGAAAATTTTGTCTTGGTCCTAAAAGAAAACTCGACATGTATTTGGAGGTTTCTTAAAACACTAAGAGTGGCTGAGTGATTGAAAACATGTAGGAATTATAGAAATGTGACTTTGCTAATGACAATTTAGCTTTATGGAATGGTGTAATGAAATGGATGGTGTTTTGAAGGTGCCACCAATTAAGAAAACATGATTTTGGTTGACCAATTATTTTTTAAATTGAATAAATGATCCCTAATATGAAATGTGAAATATGTGAAAATGATGGTGCAAATGCAATGAATGAAGTGTGAGTTTTTAAAAGAAATATGTACAACTGAAATTTATGCAAATGAAATGTGTGTAATGCAATGTATGCATGGCATTGTGTGAAATGAAATGCAATGTTGTTTTTTTTTGTGCATAGACATGTATATATACATATATATAAATCACATTATGCATAGAATACTCTCAAGTGTATATCATTAAGTGGTTTAGGCTCTTCAACTCCCTCTATACTAGTAAGCCTATAAGTTCCTTTACCCACTTTTTGAGTAACAATGTATGGACCTAACCAATTAGTCAAAAATTTATCACGAATATGCAATAAAGCATTGGTGTTTTGTTGATTCTATTTAAGAAAAATATCTCCTGCTTGGAATTCATGTAGATGAAAATTGGCATTGTAAGAATGCTTTAGGCGGTTGTGATATACTCGTAAATGATCTAAAGCATTGACTCATCTCTCATCAAGGAGTGTGAGTTGGTAAATATGTGCTTGTATAGCAGTATCATCATCTATGAATTCCTACAATGAAATTCATAACGAGGGGATCTCAAGCTCAAGAGGCATGATTACTTCAAATGGTGTTGCCCCAGTAGGCATGCAAATGCTTTTTTGATAATCCCATAATGCGAAGGGAATTTGTGTATGCCAATATCTATTATTTTCTTGAACATGTTTCTTGAGAATAGCAATTAAGATCTTATTGGTGGTCTCGGCTTGTCCATTTGCTTATGGGTAATAAGGAGTTGAGAAGGTGTGTTGGATATTATATTTCTTACAAAGTGCTTGAACACCATTGTTCTTGAAATATTTTCCATTATTAGATATGATTTTTGAGGGAATACTAAAACAAGTGATATGATGAAGTATAATCTCCACAATTCTAGATCCTATCATATTGGTTAGAGGAATTACCTCAACCCACTTTGTGAAGTATTCAATGGTTGTGATGATGAATGTATGTTGTCCGAAGGAAGAAGGTGAAATTTTTCCAAGTAAATATAGACCCCATTGTGAAAAGAGCCAAAGAATTTGAATAGGTTGTAATGCTTGTGATGACACATGAGTTAAATTAGCATGCTCTTGGCATTGCTTACAATGTTTGACATATGTGCAACAATCTCGTTCCATGGTGGGCCAATAATAAACCATGCATAAAATATGCTTTGCAATGGCCATTCCACTAAAATGACCACCACAAGTACCATCATGAGCTTCAGATATGGCTCTTTGTGCCTCAGTAGATTCGAGATAATGAAGGAGGATTCCATAATAACCATGTCTATACAACACATCCCCCAAGAGAGTAAAATGAACTACATTTTGCTTGAAAGTGTGTTTAGAAGTCCATGACATATCTAATGGGAGTGTTCCAAACTTGAGAAAGGCTATTATTTGGTTTGAACAAGGCTCATATGGTTATGAATGGATAAAGCAAACATCCTTTTCATCCTTAGATTCAACACGAACAATTGCATATTTAGAGATCGTTGTGATAATGAGTGGTTGTAACTCTCCTAAGGTATCATTTGGAATCAATGATCCAAGAGAGACCAATGCATCTACAAATCTATTAGTTAAACATGGAAAACTATCAATTTCATACCAATCAAACTTAGAGAGAAATTTAATTGCTACTTCATGGTAAGGTTTTATGGTAGATTCTTTGCATTGTTATTCTCTTGTTACTTATTTAACAACAAGTTGAGAATCACCAAATATCCTAATACACTTTATGCCTATAGCTATAACTATTTGAAGACCTAATATTAAGGCTTCATACTTTGTGTTGTTGTTTATGCTTTGGAAGTCTAGTTTGAATGATAAGAGGATAGGCATCCCCTAGGGTGTATGAAACATGAATCCAACACCTTGACATTTTTTCCCTTAGAACCATAAAAGAAGAGAGTGATATCAATATCTTCCTCCAAAATGACATCTTTCTTTGAAATGACATCTTATTCTTGTTCAGTGAAAGTGAATACTGAATCATCTAGGAGCTCAATAATCAAGGTTTTATCACTAGGTAGTGGAGCTTTCACAAGTTGATTGACTATGAACTAACCTTTAATGGATTTTTTGATTATGAACTCAAGATTGAATTTAGTGAGAAGCATTATCCATTTAGTGGTATGAGTGTTATTGTAAGTGCAAGACATCATATAACGCAAAGGATTTTTTATAGGTATGGCATATGTGGTGTGACTAAGCATGTAATGTTAGAGTTTCTTAGTGGTAAAAATTATTGCTAAGCACAATTTTTCCATGTAAGCATATCTAGTTTCATAGATTACCAATGTTCGACTAATGTAATAGACAACTTGCTCTTGATTGTTTTCATTATTTTGTGCAAGCATTGTTCCTAATGCAAAGTCTATTGTTGAAACATAAGTATAGAAGGGGAACCCCAGATGAGGGGGAGCTAGGTATGGTGGAGAGATTAGGTATTGCTTAATGTCATCAAAGGATTTTTAATATTCATATGTCCATAAAAATGGTACTCCATTTTTTAGCAGGTGATTGAATGGCTTGCATTAATTAGAAAGTTGCATAATGAAACAACGAATTGATTGAATCTTTTATTGTAAACTATGCAATTCCTTTAAATTTATTGGGAGAGGCATATCCATGATGGCCTTGAATTTGTTTGGATCCACCTTAATGCCTCTTTTAGAGATAATGAACCCTAGTAGTTTTCCAAAGGTACCAAAGACACATTTCTTGGGGTTCAACATTACATTATGCTCTAAAAGTTTGTCAAAGACTTTTTCAATACACCAATGTGTCTTTTTCGAGTTTTGGATTTTTCCAAGAGATCATCAACATAATATTTGATGATATTATTCATGTAATAAAGGAAAATGTATGTCATGGCACATTGATAAGTGACACCTACATTTTTAGGGCCAAAGGGCATCACCTTGTAACAAAAACTCCTCCAATGTGTAATGAATGATGTTTTGTGTTGGTCATAAGGATTTATTCAAATTTGGTTGTATCATGAAAATCTATCCATAAGAGAAAGTTTTTCATGTCCAGTGTAGGTATCGACAAGAGTGTCAGTGTTTGGAAGAGGAAAATCATCCCTAGGACACGATTTATTAATATCTTGAAGATCAGTGCAAATGCGTATCGCCCTGTTAGGCTTATGAACAGGTACCATGTTAGAGAGCCACTCAAGATAATCGATAGGAACTATGAAGTTCATGTTTAATATCTTTTGAAGCTCTTATTTGACCAAGAGGGCAATAATAGGATGAACCCTTCTAAGTTGTTTTTGATTGACTTAGCATTAGAATGTAAGGTGAGATTGTGGAAAACCAAGCTAGGGTCTAGGCTAGGCATATATTTATAGGAGAATGCAAAAATGCCCTTCTTCTTCTTGAGGAGAGCAATTAATTTCTCTTGTTCATTTGTAGATAAGCTTTTACCAAGTTTGACAATTTGGGGATTGTATGCATCTAAACTAAGGTTCACATCGATAGTATCCTCAATAGACATGTGAGAACCTTCCTCAATGTTAGGATAAAAAGTAGTATTTATTTTTACCATTAGGTTATTCCATTATTTACTTTGTTTTACCATTGTAAATGTCTTTAACTATTACCTATGGTTAATGATATGAATGATTATTCATATTGTTACATGAATAATATATTATTAGTAAGTTAGCGTTATATCCCAAGGCTATTAGCTACCTTAGGGGGAAACAACTAATTAGGCCATTCATAGCCTAAATCAATTGTTATTTAAACCAAGTTGCATATCAATACTTCACTAATGCTTTAGACCTAATTATTATTTGCATCTTGGATTTGCCAATAGATGGGAAATATTCTAAGGTAAAACTCATCTTGTTCAGTGTGTGGGATGATGGGGTTTGAATCCTATTTAGATTCATCATAAGATATTGACATAAGGTTGAATTCTTCATAGATTTCATCTTCGGAGTCATCAATGTGATGGATATATTTTCCTAAATTTAAATTTAAGCTTTGGAAGGCTTGTTCAAGAGAAGAAGTGGATGAAAGTGGATGATAGCCTAAACCCAAACAATTATGCATTTCTTAATATGAAACATCGATAATTTTGTGCATTCCATGTTCATGACATCCTAGGCCATGTCCTTGCCAATTAACAAACTGAAAATATCAGGATGAAAAACCTAAAATATGTTGTACATTGGTAGGTGTTGGTGTTTTGGATTCATCTGGGGTAACTAGATTGGTGTATGAATCAAGTCCCCCATATAAAAAATTAATGCTATTAGGCATTGAACCCATGTTATATACCACTCCTATAGATAAGGGTGGGTCATGTGGGTGATCATAATACTTAGTAGTTTGAATGTTGAGCAGTGTAACTATGATATATTGGACTACATATTCATCAATACCAAGATTAGTGAGGTGGAATTCAACTTGGTATGATGTGGATGGATTGGATGTATATGGAACTGACTCATGGTTGGCTGATGGTATCTCATAATCTATCATTTCAACTTGTGAGACATTGGATGATGGGGATGGATATGGATTTGGTTGGGTGGATAATGATGATTTGGAAGGATTTATTATGGAAGGTGATGATGTGGTTAATTTAGATTGAGTTTAACCATATGTGCATGTAGTCAATGTTGATGAAGATGCAGGTATGGAAGTGTATTTTTGATGTGAAGTGGTGATGGGAAGCTCCTACGAAATAGGGAATTTAGGTGAAGATATGGATGGGGTGATTGATTAAGCAATTGATAAAGTGAGGATAGATTAGTGGAAGGTAACATGGACTCGTAGGGGTTTGAGATAAAATTGTAATACTTGAACGATTCAACATTCACCGGTATGCAATGTACTTGTCCCTCATGTATGTATTTCAAGAATTGATGTAATATATAAGGGGCACATCTCATTTCCCTCATCCAAGGTCATACAAGGAGTACATTATATGCCATGGACCCTTCCAAGATGTGGAACATAGTATGCAATATTTTGACCCCCACTTCAATGGGTAAAACAATATTACCAACTGTAGAGCAGAGAGCATCGTTAAATTCTTTCAAGGTGAAAGTGGATTTGGTGATGTGGTCTAGTGGAAGCTTGAGATTTTGAAGGGAATATGTGGTGATTATGTTGATGGAGGATCCGATGTCAATTAAAACTATTTTGAAAGGCTTCTTGTCAATTTGAACCATAATATATAATGGGGGTCCATCGATTATGATGATATTAGTTTGATATAAAAATCATAGAAAGTGATGGAGGGTTCCATACATGTTTGAATACTCCCAAAAAAATTTCTAAAGGTATTAAGATATTAGGATTGAAGTTCAATGGATTTTAAAATATCCATTAATGCCTCATGATGTGGAGGATATTGTTGAATGAGCTCGTATATAGACAGTTTTGCTAAAGCCATTTTAAGACTTGTGGTTAACCAACTGCTCAAGGATATGATTGGCCTTGGGGGGTAATTGATGGGATGAATTGGAGGATTTGGATGACTTGGAATATGGATGGGTTGAGATGGATTGGTAGAAATTTGGATGGGTGATGATGAATTTTTAGGTTGAGACACACTTATGGAGGTATAGGCAATTGAATAGACAACGACTGTGCATTTTGTTTATTTGTTCATTATTGTTGATGTTAGGTTACTACATGAATAGCACCCACAAAACCTTGGTACTATTGTACATGATTAACTTGATTTGGAGCAGTCTTGGTATTAGACCCTCTTGTTTTTGTTTGCACTTCCTCATGATGAGGATGTGGGTTTTGAAAGATACCAAGGTTTTGGTTTTGTTGAGCTAGGGAGTTATCAAGATTGATGGCCCTCAATTCAATGAGATCTTGCACTCTATCTTTAAATACATGGTAGATGTTAATATCATGTCCATTTTTCCTATGATAAGGGTAAAAAAAATGCTCTTGGTAATGTTTACCATGTTTAGTGGGATCATCTAGTTTAACCTCAGGTAAAGCAAGTTGGTTAGTGTCATATAACCTATGAAATATGGAAGCATAAGATTTAGCTAATGGGGTGTATTGATGAGGTTGTCAAACAAATTGTTAATGTGGTCAATTTTCATAGTTGGCACCATGTATTAACTTGATTGAGTTGTCGAGGGAACCAAATTATATTTAATTTGTTACGATTACTATGGCACATTTTGTTATTGAGACATTATCGGCTGTCTTATCACCACTTGATTAACTTGGTTAGCTTGGTTGGCCGGATTGGATTGGTTTGATTTTGACTGGCCAAAATAATTATTTTTATATTGGCCCTTACTTTGCCATTCTTTATTTTTAGGCTTAAGCATGCCTTATTGGATTTTTATTTCCTCAATTATGTTGGCTTGGGCAAGAGCTTCCTCAAATGATCAGTATTGTTGCAATTGTAACAACCAAGACATGGATTTTAGGCAACTCTTAGTGAATAGTTTATTTAGATCTTCTTTTGGTAGAGTAAATAGAAATTTGGTGATAACAACCCTCCAATGGTTTCCAAAGTCATAAAAAAACTCATCATAATATTTTTTTAGACCATATATATTAGATAATGAGAATTTCTTTCTAACATTGATGGAAAATATTTTAAGAAATTGGTCAATCAATTGCTCAAAAGTATAAATAGTATGATGAGGCAAGTGAGGTAAATATATATAAATAGTGGATAAATGTGGTGGGAAACTATGGATAGATGACAAGTGGCTAGATTTTGGTGTCTACAGATGCCCCTTTTTGTACCACGTTGCATGAAACACAATGTGGTACAAAAATACGAGACACCTGGTTTGGCCTGATGAAGACTCAACTTACTCTTGTTGGAATGTGAATATTGAACTTGAAGACAATAAAATTTTGATTGTATAGCTTACCCCCTCAATTGGTGAATGAGTTATGAATGCATCTCATGAGCCAATTAATAAATTTATGCAAATGATTATGTGAAATGTATGGTGTAATTGTGGACGATATGAATGATGTAAATGTGATGTCATTTTTGCCCCAACGGTGGAAAGGGGTTGTTGAAAGATGTAAGTGATTGATTCTATTTTTTCCCTAATAGAGAAAAGGGGTTTTTGCCAAGTGTAGATGCCATGATAATGTAAGATGTATCCCATTGTGGGAAAATCAAAATCAAATGTGGTTGCCCCAAGTTTGGGGTGATTCCATGCTGTTGAAGAAATTATTGTATGGCATCATTGAAATGCAAAGTGATGAATATGTAAAATATCAAGAACAAATCACCCTCAGATTGAATTATTTCTAGGAATTCATGTCCTAGGTGACTCTATGCAATTCCTGATTGTTAAGGAGAATGATGTATTATAATTTATCCATGTTTCAAGCCCCATGGATAAGGCTAACAATGACAACATTTTAGCAAATTGGTCTTCGAATAGTTTAATTTGAAAGGTGAAATACCAAAATCGATTCTATTTTTGATCAATGAGATATTGTATGATGAAAAATGACCAAGTTTCCTTATGGTGATTTATTCATCTTACCAAATTGCATGGATGCAAATAACTGCAATTGCCAAGGAGATAGAACAAACCACTAGATATGAGGTTCACTTGAAATTGTATATGAACTTGGCAAATGTGCAAATGCAATGATTGGAAAATGATGTGTTAATAAAAATGTGATGATGAGAAATGCATTGATGATTGAATTGAGTGATTTTCTGAAATTTTGTATTGATTTGAAGTATTTTTAAAGCAATTTTGGAAAATTTTGTGCCTTGTGGGTGCAAATAAAAGTCAGTCATTCAAATAAATTCATATTATCACAAAAAATGAATGCAATGATGGAATTGATGATGAGAATGATGAAAATTATTGTTTTGTGAAAATTTGGACCATTTTGATGCATTTGTATCTTGAAATGTGATTTTACAATTTTTGGTCGCAAACAAAAATTATGAATCCAAATCAATTTTGGTTTTCACAAAACATGATATGATGAAATTGATGTATGTATGCAATTTAGAATGGTTTTTGTGGAGTTAAGCTACCTTTTTGATCATTTTTGGTCTTTTTTCAATTTTGATAGCAAACACCAATGGGCGCCTATTGCATGGGAAAACACTCACCAGAGTTTGTTTTTCTCCAAACATAAGATGGTGTTTCAATGCATTTGGAAGCACCCATGGGCATTTCAATGCACTTGAAACAAATATAAGTAGCCTACAAAAGGGGCAACAAGTTCATTTATGCATTTACAAATTTTTGAAGCTGCATTTGAGGGAGTGGAGTGAGTGAGGTGCTATGGAAGCTATGGTGATGGAGGGAGTGGATGCGGAACCAGGAGCATATGTGCATTTTACCAAGGTAAGTACCTTTTAAGCTCTTTGTTTTTATGTAAATATTTTTGTGTATTTTTTTTTGAATTTAATGTTCTTCCTTTATGTATTGTGCTATAGTTGAGGATTTTGGAGGCTCAGTATTGGTTCTTATCCCTTATCTCGAGGATGAGGAACGTGATGTAGGAGGATCAATGGAAGTGGTTGGAGGATTTTGGACTGGCTAGGATAGCCAAGATAGATGTAGATAGGGTAGATGAGAGGTATCTCTCTGCCTTGGTAGAGATATGGGATCTAGATAGAGGGACCTTTCAACTCGCTACTGGAGAGATGACCATGACACGAGGATGTATATCACATCCTCAAGTTGCTAGTGGAGGGTTTACATATCGAGGTTGGACACGATAAGAGACATGAGCTGAGGTGCTTATTCAAATATGGGTGGTAGGATATGAATGTGAAGGGTGGAGGGATTACATACTTGTCCATGTATAAGGATAAGAAGTTGGATACCATTCGTGCTTTGGTGATGTTTGTGTTGGCCAACATAGTGGCCTCAAACAGTACTGGTTGTCAATTCCCATGGAACCTTATCAAGTTGGTGTGTGACATGATAAACACACCTTAGATATATGCATGGGTTCCTTATTTATTACTGTAGTTATACCAAGAGCTGTATGAGGTGAGGAGGTAAAGGTGGAAGGGGTTAGGTTGCAATTTGCTACTATAGTAGTAGGGTCGGGAGCACTTTAGTGTGGCTTGATTGGTGGGTTTTCCTACTATGACATGGGATAGGGAGAAAAACTATCCCATGAGGTGGCCTATGGAAGAGGAGGTGCAACTGAGTCATCCTATTTGAATGAGTCAATGGTACTAGTATCTATGGGCTGGATTGATAGCAACTTAGGTGGTATGGAGGCCATGATGAGGTACCATGTGGATAGGTGATAGGGAGAATCTACGGTGGGTGTAGTAGGCTAGGTGGGTTTTTGGGAGGCACATGAGTGATGTGGAGATGATCTAGTTCTCATGGGTGCTACGATAGTTTGGATTGAGGTAGGGAGTTCTTGAAGCACCAATGCTCTATAGGCATCATCGAGATGAGATGGGTCTCCCTTGTGTTGAGGCATGGAGGCTCCATTGTATATAGCCTTTGGGCATTCAATGTACATGCGATATTTATACATAAATATACATGGCTTTTAATTTTTGTGTTATGCTCTTATGTGTATGATTTTGTGTGGATGGTTTGTATGGATGCATGTGTATATGGATGATTAATACAAGTGATAATGCAAATTTATATGGATGATTAATTCAAGTGATAATGTGTATGATTGTAGATGTTCTAGTGATCATTAATAGTTTAGAATTTTCTTGGCCATGTTTAGAATTGTTGTTTAATTAGGGGTAACAAACTGGTGGTACATGGGGTGAAAGACTCATGGAATGATATGGATGTTGACATGGAAGAAGATATGAATTTTGATATGGAAGAAGATATGGATGTTGATATGAAAAATTGATTGTTTTGTAGATACTCAGACATACTAGTGACATCAGAAAAACTCACTAAATACTGCCTAATTCTTCTAAGACTAAATGTGTGTGTAGTGAATTCATTTACTGAATTATGAGCATGGTAATGCTTTGAGGCAATCAAGAACAAATGTGTCTGCAAGTGAGTTCATTAAATCATCTTGAGTAAATTGGATTAAACCTATTATGGATGAGACCAAAAATATTACTTGTCCTTCTATGCAGTTAGAGGTTGTAGCACCCTAAAATTGGCGCAGTAAAATTATAAAAATTATATTCACCTTAGTAAATAATTTCAAATTCAAATTTAACCTCCCAAATTGCCCGTTAACCACCGGGTGTTCCGTTTCCCCTTTTTTCGTGCCAATTTTAGAGGTTGTTTTGACCGTTTGACGATATCGTCGTCGATCAGATGATATCGCCCCATATTGGACGATTTTGTCTAGACTAGGACATCCAGACGATCTTGTCGCAAAACTGAATTTGCAAAGTTGGAATCTATTCCAACGGGTCTCCAATCTAGGTAGAAGCGTGTCTACGCCATTGGGACCCTCCCCCCATTGGAGATCTCCCAAATTGGGATGATCTCCAACCTCCCAAAAACTCCCCCTAAGCCTATTTAATCTCTAGGATTTTCCCTCCCCAACCCCTGGCTGAAATTATCTGTAAATTGACTCTCTCTGCGTTAAAACATCCTGATCTTGCATTTGCATTAGTCCCATACTAATTTTGTTGTAGGTACATCATTATTTTTCAACTGGAGCCAGCACCCATCGTCGTCGACGAACCTGTCCAGATCGGAGGTGATCCTGTCAAATTTGAGGCGATTTCGTACTGATGCAAGACGATCTCAATTGCAATCCACATCGAGGCAATCAGTGCCTAAAGTTTGCTTTTCTCATATTTTTCCCTATCATTTTATGCTACAAATTAGATCATTTATTTGCTTTTTATATTATTTTGCATTTGGAGTTCACCCATTTAGCCTAGATTGCATACTAAGATCATATTTTGCCATTAAAGTACAATAATTTGCTTGAATTTTTGTTCTTAAATATTGTTCAGTATTCGTACTACTATTTGGTATAATTTGCCTCTATTTGCACAGTACGACTTCTTGTATTTTGCATCTATTTTCTATCTTGCAGGTCTCTGACGAATTCGTCTGACGAATTCGTCAGATTTCAGATGATTCTATCAGTATCAGATGATTTTGTCAGATTGCAGGTGATTCCGTCAAATTCTAGATGATCCAGACTGCTTCAAACGTCAGAATCTTCTTCAGACATCCGGATCAGGTATTCTTCATTTGCATCTTGTAAATTCTCTATTTTCTACTTTTAAATCTATTTTTTGTATTCATTGAACTTGCATTTTCATATAGATTAATCTAGTTTCATTCGGCCAAACCTAGGATGAATGCTTAAGGTTAAAAATGAACACATTAAAACACATTCCAAAACCTAGGCATAGAAACTGTCGCTAAATGTTTCCTGGTGAACCCACCATCCATCAAAAAATCATCAAAATGCACCTCCCTTAAGAGGCGGGACCTTTGCAAAGTCCTCTCAGTCTGAGGTACCATGCCATCCTTTTCCCATCCTCCTTCCAGGCATAGATCCTATAGCCTGAAGATAGGGATGCAAAAAATTTGGAGCGATACCTTTTGGTGAACCCAACATGAATGCATCATAACCTTTTGAAAACAAAAACAAAAAAACAAAAATAAAAAAATTAGAACTAAAACTTAGATGCATTTTAAAACATTTAAGGTTTAGAGTCATGTTTAGATGGTAGCTCCTAAAAAGAGGTTAGCAGTTACTATAAACGTAGAAAACCAATTGGCAGCTATAGAAGTTAATTCTGTCCTTAGTGTGCCTGAAACAAGTAGAAATCAATTCCTGTGGAACGAACTTGACAGGAGACTTAGTCTCATCTCATCTAGGTCCACACAACTTAAATAGATTAAGAGGCTAGTCTTGGATAGAATCCTGGATCCTCATCAATTAGTTTTTTATCATGAACTTTAGAGAGCCTGCCATAGATGGTTAGCCTATAGGAGAGCTTTAGTATCTTCAGAATTATTCAGCTTCGAGGAATACCTCGAGAATGCAGACATTGTACACCGATTCCTAGGCCTTGTAGAAGACCAAGAGTTTGTTCTTACAGATAGAGAAAGATGGAATAGAGTTTCGCGGGCTGTGCTATATCGAGAGTATTGCCATGAGCTTTACTTTTATTAACCAGCATCTGAAACAGACAACATCACCATAGCCCTTTTTGTCAAATTCTTAAAAGAAAACTTTTAATTTGAAGAAGAACATTTCATGACCCCTAAAGAACTAGAGCCTATTAATGATGTTTATAAATTGTTCTTAGAAGACTAGCTCATTTACTTTCAGTCTTATTATTGCATGCATTTATTGTTTCATTTGCTGTCTTTATTATATTATTTCAAAAACTAAAAAAATAAAAAAAAACATAGCAAAAACTTAAAAATTTCATTTCCAATATTGCATTAGGTATATAATAAATATATACCTTTTAATTTGTTGCATATATATATATATATATATATAAATATATATATATATATAAATATATATATATATATATATATATATAAATATATATATATATATATATATATATAAATATATATATATATATATATATATATATATATATATATATATATATATATATTTGCTGAAATCAAAACTTAGCACCATGCCTAAACTTAGGAATGGTAAAGAAACTTTAGAAGGAGAAGATTGGTTACAAGATACAACTGAAAACCCAAATGTCCTTCTTGGAGATACAAATCTAGAAGGAGAAACTCTAGGTCAGTCAGATGAAGACTTAGGTGAAGATAAGGAACAAGAAGGAAGTGTTAAAGAGGATGAATCCTCATCCCCTAGAGTAGCTCCAAATGGAGCCATTGCTTTTGACAACGCAAAACATTTTCGAAAATTTCTCAATGAAAATATTGACATCCTTAATGTGGCAGTTCGTATTGATAGAGGGGAAATTAGTGACACTCAAGCAGCTATAGAACAGGCGTTTGATATACACACTAATCCTTTATCTTTCATAGATCAAGAAAGTGATAAGGCTGGGCCATCCAATACAAATTTGGTCACTATGGCCCAAAATATGTCAAAACAACAGGTCACCCAACCTCCTAAGGGACCTGTTATTCAACCTAAAATCACTCCCACACAAAAGAAACCTTCATTCACTACTTTATTTTGCCAAACCATTGAGAAATATGCTTCAAGTAAACAAAAACCTAAAACAAAGCCAAATATAAATTTTCAACAATCCGAAATACAACATAATCCAACTTCAAAATTCCTCCATAATATTTTTCCTACCAATACTTTACACAATAGTAACATGGCATCTAATCTGCATGTTCCTCCATCATATGCCCATAAAACCCATGTCAATGCCCTACCGAATCAATATGGGGGGCAAACTAGTAATCTGGAAGCTATGGTGAAACAATTGGCTTCACGTATGGACCAGATAGATCCCTACCGTCCCTCGTATAATTATCGAGAGATCTATAGTCAACCTTTGGATCCCATAGTTGTAGCTCAACCATACCCTAAGCATTTTACCATGCCCATCTTGCCTATATATAAAGGAACCAAAGATCCCATAGAGCATCTTCGCATGTTTAGGATAGCATGTCATGACATATCGCATGATGACTTGCTATTACTAAAAATGTTCCCAAAAAGTTTAGGTGGAATGTCGTTAGAGTGGTACTATCAATTGCCCACTCACTCCTTAAGAAACTTTAAGGAAACAGCTGAATCATTTGTTCATCAATTTAGTGCCTACATCGAGAGGCATGTAACTATTAAAGACCTATACAATTTAAAACAAGATAAAGATGAGTGTTTGCTGATTTCTTAGCTAGATGGAGACAATTGACAGGAAAACTGCACTTTGTGCTACCTTATAGGGAAATGTTAGACATTTTCATCAACAATTTACAAGAACAACTTTCTTATGAGCTATCAACAACTACTTTGAATACCTTCGATCAAGCTATAGACTTAGCTCGAAGAGTAGAAGATGCCCTCATTAGGAGAGGCCAACTTAGGAAGAAGGATGATGAGAAAACATCTAGAAATCAATATAAAAACAAACAGGTTGTCGGTGACGGAGTCACTGACAGCAAAAATTTTTCTAATATCAATGCAACAAAGACAACAAAAAAATTTATATTGAAACCTCCTGATAAACCTCCCCGAGAATTCACCAGATTAAACCAACCCTTATCAACTATTTTACCTCAATTACTTGAAAGAGGTTTAATCCAACTGCCAGCTATTCGGGAACCTGATCCAACTATACCCGGATATAGAGCTGACTTACATTGTGAGTTCCATAGAGGACCTGGACATTCTACCAACGCTTGTAAAATATTGAAACATAAAATACAAGATTTGATTGACAATAATGAAATGGAAGTGCAAGCCTTCCAACCTAAACAAAACCCTCCTAATAATACTCAAAATACTGTTCCCCAAAATAAAAATCAAAATGCCAATCAAACTTTAGACATATTTCAACACCATTTACCACAACATGGTAAAGAGGTAGCCAATCAAATCGAACATCATAATGTTCCCCCTCCTACCCGATATGTAGGAACCATTAGCGAACAATTACCTGTTCAGGATTCTCAAATATTTGACACAACCTTATCCCTGGTTACAACCAGGCCCTTACATAATTTTCAAACTTTTGATTCTAGTGATATAGAGTCAGATAGTGAAAGTGAAGTAGACATTACTTCCAACCAATCGAATAGTTCTAAAAATGAATTAGATCCTATTCAACCCATCACAGATGCTATGGTTCCAGAAGAACCATTTCCTAGAAGAGTCACTACTCGACCTTCTTCTAATACAGTCCTTCCTTATGAACAAGCCATAAATTCTCAACCGAGGCCGTTTCAACGTCGTCACTATAACATTGTCGGTACCATCAGAGTCGTCACCCGACAACAAGCTCAAAATTCCCAACAAGAACCAAACCAGAATGATGGATCAACACCATTTGTTCTAAAAAATCCCAATAAAGGGAATCTTGCTTCTAATGCTCAACCTAAACCCCCTTATAGTATTAACGAGCAATTGTCCAATACCACGACCAGAATTTCCCTTTTAGATTTATTACGATCCTCTCCCACCCATAGGGATGAGTTGATGCTTACATTGAGCCAAATGATGGTACTCAAAACATCCAACCTAAAGCTATGGCCAATACTATCATCACTCGAGAGATTGATTGTATTGACTTTCGGGATAGAGATATCCCACAACACAGTTTACACAAGGATAATCCCTTGTATATTACTGCTTTAATTGGAGATGTAGCTATCAAACGAGTCCTGATTGATAATGGCTCATCTCTAAACATTTGTACCTTTGACTTCTACCAATGATTTGGTTTTAGAAGTGATGAAATGAAGAAAACTGATATGATTATCAAAGCCTTTAATGATGAAACATAAGAAACATGTGGAGTTATCACCCTCCCATTGCAAGTTGGTCCTAGAACCCTTGAGACAACTGTGTTTATTGTACATTGTCCAGCATTGTACAACATACTTTTGGGTCGCCCTTGGATCAATGCCATGCGAGCGGTGCCATCAACTTTACACCAATGTGTTAAATTTGAGTTTAAAAATCAGTTGGTCACTATTCATGGTGACCCTAGACCTTTTGATATGTGTTCTTTGGCAGAACCAGTTGGAGTGCAATTTTGCCCTACTCTGTCATCCACACGTTCTAGTTCTTCTTTTTCATCTAAAACTGTGAAACATAAACCCATAACTTCATCTATTTCCCCTCCATTAACTTCATCCTCCTATATAGATCAACAACCCTCTAAACAAATTACTTTAGAACCTCAAAAAGATTTTAAAACTACAACCAATCCTTCAAGTTCTATTCCTATAAATTCAAAACCTATAGACACATCCATCATACCTTCCACATCTCAAAATATAGGTAATAAGCCTTCTACATCTTATGCCCTTTCTGATGAACTCTTACCAGATCTATCTACAACCTTCATATAAAAAAAAATGAATGATTTCATGCGATATTCAAACCTCTTAAATAAATTGCCACCATATCCTCATACTTTGGGCCTCCCACAACCTATGGGAAGCACCTACCAAGTCGGGAGTTGCGCCTTCATTTACAAAGGATATGACTGGGGAAGAATCCCTTGAAATATCAAAACTCACCATGAAGGATACGCTCGATGCTATTTTACCAATGATTATATTAAAGCTAAACCCATGATGCTTAAAATGGGATATGAAGGGAAAGGTTTAGGACCTTTCCAAAATGGCATGAAAGAACCTTTCAAGGTAGAACCGTGGCCTGCCCGCTGTGGTGTCGGCCTATTTCCTAGTAAGGGACAACCCTTTCCTTTTGAAGAGGATGATCACCTCATATGCTATCAAGATTATTTGGATAGACATGTTGATTTGCCTCTCCAAAATCAGTCATTTTCATGCAACATGCTATCCATAGCCTACCCTGAAATGATTGCTGACCCCGATGAAGAGTTGGAAGGAGATACTTCCATGATGTCTCTGTTGAAGAGATGTTGCACAATGGGTTTTATTTTGATGGTTCTATACCAACTATAGCTCAGCTTGAGACCACTAACCCTCAAGATGAATTATCTAAATTAACCTTACAAGATTACAAGAACTGGGTGTTTCACCTGCACCACCTAACTTTGAAAGAGATCTACACATGGAGGTAGAAAATGTCATTAAAATTAATATTGGAGCCGAGGACAATCCTCACATAATCAATATTGGATCAGAATTAAGCCCAGACAAACAGGAACAATACATTGCATTCCTTAAAGAGTATGAAGATGTCTTCGCTTGGACATATGAAGATATGCCAGGTCTAGACCCTTATGTAGTCATGCATCATCTAGTGGTCCATCCGAATGCTAAACCGGTTAAACAAAAACTTAGAAAAATGCATCCCAAAGTGGCTCTGCTAGTCAAAGGGGAGTTAGAAAAACTCCTAAATGTTATCTTTATACAGGCTATTGATTATGCTGAATGGATATCAAATGTAGTTCCAGTCACCAAGAAAGAAGCTACCAAAGTTAGGGTTTGCACCGATTTTAGAGATATTAACGCTGCATGCCCTAAAGATGACTTTCCTCTTCCAAATATGGATCAAATCATTGACTTTACTGCCGGGAGTGGGATGATGTCCTTAATGGATGGATTCTCCGGCTATAATCAGATCAGGATAGCTCCTGAAGATCAGGCTAAATTAACCTTTATTACCCCTTGGGGTACCTTTTGCTGGAAAGTGATGCCATTTGGCTTAAAGAACGTCGGTGCAACTTACCAACGCGCTATGACCTACATTTTCCATGATATGATGCATAATATCCTACATGATTATGTAGACGATATTATAGATCGCTCTATTATTGAAAATAATCATTTAGATGATTTGAGAAAGGTTTTTAATTGATTACGAGAATATCTCATTCGATTAAATCTAGCAAAATGTATATTCGGAGTCAAATCCGGCAAACTATTAGGGGTTTTAGTTTCTTTACGTGGTATCAAAATTGACCCTCTCAAGATTGCGGCTATCACTGATATGCCCGCACCTACTAATATATCTGAATTACAAAGTTTACAAGGTAAACTTCAAGCTATCCGTCGCTTCATTGATAAGCTGGCGGACAAAACTGGCCCCTTTCTTAAACTTCTTAAGAAGGATGTCCCTTTCAATTGGGACACAGAATGTAGAGAAGCTTTTAAACTTCTCAAACAATACCTCCTTAACCCACCGGTTCTTTCATCGCCTAAATCCGATCGCCCATTTCTCCTATATATTTACGCTTCAGATTCTACCTTAGGAGCTATGTTAGCTCAACTCGATGATGAAAAATGAGAACGTGCTAATTATTACATTAGTCGAACCTTCATCAGCTATGAAACCCGCTATACAGCGTTAGAGAAGCTATGTCTAGCAGTCGTGTTTGCTACGCAAAAATTATGACATTACATGCTTAGCCAAAAAATGTATGTCATTGCTAAATATGATCCCTTAAGATATCTCATGAGTCGACCTTATTTATCGGGTCACACAGCCAAGTGGGTTCTTGCTCTAAGCAAGTTTGATCTCACATTCATAGGACAAAAGTCTGTTAAGGGTCAAATCATAGCAGATCAATTAGTCTGCTGCACCCTTAGAGTCTACTCATCCCCTCATTATCGAGTTTCTCGATGAATGCCTTCAATTAGAGGCAGACCTTGTTGAACAATGGTCCTTATACTTTGATGGAGCCCGATGCATGAGTGGGGTTAGTGCGGGTATTATTTTAATATCTCCGCAAAAACATCTTATTCCTCTGTCCTTCAAACTGACCTTTGCTTGCACCAACAATACTGCTGAGTATGAAGCTCTAATCCTTGGATTACGAGCTGCTTTAGCACTAAAAATTAAAAACCTCTTAGTTTTTGGGGATTCCCAATTGGTTATAAACCAAATTAATGAAGTTTATCAGACCAGAGATGATAAAATTTGCCCATATAAGGCATATGTTTTACAACTAATGTCCTTGTTTGATCAAGTCACCTTGGAAGCTATTCCTCGAACTAGCAATCGTGCAGCTGATGCTATGGCCGCCGCTGCATCTCTCCTGCCCTTGGAGTTAGATGACGAATATGCGACTATAATTATTCATTGACTCTAGGAGCCCGCTTCAAATAAGTCCTGCTTAGAGCCTTTGGATGTGTTTCTAATCAATGAAACTACTCCTGCACCTTGGTACACAGACATATTTGATTTTCTCCAAAATGGGACTTTCCCTGAAAATTCTGATAGAAACCAGCGTCGGTTATTACGGCGATGAGCAAGTCGATTTGTAATAATTGGTAATACTTTGTATAGGAGATCTTTTGAAGGTATCCTATTAAAATGTCTAAACTTAGAAGAGTCTAAACTAGCCTTGAGTGAAGTCCACGATGGATCTTGTGGAGGAAACCTTAGTGGTAGCGTCATTGCTAAAAAGCTCCTTTGGATAGGATATTTTTGGCCTACCATGGAAACTGATGCACATGAGTATGTGCGCCATTGCGACAAGTGTCAAAAGCATGCTGACCTTGTCCATGCACCTGCACAAGAGTTGCAGGCTATTTCATCTCCTTGGCCCTTTTCTAAATGGGGCTTAGACATTATTGGCAAAATCAACCCTGTGTCATCTGATGGACACAAGTTCATCATAACCGCCACGGAGTATTTTACGAAGTGGGTTGAAGCTATGCCTTTAGCTTCTTGCACTGGTTCACAGGTCTCTAAATTCATTTTTAATCAAATCATTTGCAGGTTTGAAATTCTTGCCAATCTCATCTCTGACAATGGAACATGTTTCAAAAATAAAGATGTTAAAAAATTATGCCAAAAATACAAGATTCAACATCGTTGGTCCACCCCCTATTATCCTCAGGGTAACGGTCAAGCAGAACCTTCTAACAAAACTTTAATCAAAATCCTCAAAAGATTAGTCAATAAAACTGGCGATGACTGGCACATCTAGTTATATCCAGCCTTGTGGGCTTATCGAACTAGTGTTCGAACTCCCACTGGAACTTCACCATTTGTTTTGGTTTACGGTGCTGAAGCAGTTTTTCCATTTGAATTAGAAGTTCCTTCTTTGGCTCTACTACTTCAAGATACCGAAGTAGGAGATGAATATCATGCTGGCAGACTCAGTCAGTTGGAACTCCTAGATGAAAAATGCATCAATGCTTTGGAGCATCTCCATGCCTACGAAAACAAGCTAAAAATATCATATGCCAAGAAAGTTCGTCATCGATCCTTTGAGATCGACGACCTTGTTTTAAAAGAAAATAAAAAAAATACAAATGCAACTAAGGACCTTAAAGGTAAGTTTGAGCCCAACTGGCTCGGACCATACATCATTACTACTAAATTTGAATCAAGGGCATACAAATTGTCTACCTTAGATGGTAAAGAACTTAAAGAACCCATGAATATTTTACATCTTAAACGTTACTATGCATAAAATGTGATTATTTCATTCTTGTACATACATATTTATTTTGCATATTTCAAAACCATTATATTGTTTTCTTTTAAATTTATAAAATATAAAAATCCAAAAACATCAAAAACATTCATAATAACCAAAATTTTCAAAACTATTTGTTGCATTTATTTATGGCACTTGTTAGCTTTTTTTTTTCACAAACAAAAATCAAAACAAAAATAACGATAAAAACAGCAATATGCCTGACTCTTTCGAAACCCAAAACAAAATAATGAAGAAAAAGAGAGTCAAACATTCTCAAAAACTTCTCAAAAATTTCTTATATATTTTCTTACAATTATTGCAGTTATATGTTTCAAATTATTCTGGATAAATTAGCATTTATTTGGAATCCCTCACTTGCACACTCACAAAAATAAATATCTTGATTTTATTTGGCATGATTACTAATCTCTCTTATATCAAAGTCCACAAAATTCAAATTAAATAAAGTTTGAGCATAGAGAATTGATCTTGTTATTTACTTAAACCAAGCACATCTTTCACAATAAAATGATTATATTTGTAATTTCCATGTTTTGCTACATAGTAGAAGTGATTTCTTGAGTGAAAAGTTTCCCCTGCTATCCTATCATGCACATGGTCTAGAATCTTTGAGAATTGGCAAAAGGAAAAGCTCACCCCTACCCAGAATAAAAATACCTTGCTCTACAGCTAATCTGAGCAAGTATCCCTAGTATAGAACAAAAAAACAAAAGCAAAGTTCAAGAAAAAGAGAAAAATAAAAATGTTATTTTGAATCATCACAGCAATATTTCAAGCATTATCTCAAAAATCAAGAAAAAATACAAAAAGAAAAAGAAGCAAAGTTCAGAAGAAAAGCAAAAGAAAGCAGAAAGCAAAAGTAATAAAATCCCTTTCCCTACCCTTTGAAAAGAAAAGAAGGGTTGATGAGCTTGAATCCCTGGAATTCTCAATTATTCAAAAACTGTGAGGTAAGCCCCATAACAAGTGGTTTGTGCCCAACTCTGCTTGGCCTTGGGTAACTCCTAGCATGGCGATATGTCTGTCACATTAGCGACCTTATTTTGTACAGACCTATGTCTGCTTATGGATTAGCTAGCTCTTGATAATCCGACCTACATATTAGTCTAATATGGTTATATGCATCTACATCATGGTTAATGAACACTTATTTGGTTTATTCAAATCACTTGTATCATAGTATCTTGCTCAAAACTGGCAAATGAACATAGCAATTGCACACACATTTGTATTTGAGAGATTTTGTGTATCATTATGATAAATCAAGATCGGAACTGAATTCACATATGCACATGGGATTCCTTATAAATCTAAATTTTTTCTTTAAAATAATTTGAAATATTATTTTTGCAACTTGTTTGGAATAAATCAAGTACAGTTGTTTATCACAAAGACAACTATATAACAAAAAAATCAAAAATTTCTTTCAAACTATACAATCAAAACATATACATATATATCCGATTGACTTTCGTGACGATGGTATAGTTTCAAAACCAAAATTGGAATTGAATGCCTAGCGCAAGCCCTCCTTTTCATATTTTCTGTTCATCAAAAATCAACCTTGCAATAAAACTATCTTTTTTTGGATTTTTGCGATGATGGTATAAGTCTATACCTACATATTCTATGCCTAGCGCAAACCATTGTAACAATTTTTATTCCCCATTTATCAAAAAATCATAAAAACCATGACTTCATTTTATGTTACACAAATTATGCCTTTTCAAAAGCAAACCCATTTTTTTCACTATTTTCTGTCATTATGTCAACCTTCAACTTTGCAATGATGGTATAATTCCTAAGGAATTATTCAAAAATCTTATCACACTTAGGAATTTATGCCTAGTAAAAATCATTTTAAACATTATTTCATGCACAAATATTTTTCATGAAAATCTGAAAACAAACCAACCATCATCATCACCAGTTGCACTATTGCACCAAAGTCTTAAGACAGTCTGTCTTAAGCACTCTTTTACTTTTAACAATATTTCTATAAATGGGATTAGCTTGACGACCGAGTGAGCAGCGACTCCATGAAATGGTCTATAATAGCGACAATGTCCTTTGAAATTTTGTTAGAAGTCTCTTTTTATCTTTTATTTCATCTCATCACAAACAATCAATTTGTTACATCGATTATTTCATTTAAAATTTTATAGCATGACATTCCAATTATAATATTTTTAATGACATAATTACATGAATTATCAAATCAATAAATCAAACACAAAAGCATCATAAACATACTCAAAACATAAATCATATGATCAAAAATATCTCCTATATATATCACAAATATATGTACATCACATCAGCTAGACTGGTATGCCACAATCTATATCTTGGCATACTCAATCAAATACCCTCTGTGTAGTGTCTCGAGAGCCCCTCGAGCTCTCAGCCTCATCTCCTCCCCCCCTTGAGGTAGAGGAGGTGGCCCCATCGTAGTTCGTGTGGTGCCATGAGTCGGGGATGCAGATCGTGATGATGTCCTAGATGACCCCATCATGATAGGCTCTGCAATGTGTGCTGGTAATGGCACCCTCTGCTCCGCTGGCATCGCCTGGTAGTATAGAGCCTGATAGAAAGTGATTTGGGCGATAGCACGTGCTAAATCTCAAGTGCTCGTTCCTCCGCCCTGAGCTCTGAGCCGTGTAGCCTCCTCCTACAGTGTCTGCACCTGAGCCCGCAAGCGGGCAACCTTAGCTTGGAGAGTCGCTGTCTCGCTGCTCTTCCCAGTGTCCACACCCTTGCCCTTATCAAGCGATGGTGGTCTCTCTCTGTGGATATGGGGGTCTCTCCTCCCTCCTCTCCCACTGTCGTGGCCTATCCTGTGCCTGTGGCCTCCTCTGCTCCCTCCCGTCGTGACCCTGGGCTGCCTCTATCGCTACCTGGTGTCGCCTCCCTATCCGACGCACAACCGCATGGATCAAACCCTGTGACCTCGTCATTCGAGGAGGGTGGATGCCTATGTACCAGGCATCGTAGCCATCGGCTACCCCTGCATCGTCCCCATCCATTGGCTGGATGGGGGCATCGTCTACGTCCTGGCTCCAGAAGTGCTGCATGTCAGGAGCCCCGCTAACCGTGGTGTTATCTCGGACAGTCCGAGAAAACTCGTAATCCCTCAAAGATGGGATCCCCTGCTGCAGACCGAACTGTCTCAAAACTCGGTCATAGTGGTGGAGCTCCACCTCTCCTCTCTCCATCCGTAGCCAACAGACTCGCCTGATGCGAGCCATCTTCTATCCGTCCTCGGCCCACCCTGGGTGCCCTCTCCATGGTCTCCAGGTGATCTGGTCTAGGACCAAATCATCTAGTAGCCTTCGGGACATCGATAGGTCGATCCACCACTGTGACCCTCTTCGGAGGCACTAGTAGAAGACTCGAGGCCTCTCCCCATCTATCCCTATCAGTGGAAGCCCTACCGGCCTCCGCACTGCAATGTGCTCCCAACACCAAACCTGTAGGAGCGATGTCATCACCAGAAATTGGCCGCCCTTGTACACGACCCCATACAGGATCTTGTATAATCGACATAGCACAAAACTGCCCTAGCAAAACCTGTACCCATGATCTCGCATATCGCAGATCACATCTACGAGCATCCATGGCACCCTGCACCCGCTTTGGTGGCACAGCAGAAGTCCACCAACTACTCCAGCTAGCACCCGTGTGAGTCTAGATGCCCCAAGCATCTGGCGTAGTGCCTCGATGTTAACTCTGCCCTTCTCCAGGGTGAAGCTCGGGTCATCGCACAACCATCCCATAGCGTGGCCCTGATTGGCCGTAGGAGTGATCATTCGCCCTTGTATGGGGATTCTCAGAATCCTCCATACATCCTCTAGTGTGGGAGTCATCTCCCCTGTCGATAGCCAGAAATAGGAAGACCCTAGATACCATCTCTCTGCTAGAGCTGTTAGAAGCCCCATATTTGTGGACACTTGTGGCATCTCCGCCACATGTTGCAAGCCAACCTGTGCCAACAGATCTCGCTCTACCTGTGTTAGAGCGGCCAAGTCATCTCTTAATCCTCCATACTTCCATTCTCTGCTCTTTAGCAAACCTCTCTACAACATAAACAATAAACAAAAAATAATCATTAATAACAATTCCAATAACTAATAATGCAACTTAAAGATCAATTTCATGTAATTGATGATATCGCCCACTATTGGACGATATCGTCCCAAATTTGAGCATAATCGTCTCCGATTTCGCCTGCCGAAATCATCTCTAAATTGACGAAATTGTCCCCCTTTCGCCGATTTTGCCCTTGGGCGAAATTGACGAAATTGAGACGATTTCATCAAAATCGGGACGATTTCGTCCCGTCGACGTCGACGGCCAAAAACGGCCGTGATGCTCAAAATTCACCTAAAAATCTACCTACAAAGCATGTAAATTCAAATTAAATCAGTCTAAGTTGAGTCTAGACCCTTACCCGTAGACCACGCCGGACCTCTGTCGATCTGTGCGTCGTCTCCACCATTTTTTTTGCTTTAGAGCTCTAAAAATAGTAAAAATGAACAGTAACAATGAATTAGGGTTTTACCCTATTTTTCTTAATTTTATTCAAAATAATTCAAAAATAATTTTGCTTTTTCGCGTTTTTACCTCAAACGTTCGATTTGGGTAAAAACACGGAGGGGGCACCATAGTAAGCTGTCGTACGATTCGACCAAGAATCGTCGCCTAAAAATGGGTATAAGTTTTTGCTTTCTCGTAGATCGAGAAGAACTCATATTTAATGCATTTTCTTCAGAAAATTCGCTAAAGAGAGGGCAAAATGTAGCACCCTAAAATTGGCACAGTAAAATTATAAAAATTATATTCACCTTAGTAAATAATTTCAAATTCAAATTTAACCTCCCAAACTGCCCGTTAACCGTCGGGTATTCCATTTCCCCTTTTTCCGTGCCAATTTTAGAGGTTGTTTTGACCGTTTAATGATATCGTCGCCGATCAGACGATATCGCCCCATATTGGACGATTTCATCTGGACTAGGACGTCCAGACAATCTTGTCGCAAAACTGAATTTGCAAAGTTGGAATCTGTTCCAACGGGTCTCCAATCTGGGTAGAAGCGTGTCTGCGCCGTTGGGACCCTCCCCCTATTGGAGATCTCCCAAATTGGGATGATCTCCAACCTCCCAACAACTCCCCCTAAGCCTATTTAATCTCTAGGATTTTCCCTCCCCAACCCCTGGCTGAAATTATCTATAAATTGACTCCCTCTGTGTTAAAACATCCTGATCTTGCATTTGCATTAGTCCCATACTAATTTTGCTGTAGGTACATCATTATTTTTCAACTGGAGCTAGCACCCATCGTCACCAACGAACCTGTCCAGATCGGAGGTAATCCTGTCAAATTCGAGGCGATTTCGTACTGATGCGAGACGATCTCGACTACAGTCCACATTGAGGCAATCAGTGCCTGAAGTTTGCTTTCTCATCTTTTTCCCTATCATTTTATGCTACAAATTAGATCATTTATTCGGTTTTTATATTATTTTGCATTTGGAGTTCACCCATTTAGCCTAGATTGCATACTAAGATCATATTTTGCCATTAAAGTACAGTAATTTGCTTGAATTTCTGTTCTTAAACATTGTTCAGTATTCGTACTACTATTTGGTATAATTTGCCTCTGTTTGCACAGTAGGACTTCTTGTATTTTGCATTTGTTTTCTGTCTTGCAGGTCTCTGATGAATTCGTCTGATGAATTCGTCAGATTTCAGATGATTCTGTCAGTATCAGATGATTCTGTCAGATTGCAGGCAATTCCGTCGAATTCCAGATGATCTGGACTTCTTCAAACATCAGATTCTTCTTCAGACATCTAGATCAGGTATTCTTCATTTGCATCTTGTAAATTCTCTGTTTTCTGCTTTTAAATCTATTTTCTGTATTCATTGAACTTGCATTTTCATATAGATTAATCTAATTTCATTCAGCCAAACCTAGGATGAATGCTTAAGGTTAAAAAAGAACACATTAAAACACATTCCAAAACCTAGGCGTGGAAACTACCTCTAAATGTTTCTTGGTGAACCCACCATCTATCGAAAAATCATCAAAATGTACCTCCCTTGAGAGGCGAGACCTTCGCAAAGTCCTCTCAGTCCGAGGTACCGCACCATCCTTTTTCCATCCTCCTTTCGGGCACGGATCCTATAGCCTGAAGGTAGGGATGCAAAAAATTTGGAGCGATATAGAGGTCTCTTTCTAAGAGATGTGTCACCATGCATGAGCGTACTCCATTGCCAGTCAAGTGTCTATAGCTTTGATGGAGACTAGCTCCATAGTTTAATTATTTTATCTTTAGGCTTTGGAGATGGTTGTGATGATGAATGTATGTTGTCCGAAGGAAGAAGGTGAAATTTTTCCAATTAAATCTAGACCCCATTATGAAAAGAGCCAAAGAATTTGAAAAGGCTGTAATGCTTGTGATGACACATGAGTTAAATTAGCATGCTCTTGGCATTGCTTACAATGTTTGACATATGTGCAACAATCTCGTGCCATGGTGGGCCAATAATAAACCATGCATAAAATATGCTTTGCAATGGCCATTCCACTAAAATGACCACCACAAGTACCATCATGAGCTTTAGATATGGCTCTTTATGCCTCAGTAGACTCGAGATAATGAAAGAGGATTCCATAATAACCATGTCTATACAACACATCCCCCAAGAGAGTAAAATGAACTGCATTTTTCTTGAAAGTGTGTTTAGAAGTCCATGACATATCTGATGGGAGTGTTCCAAACTTGAGAAAGGCTATTATTTGGTTTGAACAAGGATCATATGGTTATGAATGGATAAAGCAAACATTCTTTTCATCCTTAGATTCAACATGAACAATTGCATATGTAGAGATCATTGTCATAATGAGTGGTTGTAACTCTCCTAAGGTATCATTTGGAATCAATGATCCAAGAGAGACCAATGCATCTACAAATCTATTAGTCAAACCTGGAAAACTATCAATTTCATACCAATCAAACTTAGAGAGAAATTTAATTTCTACTTCATGGTAAGGTTTTATGGTAGATTCTTTGCATTGTTATTCTCTTGTAACTTGTTTAACAACAAGTTGAGAATCACCAAATATCCTAATACACTTTATGCCTATAGCTATGACTACTTGAAGACCTAATATTAAGGCTTCATACTTTGCATTTTTGTTTATGCTTTGGAAGTCTAGTTTGAATGATAAGGGCATAGGCATCCCCTGGGGTGTATGAAACATGAATCCAACACCTTGACATTTTTTCCCTTAGAACCATAAAAGAATAGAGTGATATCAATATCTTCCTTCAAAATGACATCTTCCTTCGAAATGACATCTTATTCTTGTTCAGTGAAAGTGAATACTGAATCATATAGGAGCTCAATAATCAAGGGTTTATCACTAGGTAGTGGAGCTTTTGCAAGTTGATCGACTATGAACTGACGTTTAATGGATTTTTGTATTATGAACTCAAGATTGAATCTAGTGAGAAGCATTATACATTTAGTGGTACGAGTGTTATTGTAAGTGCAAGACATCATATAACGCAAAGGATTTTTTATAGGTATGGCATATGTGGTGTGACTAAGCATGTAATGTCAGAGTTTATTAGTGGTAAAAACCACTACTAAGCACAATTTTTCCATGTAAGCATATCTAGTTTCATAGCTTACCAATGTTCGACTAATGTAATAGACAACTTGCTCTCGATTGTTTTCATTATTTTGTGCAAGCATTGTTCCTAATGCAAAGTCTATTGTTGAAACATAAAGATAGAAGGGGAACCCCAGACGAGGGGGAGCTAAGTATGGTGGAGAGTAAGTATTGCTTAATGTCATCAAAGGATTTTTGACATTCATATGTCCATAAAAATGGCACTCCCTTTTATAGCAGGTGATTGAATGGCTTGCATTAATTAGAAAGTTGCATAATGAAACAACGAATTTATTGAATCTTTTATTGTAAACTATGCAATTCCTTTAAATTTATTGGGAGAGGTATATCCATGATGGCATTGAATTTGTTTGGATCCACCTTAATGCCTCTTTTAGAGATAATTAACCCTAGTAGTTTTCCAGAGGTACCAAAGACACATTTCTTGGGGTTCAACATTACATTATGCTCTAAAAGTTTGTCAAAGAATTTTTCAATACACCAATATGTTTTTTTTGAGTTTTGGATTTTGCCAAGAGATCATCAACATAATATTTGATGATATTATGCATGTAATCAAGGAAAATGTATGTCATGGCACATTGATAAGTGACACAACATTTTTAAGGCCAAAGGGCATCACCTTGTAACAAAAACTCCCCCAAGGTGTAATGAATGATGTTTTGTGTTGGTCATAAGGATTTATTCGAATTTGGTTGTATCTTGAAAATATATCCATAAGAGAAAGTATTTCATGTCCAGTGTAGGTATCGACAAGAGTATCAATTATTGGAAGAGGAAAATCATCCCTAGGACACACTTTATTAAGATCTTGAAGATCAGTGCAAATGCGTATCACCCTGTTAAGCTTATGAACAGGTACCATGTTTGAGAGCCACTCAAGATAATCGATAGGAACTATGAAGTTCATGTTTAATAGCTTTTGAAGCTCTTATTTGACAAAGAGGGCAATAGTAGGATGCATCCTTCTAAGTTGTTTTTGATTGAATTAGCATTAGAATTTAAGGTGAGATTGTGGAAAACCAAGTTAGGGTCTAGGCTAGGCATATATTTATAGGAGCATGCAAAAATACCCTTCTTCTACTTGAGGAGAGTAATTAATTGATCTTGTTCATTTGTGGATAAGCTTTTACCAAGTTTGACAATTTGGGGATTGTCTGCATCTAAACTAAGGTTCACATCGATAGTATCCTCAATAGACATGTGAGAACCTTCCTCAATGTTAGGGTAAAAAGTAGTATTTATTTTTACCATTAGGTTATTCCATTATTTACTTTGTTTTACCATTGTAAATATCTTTAACTATTACCTATGGTTAATGATATGAATGATTATTCACATTGTTACATGAATAATATATTGTTAGTAAGTTAGCATTATATCCTAAGGCTATTAGCTACCTTAGGGGGAAGGCTACCTATTCACGTTGTTTTCTACCTTTAGGGGGAAACAACTAATTAGGCTATTCATAGCCTAAATCAATTGTTATTTAAACCAAGTTGCATATCAATACTTCACTAATGCTTCAGACCTAATTATTATTTGCATCTTGGATTTGCCAACATATGGGAAATATTCTAAGGTAAAACTCATCTTTTTTAGTGTGTGGGATGATGGGGTTTGAATCCTATTCAGATTCATCATAAGCTATTGATATAAGGTTGAATTCTTCATAGATTTCATCTTCAGAGTCATCAATGTGATGGATATATTTTCCTAAATTTAAATTTAAGCTTTGGAAGGCTTGTTCAAGAGGAGAAGTGGATGAAAGTGGATGATAGCCTAAACCCAAACAATTATGCATTTCTTAATATGAAACATCGATAATTTTGTGCATTTCGTTTTCATACCATCCTAGGCCATGTCCTTGCCAATTAACAATGTGAAAATATTGAGATGAAAAACCGAAAATATGTTGTACATTGGCAGGTGTTGGTGTTTTGGATTCATCTGGGGTAACTAGATTGGTGTATGAATCAAGTCCCCCATATAAAAAATTAATGCTATTAGGCATTGAACCCATGTTATATACCACTCCTATAGATAAGAGTGGGTCATGTGGGCGATCGTAATACTTATTAGTTTGAATTTTGAGCAGTGTAACTATGATATATTGGACTACATATTCATCAATACCAAGATTAGTGAGGTGGAATTCAACTTGGTATGATGTGGATGGATTGGATGTATATGGAACTGACTCATGGTTGGCTGATGGTATCTCATAATCTGTCATTTCAACTTGTGAGACATTGGATGATGGGGATGGATATGGTTTTGGTTGGGTGGATAATGATGATTTGGAAGGATTTATTATGGTAGGTGATGATGTTGATGATGTGGTTAATGTAGATTGAGTTTGACCATATGTGCATGTAGTCAATGTTGATGAATATGCAGGTATGGAAGTGTATTTTTGATGTGAAGTGGTGATGGGAAGCTCCTACGAAATAGGGAATTTAGGTGAAGATATGGATGGGGTGATTGATTAAGCAATTGATAAAGTGAGGAATAGATGAGTGGAAGGTAACATGGACTCATAGGAGTTTGAGATAAAATTGTAATACTTGAATGATTCAAAATTCATCGGTATGCAATGTACTTGTCCCTCATGTATGTATTTCAAGAATTGATGTAATATATAAGAAACACATCTCATTTCCCTCATCCAAGGTCATCCAAGGAGTACATTATATGCCATGGACCCTTAAAATATGTGGAACATAGTATGCAATGTTTTGACCCCCACTTCAATGGGTAAAACAATATTACCAACTGTAGAGCAGAGAGCATCGTTAAATTCTTTCAAGGTGAAAGTGGATTTGGTGATGTGGTCTAGTGGAAGCTTGAGATGTTGAAGGAAATATGTGGTGATGATGTTGATGGAGGATACGATGTCAATTAAAACTCTTTTGAAAGGATTCTTGTCAATTTGAGCCATAATATGTAATGGGGGGTCCATCGATTATGATGATATTGGTTTGATATCAAAATCATAGAAAGTGATGGAGGGTTCCATACATGTTTGGATACTCCCCACAAAATTTCTAAAGTTATTAAGATATTGGGATTGAATTTCAATGGATTTTAAAATATCCATTAATGCCTCATGATGTGGAGAAGACTGTTGAATGAGCTCGTATATAGACAGTTTTGCTGAAGCCATTTTAAGACTTATGGTTAACCAACTACTCAAGGAGATGATTGACCTTGGGGGGTAATTGATGGGATGAATTGGAGGATTTGGATGACTTGGAATATGGATGGGTTAAGATGGATTGGCAAAAATTTGGATGGGTGATTATGAAGTTTTAGGTTGACTATTTTGAGTTGGTGGAACCCTTGGTTGGCTATTTTGAGTTTGATGGTTGAGTTGCTTCCGTAGAGGTTGTTTGATCAAGTTTTTGCTTTACTTGATTCATGATATTTGGTTTACTCCATTGAGTTGATTTGAGCAAGTTATTCTTTGCTTTTGGTGATATTGTATTGGTGGCTGTTTTGTTCAAATATATTTGGAGGGAAAAGGATTTCTACTTGTTTCCTTTTCTTGTGATGATTGGTTGAATGCTTCAAGGTTGATGTTGAGTTGAAAGGTGTTGGTTGACTAAACCTTGTTTGATGAGCATTGTTGTTGAAACCCTAATTGATGGTGAAAAGAACATGAGTATCATTGTTATGTGATTCTTTGCATAGTTGGCAATTGTTGGGGTTTCATGTTCTTGAAAGAAAACATTCTATCCTATCCATTTCAGATATTGAGTTGAGTTTTCAGATTTGAGATTGAGATTGAGTTGAGTTGATTTGAGTTGAGTTTTGATATTGGGATTTGAGTATAGAACATATTGAGTCTCTAACAATTATCTTTATGCTTCTATGAGTTTGACAAATCACATTGGGTCTCTAACAATTCACTTTGTGATTTCCTACTAAGAAAGTTTTTCTTGGTGAGCTTGCTGAGTTTTTGGACAGGTTCTAGTGGGGACTTGTGAGCAGATTTGGACAGGTCATAGCAGAGGACTTGTGAACTAAGTTTTATAGTTCTATAAGAGAACTTGAGGATAGAGGTGTAGTGGTTCTTTGAGAAGAACCTGAGGACAGATTTGGCAAGTCTTTGAGAAGGCTTGTGTGCAGAGGATTGATTTGTTCAAGTGTTGGACAGATCTGATAGACAAAGGAAGACTTGTACTAGATCGACTAACTATGTTTGGTACAGGTTGTTGAGCTGCTGTGGATGTGATCATAGAAGGTAGAGGTCTCTTAGGCTAAGCATTGAGGATAGGAGGTCTTCTGTGGAAAGGATTTCCACATGCTAGCAAGAGGTAGAGGTAGTTGATCTTTTGAGGGATCATTTCTAGAGCAGAGGGGAAGGTATCTCCTTTGAGCAGAGGCTCATAAATTTAGATAGAGGGGAAGGTATCTCCTTTGAGCATAGGCTCATAAATTCAGATTGGGGGAAGGTATCTCCTTTGGTCCGAGGCTCATAAACATTGTAATTGGGAAGGTTTCCCAAAGAACTTTGAGATAAATTTTAGAGAAAATTTTTATGGACGTAGCCCAGCCATTCTAGGTGAACCACATTAAAATTGGTTTCACTTTGTGGATGATCTTGTGCATTGTTTTGATATTGCTTTGGGTATATTGCTTTACTGTTTTGAAGTTTAAAGGAAAAAGTAAAAAGAGGTCTTATACTGTTCACCCCCCCTCTCAGTATAAGCTTGTGTTCTTCAGGATAATGAGACTTGCTTTCTAACATTGATGGAAAATATTTTAAGAAATTGGTCAATCAATTGCTCAAAAGTATAAATAGTATGATGAGGCAAGTGATTATACCATTCTACATCATCTCCCCCAATGTATGAGAAAATATTCCAAGCATAAGAGCATCATTGTTTTGCATTCAAAAGCATGAATGGATGAATGTGCTCACATGTTCTTTAGGATCCTCAGTCCTTTTAAATTTATCAAAATTCAGTACTGTGATGTCTACTAGATATGGTGATGATGGTACTAAAGGATGGATTGGTTGATTGATCAGTTGATATAAAGTGGGTTTCTGGTTCATCAAACTAAGAGTATGTTGCATCGGAATGACAATTTGTTGTTGCATAGTTTGGATCCTAGGGTCTTCCCCTAGAATGTGAAAACCCTAAATCACTTGATGATTCTATGAAGGTGGGATGGAAATATGTTGAGGCATGATGAGATTATGATGAGGTGAAGTGGATTGAAATTGATGATAATGAGGTTGGTGAATAAATTATGGTGAATGTTGAAATGGAGATGATGTATGAGGACTGTGATTATAATTATTATTGATGGGAATGGCATGGGTATGGGTTGATGGTGGTGTGGCAATGGAAACCACAGAAGATTGTGGTACCCATGATGAAATCTAGGTGATAAAGGTGGGTTGAGTGGAAATAGGTCAAGGCTTAGGATTGACCACCTAAACTTGTTTTTGAGCATTCTATCATTTCTTAAGAAATTTGTTAAGGTGTTCCCATGCATCATGTATTTCCATATATAAAGTGGAAGGTATGGATGTGGATGGAACTGATGAGGTGGGTGGATGACAAGTTGCAATAGGAATTACAACTGTATTGGTGATATTGGAGGAGGTGGATGTTGGCATCTGTGAAGTAGCATTGACATGTGCTTCATACAAAGGATTGTTTTAGTTAGATGTGTAATATGATAGGATGGATGTGATTGGAGTATATGATGATTGAGGTATGGACCAATGTTGGGAAGGTGTAGTTGATTCCTCAAAAAGATGATTGTTATACACCTAGGTTAGGCTAGAAGACTGGGAGGAGATAAGTTCCTTCTGGAAAGAAATATCATGCCTAGGTGAGTTATGGACTGACTCTAAGACATAGTTAGAATATCTCTGAGGAGCTTCTACTTGGACCATATCTATATGGGTTATGTGGTGACTAAGGGTATGTGAGGATGATTCTACTTATGGAATAGCCATGTGAAATAACTGCGTGGATGACACAAGGTGTGATGTACATGTAGACAAATCTGAATGACTTACCTGTATCACACTAGTGGGATTGACCATATAAGTGGTAGGGAGGGATTATGAGTTATCAACGGATGCAATGTGTTATGGGATGGAAATTTAATTCAACACTTCTTTATTTTTTTGATTTCTAGTTAAGACCATAAGCTAAATGAATCAAATATATGCAATGTGTAGGTCAGTAATGCAAATAAAAACTTCACATAAATCAAGTAAAACAATCCAATTCTAAGTTTTTGCAACAAATGTGTCTTACCTTCTGTTATTTTTTTTATCTCATATTTAATATATATATCTATTTTGTTTTGTGTGTTTTGATGTACTAATTTGAATTATGATGGGTGAAATCTATGGCTTGGATGGGAAATGAGATTCTTCCTAGTGATGAAGTCTAGGAAGTTTTCTCAGGGGTATCCTAAGGTGTCCAAGGGAAGAGATTGGTGGATGGAGATGAATCCCACCGTCACCAAATCTCAAGCAATGGTTGGTGATGAGATCCAACACATTACTATTTAATGTGATACGTGCTATGTGTGATTCCTTTGTAAATTTCTATTTTTTTAATGGTGTACATACAATATTAGAAATAACTAATTTTCTAAGTCTAAATCAGAATCCAACAATAGAGATATCAATTTCTTCAAAAGAAGTAGAGTACACCGCTTAAGACCGCTCTCTAAACAGAGGAGGGTTCATCTACTCTTTCACCTTGAATCACCAAATGCGAGAATACTTTTGATATCCTAATATTTTTCCTACTTAGACAAGTAAAAAGAGATATTCCTAACCCTATAATGCAAACTATTTCATGCAATTAACAATTCATATGAAAACAGAATGCAAGATTTTAAGTGCACCACACCAGAAAACAATGAAATTTTAATTGGAAATGTGAAATTTGATTGAATATGGATGAAAAAATTATTCTAAATGCCTATGATGTAGATTTAATTTGCTTGTTTTTAACAAACATTTAATGATGTTATTTTTAGCATTATATCTGAAAAACGTAAAAATACACAAAACAAAGAGGTTAGGGTTTTGAGATAAACTTATAGATAAGCCTACGTATTTTTTTCTTCACTGTGAAATGCATCTGGGTGCTTCTAAAATGCACTAAGGTGCCTTCTAAACTGTAGAGGGTACCCCTTGAGTGCTACAAGCATCTGCGTAACTTCTACAATTATTCAAAAACCCTGATTTTGTGAAATTCATGCGATCCATTTTTTTTTGAAAACCTACAAAACAAAAATAGAAAACCATAAGTCAGTGACAACATGACTAAATATTATTATTTAAATATATATTAAAAAATATATATAAATATATATAAATAATGGATAAATGTGGCAGGAAACTATGGATGGATGACAAGTGGCTAGATTTTGGTGTCTACAGTAATGTAATAGTTACTTAGTTGTAAATATGAGTATTTATAAATACAAATATGGAAAAGGAATGTATCATATGATATTTCAAATTGTAATGAAGCTTTGCTTCCAAGGAGGTTGCCCCCTCAAAGAGGCCATCAATAATATAAGTTTGTTGTTTCTCCTTCAGTATTTCATAGTCATTGTGTTATTTAAATTTTTCATTTCCGTTAATATTTGCATTATTATTGTGATTTTTGATTTTTTTTTTCTGAAGGTTCCTAATAAATGGTATCAAAATTCTTTCTAGGGTCGTTTTTCATAGTAGCAATATTTTTTTTGGCTAGATAATAAGGGGTTGTCTCGGGTCCCCCACCTTGATCAATTATAAATTTCTTCTTTAGAGCTTGAGAGTTTTCAAATAGATACGCTTCTCATATCAATTGAGATGCTATAGCTAGAAACCTACATCATTTTACATAAAATATATGAATTCTTGATTTTTATTTTTTGAATTTTTTTCAATTTTTTGTATGAATATAAATATTCCAAAATTTAGCATCCTTGATATTTTCCTATAGCAACCTTCACAATACCAAAAATTCACCTCTAATATCTATGTATTACATCTTAGTAGATTAATAGTTCCAAAACATCACACTATCATATTCTGTTTTATCAAATCTGGATTGCTAGTTTCCTTCCTGAAACACAAGTGCAACCACAAAACTTATAATAAATAGTCTATATGAAAACACATTATTGTTACAGAATAAAGCATATATTACCAATGGAAAACATTAAAGTTAATCTTAATCATTAATTGATTAAAGCAATCAACATTTTCTTGTCAGCTTCAACTAAACTTACCACTTCCTCTAACCATGGAAAGGAAAATTTTACTTCACGATCCCAATTCAAAACCCCTTTAATGGCTAGCCTATCTACACATTTGTTTTCTTCCCTTAATTTATTCTAAAACCTGATTTTTATAAACTCTTTAGGAAGATATTTAATTTCCACAATTATCTCTTGTATGTAACATGGAGCCTTTCCTTTCCACAAAATTGCATTTATTACTATGAGAAAATAATCTTCCATCCATACTCTATTCCATTTTATTTGTTTGCATATTTTTAACCCTTCTAAAGCCGCCCAAGATTCAACTTCATTATATATCTTAAATCCACTATTGAAAGTGTGAAACAAAATATATCTATTATTTCTAATTATTCCTCCTCCTCCTTTTGGTCCTAGATTTAATTTAGATGCTCCATACAAATTCAATTTAACCCACTCCACATCTAGTGGTTTCTACTTTATATTCTTTACCTTTTTTTTGCTTCTCTTGTACCCAACATAGTAATTCCATTTAATTACTTGAATCCATATATCAAGGCTCTTTACTTCCAAATTAGGGATTGGATGAGTTAATAGGGTTGGTTTAGAATCCTCTATGGCTAAGCATATCTTCCTTTTCATTACCTCTAAACTGCTTTCCATTCCTAAAAATATTCTTCTATTCCTTTCTAGCCATACAATCCAAAGTATTTTATCTTTTGATCTATCCCATATTGTCTATAAAGCCTCAATTTTATAAGTGCTCTACCATTTATTTAACCAATCTTCAATTCTACTATTCATCACCATGCATTTACTAAATATATTAAGAATCCATTGCCATAGATTCCATACTATTGAGCAATGTCCTAAGATATGGTCTATACTCCTCCTTTTTACAAAAAACACATTGAGAGGGGCCATAAAAACCCCTTTTCATAAGTTTATCCCAAGATAAAATTCTTCTATGACCTATTAGCCAAACAAATATTTTGACTTTAGGAATTATTTTGCTATTCAAAATATCTCTTCATATTCTAACAATATTATTATTTTGTTTGTATTGTACATTATATCCACTTCTTGTTGTGTATTCTATTGAGCTATTCAAATCCCAAATCAATTTATCCTTGGCTCCCCTCAGAATAATCACAATGGTTATATTTATAATCAATTGCCTCCTAGCATCAATGTCTTGTATACTTGTAAACAAATATTCTTTCCATTTGTATCTTCCTTCTTGATTCTTGTACAATTTTTTTGAAACCCTATCACCATATTTGTCTTGAAATAATCTCATCCAAGGTTTCAAAATTGGAACTAAATTGAGTGGTTTTTAATCACACCAAGAATTCATCCAAATAGAAATTTGTTCTGCAGTTCCCACCACCCATATTAAACCTTTAGTCATAAGATCAATAGATTTTTTTCACCCATATTAAACCTTTAATCATAATATCAATAAATATTTTTAAACTATACCAAAGAGCAGAACCATTTGGTAGAGAGAATGCAGTAAATATTAAACTTAGGTCATTGGGATCAACAAACTTACTTATAAGAATTCTTGCCCATTGTATTTGAATCTCTTTGTACAATCTCCAGATTACTTTTCCCCAAAGAGATAAGTTTGCATTTGTAAGAAATATTAAAGCAAGAACTTCCCTAGTTTTATCATCACACACCTTGCTCCATTTTACCAAAAGAAATTTCCTTTTATCATGTAAACCTGACCATAAAAGGATCACATAATATAGATTAAAAAATATTTCAACTAATTTTGGCATAGAATACAATGACATATAATATGTTGAAAATGCCTATAAGATCGAATTAGTTAATTGCACTCTTATTGCTAATGATAACCATTTACCTTTCCAATATAGAATTTTATTCTAAACTTTACTAATAAATGGATTCCATAATTCTATCCTCATTCTCCCATCAAATAAAGGCATCTCTAGATAATTTGTTAAAAAATTTACCTCCTCCATTTGAAGCAACCTGTAAATTCTTGCTTTAATATTAGCAGGAGTGTTAAGGAAGTAAATTTTGGGTTTTGTCCTATTAAATTTTTGCCCTGATGCTCCTTCATATTCTTTTAAAAATTCATTCAAAGCTCCGGCCTCATTTATCCTTACCCTTCCAAAAAGGGTTGTATCATCTACAAACTGTTGATGGGTGATGTTATCGATGTTATTACAAACCTTAAGTCCACTCATAAGCCCATATTTTTAAGCCTTATTTAAGTTCCTACTCAAAACCTTTACCATAATAATGAACAAATAAGGAGATAGATGATCTCCTTTTCTAAGGCCTCTCTTGGCTTTAAAAGATTATGTTACTAACACATTGACCAACACTAAATAAGAAACTGTAGAGACACAAGATTTAATCCATCTAACCCATTTCTTTTTGAATATAAACTTTTCTAAAATTTCAAAAAGAAAATCCCATTTTACCCTATCATAGGCTTTACTCCTATCAAGTTTTAAGATCATTGCATTCTATTTTCTTGAAGCTATTAAATGTATAACTTCATAAGCTACTATTATCCCGTCCAAAATTTAACTTCCTTTCACAAATCCTCCTTGCTCTTCTAAAATAATTTTTTCTAACAATAGCCTTAATTGATTTGCCATCAATTTGGAGATAATATTATATGCCATATTACATAGGCTTATGGGTTTAAAAGAATAAAAAAATTCACCATCCTTCTTTTTTGGAATTTGAGTAAGATATGTTGCATTTATTTCATAAGGTGTGTATTATTTTACCCTAGACTGTTCCACTGCCACCAATAAAATAATCCTTCACTATATCCTAATCATGTTGGTAAAAATCTACAGAGAGCCCATCTAGACCTGGGTATTTATCCTTATTAAAAGAGAAAATACGTAAATGAATTTCTTCTAGAGTAGTAGGATCCATCAGTTTCCTATTATCTTCATTCGTTATAACTGAAGGAACATCTTGAAGAAGTTTATCATTAATAACTACAGTCTCCTCTAATCCTAGAATATTCTGATAAAAATAATTCACCTCTTTTATAATTTCACTATGATCTTCAATCCAAACCCTTTCTATTAATTTAATTCTACCAATTTTGGATGTTGATATCTGTACTATAGCCATCCTATGAAAAAAAATTGTATTTGTGTCTCCTTATTTTAACCAAGTTTGTATTGACTTTAATCTCCAAAATTTCTCTTCCTTACTCAAAATATCATGATATTCACTAAGCAACTCCCTTTCCTTTAAGCTTGGATTATTAGGATCACATTTTTAAAATTTTGAATGTTTATCTTTAGTTTTTCTTTCTTCTCAAAAATGTTTCCAAAAGTGTTCTTGTTCCATTCTTTTAATCTAGATGTCATAGATTTAATTTGATTTGGAAGAGCATACAACCCACCATTACCTAAATAATTCCATGTTTGAGCTATCATATCAAAAAATTGAGGATGGTATTTCCACATCTGCTCATATTTAAAATATGATCTTTTTTGAATTTCATTACCACCATTTTAACTCTCATTGGCCAGTGATATGAACCAATCCATGTTAAGGTACTATTTTTAGCACAAGTTCCTTCATCTAGGTGATGATCTGAAAGTATGCATCTATCTATTTTTTTTGCTATCTAGTTATGGCCTTTCTTGTTGTTAGTCCAAATATAGTTATCTGTCTTATTCAAACTCACCCTCCATAGATTATTATTTTGAATAAAAGCTGAGAAATCTCTCATACTTTGGGTTAATTTATTAATTCCCCAAAATTTTCATCTAGCTTTTTTATGGCATTAAAATATCCAATGATCATGAATCGGGTTTCTTGGTATTTACTTCTAATGAAGGATTCAATCCTACTCCAAACTTCTAATCTACCTTATTGAGTTGTAGGTCCATATACATTGATAAGGATGAAACTAAAATATACAAAGTAGCAAGTGACTAAAGAGGTTATCCAATGCCTATTTTTATGAATGGTTACATAGGAGGTTATAGAATAATTCCAACAAGTTAGAATTCCTCCTATTACTCCTTCAGAATCCATAGCATCCCATTCACATCTTGCCCATACTACTTTCATTGTTTTTGAAACCTTTTCTTTTATCATTTTAGTTTCCTAGATACAAAGAATATAAGGCTTATTACTTAAACATAGGTCCCTAATACACCTCTTATTTGAAGGGGTTTTAGCACCCCTTATATTCCATGAGATGATAATAATCTCTTATTAGGGGCTTTTGGCCCAAGATGCATATTACCAATATTATTTTGTTGTTTGGTAAAGAGAAGTTCAACCAACTTAGTTTGTGTTTCTTTCTCTATGTTTGCTCTTGCTTCCCTGGATCTTGCTTGATAGTTTGAGGGTTTTCCTATTTTTGCATTACCTATATTAGGAGTAGGTATTATTATTCTATTCATCAATATTATTTCACAATTTTATTTTTCATCATGTTTATCCTCTCGTGGCTCTATTACAGAAGCTTTTAACTTATCCTGCTCATTTTTTGGTATTTCCTTATTAATGGCAAAGGTATTAACTTCTAAAATTGCATTTTATTTACCAATTTTCTTCTCTTGAATGGTGCATGGTACTTCAAGAGAGTATTCAAAATTTGATGAGACACATTCCTTAGGTTCATCGAGAATGTTCTTCCTTAAATCAAGATCATATTGAATAGATGGTTCCTTGTTAATATGTTGAAACTATTGTACTGTGTCCTCTAAGTTTTGATCTACTTTTTCTTCATAGGATAAAGCATCAAAAGAGTTGGTATTTCTTCCAATACCCTTCCATACCAGTTTCCACTATTTATTTTCTTTCATTTTTTAGATCTATTTTTTGGAAGTTGAAAACCATCTTCATCTATAACCATTTTTAAGTTTCTATTGCGATTTTCTACATATGATTTCATTGGGCTCTTATTAAGGCTTGATATCTCAATATGTCCCACATTATGACATATTCTACATCTAAAAGATATGTTTTCATAATCTATGGTTTTGTTCCACCTATTATTCCTATACTTAATAATGATTGATTCTCATAAAGCTTTACTTATATCAATCATAACCAATATTTGAGCATAAATAGACAATAATCCATCTTAAAAAATAATCACTACCCTTGTTTCGGATGGTTGACTTCATAGGGTCATATCTCCCTCAATATTCCATACTAGAAAAAGTTAATGTCCTTCCATCTATATTTTCTATTATATAAAACTTTATTCTACTATTTTTCCATAAAAAACTTTTTTTTTGTTATTAATATGTTAGGGTAGAAACCCTGAGTTGGGGGTTTTAAAATATCATAGAGGGGCTATAGTTTTTGGCTAAGCTATATTGCTCATAAAGCATCTAGTGAAGTGAAGGATGATTTGAATCCAATATCTAGGTCTTAGATAACACCCATATATGACTATGAGATCCCATGTATCCTCAAGTGTATAAGGAGACCCCCTAGGAATAAAAGCCCTTATCCATAGGAAGACACTGACTATTTGAGTTTTACAGTGCATCGATAAGTGGTTATATCTAGAAATTTACTCTCATAGTACACTAAAAAACAAACAGTGTGGCTACGGGTATGATGGAACCCTCCATAGTTAGAGCTCTAAGATATTAGTATGACCACTACTTATAAATAAAGTTTATATATTAGAGAGCCCACAAAACCAAACATAGCCTAGAATACTCCTATTAAATTGAATTAGTACTTCCTAGCTAAAATAAAAAATTGAGCATTATGAGTGTCGTTATTGTCATTATTTAATTTCAATGTTTGTCAAATCTAGGGTGGTGTCCAAGGCTATCCACGATAGAGGAGTTTGGCAAGTTCTATAGTTTAGTCATTAGTTCAAAAGCTTATTCAATAAAAATAGAGGTTCATTGGGTATTTTATAGGTCACACTATTCCTAATTTATAGAATTGAAACTAATTTAACTTGCATAATTGAAATTGCTTCTAAATTGCAGAATTGATACTTAATCGAAATTTACGAAATTTAAAATTACTTCTAACTTGCAGAATTGACACTTAATCTAAAATTGCAGAATTGAATTTGCTGAAGAAAGTATTTCATGTTTTCTAATTGAAATAACATGAAAAATAAATGCTAATTTTAATCTAACTAAGTTTAACCGTGCTGAACTTGAAACTGCTAAAACTGTTAGAAAAGTTGCTACAAAAATTGTTAGAAAAATTGTTGAAATTGACACTAAAAAAATATAGGAAATAAATGCACACAAAAACAAGGTATAGCTAGTTGTAAATCCACACACACATAGCACACTTTAAAATATAAGAAAAATCATTCTAAAATAAAGGAAAATGTTGTTTACAGGATTTAAGCAAGAAACTTAACAAAAATTGCAGATATCAGAAACTATCAAAAATCCTATAAAAAATGCTTCCTTCCTCCAACCTCTAGAGTGGGCCCTTGCTCCCTAGTCCAAAAGAAGGTGTAATCACTCCAAAATATAAAATTTAATAATTCAATCACTCACAAATCAACGCATTGAATAACACTGCACTTTTTATTATTGTTGTTCCAAAAACTGCAACTTTTTATTATTATTGTTCCAAAAATTGCAACTTTTACAACTTTATATCTATTCCTATTTTTTGAATTTTCTTGACTAAATGACTAAACCTAAACCAATGGGTGAGTGCTCCTATTTATATTATTTATTACATTCATATTTGTTATTACAAAATCAAAGGCTGTGCTATCCATGCTTAATTTGTTGTTCTATTGTAGCAAACTTGGTCTATTTCAGGATAGAATTTGCTGCAACAGTTATCCATGTGCTTGTTCGTACCTTAAATTAGATGGGAGTCATCCAAGAATGGGTCAAAAGTAGTTGTTACACCTTTACTCATGCTAACCTATCTTATTCCTTATGAAATGGATGTGATTTTTCCTTTTGTCATTCCAAAGCAGCTTCGGAATATCAGGCCAAATAGATGTTATGTCTTGTTGCTATTGGTTTGATCATGTGTGGGTGCTTCTAGGTATGTGATAGGTAATTTATTTCCACCTCAAACTTGTTCCAACTGGTTGCACTTGTTCATTTTGATGCTTTTTATGTCCTTCTTGAATGTTGCAGGTGGATGCCATATATATGTTGTAAACAACTGTAATGCCCTGTTTCATAGCAAAATGGTTAATTTAGCACCATTCCATATCCACAACTCATTTTAGGCAGGAAATATCATACAAAATACCTCATCCAATTACAAATCACATAAAACTTTATTTTCTACCAAATTTACTATACTATTTATCACTAAAAATCATGCAAAAATAGGACAAAAATGTAGAAAACAATCAAAATAGAGACATATTATTCCTTAACCCTAATTATGAAAACATTAACAAATAACATACTTTAATCAAATATTTGGCACAAAATTATATTATATATTGTCATATGATAGTTTTTATATGTCAAAAATACAATAAAAATGAGGTATTATTTGGCCTCATCATTCCCCAACTTAACCTGATGCATGTCCTTATGCATTTTTTTAGGATACAAATATAGTTAGGTCTAGTTCATTTTTCAAACTCATTCAAAATTTATAATATCTAGTATAATTTCCTCTATTATGTCTAACACTTTCAACCAGCTTTGAAATTACTGATCAGGTTGGGGATCAGAGTCAAAGTAAAATGGGACTGGTGTGATAATAGTAGGTGGCCTAAACCTTAAGCCTATCCAATGATGTTTCAATGCTAGGATTACTTCCATCACTGCTTCTACCCTCTTATGTGACCACAAAAAGTTTATTGGTGACATGGGTTCCCTTTTCTACAAAGATATGGGTAATTCTGCCCACTTGCTTCTACATGCTGCCAAGGAGTTTGCAAAATTATCCATACAAAATTATTGAAAATAAGCCAAAATTTCCTGAAGGTTATTTAGATAGGTGACTTTTATGTTTGGCCTATTCATCAAAGTAAAATTTTGGCTTGTTAATGCGGAAGGATTGGACTGGATATGTCTTAGTAGAAGCCCAGATCCTAATTCAACCTCTTTGTTTTGTTTCTTCTCCTTATCCCAATATATTTGATTTTGCAAAGTAGAGATAAAGGATCAAAGATGTACATCACCTATATATATTTATAGTAGAAATTGTACATCCTCTTCCATTATAAACTTGTGTAGATAAAACTTGCACAACACATTTTTCTGCTCTTTTGGACTCTACAAGTATTCTTCCAAAAAATCTTGAGTAGTAGACAAATTATATGACAAGCCAAAGCAAATACACATTACCTACCACATAAGGAATTTTTCCTTGAGGAGTAAGTTGTATAACTTGGTAGGCCTATGCATTATACCAAGAATTCTACAACCAGACATAAATCCCTCACCTTAGCCTCCTGTTCTACAATTTCTACAATCTATTTATTTTTCTACTCTTCCATAGGTTTTAGTGTTGCAATGTGCAACTAAAGGGTTTGGTAGCATGCAACCCATCCTGTAATAGCCTCATTGTGTTTTTCTAATGGAACCATATTTTGTGGATGCACTACTACTTGTGGAGGTTGATGTACTATCAATAATTCAACCTGAACGCCTACTTCTATAATTTGCACTATTTGAATAGTTTTTGTAAAAAAAATATTTTTATCCCCCTTATATGATGTACTTACATGTATTGAAGTATCTTGTACTTCAAGAACTTAATTTATGGTGTGCATTTCTCCTCCTTCTATATTGGAGCTTCATCTTGATATTTTGGAACATTTTTTGGACCTTCTAGAGTTGCTCTAGAATGTACCTATTCATATTTAGAATGTTTTGAAGCTACTCCAAAATGTTTCGGAGCTGCATCCAAAATTTTTGGGATGTCTTATTTTTTAAAATACTAAAAATATTGATGTTGGTCAACATCCAAAGTGTCTCCTCTCTGATGAGAACTCTCTTTGACATCCATAATTTCCTTACCAAACCTCTTCACAAGTGTAATCTCCTCTTTTACCTATTGTTGTTCTACTACAACAACAACCATGTTAGGAATAGAAATGTTAGGCCCCTACTCCAAGGTGGCTTATTCAATTTTTGGGGAAAATATGGGATGTGTTCTTGTGTTACCCCCTCCATAATCTACCTTGCTAATCCAAGAAAAGTTTTTGCTATATCTTCTCCAAAATTAGGAATTGCAAACAAAATCTTCATTTGTGTCATTTTCCCTTTTAACTCGCTTATTTCTTGCAAAATTTGAATAATATTTTCATATTTTTCTTTTATTGATGCTTATCCCTTCTAAATCCAGGTCTACTGGGTCTTAATGATTACCCTAGCAGCCTTCATAGGGTCTTCTGGCTCATAGGCCTCATATTTTTCATATTTTGAAGAATATGTGGGCAAATCCATTATAGGTTATGAATTTGGTTCTTCATGCTCTTCAACATTTGTAAGTGATTCTTCCATATGATCAAGTGATCATGGAATAGATGTTTCTTCTAAAAAAATCATCTTCATCCTCATGCACTATTAATTTTCTCCTTCTCCTTGGTTTGGATGGTTCAGGAGATGTTGTTTTAGTTGGTACAAATGTGTCCTGCTGGTTTCTCCTTAAAATCATTCTCAGAGGAGGAGGTGAGGGTGGCTATGTTTGTTGTTTAGTATCTATTTACCTTACCTCAAAAAAATTCTCTATAACATATTTTCCTCTTTACTTGGTGGAATTTCTCAATGGTTGTGCACCTATTTCTTTTACTCCACCAGTTTACTTTATCCCTGTAGTTATTATTCCTGCAGACCTAATTGTAAAGCTAGAGTCAACTTATTCCTATGATGATGAATCTTTTGCTTCAGTGAGTGACCCAATTATTTTAGAAATGGAGGGTTCTGACTATGCAAATTTATTTACTTGAGCAACAATCTCAGTAACTTTCTTGGTCCTTGGTTGTTCTGTAGGGCTACCTTCAACTTTCCTTTTTCTCTATGCCCTATTTTTGGTAGTTGGTGGAACACGAGGGGATGAAGGGGTTTCTTCATGTTCAAGAATAACCCTTTCATTAATATTGTCTTTAGGGGTACCTGCCTTATCTGCATCTATTTCCTCTACCTACTCTATCTCGTCTCCAGTAGGAATTTGCTCATTCCAAGGTGCAAAGAATCTGTTGAAACTCTATGGATTTATCCTAAAGTGATACATGTAGATAATTTTGATGAGTCCATGGTGTTTAGGAGATCCTTGGCCCTACTGGTATCATTTTTCCATATTATGCAACTCTTGGTGCAAATACAGAGGAATATTCACCCTTACTTTCGGGCACTGTGTGCCATGCCTTAGATGAGTGAGAAGTTTCATGTGATGGCTAGATAACATAGTGTATTACCCTTCATAAGTCAAATATTTAATAACCCATATTGTAATTTCATCCTAGGGTGTTTGTAAACTAACTATTTTAACTCCTTTGCAAACATTATTATTGATTATAATTCTAGACTGCACATCTCCCTCTACTGAAAAAGTCTTGACTACCTCAAAGAGTGCGTCTTTACTACTTCTAGTAAAAATTGTTCTTGTAATGGCAAGGAAAATTTGGCTTAAAACTAAGGGAATTACCTCAATTCTCATGTTGTTTATGGTTTATCTATTATTATGAAGAGTGTGGGTGAATTCAACTACTAACCCATTAGAATATCCATGATTTTTTCTAAGAATGACATCAACCTAGCTTGTCGAAAGACTTGCACCACCTTAGGGTTCTATTGGAATTCATCCAAAATATCTAGTTTATCTTTATTTTTCTACCCTATGCTAGTTGAAATTAATTTGCCAATGTCTACTACTCTTCTACTTTAATTTTTTTGCAACCTCTTATTTTTTTTCTGGTAATGTTACTACACTTTGATAGTTTTTTGAATACCATCTTTCTGTAATGTAGCATTTAAAATTTTGATTTCACAACTTGTTTTTAGTTTCAAAAACCTCTACAATTGTGGTGATTATATAGCTCAGGCATTCATAACTTCGATATATAGAAATCAGCTCTGAAAGATGGTATAAATTACACTATAATTTGCATGCATTAAACAGACACGTGACACATGATGATTTGGTTTTGTTTTGTAAATTTGATTTCCAAAATGCATCAAAGGTGATAGGTCAACATATCTTTAGATTACCATTCACAAGTTAAAAAACCATTAGGCGAAGTTGGACAATTCGATTTGGCTGACTTGGAGTTGCTTTGCAAAAAAAATAGATGTCAACTACCTCGAACAATGCATTTACTTGTGTCAAAGCATCATAGTCACATGAATCTGATATAGGTATAAAAAATAAGGTATGATGGGCACTTCAAAATATGTTGATAATACCCATTTGATGACTGCCATGTATTTATAAAAATTTAATCCTGATTTCATGATGGTCGTGTGAGGTGTATAAGGTGCATCACGTGGGAATTTATTTATTTATTTGTTTAAATTCCACAAACGTGCGTGCTGTTCAAATTCAAATTTATGTAAACTTGCACATTTTTAAAATTTTCCAAGCCTCATTTCAGAGCTCTGGTCATTCGGGATCTCTATAACTGTTTTATTTCTATATAGCTAGATCTAAACTTTTTATGAAACCAAGTGCATGATAGGGTGCTTCTTGACATTTTAAATACCATTTTCTATTTTATTTGCCAAATTTAAATATTTTATGCCAAATACTGAATCATCATGCATTACATGTTAAATTCTAACTATGACTAAATGCAAGAAACACATACCTTACTGCTTTGAAAATTTATCATACATCTTACAAATTTTTGATTATGATGATTGTTAGTAAATTATCTAAAAATAAAAACATAACATGTGTGTAATAAGTGATTTTTATACAATCATGGATAGTACAAAGAAGGCAAACATGCCGAAAATAGATTTTCATGTAAGCCTTAATTCAATAGCGCATTCAATTTTTTTTTCACTATTGAATTATTATTATTATTATTGTCATCTCTTTTTAAATTATTTTCATTATCTCTTTTCTTTTTTTTGTCTTGATTGTGTCCATGAAGGAATTTAAAAATCTCCCTTGAAATTGTGCCCATGAAGGTCATAATCAAGATTATTCCTTTTTTTTTCTTAATTTTTTTGTTTTTTGTTTTTAAATCAAATCACTCTGAATATGTAATGGAAGAGGAAGTCTCTTCCACCATTTGTAAATCTAACTATACAATATTCTCCACAAACTCTTCCTTAGTTAATGGTTCATGGTATACCCAAAGGCGATGTCCATTTACCACTAACTTTCTCCTTGAATCATCAATGGGAGAAATATGAACTGCTCCATTTTTAAACACTTCTTCGATCAGGTATGGTCCAAGCCACCTAGTTTACAATTTTCCAAGAAAATATTCATAATGAGAATTGAACAATAAAGCCAAATATCCTTGCTCAAATTTTCTCTACTGAATGTGACTATCATGCCACATATTTCACTATTCTTGAATAAATTTTGTGTGATGTAATGCTTCCAATCAAATTTCATCCAATGCATTGATTTGCATAATCCTATCCATCTATACCTGTGACAATTCAATACCAATTTCCAAAGATGTACAAAGTGTTAGTAACTCAAATTCAATAGGAAAAAGAGATTTCTTACCATAGATTAATTCATAAGGTGTGAAACTCATGGTTGATTTCCATGTTGTGTTGTATACCCAAACAACTTCTAGTAATTTGTTTATGTAGATACCAAATCCTAACCACTTGTCATCCACACATGCTCAAATCATAGCCATTCATTATATATATAAATATTTTATATTTATATTTATATTTATATATGTATTTAATAAATATATATGAATAAATCTCAATCATCCATTACATCTTAATATTAACCATTCATTCATCATGATCCATGTCACTTGTCCAATCTCAATCTCAACCCTTCATTATGTTTTAATCTCGTCTACTCATTGGTGTTGTCAAAACCCTAACATGATCAAGGGTAAATTATAAAATATGATTCATTTTTGTGAATCAAGGTCTAAATATTTTTATCAAGGTTCAAAAATTAACATCTTGAGTAGTCATCGTCGTCGCTACCACCATTTTTTTGCTATAGCACTTGTGAACCAGTCCCCGAACGTTATCGAGTGTTCACACACTCACGGTTCAAGATCCTCAACCACAAAAGTGTAGATCCTACAACTTAGGTATATTTTGATAAGGCATTGTGATTTTTTTTTTTGGTAATTATTATAATAGATTAACAGTGGGTTTTTATAGAGGATACCAAAACCTTATGTACAAAATAAGCCTTGCTAAATGGTGCTTCGTGCCTCTTATCTGGATGAATAAACCTGTATGCAAAAAAAACAAAAAGCTGCTAATTGCTCGAGGGCTACAAGGAGGCATTTTTGCCTGATTATCCTAGAAACTATGGCCAATATAAAAACTAGACCATTGGAAAGTAGAAAAAGACAACCAAGAAAACTATAAAAAATCTCCCTTATCAGGGAAATAACTTTCCACATTTCTACTTTTTTCGAGGCAGAATTCGAAGCAAACACGATGAATAGGATCCAAGAAAAAATGATGGCTTGGGACTAAAACAAAAAGTTGAAAGTCCTACTGGAAGATGAAAAGAAGCTGCCCTCAACACTCTCTAGGTCCCAAAGAACCATGAGCTTGCTCATCATTCCCACCATAGGTTCTCACATCCAGGATGACTTTCATCTGTACGGTTTGAGGTTCTTCCTACCTCCCTTTCCATGTTGGAGGGGAGCTTTTGGGATAAGCACGTCACCCATCAAAGAATCAGAGTCATCCTAAAATAGCAACCATTGGATGCCATTTGCGACATCAACAGTAGTTTCCTTGTCTCTCTTTTCCTTGTTGGGGGGACGGCCCTGCTTCCTATTACCACCAAAATCCACCCCTTGCATTCGACTCCTTGTAATTCGAGGGCTAATATTACTAGGCTGGTAACCTCTTCTTCCCAGCAGGTAATCTTCCAATATCTTTGTGCCTCGAGAGAGTGCCGGTCAAAAATTTTGGGCAAATCTGCTAGTGTGGTGATAAGGGGGGGCTGTTCCTTTTCTCCCTGTGGTCCTAGTTGGGAGCGTCCACCACACAGCTCGAAGTTTGGTTGAATGGTGATTTCCTCATCTGGTAAGGAGGATTCGAGATGGTCTCTGGATGGACCTAGAGATTCATGGTCTTTCGCAATAGGGTGCTTCGTCTGACCTTCACCGTGCTCTAGAGGGTTGCAGGGATCCCGCTTCTTCTTCCTTAGATTTTGAAGAGGACAATTGGACTGAAGATGCCCTTGAGAACTACACTGGGGGTAGAAAGCTGGTCTGTTCTCATAAACAATATCTTGCTTGTGTATAAAATAACCTTCAGACCACAGAGTAATGGAGGAAGGGAGGCCCGTCTCCAAGTCTGCAAAAACACAAAATCAAGCTTGGACAAATCTTGTTCGAGCCCTGGTGGGAGGGTCTATAGTGACCAACTCCCCGATGGATCGAGCAATTCCTCTGATTACATTTTCATGCCAGTAAAAAATGGGGAGACTCGGGAGCCTAACCCATATTGGAGCAATGTTGATATTTTGGGTATCGGGGTTAAAGTCCAAACCCCACTTCCTTAGAAAGAGACTCCTACGGCCCAAGAACCAAGGCCCTCTAGCCAGGATTTTATAGTAGTCCTCCCTGTTGCTCAGTCTAATCGTGAAAAAGCCTTGGGTTAGGGCAGCCAGCTCCAAGTGACCAGAGGTCCGCCATTTTCTAGATGCCCACTTGCGGATGGTCTCCATGTTGGGACGACCACCAATAAACTTATCGATGAGGGTAAATTTTTTGAATTCCATAAAGCTTGAGAGAATTTCCATTGGGATGTCCAACTCATTCTCGGATGGAAATAGCTCCTTGGTGGAGAGCCCACTTAGGGTTTCAGAAGCCACTGCCAGAGCATACGACTTTTGAGGTCCATCTCCCCATTTGTTTGGTGGATCCTCGGCATCCCCAGACTCTGCTTGCCCTCCCTCCACCCTGTCGTGCCCTTGGTTCGACCTGTTGGCGCTCCCGTGCTCTCCCAAACTAGCCTTCCCACCCATCGTCATCCCTCCACCTTTGAAAAAACCCTTTCACATCGTCAAAACCCTAAAAAGGAAATGAATTTTTAATAATAAGGTACCAATTTATTTTTTGAGGCTTGGCATTATGATTTTGTTTGTTTATGTTTTCTTGTATTTTTACTTTACTATATGCAAATATTTTTACTTAGGGTTTGTAGTTTGTTTTAATATATTTATCAACAGGTTCTACTAACCCTTGTTTGCTTACAATGTGTAGGTTACATATCATTGAATGCTATTGCAATCAATAGAGTGGCCTAACACAAGGATACACAAGCACACTCCATAACTCCATTATAGGAGGAGAGAGCGCCTACACCCATTATTTAGCTAGATCTGATGAAGGAGTTACACTCTCTTTGTTTTTATTGTAATATGAAGATAACAAGCAATTTTTATTTGTAATAAGACCTCTATCACTCAGGGTAAAATTTGTTGTAAAAGAGAGAGATTAAGACTCCTCGTCATTTTAATAAAAGCATTTAAAATAAAGAACAGAGAAGGGGATGACCATCAAATGTAGAAAATCTTGCCAAAGCAACTAAGATCGAATTGGCTGACGGCTCAGTTCTTACCTCCTTGGGCCCTATTTCCGAACACCCCAACCACCAAGATGAGGATGAAATTAGACCCAAACTTACTCAGTCTCAAGGGAGAGGCAGAGGCCACAAAGCAAACCCCAAATCAACTCGATGAAGTTCGTCTCCTGGAATGTCAGAGGCCTCAATGGAACTACTAAATAGAGGACTGTTAAATCAGTAAGAAAAAACCTAAAACCAAATATCATGTTCATTCAAGAATCCAAACTTGACGAGAATAGCAGCACTCAAGTTTGCAAGCTAATTTGGGAAAATAGCAATTTTGCCTTTTGTCCCTCCTCAGGGGCATCTGGGGGTCTCCTTTGTTTGTGGGATCCAACAACCATTGATGGAAGGGTTATTTTAGTCTCTGATAGAACCATCAACATTCTGTTTACCAATAAAGTCACTAACCTCCAATGGATGGCCACCAATGTTTATGGACCTAACAGTCCTGTCAATAGAAGACTGCTGTGGGATGACATTTCAGCAATGCGCAACAACTTCGTTGACTTTCCATGGATGCTCTGTGGTGATTTCAATGCTCCCTTTCACCTGTCTGACAAGCAAGGAGGCAATCCAATCACCAGCAGCTACATAGAAGATTTTAGCGATTTTGTCAACCATAACGAGCTAATGGACATGCCACTCCAAGGATCCAACTACACATGGAGCAACAGACGTGTGGGACATCCATCACATCCAAATCCGGATTGATAGATTTATCTTATCCAAAGAACTCATTCCTATTTTTGGCGATGGCAAGCTTCATAGCCACCCAAAAATTGGCTCCGATCATAACCCCTTAATTCTAGATTGTTCTCGCCCCCAGCAAATCTTCAAAACCCATTTCAGGTTTGAAAATATGTGGCTCACCCATCTAGATTTAGGTCGGTGCATTCGACAATGGTGGCAGCAAAACCTTTGTCCAAACCCTCTCACAAATCTGTTCCTCAAACTCAAAGCGGTCAAACTCAAGCTAAAATGCTGGAATAGGGAGGTCTTCGAAAACCTCTTTACTGAGAAAAAGCTTCTGATGGATGAGCTGAAAAAGGGTGGAAAATATTATTCAGGGAGGAGATCTGAGGGTTGAAACTTTCATAGAAGAAAAAAGCCTCCTTTCAAACTTTCACAATGCCTTGGCTAAGGAAGAGTCCTATTGGAGGCAAAAATACAGAAACCTCTGGCTCAAAGAAGGAGACACCAACATGAAGTTTTTCCATGCTTCCACCATGCGTCATAGAGGCTCAAATAAAATCTCTGAGTTGACCAAGGCTGATGAATCCATTGTCTCTGACATCCAAGCTATCAGACAGGAAGCTGTGTGCCACTTCCAGGAAATCTTAGGTCCAAGCGTTGACTGCCATCCTCGCACAGCAAGCTCTCTACTTCAGAACATCCCAAATTTGGTGTCTAATGATGATAATGGGAAATTGCTTCAATGCTTCACTGAAGAGGAGATCAAAGAAGTTATGTTTGCAATGGAACCTGATAAGGCCCCTGGACCCGATGGCTTCCCACCCCGATTATTTCAACACTTTTGGGATATTGTGGGCCCAGATGTCGTTGCTACGGTTAAATTCTTCCAGAGAGCCAAAAAGATGCCGAGAGAGGCCAATTCCACCTTCATTGTTTTAATTCCCAAGTCCAATGATCGTGCTTCTCTCTCTGAATTTAGACCTATTAGTCTCTGTAGTGTCATCTACAAACTTATCACCAAAGTTATGGCAAACAGGTTGAAAGACATCCTTCCCTCCATCATCGACCAGTGCCAAGGGAGCTCGGTCAAATGCAGATTCATTGCTGATGGAGTGATAACCGTCCACGAATTGGCCCAATCGGCATATAAAAATAAAAAACCCAGCATGTTCCTTAAGCTTGACATGAACAAGGCTTTTGATCGGGTTTCCTGGAAATTCCTATTCGAGGTCCTAGAGAAGTTTGGGTTTCACAAAGAATGGATCAAGATGGTTCATGAATGTATCTCAATTGCATGGTTCTCTGTTCTTATCAATGGTTCACCCGCAAGTTTATTCCAAAGTTTCAAAGGCATCCGTCAAGGGGACCCTCTATCCCCTTTTCTCTTCATCATTTTGGCCGAAACCCTTGGAAGAACCCTTACAGCTACCTGCAATAGTGGTCTCATCTTCGGGATCAAACTAGCCTCAACAACCAATGCCATATCCCACCAACAGTTTGTGGATGATACTATTCTATCCTCTCATGCTTTCATTCCTAAAGCAAAAATCATTAAGAACATTCTTGATTCTTATGAAGAGGCGGTTGGCCAGAAAGTCAATTATCACAAAAGCAAGCTATACTTTCTCAATACTCCCATTCACAGGAAAAATAGGATTGCTGAGATCCTTGGGTGCATCATTGGGAGCCTTCCAACTACTTATCTTGGATTACCGCTTTTCCATGGTAGATCTGTCTCGGCTATGTGGAACCCTATTTTAGATTGCCTCAACAAGAAACTTGTAGGTTGGAAAAGCTCAATGCTCAGTCAGGCAGCCAAAGCCACTCTGGTCTAGGATTGCCTACAAAGTATTCCCATTTTTTTATTATCCATATTCAAATCCCCTGCTTCCATCTGCCAAAGAATTGAGCAAATTCAACACAGATTCCTTTGGGCGGGAAACGAAAACAAGAATAAATTTTCACTTGTTGCCTGGGATAGGGTCTGTTCCAAGAAAAATGATGGAGGACTCAAATTCATAGACATCAAGCGGATGAACATGGCCCTCATTGCCATGCAGTCCTGGAGACTTACCATCAATGAAAAATTCACTTGGATTGACATCATCAAAGCTAAGTACCTCCATCAGGTTTCCTTTCTTGGAGAGCACAACCTTCCTAGCGGATATCATTTCTGGAATGGCATCACCAAAACAAGGAAGATCATCATGGAAGGCTTAAGGTGGTGTCTTGGAACTAGAATGAACATTCATTTCTGGGATGACCCGTGGATCCATGATAAACCTCTCAACCAAGATCTGCATCTTGCAGTGCTTAAGCCGGTTATCGAAGCCACCTTTGGTGATATGGTGTGCCATGTCATCAACCCAGGTATCACAAGACCTAAATGGAAACACATGGTTCTCAACGGGCCTAGGCATATCACCGAGGCACTCAAGCGGTTACAAAACTTGCTAAGGACTTGCATCATCCCCAACTCACACAAAGATGATTCCATGGTCTGGAACCTTGAAGATTCAAGGAATTTCACTGTTAAATCAGCTTACTATAGTCAAGAAACTCCCAATGATGGTCGGGACTTATCTAATCAGGTTTGGGTTCCCAAGATCATTCCAAAGGTCAAATTATTTTGCTGGTTGGCCATCCAAAATAGAATCCTCACCACTAAAAACTTGATAACCAGAGGGTTACTCATTCCCAATTGGTGCATCCTGTGCAAAAATGCCTGTGAGTCAACTCCGCATGTTTTTTTGGAATGTCCCTTCTCTCTAGCAGTTATCAACTAGGTTCTTAACACCTTCGAAATCTCCGCAGTCCTCCCTCATTCCATTCCCCTCATTTTTCAACAATGGCCCCGACCTTTCAAGAGCAATCAACTTAAATTCATGTGGCAAGCTTGCCTCCACCTTTTCCTATGGCAGATATGGCTCGAGAGAAATGCCAAAATTTTCAAAAACCAAGCCACTGATAAGAAGATTATTGTTGCCAAAATCTTGGCCCTTGCTGTGGAGAATGCCTCTCTTGTTTCGTCTTCCAAACCCCCCTCCTGGCCTTGAATCGGACCTAACAAAACTTTTCAATATTTCTAATTTCTCTGCCATGCCCTGTACTTCTATTGACAGGTCTGTCATCAAGTGGGTCTTACCGCCTACTGGGTGGCACAAGCTCAATTTCGATGGTGTGGCCAAAGGCAACCCAGGAGTAGCTAGCGAAGGAGGAATTCTCAGAAATCACAGAGGAGAAATAATTTTGGCCTTTGCCCAGAACCTGGGAATTCAATCTAACAATATGGCAAAGGCTCGGGCTCTGCTTCAAAGCTTGATTCTCTTGGAGGGTTTGACCATCAACAAACTTATCATAGAAGGAGACTCCCTACACTGTATCAACTGGCTCAATGGGACTTCTGTGCCTCCCTGGGCCCTTGCTTCGATTTTCCAAGGCTGCAAGGCTCTTATTGGCAAGTACCCAGAATTAGTCATTAAGCATCAATATCGAGAAGGAAATAAAGCTACGGACTGGCTTGCTAACAAGGGTGTAGGTGAACCTGAAATTCATGTTTGGAGAGACTCCTTCCCCATTGGCCTAAGGAATGATTCTATAAGTGTCAATGTTTGCACAATGTGAGTGGTGGGTAGGGGACCTGTTTAGTTTGCTCATGGAACTGGTCGAGTTTTCATGTCTTTTCTTCCTTCTTCTTCTCCTTCGGCTGCATTTTGGCAACATGTCACAATATCGCGATGCGGTCTTGCATCATGTCACGATATTGTGACGTGGTCTTTTTCTCTTTGGCCATGTTTTTGCAACATATCGCGATATCGTGACACTTTTTCTCCTCAGCCACAACTTTTGCAACATGTCGTGATATCGCGACACTTTTTTGCTTTGGCCGTGCTTTTGCAACTTGTTGCGATATCATGACACTTTTTCTCTTCGGGCGCATTCTTGCAACGTGTCACGATATCATGACACTTTTTATCTTTCGACGTAGTATTGCAACATGTCACGATATTGTGACATTTTTTCTCTTCGACTGTGGTCTTCCATCATGTCACGATATCGTGACACTTTTTATCTTTGGCAGTGGTCTTCCATCTTGTCGTGATATCGTGACACTTTTTCTCTTCGGCTGTGGTCTTCCATCATGTCGCGATATCATGATACTTTTCCTCTTTGACAACGGTCTTCCATCATGTCACAATTTTGTGACACTTTTTCTCTTCGACAACGGTCTTCCATCTTGTCGTGATTTTGCGACACTTTTTCTCTTCGGTTGCGATCTTCCATCATGTCGCGATATCGTGACACTTTTTCTCTTTGGCAGCAGTCTTCCATCTTGTCACGATATCGTGACACTTTTTCTCTTCGACTGCGGTCTTCCATCATGTCGCGATATCGTGACACTTTTTCTCTTCGACAGCGGTCTTCCATCATGTTGAGATTTCGTGACACCTTTTTTCTTTGGCCGTGATGTCTCTTCTTGTCGTGATATCACAAAACCTTTTTTGTCCGGCTGTGGTTTTGCATCATGTCGCAATATCGTGACACTTTTTCTCTTCGATCGCGATTTTGCAACATGTCGCGATTTCGTGACACTTTTTCTCTTCGGCCTCGATGATGCAGCATGTCGCGATATCACGACACTTTTTCTCTTCGATCGCGATTTTGCAACATGTCGCGATTTCATGACACTTTCTCTCTTCGATCACGTTTTTGCAATTTGTCACAATTTCATGACACTTTTTCTTCTTTGGTCACGATAACGCTGCTTGTTACGATTTCATGACTCTTCTTCTCTTCTGGCACCAACCTTGCAACATGTCGCGATATCGCGAAACTTCTTTTCTTCTGGGAGCAACCTTGAAACATGTCACGATTTCGTGATACTTTCTCTCCTTCATCTCCGATGCCACTTCTTGTCATGATTTCATGACTTCTTTTCCTCTCTTGGATGCAATGGTGCAACATGTCGCGATTTTGCAACATCACCAAACTGGTCGCGATTTCGCGACACCTTTCCTCGTGTGGCGTTTTGCTCGTTCTTTGATATTTAGCCCTTGGAACACCTCGGTCGATCTGGAAATCATGTAAATATCTTGTACAAGGTTCAGGGACCTTTCAACACCCTTTCTACCAATCAATTATTTTTTTAATAAAAGCATTTATTTCATTATCATTGCTTGTGTCACTATTTCATTATCTAGGTGTTGCTTTTACTATTTATAGTTTAACCAATTTTTTTATGTGAAGCTACTATTTTGGTTAATATTATTTCCAATTCCCTATTGGTAACTTCAAGGTGATGAATTTCTATGTTTGATTTCATAGATTTCAGTAAAAGCTTCAATGACTCTTGATGCAAATTGGGATCCATGATCTATGGTGATAGATCGTGGAGCTCCAAATATTTGAAAAAATTGGGTGTAAAGAAAATCGACAACCTTCTCTTCACGAGCATGTTTAAAAGCACAAACCTCAGTCCATTTAGTCACATAATTTATATATACCAAGATATGTACCTTTCCTTGAGATGATGGTTCAATGGATCCCACAAAATCTAACCCCCATATCTCAAATGGTTCTAAAACCACTTGAGGCTGTAGAGATATTTTATTTATGTGTGATGAGGGCATCTTGTCCATTCACCTAGGCATAGTTTTTCTATAGTTCCTAGGTTAAATATTATTGGTAAAATAAACCCCACATACACTTTTGGTGTGGTTGGCCTTGTTGGACATTTTCTGGCCTTAGTTGTTATTTGGTTAGCAAGTGATAGGTTAGAATATTTCTTTCCTCCCTATTTCTCCTCCAACATGATCTAGGCATATGGTTATGAAATGAGGGTGTATTGTTATGTATTTTGGGCATTAAGGACCTATTTAAACCTTATCATGTGAATTAATCATTAGTTGGGTTTTCACCCTTCATACTTGTATCAGAGCCGATCAATCTGATTGAGCTCGTATGGTGGAATTCGACTGGTTTAAAAGTTTTGCTATTCCTAGATTTTGTTGGGCAACTTTTAGGTAGATGATTTTTGGCAAGTTAGATAGTGGGTTCATTTTATTTTTTTGCACAAATTATTTTTGTTGTTTAGGGTGTGGAATCTTACTGGGGGTTTAATTTTGGGTGGCTAATCAATCCACTCCCACCTTAGTTCTACATCCAGGTGGCAGGCCGACATAGAATATCTTTATAGATGGGATTGGCGACACTAAAACCCATGCCAAATAGGACACATGAACCCATGCCAAATAGGACACATGGGCTAACTGGACATGAAAGGACTAACAAAATTTGATGTGCTAATTGTATACTATATGTTAGATCCATGATACAGTGACATAGATGACAGGTGAACTAGAAAACTAGATGACCAGAGAAGACCTAAGTGGAATAGACTAGCATCAGATCAGACCTGACTCCTAGGTGGCATGAACCACCATAATCAAACTAATGTAGACCATTGTACGAGAAAACTAGACCAGACAACCAGATAGGACTGGATGGCAGATGATTAACCCATAAAACTATGTGGAGGTATCTGATGCTAGGATCGAATGACATAAGGATAAAAAAGAGTGGATAAACATGGTGGATGAGACCTACATGGAAAAATTCAAGGATATTTCATGGTAAAACATGTAGATTAGGGAGGGATTACTTGAAGGTAATTGAAATATTATATGCAAGTCTTTATTTTTATTTCCTTCGAAAAACCCCCGCATCCCACATTTGGGACTAATATTTTTCCTCTACGGGTGTGATGCGAAGTTGGTTTTGGAACTCTTTGAAGTTGTTAAGTACTATACAGTGCAACCTTCATTCTGCCAAGCTCTATATATTATATGCTCAGTGTCGAGGGTGTTAGACGTTGCAAGCTGGAATACATGGGTTTGAATCCTATGTAGTGTAAAAACATAATTTCTGCTCAAAAATATTTTTTATTGAATTTTTATATAAAAAAATTATACATTAATTTATTTAATTTTATTTTAAAACTTAATTATAATTATTTAAATTATTTTTCAATTTAAATAAAATTGCATATATTCTTTTGCAATTATTTCTTGAGTCAAATTGTAAAAGCCTTAGAGACTCATATTTTGATTTTTTTTGTTAATCATTGTAAAAACAATTTTTTTTTGGCTTAAGTGCTTGAAAACCATAGCACCATTGTAAATTGCCCTGTGAGGCAAAACTTAAACACCTTTTGTGGCTTCTTGTAGAGTGCTTGAAAACCATAGCACCATTGAAATTGCCCTGCGAGGCAAAGCTTGAAAGCCTTTTGGCTTCTTGTAGAGTGCTTGAAAACCATAGCACCATTGTAATTGCCTTGCAAGGCAAAGCTTGAAAGCCTTTTTGGCTTCTTGTAAAGTGCTTGAAAACCATAGCACATTGAAATTTCTGTGCGAGGTAAATATTGAAAGCCTTGTTGGCTTCTAAAGTGCTTGAAAACCATATCACATTGAAATTACCCTGCAAGAAAAATATTGAAAGCCTTGTTGGCTTCTTAAGTGCTTGAAAACCATAGCACATTATAATTGCCCTACAAGGCAATAGATTGTACTCATTTTTGAGATAACTTGATAGCCTTTTTGTCTTGCACCAGTGAATAAAATAGGCTACTATTTTAATTAGACTAGTTGTTGCAGTTAGTCTAATGGTTCTGAGGATGTCATTCCTCCTCCATAAATACATCCTCCTATTTCTCATAATACTCCTCATGTTGTTCCACATCAAGTGCTATAGCAATCTCATGACTTTTTAGGTTTTTGATGTTCAACATTCTTCACAGGTCCAACAACAGGTCATTACTCTTTGTCAAAGTTCTTCACTTGGCAAGGAAGTTCTCTTGATGTTGTTCCTCTACACTGGTATCCTATGGTATCCAGGATGTTATTGTACCCGATTATGAGATATATTTTTGTAGCGTTTGGTGACTCACCTTCCACTCCTATTGTATAAGCATTGGATTCCAATGCTTCTTGAGTAGGGAGGTATGATGAGGATATCTCGTCCATTCACCTAGGCATAGTTCTTTCTATAGTTCCTAGGTTAATTATTATTGGGCAAATAAACCCCACATACACTTTTGGTGTGGTTTGCATTTTTGGAAATTTGCTGGCCTTAGTTTTTATTTGGTTAGCAAGGTTAGGTTAGAAAAATTTCTTTCCTCCCTATTTCTCCTCCAGTGCAATCTAGGCATATGGTAACGAAATATGGGTGTATTATTATGTATTTTGGGCATTAAGGGTCTATTTAAACATTAGCATATGAATTAATCATCATTTGGGTTTTCACCCTTCGTAGTGTGTGTGGGTTTTCCCATTCTTTGACATGCATCGTAATGTCGTATGTACTTTTTTACATCTTTATGAAGGAATGGCCAGTAATAACCAAGTCACAAATTTTTTTGAACTGTACTCTTAACTAAATAGTATCCTCATGAGGGTTCTTTGTGACAAGCATGAAGGATATCATACACTTCATCATTTTGAATGCACCTACGTAACACATGGTTAGGTCCACACTTGAATAGTAGACCTTTGATCCATTTGAAGGATGAGCTTTGCCTTATCAATTGTTTCTTTTGTTTTGAGGTGAAATGAGGAGGAATTTTTTCTATTTCCAAATAGTTAGCAATACAAAAAACCATGGTGATTACAACGATATGAAAAACAATTTTTCATTTGGAAACATATCCTCAACTAACTCTTCTTCTCATGTGTTATTTAGTCTTTATAGAAAATCTGCTACTACATTAGCCTTTCTTGGTTTATTTACTATTGTGATTCCAAGTTCTTGTAATAGTAACAACCAAAGAATTATTCTCGCAATAGCCATGGGTTTGTTCATCAAGTATATAATAGTTGAATAATTGATATGGACAAACACTTGATAACCAATGATGTAGTGATAGAATTTATTAATGGTATATACTATTGCTAAAAATTCCTTTTCAATAATAGTATAATTATTTTATGATCCAATGAGGTTTTTTCTTATGTAGTAGATAACATAATGCTCCCCATTTTCTATTTTCTCTAAAGCTTCTCCAATTATAGTATTGGATGCATCAGTTTGGATATGGAATGGTAGTTCCCAATTTGGACCTCGTAACATAGGTGGAGTGATTAATTTCTCTTTTAAAGCATCAAAATATTCTTGGCATTTTTTGGTCTAATTTAATTAAGAATCCTTTGTTAACAATTCAAACATAGGATTTGCAATTGTACTAAAAAAATGAATTAATCATCAATAAAAGCCAATGTGTCCTAAGAAACTCCTAACATCAGTTTGGGTTTGTGGAGAAGGAAGATTCTTCTGTTTGTGTTTACAAAATATTTTTGAGTCCTAAAAGTAGATGGTATTGGTTAGTTATATGTCCTTTTGAACAAATGCTACAAATAGCAGATATAGAGGTTTTGTTTAAAGGACAATCTTGAAGAGCATGCTTGTTTCTGCATCTTGGATAATAAAAAGCTAGGGTTTCTGTAGATTTGGTTTGGCATTCATTTCCCCTAATGTAGTATTAATATTTACCAAGATTTTAGTTTTCAAATGACAAATTCTTCCATAAGCTCTTTCAAATCACTACCATTATTACTCCACTTTCATCTTCTTTGTCTTGTGCATGAGTAATTTCTACATAGTTCCAAAATTTCATCAATGTCAAGGGTTCTCACATCTCCCTTGCTCATTAAATCCAAAACTTCTATGGAATCATCTTGGAGCCCTCTTAAAAATATGACCTTACACATTTTAGGTTCAACAAGCCCAAATATTTTTTGTACAAAGGCAAACCTATCCAATTAATCCTACAAATTTTCATCTTCTTCTTGTTTGATTCTAAATAGTTCACCCTTTCTATTTTTCACCCATTCGTATTATTGGTATTTATCCAAAAACACTTCCTCCATTTCTTTCCAAGTTCAGATTGAGTCGTGTGCTAAGATCATAAACTAGCACAAAGCCGAGTCTTTGAGTGTGGAAGGAAAACCTTTTAGCTTTGGTTGTCATGTGTGTAGTCATATGTCTAGCACACAACCTTAAATTTAAATAAGAATTGATCAAGATCTTTGGATGCAACTCCCCTAAATGTTGGTAGCACCGAAGGTGAATTTTTTTCATTGGAGAGTTTTGTGTAGAATTTAATCAAATAGGATACTTGAAATCCATGGTAGGAGTGGGATTGTCCATTTTATTATGAACATTTCTACCCCTATCTAGGTTTCTTAGCATTTCTACCATTATGTCTTTCCAACACCTAGTATAGATTTGTTTAAACTACCTTGAATTTAAGGATATATCAGGAGTGGGTGAGGAGGTACTAGCAGTTTGCTTCTCTTATATTTCTCTCTTAGGAGACACTTCCTGATGATGATGATGGTTATTGTTTAACAATTTTAGGAATTTTAAATGTAGGCAATTCACCACCTTGGCATGAATATAACCTATCTATGGTAGGTAAAGGTATCTTAAGAAATCACCATTTTTCATCCCTTAACCTATTCATTTATTTTGTGTTTGTGTTTTTGACTTTTCAAAGTGCAACTATTAATTTTACAACTATGTTTTATGCAAGTTGTTATGTTCAATATTTTACTCTTAGCATAATCAACAATAACAACACCTATGTTCCCTGATAATGATGTCAAAAATGATGAGTGTCATTATTGTCATCATTTAATTTTCAATGTTTGTCAAATCTAGGGTAGTGTCCAAGGCTGTCTATGATAGAAGACTTTGGCAAGTTCTATAGTTAAATAATCAGTTCATAAACTTATTCAATAAAAATAGAGGTTCATTGGGTCTTTCACAGGTCACACTATCCATAATTTATAGAATTGAAACTAATTTAACTTGTAAAATTGAAATTGCTTCTAAATTGTAGAATTGACAATTAATCTAAATTTGCAGAATTTGAAATTACTTCTAACTTGTAGAATTAAATTTTTTGAAGGAAATATTTTATGTTTGCTTATTGAAATAACAAGAAAGGGAAATGCTGATTTTAATCCAACTAAATTTAACCATGTTGAAATCGAAACTGCAAAAACTATCAAAAAAGTTATTGCAAAAACTATTAGAAAAGTTGCTGCAAAAACTGTTAGAAAAGTTGCTTAAATTGACACTTAGAAAATACAAAAAATAAATGCACATAAAAATAGGGGACAACTTGAAATATACAAAATGCAACACCCAAACAATGCTTGAATAAATGAAATACAATGAAACACAAGATTACACAATAGAATAATTTTCATCAACAGGGGAGCCTAGAAACTCCATTGTTTACAAGCTTGGATCCTTGAATATTTTTTTATACAATATTACAAGGGTTTAGGGTTATCCAAAATCCCAACAAGAAGAGCTATGATGTCTTCAAGCGTACCTTGATACCAATAGGGTTGAGTGGGATTTTTGATATCCAAGGCTGGGCCACTCCAGATGATGAGGTAGCGCATTTAGATCTGCACACAAGGACACAAAAAAATAGTTAGTAATACCTGCAAGGGCTCCACAGTGTGAGGCCCTATATGAGAAATAGTAAACCCTAACTAAGTGCTATAAATAGAGAACAAAAATAGAAGCATATGCATAAAATAATGATTGATCTATTTTACTTTTTGTCTTCTGATGGGTGATGTCTGATTCAGGTGATTGGTGCGACAATGCCCTAGCATCGGCCATAGGCTAGGTGGTCTTTAGAAATGATAATGTAAAACACCCACGGGTAACTAGCTACTGCAAGAAATGCTGGTGGGTGCTTGGATCTAAAGGGAGGGATTCTATAGAAGCATATCTAGTAAGGGATAAAGGATGGTGATGACGATGGGGGTTATGGTGAGCGAGGATGGCAATAAAAGTAACACGAGGTGGCTTAGGGTACTTAAGTATTTTAAGCACTTAGGGAACTCAAAAAATTAGGGATTTAGGGACTTAGGGAATTTAAACACTTAGGGGTTGAGCCATCAAAATGACTCCTATTTATAATCTAACCTAGGGTATGCTAGGGTTTCAACAACACTAATCGTGTGGCTAATATTAAAGCACATCTAAGGGTAGATAATAAATCTAGGGTGGGGCATGGATTGATGTAAATGGGTGGTCAAGATTTAATGGAATTGGATGGATGGGATTAATTCACTTAAATAAATACATATTTATTAAATATATATAAAATAAATATAGATAAATAAATATGAATAATATTTAAAAATGGTGGGAAATAGAGATTGTGGACAAATTGGCTATGTTTTGGTGGTAGAAATGGTGGGAAAGCATGGATGGAGGACAAATGGCTAGATTTTGGTGTCTACAAATACCCATTTTTATACTACGTTACGTGGAACACAATGTAATGTAAATATACGAGACACCTATTTTGGCCAGGTGTAGAAGCAACTTATATTGGGATGTGGAGCATGAGCTAGAAGATAAAAGAATAAAAGAATTTTGAGTTTTACATAGCTTACCCCCTCAATTGGCGAATGAGGTTACGGATGAATGTCATGAGCCATTTGAAAAATCTGTACAAATGGAATGTGTACGATATGAATTATTTAAAATGTGATATTGTTATTACCCCAATGGTGGGAAGGGTATTGCTTAAAAAATGTGTTTGTTTTTGCCCTAACAAATGAAGGGTTTTGTGAAAATGTGTGATGGAAAATGTGTCTGTTTTTGCCCCAACAGATGAAGGGTTTTTTGCCAAATGTATATACCATGATCATGTAATATGTATCCCATTGCAGGAGGATCAAAACCAAATGTAGTTGCCCCCCAAATTTAGGGTGATTCGATGCTATTGAAAAATATGCCTTCTGGTGTCATTGATATCAAAAGACGATAATGCAAAGAAAAAAGAGTCAATCGTTAGAGGGTATGCTAGTGACTTTTTGAATAATTACCATGATTAGAAACAATAATCCTAGCTAGTACCTATCTCTATGGTGTTAGGGAGTTTTTGAATGATAAAATTTGAGTTTTTTCCATGATTTAAGCCCCACGAACTAGGCCATCAATGACAATAGTTGTGCAAATTGTTCTTGGAAATGTTTCACTCAAAATGTGAAGTACCAAATATGATTGTGATCTTGAGCAAGGAGATAAGTGATTATGATCATAGATAAGTTTCTTTATTATAGGCTATTCATCTTACCAAATTTCATGGATGCAAATCGTTGCAATCGCCAATTATATAAATTAACCCACTATGTACGAGATTCATTCGAATGTTATTTGAACTTGGAAAATATGTAAATGATGATGTGAAATGAATTGGATATGATGTATGAATTATTAAAATGCTGATGATCATTATTTTATGAATATTTAGACCATTTTGAGGTGCTTTTATAGCGTGTTTGGTGAATTTGTAAAATATGGTCGCAAACAAATATTATGCATCTAAAAGTCAGTTGGAATCTTCAAAAATGCTATAAATTTATGAAATTTATGCATGGATGAAGTTTGGAGTGATTTGGTTGGTGGACGCTACTATTTTGTGCCAATTCTATCTTTTGTCAATACTTATGTGAAATGCCCGCGGTCACTTGCGGTTTGCAAAAATACCCACAGGCACTTCAACATGCCAGGAAACATCCATGGGCATCCCAAGGTGCCTGAAGCAGCTATAAATAGATTGCTAGGCAATATTGAAGCTTATTTGTGCATTTGGAAGTTTGAGAAGCTAAGTTTGAGGAGTGAAGGGTGAGTGAGGAGTTTGGGTGTAAAAGCTATGGTGGTGGAGGGAGCTGGTGTAGAGGTTGGGGCTACTACAAGGCCACAGATTGCAGAGGTAAGGCGTTGTATCGCACAAAGTTTTTTTTTCATGTTTTTGTGATTTTTTTTACTAACAAAAACTTTTGTGTTGTGCTATAGCTGAGTTTTGGATGCTCGACATCAATTTTTGCCTTACATCCCCAGGATGAGAAAGGCGATTATAGAGGATGAGTGGGAGCTACTAGGGGAAATGGGACTGGTGAAGGTAGACCAAATCAATGTTATGAGGGCTGAAAAGGGGTACCTCTCTACCTTGGCAAAGAGGTGGGATGCAGACAAGGGCACATTTTAGCTCCCCACGAGTGAGGTGACTGTGACCTTGGAGGATGTATATCGCATCATCAAGGTGCTGGTGGAGGGTCTTCGGGTTGAGGTTGGCCTCAACTAGAAGATGGAGATGATGAGGATGTTTGGGGATGCATGGCAAGGGATGAAGGTAGATATTGGGGGTATACCTATTTGTCCATGTATGTGGACAAGGAGTTGGATGCCATTTGGTGATGCTTGTGTTGGCCAACATTGTGGCCCCGAACAACACTAGGTGCAAGTTCCCTTGGAACCTGATAGGGGTGGTGAGTGATTTGCTCATGATTAGGTAGGTGTATGCATGAGCTCCTACCTTAATGGTGTAGGTTTATCGAGAGCTATACAATATGATTAGGTATGGGTAGAAGGGGTTGGGGTGCAGCTTATTGCTACAATGCTAGGGATGGGAGCACTTTAGGGTTGCTCAAACAGAAGGGTTGCCTATGGAGGAGTTTGGTAGGGAGCAACCCTATGTTAGGTAATGGGATTTGATGAATAAGGTTCAGTCGAGTAATTTGATGAGGACAAGTCAGGGGTATAGGGAGCTATGGATATGATTGACATCTTTCCAAGTGGTATGGAGGGCATGGTAGGGTGCCTGATGGACTAGTGATGGAGAGCATGTACGGTGGGTGTAGTAGGATAGATGGGTGGTTGGGTGGCACTGAAGTGAGGTGTAGTACTTCTAGTTTTCATGAGTACTCTATTAGTTCAAGCTAAGGTAGGATGCCCTTGATGATCCAGTGTGCTATAGGAGGCATCGAGAGGAGAGCGAGATACCTTGCATGGAGCTGTGGAGGGTGATTTTGGAGGATGACGAGGAGATGGATATCCTCAATGTAGATGATGTGAGGACAAGCATAGAGTATGATGCATGGTTTGTGTCTCAACCACCATGGGGATCACCTTGAGGAGTGGCTAATGGGGATGAAGGTGGAGAGGTGAGAAATTAGGGTTCCTAGGAGACCCAGGATTGAGGGGGCCCAAGAGGCACCCATGTAGAAATGATACCTTCGATTAGATAGTCAGATGAAGAAGGCTAAGGATGTAGCACAATAGGCTCTTGAGAGTGGGGGAGATGGAGAATATGGGAAGGATGTGGAGGTAGTTCCAGATGTACCCCCAGTCCAGTGTGAGAAGAAGTGGGTATAATTGGAGCAACAAGTGATAGAGTAGGATGGGAGGATCACAAGGCTTTAGGTAGAGCTAGTAGAGAGAGAGCATTGATATAATGTCGACATAGCATTTGGTCTCAGTAGAGATATATCGAGGCCTTGGAGGATAGGTTGATGGAACATCATATTCCATTTCCTGATCCTCTACCTCATCTATATCCGGGGTGTGAGGCATAGTGAGTCTAGGCATATTTCTAGGTCTAGATCTCCTTCTAGGTCATAGGGGCCCTCTTGGAGGATGTAGTTAGTGCTTAGATGTACTTTTGTATATGATCCTTGGTGCTCCATTGTATGTAGCCTTTTGGCATTCATATATATATACATGGATTTTACCTTTTGTGTTATATTTTTGTGTGAATGCTTTTTATGGAATGCTTTGTGGGATGCTTTTGATGTTTATGGTTAATGCATATGATATGCTATGGGTGTTTAATGCAATATGACATGTGCTAATGATAATTTATAGTTTAGATATTTTCTTGGCCATTTTTTTAGCATTGTTGTTTAATCAGGGGCACCGAACTTGGTGGTGAATGGGATGGATGACTTATGCACTGACATGGATGCTAACATGGAAGAAGACATGGATGTTGATATGGAAGAATACATGGATGTTGATATGGAAAATTGTCTATTTTACAGAGACTAAAACATCCTTGTGGCATCAAACTAATGCAGGAGCATCCGATGGCAGTAGAGCAATCCTGCATCAACCAAATTTTTCTAAGTGTTTCCAAAATTTGGTTCTATTTTGAAGTGTTTGGCAGGAATAAAGCAGAAGTTGGAGGGTCGTGAAATTGTGACATGTCACGATTTCACGACATGTCGCAAAATTGCGACAGAGAAGCAGAGTACTTACACGCAGCCAAAAATGGTCACGATATCGCGACAGAAACGCGAAACAGAGGCCAAGGGCAAAAGTGGCCATGATATCGCGATAGTAAATCAAAAGTAATGATCAAAGTTAGAAAGCATAATGCATGGGTTCAAAGGTAGAAGGTAGAAGGCAGAAGCAAAACTCAAAGGCAGAAAACTCAAGGCAAAGGTTTTGTCACCAAATCGCAGCATCTAAAAGAAATTAATGCAAGTCAGAGTTTTTGTCGCGATATCACGACATCGCGATATCACGACGGTTTCTGGAAGTGGAGGCACAGAGGGTGTTTTTTCGTGATATCGTAACATCCTAAGGACAAAAGCAAAGGCAATAGATTTTGTTACGATATCGCGATATCGTGACAGTAGTTAAAAACAAAGGCAAAGGCAAGAGCGAAGGCAAAATTAACGAAGGGAAAAAGAACTAAGGCGAGGCGAAAGCTGGGCCAGAAGGTGAAGGCAAAAATTGATCGCGATATCACGACGTCGCGATGTAGCAACAATTTTCAAAGCAAAGGTATGATGGTAGTTTTCGTCGCGATATCGCGACGTCACGATGTCACGACGATTTTCAAAGTTAAGGCACGAAGGCAGTTTTTATCGTGATATCACGACAAAAACCAAGGCAAGAGGCTCATAGGAGAAATTGTCACGATATCGTGACATGTCGCGATATCATGACATGTCACGATTTCATGGCCGGTTGAAGACAAATAGAAAATGGACATGTGGATGGCCCCCGCGCGGGAAAAGAGATAGCAGGCACGGTTAAATGTTCTGACAATGCAACTGTTCTTGAGGGACAGTCTGGCAAAGGGCAGTTGTAGGGCAAGGGGATTATTTAATGCAAGCTCCCATAGCGGATTGGGGCAGTTGCCCATTGATGGAAGGAATTTTGAAAACTGTAACAGAGGAAGCGAACTTCATATTTAATTTTGAAAATTCGAACAGGTGGGGCATTAATTGCCTAGAGGGCAGAGACCTCGTTAAGAACTCAAAATTTTGTAATAGTGGGGGGTGGTGGACTGGAGACAGAGGAAGTAGTGCAGTTAGAGAAAACCGGGCTGGACTTTGGTCTAGAAAATCCTGCGGGCTATTTGTAAGCAATTTGGAGATTAATGAAAAGAAGGTCGGACTCGAGACGGAGAACCGTTTTATTGTATGCATTTTCAAGCTAAATTAATGAAATTTTATTGAAAATTTTGGAGCGTCATGAACCCATATTTCTCGGTCCCCCATCGTGGGCTCGCAGGAGAAATGGTTGCGATATCGCGACATGTCGCGATATCGCGACATGTCGCGATATCGCGACATGTCACGATTTCGTGACCGGTTGAATACAAATAGAAAATGGACACATGGACGGCCCACGCATGGGAAAAGAGATAGCGGGCATGGTTAAATGTTTTGACAATGCATGTTCCTGAGGGACAGTCTAGAAAATGGCAGTTGCAGGGCAAGGGGAGTTTTTAATGCAAGCTCCCATAGCGGATCGAGGCAGTTGCCCATTGATGGAAGGAATTTTGAAAACTGTAACAGAGGAAGCGAACTTCAAATTTAATTTTGAAAATTTGACCAGGTGGGGCATTAATTGCCTAGAGGGCCGAGACCTCGTTAAGAACTCAGAATTTTGTAATAGTGGGGGGTGGTGGACCGGAGACAGAGGAAGTAGTGCAGTTAGAGAAAATCGGGCCGAACTTTGGTCTGGAAAAGCCTACGGGCTGTTTGTAAGCAATTTGGAGATTAATGAAAAGAAGGTCGGACTCGAGACGGAGAACCGTTTTATTGTATGCATTTTCGAGCTAAATTAATGAAATTTTATTGAAATTTTTGGAGTGTTGTGAACCCATATTTCTCGGTCCCCCGTCGTGGGCTCGCAGGAGAAATGGTCGCGATATCATGACATGTCATGATTTAGTGACCGGTTGAAGACAAATAGAAAATGGATACGTGGACGGCCTATGTGTGGGAAAAGAGATAGCGGGCACGGTTAAATGTTCTGACAATGCAACTATTCCCGAAGGATAGTCTAGCAAATGGCAATTACAGGGCAAGGGGAATCTTTAATGTAAGCTCCCATAGCAGATCGGGTAGTTGCCCATTGATGGAAGGAATTTTGAAAACTGTAACAGAGGAAGTGAACTTCATATTTAATTTTGAAAATTCAACCAGGTGGGGCATTAATTGCCTAGAGGGCCGAGACCTCGTTAAGAACTCAAAATTTTGTAATAGTGGGGGGTGGTGGACCGGAGACAGAGGAAGTAGTGCAGTTAGAGAAAACCAGGCCAGAATTTGGTCTGGAAAAGCCTGCGGGCTGTTTGTAAGCAATTTGGAGATTAATGAAAAGAAGGTTGGACTCGAGACGGAGAACCATTTTATTGTATGCATTTTTGAGCTAAATTAATGAAATTTTATTAAAATTTTTGGAGTGTTGTGAACCCATATTTCTCGGTCCCCCGTCAATGGTATCAAAGCCGAAAGTTCCTGAGTGTGTAACAGATCGCCGAACGTGAGGCAGTTACACCAAGATCTGTGGGAAGGCTCATGAAAAGTGAATAGAATGCCTCCGAGAAGAAACCCCGTTGGTGGGAGAGGCATGGCAGCAGCAGATTTTCAAGCTTTGCAGCGGCAAGTTCAGGCCCTACAAGAAGAACTGCGCAGAGGACACGAACCAAGAAGAGATGCAGATAGTGAAGATGAAGTAGATGAAGAGGAAAACTAGTTTGAAGAAGAAGAAGAAGAAGCTATAGATCCGGCACAAGCCAGACTGTACAAAGCCATATCCCAGATTGGGAAGAGGCCGAAGATGGAAGTTTCCACGTATTCTGGGAACTTGAATCCGGAGGAATTGATCGACTGGATCAATGATCTGGAAGAATACTTCGAATATGAAGAAGTTGAAGATCCCGAGCGGCTCAGGTTTGCTAAGACCAAGCTGAAGGGTCATGCCAACATATGGTGGAACGAAGTGCAGCTGGAGTAGAACAGAAGAGGAAAATAACAGATAACAATATGGGAACGGATGGTGGAGAAATTAAAGAGATAGTTTATTTCGACAGATTATGAATTAGATTTGCTACAGAAAATGCAGAGTTTGAGACAGATGAATAAAACTGTCCAAGAATACACGGAGGAGTTTTATAAAATCTCCATCAAAACTGGCCATTTGGAAGCAAGCAAGGAGAAGGTGGCCCATTATATTAATGGGTTGAGACCCAGTATCCAGGAAGAGTTGAGCTTAGTTCGAGTGAGCACCATTGAAGACGCTTGTCAGTTTGCTTTGAAAGTTGAAGAAAAATTGAATAGAAAGTTTGAGAGCAAGCAAAGAGGAAGAGGGCACGGAGGAAAGACTAGTGGAAGAAAAGAGGAAGGAAAGGAGGAGAAGAAAGAAGAGGTTAGCAGCAGTCGGGATCAGAAGGAAGATGAAGAACCCAAACCGCAAGTTCAAAACAATGGCTACCCAAGAGGAAGAGGTAGATCTGGACGTGGGTATGGAAGAGGAGTGTTTCGGGGAACATGTTTCCACTGTGGAGAAGAGGGACATCGGGCATATGAGTGTACCCAGCACCCCGAGAGAGTGAACAAGAAACAAGTGGGTCCTGCCAGAGTTGTTGTGGCAGAGGAAGATGCTGAATCAGAACATTCTGAAGAAGCTGAGAAAGGAGAAGCAATGATCATGAGGAGAACAATGCTGATTGAGGAAGACAAACTAGAGTAGAGGAGAAGCCTATTCTGCACACGATGCAAAAGTGCAGGCAAAGTCTGTAATGTTATTATAGACAATGGGAGTATAGATAACTTAGTCTTCGAGGAGATGGTTGCTAAGTTACAGCTGGAGAGAAGGAGACACCCGCATCCATACCGGATTGCATGGTTGCGGAAGGACCATAGAGCATGGGTCTGTGAACAGTGCTTAGTCACATTCAGTATTGGAAAATACCAGGATGAGGTCCTGTGTGATGTTTTCTCCATGGATGCTTGCCATTTGCTGTTAGGGAGGCCATGGCAGTTTGATCGGAGTGCAGTGCATGATGGTCGTGCAAATACGTACTCCTTGACAAAGGATGGAGTGCGCCACAAATTAAAGCCATTACAGGCAGTGGACGAGAAGGTGTGCAGCAATGCCAAAATTTGTCTGGTAGAAGGCAAAAATTTTTTTTGCTAGGAGACGAGATTTGAGTAGGCTGCAAAGGCAAAAAAGTGTCTAGAGGTGTTACAGAAGACGCGGACCGAACAACACAGAAGTGAAGGTCACTTCTCCATTTACCCCGGGTGTCTGATGCAGGAGCATCCGATGGCAGCAGAGCAATCCTACATCAACCAAATTTTTCTAAGTGTTTCCAAAATTTGGTTCTGTTTCGAAGTGTTTGGCAGGAATAAAGCATAAGTTGAAGGGTTGCAAAATCGTGACATGTCATGATTTCGTGACATGTCACAAAATCATGACAGAGAAGCAGAGTACAGGCACGTAGCCAAAAATGGTCACGATATCACGACATGTCGTGATATCACGATGCGCGATATCGTGACAGAAACACAGAACAGAGGCCAAGGGCAAAAGTGGTCGCAATATTGCAACGTGCGATATCGTGACAGTAAATCAAAAGTAAGGATCAAAGGCAGAAAGCATAATGCATGGGTTCGAAGGCGAAAGGTAGAAGGCAGAAGCAAAACTCAAAGGCGAAAAACTCAAGGCAAAGGTTTTGTCATGAAATCGCGACATCTAAAAGAAATTAAGGCAAGTCAGAGTTTTTGTCGCGATATCACAACGGTTTCTGGAAGTGAAGGCATGGAGGGTGTTTTGTCATGATATCGCGATGTTGCGATATCACAACGGTTTCTGGAAGTGAAGGCACGGAGGGTGTTTTGTCACGATATCGCGACGTCGCGATATCGTGACGTCCTAAGGACAAAAGTAAAGGCAGCAGTTTTTGTCACGATATCGCGACGTCACGATATCACGACAACAGTTAAAAACAAAGGCAAAGGCAAGAGCGAAGGCAGAATTAATGAAGGGAAAAAGAACTAAGGCGAGGTGAAAGTTGGGCCAGAAAGTGAAGGCAGAAATCAATCGCGATATTGCGACGTCGCGATATCACGATGGTTTTCAAAGCAAAGGTACGGTGGCAGTTTTCATCGTGATATCGATATCGCGACGTCGCGATGTCATGACGATTTTCAAAGTTAAGGCACGAAGGCAATTTTTGTCATGATATCACGATGAAAACCAAGGCAAGGGGCTCACAGGAGAAATGGTCGTGATATTGCGACATGTCACAATATCGCGACATGTCGCAATTTTGTGATCGATTGAAGACAAATAGAAAATGGACACGTGGACGGCCCGCACGTGGGAAAAGAGATAGCGGGCATGGTTAAATGTTCTGACAATGCAACTGTTCTCAAGGGACAGTCTGGCAAACGGTGGTTGCAGGGCAAGGGGAGTCTTTAATGCAAGCTCCCATAGCGGATCGGGGCAGTTGCCCATTGATGGAAGGAATTTTGAAAACTGTAACAGAGGAAGCGAACTTCATATTTAATTTCAAAAATTCGACCAGGTGGGGCATTAATTGCCTAGAGGGCCGAGACCTCGATAAGAACTTAGAATTTTGTAATAGTGGGGGGTGGTGGACTGGAGACAAAGGAAGTAGTGCAGTTAGAGAAAACCGGGCCGAACTTTGGTCTGGAAAAGCCTGCGGGCTGTTTGTAAGCAATTTGGAGATTAATGAAAAGAAGGTCAGACTCGAGATGAAGAACTGTTTTATTGTATGCATTTTCAAGCTAAATTAATGAAATTTTATTGAAATTTTTGGAGTGTCGTGAACACGTATTTCTCGGTCCCCCATCATAAACAAACTCACTAAAAATACCTAATTCCTCTAGGACCAAATGTTGAGTTCATTTACCAAATCAAGAGCATGGTAATGACCTTAGAAAATCAAGAACCGGTGTGTGTGCAAGTGAGTTTATTAACTCATCTTGAGTAAATTGAGTAAACCTATTATGGATAAAACCAAGAAGCTATCTTGTCTGTATGAGCGATCAGAGGTCTATTTTAAAATAGATATGTCACCATGCATGAGCATACTCCACTGCCAATCAAGTGTCTATAGCTTCGATGAAGGCTAAATCCATAGTCCATGACTCATTTTTAATCTCTTAAGTTTTGGGGATGATTACCTAACTGTATGATTGGACATATAGTATGATCCTTACAACCCAATTGATTAGTGGTGTGTGATGTAAAATATTTAGAGTTTTTATTAGGGATTTGTTCTTACTCTTTATTTTATTTTTGGAATTGTGGTAGTGGTAAGAACCAATTTTTTTATGGACTATGTTGCATGATGGGACTAGCAAGGATGACCCTTTTTACTTTGAGGTACATACCAATTATGGTGAATTATATTTAAAACAAGATGTTTTTAATATGTGAAAGTTGTGCTTGGTTCAAGAATGTTTTTGAGTCAACTCCCAAATATCAATATTTTCTTAATGTAAGCTGTGCTAAGGTCCTAAAAGAACTCGACATGTAATTTTGAGGTTGCTTAAGACAATAGGAGTGGTTGAGTAACCAAAAACACCTAGAAGTTGTGAATGTGTGGTTTGTGCAAATAGAAATTTGGCTTTATGTAATGGTGTGGATGATTTTGTGAAGGTGCCCTTGATTAAGGCAACATGACTTTTGTTGGACGAATTAAAACCTTGAACTTAATAAATGATCCCTATATGAAATGTGGAATGTGGATGTGGATGCAATGCAATTTTATGACATGCAATATGAAATGTGATTTTGTGAAATGCAGTATGAGATGTGGTTGAATGCATTATTTTTGGCATGTGAATGCAAGTGCAATGCAATATTTGGAATGAAATGAATGCAAAGTGTTTCTGTGTATTAGCCATGTATATATATAATAATTAAATTATGAATAAAATGCTCTCAAGTGTATAACATTAAGTGGTTGAGTTTCTTCCTCTCCCTCTAGACTGACAAGTCTATAAGTACCATTACCCACTCTTTGTGTAACGATGTATGGACCTAACAAATTAGCCATAAATTTATCATGAAGATGCAGCAGTGCGTTGGTATTTTTTTGATTCTATTTAAGGACAAGATCCCCTACTTGGAATTCATGTAGATGAACTTTGGTGTTGTAAGCACATTTGAGATAGTCTTGATAAACTTGTAGATTCTCTAAAGCATTGACTCGCCTCTCATAAAGCAGTGTGAGTTGGTCAAGATATGCTTGTCTAGAAGTGTCATCATCTATGAATATCTGCAAAGAAATTTGTAAGGAAGGGATCTCAAGCTCAAGAGGCATGATTGCTTCAACTCCATAGACCAATGAAAATGGTGTTGCCCCTATAGGCATGTGGATGCTTATTTGATAAGCCCATAATGCCAAGGCAATTTGTGTATGCCAATCTCTATGAATTTTTTTGACAAGTTTCTTAAGGTCTTGTTGGAAGATTCATATTGTCCATTTGCTTATGGGTAATAAGGAGTCGATAAACTATGTTGGATGTTATATTTCTTGCAAAGTGCTCGAACATCCTTGTTCTTGAAAGACTTACCATTTTTTGAAAGGATTTTTGAGGAAATTCCAAAACGATAAATGATGTGATGAAGTATAAACTCCACAATTCTAGGTCTTGTTGTGCTGGTTAGAGGAATAGCTTCAACCCACTTTGTGAATTATTCAGTGTCTGTGATGATTAAAGTATGTTGTCCCAAGGAAGGAGGTGAAATTTTACCAATTATATCTAGGTACCATTGTGAAAAGGGCCAAAGGCTTTGAATGGGATGTAATGCTTGTGATGGTACATGAGTTAAATTAGCATGTTCTTGACACTTTTTGCAATGTTTGACATAAGAGAAATAATCATGTTCTATTATGGGCCAATAATAAACCATGTATAGGATACACTTTGCAATGGCCATTCCACTAAAATGACCACCACAAGTACCATCATGGGCTTAATATATGGCTCTTTGAGCCTCACTAGTCTCGAGACAATGAAGGAGGACTCCATCATAACCACATTTATACAACATGTCTCTCAAAAGAATGAAATGAACGACCTTTTTCTTGAAAGTACATTTGGAATTTTACAACATATCAGATGGGAGTATTCCAAACTTGAGAAAGGCTACTATTTGGCTCGACCAAGGCTCATATGAATCCACGTAGATAAAACAAACATCCTTTTCATATTTAAAATTACCATGGGAAATTATCAATTTAAAGACTATTGAAATTATGAGGGGATGTATCTCTCCAAAGGAGTCTTTTGGAATCAATGATCCAAGGGAGGCCATTGCATCTATAAATCTATTAGTTGAATGTGGCAAGCTATTGATTTCATATCAATCAAACTTAGAGAGCAACTTAATTGCTACTTCATGATAAAGCTTAATGGTAGGTTCTTTGCATTGGTATTCTCTATTGATTTGTTTGATTAAAAGTTGAGAATCACCAAATATTATAATATGCTTAATGCTCATTGCTATAGTTGATTGAAGACCTAAGATTAAGGGTTCATACTCTGTAGTGTTGTTTGTGCATTGGAAGTCTATTTTGAATGACAAAGGGATAGGTACCCCTTGTGGTGTATGAAGTATAACTCTAGCACCTTGACCTTTCATGCACTTACAGCCATAAAATAATAATGTGATATCAACGTTTTCCTAGCCAATAGAATCCACCAAACCCAACCATCAATCACCCACCTCGACCAGTCATCTCATTGAGTAGTCGGCTAACTACAAGTTTGAAAATGGCTTTTGCTAAATTGTTGATATATGAGCTAATCCAACAATATCCTCCACATCATGAAGCATTAATAGATATTCTAAAATCCATAGAATTACAATCGCAATATCCTAATACCTTCAACAACTTTATGGGGAGTATCCAAACATGCATGGAGCCTTCCATAACATTTTATGACTTTGAGATTAAACCAATATCATTAGAATCCAGAGATCCTCCATTGCATATTATGGCTCTAATTGAAAATAAGCCTTTAAAAGAATCCTAATTGACACTGGTTCCTCTATCAACATCATCACCACATACACCCTTCATCATTTGAACCTTCCTCCATATCACATCACCAAGTCATCTTTCACCCTCAAAGCATTCAATGATGCTTTGTGTTCCATAGTTGGCACTGTCATTTTACCCATCGAAGTAGGGGATAAAATGTTGCACACAATGTTCCACATATTGGAAGGATTTATGGTATACAATGTACTCCTTGGAAGACCTTGGATGAGGGAAATGAGATGTATCCCTTCAATACTACATCAATGTTTGAAATATGTTCATGAGGGACAAGTACATTGCATATCGACAGACATCAAACCATTTAAGTATTGTAATTTCATCTCAAATCCCTATGAGTCCATGCAACCTTCCACTCATATTTTTATTTCACCATCATCGAATCCATCCACCACCACACCAATATCTTCATTAAAGGATCCCATCTATGAAGAGCTACCCATCACCAAGCCTCAACATTTATCCATATCCCCATCATTGTCATCTGTGACTACATGCACATGTGGTCACAGGTAGTCCACATCATCAATATCACTCCCATACACATCATCATCATCAATTCAATAGCCTTCCCAAGCCAATCTATTGCCATCACCCAATGTTTCACAAGTTGAATTGATAGATTGTGAGATACTTCCATCTTCACCATCGTTTGAGCCATCATCCGATCATAATCATTCCATGTCATCCGAATTCAACATCCATTTCACCAATCCTAGTATTGGTGAATACATGGTCGATGACATCACCAATATGCCCCTCACTATCCCTAGCACTAAGGATTTCGGTCACCCGCATGACCCACCTTTAGCAATAGGAGAAGTTTATAACATGGGTTTAGTTCCAAATAGCATAAATTTTGTATATGGGGGAATTGAATCTTCATCAAGTCTAGCTCCCATAGAGGAACCCAATGAACCAAACTTTGCCAACATTTCAAACATGACGAGATTTCCATCTCGATATTTCCACATTTTTAATTTGTGAGGCTATGGCTTAGGAATGCATGAATAGGAAGTGTATCAACCTATCAATGTTCCATATCAATAGGTGCATGACCATTCAGGTTTAGGCTACCACCCACTACCTACCACATCTTCTTTTGAACAAGCCTTCCAAAGGCTTAACCTCAATTCAAGAGAAGAAGCCCTTCATCCCGATAATTTTGATGATGAAATCTATGAAGAATTTGAGCTTATGTTGATAATTTTAGATGAATCTAAAGAAGAATCAGAGCCCAAAATTATCCATTCTAAACAAGATGAGTTTTATCTCAACACATTCCCCATCCATGAGCCCATTTTTTGCTTGCTTATTCCATAAGAACGCACCACCCCTACCGGTGAAAAACCACCTCCACTCCATTAAGCCATTCCATAAGCCAAATTGTAACATATGTACATAAAACAAAAATAGTTGTTCTCATCACTACCAAAAAAAAATCAAAAATCAATCAAAAAATCAAAAACATGTTTTCTCTTTCAACATTGCATGTAAATATAACATTTAATAAAGTACACTTTGTTTTGCTGTTGTCTAGGTTAACCAATCTCCTAGAACCGATTCCTAGGTTCCATCCATTCCATCTAACCTTACGCATAATTTAACATGAGTATTGTTGATTTATTCATCCTGCTCCATAATCCATATGATCCAGCTAAGAAAATTCTAAATGACATAAGCCTTATTGATATGGAATAGATTTCCTCACCTCCAACCTTTATCAAATTTGTCCTATCCGAGGAACTATTAAGGGATTCTACCAACTACATTCTTCCATACCCTCTGGCTTCACATTCACGTTCACCTTCGGATCCTAAGGTTTTTTAGGTAGAAATAGATAAGGATAAGCCAGAAGAGCTTAATGACATCTTAGATTATATTCATTTGATCCCTACACCCCATCAACTTGAGGAAGGTTCCCACATGTCTATTGAATATACCATCAATGTGGACTTTAGTTTATACAAAGACAATACCTAAATTTTCAAGCTTGGAAAAAGTTTATCACCCAATGAACAAGAGCAATTGCTCTCCTCAAGAGAAAAAAGGGCATATTTGGATGGTCATACAAGGACATGCTCGATCTTGATCCTGGTTTGGTGGTCCACAATCTCACATTACATATTGATGCTATATAGGTCAAACAAAAACTTAGGAGAATACATCCTACCATGTCCCTCTTGGAAAAAATAGAGCTTAAAAAAACTCTTAGACGTGAACTTCATAGTTCCTATCGACTATCTTGAGTGGCTTTCAAACATGGTACCCGTTTGTAAGCCTAACGGGGAGATACGCGTATGCATTGCCTTTTGAGATCTCAACAAAGCATATCCTAAGGATGATTTCTCTCTCCCAAACATTGATACTCTTGTCGATACCTGCACTGGCCATGAAATGCTTTCACCCATGGATAATTTTTAGGATACAACCAAATTTGAATAAATCCTGATGACCAATGCAAAAAAAAATTCACTACATCTTGGGGAACTTTTTGTTACAAGGTGATGCCATTTGGCCTCAATAATACAGGTGCAACTTATCAACATGCCATGAAATAGATTTTCCATGACTACATGCATAATATTATTGAAGACTATGTGGATGATCTCTTGGCTAAATCCAAAACTCGATAATAACATATTTGTGTATTGGAGAAAGTTTTTGACCGACTCCTAAAGCATAATGTAAGGTTGAATTCCATAAAATATCTCTTTGGTGCTACTCCAAGTAAACTTCTAAGATTCATTATCTCCAAAATAGGTATTGAGGTGGACCCCAATAAGGTCAAGGCTATCTTTGAGATGCCTCCCCCAACTAACTTAAAATAATTGCATAGTTTACAAGGAAAGATTCAATCAATTCGTAATTTCATTGTGCAAATTTCTAACAAATGTAGGCCATTCAATCACCTACTACAAAACGGGGTTCCATTCTCTTGGATAGATGAATGCACAAAAGCCTTCAATGGCATTAAGAAATACCTAGATTCTCTGTTAGTATTAGATCCTCCTCGTCTAGGGGTCCCATTTTATCTTTATATTTCAACAACGAAATTTGCCTTAGGGACAATGCTTGCACAAAATAATGAAAAAAATTGAGAGCAAGATGCATATTACATTAGTCTAACATTTTTAAGTTATGAGACTAAATATGCTTATGTAGAGAAACTATGCATAGCAATGGTTTTTACCACTAAGAAACTTTGACATTTCATGCTTAGATACACAAATTATGTCATAGCTAGATAAAATCCTCTGCATTACATGATATCCTACACTTACAAAAACACCCACACCACTAAATGGATAATGCTCCTCATTGAATTTGACTTGGAATTCATTAACCAAAAATCTATTAAATGTTAGGTTATTGATGATCAACTTGCGGAAGCTCCACTACCTAGTGATCATCCTTTGATTATTGAGCTCCAAGATGATTTGGTATTTGATGGCACTGAGCAAGAAGAAGATGTCATTCCAAAGGAAGATATTGATATCACATTATTCTTTGATGGATCTAAGTGCGTGAAAGGTCAAGGTGCTAGAGTCATATTTCACACACCACAAGGGGTACCTATCCCTTTGTCATTCAAACTAGACTTCCAATACATAAAAAACACTATAGAGTATGAAGCCTTAATATTAGGTCTTCAATCAACTATAGCAATGAGCATTAATCATATTAGAATATTTGGTGATTCTCAACTTGTCAAGAAAATCAACAGAGAATACCAATGTAAAGAACCTACCATTAAGCTTTATCATGAAGTAGCAATGAAGTTGCTCTCTAAGTTTAATTGGTATGAAATTAATAACTTACCATATTTTACTAATAGATTTGTAGATGTGATGGCCTCCCTTGGATCATTGATTCCAAAAGACTCCTTTGGAGAGGTACAACCCCTCATAATTTCAAGTCTCTAAATTGGCAATTTCTTGTGCTGAGTCTAAATATGAAAAGGATGTTTGCTTTATCCAAGAATATTCATATGAGCCTTGGTAAAGCCAAATAGTAGCCTTTCTCAAGTTTGGAACACTGCCATCTGATATATCATGAAATTCCAAATGCACTTTCAAGCAAAAGACCACTCGTTTCATTCTTTTGGAAGACGTGTTGTATAAACATGGTTATGATGGAGTTCTCCTTCATTATCTTGAGGCTAGTGAGGCTCAAAGAGCCATAGCTGAAGCCCATGATGGTACTTGTGGTGGTCATTTTAGTGTAATGGCCATTGCAAATTATATCCTATGCATGGGTTATTATTGGCCCACAATAGAACATGATTGTTGCACCTATGTCAAACATTGCAAAAAGTGTCAAGAACATGCTAATTTAACTCATGTACCATCACAAGAATTACAACCCATTCAAAGCCTTTGGCCCTTTTCACAATGAGGTCTAGATATAATTGGAAAAATTTCACCTCCTTCCTTGGGACAACATACTTTCATCATCACAACCACTGAATACTTCACAAAGTGGGTTGAAGCGATTCCTCTAACCAACACGACAGGACCTAGAATTGTGGAGTTTATACTTCATCATATCATTTGTTGTTTTGGTATTCCCTCAAAAATAATTTTAGACAATGGTAAGTCTTTCAAGAACAAGGATGTTCGAGCACTTTGTGAGAATTATAATATCCAACATAGCTTCTCAAATCCTTATTACCCACAAGCAAATGGATAAGCTGAAGCTTCCAACAAGACCTTAATTTCTATTATCAAGAAACTTGTCAAATAAAATCATAGAGATTGGTGTAAACAAATTCCCTTGGTATTATGGACTTATCGAACAAGCATCCACACACCTACAAGAACAACAAAATTTTTATTGGTCTATGGAACCGAAGCAATCATATCTCTTGAGATTGAGATCCCTTGTAAATTTCTTTGCAAGAATTTATAGATGACGACACTACTAGACAAGCACGTCTTAACCAATTCACATTGCTTGATAAGAGGAAAGTCAATGCTTTAGAGCATCTACGAGTTTATCAATACTACCTCAAACATGATTACAATACCAAAGTTCATCTACGTGAATTCCAAGTAGTGGATCTTATCCTTAAAGAGAATCAGAAAAATACCAATGAAATGTCGCATCTTCGTAATAAATTCATGGCTAATTGGTTAGGTTCATACATCGTTATACAAAGAGTGGATAATGGTACTTATATACTTGCCAGTCTAGAGGGAGAGGAATAATATGAACCACTTAATGTTATACACTTGAGATCATTCTATGCATAATTTGATTATTATATATATATACATGGCTAATACACAAAAACACTTTGCATACACTTCATTCCAAACATTGCATTGCACTTGCATTCACATTCCAAAAACAATGCATTCAACCACATCTCATATTGCATTTCACAAAATCACATTTCATATTGCATGTCATAAAATTGCATTGCATCCACATCCACATTCCACATTTCATATAGGGATCATTTATTAAGTTCAAGGTTTTAATTGGTCCAACAAAAGTCATGTTGCCTTAATCAGGGGCACCTTCACAAAATCATCTACACCATTCCATAAAGCCAAATTGCCATTTTCACAAACCACACATTCACAAATCCTAGGTTTTTTTAGTCTCTCAACCACTCCTAATATCTTAAGCAACCTCCAACATACATGTTGAGTTATTTTAGGACCTTAGCACATCTTACATTAAGAAAATATCGAGTTTTGGGAATTGACTCAAAAACATTCTTGAACCAAGCACAACTTTCACATCTTAAAAACATATTGTCTCAAAGAGAGATAACACCATACTTGGTATGTACCTCGAAGTGAAATGGGTCATCCTTGCTAGTCCCATCATGCAACATAGTCCATAAAAATAGTGGTTCTTACCACGACCATAATTCCAAAAATAAAAGAAAGAGTAGGGATAAATCCTTAACCAAAAATCTAAATATTTTACATTACACACCACTAATAAATTGGGTTGTAAGGATCATACTACATTTTCAGTCAGATGGTTAGGTAGTCATCTCCAAAACTTAAGATATCAAAAATAAAATTCATGGAATATGGAGTTAGCCTCCACCGGAGCTATAGATGCTTGATTGGTAGTGGAGTACACTCATACATGGTGACATGTCTCTTTTAAAAGAGACCTCTGACCACTCATATGAATAATCTAGCTTCTTGGTTTTATCTATAACAGGTTTACTCAATTTACTGAATATGAGTTAATAAACTCACTTGCACACACACTGGTTCTTGATTGTCTACGATCATTACCATGCTCTTGATTCAATAAATGAACTCACAACATACACATTTTGTCCTAGAGGAATTAGGCAGTTTTAGTGAGTTTTTTGATGCCACTAGGATGTTTGAGTCTCTACAAAACAGGTAATTTTACATATCAACATCCATGTCTTCTTCCATATCCACATCCATGTCTTCTTCCATTTCAGCATCCATGTCAGTGCATAAGTCATCCATCCCATTTGCCACCAAGTTCGGTGCCCCTGATTAAAAAAAAATGCTAACAAAATGGCCAAGAAAATATTTAAACTATAAATGATCATTTGCACATGTCATATTGCATTAAACACCCACAACATATCATATGCATTAACCATAAACATCAAAAGCATCCCACAAAGCATTCCATAAAAAGCATTCATAGAAAAGTATAACACAAAAGGTAAAAGATATGTATATATATATATATATATATATATATATATGAAATCCAAAAGACTACATAAAATGGAGCACCAAGGCTCATATACAAAAGTGCATCTAAGAACTAACTACATCCTCCAAGAGGACCCCTGCGACCTAGTAGAAGCCTATGACCTAGCAGGAGATCTAGACCTAGAAATATGCCTCAACTCGTTACTCCTCGCACCCCCAAAAATAGATGAGGTTGGAGTATTAGGAAGTGGAATATGATGTTCCATCAACCTATCCTCCAAGGCCTCGATATATCTCTTCCAAGATCAAAGGTATGCTATGTCAACATTATGTCGATGCTCTCTCTCTACTAGCTCTTCCTGGAGCCTTGTGATCCTTGCATCTTGCTCGGCTACCTGCTACTCCAATTGTGACTACTCCTCACTCTGGACTAAGGGTACATCTAGAACCATATCTACATCCTTCCAATATCCGTTGTCTCCCCCACTCTCAGAATCCTGCTATGTTGCACCCTTAGCATTTCTCCTCAGACTGTCTGATCGAAGGCACCACTACCACTTGGGGGTCTCTTGGGCCCCCTCATCTTGGGTCTCCTAGGCACCCTAATCCCTCACCTCCCTACCTATATCCCCATAAGCCACTCCTCAAGGAAGTTCCCATGGTGGCTGAGCTATGATACATCATACTTTATGGTCATCCTTGCATCCTTCACATTGGGGATATCCATATCTTCATCATCCTCCAAAATCACCATCTATGGATTCGTGTAAGGTAGCCTGGTCTCTTCCTGATGCCTCCTATAGCACACTGGATCATCAGGAACATCCTACCTCAACCCAAACTGATGGAGTACTCACAAAAATTGGAAGCACTCTACCTCACTCCGTTGTTACCAAACCACCCATCTACCCTACCACACCTAGTGCAGATGCTCTCCATCACTGGTCCATCGAGCACCCCACCATGGCCTCCACACCACTTGGGTAGATGCCAATTTTACCCATAGCTTCCTGTACCACTAGATCATCCTCATTGAATGACTCGGTTGAACCTCCTCCACCAAAGCCCATAATCTAGTATAGGGCTACTCTCTACCAAAATCCTCCACAAGGAATCCCTCTGTTCAAGCAACCCTAAAGTGCTCCCATTACCAGCATTGCATCAACAAGATATACCCCAACCCCTTCTACCCCCACCTAGTCATATCGTATATCTCTTGGTACACCTGCACCAGTAAGGTGGGAACCCATGCATGCACCTGCCTCATTGTGATCATATCTCTCACCACCCCTATCAGGTTCTAAGGGAACCTATACTCGGTGCTATTCGATGCCATAATGTTGGCCAACATGAACATCACCAAAGCTCAAACATCCAACTCCTTGTCCACATACATGGACAAATAGGATATGCCCCCACTCTCCACCTTCACCCCCTACCATGCATCCTCGAACATCCTCATCATATCTATCTTTTAGTTGAGGCCAACCTCAACCTGGAGACCCTCCACTGGCACCTTGAGGATGTGATATACGTCCTCCAAGGTCACAATCACCTCACTCATGGGGAGAAAAAATGTCCCCCTGTCTGCATCCTACCTCTCTATCAAGGTAGAGAGGTACCCCTCATCAGCCCTCACAACATCCAGTTAGGCTACCTCCATCAACCCCACCTCCATCAGTAGCTCCCACTCATCCTCTGTAATCACCTTCCTCATCCTAAGGATGTAATATGAAAAATGATGCTGAGTCTCCAAAACTCTAAGGTGCAGCACAACATAAAAGCATTTGAAAATAATAATAATAAAAAATAATCACAAAAACATGAAAAAAAAATTTGTACAATACAATACCTTACCTTTGCAATCCGTGCCCCAGTAGTAGCCTCGACCTCCACACCAGCTCCCTCAACCACCTCACTTCACTCACCACTTCACCTCACTCCTCAGATGCAACTTCTCGAACTCCCAAATGCACAAATGAGCTTCAATTTCACCCAGTAAGCTATTTATAGATGCTTCAGGTGCCTTGGGACACCCGTGGGTATTTTTTGGTGTACTGAAGCACCTGCGGGTAGTTTTGCAGACCGCAAGCACCAGTGGGCATTTTACGTCAGCAATGAAAAAAGATAGAATTGGCACAAAATAGTAGCTACCCCCAACCAAATTAATCCAAACTTCATCCATGCATACATTTAATAATTTTATAATGTTTGTGAAGATTCCAACTGACTTGGATGCATAATATTTGTTTGCGAACACATTTTGAAAATTCACCAAATATGCTACAAAAGCACCTCAAAATGGTCCAAATATTCACAAAATGATGATCATAAGTATTTTCATCATTCATACGTCATCTCCAATTTATTTCATATCATAATTTGCATATTTGCCAATTTCAAATAACATTCAAGTGAATCTCGTACATAGTTGGTTATTCTAAATTAATTGGTGATTACAATGATTTGCATCCATGCAATTCGGTAGGATGAATAGCCTACAATAAGGACACTTGTCCATGATCATCATCACTTATCTCCTTGATCAAGATTACAATCATATTTGGTACTTCATATTTTGAGTGAAACATTGCCAAGAACAATTTGCACAACCGCTGTCATTGATGGCCTAGTTCGTGGGGCTTAAAGCATGGACAAAACTCAAATTTCATCATTCAAAAACTCCCTAACACCATAGAGATAGGCACTATCTAGGATGATTGGTTCTAATCATGGGAATTATTCAAATAGTCACTAGCAAACCCTCCAACGTTTGACTCTTTTTTCCTTTGCATTATCTGCATATCAATGACGCTAGAAGGCATATTTTTCAACATCATCGAATCACCCCAAATTTGGGGGGCAACCACATTTTGTTTTGACCCTCGCATAATGGAATACATATTACATGATCATGGCATCTACATTTGGCAAACATCCCTTCATTTATTGGGGTAAAAATAGACACATTTTCCATCACATATTTTCACAAAACCCTTCATCTATTGGGGCAAAAATAGACACACTTTTTTAACAATCCCCTTACCACCATTGGGGTAGTAATAGTATCACATTTTACATATCATCCACATTCCATTTGCACAAATTTTTTAATTGGCTCATGAGATTCATCCGTAACCTCATTCGCCAATTGAGGGGGTAAGCTACGCAAAACTCAAAATTCTCTTATTCTTTTGTATTCAAGATTTCTCTCCACATCCCAAGAGAAGCTACTTCTACACTTGGCCAAAATAGGTGTCTCATATTTTTGTACTACATTGTGTTCCACACAACACAGTACAAAAAGGGACATTTGTAGACACCAAAATCTAGACATTTTTCCTCCTTCCACACTTTTCCACCATTTCTACCACCAAAACATAGCCAATTTGTCCACCATCTCTATTTCCCACTATTTTTGAATATTATTCACATTTATTTATGTATATTAATTTTATATATATTTAAATATAATATTTTATATTATATTTTAATATATGTTTAATAAATATGTATTTATTTAAGTGAATTAATCCCAACCATCCAATTCCATTTAATCTCGACCACCCATTTACATCAATCCATGCCACACCCTAGATTTATTATCTACCTTATATGTGCTTTAATATAAACCACATGATTAGTGTTGTTGAAACCCTAGCATGCCCTAGGTTAGATTATAAATAGGAGCCATTTTGATGGCTCAACTTATGAGTGTTCAAATTTCCTAAGTCCCTAAGTCCCTAAGTTTTTGAGTTCCCTGAGTGCTTAAAATCCTTAAGTGCCCTAAGCCACCTCACGTTACTTCTACTACCATCCTTGCTCACCATAACCCCAATTGCCATCACCATCCTTTCTCCCTCACCAGATCTGCTTTTGCAGAATCCTTCCCTTCAGCCCTAGTTGCCCATGGGCATTTCCTACAACAGCCAGGCACCCGCGGGTGTTTTACATTATAATTCTTGAAGACCCCCTGGTCTCTAGGTGATTTTAAGGCATCACCACAGTAGTCATCTGCATCAAACATCACGCATTAGAAGACAAGTAACTAAAATAGATGAATCATTATTTTATGCATATGCTTATGTTTTTGTTCACTCTATTTACAACACTTAGTTAGGGTTTACTATTATTCATAGAGGGCCTCACACTGTGGAGCCCTCATAGGTATTACTAATTATTTTTTTGTGTTCTTGTGTGTGGATCTGAAAGCACTACCTCATCATATAGAGTGGCCTAGCCTTGGATATCAAAAAGCCCACTCAACCTTGTTAGGATCAAGGCGCGCTTGAAGACATCACAACTTTACTTGTTAGGGTTTTGGAGAACACTAACCCCTTATAATATTGTATCAAAAAGGATTCAAGTATCCAAGATTGTAAAAAATGGAGTTTATAGGCTCCCCCCATTAATTAAAATTATTCTATTGTGCAATCTTGTGTTTCCTTGTATTTTCATTTGTTCAAGCATTGTTTGGGTGACGCAAAACACAACACCCAAACAATGCTTGAACAAATGAAATATAAGGAAACTATTGTTTATAGGATTTTGGTGTCTACACAAATTGCTATAAATCCACACATACATAACACACTTTAAAATATAAGAAAAATCATTCTAAAATAAAGGAAAATGTTGTTTACAGTATTTAAGCAAGAAATTTGACAAAAACTGTAGAAATAAAAAACTATAAAAAAACCTGTAAAATGCTTTCTTCCTCCAACCTCAAGAGTGGGCCCTTGCTCCCTGGTCTAGAAGAAGGTGTAACCACTCCAAAATATAAACTCTAATCATTCACTCATTCTCAAATCAATGCATTGAATAACACTGTACTTTTAATTACTACTGTTCCAAAAACTACAACTTTTTATTTTGAATTTTATTGAATAACTGACTGACCCTCAACCAATAGGTGAGTGGTCCTATTTATATTATTTCTTACATTCATATTTGCTATTACAAAATAAAAGGATGTGTTGTCCATGCTTGATTTGCTATTTTTTTGCACTAGAATTGGTCTATTGTAGGATAGAATCTACTGCAACAATCATCTACATGCCTATTCATACCGTCAATTTGATGACTGTTACTCAAGAATAGGTTAAAAGTAGTTGTTACACCTATCCTCACACTAAAATCTCTTATTCCTAAGAAAATGGATGCAATTTTTCCTTTTTCTATTGAAATTGATTATTTCTACCTATCATTTTGGAGTAGCTCTGAAATATTAGATCGAATAGCTATTATGTCTTGTTGTTGTTGGTTTTGTTGTGGGCAAAACAAGGTGAATGGTTTCCTATTTTTTTCACATGCCCATGCATTTAATTATCAACCCATGGAGATTTGTAAACTTGCGAAGAGTCAGAATTAAGTTACTACAATACCACTGGAGGTGAATATGCTAATCCTACGTTTTGGGGAGGTGTTCTTGAAATGGTTTGTCAATCATTCCCGCATTCCTCAATGATTTATGTAAGAACATAATTAAACCTACAGGAAATAAATCATGTATGCATTCCTAAAAATAAATCTACTGCAAATGCTGGAACTAATAAACTAACAAACATTCTTATGAAAGCAATAAACTAATTAAAATTAATAAACGAAAAGGAAATGGGGAAGAAATACTGGCTTGGAGTGGGCCCAGGCTCCAGCAGCTTCTTCCCGATCGAACACGCACTTATAACTTCTAGAAATTTAATATATTCGTCAACATACTACAATTTATCTTTGTACGTCTAAATGAATCTTTGTTTTATTTCTATATGTTTCTCAGAACGATCTGTGTGTTTATATAACACACCCATAGAACTTCTATTATAGAAGTAGTTACAACAGTCGATCTGTCCCAGACTAAATCAAGATAGTCTGGTAAATACAATCGACATCTGGTGTTTTGTTCTAATGGCAACGTGTTCGTTGTTCGGTTCATGCTTTGCCTGGCATCAGTAATATGTTTCGATACGTTGGTGCAATCTCCAATTTAGCTCTGCATGACACAGAGCTAGAACTGCACCAGCTGCTACCGTCCACGTTGTTCAAATTTGGTCAACGGGCAAAGAATCAGTGGCACCTTCTGGTTGTGGGGAGGCACTTGCCTTTTTCTAGCGCCTTTCGACTGTGGGGAGGCACTTGTCTTTGGTTGGCGCCTTCCGGTTGTAGGGAGGCGCTCGTCTTCGGTTGGCGCCTTCTGATTGTAGGGAGGCACTCATATTTATTTGGCACCTTTCGATTGCAGGGAGGTGCTCGTATTCAGTTGGTGCCTTCCGACTGCAGGGAGGCGCTCATATTCAGTTGGCACCTTCTGACTATAGGGAGGCACTGGTATTCAGTTGGTTCCTTCCGACTACAGGGAGGCGCTCGCATTCTCTTCATTAACCCTCGATGAAATAAAGTGCCAGGTCCATCAAAAGGACCTCGACCGTTCCAAATATAACTAAATCAACTATAATTCCACAAAACATACTAAAAACACACAAATTAGATAACACGCATAATTATATCAAATATCTATATAATCATTCATAAAAGTATGCAATCCTTATTATACAGCCACATATTGATCAAAGAAATATGTACAAAATATGAGCATTTCTGGTGCTCATCATCCCCCCACGCCTAACATATGCCATGCCCTCATGGCATCCAAGCTGCAGGTAGCCCTCTGACTTTTCATCGTCACCATCTCTTGGAGGATTTTGCTGCTCCTGTGGCCGGAGTCTATCTTTTTGTGCTGACATTTGAAGGTGTGGTTCACCTTTGCCTATGGGAAACTGCAGTTGTCAATTGTCCTCTTCTTATTCTGGCCATTACTGGTGGTGGTCTAGCCAGCATTGTTCCTACCGATTGAAATGCAGCTTCGACAGCTTGCCAGAGGTCGGCGTCTAGAGGTCTGACCACTACCAGAGGGATATCCAAGTTATCCCCTCTAGAAGGCACTACTTGGGCCTTGTATAATCCGACCACTTTAGGGGTAAGCCCTGCATTCTCCTTTGCAATCGTAGCGGCCTCCAATTGTGGGCCATATACTCCTCGCCATTCCAAGTACTTCCTCATCATGGCAGGCTACCCTCGAGATGAACCATAGATATCCCAAAATTGGTTGTCTTCTGCCGAATTGACGTAGATGCCAAAATCTCCTTTTACCCTCGAGGATGCCTTCCTGGCCTCCTTGGATGCTTTCATTTCGTTGCGCAGCTGCTCAAAATATTTTTGCCTTTTGGCGAATGGCTGCATGTCCCATTCGTCCTCTTCGGAGTCGGAGAAGGTCACTTTTGCCTTCTGTCGAGCCGTCCTGGGCCTCTTTGCCTTGGCTTTTGTAGAAAATGCGGTGGCTTGGACAGGGGTCTCTCCTTTCTCCTTCAAGGACTTCTCCTTGCTTTGAAGGATCGGCTATGCTGCTATCTTCGGGGGTGATCCTTTGTTCGCCTGTCTACCTGGTGTCGACCCCTTAGGCTCTTCTCCTTCTTCAGGCATGGGGAGGTCTTCCTTATCCTTTGGTATTATCTGTTGCTAGAGACCTTTGTCCTGCTTTGTGTCACTCAGGACAATGACAGGGGGCATGGTAGGACTTCTTTTCTTTTCACCCCTAAAAATAGAGGAATCCTCCCCTGCCTCCGGGCTGCTTTGTCGGGCGTCCGATCGAATCTCCCTCGAAGAGAATACTCATTCAACGAATGTGGGAGAGTTCATCGACACTTCTTCTGCCCAATCAGTCTAAGTGGACGCCTCCTGTCTTGTTGTTCCTCTGTCCTGGAGCATTTGATTTTCCTCCTACAACTGCCAGACCAGCTGCTCGAGCTGAGCAATTTGCCTATCGCTTTCCTCTAATTCCCTTTTATGCTAGTTCTGGCAATCTTCCAGAATTTTTTGTACCATCCAGCAATCGGTTTTCCATTCGAGCGCCTCCTCCAAGGCTGCATTGATCTAGTCGTTTCTCCCAGAAGTTCCTTTATTTCGTGGGCTCTGGTTCGTTAATTCTCGGAGGGTTTGGGCGACAACGTCTATCTCTGAGTCACTCTGTCCTTCCTCTATCGAGAGGAATCACCACATAAGTTTCCTCATGGGGATTGGTTTGTCCTCACCACTAGCGAGTGGCACTCATTCCTCATACTCAAGCACTAGGGAATGCCCTCTGTCCTCTATGTCTTCGGGCACCGGTGACTGCTCTGCTCCTCCTGGAAAATAGGGCAATGCCAATTGCCCAATGTTTGTTATCTCCTCTACAGGGGATGCTTTATCTTGCCCTAATTCGACAACCGCATTGTGTTTCTCTATTTGGCCGCCATCTCCCTCTACGTCGCGGTTTTATCCTTGTGCTTCTACGTGGCAGACCAATGTCGATATCACCCCATGGTGGGCTAAGGCGGATGGTGCCCCCTTCTGGTATCGAGTCACTTCATATTTCAGAGCATTCACTAGGTAGAAAGGTATGTTTAATTTCCTCCCATGCACTAGGTGATTGATGAAGTGCACATGATTAATGTGCAGATGGGTATACTTTCTTATGCATGTGAAAAATCGAGCAATCTGCTCGAACATCTTTCGCATATTCATGGGGAGACTATTTTTGAGTAACCCCTCCTTGTCTATCTACACATTTCCTCCTGGTAGCAGTATTTTGGCGTATAGTTTTAACACTCCGCCCTTGTATGTACATTCCCCCGTGAGAGGCAATCCAGTCACCTGTGAGATGAACTCAGGGGTGATTGGAATTTCCACCCCTCGTACTTGGGTTGCATCACCCCTCAAAGAGGCGATGAATTCTCTAGTTGCCTCCATGTCTAGTATTCGAGCTACCCCTCGGCTTCAAATTGGGTCTTCACTGCCCCTCTGATCCCATCAGTATCACTGGGTTCATTCTTCTTGATCGCGTGGTTCTTGGACCTTCCTCCCATGGCGTCTTCTGCTGCTGTATATTTTTTTCTATCCTTCCTTCTTCAGGAAGGCACCTTCTTATAGAAAATATGCCTAACCCCAGCAGTTATGGAAGACACCCTATCATTGGCACGCGATTCTGGCTATGGGGGGATATGATATCTATGACAGCGATATCTTTTTTGGTACTACGTATTTATAAAAAATTATATAAATGATTTGATTTAGTATGCGCGTACCTGATTCATCATTCCAGTCATCATGGTAGCCACTGATTTGTTGACTTGTGACATGAGGGAGGGGTATGGTCCTTTGATGTCGCTCATTCGTGCGATGCTTTGTTCCACTCGAGGTGTTCGATGATGTAAATGTTGCACGTGGGAGGCGTTCTTTGGTACCTTTCCCATGTGGATGGTGTCCTTGTAGCACATTTTCGACGTTGTTGGTGGTATTATTTGAACGAATGTGCCTTTCGATGCTACGAGGTGCCTCTGATTGGTGGGAGGCGCTTTTGCCTACATGCGTCTTCCCATTGTGGGACGTGCCTCCTTCTGGTTCGTGCCTTCCTGATGTTGTGCCTTCCTAATGTTGGAAGGGTTATTCGGCTGGATGAATGCACCTTCTTGATGTTGGAAGGCGTCTCAGATGGATGAATGCACCTTCTTGATGTTGGAAGGTGTCTCGGCTGGATGAATGCACCTTCTTGATGTTGGAAGGCGTATTCGGTTGGCTTTTTTTTTTTTTTTTTAAGACTTGGTGCCTTCTTGCCACGGAAGGTGCCTACATATGTATATATATATATTTTTAATAGAACTTATGAATGGATGGAAGGCGCTGTCTTCCGATTTTGCGCCTTTCGGATGCAGTAAGGTGCCTTCTTCTGGATGGGCGCCTTTCGGGTGCAGTAAGGCACCTTCTTGTGGACTTGGCGCCTTCTTCTGGATGCAGTAAGGTGCCTTCTTCTGGATGGGTGCCTTTCGGGTGTAGTAAGGCACCTTCTTGTGGACTTGGCACCTTATGGATGTAGTAAGGCACCTTCTTCTGGATGGCGATTTGATTGGAAAAAGGGTGATCAAGCCTTCCTAGTTTTTCATGCTACCCAGATTCTACCTATGAGTCGGTGTCGAGAATGCTGAGCCGAATCAGGCCTGGTTTCCCAGATACCTATCCCTCATGCTGTTAGGTCCTCCACCTACAAAAAGCAACCAAAAAAGAAAGGAAAATAAATGTAGTTAGACATGTTCCATGCATGTTAGGCCCTGCATTAGGATGCCTGCAGCTTGCATGCGGGTGTCGTCCCTACAAAAACACACATTACAAAAAAAACTATATTAACTAAAAAATTTTGGGTGAGCACTTTCGTGCCCACCATTTCACTTGTGAGAGTTTGGTCTAGATCTAGCAAGATGGGGTCTCCCCCACACCTACTCTGGATTCCACCTGTAACATTTTAGACGTATTATAGGGGCGTAGTCGGTGGCCATTGACTGTGAACATGGTGTTGTTGCAGTCAATTATCTTAACGTGCACCACCCTGTTCCTAATGAGATCTTCCACTTCATACGGCCCCATCCACATCTGCATAAGTTTGCCCTTCCTTTCTTGGAAATGGTAATCGTACAACAATACCCATTTCCCTACCTAGAACTTCTTCAGCTTGATGTGGTTATCATGCCACTTCTTTCTCTACTTTTGTATAATATCTGTCCTCTGCAAAGCATCCAGTCGAATTTCGTCCAACTGATTTAGCTGGCGAATCCTCTATTTTTGATCTTCGTCCAAGCTCAAATTTAATTCTGAAGCCATCCTCAGAGTTTTGATTTCGAACTCGATGGGCATCATCGTATTTTTTACATAGACTAGTTGGAAAGGTATGCATCCTGTGGTGGATTTCCACGTGGTGTTGTATGCCCAAACTACCTTCGACAACCGTGTGGCCCAATATTTCTTGTGTTGCTACACGGTTTTGGTCAGGATGTTTTCTATCTCCCTGTTTGTCACTTCTACTTGCCCGTTCACCTGTGGATGGTAGGGCGTGGTTTTATTGTGCCAAAATCTATACTGCTCCATCAGCTCCTTAATCAATTTGGAGGTGAATTGGGGCCCTTGGTCTGTTGTTATCTCTCGAGGAACCCCAAATCATGTGAAAATATGGGCAAATAAGAAATCGGTGACCGTTCTTTCCTTTGAGTCCCTTAATGCCTGCACTTCCACCCATTTGGTGACGCAATACGTGTAGACTAGAATAAACCTCCTTCCCATCGAAGGTGGATTAAATGGTCCCACGAAGTCCATGCCCCTTTTATCGAAAGGTTTTAGGTGTACCTGGGGCTGTAGGGGCATTTCATCTCGGTGGGTTGGTCTACCCATCCTCTGGCACTCGTCACACTTGCTAGTATACGCTGTCGCGTCCTTGAACAGAGTGGGCCAAAAATACCCAGCCTGCAAGATTTTGTAGGCAATTCATTTCCCTACAAAGTGTCCTCCACATGGCTCATCGTGACATGCCTTGAGCACTTCTGAAAACTCCTATTTTTCTATGCATCTTCTTATAATTTGGTCCCGTCCTATTTTAAATAGGAGGCCATCCATCCAAAGGAATGATGTGCTCTTCTCTATGACCGCCTGCTTTTCTCGGTAGGAGAGAGCAGGTGAGGTCCTTTCGATGGCCAAGTAATTGGCTATGTCTGCATACCATGGAGTTTGTTCACTAATAGCGAATAGATGTTCGTCCAAAAATTGATCTTCCACTACTTGATGATCTGCTGGTATCAATCTGGACAAAAAATCCACCACGACGTTGTCCTTGCCCGGTTTATCGACTATAGTGATGTTGAATTCCTACAATAGCAACAGCCATCTAATAATTTTGCCACCAATGGCCGGCTTGCTCATCAAATACCTGATGGCCGTGTGGTCCATATGGATGAAGACCTTGTATCCTGTTATATAGTGGCAAAATTTGTTTATTGCATGGACAACTATGAGGAATTATTTTTCTGTCACTGTATGGTTGAGCTCTACTCTCGCCAAGTTTTTACTAACATAATAGATGGCATAAAATTCTTCGTCGTCTTTCTGCCCGAGGACTACTCCGATCGCATCGTTAGATGCATCGTAGTAAATATGGAATGGTATGGCCCAATTCGGTCCTCTCAAGACTGATGTAGATATCAATTTTTCTTTCAGCAATTAGAACACTTCTTTGCAATCTCCCATCCAATTGAACTCTACGTCCTTAGAAAGTAGGGTGTGCAGTGGTTTGGCAATCTTACTAAATTCGGCGATAAATTGCTGGTAGTACCCGATTGATCCAAGGAAACTTCTTACCTCCTTCTGTGTTCTGGGGCTAGGTAGGTCTCTGATGACCTCGATCTTCCTCTTGTCTAATTTTATTCCTTCCACAGAGAGGTGGTGTCCCAACACGATGCCTTCCTACATCATCATAAAACATTTTTCGTTACTTAGGGACAAATGATTTTCCTTGCTCCTGTCGAGCACTCTTTCCAGATTTGTCATTGCCTCCTCGAAGGTTTCTCCATAGGCGGTGAAGTCGTCCATGTATACTTCCACCCCGTCTCCTATCATATCAGAGAATATGCTAAGCACCACCCTTTGAAAGGTGGCCGGTGCATTGCACAGTCCAAAAGGCAATACCTTATAGGAAAACGTTCCCCATGGACAGGTGAACATTGTTTTATCTTGATCTTCTTCCCCTATCTAGATCTGGTTGTAACCACTGATATCATCCAGAAAGGAGAAGTATTTTCTTCCTGAGAGTGTTTCCAAGACCTGATCGATGAACGGGAGCGAGAAGTGGTCTTTCTTAGTTGCCTTGTTCAATGCCCGGTATTCCACACAAATCTGCCATTTCTTGTTCTTTTTGGGGACCACCACTAATGGTGATACCCATTCACTGTCAAAAATCGGATATATGAATTCGGCAGCCAAAATTTTGTGTAGTTCTTCTCTGACAATGTCTTTCATTGTTGGGTTCATCCTTCTTTGTGGCTACCGACTAGGAGTTGCCTGGTCATCTAAATAAATCCGATGGGTACATATTTTTGGGCTGATGCCATGCATATCTGCGTAGTCCCATGCAAATGCTTGTTGGTGTTTTACCAGAAGCTCTTCCAATTTTTCTAGCTATGTGGGCGTCAACCTGTTGTTGACGTTTAATATCCTCCCTAGCCCAACGTGTATTTGTCGGATGTGCTGATCTTGGGCGCCAGTCAACGACGATCCAGGTGTGGGGGTGGACAATTCTCCATGGAGAAACTCCATGATAGCACCATCCTCATCCTCTTTTGCCACCTCCTCCAAGGTCATCATCGATTGGATTATGGACAACTTCGTAGTTCCATGCTTGATGATCTTGGGTTCTTCTGTCGAGTCCATAGACTGAGCTGGCGGTGAAATGGTCAGCCTTTTGATGTTTTGCCCGTTGGAGATGGTCATTAGCCCATCCTGGTAGCTGATGTAAGAATCAACTATTGCCGGCCATGGCCTCCCTAAAATGAGCGGGTAATCGCCCAACCTGGTATTGGTTTGCAAAACTAAAAAATTGGTTGGATATTCCCATGCACTGACTGTTACGATCACATCTTCCAACATCCCTTTCGATGACACGGTTGATCGATCGGCTAACTGTAGCACTATCATGGTTGGCTTCAGGTTCGTGAGCTACAACCTCTGCATGGTCTCTTGAGGCATCACATTGATGGCTGCCCCGAGGTAAACCAATGTGTTGGACAAGGAATGTCCTCCAATTTTTACGGTCAGCACTGGGCTGCCTGGATCTGCATACTTCGGATGACGTGTTCCACCCATCATTAGATCTGCCAGTTTACCCATGATGTTGATAGTCTGGGTAGCTTTTCATCCCGGTATCCTTAGACACATTTCTCTAATTGCCTTGGTGTAAATGGGGACATCTCGAATTGCTTGAAATAATGGGATTATCACCGTGAGATTCTTCAAGCTCGACAAGATGTCGAATTTTGGCTGTGTTGTTTTTCTTTGTTCCTGCAACCGTCTAGGAAATGGTTCCTCTGCTCTCTCAAGTGTTTTTCCATCTTCTACCAGAGGTGTATCCTCTATTTCTTCCTCCTCTTCTACCAGTGGATGTGTCTCTACTATTTCTTCCTCCTCTTCTACCAGAGGTGGTGTCTCTACTCCTAGTTGCCTACCTGATATAAGTTGAATATTGTACATATGATACATCTCACCTTCTATGTTGTATGTCGGCTGATTTACTCTGTTGTTCAGGTTTGCTGTTGGTTGTGCTGGTAGTTATGCAGGTCTCACTATTGGCAATGCTGGTAAGTTCTATTGGATGTGAGCAGGCGTTGCACTCTGTGGAGTCTGATTCCATGCATTGTGGCCTCTCCACTACTGCCCAGGATATGGATATGGCATCCATGGCTGCTGATTCGAAAATGCTATTGGGGGTGCGTTAGTCTAGGGTGATGGTCCCCACCACCCCATATTAGGTGGTTGAGGGGGTCCTTGGTGCATGTATGGCCCTCCCCCATATGATGGCATTTCGATTGGTATATTCCCCGTGGAGGGCTATGGCCAAATTTTCCTATTGCCTATGAAGTAGGCCTCCGTGCTCTTAGCCGCTTCCTGGTTACTGGGCAGTTGTGGGTACAATCGAGTTTTATGATTCAGCCTGCAAACTGCACATACTTTGACCATTTTTTGGACATGCATTCTTTGCATGCCTTCCTCTACATTTTGGATAGAAATAGGCTAATGCTACGTCATTTTCTTGTTTCTTCTTTTCTAACAACAGCGTATCCATCTGCAGTGCTAGAGATGAGAGCATTTCACTCTTCAAATCCTCCAGCATGTTGCCTATTTCTATTTTGGTGACTGAAGAGTCGCCTTCATGGTCCTGGCGATGATTTTTCCTCACCTTCTTGAGTAGTTCCGGCATAATTTCCGGATGTCGTCCATAGCATGCTAATAGACATCACCTCCAGAGATCATGTTGAGAGCCTCCAGTGACTCATTGGTAAGTCCCCTCAAGAAGATGCTTTTGAGGGACTTATTAGATAGCTTCGAGTGAGGGGACCGTTGAAGATTAAAGCTGAATCTCTCCCAATACTCCTTGAGAGACTCATCTTCTCTTTGTGTCATGCTCAGGACCTCCTCCCTAGAGTCTCTTGCTCTCCCAAAATCTTGATATTGCTCTAGAAAGAGCTTCTTCATCTGGTCCCAGGTGGTGATGTGTTTGTCTCCCAGATCGATGAACCATCGTAGAGCTGCATCGTCTAATGTAGAAGGAAATAATTTCAATTTTCGTGTGTTTGATTTGTAATCCACAGACCTACACAAAACATCAAACTTGAATAAAAACAGGTTAGGGTCCTCAGTCGGGTGTCCTCTGAAGTACGGAAGGTGAGCAGGGGATATGTTTTTCATTTTGGTATCTCCTACTCCCTCCTCTATTGGGAAACTAAAGCCATATGAGACTTCATCGTTATTTGCCATTTTTTTTGGATATGTGGTTTCTAATGCAGCGTTTATGGCCTTTCGATCATTTAAAACTTTATGAGTCAATGCTCTAAGGTTGTCTGGTGAGATCGTTTGATCCTCCATAGCCTTCCACAACAGGGATTCCTCTAGAGGAGTCCTATTAAATAGGGGATTTATGATGATTCGTTCGTCCCATTATTGATGGGATGAGGTGACACTTTGCACAAAGTGTGGTTCCTCACTCCAATGGACTGCTGGTAGGTCAGGCGAGTCTAACTCAAATCCAAAATGCTCGGCTGACTCAGGTCCTGATTGATTAGTTTTTATAAAGCGACCGTCAGGTCCTCTTCTTCTCGAAGAACTCATACAAGGTCAGATGGAAGGTTTCAGGGTATTGTAAGTAATCTAATTAAGATGCTTCCTCGACAACGATGCAAAAATGTTGCGGGCCAAACAAGGTGAATGGTTTCCTATTTTTGTCACATGCCCGTGCATTTAATTATCAACCCAGGGAGCTTCGTAAACTTGTGAAGAGTCGAAATTAGGTTACTACAATACCACTGGAGGTGAATCTGCTAATCCTACATTTTGGGGGGTGTTCTTGAAATGGTTTGTCAATCATTCCCGCACTCCTCAATGATTTACGTAAGAAGAACACAATTAAACCTATAGGAAATAAATCATGTACGCGTTCCTAAAAATAAATCTACTGCAAATGCTAGAACTAATAAACTAAAAAATGTTCTTATGAAAGCAATAAACTAATTAAAATTAATAAACAAAAAGGAAATGGGGAAGAAATACTAGCTTGGAGTGGGCCCAGGCTCTAGCAGCTTCTTCCCGATCGAACACGCGCTTAGAACTTCTGGAACTTTAATATATTTGTCAACACACTATAATTTATCTCTGTACGTCTAAATGGATCTTTGTTTTATTTCTATATATTTCTCAGAACGATCTGTGTGTGTTTATATAACACACTTGCAGAACTTCTATTACATAAGTGGTTACAACAGTCGATCTGTCCCAGACTAAATCAATACAGTTTGGTAAATGCAATCGACATCTAGCGTTCTATTCTAATGGCGGTGTGTTCATTGTTCAGTTCGTGCTTTTCCTGGAATCAGTAAGACATTTTGATACATTGGTGCAATCTCCAATTTAGCTCTGCATGACGTAGAGCTAGAACTGCACTAGCCGCTGCCGTCCACGTCGTTCAAATCTAGTCAACGGGCAAAGAATCAGTGGTGCCTTCTGGTTGTGGGGAGGTGCTTGCCTTTTGCTAGCGCCTTTCGACTATGGGGAGGTGCTTGTCTTTGGTTGGCGCCTTTCGGTTGCAGGGAGGCGCTCATCTTCGGTTGGCGCCTTCCGATTGCAGGGAGGCACTCATATTTTGTTGGTGCCTTTCGACTGTAGGGAGGCGCTCGTATTCAGTTGGCGCATTTCAACTGCAGGGAGGTGCTCATATTTAGTTGGCACATTTCGACTGTAGGGAGGTGCTGGTATTTAGTTGGCACCTTTCGACTGCAGGGAGGCGCTCGTATTCTCTTCATCAACCCCCGATGAAATAAAGTGCCAAGTCCATCAAAAGGATCTCGACCATTCCAAATCTAACTAAATCAACTACAACTCCACAAAACATACTAAAAACACACAAATTAGATAACACGCATAATTATATCAAATATCTATATAATCATTCATAAAAGTATGCAATCCTTATTATACAGCCGCATATTGATCAAAGAAATATGTACAAAATATGAGCATTTCTGGTGCTCATCAGCTTTGATCATGTGTGGGTGCTTCTAGGTGTGTGATAGGTCCTTTATTTCCACCTCATACTTGTTCCAACTGGTTGCACTTGTTCCTTTTGATGCTTTCTATGCCCTCCTTTAATGTTGCAGGTGGTTGCCATATATATGTTGTAAACAACTGTAATGTCCAGTTTAATAGTAGAATGGCTTATTTGGAACCATTCCATATCCAAAACTCATTTTAGGTGGTAAATATCATAAAAAATACCTCATCTAGTTACAAATCACACAAACCTTTATTTTATACCAAATTCACTATACTATTTATCACTAAAAATAATGCAAAATCATGACAAAAATGCAGAAAATAGTCAAAACAGAGGTATATTATTCCTTAACACCTAATCATGCAAAAATTAACAAATAATGTACTTTAATCAAATATTTGGCACAAAATTATATTATATATTATCATATGGCAGTTTTTATATGTCAAAATATAGTAAAAATGAGGCATTATTTGGCCTCATCAAAGCATATTATAGAGAAGAATTTACATCATAGACTAATAGGTCCTAAACACTAAGTGTGCTAGAACAAAGAATATATAGCTTACAATATATGGAATATAATAAAGCAACTAGTTGTTATTGTTAAGGAATATATTAGAGTTGTTGATTAATAGTTGTAGTGAGTTTTCAGAGCAGTTATTGCCAGTGCTACTCTGATAATGCAAAAAAATACCTATGCTAAAAATCAAAGCTGGTTGGTAGTAGTTCTCCCCACATTTTTTTAGAACAACTAGATATCATCATTTTGTAGTATAGTCTATTTCGACCCTCTCTTAGAACTGATCATTTTGGTATATAGCACCCATATACTTTTTTGGGGATCCTAAATTTGTCCTTTTGTGGTCTACTACATTTTGGTCTTCTCTTTGAGCTGACCATTTTGGTATATAACACCCATACCCTTTTTTGGATACACAAAAGTGCCTAAAATGGTTGGAGGTACTAGAGTTGCCCAAGAAATTAAGAGATTGGGTGAACAAGTGAGATGCTTGGAAGACCAACAAAAAGCATTCAAATTGTTAATGTTTAAATTAGACAAATTATATAGATGAGATAACATTGAGAGTAAATTAGAAGGCTTAAATATTGTATATGAAGACATAGTGGACAAATAAAGAAAACAAGGCATTTTTTTAATGCGAAGCATGAAATATCTTACCCAAAATAAATATCATAGAATGCCAAAGCTAAATTTTCCAAAATTTGATGGTGAGGACCCAACTAGTTTGTTGAATAAGATTTTTCTCTTCATGCCATTCCTCATAATTAAAGGCTTGCAATAACATCCTTCAATCTTGAGCATGAAGTAATTCAATACCAATGGTTGATGAATATGCACTTGCATCTTACTTGGGCTAAATTTGAAATATAATTACTCATTAGATTTGGATCTAGTGAGTATGAGGACTTTACTAGACAACTGACAAAATTAAAATAGATAACCATTGTTCTTAAATATCAAACCTAGTTTAAAAAGTTAGCAAACTGCATAAGGGAATTAATTACAATTTTTTTCTAAAGTTGTTTTATTAGTGGGTTAAAGGAAGACATTTTTTAATAAGTCAAAATTTTCAAGCCAACTAGCATGATTGTTGTAAGAGCTTTGGCCAGGTTGGCTGAATAAAAATTTGCAACATAAAAGCATACCTTTAAACCTTCTTAAGATCGAATTTCACTTCCATCCTTAACTCCATCAAAACCTATCAATAAACTGCCCCCAATCAAACACCTAACCTAAGAAGAAATGGATGCACAATAGGCAATAGGGCTATGTTACAATTATGATGATAAATATTCCCTAGACCACAAGTTTGTACAATAGAAACTCTATTTCGATGTGGGTAAAACTTCCACTATAAAATATCATGATGAAGAGAACCCTAGAGAAGAGGATCAAACGAAATTTTTGAATCAATAGAGGATCAACCATTGGATATATTAGTACATTCTCTCATAGAGATTACTACTCCACAAACCATGAAAGTGGTGGGGAACTAATGACTCATAACACTCATTGATTTTGATAGTAAACATAATTTTATCGATCCTTAGGTGGCCAAAAGAACATATTGTTATATTTACTCATATGATTTTTTTGAAGTTATGATAGCCAATGGGGGGACCTTGCCATGCAAAGGTAACTATAGAAATTACAAGGTGCAAATGGGTGAATACAATATCATGGCCTACATGTTTACCCTTCCTTTGGGAGGATATCATATTATATTGGAAATACAATGGATTCGTACATTGGGCTTGATAGTCTAGGACTTTTCTAAACTCTAGATGCAATTCACTCAAAAAGAGAAGAAATACACTCTTCATGGTATAGCCATAGGTTCCACCCAAATTATCAGTTCTCATCACATGAAGAAATCATATTAAGGATTGGTGGTGTAACTATTTACAATACAAAGCCTTGACTACCAATAAAATAGTTTAATCGATTGGATTGTAGGAACTTATGGATAAGCATACATCTATGTTTATATAACCCCATGAGTTCTACCATAACACACCCACGATCATGCTATCTAGCTCATCCTAGGAAGCATACCACTCAACACTGCCCATATAGATACCCATATGCACAAAAGATAGAGATTGAAAAAATGGTGCATGAATTGTTAGAAACAATGGTAATATGGCCAAGCATCACTCCATATTCATCTCCTAAACTATTGGTATATAAGAAGGGTGGGTCTTGGCAATTATGCATGGTTTTTTGCAAAATCAACAAAATTATCATCAAGAACAAATTCCCCATTCTAGTCATTGATGAGTTGTTGGATGAGCTCCATGGTGCTCATTTTTTCTCCAAGTTGGATATTTGTTTAGGATATTATCAAATAATATTAAGGGAAGATATCCTAAAGAAAATATTTAGGAATCATGAAGGCAACTATGAATTCCTTGTCACGCCCTTTGATCTTACTAATGTGACTTCAACTTTTTAGAGTCTCATGAATGCAATATTTCATCCCTTCATGCACACAATTATTTTGGTCTTCTTTGATGATATCCTTAACTATAGTTGCACATGGGAAGAATATTTACAATGTTTGGATCAGACCTTTCAACTATTAGGCAATAATAAAATATGTGTGAAACGGTCCAAATGTTCTTTTGGAATGTAGAAAGTGGAATACCTTGACCACATAGTTTTAGGGGATGGAGTCAAGGTGGATCCAAAGAAAATTGAGGTCATTCAAGAATGTCCCAAGATACACACTCCTAATAATATTTGAGTTTTCCTAGGCCTCAATGAATACTAAAGGAAACTTATCAATGATTTGGCAAGATCATATCCCCCTAACAAGAATGTTGAGGAAAATATCATTTATATGGTCAGAACCAGTTGAACATGCCTTCTTACACTTAAAATAAGCCATGCTATCGACTCCCATGTTAGCAATGCCTAATTTTTCTAAACCTTTTGTGGTGGAAAATGATGCTTTAAGAAGTGGAATTAGTATTGTGCATTGCCTAAGAAGGACGATTATTGGCTTTCACTAGCAAGGTATTATTAGGCAAAAAATTGGGCAAGTCGACCTATGAGAAGGAAATGATGGCAATATTATATGTCATCAACCATTGGAGGCCTTACCTTATTGGGCAATATTTTTCAATCAAGACAAACCACCATAGTTTAAAATACTTTCTTGAGCAACATGTCTCCACACAAAAACAAGAAAAATAGGTCACCAAACCGCTCGGGTATGACTATAAAATAATTTATAAGGGTAAGGACAATGCTATTGTTGATGCACTATCATGCAAACATGAAGAACGGGGTATGTTGTGTACGATATCAACTCTACTTTCTCAATGGATCCATTAGCTACAAGATGAGGTGAACCAAGACTTTACCTTGCAATCCTTAATTCATCAACTCCAACATGATCCTAACTCTTGGTCAAGATATACATGGGATGGACAATATCTAAGATATTGAGGCTACTTTGTTATCTTGAAAAATTTGCCAATTAATGAATCTATCCTACAAGAACTGCATGCTTCCCCAACTATAGGATACTTTGGTTTTCTAAAGACATGTGAGCAAGCTAAGTGCACATATTCTTGGGTAGGTATGAAAAATGATATTCGAACTTTTGTGGCAGAATGTGATACTTGTCAACTATGAAAGGAAAATTATATGCACACCGGGCACACTACAACCTCTTCCCATTCTAGAGACGGTTTAGAAAAATATTTCTATGAATTTTATTAAAGGGCTTCTCAAGTCAAGAGGAATAGTCATACTTGTGGTGGTAGATTGTCTCTCTAAGTATGCTCATTTTTGTCCTCTAGACTACCCTTACAAGGCTTCCATAATTGTCTAAATATTCCTTGATACCATTTTTTGCCTTCATGGCATGCCACAATCTATCATTTCTGATTGTGATCCCATTTTTACAAGTTATAATTAGAAGGAACTGTTCAAGTTACAAGGTACACAACTCAAGATGAGCTTGACATACCACCCTTAGATAGATGGGCAAATAAAAATTGTTAACAAGTGCTTAGAAACATATCTTTGTTGCTTTGCATCTAAGCAGCCAACTCATTGGATCAAATGGTTTTTTTGGCCGAATGGTGGTATAATACTTCATACCATTCTACCACCAAAATGACACCATATGAAGTGGTCTATGGATACCCTCCACCATCCTTCCTATCATACATTCCAAGAGGTTCAAGCCAAATATTCCACTCTTAGTGAACGTGCACAACTTCTCCATGGTCTCGAGGATAATATAGCTATGAAATAAAATCATATGCATCAACAAGCTAATCAACGCCATTCGGAGCACATGGTGTTCCTATGCTTACAGTCATACAAGCAATTATCATTGAGACTCTATGATCATCAAAACTCACAACTAAATATAATGGACCATATAAGGTGTTACAACGATTGGCTCCATAGCCTACAAACTTGAATTGCCAACCTCCTGCACACATCCAGTTTTTCATGTCTCTTCCTTAAAGCGGGTCATGGGTAACAATACATTAAATCAATCAACACTACCATAGTTGGATGAAGAAGGTTTAGTAATTTTGGAACCCGAATATATTTTGGATTGACGAATGCCCACACTCTACAACTGTGTCTCACGAAAATTTTAGTACAATGATAAGGATTACGGTCGGAAGATACCACCTCGAAGTCACCACCTCGAAGTCGCTCCATCAAGTTTAGCAACAATTTCCTTGCCTTAAGCTTTGAGGACAAAGTTTCTTGAAAGGAAAGGACATGTTAGACCCCATCCTAACTATCATTATGTAATATTATACCTTAAGTATCTATTGTGAATGGGTCCATTATGATATAACCACAAAAATTAGTAATGATGTAAGTAAGAGAATGGTGTAATATTTATTTTATATAAGTAAGAGTTATTTTAATAATGTAGCAATTACTCAATATAAATTTATAAAGAAAAGGATGAAAATAAAATATATGATTTGATATTTCAAATTATAATAAAATTTTGCTTAAAAAATTTACTCCGTCAAGAGACCTAGATAATTTAAGTTTGTTATATTCTCTTATTTTATTTCTACGTTTCCATGAATTTCTACATAGTTGTCATTGTTATTGACTCGTAACACGTGTTATTTTATTTCTACATTTCTGTTAATTTCTGGATTTTGCTTATTTTAATCTTAAGGTTCCCCGGTAATTCCCATTATTATTATTAGTAGACTGTCCAGGTAATTCATTCATTAATTATTATTTATGCTTCAGCTAGTCAAATATATAAAAATGGATAAGGCGTGATTAGCAACGAAAGAAGAGAAGGGTAGGAAATAATGTTTAATTTTTCGATATCATCTGAACAACAGCTCTGAGATGGTCACGTCTTGGATGACACGAACAATGTGGGTTTCATCTTACAGTAATACTAAAAAATAGTTAATAGCTACCTGCCGTTTACGCGATCGTTGATGTCAGTTTTGGCTACGGAGAAACTCCATTACCTATACCTATAGATGATACCTAGTGCGTTGACGTGATGCAAATCACAATTCTTATCCTAATAGCTTGTAAACAGTTTGTTTTGAGTCTATTTAAAGAAGAGAGCTAATTTTAAAACTTAAAAGATAAATTTTGTAATAGTAAAGGTAGTAGTTTGAGTTATCATAACAAAATGGTATAAATAATTATAAGAGATAGTTTCAAGATTTGAATCTTACTTGGTGGTAGTAGATAGGTTTTGACGTGGAACAGAATTTCAGAATTTCAATCATTAAATATGCCGGTTAGAAAGCAATGGTGGTAGATAGGTATTAGAAAGCAATGGTGGCAGTAGATAGGCATTAACGTGGAACATATTTCTAGAATTCCAATCATGGAATATGTCGGTTAGAAAGCAATGGTGGTAGTAGATAGGTATTAGAAAGCAATGGTGGTAGTAGATAGGTATTTACATGGAACATATTTCTAGAATTCCAATCATGGAATATGCCGGTTAGAAAGCAATGGTGGTAGTAGATAGAAATCATGGAATATGCCGGTTAGAAAGCAATGGTGGTAGTAGATAGGTATTAGAAAGCAATGGTGGCAGTAGATAGGTATTAACGTGGAACAAAATTCCAGAATTCCAATCATGGAATATGTCGGTTAGAAAGCAATGGTGGTAGTAGATAGGTATTAGAAAGCAATGGTGGCAGTAGATAGGTATTAACGTTGGTTAGATATTAACGTTGGTTAGAAAACAAGAGGGTCAGTCCCTTGCACACTGGTTAGAAAACAAGAGGGTCAGTGCCTTGCACACAAGCAATGGTGGTAGTAGATAGGTATTAGAAAGCAATGGTGGTTGGTTAGAAAACAAGAGGGTCAGTCCCTTGCACACTGGTTAGAAAACAAGAGGGTCAGTGCCTTGCACACAAGCAATGGTGGTAGTAGATAGGTATTAGAAAGCAATGGTGGCAGTAGATAGGTATTAACGTTGGTTAGAAAACAAGAGGGTCAGTCCCTTGCACACTTGTTAGAAAACAAGAGTCAGTGCCTTGGTATTAACGTTGGTTAGAAAACAAGAGGGTCAGTCCCTTGCACACTGGTTAGAAAACAAGAGGGTCAGTCCCTTGCACACTGGTTAGAAAACAAGAGGGTCAGTCCCTTGCACACTTGTTAGAAAACAAGAGTCAGTGCCTTGCACACTGGTTAGAAAACAAGAGGGTCAGTCCCTTGCACACATGCGGTATTAACGTTGGTTAGAAAACAAGAGGGTCAGTCCCTTGCACACTTGTTAGAAAACAAGAGTCAATGCCTTGCACACTTGTTAGAAAACAAGAGTCAATGCCTTGCACACTGGTTAGAAAACAAGAGGGTCAGTCCCTTGCACACATGCCCAAACTCGATGTTAATTGGGACGAGGAATCCCACAAAGTGGGATCAAGGACTTACACCTTTAATTTTGCCATCCCATTGGCAAAAAGTATAGCAAGTGTTGGGTTTTATAAACAATTCAATTCCCACAACACAGTTAATGTGGGAAGCTACATTAACAAGATAGATAGGTATTAACGTGGAACAAAATTTCAACCATGGAATATGCCACTAGACTTGCATCATCACATTAACCGACTAGACTTGCATCATCACATTAACAGATTAGAAAGCGAGAAAGCCAGTCCCCCACACACATCCCCAAACTCGATGTTAATAGGGGCACAAAGTGGGACTAAGGACTTACACTTTTAAGCCCGCCACCCCATTGCTAAAGAGTATGACAAGTGTTGGGGTTTATAACCCAGTGTTGTCCCAAGGGTTATCATTTAGCAAAGGTAGTAGTCTGTTCTAAAACCTCTAAATGCGCCATACTAACCCCGAGCGACGATGGTCTTCCTCTTAAACCAGATCCAACAACAACAAAACTAATAATTGAAAAAAAAAACCAACTCCTTATGTAAAAAAAACTGTGGTTGTACCGATTTTTAAAAAGAACAAACTTGTTAGTAATCGTCCAATTACCGAACCCCATTTAATGAAGGTTGTTTCAACTTGTTTGGGCAAACACATTCGCTTCCTCGGTATGGCAGAGATGGAGAAAGACTGTCCAGTAAAAACAGTGGTAGTGCTTGTTCAAGAGAATCGATCTTTCGACCACATGTTGGGCTGGATGAAACGCGTGAATCCGGAAATAGACGGCGTAACAGGTGAAGAATGGAATCCCATCTCTACTGCAGATCCCAACTCGCGCAAAGTCTTCTTTCGAGACAAATCGGAGTACGTCGATCCAGATCCGGGTCATTCCTTCCAAGCCATAAGAGAAGAGATTTTTGGGTCAAGCGAAACATCCAGAGATCCTCCTCCCATGAATGGATTTGCTCAGCAGGCGGAAAGCATTCAGGAAAATATGGCGGAGACAGTGATGAATGGATTCAGACCAGAAGCTCTTCCCGTGTACAGCGCTTTAGTAAGCGAATTCGCCGTATTTGACAGGTGGTTTGCGTCCGTCCCGGCTTCGACGCAGCCCAATAGACTGTATGTTGACTCTGCAACCTTAGCATTATTGAAGGATATCCACAGAAGACAATCTTCGAATCTATTTACTATCAATATCCTCCTTCTACTCTCTTCTACAGAAATCTGAGAAAGCTCAAGTACATAACAAAGTTTCACCAATTCGATCTGACCTTCAAGTCTCACGCCAAGCAGGGGAAGCATTGAACAACGTTATTTTGATCTCAACATTTTGCCAGGAAATGATGATCATCCCTCCCATGATGTTTCCCAAGGACAAAAGTTCGTGAAAGAGGTTTACGAGACGCTGAGGTCGAATCCTCAGTGGAATGAAATGTTGTTTATAATTACGTACGATGATCATGCTATTACTTCGCATATGACAGATTACGAGTTCGTGTGCCAACGATTAACTTTTAACTTTACTTTTGATCGGTAATTGAAATATGTGAAAGATTGATGTTGATCATGTGTTTTTCATAAAGCAAATAAACCGTATCCCTTCTCAGAGTTTGAGCATTCGTCGATACCTGCAACTGTCAAAAAGATTTTCAGTCTAAAAGCAGAGTTTCTGACAAAAAGAGATGCTTGGGCTGGCACTTTCGAAGAAATTTTGCAATTTCGGGACGCTCCAAGGACAGATTGCCCCGGTATGTATTGCATTATATTCGGATACGAGATTATTAGTTCGGATATCACTTTCTTTAATTTGAAGCATACAACACTTATTTGATGTGGCAGAAACGGTGAAAACACCGGTGAAACTAAGAACATTGGAGGCAAAGGAGGATGCGGCTTTAAATGACTTCCAGATAGAATTGGTGCAGTTGGCGGCTCAGTTGAACGGAGACTACACTCTGGATAGCTATCCGGATGAACTTCCGAAGAAGATGACGGTGAGAAAAGCCAAGGAATACGTTGAATGTGCAGTAAAGCGCTTCAAAAGTGAAACTTGCAGGCAAGGGAGAGCCGTCTACATCGTCGAGACCTTCAAAAGTGCGGTCCATACGCGAAAGAAACATTGCATCCTGCCTTGCCATAGACGCACTTTGCTTTACTTCCTGCACCGGCTTATGCTTAGATCACCGTCCTGTCCTGTCACATTTTGCCGGCATCAGAATTCGAATAAAGTTAAAAGTTAAAGTTAATAAATAAATCATAAATATATTCTTTCGCGTATGGCCCCATGCCACCGACTCCAGTTAACAAATTTGTGTCCTATCTTATCAACAAGGTCCGTTGCTTTCTGAGTTGTTGACTGGCATATTCTACTTTAATAATATGTATACATCATCTTCTATTTATTTGGAATATAAGTCGTTTTTGAGTAGTTTATAAGTCTCTTAAGTTTTGTTAATCTTTTTAACATCTTCTAACGAAGGAATAACCGGACATAGTTTCATTTTATTGTATATATATAATTTAATAAATTTAATATTTAACCAAAACAATGATTAAAGTTTTTAATTAAATGATAAGAGTTTTATTAGTTAATTTTTCAACTTCCAAACAAAAAAAAATTCAAGTTTCAATTTTGTTATGCATAATTATTAAGTTGTTGTAATACTACTATATGGTTACAATGTAATATGGATGGACCTGTTACAATCTCATATGATCAGATAAAAAATATTGAGAATTTTTTAAATTATTATTTATTTTATAATTATTATTAAAATTTTAAACTCTACAACAAGAAAATTCATTTTATTATATAATATTGTAATAGTTGTCATCTTTTAAAAGGAGCAAGTTTCACCTTTTCTCATTTTATATATTTAAAAAATTCAATAAAAGAAATATTTTTATGAGGAAAAATTATGGAAGCCTTAACTACAAGTAAGGATGCCCTAGTTGGAAGTATGAATGTAGTAAATAAGGAGAAGAAAAACAATAAATCTATGGTAATATTTATCAACAAATGTTACACCATATATAATTATTAAGGATGAGATGATTGAACTTGATACAATGGTTCTTAAATGCAAAAGGGTTAATATATAAGTTCCATAGATATCAACCAAACCTTTTAGTAATTTAAAAGTAGATTAAAACAAAGTGGGGTTTGAGTTCATATAACTCTACGACTTTCTTTTGAAAATATTTTTTCTCATCATCTTCTCTAGTTTGAAAAGAGGGATAAAATAATGGGTGGTGATCCATGGTTTAGGAGGGAGATATGATCTATATTTAAGACAAAGGAGCGAGAATTTTTATATGGAGATGGGAACTATTAAAAGGTTAGTATTGATTAGAAATGTTGGACTTCCACATCATCTTATCAACAAGGAGGTCTTCAATAATATCATTAATACTATAGAGAAGTTCAAGTAGCATTATGTAATTAGTAAGAAGCGAAAGCATGTTGTATATACCTTGGTGTGTGTTACCAAGGGTATTTCAAAACCTTTTCCAAATATCATTAAGAGTAAATATAAATCAAGAGAACGAGATCAACAAGTGGACTATGAAAACAATGCATTTTGATGCCTTAAATATTATGATACTGGATATATAGCAAGAGATTGTAAAGTAAGAATGATTGAGAAAGAATAAAAATTGTTAGTCATGAGACAAACTACAAGATAAAACAATGAGATCATATTATAGTACAAGTTGGCTTAGAATAAGAATTTTACACTCCTAAAAAAGTGACAAAGAGATTCCTTTTATATCATTGAATAGAAAATACCATCATGGTTAATTCAAATCAATTATAAGAAGAAACTAAGAAGGATGCAAGGAATGAGGAATTATAATGTGCAAGTTCATATTTAGAAGGAATTAAAATTATAAAGGAAGATGTAAGAGGTAAATTTTAAGACAAAGAAGGAAAAAACAATCAAGTTAATCTAGGTATGTCATTTTTATTTTTGCTCTAGTAGAAAATGATCTTCATGCAATTAAAAATAATAGTATAGTGTTTGTTTATTGAAATTTAGGGTTTCAAGAGCAGCATAATAAAGAAAGATGTATGGAAAATATTCATGGAAATCCAAAGTTTCTAGGGTAGCATAATAAAGAAAATAGTATGGAGGATGATCTTTTCCCTTCAATTCTTCTAGGATATCATAAAGAAGAAAGTGTTTTTTGACTATAATATTTGCACTTTAGGTTAAAGATAACATAAACATATAGATCATAAGTTTCATTATGTATAATATGGAAAAAATGAAAGAGATTGATATCAATGAAAGTGTTGGTGGAAATGGAAAAATGAGAGGAAGAACCTCAAAGCAAAAACAAAGGAAAAAACTCAAATAGATATCAATTTGGGAAACTAGAAACAAATATCACAAGTGAACTGACAAGAAATGGAACTAAACCCACAAATAAGAATAAAGAGTGATGACAAATATGGTATCTTGGAATATTAAAGGTACAAATAAGAACTCTAAAATAATATTTATTAGTGAAACAATAGGTTTTTATAGTTCTAAAATTATTTTTATACAAGAAATAAAAACAAATAGTGACGAATATAAATATGCATTCAAAAAGATTTGGAAGATGGGGAATTGTATCAATTTCTATAGAGGAGCTTTAGGAGGTACTAAAACTATATGGGACAAACATAAATGAGATGGATAATTGTTAGAAGCAAGAAGTAAATGGTTTTTGATACTTTTGAAAAGAATATAATATATCAAAGTTAGAGTCATTTGGAAGATGGGGAATTGTAGCAATTTCTATTAGAGGATCTTTAGGATGTACTCCAACCATATGGTACACGCATAAATGAGATGAAAATTTGTTAGAAGCAAGAAGTAAATGATTTTTGCTATTTTTAGAAAGAAAATAATATATCAAAGTTGGAGTTATATATATATATATATATATATATATATATATATAGTTCAACTATAATTACTCTTCATGATAAATGTTGGAAGGATCTTAGTTTATTTATTTCAAACTAAATGATGATTCATAATTGTGATCTATGGATTCTTAGGTTGGATTTAACATAGTTTTGTCTTCTTCAAAAATATGGGTACTACTCCTAGATGTTCTAAATCAATGGATAATTTCTTGTTCCTTTGTGAATTCAAATGACCTTTAGGATGTTATTCCTTTAAGCTTCCGATATACATGGATAATAAACATATTAAGTAAGATCATATATTAGAAAGAACATACATTATTTTGTTATCTAATGCATCATTACAGATAGAATATACAATTTCTTTTGCCATTTTATTATGAGTAGGAACAACTCACTCAATAGTCATTCAAAGTCATTTTGATTTCAATCTATATGGTTTCAACATGTTGATTTTTCCAAATGATTATGTTATAATGGAATGATGTAAGGTTTGAACGATCATGTATATACAAGTTTATTCAAAAGATAAAATATCTAAAAGTGAAAATAAAGGTTTGGAATGTAAAATAGTTTGGTAACATATTTAAAATAAAAGAAATAATTAAATCCAAGCTGAACAAGTTACAGGAGATAGTAGAAATTAATGGAATAGACCAAGATATTTGTGTACAAGAAAATAACTATTTTTATTATAACAATATATTGTAAAAGAGAAAGTCATAATGGGCCCAAAAATATAATGAGAGATGGATTAAGGAAGAGGAAAGAAATATCATTTTTTCTTATGCTACATGTAAAAAAAATTTCCCTTTTCATCAGATAAACAAATATTTCAAATGGAATAAGTATTTGAGGAAGAAAAATATCTTAGGAAGGAAGCAATTAAGTATTATAAAGATATTCTATTAGAAGTTGGGCAAGATAAGGAGGATCAAGGTAATATTTTGTAAAATATTCCATTATAATCTAGTTATGTGACCTTTTTGGGACATGGATTTATGCCCAAAAATACCTAAAAATATACCTTTATTTCCTAACCACATTGTTAGGGGAATAACTTTGTGCTCTAGACTCTATTTTGATCCATTCAAGAAGCATTGAAAATATATGAGGGAGAACGATAATTTTAATATCCAACTTTGTGAAAAATACTCTAGGGGCCCTCAAAATTGCAAACATGATGTTTACTAAAAAGAGTAATTTTTTATTTTTATATTTTCATAGCCAAAATGCATCTCTAGACTTGTTGACACATTAGAAGAAGACAACACATAAAATCACAATTTTTATATTTAATTTCATTTAATATGTACTTTTTAACTCATGAAAGGTGAATCACCATATTCCTGTATGGGTTACCTTTTAACTCATGGAAGGTGAAACACCACATTTCCATATGAGTGACCTTCCATATTTAATATGGTGGATTTTTGATACACGAATTACTATATAAAGAGATGCACCTCTAACTATAAAGATCATGAGTAATGGATGCAATGTTATAGCCTCACATATCTTACCAAAGACTGCTTATATTGTACTATATTTTCTAAGCAATAATTTTTATGTTATAATTAAAATAGCCTTTCATCAAAAAAAAAAAATGTTATGTTATTTGGCTTATATATTTTGGTGTTCTAGTTTTTTATACTCTACTATTGCTAAATTGTTCTCTTTTCTAATCTTCATTAACTTCAAATTCTATTTTTTAGATTGGTGGTATCACTCCATTCTATATTTTGAGCATATTTCAATGAGCACGAGATAACAATATAGAAATTTTAGATATTCGATATAAAATCCATCTTATTACCTCCCTTGTCATTCCAAATGATCTCAAGAGATAACTAGAATGGACATCATCAATATAGTGAATCCTTTCAAGAATTTATTGAATAAAGTCCTCATGAAATAGAGGAATGAGATGATGGATCAATTTTCTTATATTATTTAATCACTACCTACTACAAATCTTGCCTCCTCTACACAATATTTCACTCTCCTAGCACCATTTAGTGCTCCTACACCACCTAATTTTAAGTAAGTTCTGATATTCCTACTTTTTAAGGAAAAATTAATGTTGATGACCTAGAGAATTGGTTGGATTAGTTATCTTCATATTTATTTATAAATAATTTTACTAATAGTGATAAAATAACTTTTGCACTCTTGAAAGCTTCATTGCCTATTCAAAATTGATGGGGAGAACATTTTATCGGGGTTATAGAAGAGAATGAAGATGAAGTAGTGTTCACATGGGATTATTTCATGGAGGTCATCAAGGAGGAATTCTATCCTATCGGAGATTAAGAAGACCAATACATGCAATGGAAATAATTATACCAAGGTAAAGAACAATCTCTTCAAGATTACACTGATGTTTTCCATTCTATGAAAGCAAAACTAGGTATTCAAGATGCCAAAATATATTAAATCCTCAAGTATTGTAGTCAGTTGTAATTGCACATTCAAGATGACATGAACCTCTTCAAATTCAAGATATTGGTAAATGGATACAAACTTGCTATCAAATTGGACCAAAAATACAAAAATAAAAATAGAAACAAAGGAGAATAAAATAACCAACAATGCTAGCCAAAGAAAGGTAAAAGTGACTCTCCAAATAATTAGGACAAAGAGGATTATCCGCAAAATTAGAATTGGAAGTAGAAAAAAGACACAAGAAAAGAATCTTGTGAAGGCAAAAAATGGAAAATAGTATGATTATCATAAAAGCAACTAACATTCAAGGGGATGTCAAGCCATTAAGTCATTGTTTGTTAAATCACAACTATCTACATCCAATTCACCATTGCCTCCACATTCATAGGGTGAGGATAGAGAGAAGCAAATCAAAGTAGGTAAACCAAATGTGACCATCACCACCACACATGTTGTACTAAAGGAGTAATTAGAAGAGGAGGAACACTTGTTTCACTCACAAATATCGGTCAAGGGTAAGCCCTTATATTTTATTGTTGATAGTGGAAGAAAATAATCTAATTTTTGTAAGATGGTGAAGGATTTGAATCTATCTATCATAACACATCTACAACCATATAATATTGGATGGTTATAATAGGGGAGAGATATTTATGTCACTCAATAATATCTCCTCTTATTCCACTGAGCCCTTCAAAGAATTTTTTGTGTAATGTTGTACCCTTAAATATTTGTGATGTCTATATTTATGAGTCCAGGTCCCAAAGTATATTTTGGAGAATATTAAATTATTTGGTACATGCTAATGTACCCCCATGGTACCTTCATGGTATATTTATAAATAGTAGATTAGGGTTGAGTCATAATTTAGAGTGTGATTTATATTTTCCTCTTTATGTAAGTGTGAATGTGCAGGAAATGCACATGTCATGTAAAGTTGTAATGTGCAAGAAATTCACAAGTATCATGTAAACTTGTAATGTGTAGGAAATGCACGAGTGTCATGTGAGTTAGAGTGCAAGTGTTGGTTTATTAAATGTGCACAAGTATCTTGTATGCAAGAGTGCAAATATGTAATGTATACATGTGCAAGTATCTTAGATTAGAGAGTGCAAGTAGAAGTGTAAGAGTCATGTATAGGTGTACATATGTTATAGAGTCAAGTGTTCATCAAGTATGCAAGTGGTAAGTAGATAATACAAGATTCATGAGACTTGGAATATGGAAAGCAATAGTCAAGTAGCTAAAGAGTCACATTACTATGGATATATTATGGAGGTAATACTTCATAAGAAGATAGATCAAATACATCTCATTATCTAATTGTAAGAGAAAAGGAACAATAAAGCTTGTATACATTTTGAGCAATTAATATTTTAAGTTGCTATTCATGCATAATACATAAATAATTCAGGCTATTTACATTCATATTTCAATATATTATTGAATGATATTTGATTTAGTATAAGCCTTGATATACATATTTTGCTCATATCATTCTACTCACATTATTGTCTTATTTTTTTTATTGGTAAGAGGGGTTTTGAAAGGATCCCGTAACCTTTTATAGAAAATTTCTAGTTAGGAAAAATGCTCCCAACCATTTGAAACAAAAAGGAAGCACCTTCTTCAAAAAATTATTATCTTGACCTTATCATATTGTGGCTATTTTATATTGGGACATATGTGATATTTTTCAAGTTAACTTATAATATTTTGTGGTAGTATAAGGCTTATAAAGCCATAAGTGGTATTAGAGCTACCACTAGACTTTATCCAGATTGATAGAGTTTATTGAAGCCACCATTATTAATTTATTTTATCCATATTTGATAAAGTTGATTAAGATTTTGTCCACTTTGAAGGTAGTGAGACTCGAAAGTAGAGAAGCTAGGGTCTTTCCATGGTTGAAGAATAATCAGTGAAGACTAGGATAAAATCCAGGAATAAATCCAAAAAGCTAAAGGATAGTTTATCATTCAGGGATAAATCAAACCCTAACATTGATTTGAAAAATTTGGAGTTTTTACAAATTAAATATTGAAAGGCGAATAAAATCTAAGAAAGTTGATCATTCAGGGATAAATCCAACCCTTAACATTGAAGACTAAGGTAGAACCAACTTAGATAAAGTTGGTCATTTAGGGGTTAAAGCCACCCTAACATTGAATATTGAAGAAAGTAGCAACATAACAACAAGCATATAGATACAAAGTAAGAGTAAGTTCAAAAGTCTACACTGAATATAGAAGGCCAAAGTAGCCTATTTTGGAAGAATCCTCCATTAAAGGAGAAGTTTTCAAAAGGATAGAATTGCAAAAAGTAGAAGAGGTCATATAAATCTTATATTGAAGAAGGATAAAAGGCTAGAGGAAAGCATAAGCTCTTATAATATTGATTATCAAATGGCCTACTATCATATGAAATGTATTCATTGAATCAATTTACAAAGAGTTTCACGTAAGAAATATAAGCATAAGAAAATAAGATTAGTCATCATTGTATTTGAAGAGTTGTTGGCCAGATACTAAAGTAAAGCAAGTGTACCAAACCAAATATTGAAGTAAAGCAAGCAGACCAGATCAGAGATGATTAGCACAAAGTAAAGCAAGTGGACCATAGACCAAGAAAACTAGTTGCCTATGATATTACAAGGACCAAGTGAACCAGTCGTCTGTGAGATTACAAGGACTAGGTAAACTATTTTCCTATGATATTTTAGGGACTAGGCAAATCAATCACCTATGAAAGTAGGCAAAATAGTAATCAAAGATAGCAGTGAAAATGAGGTAAAACGATTGCTAGAGATAGTAGTGAAAAAGGAGGTAAACTAGTCGCTTGATACAAATGAAAGATACCTATAACACATGGTAATAAAAGGATAACATTGTTGTAGTTTGAAGCTTGGGAGAACATAGAACTCATTAAAGTACTGCACTACAACATGGCCATTGTGTTATGTGAATCCAAGAATCTTACCATTCATTGAAGCCATATAATAAAGAGAATAACAATCATGAAGGTGAATCGAATCACCTAAATATAATAGTGTAAGGTCAAGCTAAGAGAAACAGATGATTGAAAGCATAGTAGAAAGAGAAATAGATGAGCTAGGATGAATCACAACATAAGGAGTAACAACTCAAGCTAGGGTGAAGCACAACAAAAGGAGTAACGTCTCGAGCTAGGGTGAAGTGCAGGAGTAACGTCGCAAGCTAGAGCAAAATAATTGAAAGTGCAACAAGCATTATGTTACCAATATTGATTTCGGTAAGTCTACGCAGTGCTAATCACGCTGAGAGGTAATTAAATTACACTCTAAAGTTTTGAAAATATTTTTTATTTATTTTTGGTACTTAAGTTTTATAGGAGAGATAAGGGTTAAATGGTTTAAAATTTTTCTAAGGTAGAAATTAGGGAGTAATAAGGTAGACTAATGGTTATTTAAATTTTTTTAAGAAAATTGAAAAACTTCAAACTTTAATTTTTTTGAAATTTAAAATTTTAAAGTATTTGAAGTTTAGAAAACTTGCAAATCAAATTAGGGAGATAATAGGTTTTCAAAATCAAAAGTTTAGAAAAATTTGCAAATTTATTATTATTATTAGGGAATCATAAGGTTTACTACTCCATAGGAATTAAATTTGTAAATTTATTATTGTTTTGAACTAGGGAGCTATAAGGTTTACTACTTCAAAGGTTATTATTATTTAAATGATTTCCATTATGTCAAATAATAAAATTTTCCTTTTTGAATCTCAAGTTCTCAAAGGACCAAATTTTGAATCATGGAAAAACAATCAATCCTAGCTATAGAAAAACTCTAGGATATAGTTAGTGGAACAAAGACAAAACCTAGTGAGGATGCAAAATAAATACAAAGATTTGAAGAAGGTGATGCAAAAGCACTTATGTTGATAACATTTGGAATAATTGATGAAATTCAACCATACTTAAGTGGAGCAAAAACTTCTACAGAAGCTTGGAATACTTTATGCAAAATATTTGAAGGGAAAAATAAAGCTACAATTCTAAATTTACAATCTCAATTGTATTCCTTAAAAGTCAATAGTGGAGAAAGTATAGAACTTTTTCTTTGTAAAGTAGAAGATATAAAAGCAAGGTTATTAAATCTAGGAGAAAAAGTAGAATATAAATTTATTGTTCAAGTAATATTAAGAGAAATTTCAAAAAGCTATAAACACCTAGTCATGTCTTTGCAATTTTTAAGCAAGGACACTACATTTGATGACTTAGTCAACATTCTACAAGAGTACAAATTAGAAAACTTAGCCAAATATGATATGACTAATAATACCTTGGTATCTAAATATAATAACAAGGTAATATTGCTACAACTTAAAGATACAAGAATTCAAGATATTCTCAAATATTTAATAAATAAGACAATAATACAAATTCCTATAGATATAATCCAAGAAACCATTATCAAGGAAATCAAATGAATATGAATCAAGATGGTCAAACAGACAAACTAGTCCATCAAAGACAATAAAAATACAATCCTCAATGACAATAATAATTTTAGTCTCAATATCGTCAATGTTCATAATCAAGATGGTCATCAATAACAACCTCAATTACGATATAGAGAAGGAAATAAAAAAGGAAATCTAGCTCAAGAAATTCATGAAATTCAAGAATTAGAAGAAGCGTCTAATAAAATATATTCAAATATCTTTCAACAAAACTTTTGATCAATGATGATTTACATTCTAAAGATACCAATGTTTCAGTTTCTATAGAACATAAGGAAATAGAAGAAGAATATCGGGAAAGCACAAAAGAAAAAAGTAAAAAGAGATACAAATCAAAAGAAAGTATCTAGACAAAAAACATATGGATCACATGCTAAAAAACCAAATGATAAATATGGAGATTGAATATTAAAGACCAAGATTGAAGACTAAAGTCTTCAATAACCAAATAATGTAATATAGGGGGTGTTGGAGAATATTACATTATTTGGTACATGCTAATGTACACCCATGGTACCTTCATGGTACATTTGTATATAGTATATTGGGGTTGAGTCATATTTTAGAGTGCAATTTATATTTCTCTCTTGCTGTAAGCATAAATATACAGGAAATAGACAAGTATCATGCAAAGTTGTAATGTGTAGGAAATGCACAAGTGTCATGTAAAGTTGTAATGCACAATAAATGCACATCTATCATGTGAGTTAGAGTGCAAGTGTAGGTTGAGTAAATATGCACAAGTGTCTTGTATGCAAGAGTGCAAATATGTAATGTAAAGATGTGTACAAGTGTCCTAGATTAGAGAGTGCAAGTAGAAGTGTAAGAGTCATGTATAGGTGTGCATATGTTATGGAGTCAAGTAAATTCAAGTGGTAAGTAGATAAGCTAAGATTGATGAGACCTAGCATATGTAACAAGTAGCAAGTAGATAAGCAAAGAGTCATAAGACCTGGTATATGTAAAGCAATAGTCAAGTAGCTAAAGAGTCACATTACTATGGCTATATTATGGAGGTAATGATCCATAATGAGATAGATTTAATACATCTAATTATCTGATTGTAAGTGAAAAAGGAGGAATAAAGCTTGTATACATTTTGAGTAATTAATATTGTAAGTTGTTCTTCATGCATAGTACATTGATTTAGTCTATTTACATTCATATTTCAATATATTATTGAATGTTATTTGAATTATTATAAGCCTTTATATACATATTAATTTGCTTATATTATTCTACTCACATTATTATCTTGACCTTATTACATTATGGATATTTTATATTGGGACTTATGTGATATTTTTCACGTTAACCTATAATATTTTATGGTAGTATAAGGCTTATAAAGCCATCAACATCATCATCATTATTTGAGGTTAGTGCTTGAGGTATCTCATATTTTGTTTTCTTAATTGATGCTAAACAATATAGGCAAATGATAGCCAAATAAGAGAACTCATTTATTGATGATCAAGTTGCAAAGAAAAATGAGGATCATTGCTACATATATCTAGGCTCTACATAAAAAAAGTATATGGATAAGATTGTAGTTAAATATGATCACTTGTTCAAGTCATCGATTGGGGTTCCACTTCATTATGAGGTCAAACATTCCATTGATTTAGTTTATGGTTATTTACCTAATGCACCTATTTATTATAGATCAATCCTTGAGTATGATGAAATTAAGAGGTATATTAAAAAATTGATTAAAAAAGGACACATAAGACCAAGTTCTTCACCATATGAAAGTCCAGTTGACTTGGCTCCAAAGAAATATGGAGCATAGCAAATTTGTATTGAGTATAGATAATTAAATAAAATAACTATAAAGAATGGTTGTACACTTCCTTATATAGTTCACTTATTGAACGATCTCTCTGGTACCTCATTCTTTATCAAATTTGATCTTATATATAGTCATAATTAAATACCCATAAATCCCATTAACATATTGAATATTGCATTCAAATACAAGGAGGGTGAGTGGTTGGATATATTTTTATATTAACTTATGTACCTCTCATATTTATTAGGATGATGGATGGCATATTATATCCCTACACCAACTCATTTGTGGTAGTCTACTTATATGACATTCTCATCTATAGTAAGACATGGAAGAAACATCTACAACATGTTTGACAAGTACTTTAGACTCTTCAAAGACACAAGTTATATGCTAAATTATAGAAGTGTTTATTTGGAATGATGAAGATTCAATACCTTAGATATATTGTTGATAAAGAGAGATTCCATGTTGATCGTGAGAAGATTCAGGTAATTAGATATTTGCCTACCCCAAAGACTCTAACAAAGATTTAATTTCTATCAAATATATGCATTAGGATTCTCATGCATTTCTTGGCCACTACACCAAGTGATCAAAGGAGGTGCCAAATCCAAGTTCCATTAGGGAGATACAAAGTAGAGGGTATTTGAGAAGTTGAAGGACCAATTTTATTTAGCTCCTATACTTTTTGTACCTAATTTGCATCAATATTTTAAGATAATAACTAACGCATTAGAGTAGACATTAGAAATTATTCTCACACAACACGGGCATCCATTTGCTTATCATAGTGAACCATTCAATGAAGTAGTTCAAAAATATCCCACATATGACAAAGAGCTCTATACCATTGTCCAAGCATTTAAACAATGAAAGCACTACATATTAAACAAGGAAACCATAATCCATATAAATCATAGATATTTGGAGTTCATTCAAACACAAAGTAATCTAAAGAATTAAAGACATCAAATATGGACCACATATTTGTACCATTTTTATTTAATCATCAAGCACAAGAAAGGGAGTGTCAATTTAAAAATAGATTGTTTGAGCTAACCTACTATCATAACAATCACCACAATTCTTGATTCCTATGGGCATGATACTTTAAATTGGTTCATCTTGTATGAAGTAGATTTTAAGTTTACAAATGCATTTTCATGTGGGTAAGCATGTTTATAATTTTTATTTGAAATATAACATCATTTTGTCACATGGGACATATTTGTGTACATTATAATGAACACTCAAAGATAATTTTGGAATTCTCCTTCAATAAATTAGGTCATTTAGGCATGGAAAAATATATAGATTTCTTTAAAAGTACTTTTATTGGCTAAAAATGAGGAATGGTGTTGAAAGGTATATCAAGTCATGTACCCCTTATGTTGTTTCCAAACTAACCAATAAGAAGTATTGTATACACCATTTCTAGTGCCATCCAAGCCTTAGGAATATAAATTCATGGATTCCCTTTTAGGTTTTGCCACATCTAAGCATGGTAATAACTATATTTTTGTAGTAGCTGATTATTTTTTAAAATGACTATAATGACTCCTTGTAAGAAATTTATTTCAGCTAAGGAGACTACTAAAATTTATTTTAGTCATGTGGGGCTCAACATTGAATTGTAAAGTCCATTGTATCTTATTGATGTAGACATCATTAGACCTAGGATTATGTTTATTAGGCTTAGTTTATTTTATCATTTACTAAATCTTAAGTCCTAAGTTAAAAATTGTGTTATAGACTAGGTGTTAGCTTTTACTTATTTGATTAAGTATGAAGTCCTAAGTCTAGGTTTGATTTAATAATATCTTATTCCAACTTGTAAATATCAACACATTTGGATGACATAAGTCATTAGGTAAGATTTGTCTTATTTTTAGAGTTAGCAAGATCAATTTGTTAGCATATTTAGCTTAACTATAGTTGTTGGTTAAGCATCTTCCTAATTTAGGAGATTATGGTTGTAAATAGTGCTATTTAAGCACAAGTTGAAAATAATATTGAGTTAGTGTTTTTTATTTAGTTTCCTCATCACTGGTATCAAAGCTTGTGATCAGGCTTGTGATAGTTAGGCTCCTAGTTTATCTAGGAAGCTCTAGTTTGCATAGGATTAGGTGATAAAATCCTTGCAAATTCTCCTCAAAATTTCTAATTTTAGATCCCAAGTTGGCCCTCTCATATATTTGTTGATAAAATTTCCCTCCATGCACAATTTTGAGGGTTAGTTTCTCTTCAGTTCAAAAAATTCAGTTTACTAAAGTTAATATATATATATATATATATATATATATATATATATATATATATATATATATATATATATATATATATATATATATATATATATATATTTTTTTGGTTTCTAATTATTTCCACATCACTTATGTAGATAGTATATTTCTAAGTAATTTTTTACACCTTATGGAGCATGATGGACACCAAGTTGACCATATCCACAACCTTTCATCCTTAGAATGTTGGCTAGATAGAAGTTGTGAATGTATTGATTATACATCTTCTTTGAATGTATAATTCCAATAATCCATGCATATGGGATAAGAGCCTACCCAATATTCAATATGGGTATGATTGAGCTCTACCAAACACAACTACAACCCATTTCATGTCCTTTTAGAGTATTAAATCTTAAAACACATTACTATAACTCTACATTTGTAACCCATGGAGTAATCACTTAATGGATAAAAATAATTATAAAAGGAAAAAAATTATGAATTATATTTAACATATCCAATAATATGTTCATGACCTCTTGGAAAAGATAAATCATAAATACAAGCAATGTCATGACTAGCATCGGGTCCCACATCAATTCAAGTTTGGAGATAAGGTATGATTATGTCTTCAAAAAGAGATACTTCCAATTTCTCCTAGTAAAATTAGGCCTCTTCACTATAGACAATACACCATGACCAAAAGGTGGAAGATAATATCCAAGGTTATGCATAAGGGGTCGGACTCGAAATGTACTTGTAAAAAAATGGTAAATCCTAATTGAAATCAAGGCAAATTCTAAGCAAATCAAATCAATCATCTTCACACCAAAATTTGGGGTATTTGAAGCCCTAAAAATTAAGGTTATATTTGGGGTAAATTTTGACCTATTAAATCATCTTATAACTTCATAAAAACACCACCATTATATTAGGCTCGAAAAGAGCTTTCCAACGAGTACAAATATACCTATGTTTGGATATATATTGTGGCAAATTGACCCTAAGAAACAATTGGTCCTAAAAATTTTAGGCGAATGGGCCAACATCGAGGGTCATCATATTCACAGATTTCTAATTTTAGAAATCCTAATATTCACCCAATTTGTGAATATTTGCCACTATGTATAACCCTGAGAATACCTTTGAATTTAATCTTCCATTTTATCTTGTTTTGCATCTAATTTCCAATGTTGAACTTATCAAACCCTATCACCCACCTCTATTGGATACTTCTATAATAGTAGAATAGTTGGACATTGAATAAATTAATCTAGATAGTTTAGCACTATTAGAGGAGGATCATATTGTTGACACATGGAGTAAGACCACCAAAAGATAATCCATTTAGATGTATAGAGTGGTCAAGGAAGGAAAACTTAGTCACCAAGGGGAATGACTCATAAATAATTAGATAAAGAAATAATTTCTATATTTGATGTCATGGGGACCATTGCTTTTAATGGAAGGAAAAATGATCTAGGCATGTGACCTTTTTAGGGCATGGATTTATGCCTAAAAGTGCCCAAAAATCTATTTTTTAAATCCTAACCACACTATTAGGGATATAACTTTATGCTCGGGAATCCCTTTTGATCCATTCAAAAACCATTGGAAAAATTAGATGGAGAACAACTACTTTAATATGCAACTTTATCATAGACAAGTTGCCAACAACTTTGAGGATAAAAAGAGCTCTAAATTACCTTAAAATACAAAACAAATTATACTTAAAATAGTAATTTTATCTTTTTATATTTTCATAGCTAAAATGCATCTCTAACTATATTGACATATTAGTAGAATGCAAAATATAAAAACACAAGTCATACATGTGTGATTCTCATAAAATATGCGCTTTGCAACTCATGGAATATGAATCAATTAATTTCCATATGGGTGACCTTCAAACTCATGGAAGATGAGCCATCACATTTTCATATGAATGACCTTCCATATTTAATATAGTGGATTTTCAACACACCAATTATTGTATTAAAAGAGATGCACCCCTAACTATGAAAAGCATGAGTAATGAATGCAATGTTACAGTCTCACATGTCTTCCCAAAGATTGCTTGCATTGTAATTAATTTTTTGATCAATAAAATATTTATGCTCTTTTGCTATTTTTGTGTTTTGGTTTGTTATACTCTATTATTTTAAAATTGCACTCTTTTTTTATATTCCTTAACTTAAACTTCTATATTCTATATTAGTAGTGTCAAAGTGATATGTCTTTTGAGTGTATGTTTATAAACATGATATAAACATATCAAAAGTTTATCAAATGTAAGATCATTCTTATTACCTCCCTTGTTATTCTAAATGATTTTTTATGGGAATTAGAATGGATAACATTGATACAATAAATTTTTTCAATGAGATATTGAATGAAGTTCTCGTGAAATAGAGGAATGAGAAGATAGATAAAATTGGCCAAATTTTTCAAAGGTATCCAATGTAAATTTTGCTACATCCTACACACAACCTATCACTTCCCTAGTACAATTTAGTGCTCCTAAAACTTTTTAAGTTGTACGTGAATTTTTGTTATCCTACTTTCTAAGAAAAAAATAATATTGATGCCATAGAAATTTTGTTGAATCAATTATCTTCACACTTCTCTTTAAATAAATTTATTAATAGTGATAAAATCACTTTTGCACTCTTGAAAGCTTCATTACCTATTCAAAATTAGTGGGATGAATATCGTGATGAAGTTATAGAGGAGAATTAATATGAAGTAGTGTTCACATGGGATTTTTCATGGAACCCATCAAGGAAGAATATTATCCTCTAGGAGGTTATGAAGACCAATATTTGCAATGGCAACAATTGCATTAGGGTAGAGACCAATCTATTCAAGATTATACTAATGATTGTCATACCATGGAAGCATAAGTAGGTATTCAAATTATTGAAATGCATCAAATCCTCAAGTACCATCAAAGGATGCAATGGTATGTTATAGAGGACATGGACCTCTTTGAATTCAAGATATTAGAAGCGACATACAAACTTGTTTTCAAATTAGAGCAAAAAACATAGAAATAAAAATAGAAGAGAAGAAAATAACAATAGCCAAAACACTAAATACCAGTCAAATAAAGGCAAGAGTGACTCTCCAAATAATTAGGACAAAGGGGGTCAACCCCATAATCAACATTGGAAGCAAAAAATAACTTGCAAGAAAAGAATCCCTTGAAGGCCAAGACTAGCAAACAATGTGATTATTACAAAAGCAATTGACATTTGAGGAAGGAGTGTTAATCAATTCAATCCAGCATTATGCATAAGCATGAATCATCACAAATTGGCTATATTTAGGATTTTTGAAATTTTAAATTTTCTAATTTTGAGACCTTTCACTAGGGCCCATTCACCCAAAAATTCTAGGGTGGATTTTTTTTGGGGGTCAATTTACCTGACATTGATAATAATTATCCTATTTTTACTTTTAATTCGCCAACCACTTTCACCCAATTCCATGAACAATTCACATTCAAATTATAAATAATTTTATTTTTCCCACCCAATTCACCACATATACTACCCGTATAAATACTGAAGGGGGTACCGATAAACATACATCTAAAACACTCTAACTCAAAAATATCTCTGAAGCAATGAAAAACCTATTGTTATTCAACATATATCATTTGGTTGTAGGGTATTATTAATCGAAAGACATCGATCAGTTCCATAAACTTGATAAGGTTATAGAGGAGTGCTTCTCAACATAAACTAATCCATTGTAGAGGAGTGTTAGTCGACATATGTCGATCAGTTGTAAAAACCAAGGTGAATCAGTTTCAGAGGACAACCTCTTGATATAAATTGATCGGTTGTAGAGGAGTGTCCATTAACATATGTCAATCAGTTGTAAAGGGGTGTCAATCGACATATGTTGATCGGTTGTAGAGGAGTGTTTATCGACATAAGTCGATTGGTTGTAGAGGAGTACCAATCAGTATAAGCGATTGGTTGTGGAGAAGTGTCAATCAACATAAGCCGATTAGTTGTAGAGGTATATCAATTGGTATAAGCTGATCAGTTATAGAGGAGTATCAATCGACATAGACTAATTGATTACATAGTAGTTTCAATTGGTATAAATCGATTAGTTGTAGAGGTATGTCAATAGGCCTAACCCGATCGATTGCAAAGGAGTGTCAATCATCATAGACCGATCGGTTGCAGAGGAGTGTCAATCAACATAAGTTGATAGGTTGCATATAGTTATAGGACTATTACATTTGCAAAATTGTTAATCGATAATTACTGATCGATTGCATATATTTTGATAGTAATAATTTGTTGCAAAGGACTACCCTTTGACACATACCAATGGGTTGTAGTAGATTATCGATCATTAAAAATCTATCGATTGTAGATATTTTATCAGTGTGAAAATCTATTGTAGAGGAAAATCTGTTAAAGAGTATTGTCAATCGATCATGATCGACCAATTGTAGTAACATTAAAGTAACTATCAATGACAAAAAATTGTGACAACTATGATAATAGGTAAATGGAAATCTTCTAAAAATCAATGTGCTTGTTTTATTTTGGATAATCTCTAGCATTAAATTTGAATTAATGCCTACTTATTATTGTAGCCTTGTTACTTCTTTTTTAACATTTGTTAGTTTCTTTAGAATTGCTAGGTAGTGTATTCTTCTTCCACAGTTTTGTTATCCAAAGATATTTTTCTTAAGTTTCATAGGCAGCATAGATGCACTATCTACAACTATGGTAGAAAAGTATCCATATCATCTTGTTGTGTGTTAGGAGCATTTTTGTTGTTAGGGATAACTTTATTTTTTCTATTAGAGTATGTTTTCTTAGAATTTTTTGATTTGTTATTGTTCTCTGAGCACACAAGCAGAGGTCATTCTAGAGGGCAACGTAGGTTCTTCTGAAGACTCATAGATTCTTTATGGAATTATAGTTTAACCTTGGTTACTTAGAAACACAAATTATTATTAAGGGAAGTATGTGATTTTATTTCAATTTCATATTCATTTACTAATATCTAAATATTTTTCTTTACAGATACAATGTCATTTACTGAAGATGGAAAGAACGAAGGCCAATATTTTGGTAAAAAGACAATTCTAAAATATTTTACATAAATATCAAAATACAATGAGGTATCCACATCTGCACAACATGCAGGTACAAACACATTTTACCATCAAATCATTACTTTTTCTATCTGTTATTCTCAAATATAAAGTCTTTCTTTATTAATAGACAAAAGGTTGTCTGCTTATCTAACTCTTTTTAAATGCTTTGTAAAAAATATTTTGTTAATTCTTTAATGCCTTTTTAAATCCAAAAATGATATAGAACACCAAAAATTGAATGCAGTAAATACTGTCAACCCTGATATTCCAACAGATGATATGGGACCACATGATTTTTCTAATAATGACATTCAACAACCACTTCATGAGATGCCTAATAAAGACACATCAACCAAAAAAGAAAATGATAGTACAATTAAAATACAGACCTCTAGGGAATCTTGTAGTCAAAAATATAAACATCAAAAGACAAGTGAATGGACTATTAGAAGGGATTTTAAAAATGAATGGGCATGATTATACCCATTTATTGAGCGAGATGAGACAAAGAAAATGTGTAGATGCATTATTTGTAGTTGGAAACTGGAAAAGGGTCATTTGTTGCAAAATAAGAAAGACACAATAGAAAAACACTATAGAAAATTTTATGTCAAATAAATACAAAGTGATGGAACAATTAAAAAATATCATAGGTGGAAAGATGCATTAAAATGTGTGCATGTCAGTTATGCACTTGAATACAAAAAAAAATGAAACACAAAAAAACTCTCGTTGACAAGGGTGGAACAATCCTGGCCCAATTTTAAAAAATTAATAAGACCGTATTAGCCTCAAAACATTTGTAGTTTGTTGTTGTATGCAGTATTCTAGAAAATGATCGACCCATGTCTAATTTTTTTGATTATAAGAAACTATTTCAACTAGCCGATGTACAAAATCTTAGTAGCTCCCATTGGTCATATTGAAGTGGTTGGGAAATGGTAAAATATCTATCACTGGTTGAGAAGGAGGACTTGAGAGAGAATGTAAAACAAGCCAAATTTATTTCACTTTCCATTGATGAGGCAATGACTTTTGAAAAAACATCTTGGATTTGCATACATGTTTACACATTCTAAAATCATTTGAGACAACCTCATTTGCTAGCACTACATAAGATGATGGAAAATTATAATGCGAAAAATATTTACAATGTTTTTGTAACCATTTTAAAGGGTATATTCCAGAATGGATGAAAAATAAATTACTACAAAGTTAATTTGTGTTGGAGCTGATGGTGCATCTACATTGCAAAGATAAAGGAACAGTATTTGTGTTAGACTTCAGACATCAATTACCCCATATTTGATTCCCATTCATTGCATGGATCATCGAATGAATCTTGGATACAAAATTGTGAGCACATTTGAAAATGTAGCCAAAGCGGAAGATCTCATCCGTGAAATACACTCTTACTTTTCATGTAGTCCAAAAAGGTTTGTAGAGTTTCAAAAAATTTCTTTGGGTGTAACTAGAGGTAGAAAATTGTTAAAATATGTGGACACCAAGTGGATTTCACTGTTTCTTCCTAAAAAAAGGGTTTTTTCAGAATATCAATCCTTAGTGGGGTTTATGTATGTACATCATAGGAATTTTTTTTATTAGATGGACGAAGGGTTTTGAAAGGATCTCCAAACCTTGTACAAAATAGACTAAGCCCCGTCCAAAAAGAGGGAGTCAAAATTAATTACATCCTATAATAATCGAGGAATGACCAATTATAGGAGTTACCCCTTCCAAAGCCAAACCAATACATAGGTAAGACCATACATAATTTAAAACTTAAAACAAATTGAAATCAAATCAGGATGATAGAGATAACCAGCCAAACACAGATCAGTAGTAGGACCTAAACTATAAACCGAGCCATGCGTCAGTCCCATTATCCCACATGAGGTTGTTGCTTTCCTAGGATTGCCAGTTCATCAGGGCAAGACTTTCTTTTACATTGGATATTGTGGCTTTCATGAAGGAAATAGTAGCTTGGAGAAATAAAATTTGGTGCAGAACCCCAAAATCAACAAACACCCCCAAGTTTTATAGCCAAGTCATCAACAACAAATCGACTAGAGTGGCTAATTGTGTATGAGGTCATTATTGATAGAATCAATATCCGTCTAAAATATTATCCCACCACACCACTAAACCATTATGAATAACTCCTTTGTTAGCTTGTTAGCCAATAGATCAGTCACTCGATTACCTTCCTTGTATGTATGCTTAAACTAGACCTCTTTCAAATTTTGGATGTATCTCTGAACTTCTAGAAGAATATTCAAAATAGTCCAAGTAGGAGATTGAGTCCCTCTTGCCATATTTATAATATTAAGTGAGACCCCTGTGATTAGTTTCCTGCAACTTATAGAATCCAATAAAGAAAATCCTTGGAATAGGGTCCTAGCTTCGATGAAGTGATTGGTTTGATGACCTAGATTATCAGTAAAGGCTAAAATTATTAAGTTGTCATGGTTTCTTACAATCCCTCCAATACGCGCAGGACCTGGATTCCCTTTATATGCACCATAAAAATTCAACTTCAGCCAACCAATTGGAGGTGGCTCCCACTTAATCCTAGCTCTATCTAGAGGTACAATAATTCTAACTAGTTGAGGATTGACATTGAATCCAAGAGATCTCTCCACTGATTGTTCTTGCTCTACAATCATAGTATTAAAATTTAGAATTCTAATGTTCTCCATGGAAAAATAAATCACCTGCAAAGCCACAATTTTAGCCGAATGAGCAACATCCTTAAATTCCCTTGAGTTTCTTTCCTTTTAAATCCACCACCAAATATGAGGAAGGCTAAATTTCTAAAACCAACAAAGGTGGAAATACAGGAAGGAAGAAACCCATTGGGTTAGCACATCCTCTAGGTTGTTCGAAAACACCCATTGGATGTTCAAATATTTGAAAAAGTAGCTAAAAACCTCCTATGAGAAAGGATAGCTAAAAAGAAGATGGAGCGAGGATTCCTTTGCATTTCTACACAAGAAACAAGCATTAGGTAAAATTATACCTCTTTTTTTGAGATTGTCTAAATTTAGAAATTTTCCTTGTACAACCAGCTAGAATAAAATATTGATTTTTAAAGTCAGTCCTTTCAGTCAAATTTTATCTACCAGAAACCAAGGATCAAAGGGACCATCTACTACTAAATAAACTAATTTAACAGAGAATTTCCCATCCTTCTCTAATCTCCAGATGAATCTATCCAAAATTTCTCTTCTAGAAATTATAACCCATTTAATGATATTGATAATTTTATCAAATGCCCTCCTTTCCTCCACCAAAAGTCATGGGAAGTAAAATGGTTTCCATTAGGGGAGATCTTCAATACTTTCAATGAAATCAAAAACATTATGCTCTAAAAATGATTTGTAATTGGTTTGAATAAAGCCAAATCTGATATTGAATCCAACAGAACCTCAATTTCCCATACATCACTTCAAAATTTGATAGACCTACCATCTCCCAAACACCACCTATATCCTCTATGAATATTCAATCTGCACCAAATCAGGCTAGACTAGAAATATGAACCCTGGAGGGGTAATGAGTCTCTAATAAACTGCTTTCCATCATTTAGATATTTGGCTTTGATAATATCAACCCATCCCACTTTCTCCTCTTGAACTAGTCTCCAACCTTGCTTGGCAACAAGAGCTTTATTCATGGATTTCAATCTTCTAAGGCCTAAACCACCCTCCTCCTTCTTTTTGCATACTTGGTCCCACACCACTAGATGAAATTTATTTTTCTCACTTGCTCCTGAAAAAATAAATGAGTGTTGGATATATTCTATTATTTCAAGAATATTACCCAAGATTTAAAAATAGATAAAGAAAATATACCGGGATGCTTTGAAGGGTGTACTTAACTAACATCACTTTTCTTGCTTGGCTCAGGAGAGCCCCTTTCCAGCTTGCAATATGCTCCACAACTGGTTCCCACATGGATGATATTGAAGCCTCAAAAAACATTGGCATCCCTAGGTAGCCTGAAGGGAGAGCCTCAATATTACATCCCATAATTTCCATAATCCTCAACTGCCTTGTTGGAAGAGTATTGACAAAAAAAATAACACTTTTCATAAAATTTAAACTTTTGACCCACCGCTTGTTCATAATATTTCAAAATACTTCTAGATGATTTTGCTTATGAAATTAAAACTTGAAAGGATAAAAGAGTATCATCAATAAATTTATGATGGGCTATGGGACTGATGGGCATAACCAACTTAAGGCTTACAATAGAAAAATTAGATTTGATGGCCTACCCTAGAGATTCCACCAAAAAAATAAAAATGTATGGGTACAAAGGATCTCCTTGATGAATTCTCTTGTAGCTCCTAAAATATCCCGTCAGAGAGTCATTCACCAGAACCAAGAACTTGGCCGAAGAGACACATGATTTGATCAAACTTATCCACTCTTAACTAAAGCTAAATTCATGCAAGACCTGGAAGAGAAACTCCTAATCAAATTCATAAGCTTTTTTCATATCGAACTTGAGCAAGGTCCCAAAATTACCACTTTTGGTCACTAAATGGATTATTTCATGGACTGCAATGATTCCATATAGAATTTTTCTCCCAACCTTAAAAATAATCTACGGGATATCAATAATTCTTGGTAATAAAAGTTTCAATATGTTCATTAGATCTTCATCAAAATTTTAAAAATAGTATTGCATAGAATGATAGGCCTATAAGATGCAAAATTTCTTAGCATCACTTGTTTTAGGGATAAGCACCAAAAAAATAGGGTTGACATCTGAAGGGATCCATTTCAAAGGCTGAACATCTTTGATGGCATCACAGATCTCCAGCCCCAAAATATGCCAAAAATTTTGAAAAAATATTAAGGAAAACCCATCAGATGTCGGTGCTTTGAGCTCGCCCATTACAGAAAATACTTCACTTATTTCATCATCTAAAAATGAAGTATCCAAAATATTATTTATATCTTCAGAGACCAAATATGGTATGTTATTCAGTAAGCAAGCTTCAGCCTATTGATTTTTTTTTGACATGGAACACAAGAGGTCCTTAAAAAATTCATTGCCTCGGATCTAATCTCTTCGATGTCTTCAGAGAGTTCTCCATTTGCTTTTGTAATCACCCTGATCCTATTATTACTCCTATGTATTAGTGTAGTGGAGTGAAAACATTTTGTGTTCCAATCACCCTCCTTAAGCCATAGGGCCCTAGCTTTCTACCTCCAAATAATTTCTTCCCCACCAGAATATTTTGGATCTCTATGAGAATAGATAATTCTTACCTCTTTAATTCCATAGAGTAATCCTAAGTTTCAACTATCTACTCAACCTCCTACAACTAGTTGTGAATCTCCATATTTCTAGTGATAATATTTCCAAAAACTTGCTTATTCCAATCCTTTAGCTTTACCTTTATAAATATCAACTTGGAGGCTATTTGTTCCATTTGAGAACCTAAAAACCTATGATTCCACCATTCCTCAATATTGGATTCTAGACTAGGGTGTTGAATCTACATTGCTTCAAATCTAAATGGTTGGGGAAAGAAGGCCGAATCATGTGTCTTCTTAAGAAAAATTGGATTGTGATCCAAGGTCATCTTAGGGAGAGAGCATAAGGATGCATCGCAAAAAAATAGGATATCTTATTTAGACACTAGAATTCTGTCCAGCCTAACCTTAATGGTTTGACTTCCAATTCACCTATTACTCCATGTAAATCTTGACCCTTTTAGGTCCAAATCCATCAGCTCTTGGGAGTAAATAAAAGAGGTAAATTCATCCATGCTACTGAGCATCAGGGTTCCTCATTTTTTATCAAATGGATATGTGTATTGAAATTGCCCACCAAAAGACAGATCTCTCCTTTAAATCATGATCGCTCCAACCACCTCATCAGAATGCACCTCTCGAACTGGGACTCCAGAACCTTCTACCACTTGAGCTTGAATCCTACTCCTAGGTGTCTCCATATGATTTCCAACCTTCAAAATACCAGGTATATTCTCCTACAGAATGATTGCCTCCCCACCCATGACCACTTTCTCAAGACTCTACACCTTCCTACCATCACCTATTTAAAATTCCTTAAATCTCATCCTCTCTCCAAAATATAAAGTATAATTTCCCAAATTATATTGCCAAATAAAATACTTTGGTACCCTAGCACTGCTGCACTCACCTTCACTGCCCTAGCACTACTACAACACTGTTAAAATATTTTTCTTCACTGCCCTAGTATTTTTGCACTCACCTTCGGTGCCCTAGCACTACTACGACATTGTTAAAAATTTTCTTCGCTACCCTAGCATTACTACGACACTATTAAAAAAAATTTCTTCACTGCCCTAGCACTGTTGCACTCACCTTCACTACCCTAGCACTACTGCGGCACTAATAAAATATTTTTCTTCACTTCCCTAGCACTATTATGACAATGTTAAAATATTTTTCTTCACTACACTAGCACTACCGCACTCATCTTCTAGCACTGCTACAACACTGTTAAAATATTTTCTTTGCTACCCTAGTATTTTTGCACTCACCTTCACTGCCATAGCATGATTGTGGCACTGATAAAATATTTTTCTTCATTGACCTAGCACTGTTAAAATATTTTTCTTCACTACCCTAGCACTATTGTACTCACCTTTATTGCCCTAGCACTATGGTGGCACTGATAAAATATTTTTCTTCGTTGCCCTAGATGTTGATCTTAGCTGCATTTTTATTTAAGCATTAATAATGAAGAGAATGTCCAAGGAAATCAATGAATCACCACCTTCTCTGGTATTAAACAATACAAACTCATTGCTTATTTCTCTTCATCATCACTGAAACATGCCAACATCAAACTCTTGTGGATAATAAGAGGTCTTGGAAAAACATCAAGCGAACAGGTGGATCACATCATAGGGATGTTGACAAGGAAAAATATTTACTATTTTGTATGACTGACTTGGAAAATCTTCTCACATTATGTGGTATTCTTCCATTGTTGCAAGAAATGAATTCGTTGATTAAACTTGCATAGGAAAGAGCAATTTATATTATCGATTTCATCAAGATGAGAAAACAAATATGTATGTTTATTGATAAAGTTTATTTATTTGGAGAAAATTTTAAGGATCCTTTGTTTGATAGTTGGAATACGTTAGTTCAATTCAATGATCCTAACATCTTTTTAAAGTTCAACATAAATGATAATATTTGTATTGCTATCCATGGAAAGATGATTCCTTTATATCATTATGAAAAGCGATTAGATACACTTACATATGATGTTGAACAAGTGCCCATAACACATTGTGGATTTGATGAGGTTTTGGATAGTACAAAGAATAAATTGAAAAGAATTGCAAAAAATTAACAAGTGAAATAAGAGATCATTTTCACAGGAAGAGTTTCTTGAGGCCATGGCTATTGTTAATCCCATGTTATGGAATCCTTGTCTTGACCACAATAGTAAAAGTGAGTTGTTTGTAAAATATATGGGCACTCTTATGACACATTTATCTAAATGTGTGAAAGTAAATGACATTCAAATTAATGGTATTCTAAACAAAGAACTTCTGAGACAACAATCAACCAATTTTAGAATAACAATGGTTAATCAAATTGCACATTTCAAAACCCCACATGATACTAGTTCCATCACACATTTATGAAAAAAATTGTATCCAAGTAGTGTCTCACAAGAAACTATGAGTGAATACTTTATTTTATATGAAATATGTTAGATAATGATTTTGGGATCTGTTGAAGATAAAAGGGTTTTCAGTGCACTATATTTTGTTAAATATAAAGTTTGTAATAGGTTGGAAAAAATTTGGAAAATTGTTTGAGAATGTATGTGTCATTGTACGAGTTGGATAAGTTTCCCTATGACAAAGCTTTGACATATTGGAATTCCCTAGTAGATAGAAGAGGTCTCACTAATACTATTGATAATGAGGATAATGAGTCATCTTGCAGTGATGAGATTATGGAAACACAAAATTCACAAAGGATTCTCGGTTCTTTTGGAGAAGTTGACAAGACATTATTTTAGCTTCCAACAATGTAAAATTTCAATGAGTTAAACAAATTCATATAATCAATGATTTTTCAGATTTGATATCATTTGTAAAATTTCAATGATTTAAAAAATTTCATATAATCAATGATTATCCATATTTGATATTATTTGTAAAATTACAATGATTTAAAAAAATCTATAATCTATGATTTCCAGTATTTATTTTTTTAATGTTATTGACTGTCTATATTGATAAAATTTTATGATTTATGCTTTATCTTTGAGTAAACTAGAAATTTTAAAACCATGTATGCATACATAATTAGTAAATATTTCTTTTAAAAAGTGTTGTATGTAGTCTATAATAGTAGAAAACACAATGCAAATAGCATAAATCTCAAGTTATGCAAACAACAATACAATATAAATGAAAATAGCAAGAAATCCAAGTTATGGAAATGGCACAAGACAAATCTCATTATTATATCATAGATTTGTTATAAAATTTACTATCTATGTTAACAAAATATTATGATTTATGCTTTGACTTTGAATAAATTTAAAATTTTCAAACCATGCATGTATGAATGTATCATTAGTAAATATTTCTTTTAAAAGGTGTTGTATGTGCTCTAGAAGGCAAAATGCAAATAACATATTACTCTAGTGTAGACATGGAAAATTGATCCACTTTCAATGGGTAATATTCCTTGCAACCCCTAAAAGACCCCAACCCCTGCCAAGGGCAAGGGAAGGCCTCTTTACCCTTCCTTTTTATTTTCCTTTGTCGTTTAGTGAAATTGTGTCTTGTTTTCATGAGGTGTAATTTTGCAGAAGCAATATCATGTCATGTTAGGACGGGGCATGATTTCATTGTTTTAATTTATTTTTTATTTTATTTCTACTTTACCAGTTTAGACCCAGGTTTAAACCCTCCAGTGTGTTTTTGGTTCGGCTGTGAGTTTATTTGTGCCTACCTTGATCATATATAAAAGGAAGAGCAATCTCACTCTTTAAACAATAACAAGATATCACAATCATGGAATTACTAATGCTCATGCGATCTTTGTCTTCTAACACTCACTTCTTTTATTTTGCTCCACTTTTTGTGTCTTCTACAAGCTAACCCAAAGTGCAAATTTTAGATTTTAATTTCCTATTGCGTGGATTGGATTGTTGTTGGACTTGGTGGATTCATGGTGTGGTTCAGAGAGATAGAGTGCCCGCTTGGATACTTCAATTTTCTCTACCTACTTCTACGATGTCCATCAAGGTTTGATTACTTAGTTTCTAGCATTTATTTTGCTTCCTGCATTCATTTTTTATTTTTCATTAATTTACAGGGATATCACCCCTGCTATTAGTAAGGTGTGAGTTAATTTACCCAGATTAGGGTAAACCAGTCCATAGAAGCAATATCACGCTCCATACAGGCAGGGTGTGACTTTGTTGCTGCATTATTGTTCCTACTCTAGGCGAGGCATGACTTTTATTGAGAGTACACCGAGGGCAATTTCAAGATTCTACTTTCACTGTTGCATTCCATTTTGCATTTAGGTCATATTGTTGTATTCTATTTTCTGTTACTACATTTTTGTTTTATGATTAATCATCCAAAGGTTAATTCTTGCTTTTGCTTTAAAAGATAATTTAAAAGGACCTAGGGGACTTTACTGTTGCACCTTCAAGGACTTCTGTATAGTGGTCTAAGTAGGCCCCCTGATGTTGATCATATTTCTTTAGTGTCTTTGGAATTATCTTGCAGGAACATGTGTCTTGATATCATTAGAAAAGAGGTAAGAAAGCTAGGATCATCCTCCGGTCTAGATAAGTGCTCTAATTTATATCTTAATTGTGGATCTGATTTTAATATTTGATTCTTAGGCATCTGAAATTGAAAAGCATTTAGTTTGCATCTAGGGTTAATATTGTGCATTCATCCTTTGCATTTGTTTTAAAGGTTTTCTAGAATGAACCCTAGGTTAGTGAGCATTCAAAGAAAATAATCATATTAGACTAGCTCTTGTATGCTTGCATTATGGTTTTTACCTATTGTACTCTATTTTATGCATTGTCATTTATCTTTCCTAGTTTAGAACTAGAAAGACCAAACTTAGGTATTTTTCTCAAAAATTGAATACATCAAACTATCCTGAAATTCTTGAGGACTTGGAGCGAGTCCTTAAACCATTCCTGGTGAACCCATCCCCCTAGCATTGAGTGTAGAGCACAACATACCCTCATGGTTCACCCCACAAAAGGTTCCCTCCTTGTGGATCCAACCTTTTGTTTAGGAATTGTATGCGGTAGGGTAGTTTTCCCCCTCTACATATTTGGTGAACCCAATGTGAACACCTCCTTTTTCTTTCAAACTTTAAGTAAGATCATTAATTATTTTTGAAAAATCTTTAATTAATTAAAATTTGTTGTTATTGTTTTATCCTATTTGTTTTTCACTGCTTCTAATGGCTCCTTTCCTTAGAATCCAGAGGAAACAACTGGAGTCTGATTATGTTCCTTTGGAAGATGATCATATTGATAGGGAAGACCCTAATGTAGATTCATAAGAGCAAGAAGAGGTAGATATAGAAACTAAAACTAATCCTGATCCTTTTGCTGGACCTAATGGTAGTTATGTTTTTTTCATCATTTGATCACATTTGGTAATTCATGAAAACTCATAAGGAAAAACTATTGGAATATGTAGAAGGAGAATCTTGTCTTGAAAAAGAGGATGCTACTCATTCCCCTCCAAATAGGTCTCTTTTATTAAACATGATATTGCTATATCTCAATCCATACATCAAAACAATTTAAAGAACTAAGTGACTTGTGCCACTACTAATACCACCAATGTTGGAGAGAATCTACAAGTCTCTCTAACTAGTAATGACCCAAAAATTTATTCTCAATTTTCTTCTTCATCCTCTAATGTCAACACCATTTCTTATATTACACAAAATGTTAGTTATCCAAAAAATGCCACATACAACCAAAGTATCCAAAAATTAAATCAAACATCAGGGTTTCAACATGCATATTTTCCTCCTTTTGGAAGTCTGGGAAACATACATAGTAATTCAGAGATGCAAAATTTGGCAAATGTAGTGAATCAGTTGGTTTCAAGGATGGATATGATTCAACCTTCAGGGTTTACATACAGTTATAAATAAATGTGTAGTTAGCCATTGGATCCTATTGTTGTTGCTAGACCTTATCCTAAGCATTTTTCTATGCCAATATTTATAATCTATAAAGGAAACAAATATCCAATGGAGCACTTAAGAGGATTTATGATAGCTTACCATGATCTTGTTTATGATGATATGATCTTATTGAAAACATTTCCAAAGAGTCTTACTGGAGTGGCATTAGAATGGTATTATTTATTTCTCAACTATTCTTTGAAGAGTTTTGAGAAGACCGTAGATATGTTTGTTCATCAATTTAGTGCTTACATTGAAAAGGAAGTGACTATGAGAGATATATATGATTTAAAACAAAGTAAAGAAGAAAGCTTTTTAGAATTTCTAGCTCGTTGGAGAAGTTTAGTTGGCCGATTAAGACAACCTATGTCTCAGAAAGATATGCTTGATATATTCATTGGTAATTTATAAGAACGGTTATATTATGCTCTAGAAACTACTACTATCACATATTTAGATCAAGCAATTGAGTTAGCATGAAAAGTGGAATAAGCTCTCATTAGAAGAGATCAACTTAAAGTTAAATAAGATAAGCCAATTAAGTCTCAACATAAGAATAAGCATATATGAGGTAATAGTGATAGTAAACCTATTAACAATATCACTAACAACCTACAAAAGATTGTACTTCAGAAACCTCCTCAAAGGAATTTCACAAGACTTAACATGCCTATGGAAGTTATTTTGAAACAACTATTTGATGCTAAGGCAATTGAATTACCTCTAGTAATACAGCCAGATACTACAAATCATTGGTATAAGGTAAATTAATATTACACTTACCACAAAGTAGAAGGACATTGGACAAACACTTGTAAGAAGTTGAAGCATGTGGTTCAAGATTTGATTGATGCAGGATGCATTGATTTAGGAAATATCCAATCAATAAGTAATAAAACTCCTACTAAACAAGTTACAATAACAAATAAAGACATGGGGATATTTAAGGATACCCTACCAAAGCATGATCAACAAAATTCTAATAAAGTGGCTCATCAAGATGATTCTCTACGTCATAGTAATGGTTGGTATGGTTAGAGTAACTACAAGGAAACAGGCTCAAAATTAGCAACATCATCAAGGATAGAGTTCAGTATCTCAACCCAATTCAGTTTTGAAGGAGAATTAGAGAAGAGATTCAGCTACAAGGATTCCACCCATAGTGTTGAGACCACAACCACAGGTTTTATTCAATATTCAGAAGTAGTTAGCTAGTACTCCAACATAGAAATCAGTGTTAGGACTCTTGCAGAATTCTCTCGATCACATAATTACTTTAATAAAATTGTTACAATAATCTATTTCCCCAAGTATCCCTCCTGATGCCATAGTTGACACCATAAGTTCTTTTGGGATACATCATGTCTCATTCTCATTGATGATAAACCTTCCTCAAACTTACATGGTGATTCATCACTGTATGCCACTACATTTATTGGGGATACCATTATAAAATGAGTTTTTATTGATAATGGTTCATATCTCAATTTGTGTACATATCAATTATTTCAAAAATTTGGATTAAAAGAGGAAGATTTAACAAAAACTGATATCATCATTAAATATTTCAATAGTGAGTCCCAAGAGGCTTGTGGCATCATATCTCTCCCCTTAAAAGTGGGGCTGAGAATATTGGATAATTTATTTTGTGGTATATTTTCTTGCATATTTTAATCTCCTTCTTGGGTGACCTTAGATCCATGCAAGGAAGGTTGTCCCTTCTACTTTTCATCAGTATCTCAAGTTTGAATTCAAGAATCAAGTTGTCACCATTATGGGTGATCCTCGACCATTCAAATTTTGTTAAAATATAGAATTAGCTCAAATAGATTCTTATTTTTGTCCTATTTCTTCAACAATTCCTCCATGTTTATCATCTCAAATATCTGAGCATCTTCAAAATTTAAAAGTGAGTGAGGAACATAAAACCCATTTTTTATCCTTGGATCATGATAATCAATTTCTTCAAAAACCTGTGCTAGATCTAGCCAAGCTACCACCTTCACCTGAACTATGGGCTTACCTCATAAGAAGGGTGATATTATACACATTGGCACATGTTATTTTATCTTTAGTGGTATGGATTTCGAAGAAAAGCTCTGTGGTAGCAACTCATCTCTTAATGAGTGCTCTTTCACTCAATGTTATATCACTAATTATTATCCCTTTCCTAAGCAGATCCTATCTGGTATGGGATATGGAGGTAAAGTATTGGAACCACAACATAAGGGTATTCAAGAACCCTTGGATTTTGAGATTTGGCCTGGGATATGTGGTATAGGTTTTATACCTAATAAGAATCAACCTCTACCTTTTGAGGATGATGACCATCTTATGACTTATGTAGAATATATGGAATATCAAAAGTTGTCAATAGATGATAATAAAGGTGTTAATTTTTCTTTTTCTCCAAAGATAATATCTTGTAATATGGTTGGCTTTGTTCATTCTAACAATAACATTGTTTCTGTGCAAGAAAATGATGAATCTTTGTATAATGTATTTTATGCTAAAAAGAATGGTGCTATTAGAAAATATTGTGATTATCATGCCACAAATGTTGAATGAAGTGTTAGAATATTATAATGTGCACTATGCCTTATTTTTGACACTTGTCATGTTCCTTGATACTTGTCATGTTTTTCATATAGGCTTATGCCTATATATTATACTCTTTTGTATCAATAATATATCTCATTCCTTTCAATCCCAAAATTTGGTATCATAGTAGGTTCACTCTCGAGTAGAGTGGGAGCTATTTCACAGATGTACAAAGTGACTTCTAAAAATGCTCATAAAATGATGGATCCTCAACCACTAACTACTGCTTGAGATTTTGCAGGATGTGGTGGTGAAGCACACTAACATTCTCAGTAGTGTTTGGGGTACCACTCAGATTCATGGGCCTGCTCTTTGTAAACTCTTTGTGCATTATCATGATTTATCTCACATGCAATACGAAAATGCTCCCAACATGAGTAAACATGCAACAACCAGAAATATTCTATAGTTTCACATGTATATCCAACATCTTCTGGTAGTTTATCCAATTTCTCTATGTTTTTAGTAGCAAACTTTGAAACTTATATCCCATAAAAATGTAAACACATTGACATCGATGGCATATTCAACATTCGACATCAGCACTACAAGGAACAAATTGATATCAGTTTAGTTTTATGGTTCTCTTGTTCTCTATTGAAGCATGAATGCTTTCTGTTGTCAAATTTACTACATGTCGCACGCGACCACTACACAGGTACAAATTTTCCAAAAATATCTTCAACCATCTGTGTGGTGTGAGAAAAAATAGTAATAGGTAGATGTATGTATTTATTTACATCATAAAAAATAAGTTTTGAAGGTGCATTTTCTGTGGAAAGCTATAAAAATAATAGGTAAAATTATAGGTAGAGATCCAGGGTTATTTATAGAAAACTAATGGGGTGGGGGCACGTCTTTAGATTCGAACAAAGGAGCACCCTATGCAACAAGCAAAAATGACATTGACCCAAAAATAAAATAGTACCAAAGGGTATTTGGCAGTGGCATTTGAAGTCAACTGCGCCTACAGGGATGACATGGACCTTATGGTTGTTTTAGCCTGTCATTTTTTTGAGGGCGTATTGCAATAGTTCTACAAAAAATATTTGTATCAACTCTTCAATTCTCAAGGTTTGTTCCACCTATGCCAAACACAGTGGAATCCATCGAATAACCAGGCTGGTAAACACCTTTGTGGGTTTATGTTTTGCTACTGCTCAAACTGCAAAAATAAAATAAAATAAATCTGTGGACAATAAATGATCCAGAAAAAAAATCCAGATCTTGGAGTGTATCCTATTTTTCATTTCTCATTGTCGAGAAATTACTTCTATGGATAGATACCTCCCAATCACTCTAAAAAACTATGGGCAACCATTAATTTCTTCAATGTCTGGTTTTTGATCCATCCATCAAGGATGGAGAGCATACTCCTTCAGTAGTAAAAAAAAATGGGGGGAGTAAAAAATAAGGGGGGATTTCCATGAGGTAAATCCCCCCTCAAGGGTTTACACAGGGCAAGAGAGCACCTTAGCTCTAATACCAAATGTTGGGATTAAAATGATATAAGATATATTGATACAAGATGTGTTACAATATATAGGCAGGAGACCTATATGATAACATGAAAAATGTCAAGGACAACATGACAAGTGTCACAGACAAAGTACACATTAACTCTAACATACAATGAACACATATTCAAAATATCATGTATCATTTTTCTTTCTAGTATCCTGGCATACTCATTGAAGGAGAGCCCATCCACCCACTTTCGAAGTCTTGATAGTTCCCACCTTGCATTGTATTTGTTTAACTGTCATAGTCCCACTACAGTGAGATTGTACGAAGGTGACCATTGTGCTATAGCAATGTTTATTTTGGTAGCCTTCACATCAACACGTGGAGAAAAGCATATGTTTACTAGCCATTTGCTTTTCAAGTGGATCATTCTTTGGTGCATGGATATTTCAGTACCGAAGTAGCTTAAAGCACACGAGGATAACTCAATTGGGAGAGCATCTCAAGGAGTAGTTTAGATTTGGTTTTGCCCAGATCACATTTCCACTGAGTGCACCCAACCTAAACAATGCCATTTGGAGATATCAGTGCATGGGAATGGAATCTCTGAAAAAGCCAGGCTACACCTGTTGTTTCTAGCCATGTTCATGATGATTCAGGCAATGTTGGCATACGCAGGTGAGATTCGATGGAGGATTTTTGAAAATAACCATGGACTTGCATTGCAATATGGTGCAATATGCAAGCAGAGATATTTTGAGGTTTTAAATTCTGTGACATTATTGCAACTATGTTCTAGTTCCTGTGTAACGTAGTATCGGGAAGAGATTTTTTTTTAAGTTTGAATGGTGAAGATTTCTCATAGGCATTATTTGGTGACGGTGCTTGTATCCCAACAATGAAGCATAGAAGTGTTGGTGCAACACTTCTGAATGGCAAAATTCTATCAATATTTAGCCATAGTCGTAATGTTGTTTTACTGCGTGACATATTTTTTTTAGTTTTATTGTGATCTTTTTTTGCAATAAGCTATGATTGGAGAAGCTCATTGAAGAAATGTGGACGTGATCAAATTGATATATTGCTATGTTGCTATGGTGGTACATAGTGAGAATATATGATTTTTATGATAAAAATCAGATCAAAATTTTTTCCTGGCTTTTTTCCATTTTTTCATCTCCGTACAATGAGTCGAAGAGAATGAAGCTGTTGATCTGGTGGAGCAGTTGACTGAGATAACTCTTATTTTGATGGAAGTAGTGAAATAAAATATTAGAATTGCATGTTCATCCATCCATTCTGTGACCCCGATTGCGGTTTGTATTTTTACGAGCGATTGAAGAGGATTTTTCGTCATGAAATATTTTTTTAGCTCCAATCCAGTTGACTTGACATCATCAAGTGAAGCCACATTGCATTTATGTTCATTCTAAATCTGGGGCAATGATCTCTTTTATTTTTTGATGGTGCTAACTGCAACAATTTTTTTATGAATATGTAACACAGTTTTAAAATCTGGAGATATTGCTCAATGATAGCGTCTGCTTCCAGTTTGAGTCACCGATGTTCATGTCCAATGAAAGTCCACAATGCACACGTGCACCAGATGCACAAATATATGATGGGGGTCCATTTTGTAATTTTCTCATGGTAGCAACCTTGATGAGCAGTTGATGGGTGCATGCAACAAATATGTGGCCGATTCAGGTGCAGAAGTGCACTGGCTTTTGGTGCCTATGAGTCGCTGCCCTTGGAGCTTGAAGTATTTTTCATTGTGGTGTTTTTATATAATTTGTCAATGAAGAGAACACACTTTGGTCATGTGATTTGCCATATATGTGGGTATCTCCAAATGTTTCAGCATTTGAGTTATGCTTTTCTTTCCTCCAAGATATTAGCCAGAATTTCAATGAAGCAGACTCTTTTCACCACAAAGCCTTGTTTTATTTGTTTTTTCATGATAGATCCACATCACTCCATCCAGTGCTTCTTGGAGGTGAAGGAACCAAAGGAATCCCCATGATTTTCTTTGAAAAAAATAGTTTTTGAGGTGGCATCTATGAGATTCAGAGTGGATCACAGGTTGTGTGCTATGGTGGCCTTTGGAATCGTTAGGTCGATGAAGCCTATGGTGCTATGGTAGATAATAAATGTCATAAATAACAGTGAACAACGTGGGCCGAAATAAGTCAAAATACTGATTGTAAATTTTTTATGGGATCCCTATGTTTATGAAAGTTTATTTTGACGCTCTAGAATTTTTTGAGCATACGTGGACCATTCATTTTTTGCCTGCCCATCTAGAAACTTCTCGTAAAGATGAGATACATGATTTCATAGTTTCTTCCATTAATGATGTGAAGTTCACAATATTCTTATACTATGACCTTTGATCTCTATTATGCAACGTCGTTCTTCCATTCACATAGTCAACATTGCAATCATCGAATTGTAGCATGGACCACTTGCAGAAATCAAAGATAAAATTTATTTTGGAAAACATGAAGAACGAGTTGATGTCGGTGTTTGAAGTTTTACTACCTGTTTTAAGATCCTATTCATCGATTGTTCAATGATGTGTTGATGCTATGGATTTTATGGTCATCGATGGTGGATGCTTGTAGATTCTCTGATGGAACAACCAAGCATAGTGGCCCTGATTGATGGTGGTATGGTCAGTTGATTGCACAACCTATCATGTGTTGACTGTCATCGAGAAATTTCAAAAATTTCACCCACCCAAAAGTTTTCATCCCATTTACTGCAATTTCTATCGCAGCCCGATGGCCTACACCTCACTCTAATGGAGGAGGATGATCCTCAAAAGACCACTAATATACTAGCATTAGGCCCTAATAAAGCTCATGAATGTTTTTTTGCCTGCTCCTTTTTTAAAGAGAAACTTTGACACCTAAAAAGTAACAAAAAAAATACATGTTATGCCTCAGATGTGTTGTTATGTCTCATATTTTGTTGTTATGCACTGCTTTTGTATAGGGCGAACAAGTTGGATGAACGCTATTATGGTGACTATTTTTTGGAGGAATCAGATGAGCCCGTGGTGGAATTTTTTTTTAACATGGTAGTGTTTAAGAATATGCCCTGACATGTATCTTGCATTGGCACAACTGTTTCAAAGTTTCAATTGGAGTAGTAGATGGTGCTATTTTTTGTTAATGTACTAGTTTAACCAGTTGTGAAGACAAGATGCAAATTTTTTAGATGCTCGGTGTAACAATTTTCTATTTTGTACTATTATAACATGACTCCTTTACCACTTTTTCCCTAGTGCCATGCATGGGGGATCTATTCCATGATCGTATTTCTAAAGATTCATCATGGCTATACCAGATGATGTCAAGCCCCTTTGAGCCAAGCTCTACTTGCATGCGTTTGAGTCCTGTATTAGTGACAGTGGTTGCTTTCGCATGCCCAACCTTTTCAAGCTAAAATTGATTTGCTTTAAGTTGGGTGAGTGATATTTTTTCACATGCATAGCAAAGAAAATAAACCATGAAGACCAGGGGTGGTCTGATTCCGTGTATTGCTTTGGTATTGGTGGAGTGGGAGATACAAGTGCCCTCACAATATTCAACACTGAAGTTTGCATTTCAATTTTATGCTATTGGATGATAGATGTGATAATTATGGTAGACTATATTTAGTGCATCAACTAGATTCTTGTCGAGCGTCGCCTATAACAGACCGTCTACTTCTTGCTCGTAGCAACATATTGTATCTAGCATTCACTATGCATTGAAGTCTTAATAGCTACAATAATAGAGAGCATTATTATCTCCATCATGGCCCCAGATCCATGTGCACTGTAAGATTTTTTATGACAAGGTGATAATTTTTGTAGCAGCTTTGACTACTGGTGCGAGCGGTGATGGATGCCAACGATGCCATCATGATGGAAAAAGTATATTATTGATACAAACCACCCATTTTTCTATGATAGCTTATATCTCATTGCACTGGGCATCTACAGAAAGCAGGATGAAGAATCTAACCCACCACTCAGCTGGCCCTGTCGCTGTTTGTGCATGTTGCGTTCACACAGAAGACAGGTTCTGGATGCAGTGATATGGAGATATGGAGATCAATGTGGACTGTCTAGCACCAAAGTATTTGCAGAAAATGGTGTTTGTGGTGTGCCTCTTGCATCCATAGCCTCATTTTTTTTTTGCCTCGTACCACTGTTCGATCCACCAATGGCCTCAATTATTTTATTCAAGCACGGTGTGGTGCACCTGAGTAAGGACCAAGATAATCTCAAGATAGGAACACAAATGGAATAATAATGTTAGTTGATGATAGCGGTCCACATCACTATGAAGAAGATGTAAATATCATTGGATGAAGGTGATTTGATGTAGCTATCATTCGGTCAACCACGTCAATGGCCTAAGGCAATTTATTACGGAGGGAATTTTTTTCAAAGGAGGGGCAGTTTTCTAAATTTGAAATTAAAATATGCTAAAGAGGGCTATTTTTTAAAACATAAATGTGAGAAAATTTTTTTTAAGGAGGGGACATGTTTTTTTTATGTATGGCCATAAGGGATGGTTTTATAAAACCTTTATTGTATGGGCAATTTTCTAAAGGGGCACACTAAAACTGTTTTTATTTTTAATGCCTTTTTTCCAAGTGGAAGTGGAAGGCCTAGAGGGCCCATGTAATTTCCCCTGCGAGGGAAAATTAAAATGATGTTTTATTCCACCAAAGAGTGATGTTGCCATTGTACGATGTTTTTCTATTTGCTACCTAGGGAGGCATGCTATTTTTCCACATGATGAAGGCCCCATTGAAACCCAGGGTATTTATAGTCATCGAAAAGGTTTTTTCGAGATGAATACAATGGTGGTGTTCAATTTTATTTTTGAGGTAGTTATATATATTTTTAAACCTCAAATATTATTGTATTCTAGAGTACATTTTCGGTTGAACCCGACACTCTATGTAAGTGAACCTAGTATCTAGTATTCTCCTCTACCATACTTGGTGGATGCAACGACTGATTATCCATAATTCCTGTAATATGAGGTGATTACCATAAGGATACCTAATCTAGGGACTATAGACATAGACACCCTATACTCTATTTGAGAACTATTTTGGATCAACTTCTGAAGACTATAAACGAAGACACTTCAAAATATTCTATTCTCTTCTTTTTTTCTCCTCCATATTTGGATTCTATGGCTGATTTTATTGTATTTTTTGAGTGCATTTTTGGTAGAGACTGAAACCTTATATATTGTGTTTCACCATGAGAGGGGATGATATTCATGGTGAACCTAGTCAGTGACCTACGAGAGGCAACATACCTAGAGGATGACCTATAGAGGAAACAAACCCAGAAGTGGATGATCTTGAGGCACCTAGGATGACCCTGAGGTACTTAGACAACTGACCCAAAGAAAACAGATCCAAGGAAGTGGTTGACCATGAGGTAACAGACCGAGATGTATACACTATTTATCTAGCATTATTCACATTTGGAGAGCCAAGCGCAAACAACACGAGCCTAGACCAAATCATGTAATAAAGGAGGATGTTAGGGTTATTTTAGAGAAGTCAACATTAAGGGGGAATGTTATCTAATGTTGAATTATTTTTTCTCTATAGTTAGGATAGTGCACATTAAGGGGGAATGTTAGAATATTATAATGTGCACTATGCCTTCTTTTTGACACTTGTCATGTTCCTTGACACTTGTCATGTTTTTCATATAGGCTTATGCCTATATATTGTACTCTTTTGTATCAATAATATATCTCATTCCTTTATTGAAAAATAGATCAAAAACTAGAAGTTTATCAAAAAAATCCATGGCTGCAATTTTTTAGAGTGATTTTTTTGGGAGGTTAATCATTTTTTTTGGTATCTATCCACAAAATTAATTTCTCCACGGAGAAATAAAAAACAGGATATCATTTTTTTTTTGCAGAGTGACTAGTAAAACTGATCATTTTGATGTAAATTTTGCCAGATTTCCCTTGATATCCAGTGAGCTGTAGTACACTGTGAGTTTTAAAATGCTTTGTGAACACAAGTAGGAATAGCGCTCACTGGTAGTGGAGCAATTTATCATTGTTTGAATATGGGTGAAGTATTTTACTTCAAAAGGAAAGATTTATTAAAATTTTGTGGCCATGAGTTTCTCTGCATGTAGTCCAAGCATAGTAATAAATTTAGTAGTGAGTTTGTGCAGTCCAATTATGGAGCCGTGATGAGACCCACCATGATTGCATGAATATTGATGATATTTTGCTATAGGTGATTTTTGTTGCTTCCATCTTCCTTGGATAATATTTTATTAAAATGTTAAACCACGGATGGCACTAGAAAATTAATATTTTACAATGATAAGGGGCATTTAATTAAAAGTAAGGAAATATATTTGGAAGGGACCACTTTAACATCGTATGGGGAACTTGAATTTTATTGGTCGAACATTTGGTCTTATTGGCCATTTTTTGTTATTATCCACATGGGAAGTGGAAATTGGAAGGCCTGCATGGCCACTTTATTGTATTTCTCCATTTTAAATTGATGACGACACGAAGATCCATGAAATTCCTCTACAAGGAAAAATTGAGTTTATTTTTTTCACCATAGTGCGATGCCAGGAAAATTTTCTTGAGGTTTATTTTGTTGACTAGAGAGACATGATGTTTTTACACAATATTAAGGCCCCATTGATAGTGGAATATAGGGGTATTTACAGTAATCAGAAAGGTTTTTCTGAGATGGACACATTGTTCATGTTAAATTATAATTTTGAGGTTGTTCCATTTGCATTTTTAGCCTCAAATATTGTTGTATCTTAGAGTGCATTCTCGTTTAAACTTGACACTCCAATGGAAATTGTATGTGATCCTTGTACCTAGTCACTTTATCTTGACACCTAGCAGATGTAGTGGTTGGTTACCCATGAACTTCGGTGGGATGAGGAGGTCACCATAAGGACACCTACTCTAGGAACTATAGACATAGATACCCTAGACTCTATTTGAGGTATTTTTCGGATCAACTTCTAAAGACTACAAATGAAGACACTTTAGAAGATTCTATTCTCTTATTTCTTCTTCTCCTCCATATTTGGATTCTATGGCTCATTTTATTGTAATTTTTTGAGTGTATTTTCAGTAGGAATAGACACTCTTATATGGATTGTATTTTATTTTGTATTAAGGTGCATTTTTGGTAAATACCAACACCTTCTATATTGAGTTTCACCATGAGGGGGGATGATATTCATGGTGAACCTAGTCAGTGACCTATGAGAGGCAACATACCTAGAGGACGACCTATAGAGGTAACAAATATAGAATTGGTTGCCCTTGAGACACCCAGGATGACCCTGAGGCACTTAAACAACTGACCCAAAGGCAACAGATCCAAGGAAGTGGCTGACCTTGAGGTAATAGATTGATATGTATACACTGTTGATCTAGCATTATTCACAGTTGGAGAGCCAAGTGCAAAGAGCACGAGCCTAGACCAAATCATGTAATAAAGTAGGATTTTAGGGTTCTATTTTTAGAAAAGTACATATTGAGGGGGAATGTTAGAGTTAATATGTACTTTGTCTGTGACACTTTTCATGTTGTCCTTGATATATGTCCTATTATCATATAGGTCTCATGCCTATATATTGTAACACATCTTGTATCAATATATCTCATATTATTTCAATCCCAACATGAAGAGCTTCAAAAGAGCTTCTCTATGAATTTGAATATGTATTCGATTCAACACCTCAAGGCACATGTATTTATTTTGATAAGATGTATGATGCATTTAGATTTTGCATTGATTTTAACTCTCCATAAACTACAAAAAAAACAAAAACAAAAAAATGAAAAATTTCATATAGTTGCATCTTCATTTTCCATTACATTTACCTACTTGCTCATGTTGCATTATTTCTTGTCATCCTTGCATGATTTATTGACATCTAACCGAACACCTTGCATGTTTGCCTATCATAAATGCATGATTGATTTTTCATGACTGCTTGCTCATATATATTTTTGGGATCCTGAGACAATGGCATGTGATGATACCTAGTTAGGTCATAGCTCATGTGCATTGCACTTCTCACAAGGACTCTTATGCCTAGAAATATCCCCCTGGGGATTCTTTCCTTCCTTCTTCTTTTCTTATTATTATCACTTCTTCTCCTTTCCTTGATTTCTTCATTATGCTGAAAACTCTTGTTGCACAAAATATTTCTCAAAGTCCCAATATGGGATAGCACTTGCATACTATATTTATACATATTACACCCCACATGGGATATTTATACATCCTAGTAGGTATTACACTATTCACAATCTTCTATCGGGTCATACTCTCTTTTGACTTAGCAGGCTCAACACCCCATTATAGGATAAGCTCCTTGGTCATTTTCAATAGACCTCGACATACATCCTAGTGGGTAATCACCTCACAACAATCAATAAGGGAGCAACCACCCATAGCGGGTCAAAAATCCATACACACTTTTTCACATTGATGTAAGTGTTATACCCATAGCGGATCTAGTTATCTCGTTAGTATGATCTATAGTGTCTAGCTACACTGGTTCCTTGCAACCTATGCTAGTCTTATACTATGGATCATTCGTTCTTCTCATTTTCTAATGATTGAACTTTGGACCCCCTATTTTCTCTTCTTCTTCATTTTCTTCTCTTTCTTCTCTCATTTCTTCTCTTCTTTTATTTTCTCATTTTATCTTTTCTGATTTCATTTCTTCTTCCTCCTTATTGTTCTTTCCTTTTGCATTCATTCATCATCATGTAGTTTGCATTAGGATAGTTTGCATATATAAAAATAATTAAAATAAACAAGAAAAATATATAAAAACATGCATTAAACCATCACACATAAAATCACAATAGATCCGCAACTATGTATTACTAATAGAAAAATGAGTACATTGTGTGAGGTTGGTGTACCATAATTCTGACCTAGTACACTCAACCTAGGGATGCACAACACACTAAAAAACTAGTGCATCATCCCGATCCCTAGCCTATCCTCTCCTAGCTCTAAGAGCCAGCTCCCTTTGGCCCTCCCTAAGGTGGAGGTAACCTCGACTGAATCATCAACTACTGAGATATCATCAGTTTCCATGATCGATATCGTGATCTACTCAATGACCGAAAGGGGCTCCATCCTCCACTCTAGAGGGATAGCTACATAGTAAGCTACCTCAAGAAATGTGGCCCTTCAAATAGTTATCTCCAATATATCACCTGTCTACTGTAGCTCCACATGAAGTAGCTACACCACATCCCCTACCTGGTTGCTCCCAATGATAACCATCCCCTCAACCCTGGTTTACTGAAGCTCTCCATCTAGTCGGGCCACCTCTCCTTGAAGTTGGGTAACCTCTACCTATTCTCTATCATTATTAGCCTACAATTGGACCATCTATGTATGAAGAGAAGCTATCTATACCCACAACTCCTCAATACATTGTCTTTGGACTCCCACTACTACTAATGTGGATGCCTCCCCAGGGTCTCTGACCTGTGGCCCCTCTATCTATGTGGGGGCATCTATCGCCTCTCCCTTTTTGATCCCTACTACTGAGATGGTCTCCTCTACCACTTGGATCCAAAATCATGTCAATCTCTATCTTAGGACAATAGGAGCCTTATGTGCCCTCTTTATGGCCCTGTGAGCTACCTCTCAGAATGCTCATTGCATGCCTAGGCCCATCACCTAGCACCTCTATACTTGTATGGGTAGGGATATCCTCTAGGGTACAACTTCTATGTACCACCACTTGTACCTGATGGCCACCACTACATAGCCTACCCCTAGGTCAATGTAAGGAGGATCATATATATCCTTCTCAACCCATCTAGTGAGGTCTGGCTCACCTCCAACCCCAACTGGATCTTGGATCACCCTCTGGTATGAGTAGTCTCCCAGGTTTGAGATTGCTTGTAATATCCTAAACTATTGTAGGACTCAGTTGAACCTAAATACCTCTGGATCCCCCTTCTCTAAACTTAGCCATATAATCCTCCTCACCATCACCAAATCTATCATATCCTTTTCCCAACCAAGGTGAAGCCTCGATGGTTTCCAGATGAGATACTCATATTGAAGCTCATCAATCACCTACCTAGCTAGTGGTAGGTTCCTTACATAGACCCTCATGATCCTATCTAATCGACCATATGTATGCTACTGGTCACTCTAGGTTGGGCAATGGTCCTAGTAGTACTTTCAGTATTCACACTATAATGTTCTTCTAGCACCACACATAGAGAAAAGTTGTGTGAACCAGTCTTGTATGCTACTTATACACAATATTGTACAACATCTTGTATAAGCAGGCCAACACATAAGGGTCCCATACAAATAAAACCTCATGATATTGTATGTCTACTAATACTCCCACTAGTACCTATGGAAAGTGTCATCTTCTAGTGTGGCATGTCAAGAGATCAACTACAACCCTTGAGATCATAGTGGTTAGAGGATCTGCTCTGTAATGACCGACCAGGTCATCAACTACAATGGTGTCCTCTCGCACCTGGTGGGTAGAACTTGTAGAAAACCACTAAAGAGTGGTCATATTCTCTCATGCTCTATAGACCTCTCTCCCAAAATGGGGATCCTTAGAATCTACCACACATCCTCTAGTGTGACAGTCATCTCCCATGTCGGTAACCAAAAAGTGGAAGACTTCAGATACCACCTCTCTACCAGGGTGGTCATCATCACCCTATCTATCTCTATCTAGGGCATCCTCACCACATGCTCTAGCCCCACCATCGCTAGAATGTTTCTCTCTGCTACCCTAGAGCATCCAAATCTACTAGAGTCCCTGTTTGCCACTCTCAAATCTCAAGAATACCTAGCTACATTCACAAAAAAAAATTTAATCAGTTTCATCAATAACAAAAAAATTAAAATTAATTCAACATCATTAATTTTAAGCATAAGGTAATTACAATTTAAAAATTGCACTTCGGGTCTACTTGTTTTCTTTATTTTCTTCTCTTTTCTCTCTTTATTTTTGTTTCTCTTATTTTCCCTTAGTTTTCATGAAATCACATTCTATTTTTGGGGTGCACAACTTTGCTTTTGCAAAATCATGCTCACTATTTTTAGGGCATGACTTTGTGAAATCGTGCCCAATTTCTTCTAGTAATAATTTAACCGTGTTCCACCTAATACAAAATCATGGCCATGCTACAAATTTGCACCTGGGTTAGGATGCAAAATCCATTGGCTTTCACGACAAATTCCCCAAAAATCCCTCCAAAACCCTAATTAAATTATGAAAAACGAGATAAAATTATGCATAAGGAGAGTTAAAGGTGATCCTTACCCACTCTCATGCCCTGAACTCACACCTCATGATCATAACTTGATGAACTAGAAGTACCATCACCTTTTCTCTCCCAGAGCTCTATTTTCTCTCCTCTTCACGATAAAAATGAATTAGGGTTTTACCCCTTTTTACCCTTTTAAACCCTGTTTCTTTTTATTTTGTTTTTACCCCTTTCCTTCACTTAGTTGTTGCCTTGCTCTCTCTCTTATTCTATGTTAGTTATTTCAAGTTTTTTATGAAATGTCGTATTTTCATAAAAAATCAAGGGGGCACCTTGGCCTATAGAGACATTAATGTCCCTAATACCTCAATTTGCATGCAAAATTATAAGTGTCCATAATGTCACCATTTTTTGCACCACCCCCTTCTTCTAACCCAACCACCCCATTTTTTCTTGTTGCTATTTTTTAGTGTGTGTGTCTACATCTCTTATTTGACGCATTTAATAGGCCATAAATGCATCAAAGAGGGGGTAAAATGTAGACACGGAAAATTGACCCACTTTCAATGGGAAATCTTCCTTGCAACCCCTAAAAGGTCCCCAACCCCTGCCAAGGGCAAGGGAAGGCCTCTTTACCCTTCCATTTTATTTTATTTTACCTTTTAGTGAAATCACACCCCATTTTCATGAGGCATGACTTTGCAAAAGTGATATCGCACCCCATTGGGATGGGGTACGATTTTTCTATTTTAATTTATTTTTTATTTTATTTTATTTTATTTTCTTCTTGGCTTATTTAGACCCTAGTTTAAACCCTCTAGTGCATTGGTTGTGAGTTTATTTGTGCCCACCTTGATCTTCTATAAAATGAAGAGCAATATCACTCTTTAAACAATAACAAGATACCACAATCACGGACTTACTAATGCTCATGCGATCTTTGTATTCTAACACTCGCTTACTTATTTTATTTTGCTTTGCTTTCTATGTCTTCTACAAGCTAACCCAAAGTGTGAATTTTGGATTTTGATTTCCTATTGCGTGGATTGGATTGCTATTAGACTTGGTGGATTCATGGTGTGGTTCGAAGAGATAGATTCCCACTTGGATACTTCAATTTTCTCTACCTGCTTCTGTGACATCCATCAGGGTTTCATTACTTAGTTTTTGGCATTTATTTTGCTTCATGAACTCACTTTTTATTTTTTGTTAATATGCAGTGATATCACCCCCAATATTAGTGAGGCATAACTTCATTTACCTAGATTAGGGCAAACCAGTCTACAAAAGCAAGATCACACCCTATCCAGGCAGGGCATGACTTTGATGTTGTGTTATCATGCCCACTCCAGGTGAGGTGTGAATTTTCTTGAGAGCACATCGAGGGAAATTTCAAGATTCTACTTTCACTATTGCATTCCATTTTGCATTTAGGTCATACTACTGCATTCTATTTTCTATTACTACATTTTTATTTTATGATTAATCATCCAAAGGTCAATTTTTACTTTTGCTTTAAAAGGTCATCTAAAAGGACCTAGGGGGCTTGACTGCTGCACCTTCAAGGAATTTTGTACAATGGCCTAAGTAGGCCCCCTAACACTGATCACATTTCTTTAGTGTCTTTAAAATTATCTTGCAGGAACATGTATTTTGATATCATTGGACAAGAGGTAAGAAAGCTAGGATCAACCACCGGTCTAGATAAGTGCTCTATTTATTGCCTTAATTGTGGATCTAATTTTAATATTTGATTCTTAGGCATCTAAAAGTGAAAAGCATTTAGTTTGCATCTAGGGTTAATATTGTGCATTCATCCTTTGCATTTTCTTTAAAGGTTTTTTGGATAAAACCCTAGGTTAGTGAGCATTCAAAGAAAATAATCATATTAGGCTAGCTCTTTTATGCTTGCATTCTACCTTCAAATATTGTACTCTATTTTTTGCATTGTCATTTATATTTCCTAATTTAGAAATAGAAAGACCAAACTTAGGTATTTTTTCTCAAAAACTGAATACATCAAACTATCCTAAAATTCTTGAGTACTTGGAGTGAGTCCTTAAACCATTCCTGGTGAACCCATCCCCCTAGCATCAAGTGTAGAGCACAACATACCCCCGTGGTTCACCCCACAAAAGGCTCCCTCCTTGTGGATCCAACCTTTTGTTTGGGAATTGTAGGTGATAGGGATATTTTACCCCTCTACATATAGATATGAAAATACAAAAAAAATATAGCATAATACACAAGACAATACTCATTTCTATATCATAACAAAATTGACTTTGAATAAAACAAAAATTTTAACCCATACATAAATTTATAATTTCTAAACTCAAGCATAATTGAAACAAAATAATACTAAAGTGATGAAAATAACACAAATATAAATGTAAATGGTATAATAATAAATTAATAACAACAAATGTCTTGTTTTCAAAAAAAAGATATCATAAAATTGTCTTTTCGATAAAATTAAAATTTTAAAAGCAATAACAAAACCAGGCTATCCTTTGGCTTTTCATTCCTTAGATGAAGGGCTAGAGGTAGTTTTAGCTTATTTTTCCTTTTCCACTACTTCAACATTCTACAGTTCAAGGGGTCCTCCTTTGGGCTAGTTATTAGTCCTCTCCATTACTCCAAAAATGACAAGGATATTCTCTACACTTTTCAAGCCTTCAAGCAGGGTGTTTTTATCTTTCCTAGAATCTTCGAATATTGGTGCAAGAACTTATTTACCATTATCCTTAAGTAGAACATCATGATCCAATTCATTTTGGATAATAATCTTCCTAAAAGTGTTATTTTTTTGAACTGCTTCCTAAGCTCTTTTTTTCATTGTCATAGAAGCCTTTAAAAAATCCTTTACCATCTAGAGATAGTATTGCAGGTTTTGAACCTACTTCCTCAGATTATCAAACCTTACCTGCAAAAGAAAAAATAATAAGTAGTCAGTAGACATTTACATTTTAAAAAAAGAACAAAAAAAATTAGAACACATTAGTCTAACCTCGACAACATTCTTTGCAGCTACAACAACAACAACCATTTTCTTATCACATGCCCATTCATTAAAATAAGCTTAGGCTTCAACATTTAACTTCTCCAATATGTTAAAAATGATGCTTAAAATTTTATCATTGTAATATGTTTTAACCTTCACCACACTAAATTTAGCTTGATATAGTAGAGCATCAAGCTTTTCCGGTTCATTTTCAACTAAAGAAAATAAGTTTTCTCTTTTTTAATTTTTTTGAATTGGATATTTATTTCCTTTATCAAAAATTTGGCCCGATACTTCCATTGCTTCATTTATTTTACATATGAAACTAGAGAATATTTAATGGTTTCTTGGACATTGTTAGAAACTAATTCATTTAAAAAAAAAATACTTTTTAATTCTTTGGTAGAGGATGAGCCTGAGGGGTGGTAGTTTCCTTAGGAGGATATGGACTTGAATATTCTACTCCAACTTCATTTTGAGGATCTCGAAGTAGATTTGTTACTTGAAAAATAGTGGGTATGTTGCCTTGTAAAAATAAATCCTAATCAAGTGGAGGATTATTAGCCCAACACCAAAAGCTTCTTCTACACCTGTAAATTACCAAAAGATATATTTTCAAATCCTAAAAATTGCTTGGATGTTGTTCCCTGTGGCCTAGATGGAATAAAATATTTTTCGCCCTGGAAGCATTGTTGACCTCACATTTGAGGTTGGCGTGGTGGAGTAGGGAGTGGCATTGATTGTTGTTTTCCATGATGAAATTATTGTCGAGGACCTTAAAAAATTAAAATAAAAATTTGGTTACAAAATTTGTGAATGTAGATTTTAAAACTTACTGTTAATTTATAACACTTACCAATCAAAGAAGGGACCTATTGCATAGCCACAATTGCAAATAGAATGTAGGTGCGTTGTACATCTAAAAATAATTATAAAAATTAATAAAAAACACAATAAAATTTGGTAATAAATTTTGTGAAGGAAAACTGTAAAACTTGCTAAAGATGAGACCTCTTGTGCAACTATGCCCGTTGGCAATGGGCGTGCAGTGGAGGTTGTCTAGGATTAGGAGAACTAAATATTACACATTTCCTTATTCTTTTTCTTAGTGGTTGCATTGTTTCCTTCGTAGGTGTTTTGGAGTCTCCTGATTCCTCTGGATTATAACCTTTGAAAGCAGCATTCGACTTTGAAGAGGAAGAGGATACCTATTTTTGTATTTTGTATAAATTTTTAAAACTATAAAAATAATAAAAATATTAAATATAAAAAATTATTAGTTTCATATTAACTAAAAATTACCTAAACCTATTGTTTTGTCATGGCTGCAGTGGCTAGGTCTAGGTGCCAAGAAGTCAGTATTGCAGTATTCTGCAAATTATAATAAGATTCATAAAAAACCAAGAATGTAGTTGCATGTGCTTATTTTTGGCAACAAAGAAGCATGGGATTTCACATTTTGGATATCCATTCTGATCCTATGTGAGACATAGGTGGATCAGTCAAATTTTTGGTGTACGATACAATGAATAAAATATGCCAACACCCACATCAAATTTTTTTAGTATTCCTTGTAGAATGAGTCTAGCTAGGAAAAATTCACAACATGCTTAAAGAAAATTATTCTAAATATTTGGTACAGTCAAACCTCTTCTAGACTTGGTAGCAGTAACTACAAAAAAATAAATTAGTAATTGTAAACCCTAGAATTTAAATTCTATTAAATATAAAAATATGTAGTTATACCTTGAAAATATTCTAACTGGACATTGAAGGTGGTCTCCAGGTAGAGTTTGTCATAATTAGTTAAAGTAAAATTTGATGTGACAGGATCGAAACTGGTGTGAGGTAATCCTATCAATCTAGAGGCGTATGAGGCTGTGAAAGAAAATCCAACATTTTTGTCATCAATGAAAATATTTATCGTATCCAAATCAATGTCGTAACCCACAATTATCCTCTCCAGTAGTCTATATCAAACTACGACATAGAAACTAGATCCTAAAGACTATATTCTTGGACCCATGACATGTCGTAACTCGGTGTTGATAAAATTTTAGAAATTAGGGGGCAAATAAGGTTTTTGAAATTTATATTTAACATTGCAGGGGTGGTAGGGGATGCCATTGGGTTATTTTTTTGGGTATGAGGGAATGTGGATCAGGAGGTAGGGTGGAAGGTATTGTAAACTTGATGGAAATCATTAAACCTAAATTAAAACTACGTTAAAACAAAAGGAAAAAGGTTAAAATCATGTTAGAAAATGTAAAAAATGACTCTTTATATCTTTATACAAATTTTTTTGAATGAAACCATCAAATAAATAATTGATACATGGTATTTACATGTAATAATTTAATGTATGGTTGAAACATGGTATAGATGCAACGAATCATAAATACAACTAATCAACATAGGATCATCATTATTGGAATCAATCAGCTTTGTCGCATCTGATTTGTTGTGCTACATTCGATCGGTTGTGCTGCAACTAATAGGCTTTGTTGCATACAATCAAATTTATTGTAACTTATTAGTTTTGTTTCAATCAATTGACTTTGTTGCATCTGATTGGTATTGGTGCAATCAATCCACTTTGTTGTATTCGATCAACATTGCTGCATCCGATCGACATTGATGCAATGCATCAATATTATTGCAACTAATCGACATTGTTGCATCTAATCGATATTGCTACATCTGATCAGCATTGTTGCATCCTATTGGAATTACTGCATTCGATCAACATTACTACAACCCATCAATATTATTGCATCTTATTAGCATTTTTGCATCCGATCAACATTGCTGCAATCGATCAACATTACTGCATCCGATCAGAATTAATAAAACATATTGGTATTTTTACAACTGATCAAAATTGCTACATTTGATCAACATTGTTGCATCTTATTAGCATTTCTACATATAATTGACATTGCTTCAATGCATCAACATTGCTAGAACACATCGATGAGCGATATTGTTGCAACCGATCAACATAGATAGATCAACATATCTACAACCAATCAGTATTTTTCAAGCATCATGTCTGCAACTGATTAGTATTTTTTGACCATCATGTCTACAACTGATCAATATTTTTTGACCATCATGTCTATAACCGATTGGTATTTTTTGAACATAATGTCTGCAATCGATCAGTATTTTCCAGCCATCATGTCTTTAGTTGATCATCTCATACTGATTGACATAGATTTTTTCTATCGACACTATTCTATAGGTATATTCTGATCGACATAAAGCCTTTGATTTTTTCGTACAGATCTAGAATTTGGCAATCGATAGGCATAGCCCCCAACACAGAAAAATTTTCCATAGTCTAATTTTTTTGGTGAAATAAGAATACAACTCACCATTTCACCTTGGACATGATTCACTAGAATTTTAAGACCAATTCACCAAGATTTTATAAATAGATTTCGGGGTTGACCCCTTATGCATAACCTTGAATTTCAATCATTATTTGTTGAGTCATATTACTCTACATGCATTGCACCACCAGTTCCGCATCCATAGTTTAAGGATAGAAATAATCTAATTATAGAAACCAATTCAAATGTAACCATTACCATGAAATATATTGCATTAGAAGAGTCACAATAGGATAAATACCTATTTCAATCACAAATGTGGGTCAAGGATAAGCTATTATATTTAATTATTCATAACAAAATTTAAAAGAATTTTATTTATGCTTAGATGATGAAGGATTTGAATTTTCCTATCACACCAAACCCATAATCATATAATATGGGTTGGTTACAATAGGTAATATACATTCATGTCACTCAATAATATCTCTTTTCTTATGCCATCAAGCCCTTCAAAGATAAATTTGTATATGATGTTGTTCCCTTGGATATCTATGCTACAATTTTGGTCCAATCATTTATGTGAAAGAGATATGGTATTTATGAGTCTAGGCCCTAAAGTATCATTATAAATATCAAAGGTTAATTCTTCATATCTTCTCTTACTTCTATTTCCTTAATCAATACTAAACAATACAAAAATATGATATCCAAAATAAGAAAATTTATTATGTTAATAATCAATCTACAAAGTAGGAGGATCACTACCTATTATGGGATTTGCACTATATAAGTAGATGGATTAGATTATAGTAGAATATGATGACTTATTCAAGTCACCAACTAGGGTTCCATTTCATTATGAGGTAAATGTTTTGACTAATTTAGTTCCTAGTTCTCATTTGTCTAATATACCTATTTATCAAAGGTTGGTCTTTGAAAATGATGAAATTAGGATGTAGATCCAATAATTTATTCAAAAGGGCATATCATACCAAGCACTTCACCACGTGGTCATCCAATTATCTTAGCTCCAAATAAATATGGAATGTGGAGACTTTATGTTTATTACAATTATTTGAATAAAATCATTATGAAGAATCACTATCCACTCCCTAAAATAGATGACTTGTTGGACTAGCTCCATGGTGTAAATTTCTTCATCAAACTTGATATTAAATTTTGCTATTGTTAAATACCTATAGAGCCCACTATGTATGGAATAATGCGTTCAAATATGAGGGTTTATTTTAGTGGCTAGTTATATATTTTGGATTAATCAATGTACCTACCACATTCATGAAGATTATGGATAACATCTTACATCCCCACACTAGCTCATTTGTAGTAGTTTAATTAGATGACAAATCTATAAATAGTAAGACATAGAGAGAAAATCTAAAGCATGTTTAATAAATACTTTAGAATCTTTGAAACATAATTTATATGCTAATTTAGATAAGTGTTCATTTTACATGATGAAGATTCAATAACTAAGGTATATTTTTGACAAAGAGGGAGTCCATATTAATCCTAAGAAGATTCAAGTAATTAGAGGTTGGCCTATCCCCAAACCATATAACAAAGCTTTGTGACTTTTTAGGTCTTACCAATTCCTATCAAAGATTTATATTATGGTTCTCACACATTTCTTGGAAACTACACCAAGTGACCAAAGAAGATATCAAATCCAAGTTTCATTTGGGAGATACACAACAAAAGGCATTTGATTGGTTGAAGGATCAATTGTCTTCAACTCTTATATTTTCTCTACTCAATATACATCAACCTTTTGAGGTAATAACTTATTCATTAGAATACACATTGGGAGTTGTCCTCACATAGCATGGACACCCAATTACCTATCATAGTGAAATATTTGGTGAAGTACCTCACAAATATTCCACATATGACAAAGAGCTCTATGCTATTGTTCAAGCATGTAAACCATTGAAGTTTATATCTTGGAAAAAGAAACCATAATCCATATAGATTATAGAACTCTAAAGTGGTAAGCTAACAAATGAATGACATCAAAAGTGTGTCATATATCTATATTATTTTCATTTGATCATCAAGCATAAGAAAGGGAGTGTTAATTCAATAGTATATTTTTTGAGTTGACCTCCAATCATAATATTCACCACCATTCTTGATTCCAATGGGTATGATAATTCCAATTGGTCCATCTTATATGAAGTAAATTATGTTTTTTTATATGCATACCAAGATATTTGTATGGATAAGCAAGTTTTGATTTGTATTTGTAAGATAACATCCTCTTTTACTTGGGACATGTTTGTGTACTAGCTAGTAAAAACTCAAATATTATTTGGGAAGTGCACTTTAGCAAAGTAGGTCACTTTGGGGTGGAAAAAAATTTAACAATTCTTCAGAATTACTATTATCTCAAAATGAGGAATGATGTCGAGAGGTACATGAAGTCATGTAACCTTGCATTATTTCCAATTTAACAAACAATTAGGGACTTTATACACCATTTCCAATGCCATACAAGCCTTGGGAATATGTATCTATGGTTTTGCTTTTGTGTTTACCCACATCTAAGCATGGTAATTATTGTTTTTTTGTAGTTGATTATTTTACAAAAATGGCTATCATGATTCCTTGTAATAAAATCATCTTAGTTGAGACTACTAAGCTCTAAATTTATTAATGTGTGGCTCAAATTTTGCTTGTCAAAGTCCATTGTATATAACAAGGATAACAAAATTTTGAGCATTTTGTGGTCCACCCTATAGAGAATGATGGAAAATAAGTTGACCATGTCCATAGCCTTCCATCCTTGGATTGAAAACCAGACAAAATATGTGAATTGATTGATTACACATATTTTTTAAATGTATAATTCCAAGCACCCATGCATATGGGATGAAATATTTTCCTACATTTAAAATGGGTACAATCAAGATATGCATAGCTCTACCAAACATAGCCCCTTTCATATCAATTTTGGGTTCTAACCCTTGGTACTAAGTAATGTATTTCTTCTTCTACAACCCATGTAGTATTCACACCATTAATAAAGAATAAAAAAGATAACAAGGTTTATGAAATGAATTTAGCATATTTAATAATAGTTTCATGGTCTCTTAAAAAATACAAATTAGAAATACAAGCAATACCATGACCAACAACGGATTCCACATAAATTCAAGGTTCAAGATAAGGAATGGTTATGTCCTCAAAAAGGGATACTTGCAAGACCCTATAGGAAGATCAGATCTCTTTGCTATGGATATGCACCATGAACAAGAAGATAATATTGAATGCCTTTGGATTGAATTTTTCATATTATCTTGGTTTACATCCAATATTCAATGTTGAACTTCTCAAACCCTATCACCCACCTTTGATGAAGAATTATATAGTAGCATAATAATTGGACGTTGAAGAACTCAATATAGATAGTCTAGCACCGGTGGACAATTATTAGATTGTAGATGCATGGAATAAAACCATTAGAAGGCATTCCATTTATATTTATACAGTGGTCAAGGTAGGATAACTTGGTCAACAAGGGAAATGTATGTAATTTTTATTTAATATGCACTTTGTAACTCATGGAAGGTGAATCAAAATATTTCTATATGGGTGATTTGACTTACAGAAGGTGAATCACCACATTTCCATATGGGTGACCTTCCATATTTAATGCATTGGATTTATAGCACACTAATTATTATATAAAGAGATAGGATCCCAAATTATAAAAATCACGAGTAATGAATGCAATGCTACCTCACATGTCTTCCTAGAGATTGCTTGCATTGTACTCTATTTTTTTAGCAGTAAAATCATAATGTTATTTTGATTATATAATTTTGTATTTGGTTTGTTATACTCTATTATTTCTAAATTGTACTCTTTGTTGATATTTCTTAACTTAAAATTTTCTAAGTTTTGGATCATATCAATTATCACATAAATATAGAATGAAATATTGGTGAGGTATATCTCTATGGAGGAGCTATAGGAGATAGTTTTCTCTTTTCATCCTAATAAGACACCTAGCCCTAATGCATTTTTTATAATTTTATTTCAATTTTTTTGGTATTTGTTAAAGAGTAATAGGCTATGGTTAAAAAGGCTAGAAAATAAAAAGGCTACTATTGGGGTCTAGATCCAGCCTCTACACCCCATGCTCCACAACCATCCATATATGCAGTCTTATTTGGGTGCATCTGATGCCTACGAATTTCTTGGAACATCAGTCCTAGGAAGCCCAAGGAACATGGGATGTGGCTCTTGTGGCCAACCTTTAGGATTTTTTACCAAGGTTACCTCATTTTTTGGGTGCAATATTTTACATTCTTCCTACTATTCTAGCCTAACGTATCGAGTCCTTTCTAGGGAAAATGAAGAAGAGATAAATGTAGTAAAATGAAACCTAACTAGCCTAAATTAAGAGTGGCATGTGCCAAATATTATAGTTCTTATTTAGTACAATAATGGGATTAGTGAACACATGAACCAAACATAACAATAAAATTTAACATGGTACCAATAATGCATGGTAATGAATCAAATGACTTCCTATGAAAGCTAGGATAGATACTAGTCACACCCCCATGAAAAGATACATGAAAACTCAGACTAGGATAAAAATACTGGAATAGTCATAGCTCATTGTATTCATGTTAAAGCACATTACATTCATACATAATTGAAAGAGTCTTGGTGACCTATAAATGCAACTAACCCAAGGCTCGAGTCCAAACAGAAATATAAAAATGGAAATAGGATGAAAATTACTCAAGATCAAATACTAAACACAATAATTCAACCTCTTTTTCTTGAATAAAACCTTACTATTTATAGACAAGAATTGGGATTTTTTCCTCTAAAAAATCAAAATTTCCATTTTAGAAAATGTTGGAAATAATGTCTATTCCATCATTTGGGTTATGTAAATGTATCCTCCAAGATACATACCTAGATTAATTTATGTGCAAGTTATCTAGTGACTACATGTAATATAATAAATAGACAAGTGCCCATGTGCAAGTTGTACATGTGTAAGGTGTCCTATGCACAACTAGATAGAGTGTTGGAAAATCATCCTATTTTGTATATATAAGGATGGCCTATTAGATAGATAGATAGGACATCCAGGAGATATTGTTAGATAGCGTAGGTTAGTGGATTGTGTTCCACACCATTTACTAGTGATGGATATGATGTAGATCTATAACTTTGTTAAAGGAGTTCTCACTTCATCCAAGCTACATTGTAATATTTTATATGTTTTATATTTTAGCATACTTCAGTCATCTAGCATATTGAATTTCTTGCATGTTATTCTGGATCTTGTGATTGTTATCTCTCATGGCTCATTCATCAAAATATAACAGTGGTATCAAAGCCATGATAGTTCTAATCTATGTAGGTCAATAGGGAACCACCATTGTTGGTTGGCCTAAGAGTTTTTTCAAAATGATGTGCCATTGGACCAACCACTGGAAAAATATATTAAGAGTATCTAGGTGGTAGATTTTAGAAGAGTTGCAAAGATAATATTGAAAGGAATATCAGTTTCAAAAAATACTGAGATCATTTTCATCTAGAGTCTTTTCCACATAGTTTTTATGAAAAATCATGAAGACTAGGACTCAACACTTCAATCCATTAGATTGATAGATCATCTAGTGAACATCATCCAGGTCATATGGATTTTACTAACTTGTACCTAAATTTTATTTTGTTGTAGGAAATTAATCCTCAGAGGATTGAGACTCCTCCTACAATAGGAATATAGGAGACTCCAACTTTGTTACTCGATGGTCAATGTACCCTCATAGTGTAGAGGTTAGTTCATTGTGTGAGAGAAGAATACTATGGAATAAGACTTCTAGTGAAGGATCATGGTGAATATAGGAGACCGAAGATCCCCATTGCTAGATTGTAAAAATCCACACTTGAATAACAAACCACAAGAGCCTTGATATAGAAAGTCCATAGAAGCCTTGTAGAATAGGCCACAAGAGCCTTGATACAGAAAGTCTATAGAAGCCTTGTAGAAGAAGCCACATAAGTCTTATATTGAAAAGTCCATAGAAGCCTTGATACTGAAAAGGCCATAGTAGCCTTGATACTAAAAAGGCCATAATATCCTTGATACTAATAAGGCCATAGGAGCCTTGGTACTGAAAAGGGGCCACAAAAGCCTTAACATAAAAATATACCATAGAAGCCTTGATCCTAAAGAAGAATTCAAGAAGAATATATGATTCAAAAAGGAGACTAAATATTTCAATACTAATATTCTTGTTGTAGGAATAAAAAAGTTAGGAAGAAAATATTATTTAGAATCAGCCTAATCTTGAAGTAAAATAGAAGAGATCAGGAGAAGATCTCATTAAATAACTTCCAGTCTTGGAAGAAGAAGAAGGACTAGGAGAGTCCTGCTCAAATATAGAAGTAGTAGAATCAGAAGATCTAGGAGAAGATCTCATCACCAACACTTACAAAAGTAGAAGGTTGAATAAAAGGTCTAAAGGAATACCATCAAAATTTGCTAGATCAAATATCTTAATAAGGTCTCATAGAGCATCCAAGAAAGGCTTGTAGAGCCTTACTAAATATCAAGAGAGTTATTTGAGAACTCATTGGAGAAATCCACTATCTAGGTGAAGTCCCTGATAGTGAAGGACTTGGGACAATTGTCGTCATCCGACAATAAACCCAAAACAAGAAGTTTGGCAAGGAGTGCCAAACCCTAGAAGAAGATCCTGCTTGGAGTCAAAACTCAACAAGAGGACTTGAAGATAGAAGAAGCTCACAAAATATTGGAGATTTGAAGCACTGCCCTAGAGACAGACTTCTCCAAATCTATAGCATAAGGAGGAGAACACAAGAAGAGAACAAGCCACCAAATCCTAGGCTCGTAAAAGAAAGTTTGAGACCATCATTCGGTGAAGAAGGAGTTGTGCAAGACATCCTACTAGAAGTAGAAACTTGGTGTTTCTAGACACCGAAGTCTACATCCTCTACAAAGGTGGGAGGAGCTATAGAAAAATGTATGTAACTTATGGTGAAAAAGATTCATTAAATTGAAATACTTATTAGATTTATTAGAGCACTTGAAATTGGATTAAAGTTACAAAAAGGAAATTATATTTCAGTCTTCTAAAGTGCAAAGAAAAACAAATTCTTTTTAAGGATTCGATTGCACATTTATTAGGAGTTGATTAGATTTTGGATTAGTTTCTATCAACTACCTTGAAAAACGAAGGCTAAGTCCTACAACATTGATTGTAGTGAAATTGTAGAATAACTCCTAAATATTAATTTTAGGTTATTTCTTTTTTTTTATATTTTAAAATTTTCATTCAAAACGGGTTTTTTTAGGCTCGTAAAACCTGATTACATAAACAACAAATTTTTTGAAAAAGTAGAGAACAGAGCGAGAAGTAAAAATATGGGAATGCAGTCCCACACAAAGGAAGACAAAAAGGAATAGAAAAAGGAAAAGGAAAAAGCATGAGGATACCCTAAGATAAAAGATCAAACATGCACAAGAAAGCGTTAAGCCTCCTCTTCAGCTTCAACATCTTCATCCTTAGGTTCTTCCTTTGACACATTCTTGCACTCATCCTCTGCATTGTTAGAAGCCACATATTTCTTGTAATCATCCTTGAAATCATCTATAGCGTTGTCCTTGCTATCATCATCAATTTTTTTTAAAAATAGCAAATTTGGGGTATTGCGAAGATCCATAATGTGAGAGATGTAGTTGGAAATCGAGTTGATGATGTACTATTTTAGACAAAGGTCAGGTACATCCTTATCATCCTCATCAGAGTTGATTACCAAGGTCTTATTTTTCTACGCAAGCTTTTGTAGATGTGATGAGGATCTTACAAATCTCTCTAACTTCTTAGGGACCTCGAGCTTTATTTTATTGATTGATTGAATTCTCATGGATTTGACTGCCTCCACAACAACTATTTCTTGGTCGACATCATCGAGGAATGGGAGGGGGATGGACTAGTCTAAGTCTAGCTAGACTTGGTAGGTATGGGACTAGGTTTTTCTTTGGTGGGATGAACAATAGGGATAGCAATACCTTGAGGGCAATGGGTGAGCTAGTGGTTATACAAGACATTGAAGAGGCCTTGATGTGAGGGTAAGTCATCACTTTTATTTCTACGAATGTTCTCTATGGAATAACTAATGGAATTAAAAATGAACTGGGGTATATTCATTGGATTAACATCCCTAAAATTATTGTAGAAAGCAAAGTGAAAGCTGCATAGTACCTTCTTAGGATCATCAACAATGACAAATTCCATGATTGGCTTCATTACATTGTTCCAAGGAGTGGTAAGCTCTGTTCATTTCATTCCCATTCTCTCTTTATTTTAGAGTTATTTATCCTTGATGTCCTTCAGTTCCACATCCCAATTGTTCTTCTCATACTATATGGACCTCCCTCTCACCGGTTTACCTATGAGTTCAGCGAGTAGCTTGATGTTGATATTATAAGTTTTTTCATGGATAATCACTTGTCGTTGTTCCAACTATCTAGGATTACCCTAGTTATCTCAAAGTCATCCCCTAAAAAGCTCTTGAATAAAGGCATAAAACCTCTCTTTGTGAGCATGGCTTCAACAACAGGGTCCACGATAGTAGCGGTAGGCTCAACAAAGCTCATGGTTTCTAGGAAAAGCGGACACTTGGGACTGGAGCGAAGGAATAATTTCTATAAATGATAATAATTGGGTTCACTATAAATAAATAACAAGTGAAGACCACTCTTAGATTTGGAAAAATTTCCTTCTAGGATGAAGAACCGAATAATTCAAAATATTTAGAAAATACAAATATCAATGAGAGGATTCCCATGCATAATTGAAAAATCTGTAGAAGAAGGCATGCAATTGGATAGCCAAACCACCTTGATGGGCCACGTGAAGAGGTGATAAGGGTAATGGTGGGGAACATGAAGTGTAATGGGCAAGATGAATGCAAGGGTAGGGATACAGAGGAGCAGGGTGATGGTGCAAAGGAAGAGGTGGAAGTGATTGGTGGGCAAAGGGTGCATGTGAGAACAACCAATGGGGATATAAAGGAGCGGGGTGATGGTGCAAAGGAATAGGTGAAGGTGATTGGTGGAAAAATGGCATGAATGAATGCAATCAGTAGGGATGCAATTTCTATCTTGAAAAGAGGAAATGAGGATGCTGAGATAAAGGGAGATGTGAAAGTTTAGGCGATTAAGGTATGATATGATTATTTCTTGGAATTTGACAAGGAAAAATCTAGACATTTTGAAAACTTCATTAATGTTTATGGTGCCAAGTATCAAGGATGCATGGGTACTGAAAAGGAACAAAAAATTTAATATTACAACTGATTGTTCATGCATTGTTATTGGTTATCATAGATTTATCTTGTTCCACAATATCAATGATTTCTTGTGGTATACCACTTGTCCAAGTCATTAGGCCTATGGTGTTGACACCATAATTTGCTAATTTATCAGTAGTATTGTTGCTTTCTTTGAATGTGTGCTGGAAAATAATTTCTTGTTGATTTTGACTCAAAATCTTAGCTTCCTCAATGCAGTCCTTAACCCTCCATGAAGGATTTTTGTTATTCTTGAGGTAGTTAATTATGTTGAGTGAGTCTCCCTCAACCATAAGCCTTCCTGGTTGGTTTTTTATGAGGAATAATCCTCTCCACATGGCTCTAGCTTCAAAAACCTAGTTTGTCTAAATTCCTAACTGTTTCGCATAAGCAAAGATAAACTCCTACTTTTATAGGGTTACCTTTAGTTTCACCATAAAAGTTTAGTTTAATCCATCCTTAAGGGGGAGGGATCCATTTGGAGTGAGATCTTAGATTAGGGGAATGCTGAGTTTGATTTTCCATAATAGGAATATTCAGGGAATGACTCAAGGACATCTCAAAGCTAGAGGTAGGATGAGTGGAGAGAGGAATGAGGGTAGCATTTTCAATGGCAAAGGATAGGATTTTATTAGTGACAAGGTTAGGATTCATCTTCTTGTTAGATAATATTATGTGATTTATTTCTAGCCAAATTTACCATAAAAAATGGTGAAGACAAGTTTGCCAAAGAAACTTGAGATGAGAACTATGGAAAGGATTAGGCCATTGAAGGAAGATCTTAACGATGGAAAGGCCTAGCCCAAAGGATATGGAAGGTTTAAAATATCTTGTTAATGATGTAAGAGGAGAAAGGACATGAAAGGAAAAGATATTGAGGGGATTCCTAGTCAACTAGACAAAGAAAATACCTATTTGGAAAATCCATACCTCTTTTGAGCAAGTTATCTATGGTAAGGATATTTTCTTGAATGGTAGTCCAAGCAAAAAAGGATATTTTAGGAATGAGGAATTTGGGCCAAAAAATATGGCAAGGGAATGAAGGTTCCTCATGAGTCAAGAGCAAACTATAGGTAGACTTAACAGAAAACTCCCCACTTTTAGTGAATTTCCAAAACAACTGATCCCTAAAATTACTTGAGGGAATGATTGTGGAGTTTAGAAGGAGTTGCAATTCTTTGGACTCTTCTGGGTGGGTCATGCTTCTGATGGGTTTCCATATTTTTCTTCTATTGTAGGAGCTTAGAAATTCAGAAACTTTGTGATCAAAAGTGCTATTAGTGAAATATTTCAAGAATTCTAGATTAGGATCATTTATGAGAGGTTCTCCTTTGATCCACTTGTCATTCCAAAAGTCTATCCTATGACCATATCCTAATCTCCACCATATGCCTTTTTTTACTAGAAATATGGTGTTCATTATTGACTTCCAAAAGGAAGATCCTCTAGTGGGGGTTCATTAAGGAAATATATTCCCTGTAAGTATTTTATTCTAACTATAGGTATCCATTCATTTCCAATATTATTGATTAAATGCCAAGATTTCTTAGCCATGAGGGATAAATTTAGAATATGGAATATTCTAAGGTCAATTCCTCCCTTGTCCTTTGATTTGCAAACTTTGTTCTAGGCCACTAAATGAAAGTGCTGCTTGGATTCAGATCCAGATCACATGAAATTCTTCTAGATTTTCTCAATTCTATAACAAACTACTATAGAGGCTTTGAAAATAGACATGAAATAAACTGGTATGCTTTGAAGGGATGCCATGGTGAGAGTGGCTTTGGCTGGTTGTGATAACAAATTTCCTTTTCATCCTACAAATTTCTTTTGTATTCTTTCAATCACATTGTTCCACATTGAGAACCTCAAATCATTCTATTAATAAAATAAATATTACAATCATATATAGGCTTTAGAAGCCATAAGAAACTCTAACTACTAGCTCTAGAAATAGTCTAAGTCTTAGAATAGCGATAATAAAATTTGCTAACAAATCCTTTAACCAAGGAATGCTACATAATAATAATTCTAACTTAGATACTTAGGACTTAGGGATAATAATATTTCTAACATTCTCCCCCTTGATGCTAAAGGAACTCATTCAATGAGTTCTTTAAGCATCACAAAGTTTGAAGAAAATATTTCTCTTACGTTTCCTCCAATCTTGAATCATGAAATCAAAAAACTTGTGGTGGCACTCCTTCCACTCTTCATGTGGGATCTCCTTAATTTTTGACGTTTTTTCTCCATAATGCAAATGATTGAGTGTCTACTTTTGTTGATTAGATCCCCCTTCAACAAAAATATCTCCTCTTGTGGTTTTCAGCAACCACTCTCTTACATATTTATCATTATGGTCTTTAAACCATGCTCTCACATTTTGATCTTCTTTTACATCTTCAACATGAAACAATACTCCACATGAGTATTTACAATTAATAATATCACATAGATTATTATACCATACTACTCTTTCACATATTTCCACACAAAATATCACAATAAATATGGCCATATAATGACCAACTACATATGCAACATAAATTTTCTCCTCACACAAATGTTCTCTCAAAACAATGGCTTTATAATATTTCTTTTCCCAAGGAATTTTGAACACATCATTTGTATCCATGTGACCCAAGTTATCCATCACTGTATTCTCTCCAAGAAGAATCTTTAAAGGTGTCTCTATGAGACAATACCTTCTCAATAATATCTTTGGAAGAAATTCTCCTTTCTTTTCATTCCTACTCACAAAAAACAAATCATTAATCATAAAAACATTACATCCAATGTGATTACATTTGATGCTCCCCATAAAGCTATTTTGTGGCAATTCTCCTCCTAAAAGAAATAATTGACTATTACAATTTTCCATGTCGTTACAAGACATATATGCTACTATGGGTGTATCACAATAACTCTCTCCAATGAGAGCTATACAAGGCTCCTATGCCTCCTCATACTATTTTCCATGAAGGGATTCCTCATAGTTGTCTCCCTTCTCTTCAATAAGTTCATCATCACTCTCTTCTTCAAACATGTCTTCCTCTTCAAGGAAGAATTCACCATCATAAGAATGTATTTCTTCTGCAAAAAACATATCTTTATATGAGTCTTCACAAGTCTTGTCAAAATATCCTTCAACGAAGCAAGGCCACTCCTTTCTTTGGAGATTGCTACACATATCTCCTCCATAAGCATCTTGCAAGGCTCTCCAAGCCATTTGGGTTGTTCGATATTTTGCAATGAGAGGGAAAGCTTTCTCTTTCACACCTCTCCTCAAATCCATGAGAGCCAAGAAATTTTGATATTGCTGCTCTTTCTTCTCCTGATTTTCATCACCTTCAAGCAAGTTCTATTGTGGTGGTTCTTCATATCCTTCTTTGAAAATACTCCAAAAATATTTAGCCATCAAGAAGGTCTTCATCATTATACTCCAAATAGCACAATATTTACCATCAAAACTTGGCACTTTCAAGTCTTCATACATTTTTTCCTTGACAATCCTTTCGTTGTAAAAATTATCTTTAATATCTTCAAATCTTTAGCTGATTCTTGATAACAAATCTGTTATTCTTAAAAAATGTTCAACTTACCAAACAAGGAAATATTCTTACAAAAAAATAATATTACATATTTAGATCGAACCTCATTCTATCAATTCTCTCATAGAGATCTTGCTCTACTTACATAGGATCACCTATCTATTTATTAGCAAAATTTTCAGCTATAGAATCACTATCATCACTAACAATTATGATTTTAGGAGAATGTGGTTCTAGCTCCACTAGCTCAATAGAATCACTATCACTGATACAAATGATTTTAGGTTCCTGTGGTGCAAACTCAACAGATACAAACTGGTTAGATTCAAACTCCTCAGGTTCATAATATTTATCCTCACTATCATTTGGAGTGGGTCCGCTATCAAAAGAGTCGTTATCTTCAGAATCACCGATGTAATCAATGTCAGGTACTCTCTGGTTCGCAATTATAAAATTTTGGAGTTGACTAAAGATTGTATTAAGACCATACACATGTACTTTTTCATAAAATTCTTTAGGATTCTCTCTAACTAGAAGAGAATGAAGAGAAAGGTAACATCCTTGTGACCTTATCATAATATTTCCATGCACAGTCTTCTCACTAGCAACGTATGCCAATGAACTCCTCCTTCGAATCTCCTAGAATTGCTTCTTGACAAGATATTTCGCCTCTCTTTAAAATTTTCTTGATAGGTAGTTTTTTTCACATTAAATCATATCAAAATGATGATTAAAACAACATGTTATGGATTTTACATCTTTTCATGGATTTTTGATCTCCTTTTGCTGTAAACAATTGTTGTCTTTTTTTATAGGTAGCTAGCCTCTTCTCAAGTTTTGATTTTCTCACAAAACATATTTTTTTTACTGATGTAGCTCTCCTATAATGTAGATTTACAATGCATCTCTCTGACTTAACATCCTCACACAACGCAACTCTCTCCAACTACCGTCATTTACTGGATGACCGCCACATTTGATAGAGTTGCACCACACAATACAACATATCAACATCACACAAACTATTTATTAAATTACATCACTATAAGAAAAGTAGCCAAATGCGCCTTCTCCTCCTTCAATAGCCCTCTCCACTACATTGACCGAGTGAACTTGCTTGAAGTTACCAAATCACACCTAACATCTCAAACACACAATAACTAGTCTCTTTTTTTCTTCACCAAGTGCGATCTTCATAGCAAACCAGATATGTAGAACATCTTCAGCACGTCATCAGAAGAGCACGTCGCCTTCTCCAAGCACATCTTTTAGACAACATGTAGACATGATATTACTATATTTTCAACATTTTGCAACATTCTCCAATTGAGAACTCCAATGCTATTGGAATATTGATTCTAGGTTTTTAGCAAAAGAAGTAGATTTCTACAGGCATTGGAATCAACGTTCTTAGTAATTATGACCACCTTCAGCAAATATTGACTCTCGCAATTTATTCAATAATACAAATCATGACATTCTCCTCAACCAAATATTATGGATATCTGTATCAATTTGACTATAATTGTAGGTCGTTTAATCTAATGTAGCAAACATAGATTTTCATCTATTCTACAACAATTGTCTACATAGGACACAGTGTTGGGCTTGAGATAGTTGAAGTTGTCCTCCTTGATGGTTCATCATTGCAAAAAAATGTTGACCATATGATGGAGATCATTCACTATTTCACACAAAAATTTAAATCACATCATCATGTAGTGAAGACATAACATCAAAGAACCTTGTCTCAAATCCTCTCACAACAAACAACAAATATTATCTCATGCTCACACCATTTTGAACGTACCATGAATTACATTCTCCTCACAACGTTTGATCATTGCTCCTCACAAAAATCTTGTCCAATACATGTGGAACTCTCATCCATAGTATCCTTCAATTCACACCAGCAGCTTCACCTTGCTCACTCAGACAACTATACTTTGCTTACTTAGGTGGTGAATATTTGCTTGATTTCAGTGGCAATACATCTTTTTTTATAGAAAATCTTATAGCATATTTTAATAACCACCATAATTAGGCCCACTAGCCTCCAAAAAATAGATCACTTTGGATCATGCAGAACAATAGATAAAATTGTCACCTTCCTTACGTGGATGAAGCACCTTCATAACCTTCCATGCTTTGCAAATCTTGTCACATCAATCGAATCACCCAACACTTCAAGATGTGATCGATTTGTCTCCTCTGTGAATATCAAGTGTGATGATTCATCATGTTAATATGTGTTATTGTTTATAGTGATGCAATATTATTTACCTGGTAATAACAATAGTCATTACATTGCAGGTAGTATGTAGTCGTTGTTTTGATACCACTCCCTTTCCCAGAAGACATCAATTGACTCCATAGCAAAGTAGTGAATACTCGATTGACTTCGTAGCTATCATTATGTAGTCTTCTTCTCTTAGATGTGATGTGACTTATTTCAGTGAATCAAACATGATCAATTTTTTATGTAGTCTCCTCTCACCAGTAAAATATTTGCACACTCACAGAGCGATCTCCTCTCACAAGTCCTTCGATTGTACATTCGATTATGATTAACGGGACAATACCTAGTACAACAACAATGTATCAATGTTTTCTTTTTCCTCTAATTACGCCCTCTAGTCTACTAACATCTCCTTCACGTAGACATCACTGCATCGAACCGTAGATCACCTGATCTCAAAATGGAGATTCAAAAGCCAATGCAGGCTTTGCATAGCTTGGCTATGCATGGATTTTTACAGTGAATCCCATTCATGTTAGATTGTCTCACGCAGTCCATATCACAACTTTGCATTTACACTTTTCATATTTTTTTAACAACACTCCCTCTAGCGATTGACACACAATAGTCAATAACAATGATCATCACATTGCTTCAAAGTGTTGTAACAAGGGCATAGTTGTCATGTGCATCCGCTATAGGAAGTAAACTCCTCTTCTTATGCATTCAATGTATTGTTTATAGAAATAAAATTAAATGTTCAATTATACATCTCACTTGCATTGTCTATGAATAGATCTCCCAAATCTCAGTTTTTTAATGTTACCTCCAACTCCTTTCTCCCTGGACTGAACTCAACTGTGATGGGCAATCGGGACCAAAAAAAAATTGGAGGCACACCTTTATAGGCTCTGATACCAATTGATAACCTCAAATAATTCTATTAATCAAAGAAATCTTACAATCATATATAGGCTTTAGAAGCCATAAGAAAATCTAACTACTAGCTCTAGAAATAGTCTAAGTCTTAGAATAGTGATAATGAAATCCGCTAACAAATCCTTTAACCAAGGAATGCTACATAACAATAATTCTAACTTATATACTTAGGACTTAGGGATAAAAATATTTCTAACACACATTGAGTTAAAAGGATTGCTTGTAAATAGAGGAAGTCCCAGATAGGTAGCAAGAAAGGATAACACAAAATATTAAAGAATTCTGGATATTTTGATTTACCTTTGAGCGGGAGTATTGAAAAAGTATATTTTACTTTTATTGAAATTGACTTTTTGACCAACTACTTCTTCATATAAAAGCAATATATATTTGATGACTTTGGCTTCAAAAATAGAGGCAAAAGTGGAAATGATAGTGTCATCAACAAATTGCTAGTGAGTTACAGGATTGGTCTGAGATGCAACTTTAATTCCTAAAATAAATTCTAATCTACAGGTAGCTTTGATGGTTTTACCAAGATCTTCAGCTAAAATGATGAATAATAAGGATGAAATGGGGTCTCCTTGTCTCAAAAATTATTACTCTGGAAGAAACATACTGTGGATCCATTAATAAGAATAGAGAACTAGAGTTTTGAGATGCATCCTTTGATCAATTCAACCCAGTCTATATGAAAACCAAATTTGAGCAGAATGGCTATAAGGAAATCCTAATTAATCCTATCATAGGATTTGTTTATTTAAAGCTTTAGGATGAAATTTGGTTTCTTAGTTTGGGACACAAAATCTAAGGCTTCATGGATAGTTATGACTCCATCTAGGATAGATATGCCTTGGATTGAGATTCCCTGACAAGCATCAATGAGGTTGGGCAAGACATCCTTCAATATGTTGGTAATGGCTTTGGTGAGAATATTGTACACAACATTGCAAAGGCTTATAGGTCTATAATCAGTCATGAATTTGGTAGTGGGGCTTTTGGAAATTAAGGAAATGAAAGTGGAATTAAAGCAACAAGGAATAGACTTGGAAGATTAAAATTCTTTAATAGTGGAGAAGGCATCTTGGCAAACAATATCCTAGAAAGTCTAGAAAAAATGAGGAGAAAATCCATCTAGGCCTGGATATTTTTCTGGGTGCATGGTAAATAAGGCTTACCTAATCTCATCATTAGAAAAAGGTGCAATAAGATTGGTGTTAACTTCTTCTGGGATGGATTGAGGGATATGATAGAGCATGGAATATTTTTCTAGGTTTGAAGCAGGATTATAGTCTCCAAGAAGAGAATTGAAGTATGAAATAGCTTTATATATTATCTCCATAATGTTATAAGTGGTGGACCAATAAATCTTAACAAGTTCATTGATCCTATTATTGCTTCTAATTCTCAAGGTTGAGGCATGAAAGAATTTGGCATTTGAATCCCCTTCTTTGAGCCATAGGGCTCTAGATTTCTATCTCCAAAAGTTTTCTTCATAGGCAAGGATGTTATATAATTAAGCTAGAATTCTTATCTCTTTTGATCTAGCTTGTTCATCACATTGACCATTTTGTATCTTGTTTTCAATTGAGGCTAATATGTTCTCAATGGATTGCTTGTTTTCAAATAAGTTTCCAAACACTTCCCTATTCCATATTTTAATCATCTATTTCACATGTTTTAGTTTTTGTGCCAGTATGAAAGAAGGACATCCCTATCCTATATGTTTCCACCATTGAGAAACCCTAATCCTAAGGTTAGGATGTTGAATCCACATTACTTCAAATCTGAAAGGCCTTTTGAAAGGATTTTCTTTCTCTACTTCCATCAATAAGGGGCTATGATCTGATCCTATTTTAGGTAGAGAATGAAGGTTTGCATCACCAAACAATTGAACAACTTCCTGGGAAAGGAAAAACCTATCCAATTTCACCTGTATGAGGTAATTTCCCACTCTTATATTGCTCCAAGTAAATTTGACATCTTTGAGTTTGACATCCATGAGGTTGTTTGAATTGATGAACTCATGAAAGTCTTCCATGTTTTTTAGAGGGAATACCAATCCTAATTTCTTGTCTAAGGGATAGAGGGGAGTATTGAAATCTCCAACTACTATAAAAGGAATTTTGTGAAAGTATTATTTTATGTTGCTTAAAATATCCCAAAATTGAGCTCTTTCTAATAAAGTATTTGGAGCATAAATGTTGGAGAGGATCCATGAGATGTTATTTTCTCTATCATGAAATAAAACACTTATCATTCTTTCATTTGACTGAATTAGTCTACCTTCTAGTTTCCTTGGGTCCCATAAGCACATAATACCTCCAGAAGTGCCTCTAGCTTGGCTAAAAATGACTTCTCCTTTGTTCCAAGCTTTCTTTGCAGCAACAATTGAATTGTGTTTGTCTAGTTTTATTTCTTGCATTAAGAATATTGTAGGTTTTAACTCTCTTCTTAATGAATTAACTATCATTTATTTGGTTAGCCCATTAAGTCCTCTCACATTCCATGAGAGGATCTTCATTTGGAAACTTTGGAAGATTTCCTACCTCCCTTTCCAAGAGATTGGGGAGGTTTGGTGCTTTTTCCTTCTTCTCTGTATTATGAGATAACTAGAGGAAATAAGGTTTTTTGGATTCCATTTACTATGTCTTCCTAGATTCCTCTTTTTCACTGTTAATTTTCTAAATTTCTTCCCCTTTTCTTATCACTGCCACAGTCAATAGGTGATTTCATGGAGCTTATTATTTATTTAGGACTAAGTTTGGAGGGGGGGATTTGTTCAATCACAGGGCTTGAGCATCTTGCAGTGTTTTGATTCTTTGTTGGACTAAAGAATTCATGATAAGGGTGAGATGGCCTAGATATCGCAAGGGAGAATAGGCTTTGGGGAAGTTTAGATTTTGGGTGTTGAATATTTTGTTAATTTTATGACTCAAAAAAATATGAATCAGAAAGTATTTGATATTTATTTGGGATATTAATAGCAGTACATATCTCATCCTTTTCTGCTTTAGGGGGTGATGTAGTAGCATGATTGCCTTTATCTATTGACTAGTGGGGAGCCTAAGGTGATTTACCTACTTCAAGTTGTTGAATCTTGATTCCTTTGTTGATTTGAATCTAACCATTTTTAGTTTGTATGAATCCCTTTTAGGATGAAGATTTATCCAACCTTGGGCATTGCGATTAGGGCCTTGCATCCTTGAGGTAGGCTTTTTCTTCTCCTATTGTATCTTCAAGGAAGGACATTGGTTTCTAATATGCCCTTGGGTATGACACTCCATGCAAAAATTTGACTTATTCTCATATTATAGGGCTTGCTTGTGATAATAGGAGTCGTATTCTAGTTCGATAAATGTAGGGAGCTCTGAATCCAAGTTTGCAATAACACATATTTTTGTAGCCGTCATCCTTGATTGGGCCAACATAGCATGATCAATGACTACCAGTTCACCAATAATATTTGTGATTCCTTTAAGGATGTCCTCATGCCAAAAATACCAAGGAATATTTGGCAGATAGACCCAGATAGGAGCATGGTTTATTCTTTGAGCTTCTAGGTCAAAATACTTTGACCATATGTGTAGGAATAAGTTACACCACCCTAGTAACTAAGACCCTCCAGTGAAAATCCAGTTAGCATTATCATGATTGCTAAGGTGGATGTCAAAAAATCCTCTGGTGAGGCCAAAAATTTCCATGTTGCCAATGATTTTTCATTTGGAATGCACCCATTTTTGAATGGTTTCTAGTTTAGGTATTCCTCCAATAAAATTTTTGACCAGCGAAAAATTTTCCATTGAGAGGTAGTTTGATATTATACTCTCAAAATTTTTTATTTTCATTCTAATGGGCTATAGAGAAGAGGACTCTCTAAGGCTATTCTCACCTTCACTGAGGAATTTAGAAAAAGAAGGCTTTTCAATGATGGGCCCTTCGACAAAGCCATGTGGGGGCCCATAGTTGTCTCTTTTGTTAGGAGGTTCATCTCCCCAAAACCCTATGACATTTTCAAAAACTTTGTCATGTTAATCTATCCATCCTCTATTTCTTTAGAAGGTATCCCTACATTGTAATCCTCGTGATCATCCTATTGATATCTAGAAGTTTGAATCTATGCCTTCCCACCTTAAATTTTTTTAAATCCTTGGCTCCCACCTAAACAGTGCTTGCAACCACCTTCCATATCTGTACTACTCTTTTTTGCATTCCTTTAATGTTATTAGTTGTAGTAGATTATTAGTGCATTTCTTTGAGAGTTGATCGGAGTGATAAGGTGTAATATTAGTGCATTAAAAGTAAAGAGCTTGTACTATTATACCATTATCAAAAAGAAAATTAGTTTTGTGTTTCCTAAAAGGCACAAAGTTTTATTTGTATCAAGTGTCTAAGGACACTATTGAAGCACAAAAATCTGCAACTTGATGTGGCTAATAGAAGCCACCAAAAAGGGTTAGAATCCTCCAAATTTGGAGAATAAAATAACTAACAAAAATAGAGATAGAAGCTTATGAAAGTGAGGCTTGGTGAGTCTAAAAATCAAAAGCATTACAAGTGAATACAAAAGAGAAATGCAAAAAAATTGCATCAATTAAAAGAACTTATATCTACTGTTATTGAAGCTTGGACTTGTTATAAAAATTTTCCAAGTAAAAAGGTAAAGGTGTGTCTATTGTTAAAGACAACCTCAAACCCTTGTATTGCAAGAAATTTTCCACAAAAATAGAATTTAAAAATTTGGAAATAGAGTGCAAAAGAAGGTATATTAAAATTATTATTGTACAAAATATAATACATTATCTTGCACTACTCTAATCTAGTTTTTGATAGCATAAGTACAAATTTAAAAGTGCCATATTAGAGCACATTTTCTTATAGGGAAAAGAATATCCAACAAAGGATAGGCATCAAAACTCTTCCTCCCAAGCTATAAGTAGTCATTCTAGGGCTCATATTGGATGTACGTACCTACAAAATAAAAGATCATTTCATATCATCCATGAGCCACATTTATGTAGACAAGTGAGTGCAAATCAATCTCAAAAAGGACATCAAAATAGCAACAAGAAAAACAATGCATTTGGAGGTATAAAATAAAGGGAGAAAGGTGTTACATTCATGGTCTCAATATTGGAGAAGACCACTCACCAAAGGAAGCATCGAACTATCATCCAATATTTTTAGCGCATCGCTCATCCACTTGCAGAAAATAAATCTTGCTTGTTGCCCAAGCAATGTTGCAAAACAAGAGAGTTATGGAGTTATAATATCTATATTTGAAGGCATTACAAGAATGGTCTCCATGCAAAAAGGACACTTGGCATTCTAGTCATCATTCCTCTCAACAATTTAGAGACTTCTACTAAGGAGTTACAAGCAAAGATGTACCACTTGGCATTCTTCACTAGCTTCACACAAATGCCTATACATTTTCAAGAAGTGCTGGATAAATATTTTGGAGCATTACCCAAAGAAGGGAGTGCTCACTTGTAATGGATATGATACTTGTCACAATGCCTATGATCAAAATTTCTTAAAAGGTATATTTTAGTCCAATACCAGCATGCAAGAGTGAAGCATAGTCAAGACGTTCTAAGGAGGAATGCAACACAATAAAGGCATGAGAGAAGCAGTAGAAATGTTCAAACTGTAGTGTGGAAGACAAAGGGGAAGGAGCATTAAAAGCTTCCCATTTTTGTAAGGTCAATATTCAGTGCCTACGTACAACATTCACATCTAGAATTCCATCAAATCTCCATTAAACTGAGTTCTCAAGGTATATTTTAGATGTTGATATATTCAACTGTGGAAATCACCGAACATCAAGGAGATATTGCATATAAGGTAAGGTCTAAATCCCATTGATTATTAATTTAATAAGTTGGAGTTATAAGGATTATAAACTAAGGTTAAAAATTAGGTTTTTGAAAGCTAAAGGGGTGACTTATTGTTGGTCACGAATCCGCCTAGTCATATAAAATGCACCCTAGACCCGGCCAACATTGAAAGGCCGAGAGAAAGAGAAGTCTCCCGGGCCAATCTCCAGAGAGGGCTGGCTCCCAAACTAATCTAAACTGATTTCAAGGTTTAGGGTTAGAAATAATAGAAAGAGATGGAAATATGGCTGAAGCCGATAGTTGATAGGGAGAACAACCTCAGATAGCAAATAACCTCAAACTAAATCCCGAAGATAAGCAGCAACTGATTCTTAGAATGCACATACAAAAATTGGATCAAACATTGACCATAAGTTTGCCTTCAATTATACTTCAAATGTTCAAATGAAAACATAGCCAAATTCAGAACAACATAATTCAACTTATATTTTAGCACTTGACTAAGCAGAAGTGAATTACATAGAAAGCATCACATGAACATCAGTTTGGATCACCAACTCAAAAGACTCTAAGAACAGAGCAAAATGCATTTAGGATTTCTGCTTCAATTTTTGCAAAAAGGTCCTCCTCCTTTTCTTGAGATGTACATTAGTATTTATAGAGGCCTTCCCTCTCCCTTTCGCATCACAACATTTAAAACATAAAACAGATTTTGAAGAGGAGATCCACAAAATATGCACTTGAAAAGAGAAACAATCCCCCTAAATCTGCCTCGGAGAAATCACATTCCCTGCTTTTATGGATCAAGTTTGAAAATCGAACGGAAACAAGGGACCAGATTTCTTCATTAAATGACTGTTCTCGGGGCATGCTTGAAGTGTTAGGAGATCACGAACAAGAGCTTTTAATACCGGAGGCATCTTTAATTTTGGTGGCTTCAAAAACTGCATGATTTAACACGTTCTCCCATCTTGCGCACATAGGTAAACAACAAAACATTTAATCTTGGAGCCTCTTTGACCTCGATCTCAAAATCAGTTGGAGAGCTTTTAAAACATTACTTTGTTCGATCCTCATTTTCTCCTTCTCCTTACGTTCTCCTATGCAATATGAAGAAAAATGCGGATAGAACTTTATTGGGCCTTTGTTGTCGCTTCTGTCGTGAAAATGTGACATGTCACGAAATCGTGACATTTTTCCCTTGTTGCTTTCTCCTGTTGCTACAATCGCGATATCGCGACATGTCATGAAATCATGACATTCTCTCTATTGCTTTCTCTTCTTGTCACAAAAATGTGACATGTCACGAAATCATGACATTTTCTCTCGCTTGGCTCTTTCTACCTTTAGTCGTGAAAATGTGACATGTCACGAAATCGTGACATTTTCCCTTGTTGCTTTCTCCTTTCATTTCGTGAAAACGTGACATGTCATGAAATCGTGACATTTTCCTCTTGCTTCTGTGCTTGCCTTCTTCGCAAAAATGTGACATGTCATGAAATCGTGACATTTTCCTCTCTTTGCTTTCTCTTCTTGCTTCTCACGAAAACATGACATGTCACGAAATCGTGACATTTTTCCTTGGTGTTGCCCTTTGCTGCTGTATTGCGCAAAATCGTGACATCCACCTATCACTTTGCTTTCTTGCCACCGTCTGTCATGAAAATGTGACATGTCACGATGTCGCGACAACTTTGCCTTTACTGCTTCCTTTGTTGCTTTCTAGCAAAAATGTGATAGGTCATGAAAATGCGACATGTCACGATATCGTGACATTTTCTATGCTTAGCTTTTTTCTGCATCGGACGCCGTGAAAATGTGACAGGTCATGAAAATGCGACATGTCGCGATATCGCGACATTTTTCACTTACTTTGCTTTGGCACAAAACTTGTAGAGATTTTTGTTTTTTACTTATTATCCCTTTTGAGGTGCTTGGAGGGACAAACAGAGGAGTGAGTATCTCTACAATTTGTGCATTATTTTGCATGAACAACAACAAAAAAAATGTGGCAAAAATGCCAACATTCTTGGCGGCTCTCAGGGTATACAGTTCTACTGTATGCATGAACCCCGGCCTTTATCCATTGGGCAACAGAGTCAAGAAGCTGGAGGAGCAGAAGAAGTGAGTGCTGGTTGATGTTGGACATTTCTATGGGCTGTTGCAACAAGCTCTTGCTGGCGCTCGACACTTAAAATAGGACTTTCAACAGAAATTTGTGGAATAGTAGAACTTCCCTTATTCCTTTAACTATTACATTTTGCCTAGCTCGGTTGAGCTGGGTAATCACCAGGTGCTGTGAAAGGGTCTCCATGGTAGTGGTGAGAAGCACCTAGGTTGCAAAAATGGGAATGAATGGGGTGATGACCGACAGATGTGCAGGCCATGGAATGGGAATGGTGAATGATGGAATGGTGGAAGATGGAGGAGTAGAAGCGGTAGATACAACAACTGAAGAGGGCGCTACTGTGCTACCAACTACTGGGATTCCATGAAAATAGATAATGAAATGGAAGTAGATGGGATGGAGAAAGTGGTGGGAACTATGGAGAAGTGCTCAAAAGACAAAGGATTGGAAGAAAGGGGAAGTGAAGAAATGGGAACATCAGAGAGGGGAGTAGAAACAACAGTAGTGGCTTGATTATGTACAGTGGAAGAAGGAGTGGGAGAGGAAGGGAATGAAAATAAGGAAGTGGAAGAAAGAAGTAGATGGAAGCCACTACCTACTGGGAAGGAAAAGAAAAAGAGAGAGAAATAGACATACCTGCGGGCTCGTGTGCAAAAGGAGCCGAAGTTGACGAATTTTTTTTCTCTTTTTTTTTATGTACAAGGTAACACTGTGTTTTCACATCATGAAATGTAGGCTTTCAAATGAAAGTCATTCACTGAGATAGGAAGTGAATTACCTTCCAAGTCCTCAAGATAAAATGAATTTGCTGCACTTGTACTGGCAATCCAGAATGGACCCTCCCACAGAGCATCAAATTTCTTGTGCATCCTTGGCTTGGCCTTCTTTTCATTCCACTTTAAGACTAAATCACCCACTTTGAATGTGCGGTCAGTAGAACCTTTGTGAAACCATTTTGAAACCGCCTGTGAATGCTTAGCAAACTCATCATAGGCCAAAGAACGTTGCTCTTCCAACTGCAACAATTGAGCCAATCGTATGTTCATAGGATCCATATTTTCTTCATCATCCGAGAATTCCTTCAATTGCTGCAAGGTAGGCAGTTCTAAATGAATAGGCAATCTTACCTCTTTCCCGTATACCAGGGCGTATGGTGAAGTCTTGATAGACTTCTTGATCGAAATTCTATCTGCCCATAAGGCCTGATTCAGCAAAAGGTGCCAAGATCTCTTATTATCCCCCAAGGATCTCTTTAAAATCCGCAGCAAGTTCTTGTTTGTAGATTCTGCCAAGCCATTCCCCTGAGGGTAATAATTAGAGGATGTCTTCAGAAAAATACCGTACTTGTTTGCAAATTCTCCTAGCTTGGCTCCAATGAATGGAGTTCCGTTGTCTATGATAATGGCATCAGGAATGCCAAAACGCGTGATCAGTCCTTCAATGAAAGTGATTACCACATCCTGATTTGCAGCCTTGGTTGGAATGGCCTCAGACCATCTTGTAAAATAATCAGTAGCCATCAAGATGTACTTGTGTCCGACTGAAGAGTTTGGATCAATGATCCCAATAAAGTCCAGCCCCCACTGCTGAAAAGGTGCTTCTACTTGAATTGGATGTAGGGGCAATGGTGCATTTCTGATCCGTCCCGTATACCTTTGGCATTTGTCGCAAGCTTGAGCAATCTTGAAAGTATCCACGAACAAAGTTGGCCAATAGTAACCAGCCCGAATAATCTTTAAGGCCATAGGCCTACCAACGTAATGTCCTCCCGACATGCCAGAATGAAACTCCTCCAGGAATCTAGCTTTCTTGGGTTCCTTAACGCACCTTAGGAGAACTCCATCAATGTTTTTGAAGAACAATCCCTCGGGCAACAATACATACCTAAGAGCTTGTAGGTGAAACCTTCTCCGTTGTGAAGCATTTAATTGTGGGGGACATCTACCCATTGAAAAATACTCAACAAGGTCATCTGCCCAATCTTGGCCTTGTGCAAAGATGTTCACTAGATTCCTTTCTTCAACAGGGTCGTTCACTTGATGATCAACTATCTCAGAGGCCGTAGTTTTTGCTAATTGCTGGCATAAGGCCTTACCCCGCACCAACTTGGTTGGATGGATCTCAACATCGAACTCTTGAATTTTGGTGACCCAACCGACACGCTTATCACCCATCTCACCCTGAATGATGAAGTTCCTTACATCGGGGTGGATGACGTAGACGATCATCTTGCTCTGAGATACGAAGTGCTTGAACTTTTTGAGAGACTTCATGATAGCATAGACCTGCTTCTCAATGAAATTGTATCTCTCCTCATGGGGTAAGATAACCTGGCTAAGGAAAGCAATGGGTCTTTCATCCCCATCATCTCCTTTCTGTGTAAGCACTGCAACATAGCTTTCATCCTCTCCAACTACATACATAATGAAGTCCTTAGAATAATCCTGGATTGATCAACATAGGGGCTTGTGCAATTCTATCTTTAATCTCCTGAAATGCATCTTTCCTCTCGAGTTGTCCACTTGAACTCCGCATCTTTCTTTAATAGCTCAGTCATGGGCTTGACTACTCGAGCAAAGTCAAAAATAAATTTTTTGACAAAATTGATTTTCCCGAAGAAAGATTGCAACTCTTTCTTATTGGCAGGGAGCGATAGTTTCTTCAAAGCTTCAGCTCTCGATGGATCAATTGCCAAACCATTCTCTGAGATGACATGTCCCAAGAGCTTACCTTCCTTTACTACGAAAATGGACTTCTTTGGGTTGATGGAAATGCCAAACTCCCGACATTTCTCAAATATCTGCCTCAAATGAGAACAGTGTTCTTCTCGTTTGTGCGAAAAGATAGTCATATCATCGAGATAGATGACAATGATCTTATTTAAAAGCTCCCCAAATGCGATGTCCATGGCCCTTTGAAATGTAGCCCAAGCATTGGACAATCCGAAGGGCATGCGCTGATAGGCAAAGGTACCCCACTTGGTTGTGAACGCGGTTTTGTGCTGATCCTCATCCCTGACCCAAATTTGATTGTATCCAGAGAATCCATCTAGCAATGAAAAGCGCTGAGCCCCAGAAACAACGTGAAGGATCTGATCAATGCGAGGCAATGGGTAGTGATCCTTCAAGGATGCTCGGTTCAAGTTTCAAAAATCCACACACAACCGTATATCTCCATTTTTCTTACGGACCAAAACCAAATTAGCAACCCAAGTCGAGTGCTTAATCGGATATATAATCTTGGCCTGCAACATCTTCGCAAGTTCGGCCTTCATGAGGGCTTCAATATTTGGGTTCACCGGTCTCTACTTCTTCCTGAAGGGTTTGACTCCTTCTTCCAGCTCGATAGTGTGCTGAATGATCTCTTTATCATATCCCCTCAGATCCTCGTAGCTCCAGGCCACGATGTCAGAAAACTCTTGACACAATTGTCTGATCTCTTGCAATTCAACGAGAGTAGAATCAGTCCCAATTTTGATGACCTTATCAGCCTCCAACTGAAGCTCCATGTATTCTTTCTCGTCGACCTCGATCCGATGCTTCTTGGACCGATCATTCTGATCAAACAAGCTTTCTAGAGTAATGAGGCCTTTAGGAATGTGGTTATTCCACAACTGAATCAGGCCTTCGCTTTCTTCATGCTCCAAGGTCCTTCCCTTGATGGTGGCAGCCTTCTTGAACCAAAAAGTTAACAATTTGCTCATCGCTATCGAAGACTTGCCAAAAGGTGTCCTTGTCTGGGACAGAGGGCCTATACACCATTCTCACTATTTTTGGCCTTCTCACCACCTGCTCGATTGGTGAAAAATTTGCTCCCAAGGAAGCCAGTAGGTCAGCATGTCTATTTTGTTCTCATGGAATGAAATGCATGTTGAGAGCAGAGAATGATTCGAATAGGTCCCAGACCTTGTTGCGATAGTTCTTGAGATAGTGGTGCTTGGACACACACTTATTGGTCACCTGATTGACAATCAGCTCGGAGTCACCAAAGATTTGCAACTATCATGCTCCAAGTTTCTCAGCCTTCTTGAGGCCTAGGCATAAAGCCTCATATTCTGCTGCATTATTTGTGCAGCTCCAGGTCAAACGATATGAATAGGATCATTGAATCCTAGAAGGTAATACTAGAACAATCCCAGCTCCAACGCCATTTCTACATCGTGCTCCATCGAAATAGAGCTTCCAGAGCTGGTCTTGACTTTCATCATTCTTTTCTTGAGCCTTTTCAGGCTTAAAAATGGAGTAACACCCCAAGTCAATTTCCATCATGGCATTGAAATTGGCCATGGAAAATTCATTTTCTGGGCGGAGCTCTTCCAAAGCTTCTTCCATTAAGTCAAGCTCGCCAAATTCTTCAGACATCATGTGCACCGAATTTGCTAACCTCGTCCATTTCATCTATTCTCTCCACATGAAATGTGGAAGGCTTCTCATTGAAAATTTTCACCTTTTTACCTTTATGGATCACCTCCAAATGAGTAAAATCCAAAGAAAGGTAATCCCCAAGTTTAGCCGTGAACTCTCGGGAGAGACACATACCAAAACATGGCTCTAGGTCCACTACTATGATCTCCTGGATCACAGTAATCTGAGGCATGGCGTGCAGGGAGATAGGAACATCCTTAATTACGCCCACCGTCTTTACTGAGGTACCATCTAGCCGCAAAACTCTCATGCTAGTCCTTGTATATTCCATGCCTATGACATCACATACCGCCTTAGGCATGACAGTAGTAGCTGCTCCTGAGTCAATGAGGCAATTATGCACCACATGTCCCTCCATTCTCAATGAAAGATAAAAAGGTGGTGGTCTATTTTTTTTGATGACTGAAGAGGTCAGAGTTTGAGCCATAACTACCTAGGCTGGAGCCTTCCCCTTACTTTGTGTGGTCTTCAGGGATTCCTGTAAGAGATTCACCTATCCAGGCAGCTGCAAGGTGTCATACAGACTTACCTTGGCTGGTATCCTTTTGAGTTCTTCGACGATGTTGTACTCCATCAAAATCGGCTCTCTCCCTCCACTAGCAGATTCAAATCTACTTCTATATTGTTGGGTGGCCTCCACTCACTGCCGTTTAGTCAATGATGGATACCGCAACGTCTCTCTAGCTTGTTCCTTCATTTTCGCTTGCGGCTGGGAGGTAGAAGCCTTAGCTTGCAACCTCTCTTTTGCTTGTGGTGGAAGCAAATCCTTCGACAAAATAGGTGGGTCTTGTTGCGGGGCTGGAGGATCATGAGTCTTTGTAGGTATTTGTTGCTTTGTTGCTTGTGCAGGAGGCACTTTCAATGGCTCCATCTTAGCCGGATCTACCACCATTGGTTTCTTGCCACTGCATGTCAAGACTGCCATGTATTCCTCAGGAGACATCACAGAATTATGATCCACCTCTCGAATCATGTTTATACGGCTCCCCGTAAGAACTTGTAAATAATTTTGGTGGACCATGCAAGTGGACTCATCATGTGGGTCATTGCATGAAGAACACCAATAAGATGGCTCATGTGAAACTTCAGAAGGGCCAGCCTCTTCACTTACCAGGATCGCTGAGTTCCTCTCAGGTACTTTCTCTATAACCTTGCTAGGAGCAACTTGCTCTCTAGTTACCACCGAAATAAATCTTCATGGCTGAAAGTTCCTTTCTGCCTCTCTCCACTCCATAGATGTCATCTTGTTAGTGAGGGCTCTCATGGTCGACTGAATTTCTTGCAAAATAGCCAATTGAGGATCTGGGCTTGAGGACACAAGCGGTGCCGATAGAGGTAATGGAACTGGTGGAGAAGGTAATGCAGGAGTTGGAACTGGAGAGGTTAACTATGGAATGGGAATCATAGGTACCGAAGTTGTGGGAGGATTCCATGAAGATGAAGGGTACATGGATGGAGCAATGTAAGATGTGGAGGCTGCACCTGTATGCTGGTATTGCGAAAGCTCGAGAAAAATGGGCATAGTCATTTTTGGAGGCAATTTCCCAATGGCAATCAGATCGGCCTCAACCTTCTGTGCCTGGGAATATAGTGCAGGAAAGGTTTGAATGTTGGACATCCTAATGTTCATACTAATATCTGAGTGGAAAGCCCTAAGATAGTAAAATGTCGCTTGGTCATTAGTAGGGCGGAGACCATCAGGAACTCTCTCGCCAAGTTCGGGCAAACCTAACATTGAAATCCACTATCTCCTCTTGAGGATGCCTCTTGATATTAGTAAATTGATGCAACAAAGAAAATGGGTCCGCTTGCTCATTGAACCCTTTGATTAGCATCTCTCGCTAATTGATCCCATGAATTTATGGAGTTGGGAGACAAGGATCTATACCAGGACAATAACTTACCTCGGAGTGACAACACGAGCAATTTTATCATGACATCTTCATCTCTGATATTATGAATTGTAGCCAAGGATGCCACATCTGACACATGCTCATACATGGTCTTTCCAGTCCCATCGTATGTAGGCAAAGCCTTTAATGCTGCAACAAGAACTAGATTTTGAAAAGGCAGGTCCAACGCTCCCGAATGGTTCCAAGCAAGAAATTGACGTGGAGGAGGTTGTTGACCAGCCATTTGCACTACTAGATTTGGATGTACTAGCAAGCTCGTAGCAGTACTAGGAGGAGTCGAAGATGGCACAAACTGACCCACCACCTGCGAAGAGATAGCAAATGATGGGTTCATAGGACTTACCAATCTTGAGCGCTCCCTCCAGTTTTGAACATCGATCTCAAAGAATTCGACTGGGTCTTCCGATTCTTTGGCTCTTGATCTCATGATCATGAAGCAAATATTTTCACCAGCTTCATGATTGGAGATTTCTAGGTACTATACAGTCACCCCCAACAGAGTCACCAGATGAACTTACAATCTCCGCTTTGAGGTCAAGATAGTTCATCAAAATCTTGATTCCTCCGGGTGTCAAAATATGGGACTTGTGAGTCCCACTGGGCGTGCCAAAAACTGTTGGTCACGAATCCGCCTAGTCATATAAAATGCACCCTAGACCCGACCAACATTGAAAGGCCGAGAGAAAGAGAAGTCTCCCGGGCCAATCTCCAGAGAGGGCTGGCTCCCAAACTAATCTAAACTGATTTCAAGGTTTAGGGTTAGAAATAACAGAAAGAGATGGAAATATGGTTGAAGCCGATAGTTGATAGGGAGAACAACCTCAGATAGCAAATAACCTCAAACTAAATCCCGAAGATAAGCAACAACTGATTCTTAGAATGCACATACATAAATTGGATCAAACATTGACCATAAGTTTACCTTCAATTATACTTCAAATGTTCAAATGAAAACATAGCCAAATTCAGAATAACAGAATTCAACTTATATTTTAACACTTGACTAAGCAGAAGTGAATTACATAGAAAGCATCACATGAACATCAGTTTGGATCACCAACTCAAAAGACTCTAAGAATAGAGCAAAATGCATTTAGGATTTCTGCTTCAATTTTTGCAAAAAGGTCCTCCTCCTTTTCTTGAGATGTACATTAGTATTTATAGAGGCCTTCCCTCTCCCTTTCGCATCACAACATTTAAAACATAAAACAGATTTTGAAGAGGAGATCCACAAAATATGCACTTGAAAAGAGAAACAATCCCCCTAAATCTGCCTCGAAGAAATCACATTCCCTGCTTTTATGGATCAAATTTGAAAATCGAATAGAAACAAGGGACCAGATTTCTTCATTAAATGACTATTCTCGAGGCATGCTTGAAGTGTTAGGAGATCATGAACAAGAGCTTTTAATACCGGAGGCATATTTAATTTTGGTGGCTTCGAAAACTGCATGATTTAACACGTTCTCCCATCTTGCGCACATAGGTAAATAACAAAACATTTAATCTTGGAGCCTCTTTGACCTCGATCTCAAAATCAGTTGGAGAGCTTTTAAAACATTACTTTGTTCGATCCTCATTTTCTCCTTCTCCTTACGTTCTCCTATGCAATATGAAGAAAAATGTGGATAGAACTTTATTGGGCCTTTGTTGTCGCTTTTGTCATGAAAATGCGACATGTCATGAAATCGTGACATTTTTATGTCAAATCTGACATTTTTTTTTTCTTAAAATGTGACATGTCATGAAATCGTGACATTCTTCTCTTCTTGCTTTTTTTTGACTGTCATGAAATCGTGACATTCTCCTCTAATTGCTGTAATGAATCATGTCTGAAATCGTGACATTTTTTTGCTTTCCTGAAAATGTGACATGTCACGAAATCGTGACATTCTCTTTTTTTAGTGCATGTCTCGCAATCTCTTCGTTTGTCCTTCTTCTCCATCGAAAATGTGACATGTCACGAAATCATGACAATTTTCTCTACCTTGTACTTTTTCTTTCTCCTCGCGAAAATGTGACATGTCACGAAATCGTGACAATTTTCTCCCACCTTGTACTTTTTTTCCCCGTGAACAATCGTGACATTTTTCTTCTTCTCCTTCGTTGTCGCCTCCATTGCAAAAATTTGACATGTCACGAAATCGTGACATTCCGTATCATCTTGCTCCTTCCTCGCTTTCTGTCGTGAAAATGTGACATGTCGTGATATCGCGACATGTCATGAAATCATGACATTTTTCCTTGGCGCTCCCCTTTGCTGTTGTATTGCATGAAATCGTGACATCCGCCTATCACTTTGCTTTCTTGCCACTGTCTGCCACAAAAATGTGACATGTCGCGATGTCGCGACAACTTTGCCTTTACTGCTTCCTTTGCTGCTTTCTAGCGCGAAAACGTGACAGGTCACGAAAATGCGACATGTCGCGATATCGCGACATTTTCTGTGCTTAGCTTTTTTCTGCATCGGACGCCGCGAAAACGTGACAGGTCACGAAAATGCGACATGTCGCGATATCGCGACATTTTTCACTTACTTTGCTTTGGCACAAAACTTGTAGAGATTTTTGTTTTTTACTTATTATCCCTTTTGAGGTGCTTGGAGGGACAAACAGAGGAGTGAGTATCTCTACAATTTGTGCATTATTTTGCATGAACAACAACAAAAAAATGTGGCAAAAATGCCAACACTTATCTTATTATTTTATTATTTTCAATCTTACTTATGAGGAATAAGGAATTTAACTTGGATTAAACTATATTGCAAATATTATTATCATTTTTTCTCTAAGTTTCCAAACTTTGGAGTCATAAGGGTTACTCCATAAAACTTATTTTATTTGGAAATTAGAAATAATTCAAGGGATATAAAAGAGGTTATTAAGGGATTTTATTAATGTTGGATAAATTTATTTTTACTTGTCTCAAATATCTAAAAAGGGGACAAAATATTTCCAACATCAAAACCTCTTCAAAACTAAAATAGTGCTTAGTTCAATTAGGAGTAATAAGGGGTTAAAAGTTGATTTTTGATTCTTGCAAAACTTGTACAAAATCAACCAAATTTGAACTATTTATTTACAAAAGCACTACATCATACTCTTATCACTAGGGAGCCATAAGATAAGACTATTAAAGTCCTATAAAATTTTAATTCCAAAGAAGCATTATGGATGAGATTTTGAGGAAAGCATTCAATAATGAAGAACTATTCCATGAAGTGGAATTCTACTCCCAAAACCTAATAGATACTTTAGAAGGATACAAGTATCTATCTTCTAATGATAATATGAAATTCTCCTTATTTTTTAAGGAAGCCAAAGAATGCAACTTTATAGCCTTGATTAACTATCTTCATGAAATTCTCTTTATAGCATGGTGGAACTCACAAATATTGGTTATTTTTTCTCCAAAATAATGTCTGATGATTTATCTATAATTAAGTATGTTCGTACTTACTCAACACAAGAAATAAACTGATGTTAAAATATAATACTTTTGTGATGATAGACTAACTTTTTTTAAAGTTGAGGTTTCACCTACATCAAAGCAAAATCACAAGAAAAGAAGAAAGAATAATAAGAAGAGATATGCAAAAGGAAATAAAGACATGAATATTAATTCAATAGAGGAAAAACCTGCACACCAATAAGGAAAACATAGAAGAACAAGAGGACAATCACATCATACCCTACTTATTCATCAACAACAAGAATCAAATTAAGATATTTGCAAGGAGGACTTCAAAAGTGGCTGGATAGAAGATGAATCTGAAAATGGCAAATATTATCCAATGAGAATAGAAGGCCTAGCTGCATTCTACTCTGTATCATATGAATACACAAATTACTTGCTGAACCTGAATACAAAGAATGGGGAAGAATAAGACTCTGAATATCAAGCAGAAGTAAATGAAGAAAATCCATATTGAAGACTAAAGTCTTCAATACCCAAGTAATGTAATACATGAGAGTGTTGTAAATAATATATATTCCATCATTTGGGTTATGTAAATGTATCCTCCAAGATACATACCTATATTACTTCCTCTGGCAAGTTATCTAGTGACTACATGCAATGTAATAAATGGACAAGTATCCATGTGCAAGTTGTACATGTGCAAGGTGTCCTATGCATAGCTAGATAGAGTGTTGGGCAAGCATCCTATTTTGCATATATAAGGATGACCTCTTAGATAGATAGATAGAATAGCCGGGAGATATTTTTAGATAGTTTAGGTTAGTGGATTGTGTTCCACACCATTTACTGGTGATGGATATGATGTAGATATGTAATTTTGTTAATGGAGTGCTCACTTCCTCCATAGCTACAATGTAATATTTTATATTTCAGCATACTTCAGTCATCTAGCAAATTTACTTTCTTGTATGTTATTCTGCATCTTGTGATTGTTATATCTCATGGCTAATTCATCAAAAGCTAACAGAAAATCTCGTACAAGAAATTTTGTATTGATGGTGCACAATATTGAGGTCTCTAGATCTAAATTTGTATATTTTTCCCATGCTAGAACCTATTGCAAATATTTCCTATCATTGATGCTCTTAGGTCTATGGGCACTCCTCAGTAATTCTTATAATTATGCTTTTAATGTTGTACTTCCTTTTATAAGGGATACTTGTAATAGCCCCATATATAAAACCCCCATATAGATGCATTTGCATATGTTTGATTTAAATGCATCTTCAGGAAAGGAGGTTGTTTTTTTAGAAAAGGAGCTATCATTAGTAGGTAGGTGATAGCATTATAGTTACCATAAACCCTCCTACTTAAGGAAAGAAGCATTATTTGTGCATATGGGATAAAAGACACACCATTTAAATTTATCAAGAAAGGATGTTACAATGTTATTGTACAAATTCCCTCTTGGGGATTACAATAGGGACTTCCCAATATGGGAGTTGCCCTTTTACAATAGTTCACAAAATGGTGTCCAAATAGTCTTCTATGCCACCTCAAAGGATGGGTGGGTTTTGGAGCCTTGGTTGCTTGACCACCCTAGGATACATGCATCTCCATGGTACCTACACATAACCAACCACAAGAAGTCAATAGCATCAAATGAGCCTACCTTGGTTAGGTCCAATTCAAAAAAGAGATGCAAGCAAAAAAAGCTTTATAAATCTTTATTAAAGGAAGAAAATAATATTAAAATTCGTTAAAAATTTAAGAAACATACCTTTCTTATCTTACTTGTCTATTTATCATTGATTTTGTGTCTAGTGTAGGCTCTAGAATGCAACCACCAGGGGTCAAAAAACCTCTATTATTAACCGCCATGGGTCTGGTGGTCTCAACTACTAACCACTATGGGGCTAATGACCAAGAACTTTGTAGCTCAAATCTAGCTAAAACTTGTTGTGGAAATTTGACAATATGTTAATGGCTTATGGTTACAATTTGGAGCATATTTAACCCTTTTTTTATGAGCATCTTCAAAAATAAGATACATGCATCATCAAGAACCCATTAGTTTCCATGATTGATTTGCACATAAAAGAAGGATGGTTACAAAAAGGATGTGAGAACACACAAAGGGGTTCACTAAAAATTTTGATAGAGTTTTAGCTTGTGTTTTCAATTCTTCTTACAAATGAAGGAAAATAGGGGGTATTTATAGAATTTTTGCAAGGGATAGGGGGTGGTGACTTGGAAGTGACATGGCATGACATGGAATCTAAGTGGTATGGGTGGAGGGATGTGGAAAATATGGATAATTCTATTTAGGGGAGTATGCACCTTACCTTACTAATGACCTTGGGTGGGGAGAGTCCTCACCCCATCCAAGTGGCATATGCACACCATGCTCCATAAATGCACTTAGGTGGGGAGGATCCTCACCCTTCCCAAGTGTCATTAATAGGTATGGGGAGTGATGAGGATGCACGAGCATGTGGTAGGTTAGATGGACCTAATCTAAGGTCAAATGAGGAGGCTAGAGGGGATGTGCACATATATAGGGAGTTGTGCACGTAGACTAGGGGTTTAGTATAGGAGAGTGCTTAGTGGGGGAAGGGGGCTAGGAAGGGAGAATTTGATTTTTGCAAGGTTATAAAGTGGGATTAGAGAATTTTAGATATTATTTTTTTTTTGCAAAATTATTTAATTTATCCTTAGCCAAACACAAAATTGATACTTTTTGTACTGTGTTGTGCAACAAACACAATGTAGTGCAAAAAAACATGATACTGACTAGGTGGGTTGGTAATGGATAAACACAAATGGATGATAATGGTGGATGATGATGAATGGATGACCACATATTTTGATGTGTTGCAATGGCGAATTAAGAAAGGAGATGTAAAATTGGCTCGAGTGCAATGTAGGATGCCCCAATTATGAAAAACTCAATTGGCCTTAAACATTTACCTTTGGTGGATTTTTTTAAGGTAATCTGATGAATCATTGATAGGTGTCCTCATGATGCTTTAGTTGTGTGTGTATGAGTAACCATACAATCATAAGCATGGGGAATACTAGGTTGATTAGGTTGGAGTTTGAGATAAGAAGAAAATTTATGCTTTTTACCCTGACAGAGTGTGGGGTTAATGATAGCTTAAAGTAAATATTCTTGGACAAGTACAATTCCAAAATTGAGTATTTGGGTATTGGACCAATTTGGGATAAGGTTTTATGATTATTGTCTACCCCCTCAAGTGATAAGTTGTTGGAGGAAGAAAAGATAACAATGAAAAACCTCTTGACAAATATGGATGGGTGAGTGAAAAACAGAGGGAATATGTGAAGAATATGAAAATTGACAACATTTAGAATTTTTTTAGCTAAATAGGGAGGTTTTTAGGGAAAAATAGTTTATAACCATCTTTTACAGGTTCTTGGTGATTGTCTATGATGGTTAGTGAGCATCTACAATGGTCACCAGTGTTAGAGGATAAATAAGATGATGTGGTTGAGGAGAACTCATTTTTATAAAATATTAAAGGGGAGAAGAGAGAGAGAGGTGTGAGAGAGAATTGGATGTGAAGCTCTTGAAATTTTTTGACTCGAGCTATTGGGATGGCTACAGGTGATGTAGCTATGGAAGTAGGAGGACACGTAGAATCGGTAAGTCCTAATTTGACCTCTTTTCCTTCATTTGTTTTAAGGGTAAAATGAACATTCGATTTTTGTTTGTGTGTGTTCTTGTTTTCTTTTTTAGAAAAATGAAACTGTATACTATATTAGACTAGCATAGGACATAGTATGTTGTGTTTTTATTTGTCAGGTGGGTTTTATTGTGTTGTTGAATTTGGTGATTTGCATTTTTTTGGTGCTTTAGGATAATGGGTATCCCAAAATGTGGTTTGTTTTAGGATCATGTGGGTCTATACAGTCATATGGACTGTACGGATCTGTGTGGTCATTTTTATAGAAATTTTGATTATTTTATGGATAATCATCTGGGGTTAAACAATGATATAGTCCAACCATCAGAGGTCATATGGTTATGTGATCCAATCGATAGGGGTCATACGATGGGTCTGTACAGATCCATACAGTTGTATGGACTGTATGATTTTTTTAGAATGGTTAAGTGTGAATTGTTGATTTGGATGGTTGAATAATTGCAGCTTAAGCTTGTAAGGCCTTGACATAGGTTTAAGAATATCTTCTTCAAAATGAGGGATTTATTGACAAGTGATGATTGACAATGGTTGAGAGATAAGTAGTATATGTGCAAGCCCCAACTTTATTAGCTTAGAATTATAATGATTTGTAGGAGGTACAATGATGAGGACAAGTGGGGTTGGGATGCAACTTGTTGTTATAGGTGTGGGCATGGAAGTACTTCCATGTGGGCTGACCAAGAGGATTTCCTTTTGAGGAACACAAGGATATAGGAACATGGGTACCATATGTATTGTGATGGTGCAGGTATCAAGAGGGTCGATTGAGTAGGATGTACTCTAGGGATGATGAGCATTACCAGAGGATGTTGGTAGGATTGAGGCTAAAGGACATTATTTGGAAGCCATGGAGGAGAAGACCAATGTGGGATGAGGATGGAGTGTAGGTAGTGCAATTATGATGAGTGAGATGGTTACTTTGTTGGTATAGCATCTAGTGTGAGTTCTTTTAGTACACTCAGGTTTTTAGATGATTTAGCATTAAATATGGTGTACCATATCTGCCAGTAGTGTTTCAAAGGAGACGCAATAAGGTATTAGCAACACTGAGGGTAGAACCAATAAGCCTAGATACAAATGATGTAATTACAATATCAAACATGGATGACATTGGCATGACATCTGAGTATGATGCTTTGTGGGCTACTCAATAGGTGCAAGTAGGGAGGGGTGATGATGAGGCTAAAGGAGAGGTGGATAGTGGATATCACTAATAATAGTAGGTGCCTTTAGTGTGATGTGTGCAAAATCACTTGAATAGTGGGGTAGATCCATCAGATGTCATAGTCAAGGGAGCTATAGAGGTAGATGTGGAGGGTGGTTTTGGGCTAGAGGTATATGAGGCCTTTGATTATGATGAGTTTATAAACACTATGGAGAAAATAATGGTTTAAGAGGAGTGATATTGACTATTAAAGGTACAAAGGGTGCAATGGGATACCTTGTAGGCTAAGCAAGATAACTTGTAAGAGGATAGGGATAGGGTAGCCATAAATTAAGATGAGTTGTAGAGACATCTGGTGACTATGGTAATAGAGAGAAATAGATTGGTATATAAGGTGCAATAATTATGGGCATATACATCCATAGTATAAAGTGATGCAATTATAGAAGCCTTATAGGCCAAGGTGGCATAGCTACGAGAGGGGTAGGAGAGGGTGTTGGTGAGTAGTTATGGGAGAGGTATAGGGTATTAGTATTGAAGGAGGATATGTGAAGAGCACATGTATTGATATCCTCACAATCAGTATCACACTCATAGTGGAGCCATAGGAGTACACCATTAGTCATACCATCAATGCCCTTGTTCACAAAGCCTACAACATCATAGGTATTAGGTATAGGGTTCACACGAGGGGGTGAGAGGTAGCCATAGAGTGGGGATAATAGGTAGAGTAGATAGTAGTAGAGTGGAGGACATGGTTGGTAGGGCAACATGGAGGGTAGTGAAGAGACATCAAGTGGAAAATAATAAGGATATTTTTAGATTGTGGTATGGGAGGCCACCATTTTTTTACTTTTTATGATGATGTAGTATAATTGCATTCTTGAAGGTAATTTTAATGTAGCCTATGGGCATAAAACAATGAATATATGATAATTTATTAGTGATACATATATATACATGATTTTTGTATTGATATGATTGATGTGTTGTGATGTGGTGCAAGACATGATGAGTGAGAGATGTGTATGATAGCCAATATGGATAGATGTAGTATGGGATGTGATGGATACGAGGTGATAGTATAGATGTATAAATGCTTGTTTGATCACTATTTGGAAATGTTTTTATGCATATTATGAATCATAATTAGGTTAATTAATCAAGGACATATACACAATTACAATAATATAACATCATAACATGAAATAGGATAATCATAATGGATATGTAACACAAGTTAGTAATGGAGACAATATTTGAATGTACGGGAGTATAAAAAATGACAAATGGTATAGGATACACACTAAAATAGTAAGACATGTATATAATTAGGGATGTGGAATGGAAATACCTATTGCATCAAATTTCTTAGGAAATTTGGATATGAGAAGTCTTTTAAGAAAATCAAACACTCTAGTGGTACCAATCAAGTTCATTAGTAGCCAATCAGTATCCCGTAGAGACCTAGACCATTCTAGAAAATTCAAGCAACTCATGGACCAATGTGTATGTAATGAGGTTCATTTTCAAATTTTAAGTGAGGCTGGACTAACCAATTATAGTACAAGCCAATGTAATCTAGATTATCATGAGTGGTCAAAGGTCTATACAAAATAATATCACTAATGATACAAATATATCACCATGTGATAAATATGCATAAGGAGTCAGACCCAAAATGTAATTATAAAAAAAAAAGACAAATCAGTTTCAAATTCCATGCAAATCCTAGCCAAATTCAAGTAGGAGACATGATGAATTACCTTATTTTTCTCAAAAATTTATAAAATGGTGGTGAATTTGATAGTTTTGATCAAATTGGGTGTAAAAAAGGGCCTGATCATTAACCACTTGCAAAACAAGTCTTGGATGCGGATCGAGTGCAAAATAGGGTTTAGATGAATTGGGGTTATAACCTAGAAAAAAAAATTTGTTTAGAGGGTGCAAAACTGGGACTTCCTAGTGAAAAACACAAGCTTATACTGAGAGGGGGGTGAATAGTATAAGACCAAATTTTACTTTTCTTTTCCAAACAATATTATCCAATATTATCAATGGCAATATCAATAGCAGTAATAAAAGCAATGCACAAATCATCACACACAATAGAGACACCAATTTAACATGGTTCACCCAATGTGGGCTACTCCACGGAGAAAATATTTCTACTAAATTTTCTCAACAAATATTCTTGGGAATCAATTCCCTATTACAATATTTATGGACCTCTATCCAAAGGAGACACCAATCCCCTATGCTCTAGTTTGTGGATCTCTCTCCATGGGGGAACTCTTTCCCCTTTTCTATGGTTCGTGGAACTTGATCCAGGAGACCTCTATCTCCTAAATTGGTTCATGGATCTCTCTCCATAGAAGAACTCTATCTTCCCAGCTAGTTCATGGATCACACTCCATAGGAGAACTCTTTCCCCTTGCTCTAGTTTGTAGATCTCTATCCATAGAAGAACTCTTTCCCCTCTACTCTAGCTGATGATCTTCTAGAAGACTTTTACCCCCACTAATCTAGCTTGTGGATCTCTCTCCATAGAAGACCTCTATCCTCACTACCCTGGCTAATGGATCTCTATCCACTGGAGACTCATGTCCTCTACTCTATCACCTCCAAAGCTTACTCTTAACTCTATCTTAGATCTACACCAAACTCTATCCCAAGTGTAGTACAAATCTGCTCTAACTATATCTCAAGTCTAGCACAAATTTACTCACAAATCTGTACCAAACTTTATCCTCAAATATTTCCTCAAGCCTTAACACAAAGCTTGATCCAATCACAAATCAAATCTACTTAGATTTACCCCAAGCCTCAACACAAAGCTTGAACAAATCAATCAATCAACTCTGCTCTCAAGTCTTCACAAAGACTTACTTCAAATCTACCTTCAAGTCCTCTCAAGAACTTTCTCAATCTGCTCTCAAGTCTTCACTAAGACTTACCTCAAATTTACCTTCAAGTCCTCTCAAGAACTTGCTCAATCTACTCTCAAGTCTTCACCAAGACTTACCTCAAATCTACCTTCAAGTCCTCTCAATAACTTGCTCAATATGCTTTAACACATGCTTAAAATAGCTCACAAGATATGCTCAATCAATCTCAAATCTTTCACACAATGCTATCAAATGCTTTGTCTAATCTTCAAAGTAATTCCTTTAACTTGAAGTAGTTTAGACATATTCTATTCAGAATTCATTTAACCTCTAGAACATATAGAGAATGATGTACTCTATCAAAAACTCAATATGTTCTACTCAATCATTAAGTTTTTCGCTTTCACAAATCTGGTTTCTAATGTTTGCACATTCACTTTCAATATCACTCAAATCCAATGCTCAAGAATTTCACTCAATCATTCAACCAATGAAACATAACTTGCTCACTAACCCTAAATAAGTGTTTTCAAACTTCTTCAAACAAAGAGCACAATGTGGGTCTCAAACCCTAACTCAAATAATCCTCAATCTCTATCTCAAATTTTCTCTAAACATTCACCAATGAAGCATATAAGAATTCACTCAAATATTTCCAACAATGCTTATCAAACAATCCTTTTCACTCCACCTTATATTCTACAATATTCATTCCAACATTTCAAACAAAAGATGATGTGCCCATACCTCTTTGCTTTGATGGAGATATGTCTTCAAAACCTATTTTACTCACAACCAAATCCTTTTGCCAATTCTAGGTTAGATAGCAACAGTCTATCTCAAAATCTCCACAAGAATATTCACCTCAACAAATATTTCACCATACAATAAATACAATAAAATTTCAAGTCATAAATACACCATAGAAGCACAACAAAAATTTAAAATTTTAATTAAAAAGCATACCTTAATATTATTCCTGCAAAAAATATTGCACAAGTCTCAACGACCAACGCTCAAGCTCAAACCTGTGACCTAAGCCACCACAATGCCCTAGCCCAAGGCTAGGCTACCACTTGGGCTACACGCCCACACGAAATCAAATGTCCATGATTTCGTATTTGAAATCACCTTTGCTGAAAATGAAAATATGCTTTATCCTCTTGCAAAACAACTCGGTGGGATTCGAAACCGAAACCTTCCCTTCGCAAGCACCTTAGCCACGTTCCTCCTACCACCTATGCTACCTAGTGCTATGGGATGTCTTATATTCTAGGTGATTTTCAACACAACTCTACCTCCCTTGCCTTTAAGACTCACGAATGTCTTCTCCCTTTCAAAATTTGAGTGCACGAATTATCTCATCACTTAGGCATTCAAATTGCTTAGACTTTGGAAATGAAAAATCATTTCCTTTAAATACTCTTTCCTTTGGTTTAAAAAATGTCGGCCCTCTCTTGCTTTTGAATTCGAATTCGATTTGAAACTTTGGTACCATAAATTATTTTAAATTAAAATTTTAACTTTTGTTAAAATATTTTAATTTAAATAATTTAAAAGGAACCTTTGCAACCTTTTATAAAATCTCAATAAACCTTGTCTAGGATATTTCTTTTTTTTTAATGATTTCTTGGACCCAATTATTATAATATTGAAAAATATTATAATAATATTTGTCTTTCCTTTTAAACCATGGCCTCTTCTTTCCGACCAATTTGCTTGCTTTTGGGATGAACTTTACCTTGATCAATTTCAACCATATCAACCATAGAAGAATATTCCTACCATACAAAGTGCTCTCTAAAATTAACCTTTTGACATCAATGACAACACAACTTACTCAAAATTTCCAACAATATCCCCCTTTGTCATTGATGGAAACCCTTTTCTTTAATCATTCATTTTTCCTTTTTCCAACTTTGCTCCCCCTAGGAAACTACTCCCCTAACTGAATGATCTCCCCCTAACTCAAATATCTCCCCCTTTGACATCAATGGCAAAGGGACTCCTTTGGGGCTAAAGATAAGACTCTTAGCTCATCCCCCTCCCCACCTCCTCTCTTTGAGGTGATTAATTTTGGGGTGGGAGTAAAGTTACTCCCAACATACAATGCTTTTTTCCTTTGTCAACCTGCTTTCTCAACATACGATTTTGGTTCCTTTGAATATCCCTGTTCTTGCTTGTCTCTAGAAGCTCTGGAAACTCTATTCTACACCACTTGGTCATATGCCCAACATTATTGCACTTATAACACTTAATGTTGTGGTTCCTAGAAGGTGCAAATATCTTGAAGTTCCTCCTGGTGAAGCCATACCTATTTCTATCATGAACCCTATAGTGAATTTCTTTATGACCAAATCGATTACAAGAGTAGTAATACCCTTGAAAGAAATGTCCATATTTGAAGTTCCTCTTAGTAATACCATACTCCTTTTCATGAGTCCTGCAATGCATAGCCCTATGACCAAACCTGTTACATGAGAAATAATGTCCTTTGAAGAAATATTTCCTTGGACCCATTGGTCTCTTAGTCCTTTCTTCCCTGTGATGTTCCCTGTTCCTAATTTATGCATTGTCTTCTTCCTTGGTACTTTCACTATCTAACTCATCATCATAAATATTAGATTCTTCTTTACTCTCTTCCTCTGAAACTTCTTCTTTTGAGCTTGACTCCCCTTTTCTTCCTATTTCTCTTGTCCTTCTTCAAAACCAAGTCCTGTCCTCATGAATGGAGATCTTTGTGTTTTGATAATATCATCCAAATATTTTGAGATTTTCTTGAACTGATATATCTTATTATTAAACTTTTCAAGTCCTTTCCTTAGAATGTCAGCTTCATGTTTTAGTCTTTCACATTCTTGCTCTTTTATCTTTAACTGTTCAATCATGTCTTCTTCAACTCCTTTTTTCTTTTCAACTTTAACTCTCAAGTCATTGAGATCTTGTATAAGCCTTGCTTTTGTTTTTCATCTTCTTGAACTTGATCCTTCAATATTGAATTTTGCTTCCTAACCTTTTTCAATTCTTTAAGAGCAACAACAAGTTCTGCTTCTATATCAATTGTGCCTTCATTCTCTGATTCTTCCTCTAGATCCTCAAGAGCATCTTCATATTCTTCTTCACTACTATTAAACCCATTATTTGTATAGTGATCTTCAAGATGTCCAAAGTTACCACAAATAAAATATTTGAGTATTCTTGGTTCCTTCTTCTTCCTTCCACTCTCTTGGATTTTAATTATCGGAGCATCTTCTTCTTCTTCTATAGCCATGAAGATAATTTCTTCTTCTTCATTATCTGAGGATATTCCATCACTATCACTTGAAATCTTGCCTATCTTATCTACATAGAAACTCTTCTTATGTATTTGGAAAAACTTATTTTCATGCTTGCTTTGTCCATACCTATTTTTCTTTTCATACCTAGATTTTCCTGCTTCCCTGTTCTTATGATCTTGTTTCTCTTCACCACTACTACTTCGACTTTTGGATAGTTAGATGCATAGTGACCATATTTACCACAATTGAAACACTTAACTATTTTTGTACCTTTGTGCTTTCTTGAGTCCTTCTTTTCCTTCTACCATAGTTTACTTCTTCATCACTGGATGACTCATCACTTGAATATGGCTTCTTATATTTTGTATTCTTTGCTACTTTGAAGGCTACCTCTTTCTTGGGGATAGGATCCTTTCCTATTCTCATATCATAAGTTGTGAGAGTTCCATGCAACTCATCCATAGTCAAAGTTTCAATATCTCTTGTTTCTTCTATGGCTGAAACATTTTCACTATACCTCATAGGGAGTGACCTTAAAACCTTTTGACAAACATCTGATTCTTCAACTTTAAACCCAATTCCTTGCATGGAGTTAACAACCTCATCCACATGAAGTAAGTATGTAGCAATGTCTTCCTCATCCTTCATCTTCAAGTCTTCAAATGTTTTCTTGTGATTTTACAATTTTACCATCTTGACCTTTTTGTCTCCCTCATATGTTTTCTTCAACTTTTTCCAAATCTCTTTTGCTGATGTGCAATGCATAAATTTTACAAAATCTACTTCACATAAACCACTTAATATTACATTCATTGCCTTTACATTATACAGATGTAGGATCTTACCATATTTATCTATAGGAGGACTAGTTGGAGGTGTGTATCCATCCTCAACTACTTACCATGTCTCATATCCTTGTGCCATCAAGTAAGTCTTCATTCTTATGTTCTAGAAAGCATAATTGTTCCCATCGAACAATGGTGCCTTATTTGCTAAAGATCCACTCTAAGATACCATCTATGTGTGTTGCTACTCCACAGAGAAAATATTTCTACTAAATTTTCTCAACAAATCTTCTTGGGAATCAATTCCCTATTACAATGTTTATGGACCTCTATCCAAAGGAGACACCAATCCCCTATGCTCTAATTTGTGGATCTCTCTCCACAGGAGAACTCTTTCCCCTTTTCTATGGTTTATGGAACTTGATCCAGGAGACCTCTATCTCCTCAACTGGTTTGTGGATCTCTCTCCATATAAGAACTCTATCTTCCCACCGTGTTCATGGATCACACTCCATAGGAGAACTCTTTCCCCTTGCTCTAGTTCATGGATCTCTATCCATAGGAGAACTCTTTCCCCTCTACTTTGGCTGATGATCTTCTATAAGACTTATACCCCCACTACTCTGGCTTGTGGATCTCTCTCCACAGAAGACCTTTATCCTCACTACCTTGGCTAATGGATCTCTATCCACTAGAGACTCATGTCCTCTTATTCATCACCTCCAAATATTACTCTCAACTATATCTCAGATCTACACCAAACTCTATCCCAAGTGTAGTACAAATTTCTCTAACTCTATCTCAGGTCTAGCATAAATATGCTCATAAATCTATACCAAACTCTATCCTCAAATCTATCCTCAAGCCTTAACACAAAGCTTGATCCAATCACAAATCAACTCTGCTTATATTTATCCCAAGCCTTAACACAAAGCTTGAAAAAATCAATCAATCAACTCTGCTCTCAAGTCTTCACAAAGACTTGCTTCAAATCTACCTTCAAGTCCTCTCAAGAACTTGCTCAATCTGCTCTCAAGTCTTCACTAAGACTTACCTCAAATCCGCTTTCAAGTCCTCTCAAGAACTTGCTCAATCTACTCTTAAGTCTTCACCAAGACTTACCTCAAATCTACCTTCAAGTCCTCTCAAGAACTTGCTCAATTTGCTTTAATACATGCTCAAAATAGCTCACAAGATATGCTCAATCAATCTCAAATATTGCACACAATGCTATCAAATGCTTTGTCTAATATTCAAAGTAATTCCTTTAACTTGAAGCAGTTTAGACATATTCTATTCAGAATTTGTTTAACCTCTGGAACATATAGAGAATGATGTACTCTATCAAAAACTCAATATGTTCTACTCAATAATTAAGTCTATCGCTTTCACAAATATGGTTTCTAATGTTTGCACATTCACTTTCAATATCACTCAAATCCAATGCTCAAGAATTTCACTCAATCATTCAACCAATGAAACACAACTTGCTCACTAACCCTAAACAAGTATTTTCAAACTTCTTCAAACAAAGAGCACAATGTGGGTCTCAAACCCTAACTCAAATAATCCTCAATATCTATCTCAAATGTTCTCTAAACATTCACCAATGAAGCATATAAGAATTCACTCAAATATTTCCAACAATGCTTATCAAACAATCCTTTTCACTCCACCTTATATTCTACAACATTCATTCCAACATTTCAAACAAAATATGATGTGCCCATACCTCTTTTCTTTGATGGAGATATATCTTCAAAACCTATTTTACTCACAACCAAATCCTTTTGCCAATTCTAGGTTAGATAGCAATAGTCTATCTCAAAATCTCCACAAGAATATTTACCTCAACAAATATTTCACCATACAAGAAATACAATAAAATGTCAAGTCATAAATACACCTTATCACTCCACTTTCAAAATATATATCAAAAATAAAGTTCCTTGTTTACACCTTATAATTTCACTTTCAAAATAATATCCAACACATATCAAAAATAAAGTTCCTTGTTTACACCTTATAATCTCCTTCTCTTTCAAAATAATATTCAACACACATAAAAAATAAATTTCCTTTGTTTACACCTTATAATCTCCTTCTCTTTCAAAATAATATTCAACATAAATAAAAAATAAAGTCCCTTTGTTTACACCTTATAATCTCCAATACTTTGTTTAATTTCTAAGCACCCAAAATAAAATATTTAATTAACACCCCTTATGACTCCCTAATCAATTTCACTTATTCTCCTTTCACGATTTCAAAGCCTCAAAGTCAAATCACGTATTCCAAGACCATAGAAGCATATTAACTAAAAAGCATACCTTAATATTCTACTTGCCTATAAAAATATTGCACAAGTCTCAAATGACCAGCGCTCAAGCTCGAACCCGCAATCTAAGCCACCACAATGCCCTAGCCCAAGGCTAGGCTACCGCTTGGGCTACACGCCCACACAAAATCAAATATCCATGATTTAGTATTTGAAATCACCTTCGCTGAAAATGAAAAGATGCTTTACCCTCTTGCAAAACAACTCGGTGGGATTCAAAACTGAAACCTTCCCTTCGCAAGCACCTTAGCCACATTCCTCCTACCACCTGCGCTACCCAGCACTATGGGATATGTCTTTTACTCTAGGTGATTTTCAACACAACTCTACCTCCCTTGCTTTTAAGACTCACAAACATCTTCTCCCTTTCGAAATTCGAGCGCACAATTTATCTCATCACTTAGGCATTCGAATTGTTAGACTTTGGAAATGAAAAATCATTTCCTTTAAATACTCTTTCCTTTAGTTTAAGACACCTCATCCCTCTCTTGCTTTTGAATTCGAATTCGATTTGAAACTTTGGTGCCATAAATTATTTTAAATTAATTTTTTTTTTTTTTTTGGTATAAGGTAGAGGTGGTTATAAGGTCCACAAACTTTTTACAAAGTCAAAATAGGTTGGTTCTAGCTTCAAGCCCGTATAATCAAAATACAAAATGGATCTTTCTAAGACCCACATTAAGCCATACTTAGAGTCCATAGTCCTATACTTGTCGCTTGACTATTCAGGATAAAACAAAAACCAAACAACACCTAGCACTTACTAATACCACTAGGTTGTTGTACTGTACACTTGTCACCTCCCAGGCACCAGTAAATGGGATGCCTTTTCTACCTAATTCCATCTGTCAGATTACTCATCATCAACCCCTATGATCTCTTGATGCTCTAACAGGTTTGATCTTAGCTCTTCTCTAGAAGCCAACACCAATAGTTCTTGAGGGAAGTTATCCTTCCAAATTTGCATCTCCCTAACAAAAACAACAATATTTGCCATTAGATCCACCACCTAGTTCCCTTATTTGAAGGTGTGTTGGATTTGGGCATTAACCAAATGAGATTTATGAATTTTTGCTTCTAGGATAAGCTCCAAGATGGTCCCGCTGGGGTCTTTATCCTCCTTAATTGCCTTGATTATATTAAGCGAATCCCCTTCAAAGATAACTTACTTATAACCCTCAAGTCTGGCAATTCTCATTGCTTGCATGCAGGCTCAGGCTTCTGCAAAATGATTTTTTTGAGTTCCCAAAGGCTCTGCAAAGGCAAGGACCACTTTTCCTTCCTCATTTCTCAGAACTCCTTGAAGAACACAAGCTTATATTGAGAGGGGGGGTGAACAGTATAAGACCACTTTTTACTTTTTCCTTCAAATCAACTTTTAAATCAATATTATGCAGTGTACAGAAAGCAGTATCAATAGCAGTAATCAAAGCAATGCACAAAACACCATCCACAAAAGAGACACAACAATTTACGTGGTTCACCCAATGCGGGCTACTCCACGGATAAAATTTCTCTCTAAATTTTATCAACTCACAATCTAGGAATACCTTTCCCGATTACAATGTTTATGGGCACCAACCCAAAGGAGACACCAATCCCCTAGCTCTGCTCTGGTTGGTGATCCTCTAGAAGACCTCTGCCTCCTCTGCCCTTAGCAAGTGGAACTCTATCCATAGAAGACACCTGTCTTCCCTGCTCTGGCTGGAGACCTCTGTCCTCAACTCTTTCACCTCCAAAGCTGGTCCTCGAATTTGCACTAAACACAGTCCTTCGGTTCAGCACAAATGTCCTCGTTCACTTCCTCTGTTCTGCACCAAACACAGTCCTTCGGTCTAGCACAAATGTCCTCAAAATTGCACCTCTATGCAATCACAGTAGCACTCGATCAAACATCAACTTATGCACCTCTACGCAATCACAACAGCATGATCTTCATGCACTCTGCTTCCTTGCAATCTCTCTCACTTAGAAGATTCGATGGAATGCACTCTATACACTACAATCGAATTTGCACTCTACTTCTTGACGATCGAACTTCTCCCCACACTCTATCTATGAAAGTCGCACTTCAAACGCACACTTCGATCGATGCCAAATCTCTTCAAACAGCCCTCCTTTTATACTAACATAATCAAGATCTAAACCTTGGTCTTAGTCGGTTGTTATGCAAATGCAAACCCTAACTCCGTCGGCTGCACGCCCTAATCTTCGTCGGCCCAATTTTAACTCTGTCGGCTTCAACCGCCTCTGTGGTTCAGTAGCTTCTACCGTGAAACCACAACATGTCACGATATCATGACATTTTTGCAGCCGTACACTTTCGTTTGGCTATTGTCGTGATATCGTGACACTTTTGCTTTTGTCTGCCTTGACTACGTTCTTGTCGCGATATCGCGACACTTCTATCTTTGCTGACGTCATCTTCACTCCTATCACGAAATCATGACACTTTAGTCTTCTTGGTCTTCTTCTAGGCTTGCACTAGCAAAAATGGAGCATGTCACGAAATCGTGACACTTTCGCTGCCTTGAGCTTCTCTCTGCCTTACACCCATGAAACTGGAACATGTCACAAAATCATGACGCTTTCACCTTCGAGCTCTTCCTTCTTCAATTCATCATGAAATCATGACGCTTCTTCTTTTGAAGACTTGCTAACTATTTCTATCATGAAATCATGACACTTTCTCCAACTCAAAGTTGCCATCTCAACCTATCATGAAATCATGACACTTTCTACATTCGCAAGCTTTCTCTTCAACCTATCATGAAATCGTGACACTTTCTGCATCCGTACAACTTCTTTGTAGCCTGTCGCAAAATCATGACGCTTCTCATTTTAGACTCTTCCTTTTCTTGCATGTCACGAAATCATGACAGTTCTCACTTCGAGCTTTTCAGCATGTCACAGAAATGTGATAGTCCTCACTTAGTCTTTGTCAGAAATGCTACACTTTTAATTTCTCTTTCTTAAGTCGTGATAGTTCACATTGCGGACTCTCCCTTCGCATCATGTCATGAAATCGTGACACTTTTTCGTCCATACAACCTTCCTTGCATTATGTCACGAAATCGTGACACTTTTCCTTCTTTGCCTTCCTGCACTTTTCGAGTCACGAAAATGCGACATGTCATGAAATCGTGACACTTTCCACCTTGCTCTCTTTCTCTGCCAACATGTCGCGAAATCGCGAAGTTTTCAAAAAGCTTTCTCTCTCCTCCTAAGTCACGAAAATGCGACATGTCACAATATCACGACACTTTTTCAAAAAGCTTTCTCTCTCCTGCCTAAGTCGCGAAAATGCGACATGTCGCGATATCGCGACACTTTTTCAACTTACTTTCTTTCGAACTTGTCAAGCCGAACCTTCAACAAAACACATTATTTTTACATCAAATCAAATTCTTTCAAAAGCTTCTTGACATCAATGACAACTAATTCACTTGAGCAAATGCAATGTACTCAAGGTACCCAAAATTGCCAACAATCTCCCCCTTTGTCATTGATGGCAACCCTTTACTAAAAACACGTCTCAGGAGCTAAAACTGAAACCAACTGTGCTAACAACTAAAAATCTCCTATTGAAGTTTTGCTCCCCCCGACTTGAAGCTTTCCTCTTTACATTGAAGCTCTCCCCCTTACTCAAATCTCTCCCCCTTTGACATCAATGGCAAAGGGTCACCTTTGGGGCTTGGGACTAAGAATGAGCTTCTTAGCTTAGCTTAGTCCCTCCCCCACTTCCTCATGAGGATATTAAAACTAGGGTGGGAGTAAAACTCCCATTAGGCATTGATCATCATCAGTGTCTATAATTTCCTTGCTCGACCTTTTCTTGAACTTTTTGCCCGCATTCCTATTTTTGTCACTGTTCTTGTTCTTGTTCTCATCCCTGTCCTTTTTCATGCCTTGATCCTTGGACCTGATCATGCTACTGTTCCTATTCCTGTACCTTGGAAGATCAGCTCTACACTGTCTAGTTGTGTGACCTGCATTGTTGCATTTATAACAAGTAACACTGTAATTTCTTTTAGGCATACCTGTTCTTTGAATCCACCTGTTCTGACTAACCGTGAACCTGATATTAGCCTTGCAGACAATTGCCTTATGCCCAAATTGATTACAAGAGTAGCAATACCCTTGGAAGAAATTACCACTTCTGAAATTGTTGTTAACCTTCTTCATTTGAGACATGCAATGTGCAGCCATGTGACCAAACCTGTAACACGCAAAACATCTGCCGTGAAATTTTCCTTTATACGACCTCTTGGGTCCTGAAAACTTCTTCTTCGCATTCTAAATTTCGTTTTCTATTTCTGTGCATCGATCACTCACGGACTCATGTTCTGAAGTACTTTCTTCATCAGAACTCTCTTCCTTTTGGAATCTCTTGCTAGATTCCCCAACTTGTTCTTTGTGCGGCTTAACAAAACCAAGACCTGTTTTATCTGTTGGATTTCTTTGACCTTTGATGAGAGACTTAACCCTTTTGGAGCTATCTTGAAACCTGTACAACTTATCCTTGTACTCTTTAGTTTCCACTTCCAGAAAAAGCCATTTTCTGTTCCAACTCATTATACTCAAGAATCTTAGACTCTAACTCATCCTTGAGTTCCTGTGTTTTAGCTATAGAGAAGTCAAGACTTTCTATAAGATCGTCTCTCTCCATACAACATTCATCTAACTTATCCTTGAGTCTATCATTCTTCTTTCTTTCCTTTTTCAAAACACTAAGAGCATTATTAAGTTCACTTTCAAGATCTTTTATTTGTTTGCTTTCTGAATCCTCAAGGCCTTTTCCAGATTTCTTATCACTAGAGGTGCTACCTTTTTCAAAAACCATACAAGCATCTTCTTGATAGTTTTCTGAAGCATCCTTATACATACTGGAAACCAAATCATTATTTGTACGAGTCATCCTCAAGGTGACCAAAATTTCCACATCTAAGACATTTCATAATAATGAATCTATGTTTCGGTTCTTCCTCCTTTTTTGATATGAACAACATCTCATTTTCCTCATCACTTGAAGAGCTTTCACTATCACTGCTAGAACACTTACTTGCTTTGTCTAGGTAGAAACTCTTCTTGTTCTTGTGTGAATACCTCTTTCCTTGATTGTTGTGCTCATCTTTGTTCTTTCTGTAATACTTGTGCTTTTCAGAATCCTTGCTCTTAACATCTTGTTTCTCTTCATCACTTTCATTCTTGGAAATAGTACAGTCAGTAGCATAATGACCGAACTTTCCACAATTGAAGCATCTTATATTTTTCATGCTTTTGTGCTTTCTAGATAACTTGCCTTTCTTGCTGTAATATGCCTCTTCATCACTAGAAGACTCATCACTCTCTTGAAGTTGTTTACCCTTAGATTTCTTGGTAGCCTTGAAAGCTGCCTCTTTCTTGACATCAACCTTCACCTGAGTTCTCAACTCAAATGCTGCAAGAATGCTATGAAGCTCATCCTTTTTCAGCTTATCCAAATCTTTAGCTTCCTCAATAGCAGAAATATTTTCACTGAATCTATTAGGAAGAGATCTTAAGATTTTATCACAAACATCATTTTCAGCAAGTTCAAGACCTAAGTCTTTCATGGAGTTAACAACCTCATCCATGCGAAGCATGTAGTCACTAATATTTTCATCATCATTCATCTTGAGTTGTTCAAACATACCTTTGAAATGTCTCAACTTGGCCTTTCTGACATTTGCATCACCTGTATGAACCACCTGCAATTGTTTCCACATTTCACTAGTTGTCTTGCAGTGAATTACTTTGGTGAGATCTGCTTTCTGTAAGCCTTTCAGGATTGCATTCATTGCTTTTGAATTGTTGTGATGTAGAAGCCTATCTTCTTTAGTATATGGACCATTTACAGGAATAGTGTACCCATCTTCAATCACTTCCCACACCTCATTCCCAAGTGCCATTAGATGAACCTTCATCCTTGCACTCCAAAGACCAAAATCTGATCCATCAAGAATAGGTGCTGCATTTCCACTTGAATAATCCATTGTGTTCTTATCAAGCTTTTCCTTCAAGCTGTTTAAACTTTTCGAAGGAACCCGCTCTGATACCAATTGAAGAACACAAGCTTATACTGAGAGGGGGGGTGAACAGTATAAGACCACTTTAAACTTTTTCCTTCAAATCAACTTTTAAATCAATATTATGCAGTGTATAGAAAGCAGTATTAATAGCAGTAATCAAAGCAATGCACAAAACACCATCCACAAAAGAGACACAACAATTTACGTGGTTCACCCAATGCGGGCTACTCCACGGATAAAATTTCTCTCTAAATTTTATCAACTCACAATCTGGGAATACCTTTCCCGATTACAATATTTATGGGCACCAACCCAAAGGAGACACCAATCCCCTAGCTCTGTTCTGGCTGGTGATCCTCTAGAAGACCTCTGCCTCCTCTGCCCTTAGCAAGTGGAACTCTATCCACAGAAGACACCTGTCTTCCCTGCTCTGGCTGGAGACCTCTATCCTCAACTCTTTCACCTCCAAAGCTGGTCCTCAAATTTGCACTAAACACAGTCCTTCGGTTCAGCACAAATGTCCTCGTTCGCTTCCTCTGTTCTGCACCAAACACAGTCCTTCGATCTGGCACAAATGTCCTCAAAATTGCACCTCTGTGCAATCACAGTAGCACTCGATCAAACATCAACTTATGCACCTCTACGCAATCACAGCAGCATGATCTTCGCGCACTCTACTTCCTTGCAATCTCTCTCACTTAGAAGATTCGATGGAATGCACTCTGTACACTGCAATCGAATTTGCACTCTGCTTTTTGATGATCGAACTTCTCCCCGCACTCTATCTACGAAAGTCACACTTCGAACGCACACTTCGATCGATGCCAAATCTCTTCAAACAACCCTCCTTTTATACTAACATAATCAAGATCTAAACCTTGGTCTTAGTCGACTATTATGCAAATGCAAAACCCTAACTCCGTCGGTTGCATGCCCTAATCTTCATCGGCCCAATTTTAACTCTATCGGCTTCAACCACCTCTGTGGTTCAGTAGCTTCTATCATGAAACCACAACATGTCATGATATCATGACATTTTTGCAGCCGTACACTTTCATTTGGCTATTGTCGCGATATCATGACACTTTTGCTTTTGTCTGCCTTGACTACGTTCTTGTCATGATATCATGACACTTCTGTCTTTGCTGACGTCATCTTCACTCCTATCATGAAATCATGACACTTTAGTCTTCTTGGTCTTCTTCTAGGCTTGCACTAGCGAAAATGAAACATGTCACAAAATCGTGACACTTTCCTACCTTGAGCTTCTCGTTGCCTTACACCCGAAAAATGGAACATGTCACGAAATCGTGACGCTTTCACCTTCGAGCTCTTCCTTCTTCAATTCATCATGAAATCATGACGCTTCTTCTATTGAAGACTTGCTAACTATTTCTATCATGAAATCATGACACTTTCTCCAACTGCAAGCTGCCATCTCAACCTGTCATGAAATCATGACACTTTCTGCATTCGCAAGCTTTCTCTTCAACTTGTCATGAAATCATGACACTTTCTGCATCCGTACAACTTCTTTGTAGCCTATTGCGAAATCATGACGCTTCTCATTTTAGACTCTTCCTTTTGCTGCATGTCACGAAATCATGACAGTTCTCACTTCGAGCTTTTCAGCATGTCACAAAATCGTGACGTACCTCACTTAGTCTTTGATTGACAAACTTTTTGAGATACTTTATCTCTTCGAACTTGTCATGAAATCATGACAGTTCACACTGCGGACTCTCCCTTCTGCATCATGTCATGAAATCATGACACTTTTTCATCCATACAACCTTCCTTGCATTATGTCATGAAATCGTGACACTTTTCCTTCTTTGCCTTCCTACACTTTTCGAGTCATGAAAATGCGACATGTCATGAAATCGTGACACTTTCCACCTTGCTCTCTTTCTCTGCCAACATGTCATGAAATCGTGACAGTTTTTCAAAAAGCTTTCTCTCTCCTGCCTAAGTCATGAAAATGTGACATGTCACGATATCGTGACACTTTTTCAAAAAGCTTTCTCTCTCCTGCCTAAGTCACGAAAATGCGACATGTCGCGATATCGCGACACTTTTTCAACTTACTTTCTTTCGAACCTGTCAAGCCGAACCTTCAACAAAACACATTATTTTTACATCAAATCAAATTCTTTCAAAAGCTTCTTGACATCAATGACAACTAATTCACTTGAGCAAATGCAATGTACTCAAGGTACCCAAAATTGCCAACAATCTCCCCCTTTGTCATTGATGGCAACCCTTTACTAAAAACACGTCTCAGGAGCAAAAACTGAAACCAACTATGCTAACAGCTAAAAATCTCCTATTGAAGTTTTGCTCCCCCTGACTTGAAGCTTTCCTCTTTACATTGAAGCTCTCCCCCTTACTCATATCTCTCCCCCTTACTCAAATCTCTCCCCCTTTGTCATCAATGGCAAAGGGTCACCTTTGGGGCTTGGGACTAAGAATGAGCCTCTTAGCTTAGTCCCTCCCCCACCTCCTCATGAGGAGATTAAAACTAGGGTGGGAGTAAAACTCCCATTAGGCACTGATCATCATCAGTGTCTATAATTTCCTTGCCCGGCCTTTTCTTGAACTTTTTGCCCGCATTCCTATTTTTGTCACTGTTCTTGTTCTTGTTCTCATCCCTGTCCTTTTTCATGCCTTGATCCTTGGACCTGATCATGCCACTGTTCCTATTCCTGTACCTTGGAAGATCAGCTCTACACTGTCTAGCTGTGTGACCTGCATTGTTGCATTTATAACAAGTAACACTGTAATTTCTTTTAGGCATACTTGTTCTTTGAATCCACCTGTTCTGACTAACCGTGAACCTGATATTAGCCTTGCAGACAATTGCCTTATGCCCAAACTGATTACAAGAGTAGCAATACCCTTGGAAGAAATTACCACTTCTGAAATTGTTGTTAACCTTCTTCATTTGAGACATGCAATGTGCAGCCATGTGACCAAACCTGTAACACGCAAAACATCTACCATGAAATTTTCCTTTATACGACCTCTTGGGTCCTGAAAACTTCTTCTTCGCATTCTGAATTTTGTTTTCTATTTCTGCGCATCGATCACTCATGGACTCATGTTCTGAAGTACTTTCTTCATCAGAACTCTCTTCCTTTTGGAATCTCTTGCTAGATTCCCCAACTTGTTCTTTGTGCGGCTTAACAAAACCAAGACCTATTTTATCTGTTGGATTTCTTTGACCTTTGATGAGAGACTTAACCCTTTTGGAGCTATCTTGAAACCTGTACAACTTATCCTTGTACTCTTTAGTTTCCACTTCCAGAGAAGCCATTTTCTGTTCCAACTCATTATACTCAAGAATCTTAGACTCTAACTCATCCTTGAGTTCCTGTGTTTTAGCTATAGAGAAGTCAAGACTTTCTATAAGATCGTCTCTCTCCATACAACATTCATCTAACTTATCCTTGAGTCTATCATTCTTCTTTCTTTCCTTTTTCAAAACACTAAGAGCATTATTAAGTTCACTTTCAAGATCTTTTATTTGTTTGCTTTCTGAATCCTCAAGGCCTTTTCCAGATTTCTTATCACTAGAGGTGCTACCTTTTTCAAAAACCATACAAGCATCTTCTTGATAGTTTTCTGAAGCATCCTTATACATACTGGAAACCAAATCATTATTTGTACAGTCATCCTCAAGGTGACCAAAATTTCCACATCTAAGACATTTCATAATAATGAATCTATGTTTCGGTTCTTCCTCCTTTTTTGATATGAACAACATCTCATTTTCCTCATCACTTGAAGAGCTTTCACTATCACTTCTAGAACACTTACTTGCTTTGTCTAGGTAGAAACTCTTCTTGTTCTTGTGTGAATACCTCTTTCCTTGATTGTTGTGCTCATCTTTGTTCTTTCTGTAATACTTGTGCTTTTCGGAATCCTTGCTCTTAACATCCTGTTTCTCTTCATCACTTTCATTCTTGGAAATAGTACAGTCAGTAGCATAATGACCGAAACTTTCCACAATTGAAGCATCTTATATTTTTCATGCTTTTGTGCTTTCTAGATAACTTGCCTTTCTTGTTGTAATATGCCTCTTCATCACTAGAAGACTCATCACTCTCTTGAAGTTGTTTACCCTTAGATTTCTTGGTAGCCTTGAAAGAAGCCTCTTTCTTGACATCAACCTTCACTTGAGTTCTCAACTCAAATGCTGCAAGAATGCTATGAAGCTCATCCTTTTTCAGCTTATCCAAATCTTTAGCTTCCTCAATAGAAGAAATATTTTCACTGAATCTATTAGGAAGAGATCTTAAGATTTTATCACAAACATCATTTTCAGCAAGTTCAAGACCTAAGTCTTTCATGGAGTTAACAACCTCATCCATGCGAAGCATGTAGTCACTAATATTTTCATCATCATTCATCTTGAGTTGTTCAAACATACCTTTGAAATGTCTCAACTTGGCCTTTCCGACATTTGCATCACCTGTATGAACCACCTGCAATTGTTTCCACATTTCACTAGCTGTCTTGCAGTGAATTACTTTGGTGAGATCTGCTTTCTGTAAGCCTTTCAGGATTGCATTCATTGCTTTTGAATTGTTGTGATGTAGAAGCCTATCTTCTTTAGTATATGGACCATTTACAGGAATAGTGTACCCATCTTCAATCACTTCCCACACCTCATTCCCAAGTGCCATTAGATGAACCTTCATCCTTGCACTCCAAAGACCAAAATCTGATCCATCAAGAATAGGTGCTGCATTTCCGCTTGAATAATCCATTGTGTTCTTATCAAGCTTTTCCTTCAAGCTGTTTAAACTTTTCGAAGGAACCCGCTCTGATACCAATTGAAGAACACAAGCTTATACTGAGAGGGGGGGTGAACAGTATAAGACCACTTTAAACTTTTTCCTTCAAATCAACTTTTAAATCAATATTATGCAGTGTATAGAAAGCAGTATTAATAGCAGTAATCAAAGCAATGCACAAAACACCATCCACAAAAGAGACACAACAATTTACGTGGTTCACCCAATGCGGGCTACTCCACGGATAAAATTTCTCTCTAAATTTTATCAACTCACAATCTGGGAATACCTTTCCCGATTACAATATTTATGGGCACCAACCCAAAGGAGACACCAATCCCCTAGCTCTGTTCTGGCTGGTGATCCTCTAGAAGACCTCTGCCTCCTCTGCCCTTAGCAAGTGGAACTCTATCCATAGAAGACACCTGTCTTCCCTGCTCTGGCTGGAGACCTCTGTCCTCAACTCTTTCACCTCCAAAGCTGGTCCTCGAATTTGCACTAAACATAGTCCTTCGGTTCAGCACAAATGTCCTCGTTCACTTCCTCTGTTCTGCACCAAACATAGTCCTTCGATCTGGCACAAATGTCCTCAAAATTGCACCTCTACGCAATCACAGTAGCACTCGATCAAACATCAACTTATGCACCTCTACGCAATCACAACAACATGATCTTCGTGCACTCTGCTTCCTTGCAATCTCTCTCACTTAGAAGATTCGATGGAATGCACTCTGTACACTGCAATCGAATTTGCACTCTACTTTTCGATGATCGAACTTCTCCCCGCACTCTATCTACGACAGTCACACTTCGAACGCACACTTCGATCGATGCCAAATCTCTTCAAACAACCCTCCTTTTATACTAACATAATCAAGATCTAAACCTTGGTCTTAGTCGGCTGTTATGCAAATGCAAAACCCTAACTCCGTCGACTGCATGCCCTAATCTCCGTCGGCCCAATTTTAACTCTGTCGACTTCAACCGCCTCTGTGGTTCAGTAGCTTCTATCGTGAAACCACAACATGTCATGATATCATGACATTTTTGCAGCCGTACACTTTCGTTTGGCTATTGTCGCGATATCGTGACACTTTTGCTTTTGTCTGCCTTGACTACGTTCTTGTCACGAAATCGTGACACTTCTATCTTTGCTGATGTCATCTTCACTCCTATCATGAAATCGTGACACTTTAGTCTTCTTGGTCTTCTTCTAGGCTTGCACTAGCAAAAACGGAGCATGTCACGAAATCGTGACACTTTCGCTTTACTTCCGAACTGTTCAGAAATCATGACGCTTTGCCTTCGAGCTCTTCCTTCTTCAATTCATCATGAAATCATGACGCTTCTTCTGTTGAAGACTTGCTAACTATTTTTGTCATGAAATCGTGACACTTTCTCCAACTCAAGTCGCCATCTCAACCTGTCATGAAATCATGACACTTTCTACATTCGCAAGCTTTCTCTTCAACCTGTCATGAAATCATGACACTTTTTGCATCCGTACAACTTCTTTGTAGCCTATTGTGAAATCATGACGCTTCTCATTTCAGACTCTTCCTTTTGCTGCATGTCACAAAATCATGACAGTTCTCACTTCGAGCTTTTTAGCATGTCACAAAATCGTGATAGTCCTCACTTAGTCTTTTGTAGCATGTCACGAAATCGTGACACTTTTCGAGATACTTTATCTCTCTTCGAACTTGTCATGAAATCATGACAGTTCACACTACGGACTCTCCCTTCTGCATCATGTCATGAAATCGTGACACTTTTTCGTCCATACAACCTTCCTTGCATTATGTCATGAAATCGTGACACTTTTCCTTCTTTGCCTTCCTACACTTTTCGAGTCATGAAAATGCGACATGTCATGAAATCGTGACACTTTCCACCTTGCTCTCTTTCTCTGCCAACATGTCACGAAATCGCGACAGTTTTTCAAAAAGCTTTCTCTCTCCTACCTAAGTCACGAAAATGCGACATGTCGCGATATCGCGACACTTTTTCAAAAAGCTTTCTCTCTCCTGCCTAAGTCGCGAAAATGCGACATGTCGCGATATCGCGACACTTTTTCAACTTACTTTCTTTCGAACCTGTCAAGCCGAACCTTCAACAAAACACATTATTTTTACATCAAATCAAATTCTTTCAAAAGCTTCTTGACATCAATGACAACTAATTCACTTGAGCAAATGCAATGTACTCAAGGTACCCAAAATTGCCAACACTCCTCCTGCTCCTGTAGCCCCCGGATTTCCTTTAGCTGCCCCATAAAAATTAAACTTAACCCACTTTTGTGTGGGGGGTATCCACTTGACACCATCTCGTGGGTTGGTTGTAATGTCTAGGTCTGGAATTTCCTCTCCCCAGTTCCGCAAAATCCTCCTTTCCCTTAGAGACATGGTCTCATTTTTGAAGAAGAAAGTTTTCCAATTTTCTATCAAAGCTCTGATTATTTTATTACCACATAACCTGGGATCTTTATTACATCCTTTAAATACTCTCTTATTTCTCTCATTCCATATCCCCCAAAAAAAATGGGGTAAGCTGAGCTTCTAGAGCCAAGTCAAAAGTTTCACCCGAAAGGGGGAAGCCCATTGTATGCAGAAGTCAGACATGCTATTTGGATAGACCCAATCTATATGAAATTTGGACAGGATCATTTGGAAGACTATACAAGAAAATTCACAAGTTAGAAATATATGACTTATAGATTCTATCACTTTCTCACACAAGATACATCGATTGATGAATTGGAAACCTCTCCTTTGCAGATTATCTATTGTTAGAATCTTATTTTGAACTGCCAACCAAAATAAGAAAGCTATTTTTGGGGTTAAATTATTTAACCAAATAATAGAATTCGGAGTCCAGCCATTGAATCCTGAGTGGATTAACTTATAGGCAGTTTTTACTAAATAGATCCCACTTGTAGTTTTGCCCCAAATCACCTTGTCTCTTCCTTCCCCAGGAATGATCGGGAACACCCTTAAAGCATCATTGAGTTTGGTTAGGGCCACCTTCTCTTGCTCTGACAGATTATGAACTGTGATTTTCTTCCAAGAGGAAGTTTCCTATGCTACAACAATAAAATCCCCTACTTTTCCTCCCATTTCCTTCGAAATTTTATGTTGGAGGACCTAAAGGTCTAAGTTATCTTTCAGAGGGGCCTCTTCCAACCATGGGTCTTGCCAAAAGTCCACTTGTCTTCCATTACCAATTCTCTATCTGATGCCTTTCCTGACTACCTCCCGACATTCGAGCAAACAATTCCAGAAATAGGATCCTCTAGGGAGATTATCAACTTTCAGGAAGTCCTGATTATTTCTAATATATTTTGTCTTAAGAAGTTTTACCCATCCCAATTGATCATTATTGATAAATCTCCATACATGTTTGCCAATTAGAGCTTGATTCATTTCTTTCATTCTCTTTAGCCCTAGGCCCCCCTGATCCTTGCTTGCACACACTTGATTCCATGCAACCAACAAAATTCTCTTTCTCTCCTCTAAACCTAACCACAAGAAGTTGCGTTGAATTTGCTCCAATATAGCTCGAACCTTTGCAGGCATTCTAAATAGAGACATGCAGTAAATTGGAATGCTCTGTAAAGTAGTTTGAACTAATAAGGCTTTTCTTGCGGAGCTGAGAAGGCTGCCCTTCCACCCTGCTAACTTTTTGGAGATCCTGTCAATGACTGAGTTCCACAATGTAGCCTTCATTCTTCCTTCGAACATATGCATGCCTAGATAAGTTGCTGGTATAAGCTCCTTTCCACAACCAAAGAGGTTAGCTATTATTTCCTCCCTCCCACCAGGTGTGTTAAAGAAATAGATGCTACTCTTCTTATAGTTTATGTACTGTCCTGCTTTTGTCTCATACTTGGTTAGAATTCTCTTCAGCTTCCTAGCCTGAGGCACCGAGGCTTTGGACACAATGATTGTATCATCCACAAACTATTGGTGAGACACTGGCTCTGCTGTTGAGGCTGGTTTGAAACCTTCCAAATGACCATCTGCCACCGCTGCTGAAATGTTCCTACCCAATGCTTTCGCTAAAATAATAAACAAGTATGGAGACAAAGGATCTCCTTGTCGCAACCTCCTTTCACTCTTAAAGTAATCGAAGGGTGACACATTCACCATGACAAAAAATCTTGTAGTAGAGATACAACTAAAAATCAACTTAATCCACTGGGGACAAAAACCAAACTTACCCAAAATCTTGGTGAGGAACCGCCATGAGACCCAGTCGTAGGCTTTATTCATATCAAGATTTAGTAACATACCTGATTCCTTACTAGCCACCATTGAATGAATAACCTCATGAATTGTGATGATACCATCCAGTATTTGTCGCCCTTTTACAAAACCTCCTTGGTTCATATCAATGATGAAAGGAAGGATAACCTTCAGCCTATTGGCGATTGTTTTTGTGAGAATCTTCATCAGAGTGTTACATAAACTGATAGGGCAAAAACTAGAAAATTCCATTGCTCCCACTAGTTTAGGGATGAGGACTAAAAATGTAGCATTAACTCCTTTTGGGATTTCCATGTCCTTTTGAGCCTCAATTATAGCTTCCACTACATCATTGCCTAGGATATCCCAAAACTTCTGAAGAAAGGCAGGGGAAGCCATCCGGTCTTGGGGAGCTGTTACCATCCATGTCAAAAACCACCTTCTTGATTTCCTCCTTTGTGAAAGGACTAAGTAAGAATCCATTAATATTCTCAGTTACGAGGGGTGGAATGGCTGCCAACAGAGAGTCCTCTTCTTCAATAGTCGGATTTACATCTTCTAGCAATGATTTAAAGTACTCAACCGCTTCCCTCCTTATGTCTTCCATATATTTGGTGTTAGACCCATCGGCCATCTTGATCTCCTTAATTTTGTTAGTACTCCTGTGGCTAAGAGTAGAGACATGGAAGAACTTTGTATTTCTGTCACCCTCCTTTAACCAACGCAGTCTGGATTTTTGCCTCCAAAAGGTTTCTTCAAATCCTAGCATTGTGTGGTATTCGGCTAATAGCTCCCTCTCCTAGTTTCTCAGATCCTCTGTAAGCTGCTCTAACTTCAGCTTCTCCTGTAGTTCATTGATCTTGTCTTTTAGTTCTGCCTTTTTAACAAAAATATTGCCAAAGGAAGTTTTGTTCCACTCTCTAATGTTAGCCTTCACATTCCTTAGTTTACATGCCACTTGGGCCAATTTCGAACCATTATACTTTTTGTCCCACAATTGGGCAACAAGATCCTTGAGATCCTGATGTTGGAACCACATAAGTTCGAATCGAAAGGGTCTGATGTATCTTTTCTTAGAGTCCTCCCCTGTTTCCCATAGAATTGGGTTGTGATTAGACCCGATTCTTGGGAGTGCTGTTAATGAAGAGTCCCCAAACCTCTCAAGGCATTCTTGAGAAATAATAAACCTATCTAATCTAATCTGAATTTGGTTTTCCTTCAATCTTTTGTTAGACCATGTATAGGAGAATCTATGCAGGTCCACATCCATCAGCTCATGTTGCTCAACAAAATCTCTAAACTCGTAGATATCAGTAGTTATTCTTTGAGAGCCCCCCAATTTATCTATAGGATTAAGGTAGCAATTGAAATCCCCCGCCACAATCCAAGGGTAGTTGGGGACCATATCCCTCAATTCAGCTACTTGACTCCAAATAACCCTTCTCAGTACCTATCTAACTGGAGCATATACATTTGTTAAGATCCACTCTTCCTGCGTGGTTTTATCCACACATAAGAGACAAATAAACCAACTAGACATCAGAATCACTCTACTATCAATCACATTCTTGTTCCACATAACCAGAAACCCTCTTGTTGTTCTAGTGGCCTCTTGGCCTACTACTTTAGCTTCTTGCCAAGTCCTATTCTTAAAAGGAATAACTCTACTCTCCTCCATTTTAGTTTCTTGCAGTAAAATCATATCCAATTTGTGTTCTTGTCTAAGAGCATACAAAGCTCTTATTTTTGCAGGATTACTCCCATGAATATTCCATGAAAGAATCTTCATTTATGGGCTTTGGATCCTCGAGCCTTCACCCCAAAGAGCAATACTTCTTGAGTGCCATCAACCACTCCTCGCTCTACTTCTTTCTGCCTTAAGGCAACATTGCTAGGTTTCCCTCTTCCTACCAAACCATATCCCCATACATCCGCTCTAGGCTGGGGTTCCTTGGGATTCACTTGGATTCTAGTAACCATCTTGGATAGGTCAGTATTGGTCTTTGGGGTAAAAATCTAGCTTTCCAGGTTAACTGGTCTTTCTGACAGTGGAGAAGATTCCGTGCTCTTAGCTTCTTGATTAGTAGATTCTTTTTTCCCTGCTTTGGGGTTACACTGATCTTGGTGGTTCACCTCTTCCTCCTGAGTATCCTTGCCTATATAATTAGTTTCCTACTTTTTCCTCTGATTTTTCTCCTCTAAATCCTTCTCTTGAGTCTCCTCTACCTCAGATTCCACTTCTTGGCTATCCATCTGATCTCCCTTCAGATGATTTAATGCATCAAAAATGTTCTCCATCGGGATGTTGATCTCCTTGGAATTTCTTCCCATAAATTCCTCTGTAGTACATGGGACCACTTCCATCGAGCCTCCATAGGCCTCCCGTATTACCCAATCAAACTTACTTGCCCCAGGGAGTTGATCTATGGGGTTCTTTCCTTTGTGATTTGGCTCTGAGGCTTGCTGTATCATCTTAGGAGCAGGTTGAGCTTGAGGGTTCCCATCAAAGGGACCAGCTCCCCTGTGAGAGGGTTTTGGGGCATAGGTATTTTTGGGATGAGGGTTATAACGTTGCCTCTTGCTTACAAAATGGCGAACAGGGTCTCTGATATTCATATTTTGAGCTCCACGTCCTTGAGGCCCATGTTGGGTAGGAATGGAGATTTGCGGGGGAGGGATATTATTCTGGGTTTGAGGAGTAGTATTTTGGAGTGGGGGCTGGTTCTTGGAAATGCAGTGGATACCCTGGTGCCCTACCTTCCCGCAAAAACTACACTTAAAAGACATATTCTCATATTCAAAGACCTGAGTATGAAGCCCAAACATAGATGACAATATAATGGATTTAGGGAGCTCTTTAATCAGGTCTTCCAACACACACATGCGAGCATAAAGGAGTCTTGTTTTGCTCAAGGTTGCAGGATCAATAGCTATTAGTTCTCCAATCTCTGTAGCTATCCCAGCCAAGATTTGTTCATTCCAAAAAAGTAGAGGTAATCCCGACATCTTAACCCAAATAGGAGCCAAATCCAGCACCTGAGTCTGGGGGTTGAAATCGGGGGACCAACGCTTCAGATACAAGCCCCTTTTCCCAAAAAACCAAGGACCTCCTTGGAGATTCCTTTCCATGTCCTGTTCACATTGAAATGTCACCAAAAGAAAACTCTTGGGTAAAGCCTTAATCATCATACCGGCCCTTGGCTGCCATTTTTGGACGGCCCATCTCCTTATGACTTCCAAGTCCAGCCTCACCCCAATAAATTTTGCCAGCATAAATGTTCTACCCTCCATAGACACATGCTGAGCTAAGGTATCCGAGACGTGCAACCTACCATTGACAGATTTTAGATTAAAACAAGAGTCGAATAATTTTTGCTTATCGCGAAGAGCATTAAGATATGAAGGTCTCCAGTTGCCAGGTTTATCTTTGTCTCCTTCCTGGGTCTTCCTTTGATCCTGACACATAGAGTCCTGGTCCCCCTCAGAGAAATCTTCAACCACATCTGCCCAACGCCCTTGGACTAGTTCCAATAGAACTTCCTTGTCCACATCCTCCGCCTGGGGGCCTGCTATCTCACTAGAGCCCCCACCTATCGCGTCTGTTGATCTCCCATCCAAAGCCCCACACCTAGGGTTTGTTACCCCTAGACCTCCCACTCCTCCTCCTTGCTGCTCCATCCGTCACAACTTGCTACCTCCAAAATCTACCATTTCTTTTTTTTTTAGGGCCAAAATTTTTGCTTTCGCTATAGTGCACGAGCTGCTACAGTGGCGACTGCTACAGTTTGCAGGCTTATTAAAATTTTTACCTTCTGTTAAAGTATTTTAATTTAAATAATTTAAAAGAAACCTTTGCAACCCTTTTATAAAAGCTCAATAAACCTTGTCTAGGATATCTTTTTTTTTTAATGATTTCTTGGACCCAATTATTATAATATTGAAAAATATTATAATAATATTTATCTTTTCTTTTAAACCCTGGCCTCTTATTTCTGAAAAATTTGCTTGCTTTTGGGATGAACTTTGCCTTGATCAATTTCAACCATATCAACCTTTTTACATCAAACCTTTTGACATCAATGACAACACAACTTACTCAAAATTTCCAACACCTAGGAGGTCACCCATCCGAGTACTACTCTAGTTGAACATGCTTAACTATGGAGTTTTTTATGGATTGGAAAACATCAAGTCATATTGGTTTTTTGAATTTTTGGTTGTGGTTGTGAGGAGGTCTAAAAAAAAGGAAAGAGAGTCATTTTTTGTTGCTTACCTTGAAACCCTTGAAATTCCATTTTTCCTCTACATCACTTTTCTCTTCCCATGCTGTATTTGGATTACTTTCTACACCCATCCCGTATTCAAATAAATTTTTGCAATTGAACCACATTTGGATCACTTTTTGCACTCAACCCACATCCGAACCACTTTCTACAACCACCCTACACCTGAACCACTTTCTACAACCAACATGCAATCGAACCACTTTCTGCACCCAGCCTGCATCCGAATCACTTTTTGCAACTGGCCTGCAACTAGACCACTTTCTACATATGACCCGTATCTCAACCACTTTCTATACCTGACCTACATTTGAGCCACTTTCTACACCCAACTCGCATCCAAAACACTTTTTGTGACCAAAACCAAATGCAAAAGTGCCCCAGATGCAACTTGGGTGTAGAAAGTGATTTAGATGCAATTTGGACATAGCTTGGGTGCAAAAAGTGGATTGGATCATGCACTTTTACATATGAATTATAGGCTAGGTGCAAAAAGTACCCCAAATGCACTCTGAGTGCACTTTTGCATTCGACCTCTTTTGCATTTGACCAGTAATCTAGCATACACAAACTACACTCTAATATTTTAGTTGTATGGGTATGGTTGTCATGTTATTTTTATATTGAAGAACATGTGCTTATACTGAGAGGGGGGTGAACAGTATAAGATAAAACTTTTTGCTTTTCAATCCAAATGATAACATCAACAATATTAAAGTAGTAAACATCACACAAAGCATCACACACATGAGAGACATGATTTAACGTGGTTCACCCAATGTGGGCTACTCCACGGAGAAAATATTCCTTATAAACTTTTCTCAAATAAATTCTCTTGGGAATCCTTTCCCTATTACAATGTTTATGGACCTCTGTCCAAAGGAGACACCAATCCCCTAATCAAGTTCATGGATCTCTATCCATAGGAGAACTCCTTTCTCCTCTGCTCTGGTTGGTGATCTTCTAGAAGAACTACTGCCTCCACTGCACTGGCTAATGGATCTCTATCCACTGAAGACTCCTATCCCCACTCAGAAGACCTGTCCTCACTACCTTGGCTAATGGATCTCTATCCACTGGAGACTATCATCCTCTATACTCTACCACCTCCAAAGCTCTATCTCAAATCTGCACTAAACACAGTCCTTCGGTCTAGTACAAATCTGCTCAATCTCTATCTCTGGTCTGGCACAAACCTATCCTCAAATCTGCACCAAACTCTATCCTCAAATTTATCCTCAATATCTATCCTCAAATTTATTGTAAGCTTCCACAAAATCTCACACCAATCTATCCACAAGTCTTCTCAAAGACTTACCTCAAATCTGCTCAACAAGTCCTCACTAGAACTTGTCCAATTGTTCTCAATCTCTATCCTCAAATATGTATTGTAAGCTTCCACAAAAGCTCACACAAATCTATCCACAAGTCTTCTCAAAGACTTACCTCAAATCTGCTCAACAAGTCCTCACTAGAACTTGTCCAATCTCATAGAAACATATAGAGAATTGTTAGAGACTCAATATGCTTCACATTCACCACAATGCTCAATCACTTTCAATCTTTTTTTTACCATAGAAACATATAGATAATTGTTAGAGACTCAATATGTTTCACATTCACAAACACTCAACCTCTTTCTCAAATCAATTTAGAATATAGAACAATTTGTTTCACAGAACTTGAACTATCACTTCAACACATCCACTTGACTAGGCTCAATCAACTCTCACTCAACCAATCACTTCAACAACAATGCTTATCAAGTAATCCTCACATAACAATGATACTCATAGATTTCAAAAAAAAAAAAATCACTCAACTCAACAACAATGCTTATCAAACAATCCTTTTCACTCCAACTTAGCATTCACAACATTCAACAATCACTCACTAGGAAGATGTGCCCATACCTTTTTGTTTGATGTAGAAGTGCCCTTCAAAAACTTGTCTCAATCACAATTTTCTTCCTTGCCAATTTCAATGGTTAGATGACAAAATATCACACTAACACTCTCTCAAAATATTTCCTCAATTACAAAAATAATCAAACTCAAATACACCTTATTACTCCTTAAAATTAGCAATCATCAAATCACACATAAAAATAATCACTCAAATTGCTCCTTATAATCTCCAATTTTAATAAATCAATATTCAAAAATTAACCTTTCAAAAATAATATTTGCCTACCCTTTTATCTCCCTCAAAACACTTAATAACCAAATTAATTTAGGAAAAAATTAAAATTTATAACCATAAAAATATTTTGTTTTTCTCAACCTTAGGCACATAAAAATATTTTTCTCAACCTTAGACATCTGAAATAATCAAGTGACCTCAACACAAATGACATCAGTGCATACCTTATACAAGCCAAAAAGGCCTCGGTGGGTTTTGAACATGAGACCACTCCTATCGAGCGCCTTATCAAGGTGCTAGCCCACCACATGGGCTAAGCGCTCCCATAGGGAAGGGAAGGCGCAAGCCTCCCTTTATCCCTTCTTTTGGTGCTACTCAAAAACAAATGCCCTCTCACTGCCTTGCAAAACAAAATCGGTAGGATTCGAACCCTGCACACCTTGCCTACCACATGACTTAGCACATCCATCATTGCCACCTGTGCTACATAATGTTTTGCGTGGTATAAGGAGCTTCACTCCTATTTTTTAACCCTTTGCCATTGGAGACCTTTTGAAAAACATGGAAACTCTTTAACCTCCTTGTGCATTACACTTATGGAGCTTAGGAAATTCGATCAATGATTATTAGGGATGTAAGGCAAAGGTTTTTGCCATTATTTATACATGATGCCTCTTGTGCCATAAACGTCGGTGCTTGAATCGAATTTGAAATTCAATTTTTATTTTAACCTTATAACCCTCTTTAGGGTTATTTAAATTAATATAAATTAATTTATAATTAAATTAAAATTAAATTATAATTAACTTAAGTAACTTTTGAAAGTTAATTAAATTAATTAATAAATTAATTTATAATAAAATTATATTAATTAATTTATAATTAATTTAAATTTCCTTTTTAATATTATAATAAAATATTATAATATTATTTGCTTGGGCCTCTTCTTTGCACTTTGGACCACATCTGACTACTTGGAATCGGATCTGACCAACTGGAAGTGGACTCTCCTTTTTGCATTGATTACGGAACTACTTCTCCTTGCACTGCTCACTAAAACTACTTTTGACATCAATGACCACTCACTCTTGACATCAATGACAACTCATCTACTCAAAATGTCCAACAATCTCCCCCTTTGTCATTGATGGCAACCCAATTATCTTTTCAAATTTCCTTAACCTTTTTCTGTCCTGCTCCCCCTAGGAAACTGCTCCCCTGACTCAATGCTCTCTTCTTAAATCAAATCTCTCCCCCTTACTCAAATCTCTCCCCCTTTGACATCAATGGCAAAGGGTCACCTTTGGGGCTCGGGGCTAAGAATGAGTCTCTTAGCTTAGCCCCTCCCCCACCTCCTCTTGAGGTGGTTAATTCTGGGGTGGGAGTATTACTCCCAGTTTTCCTCGAAGATACTCAAAGGTCTCCTTCGAAAGTGGCTTAGTGAAGATGTCTGCTATCTGCTCCTTTGTAGTAACATATTCCAATCTGACTTATTTATCTATCACCTGTTCTCTCAGAAAATGATACTTGATCAGAAATGTGCTTTGTCCTGGAGTGCATCACTGGATTCTTTGAGATACTTATAGCACTTGTATTATCACATAATATGGGAATAGGATGATCATGTTTTATCTTGAAGTCTTCTAGAGTTCACTTCATCCATAATACCTATGTACAACTGGCTACTATTGCAATATATTCTGCTTCTACTATAGATAAGGATACTGAAGCCTGCTTCTTACTTAGCCAAGAGACTAAACATTCTCCAAGAAAGAATGCTCCTCCACTTGTGCTTTTTCTGTCATCAATGCTACCATCCTAATCTGCATCTGTATATGCTGTGAGTGTGAAACTATCACTTTTGGGATACCAGAGCCCAAAATCCATAGTCCCTTTTAGATACCTAAGAATTCTCTTTACTGCTGCCACATGTGTTTCCTTAGGTGCTACCTGAAACCTTACCACTAATCCCACTGATTGCACTATGTCTGGTCTTGTAGTTGTAACATACAACAAGCTGCCAATCATAGATCTGTATAATCTCTGATCTACCTCTAGAGATTCATCATCCTTACTTAACTTGCATCCTGTAACCATGGGGGTACTTACTGGTTTGCAATATTCTAACCTGAATTTCTTTAGCATCTCTTTTATATACTTGGTTTGTGAAAGAAATACTCCTTTCTCCGATTGTGAAATCTGAAGTCCAAGAAAGAAGGACAACTCACCAAGCATAGACATCTCAAATTCATTCTGCATGTTCTTTGCAAATTCTTTACACATCTTATCATTGTTTCCCCCAAAAATGATGTCATCAACATAAACAACCACAATTAGTAGATTATTCCCTTCATTTTTGATGTATAAGTTGTTGTCTACTATTCCTTTTCTGAATCCCTATTCCTGAAGATACTTATCCAATCTTGAGTACCATGCTCTAGGAGCCTACTTTAGACCATACAGTACCTTTTTCAATCTGCATACATGATCTGGTTTATCTGTTAATATGAATCCCTCTGGTTGTTCAATATAGACTTCTTCTTCTAGAACACCATTTAGAAATGTTGACTTAACATCCATCTGATATACCTTGAAGTTTTTAAAACTTGAGAAGGCTAAGAATATTCTTATGGCTTCAAGTCATGCAACTGGAGAAAATGTCTCATCAAATTCAATTCCCTCTACTTGTGCATAACCTTTGCATACTAACCTTGCTTTATTCTTGACTACCTGTCCATATTCATTTAACTTGTTTTTGAATACCCATTTTGTGTCGATCACATTTTTGTCCTTTGGTCATGGAACAAGTTCCCAAGTCTTGCTTTTCTCTATCTGATCTAATTCCTCATCCATTGCCTTAATCCAAAACTCATCTTCACTTGCCTGATTGAAGTCCTTTGGCTCAATCTTAGATAGCAAAGAAAAATTTGCTTGTTGAGATGGTGTTATTATCCTTCTCCTTGTCTGTCTTTCATCTGGATTCCCAATGATTAGATCTTTTGGATGATGCTTCTGTACATACCTGGATGGAGTTTTAGGAAGAAGTCTTTGTGTTTCTTCTTCTTCTTCATCTGATTCCTCATGAAACTCTTCTTGACAACTTCCATCTTCCTGATACACGATTTGTTGAACTGGTTCTCTTGAATCTATCTTCTCATCAATTGTTACATTTATACTTTCTACAATAGTGTGTGTTCTCTTGTTGAAGCATCTATAAGCTTTACTCTTAGTGGAATAACCAAGAAAAATTCCCTCATCACATCTTGGATCAAACTTGCCTAAGTTTTGATCTTCTCATCTTATGTAGCACTTGCTTCCAAAAACCTTGAAGTGTTTTACAGTGGTCGGTCTTCCTTTCCAAAGTTCATATGGAGTCTTGTGATGGTTTACCCTCATTTGAGCCCTAGTGATTATATATACTATTGTGTTGATTGCTTCCCTCCAAAATCCATCTAAAATTTTGGACTCATTTAACATAGCTCTAGCCATATTCTCAATGGTTCTATTTTTCCTTTCAACTACTCCATTTTGTTGAGGAGTTCTTGTGATTGAGTATTCTCTCTTGATTCCATGTTGTTCACAAAAATCTACAAATTCATTTGAGGTAAATTCTCCTCCTCTGTCAGATCTCAAACACTTAATCCTCTTGCCAGTTTCATTTTCAACTAGTTCTTTAAATGCTTTGAATTTTTCAAATGCTTCTGACTTATCTTTCAGGAAAGCTACCCAAACCATTCTGGAGTAATCATCTATAAACAATATGAAGTAACTCTCACCCTGAATACTCTGTGTTCTGGTAGGACCACATAGATCAGTATGTATTAGACTTAATGGCTCAGATGACATATATCCCTTTGACTTAAAGCTTGTTCTAGTTTGCTTTCCATGTTGACAAGGTGCACAAATTGTGTTTTGTGGCCTTTTTAGCTTGGGTAAATCTCTGACAACCTGCTTATTGCTTATGTTGACTATGTTGTCAAAATTCAAGTGACCCAATATTCTATGCCACAACCAACTCTCATCTTCTTGTGATAGAAAGCACTTTTCCCCTTTGATCTCACTAAGCATGTATAGATTGTTTGGAGTTCTTCTTGCATTTGCAATGACCTTTCCAGTTTCTGATTTTCTTATCTCACACCTATCTGGGTGAAATGTAACCATATGACCTTGATCACAAAGTTGACTTACACTTAGCAGATTATGTTTTAACCCTTTGACATACAACACATTTTTTGTTCTTGTTTTCCCATTATCTAAACTCAGAGTTCCTCTTCCACCAATCTTTGTTGATCCATTATCACCAAAACTTACTGATCCTCTATTGGTTTCTTTTAGTACAATGAATTTATCTTTGTCTCCTATCATGTGTCTAGAGCAACCACTATCAAGATACCATTGTTCTTCTTTATCCTGAGCATGAAGGGTTGTTTGAACTAACATTGATCTAGCCTTTACATTCCTCCTTTCCTCTTTCCTAGTTGTTGAAATTGTTTTTCTTTTACTAGACTCAGGAAGTATCATTTTACACCATCTAGCCTTGTGCCCAAAATTATTGCATTTGTAACATATAATATCATTATCCATAAGAGGTGCAAAAGAATTGAAATTTCTATTGACATTGTTTCTTGCATGACCAATACAATGTACAACTCTATGACCATATTTGTTACAAGAAAAACAATGACCATGGAAGAAATTATGTAACCTATTTGGATGCCTTTGAGATTGTGGTTGAGTGCTTCTCCCTTTGTGATTAACTCTCATCCAAGGTTCTTCTTTGCTTTCTTCCTTTCTGATGTCTTTTCCTTTTGAAGTATCCTTTACTTGCCTATATTTGTTTGAAGTTTCTGCTTCTTGAAGACTTGACTCCTCTTTCTATTTCCCATACTCTATATCTTGTAGTACCTTGGTCCTTTCAACTTCATTCCTTAGATAAAAAATTTTTGCTTCCAATATTTCACATTCTGTTTCTCTTGCTCTTAATAGATCTATCATATCCTGCTCAATTTTCTTTCCCTCTTCTACCTTTATCTTGAGTTCTGTGAGACTTTGTAGAAGTTCCATCCTTGCTTCTTCATCCTCTTGAATTTGTTCCTTCAAGCTTGAGTTCTTCTCTCTAATTCTTTCCAACTTTCTGAGAGTAGTAAAGAATTCCTCTTTTATATCAAACATGGTCTCTTCTTCATTTTTTGAAGTCATGTGTGTTTCTGATGGATCCTCCTCCAAGTTGTTAGTCTTTTCATGGAGAGACCCACTCTGATACCAATTGAAGAACATGTGCTTATACTGAGAGGGGGGTGAATAGTATAAGATATAACTTTTTGCTTTTCAATCCAAATGATAACATCAACAATATTAAAGTAGTAAACATCACACAAAGCATCACACACATGAGAGACATGATTTAACATGGTTCACCCAATGTGGGCTACTCCACGGAGAAAATATTCCTTATAAACTTTTCTCAAATAAATTCTCTTGGGAATCCTTTCCCTATTACAATGTTTATGGACCTCTATCCAAAGGAGACACCAATCCCCTGATCAAGTTCATGGATCTCTATCCACAAGAGAACTCCTTTCTCCTCTGCTCTGGCTAGTGATCTTCTAGAAGAACTGCTACCTCCACTACATTGGCTAATGGATCTCTATCCACTGAAGACTCCTATCCTCACTCAGAAGACCTATCCTCACTACCCTAGCTAATGGATCTCTATCCACTAGAGACTATCATCCTCTATACTCTATCACCTCCAAATATCTATCTCAAATCTATACTAAACACAGTCCTTCGATCTAGTACAAATCTGCTCAATATCTATCTCTGGTCTGGCACAAACCTATCCTCAAATCTGCACCAAACTCTATCCTCAAATCTATCCTCAAATATGTATTGTAAGCTTCCACAAAAGCTCACACCAATCTATCCACAAGTCTTCTCAAAGACTTACCTCAAATCCAATCTCTCAATATCTATCCTCAAATCTGTATTGTAAGCTTCCACAAAAGCTCACACAAATCTATCCACAAGTCTTCTCAAAGACTTACCTCAAATCTGCTCAACAAGTCCTCACTAGAACTTTTCCAATCTCATAGAAACATATAGAGAATTGTTAGAGACTCAATATGCTTCACATTCACCACAATGCTCAATCACTTTCAATATCTCTTTTTACCATAGAAACATATAGAGAATTGTTAGAGACTCAATATGTTTCAATTCACAAAAACTCAACCTCTTTCTCAAATCAATTTAGAATATAGAACAATTTGTTTCATATAACTTGAACTATCACTTCAACACATCTACTTGACTAGGCTCAATCACTTTTACTCAACCGATATTTTCAACAGCAATGCTTATCAAGTAATCCTCACATAACAATGATACTCATGATATTTGCAAATACTAGTTCATGCTTTCAAACCTATCAATCAAACCATCAACAAAAAAAATTATAAAAAAAATAAAACAACAATGCTTATCAAACAATCCTTTTCACTCCAACTTAGCATTCACAACATTCAACAATCACTCACTAGGAAGATGTGCCCATACCTTTTTGTTTTATGTAGAAGTGCCCTTAAAAACCTATCTCAATCACAATTTTCTTCCTTGCCAATTTCAATGGTTAGATGACAAAATATCACACTAACACTCTCTCAAAATATTTCCTCAATTACAAAAATAATCAAACTCAAATACACCTTATTACTCCTTCTTGAAATTAGCAATCATCAAATCACACATAAAAATAATTACTCAAATTGCTCCTTATAATCTCCAATTTTAATAAATCAATCTTCAAAAATTAACCTTTCAAAAATAATATTTGCCTACCCTTTTATCTCCCTCAAAATACTTAATATCCAAATTAATTTAGGAAAAAATTAAACTTTATAAACCATCAAAATATTTCTATTTTTCAACCTTAGCACATAAAAAATATTCTATTTTCTTTCAACCTTAGCACATCTAAAATAATCAAGCGACCAACACAAATGACATCAATGCATACCTTTGTCACAACCAAAAAGGCCTCGATGGGTTTTGAACATGAGACCTCTCTGTCGAGCACCTTATCAAGGTGCTAGCCCACCACATGGGCTAAGCGCTCCCATGGGGAAGGGAAGGCACAAGCCTCCCTTTATCCCTTCGTTCGGCATTGCTCAAAAATAAATGCCCTCTCACTACCTTGCAAAATAAAATTGGTGGGATTCAAACCCTGCACACCTTGCCTGCCACACGACTTAGCACATCCATCATTGCCACCTGTGCTACATAGTGCTATGTGTGGTATAAGGAGCTTCGCTCCTATTTTTTAACCCTCTACCACTAGAGACTTTTCTAAAAACATGGAAATTATTTAACCTCCTTGTGTATTACATTATGGGCTTAGGAAATTTGATCGATAGTATTAGGGGTGTAAGGCAAAGGTTTTTGCCACCATTTATACACGATGCCTCTTGTGCCATAAACGTCGGTGCTTGAATCGAATTTGAAATTCGATTTTTATTTTAACCTTATAACCCTCTTTAGGGTTATTTAAATTAATATAAATTAATTTATAATTAAATTAAAAATTAAATTATAATTAACTTAAGTAACTTTTGAAAGTTAATTAAATTAATTAATAAATTAATTTATAATAAAATTATATTAATTAATTTATAATTAATTTAAATTTCCTTTTTAATATTATAATAAAATATTATAATATTATTTGCTTGGGCCTCTTCTTTGCACTTTGGACCACATCTGACTACCTGGAACCGGATCTGACCAACTGAAGCGAACTCTCCTTTTTGCACTGATTGCGAAACTGCTTCTCCTTGCACTACTCATTGAAACTAACTTTTGACATCAATGACCACTCACTCTTGACATCAATGACAACTCATCTACTCAAAATGTCCAACATATATACTACTATAAGAGGTAAATTTGGGAGAATAATTTAAAATTTTTATAATTTAAAGGCAAAAAGAATTCTTAGTTTAGGCGGGAGTGTTGGCGATCTAAAATTTTTCAATAATATTATTATCAATGTTTGGCAAGCTAACCCCTAAATTTTTTTTTACCCAAAATTTTTGGGTGAATGGGCCAACGTCCAGGGTCCCAAAATTTTACCAAATTGTATCTCTAAAAAATCTAATATTCATGAATTTATGAAGATTCGCTGCTATGCATAACCCTGATTATGTGCATGATAGGATGAGTAGGGGAAACTATTCACTTTATGGAATGATTACTCATGGCATCATATTTTCTAGGCTTAAAAATTGATTAATATATATGTAATATGTGTGGGGTCCAAGAGAGATCTCTAGTTAACTAGGGGAGACCTACATCTCCTTAGAACATGATGATGTTTGATAAATATTGAGTGGAACACTAGGAATGGTTGAATAACCGAAAGAACCTTGAGGATACCATCAACCTAAAATAATGAGTGGACAAGGAATCGTGTAGGTGAGGTGTAGTAATGGACATTAAAGATAAATGCTATCTAATGGGGTCATGACATAATGAGCACAAGGATATAAGACATAGTATAGGATTGGATATGGATGAAAGTGCTATAAAGATGATGCTAGACACACATATTAACACCATATGTACAAATTTTTGGATGTCCTTGATTAATTACTCTAATGTACTATGTACTAATGCAAGAGATGAATGTGTGAGGGAAAAAGCATGTTGCAATTATGAGACTACAAAATTGAAGAGAGGTCAAAATAAGGACAAAAGGGAAGAGAGTAGAAGAGGAGAAGAGAAAAATAAGGGAATGGAGGAAGGGGAAGAGGAAATAAAGAGAAGAAGAAGAACCAATCAAGGGTATGTAGCCACTTGAAGCACAATCATACAACCATGATCGGTGGGGTGGAGGAAGAGAAGCAATGAAAAAATGGTAGGTGAGGTGAGAAAATAAGGATGAAGGAATGTAAGAGAAAGATGAAGGGATAGTGATGAGCTTGTTGTTGTTGTGGCTGGTTGTTTTACATTTGTTTGTTTTTATTGATGTTTTTTTTAGCGAGGATATATAGGAAGGAAGAGTCTGGAAGAGTGTTGTTAGTCATAAAAGGTATGCAAGTGAAGGTTTTTGATGGGGTTGGGTTCTTCAATACCTTCAAGGTTGGTAAGCTTGTAGGCACTAAAACCAAATTTTTTCTTGATGATGTAAGATCCAAGCCAATTGTTAGTAAATTTATCATGGAGATGGCTAGGAATATTGGAATTTTATTGGTTTTATTTGAGCACAAGGTCGTTGACTTGGAATTATCATGGATGAAATTTGTTATCATAGATATGCTTTATCCTATCTTGGTAAATGTAAATATGCTTGAGAGCATTGATTCAATGCTTTTCAAGAAGGATGATTTAATCAAGCCACACTTGGCACACAGTGTCATCATCCATGAATTTCTGTAATGATATTCGTAGTGATGGGATTTAAAGCTCAAAGGACATGATGACCTCAATACCATAAACCAATGAAAATGGCATTACCCTAGTGGTAGTGTGAATTCTTGTACAATAAGCCCAAAGTGCTAAAGGAATTTGGATGTACCAATCATTGTGATTTTCTTTCATGATCTTTCTTATGATTGCATAGATGGTCTTATTTGTGGCTTCATCTTGGCCATTACATTAAGGATAGTAGGGTGTCCAAAATCTATGTTGAATATAATATTTATTACAAATATCATAGACATACTTGTTCTTGAAGGGAGGACCATTTTGTGATATGATATTAGAAGGGATACCAAAATGACAAATGATGCTATGGAGAATGAACTCCGCAATTTGAGGTCTAATCATTTTGGTAAGGCAAATAGCCTTGACCCACTTGGTGAAATGCTTTGTGGATATGATTATGAAGGTATGTTAGCTAGATAAAGGGGGGGAAATTTTACCCACAAGATCAAGTTCCCATTGCAAAAATATCCATAAGGATTGAATTGGTTACAAAACATATAAGGGAACATGGGATAAATTGGTATGGTGTTGGCATTTAGGATAATTATTGACATATGCACAAAAGTCATGTTCCATGGTGGTCCAATAGTACCCCATGTACAAAATGCACTTTTTAATGGCTATCCCACTAAAATGACCACCACATGTGCCATCATGATCTTGAGAAATGATCTAGTTTGTTTATTGTGGTTCAAGACACCAAAGGAGAATACCATCATAGCCATTATGATCAATAATGTTCCCCAAGAGGGTGTACATCATTACTTTTTATTTGAACATTCATTTTATGGCTAGAGGAATATTTGGAGGTATTATACCAAGATTGAGAAAGTTATTCACTTGGGAAAACTAGACATTATAAGGCTCTTGTTCGATAAAATAGATGTCCCATTTATCTTTGGAAATTTTATAGGAAATAACCAATTAGGAAAGGGTAGTGACATGGAAATGTATGGCTTTGTCATATGGATTTTGAGAGATTAAGGAATAAAAAGAATCCATTGTATCAATGAAATGATTGGCCAACCTTGGATAAGCTTTAATATCACATCATTCAAAGTGTGCCGACAACTCATCTACAATTTGTTTTTATAACTTTAAGATTGGACATTTACATTGGTAGATTCCATTGACTTGGTTTACGATGAAGAGTGATTCACCAATAATTTTGATGCACTTGATGTGCATGGTGATTGTAGTTTTTAGTCCAAGGATAAGAGATTTGTATTTTATGTTGTTGTTGGTGGAGGGGAAGTTGAGTTTGAATGAAAAGGGGATGAGAGCCTCTTACAGTGTTAAGAATACAACTCTAGTACCTCCCCCTTGCTCATACTTAGATCCATAAAAGAAAAGGGTGAGATCATCTTGGTACTTAGGTTTTATATATTCCTCGTGCTCCATAATATTGAAGACTGAGTCATCAAAAAGTTGTATGATGAGAGGTTTATATTTAGTGAGAGGAGCTTTGGCCAATTGATTGATGATGAATTGAATCTTGTTGGATTTTTGGCTAATGAACTCGAGATAAAATACTATTAAAAGCATAATTTATTTGGTAGTTTGAGTGCTAATGTAGGTATGACCCATCATACAATGTAATGGGTTTTCCCTTGTAATAACATAAGTGGTATGACTAAGCATGTAATGGTGTAGCTTATTGGTAGAAAATATGACTACTAAGCATAGCTTCTCCACATAAGCATATTTAGTCTCATAGCTCACCAAGGTGCACCTGATGTAGTAAATGACTTCTTCTTGATTGGATTCATTTTTTTGGGCTAACATGGTCCCTAAGGAAAATTTGGTGTTGGATATGTACAAGTGAAATGGGATGCCTGGCCTAGGTAGGGACAAAACTATAAATAATAAGAGATAATTATTTATGACCTCAAAAGCCTCCTGATAGTTCTTGGTTCATTTGAATGTGACCTCCTTTAACAAAAGGTGATTAAAGGGCTTGCATTTATTTGATAATTGGGCTATGAAGCAATGGATCGCCTATATTTTACCTTGCAAGCTACACAAATTCTTAAGGTTCATTGGGGGAGGAATTTCCAAAATGGTCTTGAATTTATTAGGGTCCACTTCAATACCCTCTAGGAGACAATAAATCCAAGAAGTATTTTGGAGGTTACATCAAAGATACACTTTTTAGGATTGAGTTTCACTTTGTCTTCTGAAAGCCTATTAAATATTTTTCATAGGACATCGACATGCTTGTGTTACTTTTTAGATTTTACCAATAAATAATCCACATAATCTTCAATAATTTTTTGCATATAGTCATGGAAGATACAGGTCATAACACATTGGTAGGTAGAACCTACATTCTTGAGATTGAATGACATGACCTTGTAGCAAAATGTCCCACATGGTGTTGTGAAAGAAGTCTTATGTTTATCATCAAGATTAACACAAATTTGATTGTTTCCTAAGAAATCATTTATGATGGAAAGGATTTTATGGCTCACAAAATATTCCATAAGAGTGTTGATGTTTGAAAGCAAAAATCATATTTTGGACACGCTTTGTTAAGGTTGCAAAAATTAGTGTATTTATGTATCCCACCATTAGGTTTTTTATGGGGATCATATTGGACACCCATTATGGATAGTCAATGGGTTGAATGAATCCCACATCTAAGTGTTTCTATAGTTCTTCCTTGACCACAAGAGCAATTATGGGATGAAGCTTCCACAAATTTTTTTTAATGGCTTGGTAGTTGGATTGAGGGTAAGGTTATGAACTACTAGGTTAGGATCAAGATCGGGCATATCCTCATAACCATGCAAAAAAAACTTTATAATCAATCAAGAGGTCTATAAAGCACTATTTTTCTTTGGGTGAAATTTTTTTTCCAAGCTTAAGAATGTGGGGATCGATAGGATCAGGATTTATATTGATGTTGATGGTCTCCTCCACAAGCATGTGGGACCCATCCTCTAGCTGATGAGGGGTGGGTATGAGATGGAGCTCATACACTATGTTCTAAGGAAATATAGGGTCATCACTATTAAATTTGGTTTGGAAGACAAAGGAAGAAGAAAAAGAGGATTGAGGAGGAAGACAGATGTTTGAGCTTTGGAGTAAGTCATTACTGGGAAGAAAGTTTGAAGAAGATGAGGAGAGGAAATATGTTCAAAGTTGATAGCACTTGGATATATCCTGAGGAGGTGAGGAGGATCAAAAGAATGGTGAAGTGGGGTGAAGATATTAACAAAGATCATGTTGGCCTGATGTGATGAAGAAAGAGAATTGCTAGAGGATGGGATTTTAGATGCACTCTCTTGAGGAAGGAGTTGGGTAAGGATGGATGGACATAGATTAGGTTGAGGTGATCAAGGTGGGGATGGAGGATGGTTGGAGGATCAGTTTATAAAGTCAAAGGAGGGGTAACATACATTGAAATAAGTGGTAAAATTGATGAGAAAGACATGTTTTGGGGGTCATTTGATTGTGGTTATCTACTAGGGTAGCATTGTGGTGAGTAGAAAATGTTCTTAAAAACAATTATTTTCCTTCCATTTAATTTATAAATCAAATATTTTGTAAACTTGTTGAGAACCTATGCATAATATGTCTATAGTAATTGGGATATGAGTCCTATATATCATTGGTTTGGTGGATGTGTTTTTCGTGTAGTTTAGTTTATCCAAACCAATAAAAACTAAATGCAAAAAAATAAAGCACACAACTAAAAGAAACTATAGGAAGTAAATTGCTAAAATTAAAATACTAAAATCAAACACATGACTAAAAGGGAAATTGTTGAAAGCACACAACTTAAAATGAATCTGCAAAAAATAAACACACAACTGAATTAAATAAAATAGAAAAATTAACACACTGTAGAAATGAAGAAAGTATAAAATAACAGGGGAGGATTATTGCCTAGAGTGGGTCCAAGATCCCGTAGATGGTCCGCCCAACTTGTTATGTAACACTCACTCTTTCGAATATGTGCAAATGGAGAACACTCAAAAATTTATTAATAATTATGAAATAAATAATAACAACACTTCACGGATTGGAAATTTGGGATCCTATGTCTCAATAATGACCATTGTTTTATATAGAACATAACTATCCTCAGTTACAAAAATAGGTTGTTCTAATTTAATCATGTGATGTGTTTCACTACAGCCGATTCATGCACAACTATAATTGGTGTCTAATAAAAGAGCAACCATGTATAAAATTAATTGTGAAAGATAATGATGGTGCTCCCTAAGTTTACATAACCATTTATTTCTAAATTTTATGTGGTCTCCAAGTCAATTAGTCAATGAAAAAAATAAAGGCACTTTATTCCCATCGGATATAGGTGCCTATTGGCCTATAACTAGGATATACGTGCCTTTTGGCCTATAGTTGGGATATAGGCATCGAGATATAGGCACTTTTTGACCATCGAAAGATAGTCACTTTTCTACCACCAAGAGATAATCACTTTTCTACTACCAAGAGAGAGTCACCATGAGATAGTCATCGAGAGATAGGCACCTTTCTGCCATCAGGATATAAGCACTGGGATATAGGTACCATCTCTTAGCAAGATTTAGACACCCATTATTGGATCTGTAATTTCCTTCATTCCTCAAACGCATTATGATTTTTGTACAATGCTAGGTCCATACGATACCTCAACTAAAAGATGTGCAAAAAGTAACAAAAATCTACATCTACACACATTTCCCACTAAAAACATTGATCAAGCATAATACATCAATTTCCATTAAATATATGCAATAATTACACAAAATACACTTCTAGTGTTAGTAATGCCACAAAATACCCCATTTAAACATGAAAAAAAATGAGCATTTTTTGTGCTCATCATCCTCCCATGCCTAAAAATTACATCCTTGTGGCACATTTTATTGATATTTTCTTATTTTTGCAACTGCTTTCTAGTATACTTTGTTTCAATGTCACCGCTCTTGAGTCGTGGCCTTATTTTTTCCTTGTTTTGTTTGCTTCAACAAAGTTTTTTGGGTTGGTTGGGACCTACTATCCTTGTTTTATTCTTCTCACATTGACTAAACTTTGTGGTTTGATAGGGACCAGTATCCTTCATTGTCATCCCAGTAAATGTAATTATATCTTTTTTTGGTAAATAAAAGTCTTCATTAATTATCGGGTTTTGCAGGTTAACCCAAAACCTATTACAATATCCAACCTTCTACCGAGATTGTAGATCCTAGTCATCCTTGAAACTTTCTTACCAGAACTTGTGTTGAATCCCCTACAACACCTTACTAACAAGGCACACCCATACCTAAACGTAACTGTAAACATTACTTACATTGAAAGGAAATTGAAGTTTGAAACTTTACACTTGTGAAACCTATTGCTTGCCCATTTCCTATTCTCTATCGGAATCCTCCAAGGCTTACACCCTGTTACCTTCATTTCCAATTTGGTATGATTTAGAGGGAAACCCCATAGTTATTACCAGCTCCATGGGGAAATAACACCCATTCATCTTTCTCCTTAATGGGTAGGTTTATTTTCATGAATAATAATATTTTCCACTTCACGTGGCATACCTTGTGTCCATGTCACCAAACTACCAACATCACCTATGTTGGCTAATTTGTCAGCTGACCTGTTGGCCTCACAGTACATGTGATGAGCCCTCCTATTATGTCTTACCGCAAAAGGATCCTCACTTCATGGATGACTCCCTCGATTCTCCATGGAGGATTTTTGCCATTGGTTAACAGGTTGATGATGTTCATTGAATCACCTTCCATCATCAAATTACCTTGAGTTGCTTGGGCTACTTGCAACCCTCTCCAAATGGCTCTAGCTTCTGCTTCATTATTATTTTTGATTCCCAATGGTTCAGCAAAGGCCTTGACCAAATTTCCTTGATGATCCTTGATTATTCCTCCAGCTCCAGCTCTTCCCGGGTTCTCCTTGGCTGCACCATAAAAATTTAGTTTAAACCAACCCTGGGGGGGGTGGCTCCTAGGATATCCCATTTCTAGGATTGTGCAAAGGAATGAAAGGTTTGTCCTCAATACCTAAGGCCTGAGCTAATTATTTTTCTTGGGGAGGAATTGAGTGGTTCTCATCCACTAAGGTTCTAAGGTTTTCTTTTGCAAAGACAATAATCTTGTTGAGGATGGTTTTTGGGTTGTGAATGGTATCCTTAAAGGCTCTATGGTTCCTTTCTAGCCAAATCTGCCAGAGAAAATGATGCCAATATATTTTCCATAGGTACTTAAGTTTTAGGCTAACAAAGGGTTGAGGCCATTGATGGAACACTTCGGATATAAGAGCAGGCTTAACCCATGAGATCCTAAGGCTTGGAAAATATCATCTAGGATGGACTCCGCTACCAGACACTCCAAAAACAAGTGTTGGGTTGTCTCCCATCCTGTCCTGCACATGTAGAAATGGTTAGTAATAACCATACCTTTGGATAACATATTGTTCATAGTGGGGATTTTTCCTTGAATCACCAACCATGAAAAAAAGGATATTTTAGGAATTAAGCCTTTGATCCAAACCAAACTCGGTTGAAATTATTGACCTTCCACATTGAGAAGTAAATTATAGGCAGAATTAACTGTGAAGTCACCACTTTTAGTCTTAGCCTAAACAATGTGATCTTCATCCTCTCCAGAGGGAATAATTTGCTGAGTTAAAATGTTATAAAGCTCTTTAGACTCCGCTTCAAAACCCTGTACTCTGATGTGTTTCCACCTGTTGATATTTATATCCTGCCACATATAATTTGCAACCTTCTTCCCAATATGCTGCTCCATATGCTCTTGAATCCTAGCCAAACAAGGATTCTGGGATAAATCCTCAGCTCTCACCCACCTATCCTTCCAAAATTCTATTGTTTTCCCATTTCCTAGAATCCATCTAAGACCTTTCTTGACAAGATACCTGCTCATGAGGATTACCTTCCAAAAAGTAGACCCCCTGCTTGCTAAGTTGTCATTAATAAAGTTCACACCTTGGAGATATTTCCTCCTAAATATGGTAGCCCATTCATTATCGACCTTAGTCAATAACCACCACGCTTATTTGGCTAATAGAGTTGTATTGAGATAAGAAAATCTCCTCAATCCTAACCCCCCATCATCTTTAGGTTTGCAAACATTATTCCAACCTACTAAATGGATCATTTTCTTATCCTCAGTCCCTGACCAAAGAAATTTTTTTGAAGCTGCTCAATTTTGTGATACACCTTGTTGGGAGCTCTGAACACTGATAGGAAGTAAACGGGTATACGTTGAAGTGAAGCCATAGTTAAAACTTCTTTGCCTACTTGATATAACAGATGTCTTTTCCAACCTGCTAGGTTTTTTTGGATCTTGTCCATAACTATATTCCATGTTGATCCTTCAGGTTTCCCCGTAAATAGGGGAAGACCTAAATAGGAGGTGGGAAGGGATGCAATCTGACATTCCATGATCCTTGCTATGTTGTTTTGCCTAGGAATGGGGGTATTGATGAAATAAAGTTTGCTCTTATCAAAATTCACTTTCTATCCAACCGCTTCTTCATACATTATGAGAATATTTTTAATCCTTCTTGCCTCAACCATAGAAGCAAAAGTCAGTAGCAATGTCTCATCAACAAATTGTTGATGTGTCACCGAGGTAGTTAGCGACATGGCCTTGATACCAAATATGAGTCCAGCTATCGCTGCTGCCTTAATGGTTCTTCCCAAGGCAATAGCAATGATGATGAACATCATAGGACTTATGGTATCTCCTTGTCTTAGACCACATTTGCTTTGAAAAAAACCTGCAGTAGACCCATTAACCAAAACTAAAAAACAAGGCTTAGAAATACACTCTCTGTAGTGAATCCAATAGAGAAAGATTGATTATAATGCTAGAATAATAAAAAGGAATCACTTTTATTAAGGAATTGTTGTTGTATTGTATGGGGAACCCAAAAATCAATTAATAATTATATTCTTCAATGCCTCAACTATACCAAATGAAATACCTATTTCTACGAGTGTGAAGGTGTGATCAAAGGTCACAACCTTTGTGAAAGAGAGAGTGATTAAATAATTAACTAATAATGTGATTAGTATGGTGGTTAGGAGTAGAATCCTAACATGCCACCTTCCTTAAAAAAAGCTTTGTCCTCAAAGCTCAAAGTAAGGAGCTTCGTTGCTTGTTTTCCTAGTTGAATTTGTGCAAGTTCTTGTACTATTTTAATGTCACTTTTTCAAAGGCAAGGATATATTGAAGGTCGAAGCATTAGTGGGGGGTTGCTAGAAAGAATAGTAGAATCTTCCTTAGGAGAATTGTGATGATGGTAGGCTTCCTCTTTAGCTGATTATTCCTATGTAGAATGAAGGGAAAATAAATGTGCACTCACTCTTTTGCCTCCTTTCTAAATCAGGTTGTCTATATGATGAGAACTCACTATTGGCGATGAACTTGTGTGTAGTTCTTTGAGATTGTATGTCTTGCCTTCATTGTTTACTGCATGGATGTCTACCTCATCTTTTCATGATGCATCGAGCACTTCTTGCACATCGACCTCATTTCCTTCATTGTTATGATCAGGTTCTTTGGTCATGTCATGCATATCTTCCTCACCTTCTTCCTCTATGGAGCGACAGGGATCAACTATATTCAATAAATACAATGTTTGTGTAGCACAATAATGAAGGGGCCCAAATTGCTCATCACAAGTATAGCAGAGGTCATTTTCTCATTGCTCCATTTCTTGTAGGCTAAGGTACTTAACTGGCAAGGGTTTGTGTTTTGGAATAGTGTGCGTGAATGTTGATTTATCAATAGGTTGCTCCCCATGTTGACGTTGAACATTGAATGTATCGTCAGCTAACAAGGCTAATCCAATGGCTTCCTGTAGGGTGCGAGGAGTGTACATCATGATATTCACTCTAATTTCTTCTTTCAATCCATTGATGAACCCACTTATGAGGACTGATTCGTCCAACCCTATGATGCGATTGGCAATATCTTGGAACTGAATTTTATATACACTCACTGATGTGATTTGATGTAGGTGGGCAAGATTAAGTAGCAAAAGTAGGTTGGGGTCATGATATATTCTTCCATCGGCCATTTCTTGCATCACTTCTTTCATTTCTTTTGAAACCTCTTTCGAGACCTCTTTCACAATATCCTTTGCCACTTCTTTTGAGACTTCTTTCGCAATATCCTTTGCCATGTCTTGTGACCTTCGTCCTTTCTTCGATGCTGAAGTTTTCTAGTGACGCGAACCGTAGCCGCCGGTGGGTAAAATTTATTTTAAACCTTAATTTTATACTCTAATTTTATATGATTCCACTGTTAACCTGTGTCTTTGTCGGAAAACTCTGCAAGCAACCAATTTTTTTGTGATTTCTTCAGATTTGATGTATTTTTTTTAATCTATGCTTGGTCGAATCACTCTGGTAGTCTTCAACAGCCATACTTCCAAATTTTTTATAACTTCTCGCTTTTCTTTTCTACCAAATTGGGTTACTATTTTGTCCTTTTGGTGAGGTGGACGTCGAAGAGACTATGACAGCCTGTTCATTCACTGTAAAATAAATTTTTGAACTTTATGTCTGCTTATTGCACTATCGTTGCGTCAGAACTGACAGTCGATGTCGACAATTTATATTATGGTGGAGCTCTATTTTTTATTCCGCTGTCGGTCTATGTTATCATAGAGGAATACGATGCTGTGAGGTAGACCCGTACTCACTTATGACAAGGTGGCACGTAAAGTGGAGACGATGGCTTTGTGGGGAAAAAGAAAAAATTGGATTGAACTAGCTCTGATCCAGATGTAGTGAATTCAATAGAGAAAGATTGATTATAATGCTAGAATAATAAAAAGGAATCATTTTTATTAAGGAATCATTGTTGTATTGTATGGGGAACCCAACAATTAATTAATAATTATATTCTTCGATGCCTCAACTATACCAAATGAAATTCCTATTTCTACGAGTGTGAAGGTGTGATCAAAGGTCACAACCTTTGTGAAAGAGAGAGTGATTAAATAATTAACTAATAATGTGATTAGTATGGTGGTTAGGAGTAGAATCCTAAAAATCTCTTATTAACTTGAACCATTTCATGTTGAAGCCAAATTTTAATAAAACTGCCTCTAGGAATTCCCAATTTATCTTGTCATAAGATTTGTTCATGTCTAAATTTAAAGCCATGACTGATTTTTTGGTCTGAGTGGCTATATGAAGAGCCTCATGAATAGTAATAAATCCATATAATATTTATCTTCCTTGTACAAAACTTCCTTGACTTGGATCAATGATAACCGGTATAACTTTCTTCAAACGGTTGGCTAAAACTTTGGACAAAATTTTATAGGATATATTACACAGGCTAACCGGCCTAAATTCAGCCATAGTCTTGGGGTTGGAGCCTTTAAGGATCAAAGAAATGAAAGTTGAATTGAAACCCCTTCAAATATGATTTGAACTTTGGAACTCCTTGATTGTAGCAATAACTTTTGCTCCAACAATATCCCAACAAACTTGGAAAAACCGCGGTGAAAACCCATCCGGCCTAGGAGCTTTGTCAGGATCCATGTTAAACAAAGCCTCCTTGATATCTTCATCTAAAAAAGTTGTTGTAAGAGACTCGTTAATCATTTCATCAATGATTTGTGGAATTAATTGAAGGAGAGAGTCCTTTGCTTGGGCATTATAGGCCCGTTCTTCACCCAATAATGAACTAAAAAAATTAACAGCCTCGTCCCTGATCTCTTGAATGTTTTGAGTTGAGGATCCATCCACCTTAGTTAAATTTCTAATATTATTGTTGCTTCTATCGATAAATGTGGTAACATGGAAAAACTTTGAATTAAAGTCCCCTTCCTTTAGCCATAATGCCCTTGATTTTTGCCTCCAATACATCTCCTCACAAGCTAAAATATTATAAAATGCACAAAGGGTTTCCTTCTCTTCAGTCCTTGTCACCTCATCATAGGTTCCATTTTGGATTTTTCTTTCTATTATTCTCAGTTTTTCCCCCACTACTCTCTTATTCTCAAAAATATTTCCAAAGACTTCTTTATTCCATATTCTAAGGTTTTTTTTCACCATATTAAGTTTTTGAGATAGTTTGAAGGAAGCACTTCCCTGGATAGGCTGCTGCCACCATTCCTCTATTCGTTTCTTGAAGTCCGGATGTTTAACCCACATTGAAATAAATCTGAATGGATTTTTAAAGGAGTTAGCCTAAAATGCCTCCCATAGAATAATATTATGGTCTGAAGCGCATTTAGGAAGGGCTTGTAACACTGAATCACCAAACATTGGTGTAGCTTCCTTGGATAAAAAAACCTATCCAACCTTTCTTGAATTAGCCGACTTCCTATCCTCAATTCATCCATCAATCAATTCATTTGTGTTAATGAATTCATTGAAGTCCTCCATGCTCCTTGAGGGTAACCCAAATCCTCCCTTCTTATCATATGGGTAAAGGGGGGTATTGAAATATCCCCCAATCACCCAAGGAATGTCTTTAAAATCTTGGCTCAAATGCCCCAAAAACTCCCATAGTTTAGACCACCCTTGGACAGAGGTGGGGGCATAAACATTTGACATAATCCAATTCTTATTAGTATCAAAATCATGAAATAATATGCTTAAGACTCTTTCATTTGCCTAAATAATACTTCCTTCTATTTTAATAGGATCCCATAAGATCATGAGGCCCCCAGACGCTCCTCTCGCTTGTTGAAAGGCCACTTCCCCTTGCTTCCAAATCCTTCTAGCTATAAGTGCTGATTGTGCCGCATCTGTTTTGGTTTCTTGAAGAAAAATGATAGTAGGATTCCAATCCTTCCTTATAGACTTCACCATACTTTGTTTTGGTGGGTCGTTTAGGCCTCTCACATTCCATGAGAGAACCTTCATTTAGACTATTTGATATTTTTTCCCCACCCCCTTCCCTGAGCCAAAGGGGGTTTGTCAATTTTGCTATTATCCTGGCCAAGAATAGCTTGCTGTAACAATGTTCTTTGCTTTTTGTTTGCAATTTCTTCATTGATTCTCATTCTATAGTGCTCTGTTGTAGATATTCTCCCTTTCTTTCTTTCACTTCCATAATCTATCGAAGGCTTGGTGGTGCTTCTAGTATGTTTTGGACTAAAATGAGGGGGCATATACTATGATAATATAGGGCTTGAACATTCTTCCTCATTTTGGGATTTTCAATTTCCTCTTCATCCTCAACCTTGTTTTCGTTCACCTCTCCTATCTGGTTCCTAAATAGGGGGCTTTCCTTCAAGGAACATTTTACCGTTGGGCTCGTCTGATAAGGGATAATTTTCTCCACTACCGGATTAGGAGCTACATTCCTGCCTCTTGTTTCCACAACTTTGACTCTTGACTCTATTTTTTCCATGTTTAAACTGAAATGACCTGGCAATTTTTCTTCATTTTGAGCATAGCTTTTGGGGCTTTTTGTCATAACTATGGATGGTCTCGATTTGGATGGGGAGTATAGGGTTTCAGGAAGCTTGACACTAATGGTATCATCTTTACCGTTTTCTTTTTCAACTTCTAGATTTGCTAGGATATCAAACATGTTCAAGCTGGGATCTTTATTACATACCTTATGATTTTTGCCTCCCTCATTATGTTGCTTTCCTTTCTCCTAGATTTTTTCCAATTCTGTGTTGGCTTGGTCAGCCTGGTTATTCTTAACTTGTTTGTATCCTTCCAAGTTAAGACGCGGTCCTTGAAACTTTGGGATCCCTCTCCCATTAGCTTTCCCTAGAAAACCTTCGCTCGTGGCTTCCTTATTTGTAGTTATTGTCAGAAATTGGGCTTGAAGGTGGCCTTGGGTTTTTCACACGCTACAAAATGTTAGCTTGTTCTCATACTCCATAGGTTGAATCCTTAAAAACTCTCCATATGCTAGTTCCAACTGAGAAGGTAGATCAGAATCCAAGTTTACATTTACATAGATCCTGGCATGCGTCAGTCTAGTCATTGCCTGGGTTGAATGGTCTATTGCCACAAGTTCTCCTATCGTCTTTGCTATGCCACTAAGCCAGTACTCATTAACAAACTGGTCTAGGAGGTTTGGTAAGTGGACCCAAATGGGTGCTATATTAATGTTTTGCTTCTCAGGGTTGAAATTCTCACCCCACTTCCTCAAAAAGAGGCTATGCCTTCCTAGAAACCAAGGTCCTATTTTCAAGATGTGCTCTGCATCATCTTTGTTGTTGAGTCTTATCATAAAAAAACCTCTTGACATGGCTACGATTTCTAAGCTTCCTGAAGTTTTCCACTTTTTTGCGGCCCATGAGCGAATAGTCTCAATGTCCAACCTTCCTCCCAAAAACTTGCCAACTAAGGATGATGCCTCCATATCCAATAATATTTCCATAATCTCCATTGGCGTAGTTAACCTGTTATTTTTTGGTATTAGGGGTGGTAGTTCACTGACTGGCTCCTTCTTTTTCCCTTTCAGCATTTCCAAAAAGGTTGGGCCCTTGTTGCCAGCTCCTGAACCCCAATGGGACCTTTTGTCTGAGGCTTTATCTGGAGGATCTGTACCTTTAGCCTTTTCAAACTGAGCTAATAGGGAATCCTTTTCCTTTCCAAACATAACATTCTTTCCTACCTCTGGATCTTCTCCTTCTATTGGTTCAAAATTCTTGCCTATCATTTTTGCTCCTCCTCTGCTTCCTCTGCTTCCTCCACCGCTCCTCATATCTGGATGTAAATGTAATTATATCACGTTCAAGGGCTGGTTCATCTTGCTACCATAGGAAATTATGCTTAGGTAGCTACACTAGTATATTTATTGCTAGAGTATCCCATGGCTGAAATCATGATATATCAACCACTTGTGCTTTTGGCAAAAGTGCCACCTTTGGATCTCCTGCGATTAATCCTTTATCTACAATGTCCTCTTCATATTTAGACTATAGAGGTTGAGGTGTTCTAACTGGATGTAGAACCATGGGTTCTTTGTAATCCCATATAATAAAAATATTCCATCATTCATGATGGATGTCTACCAATAGTAGCATTTAGGGCCCAAAATTGCATCGGGTATGTAGGACTAACACTGATGTTTGACTCCCTGGTCATTCACTTGTGAGCTTGCCATGTTTCATTATCCTTATTCAAGCTCTCTTTGAGTGTGATAAACTCTTGTTATCGATCAAAAAAACTTCAAGTGATGCAACCTAGTCTTCATCAAAGTTGGGATCACATTGCACTTTTATCCTTATTTGTGGTGGATGTTTTGCCATAGCCTTCTACCTTCATTTATTTGTGGGTTTCAAGACCACATCTGTTGGCAGTTCCATGAGAGCAAGCACCACTTCTCTCCTAGGAGGTGATACTTTTTTAATATCTAGTGGTTTTATCTCTAGCATACATTGGTCCATCGATACAACATCAAGGGGTTTAGCTCCTGAATGATTATCATACTGACCAACCTCTGGTTGACTAGCTGAATGGGTAGCTAGTGAAGGCTTTGTAGACTCATCTATTGATTGTGTTGTGTTTCCTTGCTCAGTATACTTACCAGCTAACTAGGGAACATTATTATGTGTAGGTGACTTCCCAAATAATTGGGTAAAATTTATGTGTACCACTACCTTCCCAACTGATTTGGAATTATTTGAATAGTTAAATTTATGCTGACCAATTGACCAAGCAACCTCATCCTCCTTACTATCTGATATTTCAATAAAAAGAGGCCCACTCTATAAAATAGGGCTCCCATGTTCTTGGGAAACATCTACCATAGGGGCTTCTAATTGGTTCCTTGCATTAGACACTTGGGCATCTGATTCCCTCTTGGCATCATAGTGATACACCCTCATGGAATCTACCTTCTTCCCTGAGTCAACGAAGGAAATTGCTAGATCCATGGCCCAATCCATCTGCACAACATCATCAACGTGATTTTATTTTGTGATGAGAAATTGTTATAATTTCTTCACCATGCTCTTTAGTTGCTACAATGTGTCTTTCAACTACCACACAATGTGGTTAGACTCTTGCTACTCTACTATCGTAGTCCATCGAAACTCCTAAAACTTAACTTGTACTGTATTAAAATTTTCCTCCCAATTGGAGGCTTATACTTTTATGTTCCTCAATTGGCCTTGAATACCTTCCTCCAAAGAGTTTTTGTAGGGCACTTCGATAGAGGCTATACCCTACAATACTTGGGTGGCTTGTTCATCCTCCATCGTATGATCCATCTTGTTATTTGATGAACTATAGTCCACTAAATTCTTGATCATCATCCCACTCCTTGATGTAGGTGGTAATATTACCCAAAATGGGTTTGATTCATCCTGCTTTGCATCCCCTTTTGAATGACTATGTTGGAATTTAGACACCTTTGCTTCTTCATCTTCAATAGCCTCATGTTTCCCACTGGATGATTTAGATGTAGCTCCTTCTACTACAATGGTTGGTAGTGGTGGTGCAACCCTTTGTGATTATGCATCTTGAATTAGGGAAAAATCATCCCATGATGTCCTAACACCATTGTTGTACCCACATGGTATCTACCAACCTCATCCTTTAGGGCACTCATCAAATAATATGGGACATTGATATGGTCCCCAAGCAGTAAATGATTCAAAAATTGAAAGTTATTGACATTGACCCAAGAATATTTTCCAGTGTAGGTGAAGAACCTAGCCAATTGCTCGAACACCTACTACCATACCTTTGAGACATACTATTTTGGCAACCTCGATTGCATCAACTGCATCATGGGTTACCCAAAAATTCTTTGAGTGCAACACTTAATATTATCCCCCTTATACATTAGGTCACCTTTTCATGGGAGGTCAATATATTCCGCTACATATTCTTCCATTACTGGTATTACCAGCCCTTGCATTTGCACAATTCCATGATCCATTGAAGCTACAAATTATCATGCTATTGTGATATGTTGGCCTTGGCTATCTAGGCGGTAATAATCCATCCTTATCACAACTTTAAACTGATCCTGAACAAATCTTGTGATGCTCGAGAGATCCGTGGACTCATATTTCTTCTATGCATGATTTTTTGAAGGTCCTCCCATGGTGTCTGCTCTGTTTTCCTAGCATTTTTTGTTGTAAAACGGGAATCTATATCCATTTTAAACATGCTAAAGCATGCAACTATATCCATGCATATAGTGGGCAACTATCTTCCTATAATCATCAATAATTATAGAATCCACATAATTAATCTTAAATTGTGTGCCAAGATGTAGTTGTATGTAGTTATAATATCCCCCACACCTAATTGGTGCCACATGGTATATTGTTGATGTGGGGTTGCATAATTAGACAAAAAAATTGTGGGACATGTGCTGGAACTTAAAACAAAAATATTTTTCATGATAACTATGCACATAAATAATAGAAAAATCAATACATACCTAGGTATTTTTTGTAAAACATGATGTGTAGATGTCTGGTGGTGCAACTCGATTGATCAAAAAATTGATTACAGTGTACCAGGGTGAATCAATGGCTTGCATTTTTCCATGTAGTGCAATCTCATAAAAGTAATATTATTGGGTACTGCATTTTTATTAGTTTTGAGGTCTCATGCTAAAAATAAAATCATGATTTATTTACCATAGGACAACACACTTATGCATTAAAGTTTAGGAGTCGTATGCCCTATTGTCAACATCTCAAGAGTAAGCATACTCCGATATCGATGATAAAAAAATAGGTCTACTCCATCCATAAAAAATATTATTTTATCATATGTGCATGGATATAGGTGTCATTGTTACTCAAAATATTGGTGCTTATTGCTTGCAACATAAACGCCTATGTTTTGAAGATAGGCACTTATGTTTTTCTTCTAAATATAGGTGCCTATGTTCAGAAGATAGGCACCTTCCCTATTTTGGTTCTAAATATAGACACCTTCTTAGTCTAGATATAGGCACTGCTCCCTCTGGTGGAATATAGGTGCTTCTATGGTGGCTTGAATATAGGTGCTGCCCTCTTGGTGGGAAGTAGACACCCTGTATTGACCTGAATATAGGCACTTACTTCCTTGTGGGAAGTAAACACCTGTATACGAGTCTGGATATAGGTACCAAAATATAAGCATTGACCTACATCCAAATAATAGGTTTTGACCTATGCCCAAGATATAGGTACCTTCTTTGCATTGTTATACTCCTAGAAAATGAGAAAAATAGGGTGACGTAGCTTCGTGCCTGATAGGCCTAGTTTGAATTGGATGCCTACAGATCACATTTGAGTCCACATGGCCTTGTAAAATAAACACACAAAATAAAAGAAAAATAGGGGTCATAGCTTTGTGCCTAATAAGCCTGGTTGATCTGAATTCCAATAGATTGCATTTGATTCCATGTGTTCCTATAAAATAAACATACTAAGAAAGAAAAATTTATTCTAAAAATGCGTTAGAAAAATTATATATATAAAATGTTTTTTCTACGAACGTATAAGCGTTCGTCAAACTATAAAATATTTTTCATCTAATGGGGTCTCCCCCATGCTTGCATTTTATTTGATCACATGGACTGGAGGTGCATGGTACAATCGTAGGTGGTGGCCATTGACTGTTAAAATGATGTTGCTACCATCAATGGTTTTAACACGGATAACACTGATATTAATTACTTCAACCACCTCATACGGGCCCATCCACCTCTACATGAGTTTTCCCTTGCACTCCTAGAACCAAGAGTCATAAAGTAATGTACAATATCCTTATTTAATTTTTTTGGCTGTATGTGGTGGTTATATCACATGGCCCTCTACTTCTACATGATTTTTGTGCATTGTAGTGTATTTTTCCTGTATTCATCCAACTGATGTAGTTTCTAAGTTCAAGTTTAGTTCTATTGCAATTCATAGAGTTTTTATTTCAAATTCAATTAGCATCATTGCATTCTTCCCATACACCAACTAAAATGGTGTAAATCTCATAGTTATTTTCTAGGTAGTTTGATATGCCCATACTACTTTCGAGAGATATTTTTCCTAGTTCTTCTTTTGTTACTACACTATTTTGGTGAGAATGTTCTCCAACTCTCATTTTGTAACCTCCACCTATCCATTTACTTGTGGATGATAGGGGATGGTTTTGTTGTTTTGGATCTAGAATTACTATATCTGTTCTTAAATTATCTTTGAGGTAAACTAAGTTCCCTGGTCAATGGTAATCTCCTTGGGAACACCGAACCTAGTGAAAATTAATTCATACAGGAACTACGCTACATTTTCTTATTTTGCATTTTGCATTGCCTACACTTCAGCCCACTTAGTCACATAGTTAGTACATACTAAAATATACCTTTTACCGTTATACCATGAATTGATTGGTCTAGCAAAATTCATCCTCAATTTATCAAATGGTTCAATATGCACATGGGGCTAAAGGGGTATTTTATCACGTGGAGTTGGTATACCCATTCTATAACATTTATCACAATGGTTGACATATTTTATTGCATATTTGAATAATGAGGGTCAATAATACCCTATTTGCAAAATTTTAAATGCAGTTCTTCATCCTACAAAATGTCCACCACATAGTTCGTCATGATAGGATTTTAAAATTTCTATGGTTTTATTTTTGCAACACATTTATGCACGATTTGATTGGGGTCAATTTTAAATAGGTAACTATCAATCCATTAGAAGGCTGCACTCTTTTCAATTAATATTTGAGCTTCTCTAGGTGTGAGTGTAGGTGAAATTTTTCCAATTGCTAGGTAATTGGCCATATTAGCATACCATGGTATTTTCTCATCGAGAGCAAAGAGATGCTCATATGAAAATTGATCTTTAGTGGTACTGTTTTCTTGAGATATTAACCTGAAGAGAAAATATACAACATTATCCCTGTTGGATTTTTTAACAATGGTTACATCAAATTCCTGTAGAAGTAAAAGCCATCTAATAATTCTACCACTTACCGTAGGCTTGTTCATTAGATATTTGATGGTTGTATGATCAATGTGTACAAATATTTTATAGCCTATGATATAATGGCAAAATTTATTTATAGTATGTACAACTGCAAGGAATTCTTTTTTGTGATAGTGTAGTTGAACTCAATGCCCGTAATATTCTTACTGACATAGTAAATGGCATAAAATTCATTTTTGTCCTTCTGCCCTAGTGCTACCCCTATAGCATTATTGGATGCATCTACATAAATGTGGAAGGGGAGGTTCCAATTTGGACCTCTCAACATAGGAGAAGTTGTTAGTTTTTGTTTCAAGGTTTGGAACACTTGTTCACACTCACTAGTCTAGACAAATTTGACATCTTTGGTTAATAGTGTGTGCAGTGGTTTGATGGTTTTGCTAAAATATTGAATAAACCATTGGTAGTATCCAATAGAGCCTAAGAAACTACGAATATCTCTCTATGTTTGGGGAGTAGGTAAGTTTTTAATCACTTCTATTTTCCTTTTATCTACCTTGATCCCCTCAACAGAGATATGGTGTCCTAAAACTATCCCTTCTTGCATTAACATGAAGCATTTTTCATTACTAAGGGATAGGTTTATTTCTTGATAGTGTTGGAGTACTTTCTCTAGATTAGCTGTAGCTTCTTCAAAGGTTTCACCATATACGGTGAAATCATCCATATAGACTTCTATAGTCTCTCCTACCATATCTAAAAAATACTAAGAACTACCCTCTAGAAAGTGGTAGGTGCGTTACATAACCCAAATGGTAAGACTCGGTAGGAAAAGGTACCCCAAGGATAGGTAAATGTGGTCTTTTCCTAATCCTCATCCCCTATTTGGATTTGATTATATCCACTATACCCATCAAGGAATGAAAAATATTTTCATCCTACCAAGGTATCGAGGACTTGGTCTATAAAAGGTAGGGGGAAATGGTATTTTCTAGTGGCTTTGTTTAACATTCTATAATCCACACAAATCCACCACTTGCCATTTTTCTTGGGCACTACCACCAAAGGTGAAACCCATTGACTATACAAAATGGGATAGATGAATCTAGTTGATAAAAGTTTTTGTAGTTCAACTTTTACTATTTCCTTCATTGTTGGATTCATCCTCCTTTGAGGTTGTCTTACCGATCTTGCGTTATCTTCCAAATAAATTTTGTGCATGCAGAATTTGGGTGCAATACCCCTCATGTCTTTATAGTCCCACACAAAAGTAGTTTTATGGTTGACTAGTATTTCTTTCAACTTGTCCTCTTGAATAGTTGACAATGCATTGTCAATGTTCAATGTTCTACCAGGTTCTATCTCTATCTATTTAACATGATTTTCCTTGTTGCCTACAAGTGGGGATTCTATAGGAGGATGTGAAGATTCTCCCTGAAAGAAGTTTGTTATGACTACATCTTCATCGGTTTCATCTTCTACCTCATCTAGGGCCATCACTTGTTGTAGCATTGGCAAGGCATCAACATTTAGAACTTCAAAATTTGGTTCTCCCAATTCATCGATGGATTGTGTAGGAGGATAAATGACTAGGTTTTTAATATTTTATCCATCCAAAATTGTCATTTTTCCAGTCCTACAACTTATGTAGGCATCAATTGTTGCCAGCCAAGGATATCCTAATATGAGTGGATAACCACCCAATCCTGATCTAGACTATAGAACTAGAAAGTCTATCGGATATTCCCATGCATCTATAGTTACAATCATGTCTTCTAACATTCCCTTTGGGAGTACTATAGACCAATCAACCAATTGTAAAACTATTTTGGTTGGCCTCATATTTATTAGTTGTAGTTTTTGCATGGTTTCTTTAGGCATGACATTTATAGTTGCTCCTAGATCTACCAAAGTGTTGGGTAACCTTAAGCCTATGATTTGAACTATTAAGACTGGGCTTCCTGGATCATAGTACTTTGGGTGGTAGGTGTTTCCTAACATTAAGTCAGCTAACTGACCTACCACATGCACTACTTTCGATGATTGTTTCCATCCTGGTTTCTTAAGACATAATTCTCTAATGGCCTTTGTGTAAATTGGCATGTCTCTTATGGCTTGATAGAGGGGAATTGTGATAGTCAGGTTTTTCAACCCTTCCATTATGTCAAATTCTGGTTGCACTTTTTTTCTAGGTTCTTGTAACCTTTTGGGGAAGGGTGGAACCCCTTCATTATTGGTTTGTTCAATAGTTACATTTTCTTCCACCCCCTCTACTAGAGGTGTTTGTTCTTCTACTTCTACTTCTATTTCCTCTTCCTCCACTATTGGAGGTGTGGGAGCTACTCCTAATTATCTACCTGACCTAAGTTGTATAGGATTACAATCTACACTAATATGATACATAGGGTACATCCTCATGTCTACCTGATATGTGGGTTGATTTATCTTATTATTTGGATTTGGGGTTGGTTGTGCCGGTAGCTATTGTGGCCTGGAAGTAGGTGGTGTCGATAAACTAGGCAATAGTGGTGTTTGTGTTGTGGTTTGTGGAGGTGAAGTCCATGTATTATAATTTTTCCACTATATTCCAACTTGCTGGTATGGCATCCATGGATAAGGTGTGTAGGGAGTAGACCCTTGGGTGGCATTCATCCAAGGTGGTTGACCCCACCATCCCATATTGGGTGGTTGAGCTTGTCCTTGGTTCATAAAATTGGATCCCCCATATTGTGGTACTACTCCTGGCATGTTGCCTCCCATAGGAAACTATTGCCAATTTCTCCTATTACCCATGAAGTAAGTTTCTGCTACTTTTGGTTCCTCTTTCATATTTTCTAACTTTGGGCACAATTTCATTTTGTGATCCATTTGACAAATGGCACACACTCTGACCTTGTTTTCTGGACACTCATTCTTGGGGTGTTTTCTTCTACATCTTGGGCAGAAAAAGGCTAGTGCTGCTTTAGTTTCCTACTTCTTTTTTGAAGCTGGAATGTGTCTAATTGAAGTGCAAGAGATGATAGAATATCACTCTTCATGTCTTCTAGAAAATTACCTATTTTTGCCTTGGTTATAAAGGCTGTGGTTTTTGTTCCTTGGTTGATGGGTTTACCCTTTCTTCTAGAATAATTTTGACAAAACTATCGAATATCCGACATTTGGTGTTGGTAAATGTCACCTCCCAATAACAAGTTTAAGGCTTCTAATGATTCATTTGTGAGACCCCTTAAGAATATGCTTCTCAAGGATTTCTCACCCAATTTTGCATGGGGTGAACGTTGAATATTGAAATTAAATCTTCCCCAGTAATCTTCCAATGACTCTTCCTCCCTTTGCAACATATCTAGGACTTCTTCCCTAGCATCTCATGCCCTACCAAAATCTTGGTATTGTTCTAGGAATATTTTCTTCATGTCCTCCCAGGTGGCAATTTGTTTATTCCCTAGATCGATAAACCAGTGTAATGTTGAATCATCTAACGTAGAGGGAAATAATTTTAGTTTTTGGGCATCAATTTTATAGTCCACTGATCTACAAAGCACATCAAATTTGAAAAGAAATAGATCAAGGTCCTTAGTTGGTAGTCCTCTAAAAGTAGGAAGGTGTGCAGGAGAGATATGTTTCATTTTGGTATCTCCTCTTAATTCTTCAATAGGAAAGTCAAAACTGGTGGAAGCCTCCTCATTTTTAGCCATAGTTTCAGATGATGTAGGTGTTAAACCTAATGCTTCTACAATAGCTAATAAAGCTTCACACTCATTTCTTGTATCTTCAAATAGTAAATCTAAATCAAATCCTGAGGCAAACCCCCTTTCTAATGTTTTCCACCTTGGATTATTTTTAAAGAAATTTTTTCCAAATATTGGATTAATATGCCAAGGTGTCTCTAGTGGAGATGATGGTGCAACTTCAAGAAGTGTTTCAGATTCTTTATAAGGTATTTCAGAAGGTTTTTCAGGTATTTCTAGAGTGATTTCTTCTTTCCTAATAAAACATCCATCCGATCCTCTTGGTCTTGGTGGACTCATACATTATCAGGTAAGGGATCTATGGGTAAGATAGTATGAACAATTATTTTCAGGTTGACTAACCTACAAATCCTAAAATACTACAGTTGGCACTCCCCGGCAATGGTGCCAAAATGGTGAGCAAAAAATGGTGTTTCTAAAAATAGTTATTTTCCTTCCATTTAATTTATCAATCTGGGAGTTCGTAAACTTGTTGAGTACCTATGCATAGTATATGCCTATAGTAATTGGGAGATGAGTCCTATATATCATTTGGTTTGGTGGGGGTGTGGTTTGTTCATGTAGTTTCAGTTTATCCAAACCAATAAAAACTAAATGCAAAAAAATAAAACACACAACTAAAAGAAACTGCAAGAAGTAAATTATGGTGAGAAAAAAATATGTTCTGAAAATAGACATTTCTTATCCATTTAATTATCAATATGATAGTATCCTTAAGTATTTCCATTTGTATCCTTAAAAATTTACAACATATTTTGCTGTTGTAATCAAGTTTTGGGTCCCTTGATAAAAACCTAATTAAATTTAAACTATAAAAAAAATTATCAATCCGGTAGTTCGTAGACTTGTGAGTGCTAGTGCAAAGTATATGCCTGTGGTAGTCTAAATATGAGTCCTCTGTGTCACTTTTGGTTTGGGGGGTGGTTGTTGGTGTAGTTGGAGTTCAGCCAAACCAGCATAATTAAATTGTAGGAAAATAAACTCTATAGGAAATTGCAGAAAAACTAAATTAAAATGTCAAACATGTGACTGAAAGGAAATGTGCAGAAAAGTAAAGTGCAGAAAAGCAAACACTCTTGCAGAAATTAAATAAAATAGGGAAATACAAAATTAGACACACTTGCAGGAAATAAATAATAGAAACTAATTAATGAAAGCATAAGAAAACAGGGGGGGAATACTGCCTAGAGTGGGCCCAGGCTCCTGCAAACATACGCCCGATTAAATTACGCAATCACTCTTCGAACTCAAGAAATTGATCAAAACACTTCGAGATTTTTATTATGCAGTACTAATTTTTACAGAGCAAGTTTGGATCCTTTCTTCAAGGGCGGCCTACGTTTTTATACAGAATGCGGTCATCCCCTATTTACAATTTTAGATGCTACGTGATTTTCTACGGTGGGTGCACATAAATTTATTAGACGCCTAAAAATAGATAAATCACACTAAAATTAACCCTCACGGAATAATCATAGCATTTCCTATGTTTAACAAAATACATCTAATTTTATACATGGTCTTCAATCTTCACGGTCAATGCGCATGTTTTTATTCTATCCAGTGCACGCGTTGTTCGGCCCATTGCTAGAAAATAGGTACCTTTCCGACCTATCATCGGGATACAAGCACCATATTTAGACTTCTTTTATTCGTTGAAGATCATCACTGGTTTTTGGGCATCGAATAGTGTACACTTTTATTCTATCATTGGGAGATAGGCATCATCCAGCCTGTAGTCGGGAGATAGGCATCATCCCATGTACTCGGAGATAGGCACCTTCCAACTTGTTATCGGGAGACAAGCACCATCCTATGTACTGGGAGACAGGTGCTTCCTTTTCATTGGGAGATAGGCACCTTCTGGCTTATGGTCGAGAGACAAGCGTCGTACCTTAGCGTATTTTGGAGCACCTTACTCCTTTGCTACTATCGTCGTTCACTCACCAATCCTTCCTTAATCGCATCATGAAAATATCAAATGCCAGGTCCGCATGGGACCTTGACTAAAAAGGTGCAAAAAAGATATAATGTACTGCATCTACACACAATTTTCACTCAAAACACACATTAGGCATAATACATCATTTTCCATTAAATATATACAAAAATATCATAAAATATGCATTTCTAATATAATATGCCGCACAATTATGCTATTAAAGTATACAAAAAATGAGCATTTTTGGTGCTCATCATCCCCCCATGCCTAATTATTGCCATGCCCTCATGGCACCTTTTGCTGGTAATCCCCTATTTTATCAACAACCTACCAGTATTCCTTGTTCCAATGCTTTCTTTCTCTGGTTATGGCTCTATCTCTTTCCTTATTACATTTTTGTTTGCCACCCTATTTTGGCTAATTGGGACCTATTTTTATCTTTGGTGCCTTCTAGCATTTACTACATCATAAGGGTTGACTGGGCCCTACCCCTATTTTTGGCTTTGTTCTGCTCCACCCCTTCTTGCCTACTACTTCCTCTATGTAGAATCCTATAAATGTAGTGGCATCCTTCTGGAATGCAGGCTCAACTTGCTTCTAGTATTGATGGTTTGGGGAAAGTTGATCTGCCACTAGAAAATTAGGCTTATCCCATGGTGGATAATGGGATGTATCATGTACCTGGGCCTTTGGTAATTTTACCACCTTTGGGTCGAGTGTTGTGTCTTCTACATTATTCTCTACATCACTTTCCTCTACATCTTCAGGTGGTAGAGACTCGGGTGCTCGAACTAGTGATGGCATCATTGGTTCTTTGTCGAATATGCCCATCTTGTCTAGATATTCCCTCATCCTTGAGGGATTGCCATCTTTTGAACCATATAGGTCCTAGAATTATTTTGGTTGTGCAGGATTAATAGAAATACTTGGCTCTCTAGCCATTCTTTTATAAGCCTTTCGCTCCTTCTTAGCCTCCTTCAGGTTCTTCTAGAGCTCTTGGAATTACTCTTTCTAGTTGGTGAAGGCTTTCATGGATGCAACCCACTCTTCATCTGAGTTTGGGTCTGGCTGCACCTTTAATTTTGTTGGGTGGCTTTCTACTTTTGTTGTTTTGTTATTCTAGCCCTTGTCTTCCACCTTCTCTACGGTGCTCTCTCTACTTTTTATTTGGGCTACAATTTCCTTGATGGTCTGGGTGCTGTTGCATCAGTTATGGATGTTGAAGGATCAACCTCCTCTTCCTTCTATGGAGGTGGTATTTCTTGGACCTTGAAGGACTCTATGTCTTGCATATCTTGGTCCCTTGGTGTGTCCCTAGTTGGTTCAACCATGGTCTATTCATCAAACTGATCAGTCATGGTTTGGTCAACCGATGGTTGACTAACTGACTATATAACCTCTATGGGATCGGTTGACTCCTGTGGGTGATCCACCTCAGGTTCTTGCCCTTGCCCTACTTTTATTTGATCAATAAGGTTAGATATTTATGTGTCATCAATTGGTTGAGTGGCATCCAATTGTACCTTAGACTCCCTAGCTAACTTGGCCATTCTTGCTTGGTCATCTGGTGGTTGACCATCTAATTAGGTAGCATCATGTATTTTAGCTGACTCCTCAGCCTCACTATCATCAATTTCTATTATAGGGGGTTCCTATTGCACAATAAGGCTCCCCTGTTCTTAGGAAGTAGTATTCACAAGGGCCTCTGATTGGTCCCCTATTTCAGCCTTTTGGTTATTTGATGCTCTCCTGGAATCGAAGTGAAACGCCCTTGTGGATGCAATTTTCTCCTCTAAGTCCATAAAAGAAAATGCTGCATCCATGGTCTAGTTTGTTTGTACAACATCAGGTTATCTTTGTTCCTTACTATGTTCTACTTATCTTGCCTCCCCTATAGAATGGCTATGTTAGGAGGTAGGTGATGGTGTTGGGGAAGAAGGAATTACCTCTACCTGCCCTATTGTAGCTTGGTGGTTTTGGGAGTTAGTCACCTCCTCTTCCTCTTGCTACTCCCCGACTATGCTATTTGCATCAACTTCTCTTTCATTCTCTATGTGCCTTGGCATATCTCTAGCTTCCAACTCATCCCTATGTGCCTCGACATGTCGAATTAGGGCTGAGATCATCCTGTGATGTGCTAATGTTATTACTATTCCTATTTGATATCGATTGGCTTCATCCTTTAGGGCACACATTAGGTAGTAGGGAATATTGATTTTATCCCCATGCAATAGATGATTAAGAAATCTAAAATGGTTGGCATTCAACTAGGAATACTTACTAGTGTAGGTGAAAAATTGAGCTACTTGCTCGAACACCTCCCTCCAAAGGTCTGGCATATACTATTTTGACAACCCTTGGCATGTTGTCTGCATTGATGGTTGCCCAAAAAATTATTGTGCATCATGCTATACTATCTTCCTTGTATGTTCGGTCCCCTATGCATGGAAGACTAGTCACCTCTACAATATATGCTTCTATGACTAGTATGACCAGTCTGTACATTTGTATGATATCATCATCCATTGAAGCTATAAATTCATATGCTTCCTTAGGGTCTTGATCTTGGCTAACCATATGGTAATACTACATCCATCTTGTAACCTCAAACTAGTTTCTCACATCACTAATTATGCTTAAAAGATCTCGGGGCTCATTTTTCTTCAATGCATGGTTAGTAGGTTTTCCCATGGTGGTCTCGGCTCTATTCTCTAGATTTTTTTTTGTTTAAAATAGGTACTATTTCTAGTTTATAACATGTTAAAGCATGCGATTGTATCCATGCATATAGGGCACCTATCTCCTATAATCAATAGTAATTATGGGTAATCTGCATAATTAAATTTAAAATTATGTGCTATATTGTAGATGGGTATCGATACAATCACTTCTTTCCATATGATTGGCACCATGTGGCATAGTATAGGTTTGGGGCTCGTATGATTGGATACAAGTTATGTGGGACATGTGCCGACACATTATACAAAAATATTTCTTTATGAAAATCATGCATATACATAATAGAAAGTTTGGTATGTACCTGAATGGTGTTTCATGATTTATCATATGCAAATATCGGTGGTGCAATGTGATTGGTCGATGCGTGACAATAGTGTCTCTGAGATAAATGATCAGTGTGGTTTTTCTCCCATGCAAAAATTGTGTCAACTTGCATCTTCATTGGGTACTGTAATTTTATTAATCTTGAGGTTTTGTGCAAAAAATTGAAGAAAACATGGAATTTTTATTCTATCATGGGATGACACACGTCCCCTCCTTGGAAGTTGTTTGTTTTGCCTTGGGAGCATGCATGGATCACCGATGGAAAATCATGAACTTTTTTGGTTAGAAATTGAGAAGTAAATAGATTCCATCGATAAAAAGATAAACAAACATACTTTTATCCATGAAAGGTTTGACTTTGATTGTGCATGGATTTTGGTGCCAATGTGGCACCGATCGCTTTCTTCGATGTCGAAGATAGAAGTCATCATTATGTTGGAATACATGCACCTTTATTTGTATGGGAGATAGGTGCCCTTTGCTGAAGTGTGGAGATAGGTACTCATTTTTGGAGATAGGCACCCTTCACTAAAGTGTGGAGATAGACACCCATTTTATGGTAGATAGGTACCTTAAGTGCTGAGATAGGCACCATTTGTTATTATGAATATAGGTACCTTTATTGGACATATTGGTACCTACAAAATACACATTTTTTTTAGATGTATATGGGATATAGGCACTTTGTGAATATAGGTACCTTCAAAATGTTATGGATATAGGTATTTTTTCTATACATGGGAGATAGGTACCTTCTCTTGGTTGGATAGTCAATGTCCACTAAGTTGACCCATAGTCAGGCACCTTTATTGATCTGAATATAGGTACTTTTCCTTGGTGACTAAATCAACATCCATCACCTTGATCGTATATAGGTATCTATTTCTGGATAAAGTAGACACCTATATATATGTCCAATTGTAAGTACCCCCTTCTTGGTGGGTATTGGCACTTTGTTCATTCATTTATCCTCCTAAAAAGTTGAAAATATGTAGGGCATTATGGATCTTATGCCTGATAGGCCTAGGTTTCCTAGGATACCTACAGATTGCATTCAAGGTATGATTTCCTACAAAATAAATGCACATATAAAACATAAAATATGAATCATGGATCCTATGCCTGATAGGCCTAGGTTTCCTAGGATGCCTATAGATTGCATTCAGGGCATGAGTTCCTACAAAGTAGTAAATAAAACAAAATTGAATAAAATTTAAATTTAAAATGTTTTTTTATGGATGCACATACATCCATCAACTACTTGAGAGAGTTTTTCATTATGATGGGGTCTCCCCCATGCCTACTTTGGATTCAACCATATGGATTGATGGTGTATGATATGATCACAATCGGTGGTCATTGACTATCAACACAATGTCACTTTCATCTATGGTTTGAACATGCACAACACCATTTTTGATAATCTCAACCACCTCATACGGTCCCATCCAATGTTGCATAAGCTTTCCCTTTCACTCCTGGAATTGGGAGTCATACAATAATGCCCATTCTCCCACTTTGAACTATTTTGGTCGTATGTGGTGGTCATGCCATCGGGCCCTCTACTTCTACATGATTTTCGTTCATTGCAAAGCATCCTACCGGTATTCATCTAGCTGGTTGAGCTATTGAATTTAATATTTTTGTGCAGCATCTAAATTTAAATTTAATGCTACAATAGTCCATAGGGTTTTGATTTCAAATTCAATGGGCATCATGGCATTTTTCTCGTACACCAATTGGAATGGTGTGAATCCAGTGGTAGTCTTCTAGGTAGTGTGATATGCCCACACTACCTCTGGTAAATGAATTACCCAATATTTTCGATGTTGTTGTACCATCTTCGTAAGAATATTTTCCAGCTCCCTATTTGTGACTTCCACTTGCCCGTTTGCTTGTGGATGATAGGGGTAGTTTTATTGTGTCGGATTTGATATTGTTGCATCAACTCTTGAATCACTTTCGAGGTGAATTGAGGTCCTTGATCAGTGGTAATTTCTCTGGGAACCCCAAATCTGGTGAAAATAGATTCATACAAGAAATTGGCTACAATATTTCCTTTGAATCTTGTAGTGCCTGCACTTCAACCCATTTCATCACATAGTTAGTACAAACAAGAATATACCTTTTTTTACCTAACTATGGATTGATGGGACCCACAAAGTCCATCCCCCATTTATCAAAAGGTTCAATGTGCACATGGGGCTACAGTGGCATCTCATCTCAGAGAGTTGGTCTACCCATTCTTTGGCATTGATCACATTGGTTCACATGTTTGACTACATATTTAAATAAAGAAGGCCAAAAATATCTAGCCTACAAAACTTTAAATGCAGTCCTTTTTCCTGCAAAATGACCACCACATGGTTCATCATGGCAAGCCTTGAGGATTTTTGTGGTCTCATTTTCTACAACACACCTTCTCATGATTTGATCAGGCTTAGTTTTAAATAGGCATCCATCAATCCATGAAAATGTTGCACTCTTTTCTATTAATGTTTGAGCTTCTTGGGGTGAGAGTGTAGGAGATACTTTATTAGTGGCTAAGTAATTAGCCATATCTACATACCATGGAATCTATTCATCTAGAGTAAAAATATGCTCATCTAGAAATTGATCCTCAATGGTTGTATGGTCTTGAGAAATTAACTTGGAGAGAAAATCTGCAACAACATTATCCCTATTGGGTTTGTCAATAATGGTTACATCAAATTCCTACAATAGTAAAAGCCACCTAATAATTCTACCACTCACTGCAGGTTTATTCATTAGGTACCTGATGGTTGCATGATCTGTATGCACAAAAATATTATAACCTATAATGTAATGGTAGAATTTATTAATAGCATGCACTACTACAAGGAATTATTTCTCTATGATAGTATAGTTGAACTCAACACCTGTAAGATGTTTACTGACATAGTAGATGGCATAAAACTCATCTCCATATTTTTTTCCTAATGCAGCCCCTATCGCATTGTTAGATGCATCAGTGTAAATGTGAAAGGGGAGGGTCCAATTTGGACCTCTCAGCACAGGAGTTGTGGTCAGTTTTTCTTTTAAAATCTGAAATGCTTGTTCACACTCATTGTTCTAGATAAACTCAACATTTTTAGATAATAATGTATGCAGAGGTTTGGCAGTTTTACTAAAGTCTTGGATAAACCGCCTATAGTATCTAACAGAACCTAGAAAACTATGGATATCTCTCTGTGTTTGGGGAGTGGGTAGATTTTTAATTACTTCAATTTTTCATTTATCTACTTTAATCCCCTCCATAGATATATGATGTCCTAACACTATCCCTTCTTGCATTAGCATAAAACACTTTTCGTTGCTAAGGGATAGGTTTATTTCTTGACACCGTTGGAGTACTTTCTCCAGATTGGTTGTAGCTTCCTCAAAAGTTTCATCGTAAATGGTGAAATCATCCATGTATACTTCTACAGTTTCTCCAACCATGTCTAAAAAGATACTAAGCACCACCCTTTGAAATGTGGTAGGTGTGTTACACAACCCAAATGGTAAGACTCGGTAAGCAAAAGTCCCCCATGGACAAGTAAACATGGTTTTGTCCTGGTCTTCTTCCCCTATTTGTATTTGATTGTATCCACTAAACCCATCTAGGAATGAAAAATATTTTCTTCCTACCAAGGTGTCGAGGACTTGGTCAATAAAGGGTAAGGGGAAATGGTCTTTCCTAGTGGCTTTATTGAGCATCCTATAATCAACACAAATGCACCACTTGCCATTTTTCTTAGGCACCACCACTAAAGGTGATACCCATTGACTATCCGATATTGGATAAATAAACCTAGCTGACAAAAGTTTTTGTAGTTCAGCTTTGACAATTTCTTTCATAGTTGGATTCATTCTCCTCTGGGGTTGTCTTACCGGTCTCACATCATCTTCCAAATATATCCTATGAGTATAGACTTTGGGTGCAATCCCCCTCATGTCTGTGTAATCCCATGCAAAAGTAGTTTGGTGTTTGACAAGTATTTCCTTTAATTTTTCCTCTTGAATAATTGACAACTCATTATCAATATTCAATACTCTATCAGGTGCCACTTCTATTTGTTTGACATGGTTATCTTTGCTACCTACAAGTGAGGATTCTAGAGGAGGATGAGAATATTCCCCTTGGAAAAAGTGTGTTATGACTTGTTCTTCATCAGTGTCATCCTCAATCTCATCTAGAGCCATTATAGGTTGAAGCATTGATAATGCATCATCATTTAAGGCTTCATAGTTTGGTTCTCCCAATAAATCAGTGGATTGTGCAGGTGGATAAATGATCAAGTTTTTGGTATTTTGTCCATCTGAGATCATCATTTATCCTATCCTACAACTTATATAAGCATCATTTATGGCCAGCCAAGGTCTACCTAATATAAGTGGATAGCCACCCAATCCAGATCTAGATTGCAACACTAGAAAATCTATCGGATACTCCCATGCATCTACTGTGACAACAACATCTTCCAGTATTCCCTTTGGAAGTACTATGGATCGGTCAGCTAATTGAAGAATAGTTTTAGTTGGCCTCATCTCCGTGAGTTGTAGTTTTTGCATGGTTTCTTGGGGCATGATGTTTATGGTAGCCCCTAGATCTACTAATGTGTTGGGTAATTGGAAGCCTACAATTTTAACTGTTAGCATTGGGCTTCCTGGATCAGAGTATTTAGGATGGTAGGTATTGCCTAACATGAGATCAACCAATTGTCCTACCACACTTACTACTTTTGATGGTTTTCTTCCTAATTTTTTAAACATAATTCTCTTATGGCCTTCGTATAAATGGGAACATCTCTAATGGCTTGAAAGAGGGGAATTGTGACTGTCAGGTTTTTTAAGCCTTCCATAATGTCAAATTCTGGTTGTGTTGGCTTCTTGGGTTCCTGTAATATTTTTGGAAAAGGTGGAACCCCTTCATTTCTATTTTTCTCAGTAGTTTCTTTTTCTGCCACCTCTTCTACCAAAGGTGGCTCTTCTACTTCTAACTCTACATCCTCTTCCTCCACTATAGGAGGAGTTGGTTCTACTCCTAATTGTCTTCCTGACCTAAGTTGTATAGGGCTACAATCTACTCTAATATGATACATTGGAAACACCTCTGTGTCTACCTGATAGGTGGGCTGATTTGACCTGTTATTGGGATTTGGAGTTGGTTGTGCAGGTAGTTGAATTGGTCTTGAAGTAGGAGGTGCAGGTAAGTTGGGTTGTGATGGAGTTTGAGTTGTATTTTATGGAGGTGAAGTCCACGCATTGTGGTTCCTCCACTATGGTCTAGTTTGTTGATAAGGCATCCATGGATACGGGTTGTAAGGAGTAGACCCTTGGGTGGCATTCATCCAAGGAGGTTGACCCCACCATCCCATGTTGGGTGGTTGAGTCTGACCTTGGTTCATATAATTACTTCCCCCATAAGGTGGCATTCCTCCTGGCATATTATTTCCTATAGGAAACTATTGCCAGTTTCTCCTATTACCCATGAAATAGGTTTTCGCTACTTCAGGTTCCTCTTTGACATTCTCTATTCATGGACACAACCTAGTTTTATGATCCCTTTGACAGATCGCACACACTCTAACTTTGTTTTTTGGACACTCATTTTTTGGATGTTTTCTCCTACATTTTGGGTAAAAGTAGGCTAATGTTGCTTTAGTTTCCTACTTCTTTTTCTGAAGCAAGAGTGTATCCAGTTGAAGTGCAAGAGATGAGAGCATCTCACTCTTCATATCATCTAGCATGTTGCCTATTTCAGCCTTAGTTATCGAGGCTGTAGTTTTTGTGATTCGGGTGGTTGGTTTACCTTTTCTATGAGAATAATTCTGACATAATTATCGGATGTCTGACATCTGATGTTGGTAAATATCCCCTCACGATATTAGATTCAAAGCTTCTAGAGACTCATTTGTGAGACCCCTCAAGAAAATACTTCTTAAGGACTTCTCACCCAACCTTGCATGGGGTGATCTTTGCAAATTAAAGCTAAATCTATCCCAATAGTCTTCCAATGATTCTTCCTCTTTTTGAGTCATATCCAAGACTTCTTCCCTGACATCTCGTGCTCTCCCAAAGTTTTGGTATTGGTCTAGGAAGATCCTTTTCATATCTTCCTAGGTTGCAATGTGTTTATTTCCTAGACTGATGAACCAACGTAGCGTTGAATCATCTAAAGTGGAGGGAAATAATTTTAGTTTTTGGGCATCTGATTTGTAATCCATTGACCTGCATAATACATCAAATTTAAAAAGGAACAGGTTAGGGTCTTCAGTTGGAAGTCCCCTAAATGTAGGAATATGAGCGGGAGATATATGTTTCATCTTTGTTTCTCCCCTTGCTTCCTCAATTGGGAAGTCAAATTTGGTTGAAGCTTCTTCAATTTTAGCCATATTTTTAGGTAATGTAGGTTCTACACCTACTGCTTCTAGGGCAGCTTTCAAGGCTTCACACTCATTTTTTTTATCCTCTAAAAGTATTCCTAAGTCAATATTTGAAATGGTTCCTTCTTCAACTACTTTCCACCATTGAATATTCAATAAATCTTCCTCAGATTGGGTTCTCTCAAATAGATGTCCTAAACCAAAGTTTGAAACTAGTCCTTCATCAAAATATGTTTGTCTTAATTGCTGAGAAGAGCTTTGTTCAAATATTGGATGACTACACCAATGTACTACTGGAGGAGATGGTAGTTCAGTTTCAGGATTGGTTTCAGATGTTTTAGAAGGAATTTCAGAAGGTTTTTCAGGTACTTGTGAAGTAAAATATTTGCTTTTCAGAAAATGACCATCCGATCCTCTTAATATTGATGGACTCATACAATATCAGGTAGAAAATCTATGGGTAAACTAATCTGAACTGTAAGTTCAGGGTTGACTATCCTATAGATTTGACTACTACAGTTGGCACTCCCCGACAATGGTACCAAAATGGTGAGCAAAAATTATGTTCTGAAAATAGTCATTTCCTATCCATTAATTATCAATCTGATAGTTCGTAGACTTGTGAGTGCCAATGCAAAGTATATGCCTATGGTAGTCTAAAGATGAGTCCTCTGTGTCACTTTGGTTTGGGGGTGGTTGTTGGTGTAGTTGGAGTTCAGCCAAACTAATAGAATTAAATTGTAAGAAAGTAATTTCTACAGGAATTTGCAGAAAACTAAATTAAAATGTCAAACATATGATTGAAAGAAATGTGCAAAAATAAAGTGTAGGAAAGCAAACACTCTTGCAGAAATTAAATAAAATAGGGAAATATAGAATTAGACACACTTGTAGGAAATAAATAATAGAAACTAATTAATGAAAGCAAAAGAAAATAGGGGAGGAATACTACCTGGAGTGGGCCCAGGCTCTGTAGACATCCACCCGGTTAAATTATGCAATCACTCTTCGAACTCAAGAAATTGACCAAAACACTTCGAGATTTTATTATGCAGTACAAATTTTTATAGAGCAAGTTTGGATCCTTTCTTCAGGGGTGGCCTACATTTTTATACAGAATGGTCATCCCTTGTTTACAATTTTAGATGCTACATGATTTGCTATGGTAGGCATGCATAAATTAATTAGATATCTAAAAATAGAGAAATCATACTAAAATTAACCCTCATGGAATAATCATAGCATTTCCTATGTTTAACAAAATATGTCTAATTTTATACATGGTCTTCAATCTTCACGATCAACGCACATGTTTTTATTCTATCTAGTGCATGCATTGTTCGGCCCATTGCTAGAAAATAGGTACCTTTTCGGCCTATCATCGGGATACAAGCACCATATTTAGCCTTCTTTTGTTCATTGAAGATCATCACTAGTTTTTGAGCATCGAACAATGTGCACTTTTATTCTATCATCGAGAGACAGGCATCATCCACCTATAGTCGAGAGACAGGCATCATCCCGTGTACTAGGAGATAGGCACCTTCCAACCTATTGTCGGGAGATAGGCATCATCTTGTGTACTAGGAGACAGGTGCTTCCTTTTCACTGGGAGATAGGCACCTTCCGGCTTATGGTCGGGAGACAGGCACCGTACCTTAGCATATTTTGGAGCGCCTTACTCCTTTGCTACTATCATCGTTCACTCACCAATCCTTCCTTAATCGCATCATGAAAATATCAAATGCTAGGTCCGCATGGGACCTTGACTAAAAAGGTGCGAAAAAGACATAATGTACTGCATCTACACACAATTTTCACTCAAAACACACATTAGGCATAATACATCATTTTCCATTAAATATATACAAAAATCTCATAAAATATGCATTTCTAATATAATATGCCGCACAATTATGCTATTAAAGTATACAAAAAATGAGCATTTTTGGTGCTCATCAAATTGCTAAAATTAAAATACTAATATCAAACACATGACTGAAAGGAAATTTGTTGAAAACACACAAATCAAAATGAATTTGTAAAAAAAAACATGCAACTGAATTAAATAAAACAAGAAAATTAACACTATTGTGGGCCAAACAAGGTGAATGGTTTCCTATTTTTGTCACATGCCCGTGCATTTAATTATCAACCCAGGGAGCTTCGTAAACTTGCGAAGAGTCGGAATTAGGTTACTACAATACCACTGGAGGTGAATCTGCTAATCCTACATTTTGGGGGTGTTCTTGAAATGGTTTGTCAATCATTCCCGCACTCCTCAATGATTTACGTAAGAAGAACAAAATTAAACCTACAGAAAATAAATCATGTACACATTCCTGAAAATAAATCTACTGCAAATACTGGAACTAGTAAACTAATGAACGTTCTTATGAAAGCAATAAACTAATTAAAATAAATAAACAAAAAGGAAATGGGGAAGAAATACTGGCTTGGAGTGGGCCCAGGCTCCAGCAGCTTCTTCCCGATCGAACACGCGCTTAGAACTTCTAGAACTTTAATATATTCATCAACACACTACAATTTATCTCTGTACGTCTAAATGGATCTTTATTTTATTTCTATATATTTCTCAGAATGATCTGCGTGTGTTTATATAACACACCCGTAGAACTTCTATTATAGAAGTAGTTACAACAGTCGATCTATCCTAGACTAAATCAAGACAGTCTGGTAAATGCAATCGACATCTGGCATTCTGTTCTAATGGCGACGTGTTCGTTGTTCGGTTCATGCTTTTCCTAGCATCAGTAAGACATTTCGATACGTTGGTGCAATCTCCAATTTAGCTCTACATGATGCAGAGCTAGAACTGCACCAGCCGCTGCCATCCACGTCGTTCAAATCTGGTCAACGGGCAAAGAATCAGTGGCGCCTTCTGGTTGTGGGGAGGCGCTTGCCTTTTGCTAGTGCCTTTCGACTGTGGGGAGGCACTTGCCTTTGGTTAGCACCTTCTGATTATGGGGAGGCACTCGTCTTCAGTTGGTGCCTTCTAACTGTAGGGAGGTGCTCGTATTCATTTGGTGCCTTCCAACTGCAGGGAGGCGCTCGCATTCAGTTGGCGCCTTCCGACTGCAGGAGGCACTCGTATTCAGTTGGCGCCTTTCGACTGTAGGGAGGCACTCATATTCAGTTGGCACCTTCCGACTGTAGGGAGGCACTCGTATTCAGTTGGCACCTTCCGACTGCAGGGAGGCGCTCGTATTCAGTTGGCGCCTTTCGACTGCAGGGAGGCGCTCGTGTTCTCTTCATTAACCCCCGATGAAATAAAGTGCCAAGTCCATCAAAAGGACCTCGACCGTTCCAAATCTAACTAAATCAACTGCAATTCCACAAAACATACTAAAAACACACAAATTAGATAACACGCATAATTATATCAAATATCTATATAATCATTCATAAAAGTACGCAATCCTTATTATACAACCGCATATTGATCAAAGAAATATGTACAAAATATGAGCATTTCTGGTGCTCATCATCCCCCCATGCCTAACATATGCCACGCCCTCGTGGCATCCAAGCTGCAGGTAGCCCTCTGAATTTTCATCGTCGCCATCTCTTGGAGGATTCTGCTACCCCTACGGCTCGAGTCTGTCTTTTCGTGTCGACATTTGAAGGTGTGGTTCGCCTTTGCCTATGGGAAACTATGGCTATCAATTGTCCTCTTCTTGTTCTGGCCGCTACTGGTGGTGGTCTAGCCAGCGTTGTTCCTACCGATTGAAATGTAGCTTCGACAGCTTGCCAGAGGTCGGCGTCTGGAGGTCTGACCACTGCCAGAGGGATATCCGAGTTATCCCCTCTGGAAGGCACTACTTGGGCCTTGTATAATCCGATCGCTTTAGGGGTAAGCCCTGCATTCTCCTTTGCAATCGCAGCGGCCTCCAATTGTGGGCCATATACTCCCCACCATTCCAAGTACTTCCTCATCATGGAAGGCCACCCTCGGGATGAACCATAGATGTCCCAAAACTGGCTGTCTTCTGTCGGATTGACGCAGATGCCAGAATCTCCTTTTACCCTCGAGGATGCCTTCCTGGCCTCCTTGGCTGCTTTCATTTTGTTGCACCGCTGCTCAAAATATTTTTGCCTTTCGACGAATGGCTGCATGTCCCATTCGTCCTCTTCGAAGTCGGCGAAGGTCACTTTTGCCTTCTGTCGAGCCGTCCTGGGCCTCTTTGCCTTGGCTTCTATAGAAAATGCGATGGCTTGGATAGGGGTCTCTCCTTTCTCCTTCGGGGACTTCTCCTTGCTCTGAAGGATCGGTTGTGCTGCTATCTTCGGGGGTGATCCTTCGTTCGCCTGTCTACCTGGTGTCGACCCCTCAGGCTCTTCTCCTTCTTTAGGCCTAGGGAGGTCCTCCTTATCCTCTGGTCTTATCTATTGCTGGAGACCTTCATCCTGCTCTGTGTCACTCAGGACAATGATAGGGGGCATGGTAGGACTTCTTTTCTTTTCACCCCTAAAAATAGAGGAATCCTCCCCTACCTCCGGGCTGCTCTGTCGGGCATCCGATCGAATCTCCCCCAAAGAGAATACTCGTTCGATGGATGTGGGAGAGTTCGTCGGCACTTCTTCTACCCAATCAGTCTGAGTGGATGCCTCCTGTCTTGTTGTTCCTCTATCTTGGAGCATTTGATTTTCCTCCTGCAACTGTCGGACCAGCTGCTCGAGCTGAGCAATTCGCCTATCTCTTTCCTCCAATTCCCTTTTATGCTGGTTTTGGCAATCTTCCAGAATATGTTGTGCCATCCAGCAATCGGTTTGCCATTCGAGCACCTCCTCCAAGGCCGCATCGATCTGGTCATTACTCTCGGAAGTTCCTTCATTTCGTGGGCTCTGGTTCGTTAATTCTCGGAGGGTTTGGGCGGCAACGTCTATCTCCGGGTCACTCTGTCCTTCCTCTATCGAGAGGAATCACCATAGATGTTTCCTCCTAGGGATTGGTTCGTCCTCACCACTAGCGAGTGGTGCTCCTTCCTCCTCATACTCGGGCACTAGGGAATGCCCTCTGTCCTCTATGTCTTCGGGCATCGATGACTGCTCTACTCCTCCTAGAAAATAGGGCAATGCCAATTGCCCGATGTTTGTTATCTCCTCTACAGGGGATGCTTCATCTTGCCCTAATTCGGCAACCGCATTGTGTTGCTCTATTTGGCCGCCATCTCCCTCTGCATCGCGGTTATGTCCTTGTGCTTTTGCATGGTGGACCAATGCCGATATCAGCCCATGGTGGGCTAAGGCGAACGGTGCCCCCTTCTGGTACCGAGCCGCTTCATATTTCAGAGCATTCACCAGGTAGAAAGGTATGTTTAATTTCCTCCCATGCACTAGGTGATTGATGAAGTGCACATGATTAATGTGCAGATGGGTATACTTTCCTGTGCATGTGAAAAATTGAGCAATCTGCTCGAACATCTTCCGCATATTCATGGGGAGACTATTTTTGAGTAACCCCTCCCTGTCTATCTGCACATTTCCTCCTGGCAATAGTATTTCGGTGTATAGTTTTAACACTCCACCCTTGTATGTACATTCCCCCGTGAGAGGCAATCCAGTCGCCTGTGAGATGAACTCAGGGGTGACTGGAATTTCCACCCCTCGTACTTGGGCCGCATCACCCCTCAAAGAGGTGGCAAATTCTCTAGCTGCCTCCATGTCTTGGCCCTGACTGACCAGGGTGCAGTATTCGAGCCACCCCTCGGCTTCAAATTGGGTCTTCACTACCCCTCTGATCCCATCAGTATCACTGGGTTCATTCTTCTTGATCGCGTGGTTCTTGGACCTTCCTCCCATGGCACCTTCTGTTGTTGTATATTTTTTCTGTCCTTCCTTCTTCAGGAAGGTGCCTTCTTATAGAAAAGATGCCTAACCCTAGCAGTTATGGAAGATGCCCTATCATTGGCACATGATTTCGGCTATGGGGGGATACGATCTCTATGACGGTGGTATCTTTTTTGGTACTGCATATTTATAAATAATTATATAAATGATTTGATTTAGTATGCGCGTACCTGATTCGTCATTCCAGTCATCGTGGTAGCCGCTGATTTGCTGACTTGTGACACGAGGGAGGGGTATGGTCCTTTGATGCCGCTCATTCGTGCGATGCTTCATTTCGCTCGAGGCATCCGATAGATGTAAATGTTGCATGCGGGAGGCGTTCTTTGGTACCTTTCCCATGTGGATGGTGTCCTTGTAGCGCCTTTTCGACATTGTCGATGCTCTTCTTCGAACGAATGCACCTTTCGGTGCTACGAGGTGCCTCTGATTGGTGGGAGGCGCTTTTGCCTGCATGCGTCTTCCCAATGTGGGAGGTGCCTCCTTCTAGTTCGCACCTTCTCGATGTTGGAAGGCGTTCGTCTTGATGAATGTGCCTTCCTGATGTTGGAAGGTGTATTCGGCTGGATGAATGCGCCTTCTTGATGTTGGAAGGCGTCTCGGCTGGATGAATGCGCCTTCTTGATGTTGGAAGGCATCTCGGCTGGATGAATGTGCCTTCTTGATGTTGGAAGGCGTATTCGGCTGGATTTTTTTTTTTTTTTAAGACTTGGTGCCTTCCTGCCATGGAAGGCGCCTACATATGTATATATATATATATATATATATATATATATATATATATTTTTTTTTTTTTTTTTTATTTAATAGAACTTTTGAATGGATGGAAGGCGTTGTCTTCCGATTTGGCTCCTTCTGGATGCAGTAAGGTGCCTTCTTGTGGACTTGGCGCCTTCTTTTGGATGCAGTAAGGTGCCTTCTTCTGGATGGGTGCCTTTCGGGTGTAGTAAGGTGCCTTCTTCTGGACTTGGCACCTTCTTCTAGATGCAGTAAGGCACCTTCTTCTGGACTTGGTGCCTTCTTCTAGATGCAGTAAGGCGCCTTCTTCTAGACTTGGCACCTTCTTCTGGATGCAGTAAGGCGCCTTCTTCTGGACTTGGCACCTTCTGGATGCAGTAAGGCGCCTTCTTCTGGATGGCGATTTGACTGGAAAAAGGGTGATCAAGCCTTCCCAATTTTTCATGCTGCCCAGATTCTACCTACGAGCCGGTGTCGAAATGCTGAGCCGAATCAGGCCTGGTTTCCCAGATACCTATCCCTCATGCTGTCAGGTCCTCCACCTACAAAAAGCAACCAAAAAATAAAGGAAAATAAAGGTAGTTAGATGCGTTCCGTGCCTGTTAGGCCCTGGATTAGGATGCCTACAGCTTGCATGCGGGCGTCGTCCCTGCAAAAACACACATTACAAAAAAAACTATATTAACTAAAAAATTTTGGGTGAGCACTTTCGTGCCCACCATTTCACCTATGAGAGTTCGGTCTAGATCTAGCAAGATGGGGTCTCCCCCACGCCTACTCTGGATTCCACCTGTAACATTTTGGACGTATTATAGGGGCATAGTCGGTGGCCATTGACTGTGAACATGGTGTTGCTGCCGTCAATTGTCTTAACGTGCACCGCCCCGTTCCTAATGAGCTCTGCCACCTCATACGGCCCCATCCACCTCTACATAAGTTTGCCCTTCCTTTCTTGGAATCGGGAATCATACAACAGTACCCATTCCCCTACCTGGAACTTCTTCAGCTTGATGTGGTTATCATGCCACTTCTTTCTCTGCTTCTGTATAATCTCTATCCTCTGTAAAGCATCCAGTCGGATTTCGTCCAGCTGATCTAGCTGGCGAATCCTCTATTTTTGAGCTTCGTCCAAGCTCAAATTTAATTTTGAAGCCGTCCTCAGAGTTTTGATTTCGAACTCGATGGGCATCATCACATTTTTTCCATAGACCAGTTGGAAAGGTGTGCATCCTATGGTGGATTTCCACGTGGTGTTGTATGCCCAAACTACCTTCGACAACCATGTGGCCCAATATTTCTTGTGTTGCTGCACGATTTTGGTCAGGATGTTTTCTATCTCCCTGTTTGTCACTTCTACTTGCCCGTTCGCCTATGGATGGTAGGGCGTGGTTTTATTGTGCCGAACTCTATACTGCTCCATCAGCTCCTCAATCAATTTGGAGGTGAATTGGGGCCCTTGGTCTATTGTTATCTCCCGAGGAACCCCAAATCATGTGAAAATATGGGCAAATAAGAAATCGGTGACCGTTCTTTCCTTTGAGTCCCTTAATGCTTGCACTTCCACCCATTTGGTGACGTAATCCGTGCAGACCAGAATAAACCTCCTTCCCATCGAAGGTGGATTAAATGGTCCCACGAAGTCCATGCCCCATTTATCAAAAGGTTCCAGGTGTACCTGGGGCTGTAGGGGCATTTCATCTCGATGGGTTGGTCTACCCATCCTCTGGCACTCATCACACTTGCTGGTATACGCTGTCACATCCTTGAATAGAGTGGGCCAAAAATACCCAGCTTGCAGGATTTTGTAGGCAGTTCATTTCCTTGCAAAGTGTCCTTCGCATGGCTCATCGTGACATGCCTTGAGCACTTCTGAAAACTCCTATTCTGCTACGCATCTTCTTATAATTTGGTCCCGTCCTATTTTAAATAGGAGACCATCCATCCAAAGGAATGATGCGCTCTTCTCTATGACCGCCTACTTTTCTTGGTAGGAGAGAGTAGGTGAGGTCCTTCCGGTGGCCAAGTAATTGGCTATGTCTACATACCACGGAGTTTGTTCACTAATAGCGAACAGATGTTCATCCAAAAACTGATCTTCCACTGCTTGATGATCTGCTGGTATCAATCTGGATAGAAAATCCACCACGACATTGTCCTTGCCTGGTTTATCGACTATAGTGATGTCGAATTCCTGCAATAGCAATAGCCATCTGATAATTCTGCCACCAATGGTCGGCTTGCTCATCAGATACCTGATAGCCACGTGGTCCGTATGGATGAAGACCTTGTATCCCATTATATAGTGGTGGAATTTGTTTATTGCATGGACAACTACGAGGAATTCTTTTTTTGTCACTGTATAGTTGAGCTCTGCTCCCGCCAAGTTTTTATTGACATAATAGATGGCGTAAAATTCTTTATCGTCTTTCTGCCCGAGGACTGCTCCGATCGCACCGTTAGATGCATCATAGTAAATATGGAATGGTATGGCCCAATTCGGTCCTCTCAAGACCGGTGCAGATATCAATTTTTCTTTCAGCAATTGGAATGCTTCTTCGCAATCTCCCATCCAATTGAACTCTATGTCCTTAGAAAGTAGGGTGTGTAGTGGTTTGGCAATCTTACTAAATTCGACGATAAATCGCCGATAGTACCCGGCTGATCCAAGGAAACTTCTTACCTCCTTCTACGTTCTAGGGCTAGGTAGGTCTCTGATGACCTCGATCTTCATCTTGTCTACTTTTATTCCTTCCACAGAGAGGTGGTGTCCCAACACGATGCCTTCCTCGCATCATCATAAAACATTTTTCATTACTTAGGGACAAATGATTTTCCTTGCTCCTGTCGAGCACTCTTTCCAGATTTGTCATTGCCTCCTTGAAGGTTTCTCCATAGGTGGTGAAGTCATCCATGTATACTTCCACCTCGTATTTCCTATCATATCAGAGAATATGCTAAGCACCACCCTTTGAAAGGTGGTCGATGCGTTGCACAGTCCAAAAGGCAATACCTTATAGGCAAACATTCCCCATGGACAGGTGAACGTTGTTTTATCTTGATCTTCTTCCCCTATCTGGATCTGGTTGTAACCATTGAAACCATCCAGAAAGGAGAAGTATTTTCTTCCTTAGAGTGTGTCCAAGACCTGATCAATGAATGGGAGTGGGAAGTGGTCTTTCTTAGTCACCTTGTTCAATGCTCGGTAGTCCACATAGATCCGCCATTTCCCATTCTTTTTGGGGACCACCACTAATGGTGATACCCATTCACTGTTAGAAATCGGATATATGAATTTGATAGCCAAAATTTTGTGCAGTTCTTCTCTAACAATGTCTTTCATTGTTGGGTTCATCCTTCTCTATGGCTGCCGACTAGGAGTTGCCTGGTCATCTAAATAAATTCGATGGGTACATATTTTTAGGCTGATGCCATGCATATCTACATAGTCCCATGCAAATGCTTGCATGTGTTTTACCAGAATCTCTTCCAATTTTTCTAGCTATGTGGGCGTCAACCTGTTGTTGACGTTTAATATCCTCCTTAGCCCAACGTGTATTTGTCAGATGTGCTGATCTTGGGCGCCAGTCAACGGTGATCCAGGTGTGGGGATGGATGATGTGGTTTCTAATGCAATGTTTATGGCCTTTCGGTCATTTAAAATTTTTTGACTCAATGCTCTAAGGTTGTCTGGTGAGATCGTCTGATCCTCCATAGCCTTCCATAATAGGGCTTCCTCTAGAGGAGTCCTATTAAACAGGGGATTTATGATGATTCGTTCATCCCCTTGTTGATGGGATGAGGCGAAACTTTGCACAAAGTGTGGTTCCTCACTCCAATGGACTGCTGGTAGGTCGGGCAAGTCTAACTCAAATCCAAAATGCTCGGCTGACTCAGGTCCTGATGGATTAGTTCTTATAAAGTGACCGTCAGGTCCTCTTCTTCTCGAAGAACTCATACAAGGTCAGATGGAAGGTTTTAGGGTATTGTAAGTAATTTAATTAAGATACTTCCCCGAAAACGGCACCAAAATGTTGCGGGCCAAACAAGGTGAATGGTTTCCTATTTTTGTCACATGCCCGTGCATTTAATTATCAACCCAGGGAGCTTCGTAAACTTGCGAAGAGTCAGAATTAGGTTACTACAATACCACTGGAGGTGAATCTGCTAATCCTACGTTTTGGAGGGTGTTCTTGAAATGGTTTGTCAATCATTCCCGCACTCCTCAATGATTTACATAAGAAGAACAAAATTAAACCTACAAAAAATAAATCATGTACACATTCCTGAAAATAAATCTACTGCAAATACTGGAACTAGCAAACTAATGAATGTTCTTATGAAAGCAATAAAATAATTAAAATAAATAAACAAAAAATGAAATGGGGAAGAAATACTGGCTTGGAGTGGGCCCAGGCTCCAGCAGCTTCTTCCCGATCGAACACGCGCTTAGAACTTCTGGAACTTTAATATATTCGTCAACACACTACAATTTATCTCTGTATGTCTAAATAGATATTTATTTTATTTCTATATATTTCTTAGAACGATCTGCGTGTGTTTATATAACACACCCGCAGAACTTCTGTTACAGAAGTAGCTACAACAGTCGATCTGTCCCAGACTAAATCAAGACAGTCTGGTAAATGCAATCGACATCTGGCATTCTGTTCTAATGGCGACGTGTTCATTGTTCGATTCATGCTTTGCCTAGCATCAGTAAGATGTTGTTGCGGGCCAAACAAGGTGAATGGTTTCCTATTTTTGTCACATGCCCGTGCATTTAATTATCAACCCAGGGAGCTTCGTAAACTTGCGAAGAGTCGAAATTAGGTTACTACAATACCACTGGAGGTGAATCTGCTAATCCTACATTTTGGGGGTGTTCTTGAAATGGTTGTCAATCATTCCCGCACTCCTCAATAAATTACGTAAGAAGAACATAATTAAATCTACAGAAAATAAATCATGTACATATTCCTAAAAATAAATCTACTGCAAATACTGGAACTAGTAAACTAATGAACGTTCTTATGAAAGCAATAAACTAATTAAAATAAATAAACAAAAAGGAAATGGGGAAGAAATATTGGCTTGGAGTGGGCCTAGGCTCCAGCAGCCTTCTTCCCGATCGAACACGCGCTTAGAACTTCTGGAACTTTAATATATTTATCAACGTATTACAATCTATCTTCTGTAACTCTAAATGGATCTTTATTAATTATTTCTATATATTTCTCAGAATGATCTATGTGTGTTTATATAACACACCCATAGAACTTCTATTATAGAAGTAGTTACAATAGTCGATTCTTCCTAGACTAAATTAAGATAGTCTGGTAAATGCAATCGACATCTGGCATTCTGTTCTAATGGCGGCATGTTCATTGTTCGGTTCATGCTTTTCCTAGCATCAGTAAGATATTTTGATACGTTGGTGCAATCTCCAATTTAGCTCTACATGATGTAGAGCTGGAATTGCACCAGCCACTGCCATCCACGTCATTCAAATCTGGTCAATGGGCAAAGAATCAATGGCACCTTCTGGTTGTGGGGAGGCGCTTGCCTTTTTCTAGCACCTTTCGACTGTGGGGAGGCGCTTGTCTTTGGTTGGCACCTTTCGACTGTGGGGAGGCGCTCGTCTTCGGTTGGTGCCTTCTGACTGTAGGGAGGCGCTCGTATTCAGTTGGTGCCTTTCGACTGTAGGGAGGCGCTCGTATTCAGTTGGCGCCTTCCGACTGTAGGGAGGCGCTCGTATTCAGTTGGCGCCTTCCGACTGTAGGGAGGCACTCGTATTCTCTTCATTAACCCCCGATGAAATAAAGTGCCAGGTCCATCAAAAGGACCTCGACCATTCCAAATCTAACTAAATCAACTGCAATTCCACAAAACATACTAAAAACACACAAATTAGATAACACGCATAATTATATCAAATATCTATATAATCATTCATAAAAGTATGCAATCCTTATTATACAACCGCATATTGATCAAAGAAATATGTACAAAATATGAGCATTTCTGGTGCTCATCATCCCCCCACGCCTAACATATGCCACGCCCTCGTGGCATCCAAGCTGCAGGTAGCCCTCTGACTTTTCATCGTCGCCATCTCTTGGAGGATTCTGCTGCCCTTGCGGCCCGAGTCCTGTCTTTTCGTGCCGACATTTGAAGGTGTGGTTCGCCTTTGCCTATGGGAAACTATGGCTGTCAATTGTCCTCTTCTTGTTCTGGCCGCTACTGGTGGTGGTCTAGCCAACGTTGTTCCTGCCGATTGAAATGCAGCTTCGACAGCTTGCCAGAGGTCGACGTCTGGAGGTCTGACCACTGCCAGAGGGATATCCGAGTTATCCCCTCTGGAAGGCACTACTTGGGCCTTGTATAATCCGACCGCTTTAGGGGTAAGCCCTGCATTCTCCTTTGCAATCGCAGCGGCCTCCAATTGTGGGCCATATACTCCCCACCGTTCCAAGTACTTCCTCATCATGGAAGGCCACCCTCGGGATGAACCATAGATGTCCCAAAACTGGCTGTCTTCTATCGGATTGACGCAGATGCCAGAATCTCCTTTTACCCTCGAGGATGCCTTCCTGGCCTCCTTGGCCGCTTTCATTTCGTTGCGCCGCTGCTCAAAATATTTTTGCCTTTCGACGAATGGCTGCATGTCCCATTCGTCCTCTTCAGAGTCGACGAAGGTCACTTTTGCCTTCTGTCGAGCCGTCCTGGGCCTCTTTGCCTTGGCTTCTATAGAAAATGTGGCGGCTTGGACAGGGGTCTCTCCTTTCTCCTTCGGGGACTTCTCCTTGCTCTGAAGGATCGGCTGTGCTGCTATCTCCGGGGGTGATCCTTCGTTCGCCTGTCTACCTGGTGTCGACCCCTCAGGCTCTTCTCCTTCTTCAGGCCTGGGGAGGTCCTCCTTATCCTCTGGTCTTATCTGTTGCTGGAGACCTTCGTCCCGCTCTGTGTCACTCAAGACAATGACAGGGGGCATGGTAGGACTTCTTTTCTTTTCACCCCTAAAAATAGAGGAATCCTCCCCTGCCTTCGGGCTGCTCTATCGGGCGTCCGATCGAATCTCCCCCAAAGAGAATACTCATTCGACGGATGTGGGAGAGTTCGTCGACACTTCTTCTGCCCAATCAGTCTGAGTGGACGCCTCCTGTCTTGTTGTTCCTCTATCCTGGAGCATTTGATTTTCCTCCTGCAACTGCTGGACCAGCTGCTCGAGCTGAGCAATTCACCTATCTCTTTCCTCCAATTCCCTTTTATGCTGGTTCTGGCAATCTTCCAGAATCTATTGTGCCATCCAGCAATCGGTTTGCCATTCGAGCGCCTCCTCCAAGGCCGCATCGATCTGGTCATTACTCCCGAAAGTTCCTTCATTCTGTGGGCTCTAGTTCGTTAATTCTCGAAGGGTTTGGGTGGCAACGTCTATCTCTGGGTCACTCTGTCCTTCCTCTATCGAGAGGAATCACCGCAGACGTTTCCTCCTAGGGATTGGTTCGTCCTCACCACCAGCGAGTGGCGCTCCTTCCTCCTCATACTCGGGCACTGGGGAATGCCCTCTGTCCTCTATGTCTTCGGGCACCGGTGACTGCTCTGCTCCTCCTGGAAAATAGGGCAACGCCAATTGCCCGATGTTTGTTATCTCCTCTATAGGGGATGCTTCGTCTTGCCCTAATTCGGCAACCGCATTGTGTTGCTCTATTTGGCCGCCATCTCCCTCTGCATCGTGGTTCTGTCCTTGTGCTTCTGCATGGCGGACCAATGCCGATATCAGCCCATGGTGGGCTAAGGCGGATGGTGCCCCCTTCTGGTACCGAGCCACTTCATCTTTCAGAGCATTCACCAGGTAGAAAGGTATGTTTAATTTCCTCCCATGCACTAGGTGATTGATGAAGTGCACATGATTAATGTGCAGATGGGTATACTTTCCTGTGCATGTGAAAAATCGAGCAATCTGCTCGAACATCTTCCGCATATTCATGGGGAGACTATTTTTGAGTAACCCCTCCCTATCTATCTGCACATTTCCTCCTGGCAATAGTATTTCGGCGTATAGTTTTAACACTCCGCCCTTGTATGTACATTCCCCCGTGAGAGGCAATCCAGTCGCCTGTGAGATGAACTCAGGGGTGACTAGAATTTCCACCCCTCGTACTTGGGCCGCATCACCCCTCAAAGAGGTGATGAATTCTCTAGCTGCCTCCATGTCCTGGCCCTGACTGACCAGGGTGCAGTATTCGAGCCACCCTCGGCTTCGAATTGGGTCTTCACCGCCCTCCGATCCCATCAGTATCACTGGGTTCATTCTTCTTGATCGCGTGGTTCTTGGACCTTCCTCCCATGGCGCCTTCTGCTGTTTGTATATTTTTTTCTGTCCTTCCTTCTTCAGGAAGGCACCTTCTTATAGAAAATATGCCTAACCCTAGCAGTTATGGAAGATGCCCTATCATTGGCACATGATTTCGGCTATGGGGGGATACGATCTCTATGACGACGGTATCTTTTTTGGTACTGCGTATTTATAAATAATTATATAAACGATTTGATTTAGTATGCGCATACCTGATTCATCATTCCAATCATCATGGTAGCCACTGATTTGCTGACTTGTGACATGAGGGAGGGGTATGGTCCTTTGATGCCGCTCATTCGTGCGATGCTTCATTCCGCTCGAGGCATCCGATAGATGTAAATGTTGCATGCGGGAGGCATTCTTTGGTACCTTTCCCATGTGGATGGTGTCCTTGTAGCACCTTTTCGACGTTGTCGATGCTCTTCTTCGAACGAATGCACCTTTCGATGCTACGAGGTGCCTCTGATTGGTGGGAGGCACTTTTGCCTGCATGCATCTTCCCAATGTGGGAGGCGCCTCCTTCTGGTTCGTGCCTTCCCGATGTTGGAAGGCGTTCGTCTTGATGAATGTGCCTTCCTGATGTTGGAAGGCGTATTCGGTGGATGAATGCGCCTTCCTGATGTTGGAAGGCGTCTCCGCTGGATGAATGCGCCTTCTTGATGTTGGAAGGCATCTCGGCTGGATGAATGCGCCTTCTTGATGTTGGAAGGCGTATTCGGCTGGCTTTTTTTTTTTTAAGACTTGGTGCCTTCCTGCCACGGAAGGCGCCTACATATGTATATATATAATATTTTTTTTTTTTTTTTAATAGAACTTCTGAATGGATGGAAGGCGCTGTCTTCCGATTTGGCGCCTTTCGGATGCAGTAAGGTGCCTTCTTCTGGATGGGCGCCTTTCGGGTGTAGTAAGGCACCTTCTTGTGGACTTGGCGCCTTCTTCTAGATGCAGTAAGGCGCCTTCTTCTGGATGGGCACTTTGGTGTAGTAAGGCGCCTTCTTGTGGACTTGGCTTCTTGATGGTAAGGGCCTTCTTCTGATGGGCCTTGTGTAGTAAGGCGCCTTCTTTGGACTTGGCACCTTCTTTGGATGCAGTAAGGCGCCTTCTTCTGATGGCTGGTGTAGTAAGGCACCTTCTTCTGGACTTGGCGCCTTCTTCTGGATGCAGTAAGGCACCTTCTTCTAGACTTGGTGCCTTCTGGATGCAGTAAGGTGCCTTCTTCTAGACTTGGCACCTTCTGGATGCAGTAAGGCGCCTTCTTCTGGATGGCGATTTGACTGGAAAAAGGGTGATCAAGCCTTCCCAGTTTTTCATGCTGCCCAGATTCTACCTACGAGCCGGTGTCGAAATGCTGAGCCGAATCAGGCCTGGTTTCCTAGATACCTATCCCTCGTGCTGTCAGGTCCTCCACCTACAAAAAGCAACCAAAAAAGAAAGGAAAATAAAGGCAGTTAGACGCGTTCCATGCCTGTTAGGCCCTGGATTAGGATGCCTGTAGCTTGCATGCGGGCGTCGTCCCCGCAAAAACACACATTACAAAAAAAACTATATTAACTAAAAATTTTGGGTGAGCACTTTCATGCCCACCATTTCACCTGTGAGAGTTCGGTCCAGATCTAGCAAGATGGGGTCTCCCCCATGCCTACTCCGGATTCCACCCGTAACGTTTCAGACGTATTATAGGGGCGTAGTCGATGGCCATTGACTGTGAACATGGTGTTGCTACCGTCAATTGTCTTAACGTGCACCGCCCCGTTCCTAATGAGCTCTGCCACCTCATACGGCCCCATCCACCTCTGCATAAGTTTGCCCTTCCTTTCCTAGAACCGAGAATCGTACAACAATACCCATTCCCCTACCTGGAACTTCTTCAGCTTGATGTGGTTATCATGCCACTTCTTTCTCTCGTTTCGTATAATCTCTGTCCTCTGTAAAGCATCCAGTTAGATTTCATTCAGCTGATCTAGCCGGCGAATCCTCTATTTTTGAGCTTCGTCCAAGCTCAAATTTAATTATGAAGACATCCTCAAAATTTTGATTTCGAACTCGATGGGCATCATCGCATTTTTTCCATAGACCAGTTGGAAAGGTGTGCATCCTGTGGTGGATTTCCACGTGGTGTTGTATGCCCAAACTGCCTCCGGCAACCGTGTGGCCCAATATTTCTTGTGTTGCTACACGGTTTTGGTCAGGATGTTTTCTATCTCCCTGTTTGTCACTTCTACTTGCCCGTTCGCCTACGGATGGTAGGGCATGGTTTTATTGTGCCGAACTCTATACTGCTCCATCACCTCCTCAATCAATTTGGAGGTGAATTGGGGCCCTTGGTCTGTTGTTATCTCCCGAGGAACCCCAAATCATGTGAAAATATGGGCAAATAAGAAATCGATGACCGTTCTTTCCTTTGAGTCCCTTAATGCCTGCACTTCCACCCATTTGGTGACGTAATCCGTGCAGACTAGAATAAACCTCCTTCCCATCGAAGGTGGATTAAATGGTCCCACGAAGTCCATGCCCCATTTATCGAAAGGTTCCAGGTGTACCTGGGGCTGCAGGGGCATTTCATCTCGATGGGTTGGTCTACCCATCCTCTGGCACTCGTCACACTTGCTGGTATACGCTGCCGCGTCCTTGAACAGAGTGGGCCAAAAATACCCAACCTGCAGGATTTTGTAGGCAGTTCATTTCCCTACAAAGTGTCCTCCGCATGGCTCATCGTGACATGCCTTGAGCACTTCTGAAAACTCCTGTTCTGCTATGCATCTTCTTATAATTTGGTCCCGTCCTATTTTAAATAGGAGACCATCCATCCAAAGGAATGATGCGCTCTTCTCTATGACCGCCTGCTTTTCTCGGTAGGAGAGAGCAGGTGAGGTCCTTCCGATGGCCAAGTAATTGGCTATGTCTGCATACCACGGAGTTTGTTCACTAATAGCGAACAGATGTTCATCCAAAAACTGATCTTCCACTGCTTGATGATCTGCTGGTATCAATCTGGACAGAAAATCCACCACGACGTTGTCCTTGCCCGGTTTATCGACTATAGTGATGTCGAATTCCTGCAATAGCAACAACCATCTGATAATTCTGCCACCAATGGCCGGCTTGCTCATCAGATACCTGATAGCCGCGTGGTCCGTATGGATGAAGACCTTGTATCCCGTTATATAGTGGCAGAATTTGTTTATTGCATGGACAACTACGAGGAATTCTTTTTCTATCACTGTATAGTTGAGCTCTGCTCCCGCCAAGTTTTTACTGACATAATAGATGGCATAAAATTCTTCGTCGTCTTTCTGCCCGAGGACTGCTCCGATCGCACCGTTAGATGCATCGCAGTAAATATGGAATGGTATGGCCCAATTCGGTCCTCTCAAGACCGGTGCAGATATCAATTTTTCTTTCAGCAATTGGAATGCTTCTTCGCAATCTCCCATCCAATTGAACTCTACGTCCTTAGAAAGTAGGGTGTGCAGTGGTTTGGCAATCTTACTAAATTTGGCGATAAATCACCGATAGTACCCGGCTGATCCAAGGAAACTTCTTACCTCCTTCTATGTTCTGGGGCTAGGTAGGTCTCTGATGACCTCGATCTTCCTCTTGTCTACTTTTATTCCTTCCGCAGAGAGGTGGTGTCCCAACACGATGCCTTCCTCGCATCATCATAAAACATTTTTCATTACTTAGGGACAAATGATTTTCCTTGCTCCTAGTCGAGCACTCTTTCCAGATTTGTCATTGCCTCCTCGAAGGTTTCTCCATAGGCGGTGAAGTCGTCCATGTATACTTCCACCCCGTCTCCTATCATATCAGAGAATATGCTAAGCACCGCCCTTTGAAAGGTGGCCGATGCATTGCACAGTCCAAAAGGCAATACCTTATAGGCAAACGTTCCCCATGGACAGGTGAACGTTGTTTTATCTTGATCTTCTTCCCCTATCTGGATCTGGTTGTAACCACTAAAACCATCCAGAAAGGAGAAGTATTTTCTTCCTGAGAGTGTGTCCAAGACCTGATCGATGAACGGGAGCGGGAAGTGGTCTTTCTTAGTCGCCTTGTTCAACGCCCGGTAGTCCACGCAGATCCGCCATTTCCCATTCTTTTTGGGGACCACCACTAATGGTGATACCCATTCACTGTCAAAAATTGGATATATGAATTCGACAGCCAGAAGTTTGTGCAGTTCTTCTCTGACAATGTCTTTCATTGCTGGGTTCATCCTTCTCTCGTGGCCGCCGACTAGGAGTTGCCCGGTCATCTAAATAAATCCGATGGGTACATATTTTTGGGCTGATGCCATGCATATCTACGTAGTCCCATGCAAATGCTTGCTAGTGTTTTACCATAAGCTCTTCCAATTTTTCTAGCTGTGTGGGCGTCAACCTGCTGTTGACGTTTAATATCCTCCCTGGCCCAACGTGTATTTGTCGGATGTGCTGATCTTGGGCGCCAGTCAACGGCGATCCAGGTGTGGGGGTGGATGATTCTCCATGGAGAAACTCCATGATAGCACCATCCTCGTCCTCTTTCGCCACCTCCTCCAAGGTCATCACCGGCTGGATTATGGACAACTCCGTAGTTCCATGCTCGGTGATCCCGGGTTCTTCTACCGAGTCCATAGACTGAGCTGGCGGTGAAATGGTCAGCCTTTTGACATTTTGCCCATTGGAGATGGTCATTAGCCCATCCCGATAGCTGATGTAAGCATCAGCTGTTGCCAGCCATGGCCTCCCCAAAATGAGCGGGTAACCGCCCAACTTGGTCTTGGTTTGCAAAACTAAAAAATTGGCTGGATATTCCCATGCACTGACTGTTACGATCACATCTTCCAAGCATCCCTTCCGGCGACACGGTTGATCGATCGGCTAACTACAGCACTATCATGGTTGGCTTCAGGTTCATGAGCTGCAGCCTCTGCATGGTCTCTTGAGGCATCACGTTGATGGCTGCCCCGAGGTCAACCAATGTGTTGGACAGGGAATGTCCTCCAATTTTTACGGTCAGCACTGGGCTGCCTGGATCTGCATACTTTGGATGACGTGTTCCACCCATCATTAGATCTTCCAGTTTACCCACGACGTTGATAGTCTGGGTAGCTTTTCATCCCGGTCTCCTTAGACACATTTCTCTAATTGCCTTGGTGTAAATGGGGACATCTCGAATTGCTTGAAATAATGGGATTGTCACCGTGAGATTCTTCAAGCTTGACAAGATGTCAAATTCTGGCTGTGTTGTTTTTCTTTGTTCCTACAACCGGCTAGGAAATGGAGCCTCCGCTCTCTCAAGTGCTTTTCCCTCTTCTACCGTAGGTGTCTCCTCTATTTCTTCCTCCTCTTCTACCAGTGGAGGTGTCTCTACTATTTCTTCCTCCTCTTCTACTAGAGGCGGTGTCTCTACTCCTAGCTGCCTACCTGATCTAAGCTGAATATTGTACATATGATACATCTCACCTTCTACGTTGTATGCCGACTGATTTACTCTGTTGTTCGGGTTTGCTGTCGGTTGTGCTGGTAGCTACGCAGGTCTCGCTACTGGCAATGCTGGTAAGTTCTGTTGGATGTGAGCAGGCGCTGCACTCTATGGAGTCTGATTCCATGCATTGTGGCCTCTCCACTACTGCCCAGGATATGGATATGGCATCCATGGCTGCTGATTCAGAAATGCTGCTGGGGGTGCGTTAGTCCAGGGTGATGGTCCCCACCACCCCATATTAGGTGGTTGAGGGGGTCCTTGGTGCATGTATGGCCCTCCCCCATATGATGGCATTCCGGTTGGTATATTCCCCATGGGGGGCTATGGCCAACTCTTCCTATTGCCTATGAAGTAGGCCTCCGTGCTCTCAGCCGCTTCCTGGTTACTGGGCAGTTGTGGGCACAATCGAGTTTTATGATTCAGCCTACAAACTATGCATACTCTGACCTTGTTTTCTGGACATGCATTCTTTGCATGCCTTCCTCTACATTTTGGGCAGAAATAGGCTAATGCTGCATCATTTTCTTGTTTCTTCTTTTCTAACAGCAGCGTATCCATCTACAGTGCTAGAGATGAGAGCATTTCACTCTTCAAATCCTCCAACATGTTGCCTATTTCTATTTTGGTGACTGAAGCAGTCGCCTTCATGGTCCTGGCGATGATTTTGCCTCACCTTCTCGAGTAGTTCCGGCATAATTTTCGGATGTCATCCATAGCATGCTGATAGACATCACCTCCAGAGATCATGTTGAGAGCCTCCAGTGACTCATTGGTAAGTCCCCTCAAGAAGATGCTTTTGAGGGACTTATCAGATAGCTTCGAGTGAGGGGACCATTGAAGATTAAAGTTGAATCTCTCCCAATACTCCTCGAGAGACTCATCTTCTCTTTGTGTCATGCTCAGGACCTCCTCCCTGGAGTCTCTTGCTCTCCCAAAATCTTGATATTGCTCTAGAAAGAGCTTCTTCATCTGGTCCCGTGTGGTGATGTGTTTGTCTCCTAGACCGATGAACCATCGCAGAGCTGCATCATCTAATGTAGAAGGAAATAATTTCAACTTCTGCATGTTTGATTTGTAATCCATAGACCTGCACAAAACATCAAACTTGAATAAAAATAGGTCAGGGTCCTCAGTCGGGTGTCCTCTAAAGGACGAAAGGTGAGCAGGGGATATGTTTTTCATTTTGGTATCTCCTACTCCCTCCTCTATTGGGAAACTAAAGCCAGATGAGACTTCATCGTTATCTACCATTTTTTTGGGAAATGTGGTTTCTAATGCAGCGTTTATGGCCTTCCGATCATTTAAAACTTTCTGAGTCAATGCTCTAAGGTTGTCTGGCGAGATCGTCTGATCCTCCATAGCCTTCCACAATAGGGCTTCCTCTAGAGGAGTCCTATTAAATAGGGGATTTATGATGATTCATTCATCCCCTTGTTGATGGGATGAGGTGGCACTTTGCACAAAGTGCGGTTCCTCACTCCAATGGACTCTCGGTAGGTCGGGCGAGTCTAACTCAAATCCAAAATGCTCGACTGACTCAGGTCCTGATGGATTAGTTCTTATAAAGTGACCGTCAGGTCCTCTTCTTCTCGAAGAACTCATACAAGGTCAGATGGAAGGTTTCAGGGTATTGTAAGTAATCTAATTAAGACGCTTCCTCGACAACGATGCCAAAATGTTGCGGGCCAAACAAGGTGAATGGTTTCCTATTTTTGTCACATGCCCGTGCATTTAATTATCAACCCAGGGAGCTTAGTAAACTTGCGAAGAGTCAGAATTAGGTTACTACAATACCACTGGAGGTGAATCTGCTAATCCTACATTTTGGGGGTGTTCTTGAAATGGTTGTCAATCATTCCCGCACTCCTCAATAAATTACGTAAGAAGAACATAATTAAATCTACAAAAATAAATCATGTACACATTCCTAAAAATAAATCTACTGCAAATACTGGAACTAGCAAACTAATGAACATTCTTATGAAAGCAATAAACTAATTAAAATAAATAAACAAAAAGGAAATGGGGAAGAAATACTGGCTTGGAGTGGGCCCAGGCTCCAGCAGCTTCTTCCCGATCGAACACGCGCTTAGAACTTCTGGAACTTTAATATATTTATCAACGTATTACAATCTATCTTCTGTAACTCTAAATGGATCTTTATTAATTATTTCTATATATTTCTCAGAACGATCTGCATGTGTTTATATAACACACCCGTAGAACTTCTGTTACAGAAGTAGTTACAATAGTCGATTCTTCCCAGACTAAATCAAGACAGTCTGGTAAATGCAATCGACATCTGGCATTCTGTTCTAATGGCGGCGTGTTCGTTTTTCGGTTCATGCTTTGCCTGGCATCAGTAAGACATTTTGATACATTGGTGCAATCTCCAATTTAGCTCTGCATGACGCAGAGCTAGAACTGCACCAACCGCTGCCATCCACGTCGTTCAAATCTGGTCAACGGGCAAAGAATCAATGGCGCCTTCTGGTTGTGGGGAGGCGCTTGCCTTTTGCTAGCGCCTTTCGACTGTGGGGAGGCACTTGTCTTTGGTTGGCGCCTTCCGATTGTAGGGAGGCGCTCATCTTCGGTTGGTGCCTTCCGACTGTAGGGAGGCGCTCGTATTCAGTTGGCACCTTTCGACTGTAGGGAGGCGCTCGTATTTAGTTGGTGCCTTCCGACTATAGGGAGGCGCTCGTATTCAGTTGGTGCCTTCCGACTGTAGGGAGGCGCTCGTATTTAGTTGGCACCTTTCGACTGTAGGGAGGCGCTCGTATTCAGTTGGCGCCTTTCGACTGCAGGGAGGCGCTCGTATTCAGTTGGCGCCTTTCGACTGTAGGGAGGCGCTCGTATTCTCTTCATTAACCCCCGATGAAATAAAGTGCCAGGTCCATCAAAAGGACCTCGACCATTCCAAATCTAACTAAATCAACTCGCAATTCCACAAAACATACTAAAAACACACAAATTAGATAACACGCATAATTATATCAAATATCTATATAATCATTCATAAAAGTATGCAATCCTTATTATACAACCGCATATTGATCAAAGAAATATGTACAAAATATGAGCATTTCTGGTGCTCATCAGATGTTTCGATATGTTGGTGCAATCTCCAATTTAGCTCTGCATGATGCAAAGCTGGAACTGCACCAGCCACTGCCATCCATGTCATTCAAATCTGGTCAACGGGCAAAGAATTAGTGGCACCTTCTAGTTGTGGGGAGGCACTTGCCTTTTGCTAGCGCCTTCCGACTGTGGGGAGGCGCTTGTCTTTGGTTGGCACCTTTCGATTGCAAGGAGGGTCTCATCTTCAGTTGGTGCCTTCTGACTGTAGGGAGGCACTCGTATTCAGTTGACACCTTCTGAATACATGGAGGTGTTTGTATTCAGTTGGCACCTTTCGACTACAGGGAGGTGCTCGTATTCATTTGGCGCCTTTCAACTGCAGGGAGGCACTCATATTCAGTTGGTGCATTTCGACTGTAGGGAGGCACTCATATTCAGTTGGTGCCTTCCAACTGCAGGGAAGTGCTTGTATTCAGTTGGCTCCTTCCGACTATAGGGAGGCACTTGTGTTCTCTTCATTAACCCCCGATGAAATAAAGTGCCAGGTCCATCAAAAGGACCTCGACTGTTCCAAATCTAACTAAATCAACTGCAATTCCACAAAACATACTAAAAACACACAAATTGGATAACATGCATAATTATATCAAATATCTATATAATCATTCATAAAAGTACGCAATCCTTATTATACAATCGCATATTGATCAAAGAAATATGTACAAAATATGAGCATTTCTGGTGCTCATCAAACACATTGTAGAAATGATAAAAGCATAAAATAATAGGGGAGGATTACTGCTTGGAGTGGGCCCAAGCTCCCATAGATGGTTCACCCAACTTGTTATGTAACACTCACTCTTCTGAACATGCACAAATGGAGAAAACTCAAAAATTTATTAATAATGATGCAGTATAGAATAACAACACTTCATGGATTGGAAATTTGGTATTCTTTGTCTCAGAATTGGCCTGCATTTTCTATAGAACATGATCATCCTTTGTTACAAAAATAGGTTGTTCTAATTTAATAATGTGATGTGATTCACTATATTTGGGTCGTGCATAGTTACAATTGACGTATAATAAAAGAGATACCATGTCTAAAATGAATGGTGCAAGATAATGATGGTTCTCCCTAATTTTACATAACCATTTATTTCTAAATTTTGCATGATCTCCAAGTCAATTAGTCAATGCATAAAATAAATGTCCTTTATTCCTATCGAATATAGACACCTATCAGCCTATCATAGGGATATAGGTACCTTTCAACCTATCACCAAGATATAGGCATCGAAAGATAGGCACTTTTTGACCATCAAAAGATAGTCACTTTTCCACTGCTAAGAGATAATCACTTTCCTACTACCGAGAGATAGTCATTGTGAGATAGTCATCGATATATAGGTGCATTTCTACCATTGGGACATAGGCATTGTAACTTAACAATATTTAGATACCCATTCTTGGTTTTGCAATATCCTTTGTTCCTCAAACACATTATGATTATTGTACAATGTCAAGTCCATGCTAGACCTTGACTAAAAGATGTGCAAAAAGTAATGAAAATCTACATCTATACACATTTCACACTAAAAACACCGATCAAGCATTATACACCAATTTCCATTAAATATATGCAATAATTAGACAAAAATACACTTCTAGTTTTAGTAATACTACATAATACCTTGTTTAAACATGAATAAAAATGAGCATTTTTGGTGCTCATCACATTGGTTCTTGGTAACAATGTTTATCATTCCTACAAAATCTTGATAATATGGGATATGGTTTACATGATTAATATGGTTGGGTACGGTTGTGGAAGTTTATGCACCATTATATTGTTGTGGAGTCCCATGTTGTGATTAAGAATTTTGAAATATGCTAAATTTTTAATTAGGAGGGACTAGAGGATTATCAACTGTAATGTCCCCTTGCTCAATCATATATTGTACCAAGTTCTTGAATTGTCAATAATAACTGATGTCATGACCCTTTTGGTGATGGTATATGTAAAAGAGATATTACTTATACCATTTGAGCTTATGCCTATTGGGATCCTTAGATCAGATTTTGGGCAAGGAGCTCACTTTTACTTTATAAGGCTTTTGAAAGATGGTTGACAAGGGTTCAAATAGAGTTAATTTTCTAGGGGGTCAAGGACGAAACTGAGGATGAGCAAAGGTTTGGAAAGAAGATGGAGATTATATGGTTGCATGGGGGAAGACTAAGCTAGGAAAGTTTATTATTGGTAGGTGAGTTATTGTAGTTGAGCACTAGGTTGAGGAGGCACTACTGTCGTGCTCTACACTACGTGGTTAACTTGAGAGGATTTAGATTGGTTATTGGTATTTCCCTTAGAATTTTTATAGGGGTATTCCTTATTTTTAAGCTTGATTTACCATTATTAGAGTTTTATGTCCTCAATGATATTAGCCTAAGCCATGGCTTCCTTGAAGTTGCAAGGTTGCTATATTTATAATGTCATGGATATGTGCTTAGCATAGCTTCAAGCAAACATTCTAACCAACACGACAGGGGGAGTGAAAATGGAATTTCATTGATTAACCCCTTCCATCGAGTGACATAATCCATGTCTTGTTTTTCATTGAATTTATGAAGGTTATAAAGGTTTTCTAACGTAGTACTCTTCTTGATATTAATTGAAAAGAGTTCTTAGAAGAGGTTAGCTAATTGTTCAAAGGAATACAAACTATGTTGGGGTAGACCATTATACCAATCTAAAGCCCCTAATATAAGGAACAATAGGAAGGTATGAAGCATGAGGGGATCATTTTTATTGATCAAGTAACAAGCATTGATAAAAAGAATTTCATGCTCCTTAGGATCTTCTTTTCCTTTGAATTTGTCAAATTTGGACATATCAAAGTTATAGGGGTATAGAAGCATAGGGACTAGTGGATGTATGGTATGAGTATGAAACTATATAAGGGTAGGATTTTCATACCCAAAGCCAGTTGATTATAACTCTAAGTTGTTAAGTCAATTAGTTAGTCTCTAATTTTTTCTTTATGAGTCTTGAGATTCCTATGGGGGTTTGGTTGGTGGGGTAAAATGGACGACCTCAAGAGGAGTATGGTATGGATAGGTATAAGGGTAATAAGGATGAGGAGAATAATAAGGATGAGGAATTTAATTGGTGTAGGATACCTGAAGCACTTGTGATGAAGAAGGAGGTTGTTGATGAGGTGGAGGATATGGGTATTGAGAAACTTGTAAAATTGGAGGGGATTGGTTGTAGGCTAGTGGAGGTTGATGTTGGATAGGTGTTAGTTGATATTGTGTCAATGGACATTGATAGGAAGTTAGGGGATTAGGTGGTGGTGGATACATAGTAGGTGGAACAGAGGCCCATGAGAGGAATTGAGTGAAATAGGAAGCTTGACTAGATGAAGGAAGATTAGAGACCAAAGGTTAAGGAGGTAATTAAGGAGCAAGACTATGAGAGAGAGGAATAGGTAAAGAAGAATGATAAGAAGAATATTTTAGCAAAGCATGAGAGGTAGGAGGATAATGGGGATAAGAAATAGAATAATATATAGTAATCACACCAACAAAGGGAGAAGTGGTAGAAGTGGGAAAATTTGAGAAAGAGGGAGTTATGTTAGAAGGTATAGATTGTGGCAATAGGGGAGGAAAATAAAAGAAGGTTAGAGGAATGGAAGAAGTAGGATAGGAAGTGATATTTATTTGAGATTTGGGAGACTGATTAGGATCAATAAGAGTGTGTGAGGATAGTGTAGAAGTGAGAGGATATTATGATGAAGAAGCAATATTAGAAGAAGAGGGATGATTGGTATCAGTGGTTATTAAAAAAACACCCATAGTTGGAGCAACGATAGGTGGATTTGAAGCAAATGGGATGTGTAAGATTTAAGGGTGGTTTAGCTCTTACTATAGAAATAGGATTGAATGTTTAGGCATGCAAATCAAAGGTAAGGAGAGCAATGGTGAATTAGGTAGAAAATTATATGACACTAAGTGATGATGCAAACCAAGAGATGTAGGAGATGATGATTGGATGAGGTGTGCAGAATGGGTGGGATAAATATTTGAATCGTAGTTAAGAGGATGGTGGTGTGTGGGATGTAAGAGGTTTTGTCACTAGGGGTCTTAGGTGGAATGGTATGGGTGACTACATGATATGCATCATATTGATGGTGGGTGTTTCTTGGACATGGGGTATGGTGGATGATGAATAGGCTACTAGGTGGGGTACAAGGTGCTTCCTTTGGATGCATTGGATGAATATTCAAAGCATGGGAGATTTCCTCAGGATGCTCCATGGAATTGTGTGCTTGAGCTTTGGCTTGGCTTCTGGTTAGGACAAAAAAAATATGGAGGGGTGAATAGGTCAGAAAGGGGATGCTATAAACTAAACCTAAGTATGACTGTATAGGCTCCAATAACCAAAACTATTAATTATATGGGGCTATATGGTTAGGATTGTGAATCATCAAGGGTCAAACAACTAACTATAGAGATAGGTTACAAGGGTTATAGAAGTAGACATAGATGGTAGAAAGGTGATAGGACTATGGTCCAAGTTTTTTTGTTAGTTTTATGGATGTTTTTGATGATGCTTTCAAATAAACACTATTAACATAAACAAGAAAACAAAAAATCAAACAATAAATATGTGATTGTTCAGTTAGGTTGTGTTTTGATGTTTGGTGTTGGAAATTTTGAGGTTTTTATTTTTTTTAAAGTGTGTTTTGATTTTTTCTTACCCCTAAAATATATAGAAGGTGGATGAGGTGGTATCTATAGGGTGTTTTTATGTGTACTTCCCTATATACTTGAGAGTATGTGGGGAGAAGAAATGACCAAATGACCAAAAGGGCTTCCTAGGGTGGGGTTGGCTCAAGGTATCCTGAGGGGCAAAAGACATCCAATACCCTTTTTAGAGGGTATAAGATGCGGTGCTATATAGAACTTGTGTAAGAAAAATGGGTTTCTGCTTCACCCTCAGAAAAAATGATAGTTGTACAACCATTGATTATTTAGCCTCATGAGCAAGGGCATCTAACCTCAAAACTACCCAAGCTAGTACCAAGGGAAATCAACTTCCTAGTGATAATATCTAGGAAAACATGCAATCTAAGGTGTCTAAAAGGAATCAATTGATGGTTGGGTATGAATTCAAATGTCACCGACTGGTTTTGTAAAATTGTGTTGTGCAAAGTGATGTGCATTTTGGATTTTTATTTGTCCTTTTTCTTTTAGGGATGCCTAACTATAATTCACAATGAAAAACTAACATAAAGATGAAAAATGCAAAGCAAGGAAACACTAATTCTAAAATTATATTTCACGATATAATATGCAAAGAAAGAAAATCTATTGGAAAAATACAATGCAAATAACCTAGACAAGGATGAGGAGAACTAATACTACCTAAATGAGGAAAATAAGTTGATTCTAAAAAGTAGATAAGAGATAAGATTTCTAACTAATGAAGCAAAGAAGTCTATGTTAGAGCAAGTAAGAGAAGAGAATAGACCTACACTAATTTGTACAAGAGAAACACTACTTTTTTTGGTAGATAAGATACTATAGCATTAATACCGAGTTTTACAGGTTGACCCAAAACCTTTTATAAAAATCATCCCAGGGTTGTTGATGAACATGTCCTTACTAAGTATCCTATATATGTAAAATATACATGGCCAAAGCCATTACATCCGGTAAGGCACATAGCCTGTTATCAAAAATAAACTTCCCATACAACATTTTGGGTATACCTCGAGAAAACACACCTGCATCATAATTACAAAAAAAGAAACAGACATAGATCCCTTCCTTGAAACAGTGGAGAAATAAAAAACTGTAGACACATAATAGAGTACTGAAAAAAACTCCCACAAGCTCTGTATTGACAATTACTCTTAATAATTATTTTATAATTGCTTTCTTCTATATATGACATGCTTTGGGATTACATCTTGTCTTGGCCAATAAGCCTTGGAGAAGTGAACTTGTTGGCTAGATTTATGGCAATGGCTATATGGTGGTCCACGTGGCTCTAGTTTGAAGTATTATATTGTCGTTTCTTTCTTGCCCTATGATTATCAACCAACCTCAAATTACTAAGACGACTAGGAGCCATGTTATCTAACATGTGACTGTCCCCATTAGTCTTTGTGGTATTTCCAAGCAGCATCCACCAAGACTAACAACTCAAATAATTTTTATTATGAGTCTATTTCAAAAAGAGACATGAATACTCATAGCCTTAGAACTTACAGTGCCTTACCTGTTGGTGAATTTTACTATCATTCTTGGAATTCTTGTTGAATAAGCTCCTCTACTTCACTCGGGACACCGTGTTCGCATTTGAAAATTTTGTCACCATCGACACCAAAATTGGCCAGCTTATCAACAACTTTGTTAGCTTCTCGAAAGACATGTTGGGATTTTATGTCCTGTATTCCCTGGAAAAGGATCCTAGCCTCTTCAATAATTATTTTAATCCTCCAAGGAGGTGTTTTCCAATTATTGAGGAGATTTATAACATGCATAGATTCTCCTTCTATGATCAAATTGCCTTCTAAGTCTTGAGTCATTTGAAGGCCTCTCCATATAGCTCTAGCTTCAGCTTCGTTGTTCATCCTTGTTCCCAAATATTCAAAAAATGCAAGAATCATATTCCCATTATGATCTCACACAATGCCACCAACACCTACTCTTCCAGGATTATCCTTAGCTACTCCATGAAAAACCAACCCATAGGAGGTGGGGACCACTTAACATTGGCTCTATGGTTGACTACCCTAGGCACAGACTCATCTAACAAGGTTAATATTAAATATTGAGTAATCATGGTCTCCTGTAGATGAGGTTTATAGCTATCAAAAGGGATAAGGTTCACATTATCATTGGCAAAGGATAATATCCTAGCAATTATAGTTTTATGATCATGGATAGACTCATTGAGACTATGGTTCCTTTCTAACCACACCTACCAAATATAGTGATTGAGATAAATTTTCCACATGTATCTAAGTCTTTGGCTTGAAAAGGGGTAAGGCCACTGGATGAACAAATCAAGTACGATGGTTGGTTTAACCCAAGAAATATTGAAGGCCTGAAAAACCCCACTTAGGACAGTCAAAGAAAAAGGGAACTCAAGAAAAATGTGATAAATGGTCTCTCAATTAGCCCTGCATAGATAACAGTGATTAGTGATACAAATACATTTACGCATCATATTATCAATGGTTAGAATTATTCCTTGGATAACTAGCCATGAAAATACTATAATTTTTGGAATTAAATTTTTTATCCAAACTAAGTCCTTTTGGAGGACAAAATCCTTGTCATCAAGTAGAAGCTTGTAAGCTGATTTAACAGTGAACTGCCCATTTTCCATAGGAGCCCAGGTCACTTGATCTTCCTTGGGTCTCATGGGGATAAACTATTTCTCGAGAATGTTACAAATATTGTTTGATTCTACTTGAAATCCCTGAATCCTTATTTGTTTCCACTTCATTATGTCTTTGTCCTCAACCATATAATCGAATACTTTTCTACCAATGAGTTCTTCCATGATATCTCTGATTTGGGCTAAGTTAGGATATTGCGTCAGTGGTTCATCCTTAGACCACCTATCATTCCAACAATTTATCCTCTCACCATTGCCTAAAACTAATCTTAAACCTTTTTTGATGATTTCCTTACAATTGATAATTGCTTTCCAAAAAACAGAACCTCTGATTAGAACTGAGTCACTTAGAAATTCCATATTTTGAAGATACTTTCATTTTATGATAACTATCCATTCATTTTCTTCACCAGAAATGAGGTGCCACACCTACTTAACTAGTAAAGCTAAATTCATATGAGCAATTCTCCTCAGACCTAAGCCCCCATTTTCCCTAGGTCTACACACTTTGGTCCATCCTACAAGGTGTATCCTTTTTTTCTCCTCTGATCTAGTCCATAAAAATTCTTTTTGGAGTTTCTCAATTTTCTGGAAAACCTTCACAAGGGCTTTGAAAATGGAGAGGAAATAGACTGGAGTGCTCTGAAGAGAGGCCTTAGTGAGGATCAACTTTCCTACTTAATATAGAAGACGACCTTTCCATCCAACAAGTTTTTTTTGAATTCTTTCACTAACCCTGTCTCATATTGACTCTCTCGGAGAACCAATGAAAAGAGGGAGACCAAGATATGAAGTGGGGAGGTTTTCTATATCACACCCTAAAATTTCTGCAATCCTTCCTTGCCTCTGAATGGGGGTGTTCAAGAAATATAACTTGCTTTTACTAAAATTAACTTTCTAACCAACAGCGTCCTTGTAGAGTTGCAGGATGTATTTAATTCTTTTGGCCTCAACCACCGATGCCTTAGTCAATAGAAGGGTATCATTGATGAATTGTTGGTGATAAATAGCCCTAGGGAGATTTTTTGCCTTGATTACTGATATTAGCCTTGAATTGCAAGTATTTTTTATGGTTTTGCCTAAAGCTTCTGCCACAATGATGAATAACATGGGGCTAATAGGGTCCCCCTACCGAATTCCTCTACAAATTTAAAAGTAACCAGTAGTTGTTCCATTAACCAGAATCGATAACCATGCTTTAGAAATGCATTATTTGATCAAATTAACCCATTGGTGGTGAAAACCAAACTTAAGGAGGACAACAATCAAAAAGTCCCAATTTAGCCTGTCAAATGCTTTGTTCATATCAAGCTTGAGGGCAAAAACAGACCTGTTAGTCTATGAGCAGAGTGTAGAGCTTCATGAACTATGATAACTCCATCCAAGATCGACCTACCCTAGACAGAGCTTCCCTGGCATGGATCTATGATGTGGGGCAGAACATCTCTCATTCTATTTGCAATGGCTTTAGTTAGGATCTTGTAAGAAACATTGCACAGACTGATTGGCCTAAAGTCAGCCATAGATTCAGGGGTTTGTTTCTTAGGAATTAGAGAAATAAAAGTAGAGTTGAGACCTTTTGGGATATTATTGCTTGATTGGAATTATCTAATAGCAAAAATTACATCCTCATTTACGATGTCCCAAAAATATTGATAGAAACAAGGGGGAAAGCCATCGGATCCCGAGGATTTGTATAGCTCCATGCTAAACAAGGCTTCCTTAATTTCCTCATCAAAAAAGGGAGCTATAAGCTTAAGGTTTATATCCTCATTTATTATTCTAGGAATGGATTTCAAAAGAATATCTTTGGCCCCCTCATTGCTCTACGATTCCTGACCAAGTATAGAATTGAAATAAGTTACTGCCTCCTTTCTGATTTCTGTTAAGTCCTAAGTAATAGAACCATATGCTTTTTTAAAATTTTTATCTTTTATTGCTTATGTTTCTAAGCGTGGTGACGCAAAAAAACTTAGAATTTGAATCTCCATATTTCAACCAAAGAGCCCTTGATTTTTGCCTCCAATAGATTTCCTCACAGGCCAAAATGTTATAAAACTTTGCTAGTTTTGTCCGTTCCTCCTACGTAGTAGTTTCATCAACATCACCATGTTGAATCCTCTTATCAATTATCTTAAAACTTTCAACAACCTATTTTTTATTTTCAAAGAGGTTCCCAAATACCTCTTTGTTCCAAGTTCAAATATTTTCCTCAACAAACTTTAATTTTCCAGCAAGTGTAAAAGTTGCACTACCCCTGACATGATGTTGCCACCACTGAATTAAGTTATCTCTAAAACTGAAATGTTTGATCCACATAGATTGAAATCTAAAAGTTTTCTTGAAGTATAGAGAGTTAGGGATCTCCAATAAAATGGTATTATGATCAGAGGTAAATTTAGGAAGGGCTTGCAAGGTAGAATCACCAAACAGAGTTGTAGCCTCATTTGATAGAAAAAACCTGTCAAGTCTTTCTTGAATGAGATGACACCCTATCCACTGATTGCTCTGGGTATAATTTGCTCCTCTAAGTTTTACATCCATCAACATGTTGGAGTTCACAAAGTCATTGAACTCATCCATGCTCCTGATAGGTGGTCCATTTCCACCTATTTTTCCTGAAATGTAGAGAGGAGTGTTAAAATCCCTAGCCAAAATCCAGGGGACATTATAAAAGATTTTACTCAGATTGCCTAAGTACTCCCATAGTAGAGCTTTCCCTTGAATTAAATTTAGGGCATAAATATTTGAAAGGATCCATGACCTATTGTTGTTTATTTCCTTAAATAAAACACTGAGAACCCTATCATATTTTTGAATAATGGTACCTTTTACTATCCAGGGATCCCACAGTCATAAGGCCTCTAGATGATCCTCTGGCTGATTTGCAAACCATCTCCCCTTGATTCCAGATTTTTTTTGCTACTTTTTTGACTGAATCTCATCAATTTTTATTTCTTGCAACATGATAATAATTGGATTCACTTGATTTATTATTGCACTGACTTACCTGTGTTTTGGCAGGCCATTGAGGCCTCTCACGTTCCATGAGAGGAACTTCATTTAGATTGTTTGGGATTTCTTCCTCTCCCCCTCCCTTGAGGAGGTTTTCCTAAGAGAAACACTACTTTGCTGTGAAAAAAATATTTTACTCTAAAGGTGAGGAAATTACAAAATAGGAAGATTTATTTTTAATAAGAGGAAGTGACAACAAGAAATACAAATCTATACTAAATAAAGGAAAGAACAATGTACAAAGAGAAAGTCTATTCCTAATGAAAACAAGAAAATTACATGGAATGGAAACTAATCTATGAAAGAAGTGAAAGTGCTTAAAAGGAACTCTAACATAGTCTACAAAAGGAAAGCTATTCTAATAAAGCAAGGAATTAACATGAAATGAAACTACTCTATGAAAATGCAAGTACTTGAAAGGAAAATCTAGGCTAAGAAAAGAAAACAAAAACACAAACTTAAAACTATGCTAATAAAGCATATAAAGATATGAAATGCAGCTACATTGGAAAGCACAAAGGGGATTTGAAATGAAACAAATATAAGAAATCAATAAATAACTTGAAAAGGAAACTAATATAAGAAAAGATAAATAACTTTAAGGACAAAATAATCTAAGAAAGTGAAAAAAACTTTTCTATTCTTAAGAAATCAACAAATGAACATAAAATGAAATGTATTCTAACAAACAAAAGATGATTATGATGATGATGATAGGGTTCATTAACCTTTAGGGACCTACCCACTTTTGATTCCAAAGATTGCACAAAGTGTAAGGGAATGACATACATGGGATATGAAACCTTTTTAATGTGAAATGTTTATGAAAGAGTGAGATTATTTAACCAAGAAGGATAGACACTCTTTTGATCTCCAAGATCACCCTAAGGTGCGAGGAGAGAGCATACAAGGTCTACCTTTGTTTAATGTGAGATGTGCGATGAAGTTCATTGCCTTAGAAGCTATGGCCTACTTTTTATTTCCAATATTATCTTAGGTGTGAGGAGATATCATACGTAAAGACACAAGCTCTATTTAGTGTGGAATACAAGGTGCAATAAGGGATGGAATAATTACAAAAATAAAGGAAAATTTCTTAACCCCAAAAGTGTCCTCCATTTTTATCCTCAAGATCGCTTTATGGGTGTGTGAGGAGAGTATAGATGTGAGAGATATTAATTTTTTTTAATGTGATAACTTAAGAAGAATGAGTATTGGTTATCCAAAAAAAATATTTAAGATGCAATTGTTATTATAAAAATCACATTGAAAGCAAAGGACAAAGCCTCCTACCTAAGGTTTTGTGCTGGTTGGGGATTGATAGAAGCTACTGATATGTGTCTATGATCAACACTCCAATTAATACTCTAGTTTTTAGACCCTCATGATTCAAAAATAAGACAATATGACCCTAAGTGGTTAAGTCTAAGAGAGGTTTTTGGCTAATAGGGTCTGATGGCCTTGGTTTCCTACTTCTTAGGTGTTAGTCTGGTAGATTTATTTTAAGGGTTGTTGTGATGTGCTGTGGGAGACTAGTGAGTCTATTTTAGAGTGATAGCAAGATATATTTATAATTGTATGGGCCCTAATGGTTATGATTAATAATCATCCAAGGTTATATGGTGATATCTAAGTGTATACAATGGGATACCAGCTTGGTTGGGTCTTGATCTAGTTGGTTTTAGGACTGTGTTGATGTTGTTTCAGATCTAAAAATAGATAAAATATAACAAAGTAAGTAAGAAATTATGGATAGTACTAACATAACACACAAGGCATGTGCTAAATAAAGGACAACAAAAAAATGATTAATTATATTGGCTACAAATAAATAATGTCAAGTGTGGTTAGGTTTTTGGTCCCACCATGATCACCAAGATGTAGGATAAAAGACACACCATTTGCATTGATCAATAAAGGAAGTTACAATATTCTTTTACAAATTCCCTCTTGGGGCTTACAATAGGGACTTCCCAAGATGAGAGTTGTCCTTTTATAATAGTTCACAAAATGGTATCTATATAATCTTCTATGCCACCTCAAATGATGGATGGGTTTTGAAGCTTTGGTTGCTTGACCACCCTAGGTTGCCTGCACCTACACACAACCAACCACAAGAAGTCAATAGCATCAAATGGGCCTACCTTGGTTATGCCTAAGTAAAAAAAAGGATGCAAGCAATAAAAGCTTTAAAAATCTTTATTAAAGGAAGAACATAACATTACAATATCACAAAACCTCAAGAACATACCTTGCTTACCTTGTCTATATGCTATCAATTTTATATTTGGTGTAGGCTTTAGAATGCAACTACCAAGGATTAAATGACCTCTACTACTAACCACCATGGGTCTGGCGGTATCAACTACTATTCACCATGGGTTTGGTGGTCTCAAATGCTAACCACCAAGGGACTAACAACCAAGACCTTTGTTGCTGAGATATAGCTAAAAAATTTTGTGGATATTTAAAAAGATGTTAATGGCTTTTGGTTTCAATTTGGAGTAGATTTGACCCTTTATTTATGAGCAACTTCAAAAATAAGATACATGAATCTTGAAGCACCCATTAGTTTCCATGACTAATTTATAGATAAAATAAGGATGATTACAAAAAGGGGGTGAACACACACAAAGGGGTTCACTAAAAATATATGGAAGGTTTTGGATTGTATTTTTAATTCTTCTTTCAAATGAAGAAAAAGAGGAGGTATTTATAGACTTTTTGCAAGGGAGAGGGGTGGTGACTTGGAAGTGACATGGCATGACATGGAATCTAAGTGGCATGGGTGGAGGAATGTGAAAAATCTAGAGAATTCTATTTAGGGGACTGTGCACCTTACCTTATTAATTACCTTGGGTGGGGAGAGTCCTCACCCCACCCAAGTGGAATGTGCACACCATGCTCCAAAAATATACTTAGGTGGGGAAGATCCTCACCCTTCCCAAGTGTCATTAATATACATGGGGAGTGATGACGGCTCATGAGGAGTGATTAGGGTGCATGGGGATGTGGTAGGTAGGGGTAGGTTAGGATAGGGTGAGGTGGACCTAATATAAGGTCAAAGGGGGAGGCTAGAGGGGATGTGCACATAATTAGGGAGTTGTGCACATAGACTAGGGGGATGGGGAGTGACATGGTGACTAGGGGTTTAGTGTAGGAGAGTGCTTAGTGGGGGAAGTGGGACTAGGAAGGGATAATTTTATTTTTGTGAGGTTATAAAGTGGGATTAGGGAATTTTAGATATTATTTGGATTTTTTGTAAAATTATTTATTAACCTTACTGTTGACAATTCTGTCACATTGCACAAGGGGTAGAAAAAAATAAAAAAATTTCCTTTTGCAAGAGTATTTCTTTTCATTTGTAAGTGTTGCAGCAATTTTGGCTTTCCATGTCACTCCCTTGTATACAGAATGAAGAAGAAAAAGCTTCGCTCACAAGCTGGCCAAAGAAAATAGCTCCGCCAAAGGAAAGAAAGGTTGTCGCGATATCACGACATGAAAACGGTCGCGATATCGTGACATGTCATGTTTTCACGACCGCAGCAAGGAAGAGCAACCAGAGGCAAAGTTGTCGTGATATCGCGACGTGTCACAAAAACGTGGCCGAAAGTGAGGAGAAAGCCAAAAGATAAAATTTGTCACGATATCGCGCATGTCGCATTTTTGCGACCAATCAGCGGCAAGGGCGCAAGAACAAGAAAGTGGTCGCGATATCGTGCATGTCATGTTTTCATGGCCGACAGCAAGGCAAAAGCACATAAAGCAAAAGCTGTCACGATATCACGCATGTCACATTTTCGTGGCCGACAACAAAGAGGAAGGGCAGAAACAGGAAGCGTCGCGATATCGCGCATGTCACATTTTCGCAGCTCAAAGCGAGAGGAAGTGCCAGCAATAGAAAGTTGTCACGATATCGTGCATGTCATGATATCGTGGCTGATAGCAAGAAGGCAGAGCAAGCAAGAAAAGTTGTCACGATATCATGCATGTCGCGTTTTCGTGACCCACAGCGAGAAGAAGCGCCAGGGGGACAAAGTTGTAGCGATATCGTGCATGTCACGTTTTCGCGGCTCCAAGCGACAAAAGAAGACAAAGGCATTGACATGTCATGATTTCGTGACATGTCATATTTTCATGATGGGCACGCGCTTCAAGCCGGGTATTTTCTCGAGACCATCAAGTGCCTCGTAAATGCATTATGCTCTTTTTGGGAATTGAAGGTGAAGTGTCAGGAGAAGTTTGACAAGCATGGTAGCCACTCGAGCATTACACCAGGGATACTCAGGTGGTTCATTCATGCATACTTTCACGGTTGACCCAGTCACAGTTGCATGTTCAGGTAATGGATTAGAAAACTCAGTCTTGAGGGCCGCGAGAAGTGACTTCTCAGATCTCAAGAATATTTCACCATTCTGTGTAATTATGACTCAGAGGGTCGGGTCCTCTATAAAAACCCAAATTTTATAATGTAAAATTGGGGGAACTTTCTGCTAGAAAGCTACTGTAACTTAATGTCCTACGTCTAATACTAAAGATTTTTATGCTCCATTCTCTCTTTTATGCTGCCTTCTATGCTTAATTCTTTTGTCTGTTTGCACTCGCATACTGAGACTCTGAATCTTGAATTCGGTGTGTGATTGGGAACTGTACCCTAAAATTCGCCCTGAAGGATACATAGGAGAGGAAAAACGCTTTGTCATTTTCTTTTATGCTGTCTAGTGGATTTTGGTTTCTATTATTCCCTTATCTTAATCGCTGCTACTCTGAACCCTGAATTCCAGTGAGAGAGAAAGGAGAACCCTGCGAACCCGTCCAGAGGATACATAGGAAGTTCAGCACTTTGTTTCTTTCATCTTTTCTTGGTGTTTTTTGCCACTATTTGAGTTATTAGTGAGTGATCATGCTTCCTGTTCTTTCCCACCTTAAATCATCAATCTCTAACCCTTATCATTTTTTATTTCTTTCTCTAACCCGAACTCCTTTTATTTATTTCCTGCACTCTTATCTCAAACCCCAAAAGTAGATTAGTATAGGAGCCAAACTTTCTTTGGAGATTGGCATGAGGGGCATCTCTTCCTCTCGGCATTTCAATGTTGGTCATAGGTCTAGGGCATGCAAACCCACCGAAAGTCCTTTCCTATGTGGATTTGATGACCAATAGTTTTGGCACGCCTGGTGGGACCCAACTGTATCTGTCCTGGATAAATCCATAACCAGTCAAGGTCCCAATTTTTTAACTCAATCCCATTTCACCGGGGCCACTAGTTCTAATCAGTTCCTGGTGTGACCCGGTCAGTCTCACCTGACTAGTGGTAGTGAGATCTGATGCTCTCATTACCAGAAGACTTATAGCATCTGGCGACTCTGTTCAACTTGAAAATCTCCAAGTCGTAAAGACCAGTTCCCAAATCTGTGCCTTCACGACAAAAGTCCCCATGTTTTAAGGAAGCTCGAGTTGGTGAATCTCTGGCTTGCCTCCATCTGATAAAATCACCTGGTGACTCTGACTGAGCTGAAGATCCAGATTTCTTGATCGTAGGCACCTTTTAAAGCTGAAATAAGACATCTTGAAGGAATCAAGGTTTGGTGAGCAGCCTTGACCTCACAAGCAGAGAAAAGTATGTTCACCTGGTGACTCTGACTTAGTGGCAAGGACCGTGATCTCTACAGGCCACTGCTATAATGGAGAGGGTATGTTATCCCAGCTGGGATGTTTATAGCCCTCTGAATCTTCAAAGTTACCATGAAATTCCTAGAGGCATCTTAAAAAATGTTCCAAAATATTATGGCGCTAAGGGAATGGCCCTAGAGCACCTTGAACATCTTGTTGATTTAGGGTCCATCTATGACATACTCCATGAGGATGTCATGATCAGGCTCCTGGTCCTGTCTCTGGAAGGAAGGGCACTACAGTGGTACAGACTATTCGGGCGTAAAAGCATTTGCTCATGGTATTACTTAGCAGGAGCACTACTCGAAGATTTTGATGGCTCCCAAGACCCCTTCCAACTATCAAGCATACCTCATCAGGAGGTAGACCAAAGAGAGGAGCAGATCCAAGTGGTAGCACCTGAGAGCAAAGAGGGCACATTTTTGCACCCTTTTTGTGTCCCAGTGGATAGCACACAGACATTCAGCCAGAGCCCATTAGGCATGCCTCATCAAGAAGCTGAACCCGAGGAGGCCCTAGAAGATCACTCTTTGTCGGAGGAACCCTATTACCCCATCAGAAGGATGGAGGAACCTGTACCCAGCCCGCAGCTAGTAGATTCATCAGCATGCTGGTATTGGTTCCAGCCCCCACCACAGCCACTACCCCAAGAGGCCCCTCACGCTGCAAACTTCTTTGCCACATGTTTCATCAACAGCGTGGGTACTGGCGGGAGTGATAACTCACTGCGCTGCTTCTTGTTTGCGACATGGACAGCTTCGAGAAGAAGCCAACCGAACTTCAAAGATCAACTGAAGTTCAATATGATCTAGTCTGGGCACTGCAGGTTCACCGGATAGACACCCGAGGCTGAGTTTGTGATGGCGGTATGTCTGTCATGCCACAAATTTTGTATAAATTGTAAATAACCCGGCTAGTAAATAAGTGTCGAAAGCACTAAGTGTTACTTGGGAGCTTAGGTATAAAAAAAATGCTATCAGTGGATGATCAGAGAAGAAGACAATGGGAATGACTCTGTTGCCCAATGGATAAAGGCCTGGGATCTCTGCATTCAGACTAGCAAAATGCCTCGTGAGCCACCAAGAATGTTGACAATTCTATCACATTGCACAAGGGGTAGAAAAAAATCAAAAAAATTCCTTTTGCAAGAGTATTTCTTTCATTTGTAAGTGTTGCAACAATTTTGGCTTTCCATGTCACTCCCTTGTATACAGAATGAAGAAGAAAAAGCTTCGCTCACAAGCTGGCCAAAGAAAATAGCTCCGCCAAAGGAAAGAAAGGTTGTCATGATATCGCGACATGAAAATGGTCGTGATATCATGACACGTCACATTTTTGTGACCGTAGCAAGGAAGAGCAGCCAGAGGCAAAGTTGTCGTGATATTGCGACGTGTTGCAAAATCACTGCCGAAAGTGAGGAGAAAGCCAAAAGACAAAAGTTGTCGTGATATCATGCATGTCGCATTTTCGCGACCAATCAGCGGCAAGGGTGTAATAACAAGAAAGTGGTCACGATATCGCGCATGTCATGTTTTTGCGGTCGACAGCAAGGCAAAAGCACATAAAGCAAAAGTTGTCGTGATATCGTGCATGTCGTGTTTTTGCGATCGACAGCAAAGAGGAAGGGCAGAAACAGGAAGCATCGCGATATAACGCATGTTACGCTTTTGCGGCTCAAAGCGAGAGGAAGTGCCAGCAATAGAAAGTTGTCACGATATCGTGCATGTCATGATATCGCGGCCGATAGCAAGAAGGCAGAGCAAGCAAGAAAAGTTGTCACGATATTGTGCATGTCATGTTTTCATGACCCATAGCGAGAAGAAGCACCAGGGGGACAAAGTTGTAGCAATATTGCGCATGTCACATTTTTGTGGCTCCAAGTGACAAAAGAAGACAAAGGCATTGACATGTCACGATTTTGTGACATGTCATATTTTTGCGATGGGCATGCGCTTCAAGTCGGGTATTTTCCCGAGACCATCAAGTGCCTCATAAATGCATTTTGCTCTTTTTGGGAATTGAAGGCGAAGTGTCAGGAGAAGTTCGATGAGCATGGCGGCCACTCGAGCATTGCACCAGGGATACTCAGGCGGTTCATTAATGCATACTTCCGTGGTTGACCCGGTCATAGTTGCCTGTTCGGGTAATGGATTAGAAAGCTTAGTCTTGAGGGCCGCGAGAAGTGACTTCTCAGATCTCAAGAATATTTCACCATTCTGTGTAATTATGACTCAGAGGGTCGGGTCCTCTATAAAAACCCAGATTTTATAATGTAAAATTGGGGGGAACTTTTTGCTAGAAAGTTGCTATAACTTAATGTCTTGCGTCTAATACTAAATATTTTTATGCTCCATTTCTCTCTTTTATGCTGCCTTATGTGCTTTATTCTTTTGTCTTTTTGCACTCGCATACTGAGACTCTGAATCCTGAATCCAGTGTGCGATTGGGAACTGTACCCTGAAATTCACCCTAAAGGATACATAGGAGAGGAAAAACACTTTGTCATTTTATTTTATGCTACCTGGTGGATTGTGGTTTCTGTTATTCCCTTATCTTAATCGCTGCTACTCTGAACCCTGAATTCTAGCGAGAGAGAAAGGAGAACCCTGCGAACCCATCCAGAGGATACATAGGAAGTTTGGCACTTCGTTTCTTTTGTCTGTTCTTGGTGTTTTTTGCTGCTATTTGAGTTATTAGTGAGTGATCGTGCTTCCTATTCTTCCCCACCTTAAATCATTAATCTCTAACCCTTATCCTTTTTATTTCTTTCTCTAACACGAACTCCTTTTATTTCTTTCCTGCACTCTTATCTCAAACCCCAAAAGTAGATTAGTATAGGAGCCGGCCTTTCTCCGAAGATTGGCATGAGGGGCATCTCTTCCTCTCGGCCTTTCAATGTTGGTAGTAGGTCCAGGGCGCGCAAACCCATCGAAAGTCCTTTCCTGTGCAGATTTGATGACCAACACTTACATGGTTGAGTATCAATATGTACTTTTATTCCCATTGTAGTAATATATAACTACAATATTATCTTTCTCATACTTGCACAAAAATGTGTAACCCATATTCCACTAAAAATATACGTGAATAATATGAAGCAATTATACACAGATCACAACTAAAATTACTATGAGCATTCACACCATATCAACCATCAATGGTCATGAATAATAATGAACAACTAGGATCAACAACAACACTACATTATAACAACCATCGATGAACAATATTCTACAAGTATGAATAAATATTATGAATAATTATGAACAACTATTGTGAACAATGACGAACTAGAAAAATTGAACGGAGGGCTTATAATGCATGTCTCGACCATTCCAAAGTGGTTCCTAAGACAATAGATCATTCACAATTGCCTTTCACAATATCTTAAAATAATTAATGCATTAAGGTTTTACTAAGTCTTAATTTGATTTTCATAAAATTACCTTTCATGTGCATTTCACTTTATTTCATTTAATTTCCAATTGTATGTTTATGACCAAGTTGTACAATTACACCCAATTGTACAATTACACAAACCCTACACTATACATTTTAGAAAAATTGAACATTTGACAAAATTGTGCAAATCCATGTTATTTCTTCTTCTAGGAGGTGGAATTGCTACCTACATCTACCCTCCTCTTTAAATTAGTCATCATCCCAAGTGATGCATCCTTTTTGGTCTTAGCTTATTGATCCTATTGAAGATCTTGAATTTGAACTTGGAGGATGGCCCACTCATTCTGCAACTCGTTAGCATAATTATTGGTTTCTACCACTTTAAGTCCATATGTGTTTGCCTTCTCTTTTACAGTATCCAATATCTATAACAACTCTTGATCCCTTTCTATTGCACCCTTGCATAGATTTTATTTCAAAGAAGCCTCTATCCACATGGCTATAGTGAACTCCTCATTCTTCTTTACAATCACCTAATCTCTCTACTTTAATTTGGATTGGTGGTATTGTTGATGTTCCTCCTTGACTTGAAGAATAGCCCTATGATCCATGATGATTTAATTTTAGTAGTTAGCATCTTTCTCTATTTCCTTATTTTTATGGTCCTTTAGTTGCAATTGCCCATCATACATCATCAACTGATCTTCATGTTTTATCAATTGCTCCTTTTGGGCTACCAACTATTCAGTCTGTTACTTGAGTTTTTGGTTGGTCAAACTCAACTACTCCTCTTGCTATTTAATCTAAGCAACATACTGCTATAATAACTCATCACTTTCATATAGTTGCTTCTTTTGTTCTTCCATTTGATGGATCATAAGTTGTTTCTCCTCTTTCTATGATTGGAACTTACCCTCATAGGCTTGCTTCATACTTGTCATTATTGTTTCTACCTACTTCAACCTCTCCTTAGCTTCTTTCTTGTTGCATTCTAATGCTTATTCAAGTGCAACCATTTTCTTAAGATTTCCTCTATGCTTATTTAGCTTGATAAATATATTCAAGACCCACACTAATCCATTCGATCCAATGTGTTAGGAAATTAAATTTCTAGAAAATCAAGTCAATATCAGTGAGACCCTCTGATACTCTATATCGGCTATGTTCAATGGATATATCTATTTTTTATCCAAATGTAGATATACCTGTGAATTCTCCCTATAGTTTGTATTCATCCCTTCCAACAAGTCAACAAGTCCTTACATATTTTTTACCTCCCCTTTTGGAAACTTCCATAGGTGTTATGCATGTATCTATGCTATGATCCTGGTTTGATCTTCACTCCATGAACTTTTCCATATCCATGAATATTATATCCCTCCAATACTTCAACTATCCTATATAGCCTATGCAGAACTATAATCAGGTACTCAAGAACATTTCATATACCTTCTCCAAGAAATGGTCCACTTATTCATTCATATTTTATCCTTCTTCATTTAAAATTATAAACTATTGTACTTCAAGCAAAAATCTTATCTAAAGGGTTCTATCCATCTCCTATGGTAAATTCCTTTCCTCCTCATCCTCCTATGATAATGAACTTCCTCCAATTTATTTAATTGGACCCACTGTAGTCTCCTCCTATAGCATAATTTGGGCTATATTTCTACCTTCTTCTTCCTTCAATTCGATCTCCTCCACATTAATGATTTCTTTATCCAACTATGGTTCCTCTATAGGTACCTAAAAAACCTCTTATGGCTTTGGCAACTCTTCCTCTTGATATTTTGGTCATTCCTCCACCATTGCTATGGATACAAGTATCAAATCATATTGTTCTTGTATTTATATCATATCATCCTCCATCGTTTGACTATTACCACCTCTCATGATAATCCATACTTATGTCTTATTATTCTCCTTTATATCATGTGGTGGAGCCACCATCACCTCTTTTTATTTCATTTGTGATGGTGTTACCATTCTATCCAACCAATTTTTTAATATCTCCAATAGTTCAAACTCATTGACCCTGAGCAATGCAGGATATCCCACCACTTCTCCTATCTGATCTACCCCTACTTACACACTAATGTCTACCAAGTCCAAGTACTCCAGTCCTAAGTGCATAAGAATTGGGCCAGTGAGCATTTTTTTTGGCTGCTCACTTTGTATAGGGAATTCATCACGTGTTTGCCTCTCCCATTACTTGCATATTAAAATTTTAGTCAAACTAGTTGTGGGTGTTATTGCCTCCTTTATGTGAGACATTGGCTACTCCTATAGAATTTGTGTAGGTGCCTACTACTCTTGATTAAATTCTAAGTGTATCTAATGACATCTCTTCCTTTTATGGTGGACTTCTTCTTTTAACAAAGTCTCATTCTTGTCAACCAAGAGAGGTTTTGGTTTCCTTGTGTTGTTCCTCTATCTCAACTTCTCCAAAGTAGATTTTTGGATTGACACTAAATTTTCCCATTGTAGTATGGAAGGCTGATCCTTCGATAAATTATGAGATGTTTTTATCCCATGAAATATAATATCTACTTGAGAAATTGCATCCACAATTACAGTGATTGCATGGAATGTCATCAAAAAATTCTTCCTCGTCCTTTGCAATAATTGTTGTATCCTCTAAGCTAAGTATGTACCATATTCATATTAGAATCCCTTGGTAATACCTTCCATATATTGTGCCATCAAAATTGGTATTTCTAAAGACCGTGTTTCACTTGATAGTCAAGACATGACACATTCATGGCACACATAATCTCCTTCATATTCAACATACTTTTCTTGATTCCTCATCCTCCAAGACCAAAAGCCTTAGTAGTTGATAGAGACTTAAGCTCTATGAGCTTGATTATTAACCTATGGGTCTCTATAGGGTCCACAACTATTCTCTTGAATGGGATCCCTTTCTTTGGTAACCTAAATATTCTTTGAAAAGTCGCAATCAAGACTTCCCCCTTGATATGATGATTCTTGATTCGTACAAAGGTGCAATTCTTACTTGCATTATATGACTACACCATTTGAAATAAGTATTCATTAAATAATATTTTATCCTATGGTGGTATTTGTGCCAACACACTCAATATAGCCTAAATCAATGTTGCTTTCAATGGGTGAGTGCCCTCATGCTCATTCCACCATTTTTGACACAATTAACCTACCATTTATGTGAAGGTAATGTCCTTCAATTCCACCTACCCTTCTTCATCCTCACTAAGTAGGTCCATTTATTGTTTTTAGATAGCCTCTCTATGCACTTCACTTTGAATCTCCCTTCGATGTACTCTGGGTGGTTCCATATAAGTCTCTTGATGAAGGTATGGTTGTGCTCTTTCTCTACCACCATGCTAATTTCTATGTTGCCTCCATGACCTATAACCTCTTCCCCTCCAAGTTTGGTAGCCTTATCCTCCCCTTGGTTGAAACCCTAGTCCTTGAAATTATGTGAGGTAGGTTGCATATTCTTGCCTAGACCATGAATCCCTTTGATGTAGAGGTCTTGGTGAGTGTTCCCTCCTTGTAACTATAATCCATCGTATATGAGCCTAAAATTCCTGCTCAATGCTCATTTTCACAAATCCTCATCTTTGAACCCCGTTTTACCGATATTGTTCAATTTAATAATTTTTGGATAATCTCATCGAAAAATATACAAGTTGCCTGAATTTCATACAACTACACTAAAAAAAAATACTACTCCTAGAATGTACAACTACTCCCCACAATCATACCACTACCTCCAAAATTGTATAGTTGTTCCTAGAATCATACAACTACACTTCAATTTTGTACAATTGTACCTAAAGCATACAATTCATGCCCAAAATCATACAATTTCACCCTTAAATCATACAATAGGCCTAACATCATATAATTGCACTTCACTTTTGTACAATTGCACTTGAAATTGTATAATTGTGCTTAAATTGCATAATTTGGGCCCCAATTCATAAAATTATGTCCCAAAACCATACAGTTGGCCTCAAATCATAAAATTTCCTCCAAAAATCATACAATCATCTATTAAAGGCTTTATTTTCTCCAAGATCCATGTTTTTTTTGAGTTTGTATGATTTTCTTTGCACCATTTTGCCATCATTATGCAATTTCTTTCTTCAATACAATTTTTGGTTCACTTGTGTAATTTTCCTTTCTAAATGTGTAATTATTCAAAGGTACGATACAGTATGGTAATATATGCAAATTTTTTTATGGCCTTTCCCATATATTTTTCTACATGCAATGGCTAAAACATATTCTTCTTCGTTAGCAAATTATCCTATGCAAATTAGGGTTTCAAATTTTTACTCCATCTTCGGCTTTTCTGAAAAAGTAAAACCCTGGAAATTCCTCACCACTCTACAATAAATTACTTCAAAGCCTAGAATTTTAGAAAAATATCCATCATTGAGGGTTTTTTTCCAAGTATTTTTTGTAAATTTTAATTATTTTCGAAAAATCAACCCTACTTTTTTAGTATAAAACCATAATTTTTTTCAAAGGCACTATTTTTTGGCTTGCTTTTTTGGAATAAAGGAAGCTACTTGGTTCAAATTCATAATGGGTGGAAAAAATCTGCTTTTTGTGGTGTAGTGGTAAATACCCTGGGTGCTGGTAGAGGCCGACCCAGGTTCCATTCCCCTTGTATCCATCCTGCAGATATATGGTATAGTTAGGAATGTCCTATGTGCTGGTAGAGGCCGACAAGGCTCCATTCCTCCTATGCCCAACCTGTTGAAAGTGGCACCTCGAAAGGGGTTTTTTCCACTATAAAATTAGTTTTTACCTAGGTGTTGTTGGTGAGTTGGAGAGGAGAGGGAAATCCTCCAAAAGAGGTCCCAGGTTCAAATCTCCACCCTACCAAAAAGCTGAATTGGGTATCAAAAATCCAATTGATAATGTTGGTACGGGCAGGGTCGGGCGCGACTCCCGGGTGACTTTGATCGTGTAGAACCCCCTGTTTGTGGTCTCTCAAACCAAGGTGGCCTCATAAGGGGTTTTTCGCTAAAAAAAAAAAAATAATGGGTGGAAAAATTAGTCAACCGGTATTGTTTACATGCCCATATAGTAAAAATATTCATTTGTTGCACGTTCCTTGCTCCTGAAAACACCTATTTTCACCTGTTCAATTCAACTAGTAAACAAAATAAGCATGGCACCTTCTTTTTATAACTAAAATATCTTGGTGCATGAAAATATACCACCTTAGCCTCTTTGTATGTATTTTTTGGCTTTTTTATGGATTACTACCGCATCAGTCCTTTTTACATGCAATTTGTATCCTTTTCTTTGCTTTTTTACTAATATTTTATTAGTTTTACTTTTTATTTTTCTTTCTTTTCTTTTTCTTAGAAGAGGCTACCTTTTTTGGTTTTCAACCAACTTTTGAAAAATTTACTAGTATAATTATCATATTCATTTCACTTCTACCTATTCCAAAGGTTCACTGCAACTGGCATCACTTCAATTTGCAGCTCACACCACCTTGTGGCCTTAAACATGATCAAGATGAACAACATCATAAACATGATGGGCAATATCCATCATCACCTGTATCAGGAGTCAAGGGGGTGGAAGCCCTGTTATAGGTTCAAGGGATAATATCCCTTATGATGTCAAGGAGTAGTACCCCTCATGCATACCCTCATAGGCAAAGTTATTAAAACTATCACTATCAAACCTAAAATTTTCTCTTCATCAACACTTTGGTGGCCTTTGCTTAACCCACTTAAATAGCTCATCATCAACTCCATTTTACTTCTCTCAGACTCTAGGTGAATAAATATTAGCCTCAAACTACCCTATCTTAACCACTACTACATATTCTTCTCATTGTATGGTAGCACCTTGTATGATTTCACATGGTACTATTCTATTTTGTACAATTTCACACTATGAAATGTCACATAGTACGGTTCCATTTTGTATTATTTGATATTGAATGGTTTTGTATTGTACAATTTGACTTGCAATCATACAATCTCTATCAATTGTACAATTTTACTTACTAGTTGTATGATTTATACCAACTGTACGATCACACCTATCAATTGTATGATTTGTGACAACTATATAATTTCACCTATCATTTGTACATTTCCCTCTTGCACAATTGTACAATCCCATTCTTCCTTGGGAAATTTTGATTGTATGATCGAATTTTCTATTTGAACAACATCTTCCAATTGTACAATTTATTGTTCCCTTTGAACTATATCCTCCAATTGTATAATTAACTATTGCACCTAAAAAACATCCTCTAATTATACAATTGATTATTCCTTTTGAACAACATCCTCCAATTGTACAATTGACTATTTTTTTTTAACAACATTCTCTAATTGTACAACTAACTATTCCTTTTGAACAACATCCTATAATTGTAAAATTTACTGTTCTATGATAGGTTGTCATACACATTCATCTTGGATAATGTTCTATGCTACTTGTATGGAAGTATCTTGTTCTTTCTTATCTACATCATGATACCAATTCTTTGGTGATGTTTTTGCATCACTTTACCAAATAAATACATAATCCAAAGCCTCTTGGTATGATCTTAGAGGAAATATCTTTATCTTCCTTTGATATGTATGAAGAAATCCATCTATGAACCACATCTTCTTCAATACCTCTAATTGGTCTTTCTTTAAATGTTCAAACAACCCACTCAATATTCAATTGTAAGAACAAATAGATTCATTCTCTGCTTGTACTCTATAAATTTTATCATTATCATATGATCAAAATTCTTCCACAAATGCATCACATAGTTCTTTCCACCTTTGGTACTTATCCTCTAGTAAATCTATATACCAATCTATTGCAAATCCTAGATTACCTCCACCTCCAGTCTACCTCATTGTTCTACCCAATCACTTTCCACACCATGTGAAAAATTATCCAATGCCTAATCGGGTCTTCCTTCCCTTATCTTGTGAAAATTGGACACCTTTGTTTCCTTGATCTTGTGGCTACATTAGCCATTGATGGGGTTCCTCCTTCTTCATCATTTTGATGAAGGATCCCTTGGAATTTTTTATTAATTTCTCCTTCTCATAGATGATTCAATATGTTTCTCTTTGTTAGATGTTTCTATCCATGGTACCTTATTTTCACCAAACAATCATCTCCTAAATTCTTGTGTATCCTCACTTTATGACATCCTTTATTTTTGTCTTTGTTGTGGTCTTGGTATTTCTTCCTAAGACCTCATGCATTATTTCTCTAGATCTTGACTCCCATCCTATGCACCTCTTAATGACCTATCTGCTACTTTTCAAGTGTCACTATCCACTTATCAAATCCTCGCATAGTATCTATGTCAACATCTTCTCTTATGTCAATGTTATCCTCAACTCTTGATGATACTTGTACCCTCTCTTCCATTTCTATCAATAATGTTTCCCACCTTTCAATGTCTCCTTCATCCAAAGTCCATACTTGTTCTAATATTGGTTTGTTTGTGTTGTGTGCTAAATTATTCATGTTTTATCTTTGAGAAATTCTAGTACTCCTTCTTACTAGAACTTGTTCTTCTCTATGATACTATCTCCCACATATTCTTAGACTTGTATCTAGCATTCACCTCAATTTTAAATTTATTCCTTATCATAAATTGTCAATCATAGATCCTTCTTGACTGTAACAATTTGACCCAATTTCGATAGGCATGATCTCCAAATGTAGTGTCATTTCAAATCCTTGACATTATTCCATAATGTCAATGGTGCTAAATGTAGGACGAGTAGTAGTATTCTTGATGAGGGACGTGAAATGAAAGGTTTTGGGATGAATTCTAGAAATTTGTACTTGGTTTGGACCAATCTATATAGTTATATGGTTTACAACTATACGATTCCCAAAATGTACAAAAAGTGACTATACGGTTCCAAAACATTTAGTTGTATGATTGTAACCATACAACAGCCTGAATTGTATGATTTACAATCATACAATATGCTAAAACTCAATTTACCAATAATAACTTGGTAGTTTTACAATTATTCACTTGGAAATACTCATTTCTCAACCTAGGGATTATAAACTATGCAATAGCAATCAAAATATAAATTAATTATCCAACTATACAGTTAAGGGGGCTAAATGTACAGTTATAATAAACTATTGCTACAATTATATATCTTAGATATATAGTGAGATAGGGTAAAATCCAATATGGCAAGGATTGGATAGCCTTAATGGTGGAGTTATCAATCTAGTAATCCAACATGCATACACAAAATCTCAATCCTTAGTATAAATATAACAAGGGGCTCACTGGTCATTCTTAGAAATCATAAAATACCTTGCAAACATCATAGTTGCAATATAAAGAGAGAAATGAATACTTCCTACATCACACATGGTTGAGTATTAAATTGGACTTTTATTCCCATTATAGAATCATATAATTATAGTATTATCTTTGCCATAATTGCATAAAAATGTGTAACCCATTTTTGAGTGGTATTTTCACCCAATTGTGAAAGTACACTCTCCTTTAGGATTTGGGTTCCAAATCCCCTCTTGCAAAGAAGTTAAACAAACAACTTCTCCAAGGTCTCCGCTGTATTAGCATTTGCATATGTGTATTAGTAATCTCAAATAAAGATATTCAATTTAAATGCTTGGAACACCTTAGTGATTGCAAGTAACTGTAAACAAGGGGCAATGTTGGTTTATTTCACCATGAAACTTTAGTGATTGTTCATTGTTTTTTTTGGATTTTGAAATTTTTTAAATGTTTATTTTAATGCCTGAAAATAAGTTAAAATTTTTGAAAAAAAAATAAAATGCAGAAAAAATGAAAATGAAATGCAGAAAACTGAAAATAAAATGCATTCAGTATGATGCTATCCTATTTCGACAAAACCGAAGATGTGAGGTCTCCGTGCATGCAACCTAACCTATTGGACTTGCAAAACAAGCACAATCCCCATAGACTAAGTGTTGGTTCCTAGGGTACGAAATAAAATTCAGATTTCAAATATTCGCCTAATGTAACCCAAAAACATGGCATTAACATTATCTATAAATTCGAAATCTGAAAGAATGAAAGAATAAACATTAAATCCATAGCATGCAAAGAAAATCTCCTTCTTTCTTGCCCACAAGATGCAAATTTTTGAAAACTTCTGCATTAAAAATATGTCATTTTACAATAGCAGAATTTTTGGTTTTCCCAAACCAATCTGTGGAAGGAAAACAACTCAAACAGGTCCAGAATGGCCTTTTCGCCTTCAGCTCTGCAACTCTGCTCGCAGCAGTTTCCAACCCTTTCTGTGGAAGAAGAAAAACCAGTCCAATGTGGAAGAAAATATCCAGAGAAACCCAGTGCTAAGGCCTTGCCTTCATTACTGCAATCTTCTCTGAAGAGTTTCCCCTCCCTTTCTGGCCTCTTTGAATGGCGTATTTAAACTTCTAAAAAAATGTTGTTTCTCCTTCCATGACTGTTCGCTTCATTTTCCAATGGCTGTTCATTTCACCTTCCCTGACTGTTCGTTTCATTTTCCCATGGCTCTTCATTTCACCTTCCCTGACTGTTCGTTTCATTTTGTGGCCCTTCACCACAAAAATATAACATGTCGCGATATCGCGACACTTTTTCTCTTTTGGCCGCGATAATGCAACATGTCGCGATATCGCGACACTTTTCCTCCTTTGGCCGCGACGATGCAACATGTCGCGATATCACGACACTTTTCCTTCTTTGGCCATGATGATGCAACATGTCGCGATATCGCGACACTTTTTCTCTTTTGGCCGCGAAAATGCAACATGTCGCGATATCGCGACACTTTTTCTTTCTTCTATTTTGGTCGCGAAAATGCAACATGTCACGATATCGCGACACTTTTTCTTTCTTGGCCATGATGGTACAACATGTCGCGATATCGTGACACTTTTTCTCTTTTGGCCGCGATGATGCAACATGTCGCGATATCGTGACACTTTTTTCTTTGGCCGAGGGCAACATGTCGATATAATTTTGCGTGATGGTGCAACATGTCGCGATATCGTGACACTTTTTCTTTTTGGCCGCGATGGTGCAACATGTCGCGATATCGCGACACTTTTTCTTTTTGGCCGCGATAATGCAACATGTCGCGATATCGCGACACTTTTTCTTTTTTGGTCGCGATGGTGCAACATGTGATATCGCGACACTTTTTCTTTTTGGCCGCGATGGTGCAACATGTCGCGATATCGCGACACTTTTTCTTTTTGGCCGCGATGGTGCAACATGTCGCGATATCGCGACACTTTTTTTTTTGGGCGATGGTGCAACATGTCGTGATATCGCGACACTTTTTCTTTTTGGCCCGACGATGTGCAACATGTCGCGATATCGCGACACTTTTTCTCCTTGTGGTGTTTTGCTTTTTTCTTTGAACTTTAGCCTATGGGCCACTTCGGTCTTCTTGGAACACATGCAAAAAATGTGGGTCCCCAATTTTGGGGTACGTTGTGGAGCAGCCACAACAAATGGCGACTTCTTTGGGAAATGCTCCTGAGCATTTCGGTGAGAACTCAACCTGAAAACACACAGACTCAAATACAAGCGTTAGCAAATATCCCAAGAATGAAACTAGATGAGAAATACATGAAACATTAGAATTATTAAGCATCAGCTCGGTGTGTGCAATGTGCTTCATTCCCTATCATTTGAAATTCATTCAGCTTTCCATTGTCAGCTTCACTTATGATTCGTATGCAAGGCTATGAATGATTTGTGCAGGATTTGACGTATGACAACTATGTTAGAGATATAACAACCTGCTTTGCAAAGGCTCAGACCTTCTAGCATCATGAACAAACATATTAAAACTGTCAAACCCTCTTAGGACCAAAAATATGTATACTAAATTAATTTACTAGATCCCAAAGTTGGTTATGTGTCACCACCATCTTGAACCCATGTGCAGGTGTAAGTGAAATCAGAGCTTTGGGGAATAGGATTCCCAACCTAAGCGAGATGGGAATTTAATCCTATCCTTACTACTCTGATCCGGAATTCATTACCTCATCTTGAACAAAATGATTTAACTCTGTTATGGATGAAACTTTCAGGCTAGCCTGTCCGTTTGAGCAGTCAGTGGTCTTGCTTTTAGACAAGACATGTTGCCATGCATGAGCATACTCCACTGCCAGCCAGGCGTCTATAGCCCCGGTGGAGATTAACCCCATAATCCATGATTTGGCTCTACTTTGATTTCTTGGACCTTGGGGATGACTACCCATCCTTGCAAGGGACATGTAGTACGATCCTTCCAATCCAATATTAATAAAGAAATGAAAAATATTTTCTTTTGAATTTCAAGTTCTTGAGTGGGCAAAATAGAAGCTTTGGGGAATCGGATTCTCAACCTAAGCGAGATGAGAATTAGACCCTATCCTTACTACTCCATGAAGGTCAAATCAGAGCTTTGGGGAGTTGGATCCTCAACCTAAGTTCGATGAGGATTTAACCCTATCCTTACTACTCTGATTTTAGGCTTTAAGCACTTATGGGAGTGGTAAAAACCACTATTTTAAGGATTATGTTGCATGATAGGACAGACACGAAATACTCCTTTCGCCTCACCTTTTCTTCCAAGTATGGTTTTGACCATTTTGCTCAAGATCCTCTTTAATATGTGTAGAACGTGCTTGGTTCAAGATAGCTCGGGCATCAGTTCCCAACCTTAGGATCCTTTTAATATATGTTATGTAATAACCCTAAGAGGATTCGACACCTTCTCAATGATTGTACATGAAATGAAGATGCAACTGAGATGAAATGTATATGCAATGCGGAATGTAACATGAGATATGAATGCATTGCTCCTTTTGAAATGCGGATGGAGTATATCACCTACTTTGCCATAATTTATAAAACTGACAACTTCATGCATCACAAGTTCCAAATGATATTCTTTAATGTGTTTGCGATATTCGTGGAGCTTTCTGCAATACAATTCCGATGTTTCATATTCTCCTAGTCTTAGTCAACATTCATAAGGACCTAAGTTAACAAACCAAAAGTGTCCAAAGGACCAACACACAAAACTTAAAACCAAAATGAGATCTAATCCAAAACTAAAACACGAAAACCAAAAGTATATACAAATGTACAAAAAATTTGGATTATCATTTTCCCGGATCCCAAACCTGATTAGAATTCTTTAAAAGACATATGACGTGATACGCATACCAAGTTTTGCAGGAATCCAACAAAAACAAGATCAACCCAAACAAAGAAACAAACTTCCACTTGCCCCTCTCACCATACCAATTTGATTTAGTTTCATTAATAATCCTATGGTGGAGTTTCAAATTTTCAAATTGATTAGACAATGATTGATATTCAATTCCTTTATGTCTATTCTTTAAGATGTTCATTCCGCACTTTGATTCATGGTGTAGAAATAAGCTTTCATTTTCATTCAATAAAGCCATAACATTAATAATATTTGAATCAAACCATTCATTAGGCAAATCTTCATTCGAATTTTGCATGGTGAAACCAAAAAGATGAGATTTTACCTTTGGCATGTTTTCATTTGACCTTACTTGAAGAGGATTTGAAAATTCCTCTTTTCTCTCATGACATTCATCATCATGTAGCACTTGTTCTTTCTCCATGACTCGTTTATCAAAGGCACCAAACTTAGGTACCCAATTGAAAATATGCCCATCCCTTTCAAACCATAAGTCTTGTCTATCTAGGGGCGGGTTGACTAACACATTTCCGTGATCAATCACTTGGGTTGTTTCGGGTAACGTGAGATTTTCAATTGGATCATCAATGATATCAAACCCAAATGATTCAGGTTTTGTAATTTTCTCATTTTGAGATGGCATAATCATTGTAGCGCAAGTACGTGGATCAAGATTTTCAATTTCTTTTCCTTCAAAGGGATCTAAAGCAAGTGACTCTCTTTCTTGGTTCATGGTTGTAGAATCCTTATCATGTTCCAAAATTTGATGAGATTCAAATTCCTCTTCCAAAACTTTCTCAAATTGTACAGGATTTATAGTATCCTCATGCGAGGAAGCAATTGAGTTATCCTGCATATTATTTGACGCAACAAGTTTGTTAGAAGATTCAGATTGATAATATTCTTCCCATTTCTTCCATGAATCATAGTAATCATCTTCCAAGTTCAAGTCGTGACGCTCAAGCACTTCTTCTTCATCTTCTGATTCATCAACATGTTTCTCATCCAATTCATCTTCACCTTCCATAGATGGTCCAATTATTTCCAAAAGTGGGTTATTTCTTGAATTCAAATTGGTAAAGCTATCATAATCCAAATTTGTAACCCATGATTCAATTTTATCACAATTTGGAAGGTGTGGATCCTCTTGGTCATCACTCTCTTGACGATATAGAGTTTCCACCACCAAAATGTTGTCCTCTCCTTGTTGATGTTGGGGTGGACCCTTATTTGGCACAAGTTCCAAATCATCCACTTGAGCTTGGAGACAATGGGTATACATAGCAATTTCGGGACAATTCCTTTCATTATGCTCCTTTGTATTATGCAATCTACACCCCTTTTCCCATGCAAAATCAGAAATATTAAGAATGGAACTAGAGTGACTTGGTCCTGCAGAAGTATCTATCTGATTAGCAATAGGGGAAGGCACACCCCCATTGTTTGGCTTCGTATTCCACTGTCTCCCTCTATCGTTGAAGTTTCGATTTGGGTGAGGGGCATGGGATTCATACTTCTATTTTTGAACCAAATCATTACTCAATTTGTGAACCATCTTTTTGAGTTCTTCAACCTCTGAATAAATCTCTTTTGGTTGAGCTATGTTATTGCTAGTTCCAATAGGATTTGCGTAATTGGTGAGATCTTGACTTAACATTTGAGTTGGATTTTGAGCCACTTGATTTGCGTAGGGATTCACACTTTGAATCAAAATTGGATTGGGTGCGTAAGCGGGTGTTGATGAATATGGTTGTTGATAAGGCAAAGCATTTATGCCTGATATTTGCGGTGCCATGATCTGATTCATCATAGGAGCTTGACCATATGGACCATATTGTCCTACCATAGGCATCTGGGAAAACCCATAACTCTGTGGTGTCATTTGTTGTTCAATGGTCATAGCTTCATTGTAGGCTAGAGCAAGCGTGGTAACTTGAGGATTTCGCCTTGCAAACATTGCCGTCATAGGATCCAATGCCCCAAAATATATTTGCAAAGCTACTACGGGATCAATGGCAAAATGCCGAATTGCTCTATTATAGCACTTCTGAAATCTCTGATTAAAAGTTTGGATTGGCTCACCCTGGCCTCTTTTGCATGTAATGAACTGATTATAGATGATTGTGGGATCTAATGGTGACCTGAATTGGTTGACAAAAGCATTCTCCATTTGCGTCCATGACGTAATGGAACCAGTAGGTAAGCAAATATACCATTCGTAGGCCACTGGGTCTAGGCTCATGGGGAAGAGTCTACAAGCCACATCTTCATGTTGAACTTGCAATCTTATCAAAACATCCCTATAGGCCTGAATATGTTCTTCTACGGTCCTTGGGCCATCCGGTTTGTATTTGGGCAAAAATCTCTCTATATTCTTAGGGATCTCGTGAATATCCCCTACAATATTCAAAGGAATGTTATTGGCTCCGTACCAAGGAGGTGGTGGAGGTTGGGCCATTTGATTCAAAATCGATGATGATAACCCTACAAGAACCTGACAAAACTCTCAATACCTCAAAGAAAACCTGCGACACACAAAAAATCTTGCAATTAATGAAATTCAAAGAATAACCTCAAAATCAATTTGTTAGTCATGAAAGAAGGAACCTTGACAAAGCAGTATTCTAAAAATGTAAATTAGTTTCTGATTCACCAGATCGCATATGCGCAAGTGAAGAGCATACTCCTAGTGTTGTAGGCTTTCTGATTCACAAGATCGCATTACGCGCAGGTGAAGAGCATAATACCGACAACAAATACATTTTTAGACAAAATAATTCCTTACAAATAAGCATGAAATGACTAGCAAATATCAAACATGTAACGTATGAATAATCATGTTAGCATCAACCAAGAGGTGTATCCATTAAAATCAAATGAAAGTAATTGCATGGAGACAACCTCGTTAGTCAAGAATTTTTTAATTTTAAAATCAAATCAAAACACATTATTCCTGTATGAACAATCAAAAAGCGTTAGAACAATGCATAGCAATTCATGTCCTCCTTTTAACACTACAAGGTTGTATTGTTAAAAGAGGGCTAAAGATAATAATCAATAGGGCATGAAATATTCAAAATTTAAATCCCTATAGCATTTAAATCACTCTGAAATAAAACAATTCAGGCCCTCCTTCTAGCGCCAATCTGTTGAGTGGTATTTTCACCCAATTGTGAAAGTACACTCTCCTTTAGGATTTGGGTTCCAAATCCCCTCTTGCAAAGAAGTTAAACAAACAACTTCTCCAAGGTCTCCGTTGTATTAGCATTTGCATATGTGTATTAGTAATCTCAAATAAAGATATTCAATTTAAATGCTTGGAACACCTTAGTGATTGCAAGTAACTGTAAACAAGGGGCAATGTTGGTTTATTTCACCATGAAACTTTAGTGATTGTTCATTGTTTTTTTGTATTTTGAAATTTTTTAAATGTTTATTTTAATGCCTTGAAAAGTTAAAATTTTTGGAAAAAAAATAAAAAATGCAGAAAAAATGAAAATGAAATGCAGAAAACTGAAAATAAAATGCATTCAGTATGATGCTATCCTATTTCGACAAAACCGAAGATGTGAGGTCTCCGTGCATGCAACCTAACCTATTGGACTTGCAAAACAAGCACAATCCCCATAGACTAAGTGTTGGTTCCTAGGGTACGAAATAAAATTCAGATTTCAAATATTCGCCTAATGTAACCCAAAAAAAATGGCATTAACATTATCTATAAATTCGAAATCTGAAAGAATGAAAGAATAAACATTAAATCCATAGCATGCAAAGAAAATCTCCTTCTTTCTTGCCCACAAGATGCAAATTTTTGAAAACTTCTGCATTAAAAATATGTCATTTTACAATAGCAGAATTTTTGGTTTTCCCAAACCAGTCTGTAGAAGGAAAACAACTCAAACAGGTCCAGAATGGCCTTTTCGCCTTCAGCTCTGCAACTCTGCTCGCAGCAGTTTCCAACCCTTTCTGTGGAAGAAGAAAAACCAGTCCAATGTGGAAGAAAATATCCGAGAGAAACCCAGTGCTAAGGCCTTGCCTTCATTACTGCAATCTTCTCTGAAAAGTTTCCCCCCCCTTTCGGCCTCTTTGAATGGCGTATTTAAACTTCTGAAAAAATGTTGTTTCTCCTTCCATGACTGTTCGCTTCATTTTCCAATGGCTGTTCGTTTCACCTTCCCTGACTGTTCATTTCATTTTCCCATGGCTCTTCGTTTCACCTTCCCTGACTGTTCGTTTCATTTTGTGGCCCTTCACCATGAAAATATAACATGTCGCGATATCGCGACACTTTTTCTCTTTTGGCCGTGATAATGCAACATGTCGCGATATCGCGACACTTTTTCTCTTTTGGCCATGATGATGCAACATGTCGCGATATCGCGACACTTTTCCTCCTTTGGCCGCGATGATGCAACATGTCACGATATCGCGACACTTTTTCTTTCTTTTGTTCTGGCCACGAAAATGCAACATGTCGCGATATCGCGACACTTTTTCTTTCTTCTGTTTTGGTCACGAAAATGCAACATGTCGCGATATCGCGACACTTTTTCTCTTTTGGCCGCGATGATGCAACATGTCGCGATATCGCGACACTTTTTCTCTTTTGGTCGTAATGGTGCAACATGTCGCGATATCGTGACACTTTTTCTCTTTGGCCGCGATGATGCAACATGTCGCGATATCGCGACACTTTTTCTCTTTTGGCCGCGATGGTGCAACATGTCACGATATCGCGACACTTTTTCTCTTTGGCCGCGAAAATGCAACATGTCGCGATATCGCGACACTTTTTCTTTTTTGCCGCGATGGTGCAACATGTCGCGATATCGCGACACTTTTTCTCTTTTGGCCGCGATGGTGCAACATGTCGCGATATCGCGACACTTTTTCTCTTTTGGCCGCGATGGTGCAACATGTCGCGATATCGCGACACTTTTTCTTTTTTGGCCGCGATGGTGCAACATGTCGCGATATCGCGACACTTTTTCTTTTTGGGCCGCGATGGTGCAACATGTCGCGATATCGCGACACTTTTTCTTTTTTGGCCGCGATGGTGCAACATGTCGCGATATCGCGACACTTTTTCTTTTTGGTCGCGATGGTGCAACATGTCGCGATATCGCGACACTTTTTCTTTTTTGGCCGCGATGGTGCAACATGTCGCGATATCGCGACACTTTTTCTCCTTGTGGTGTTTTGCTTTTTTTCTTTGAACTTTAGCCTATGGGCCACTTCGGTCTTCTTGGAACACATGCAAAAAAGGTGGGTCCCCAATTTTGGGGTACGTTGTGGAGCAGCCACAACACCCATATTGCACCAACAATGTCCATAAATATTATGCAATAATTATACATAGATCATAATCAAAATTTCTATGAGCATTCACACCACATCAATAATCAATAGTCATGAATAAAAATGAACAACTAGGATCAACAACAACACTACACTCTAACAACCATCGATGAACAATATTCTATAAGTATGAACAACTCTTGTGAACAATGATAATTGACTATTGTTAAGAATTATAAAAAACCAAGAAAAATTGAAGGTGGGCTTATAATGCATGTCCAAGCCATTCCATAGCGGTTCCTGAGACAACACATCATTCACAACCACCTTGCATAATATCTTAAAATAATTAATACACTAAGGTTTTACCAAGTCTTAAATTGATTTTCATCAAATTACCTTTCATGTGCATTTCACTTTATTTTATTTTATTTCCAATTGTACATTTATAACTAGGTTGTAAAATTACACCCAATTGTATAATTACACAAAATCCACACTATATATCTTAGCAAAATTGAATATTTAACAAAATTATACAAATCCATGTTATTTCTTCTCTTAGGAGGTGTATTTTCTACCTACAATAGCTTCAAGCAAATATTCTTAGACAAGTGCAATTCCCAAATTAAATATTTGGGTATTGGATCAATTTGGGACAAGGTTTTATGGTTATTGTTTACCCCTAAAGCGGTGAGTGGTTGGAGGAAGAAACACATGAAAATGACAAACTATTTGACAAAATGTGGATGGGTGAGTGGAAAACAAAGGAAAATATGTAAAGAAGATGAAATTTGGCAACATTTGGAATTTTTTTGGCTAAATATGGAGGTTGTTAAGGGGTAGATGATTTAGAACCATCTTTCATATGTGTCTGGTGACCATCTGCAATCGTTAGCCATCGTATATAGCAATCACCATTACAAGGGTATAAATAGGGTGTTGTACTTGAGGAGTGTTCATTTTCATCATGCATTGTAAGGAAGAATAGGGAGAGAGAGAGGTGTGAGGGAGAATTAGACATGAAGCTCTTGCAAACTTGTGATTTGAGTTGTTGGGATGGCTACAGGTGGTACGACTATGGGAGTAGGAGGACATGCAGAGTTGGTAAGCCCTTAGTTGACCTATTTTCCTTCATTTGTTTTTAAGGGTAAAATGAACATTAGGATTTTGTTTGTGTGTGTTCTTGTTTTTTTTTAAGAAAAATAAGACTATAGACTAAATTAGGCTAGCGTAGGAAAAGATGATGTATTTTTATTCGTAGGGTGGGTTTTATTGTGTTGCTAAATTTGATGATTTACATTTTTTATTTTTTTGGTGCTTTGGGATAATAGGTTTCTTGAAATGTGGTTTTAGGTTCGTACAGTCATACTATATGGTATTTTTTGGATTTTTTTTATTATTTTATGGGTAACTATCTAGGGTCAGATGGTGATATAGTCCAACCATCAGGGTTTAGATAGTTATGTGGTCCAACTACCAAAGGTCAAATGGTGGGTCTGTATAGATCCATATAATTGTATGGACCGTACAATTGTTTTTTAGAATGGTTAAGTGTGGATTGTTGGTTTAGATGATTCAATAATTATAACTTAAGCTTTTGACGCATTGGCATAGGTTCTAAAAGCCCTTCTACCATATGAGGAATTTTTTTATGTTTTATGATTTATAGTGGTTGAGAGACATAAGTTTGGAGGGGGTGACTCGACTTGAGGCCATGCATGTGGACCATGTATATATTTTAGGCTTAGCAAAGAGGTGGGATCCAAACATAGGGACATTTCACCTATCGAATGGAGATATGATCATTAATCTAGAGGATTTTTATCAAATATTCTAGGTTTCTTTAGAGGGCATTAGCATCCATGATACACACTCATCGTAGAAGGATGAAATAATGGAGAGGGTGTATTATGAGATATGGGGGTATATTAGTATTTATAGTGAGGTGTGTTGTATGATTTACCTTATGATATAGGGATATTCATGTAGAGGCACACAATTTTGATGGTATTGATTTCCAATTTCATATTGTCAAACTCGTCAAATGCATGGTTCCTATGGAATATTCTAGGGTTGGTTATGGTTATTGTGGAGAGACAAGTAGTATATGCAAGGGCCTCAGCTTTGTTAGCTTAGAATTATAGTAAGTTGTATAATGTACAATGATGAGTAAAAGTGAGATTTGGGTGCAACTTGTTGTTATAGGTATGGATATGAGAGCACTTCCATGTGGACCAACAGGAGGATTACCTTTTTAGATACAAAAGGATATAGGACCATGGATACCATACGTATTTTAATGGCACAAGGACCAAGAGGGTTGATTGAGTAGGTCATACTCAAGGGATGATGACCATTACCAAATGATGTGGGTAGGATTAAGACCAAAGCACTTGATTTGGAGGCCATGGATGGGAGGACCTATGTGGTATGGGGATGGAGTGCAACTAGCACGAGTACAATAAGTGAGATGGTTAGTTGGTCGACATAGCAACCAATGTGAATTCTTTTAGTACACTTAAATTTTGAGATAGTTTGGTATTAGATAAGGTGTAACATATCTATTATTAGTGTACTAGAAGAGGTGTAATGAGATATTAGTAGCATTGAGGATAGAGCTAGTGAGCCTAGAGCCAAATGATGTGATTATAATATTGGATATAGATGACATTGGCATGATACCTAAGTTTGATGCTTGATGGGCTACTCAGAAGGTGTAGGCAGGTAGGGATGATGATGAGGCTAGGGGAGAGGTTGTGGGTAGGGGAGATCAATAGGAGTAGGATGTGCCTTTAGTGCAACGTATACAATACAACTTGGACAATAAGGTAGGTCCATTAGAGGTCATAATCAAGGGAGTTGCAGAGGTAGATGTGGAGGGTGGGGTTGGGCTAGAGGTAGATGAGGCATTTGATTATAATAAGTTTATAGACACTATTGGGTAGATAGTAGTTTTAGAGGAGTGAGATTAGTTGTTAGAAACAAAAAGGGTGCAATAGGATACCTTGTAGGTTGAGTGAGATAACCTATAGGAGGATTGGGATAGCATAGCTATAAAGTGAGATCAACTATAAAGATGTGTGGTGGCTATGACAATAGAGAGGGATAGACTGGTATAGGAGGTATAGTAGTTGTGGGTCCAAAAATCCATAGTATTGAGTGATGTGATTATATAATCCTTATAAGCCAAGGTGGTATAGTTGCGAGAGGGGGAGGAGAGGATGCTAGTAAGTTGGTGATAGGAGAGGGATTGGATATCAATATTGGAGTAGGCCATGTTGAGAGCACATATATTGATACCCTTGTAGTCAACATCATACTCACAATGGAGCAATACGAGTATACCATTATTCATGCTATCAATGCCCTGGTTCATAGAGCTTGCAATATCACAAGTATCAGGTGTAGGGTCCACATGAGGGGGTGAGATACAACCATCGAGTGGGGATAATAAGCAAAATAGACAAGAATAGAGTGGAGTACATGGCTACAGGGTGACACGAAAGGTATTGGAGAGACATCAGGTGGACAAAAATAAGGATTATTTTGGATTATGGTATGGGAAGCCACCATTTTTGTATTTTTGATGTAGTATTATTGGATTCCTGAGGGTAATTTTGATGTAGCCTATGGGCATAACATGATGGATGTATGATCATTTATTAGTGATACATATATATATATATATATATACATATATTTTGTGTTGATATGATTGATGTGTTGTTATGTGGTGTGAGACATGATGAGTGAGAGATGTGTATAATAAATTATATAGATAGATATAGTATGGTATGTGATGGATATGAGGTGATAGTATAGATGTATAAATTCTTGTTTAATCACTATTTAGAAATGTGTGTATGCATATTATAAATTATAATTAGGTTAACTAATCAAGGATATATGCACAATTACAATAATGTAGCATCATAACATGAAACATGATAATTAGAAAAAATATGTAACACAAGTTAGGAATGAAGACAATTTTTGAACATAAGGGAGTATAGTAAATGATGATTGATATAGGATACACACTAAAATAGTAAGACATTTATATAATGAGGGATGTGGAACAACGATACCTATTGCCTCAAATATTAGGAAGTTTGTATTTGAGAAGTATTTCAGGAAACTCAATCACTCTAGTGGTACCATTCAAGTTCATCTAGTAGCCAATCAGTATCTTGTAGATACCTAGACCATCCTAAAAAAGTCAAGAAACTCATGGACCAATGTGTGTGCAGTGAGGTTTATTTCTAAAATTTTGAGTGAGGTTGGAGTAACCAATTATAGTACAAGCGAATGTAAGCTATCTCATCCACAAGTGGTTAGAGTTATGTAAAAAATAAGGTTGCTAATCTGATAGATATGTCACCACGTGAAGGGTATACTCCACTACTAGTCAAGATTCCATAAACCTGGTGGAGATTAGCCCCATAATCCTTCAACATTGCTCCACTACTAGTCATGTGTCTATATCTCGGTGGAAGCATCTAAAATGCTTGAGGAACTAGTATTATGATAATTTTTTTTAAACATACAATGTGGTTATTTAGGCTCAGATTATGTGCATAATAGGATGAGCAGGGAAAACCATTCACTTTATGTCATTGACTACTCATGGCATCATATTATATAGGATCAAAATTTGATTAATATGTATGTGATATGTATGGGATCCAAGAGAGAACTCTTAATAATCAGGGGAGGCCTACATCTCCTTAGAACATGATGATTTTTGACAAAGGTTGAGTGGAACATTAGGGATGGCTGAATATCCTCAAGAATCTCAAGGATCCCATCAACCTAAAACAATAAGTGGATAAGGTGACGTGCATGTGAGGCATAGTAATGGATATTATAAATAAATGATATCTAATAGAATCATTACACGATAAACATAATGACATAAGACATAATACAGGGTTGGATATAGATGAAAGTGCTATAAATATAATGCTAGACACACGAATTAACACCATATGTACAACTATTTGTATGCCCTTGATTAATCACTCTAATAAATATTGAGAAATATGAATAGATCAAAAAGGTGATGAAAGTAGCTTTTGCTAAGTCTTATGTACTAATGCAAGAGATGAATGTGCGAGGGGAAACACATGTTGCAAATGTGAGATGATAAAATTGAAGAGAGGTCAAAATGAGAAAAGGGAAGAAAGTAGAAGAGGAGAAGAGAGAAAAAGGAGAACCAATCAAGTGTACATAGCCACTCAAAGAATGAATGTACAACCATGATTGGTGGGCGGATGAAGAGAAGTAATGCAAAATTGGTAGGCAAGGCAAGAAAATAAGGATGACAAAGGAATGTAATAGGAAGGTGAAGGGATGTAGTAATGAGCTTGTTGTTGTTGTGGTTGGTTGTTTTGCATTTGTTTGTTTTTGTTGATATTTTTTTGTAGTGGGGATATACAATAAGGAAGAGTCTGAGAGAATTTTGTTAGTCATAAAAGGTACACAAATGAAGGATGTTGATGGGGTTGGGTTCTTCAATCCTTTTGAGGTTGGCAATCTTGTAGGAATAAAAACTAAAATTTTGCTTGATGATGTAAGGTCCAAGCCAATTGGTAGTAAATTTGTCATGGAGATGGCTAGGAATATTAGAATTTTGTTGGTTTTCTTTGAGCATGAGTTCCTTGACTTGGAATTCTCATGGATGGACTTTGATATCATAGGCATGATTTATCCTATCTTGGTAAAACTAAATTTGCTTGAGATCATTGATTCAATGCTTTTCAATAAGGGTGAGTTGATCAATCCACTCTTGGTATGTAGTGTCATAACCCATGAATTCTTGGAATTAGATTTGTAATGATAGGATTTTAAGCTTAAGGATCATGATGACCTCATTACCATAAACCAATGAAAATGAAATTGCCCTAGTGGGAGTGCAAATGCTCGTAAAATTAGCCCAAAGTACCAAAGGGAGTTGGATGTGCCAATAATTGTGATTTTATTTCATGGCATTTCTTACGATTGCACAAATGGTATTATTTGTGGCTTCAGCTTGGCCATTACCTTAAGGATAGTAGGGTGTCAAAAAGCTATGTTGAATATGATATTTATTGCAAAGCTCATGGAGGTCCTTGTTCTTGAAGAGAGTACCATTGTCTAATATGATCCTTTAAAAATAGTAATTTTTTAAATTTGGAAAAAACACACTTGATTTATAAATATGAATAGAATTCATATTTAATAATTTGGAAACAATGGAAAACTTTCAGATAAGCCATCAAGCTGGTGAAAATTGGATAAATTGTAGATTGCATTATGAACCACTTGTTTATGTTATTTCTCTCTGAGTGATATTTAACCTTTGTATTACCTAATTTTAATGGGGCTATTGAAGGGGAGAGACCAAAGAAATGAGATTCGAGGTGGTTAGAGGAATAAAATTTGGGGATAGCTACATGGAAAAGAAAGACATCATTTTTTTTATAGCCAAAATCATAAACCATGCTACCTATGTTTATTTTTGAATACCAACTATGTATTATTATTATATTTTTAATTTATCCTTATGTTCTCCTTGTAATAAAAGTTGGAGATTATTCCACTATATATTCAATAGTAGTCTATTATACGTAGGTTAATTGGATATTATATACCATTTTCCAATGCAATGAATTCTATTATGAATGATACTATTGTACTCCTTGTCTTACACTTATGCTAGAGTAACTACTATTAAATTATAGAAATACATTTTTGGGATTAAGGCCACTACCTTAGACTCTTAAGTTGGTTGCTTTGTTACCATTTTTGCTTCATGTTAGTTATCGACCACCCCAATCTTTCCATTGGTTAAGCTAGAGAAAGTTTATTACAATTGGTAGGAAATATTTTTAACTTTGTTAGCAAGTTTTCCATGTCTTATTTAGGCTATATTTTCCTTGAATTATAATTAGTTCAATATCATTGGATAATAGGATACTTAGCTTTTGAATCCTACTTCAAAGTCGAATTGGGGGTGAACTAGTTGATTTATTCCTAGGTTTTTAAATAAAATCCTTACTCTTGATTTTACCTGTATGAGCCAGACCACCTATAATACTTTACCAATGTAAAAGCCTACTGTAACATTGGAGCTATATTTATAGGTATAATTTCTTCACAAGTGCAATAAGTAAGTAGTGGATAGCGTAATTAAATGAATAACCATGAAAGTATAATAAGTGACTGGGTAATATACAACCATAATTTTTGAATGTACTAATTTTTATATTAAAATTCATATAATTGTGTTGCTAGCTAAAGATATTTTATAAGGAATGAAAAGCTTTGAAATATAGGTAGATTTAAATTAATGGAGCAATACAACTTAAGGAATAAAATTGTTGCATGCATTCAAGAAGATGACAATCAAGCAAATATAAAATAATGGCAATTCAATATTATAGAGTGGTTGAGTAATGTATATTAGGGAATTGTTGTATAAACCTACATGAAGGTTAGTCATACTTAGGGGTAAATATTTTTGGTTTAAATAGAGGACTTCATAATTTAATCTTGTCAAAATTTAAAGAATGAAAATTATTAGAATAAAACTAAAAAATCTAGATTTAATAGTAAGTTTGTTTACTTATTGAATAATTATTCATGATAAAGGGTCCTTATTATTGATAGTTATTGATGGAAAATCTTAAGAAATTCTTCTTAGTCAAATTTTCATAGTCAAGGGAAGTTTGAGACCCTTATAAAGCACACTTTAGGTTGCATAAGACATTATGAGTTGGTTTGATCCCTAAAGAAACCTGCACTCAAGTTCATCGAAGATAATTTACCTAATATATGAATATGGAAGGAAGCTAGCTATGGTTCATTGTATTGACTAAAATGTAATAATGTATTTATTGAAAATACTTAGAAGTATTTTGTGGAAAGTATATCTTGCAAGTATTATGTTGAAAATATTTGTATTAAAGAGAATCAAAGACTTTTAGTAATAGTTAATTTCAAGCTTTTAAATTCTACTATGTTCTTGAAAGTAGTTATTCTTCCTAAATTGAAAGGGTAATATGCTAAAACAAAATATAGGACCCATTTTAATTTGAATTATTTTAGATGTATGATTTTATCCTAATGAAAATAATAGTTAAATCCTAGCAATATGGTCAGATTAATATTTAAATTCTTTTCTAGCAATACAAAACGTTGAATTCAAATTTGATAAACTCAACACTACATTCATTTCTAGAAAAATGATTATTTATATGAGAGAGTTATGTTAAAGATAAGGTATAAGGGAATGTTATATTAGTTAATGTTTCTTAATTAAATTATTCGGTAATTGCAAGGTGGTAAAATAATATTTTTTAATTATTTGATCATATTATTTCTATGAAATGTTTATTTTTTATGTTAGAGAAAGAAATTTTAAATTCTTAGATACGGAAATGTTCTATGTTTGGAATGAATATAAATGTTGTTAAGGACTTTTGGGTTGAATAAATGGTTATATTCTTTAAGGATATTATTTGCACATATTATAAAACCCTATAGTCAAGATGTACCCAATATTGGTTGAATTGTGGAAGGCAATCAACTAGTAGTCAAGATGTACCCAATCCTTACTGAATTGCAGGATGCAATCAACTAGGTGATTGTGAATGATGAATACTGGCAGTGAGGATGGGATAGGAGGTAAGGTGGATTGGTATGGGATAAACCACTAGATAATTCATAGGGAAATATAGTGGTGGCTTCTTGTGTGAAGTTATGAATGTATATCCTAGCGGGAGGCTTAGGAAACTCAAAGATGGATTGGTATGGGATAATCCACTGTATTATTCACAACATCGACAAGTGTGGCTATGAAATTTATCAGGGAGTGGTAATGGTCTTATTTAGTTCCATGGGAGATAGAATTTAACTAATAACTAAGGAATTACACCATCATAATACTACATAGATAATAGTATATAGGATTAGGTAATAGGTGTCACCTTTAAGTGTTATGGGCCTTAAAGAGAGAACCCATATGCCATGGTCAAGTTATCCTATACAAGTTATGAGTGTATGGGAAAGTTGGGGGGACCACTAATGGAATCTTCTCTAATGGTGGTAAGGTAAAACAATTCAACCCCATAAGTTTATGGTAAGCTATCCACTCTTATCCACTTGAGGATTATCTACAATGACTATGATCTCAAAAGTGGTTATGTCTTATACTGATAAAAAATATTGGGTCTTCTCTATAATATAAACCTTGTATTAAAAAAAATCTCCCTTGGGTTGAGTTTGGTGGGTTGTTACAAGATTATACATCCTAAAATAATGAACACCTCAATATAATGCATGGGGTCTAGGGTTATGGCCTTGACTGGGGGTATGGGAGGCCAGTGGACCTCCATGTGGAGGCTTGGACATAGGAGCCCCTCAAACTAAACTTGGTCTCCCAAACTTTTAGAGCCTATGGGGTACAATGTTAACTAGAATCTTGATGATTGCTCTCCTTTTGTTCTTCACTTAGAACCCCAATTCTTTGTGTTTGGTTTGGTTGGTGTGTCTTGTTGCTGAATTTTTGTCTACTCCATTTGGTGTTCTAATTATCATCGCTAGTCTATAATTATCAAATACTTAAGTTGGGTGGGTGTGCCCAAGTCATTTTTTCCTCTGGGTTGTGTGTATTGTTGCTTTAGGTTATCAATGGAACTCCAATTTTATCTTCTTGTCATCATATATGACTAAAAAAATGGTCATTGATATTTTTACATCTATTTTTGCTTACACTCTTATTTAGGAATCTCGTTCATCCACTTTTTCCTTTTCTTTCTTCCAAAGTCTAGGTAACTTTCTTCCCACCAAAGCCTTGTTTCACAAAAACTAGCCAAGATGCCTTACTCCTCTCAAGTGTAGTGAGAATTAACTATAGCTACAAAAAGTGAGACTAATGCCACGTTTATTTTATTGGTTCCTTATAAAGGTGAGAGAAAACAATTTGATAATTTGCTTTCAATAAGCCTTTGTAATATAATTTATAAGATAATTTTGAAAATTATGGCAAACAAAATGAAAATCATTCTTGAATGTGTTATCTCAAGGAAAAAGATGGTTTTGTTTGTAGTGAATAAATTATTGATAGTATAATCACCACACAAAATGTTATACATTCTCTTCATTCCATGAAAAAAATTGTATGCTTATAAAATTAGATGTGAACAAAGCATATTATAGGGTTTGTTGGAGTTTTCAATATGATATTTCAAAAAATATATTTTGATCAATATTGGAGTGAATGAATTAGATGTCATTACAAACCTCCAAAAATATTATATTTTATTAATGGATCCCTAATAGATCATTTTTCATCCTATAGGTTTCTTCGAGGTGATTAAGTATCTTCTTATCTCTTTATTATTCTTTCTTGAGAATTGGAGAGAGCTTTCTTAAAGGTAAAAATGAAGAAAAATCAAAGGTATTCAAGCCACAATAAATCATATCTTTGAATCTAATCTTCAATTTTTTGTTGATACTTTTATTTTGGTTCATCACTCATTCAACAATACCATGGATTTTAAATAAATATTATCATGATATGAGAGGTCATTGGACAATTGGTTAATAACATAATCTCCAAGATATTTTTATTAACACTACTCTATATCTATAACGGATTATTATGTAAATTTTAGGTTTAACGATGGAAAATTATCATTATTATATTTAAGTATTCCTTTTTCTAAAAAAGAAAAGGAGAAGGACAAATTATACCAAATTTTGGATAGAATGAGATCTTGTTTGGCATGTTGGAAAGGTAAATTATTAACCATGGCTAGAAGGATACAACTCCATAAAGACTATATTCTATCTATGAAGTCAGTTTTAAGATTACAAGTACGTATAGGATATGAATTTAACAATATTCAAAGAAACTTTTTTGAGAAAATATGTGAGAAGAATTCAAGTTTTTCTTTATAAGTCAGATAGGGTTTGCAAAGGAAATAATATTAAGAAATAATATTGTGAAAATATAAACATGTAAATTTGTTATTAGGATAAAAAATTTAGTTGTAAATTATTTATATATCACTAATTTTTTTGAATAAAAATATTACTTCAAAAAATATAGGTTCTTTTAATGCAATAAAATTGTTCATGATCAATTAGCATGAGATTAACCTCAAATTTCAAGGAGGAGACATAAGTTTAAATATTTTCAAGTGATATAAGAATAATTTCAAAATTGTTATTGTAAGGTTATGATGAAATGTGGGTGGAGCTCATTTAAATCCCATTTAACCAATTAAAAATAATAATTCAAAAAATAAACATACTAGGGACTTGACAAAATGGAATTTCATATCAGATAGTTTGCAATTTATCAAGAAACCTATTAGGTGTTTAGTAAATTAGGGAGATTCTATAATTATTGGTTGAAGTCCTATTTTATTATATCTAATCCAAAATGGAAACCCATGGATCAAACATGTATAACTCATAGAGGTTTGAAGAACAAAAATGGTATTAATATGAACAATAATTCTAGATTATGGGGTTCTATTAGCAATCTAATCAAAAGAAGAGGACCTTAAACAAATAGGAGATGAGATTAAAATTATTCTTTAAGACTTCTATTTTCCCATTTTATATAAAATGATGAATTGGTTTGAAATCTATTAGAATATGGTGGATACTCAGTCAAGTTGGGATATAATGATGTAAAGTAATTAGAAATTTATACTCCCAAATATTTCCTTTGGAAGTATGTTTATTCACTTGATTCCCTCCTTAATTCCTTAACATTCCTTTGGTTATTAGTTCAAATCAAAACTATTATAGGTTAGAGTCTACAAAGAAAAAAATACAATGGACCTTTTACATATGCCTTCAGTAAGGAATATCTATAAATATTGGATCATTTACTTCTTTATTGTACCTTTGACTACCCCATTTGGGGATACTTTTTAAAAATAAGATAATATATGGGGTAACTTCATCAACATGGAAAAATTTGATGAAATAATGGATGAATTATTTCAAAGCTAAAACATTATGCAATCTATGGAAGATTGGTCTTACCATTATTTGTTGCAATTTATGGCTAGAAAGGAATAGTAGAATTTTTAAAAACAAATCTCAAAATCATACCCATATTTAGAATATCAATATTGCCTCTCTTGATTTTTTCTTGCAAGTATTGTGTTCATCATAAAAAGTATTATGGAAAAATAAGTGCTAGCTTCTTGGTTCTAGAATTTTAGTATACATGCAAGGATCATCTGTGACAATGGAGATGACATAAAGGTTTGTGTTAATATATGGTAAAATAGAAGTGTTAATAACTTGGATTCATCAAAATTAATATTGATAGTGCTTCCAAAGAAAATATAGAAAAATCTAGTTTAGGTGTATTTTATAATAATGAAGGTAAAATTATCCTCACTTAGAACCACATGGAACTTCAACTGACAACTATACAAAGGTTACTACACTCATTAAAGGGTCCATTGAAAAAGGAAGGGATGTATTTAAATTTAGTAAAAATAAAAAATTATTACTAATTCTATCAAGAAAAATGGATGTGAGGATTGGATCCAAAATAACATTATTTCTTATATCTATCGAATATTATTTGAGGTAGTATCTTGGAAATATCAACATATCTATATAAAATAAAATAAGGTAGCAAATAATTTAGTCATCATGATGTTGATATTTATCTTGGAAGAAATTAAATTTTAGAAGGTAAGTGAGGAAAATTTTATCTCTTAAAAAAACATAATATCAAAGAGTTTATTAGAGAAACATAACAATTTGAGGAAGATAAATAATATCTATAGTAGAAATGAAAGTTGGATATGGTATAATTTACCTATCAAAATATATAATTATTTTATTATTTTGATGAGAATGCCACCATTATAGGCCACCTAGATCTTATTTACAAAAAAAAATTGTTATATTATATATATATTCGATAGAATAATTATCTTATTTTTGCGGGCCAAACAAGGTTAACTTTCTATCTATTTTCTCACTTGCCCGATCATTAATTATCAACCAGGGATTCGTTAACTTTCGAAGGATCTCTTACAGGATCATTCACAATACCACGTTGAGATGAGTCCTTCTAACTCTACTATTGGGGGGTGTTCAAAAGGTTGTCAATCTCTCATGCACTCCTCGATAAAATGCGTATGAACAATTAAATATTTAGAATGAAAGCATTCATACGTGCATCTAAGAAATAATCAAACCTACTGCAATAATAAAACACAAATATAGGAAATGAAACTATGAAAGCATGAAATCTACAAAGCATAGAAAAGAAGGGGAAGAATATTGTCTTGGAGTGGGCCCAAGCTCTAGCAGATCCCTCCCAATGTGAACACGCTTTAGGAACTTGTAGACTTTATTATGCAATCAAAGGATTACAATGTGTATTCTATATCTTCTATACAATTGCTATATGTTTTATATTCTATATTCTATATATTTAGAGAGGTCTGTGTGTGTTTATATAGCACACACATAGGTATTCTATTACAATTTGGTTACAACCATCGATCTATTCCAAACTCGACGATGGTAATCTGGTAAGCTTCGGCCATCGTCTACCAAAAATTGGCTTTGTTCCTAATATTGGTGTGTTTTGTAATTGGCTCATGCTTCACTTGGCATGGGTAGCACAACTCCCACAAATATCCTGTGTGGCGTGGATTTGTAACTACACAATTTATTATCGCTCGCATCGTGTTTGATCTGGTCAACATGCAAAAATAGAGGCGTCTTCCTTTGTGGAAGGTTCCTACCTTCTATTGGTGCCTTCCTAGAAGAGGAAGGTGTCTATATTCAATTGGCACCTTCCTAGAAGGGGAAGGCACCTTCCTAGAAGAGGAAGGCATCTATCTTCAATTGGTGCCTTCGTGGAAGGGGAAGGCGCCTACCTTCTTTTGGCACCTTCCTAGAAGAGGAAGACGCCTGTCCATTATGCATCAGTTCCATAGTAAACAAAGTGCCAAGTCCATGAAAAAGACCTCGACTGATTAAATCTGATAAAATTAACAATATCTCCATAGAAACACACTAAACACACAAATCAGATAATACGCATAATCTCATTAAATAAATACATAATCATTGATAAAAACATACAATTCCTAATATATCACCGCATAATATCTGCTAAGACTCATACAAAAATATATGCAATTATGGGACTCATCACCTATATCTGGATGTTCCTACTGTTGTTGATTTTTTCCAATCTGCTCTCCTTGTTCTGGCTGCTATTGGGGCCAGCATGACTACTATGGGTGTCCTTGCCTGAAATGTTGCTTCTGCAGCCTGCCACAGGTTGGTTTCTTCGATCCTAGGAACCGCAAGGGGGATATCTAAATCACTTCCCCTTTGACGAACCACCTGGGCCTTATATGTTCTGGCCTCCTTAGGATCAGGCCTTGGATCTTCCTCGGCCTTAGCTATAACCTTCAACTCTGGGTCGAATATCCCCCATATCTCTAACCATTTCCTTATTTTTGAGGGTCGCCCTGGGGTTGAGCCATAAATTTTCCAAAATTTACTCTTATGTGCCAGATTAATACTGATGCCAGAGGTTCCTCGAACCCTCGAAGAGGATTTTCTCCCTTGCTTAGCTTCCCTTACCTCTCTGCATAGTTGTTCAAACACTTTTTGTCTATCGACAAACAGATGCATATCCCAGTCATCATCTTATGGCTCTATGACAACCTCCTTGGCCTTATTTCGAGCAATCCTAGGCCTTTTGGCTATGGCCTATGTAGGAACTATGACAACTTAGTCAGAGGGCTCTCTAGCGGCCATTCCTTCATTGTTGGGGACCTGCTCTGTTGTCCCCACTGTTATTGATGTTTTGGCTTCTTCTATTGTAGGTTTAGCATGTTCTTCCTTGAGTTCCAGCTCTATCTACGGGGGCTGATCTAAGTTGGTTAGGTCAATAATAGGGGGCTCTATGGGGCTCTTGCTCTCCTGGATCCAAAAAATAGAGGACTGTTCCCCTACCTCTGGGCTGTTCTACTGCGCATTTGATTAGAACTATCCCATAGAGACTAATCACTCTCTAAAAGTGGGAGAGTTTTTCAAAACCTCCATCGTCCAGTCAGTTTGGGTTGATGCGTCCTTCCTTTTCACTCACCCTACCTTCAATTCTTGATTTTTTTTTTACAACTATTGAATCAGCTGCTCGAGGTGGGCAATTTTCTTTGCCTGCTCTTCTAGCTCACCTCTCTAACTACTTTGGCAATCCTCCAACATCTGTTGGACCATCTAGTAGTTGGTTTGTCAGTCTAATGCTTCCTCCAGGGCCACATCAATCTCACTATTGCCCTTGGGGGTTTCTCTTTCTCATGGGTCCTGGCCCATCAATTCTTGTAGGGCCTATGCTGCAGCCCCGACCTTCGAGTCTTCTTCCTCTTCTTGTGAGGAGAGGAGGATTCACCATAGGCGCTTTCTCTTGGGGTTCAATTTTGGTTGTTGTGACTCGATCACGTTGCTGGTGAGCTGTGCCCTTGTATCTTCATGTTCGAGCACAGGGGAGTGTCCTATCTCTTCTATGCATTTGGGTAGTGCTGGCGGCCCGATATCCCATACTTCCCTTGTAGGTCTTTCTTCTGCTTGCATTGTAGGGCTCCTTACCACTTAAATTTTAGGGCTTTCTATTGCTTGCCCTGCATCGACAACTTCCATTGCCTAGCCTCCATATTCTCCTACATCAGGGTCCTACCTCTGCGCCTCTGCATGGCGGGCCAGTGCTGATATGAGCCCATGGTGGTCCAAAGCTATAGGTGCTCCCTTCTAATATCATGTCACTTCTTCCTTAAGGGTTTGCACCAGGTATAAGGGCATGCTAATTCTACTCCCATGCACCAGGTGGTTCAAAAATTGCACATGATGGATGTGCAGGTGGGTGTATTTACCGATGCAAGTGAAGAATCGAGCAACCTGCTCAAATATCTCCCATAAATTTATAGGGAGGGTGATTTTGATCAGCCCATATCCATCTATCTATGGATTCTCTCTAGGCAGCAGCTATTCGGTGTAGGATTTCAATTGTACACATTCACCTATCAGGGGTAAGCCAGTCACCTCTGAGATGTATTCTAGGGTGACTGGAATTGCCATCCCTTGCACCTGAGTAGAATATCCCCTTAAGGAGGTAACAAAATCCCTTGCTGCCTTTGCATCTTGGTTCTAGCTAACCAAGGCACAGTATTCAAGCCATCCCTCTACTTGAAATTGGGCTCTCACCACCCCCTTGATCCCATCTATGCTGCTCGGCTCATTCTTTTTTATTGAATGATTCTTTGATCGACCTCCCATGGTGCCTTCCTACAAGCTACTGTTTCTCTTCTTTGCTTTCTCAGGGAGGTTCCTTCCTTATAAGGAGGGTGCCAAATAGCTAACTCCCAATCCTTTCTAGGCATGCCTTTCAAGGTACATGTTGGCACGATCGACCATGGGGGGTGTATGATTTTTTTTGTTTTATGGCGATGATATTTTGGTACTTGCATATTTTAACAATGATTACATATAAATCTAAGTAGAGTATGTGCGTACCTGATTGGATGCCTCATGTGTCGTGGGGATCATCGATTCATCAATTCTTTATGGGGGATGGGTACCTTTTTGGTGCAAATTATGCTATTGAGTTGCTTTAATGACAGGTGTTGAAGACAAACTGAAAAAACTAATTATTGTTGGAACGTGCATCGATTTCACCTCGTAACTCTCTAAGATTTACTTTGATTGGGGTAGATTCTACTTATGTTCTCCTAGAGATAAATTTGTGCCATGTGTCACGTGATGATTGAGGCACGTGTGAAACTTGATCGTTGGATGCATACAAAAGGTGCCTACTTTGGTACCTTCTTGATGCAAAAGGTGACTGCTATGGTGCCTTACCAATGCGAAAGGTGCCTTATGGTGCCTTCATGGATGTGCCTTTCAATAAGGGAAGGCACCTTTAATGAATGCACCTTCATAGAAGAGGAAGGTGCCCTTAAGGACACGTTTGCCTTCATGGAAGAGGAAGATGACATTCTATATAAATGCGCCTTCTTGGTGTGGAAGGTGCCTGATGGACGGATGCGCCTTCCTGGTATGGAAGGCACTTTGAAATGCATGTGTCTTTTTGGGTAAGGAAGGCGCCCTTGAGGCTCATGCACCCAAAAAGAAGGGTGCTTCGATTTGATTTTTCTTTTTTTTTGTAGGATGCACCTTCCTTATGAGGAAGGCACTCCCCTACTCTTTTTTTTTTTAGGATGCACCTTCCTGATGAGGAAGGCACTCCCCTACTCTTTTTTTTTTTTTAGCACATTCTTATTTCAACGGGGCGTCTTCCGGCAGTGGAAGGCGCCTTATTCACACGGGGCGCCTTCCTGGGAGAGGAAGGCACCTTCTTTCGGTGGGTGCCTTCTTGGTGGTTGAAGGTGCCTTATTTAAACAAGGTGCCTTCTTGGAAGAGGAATACGCCTTATTTTATCGATAGCCATGTCATATTTGACCGAGAAAGGTGATCAGGCCTCCTCGGGCTAACTTCATGCCTGATTTTATTCTATTAGTGTCGGTGTCGGGGTGCTGAGCCGAACCAGGCCTGGTGTCCAAAATGCCTATCCGTCGAACTATCAGTTCCTCCACCTACAAAAAGCAAATGAAAAAAAAGAAAAATGCGGGCAGTTAGATGCATTTTGTGCCTGTTAGGCCCTGTGGCCAGGATGCCTACAACTTGCATGTGGGCATCGTCCCTACAAAATAAAACATGTTGTAAGAAAATTATTTACACCTATCTACTATTTTTTTTTTTGGTGAGCATTTTCATGCCCACCGTTCTGTTTTCCTGAGAGTTTGGATCCAGATTCATGTGGATGAGGTCTCCCCCATGCTTGTTCTGGATCCCACCAATACATTTTTGGACGTGCTATAGGGACGCAGTTGGTGGCCATTGACAATCAATAGAACATTGCTATCATTGATAGTTCTAACATGCACAACTCCATTCTTAATGAGTTCTACCACCTCATACGGTCCCATCCATATCTGCATAAGCTTTCCCTTCCTTTCCTGGAACCGAGAATCATACAACAGTACCCATTCTCCTTCTTTGAACTACTTCAATTTGATGTGGCAATCATGCCACCATTTCCTTTGCTTCTGTGTGATTTATGTCTTCTACAAAGCATCCATTCGAATTTTGTCTAGCTGATCCAGCTATCGAATCCTTTCTTTTTGAGCATCATCCAGGCTCAAATTCAATTCTAAAGTTGTTCTTAACGTCTTAATCTCAAACTCAATGGGCATCATTACATTCTTCCCGTAGACCAGTAGGAAGGGTGTGAAACCTATGGTAGACTTCCACGTAGTGTTGTATGCCCATACTGCCTCTGGTAGCTATGTAGACCAATCCTTTCTGTGTTGTTGCACGGTCTTCATTAGGATATTCTCAATCTCCCTGTTTGTTACTTCCACTTGCCCATTTGCCTACGGATGGTAGGGTGTAGTCTTATTGTGCCAAATTTTGTATTGCTCCATTAGCTCCTCAATCAAATTTGAAGTGAACTGAGGTCCTTGGTCTATTGTTATTTCCCTAGGGACCCCAAACCGTGTAAAAATGTGAGCAAACAAAAAATCAGCAACTGTTCTTTCTTTTGAATCTTTCAGTGCCTGGACTTCAACCCACTTGGTGACATAGTCTATGCAGACTAAGATAAACCTCTTCCCTATTGAAGTTGGGTTAATTGGCCCCACAAAATCCATACCCCACTTATCAAAGTTTTCTAGGTGTACTTGAGGCTAGAGGGGCATTTTATCATGATGGGTTGGTCTACCCATCCTTTGGCACTCATTACACTTGCTGACATACGTGGATGCATCTTTGAATAGGTTAGGACAGAAATACCTATCCTACAAAAATTTATATGCAGTTTATTTCCCTGCAAAGTGTCCTTCACAAGGTTCATCATGACAGGCTTTGAGTATCTCTGAGAATTCTTGCTCTGCCACGCACCTCCTTATGATTTGGTCACGTCCTATTTTGAATAGGAGGCCATCAATCCATAGGTAGGGTGTGCTCTTCTCTATCACCCCTTGCTTTTCCTGGTATGAGAGAGCAGGTGAGGTTCTACTAGTGGCCAAGTAATTGGCTATGTCTGCATACCACGAGATTTGCTCGTCGATGGTAAATAAGTGTTCATCCAAAAACTTGTCTTCCACTACCGTATAGTCTGCTAGTGTCAACCTGGATAGGAAGTCTGCTACCACGTTGTCCTTGCCCGATTTGTCAACTATGGTGATATCAAATTCTTGTAACAGTAGGAGCCACCTAACCACTCTCCCACAAATATTCGGCTTACTCATCAGGTATCTGATGGTTGCATGGTCCGTATGGACGAACACCTTATAGCCGGTGATGTAATGGCAAAATTTTTTTATGGCGTGCACCACTGCAAGAAACTCCTTTTTTGTTATCGTATAATTGAGCTCGGCTCCTGCCAAGTTTTTACTGATGTAATAGATGGCATAGAAATATTTGCCATCTTTCTGTCCCAGGACCGATCCAATCGCATTATTGGATGCATCACAATAAATGTGGAAGGGTATGGCCCAATCTGGTCCTCTTAAAATTGGTGCAGTTATCAGCTTCTCCTTAAGCAATTGAAAAACTTCTTTGCAGTCTTTCGTCCAGTTGAACTCTACGTCCTTAGACAATAGAGTGTGCAGTGGTTTTGCAATCTTGCTAAAATTGGTGATAAATCATCGATAGTACCCGATATATCTGAGGAAACTCCTCACTTCTTTCTACGTCCTAGGGCTGGGTAGGTCGTTGATGACCTCAATATTCCTTCTATTAAATTTTAGCCCTACTACAGAGATATGGTGTCCCAGCATGATGTCTTCTTGCATCATCATGAAGCATTTTTAATTTCTCAAGGACATATTGTTCTCCTCGCTTCTTTCGAGCACTTTATCTAGGTTCAGCATTGCTTCTTCAAAGGTCTCTCCATAAATGGTGAAGTCATCCATGTATACTTCGATCGCTTCTCCTATCATGTCCAAAAATATGCTAAGCACCGCCCTCTGAAAGGTGGCCAATGCGTTGCATAACCCAAAGGGTAATACCTAGTAAGCAAATGTTCCCCATGGGTAGGTGAACATTGTTTTATCCTAATCCTCCTATCCTATCCGGATCTAATTGTATCCACTGAACCCATCTAGGAAGGAGAAGTACTTTCATCCTAAAAGTTTGTCCAAGACTTGGTCAAAGAATGGGAGCGAGAAGTGGTCTTTCTCAGTTGCTTTATTCAGTGCTCTGTAGTCCATGCAAATTCATCATTTCCCATTTTTCTTAGGGACTACCACAAGTGGTGACACCCAATCACTGTCAAAAATTGGATAGATGAATCCGATAGCCAAGAGTTTCTATAACTCTATTTTGACAATGTCCTTCATTTCCAGGTTCATTCTCCTTTGTGGTTGCCTACTTGGAGTCACTTGCTCATCAAGGTATATTCTATGAGTGCAAATTTTTGGGTGAATACCCTTCATGTCCGAGTAGTCCCATGCAAATGCCTGTTGGTGTCTTACTAGGAGTTCTACTTTTGCCAACTGTGTAGGAGTCAACCCACTACTGACATTCAACGTCCTTCTTGGCCCAATAGTTATCTGCTGGATGTGATGATCATGAGTGCCAACCAATGGCGATCTAGGTGTGCTAGTAGAGGAATCTCCATGGAGGAATTATACAATAGCCTCATCCTCATCTTCTTCCTCTGCTAACTCATCTAACGCCATTACTGGATGGATTATGTAAAGCTCCTAATAATTATGCCTGGGTAATGTAGCTTCTCCCAATGGGTTGATAGATTGTGCAAGGGACGAAATGGTCAATCTCTTAACATTTTGGCCATCAAATATGGTCATCAACCCATCTCGACAGCTGATGTAGGCATTGGATGTTTCCAGCCATGGTCTCCCCAAAATGAGCGGGTAGCCACCCAGCCTAGTCTTGGACTGCAAGACCAAGAAATTGGCTGGGTATTCCCACATGCTAACTATCACCATTACATCCTCTAGCATTCCCTCTAGTGCTACTATCGATCGATCAACTAATTGCAGCACTATCATGGTGGGTCTCAGGTTCATGAGTTGTAGCCTCTGCATGGTTTCTTGAGGCATTACATTGATGGCTGCTCCAATATTGACCAATGTATTAAACAAGGAATGCCCTTTGATTTTTACAGTCAGTACTAGACTACCTGGATCTACGTACTTGGGATGACATATCTTACCCATCATCAGGTCTGCTAATTTACCCACGACATTGATAGTTTGGGTTGCTTTTCACCTTGGCTTCCTCAAGAATATTTCTCGTATTCCCTTGTATATTGGAACATCTCGGATGGCTTGAAATAGTGGTATCTCCACTGTGAGGTTCTTCAGACTTGATAGGATATAAAACTTTGGTTGCTTTTGTTTCTTCTATTCTTGCAACCGATAATGGAATGGAGCCTTTGCTCTCTTAGCTATTTCCTCTATCACATCTTCCACAAGAAGTGTTTCTTCTTCTTCTTCCTCCTATTCTACCAGTGGAGGTATTTCTACTCCTAACTGCCTACCTGACCTAAGTTTAATATTGTACATAGGATAAATCTCACCTTCAATGTTGTATGCCGACTGATTTACTCTATTGTTTGGATTAGTTGTCAGTTGTGCTGGTAGCTACGCAGGTCTCACTTCTGGTAGAGCCAACAAGATTTGATGGGATTGAGATGGTGCTACATTCTGTGGGGCTAGATTCCATGGTGTGTGGCCTCTCCACTATTGCCCCAGATATTGGTACTACATCCAGGGTTGTTGATTCATGAATGCTACTCCTGGGGGTGCGTTGGACCAAGGTGATGGCCCCCACCATCCCATATTGGACGGTTGAGGTGGACCTTATGGCATGCATAGAATTCCTTCATATTATGACATTCCAGCTGGCATACTCCCCATAGGGGGTTGTGGCCAACTCTTTCGATTACCTATGAAATAGGCTTTCGATGTCTCAGCCTCCTCCTGGTTTCTAGGCAACTTTGGGCACAATCGAGTCTTATGATTCAGTTTGCATATTGTGCATACTCTAATCTTGTTCTTCAGGCATGCATTATTTGCATGATTTCCTCTACATTTTGGGTAGAAATAGGTTAATGATGCCTCATTCTCTTGTTTCTTCTTCTCTAATAGCAATGTGTCCATATACAATGCTAGAGAAGAGAGCATCTCACTTTTCATATCTTTCAGTATATTGCCAATTTCTATATTTGTCACCGAAGTAGTCGCTTTGATGCTTCTGGAAGTGGTCTTGCATCTTCTTCTTGAGTAATTTCGATAGAGTTTTCAGATATCTTCCATATCGTGTTGGTAGACATTGCCTCCAAAAATCATATTAAGAGCCTCTAATGATTCATTATTAAGTCCCCTCAAGAAGATGCTTTTGAGGGACTTATCGGACAGCTTTGCATGGGGAGATCATTGAAGATTAAAATTAAATCTCTCCCAGTACTCCTTGAGAGACTCATCCTCTTTCTGCGTCATTCTCAGGACTTCTTCTCTGGAATATCTTGCTCTCCCAAAATCTTGGTATTGCTCTTGAAATAGCTTCTTCATTTGATCCCATTTCACTATGTGCTTTTCTCCAGAACCACCATATAGTTGCATCATCTAGTGTATAAGGGAAGAGTTTCAGCTTCTACGTATCTAATTTGTAATCCACAGACCTGCACAAAACATCAAACTTGAATAAGAACAGGTCAGGGTCTTCGATCGGGTATCCTCTAAAGGTAGGGAGATGAGCATGGGATATGTTTTTCATCTTGGTCTCCTACTCCTTCATCAATCGGGAAGCTAAATCTAGATGAGACTTCTTCTGTGTCAGCCATTTTTTTAGGAAATGTGGTCTCAAATGCAACACTTATGGCCTTATGGTCGTTTAAAACTTTCTGAGTCAAAGCGCTAAGATTATCTGAAGTTATTGTCTGATCTTGCATAGATTTCCACAACAAGGCTTCTTATAGGGGTGTTCTTTTAAACAATGAGTTCATAACTGTTCATTCTTCCCCAAGTAGATGGGATGAGGAAGCACTTTGTTCAAAGTGTTGATCCTCGCTCCAGTGGATTTCTGGTTGCGAGTCAGGCGATTCTAGTTCTAAAGAGCTTTGTTTTATGAACCGACCATCAGGTCCTCTTCTTCTCGAATAACTCATACAAATTTAGGCATAAGGTTTTGGGTATTGGAATGGATCTAAAAGATGCTTCCCTAGTAATGGCACCAAAATATTGTGGGCCAAATAAGGTTAACTTTCTATCTATTTGGTCACTTGCCCGATCATTAATTATCAACCAGGGATTCATAAACTTTCGAAGGATCTCTTACAGGATCATTCACAAGACCACCTTGAGATGAGTCCTTCTAACTCTACTATTGGGGGTGTTTAAAATGTTGTAAATCTCTCATGCACTCCTCAATAAAATGTGTATGAAAAATTAAATCTGCAAAAAGAAAACATTCATACGTGCATCTAAGAAATAATCAAATCTACTATAATAATAAAACACAAATACAGGAAATGAAACTATGAAAGCATGAAATATACAAAGCATAGAAAATAAGGGGAAGAATACTATCTTGGAGTGGGCCCAAGCTCCAGCAGATCCCTCCCAACATGAACATGCTTTAGGAACTTGTAGACTTTATTATGTAATCAAAGGATTACAATGTGTATTCTATATCTTCTATACAATTTCTATATGTTCTATATTCTATATTCTATATCTTCAGAGAGGTGTGTGTGTGTTTATATAGCACACACACAAGTCTTTTGTTATAACTTGGTGAAAACCATCGATCTATTCCAGACTCGATGATGGCAATCTGGTAAGCTTTGGCCATCGTCTACCGAAAACTGGCTTTATTCCTAATATTTGCGTGTTTCATAATTGGCTCATGCTTCACTTGGCATGGGCGGCACAAATCCCACAAATATCCTATGTGGTGTGGAGTTGTAACTGCACCACTTATTATCACTCGCATCATGTTTGATCTGGTCAACATGCAAAAATAGAGGTGCCTTCCTTTGTGGAAGGCACCTACCTTCTATTGGCACCTTCCTGGAAGAGGAAGGCGCCTATCTTCAATTGGTGCCTTCCTAGAAGGGGAAGGCGCCTACCTTCTTCTGGCACCTTCCTGGAAGAGGAAGGCACCTGTCCATTATGCATCAGTTCCATAGTAAACAAAGTGCCAGGTCCATGAAAAAGACCTTGACTGATTAAATCTGACAAAATCAACAATATCTCCACAGAAACACACTAAACACACAAATAATATAATACGCATAATCTCATTAAATAAATACTTAATCATTGATAAAAATATACAATTCCTAATATATCACCGCATAATATCTGCTAAGACTCATACAACAATATAGGCAATTCTGGTACTCATCACTTATGTTCAAGCATATGCAAAATTAGTTTATAACAAATAAATTTAATATTAATAACTTATTGGATTTCATAATACTTTCTATAAATGAATACAATAAACACATTATTAAAAATAGTAGAAATAGCTCACAAAAAAAATGCATGATAGGAAGGGTGTTTGTAGACAACAAAATAATCTCACTAAAAGGAACGTTGAATAGATGGTTGGTATGAAGGGATATAAATACCCAATTATAAGAAAAATTTAGGTCAAGTTTCAAGAACCAACCTTCAAATTAAATAATAAAATATTATAATAAACCCATCTATATAATGTGTACAAGGGGCTTAAGGGCTATACAATACATATAATACAAAACTCAGTTGTGGCCTTAAGTGAAGCTTGACACCACATATTTCAACATTCCTCCTTGAGCTAAATGGAGGACAAAAAAAGAGATTATTATCCATCATCCCCCTTAAGGGATACTCTCCTACTCCAAGAGGCTCCTACAATCACATAAAATGCACCTTGAGCATGACATTTTTTATGATATTTATTGTGTGCTATATTGACAATACATAGACTAGATCAAGCATCCTATGGGCATAAAGCCATCACATAAAGCATTTAAACCTTAATATGCTTGGACAAATGATTAAATATTATATTACAAACAAGATTAATAGAACTCTATTTGTAAAATTGAGGGTGACAAGAAGCTACAAAGGTTACCCACTTGCTCCAAAATCATAAGCATCCATCAAAGGTGATTGGTGGTCTCATTGGAAGTATAATATAAGAATTTTATAGGAGGTTGGGATGTAATGGATTATCATCTACAACACCAAGAAACTAATCCAAATATAATATAGAATACAAACCCTATAGTAGAGCATTTATGGTCCAAATTATTGGCCCAATCCACATTTGAAAATCCTCTCAAAACTAGTGGTACTCTAACTAGATAATGAATATCCATCTAATATGTACCTCTAATGTATCAAAGGATATACTTAGCTTCTATCTAATGACTCTCATAGGATTATTATATGTATTTAGAATAATAGAAAACAACAAATGCAATATTTTTTCAAGTGTAGATAAGATATAAAATACCCCTAAAAAGTGACTAATACAAAGTAGCATCCACTAAAGAAGTAGTGCAATCTACTCATAGCTTCAAACCAAAATAAAAAGGAGTATAGATAAGCTTACAGTCCTCCATCCTAAATGGTTGTACAAGATCCAATCCATAATTTGGATGATAAATAGTGGTCCATAGGATTATTGGTTGATCTAAATTGCTAAAAAGTAATGTAAAATACCCAAATCTATTATCTTTAAAGCATCATAAATACATGACTTCATATTATGGACCAAACATGTTAAACTATCACAATGAGAAGATAATTAACATACAATATAACCACCAAGGTCTACTTATACTAATGTTTGTGCTCTAGTCATAGCATCTAAACCCACAACTAAGAAAGAAAAAATAAATCTTCTCATACCAAACACAAAGAACCTCCTTAAGCCCATAGAAGGACCTATTCAGTTAACTTAAATGATTAGGTTCATCAAGCTAAAACCATGTGACTATTTCATATAGATATCCTACTAAATTTCACAATGAATAAAGGCACTCTTCACATCCATAAAATGTACCTTCTAACCATAGGACGTGGCTATAGAATTGATCATCGAAATAGATTCAATCTAGGTAACTCAAGAAAAGATATTTGAAGAGTCAATTCCATCCTTCTAAAAGAAACCCTTAACAACATGGATTGCTTTTAATTTTCCAATAGACCATTACAAGTGTATTTGGTCTTATATATCCATTTAAAACCAACAACATTCTTTCCTTTTCAGAAGAGGAACAAGCTCACATATTTGAATCTTCATCAAGGAATCATATTGGACAAGCATATCATCCTCTTATTCTAGATATCCCTTGGTCTTAGAATAGATGAGAGGATCACTAGAATTGTTTACCCTAAATATTAAGGCTTAATAAGGAGCCTTTAAATGACAATCCTAAGAGAGAAATTACTCAACATCCTAAATAAGAGTCTAAACCCATTTGGATATTAGATGAACCTTGGAAGAATATAGCACTTCCTATGGAGAAGCATCATCAAAAATCCATATTTAAGAATATAATCTAATCTCACCATACACCTAAACACCCGTAAATGTCATATAATGTATAAGGGTATCTGATGAGTGTCAAATTGACACATATTTTATGCAAGGATTATCTGTTTTCTATCTTCAAAATCATGAAATTAAATGTATTTTAATTATTATTTTACCTTATTTATGTGATTTATCAGTTAATTTGATGAATGAGGTTAAAATGATAAATGATCATATTTTACACAAATTGTTCAAAGGTTTTTTTATGTTTTTGGTAGGTAATATTACAACAAAATATAGGTCATATATTGAAGAAAGGATGAACAAATACCGAGGAGACACATGGATGCATGCTACAAAAGGACTCTATGGAAGGGTGCTATGGAAGGACACTACAAAAACCTGGAAAAATATATAGAAAAACTTGTTTCACATAAATGCCACATAAGCTATGGCTTGGTCAAACACCATGTGGGCAGCTGAAATAATCAAGCACGAAAGGTTTCAAATTCCACATGGGTGATTAGAATAATCAAATGTGGGTGATTCACCATTTATTTGGGGCATATAATTTGTTACGTGAATATTTGTAATAAATGTATCCTTCCCTAAAAGAAAGGATAAAAGTTGTAGAAAAAGTCTAAATCAAGGGTTGTATTGTTACGCAGCTATCCCACCAAGTCAAAGTTAGTATTATGTTATAATTAGTTGCCACTTGGACCAATTAGAATATTTATTGAGTCCAAGTATTTTAGGATGTGTTAATTTATTTTTATTCTTGATAAGAACGTAGTTGTTGTGTATCAAGTCCAAACCATATGGGAGAAATATGGGGAGTTATGTTTGGAATTGTCTAAGTGAAAATATATATTTGCATACAAGACTTTTGAAGGGGGATGGCAAGCTAATGGAGAAATATATGTAATCTATGATTATTCTCGATGTAATCTTCTGTATGCAATTATGAAATTTGGATGCACAACCATGTACGTTTGATTTTCAATAATAAAGCAGCAACAATATTTTCTTCAGGATATGGTAAATGTGTTTTATAATTATTTTATATTTTGTTTGCTTTGGTAATTTTTTTTTTTTTATTCTCTTGTAATTATGAAATTAATAATTAGATTAATTAAATGAGAGTAGATTATTGAAGTTAAAGTAAAATAGAAAATAGGGGAAGGGGTTAACACTAACCTTTCGGAGGCAGAGCCCACTCCGAAAGGTTAGTCCCTACATCTCTTCCCCCCACTAACATGGTAGATAGAATTATATTAAGAGATTAATTTACATGAAAATATAATTAGAAATTATAATATATAAATACTACATTAATTACGTGGATCCACATTAGAATAATTCATAAATTACATATTTTATTTTATTTTCTACAAACTTTAATTTTTGCAACACATGAAACCATAGAGAGACCTCAACTAAGCTTAGTATTAATTACTACGGTACAATCTATACTGGATTTATACTCTTTAAATCTAACTTGGATTAACCCAGATTGACAAAATTAAATGTAAGATACTACAGTCGATCAAGATCAAGCTTGTCTACTCTAGGATCCAAAACTATAGGTGGTAGAGAAGAAGCATAAAGGAAGGAGTCAAATTAAAGAATTCTGGAAGAACTATAATGACACCAATAAGAATATCTAAAGGAGAAGTAGGAACCACTAAAGAAGCTATGGAAGAAGAATCATGTTGGATTGCATAATCCCAACTTGGTCCATACCCCTAATTTTTCAAAAACCCATCAAGTCATATGTCTAGGAATTGGTTTCAATAATTATAGTAACATGAAAGTGTGCTAGTCCAAATGGTATTCATTGGCATAGGAAGATTAAGGTTAGTTTGCTCCTAAGAGAAAATCAAAATTTCAAAATTCCACAGTTTTCACCCCCATTTCATTTCACCTTACTATGTCAACCATATTTCCACCCTCATCAACTTATTAATTAACCTTTCATTATTCTATAAAGCCAAAATTTTCCATTGTCACTCTTATCCATGTTCACTAAGGTATTCCACCCACCTTTCTTCGCTTTCACCTCGTTCACTTTTATGAATTCATTCATTAATCCCCCTTATAATATTATAAGTCCTCATTCATACCAATTAATTCCACAGAGCCCTTTTTTAATAGTTCATTATAACCACTTTCACCATTGTATTTTCCTTAAGTCCTGAAGTCGACCCCCATACATAAGTTTACATTATTTTTAAAAAATTAAAATCATTATTCCTAAGGTTTGGCAAATGAAATTTAAGTGGCCATGTCATCCGATCATATCCCATTGGTTTAGCTATCTTAGCTTACCACACCCCATTGGTCATCAAAAATCAAATCATTGCTAAGGTCCTAAGTTTTGTGCACACCCAATTTTTTTCCCTCATTTCCAAAGGTTTCAATAAAATATTATTCCCCATTTAATTGTTTATACCCTCACACCTTATAAATCCTATGCATCCAAATATTTTTAATCATGAAAAATCAAAAGATATCAAGGTCCACATCTAATAATATTGTCCTGTTCTCATTGGCACAACCAAGGGAAGCAATTGCACATGATTGGCATGACTCTCTTAAGCGAGTGTGCCTAATTGGTCAAAAATTAACAAGTTGATTTTTCTAAGGTTCTAATTCCTGCATGAAATTATTTTCCTTGAAATAATTATTTTTCTTTCCTACAAGCCTCAAGGTCTATGATACACCTTAGCAATATTAAGGTTACTTGAATCCTCATAAATCATAAATATTAAAAGAGATTCCTAAAGCCTGCTCTAAATTAAATTCATTGTGCTCTCATTGGTGTGGTTATATTGATCACATACTTCTGATTGGTGTGACTACTCCAAGAGTACATATCTGATTAGGTTATATCTAATGTGATTTAATATTCAATAATCCTAAGGTCAAAATACCTGAATTAATTTCTCCCCCCTTTGTTACTAGACTTTATCAAGCATGCATTATTAAAGCCATACCTTGGTATATTCTTGCATGATATAATATTGAAAGGATAAAGTAAATAAAAATTTGAGGCCTCGACCACTTCCACCATCTGTAAACCTTTGCCAAAATCATTACACATAAACTCATGCCCCTGGTATTTTTCATGATACATTCCATTTCACCATGTCTAAAAGTTACCATGACCAAATCATATTTTCTAAAGGGACTTTGGCTAACAATAAATATCAAAATTTACATTCTTCGAATGGGCGGTGAAGATGATCTTGCTAGAAATAAGTGAACAACTTAGATTTTTTTAAGACCACAACAAGCAACTTGTACCCCATGAAAGAATTATTAGTGCTTTTATGATGAAATTTATTTTTTTACACTAACACCTATAGTAAATGAGACAAATTTAAAATTACATGGTGTGTGTGTTGAATCTTGATAGCCAATTTAGAACCAAATATTCAAAAGGAACCGGTCGCCTAGTCTTAAGTACGAACAAAGCTTGCCAACCAATCATCAAGTAGAACAAAGCCGCCATAACCATTAATAGTAGTTATTGGGAAATGAAGTGGTCGAGATGTGGAAAAAATAAAATGCACAACTAAAAGGAGTATGGTTTAGAGTAATAAAGGTTTGTACGCTCAAAAATTATTTTAAATACCTACCCAAAATTCTCCACTCCACTTACAAAAAATATTTACAATGAAGAAGCATACAAAAGTTGAATTGAGGCACAAAGAAGCTGAAGTGCACCAAGTAAAAGAGAATGCACAAGTAAGTGATATTTCCATGGCCTCTTCAAGTTCTTATCAAATAAGACCTCTTCCTCCTATTATAGACAAGATAGAAAATCTCACCAATGGACCACCTTACCATGAAATTAAAGCAAAGGTAGCTATTATTGACATAGCTCAATTTATAATTATTTTAGGGTCCAAATTAAAAATTACTCCTCCACAAGAATTGGAAGTGGAGAAGTAGGTCATATTCAGCTATGATAAAATAAAATATACCTACAACCATCATCCATGCCTACTTATGGGGCTTTTCGATAGAGCATGGAAAGATCGAAACTCACAAAGTTTGTACTACAACAAATGGACCTACAACCTAGAAAAATTAATATGCCTTAGTGTATATTAATCCTTAGACTTATTATCTTGGTTAGCTATGGCCTATGATCCAAATATCCAATCAATCAAATACTTCACTAACCAATCAACCTTAAGACTTACTCCTGAGAAGATCGTAAATGTTTTTGAACTAGATAAGGCCACACTAGTTTTGGACCAAAAGGTAATTGAATATCAATACCAAAATCTTATTGGCACTTCATTTTATACAAGGTTATTTGATCATAAGGCACAAGTATCATATTTTTCCTCAATACATAAGTTAGAATTACACCCATGGTTCAGGGACTATGCCAATATGATTAAAATTATAATGGAGGAAAGAGATTTAAACTGGGTATACAAGGAGGCGCTTTATTCAATAGTCCAAAGCAATAGAAAGAATTCACCAAATATGTATAGATGGGAGGATGAACTCAGTAACTTAATGGATAAAGAACTCTGGTAGTTGTAAACAACCATTGCAGAACAAAGATGAAGAATACCCAAATTTTCACATTATTCTTTTCTAAGCTATCTAATAATAGGGAATATGTCCAAAGAACTAATTGATAAGTGGGGAGGATAATAAAAATAATGCATTCAATATAGAATCCCATTGATACACAAAGGGTGGTCCAACCATCCTCAATTCCTCAGTATTCTCCTTACAAAAATTCACCAAAGGCTTTGTAATTACCAGCCTAACTGGATAGGAAATGGAATAAGATACCTTTTTAGAATAATGAAAAGTAGGATATTACTTCCTCATAGAGAAGTTGACCTTCATCAAAATTTATGGAGCCAAAATTCCACCCAAGGATCTCCCAAGGTCTTAACCTATGTCAATTGCAACCTTAGAAATAATAAGGTAGATAGCTAAGGAGACTAAGATGAGAGTTACCAAAAAGAAGATTAAACTACCTTGGATAGATTTCACTTGTAGGATGGGATACTACACATACAGAGGATAATTGAGCTTAATAGATATATTGTAGAATATGGATACATTAGCTTTCTCATAAATCACCTAGTGACCTTATGATCTTTTTGACTACTACAATAATCAGGTTGTTGAAAAAATTTCCAATGTTGTGGTCTCACATAAACCAGATGAATTTGATGACAAAATGTAGTTAGCCATGAGAAAAGAAGAGTCTTTAAAAAAATTGTGGAAGTATTATGCAGATGATAGGAATCATACTCAGATTAAAATGGTGGGCGATTACTCAACAGAGCTGAAAAGGTTGAGACAAGCCTCAAAGGAAGCTTTAGCCCCACTAATTCCTCCCATTCACCTTGAGGAATTATAGGACCCTATGTTGAAAATGATAAAATAAGAGACCAAAGAAATAGAGGTGGTCATGGAGATCATGGAACCAACAACAACATAGCCATAAGTATCTCCAAAAAATATACTCATTACCAGCTTTGGAGACACAGGTAAAGAAATTGTCACCTTTTCATCCACACCAACTCAACCAGCTATTTTTGAGCTTGCACAAATAGTAATGGATCCTAGGAGAAGGCATGATTTGGCTATGTGTTCACCATCAATGAGGCCCAAGTATATAGTAGTAAACCAAGAAAAAATTAAAATTTCTAATTTTATGCAAAAGAAATTCATTATATGTGGTAGAATAACCAATCTGTTTCAAGAACATAAATTAAAGGCCAAAGATCTAGGAAGCTCATATGATAATAAGAAGGTAAGTATTGAAAGCATGATAAAATCACCTGGTTTTGTTCTTACTAGGATAAGCGAAGCTATAAATTTTGATCCAAATTAAGAAGAATAAATTTAATAAATGGAACAAGGGAAGTAGCTTAGAAGGATGAAATATATAGTAAGGGTATTGAAGGCTCATGAGTCTCAAACTTCTATCGAGGAGCCTCTTATGACAATAGAGGCTACTATCCCTATGGAGAAGATTATAGCTATGCAAATAGACCCACTAGAAAAATAGGTGTATGTCTAGAATCAATAAAATCCATTGACTTTTACAAAAACTCAGGTTGAGGCTCAAGTAGATACAATGGAGAATTTATATAAGAGAAACCAGGCATTGACCTCCCAAGAAAACAAATTGTAGGCTAAAAAATACTAGATACAATTTAAAATCCAAAGGCTGCAAGCAGAAATTAACAAGTTAAAAGGAGAAATATCATCGACCCAAAATGTACAACAGTTTGACAGTGCCAACTTTATCAAAACTATAAACAAGAATTGATAAAAGAAATGAAGGGGGAGGTGAAAGCTCTATCAAAAATACTCAAGAATCGAGTGGAAATAATAAATATGAATCAAGATATAAGATATTTTTACAAAATATAGACTAAAGAGCACTAGCCATTAAGGCTATTTATCTAAAATACAAAGAATAATATAGCCATATTGATAGCTAGAATTATGATTTCCAGACAAAATTTTAGAAGCTACACATACATTCATGAAAAACCATATTGGGAGAATTTTCTCTAGGATATGGAAGAATAGATAAATGAGATAGATAGCAAAATAAAATAGGAGTGCATCCTTCTTGGGGAGCTCATTACAAAATATAAGTGGGATGAACTCATAACCAAAAGAATAGAATAATTTTAATGCAATAAGGAAAATGAGCAAGAGTTAGCACAACCGAAAGAGTTGACCTAAGTGGTCCAAAATATGATTAAATTTACTAATGAGTATGAGTCCTTATCCAAAAATCATATCAATCAGCTAATGAGCATAAATTTTGAAATTAATTCAATATCTTATTTTTGTGATGAAGTGTGGGGCTAAATTGTTAACCTTTTAGGTGTAAAGATGCTAGAAGGAGACAAAAATGATGAAGCCATTGTTGGGCCCACCACAAAAATAGACAAAGAAATAGCATTAAAAGTAGGGCAAAAATAATTTTTGAGAAATATTATTTCCCCTTTAGTATTGTTAGAGCCAAGGAAGTTCAAACATCAGTGGTGGATGAAATTTGGCACTATTTTTGGGATAGATGGTAGAATTTACTAGTTTTGGATAGCCTGTAACATCTCCTTTTCTTACTATAACACATTCAAGAAAATAAAAGGTAAAGGAAGGCCCAAGTGGACACACCCACACCACACATATATAATAGAATATTGGCAATCCAGGTTATAAAATAAGGTAAGATCTAGATGAATCATCAAGTACTACATAGCAAAATTCTGTAAGAGGTCTTCCTATGTGTTATCCCTATCAATTGTATTTTCTCTTTGTCTATCTTAGTTTTCCATATCTCATTTCTTCCTATAATTGTGTATGAATTTTAGAGAGCTAGTCTAGTTTACTAAGGATATTCCTAGGAGTTGGATTAAGAAGTTGAAGATTCAATATCACTATTTTCAAGAGAGGGAATTACATCCTCCTATTACATCATTTTAATGGTATGGATATTGTATTACTTTTTGAATGAGACTTGAGCATCTTACCAGTCTCTATTGTGTATTTTTTCTTGAGGAAAATAGTAATATAATTTAGCTTCTTCTCTTTGCCAACTTGGTGTACATTGTATGTTGTGTTACTCACTCATAGGTTGCATAATTTAAATGTATGAATGGTATTGTCTTTCACTAGCATGATGTTTATGTTCATTACATAATTTGAATGCATGTAAATGCTCTAGTTTCTATTTTCCCTTTCTTTTTTATTCATTAGAATATTAATATCTACTATAATTACCCAATGGATAAGACACTAGTTTGTTTTTTGAAGCTAAGGTTGGTAGTTGTTGAAGAACATGTGCTTATACTAAGAGGGAGGGTGAACAATTTAAGATAAAACTTTTTTATTTTCAATCCATATGATAACATCAGTAGTATTAAAGCAATAAACATCACATAAAACATCACACACATGAGAGACATGATTTAATGTGGTTCACCCAATGTGGGCTACTCCACAAAGAAAATATTCCTTATAAACTTTTCTCAAATAAATTATCTTGGGAATCCTTTCCCTATTACAATATTTATGGACCTCTATCCAAAGGAGACATCAATCCCCTAATCTCTATTTCAAATATGTACTAAATGCAGTCCTTCGATCTAGCACAAATATACTCAATCTCTATCTCTGATTTACACTAAATATAGTCCTTCGATCTAGCACAAATCTGCTCAATCTCTCTATCTGATTTACATTGAACATAGTCCTTCAGTCTAGCACAAATCTGCTCAATATCTGTCTCTGATCTGTATTGAACACAGTCCTTTGGTCTAGCACAAATATGCTCAATATCTATATCTGGTATGGCACAAACCTACCCTTAAATTTGTACCAAACTCTATCCTCAAATCTATTCTCAAGCCTTAACACAAAGCTTGACTCAATCATAAATCAACTCTACTAGATCTGCCACAAACCTTAACCCAAGGTTTGAAAAAAACAATCAATCAACTCTGCTCACAAGTCTTCTCAATGACTTACCTCAAATATGCCTTGTAAGCTTCTACAAAAGCTTACACTAATTTTTCCACAAGTCCTTACTAGAACTTGTCCAATCTGCTCAACAAGTCTTCACCAAGACTTATCTCAAATTTGCATTGTAAGCTTCCACAAAAGCTTACTCAACACAACTCAATCCTCTTCAATCACATCAATAAGCTTCACACATAATCTTTTTCAATCTCATAGAAACATATAGAGAATTATTAGAGACTCAATATGCTTCAAACTCATAACAATGCTCAATCACTTTCAATATCTTTCTCAAATCAATTCAGAATATAGAACAATTTATTTCACAGAACTTGAACTATCACTTCAACACTTCCACTTGAATAGGCTTATACAACTCCACTTGTTTATTGTCATCAACTCTTCATCATTTAATCATTATGTGTCAATCCAGGGTGGTGTCCAAGGCTATATACGAAAGCAGGGGTTAACAGACTGATTTTTAGTTCATCTAGATCATGGCCTTATTCATGGAACAGTTAGTGTTTTGGGGGTGTCAGGTGTCCCTTTTTAATCTCCTAGAAACTAAAACTGAGTGCCTACTTATCCTTGCATAATTGAAATTCACACAGTTGCAGGAAAAGCAAATCTGAACTATTGCAGAATTGAAAATGACAGAATTTAATTGACAGAATTTAAAATAACAAAATTGAAATCACAGAATTAACTATAACAACAATGAAACTTTTCAGAATTGAAACTTCACACCTGCAGAAAATGAAACCTAAGACAATGATGAAATTCAAAGGTTGGTAAGCAAATATTGCAAATCTGTAGCAAACTGAATTAACAAGAAATTCTCTGATGCAAACTGGAAATACAGACTAGAAATGTTGAAGCTGAAACAAAAAATGTTATGCTATAAAATCTATTCTAGATGACTTAACTATAATGCATTCATGTGCCACATGCTAGATGAAGTTTAATTCAATATTAACTATGCAAAAAGCTGTCAGATTCTTGCTGACCTGCTGCAGCAAGAAATTAGTAGAACTCTAGCAGGAATAATCCCTCTTCTAGGCCTGGAAGTGGCCCTTGCTTCCTAAACCAAAAGAGGGGAAGAGTACTTGCTCTACACTATCAAATCCTCACACTGAACTTAGAAGCAAACATGAATGACAAATATTGCACCTTTATTTCATTATCAACATATCAATAGTGTAGGGGAAGTTCTACAGACTACTGATCTGTTGTAGTACACAATTACAACACTTGGACTACTCTATCTCCTAGTACCTATATCCTCTTATCCTATATTCTCCTATATGCTCAACCAAATGGGAGCATTTTATTTATATAAGCAAGGTACAATAGTGATAAGGTTTGGTGCTTCAATACAGGACTATTACAACTATTGTAGGACTATGTTTCCCAAAAATGTAGGGATCTGATCCATTAAACCTTATCCATTCTAGCTGCTGGCTTTATCTGGTGAGGGACAGGTGTTGGAAAGGATAGGGATGTCCCTAGAATAGTTGCAACCACCGTTTACCTCCCTTTTACTACAATTAAAGATGCATTTGACCAAATTTATGTCTTCTACGCTTATTTCGGAGCTGCTCTGAAATATCAGGCAACAGAACAGAGTTTATATTAATTCATGCTCCAGAAGTGCATGAGAATAGTTGTGATGATGGAAATAGTCTCCATAAGTGCCCAGAAGACTGATTCCATATTTTGCATGAGTTGGAGTGGACAAATTCCAAGCCATGTTGTATATGTACAACTGGCTGGAATTTGTATGGAAAAGTTCCTATTTTTTGCACAGTCAAACTGTTGACAAAGTTTTGGCGCCTTTTGGTTATTTAAAATGGTTAAATGGTGGGGAAATCTTATGAAAGAAGCACAAAACCAAATAGATAGCAGCACCTTAATATTACAACATTAAATTAATGCAAAATATACTAAATAATACAACTAAAACAGATTATAAAACATAGATAAATAGTCAAAATAGGTCATATGCACTTTATCATTCCAATATGCAAACATCATCATATAATGCATAGTATCACTAAAATTAGTACAAAATCATATCATAAGTGGTTCCAAATAGTTTAAAAAGTTATCAAAAGTAGTCTTTGTATGAGGCAATGTTCTGCCTCATCATTTCCCCCCAACCTATTGTAATGCATGTCCTCATGCATTCTATTCTGCTATAGCAGCACAAAGATCTATGTCAAGATAGCGTTCAACATATTTCCATAGTCTACTTCCAACTTTGTAATATCCTTTGTGCTCTTTGATTTCCCTGAGCCACTCCTGGAATTGATCGTCTGATTGAGGGTCATTATCAAAGAAATATGGAACAGGGATGATAATTGTTGGATTCCTATACCTGAGACCTATCCACTGCTCCTTTACCTCAAATATGGTCTGGATTATACATTCTGCCCTTCTTCTAGACCACATCAGGTTATTTGGTGAGATGGGTTCTCTCTTCTATAGTGATATAGGTAACTCTCCCCACCTATTTTTGCAAGTTGATAAAGCATCAACAAAAGATGTTGCACATAAGGTTTGAAAACCATCTATGCATTTTTGCAAGTTCCCTAGATACATTTTTCTTACTCTGTCATCCCTCATTAGAGTATAGTGCTCACTGGTGGAGGTCCTATGGTTCAGGTGAACAGGCCTAATGAGCAAAACTGCCTGTAATTCCATGGCCTTGTTGGTTTTCTTTTCCTGCTCCCAATATATTTGATTCTGGAGTGTAGACTGAAAAGCCCTAAGCTGAAGATCACTAGTGAAGACATGGGGAAGGAAGATAACTTCGGTTGGCAAAAAGAAATTATGCAGGAACAATTCACATAGCAAATTCTGGTGTTCTGTAGAACTTTGCCAAAAAGCTTCTAGAAACTCACTAGGTGTTTCCAATTTGTGAGAGAGGCTAGAGGTGATCCTCATTGTTTGCCAATGGAGGTATTTTTATTTCAACATTAAGCTATAGAATCTGGCTGGCCTCCGACACTGAACCATACACTCTACAATCTGGCATACATCCTGCACTTGTTCCTTCAATTTTTCAATTTCTAATTTTTTTTGTTCTAGCTCTTTTGTTAAGGTCTGTAATGATGAGACCTTTCCTTCTAATTGATGACATCTTGCCATCCAATATGCCACATCTTCATTATATTTTGCTAATGTAACTATTTCTGGTGACCTAACTATTGGTTGCATTTGTGGAATGACATTAACTTGGATGCCTACATCCACCTTTTCAATTATAGGGGGCTCTGTCTGTGTTTCAATTTCTACTAGTTCAATCTTAGGTGCATTCAAATTAACAAGATTTTGAGGAGACTATGGAATTACCTCTTCTTGTACTATTATTTCTCCCTCTGTAGGTGTTATTGATTCGGTTATCTATTGTGTCCCTGGATGCTCATCCTTTGTTCTATCTTCAACTTGTTGTGGTGCTTGTGCAACTTCTTCCTCTTCAATTGCTGCCCTAATTGGTGAGTTCCTCTCAGATAAGGCTGCATCACCAGCCAAGTTCAATAGAATATTGGCTAATTCATCTCCAGAGTCATACTGAGGAGGATGCTGCTCTAGAAGTGTGAGTCTAGCCTTTACAACCTCTATCTCTTGCCATAACTTAGCAATAATATCATATTTTTCCTTCAAAGAAGCTTCACTTTGTTCAATCCATCCTGTCTGTGTTTTAATTACACTCCTGGCTGCATGCAACTAAGTCTTGATATCCATTTCCTCTTCTTTCTCTGCTTAAATCATTCTTTCTCTTCTTCTATCGCATTCTTCCTCAGAATCAAGATAATCTACAAGTGGTGCAGGCATTTCTGCAATAGTGGTGTGTCCCCCTGCTTCCTCCGTTATGGTTCTATCTTCTAAGTCTGATGAGTAATTGAGGGACATTGTAGGCATAGCCATATCTATTGCACTATCCATGCCCTTGGCACTTATAGTTTCTTCCACCTACAGGGTATCAACATGTGCAGTTCCTTCTTCCTTTTCCACATCACCTATGTTGGTGGATTTCTGAAGTCTTGAAGACCTTCTCAATCCCGAAGCTGATTGCTTTTGTTTCTTTTTAGATTGTGAAATAGGGCTTGTCAATCCTAGGGTAGGGTCTGCTTTAGGTGTTCCCTTCTCCATCTGCCCTTCCCTGCTTGAACTTCCAAATTGCTCAATGGACTGAGTGGGAAAAATAGTTACATTTTCAGAAAATGTAACCTTCCTCCTCTTACCTACAGGATCAATCTTAGACTGTTTCTCTCTTTGCTTCCTTGTCCTGGAGGATGGAGGTCCCTGTGGTGAGGAAGGAATTTCTTTTTTAGAGGATTCAATTTCAATTTCATGTTCAAAATTTTCAATTTCTATTTCTGCTTCAGATTCAGGTCCTTCAACCTCTACCTCTTCTTCAGATCCAGGGCTTTCAACTGCCTCTTCCTCAATCAACTCATTCCATGCATGAAAAAACCTATCAAAGCTTCTAGGGTTTCCCCTGAAGTGATGTCTGCATATCATCTTGATTAGGCCATGGTGTTTGGGAGACCCTTTTCCTGCTTGGTACTTTTTGGCCATATTTACCAGCTCCTGGTATAGGTACAGAGGTATATTTACCTTCAGTTCAGGGTTTGAGTGGTCGTGACGAAGATGGGTTAAAATTCGCATATGATGTCCTGAGAGGATAGGGAATTGCCCATCGTAGGTCAAAAACCTAATGACCCATACTGCAACTTCATCCCAAGGAGGTTGTAAACTTGTTCTTTTGACCCCCTTGCAGATATTATTACTTAATACAAACTCAGTGGGCCTATCCTCATTTCCCCTGAACTGATTTACAAGTTCAACTAAAGTATTTTTCCCTGATTTTCCAATTTGAACCCCATGCAATGGTAATTCAATAACCTGGCTGAGAATTTTAGGGCTTACCTGGATGGTCATGCCATTGATATGAATTTGGTTGTTGCGGAAGGTACGTGCGAACTCAGCAGCCAACCCTTCTGAATACCCATCGAACTTGCGCAAGAAGGGCATAAATCCCCCTTCAGTAAAAATTTGCATGCATTCCCCATATTTCTGCAAATATTCTATGTTATCTGGCTCAATTTTATTCTTCTGTCCTCCCATTATCAATGATTGGGGTTCTGCGTATCTTAGGTCTAAAAATTTTACTGCAGGTGTTTCTCAGCTTTGGAATACTTGAGTCTGTAAAGAGTAATGCTCGAGGGTGAAGAGTAAATGAGTGCAACGCCAGAATAACTTCCAAACATGCTAGGTAACATGAACTTGGCACGTGGTGGCAATTCATTGCATGCAAAAGTTACCATCAACCGGATGTTACTGCGTGTCATCGTATAATTGCAGTTGTCGGGAGTGATATGGGATAATTAAATTTTTACGAGAGTCCTCCTTTTCAATAGGCTTTGAGTTGTGTGCCATACTGGTCACATGCGACAATTTTTGAAACTCCATGCCCCCTCAAATATTTGCTTTGGAACTTGAATTTGAAACCTGCGTTCCAAATACTATTTCCAACCCAATTGGCGCAAAACCTTCAAAAATTTTAATTTATTTGACTTTTTAGCCACGTGATTCTAGAGATTAATGAATTAACCTTTTTGTTAATTCATTCCAATCAGTTTTATTGCATAGTCCATTCTAGAGCATATACCCTTTTCATTTTGAAACTAATTCTAAAGCTTCTTCATTCGGAAACTTGTTATGTGCAGCAGGTTCATTCCAGAGCAGTACCTTTCAAGAGCATTTGAAGAGCCTTTTCTGCCTTAGACTACCTTGATAACTTTCTGGAACCAGACCTTATGTATGCTTTATACTAACTAGGGATATCATACACTACATAATAAATATTTACAATATTAAAATAGAAAAAGGCACATACCTGAAGAAACCATTCTATCTACATTTTGTACAAATGTTGTTTTCTACTGATTTTAAGTTGACTCCTCATAGAGTGTAACAGGTGCAATCTGGAAAACAGTGAAACAGAGGTGAGAATGAATGGAATGGTAAATAGTGAAACAATGGTGAAAATGAATGGAATGGTAAATAGTGAAACAATGGTGAGAATGAATGGAATGGTGGCGGGTCCATGAGGCAAACATGCCGAAAAAACCGGTTTTCATGTAAGCCCAATTCAGATGCACCTCAAAGAGGTTTTCACATTCTGAATTATTATTATTATTTTTATATATATATATTTTTATTTTTTTTTCATTTTTTTTATATATTTTGGTTCATGTCACTTGATTGAGTCCATCTTGGAAGAAGTGGTTTCTTCCAATACTGATACATCCAAGTTTCCTACTTGCTTGAGAAACTCCTCCTTGGTTAACGGTTTGTGATATATCCGAAGACGATGACCGTTAACCACCATTTTCCTTCTTGAATCATCTATTGGTGAAAGACGTACAACTCCATTTGCAAATACTTCCTCAATCTGATATGGTCCAAGCCACCTAGTCTGCAACTTTCCAGGATAGTCTTCATATCATGAGTCAAACAACAAAGCCCAATCGCCTTGTTGAAATTTCCTTTGTTGGATATGACTATCATGCCACAATTTTTGCTGTGCTTGGATCATCTCAGTCTAGTGCAATGCATCCCTCCGTAGCTCATCCAATGCATTGAGCTACAGAATCCGGTCCATTTGTGCCTGTGACAAATCAATACCTACTTCCAAAGTAGTTCGAAGAGTTAATAACTCAAATTCAATAGGCAAAAGAGGCTTTTTACCATAAACCAATTCATATGGTGTGAATCCAGTAGTGGATTTCCAAGTAGTGTTATAAGCCCAAATTGCTTCAGGTAACTTCTCCACCCAATTCCTCCTATGGGCTGCTATAGTTTTGGTTAAGATCCTCTCTAATTCCCTATTTGTCACTTCAACTTGGCCATTGGCTTGCGGATGGTAAGGTGAGGATTTTTGGTGTTTGATTTCATACAGCTTTGTAAAGGCTTCAACAACTTTTGAGGTAAACTGAGGTCCCTGATCAGTGGTGATAGAATGTGGGGCTCCAAATCATAGAAATATTTGTGAATACAGGAAATCAACAACTTTCTCTTCTCGGGCATGCTTAAAAGCATGGGCTTCTACCCACTTGGTTACATAATCAGTACATACCAAGATATGCACTTTCCCTTGGGAAGGTGGATCAATGGGTCCTACAAAATCTAGCCCCCACCTTTCAAATGGTTCTGTACCTAATTGAGGTTGTAATGGCATTTCACTAGTGAAGGTAGGTTTTCCCATCCTTTGGCATGCATCACAATGTCTAACATAATTTTTCACATCTTTATGCAAAGATGGCCAGTAATAACTAGTACCCAAGATCTTTCGAATTGTACTTTTCATTGAATAATGTCCTCTTGATGGTTCATCATGACATGCTCGTAGGATGTCATATACCTCATCCTTGCGAACACACCTACGCAAAACATGGTCAGGACTGCATTTAAACAATAAACCTCCTATCCATTCAAAAGAAGAACTTTGCTTGATCAACTATTTCTTTTGTTTAGGAGTAAAGTGAAGAGGAATCTTCCCTGTAGCTAAATAATTAGCTATATCTGCAAACCATGGAGATTGTACAGAAACAACAAACAATTTCTCATCAGGAAATGCATCCTCAACCAATTCCTCCGTATCTGCATTTGACAATCTTGACAAGAAATCTGCCACTACATTAGACTTCCCTGGTTTATTGACTATAGTAATATCAAATTCCTGCAATAGTATTAACCAACGAATAATTCATGCACTAACCAAGGGTTTATTCATCAAATACTTTATAGCAGCATGGTCTGTGTGGATGAATACGGGATATCCTGTGATATAGTGTCAAAATTTATTAATAGCATACACCACAACTAAAAATTCCTTCTCGGTTGTGGTATAATTCTTTTCAGCTCCAGTCAAATTTTTACTAATGTAGTATATGGCATAGTGTTGTCCATCTTCAATCTGCCCTAATGCAGCTCCAATAGCAGTATTGGAAGCATCAGTTTGAATATGGAAGGGTAACTCCCAATTAGGACCTCTCAATACAGGTGGAGTTGTTAACTTTTCCTTTAAAACTTCAAAGGACTGTTGACACCCAGTAGACCAAACAAATTCAGAATCCTTTGTTAACAATGCGAACATTGGATTAGCAATGGTACTGAAATTAGCAATAAATCTATGATAAAAGCCAATATGTCCTAAGAAACTACGGACATCAGTTTGAGTTTTTGGAGGAGGAAGGTTCTTGATGACCTCTACCTTTTTAGGATCAACTTTAATTCCATAAGCAGAAATATGATGTCCAAGAACAATTCCTTCTTCCATCATCAAGAAACATTTATCAAGATTCAGAGACAAATGATATGTTTCATAGCATATTAAAACTTTTTCAAGTTGTTCTAAAGTATATTCAAATGTATCTCCAAACACTGTGAAGTCATCCATATAAATCTCTACACTTTCATTTGTTAGATCAGAAAAGATAGCCAAAATAGCTCTCTGAAATGTTGTTGGTGCATTGCACAAACCGAAGGGTAACACTCTGTAAGCAAATGTTCCCCAAGGACATGTGAAAGTTGTCTTTTCCTGGTCTTCTGGTGCAACCTGGATCTGATTATAACCACTAAAACCATCAAGGAAACAGAAAAATTTCTTACCAGCAAGGGTGTCCAACACTTGGTCTATAAATGGTAATGGAAAGTGATCTTTATGTGTGACCTTATTCAATTCCCTGTAGTCCACACATACTCTCATCTTCCCATTTTTCTTTGGAACAATGACCAATGGTGAAACCCACCTACTGTCTGAAATTGGATAAATGAATCCTACATCCAATAGTTTTTTGATTTCTTCCTTAACAATATCCTTCAGAGTGGGATTCAGACGCCTTTGTGGTTGTCTTACTGGTTTGACATCTTCAGTGTATATCCTATGTGTACACACATCATGGTGAATGCCAGTCATGTCCTTATAACTCCAAGCAAAATCTTGAACATGTCTCTGTAAAACAACAAATAATTTGGCTTCTTGCTCATTAGTCAACCAACTATTAATGTTCAAAAATTTTCTTGGTTGTATCTCAATCTGCTTAATCCCTGGATAAACAGAGTTGACAACCTCATATTTACTGATTAAAGCATTTAAGGGACAATGATGTGGCTGCAGAGTATGAAATACTCTTGATTCTGGTGTAAATGTGATACCTGATGGGATCATTTGCATAGGACATATGAAAGAAGTCAGAAGATGATGATGCCATCCATGTGGCAATGTGAAGGAGCTTTCTTGTAGTGGAATAGACGATAGATGTTCAGCAGTTTGTTCTTCATATTTCCATAACAAACTATGGACAAGAATTTGATCATCCCTAAGGCCTTCTTCTTGCAATGTTTTCACCAAAATTGTTTCATGTTCAAAGATTTCTCTTTCTGGTGAATTAAGTTCTTCAATATGTTCTTTTACTACAATGGTGGCCAAGGTGACAATAGTTTCCTGTTCTTCATCGACTCAGGATACCATATCTGTCCAAAAAATTTGGCTGAAGGTTGGGCTGGTGGATACAAGGAAATATTTTTTAGGTCTACACCATTTGAAATGGTCATCTCACCTGACCTGCAGTCTATAAATGCAGCTGCAGTGGCAAGCCAAGGTCGTCCTAGAATAATAGGATAGCCATTAGCTGAGTTTCTAGGCTGCAACACTAAGAAATCTATAGGGTATTCCCAAGAAGACACTTCAATGGCAACATCCTCTAGAATTCCTTCCGGTTTAGCCACTGACCTATCTGCCATTTCCAAAACTGTGGTAGTAGGACTAAGGTTATTGAGCTACAATTTTTGCATGGTTTCCTTAGTCATCACGTTGATTGCAGCTCCTAAATCGATAAGTACATTTGGAATTTGAACTAACCCAATAGTAATTGTAACTACTGGACTCCCTGGATCACCATATTTAGGGGGTACTAGTTTTCCAGAAAGTAGGTCAGCCAACTTACCTTCTACTTGTACAGTCTTAGGAAAGGCTTTCTTCTTCCTGCCAGGTTTCCTAATACACAACTCTTGAATGGTTTTCCTAATCAGAGGTACATCCTTTATTGCCTACAACAAAGGGAGTGAGATAGACATTTTCCTCAATTCTATGATTAATTCTGATTCAGGAGCAGTGATAGTGTGGTCAAACCTTTCAGGATACGGTAGGTCTATCGAGGTAGGTTCAATTTTTCCTTGTAAACTTTCTATTTTTTCCTCTTTTTGCTCTGTTTGTGGTTTTTTTGGACTTGAAAATTCTTGCTTTCCATCAATTTCTTCAATAGTGGGTGGTGCAGGGTCAGGTAAAACCTTCCCTAAATGTAACTGGATGTTACTACAGTCAAGGACATGGACTGCAACAGTCTCTTCAGACTCAACTCCATAAATAGGGGTTGCTTGTCTGTTGTTATTGGGGTTAGCCATAGGCTGAGCTGGAAGTGGAGGTTGCTTAACTGGCTGTGTTTGTTGTGGTTGAACTCTTCCCTAAAAATTTTGATTAGGGGCTGGCAGCAAGTGTTGATTTGGTGATTGATACCTCTGCTGCCCTTGATAGGATGGGTATTGTGGCCCCCATATTTGCCCTGACTGATTTGGTACCCAAGATGGATTAACTGAATGCCATGGCTGATTCCAACTAGAATGTGACCAATCTTGAGGGGCTGCCCAAGATTGATTCCAAGTTTGGGGAGGAGGTTCGGTATATGCCCATGGCATATTCCAAGGATTCTATCCCCAATTTGAAGAAAAGCGAGGGGTATTTTGGTTTTGTATGAAGTTGCCTCCTGGCCTTTGCCCAATAGCATGAAGTTCTTCAACTTGGGTTTCTAAAACACTCTGAAGATGGGGCAAAAGGTGACATTTATCAGTTTTATGCTCCTTTGAGAAAATGCCACAAATTGCTGAAATTGAAGTCTTGTCCAAAGGATAATCTTGCAGAGCATGCTTATTTCTGCACCTAGGACAATAGATAGACAGGGGTGGTGAAGAATTGGCTCTTGTATTCCTTTCTCCTAAAGCAGTGTTTAGTTGAACAAGTATATCAGTTTTCATATTAGCCATTTCCTCCATCAAATATTTTATATCAGTATTACCAGGATTCCTTTTCCTTCTTCTTTGCCTAGTGCGGGAATAATTTCTGCACAACTCTACAATATCATTAATATCAAGTTGGTTTATATCTCCTTTTCCCATTAAGTCTAATACTTCTCTAGAATCATCCTACAAACCTCTCAGAAATATAGTTTTTAATAAGTCAGTTTCCACAGGACCACATCTCTTTTGGATAAAGGTAAATCTATCAAGATAATCCTCTAAGTTTTCATCCTCTTCTTGTCTTATCCGAAATAACTCATCCTTCCTATTTCTCACTCTACAATACTCCTGATACTTATCCAAAAATGCAGTTTCCATTTGATCCCAAGTGCGGATTGAATCTGGTTCAAGGCTCATAAACCATCGTAAGGCTGCATCTTTGAGTGTAGAGGGAAATAACTTCAGTTTCTGGTTATCATTGACATAGTCATAAGTCTGACACAGGACCTTGAATTCAAACAAAAATTGATCAGGATCTTCAGAAACAACTCCCCTAAATATTGGTAATACTGAGGGTGAAATTGTTTTCATAGGAGCATTCTGAGTAGGATTCAGATGAATAGGGTATTCAAAAGTTCTAACAGGAGGATTGTCAGCATCATGACCAACAATATCCCTATCATGTTCTCCTTGTTCTGCCATAGGTGCTTCCTCAGCTTTAATTTGTTCAACTGGTTCGGATGGATCAGCCCTATGGGTATGTCTAGAAGCAAGTGCCTCTAAGAGCTCTTCTTGCAAAGATCCTACAATTTTAGTTGATGAAGAAGATGATTCTCTTTTAAGTCTTTCAGGAAGTTCATACACAGGCAGATCTTCACCTGATCATGAAGAACGCCTTGGTGGAAAAGAGCCAGTTCTGATAAACCTTCCTCTTTCGTCTCTTGGCCTATGCATTCATGCCTATTTACTAAATAAACTAAACCTCAGGTTTCCAAAACCTGTTTCCTAAAACAGGACAGTTTCTGGACTGCTAGACCTCTCCTAACAACACCTAAGTGTCCTCAAAAATGGTGCCAAAAATGATGAGTGTCATCAACTCTTCATCATTTAATCATTATGTGTCAATCCAGGGTGGTGTCCAAGGCTATATACGAAAGCAGGGGTTAACAGACTGATTTTTAGTTCATCTAGATCATGGCCTTATTCATGGAACAGTTAGTGTTTTGGGGGTGTCAGGTGTCCCTTTTAATCTCCTAGAAACTAAAACTGAGTGCCTACTTATCCTTGCATAATTGAAATTCACACAGTTGTAGGAAAAGCAAATCTGAACTATTGCAGAATTGAAAATGACAGAATTTAATTGACAGAATTTAAAATAACAAAATTGAAATCACAGAATTAACTATAACAACAATGAAACTTTTCAGAATTGAAACTTCACACCTGCAGAAAATGAAACCTAAGACAATGATGAAATTCAAAGGTTGGTAAGCAAATATTGCAAATCTGTAGCAAACTGAATTAACAAGAAATTCTCTGATGCAAACTGGAAATACAGACTAGAAATGCTGAAGCTGAAACAGAAAATGTTATGCTATAAAATCTATTCTAGATGACTTAACTATAATGCATTCATGTGCCACATGCTAGATGAAGTTTAATTCAATATTAACTATGCAAAAAGTTGTCAGATTCCTGCTGACCTACTGTAACAAGAAATTAGCAAAACTCTGGTAGGAATAATCCCTCTTCTGGGCCTGGAAGTGGCCCTTGCTTCCTGAACCAAAAGAGGGGAAGAGTACTTGCTCTACACTATCAAATCCTCACACTGAACTCAGAAGCAAACATGAATGACAAATATTGCACCTTTATTTCATTATCAGCATATCAATAGTGCAGGGGAAGTTCTGCAGACTACTGATCTACTGTAGTACACAATTACAACACTTGGACTGCTCTATCTCCTAGTACCTATATCCTCTTATCCTATATTCTCCTATATGCTCAACCAAATGGGAGCATTTTATTTATACAAGCAAGGTACAATAGTGATAAGGTTTGGTGCTTCAATACAGGACTGTTACAACTGTTGCAGGACTGTGTTTCCCAAAAATGCAGGGATCTGATCCATTAAACCTTATCCATTCTAGTTGCTGGCTTTATCTGGTGAGGGACAGGTGTTGGAAAGGATAGGGATGTCCCTAGAATAGTTGCAACCACCGTTTACCTCCCTTTTACTGCAATTAAAGATGCATTTGACCAAATTTATGTCTTCTACGCTTATTTCGGAGCTGCTCCGGAATATCAGGCAGCAGAACAGAGTTTATATTAATTCATGCTCCAGAAGCGCATGAGAACAGTTGTGACGGCGGAAATAGTCTCCATAAGTGCCCAGAAGACTGATTCCATATTTTGCATGAGTTGGAGTGGACAAATTCCAAGCCATGTTGTATATGTACAGCTGGCTGGAATTTGTATGGAAAAGTTCCTGTTTTCTGCACAGTCAAACTGTTGACAAAGTTTTGGCGCCTTTTGGTTATTTAAAATGGTTAAACGGTGGGGAAAGCTTATGAAAGAAGCACAAAACCAAATAGATAGCAGCACCTTAATATTACAACATTAACTTAATGCAAAATATACTAAATAATACAACTGAAACAGATTATAAAACATAGATAAACAGTCAAAATAGGTCATATGCACTTTATCATTCCAATATGCAAACATCATCATATAATGCATAGTATCACTAAAATTAGTACAAAATCATATCATAAGTGGTTCCAAATAGTTTAAAAAGTTATCAAAAGCAGTCTTTGTATGAGGCAATGTTCTGCCTCATCATTTCCCCCCAACCTATTGTAATGCATGTCCTCATGCATTTTGTTCTGCTACAATAGCACAAAGATCTATGTCAAGATAGCGTTCAACATATTTCCACAGTCTACTTCCAACTTTGTAATATCCTTTGTGCTCTTTGATTTCCCTGAGCCACTCCTGGAATTGATCATCTGATTGAGGGTCATTATCAAAGAAATATGGAACAAAGATTATAATTGTTGGATTCCGATACCTAAGACCTATCCATTGTTCCTTTACCTTAAATATGGTCTAGATTATACATTCTGCCCTTCTTCTAGACCACATCAAGTTATTTTGTGATATGGGTTCTCTCTTCTATAGTGATATAGGTAAATCTCCCCACCTATTTTTGCAAGCTGATAAAGCATCAACAAAAGATGCTACACAGAAGGTTTGAAAACCATATATGCATTTTTGTAAGTTCCCTAGATACATTTTTCTTACTCTTTCATCCCTCATTAGAGTATAGTGCTCACTGGTGGAGGTCCTATGGTTCAAGTGAATAGGCCTAATGAGTAAAACTACCTATAATTCCATGGCCTTGCTGGTTTTCTTTTCCTGCTCCCAATATATTTGATTCTGGAGTGTATACTGAAAAGCCCTAAGCTGAAGATCACCAGTGAAGACATGGGGAAGGAATATAACTTTAGTTGGTAAAAATAAATTATGCAAGAAAAATTCACATAGCAAATTATGGTGTTTTGTAGAACTTTGCCAAAAATATTCTAGAAACTCACTAGGTGTTTCCAATTTGCGAGAGAGGCCAGAGGTGATCCTCATTGTTTGCCAATGGAGGTATTTTTATTTCAACATTAAGTTGTAGAATCTGGCTAGCCTCTAACACTGAACCATACACTCTGCAATCTGGCATACATCCTGCACTTGTTCCTTCAATTTTTCAATTTCAAATTTTTTTTGTTCTAGCTTTTTTGTTAAGGTATGTAATGATGAGACCTTTCTTCTAATTGATGACATCCTGCCATCCAATATGCCACATATTCATTATATTTTTCTAATGTAACTATTTTTGGTGACCTAACTATTGGTTGTATTTGTGGAATGACATTAACTTGGATGTCTACATCCACCTTTTCAATTACAGGGGGCTCTGTTTGTGTTTCAATTTCTACTAGTTCAATCTTAGGTGCATTCAAATTAACAAGATTTTGAGGAAACTATGGAATTACCTCTTCGTGTAATGTTATTTCTCCCTCTGTAGGTGTTATTGATTCAGTTATCTATTGTGTCTCTAGATTCTCATCCTTTGTTCTATCTTCAACTTGTTGTGGTGCTTGTGCAACTTCTTCCTCTTTAATTGGTGCCCTAATTGGTGAGTTCCTCTTAGATAAGGTTGCATCACCAACCAAGTTCAACATAATATTGGCTAATTCATTTCCAGAGGAAGACTGAGGAGGATGCTGCTCCAGAAGTGTGAGTCTAGCCTTTACAACCTCTATCTCTTACCGTAACTTAGCAATAATATCATCTTTTTCCTTCAAAGAAGCTTCACTTTGTTCAATCCATCATGTCTATGTTTTAATTACACTCCTAGCTGCATGCAACTGAGTTTTTAATATCAAATTCCTCCTCTTCCTTTGCAATTGAATCATCTTTCCCATATTCTGTTACCTCAAGCTCTTTTTCAGAGTCAAGGTAATCTACAAGTGGTGTAGGCATTTTTGCAATAGTGGTGTGTCCCACTGCTTCCTCCGTTATGGTTTTGTCTTCTGAATTTGATGAGTAATTGAGGGATATTGTAGGTATATCCATATATGTTACACTATCCGTGTCCTTGGCACTTATAGTTTCTTCCACCTATAGGGTATCAACATGTGCAGTTCCTTCCTTTTTTTCCACATCACCTATGTTGGTGGATTTATAAAGTCTTGAAGACCTTCTCAATCCTGAAGTTGATTGCTTTTGTTTCTTTTTAGATTGTGAAATGGAGCTTGTCAATCCTATGGTAGGGTCTGCTTCAGGTATTCCCTTCTTCATTTACCCTTCCCTGCTTGAACTTCCAAATTGCTCATTGGATTGAGTGGGAAAAATAGTTACATTTTCAAAAAATGTAACCTTCCTCATCTTTCCTACAGGATCAATCTTAGACTGTTTCTCTCTTTTCTTCCTTGTCCTGGAGGATGGAGGTCCCTGTGGTGAGGAAGAAATTTCTTTTTGAGAGGATTCAGTTTCAATTTTATGTTCATAATTTTTAATTTCTATTTCTTCTTCATATTCAGGTTCTTCAACCTCTACCTCTTCTTCAGATCTAGGGCTTTCAACTACCTCTTCCTCAATCAACTCATTCCATGCATGAAAAAACCTATCAAAGCTTATAGGGTTTCCCCTGAAGTGATGTTTGCATATCATCTTGATTAGGCCATGGTGTTTGGAAGACCCTTTTCCTGCTTGGTACTTTTTGGCCATATTTACTAGCTCCTGGTATAGGTATAGAGGCATATTTACCTACATTTCAGGGTTTGGGCAGCCATGCAGAAGATGGGTTAAAATTCACATATGATATCCTAAGAGGACAGCGAATTGTCCATCCCAGATAAAAAATCTAATGACCGATAATGCAACTTCATCCCAAGGAGGCTGTAAACTTGTTCTTTTGACCCACTTGCATATATTATTACTTAATATAAACTCAGTGGGCCTATCCTCATTTCCCCTAAACTAATTTACAAGTTCAACTAAAGTATTTTTCCCTAATTTTCCAATTTGAACCCCATGCAACGATAATTCAATAACCTGGCTAAGAATTTTAGGGCTTACCTAGATGGTCATGCCATTGATATGAATTTGATTGTTGCGAAAGGTACATGCGAACTCAGTAGCCAACCCTTATGAATACCCATAGAACTTGCACAAGAAGAGTATAAATCCCCCTTCAGTAAAAATTTGCATGAATTCCCCATATTTCTACAAATATTCTATGTTATCTGGCTCAATTTTATTCTTCTATCCTCCCATTATCAATGATTGGGGTTCTGAGTATCTTAGGTCTAAAAATTTTACTGCAGGTGTTTATCAGCTTTGGAATATTTGAGTCTGTAAAGAGTAATGCTCAAGGGTGAAGAGTAAATGAGTGCAGCGCCATAATAACTTCCAAACATTCTAGGTAATGTGAACTTGGCATGTGGTGGCAATTCATTGTATACAAAAGTTACCATCAACCAGATGTTACTGTGTGTCATCATATAATTACAGCTATCAGGAGTGATATGGGATAATTAGATTTTTACGAGAGTCCTCATTTTCAATAGGCTTTGAGTTGTGTGCCATATTGGTCACATGCGGCAATTTTTGAAACTCCATGCCCTCTCAAATATTTGCTTTGGAACTTGAATTTGAAATCTACATTCCAAATACTATTTCCAACCCAATTGACGCAAAACATTCAAAAATTTTAATTTATTTGACTTTTGAGCCACGTGAATACCAAGCTCTAGGAGCTTGCTTTAGTCCATAAAGTGCTTTTTTCAATCTGCATATATATTCTGATTTATCAGTAAATTTGAAACCTTCTAGCTGCTCAATGTAGATATCTTCTTATGAAACACCATTTAGAAAGGCTGATTTATCATCCATCTAATATACTTTGAAGTTTTTGAAACTTGAAAAGTCTAAGAAGATTCTGATAGCTTCAAGTCATTCAACTAGAGAAAATATCTCATCAAAGTTAATTCCCTCTACCGGTACATAACCTTTGCACACTAACTTTGCTTTATTTTTGACCACCTGACATTCTTCATTTAACTTGTTTCTGAATATCCATTTTTTTAAAGCAAAAAACCCCTTGCGGGGCCGCCTTGGTTTGAGAGACCACGAATAGGGGTTCTACACCATCAAAGTCACCTGGGAGTCGCACCCGACCCTACTCACACCAATTTATTAATTGGATTTTGGATACCCAATACAACTTTTTGGTAGGGTGGATATTTGAACCTTGGACCTCCCTTGGAGGATTGCCCTCTCTTCTCCAACTCACCTACAAAACCTGGGTTTCTAAATACCCATTTAGTGCCAATCACATTTTTATCTTTTGGTCGTGGAACAAGTTCCCAAGTATTTCTTTTTTCTATTTGATCTAATTCCTCATCCATTGTCTTAATCCATAACTTGTCTTCGCTTACCTCATTGAAGTCTTTTGGCTCAATCTTAGATAATAAAGAAAAAATTTCTTGTTAAGATGGTGTTATTATCCTTCTCCTTTTTCTTCTCTCATCTATATTCCCAATGATTAGCTCTTCTGTATGATGTTTCTATACATACCTTGATGGAGTCTTAGGAAGAAGTCTTTTTGTTTCTTCCTCTTCTTCATCTGATTCCTCACGAAACTCTTCTTGATAACTTCCATCTTCTTGATACACAATTTGCTGAACCGGTTCTCTTGAATCTATATTTTCATCAAATGTTACATTTATACTTTCTACAATAGTGCATGCCCTTTTATTGTAGCATCTATAGTCTTTACTCTTAGTAAAATAACCAATAAAATTACCCTCATCACATCTTTGTTTAAACTTGCCCAAGTTTTGCTTGTCCCGTCTTATGTAACACTTGCTTCCAAAAACCTTGAAGTGCTTTACAGTGGCCGGTCTTCCTTTCTAAATATCATATGGAGTCTTATGATGGTTTACCCTTATTTGTGCCCTAGTGATTATATATACTTCTATTTTGAATACTTCCCTCCAAAATCCATCTAAAAACTTGGACTCATTTAACATAGTTGTAGCCATATTTTTAACAGCCTATTTTCCCTTTCAACTACTCCATTTTGTTGAGGAGTTCATGTAGTCGAGTATTCTCTCTTGATTCTATGTTGTTCATAGAAGTCTACAAATTCATTTGAGGTAAACTCTCCTCCTCTATCAAATCTCAAACACTTAATCCTTTTGCTAGTTTTATTTCAACCCGTTCTTTAAATACCTTGAATTTATCAAAAGCTTCTGACTTATCTTTTAGGAAAGCTACCCAGGTCATTATGGAGTAATCATATATGAACAATATGAAGTAACTTTAACCTTGAATACTTTATGTTCTGATAGGACCACATAGATCAATGTGTATTAGTTTTAATGGTTCTAATGACACATATCCCTTTAAATTGAAACTTGTTCTAGTTTGCTTTCCATGTTGACAAGGTGCACATATTGTGTTTTGTGGCCTTTTTAGCTTGGGTAAATATCTGACAACCTATTTATTACTTATGTTGACTATGTTTTCAAAATTAAAATAACCCATTCTTCTATGCAACAACCAAATTTCATCTTCTTGTGATAGAAAACATTTTTCCTCTTTAATCTCACTAAGCATATAGAGGTTGTTTGGAGTTCTACTTGCATTTGCAATGACTTTTCCAATTTTTGACTTTATTATATCACATCTATCTGGGTGAAATGTAACCATATGACCTTGATCATAAATTTGGCTTACACTTAGTAAATTGTATCTTAACCCTTTGACATATAGTACATTTTTTGTTATTGTTTTCCCATTATCTAAACTCAAAGTTCCTCTTCCAATAATTTTTACTGATCCATTATCACCAAAACTTATTGATCCTCTATTAGTTTCTTTGAGTACAAGAAATTTGTCTTTATCTCATGTCATGTGTTTAGAGAAACCACTATAAAGATACCATTGTTCTTATTTATCCTGATCATGAAGAGTTGTTTGAACTAACATTGATCTAGCCTTTTCATTCCCCTTTTTTTCTTTCCTAGTTGTTGAGGTTGTACTCTTTTTACTAGAAATAGGAAGTACCATTTTGCACCATCTAGTCTTGTGCCCAAAATTATTGCATTTGTAACATATGATATCATTATTCATAATAGATGCAAAAGATTTAAAATTTCTATTTACATCATTTTTCACATAACCAGTGCAGTGTACAACTCTATGATGATATTTGTTACAAGAAAAACAATAGCCATGGAAGAAATTATGTAACCTATTTGGACTCCTTTTAGAGTGTGGTTGAGTACTTCTCCTTTTTTGATTAACTCTCATCCATGGTTCATCTTTGCTTTCTTCTTTCCTGATGTCTTTTCCTCTTGGGGAAAGGGTGACGAGCTCATTTTGTTTGATATCTCTAATTCTTGAAAGCTAGATTCCTATTTCTATTTTCTTGAATTTATATCTTTTAGTGGTTTTGTCTTTTCCACTTCATTCCTTAGTGATACAATTTTTGCTTCCAATATTTCACATTATGTTTATCTTCCTCTTAAGAGATCTGTCAAATCCTATTCAATTTTCTTTCCTTTTCTACCTTTATCTTGAGTCTTGTGAGATTTTTTAGAAGTTATATCCTTGCTTCTTCATCCTCTTGAATTTGTTCCTTCAATATTGAGTTCTTCTCTCTAATCCTCTTTTATATCAAACATGGTTTCTTCTTCATTTTTTGAAGTCATGTATGTTTTTAATGGATCCTTATCCAAGCTATTAGTCTTTTCATGGAGAGACCCACTCAGATACTAATTGAAGAACATGTGTTTATACTGAGATGAGGGGTGAACAGTATAAGATAAAAAAAAATTCTTTTCAATCCATATGATAAAATTAGTAGTATTAATGTAGTAAACATAACACAAAGCATTACAAATGTGAGAGACATGATTTAATGTGGTTCACCCAATGTGGGCTACTCCACGGAGAAAATATTCCTTATAAACTTTTCTCAAATAAATTATCTTGGGAATCCTTTCCTTATTACAATATTTATGGACCTCTATCCAAAGGAGACACCAATCCCCTAATATCTATTTCAAATATGTACTAAACATAGTCCTTCGATCTAGCACAAATTTGCTCAATCTCTGTCTTTTATCTGCACTAACATAGTCCTTTAGTCTAGCATAAATCTTCTTAATCTCTATCTTTGATCTACATTGAACATAGTCCTTCGGTCTAGCACAAATTTTCTCAATATCTGTCTTTGATATACACTAAACATAGTCCTTCATTCTAGCATAAATATGCTCAATTTGTGTCTCTAATATAGCACAAACCTATCCTCAAATCTGTATCGTACTCTATCCTCAAATATATCTTTAAGCCTTAACACAAAGCTTGACTCAATCACAAATCAACTCGACAATATCTGCCACAAACCTTAACCCAAGGTTTGAACAAATAAATCAATTAACTCTTCTCATAATTCATCTCAAAGACTTACCTCAAATATGCCTTGTAAGCTTCTCACACTAATCTATCCATAAGTCCTTACTAGAACTTGTCCAATATGCTCAACAAGTCTTCATCAAGACTTATCTCAAATCTGCATTGTAATATTCCATAAAATCTTACTCAACACAACTCAATCCTCTTTAATCACACAAACAAGCTTCACATAGAATCTTGTTCAATCTCACAAAAATATATAGATAATTTTTAGACTCAATATGCTTCACACTCATAACAATGCTCAATCACTTTCAATCTCTTTCTCAAATCAATTCAGAATATAGTGATGAGGCCTGCAAATGCCTCATCCATGGACTAGTTTTGATAACTTATAAACTATTTGGAACACCTTATGTTATGTTTTGATGCTAATTATGGTGATAGAATGCATTATATATTAGTATTTACATGTTTTAAATGTTGAAGAGCATATATTCTATTTTAACTATTTTTTTGTATTTTTTGACCTGTTTTAGCTGAATTCTCTAAGCATATTAGGATTTATTTGAAGTTGTAATAAAAGATGTTGATATGTCTTCAGTTCTAAAAAACATTCCATTTGCTTTCCCTACCGTCTAATCATTTCAAATGACCAAAAGGGCGCCAAAACCTGTTCAAAGTAATCTGACTATGCAGGAAATAGAATTTGACCATACAAATTCTAGCCAGCTATGCATGAATAGCATGGCATGGAATTGGTTAGTTCCAGCATGCACCAACTGAGGAATAGGTCTTCTGGGAACAAAGGGAGACTTTTTAGTCGGTCAAAACCACTTTCCTACGCATAGTTGATGCATGAATAAGTGCTAGAACTATTACACTACCTGATATTCCAGAGCAGCTCCGGAATGAGCGGAGCAAGAACAGTTTTGGTCAAAAACATCCACAAAATAGTCAAAAAGGTGGAAAATGGTGAGGTAACATTGATTGCAGCTATATGAGGGATTGTCTTACCTTTTCTAGTGCATTTCTTCCAATGGATGCAGCCCAGCAAAGGAAATGGATAAGTTGTAGAAAAATAGTCCTGCATTCTAGGGAGACAGTTCTAAAAATAGTTGTAAAATCTCTGAAAAGCAGCAACAGACCATATCAGCATTGTAATAAGATAATATAAATAACCTAGCTCCCATTCGGTTGAGCATATAGGAGATAGATAGAGGTATAGAGGAATTCTAGTATTGTGGCATTGTAAGTTTTTGGTAGCAGAGCAGTATTTTGCAGGCTTTCTCCTGCACTATTGTAATGCTATTGCAGAATCAATAAAGGTGCAATTTCTCCATTATGTTGGCATTCTGAATGAATGTGTAAGGTTTAGATAGTTTAGAACAAGTTATTTTCACCTTCTTCTGGTTCAGGGAGCAAGGGCCACTTCCAGGCCCAGGAGAAGGGACTACATTGACAGGTTTTCTGCTCATTTCTTGCTACAGCAGATTAGCAGGAACCTGATAGTTTTTATTGCATATTACTAGTTGTGTTAGATTGCATATGATGTTTGGTAATAATTAGTGCATTTCAGCTGATCACCTAGGGTAGATTCATGCATCTTACAACATACAACATTTTCTGTTTCCCACAGTATTCTCAGATTTTGGCATTTCCAGTTTGCATTAGAGAATTTCTTGATGTTCCAGCTTTGCAACATTTGATTACTATCCTTTGAATTATGTTACTGTAATTAGGTTCTCCTTTATGCAAAGTGTGATTTTCAATTCTGCAAGTTTCATTTCTACTATTTCCATTTCTGCATCATTTCATTTCTATCATTTTAAATTCTACAAATTTAGATAGTTTCCTTTCCTGCAAAGTTTCAATTCCTATAATTTCATTTCTGTAAGGGTAAATAGGAGTCAATTTCAGTTTATAGGATTTAGAGGTGACATCAAACCCCCAAACACTAACTTTTTCACCAATAAAGCCATCTCCTGAATGAACTGATCCTTAAATTGCTTACCTTTCCTATCGTATACAACCATTGGACACCGCCCTGGATTGACAAGTATAATGACTAAATGATGAATAATTGATGACACTCATCATTTTTGGCACCATTTCCAAGGATACTCTTAGGTGTTGTTAGGAGAAGCATAGCAGTTCAGGAACTGTCCTGTTACAGGTAACAATCCTTGAAAATTGAATTCTAGTTCATTTAGTGGATGAGCATGGATGAATAGGCCAAGAGACGAAAGAGGAAGGTTTATCAGAACTGGCTCTTTTCCACCAAGGCATTCTTCATGATCAGGTGAAGATCTGCCTGTGTATGAACTTCCTGAAAGACTTAAATGAGAATCATCTTCTTCATCAACTAAAATTTTAGGATCTTTGCAAGAAGAACTCTTAGAGGCACTTGCTTCTAGACATACCCATAGGGCTGATCCATCTGAACCAGTTGAACAAGTCAAAACTGAGGAAGCACCTATGGTAGAACAAGGAGAATGTGATAGGGAAATTGTTGGTCATGATGCTGACAATCCTCCTGTTAGAACTTTTGAATACCCTATTCATCTGAATCCTACTCAGAATGCTCCTATGAAAACAATTTCACCCTCAGTATTGCCAATATTTAGGGGAATTGTTTTTGAAGATCTTGATCAGTTCCTATTTGAATTCAAAGTTCTGTGTCAGACTTATGACTATGTCAATGACAACCAAAAACTGAAGTTATTTCCCTCTACACTCAAATATGCAACCTTACGATGGTTTATGAGCCTTGAACCAGATTCAATCCGCACTTGGGATCAAATGGAAACTACATTTTTGGATAAGTATCAGGAGTATTGTAGAGTGAGAAATAGGAAGGATGAGTTATTTCAGATTAGACAAGAAGAGGATGAAAACTTAGAGGATTATCTTGATAGATTTACCTTTATCCAAAAGAGATGTGGTCTTATGGAAACTGACTTATTAAAAACTATATTTTTGAGAGGTTTGTAGGATGATTCTAGAGAAGTATTGGATTTAATGGGAAAATGAGATATAAACCAGCTTGAGATTAATGATATTGTAGAGTTATGCAGAAATTATTCCCACACTAGGCAAAGAAGAAGGAAGCGGAATCCTGGTAATACTGATATAAAATATTTGATGGAAGAAATGGCTAACATGAAAACTGATATTCTTGTACAATTAAATTCTGCATTAGGGGAAAGGAATTCAAAATCCAATTCTTCACCACCCCTAGCTATCTATTGTCCTAGATGCAGAAATAAGCATGCCCTACATGATTGTCCTTTGGATAGAACCTCTATCTCAACTATTTGTGGCATATGTTCAAAAGAGCATAAAACTGATAGGTGTCATCTGTTGCCTCACCTGAAAACTATTTTGGAAACTCAAACTGAAGAACTTAATGTTATTGGGCAGAGGCCAGGTGGTAACTTTTCACAATACCAGAATGCCCCTCATTTTCCTATAGGTTGGGGATAAAATCCTTGGAATATGCCTTGGGGATATTCAGAACCACCTTCACAACCATGGAATCAATCTTGGGCATCTTCCCAAGATTGGTCACATCCTCCCTGGAATCTTGTTAATCCACCTTGGACACAGAATCAACAATATGGGCAAATATGGGGGCCACAATACCCATCATATCAAGGGCAACAAAGGTATCAAGGGCAAACTCAAAACTTGCTGCCAACTCCTAATCAAAACTTTCAAGGAAGAATACAACCTCAACAAGCACAACCAGTTAAGCAACCCCCACTTCCAGCTCAGCCTGTGGCTAACCCAAATAATACTAGACAAGCAACCCCTATTTATGGAGCTGAGTCTGAAGACACTACTACAGTTCATGTACTTGATTGTAGTAATATCCAGTTATGTTCAGGGAAAGTTTTACCTGACCCTGCCCCACCCACCATTGAAGAAATTGATGGAAAGCAAGAGTCTCCACATTCAGAACTAATGCAAACAAAAGAAAAAGAAGAGAAACTAGAAAAAATGCAAGGGCAAAAGGAACCTTCTTCAGAAGTAGTGCCATACCCTGAAAGGTTTGATCATACTATCACTACTCCTGAATCAAAATTGGTTACAGAACTTAAAAATATGTCTATCTCCCTCCCTTTGTTGCAAGCAATAAAGGATGTGCCCTTAATCAAGAAAACCATTTAGGAGTTGTGTATCAAGAAACTTGGTAGAAAGAAGAAAGCCTTTCCTAAAACTATGCAAGTAGAAGGGAAGTTGGTTGACCTACTATCTGGAAAACTAGTGCCTCCCAAATATAGTGATCTAGGAAGTCCAGTAGTCACAATTACTATTGGGTTAGTGCAAATTCCAAATGTACTAATTGACCTTGGAGCTGCAATTAATGTAATGACTAAAGAAACAATGCAAAAATTGTAGCTCAATAATCTCAGTCCTACCACTACAGTTTTGGAAATGGTAGATAGGTCAGTTGCCAAGCCAGAAGGGATCCTAGAAGATATTGCCATTGAAGTTTCTTCCTGGGAATATCCTATAGATTTCTTGGTATTGCAGCCTAGAAATTTAGTTAATGGTTATCCCATCATTCTAGGATGACCTTGGCTTGCTACTGCAGCTACTTTTATAGACTACAGGTCAGGAGAAATGACTATTTCAAATGGCATTGACCTTAAGAAGATTTCCCTGTATCCACCAGCCCAACCTTCAACCAAATTTTTTGGACAGATATGGTATCCTGAGTCTGATGAAGAACAAGAAACTATTGCCACTTTGGCCACAGTAATAGTGAAGGAACACATTGAGGAAATCAACTCACCAGAAAGAGAAATTTTTGAAGATGAGATTGTCCTAGTTGAAACATTACAAAAGGAAGGACTTAAAGATGATCAAGTCCTTGTTCATCGCTTTCTATGGAAGGATGAAGAACAAACTTCAGAATATCTGTCACCTATTCCCATACAAGAAAGCTCTTTCACACTGCCACATGGATGGCATCATCATCTTCTTACCTCTTTCACATGTCCTATGCAGGGAATGATTCCATCCGATATCACTTATGAAACAGAATCCAGAGTATTTCATACTCTATAGCCACATCATTGTCCATTAAATTCTTTAATCAGTAGATATGAAGCAGTCAATTCTGTTTATCCAGGGATTAAACAAATTGAGATACAACCAGGGAAAGTTCTAAATATTAATAGTTGGTTGACTAATGAACAAGAAGCCAAATTATTTGTTGTTCTACAAAAACATGTTCAGGATTTTTCTTGGAGTTACAAGGATATGACTGGCATTCATCCTGATGTGTGTACACATAGGATATATACTGAAGATGTCAAACCAGTGAGACAACCTCAAAGATGCTTGAACCCTGCTCTGAAAGATATTGTTAAAGAAGAAATTGAAAAACTTTTAGATGTAGGATTCATTTACCCAATTTCAGATAGTAAGTGGGTTTCTCCATTGGTCATTGTTCCAAAGAAAAATGGGAAAATGAGAGTGTGTGTGGATTATAGAGAGTTAAATAAGGTTACACATAAGGACCATTTTCCATTACCATTTATAGACCAAGTGTTAGATACCCTTGCTGGTAAGAAATTTTTCTATTTTCTTGATGGTTTTAGTGGTTATAATCAAATACAGGTTGCACCAGAAGACCAGGAAAAGACTACTTTCACCTGCCCTTGGGGAACATTTGCTTACAAAGTTTTACCCTTCGGTTTGTGTAATGCTCCAACAACATTTCAAAGAGTTGTTTTGGCCATATTCTCTGATTTGACAAATGAAAGTGTAGAAATTTACATGGATGATTTCACAGTGTTTGGAGATAGTTTTGAGTATACCTTAGAACAACTTGAAAAAGTTTTAATACATTGTGAAACATACCATCTGTCTCTTAATCCTGAGAAATGCTTCTTAATGATGGAGGAAGGGATTGTCCTTGGTCATCATATTTCTTCTTATGGGATCAAGGTTGATCCTAAAAAGGTGGAAGTCATTAAAAACCTTCCTCCCCCAAAAACTCAAACTGATGTAAGGAGTTTCTTGGGACACATTGGTTTCTACCATAGATTTATTGCCAATTTTAGTACCATAGCCAATCCAATGTTTGCATTACTAACTAAGGATTCTGAATTTACTTGGTCTACTGAGTGTCAAAAGTCTTTTGAAGTATTGAAAGAAAAGTTAACAACTCCCCCTGTATTGAGAGGACCTAATTGGGAACTGCCATTCCATATTCATATTGATGCTTCCAATACTGCTATTGGAGCTGCATTAGGACAAATTGAAAATGGGGAGCATTATGCCATTTATTACATCAGTAAAAACTTGATAGGAGCTGAAAATAACTACACCACCACTGAAAAGGAATTCTTAGTTGTGATATATGCTATTAATAAATTCCGACACTATATCATAGGATATCAAGTATTCATTCATACAGATCATGCTACCATAAAATACTTGATGAATAAACCTTTGGTTAGTGCAAGAATTATTCATTGGTTAATACTGTTGCAGGAATTTGATATCACCATAGTTAATAAACTAGGAAAAGCTAATGTGGTAGCAGATTTTCTATCAAGGTTGCCAAATGCAGATATAGGAGAATTGGTTGAAGATACATTCCCAGATGAAAAATTGTTTGCTATTTCTATACAATCTCCATGGTTTGCAGATATAGCTAATTACTTGGCTACAGGAAAGATTCCTCTTCACTTTACTCCTAAGCAAAAGAAATAGTTAATCAAGCAAAGTTCTTCTTTCAAATGGATAGGAGGCTTATTGTTTAAATGCAGTCCTGACCATGTTTTACGTAGGTGTATCCACAAGGACGAAGTATATGATATCCTATGGGCATGTCATGATGAACCGTCAGGAGGACATTATTCAGTAAAAAGCACCATTCGAAAGATTTTGGGTACTGGTTATTACTGGCCATCTTTACATAAAGATGTGAAAAGGTATGTCAGACATTGTGATGCATGCCAAAGGATGGGAAAACCTACCTTCACTAGTGAAATGCCATTACAACCTCAAATAGGAACAGAACCATTTGAGAGGTGGGGGTTAGATTTTGTAGGTCCCATTGACCCTCCTTCCCAAGGAAAAGTGCATATCTTGGTATGTACTGACTATGTAACCAAATGGGTAGAAGCCCATGCTTTTAAGCATGCTCGAGAAGACAAAGTTGTTGATTTCCTATATTCATAGATTTTCCTGCATTTTGGAGCCCCACAATCCATCACCACAGATCAAGGACCTCAGTTTACTTCAAGAGTTATTGAAGCTTTCACTCAACTATATCAAATCAAGCATAGGAAATCCTCACCTTATCATCCACAAGCCAATGGACAGGTTGAAGTGACTAATAGGGAATTAGAGAGAATCTTAACCAAAACCATAGCAGCCCATAGGAGGAATTGGTTGGACAAACTACCTGAAGCAATTTGGGCTTACAACACTACTTGGAAATCCACCACTGGATTTACACCATATGAATTGGTTTATGGTAAAAAGCCTCTTTTACCTATTGAATTTGAGTTATTGACTCTTCAAACTACTTTGGATGTAGGTATTGATTTGTCACAGGCACAAACAGACCAAATTCTGTAGCTCAATGCATTGGATGAGCTACGAATGGATGCATTGCACCAGACTGAGATGATCCAAGCACAACAAAAATTATGGCATGACAGTCACATTCAACAACAAAAATTTTAGCAAGGTGATTGGGCTTTGTTGTTTGACTCTCGTTATGAAGACTATCCTGGAAAGTTGCAGACTAGGTGGCTTGGACCATATCAGATTGAGGAAGTGTTTGAAAATGGAGTTGTTCACCTTTCACCCATTGATGATTCATGATGAAAGTTGGTGGTTAATGGACATCATCTTCGGATATACCATAAACCACTAACTAAAGAGGAGTTTCTCAAGCAAGTGGAAAACTTGGATGTACACATGTTGGAAGAAAACACTTCTTCCACATCGAACGCAATAGAGTAACATGAAATAAATTGAAAAAAAAACAATAAAAAAATGAAAAAAAAATGAATAATTCAGAAAGTGAAAACCTCTTTGAGGCACTTCTGAATTAGGCTTGCATGAAAACCGGTCTTCCGGCATGTTTGCCTTGTTGAAATCACAATTTGGACCCACCATCACTATTCTATATTTTCTCACAATCACTGTTTCACCTATTTTCATATTGCACCTATCTTAGTCAGTAGAGCAACCAACTAGAAATCAATAGGAACAACCATCTGTACAAATGTAGATAAATGGTTATATCAGGTATGTGCCTTTTTCATTTTAGAACATTGTCAATATCTAGTATGTAGTGTATAATATCCCTAGTTAGTATATAAGGCATACATAAGGTTGATTCAAAAGTTATCCATCTGGTCAATGGGAAATGTGGCTATGATATGATCATGAAAAGTTTTAGTCAATGTCTTCAAATGCTTCTGCATGATAATGCTCTAGAATAAGAATGTTGCTCATAATAGTTTTGGAATGATGGAAGCTCTAGAACCAAAACAAACAAGAGCAGCTTTAGAATAAAAATGGTTATGCTTCGGAATGAAGAAGTGTTCATACTTCGGGGAAAACTCTAGAATGAGCAAGGTTAAAATATGAAATGACATGTGGCATCAAAATTATTTTTCTATTGTTTGACGTAAGAAAAAATCATGGCACAGATTTCAAGATGTGGGTTTCCAACATCAATGGTGGGAACAAGGTTGTTGGAAATCATCGCACGTTTCGTGATATGCAAAATCTTTGGCACACTTAACAAGACACTTTGAAAAAGGGAAATTTTGCACGTTGTATATGATGCAACCAACAATTAACTACCACATCAACACATCGTAATTATTTAATCCAACATAGTAGAAATGGATAAATCACGTTCCTATGGGAAATAGGAATCTGCCATGTGAGACGTAAAAGGGGAATTTAATTTTCCAAATGCTTCAACACGTTTCGAAGCATTTTTTTGGTGCTGTGAAAATTTAATTTCATAGCCCAAAAATATTTTAGCCCCCATAACTGCAAATTGTTCGATCTAGACCCAAGAACGACATTACGTCAGAAATTTGAGAAAAAATAGAGCACAAAAAATTGAGAATGGGGGGTAAGAAGAATAAAATTGAGCCAAAAAATGTAGACTGTCTATGGGGAGATCCTGAATCACTACGTATCTTTATAGAAGGAGGATTGATGCCATTTCTACGTAAATTTGATGGACACTCTAAAGGATTGGCAGTAGAATTTGTGCGCACTCTCAGGAACAACCAAGCTCACATCAGTGGCATGACAATCTAGGTAACACCATAAATCTTAAGTCAAATCATTGAATTACCGTTGCAAGGGTTACAAATTTTGAAAGCTGGTAAAAATACCCTACAAAATAGAAATAGTTAATCAGTTTAGAGAAGAACAAGATAGACTTGTTGAATTTCAAATGAATAATAATGTTTGCAAAGGGGTAAAACGAACTAGTTTACAACACCCTTGGGGAGAAGTAGGTAGTATGGGTAATCTGGTTTCTAACTTGTGATGGACAATTTGTCATTTTTTTTGGATAATGGGATACCAAGCAGGAAGAGGGACTCCAAAACACCATGGGCTCATCAAGCTCATCTGCAAACACCACTTTAGGGGAAACCCTAGGAGTTTTGAATGATTTTTCTCTGCATGGAATGAATTAGAAGTTGAAAGCCCTGGATCTGAAGAAGAGGTAGAGGTTGAAGGACCTGAATCTGAAGCAAAAATAGAAATTGAAAGTTCTAAACATGAAATTGAAATTGAATCCTCTAAAAGAGAAATTCCCTCCTCACCACAGGGACCTCCATCCTCCAGGACCAGGAAACAAAGAGAAAAGAATTCTAGGGAAGATTCTGTAGGAAAAAGAAGGAAAGTTACATTTTCTGAAAATGTAACTATTTTTCCAACACAACCCATTGAGCAGCCTGGAAGTTCAAGCAGGGAAGGGCAAATGGAGAAAGAAATGCCTAGAGTAGGTTCTACTCCAGAATCATCAAAATTTGCTCCAAAGTCCCCTAAAAAGGTCAAACAAACTATTGTGGGGTTGCGAAGGTCTTCTAGACTTCAAAAACAAAAAATAATGGAGGAGGTAGTGGATGTAGAGGTGTCATCACTGTCTCAGCAGATAAATACAGAGCAGGAGAAAGACATTGATGCATCTTTTGGAGTGATGTTACAGGAAGAAGTACTTGTAGAGAAATTTGTAGAAGTAAGATCAGAAGAAGTATATATAAACACAGAGGAATTGGAGGTAGAAACAACAATCATAGACACAAAAATACTTACAACAAAAATCTCACTTGTTGATTACTCTGATTCTGAAGAAGAGTCCATAGCAGAGGATGAGGAGGAAGACATACAGGAACAATTGCATGCTGCTAAAAGTGTCATTAAGACACAGATGGGTTGGATAGAACAACATGAAGCCTCTATCATAGAAAAATATAAGCTTATTGCTAGTTTGCAGGAAGAAGTGAACAAATTAAAGGTTCAATTGTCCAATCTGGAGCAACAACCTACAGAATCTGATTCTGAGGATGAGTTGGTCAAAATTCTATTAGAATTGGTAGAAGATCATAGGGAGGTAGCCCTACCTGAGGAAGAATCACCCATCAGAGGAGTGGAAATAGAAGAGACAACAACACAAATCTTCCAACAGGATGTCAGCATGACAGATTCAGGAGCTTCTATAGAACATTCTAAAAATTTACAATAGGAAGAACAAACATCACAAGCAGTTGAGGAGGCCAATGAACAGGGAGAAGTACAAGAATAGGTAAATGTGCATTCTCCTCAAATTTTTGTTGAATTAATTACAGCTGAATCACCTCAAGTTGAAACAACAGAAATTGGAGTGCAAGTAAATCTGCTCTCTATTAACACATCAGAAATTGGTATACAAGTGGACTTACCTCCAAAAATACAATCAATTATAAGGCCCCCACAAATAGTTACAATGACAAAATATAATGAGGATATAGCACATTGGATGCTTAAATGTCAAGGAATGGAGGCACAAATTTCATCTTTAAAGTCTTTGGAGAAGAAGCTTGATACTCAAAATAAAGAAATAGAGAAGTTGCAGAAATAGGTTCAGTATCTTTGCCAGGTTTCAGAGTACTTAGTTCAATTTCGTAGGCCAACTAGATTTTACAGTCTAATGTTGAAAGAAAAGTACCTTCACTGGCAAGTAATGAGAATTTGTTCTGATCTCCCCTATGAAATAAGCACTGCAGAGGAGTTTTTGGAAGCTTTCTTGCACAACCCAGAAGAACAGAAGAATTTGTTGTGTGAACTATTTTTGCACAAATTTCTCATGCCAGAAGATGTAACATTTCTGCCACATATTTTTACAGGGGATATTCAACTGAGGGCTTTTATGTCCAACCTACAGAATCAGATCCATTGGGAGGAGGAGAAGAAAGCAAGCAAAGAAATGGAATTGAAAGCTGAGTTACTAATAAGACCATCTCATGCCAATTATAGGGCCTCCATAAATGACCATTTTACTATGATGAGGGAGCAAAAAATCAGAAAGGTTTATCTAGGCAATCTTACTGATTGTATAATGAATTTTTAGGTCTTTTGTAACCAGTATTTTGGTAATGCTCTATCTGCTTGTAGGAACAGGTGGGGAGAATTATCAATATCACTACAAAAAAGGGAACCTATCTCACCCAATAACTTGTTGTGGTCCAGAAGAAGAGTTGAGGGCATAGTACAGGTCATCCACAAGTTAAAGGATCATTGGGTAGGTTTGAGATACAGATTGCCAACTATTATAACTCTTGTTCCATATTTCTTTGATGATGATCCTCAACCAGATGAACAGTTCCAGGAATGGCTCAGACAAATACAGGAAATCAGAGGATACTATAAAGTTCCAGGGCAAAAACTCAGTTATGAAGAATGAAATCTGGACATGGATCTCTGTGCTATTGTGGCTATGCAGAATGCATGAGGACATGCATTAGAATAGGTTGGGGGGAAAATGATGAGGCCTACAAATACCTCATCCATGGACTAGTTTTGATAACTTATAAACTATTTGGAACACCTTATGTTATGTTTTGATGCTAATTATGGTGATAGAATGCATTATATATTAGTATTTACATGTTTTAAATGTTGAAGAGCATATATTCTGTTTTGACTATTTTTCTGTATTTTTTTGACCTATTTTAGCTGAATTCTCTAAGCATATTAGGATTTATTTGAAGTTGCAATAAAATATGTTGATATGTCTTCAGTTCTAAAAACATTCCATTTGCTTTCCCTACCGTCTAATCATTTCAAATGACCAAAAGGGCGCCAAAACCTGTTCAAAGTAATATGACTATGCAAGAAACAAAATTTGACCATACAAATTCCAGCCAGCTATGCATGAATAGCATGGCATGGAATTGGTCAGCTCCAACATGCACCAACTAAGGAATAGGTCTTCTGGGAACAAAGGGAGACTTTTTAATACTTTTTACCTTCTTATGGTTCAGGGAGCAAGGGCCACTTCCAGGGCCAGGAGAAGGGACCGCATTGATAGGTTTTTTGCTTATTTCTTGCTGCAATAGATTAGCAGGAACCTAACAGTATTTATTTACATTTTACTAGTGGTATTAGATTGCATATGATGTTTTGTGATAATTAGTGCATTTCATCTGAACACCTAGGGTAGATTCATGCATCTTACAACATATAGCATTTTATGTTTTCTCACAGTATTTACAGATTTTGTCATTTCCAGTTTACATTAGAAAATTTCTTGATGTTCTAGCTTTGCAACATTTGATTACTGTCCTTTGAATTCTGTTACTATAATTAGGTTCTACTTCATGTAAGGTGTTATTTTGAATTTTGCAAGTTTCATTTCTACTATTTCCATTTTTGCATCATTTCATTTATGTCATTTTCAATTCTGCATCAGTAGTTAGTTTTCCTTTCCTGCAACAGTTTCAATTTTTGTGATTTCATTTTTGCAAGGATAATTCATAATAAATTCTAGTTTTTAACCCCCAAATGCTAACTTTTTTACTAATAAAGGTATATCCTAAATGAATTGATCCTTAAACTGCTTGTCTTTCCTATTGTATACAACCATTGGACACCACCATGGATTGATAAGAATAATAATTAAATGATGAATAAATGATGACACTCATCATGTAGAACAATTTATTTCATAGAACTTGAGCTATCACTTCAACACTTCAACTTGACTAGGCTTATACAACTCCACTCAATCAATCACTCAATGAAACACTACATGCTTAACAAACCCTAGTCCAAGAATATGAACACTCACTTATTTCTAACAATATTTATCAAAAAATATCACATAACAATGATACTCATGATCGTGCACAAACCCTAATCATGCATATGAAAGCTTAACTTCAATATTTCCAACAATGCTTATTAAACAAGGTTTTTATCAACTCTCACTCAAAAAAAATTTAACAATCAAACTCAACAATGCTTATCAAATAACCCTTTTCACTCCAACTTAGCATTCACAACATCCAATAATCACTCACAAGGAATATTTTCTCATACCTTTTTTTTTTTATGAAGAACTGCCTTTAAAAACCTATCTCAATCACAATTACTCTCTTTGCCAATTTTAAGGGTTAGGTAGCAAAAACCTTCTCAAAATTTTTAATCAATAATTTCCTCACAAATTATTTTCACCAAAAAAAACATGAGAACTCAATTAACCTTATTACTCCTTTCAAATCTTAAAAAAAAATATGAATTTATTTTGAAATAACATTCAAAACTATCTAAAGCCTTATCACTCCTTTCAACACTCTAATCACCAAAAATCACAATATAAAAATCAATTTTTACAAGCCTTATATCTCCCTAAAACCTTATGCCAAACAACCTTAGGACAAAAATTAAATTTTAAAAATTTAAATACCTTTTGCCCTTGGTGGGAATCAAACCCACACTATGCTTCCACCAGTGCCCTAGCCGCGTCTCCAACCGTTGGGTGAGCTAGGCACTCACCTTGGAAGCAAGGAGCACCACGTGCTCTATATGCTTCCCTTTGGCACCTAAACCAAAAATGAGTGCATCGCTTCCTTTGGCACCCAAACAAAACCTTTACCAAAACTACCATCGAGATTCGATCGTGGGTCCTCCCGCTTGCCAAATACCTAAGTCACAGTCGCTTGCCACCAGGCCAATACATTGGATGGATATGAGTCTTAGAGCCTTACCAAACTTTTTTTTTTGCTGGCACACAAGAGAAAAAAAAAACTTTATCTTCTTCCTCACATGAAAATCGCATAAATCGTAGGCTTAGAGTAATTCGAACAAATTTTAGTTCTTTACCACCAAGGCATATGATATTTATACCATTATGCCACCGTTAGACGTCGGCGAAGGGATTTATTCATGTCGTCGGTGCATTTTTTTTCCTTGCAACCCTAACTTTAGGGTTAATTAAATTATATTATAATTTAATTAATAGTAAAATTATTATAATTAACTTATAATTAATTTAACAACCATAGGGGGAAACTGGGTGAGGGAAGAAAGTAGAGAGGGGAGGGCTCTAGTCCCTCCCCTGCTCCCCCTCCCATGGCTCCTGGTTCCTGCCCAGTTCCTGGCTCAACCCAGGTCATCCCTCCTGGGGAGTGGTTGTTTGCAAATGATCTCCCGGGGGAGATCCTTCTCCACTATTTGTGCCCCTCCCGGCCGGCTAGGGTTTCCTTGGTTGTTTTTTCGGACTGGTGCTTCCCATGGATCCCTGTTTGGTTGGGGATCCCTTCCCTTTTTCCCTTAGGCTTCCCCCTGGGGTTTTTTGCAGGTTATTTGCATGGATCTGGTCCCTTGCATTTCTCGATGCGGTGGAGGTGATGGTTTAGGGTTTGGACAGCTTCCCCTTTTTCTTGTGAATCCTCTGCGAGCTCTGTGCTTGGATGGGATTCTTGGTCCCTGCTGTTGGGATCCTCTTCTGTTTTCTCGAGGCGGGTTCTTTGTGGTGCAACTCTTTGGTCACTTCCTGATGGGCTGGATCCTCTCTGTGCTGGCTGTCGGCTTCCCGCAGGATGGCTCTCGCTGAACGAAATGTTTTCTCGGTGGGCGGGATGGTTTCTCCACGGGGCGGGATCCGCCAAATCCACCAGTTTTCCTACGAGGCGGGATCCTTTCTTTTTTGCTGGTTTCCCGGATGGCGGGATTTCCCTGTTGCTTCCCGCTAGGCGGGACTGTTTGTGGTGGTTTTGACTGCTTCCCGCGAGGCAGGATTTTATTGTAACGATTTTTCTTTTCTTCCTGCTGGGCGGGATCTTCTCGATGGTGGTTTTTGTCTACTCCCTGCTGGGCGGGATCTCCAAAACTACTTCCTTTCTTATTTGTCTATTTCCCGCTGACAGGGATTTTTTCATGCTTACTGTTACCACCGGGCGGGATTTCTGTTTTGGTGTTCCGTTTCAAGGGATTGATGCCCTAGGCCCATTGCTTATGTAATCAAGTTTTTTTTAGGGGTTACGTTTCTGTAATAGGCTTATACATAAAGCCAGGAGGCATGATGCAAGGCTGATTTTGTACATAAGGTTTTGGGATCCTCTATAAAAACCCTTTTTTAATCTACTATAATAATTACCAAAAAAAAAAAAATTAACAACCATAGGGTTAATTAAATTAAATTACAAATTAATTTATAATGAAATTATTATAATTAATTTATAATTAATTTAATTACTTTAGGTATTTCCATTAGACCTTTAATATTATAATAAAATATTATAATATTATTTTTATTTGGCCTTCTAACTTCTCATGTAGACCTTATATGATCACCTTCTTATTTTTGAAACTGACTCTTGAAATCCTTCCTCTTGCACTGCTCATTGAAACTGACTTTTGAAATCAATGACAACTCTTGGCAATTTGAGTTATTTTGTGTTGTCATTGATGTCACATGGATCACATTGAGTTTTGGTGGCAAAAGCACTTCATAAATATTCATTTATGACATTTTGGAGAGCATGGATATATACAGGGTTTTGTGGCACAAGAGGCATATAATATTTAATTTTTAAATATTATATTAATGGTTTTTATTAAAACCAATGGTAAAGGTTTTTATTAAAACCAATGGCAAGGGTTTTTATTAAAACCGACGGAAAGGTTTTTTAATTAGACCAACGGAAAGGGTTTTTATTAAAACCATTGGAAAGGGTTTTTCATTAAAACCAATGTGCTAAGACATCTCCAAATGATGATGGATGAAAAGGTTTTTTCAATAAAACCTAGGTGCAAAAAGTTTCATGGCAAAATTCAAAAGAACGAAGGAGATATCCCAATTCAAAGATAAGAGATGAATTATTAAATATTTATTTAATAATTCTAAGGTCTAAAGTTTAATTAAATTATCCATCGACGTGCAAAGGTTAGGATGGCAAATCAAAGTTTGTCGACGTCATTCGAAGGCATTGAAAGGCATATAAATCAAAGAAGACTTTGGCTATTTTGTTGCGGAGATAGGAGAATAATTAGCGCATGAGAGAGAGTCATCGAAGGGAGGCAACGTAGAGGCAAAATGAAATATTGAACTCAAGGGCAAAGACAAAATCGAAAGCTTCCAAAACTGACGTCACACTGGACAGCGTAGCGTAGTTGGCAGGGCATCATCTTTGCACAGGAGAGGTCTGTGTTCGAATCCCGCCAGGAGCAAAAGTTTTTTGTGAGAGATTGATTTCGTTTTGATAGCCGAGCACAGAGATTAAAGGAAGTGTTTGGGATTAAATCCCAATGTGGGCCAACGCTCACGTGGTAAGCGCTTCATAGCGCAAGCAAGGAGGAACAGAGTTCGACTCCCGCGAAGGTGTGAAGGCGCATTGATTTTTGGGCAAAACATTGACGATTTCGAAGGTGGTAAAGGCGCATTGATTTTTGGCAAAGACATTAACATTTTCGAAGGTTGTGGAGGCTACGAACTTCATAAAAAGGTATTTATCTCTAGCGCATGGTAATAGTTGATATTGCCAAAGTTGTGGTGCATTAAAATCATTTCTACCAAAATTAGGGAGTCATAAGGTATTTGTTGGAAATAAATGATTGTTGTGTGTGCTTAGGGAGATATAAGGTGTTGAGATATTATTTGTTATTGCTATGTGTATTTAGGGAGTTATAAGGTGTTGAATTAAATAATTGAAAATTATTGTGTGTACTTGTGGAGTTATAAGGTGTGAAAACAAATAAATAAAAGCATAGGTGCTTGTTGTTTATGTTAATGAATTTAGGGAGTTATAAGGTTGTAAAGTGTTGAACATGTATATGTCCTAGTGCATGGTTTGATTATGAAATTAAACTAGGAACTTGAGACCTAGTTAATTGCTACCTTGAGTTAGAAGACATGCACATGAGTTAGGGTTTGAAGTTGAAGACAAATTGCTTGATTATGTGCCTTGACTATTGAGAGGAAGTGGATGGATTAGAAAATCAATTTTATGGATAAAATTGATGCTTGAGTTCATAATTGCTTTAGTGGAGTTCATTGAGAGTATTGCCACTATTGAGGAGGTTTTTGCTATTGTTTTGAGGAGAGTATTGTTGGTTACTTGTTGAGTACATTGCCTCTATTTGAGACCATTGAGGAGATCATTTGCTAGTCACTTGTGGATACATTTGTCTTTCATTTGAGGAGATCATTGTTGGCTATTTGAGAGCTCTTTGCTTGAGGGAGTTGTGCTTGTTTCTTGAGAGCTTATTGACATTGCATGAGGAAGATATTATTGAGAACCTATTGCTATTACTTGTGGAGATTGTCCTTGGTTGGTTGAAGTCCTCATTGTTATTGCTTGGAGAGGTTTTCATTAGAGAGCTCATTTGCCATATATTTGAGAGTATATTATATTTAATATTGTTGAGCATTGTTGTCATCCATTTGAGAGAGTATTTGTCATACATTGTTGAGATCATTGTGGATCATTGTTGTCATCCATTGAAGAGTACATTGCCATTCATTGTTGAGTTCATCATTGAGCCTTGCCTTCATTGATTTGTGGTTGAGATTTGAGTGCTACTTGAGAATGATTGGTTGAGCCTTTGAGAAGGCTTTTGGGATAGAATTTTTGGATAGATTTGAGATAGCTTTTGTGCATGATTGGTTGAGCCTTTGAGAAGGCTTTTGGGATAGATTTGGGATAGATTTGAGAAGGAATTTTTGAGCCTTTTGTGAAGGCTTTGGGAAGATTTGAGGATAGATTTGGGATAACATTTGAGCATCATTGCTTGAGCCTTTTGTGAAGGCTTTGAGGATATATTTGGGATAGCATATGAGCAGGATTGTTTGAGCCTTGTGAGAAGGCATTGAGGTAGATTTGTGAGCAGTGAAAGATATAGAATAGAAATAGAAAAATATATCAACACCAGTTGCCTAGCTGAGTAGATCAGTGGAGTAGCCTAGCTGAGCAGATCAGTGGATTGCCTAGTTGAGTAGATCAGTGGATAGCCTAGCTGAGTAGATCAGTGGATAGCCTAGTTGAGCAGATCAGTGGATAGCCTAGCTAAGTAGATCAGTGGATAGCCTAGCTGAGTAGATCAGTGGATAGCCTAGTTGAGCAGATCAATGGAGCCCACTTGAGTAGATCAGGATAGCCTAGCTTTGAGCAGATCAAAGTAATCATTTGTATTGGGATAAGGATCCCTATTTCTTTGTGAAATATTATAAGGAGATTATCTTGTGGACTACCCCACATTGGGGGAACCATGTTAAATCTTGTGTCTCAATTATGTGTGGTGATTTGTGCACTTGCTTACTATTGTTATCTATGTTATTAATGCACACTGCTGTATTTGGTAATTGCAATTGAGGACACTAATTGATATTGGTTTGGAAAGAAAGTAAAAATTGGGTGCTATACTGTTCACCCCCCTCTCAGTATAAGCTTATGTTCTTCAATTGGTATCATAGCGGGTTCCTTCGAAAAGGCTAACAACTTGAGGGTAGATTCTACAAGAACATAGATGGCTTCATAGAATGGATCATCTACAAGTAAGGCTCCACTATTTGATGGTAACAATTATGCTTTCTGGAGCATGAGAATGAAGAACTACTTGATATCACAAGGATATGAGGTATGGCAGATGGTTGCAAAAGAGTACAAGGTTGAAGGTGATCCTGAGATAGATGAAACTATCAAGAAATTAGTTGAGATCAATGCAAAGGCAATGAATTGTATTCTGAGTGGGCTACGTGAGACAGATTTTGCAAAAGTCATGGTATGTAATTCAGCTAATGAAATGTGGACCAAGTTGCGGAATACCTATGAAGGAGATTCCAAGGTAAAGTTGGCAAAACTACAAACTCATAGAAGAAGATTTGAGGAATTGAAAATGGAAGATTCTGAAGATATTGCAAAGTTTTTACTTCGAGTTGATGAGATTGCTAACACCATGAGAGGCCTAGGATTTGAGATGAAAGAATCAGATGTTACTCAAAAGGTTTTGAGATCACTTCCCATGAAGTATGATGCAAAGGTTTCAGCGATAGAAGAAACAATGGATATTGACAAGCTAACAATGGAAGAACTACAAGGAACTCTCACAGCTTATGAGATGAGGATAGATAAGCATCAGGCTCCAATGAAAGGAATTGCATTCAAGGCTTCAGAGAAAAATAAAGGGAAAGATCCAGAGACAGATAGAGATTCAGATAATGATGAGGAAGCTAACTTCATCAAAAAGAAAAAGGACTCAAGGAATTACAGGGATATGAAGAAAGTCAGATGCTACAAGTGTGGTGATTATGGTCACTATGCAAACAAGTGTCCACATGAAGAAAATAATGATGATGAAAAATAGGGTCACAGAAGAAAAGAAGAAGGAAAGCATAAGCATGACAAAGATGACAGGTACAAGCAAAGCAAGCATGAGAAGAAGAAAAGTTTTTGTAAGACAAAGAAAACTTTCTACATTGAAGAAGCAAATGATAGCTCAGATCACAACAATGAAGACCAGTCAGACGAAGAAGAATGTACATTCTTTGGAATAAGTGAAGAAAGGCAAGAACACCTATTCCTAGGTATTGAAGATAAAGAAGAGGATATATCTATCGAAGAACGACATGAAGAGCTTGCTATAGCCATTGAGCAAGAAAACAGGTACAAGAAGGGTCTAAGAATACTAAAATGCTTCATATGCAGAGACTTTGGGCATTTAGATGATGATTGCACGTACTACAACAATTGCAACAAGGAAATTTTATTTGTGGAAAAAGAAAGCAACAGTTCCAGTAATAGTTCTAGCAGCAGTTCTAGTGACAATTCCAGCAGCAGTGATGATGAAGAAGAGGAATCCACAAAACAAGAAAATAAAATCAAGAGATTGAAAAGGAAAATCAAAAGGCTTGAAAATAAGGTTCATGAAAATGAAAAGGTCAAAGTAATGCTTAATCGACACATTCAAGATTTGGAAAAAGAGCTTCAAGAAACAAAAGAGCTTGGCATCACTATTTCTGAGCAATTGAAGAAGAAGAAAGAAAGATGTAATCAGTTAGAAGAAGAAGATCAGAAATGTTTGGGGACCTACATAAATGAGTTAGCACGATTTCAAAGGAATTCAAAAACTTTGGATAACTTTTTGGATTTACAACGAGATCCATTTATAAAGACAGGGCTTGGTTATGAAGAAGGGAAATAAAAAATAAACACACAAGGACCTCTATTTGTATCAGGAGGTTTTGTTTCAGAAATTTATAAGGAAGAACCGGTTTCCAAAGAAAAGGAAGCAGCAAAAATGGATACTTGCATTTCAGAGGCTATAGAGATGTGTGCCAATTTGCTATTTGACACAAATAAAGAAAAAGAAGAGGAAGGTTCCAAAGCACCAAAGGTCTCATATTTCAGGTTTGGGGAATCACACTCAAAAGGAAAGGAAGTTGTAAAATATGAAAGCAAGGAAGCACCTAAGATTCATGAAGAAAGTTCCAAAGCTCCTATGGCTCCAAATATCTAGTTTGGATCTTGTTTTGAGATAGGTGAATCAAGTTCAAGAGGCAAAGAAATTCTTGAAGAGGAAAGCAAGGAAGAAGTTAAGGAAGAGGATTTAGATACTACAAGGAAGGATCAAGGATACAATGCACAAGTCAAATATGATCACAAGGATAATGGTCAAGAAAGGTATGAGGAACCAAGGCATGAACAAAGGGCTTTCCAAGGACATTGTTTTTCTTGTAATGGATTTGGACACAGGGCTATACACTGCAGGGTCTATGGATCAAAGAAGTTTGATTTTTCTAGAAGGAACTTCAAAGGAAGAAGGTATGTTTTTCAAGGACACTGCTTCTTATGCAACAAGATTGGTCATAGAGCTTCTCAGTGCAAATAAAATGAGCAACATGGTTTTGGTCTTAGAGCTACACAATTCAGAGGTCATGGTCATAATGATTATGAAAATAGAACCTCACAATATAGGGTTCAGGAAAGGAATGGATATGGAAATGATTTCAAGAAAGAATTCAGAACATGGGCACCATCCAAAGGCTACAATATCAAGTGTTTTAATTGCAATAACTTTGGACATATTGCAAAATGGTGTAGGACTCAATTCCAAATAGGTTCAAGGCAAGAAGTTCAAGCAGTCTCAAGGCAAGAAGGTCAAACAGGTTCAAGACAAGAAGATCAAGTAACTCATCAAGAAAAGGATATCAGAAAGAAGTGGAAGGAAGTTGACAAAGGAAAGGAACAATGTAATATGGGAGTAAAAATACTCCCACCCCAAAATTAATCACCTCAAGAGAGAAGGTGGTGGGGGGGCTAAGCTTAAGAGTCATATATTTTAGCCCCATAGGTGTCCCTTTTTGCCATTGATGTCAAAGGGGGAGAGATTTGAGTAAGGGGGAGAGCATTGAGTTAGGGGGAGCAGCCTCCAAAGAGAGCATTGAGATAGGGGGAGCAGCCTCCATAGAGAGTATTGAGTCAGGGGGAGCAACTTTGATTCTCAGAGATGGTTTTTGTAGTGATTGTGGTGTTTTGCATTAGAGGTGTTGCCATCAATGACAAAGGGGGAGATTGTTGGCAATTTGAGTTATTTTGTGTTGTCATTGATGTCACATGGATCACATTGAGTTTTGGTGGCAAAAGCACTTCATAAATATTCATTTATGACATTTTGGAGAGCATGGATATATACAGGGTTTTGTGGCACAAGAGGCATATAATATTTAATTTTTAAATATTATATTAATGGTTTTTATTAAAACCAATGGTAAAGGTTTTTATTAAAACCAATGGCAAGGGTTTTTATTAAAACCGACGGAAAGGTTTTTTAATTAGACCAACGGAAAGGGTTTTTATTAAAACCATTGGAAAGGGTTTTTCATTAAAACCAATGTGCTAAGACATCTCCAAATGATGATGGATGAAAAGGTTTTTTTCAATAAAACCTAGGTGCAAAAAGTTTCATGGCAAAATTCAAAAGAACGAAGGAGATATCCCAATTCAAAGATAAGAGATGAATTATTAAATATTTATTTAATAATTCTAAGGTCTAAAGTTTAATTAAATTATCCACCGACGTGCAAAGGTTAGGGTGGCAAATCAAAGTTTGTCGACGTCATTCGAAGGCATTGAAAGGCATATAAATCAAAGAAGACTTTGGCTATTTCATTGCGGAGATAGGAGAATAATCAGTGCATGAGAGAGAGTCATCGAAGGGAGGCAACGTAGAGGCAAAATGAAATATTGAATTCAAGGGAAAAGACAAAATCAGAAGCTACCGAAACTGACATCACACTGGACAACGTAGCACAGTTGGCAGGGCATCATCTTTGCATAGGAGAGGTTTGTGTTCGAATCCCGCCAGGAGCAAAAGTTTTTTGTGAGAGATTGATTTCATTTTGACAATCGAGCATAGATATTAAAGGAAGTGTTTGGGATTAAATCCCAATGTGGGCCAGCACTCACGTGGTAAGCGCTTCACAGTGCAAGCAAGGAGGAACAGAGTTCGACTCCCGCGAAGGTGTGAAGGCGCATTTATTTTTGGGCAAAACGTTGACGATTTCGAAGGTGGTAAAGGCGCATTGATTTTTGGCAAAGACATTAACATTTTCGAAGGTTGCGGAGGCTACGAACTTCATAAAAAGGTATTTATCTCTAGCGCATGGTAATAGTTGATATTGCCAAAGTTGTGGTGCATTAAAATCATTTCTGCCAAAATTAGGGAGTCATAAGGTATTTGTTGGAAATAAATGATTGTTGTGTGTGCTTAGGGAGATATAAGGTGTTGAGATATTATTTGTTATTGCTATGTGTATTTAGGGAGTTATAAGGTGTTGAATTAAATAATTGAAAATTATTGTGTGTACTTGTGGAGTTATAAGGTGTGAAAACAAATAAATAAAAGCATAGGTGCTTGTTGTTTATGTTAATGAATTTAGGGAGTTATAAGGTTGTAAAGTGTTGAACATGTATATGTCCTAGTGCATGGTTTGATTATGAAATTAAACTAGGAACTTGAGACCTAGTTAATTGCTACCTTGAGTTAGAAGACATGCACATGAGTTAGGGTTTGAAGTTGAAGACAAATTGCTTGATTATGTGCCTTGACTATTGAGAGGAAGTGGATGGATTAGAAAATCAATTTTATGGATAAAATTGATGCTTGAGTTCATAATTGCTTTAGTGGAGTTCATTGAGAGTATTGCCACTATTGAGGAGGTTTTTGCTATTGTTTTGAGGAGAGTATTGTTGGTTACTTGTTGAGTACATTGCCTCTATTTGAGACCATTGAGGAGATCATTTGCTAGTCACTTGTGGATACATTTGTCTTTCATTTGAGGAGATCATTGTTGGCTATTTGAGAGCTCTTTGCTTGAGGGAGTTGTGCTTGTTTCTTGAGAGCTTATTGACATTGCATGAGGAAGATATTATTGAGAACCTATTGCTATTACTTGTGGAGATTGTCCTTGGTTGGTTGAAGTCCTCATTGTTATTGCTTGGAGAGGTTTTCATTAGAGAGCTCATTTGCCATACATTTGAATATTTTAGCATTTATCATCCATTTGAGAGAGTATTTGTTATTGTTGAGCATTGTTGGTACATCCATTTGAGAGAGTATTTGTCATACATTGTTGAGATCATTGTGGATCATTGTTGTCATCCATTGAAGAGTACATTGCCATTCATTGTTGAGTTCATCATTGAGCCTTGCCTTCATTGATTTGTGGTTGAGATTTGAGTGCTACTTGTGCATGATTGGTTGAGCCTTTGAGAAGGCTTTTGGGATAGAATTTTTGGATAGATTTGAGATAGCTTTTGTGCATGATTGATTGAGCCTTTGAGAAGGCTTTTGGGATATATTTGGGATAACATTTGAGCATCATTGCTTGAGCCTTTTGTGAAGGCTTTGAGGATAGATTTGGGACAAAATTTGAGCATCATTGCTTGAGCCTTTTGTGAAGGCTTTGAGGATAGATTTGGGATAACATATGAGCATGATTGTTTGAGCCTTGTGAGAAGGCATTGAGGCAGATTTGTGAGTAGTGAAAGAGATAGAATATAAAATAGAAAATATCAACACTAGTTGCCTAGCTGAGCAGATCAGTGGATTGCCTAGTTGAGTAGAGATCAGTGGATTGCCTAGCTGAGCAGATCAATGGATAGCCTAGTTGAGTAGATTAGTGGATAGCCTAGCTGAGCAGATTAGTGGATTGCCTAGTTGAGCAGATCAGTGGATAGCCTAGCTAAGTAGATCAATGGATAGCCTAGCTAAGTAGATCAGTGGAGCCCACCTGAGCAGATCAGGATAGCCTAGCTTTGAGCAGATCAAAGTAATCATTTGTATTGGGATAAGGATCCCTATTTATTTGTGAAATATTATAAGGAGATTATCTTGTGGACTACCCCACATTGGGGGAACCACGTTAAATCTTGTGTCTCAATTGTGTGTGGTGATTTGTGCACTTGCTTACTATTTCTATCTATGTTATTAATGCACACTGCTATATTTGGTAATTGCAATTGAGGACACTAATTGATATTGGTTTGGAAAGAAAGTAAAAAGTGGGCGCTATACTGTTCACCCCCCTCTCAGTATAAGCTTGTGTTCTTCAACAACTAATATTGCTCATATTTCCAATAATCTCCCCCTTTGTCATTGATGGCAACCCATTTTCCTTTTACCATTCCTTTTTGTTGGCAATTTTGGGTACCTTGGGTACATTGCCTTTGCTCAAGTGTATAGGTTGTCATTGATGTCAAGGAGCTCTTGAAGGAATTTGATTTAATAAGGAATTTGATTTAATAACAAATAAATTGCTTTGATGAAGGTTACGGTATGACAAGTTCAAAGGTTTTTCAGAGCATGGACAGTGAGTTTCCAAGAAGACCATAGTGGCCCATTTGCAAAAGATCAAAGAAAAAGACAAGTAAGAAAAGTGTCGCGATATCGCGACATATTCAGCAGGCAAGAAAAACAGTCATGATTTTGCGACATGTTAGAGGAGAGAGAAAGTGCTAGAAAAACTGTCACAATTTCGTGACATGTTAGAGGAGAGAGAAAGAGCTGGCAAAACTGTCACGATTTTGCGACATGTTAGAAGAGAGAGAAGAAGCAGGGAAAACTGTCATGATTTCATGACATGTTGGAAGAGAGAGAAGAAGCAAGAAAAACTATCGCGATTTCGTGACATGTTGGCAGAGAAAAAGGCAAGTGGAAAAACTGTCACGATTTCATGACATGTTGGCAGAGAAGGAGAGCAAGGTGGAAAGTGTCACGATTTCGCGACATGTCGCATTTTCGCGACTTGAAAAGAGCAGGAAGACAGAGAAGGAAAAGTGTCACGATTTCACGACATATTGCAAGGAAGGTTGTACGGACAAAAAAGTGTCACGATTTCACGACATGTTGCAGGAGAGAGAGTTTGAAAGAAAAAGTGTCACAATTTCGTGACATAATGCAGAAGAGAGAGTCCATAGTGTGAATTGTCACGATTTCGTGACAAGTTCGAAGAGAGAGAAAGTAACTCGAAAAGTGTCACGATTTCATGACATGCTGCAAAGTTTGAAGTGAGAACTATCATGATTTCATGACATACTGTAGAGTTCAAAATGATAACCGTCATGATTTCACAACATGCTGAAAATGAAAATGTTCCAAGTGAGAACTATCACGATTTTGTGACATGCAGCAAAGGAAAGGTTTTGAAGTGAGAACTGTCATGATTTTGTGACAGGATGAAGGGAAAGTGTACGGATGTAGAAAGTGTCATGATTTCATGATAGGTAGAAAAGAAAGCAGACGGAAGCAGAAGTGTCATGATTTTGCGATAGATGATTTCGTGACAGAAACTGAAAGCATGTCTTCCATAGGTGAAGTGTCACAATTTTGCAACAAAAGCAGAAAGGAAGGCTATGAAGACAAAAGTTTCACGATTTCACAACAGAAGTGAAGCCAAATTCTGTAGAGGCAGAAGTGTCATGATTTCATGACAAAAGCAGAAAGGTGGTCAACGAAGGGAGAAGTGTCACAATATCGTGACAAAAGCAAAGTTGATGCTGACAAAGATAGAAGTTTCATGATATCATGACAAGAACATAGCTAAAGTCGACAAAGGCTGAAGTGTCGCGATATCACAATAAAAGCCAAAATAAAGTTTATGGAGGAAAAGGTGTCACGATATCGTGACATGTTGTAGTTTCACGGGAAAAGCTATAGAACCATAGAGGCGATTGAAGCCGACAAAGTTAAATGTGAGTCGATGAAGTTTAGGGTTACAGCCGACTAAGATTAAGGTTTTGATCTTGAGAATTTCTATTATAAAAGGAGGGATGTTTGAAGATTTGGAGATATCGATTTTGCATAAGTTAAGTCCACGGTGTGCAGAGAGCGAGTCGTGTCGAATCAAGCTAAGTGTGAAGCAAGAGCACACAAAGAGCAAAAAAGCACAAAGGAGCAGAAGTGATTGTTGGATGCATCATTGAATGTGCATTAAAGTGTGTGAGACGCAGCCGAAAGAACATAGATAGCGCAAAAGTGCCGCTGTGATTGGACAGACAATACAAAGGCTGAATTTCGACCAAGTTCGGTTGTAACTGTGTAGAGAGAACTTAAGGACAAATTTGTGTGAGCTTTTCTGAGACCTTACAAGCAAATTTGAGACAAGTCTTTGTGAAGACTTGTGGACAACTTTGGGCAAGTTTTTTTTGAGTGCTTGTGAGCAGGTTTTGGACAAGTCATTGAGAGGGCTTGTTGGACAGATTTGAGCAAGCTTTTGTTGAGCTTGTGGAGCAATTTGGGTAGGTTCTAGTGAGAACTTGCAAAGCAGATCTGAGACAAGTCTTGGTGAAGACTTGGGTGAAGATCAAGCAAGCTTTAGTGAAAGCTTGTGAACCACTTTTGTGAACCAAAATTGAGGACCAGTTGAGGACAAAGATTGATGCAAATTAGAGGACATTTTTGCCATACCAAAGGACTATGTTTTGTGTAGATCAAAGAAAGAGAACGAGGACATTTGTGCTAGATCGAAGGACTGTGTTTAGTGCAAATTCAAGGACCAAATTTGGAGGTGATAGAGTTGAGGACAGAGGTCTCCAGCCAGAGCATGGAGGACAGGTGTCTTCTATGGATAGAGTTCCATTTGCTAAGGGCAGCGAAGGCAAAGGTCTTCTAGAGGATCACCAGTTAGAGCAGAACTGGGGGAAGGTATCTCCTTTGGGCCGAGGCTCATAAACATTGTAATTGGGAAGGATTCCCAAAGAACTTTGAGATAACTTTTAGAGAAAAGTTTTGTGGACGTAGCTCAGCCTTTCTAAGTGAACCACGTAAAAATTGGTGTCACTTTGTGGATGATATTGTGCATTGTTTTGATATTGCTATGGGTATATTGCTTTACTATTTTGTAATATAAAGGAAAAATTAAAAAGAGGTCTTATACTGTTCACCCCCCCTCTTAGTATAAGCTTGTGTTCTTCAATTGGTATCATAGTGGGTGCCTTCGAAAAGTTTAACAGCTTGAAGGAAAAGCTAGTAAAGAACACAATGGATTATTCAAGTAGCAATGCAGCACCTATTCTTGATGGATTAGATTTTGGTCTTTGGAGTGCAAAGATGAAGGTTCATCTAATGGCACTTGGGAATGAGGTTTGGGAAGTGATTGAAGACGAGTACACTATTCCTGAACATGGTCCTTATACTAAAGAGGATAGGCTCCTACATCATAGCAATGAATGCAATCCTGAAAGGCTTACAGAAAGCAGATCTCACCAAAGTGATTCACTGTAAGACAACTAGTGAAATGTGGAAACAGTTGAAGGTGGTTCATACAGGTGATGCAAATGTCAGAAATTCCAAGTTGAGACACTTCAAAGGTATGTTTGAACAACTCCAAATGAATGATGATGAAAAGATTAGTGACTACATGCTTCGTATGGATGAGGTTGTTAACTCCATGAAAGACTTAGGTCTTGAGCTTGCTGAAAATGATGTTTGTGATAAGATTTTAAGATCTCTTCCTAATAGATTTAGTGAAAATATTTCTGCTATTGAGGAAGCTAAAGATTTGGATAAGTTGAAAAAGGATGAGCTTCATAGTATACTTGCAGCATTTGAGTTGAGAACTCAAGTGAAGGTTGATGTCAAGAAAGAGGTAGCTTTCAAGGCTACCAAGAAATCCAAGGGTAAACAGCTTCAAGAGAGTGATGAGTCTTCTAGTGATGAAGAGGTATATTACAGCAAGAAAGGCAAGTTCTCTAGAAAGCACAAAAGCGTGAAAAATATAAGATGTTTCAATTATGGAAAGTTTGGTCATTATGCTACTGACTGTACTGTTCCCAAGAATGAAAGTGATGAAGATAAACATGATTCTAAGAGCAAGGATTCTGAAAAGCATAAGCATCACAGGAAGAACAAAGATGAGCACAGCAATCCCGAAAATAGGTATTCTCACAAGCTCAAGAAGAGTTTCTACCTAGACAAAGCAAGTAAGTGTTCTAGTAGTGATAGTGAAAGTTCTTCAAGTGATAGTGAAAATGAGATGTTGTTCATATCAGAAAAAGAGGAAGAACCGAAACATAGATTCATTATCATGAAATGTCTTAGATGTGGAAATTTTGGTCACCTTGAGGATGATTGTAAAAATAATGATGTGGTTTCTAGTATGTATGAGGATGCTTCAGAAAACTATAAGGAAGATGCTTGTATGGTTTTTGAAAAAGGTAGCACCTCTAGTGATGCAGGAGCATCCGAGGGTAGCAAAGCAATCGAGCATCAACCAAACTTTTGTTGTTATTTATTTCTAAGTGGCAAAGTTTTTTTTTGTTTGTTTTTTCTAAGTGTTACACAGGGTCGCGAAATCGCGACATGTCGCGATTTCACGACATGTCACAAAATCACGACCCAAGGTAGTAAAAGCAAGGCCGAAGGACAAAGGGTCGCAAAGTCACGACATGTCATGAAATCGTGACCCTAGGTAGAGAAAGCAAGGCTGAAAGACAAAGGGTCACAAAATCGTGACATGTCATGAAATCATGACCCAAGGCAGTGAAAGCAAGTCCGAAGGAGAAAAGGGTCGTGAAATCATGACCCAAGGTAGTGAAAGCAAGGTGCAGAGACAAAAAGGTCATTAAATCATGACATGTCACGATTTCATGACCAGAGCAGGAGAACAGAGGCTGACAGACAAAAATGATGCGATATCGCGACAGGTCACGATATCGCGGCCAAAACAAAGGGAAAGGGTTTGATGGAGGAAATGTCGTAATATCGCGACATGTCACGATATCACGACAGAATCTGGAGAGAGAAAGTGTAGGATGGAAATGGTCACGATATCGTGACATGTCGTGATATCGTGACCAAACAGAAAAACATGCACTCCAGCTTTCATAAAGACATCCCTTCGTGCGTGGTAAGTAAGAGGTAGTGAAGTAGCTGTTCCAAAGAAGGATTCCAACGGGCATGTTGGCCACTCATGTAGGGTATCTGTAGGGTATCTGGAAGACACATTTAAAGCAACTAACAGCAAGTAGTAGATCCAAAATATGATTCCATTGGATATGGCAGCCAGTCACGCACCTCACCTAGAGTCTCATCAATGCAACTTTCCAAAATTGTTCCAAGTGGCAACTGTAGATCGTGGGAAGTGTAAAAGCATAGAGGATCGAGACCTCAATAAAAACCCATGGATTGTAATGAGAGGGGGTTGGAAAATGGTAGTTTTGCTGTATATTCTTCTAAATTCTTCCAAAGTATCGAATACAAATCTTGGGCTCTTGTTTCTCTGGTTTTTTTGTATTATGTAATATTTGTTCTCCACCAAGTGGTATCAGAGCCAGTAGTTCCTGAGCGTGTAGCAGATCTTCGGAGGAGAGGTAGTTACACCAGGATCTATGGAAGGGCTTGAAATTGGGTGAGCATAATGCCTCCAAGGAGAAATCCTATTGGTGGGAGAGGCATGGCAGCAGCAAAATATGTTCGAGCTTTGCAACGGCAAATGCAAGCCCTGCAAGAAGAAATGCACAGAATATTGGAGCCAAGAAGAGACGAAGGTAGTGAAGAGGAAGAAGACCAACCTAAGGAATAAGAAGAAGCAGTAGATTCGGCTCAGGCCAGACTATACAAATCCATATCCTAGATTGGGAAGAGGTCAAAGATGGAGGTTTCCACATATTCTGGGAACCTTGATCCAGAGGAATTGATCGACTGGATCAACGACCTAGAAGAGTACTTTGAGTATGAAGAGGTTAAGGATCCTGATAGGGTCAGATTCGCAAAGACCAAGCTAAAAGGTCATGCTAGTATTTGGTGGAAGGGAGTGCAGCTGAAGCAAAATAAAAGAGGGAAAGAGAGAATAACTAAGTGGGAGCAGATAGTAGAAAAGCTAAAGAGGCAGTTCATCCCTGGTGATTATGAGTTAGACCTGCTGAAGAAAATATAAGGATTGAGGCAATCAAGCAAGTCTGTGAAAGAATACATAGAATAATTTCATAAAATAATGATTAGAATAGGCCAACAAGGAGAAGGTAGCATGTTACATTAATGGGTTACGAGCAAGCATTCAGGAAGAACTAAGTCTAGTCTGAATGACCACCATAGAGGACGCTTACCAATTTGCTTTAAAGGTTGAAGAGAAGCTCAATAGGAGGTTTGAAAACAAGCAAAGAGGAAGAGGTTGTGGAGGAAGAACTGGTGGAAGGAATAATGGAAGAAGAAATGAAGATTCTTAGAAAAATGGAGAAGGTAGCAACAGGCAAGAACAAAGGAGAGAAAATACAGACCGCCCCCGTGATCAGAATAATGGTTACCAAGGGGGAAGAGGCCGAGTTGGATGTGGACAAGGAAGAGGAAGATTCCGAGGGACTTGCTTCTAGTGTGGTGAAGAGGGACATCACCAATATGAATGCCCATAGTAGCGAGAAAGAAATAATCGGAGGCCGAAAGGAAATGCCAGAGTAGCAGTCGTTGATGAAGATGCTAGGTCTAAGCATTCTGAAGAAGCTGAGAGAGGAGAAGTAATGATTGCAAGGAGAGTCCTACTGAATGAAGAGGGAGCTGTAGATCAGAGGAAAATCTTATTCCGCACAAGGTGTAAATGCATGGGTAAGATTTGCAACATCATCATTGACAATGATAGCATAGATAACCTAGTTTTAGAGGGAATGGTTACAAAGCTACAACTGGAGAGAAAGAAACACCCACATCCATATCGGATCGCATGGTTGCAGAAAGACCATAAGGTTTTGGTCAATGAACAATGCCTGGTAAAATTCAGCATTGGAAATTACCGTGATGAGGTTCTGTGCGACATTCTGCCCATGGATGCCTGCATTTGCTGCTGGGAAGGCCATGGCAGTTTGACAGGTGTGCGGTTCATGATGGCCGAGCCAACAACTATTCTGTGACCAAGAATGGAATGCACCATAAGTTGAAACCCCTAAAGGAGGTGGAAGAAAAGGTATGTGGCAGTGCAAGAATTTGCTTGGTTGACGAAAGAAAATTTTTAGATGATTTAAAGCATGAACATATGTGTTATGCATTAATTCCTAGAGTCAGGGATACAGAATGTAAAGATGCACTAGCAGAAGTCCAAGAGCTATTGAAGGAATTTCCAGATATCATATCTGATAATGTGCCTGAGGGTTTACCCCCAGTAAGAAAAATCAGTCACCATATTGATTTGGTGCTAGGGTCAAGCTTGCCCAATAAGGTCGCACATAGAATGACACCTATAGAAACTAAAGAGCTAAACGAGCAGAGTCCGGGAGTTGTCTGGAGAAGGGATTGATTAGGGAGAGTCTTAGCCCATGTGCGGACCTACAGTACTAGCACCCAAGAAGGATGGAGAGTGGAGAATGTGCACGGACTCTCGAGCCATCAACAAGATCACAATAAAGTACAGGTTTCCACTTGCCAAGGATGGATGACATAATGGACTGTTTGAGTGGAGCCAAGTACTTCACCAAAATTGACCTCAAGAGTGGTTACCACCAGATCCGTGTCAGGGAAGGAGATGAGTGGAAGACAGCCTTCAAGACAAGATAAGGCTTGTATGAGTGGTTGGTCATGCCATTTGTGCTATCCAATGCACCAAGTACCTTCATGAGGTTGATGAATGAGGTACTGAAAGAGTTTTTAGAAAAATTTGTCATTGTTTATTTAGATGATATATTAATATTCAGCAGAACCCTGGAGGAACACCTGATGCACATCAGGAGGGTTTTTGAAAAGCTACGGGAGGAGCAATTATTAATAAATCTGAAAAAGTGTAATTTTGTCAAGAAAGAATTAGTATACCTGGGATTTGTAATCTCAGCAAAAGGTCTAAAAATGGACCCAGAGAAGGTAAGGGCTATCATAGAATGGCCTACCCCAAGAAGCACAATAGAGGTAAGATCATTTCACGATCAAGCCAGCTTTTACAGAAAATTCATAAGAAACTTCAGCAGCATTTGTGCACCCCTCACGTAAACAATGAGAGGGGATAAAAAAGAGTTCAAGTGGACCTTAGGGGCTGAGAGGAGCTTTTATGCATTAAAGAAAAAGGTCACAGAACAGCCTATTTTTGCACTTTCAGACTTCAACAAAGTATTTCAGGTCGACTGTGATGCTAGTGGCAATGCAATAGGGGCTGTACTGAGCCAAGAAGGCAGACCTATTGCTTATTTTAGTGAAAAGCTCAATGATGCTTGGAAAAAGTATTTAGTTTATGACCAAGAATTTTATGCTATAGTTCAAGCTCTGAAGAAGTGGAGGCATTATTTGTTGCCAAAAGAGTTTTTTCTATTTACTGATCATCAGGCATTGCAGTACATCAACAGCCAGACAAAACTGAATCAGCGACACATGAAGTGGGTTGAGTTTCTCCAAAGCTATACCTTTGTGTTAAAGCTATACCTAAGAAATATTAGCCAGAGAGAGATTCTTTTACACCATGGTGTTGGCAACTCTAAATGAACTCAAAGAATAGAAGATTCAAGAATCTTACCTGGTCATATAAGAAGCAATAAATAGCTTTTCTAAGAATTTGAAGACCTAAAGGTATTACCCATACCCAAAAAATTCCAGTTTCCAAAAGTTGCATCTATGAAAGTAAGTCTTATTTTATCGATAGAAAATCTGTTAAGAAAAATACTCCTCTAGATAATTTTGTTCAAAACAATTTCACTACTATCCCTACTATTAGCATTATTGTAAATTCTATCGTCACTACCCCTATAACCATCATGGCCAATCCTCCTAAATAACAATAATAAAAATAATCAGAACCTCCAAACATGGAGAACCAATAGATATAGGCCTTTCCAATTGCCACCAATTTTGCATGACCTCCCCAGTAAGGCACATAAATACTTACTAAAATTCCAAGGAAATAGTGTCATAATAGGAGAAGATCATATCAAAAGTTTCATGTATGCATTAGACAGTCTCGAGGTTGAAGAAGAAGATGTAGTTCTCAGGTTATTCCTTCAGACCTTAGAGAAAGATGCCAGATATTGGTTCAATAGCCTCCCTGATAATCATATCCCTGATTTCCAAACCATGGAAGAAGTCTTTCTAAAAAAGTATGGGGAAAGAAAAAATGAGCAATCATTACTGATAGAACTAGCAACTATGAAGAAAAAAGAGAATGAGTTTGTAGAAGATTTTAATAGGAGGTTTTTCAAAATAAGAAACAAGATTCCTACAACTCTGAGGCCAAATAATAACCAGTCCATCTATTTTTACAAGAATGCATTTCCTAGGGAATTTAATTATGAGTTGAGACAATAGAGAGTCACTACTATTGATGAATGCATGGAAAAAGCCATAGAGATTGAAAGAGATATGATAGATAGTGGAAAAATGAAGCCATATTCATCTAAGCAAGGTCAAAATCAAGCAGATAAAAAACCCAAAAAGGTTGGTTTCTCATTATTAAAGAAAATTGAACAAGATCCCATAGAGAAGTTGTCTAGTCAGTTAACTGAGATGTTTAACACAATGAACAATAGATTATCCAGGATCAAAAGAGAAAAAGGAGAAAGTATTGAATCATCTCAACCACAAAATGACAATAGACCTCCTTTCAAGAGAAATTTCAATAGAAATTAGAATAGAAATAATGCAGATGAAGGGAATAGGAATGGAAATAACAACAATGGTTGGAGAAAAAGAGAGGGACAAAAATATATAGATGCAGTCCCAAACCCAATAGCTTCAGCCAACATGGTTTCTGATTTTCCTTTTTATTGCCCTACCTATGATGCTCCCCATAATTTAGTCGATTGTGGTATATACCTTAACATGCATGCTAATGTTAATCTAGAAGAAGAGTCTGATGAAGAAATATGGGTAAATGTGTGTTGGACTAAAGATGATGAAGCTAGAGAAGTCCAATTTGAGAAATACATGAGTGAATTACCCACTTCAGAAGGAGCACCCAAGGCCTTAGTTCTAGAGAATGTGGAAATTCTAAAGAGATCTCAAGATAATAGATTTGAAAGAATGAAATAGGGTAAAATAATACCTATGGTAGAAGAAATTGAAGCACTAGAAAGAATTCATGCTATTAATTTAAGAAATAGAACAATACTAGATAGGGTTGATGCAAAAGGTAAAAATCAGTAAAACCAAAACAAAGAAAAAGTTGCAAGGAGACAAAGTAGCAATAAACAATAGTTGACTCCCAAGATAGAGATAGAAAATGATGTCCAAAAACAACTAGATTCTAGCAAGAATGTAGAAAATAAGAGAGTTGAGTTTGATGTTGGACAAGAACTGGCTAAGCAGAAAATAAATATCACTTTTGGTGAGTTGATGACTATCCCAAAGTATAGAGATTAGGTGTGCAGGGCCTTTGGTTTAATAGATCAGATAGAAAATCAGGTCTGTAGTGCTTCAGTAGTGAACAATCCAATGCCTATAACCAGAACTCCATCTTTAGTGAGGCCATTTTACATATCCCTTAGGTATACATCAGATTTAGGAGACCAATACGTAATTCATAATTGCATGTTAGATAGTGGAGCATCCCATAATATCATGCCAAAGCAAATAGTAGATCAATTGGGTCTAATATGCACTAGATATTCTCCTCCTATATCAGTAATGGATAATAGACAGGTACCTTGTGTTGGAGTGATAATTGGTTTGCTTATCTTCTTAGATCAATACCCAAAGAAAGGGATAGTCATGGATGTAGTAGTTGTAGATGTAGATCCTTTATTTTCTTTGTTGTTATGCAGACATTGGGTAGAACAACTAGGAGGATCCATTCAATTAGACTGGTCATATGCTACTATTCCATTAACATCTAAAGAATAGGTCACACTCAGAAGAGAACCTTTCAACAAGTATTCAGTAGAATTAAGAAAATTTGATAATACCATAGTAAACTTGGTTAATTCTATTGAAGAAAAAGATATGGGAGTTTATTCAATCTGGCACACACCATTTTTAGTTGAGGTCCCTGAAGTTATAGATATGGATCCACAAACAAGAGTTGAAGTAGATGTTGAATCCACTAGGGTGTTAACATCTAAAATGTGGATTATGACTTTTGATGGTGCTAAATCACAAATTGGTGTAGGGGCTAGAGTAAATCTCACTGATATAAAAGGAAATTACCTAGGGATACCTTATAGGTTAGAATTTCCATGTACTAATAATGTAGCTGAGTATGAAGCATTATTGCTAGGGCTAAGGAAGGCAAAATAATTAGGAATAAATTACTTAATAGTCTATGGAGATGCAAAGCTTATAATACAACAAGTTAAGGGTAAGTACCAAACAAAGCACCCAAGGTTGAAATAGTATAAACAAGTAGTTCAAGATGAAATAGATAAATTTCTTGCCTTCAATATATCTTATATCCCTAGAAATGAAAATCACGTAGTAAATTTGTCGTTTGTGAATGCATCTGGTGTAGATTACCCTAAAATAGATATCGAATATATGGATAGGTTTCCCACTATCTCTGTTTATCACCCATCTATGCTAGATAACATTGTGTACTTGCAGGTTTTTCAGGATGATATTGATATCAAAGATTTTATGACCATGCAAAATCATTATGCTGACATTTTGTGTGATGAAGAAGATGAGGAGAAGTTAAAGGATATCATTGGAGAACCTGTAGAAGTGATACAATTAAAGACAAATAAGATCCCAAGAGGATTGGTTTCTTTGGAAAGTCTATTTGATGATTTTGATAGAGCTCATAGGCCTATTCTTCAAGAATCAAAAGTTGATGAAGTCAATATAGGAACAAAGCAAGAACCCATAATAGTAAAAGTTAATAGAGCTTTGGTAGAAAAAGAAATAAATTAGTACATAAGTTATCTCAAGAAGAATATGGAAGCTTTTGCTTGGAGTTATGAAGATCTCAGGACATTCAACACTGAAGTGATGACTCATATCATTCCCTTAAAAGAAGGTACAAAGCCTCATAGGCAAAAACAAAGGAAGTTCAATCCTACATTACACCCTGTGATGCAAAAAGAGGTTCAAAAGTTGCTAGATGCAAAGATTATCAAAAAAGTTAGATTTTCCTCTTGGATAGCTAATTTAGTGCCTATTAGAAAGAAGAATGGTGATATCAGGTTATGTGTGGATTTTAGAAATTTGAATAAGAACTCTTTGAAAGATAATTATCCACTTCCAAATATGGAATAATTGCTATAGGCAGTTGTGGGATCAGCTAGGATGTCTTTATTGGATGGATTTTTAGGGTATAATTAGATTTTAGTCAATCTAGAAGATAGATACAAGACTACTTTCACCACACCATGGGGCACATTTGAGTATTTTGAGAATGCCATTTGGACTTATGAATGCTGGTGCAACTTTTCAGAGAGCCATGGATTTTACCTTCAAGGGACTTATGTTTAAAATAGTAGTGGTGTATCTTGATGATATAACAGTATTTTCCAAAAATCTAGAGGATCACTTCCAACATCTTTCTCATGTCTTTGAAAGGTGTAAAGAGTTTGGAATTTCTTTGAATCCTAAAAAATGCATTTTTGGAGCTACACAAGGCAAGTTGCTAGGACATGTGGTATCTAAAGAAGGAATCAACATTGACCCATAGAGGACTGAAGCTATTGCTAAAATTCCTCCACCAAAGAATTTAAAAGGAGTTAGATCATTTTTTGGGAAAATCAACTTTGTTTGAAGGTTTGTTCCAAATTTTGCTCAGATTGCAAAGCCCATAAATGACATGATAAAGAAATATGGGAATATTAGGTGGACTAAGGATAACATGAAGGCTTTTCAAAAGATAAAAGATGCAATCACACAAGACCCTATGTTAACATGCCTTGATTATTCAAAAGATTTTAATATTTACTCTTTTACCTTAGAAGATACTATTGTTGTTGTTTTATCTCAAAAAGATCAAGAAAATAATGAAAGGCCCATAGCCTTCATGAGCTCTAGAATGAAGGGAGCCCAACTGAAATATACTATGATAGAAAAATAGGCTTTCTCTTTGATAAAGGCTTTGGAGCACTTTAAGGGTATATTTGGGTCAAATAAAGTGATAGCTTACATCCCATATATAATAGTCAAAGATGTCTTCACTCAAAATGAACCTATAAGAAGTTCACCTAGATGGATGGTTAAGTTACAATAGTATGATGTAGAGTTTAAAGTAGTAAAGACCATTAAAGGACAAGGCTTAGCCAAGTATATGGCTACTAAAGGAGGAGAAGATATTAATAATACAATCATGATGAGTGATTAAGAACAAATTAGTTGGATAGATAGTGTTGAAGATGAGTGGTACAAAGATATAGTACAATATTTGCAAACATTATCATTCCGAACAATAGGTTTATCATAGAGTAAAATGAGAAGTATCAAGCAACAAGCCCAAAAGTATTACATTCAAGATGATAAGTTATATTGGAGGTATCCCAATGGTGTATTGTTACTTTACCTATTCCAAAAGGAAGTCCCTAGAATTATTGAAGAATTTCATACTAGTTTTTGTGGAGGACACTTTGCACCAAAAGCAACAATAAATAGTATAATGAGAGTTGGCTACTATTGGCCATCTATGTTCAAATATGTATATCTATTTATCAAAAAATATCAAAATTGCTAGATTTTTTATAGTAAGAAAAAACTGTTTGCTATGCCCTTAAAGCCAATGATAATTGAAGCTCCATTCACTCAATGGGGAATAGATTTGATAGGTGAGATCAACCCAAATTCCTCAGGTGGTCATAAGTGGATAATAACATCTACATGATTACTTTACTAAGTGGGTAGAGGTTACCCCATTAAAGAAGTCTACAACTAAAGTGATCATCAAGTTCCTTGAAGAAAACATTTTGACTAGATTTGGAGTGCCTAGGAAACTGGTAATAGATAATGGGAAATATTTCACTTCATTTGAAATGGTGGAATTTTGTGCCAAATATAACATAGAATTAGCTCATTCTACCAATTACTATCCTTAGGGTAATGGTTTAGCTGAATCCTCTAATAAGAACCTTATTACCAGGATTAAAAGATCACTTGGGAAGAATAAGAGAAGTTAGGACAATGAATTAAAGTATGCTTTATGGGTAGATACACTCTCTATTAAAAGGGAAACATGGAAGACACCATATGAGTTAGTCTATGGAGAAAAAGTATTATTGCCTCCGCAAGTAGAAAGGATTGCATTATCATTACTTCTCCAAGATCATGAGAAACCAAATGCTTTACAAAGAAGATTAGATCAAATTATCAAGTTAGAAGAAGATAGAAGAGAAGCCTTGGTAAGAATGACTCAAGAAACTCAGAAAATAGTCCAGTTCTTTAACAAGAAGGCGAAAGGAATACCATTTGCTGAAGGTGATATAATGTACTATATTGGGATCCAAAAAATGATAGATCAAGAGAAAAGGGAAAACTTGAGCCCAAATGGTTGGGTCCTTACCAGGTTGCTCAAAAGGTTGGCCAACACACTTATAAATTGCAAGATATGAGAGGAGAGAAATTACCCATACCAGTGAATGGCCAACATCTAAAGATTTTCAACCCTCACCATGAGGGTAGAAGAAGTTGAAAGTGTACCATTTTCTCAAACAAAAAAAAGTGTGTGTATTTTAGTTTTGTCATGTCCTTTAGGTGATTAGGTAGAGGAACATCAAAACCAATTTATTTTAATTTAGAAAGAAGTTGTTTTTATCTTGTTTGTTTTATTTTTTTAATATGTTATTAGGAAAACTAATCATTTATGATCATCTATACAACAACATTTCCTTCTAGTTTTCATTTCATAGTTTTAGATGATTAGGTAGGTGCCTACGTCCATTTGTGTTCAAGTTTATTTTTAGGTGATTTTCTAGGTGATCGACCAGAGATTCTAGGGTCCTCAGGAGAATTCATATTCCATTAAGATCAATCATATCTCCTATCCCAGTCAGAGCTAGTGTTGGATTGCATAATCCAACTTGGTTCATACCCCTAATTTTTGAAACCATCAAGTCAAGATGTCTAGGTGATTTTAGGGTTCAATGATCATTTCAAAAATTGCAATGTCATGAAAATGTACTAGTCCAAAGGGTCTTCATTATCATAGGAAGGTAAAGGTCAGTTTGCTCCTAAGAGAATCAAAATTGTAGAAGTCCATAATTTTTACCCCTATTTCATTTAACCTTACTATGTCAACCAAATATCCACCCTCATCAATGTATTCATTAACCTTTCATTGTTCTATAAAGCCAAAATTTTCCATTCTCACTCTTTCCATCTTCACTAAGGTCTTCCACCCCCATTTCTTCACTTTCACCTCGTTCACTTTTATAAATTCATTAATTAATCCCCCCATTACATTATAAGTTCTCATTCATACCATTTAATTCCACAAAGCCTATTTTTAATAGTTCATTATAACCACTTTCACCATTGTATTTTCCCTAAATCCCAAAGTTGACCCCCATACATAAGTTTGCATGATTTAAAAAAAATTAAAATCATTATTCCTAAGGTTTGGCCAATAAAATTTTAAGTGGTAGTGTTATCTAACCATATCCCATTGGTTCGACTATCTTAGCCAACCACACCCCATTGGTCATTGAAAATCAAATTGTTGCTAAGGTCCTAAGTTTTGCGTGCAACTAATTTTTTTACCCTCATTGCCAAAGGTTTCAATAAAATATTATTCCCCCATTAAATTGGTTATATCCTCACACCTTATAAAGCCTATTCATCCAAATATTTTTAATTGTGAAAAATTAAAAGCTACCAAGATTTACCTCTAATAATATTATCCCGTTCTCATTGACACAACCAAGATAAGCAATTGCACCTGATTGGTGTGGCTCCCTCAAGCGAGTGTGCCCGATTGGTTAGAAATTAACAAGTTGATTTTTCTAAGGTTCTAAGTCTCGCATGAAATTATTTTCCTTGAAATAATTATTTTTCTTTCCTACAAGCCTCAAGTTTTGTGGTACACCTTAGCAATATTAAGGTCACTTGAATCCTCATAAATCACAAAAATTAAAAGATATGCCTAAAGTCCACTTTAAAATAAAATAATTGTACTCTCATTGGTGTGGTTATCTTGAGTGCATACTTTCGATTGGCATGGCTACTACAAGCACACATATTTGATTGGGCAACATCTAATGTGATTTTCAAGAATCCTAAGGTCAAAATACCCAAATTAATTTCTCCTTCCCTTTTGTTACCAAACTTTGTCAATCACAAATTATTAAAGTCATACCTTGGTAAATTATTGCATGATATAATATTGTAAGGGTAAATTAAATAAAAAGTTGAGGCCACAACCACTTCCACCATCTATAAATATTTACCAAAATCATTACACATAAAGTCATTCCCGTGGTATTTTTTCATGATACATTCCATTCCCCCATGTCTAAAAGTGCCCATGACCAAATCATCTTTTCTAAAGGGACCTTGGCCAATAATAAATATTGAAATGCACATGCTCAAAATGGATGACACAGGTGATCTTGCTAGAAACAAGTGAATGACTCAGATTTTTTGAAGACCATGACAAGCGACCTGTACACCATGAAATAACTATAAGTGTTTTTGCGATAAAATTTATTTTTTAGATTAACACTTGTGGCAGATGAGATAAAGCCAATATTACATGGTGCACGTGCTGAAGTCTGATATCCAGTTTAGAACCAAATATTCAAAATAAATCAATCACCTATTCTCGAGTACAAACACAACTCGCCAACCAATCATGAAGTAAAATAGAGCCACCATGATCGTTAATAGCATTTACTGGTCAAGGAAGTGGTCGAGATGTGGCAAAAATAAAATGTACAACTCAAAGGAGTCTTTTTGAGAGTAATAAAGGATTGTACACTCAAAATTTATTATAAATACTTATCCAAAATTCCACTCCACTTATAGTGAAGAAGAAAAATAGAAGGTGAATTGATACACAGAGAAACTAACATGCACCAAGGAAAATAGAAAGCACAATAAAATAATATTTCCATGGTCTCTTCAAGCATTGGTTGATGAAATCTTATTCCTCCTATCATGGAAAAGATAGAAAAGCTCACCAATGGCTCTCCTTACTAGGAAATTAAAGCAAAGGTAACTACTATTGACATAACTAAATTTCCAACAATGTTAGGACCCAACTTCAAAATTACTCCTCTAGAAGAATGAAAAGTGGATAAGCAAGCCATATTAAGATATGAGGAAACAAAATACACCTACAATCATCATTCCTAGATACTTATGGGGCTTTTTGATAGAGCATGGAAAGATCAAAACTCATGACGTATGTACTACAATAGAACGACCTACAACCTGGCTAAATTAATATGCCCTGGGGTGTATTAATCCTTAGAATTATTATATTTTTTAGTTGTGGCTATGATATGAAGATGTGATCAATCAAAGACTTCATTGAATGTTCAACCTTTAGACTTACTCTTGAGAATATTACAAAGGTTTTCATACTGGACAAGGCCACACTGGTTTTGGACCAAAAGGTAATTGAATCTCAATTCCAAAATATTATTAGCACTTCATTTTATACAATTTTGTTTGATCACAAGGAACAAGTATCATATTTATCTCTAATACACAATTTAGAGTTACACCCTTAGGTCAAGGACTACGTTGATATGATTAACATTATAATGGGAGAAAGATATTTAAACTAGGTACACAAGGAGGTATTGTATTTGGTAGTCCAATGCAATAGAATAAATTCACCCACTATGTATAGATGGGAGGATGAACTCAATAACTTAATGGATAAAGAACTCCAATAGTTACAAACAACCATTGCAGAATAAAGAGAAAGAATGCCCAAATACTCACATTATTCTTTTCTTATCCATCTAATAATAGGACATATGTCCAAAGCACTAATTGATAACTAGGGAGGAGCATATGAAGAAGTCGTCCAATATAGACTCCCATTAATACATGAAGGGTGGTCCATCCATGCCTAATTTCTTAGTACTCTCCTTCTAGAAATTCACCACAAGCTTTGCAATTATCAACCTAACTAGATAGGTACTGGAATAACTACTTTTTTAGAAGAAATAAAAGCAGGAGATTACTTCCTCACATAGTAGTTGACCTTCATAAAAATTTATGGAGCAAAAATCCCACCCAAGGCTCTCCCAAGGTTCTTCCCTACGTCAATTGTAGCCATATAAATCATAAGGCAATAGTTGAGGAGACTAAGATGAGAGTTGCCAAGAAGAAAGCTAAACTACCTTGGATAGCTTTCCCTTGTAGGATGGGACACTACACATATAAAGGGCAACTAAGCTTAATAGATGCTTTGTAGAAGATGGACCTGTTTGGTTTTTCTAAAATCACCTAGTGGCCTTATGATCCTTTTGATTACTACAATAGTAATGTCATTGACAAGTTACCCAATGCCATGGTCTCACATCAACCAGATGAATTTAAAGATAAAATGTAGCTAGCCATGAGGAAAGGAGAGTCTTTGAAAAAATTATGGAATGATTACATAAATTATAGGAATCATACTTAGATTGAGATGGTGCACCATTGCTCAATAGATCTTAACAAGTTAAGACAATATTCAGTGGAAGCTTCAACCCCACTAATTCCTCCCATTCACCCTAAGGAATTATAAGATCCCATATTTAAAATGATAAAACAAGAGCCTAAAGAAATATAGGTAGTTATGGAGATCATGGAACCAACATCAACATAGCCAGAAGCATCTCCAAAACATCCACTCATTAATATATTTTAAGACATAGGTAAAGAAATTGTCACCTTTTCATCCACACCAACTCAACCAGCTATTTTTGAGCTTGCACAAATAGTAATGAATCCCAAGAGAAGGCATGATTTGGCTATGAGTTCACCATCAATGAGGCCTAGGTTTATAGTAAACCAAGAATAAATTAAAATTTCTAATATTATGCAAAAGAAGATAATTTAAGGTGGTGGAATGACCAATCTGTTCGAAGAGTATAAATTAAATGCCAAATATCCAACAAGCTCACCTAAGCATAAGAAGGTAAGGATTGAAAGCATGATAAAATCACCTAGTTTTGTTCTTACTTTTTGATCCAAATGAAGAAGAAAAAATTCAAGAAATGGAACAAGGGAAGCAACCTAGAAAGATGCAATACACAGTAAGGGGATTGGAGACTCATGAGTCTCAAACTTCTACTAATGAGCCTCTAATGATAATAGAGGCAATTATCCCTATGGAGAATATTACAACTATGCAAATAGACCCAACAAAAAAATATGCATCTATCCAGTATCAAGATAATCCATTGACTTTTACAAAAACTCAGGTCCAATTTCAAGTAGCTATAAGAGAAACCAAACATTGATCTCCCAAGAAAACAAATTGCAAGCTAAAAAAGACTAGATACAATGTAAAAATAAAATGTTGCAAGCAGAAGTTAACAAGTTAAAAGGATAAATATTAGAGACCCAAAATGTACAACAATTTGATAGTGCCAACTTTGTCAAAAACTACAAACAAGAATTGATAAAATAAATGAAGGGATAGGTGAAAGCTTTGTAAAAAATACTCAAGGATCTGGTGGAAATAATAAATATTTATCAAGATATAAGAACTCTTTTACAAAATACAGACCAAAGAGCACTGGCCATTAAGACCGTTTATCTAAAATACAAAGAATAATATAGCCAGATTGACAACAAATAGGTCACTATAGTATATGGATAAAATTATGATTGAGAATTTTAGAAGCTACACTCATACATTCATGAAAAACCATATTGGGAGAATTTTCTCCAAGACATGGAAGAATGGATAAAGGAGATAGATAGCAAAAAAAAATAGAAGTGCATCCTCCTTGGGGATCTCATTACAAAATATAAGTGGGATGGACTCATAACCAAAAAAATAGAAGAATTTGAATTCAATAAGGAAAATTAGCAAGAGTTAGCACATCAGTTGAAAGAGTTGATCCAAGTGGTCCAAAATATGATTAAATTTACTAATGAGAATGAGTCCTTATCTAAAAATCATATCAATTGGATAATGAGCATAAATTTTAAAATTAATTCAACATCTTATTTTTGTGATGAAGCATGGGGTCAAATTGCTAACCTTTTACATGTAAATCTGCTAGAAGGAGATAAAAATGATAAAGCCATTGCTAGGTCTGCCAAAAAAATAGACAAAGAAACAACACTGAAAGTAGGGCAAAAGTGTTTTTTGAGGAAAAAATTTTTTCCCTTGAGAACAGTTAGGACCAAGGAAGTTCAAACTTTGGTCGTGGATGATAGTTGGCACTATTTTTGGGATAAATGACAAAATTTCCTAGTTTTGGACAGCCTATAATAACTCATTTTCTTGCTATAATTCATTTATTAAAATCAAATGTAGAGGAAGGCCTAGGTGGACACACTCACACCACACATCTATAAAAAAAAATTGGCAATCCAGGTTATAAAAGAAGGTATCCAGAGCTAGATGAATCATCAAGCACTGCATAGCAAAATTTTACAAGAGGCATTCCTATGTGTTATCCCTATCAATTGTATTTTCCCTTTGTCTATCTTAGTTTTCCATCTCTCATTTCTTTCCATCATTGTGCAGGAATTACAGAGTGCTAGCCTAGTTTACTGAGGATATTCCCAAGAGTTGGATTAAGAAGTTGAAGATTCAATATCACTGTTTTCAAGACAGAGAATCACATCCTCCTATTACATCATTTGAATGGGATGGATATTGTATTACTTTATGAAAGAGACCTGAGCATCTTGCCAATATTTATTATGTAATTTTTCTTGAGGAAAATAGTAATACAATTCAACTTCTTCTCTCTGCCAATTTGGTGTACACTGTATGTCGTGTTACTCATTCATAGGTTTCATAGTTTGAATGTATGAATGATATTTTCTTTCACTAACATGATGTTTATGTTCATTACATAATTTAAATGCATGTATATGCTCAAGTTTATCTTTTCCCTTTCTTTTTGGTTAGTTGAAACATTAATCTCTATTATAATTACCCAATGGATAAGACACCGGTCTACTTGTTGAAGCTGAGGCTAGGAATTATTATAACAACTTTATAAAAATAAATTTATCTTAATTTTCACTTAATCTGGTTGAGCACTAGAAATTAAATGTCCACCATTAATTAAGCTCATAATAGGGGTATCCTAACCCAACTTGGTCCATTTAGATTTTATCATTTTCAGGTTAAAGAGGTAAGTCTACTAGAGCTTGCATATCTTCTTGTGACAAAGAAAATTTAGGTAGCATGACAACAATATCTAAAGGATGTTTAAATTTTCCACAACAGTTCCTTAGCCAAAAGAATATAAAAATAATGCTAGAAGAAGAAATTAGAATGAGATCATCAAAGATCACATCTCTTCGAATGAGAGTGTCCTTTCTATGTAATATATTATACCTAGAGATTCCAAAATACATAAATACAAAAAAAATATTTCTTTTATAATTTTATATAAGGTAAAATTTCTTTTTATTTTTATTTTTGTCCAAAAGCACTTTTAGTAATTTTTTAGCATGTTTTTCCATGCTTAGAATTATTCTATAGTAGAGTAACTCTTACCAAGATCTTAATTTAGATTACATAGCATGTAAAATTTATTTCCTTACTTCCATATCTCTATTGGAACCAATGAGGATGTCTAATTACATTTCTCTATTGAAGAACATGTGCTTATACTGAGAGGGGGGTGAATAGTATACAATAAATATTTTTTTTTAATCCAAATAATAGCATCATCAATATTAAAGTAGTAAAAATCACACAAAGCATCACACACATGAGAGACATGATTTTACGTGGTTCACCCAATGTGGGCTACTCCATGGAGAAAATATTTCTTATAATTTTTTCTCAAATAAATTCTCTTGGGAATCCTTTCCCTACAATGTTTATGGACCTCTGTCCAAAGGAGACACCAATCCCCTAAATCAAGTTCATGGATATCTATCCACAGGAGAACTCCTTCTCCCAATCTCTACTTTGGCTAGTGATCCTCTAGAAGACTACTGCCTCCACTACACTGGCTTGTGGATCTCTCTCCATTTAAGACTCTTGTCCCCACTCAAAAGACCTATCCTCACTGCCCTAGCTAATGGATCTCTATCCATTGGAGACTACTGTCCTCTCTACTCTATCACCTCCAAAGCTCTATCTCAAATTTGCACTAAACATAGTCCTTCGGTCTAGTACAACTCTACTCAATATCTATCTCTAATCTAGCACAAACCTATCCTCAAATCTACACCAAACTTTGTTCACAAGTCCTCTCTAGAACTTGTCCAAACTTCTCAATAAGTCCTCTCAAGAACTTATCCAAATCTATTCAAAATCTGTATTGTAAGCTTCCACAAAATCTCACACAAAATCAGTCCACAAGTCTCCTCAAAGACTTACCTCAAATTTGCTCAACAAGTCCACACAGAACTTGTCCAATATCATAGAAACATAAAGAGAATTGTTAGAGACTCAATATGCTCTATACTCATCACAATGCTCAATCACTTTCTCAACTCAATTTAGAATATAGAATAGTTTGTTTTATGGAACTTGAACAATCACTTCACACATCCACTTGACTAGGCTCAACCAACTCTACTCAACCAATCACTCAATGAAACACCCCTTTCTCACAAACCCTAGTCCAAGCATATAAACACCAACTCAAAATGTTTCCAACAATGCTCAACAATAAATCTCACATAACAATGATACTCATGATCTTTTCAAACCCTAGTTCAAGTTCTTTGCTCAACAACTCACTTCAACAACAATGCTTATAAAACAAATCTCACATAACAATGATACTCAAAACCTAATTCAAGTTCTTCACTCAACCAATGGCTTCAACAACAATGCTTATAAAACAAGGTTTTAACAACAATTCTTTATTCCAGAAAACCTTGAAGCATTAACTCAACACACTCAATAGGAAACCCTAATCAAGTCCTTTTCACTCCAAACTTATTTTTAGAAAACCAATCAATCAACTCAACTATGGAAGAATGTGCTCATACCTTTTTCTTGATGATGAAGGGATCTCATAAATCTGCCACAACCACAAACACTTCTATGCCAAACTCAAAGAGGTTAGATGATAAATCTTTCTCACAATTTAATGCAAAAACTCAATTACACCTTATCACTCCACATTTCAAAACAACCATCAACATACATAAAATATTTATCCAATAACACCTTATAATCTCCCAATTAAAATAAATTTAACATCCACCAAAATTAACTCAAAACCTCTTTAATCAGATTTAATAGCAAAAAGAACTTTGGCAAAAATCAAATCCACTTTCCTTATAACTCCAATAACATAAATCAATTATCAATAAAACAACCTTTCATAAACCCTTATAACTCTAAATAACATAAATCAATTATCAATAAAGAAACCTTTCATAAACCCTTATAACTCCAAATAACACCTTAAGAAAATATTAGGCAAATAAAATTTTAATTAAAAATACCTTTGCCACTAGTGGGATTCGAACCCACAATCACTGCCTCCTCAAGCACTCTAGCCGTGGGCTTGACCATCGTGTGTGCTAGATGCACGCTTGGAACACTAAGATAACCTTGTGCTCTTTCTTCCAAGTCTGGCTCTCAAAATGAGCACGTGCCAAAAGGCTTTCCCCTTGGTGCTCAAGATGAACATGCCAACTAACCTCCATGTAAATCGATCGTGGTCACTTCCACTCCCAACGCTCTTACAAAATGCATGCTACCAATGGACCACCCTATCCAATGGGAGTGAGGCCTTAAGCCCTCCCTTTTCATATTTTTCCCTGGCGCTAAAATACAACACAAATTTATCTTCTTCCTCAATGATTTGCATGAATTACTCTTTCTCTTGGTCGCATAAAATATTAATCGATGAAGGTAAGTTTTAATGTCCTTTGGTGTGGTATTTATACATGAGTTCCACATTTTTCCATAGACATCGACGCTCCACTAAGTTTGATGATGTCGATACTTTTTAAAACCTTTTATAATTTATAAATTATTTAAATTCTAAAAGAATTTAAATTTCCTTTGAAAGTGGCTTGGTGAAAATATCTGCTATCTATTCCTTTGTAGTAATATATTCCAACCTGACTTGTTTATCTGTCACCTGTTCTCTCAAAAAGTGGTACTTAATCAGAATGTGCTTTGTCCTGGAGTGCATCACTAGATTTTTTGAGATACTTATAGCACTTGTATTATCACATAGTATGGGAATAGGATGGTCATGCTTTATCTTGAAGTCTTCTAGAGTTCTCTTCATCCATAACACCTATGTACAACTGGCTACTACTGCAATGTATTCTGCTTCTACTGTAGATAAGGATATTGAAACCTACTTCTTACTTAGCCAAGAGACTAAATAGTCTCCAAGAAAGAATGCTCCTCCACTTGTGCTTTTTCTGTCATCAATGTTGTCGGCCCAATCTGCATCTGTATATGTTATCAGTGTGAAACTATCACTTTTGGGATACCAAAGCCCAAAATCCATAGTCCCTTTTAGATACCTAAAAATTCTTTTTACTGTTGCCACATGTGTTTCCTTAGGTGCTGCCTGAAACCTTGCCACTAATCCCACTGACTGTACTATGTCTGGTCTTGTAGTTGTAACATACAATAAGCTGCCAATCATAGATCTGTATAATCTCTGATCTACCTCTGGAGATTCATCATCCTTACTCAACTTGCATCCTGTGACCATGGGGGTACTTACCGGTTTACAATCTTCTAACCTAAATTTCTTTAACATTTCTTTTATATACTTGGCTTGTGAGAGAAACACCCCCTTTCTGATTGTGAAATCTGAAGTCCAAGAAAGAAGGACAATTCACCAAGCATAGACATCTCAAATTCATTTTGCATGTTCTTAGAAAATTCTTTACACATCTTATCATTGTTTCCCCCAAAAATGATGTCATCAACATAAACAACCACTATTAGTAGATCACTCCCTTCATTTTTTATATATAAATTACTATCTACTATTCCTTTTCTGAATCCTTGTTCTTGAAGATACTTATCCAATCTTGAGTACCATGCTCTCGGAGCCTACTTTAGACCATACAGTGCCTTTTTCAATCTGCATACATGATCTGGTTTATCTTCTAATATGAATCCCTCTGGCTGTTCAATATAAACTTCTTCTAGAACACCATTTAGAAATGCTGACTTGACATCCATATGATATACCTTAAAGTTTTTGAAACTTGAGAAGGCTAAAAACATCCTTATAGCTTCAAGTCGTGCAACTGGAGCAAATGTCTCATCAAATTCAATTCCTTCTACCTATGCATAACCTTTGCATACTAACCTTGCTTTATTCCTGACCACCTGTCCATCTTCATTTAACTTGTTTTTGAATACCCATTTTGTGTCGATCACATTTTTGTCCTTTGGTCATGGAACAAGTTCCCAAGTTTTTCTTTTCTCTATCTGATCTAATTCCTCATCCATTGCCTTAATCCAAAATTTATCCTCACTTGCCTGAGTGAAGTCTTTTGGCTCAATCTTAGATAGCAAAGAAAAATTTGCTTGTTGAGATGGTTTTATTATTCTTCTCCTTGTCTATCTTTCATCTGGATTCCCGATGATTTGCTCTTTTGGATGATGCTTCTGTACATACCTGGATGGAGTTTTGGGAAGAAGTCTTTGTGTTTCTTCTTCTTCTTTATCTGATTCCTCACAAAATTCTTCTTGACAACATCCATCTTCTTGATACACAATTTTTTGAACTGGTTCTCTTGAATCTATCTTCTCATCAATTGTTACATTTATACTTTCCACCATAGTGCGTGTTCTTTTGTTGAAGCATCTGTAGGCTTTACTCCTTGTGGAATAACCAAGAAAAATTCCCTCATCACATCTTGGATCAAACTTGCCTAAGTTTTGATCTTCCCATCTTATGTAACATTTGCTTCCAAAAATTTTGAAGTGTTTTACAGTGGCAGGTCTTCCTTTCCAAAGCTCATATGGAGTCTTGTGATGATTTACCCTCATTTGAGCCCTAGTGATTATGTATATTGTTGTGTTTATAGCTTCTCTCCAAAAACCATCTGATAGCTTAGATTCATTTAACATAGCTCTAGCCATGTTTTCAATAGTCCTATTTTTCCTTTCAACTACCCCATTTTGTTGAGGAGTTCTTGCTGTTGAGTACTCTCTCTTGATCCCATGTTGTTCACAAAACTCTACAAATTCATTTGAAGTAAATTCTCCTCCTCTATCAGATCTCAGACACTTAATCCTTTTTCCAGTTTCATTTTCAACCAATTCCTTAAATGCTTTGAATTTTTCAAAGGCCTCTGACTTCTCTTTTAGGAAGGCTACCCAAACCATTCTGGAATAATCATCTATAAATAGTATAAAGTAGCTCTCACCCTGAATGCTTTGTGTTCTGGTAGGACCACATAGATCAGTATGTATTAGGCTCAATGGCTCAGATGACATATATCCTTTTGACTTAAAGGTTGTCCTAGTTTGCTTTCCATGTTGATAGGGTGCACAAATTGTGTTTTGAGGTCTTCTTATTTTGGGTAAATCTTTGACCGCCTGTTTATTGCTTATGTTGACTATGTTGTCAAAATTCAAGTGACCCAATATTCTATGCCATAACCAAATCTCATCTTCTTGTGATAGAAAGCACTTTTCCCCTTTGATCTCATTGAGCATGTATAAGTTGTTTGGGGTTCTTCTTGCATTGGCAATGATTTTTCTAGTTTTTGATTTTCTTATCTCACATCTATCTGGATGGAAAGTAACCATGTACCCTTGATCACAAAGTTGACTTATACTCAACAGATTGTGTTTTAACCCTTTAACATACAATACATTTTCTATTTTTGTTTTCCCATTATCTAAACTTAGAGTTCCTCTTCCACCAATCCTTGTTGATCCATTATCACCAAAACTTATTGATCCTCTATTTGTTTCTTTTAGTACAATGAATTTGTCTTTGTCTCTTGTCATGTGACTAGAGCAACCACTATCAAGATACCATTGTTCTTCTTTATCCTGAGCATGAAGGGTTGTTTGAACTAACATTGATCTAGCCTTAACATTTTCCCTTTCATATTTCCTAGTTGTTGAAATTGTTTTTCTAGACTCAGGAAGTATCATTTTACACCATCTAGCCTTGTGCCCAAAATTATTGCATTTGTAACATATAATATCATCATCCATGAGAGGTGCAAAGGAATTGAAATTTCTATTGACATTGTTTCTTGCATGATGAATACAGTGTACAACTCTATGACCATATTTATTACAAGAAAAGCAATGACCATGGAAGAAATTATGTAACCTATTTGGATGTCTTGGAGTTTGTGGTGAAGTAATATTCCTCTTGTGATTAACTCTTATCCAGGGTTCTCCTTTGCTTTCTTCCTTTCTTATATCCTTTGCTTGCTTATCCTTGTTTGAGGTTTCTACTTTTTGAAGACTTGATTCCTCTTTCTGTTTCTCATATTCTACATCTTGTAGTACCTTGGTCCTTTCAACTTCATTCCTTAGGTGGACAATTTTTGCTTCCAATATTTCACATTCTGTTTCCCTGGCTCTCAATAGATCTTTCATGTCTTGCTCAATCTTCTTTCCTTCTTCCACCCTAATCTTGAGTTCTGTGAGATTTTGTATAAGTTCCATCCTTGCTTCTTCATCTTCTTGAACTTGTTCCTTCAAGCTTGAATTCTTCTCTCTAAGTCTTTCTAATTTTTTGAGAGCAGCAAAGAATTCCTCTTTTATATCAAACATAGTCTCTTCTTCATTTTCTTGAAGTCATGTGTGCTACTTATGGATCCTCCTCCAAGTTGTTAGTCTTTTCATGGAGGGACCCACTCTGATACCAATTGAAGAACATGTGCTTATACTGAGAGGGGGGGTGAACAGTATACAATAAAATTTTTTGCTTTTTAATCCAAATAATAGCATCAACAATATTAAAGTAGTAAACATCACACAAAGCATCACACACATGAGAGACATGATTTTACGTGGTTCACCCAATGCTGGCTACTCCACGGAGAAAATATTTCTTATAAATTTTTCTCAAATAAATTCTCTTGGGAATCCTTTCCCTACAATGTTTATGGACCTCTATCCAAAGGAGACACTAATCCCCTAAATCAAGTTTATGGATCTCTATCCATAGGAGAACTCCTTCTCCTCTACTCTAGTTGGTGATCCTCTAGAAGACTACTACCTCCACTACACTGGCTTGTGGATCTCTCTCCACTGAAGACTCTTGTCCCCACTCAGAAGACCTATCCTCACTACCTTGGCTAATGGATCTCTATCCACTAGAGACTACTATCCTCTGTACTCTATCACCTCCAAATATCTATCTCAAATCTACACTAAACATAGTCCTTCGGTCTAGTACAACTCTGCTCAATATCTATCTCTGATCTAGCACAAACCTATCCTCAAATCTGCACCAAACTCTATTCACAAGTCCTCTCTAGAACTTGTCCAAATCTGCTCAATAAGTCCTCTCAAGAACTTATCCAAATCTGCTCAAAATGTATTGTAAGCTTCCACAAAAACTCACACCAAATCTATCCACAAGTCTCCTCAAAGACTTACCTCAAATCTGCTCAACAAGTCCACACAGAACTTGTCCAATCTCATAGAAACATAAAGAGAATTTTTAGAGACTCAATATGTTCTATACTCATCACAATGCTCAATCACTTTCTCAACTCAATTTAGAATATAGAATAGTTTGTTTTATGGAACTTGAACAATCACTTCACACATCCACTTGACTAGGCTCAACCAACTCTACTCAACCAATCACTCAATGAAATAATCCTTTCTCACAAACCCTAGTCCAAGCATATAAACATCAACTCAAAATATTTCCAACAATGCTCAACAATAAATCTCACATAACAATGATACTCATGTTCTTTTCAAACCCTAGTTCAAGTTCTTTTCTCAACAACTCACTTCAACAACAATGCTTATAAAATAATCTCACATAAATGATACTCAAACCCTAATTCAAGTTCTTCACTCAACCAATGGCTTCAACAACAATGCTTATAAAACAAGGTTTTAACAACAACTCTTTATTCCAGAAAACCTTGAAGCATTAACTCAAACACACTCAATAGGAAACCCTAATCAAGTCCTTTTCACTCCAAACTTATTTTCAGAAAACCAATCAATCAACTCAACTATGGAAGAATGTGCTCATACCTTTTTCTTGATGATGAAGGGATCTCATAAATCTACCACAACCACAAACACTTCTATGCCAAACTCAAAGAGGTTAGAAGATAAATCTTTCTCACAATGTAATGCAAAAACTCAATTACACCTTATCACTCCACCTTTCAAAACAACCATCAACATACATAAAATATTTATCCAATAACACCTTATAATCTCCCAATTAAAATAAATTTAACATCCACCAAAATTAACTCAAAACCTCTTTAATCAAATTTAATAGCAAAAAGAACTTTGGCAAAAATCAAATCCACTTTCCTTATAACTCCAATAACATAAATCAATTATCAATAAAGAAACCTTCATAAACCCTTATAACTCCAAATAACACCTTAAGAAAACATTAGGCAAATAAAATTTTAATTAAAAATACCTTTGCCACTAGTGGGATTCGAACCCACAATCACTGCCTCCTCAAGCGCTCTAGCCATGGGCTTGACCACCACATGTGCTAGACGCACGCTTGGAACACTAAGAGCACCTCGTGCTCTTTCTTCCAAGCCTGGCACTCAAAATGAGCGCGTGCCAAAAGGCTTTCCCCTTGGCGCTCAAGACAAACACGCCAACTAACCTCCATGTGAATCGATCGTGGTCACTTCCACTCCCAACGCTCTCACAAAATGTGCACTGCCAATGGACCACCCTGTCCAATGGGAGTGAGGCCTTAAGCCCTCCCTTTTCATCTTTTTCCCTGGTGCTAAAAGACAACACAAATTTGTCTTCTTCCTCAATGATTTGCACGAATTACTCTTTCTCTTGGTCGCATGAAATATTAATCGATGAAGGTAAGTTTTAATGTCCTTTGGCATGGTATTTATACATGATTTCCACCTTTTGCCATAGACGTCGGTGCTCCACTAAGTTTGATGACGTCAATGCTTTTTAAAACCTTTTATAATTTATAAATTATTTAAATTCTAAAAGAATTTAAATTTTATAAATTATATTTATAAACCTTTGACTTTAATAAAAATTAAAGCCTTCCTTGAGATAAAATTTAAACCTTTATTTGTACTCCACTGATTTGATGAAAATTATTCTGCCACCATGGTTTTAATAAAAACCTTAATTCTACCATCAAGATGTCTAAACAAAAACCCTTATAGAATAATATTTTGATAACTTTTCTTCAACTCTTCGCATTGCTCTTGGTGTTAATGATGGTGTACTCCATGGTATTAATGACAACTTCATGTGTTCACTTTGGCATCAATGACAACTTCTCACCTTGACATCAATGACAACTAAATGAGCTCAAAATGTCCAACATCCTTACTTCCATATCTCTATTGGAACCAATGAGGATGTCTAATTACATTTCATGGTCCAACAAGCTGGTGAGTTTAAGATTATAACTCTTTTTTATGCTCTTATCATACCTCCACCTTCTATGTCTTGTTTATGACTTTTTTCTAGGTTGGTTACAATATTTGATAATCCAATGAGATCTATTCCATTTATCACCTTCCAATTCTTGGTATGATTGATGGTTTATTGATATTGCACTCCTATGTCCATTAAAGAACCACTAGAGTATGGTTTTTTAAAACTCTATTCCCTTTATATATCCATTGTTCAAACTAGGGTTTTACATTATCCAATGAGATCTATTCCATTTATCACCTTCCAAGTCTTGGTATGATTGATGGTTTATTGATACTGCACTCCTATGTCCATTAAAGAACCACTAGAGTATGGTTTTTTGAAACTCTATTCCCCTTATATATCCATTACTCAAACTAGGGTTTTACATTCTATCAACCTTCAATGTCTCACTTGGACTAGTGAAACAATTTTGTTTTTATACCCTTCCATCTATTTGCTTCATAGGGTAGAGAGTTAACAAAATACTTTCAGTATTATTTTTTCAGAACTAATGGAATTGTTAATTTATTTTCCTCTAATATATTTTGTTGTATCTAGTGAGCTTATTACACATTTTTCTCATCCATGTAGGGAAATTACCCTCTAAGGTTTAATTATCTTTCATGCCCTATTTTTGGGCCAATAATTTTAATATAAAGAAATCATAACCAATTACACATTATCATAATGTAGCTTCAATCAACATCAATTTAATTAAATAGTAGAATTTTTACCACAATAAAAATTAAAATCATATCATGACATGTTGTAAGATACCTAAAAGGTAATTTTAAAGGAATTATTTGATTTCTCATTGAAGGATGTGCAAGTTCAATTAAAATCACACTTGAAGATAATTCTCATGCTCATGTTTGTAGGAAAAATATAGATTGTGTCATTTTATTTTATTACAATCATGTCTATCATTCGATCTTAGAGGGCCTTAACTAGATGACTCTATTCAAGATTTTAGAAATATTTTCTATCATAAGCAATTACATCATGCTAATAGAATCTCATATATTTACCTTGGTAAGATAGACACCAAATTTCATGTTGGTTATTTATCCATGTGGTCAAGTATGTATTGAAAATTTTAAGTTTTAGTCATAAAGAACCAACAATAAAAGTACATAATAGCTTTCCCAAATTATGTAATTAACTCTTAATATTCTAAGCTAATCAGTCCTACTTAATTCTTAATATAGAACATGAGTTATCCAAAATAATACAGAGTCAAATATATCCTGACAAAAAAAATCAATTTTTAGTTTATAAACTACCAACTTCATGCCAATTTTGTTAACTAAAATTTAATGAATTTATTTATTAAAATATAACATACAAGCATAATTATCTTTATTTAGTAGGTAACTAGAATGTAGTACAATAATCATAATTGTTCACCTAATAAAGCATTACAATTAGTTATTTTTCAACTGGGGGAATCGATAATCACTTTTACAATTATCCACTTGGTTTATTTTGCTACATTCAACCACTATAACCCCCAACTGTAGTTACAAATGCCAAATGAGGAACTTTACCAACTGACCAAACCATTGGACCCCTTTAGTTGTTGCTTTATTTAGTTCAATTATAATAGAGAAGTTACATTAATGGAATAATAGTACAATCTCATTATTAGTACAATGAACTATCTTCATACATGAAAGTACAATAAATTTTAGAAAGTTATTCCTTAATTTTTCCATTATGTTCTTATTGATTGTTATTGATTTATGGAAGAAAGGTATCACCAAAGTGCTTTATTGCCCAACTAGCTAGCATTCTATTCAACATCCCTATCTCAAATTCTCATAAGAAGTTTTGACCCTTTATAAAGGGATAGATACATGAATTTGATCCAACTAGAGAGACACAATAAATACAAAACCACTCATGTAGCATTATGTAGCATCTTGACATTACCTTCACAAAATTTTGCAGACTTTAAAATAAATAGTAGAAGAGGGGAACCAAACAATAGGAAATCCTTTAAAATCCCAAAATTTTGCTAAGTTTTAGGAGATATGTGATTTTTTAAATAAATCTGTTGATTGGCTTAGAGGGGTAATTCACTCAAAAAATATGCTAATTCTCTCAAGGAGCATCTCACTCCACTTTCTAATGCAATCAACTCACTTGACATAATGAGCAAATTGCTCAATCAAGGTGCCAAAGTGAAAATCCACATGAATTTTGAGGAAAATATTTCAAAAATGATATTTTTATCATTTTGTGGCACACTAAGCATATTTAGATCCTTTTAATACCATTACAGATAATTTTTGAGGCATGTAACATTTGTAGGTGCAACTTTTTACCAAAGTTACCGCAAAATTTTTACTTTTACTAGGATTAATTATTTTCTACTCCATGTAACTCAAGGATAAACCTTTATTATAAATAGGGCCCTAGGGCCCTAATTATAATTATATTTTATTTTTGAGAAGTTAGAGCTCCACTTTGTAAAATTGACATTATGCTTGGTACTCATGAGGTTGCAAAAAATTGACAAGTCTTTTATGTCTTAATAGAGGCACCACCTCATGGTTTGTTAAGTGCATGATGGTTGGGTATAACCCTTCTAGCCCATATTATCGTTCACTTACCAATTTCATAATCAAATGAATAGGTGGAAATTGATGTTATTTGAGTTCTTATGTGTTTATTAATCGCATGCTATCCTTTCTATAGTGTAATAGTTATATTTTCCTTCATCTCTTATAGTTTAATATTCATACATTTACTTTTTGCATTTTATTTTATGCATTTTAATTCTACACTTAAAATTTTATATTTACTTTTGTGTGTGCATTTTATTTCATGCAATAGTTTAGATTAGGTCTAACAAGGACATAAAGAAGACAACCTAAATCTGAAGGTGGGGGAAACCTATGGAAAACCATGCCAAACTTATTGAAATGTAGATTTTGGGGTGTAAAAACTAAAATAAAAGTCAATCCAATTCCTCAAATCAACAAGGTTTAGAAAGTTGAAACAAATGAATAAATATTTAATGGCCAAGAAAATTTGGAAGCTATTTAGGAAATAAAACCTAGGCTAGATCCACATTCTCTTAGCCAATTTTTTGAACCAAAATAGAAACTTTCTCATTGATCCCCTTCCCTCCTCAAGATCTACTTTTTGGTTTAGTATCCTTAAAACCAAGTCTCTCATTATTAAGGGGTGTGGATGATATATGGGGAATGGTAAAAAAATTAATTTTTGGGAGGAACCTTGGTTGTTGGACTCTCCTCTAGCTACCTTTCCTCATTTTTTAGTTGTGGAGCCCAAAAATCTTCTTCTCTATGATACCAAATCCATTGGTTTTATGGAAACCAATGGCAAGAAAAAATGGAAATATTTTTCTCTTCCTAACCTTAATCAAGAAGAACAAGAGGTAAATAGATTCTTAAATGACAAATTGAAAACTCAGGTAATAAAAATTCATATAAGGAAGACTCTATTTTTTGGAAAAATTAAAATAATGGTTTTTTCTCTATAAAATATGCTTACTTCATTTAGAAGTTGAGCAAATCACCTAGTTTCCTAGTAGATAGACTTGGTTTAAAAACCTCATCCCTAAAGTCAAATTTTTTTGGTTGTTTGTCTAGAATAAAATTTTTACCATTGAAAATCTCCAAAAAAGGGAGATGTATCTCGTCAACAGGTGCTATCTTTGTGAAAAGTGTGATGAAACCTCAAACCATTTATTCTTTTAGTGCTCCTTCTTCCTAGAGATTCTCAATTCCCTTTTGAATAAACTTGGGGTTTGTTGGGTTGTCTTGTGTCTCCTTTTGGGTGTTTATGATCAATGGAACTACCCCTTATTTAATCTGAGACTCCAATTTCTTTGGTCCTTTAGCCTCCCTCATATTTTTTGGGTGATTTTGAAGGAAAGAAACAACAGGGCTTTCAAGGACTCCAAAAGAGATGTTGTCTTTGTTAGTTATAGGATTCTCAATGCTATTGTGGAAAATATCTCAAGCTTACTTCTAGATAGTAATGGAGTTCATAAATATGAGGATAAGTTAGAGAAGAAGTTGGGCCTTCTTCCTAGGAATAGAGAGATGGTGTAGCCTAGCTTTTTTATTAGATCCCAAGTTAAATGGAACCCCCCTCCCCTTAGATAGATAAAACTCAATTTTTATGGAGCTTACAAAGGAAACCTAGGGAAAGCCAAGGTTGGTGGTGTATTCAATAATGAAAAGGGAAAATTTATTTTAGCTTATGCTAAAAATTTGATAATTCAAACTAATCGCTTTATGAAAGCCAAAGCTCTCTTTTAGGGGACAAATTTGCTGGAATCTCTAAATTGAAAAAAAATTATCATTGAAGGAAATTATTTAAATATTATCATCTCTACAATTGGTAACAGAACCCCTAGTTTGAGTATAGCAAACATGATAGAGACATTCAAAAGACATATTCAGTCCTTGGAAGAGCTCCAAATCAAACACATTTATAGAGAAATAAACAAATCGATAGATGCCTTAAAAACCTTAACTTGCATCAAGATGGACTTACAACTTGGAGGAAAAGTTTCCCTAAAGGTCTATCTCAGATGTCATAAGGGTATTTTTTGAGATATCCTCTTCTTTGGCTCCTTCTACTGTGTGGTGTTTTAAATTTTTAACTCTCATTGTGGTGTAGTTCTATAGTATTTTTGAATCAGACACTTGTATTTTTAGTAGCTTGAGAAAAAATCTTTGGCATCATCAATGCATATTTAAATTCAAACTCCCTATTGGCAAAAAAAAATTGAAGTTTCGAATTTCAAATTCCTATTGACGTCATCCTCTCTTCCTACCTAAGCTCCACGTGGTGACTATTCAGGACCCACTAGCTAAGAAAGGAATTTCATACTCCTTGGTCTATTCAAAATATGGGAATGGTCACTTCATGATTTTGTGATAGGTTATCTATCAAGATTTGGAGTGGATCATTCCCCTCTAGTTGGTTATCAAACGGTTCATTTATCTAGTATTGTGGCATGTCATAATCCTCCTCCATATCAATGTTAGAATTGTAACCACCAGATATCCAAAATTTGATCCAAATAGTTATCTTGGTTGAGGGTAACCTTAATATGATGTTGTATACTATGACTCATTTTAGTTTGTTCCCTTCTATTCCTAGCCATGTGACTAGGAGTGGGTTTTGAACTAGTTTTTTTCTCAAATTTTCTCCTTAGTTTGCTTTATCATTTTTTTGATGCATGTCATTCTATAGTCCATATCACTCTCATGCACAAAAGTTACCTAGAATGGATTCCTATTCTTAAGCATGATTATCATAAGCTAAGGTGGCAAGAACAGGTCTCGTTTAAGGCATACCTTCATTTTGAAACTCATGCAAATATGATGATTTCTATTTTCTTCCCTAAAAATCTATATGCTTATCATCATCTTGGAATGATTCTTGTCTTCTCATTATTCACAAGCATAACATCCTCTTTGGATATTTGGAGAGTGTTTCATTTTGTGAGAAGGGATGGCTTTGTTTTGGTTGTAGATCTACTCCATAGTTATTGTTCAACCTTGGACTATGTACGAACCTTGTTGTATTAATGACTATGGGTTAAAATAATTTGTGACTATTAAGACATTTTATATAGGATCCTACAAAAAATTCCTTTAGTCATTGTTCAACATAAGATCAATCATGGCTGGAAAAATCGAAAGGGTGAAACCCTTGGTTCTTAGGATGGACAATGACATTAAAGAGATTATGGAGAAGGGGGGCCTCCTCAAATATTTTATGAGGTTCAATGGGTATGATAGGTGCCTTTATCTACAACTAGCCCACTCTTGGGAGGATGGTATCATCAAGGCAAATGGGATGGATTTCCATATCTCAAATTTTCTCACTATTGAAGTTATTGGATTACCTATCATGGGAGATTGTTTGAATAGAGAGAAGCACTCCCTTACAAAGGAGTTTGAAATATTCCTAGGAGATGGTAAAGAATTAAAATAATTTAGAATAGGATCTTTAGGATCTCCCTCAAATCCCCCTAGTATAGGGTCATGCTTGTCATCATGGAGTATTTTACTCTTGTTAATAACCTTGACATCATTAGAAGCTATCATTTTGCCTTCTTGAATCAACTTAGGCATAGAAAGGGGTTAAATATTTCTATTTTCCTATTTAATTCATTGGAGAAAAATATCTTGTAAACTAATAAAGGAGACTCTATGGACCCAATTCAACAAGGTCCCATAAAGTTGATCTATGATTTCATTGCTAGAAGAGGTGGCAGACTGAAGGTCTTTAATTAGGCATTGATCAATGCTCCTATTGAATATTTTAAAATTGGGGCCTCTCCATCTAATTCAAAGAATGATTCCCTCAATATTACATCCCATTTTAAATTTGATCATGTTCCTTCTGAGCCTAAAGCTACCCCTAGGTCTAAGGAGTCAAAGATGAAGAAGGATAAATGTGGTGTCAAAACTAAACCTAGGGCTAAGGATTTGGAGTTGAAGAAGAAAGGTGGTGTTGTTTTTAAACCTAGAGGTTCCAAAGGTAGTGAATATGGGGCTAGATACTCTAAACATTTAAGATCCAAGGATCCAAAATTTGATAAGGCCATTCTCTTCATTCTAGACTTTTAGGACTCTAAGGAGTCCTTCCCTATTACCAAAAATAAAAACTAAATATCTAATGGTACCATTGTGGGAAATTTGAGGATTCCATCCTTACTATGGGATACTCTCAGGACCCCCAAGTCTACTAGGAGTTTTATGATGAATGTTCTAATATCCTTGATAAGTACTCTAAAAATGGCTACCTCCTTTGCAGATTAAGCTAACATGATAATGGATTGAATCTAGTGGGAGTAGATTAACTTTGCGTTGGGAAAGGAACATAACAAAGACTTTGAAATAGAGTATTGTTGGTTCTCTTGGTTCTTGTTATTCTCCTATTTCCTCCTCTTTCCTTTTTGTTTCTCCTCTATTTTTTGGTTTGGCTCCCTATTGATGTTAGGTCCCTTTGGTTGATACAATTTCAAGTTTATCTTATTTTTTTTTATCTTGAGTAGCTTTGGATTCTATTATGTAAAAGGTTCAAGGCAGGGTTATGCGTAAGGGGTTGGACTCAAAATGTACTTGTAAAAAAATGGCAAATATGAATCAAAATCAAGGTGAATCATGGAGAATTCTAAGCAAATAAAATCGAGCATCTTCACACCAAAATTTGGGGCATTTGAAGCCCTAAAATGTAAGGTCATATTTGGGGCCACCTTTGACCTATTAAATCATCTTATAACTTCATAAAAACACCACCATTAGATCAAACTTGAAAATAACTTTCCAATGAGTACAAATATTCCTATGTTTATATTATGGCAAATTGAACCTAAGAAAAAATTGATCCTAAAAAGTTTAGGCGAATGGGCCGACGTCAAGGGTCCTCATGTTTGTCAATTTCTAATTTTGGAAATCCTGATATTAGCCCAATTTGTGAATATTCACCACTATGCATAACCTTGGTTCAAGGACCATTTCAAAACCCCTTATTTTACCAAAAATAAAAAACTATTCCCCAAATCAACATAGTTTCTAGCATGACTAATGGAAAAAACACTATTTTTATATTTTTTCTCAATTTTTGTAACCAAAAATGCCTTCTTTATTGTAGAGTGATTGGATCAAATTTGGGTAAAAAATTCATCAAGTCAAACTTAGGAAAAAAAAATCTCATAAAAGTGTGTGAATCACTTGATTTTAAGCAAAGTTCATATTTGCTACAAAACCAAGTGATTAGGTTGATATAGGAAGGGAATTGCTTGACTTAGCAAACAAATCACTGATTTTTACCTATGGTTTCAAGAAGAATAAATATGGAGTAATTTGTTTAATTTTTTCGGTCTAAACCTAAATTTGTTGAAGATTTCATCCCTTTTTCAAATTTTGTGCTTATCTCTTGTAGGTATTTTACGAATGGTGACTTGAATTTTAGAAAATTAATTTTTTTGCAAAAACAACTTCAACAACATCCAAAAAAATTTGAATCTTACCTCATATTTCCATATACCATGAGAAAAAAAACTTAAGGTAAATTCTTGAGTCAATTCTATGTAAGTCGGATATAGTAAATGATTCACTCGATCTAGCAAGTGATTCACTAGATAAAGGGTGGAAAATAGCCAATCAACTCCCCATAAGCATTTCGCTCAAAACAATCTACTAGGAAAACTTTCTTCTTCTATACAATTTTATAAATCCAACCAGATGAGAGAATTGCTCAATAAAGCAAGTGATTTGCTCGTATTTATGAGTGAATTGCTCATTTTTTAGTTTAGCAAATATAGATAAACAATAAGCAAATCATTCAAAATTGCAAGTGAATTACTCTAATTTGCAAGCAAATCGCTTAGAGTAACAATTTACTAAAAATATAAATCCTAGAATTGAAACACTTGAAATTATGAGCAAGTCACTCTAGTTTATGAGTGAATTTCTCATAATAAGCAACAATTATTAATTTTTGATTTTTTAGTTTTTGACCTTGATTTTCTAGATTTTGATCCTAGGTTTCTATTTGTATAGGTACGAGCATATGAATATGTAATCTAAAGCTTAGAAGGATAGAAAAGAACATTGATCCGTGGAAATATTTTCATATCATTGGAGGAACGCAAAAGGAAATAGGAAAGAGAAAACTGGTGCTTGGGAACATCAAGAAGATGAGTTTGAAGATCCTTCAATATCTAGTCCCATCTCATCAAAATGCAAAGCCCCATGGCCAACCAAGTCATCCTTGGATTCGTTCCTCCTCAATTAGGTTATCTGAACCAACAAATGAGTTATTCTACTACTTTAGTTAATCCAACCTGGTCTAACATGATAGCTCACACCAACCCCTTATACCAAGTACTAATAGATGTGATTAACCTCACAAATAACCCACTCTTTACACAACTCTATAACGTACCTCCAAACATGTAGAATATTATCCCCATAAATAATCCTCTTAGATGAAGCCCACATGGATATATTACTTCAAACATCCCTCCAATCTAATCTACAACTAGAATAATAGGCTTAAAAATGAACCTTGTCCAAAATATGCATAAAAAAATGGGGTTGTAGGTGTCCTAGGGAAATACTTAGGAACTAACACTAAGCCCAATTATTCAAGTATAGTAAAATATACAAGGTCCACCTTCTCCAAAAAAATATATCCAATAGTTAGGTTTGAATTATACTCTTCCACAACATAAATTAACATTACCTCCAACCAGTCAAACATAGCAAAATGTGTAAGGTGTAACCCTTTAGAACCAACAAGTCCAATATTTAATATTAAACTATATTCCTAAAAAATTTCAACCACCCCCTAATCAATAGTGGGTTTACCCAATTCCATCACCATAATATCCATCTTACTATCCCCTATATATCTACCCTCTAACCACCCATACCAACTGTAGACACATAAATCATGTCATGCTTAGGGGAGTTCCTCACATAGACACACTCATAAGATCATAAGACATAATATTTTACTTTCCAAGCATCATCAGTGATTCTCACCACTCATTTGGGGCATTTTAAATCCATCCAATCCTAGCCACTCAAGCCTAGAGCAACCATATCCTATTCGCTCAAGACTAGAGAAGCCAGACCTTAGCCACTACAGATGATAGCAGCTAGATCTTAGCCACTGCAGACGATAGTGGCTAAACCATAAGAAGCAATTTTACCAATAAATAGGCCTAATCACAAGTGTAAGTGGTAGTTTGCATGCAATAAATGTGAGTGAGAGTAACTTTTGCATTCCTTTTCATGACCAGTTCATATAGGAGGCTTGAGTTTGCATTTAAACTTTAGTTAACTGACATCCAAACATAAGCAAAGGACAAAAGCTTATCATGCTAATGACCAGTTCGCATAGAAGACTCATGTGGGTAGTTAGATTTTAGTTAAATCGACTTCAAACATAGAAAAAGGACAAAGCTTCTCATGCTAACTTGCACTATGCATGAGAAATTCATTCCTAGGGCTTGGACATAGACCTAGGGTTTCACACTATAAAAGGTGCAATCCTAAGAGCACCAAAAATATCAAAGAGAGACATATAGAGACATATTTTTGAGAAGAGCTTTCAAGACTTGGAGAGTTCCCTTGGAGATCACGTGTATGATGAAGCCCTGATGAATTGAAGAGCATAACACCTATTATTTCGATATCAGATACAGGCTTTGACCCATAACTTTGGGTCAAAGAGAGCAAGGTTTACCTTAGTGGCCATTGTCTTGGGTAGTGGCCCACAGGCTTAGCTTAGGTTTTAGACATAGCTTTTTTTATTCTGTTTCTTCATGTTTTCATATCATTAGCATAGATTTACATGATTTCATGGCATAGTTTCATCATATTTCTATTAAATTTTTTTATTACTAACAACCTCATATGGGGAGGCAATCTCGGACATCTAAGCGTGTGTTGTTGTTTCATTGCTTATAGGGCCACAGGTTCATCAAACGGGATCTACAACATACGAGAGCAAAAGGGATCCCTCTAGGAAATAGACCTAGAGAAGAAGGCATCTGTAAGCCCTCATACATTTTCATGTGCAGAACCGAAAAGCCTTTATAATCACACCACCTCTTTGTGAAAGGGGCACTCTTTACCTATTTGTAACCTTATTGTATCGAAATGGGTATCCCTAAGAGGGACCGACATGTAACCGAGTTTCAATACAAATAAAGAGATCCATATTTGTTATTTTCATGCTATATGTTTTTTTCATTGTCTTCCATTTCATCTTGGTTTTTTAATAACATTGCAAGTAGAGTTAAAAATGGGTGGTGCATGCATCCCGGGGTCACTACAGATGGTGATCACAGTGGGACCTCCACTAATTTTTCATTTACTATCATAATACTAAGTTTTGTGTGTAGGTCTAGCCGCTCTAAGCTACAATGACCAAAACTTAGTCACTCTAAGCTATAATGGCCAATAGAGATTTAGCTACTCTGAGCTACATCGGCCAAGAACCAATCGCTCTAGTCAACAGTGACCAGAACTAGAGTGCAACAGAGGTCAAAACACTGACTCTCTAAATTGGATCAAAGGTTGGTATAGCTTCACTGATATTTCACAGCTTTATGTCTGCTTCTATGTGTCTAAAATAGAGAACTTAAAGCACATTTATGTTTAGAAATTGAAAGAATAAAAGGAGAAAGAATTAAGCATTTCACATATCTTAGATCTTCTTTTAAATTTTCCACTAGGCATTGCTAGGAACAATGGCTTATGCCTAAAAATTTTTCCCTAGAATTCAACGTGCTAGACATTTGTATGTTTTTTGCTTGGTTTAAGGCCCTGCTAGAGGCCATAGCTGCATGAAATAAAGTGTGCTCATACAAATCATAGTAGTTTATGCATCGTTTTGAATATTGAAACATATTTTTGCACTTAGGCATATAGGAAAGATTCATTGCTGCTATATGATGCACTTTATGTTACGCAAGCTTAAAATGAACACCACACATGCACGTATCATTTAAACATTGGGGAGTTGGATTTCATCACCAACCTTTAATTCAGTCCAGTGACGTTGGAATTCATCTCCTTCCACTGGTTTACCCCCTAGAGCTTCCTAGAAACGGATTGAGAAACTTACTTATAGTGACACTAAGTTACTTATGCTCAAACTGTCTCCCATTGTTGGAACAATCATTGGTTCATAGTGGAAGAGCTAGGCGAACCCTCCATTGGGTCTTCAGTGGTGTACCCTAGCTTTTTTTGAGAAAATCATGTTTGGCATGGGTGTACTTGATTGTCACTATGGATGAGGCTCCTCATTATTAATCCAAGAACAAGAGCAAAGAAATCAAAAGAATAACACATCAAAAAACACCAAACAATTTAGGGCACACTCAAATTGGTAATCAAGATAAACATTTGCTTAGTATTGTGTGGTTATTCCTAAATTGCAACTTAAAAGATCAATTCATAAGACAACATTGTCAAAACAAGAAGTAAGCACCCTCGATCTGATATTGAGGGAGAGACAAAAGTAACTCATACCCATAGGTAGAGTCATAGTAACATTAAACGACCCACTCCTAATATCGTGATATGTAGCTCCACGAGCCTAAGGGGTGGTAATTCAGCCCTTGGGGGATCTCCTCTAGAAAACCCAATTAAGGAGCCACATCATGGAACAAAGTCACATAAAAAAAAATGCTTCACAGCCATCCTCGTCAAGAAGACATGAGGAGACCTAAAGGGCCTCCTCTAAACACACAAAAACATCTCAAATACGTGAGGAAGCTTCAAGGGCTTCCTAATCACATGGACACAAAGAAGGTTCTAAAACTCATTCTTCACATAGGGATGACGAAACTGCTACATCTCCATCCACATGGAGAAAACATGTTACCACAAAGCCCTCTTCATAAAGAATGCAAACAAGAATTACAACACCTCAAGACTCACAAGAAACATATGAAACATGACTACCTACTAAAGGGTAGGAAACTAGAGCTAAATCTAGCCATGGGAATCAAATAGAAGAAAACCTCACACAAAATGAAATATTCCCATAGACTATGACCTCATAGGAGTGAATGGCACCCCACGGGACCAGCCATGGAAAATAAGACAACTAGACGGGTTGGATCGGTTTCCTACATGACCAACTCAAAGAACTATAGCTATTAAGAAATCTACATCTGGAAGCTCACGGACTGTGAATTCTAAACACATCTCCTAGTCTGGGGGTACCTCAAAGTGACCCTGCAGTAGATGTGTAGATTCTGATCGTAGGGACACTCAATAGTACACTAAACAAGTCACATTGGCTAGCAAGAGTATAGATACAGTAGAAACCTCCTTGAGGAATCTATGAGTCAATACAACAAGAACAGAGTCAAATAAACATAAGTCTTCTATAACAGTGCAAATTGACCGAATGAGGTAGTTATAAAATGCATTATGTAAGGAGCGATAGCTAGTGGAAGCTCTCGAAAAATATAAACAAAGAGAAAGACTCTTGTGCCAACATGAGCAACATTTAAGAGAGTAGGTCAAGCAGCTAGCTCTTAATAATTTATAGATAAATAGTGGTGACCACCAAAGAACTAGACACGTCGACTCACCTAGGGAGAGGTGCAATAGACAAGATAGCCCACAATGAAATCCCCCACCAAACCATGAACAAAATCCAACTAATGGTGGAAGGGCAAACACAACAAACCAAGATCACAATCCTGAGCCCCCTCATAGGAGGGAGGAAAATGGAATAAATCAAATGGATAAAGAGTTACCTCCATTGCCACTAAAAATAGGCTTACAAGAGGAGGAAATTCATGCATCAAAGGCATTTCAAGAGCTTGCTGAAAAGATGAAAATCTTTAAGAAACAAGAAGTAGTTAGGAACTCACCAACATTAAGCAAGATACACAACCAACCATTGTGCCCATCAATCCTTAGCCCTCCATATCCTAAGCACTTGGAGATGCCTAGGTTAGAAAAATTTAATGGTGAAGAGTATGCACAAGAGCATGTCACTTATTTTATCAATGCATGTTTTCATATTGAAGACAATGACTCTCTCATGCTAAGAATATTCATAATGAGTTTTTCAAGTGCTGCCACTCAATGGTTCAACCAACTACCTAAGCATAGCATAACCAATTTTGAACAACTAGTAAATGTATTCTTAAAGCATTTCTCCTTTGGTGCTAAGAAGAAGGTGAACCTTTTAAACTTGGCCAACTTAAAATAGTATGATGACGAGCCAGTAATGGATTATGGGAATAGATGGAGAAAATTCATGGCAAAATTATCATTCTCCGTTCCCACAGAAGAGATCATTTGCATGTTCAATAATTTTTTTTATAAACACATCTCCATCTTGCTAAAAATTTGGTAGTATCCTTCATTTGAGGAAGCTTTGGCACAATCCAAGCTCATAGAAGAAATAAAAGTAGATGAGGGAACCATTAAACTCTAAAACAAAAAGGAGTGGAACAAGAATGGTAAGAATGACAAGTATAAATAGAAGCAGGGCAACCCTACTCCGGTCAATCAAGTCATATTGGCTACACCCAAGGATGAGAATGCACAACAACCTCAAAACTATCAAGCACATCCATCGCCATCCAATTACGACCAAAAGAACAATCAGGGAAGAAACCAAGAATGCAAGCCACCTCATTATTTCACACCTCTAACAGAATCAATGCAATCAATCCTTAATCAGTTGAGTGAGGCCAGGAGGATTAGATTTCCTGATATACCTCTTATAGATCCCAACCATACTAAGCCAAAAGGATATAGGGAAGATCAATTTTGCCCTTATCATAGGATACCGGGGCATGACATTGAGGCTTGCATTGGGTTTAAGTATCAAGTGCAAAACATGATTAAGGTGGGAGAACTTAAAGTTGACAACCCACTGGATCCTAATAATAGATACATGGGCATATACAGAAACCCATTTCCCAATAATGATACCCCTCAAGAGTAAGGGGCCCAAGTCAATCAGGTTTGAGCTGACATACCTACCCACGGATGCGTTGGGATGGTTGAGATTGTTAACATAGCAATAAGGACTAGGTGGTATGGTCAACCGCAACCTCCTGCAGCTCCCATGAACATCCCAGCTACTCCTAGGCATAGGTAAGACAACCTTCTAGGTCCCACAACGTGACCTATGGTGAATATTCAAATTAGATTGGAGTAAAACCTACAAACAAATCCAGCTAACTTATCCATCTATGAGCACATACAATAGTCCCCAAAGCATAGGGAGACTCTAATGGAGATATTAAGAATAATTGAGCTCCAACCGCAAGATGTGAATGCATTCACACACTTTGTGGGACAAGTGCAATAATGCCAGGAACTTGTAATCCGATTCTATGATCATGAGATTAAGACAGTTCTTGCTACCTTACCATACCCTCCGCTAAATATTGTAGTGGCAATCAACAACTTACCTTTCAAGAGGGTTTTGGTCGATATAGGTTCATCGATAAACATTATCACAACAACTACAATAGAGCACCTCAAGATCCCCAAGTCCAATATCGTTCCAAGAGCTTACACATTGAGAGCTTTTAATGATGCTTTATGCAATACTGTGGGAACAATAGTCCTACCCATCAAGGTGGGGCACAAGACCATCCCCATGATGTTTCATGTCTTGGAAGGAGCTATGTAGTACAAAATCCTCTTAGGGCACCCTTGGATAAGGGACATGAAGTGTGTGCCTTTGATATTACACCAGTGTGTCAAGTATGTGCACGAAAACAAATTCTATGTGGTTATGGTCAATGAAGAGCCTTTTAAATATGTCAATCAGGTGAACATTCCAGGAGAATTTTTAATCGCTTCTCCCCACCTGTACGTAGCACCTTCATCCCCAACCACACAAATGAATAACAAAGACAAAGGGGTAAGAAAAGACCCATGCACTTCAACATCTCCTGGTGCACTCAAAATAGTCAATGCTTCTAAAGTACCATCAACATCAAAACCAAAAGATAATAAAAAACTAAAGGCACCCTTATTTAAGGAAGAAAATCCCAAGGAAGTACCAACTGTAGCCATTATTGAAATGCCAAGTCCTATGGAAGAAGATCTTCAATATCAATATGAATATAGTGATTACCACTCTACTTCACCAGTGTCATTCGTAGGCTCATCAACATCACATGCATCAATACACTTGGCAAGCACAGGCATATGGGATTACCTTGTGTAGAATATCACATTTACACCTATAATTGAGTCTGCACAAGATGTGGGAAGGCCTAAGGACTTGAGGCCACTAGTGGGAATAGTGGTTCCACTTGGAATCCCTCCTAACCAAACAAATTTTGTCTATGCTGGCCTAGACTACACTCATAAGTCTTTAGATATATAAGAGGATAGTGACGAATTATTCACAATCAATGTTTGTTACCTCTCTAACCCCGAGTTTTATCTAAGCTACTTTGAGCATTGCCATTGGCATGGCTATGGTCGTGGCATATATGATCAGGGGCGTAGGCAACCATACGAGCCACAATATTAGCTTCCCTCTCACAAATTTGGCATAGGCCATTATATCAGAGGTCGAGATGACTCTCTTACAGTGTCATTGGAAATATTAAGCTTAGGGTTAGAAGACATTGATTTCATTCCTTATTATCCCCTAAGAACAATAAATTTGAGTAATATACAAGTGGCCACGATAAACATACCGCCATAAAAAAATTATCTTCCAAACATCTGAATTGATTCCACCCCAACAGGGTACAACTTGTGGGATGAGGAGAATAGATATGAAGCAAGTGATGATGAGGCACAACTTAGTTTAGCCTACCAGGGGCCTCACTATTTACAAATATTCACATGGTCCATCCATGATGAGAGCGGGTATACATCAGATGAAAGTGACTATGAATCAGAAGACTCAATAGAAAGATCCTACTTAGGCCTAAGCCATCAACCCCTGACTTTGGGGCAAGAGACAAATGCAAATGGATTCTTCATAAGTGATGAAGAATATGAAGATGAAATAGATATGGCCTACTTGGGGCTAAGACATGAGCCCCTCGTCTTAGGGCTGCATACCAATACTAATGGTTTCTAGATAAGTGATGATGACTTTGAGGATGAGACTAAGATGGCTTATCTTGGACCTCACCACCTATGGCAAGTCAACGAGCTAGTAGAGAGAGAGGCAGCACTCCATGCCATAGAGCCTCATTTATGATTTTTGAGGAGACCTGTTGACCTAGCTATCATTCATCGGATGGTCAATCCCCCTCCGCCTACATTCAAAAAGTGATTAGAGCCCAATGATCCTATTTTTCACCCTACTCATGGGCCATATCTATAAATTCCCATTCCTCCAGAACCTCATCACGAGTATGGAAGGGAAACCCCTAAGACAAGATCGCACCCATGTGGTCCTGGATATTTCATCCCATCCATCAACATGATATTCATTGATTTGACCACTCCAATTCATAATCCAGCAGATCCTAACAAATCATTGCATCTTAATATAAAGGCTATTGATTGGGATCATGCTAATTTTTCCATAGAGCTTGAAGACCTCTTCCTCAACGAAGAGATGTTATAGCCATTCCATTTTGCATCAGATTGTGCATATGACGTCTTCCATGTTGGTTTGGAACCTGAGTCACTAGGTCCTATAAATCTCGTCAATGACATTCATTTGATACCCATGCCTCATCAGCTAGAGGATGGGTCACATATGGCTATAAAAGTGACTTTCAAGGTGGACATCAGTGATGATCCTACCCAACCAAGGAAAGTCAAGTTTGAAGAAAATCTATCTCCAGAGGAACAAGCCATCCTAATTCCTCTCCTCAAAGAGAGGCTAAATATTTTTGCTTGGACTTATAAAGGCATGCCAAGGATAGATCCAAAGTTAGTCATGCACACCCTTTCATTGGACCCCATGAAGAAGCCAGTCAAGCAAAATCTAAGGAAAATGCATCCAACCATCACTTTGATGGTGAAGAACGAATTACAAAAACTACTATATGCAGTATTCATAGTTCCTATTAACTACCATGAGTGGGTGTCAAGCATGGTACCCATGGGGAAACATGACAGAAGAGTCCATATCTACACATATTTCAAATATTTAAAGAGGGCAACACCAAAGGATTCATTCCCATTGCCAAACATATATTCTCTTGTAGATGCAACCGCAAGTCATGAAATGCTCTCCCTAATGGATGGTTTTTTTGGATACAACCAGATCCAGATTAAGCCTGAAGATAAACATAAAACCACTTTCATTACTCCATTAGGAATATTATGTTACAAAGTGATGCCATTCGGTCTCAAAAATGTTGGTGCCACATATCAGTGGGCCATGACATACATATTCCATGACTATATGCATAAGATCTTATAATATTACATGGATGACTTACTAGCCAAGTCCCTATTGTGGCAAGAGCATGTCGAAGCCCTTAGACAAGTCTTTGATCACCTCATAGAACACAATGTCCGATTAAATCCTAAGAAGTGAATATTTGGCGTAACTTCTGGCAAGCTTTTGGGATTCATCGTATCCAAGAGAGGCATTGAAGTTGATCCTACAAAGGTAAAGGCTATACTGGAAATGGTTGCCCCTACCAACATTAGGGAGCTAAGGAGCCTACAAGGCAAGATAGCATCCATAAAAATATTCATCACACAATTATCAGACAAATTCTGACCTATGAATCGGTTACTGTGCAAGGAAGTTCTCTTTCATTAGGACAAAGAATGCCATCAAACCTTTGAAAAGATCAAAAATTATCTAGAAACACCGCCAGTATTGGCTCCACCAAGGCTAGACATACCATTTTTACTATATAGATCGACTACTGATTTTGCATTGGGCACCATGTTAGCCCAAAATAATGCACAAGACAAAGAGCAAGCCATATATTACATTAGTTGCACCTTAGTGAGTTATGAGCTAGGATATGCATATGTAAAAAAGTTATGTTTAGCAGTGGTCTTTGCAACTCAAAAGTTGTGACACTACATGTTGAGCCATACGATCTACGTCATATCAAAACAAAATCCTTTGCAGTACATGATGAGCAAGACATATCACAATACATGTACCGCAAAGTGGATAATGCTATTGATATAATTTGATTTAGAGTTCATAAGCCAAAAGTCCATCAAGGGATAAGTCATAGCAGATCAATTAGTAGAGGTGCCTCTTTAGGATAACAAGCCTCTCACCATAGAATTGCCTGATGATGCAGTATTTGCATTATCAGATCCACCAAAACTTGAAGAACCTAAGAAAGAAAGAGACATGTCATTGTTCTTCAATGGTTCAAAGTGTGAACAAGAAGGCAGAGCAGGGATTGTATTTATCACACCATAGGCTCCATTACCCTTATCATTCAAATTAGACTTCCCATGCACAAAAAAAAATACAAAATATGAAGAATTGATCTTGGGACTCCAAATAGCTATAGCAATGGGCATTAAAATATTGAATATCTTTGGTGACTCCTTACTCATAGTAAACCAAGTCAAAGGACTATTCCAATGCAGGTGCCCACTCCTGAAGACTTACAAGGAACTTGTTGACATCTACCTAGCCTGGTTGGAATGGTACGACATCAAGTCAATACCTCATACATCAAATAGATTTTTAGACACTATGGCCTCTTTGGGATCCTTAATTCCCCATAATCCATCTATTGATTTTAAAATCGCTCATGTGAAAGTTCTTTCACACTCAGCAATACACTGTGAAGCTTTTGACAGTCAAGAATCAGTCAACATGATCAACATCGAGCCAAATCAGGATTTGTCCTTCACAGCTAGAGATTTCTTACAAACGACACCTTGGGGGTATTTGATCTCCAAAGGACCTGTGGAGTGTGGTGCAACCATACACCATATATTTGTTACTCAATCCGTGTTCACTAGCTTGGAAATACAAGAAGGGCAAGCCATATTTTCTATAGAAGTCATGGCTTATCAGGATTGGATTTCCCAACTCCAAGATTTCCTAAAGCTTGGAATAGTACCTTAAGGTTTGTCACATACTGAAAGGTAAACATTCAAACAAATAGCAATGATATACATCTTGCTAGGAGAAATCCTCTACAGAAGAGGATACAATGGAGTATTACTCCATTGTCTTGAGTCCCAGGAATCATCCTGGGAAATTTTGCAAGCTCACGATGGTACATGTGGAGGCCATTTTAGTGGCATGGCCATCATTAAGCACATATTGAGAATGGATTACTATTGACCCACCATGGAAAAGTACTATTGTGATTATGTCAATAAATGTAGTAAGTGCCAGCATCATGCAAATATAAAGTACTTACCATTGTAAGCTTTGTAGACAATCCAAGTAGCATGGCCATTCTCACAATGAGGACTAGACTTGATTGGGAAAATCTCACCCCCGTCCTCAGTATGACACACATTCATCACAATGGCCACATAATACTTCACTAAATAGGTAGAAGCGATCCCCTTAACATCAACAACTGGACTAAGGATTGCGGAGTTTATACTCCACAATATCATAAGTTGTTTTGGGGTCCCTTCTAAGATAATATCGGATAATGGGCCATCTTTCAAGAACAAAATGTGCATGCTTTAATGAAAAAATACCATATTTAGGACATTTTTTCAATGCCTTATTATCCGCAAACAAACGGGCAAGTAGAAGCCTCAAACAAAACAATAGTCTCCATATTGAGGAAGATGGTGCAAGACAATCACAAGGATTGGCACATGCAATTGCCTCTTGCACTATGGGCATACAGGACTAGTATACGGATGCCCACTGGGGCAACACTATTTTCACTAGTATATGGCACTGAGGCCATCATACCACTAGAGTTAGAAATTTTGACTCTATGCATAGCATTAAAGGACTTCATAGATGATGATGTCACACGGTAAGACCACCTTGATCAGTTAATGCTTCTTGATGAACGTTAAGTCAATACTTTAGAGCATATTTGTGTTTACCAAGATTGCCTTGCATGAGCTTACAATAGTAAAGTCCACTTAAGGAAATTCAAGGTTGGAGATCTAGTGCTCAAAGAAAACTAGCAAAATTTGAATTTGTCGCCGCATCTGCGAGATAAGTTCGTGGTAAACTAGATAGGCCCATACATGATTTCATAGAGATTTAGGCCTAGAGCATATCACCTTATATCATTAGATGGTGTTGAGGAGCATTAGCCTCTCAATATCATTCACTTAAAGGTATTCTACACATAAAATACAAAAAAAACATTCAAATATTTCATAAAAAACAAAAACATTCAAATATGTCAAAAACACAAAACAAAGCATAAAAACATAAAATTTTAAAAATACAATCAAAGGCTCCAAGGGTATTCAAACCGCTTGGTCAAACATAAAATCAAAGGCTCCAAGGGTATTCAAACCACTTGGTCAAACATAAATTCAAAAGGCTCCAAGGGTAATTCAAATCGCTTGGTCAAACATCAAATTCAAAAAGCTCCAAGGGTATTCAAACTGCTTGGTCAAACATCAATCAAACACTCTAGGGGTATTCAAACCACTTGGTCAAATCCAAAAAATCAAAGGCTCCAAGGGTAATTCATACCACTTGGTCAAACATCAATCAAAGACTCCAAGGGTATTCAAACCGCTTGGTCAAACATCAATTCAAAGGCTCCAAGGGTAAATCAAACCGCTTGGTCAAAATCAATTCAAAAATCTCCAAGGGTACCCAATCCACTTGGTCAAAATCAAACAAAAGCTCCAAAGGCAACTTAAAGCCCTTTGGTCAAATTAAGCAAAAATACAAAAACAACATATAAATCAAAAATACAAAAATAATTACATCTCACATCTTGCATCCACATCATTGCATTGCATTTTTATATCCACTACAATTGCATATGTCATGAGAGCCTTAAAAGTGATACTACAGTTTGTTGTGCAAATCATTCAAATTTGTGCCTCCATTAATACATGTGTGTAATTGTGTTTTTCAACACAACCATTATTTGTTGCTATACATAATATACTAAGGTTTTTCTGTTAATCAACCACACCTAGTGATCTTATCAACTTTTGAGGAAAACAACTTTGATTGGTAGAAGGTAAGGTCTAGCTGTGATAATGCCTTGGATATTCAATATCTCATCACTAATTGAAACACTAAATTCCTAGCTGGTACAAGGAAAATATGAAAGCTACAAAAGCGGTCTAGGTTACCTTAAGTGAAAAGGATTTTTCTTGCTTATCCCCCTGTGCAACCGGTTTAAAGGTGCTAAGAATTGGCAAAAGGACAAGCTTTACCATATCCAAATCCCTTACTTAAATCAAAATAAGAAAAATCCCAAAACAAAGTACATATTCAAAAGGCCAAGCATACAGTCCACATTTCAAAGCAATAATCCGATACACAAATCATAAATTCAAAAAAAAAAAACTTAGCTCAAAGAAAAATCAATAAAAAATAAACAGTGATTTTCATCACTACGTATGAGAAAAATAAACAATGATTATCATCACTACAAAAATCCTCGCTCAAAGAAAAAATCAATCAAAATAAAAAGTGATTTTCATCACTACATATGAGCAAATATCCAAAGCCAAAAAGAAGGGAATAAATCTTGGATCCCTAAAATTCTAAGCATTATACAAAACTGGAAGGAGAAATCCTTATGCATGATGATATGTCTATTACAATTTCTTCATGCATTTGTGTAGACCAATGTTTGAATGTGGATGAGCTAGCTTAGGTAACCCAATATTGCCTAGTGGTATAGTCCAACTAAGTCCAACATAAGGATGAGATGAACACTTGAGGATCCCTGATCTTAGCAATTGTCTGAAAGAATCCCGCTTGACATCAAAGGAAATGCTTGAGTTCTACCTCAAAATATACAATCACATGCACACACAGAGATCATGGATAACCAGGTCCATGGTTAAAGCCTTACTTTTCAAAAATCTAAGTGGTCAGTAGACAACTATTGATAAGGTAACTAGAGTGTTTGAATCTCCGAAAAGCCCCAAAAATTCTTACATAGCAACAAATCATAACATCATTCACACCATCACTTTCTTTATAAGATTCTATAAATTAAGGGGTATCAACATAGTAGATCAGATACCACATATATATTAGAAATAGTATATAGACGACCACTGACTACTTTATATATTTTAATTTATAAAAACTTATTAAGAAAATACATTACACACCATTACATCTCATATATGAATATTTAATCAATTCTTATGATAAGAGTGATTATTTAAATTCATGATTATTTTTTTACTTTCTATGGTATCACCCATTAAGATTATCATGTCATATGCATTTCGTATGTTTTAAGTGATTAGAGCATACAGGTTTGTTTATACCATTCCACCACATAAGTTAGATGCATACAATTAAAGCAAAGTCAAAATATGCATTTAGCAATAACATCATATCCACAAAAATAAGTCATTAATCATCCATAAACCACATCATAAAACATATAGGCAATATCCATTTGCATACAATCATAAATTCATCATTCATCATCAAAATACATCACATCATATCATCAAATCATATAAGCATCTACACATCCATCTAAGCATATTCAATATTATCTATCATCTAACATATTCATCAAATCATCATAATACCATCATCGCATCATATCATAAAATAAAATAACAAAAAAAATATGAGCAATAAACGATACACATAATAATTCATAATGCAAAGCTATCATAAAAGTATGTGTGTCAAGTACAATGGATGTACAAAAATTCCCGTGGGCTATAGTCATATAGGTCAATCGACCTCAAAAATGAATCAAGGACCAAATGAAGCATCAATAAAATATCGGGCATGAGCCCTCTGCATCACCTCCTCTAGTGCCACCTCCCCTATGGTGGTATCACGATTCAAATGATGTGAGCTTATCGGTATCTCTATTCGAGTCTAGGTCCTCTAGCTGGGACGGGCAGAAGACTTCCCTAAGGTAGAGCACCCACTGACCTACAAACCACTCGCACTAGATGGATCTTTAGGGACAATCCCATGCCTCCTGAGTTGCATATTAAGAATGGTGACGTGATCCACCTCATGCTCATCCAAAAAAGACTAAATATGTCCCACATCTGCTCCTGAACCTGCCATTGAAACCTCCTATGGTGTAGTAGGAACAACAAACTACATCCTATCATCACCACCCCCAATAGTAGCCTACAGAGCTTGTATTTGTGCTATGATCTGCTCAATGGTAGCATCTCACCACTGTACTTGGATCTTAGTCACCTGAAGCTCAGCCTCGACCTCATGCAGCTATGCCATTATAGGAGAGTCTCTCTCCTCAGGATCTAACTCCTCCTCCTCCTCAGGAACATCAGGATCCTCCATACCACCTGCTATGTTGGCTAGCCCCATACCTTGGTCTTGGCTCGGACTCTGCATCCTATTGGATCTGCACCATCACCCCTACCATCATCCTCATGCCCTAGGTTGTTGACACCATGCCACATCCGATCACCCCACCACTGAGTGTATGCCTCTGTAACACCCCCAACCACTCTAGGGTCAACATCTGGGGCATCCTCCTCATTTTAAAGCTCTATAATCTATCATGGAGGTAGGTCCTTCTCTGCTATGAGGTGCCTGTACAAGAACGGTATCAAGGGCACATCCTACTGCAACCCATACTAACAAAAAACCCACAAGTAGAAGAAATACTCCTGGATGGTAATCTTATGGCCAATGAACCATTGCTCATGTCATGTCCTAGCAGTAAAGCTAGCTGGATCATCCCAAGCAGGACACTCATGGTAAGGCCACCATACAACATATCTGGCCAAAATTCTAGTGAAAGCATCAGTGTAATGGGATAGCTCCCCTGTGAAAGTGTGGCTCTTGCGCTCCTCGTACTCTCGAGCCCATCTAATAGCATAGCACTGTGTTCAAGCTTCGATCACTGTGATCTCAGTTGGGAGCCCCTTAGGGCGATCTACCCTAATATGCTCCCATCCCCAAACCTGTAGGAGTAAGTTGTAGGTAATGCTGACACATCCTCATCGATGGATGTGGTACAACTCATCATAACATTGAGCCAATAGTGATCTACCCCATGCATAGATGATAGGCTTATCACTATCAATAGATCCTACACCATCATCAAAAGGTTCCATGGGAACCTCAAACCTGATCAGTATAGGATAAGAACATTACTGATAACCATCAGCAATACGACATGCCTCACCATAAAGTCATCCTCCCCATGCTAGCAGATTATGGACACTCCTTCGGACTTGGTTTCCTTGAGAGCATCCGTAGAGTACCCTCTAAACACTCGAGTGAAGACAGTCACCTAATCAGTAGTGGCTAAAGAGACAATGGCCATCCGATAAAATGGAATCTAAAATATCCTATATACATCCTCGAACATAATGGTCATCTCACCGATTGGGAGGTGGAAGGTATTAGTCCATGGGTCCTAGTGATGGGCCAGAGCCATAAGGTAATACTGATCTGCCAAGATGTAAGGTAGCCTAATGATATATTGTAACCCATGGGCTTTGAACCATGCCCAGTCTGTATCATCAAATCTAGGAAGTAGGTCAAGCAGGAGCTTCGGGTCCCGAGCCTGAGCAGTAAGGATCTAAGAAAAGCATAAGAAAGACAAAATATAACTATAATGCAGCTAAGGCATAGTTCAAAATAAACATGAAAATAGTGCAAAAAAGTATGGGCTATTCTAAGTCTAAGCAAAAGGACAAGATTGCACCTAATCAAACAAATCAAAAATTCAAAAATTTCAAAAAAATCAAATATGTCATAAAAATCCAACAACTAGCAAAAAAATGCAAGAAAACATGGCCAAGTGTCTATCCACTATCGACTACAATGGCTGGAACTTGTCCGTTGGAGACAGTAGCGGCCAAGATCCACCAGTCAAATTTTTGACCTTTGGGGTTCAAACCTGGCCGCTTTGAGCAATAACGGCTCAGAACCAGCCACTCTGAGCGATAGTGGCCAAGGGGTGACATGGAAAACCTATGAACCCTTGGCTAGAAAATAAAAAAAAAATTGCAAAATTTGCAAAATAACTTAAACAGATCAAAAGAGAAGGAAAAACAAAAAAAATAGAAAGCAAATTCCCACTCAGGAATCAAAAACTAAGCTAATTTTGAAAACACTCAAAATGGTAGCAGCAGGTGAATAACAAAAAAATTCAAAAACCCTAGGCTAAAGCCACTAATAGAAAACAAAAATTTGGGACTAACCCACCATAGCAAAAGGTAAGCTAAGCCTAATTACAAAGTTTGTTCATTACCAATAGGTTTAGTGAGGTTCATTTTACCCATTACTTAGTGAGGTTCAGTTTTACTTAGACAAGAGAAAAGAGAGCTAGGGTTTAGAAAAATATAAATACCTAAGAAGCTTTAGCTTCTCTAGCAGCTGATGTCTCGCCCTACGCAGCCATGTCCTCAATGCTAGCAAACTTCAAAGTCGTAATCGTCATTGTCACACCAGATCTCCTAAAACAAATCTTCAACAGTGAAAATGAAAGGTCAAACACTATAAAATGCAAGTTTTATGTTTCTTTAATTATACCTTGGCTAGTACTAATGTCAGTAGCCCAAAATTCTTGGTCGATCAAGGCAACAGTGGCCACAGGCAAGAATTTAGAGACCGCTGGACCTGACGGTGGCCATATCTACAGATCAAAATAAGGGACTTCCTGCTTGAGATATCACACAAAAACAACAAATAAACATATTTTGATGAATTGAGATCATTAGAATGTTCAAAAGAACAAAAAAATTACATAAGAGCATAATCTCAAGTAGGCTTCGTATTCAATCACTTACTCTATCCACTCGACAATTGCAATTATTTGCACTCCATGTATTTTGATGAGATGAGTAGATAACCGTAAAACCACTTGGGACAAAAAAAACTCATTTTGGAATTATGATATGCCACCCTTCAATCCCAAAGAATACCAAGATGGTTGGACTACTCCACAGGTGTGAAAGGATCATCCTAATTCCCCTATGATACCAAAAACATTAAACCAAAGTGATACAATTTAAACATAAATAGAATCACTCATCCTAACTCCCTAAGAAGGCTATTGATAGTCGAACTGCTCCTTGGGATAAGGATGTATGATCATCATAAACAATTGGAATCACACTTGGATGTGGGATTGCCCATTAAAAGCAACAAATGCTAAAAAGGAACCATATTAGTCACATTGGTTAAGCGACTTGTCGTTTCATTCATTGTCATTTCTTCACCAATTCATTGTGTGAAGAAGTAGTTCAAAACTTCAACATAATCATAATCAAAATCAACAAAATATCACTTGATCATAGAAAAATCATGTTCATCCTATGAATCATTGCATACAACAATCACAAATTTCCTTTGTTTGCTGGGAACGTAAGCAGACATGACATATTCAATTGTAGCTCTCCTATCGGCCAAAATTGTTGTAGCAACTAAAGCTACCCGATTGAGTTTGAGAAATGAGTGCAATTTAACATGCAAAAGCCACTGAGATAAGTCCTCTGAATGTTGAGGCAATGATTCAAGGGATGCACACCATCTTTCATAATCGAGCCATTTAGTGTTGATTAGACCATTGATCACCATACACCCTACAAATAGATTAGTCTACATTTTTTCTTAGCATTGTGTTTTCCACACAGCACATTGCAAAAAGGGGTATCTAGAGATATCTAAATTGTGTCATGCTTAGGGGATATACTCACATAGACACACTCATAAGATCATAAGACATAATATTGGAATTTCCAAAAATCAACAGTGGTTCTCACCACTTATTTGGGGCATTTTCAAGCCATCCAAGCCTAGTCGCTCAAGCCTAGAGCAGCCAAACCTTAGTCGCTACAGACGATAGCGACCAGATCTTAGCCACTACAGATGATAGTGGCTAAGCCATAAGAAGCAGTTTTGCTGACAAAAAGGCCTAATCATAGGTGGAAGTGGTAGTTTGCATGAAATAAAGGTGAGAGATAGTAACTTTTGCATTCCTTTTCATGACCAATTTATATAGTAGGCTTGAATTTGCATTTAAAATTTATTCAACTAACCTCCAAACATAAACAAAGGAAAAAAGCTTCTCATGCTAACAACTAGTTCGCATAGAAGACTCAAGTGGGCAGTTATATTTTAGTTAACTGGCCTTCAAACATAGACAAAGGACAAAAGCTTCTCATGCTAACTTGCACTACGCATGAGAAATTCATTCCTAGGGCTTGGACATAGACTAGGGTTTCACACTATAAAAGGTGCAAGCATTAGAGCACCAAAAATATTAGAGAGAGAAATATAGAGACATAGATCATCAAGACATCTTTTTGAGGACAGCTTTCGAGACTTGGAGAGTTTCCTTGGAGATCATGTGTACAGTGAAGCCCTGACGAATTGAAGAGCATAACACCTATTATTTCAACATCAGATATAGGCTTTTACCCATAAATTTGGGGCAAAGAGATCAAGGTTTACCTTAGCAGTCGGTGTCTTGGACAGTGGCCCATAGGCTTAGCTTAGGTTTTAGACATAACTTATTTTGTTTTTTTCTTCATGTTTTCATATCATTAGCATATATTTACATGATTTCATGGCATAGTTTCATCATATTTTTGTTAAATTATTTTATTACTAACAACCTCATCCAGGGAAGCAATCTTGAACATCTAAGCGTGTGTTGTTGTTTCATTGCTTGTAGAGCCACAGGTTCATCAAACGGGATCTGCAACATACAAGAGCAAAAGGGATCCCTATAGGAAATAGACCTAGAGAAGGAGGCATCTGTAAGCCCTCATACATTTCTGTATGTAGAATCGGGAAGCCTTTATAAGTGCACCAACTATTCACGAAAGGGGTACTCTTTACCTATTTGTAACCTTATTGTATCAAAATGGGTATCCCTAAGAGGGATTGACCTGCAACCGAGTTTCAATACAAATAAAGAGATCCATATTTGTTATTTTTGTGTTATATGATTTTTTCATTGTCTTCCATTTCATCTTGGTTTTTTAATAACATTGCAAGTAGAGTTAAAAAGGGGTGGTGCATGCATCCCGAGGTTGCTACACCAACACCCAGGCTATGCAACATACCATCCTCATCAACATTACAAAAAAACCTCCTCCACAACAAAACAATCCTAGTTTTCCTATTAGACCCCCAAAATTTCCTAATTGGACCTATCAAGGTCCCTTGAACCTATTGGTCTATTTGCTTATTTCCTTTGCTCCTATGAAATCTCTACCTATATTCAATAGGAATAGGAACAAGACTACACTCGATAATATTAGTGAGTTTTCTACACTCAAGTCAATTCACAACATCTAACAAGACATAATACATATTCTATTCATGATAAATTTACATTATGGTATAGGAAACTGCCAGATAATTTTGTAACTGATTGGACATCAATAATAGAACCTTTCATGTAAAGATTTAGGAGTATGGGAAATGTGTATTTGGTTCCATTACAATTAAATACTATACAAAGGCCCCTAAAATAAATATACATGATTTCAACATCATATTCTTAAGAATATTAAATTTAATTTTGTAGAACATTAGGCCAAATTAGGAACACACATTACTATATAATTTTAAAGATTTACAATCTAATATTGCACTAATATTTTGTAATTCTAACCACCATACACTAGCTACAACATTTAAAAAAGTGAATAGGTGTGAATATATCCTCATTAGGATGAGGAAGATACCCCCTATCCCACCAATGGCTTACGTAGTCCAAATCTCACAAAACATCCCCATGCCCAATACTATACCTAGTTTCTCTCTTGTTTAGATACCTTGATCAAATACCTTCATCCATCCTTCTTAGTCATCATATATCATTTTTTTATCTTGGATGTAAATATTAACTCATTGTAGCCCTTCAACCTCCACTTCTAGCCCTCCTTGCTCTACCTAATCTAGGTAATAAAACCAAAAAAATATTCTCAATGAATGAAATGTTAGAGGTAACAAAGACATCGGTAAATCAAAACAATGTTACAAAAAAATAGGGGCAACCACAAAAAAACTATGTACCTAACGAAATACGAAGTCCCTTGTCAAGTTTCTAACCAAGGATAAAATCGGGCTCATAATCATATGGTCAACACCAATATGTTCAAGTATCAACAAATTTAGATACACAATAAATGCCTATTGTACCTAATTTGAGTAATGCAATACTAAGAAATTTTAGTACCATCAAAATATATGAAGAATCAACTATTAAAGAAGATGCAATATTTTCTAATAAACAAGGCATATAAACTAGGGAGGAAATGGATGCATAACAACCATTTGAAAAACAAACTAACACAAGGAAAGGCACAACTTTAATTAGGAGAAGAAAAAATCCTTTACATATAAAGGATAAAGGACCTATCATAGCATAATATAAATAAATAAAAAGAGAAGTAAAATACTAGGGAAGAGGTCATAAGAGCACCTCATAGAGAGATCCAATAAAAACAAGGTGATAAAATCCAAAAGACTAATAAAGGGAAGGACCAAAACATAAATGACAAATAGGGAAACAAGAAATGAAAATTATGAAGGGAGATATCTATTGCAAAGAGAGGTTTAAAGAAGTTTGAATTATCACTCTCTCATGTACGAAGGGCACCAAAATACTTCTAGATAACCCATAAGTTTTTCCACAAGAAGAGGAATCCCGATCTCAAAATTCAATATTGTCAAAGAAATGAATAAGAAGAGGAAGCCCTATATTTTCCTAAACAATGAGACTTACTCCAAGAATATCTAAAATAATAGGAAATAAGGCAATATAAAGGTAAATAGAAAGAATTTAAATCAATCCAAGTAGTTGAGTAGTAGTATTTAGTCACAAAATAGCTATTAGATATCAAAGGTAGTGCTTTCAATGTGTAAAATATTCCAAGGCAAAGGATATGAATCCACCTTTGTTCTATATAACACTTAAAAATTAAAAACTTTATCCTTAAAAGTTGCATTGTTGATTCAAGAGTACTAGTTACAGTTGTTCCCAAGGCCATGTGCAAATAAATGGGTCTCCCTTATACCAAGACAACTAGAAACTCAATACAAATGGATGGAACTAGGGTCAATATAATGGGGTCCTAAAGGATTTGGTCATGACCATAACCTGATACCTAGAAATTGTGGCATTTTAAGAGGTGATAGTCATAGACGTAACCCCATACTTAAGGATATTTTTATACATGGAATGGATGCGAAAGCTATCTAGGTATGGTTATCTAGCCATGGATTATATGCACATGAAAGTACCCAAGGATGGTAAAATTATCAATATTGATAATGATCCACCTTATAATTATATTTTGCATAAACTAGAAAATGATGATATGATTAATTAGAATGAGCTCCCAAGATACATTAATGATAATTGCATCAATAATATGATCTATAGGTAGAGATGATAATTGGTATGTACAAGATGATAGGAATCCCAAATGGGAATAGGAGGAAATAAAATTATGAATTTACATAATAATAATGATCACTCTTAAAATTCCTTGCCTTGACAAGCTGTGAGGATGAAAGGATATGGAAAATTTATTTTAATGGGGCTAGAACCAAGAATGGGGTAGGCATATGAGTATAGTTCATCGTTCCACAAGGGCCACAAATAAATTACACTCATAGACTATTATTCAATTGCATAAATAATGTAGTTGAGTAAAATCCCTCTATATTAGTTTAAGAAAATTAGAGAAATATAGGGATAAAAAACTTGAGAATATATGGCAACTCTAAGGTAATAGTAAACCTAGTCAATTCCTAGTGTGCTACTAAGAATAAGCACTTGAAATACTTCAAACATTGAGTTTGGAACCAAATTTAAATTTTGACTCTTATAAAGTCAAAGAAATGTTAAAGGAATTAAATGTAAAAGCAAATAAATTAGTAGTTATCACAGTATGCTTTAACCTTACAAATGATATGTGGGATAAACCTAATAAGTTGGAGGTCATATTTAGACCTATAGTTCCTTTCAAATGACAATTTATAAGTATTCAATAATGATGAGGAAGTAAGAGAGTTCCTTATAAAGGAAGTCCAATATATTGAAGAGAAAATGAATATGGAGATTATGTTAAAGATGGAATCATACAATTGAATTCAATCCAATTCCCTAAAGGATTTATCACATTAGAAATTTTGTTTAACCCTAATGATATCACAATAAGAAGCAATCTCAAAGTAAAATATTTTATATATCAACGTATTGAAGTAGCTAAAGGAAAGAGCCTATTGCTTGGGAAGGATTGTGCCCATGAAGAAAAAAATATTTTCAAAGATATTTGTAGTAAGTATAAGGATATAATTGTTTGGTAATACAAATATTGGGAAGTATATGACCATAGTGTAATAGAACATACTATTAATTGGAACCAAATTTTAAGCCTTTTTGCCAAAAGCAAAGACTTTTTAATCCAAAGAAGTTGTGAAGAAGAAATATCTACTAAAAAATCTACAAGGTTATATCATATTTCTAATAAAACATTCAACATAGGTTTCCAACCTTGTCCAAATGCATAAAGAATAGGGATATCAATTTGTGTATCTATTTTAGGAACTTGAACAATGCATCCTTATAATTTTATTATCCACTACATGCCATTGATTAGATATTATAAGGGTGGCTAGTTCACAAATGTTATCACTCGATGGTTTATCTAGATAAAATAATATTTGGGTCATGGATGAAGATCAATATAAGATACTTTTCACCACTAAATGGGGTACTTTTCTTATCAGTGAATGCCTTTCAGTCTATCAAACATTGGGGCAACCTTCCAAAGGTAAATGGATATTGCTTTCTTAAGGCTTGTGGGTGAGATCATTCTAATTTACCTAGATTGCTTGGGTTTTTCCAAATATAGGCATAAACATATAGAGCATCTAGATTCTATTTTTCAAAGGTGTTAAGAATTTAGTATCTCCCTAAACCCAAATATGTCCATATTCATGGTCTAATATGGGAAGTTACTATTCCATGTAGTAACAAAAGAGGGCCTAGCCATAGATCCTAAAAACATCAAATCCATTCAAATTTTACCATTACCTATGTTATTCAAGGGGATTAGATCAATTTTAGAATAAATTTAGTTTGTGGCCAAATTCATCACCAAATTTGCATAGATAGTCAAACCTCTAACCAAGATGCTTAAGAAATATGCCTCTATAAAATGGACTAAAGAAGAAATAAATCCTTCTAAGAGGTAAAATATTCTATTATCAAAGCCCCTATCATGATCAAACTTGACTTATCCAAATAATTTGGGTTGTATATACTGGAACAAAATAAAGCATCACAACTATATTGAATTAGAAAAATTATCAAGATGAAGAACATTGCATCTCTTTCATAAGTCAAGCCCTTCATAACTATGAAGAGAGACATACATTAATTGATAAAAAAGTGTTCACCATCATATAGGACTTGAAAATTTTAGATATTATGTCTTGTGTAACAAAACCACTATCTTCATGGTACATATTGATGTTTGATTAATTGTATTACATGGTGAATTGGGAGAAAAGAGAGTTGGTTGGATCAATAAAATACAAGAGTTTAACATTGATATCAAGCCTAGTTTGAATAACAAGTTGCTCTAATATAATAAATAGATAGAAACTAGGGCACTATGTAGATGAGTTATATGTATAGGTATATGGCTATAGAACAGGTCCCCAAGAGATTATCTACCAAAAAATAGCCAGGTTTAGATAGAAGGCAACACACTATCAATGGCTAGACAAAATCTTGTTTATAAAACATTATGATGTCATTTTTCTCTAATGTGTTAAAGAAGATAAATAAGAGGTATTTATAAAGTAATATCATGATGAAGGAGGACACTTCTTCATGCCTACCACAACTCACAAAATCCCTTTGGTCCACTTTGTTTAACGACTGCTATTAATGGCTAAAGGTTTATAAATATTGCTACATCTTCTAAAGAAATAATAAGAGAGCCATGTTACCATTAAATTCAATTTTTGTGACCAAACCATTTCAATAGTGGGGCATCAACTTCATAGGAAATATCAATCCATTATCGAGCGTTGGCCATGGATTAATCCTCCTCAAAATTGATTACTTCACCAAATGGGTAATGGTGGCACCATCCAAAGAAGCCAATAAATAGACTATGGTATATCTACTCAAATATATCATCACTCGGTACCCCTACCTCCATAGTGACAAATAATTTTACCTATTTAAAAGGACCTAAGATGATGAAATTCACATTTGAACATGGGATACTGCTTAAAACATCATCCAATTACTACACTTAGAGGAACAAAATAGAAAAATTGACTAACATAAACATCATGTGAATATTGACTAGGACCATTTCAAAATCACAAAGGTATTAGCACACAAAGCTACATAAGGTATTTTGGATAGACAAGGTGATACCAAAAGCACCTACAAAATCACCCTTTATAAGTTAGTATACAATAAAGAGGTTGTGCTACCAATTAATCTAAAGTTCCCTTCCATCCAAATGTCATAGCAACTTGATATAGAAGACACTAACATCCAATCCATTTAAATAAGGATAAATGCATTATTAGCCCTAGAAGAGGAGAGAGAAAAGGCCTTCAAGAAGATCACTTAGGAACAAAAGGCTATAAAAAATGAATATCAAAAGGCCCCGATAAACTAAATCTAGAAAAATAGTAAATACATAATCAAAGGAAAAAATAAGATAACATATACACACAACATAATATTTCACCTAGGAAATCCTTATGGGAAAAAACCCAACACAGTAATATCTCCTTATTGTATAAATTTAATTGTATCTAATACAATAATGTTCATCTCTCTTCTCACTTCAAACCCTAATGCAAGTGCAATTAAATAACAACACAAAAATGGATTTTATAATACCATGGGTGAAAAATCATGGGTTAAAATATTTAACCCTAAACAACCCATATGGGTCTAAAAATAGCTTAAGAAACCTTAAAAAATCCATCGACGAGGATACATGGAGAGTGTCTAGTACCTTTTAGAGTTAACCCCATCAGAATAACATGGAAAATATTCAACATATTTCCAACATTCTCCCACTTGTTGAATACTTTCCATAGGGGCCAAAAACTACCATTGTCAACTATCAAGGGCAACCATACCCATAGATCTTCTACACCAATTTTTTTAGTAGGTTTAACCTTTGTTAATTACTTAGTATCATTATTCTATGTATCAAATTTCTCCAGCATAACTCGATTCCCTTCAACCATCTCTCACAAAATGGTACTTGATATCAATATGTTTTGACCGATCATGAAAACCTAGATTGTTGTCCAAAAATATTGCACTTTGATTGTCACTGTCAATTCTCATAGTCGTCTTCTTAAGACAAAATGTTAAACATAACCTCTATAGCCACACTGCTTCTTTACATGCATGAGTTGCTACAATGTACTTTACCTCTATTGTCAACGAAGAAACCACTGATTACTAACCCTCTAACTAGTTTATACACATAAGCACTCACTGATATCTTGTCCAAATCTCTAGCCCAATCAACATCCATAAAACCTTGTAGATTTATAATATTACTATCTCTAGATTTTCCTTGGTAATAGATAACATAGTCTAAAGTTCCATGCAAGTATCTGAAGATCCTCTTCACAACAATCCAATGTTCCTTTCCTAGATTGGACATATATGCTAACTACTCCCAATGCATGTGCAATATTAGATCTGGTATAAACCATTACATATATCATACTACCAACAACACTAGAATAAGGAACATGATGCATTTCTTCAATTTTCTTATCTTTTTTAGGACATTGTTTAGCATAAAACTTTTGACCAACAAGATATGGAGTACATACTAGTTTACAATCATGTATCCTAAACATCTGTAGTATTAAATCAACATATTTCCTTTGATTTAACCATAAATTTCTACTTTCACAATCCCTTATCATTTCCATATCCAAAATAAATTTTGTAGCACCCAAATTCTTCATATCATATTCAAAATATAACTAATATTTTAGTAACTTTATCATCTCCCTATTGCTACCAATTAATAACATGTCATCCACATACAAAACAATGATAACACAATTTTCACCTTCTTGTTTAAAATACATACACAAATATGTTTTGCTTTTTCCAAGCCCAAGTGTCAAAATAAACCTATCTAATTTTTTGTTCCACATTCTTGGAGATTGCTTCAAGCCGTAAGACTTTTTCAACTTGCATATCAAGTCCTCCTTACCTTTTACCCTAAAGCATTTTGGTTGTGATATATATATATATATATATATATATATATATATATATATATATATATATATATATATATATATATATATATATATATGTATGTATGTATATCTTCATCAAGTTTACCATGTAGAAATGCTATATTTACATCCATATGTTATGTTTCAATATCAAAAGCAAAATAAATAGCCAACAAAAATCTATTTAAAGTTAGTTTAGCCATAGGAGAAACAATCTCACCAAAATCAATTCCCTCAACTTGAGAAAATCCTTTTGCTACTAGGTGAGCCTTGTACTTCTCCATATTTCCTTCTATATTGTACTTCTTATTGAATACCCACTTACAACAAACCAATTTTCTTCCAAGGGGTAATTTCACCAAGTCCCATGTCTTATTTTTATCCAAAGACTCCATTTATTCCTCCATAGCCCTTATCAAAGACTTATTATCACTTGACTGAATTGCCTCCTTGATAGCCTTGGGTTCTTCATCAGTAACTGATATATTAAATACAGAACAAATATTTGAAGGGATATATTTTTTTGGGAGTCTTCTCACTCATTCTGATCTCCTCAAACTTGGAGTTGTAGGTTTGGCATCTTCAAATTCCTCTTCAAACTCTCTCTATTGTTCATTTTCTTTTGTAGCACCAGGTTCTACCATAGGTTCTTCCTCACATTCCAATTTTACTTGAAATTTTTTAGGTTCTTTGCTTGGTTGCATTTCCTATTTTGGAACCCCTTTTGTTTCTCTAAAGATCACATTACAACTATAAAAAATATTCTTTGTTTTTGGGTTTCATAACTTATATCCTTTAACACCAATACTATAACCCACAAATATGTATTTTTTAGATTTACATTCTAGCTTATTCCTTTTATATTTTGGGACATACATATAAGCGTCACAACCAAAAAACCTTATACGAATCAAAGAGAGTTTTTTACCAATCCATACTTCCTATGGAGTCTTTTCCACCAAATATGAGGTAGGAGATCTATTGATGAGGTAACAAGCAGTTAACACAACTTCTTCCCAAATATTTTCTTTCTAAACCTACACCACTTAACATGCTTATGGCCTTATCCATCAATGTTTTGTTCATCCGTTCTACAACTCCATTCTATTGTGCAGTATACTAACTTGTTTTATACCTTTCTATTCTACAATCCTTGCAAAACTACTCAAATTCATTAGAGCAATACTCACCACCATTGTCACTTCTCAAAACCTTTATCTTTTTCTCTATCTAATTTTCTACAAGATCCTTAAACTTTTTAAATCTATTGAAAACATTAGATTTGTTTTGTAAAAATATATACCTAGGTATTTCTTGAAGAGTCATCTATAAATGTAACAAAATAGATAGATTTACCTAATTATGGTACTTTTACAGGTCCAAACAAATCACTGTAAACTAGCTGTAAAATTCCTTCAAATCTTCTAGCACTACTAGAAAAATTGACTTGGGTTTTATTTCCAAAAACATAGTGCTCACAAAAATTAAAATTTAATGGGCAATCAAAAATTCCTCCAGCCATACCTTTTATTTTTAATGTTTGAATGCCTTTCTCACCAATGTACCCCATGCATTGATGCCACAACATTATCTTTGCTATAGGAATAGTTGAATCTGATTCTACCATATTAATCTCCTCTACAACTAAACAGTTATTGGAATCAATAATTACAATTATAGCCTCAAGTATGAACATAGTTCTTGTATGAACTCCCCTTGCCAACACCAAGACTCCATGAACCATCTTGTAGCTATCCTTATTGAATACCATAGTCACACCCGCATCATTCATCTTACTCACAGATATCATATTCATTTCCAAATCCAAAATTGTCCAGGAAGGGTTTTAAATTTTCCATATTTTAACCTCAACTTGACTTTTCCTTGACCTATTATTTTATATGTTGAATTGTCTCCCAAGAAGACTTCACCTCCATTTATATTTTCATATTCATAGAACCCGTTCCTATGAGGAGGTATATGAAAGGGAGCACCTGAGTCAATCAACCATGAGTCATGGAATTGAGCATGCTTTTGCTAAGAATAAGTCCTTTAATATTCATTTGTGGTCTTTTTTTATGCAAAATTTCCTTCATCAAATGATTAACTATTATCAATATTTTTAGATCTATAGTATCTTTTATAATGCCTTATTTTACTACACTTCTAGCATTTTCTCTTTTCTAGAGCAACATACCCCTAGATATCGATTTCCTTTCTCCTAATTTATGTTTAATTAATTTTTGAGAAAAACATCTCACAACCAAGGCATCCTTCTTATGATAATCCTCATATTATTTTCATCTCATTTCTTTATACATCAATGTTCCTATTATATCCTCTATTTTCAATGTAGAAGTAGTATCGGTATAGCCATAACAAGGTTATCCCACAAATCATATAATGAATAAAGTAAAGTAATACACTTTTGCTCTTCATCCATTTTTTACTTCAACAAAATTTAATTGACATACCACAATGTTAAAAGCATTCATATGTTCAACCACATAGTAATCTTCATTCATCTAAAGTGAATACAACTTCTTCCAAAGAAATATTATATTTAGTAGTGACTTTCTCTGATACAAAGTTCTCATATTATCCCATAATGATTTTATTGTGGTCTTTGTTGATACATTCAACAATACTGAATTAGATAAGCATAATTTGATAGAACTCCTTGCCTTCCCACTGATCTTCAGTCAATCCTTAGTTTTATTTCCAAGACCACAATCCACTAATCTCTATCAACCAATAGATCCTCCATCTTGAGTTTACATAACTCAAAATTCTATCCATAAAAATTTTCAATCTCTACCCATGTGCTTCCCATCATTTTCCTTCACCCAAATTCTTCTACATACAATTCCCACTCAAGAATTAATTTATCATATGATTCAAACTCTTACTTCTTGAACAAAGCTAGAAAACCTAGCTCTAATACCATATGAAGAGAAAAAATGCCCCAATAAACTAAATCTAGAAAAATAATAAATATAGAATCAAAGGAAAAAATAAGATAATAGATACACACATAAAAAATTATTTCACCTAGGAAACCCTTATGAGAAAAAACCTAGAACAATGATATCTCCTTATTGTATAAACTTAAATTATCTCCAATATACTAATTTTCATTTATCTTCTCAATTCAAACCCTGAATCAAGTGCAATTAAATAACAATAGCACAAGAACAGATTTTACAATACCATGGGTGAAAAACCATGGGTTCAAATATTTAACCATAAACAACCCATATGTGTCTAAAAATAGCTTAAGAAACCCTAAAACATTTTTCGGGGTTGTTGTCCCTGGATCCCCACTTTTTGGGGGCTACCATCCTTGAACCCTTGCTCAAGGCCTGGCCTAACCTCGAACCCCAGTGAGAGTACATGGAGAGTGTCTAGTTTTAGAGTAAACTTTGCCATAATAACATGGAACATACTCAACATATTTCCAACAAAAAAAAGATTTGACAAAAGAGCAATAGAAGCACAATAAAAGGAGATCTCATCTTCAAATGAGGAGGATCATGCAAATTTAGGTGCTCATCATAAGTTTTATTCTTTGTGTAATAGAACCTACTAGATCATCAAAATTGTAGGTCCAAATGCATATAGAATCACCTCCATAGAATGTATAATGTTGCCAATATCTATGAACAAGCAACACCTTTTCTTGGTATAATAATAATATATCCAAAATAGTAAGTATGTATATATTAAATGTGGTAATTATTTCCCCTTTTTCTTTCTTGTTTTCCTCTCTCATCCTTTTCCTCTATCTTTTCATATTCATATTTTGCCCCTCAAAATAGCGTTGCATCTGGATGAATAGGTTTTTTGACACTTGTATACATAAATATTGATGTTATTAAAAAAATAAGAGGTATGATTTGCTCATAATTATGAGTGATTCACTTGCCTAAACAAGTAATATGTCTCACCTCCTAAAGCAAGGTCCATACCAACAATGTGATGTGCCCAATCTATCCTTAATGTCCCAATTACCACACTTAGGTAGTCCATATCCAACATAAGCAAGGTGTGCCCTACCTAGGGTCTATAAATACCCTCAACAAGGGACCCTTAAGCCCTTACTTCATGTATAAATATAATTACATATACCACCTAATGAACCAAATAACTTATCAAACTGCTCCTTAGTCAACTTTGCATAGGAGACAAAGGTTGAGCAAGTTGTAGCCTCACTAGAGTTCCTCGTTGATAAAAAAGCAAATTGTAAAAAATTAAAAACCAAGTTTTTTTCCATGTCCCCTATAGCAAGTGAATATATCACATAAATAGGTGAATCAATCCTCCTTTAATGAAGCACTCCATTAAAACCAAGTGAATCAATTGAATTTTTGAGTGAATCACACCCTTGAGCAAATCACACCCAACCACTATCACCTAGTGAACCACTCATATTTTCAAAAGAATTGATCCCTTTTATGAGTGCATCACTCCAAACAATAAAAGGCCCAAATTTGCTTATTTTCCCTATTTTTTTCCTTCTTATCCTAATTTTTTTATCCTTTTCACCATGTATGCCACATTAGCCTTTTCTATCCCTTTACTATCATAAGCTCTAGTAGTCTCGTCATCATCCACTTTTGTCACTCCACCCATTGTTGTTTGGGTCATTATAGAGATAGGACAAGAAAAATAAGAGGGGTAAGAGGAAGAGGCAAGAAGCAAGAATCCACACCCTTAAAAAGACCTAAACAAGAATTTGAGGACCCATACTAGAAAGTCGCTAAGGGCAAGTATATCCACTCCATGAGGAAGTTTAGGGCAAAAGCACTAAGAAGGTTTAATCTGGGCCCACAAACTAATTCATGGAGCATAAGTTCAGCTTGGACCTCTAACCTAGCAATGAACTTAGTACCCTAAGTGTGGTATTTTCCTAAGTTAATGGAAGATCTAGGTAAAAATATGACTCCACAACAAAGAGCTTCTACCTTCTACAATGGTTAGAAGTCATTTTCTATATAATGATGAGAGTCATAAAAAATATGCTAAGGGTAAGTGAAGAATATACCATGTGGATATCATTCAATCCTAAAATAAAATAAAATATTACTATTATAGGCAATAAAACTAGTAGAGATTATTGATACCCTATCTAAAAAATCTCAAATTGAAATCAGTTCACCATTCTACTAAAAGTGGATCAGTTCAAAGATGATATATTTACAATTAAAAGTGGATCAACTCAAAGATGATATACGTATAGTGTTGTTGGGTATTACTACTATCTTGATGGAGAAATATAATAAAAGAATCTAAGAAGAGTGTATCATCTTACTCTGTGTAGTCTAAACTTATCTTGGATATTCTTAGATGATCCACTATACTCAGTATATTTTAGATCAAGTGAACCTTCAACTAAGAAAATTTAAGGATGAAAGGAAGTTCCGCTATAATTCCTACCTAATCTAGCTAATATTATACCAAAACAAGAGTTGGTTCACTACTCTCTAGCTAGATCAAGTTGATAATAATGGTAAGTCCCTAAGCATTATAGACTACCAATGTTCCCTATAGAGGAGAGGGCAAATATTCATATTGATTCTATAATGAAGTATATAAAGCACTCATGGATAAATTCATGGATAAAGCACCAAGACTAAGTGATGAGACAAGTAAGATAATGGTAGAGGGGAAATGGACATAGGGTGATTTTTATGTAGGGAGACCAAATCTTTCATCCATCTATCTAGTTTATCATCCATACCTTTTGAGTTGATCACCAAGGTACTTGATTATATATTCAACCTTGAATACATTAGGGAACCTAATTATGTAGAATTGAAATACTTCAAATGGTAAAAGAAGACCACCTTCTTCCCACTAATGCATAAAATTGTAAATATTACTCCAAAGATGCATCGATATGACATAGTAATCAAGGTGAAGCTAAAAGAAATGGTTTTTGAATATTTGATAGTCCTATGGTCCATAATCAAAAAAATCCTGAAAATTACCCTCAAGAGCAAGAAGGTGGAAATATTCTTTTCACATAAAAAAATATACAACATCCAAAAATAGTCTAATTTAGATGAGGAAACAACCCTTTCCATTATGGGGAGTAACGTGGGATACAAAGATAAAATTCAAAGTTGGTATGACAGCCCCCTATAGTGGTATTCAATTTTGAAATTAAACCAAACCATCAAAGGGTAGGGTATCCATTGAAAATGGGATATTCTAACAAGAATATCCTAACCTAGGAAATAATGAAGTATAAAACTAATACAATGACCAAGACCATAAGGGTTGGTCCATTTGATTCTAATTTCTCTACCATTCAGGATAGGGCACACCATAACGGAAAAAATAGGGAAAAACATTCATAGAAGTTGCAATAGTAGTAGGAATCTCAACTCCATAGAAAAAAAACTCTAAAAATCAAGTCACATTGGCAATAAATATATGAACTACATATTCCATTCTAGTAGTAGTCAATGTAGTAGTTCAAAAAATGATAATTAAGGGGTATAAATGTTTCAAATGGTTTGGGTACATGTTTGAAGAAGTGGCCACAACAACTAAAAAAGTACAATATAGTAAATAAACCCTTATTTAAGAGGGGGAAATCCCTCAAGGAATCCCTCCTCTACACTAGGGACAGTCCAATCCTATGGCTATAACTACTCAAATCCCTCCTACCTACCCACTATCTACCATTCTACTTTCTCATTCTACAAGTTCTATTTCTTCTACTTATAATTCTACTTCCCTATTTATTCCTATTCCTCCTTCTCCTATCCCTACTCTTTCCATTATTCTATTGTGCTTCTTCCATCCTCCATTATCTCCTATGAGCTTCTCACTCCATAGATGCTACTCACCCCAAATATCACCAAAGGAACCACTCCTATTATTGCCTAATTTTCATAACTCATAGTATATATCCCCATAATTACATAAACCATTATGACTCTTTTATCCACCCTAACAAAATTGACATGACTATCCACCCTTCCCATCTCCACCTTATTGCCACTATCACCATGAAATTTTCACCACTCATCATACCCACTACTTCCACTTGCCTTCCATCACATGCAAGGTAACTCCTCTTGTAGGAAAAATACCCATAGCCCCTACCCAAGAAACTAATCTTGTAGAATCCTCCCCTATTAACAATATATCTAAGGAATTGGGCCTATTCACACTCTCAATATCTAGGAGTTTAAAATTATCAAGTAAATGGATATGTTATTCATGGAGGAGAAATGTGGAAGAAAGCATATGAGGTTCACCAAAAAAAATTCTAAAGCTTCCATGATCTTCCATTTATAGCTTACTAGAAAGAGAGACAAAATATATCTCATAGAAGATATAGAGACCAACCCCTCTAAAATAGCATAAGCCCCTATTGACTTTATTGCTAGAGTGTCATAACTGGACCTAGTTAAACTAGATCCCTACCAAATAGTCGCATTGGTAAACCAACTCAAATTAGGCATGACCATGGTATGGTCAACTAGCAGTTGAGGATGAAGCACCATATATTGGGAATAGAATATTAGAAACAAAATTAGCTAGAGTTAGAGCTGAGAGGGGCTGACTCTAACAAGAGAACAAGGGGCTTAAAAATAGGTGGCAAAATGGATTATTTAAAGAAGCAAGTGGAAGGCCTTAAAGCTCGATTTGGTAATTTTGAACAACTTATGTAAGAAATGACTAAAGAACAAATCAAGTTTCTAGAGGTTTTAGAGAAGAAAGACCAACAAATTAAGGTGTTGGAAACCTCAAGTCACATAAAAATAAAAATAGATCCTATGTTGGCACAAGAAATGTAGATGGCTAAGGACATATGGGACTAGATTAATAAAGAGATATAAAATACCTTTGAATACTTCAAGATAACATCCTCTATAGGAGAAAGCTTGGAAATAGTCAAAAACATTGTAAAGCAAGTAGAAGAGTAGCTTTTCACAATAGGTGATATCTAGAAGTTCTAAAATTCCTTACGACCCCAATGTAGGAAAAGTAGCATGGTATATATCATAAAGATATGGTGAAGAAAATTAGGATATCCCAAATGCCTAGAAAAACTTGTAGACTTGTAAAAACTAACATCTCTCAAAACCTAGGTCTAAGAAATTAAAAAATAAATTCAAGGGTTTATCATTGCAGGGATTCCAGAAATATTTGATGATAGGAAACACATACTAGATGATGATGTAATCCATGCCATAATTGAAGAATAATTATATCAACTTAATAAATGGAATGCCTTTAAAGTATGTGAAAAACCTAAGCCAATCCTTGCCAAACTAAAAGAGCTACAAATGAAAGGGTATGAACTGTTAAAGAATCCTTTTGAATATTTGGTGAGGGAAGCCAAAGACCTTAGAAAAGTATAATTTCTTAATGAAAATTGGTGGTAAAATTTTTTGAACTTGTTACCACTAAAATCACAATGGAGATATTAGTTTTATCAATTTTCATAGCAAGGATTTTAATTTTGTAGACTCCACACCCAAGGATAAATATAGGATATAGGATTCTACACTAATCAATCTTGATATCCCATGAAGTCACCATAAATGTAGTACCTTGGAACTACCTTCATAAATTTTGCACACTTTGAAGCAAAAAGTAGTAGAGGGGAACCGAACAGTAGGAAATCCTTCAAAATCCCAATATTCTGTTGAGTTTTGGGATAGATGCAATTCACTTAGGAAATTTGTTAATTAGCTTAGAAGCTCAATTCAATCAACATAGGTGTCAATTCAATCAAGGATCGATTCACTCCACTTGCTAATACAAGTTATTTGCTTGACATAATAAACAAATCACTTGGTCAGGATTTCAAAGTAAAATCGACATAAATTTTGAGGAAGATCTTCTAGAAAGCTATATTTTTGTCATTTGTTGTACATTCAACATATTTCAAGACTTCTAAGCCTGTTAGAGGTATATTCAGAGGTATTTAACATTTGGAGGTACAACATTTTTCTAAAAATTATCCCAAAATATTTACTAAGTGTTGGCAATTCTACTATATGGTCTCATAGGTAAATTTCTCTAGGATCAAATATCAATCACATAAAATATATTCACAAATAACACAAGTATTTCTCAATAAGAAACTTCACTATTACATTCATAAATCTCATTCTATTACATATTATGGAGCTTTCTCTCCAATATATAACTTTACATGATAAACTCTTCAATATTATTTACATGATAAACTCTTCAATATTCTTGACTATTGCTCTCCTCAAACTTCTAACAGATACAATCTTTCACATGCCTCACATTATGAAAAAAATCTCATGATTACATAACCTCTCTCTTTACATATTGACCTATCACCTATGAATTTTTACTACCACACATGACACCTATCACCTATGACTCTTCACTTACACTCTTAATACCTATCACCTATGACTCTTCACTTGCACTCTTGACATCTATCACCTATGACTCTTCACTTGCACAATTTATTCCATAACGCATAATACTCTCCACACTTTGACACATACATTATACAAATATAAAACACAATCACTAAACTAATATTAACAATAGTACCCATGGTATTTCAATTTACCAAATAATTTAATATCTCCAACACTAAGAGTAATTATTTTTCACCCCAGGTAACTTAGGGGTACACTTTTAATATAAATAAAGGCCTATGGCCTTCATTGTAATAATATTTTGACCATTATAATTCAAATCTACACTTTATGAAACCTACATTGTACGTTGAACTAATTAGGTTTTAATAAATTTAAAATTACTTTGCATCCCATTAGAGGTATCACCTTATGGTTTATTAAGTGTGCAATGGTTGGGTACAACCCTTCTAGAACATATTATCATTTTCTTATCAATTTCATAATTAAATGGATGGGTGGATATTGATGTTATTCAAGTTATTATGTGTTGATTGATCACATGCTATCCTCACTATGGTGTAATAGTTGTATTTACTTTCATCTCTTGCACTCTAAACTTCATACATTTACTTTTTGCACTTTATACATTTTAATTGTAAACTTTAATTTCTATATTTACTTTTATGTGAACATTTTATTTCATGCAAATAGTTAGTTTAGATTAGGTCTAATGAGGACAATAAGGAGCCAACCTAAATCCATAGGTAGGGAGAATCCTATGGTAAATCCTGCTAACCTTGTTGAAACTTATATTTGAGGGTGCAACAAATAAAATAGAATTTAACCCAATTCCCCAAATCAACACATTTATACATGTGATAATTTGCAAAGAACTTACAAGTATAAACTCACAACTAGATCTAGCTTTTAGTGAAGCAATAAATTTGCACTTAGGTGATACAACTACTATGTATTTATAATATCTATCCACATTTATATACCCTAACATGTATTTCATACTTCCTATAATGAAATTAGTCTCCTATAAATGTAAAATTAACATATTATCCTCGATTTATGGGGCATAAGTCATCTTAAAAAATCATCAATCTATCCAGTTAGGATGGTTTACACTTTATATGCAAATGTAATTTACCTTAATAATTCACAACATATGATTTTTATGACCCTTATTTAATGTATACTCACATTTATTTAAGTGTAAATATAATAAGTGGATGTTTAAGGTCCCAAGTATGATACAAAATTTTCTATCTATTCTGGTACAAGTCTATATCCATCCCATTTTAATAATATTAACAAGATGTCTCTAAGCTAGTTTAGTTGGTGTGAGATCAATGTATTTAAATTTCATAAGAGTGTTCTAATGTGCTTCACTTTATAATAGTAAATCTATTCTAAGCAAGTAGGCAATAGTTTTCAAGCAATAGAGTGAACATATTATTCCATTTATATACCATAGAAAATGTTACACAATTTTAACATGAAGAATACTTTCACTTCATAGGTGATCTACAACCACTCTTTTAGCACATATGCTATATGCATATTTCTTCATAAATATGTTACAACCAATCACTTTTACACACAAGAAACCATACTTGCATTTAATAATATACTATAATCACTACCTTTTATACTAAACAACCAAAATGGTCATGCTTTCATTTATGGATATTCTACACACTTTTGACTCAAATATTTATGCATGGATATTCTATAGCCACTACTATATGTAACCATATGTTCATTTAATAATATGTTACAACCACTACTATTGCACTTAGGCAACCAAAATGAGTTCAATTTTATTTATGAAGATGTTATGGCTAGTAACTTATGCAATCCTACATTCATGCAAAGAGATGCTACAATTACACTTAGATAACCAAAATGAATGTGGTTTCATTTATGGAGATGTTACAATAATTAACTCATGCAATCATGCATTCATGCATGAAGATGCTACAACCACTACTTCATGCAAATAAAGTTATCATACCATAATCATTCTTTAGTAATAGCAACCCTTTTTTAGATTTTCAAACAACAAGAGGCACAATACATTCATGTATAAGTCAATTATATTTTTTACATGCTAGATGATTTTTTTATCATCATATACAAAAATACCATAATACTACTTCCACTACAAAACCCTCTTACAATAGCATTTGATAAAAGAAACTTATGAACACAAAGTGAGGGCTTTTAAAACCTCATTTCTCTATATTCCATGACTATGCACTATGCTTTGAAATATGCAAGACTTTTAGTTATCCAAGGAGTTATTTTGTGTGAGTTTGATAATGCTTTATCTACCTTACTTTCCATTCTACAATCTCAAGTAAAACAAACTCAAAACCATCCTTAATGTTTTAATTAAAAAAAACAAGTAGGTGAAGGTATTTTCTCTTATTTTTTCCTATATTTATTTTGTTTGTCAAGAATAATAAAAAAGGATCAAGAAATATTTTTAAAATGAATATATCATGTAAAAATAAGTTTACCTTTTTAACTATACAACTCAAAAGACCCAAAGAACCCCAAAATAACACAATCACTTTTTTAATCTACACTTAAAATAGTCAAAATATCTATCTACATAATACCTATTTTTGAATACAAGCACAAAAAATGGAAAATGTGTATGCACAAAATACCCATTTTTGAATCCAAGTTGAATGTAGGAAAAATGTACATACAAAATATTAATTTTCAAATCCAAACTCCAAGTAGACAAAATATCATATACCAAAATACCTATTGTGGATTTAACAAGAACATTTTTTTTTCTTCTTTAAAATATGAAATGGATAATTACATTTTTTTTAATAGAAAATAATATTTGGTACATGACCTAAAAATATTCTTCAATCATATCCTAAAGTCTCCATTCCACTCTAATTTCCCATGTTAAAGGTCAAGAGGTCCTTAAAAATCATTCTCTAGGTATTCCAAACACCCCTATACACCAATGTCCTCTATTGTCTCAAGGTTGGGAATTAATGGATTCTAACAGAATCTAAGGTTTAGATATGCATGCACTCCTCTAAGTGGAAAATAAGAGCAAACTCCATGTTAACAATATGCCTCAAAGCCATTATACTATGTCATCATCAGGAATGAGTGAGCTAAGGTTTAGCGGGTGCAGCAAGAGTGAGGGTTTGAATTTTCTAGGCAGGAATCTTAGCCAAGGCGACAGAGGTAAAGCAGGTATGAAATGGGTAGGTTGGAACCTTGAGCATGGATCAAGAAAGGATCCAGAGGAAGGTAGTCATGTTGCGGTATATTTGGAGGTGGGCATCACGCGAGGGCTTGACCCTCCTCAGAAAGACCCCAACAAAAAAGATACAAATTACAATGCAGGGTCCAAGAAGTGGTTGTCTTTTGCTGAGACTCTTAGAGGAAATAGAAAGTAGGTTCTCTCTCTTCCACCCCTAGTTATAGTAAATAATAAAATTTTGGCCCTAACAAGTTCCATGAGCCCTTTTCTTTCAATGGAAGAATTCTCCCTAGTGGGCAAGTTTTTGGGAGGTAGGCTGGACATGGAGACTATCAAGGCTTGGAAGATGGGTAAATGGTGACCGATAGGTAGCTTGGAGTTGGTAGCTCTAACTCAATGGTTCTTCATTATCCGTTTTCACAATATGGAGGATGCTAACTACATTTTAATAGGAGGTCCTTGGTTTTTGGGAAAAAGTAGTCTTTTTCTCAGATGATGGGGTGAAGATTTTGACCCTGAAAAGAAAAATATTAACATTGCCCCTATTTGGGTTCATCTATTGACTAAGTCATCAGTGGTTGAGGCCAAAATAATTAAATACATCCTACAACTCTACGAGGATGCTGCTGGTCAAAAAGTTAATTTTAGTAAAAGCAAGTTATATTTCTTGAACACCCCCATTCAGAGGCAAGGAAGGATTGCAAAAATTTTAGGGTGTGATATAGCAAACCTCTCCACTTCGTATCTTGGTCTCCCTATTTTCATTTGTTCTTCGAGAGATTCAATGTGGGATAGGGTTATTGAAATAATTCAAAAAAAACTTGTTGGATGGAAAGGTCATCTTCTATCTCAAGCAGGAAAGTTGACCCTCACTAAGGCCTATCTTCAGAGCATTCTACTCTATTTACTCTCCATTTTCAAAGCCCCTATGAAGATTTTCTAGAAAATTGAGAAACTCCAAAAAGAGTTTTTATGGACTGGATCAGAGGAGAAAAAAAAGATACACCTTGTAGAATGGACCAAAGTGTGCATACCCAGGGAAAATGGGGGCTTAGTTCTAAGGAGAATTGCTCATATTATTTTAGCTTTACTAGCTAAGCAGGCATGGTGCCTCATTTTTGGTGAAGAAAATGAATGGACAACTATCATCAAATGAAAGTATCTTCAAAATATGGAATTTCTAAGTGACTCAGTTCCAATCAGAGGTTTTGCTTTTTGGAAAGCAATTCTCAATTGTAAGGAAATCATAAAAAAAGATTTAAGATGGGTTTTAGACAATGGTGAGAAGATAAATTTTTGGAATGACAGATGGGCTAAGGATTAACCACAGACACAATATCCCAACTTAGCCCGAATCAGAGATATCACGAAAGAAATCATTGCTAAAAAAGTCTCTGATTATATGGTTGAGGATAGAGGTAGAATGAAGTGGAAAAAAATAAGAATTTAGGGATTTCAAGTGGAATCAAATGATCTTTGTAACATTCTCAAGCAATATTTTATCCCCATGAGACCCAAGGAAGATCAAGTGACCTGGGCTCCTACAAAAAATGGACAGTTCACTATTAAATCAGCTTACAAGCTTCTGCTTGATGACGAGGATTTTGTCCTCCAAAAGTACTTAGTTTGGATAAAAAAATTAATTCCAAAAATTGCAATCTTTTTATGGTTGGTTATCCAAGGAAGAATTCTAACCATTGATAATATGATGCATAAAGGTATTTGTATCACTAATCATTGTTATCTATGCAGGGCTAATTGGGATACCATTTATCACATTTTCCTTGAGTGCCCTTTTTCCTTGACTGTCTTAAGTGGGATTTTTTAGGCCTTCAATATTTCTTGGGTTAAACCAGCCATCGTACTTGATTTGTTTGTCTAGTGGCCTTGCCCCTTTTCAAGCCAAAGACTTAGATACATGTGGAAAATTTGTCTCAATCACTATCTTTGGTAGGTGTGGTTAGAAAGGAACCATAGAGTCTTTAATGAGTCTATCCATGATCATCAAACTATCATTTCCAGGATCCTATCCTTTTTCAATGAGAATTTGAACCTTATCCCTTTTCATAGTTGTAAACCTCTAATGCAGGAGACCATGATTGCTCAATATTTAAGCTTAACCTTGTTATATGAGTATGTTCCTAGGGTAGTCAACCCCAGAGCCAATGTTAAGTTGTCCCCACCTCCTACGGGTTGTTTTAAGCTTAATTTTGATGGAGTGGCTAAGGAAAATCCTGGAAGAGTAGGTGTTGGTGGCATTGTGCAAGATCATAATGCGAATATTATGCTTGTGTTTTTCAAATATTTGGGAACAAGGACAAACAACAAAGCTGAAGCTAGAGCTATGTGGAGAGGCCTTCAAATGACTCAAGACTTAAAAGGCAATTTTATCATAGAAGGAGACTCTATGCATGTTATAAATCTCCTCAATAATTGGAAAACACCTCCTTGGAGGATTAAAACAATTTTTGAAGAGGCTAGGATCCTTTTCCAAGGAAGACAGGACAAAAAATCCCAACATGTCTTTTGGGAAGCTAACAAAGTTGTTGATAAGCTGGATAATTTGGGTGTCGATAGTGACGAACTTTTAAAATGGGAACACGATGTCCCAAGTGAAGTAGAGGAGCTTATTCAACAAGAATTCCAAGAATGATAGTTGAATTTACCAATAGGGAAGGCATTGTAAGTTCAAAGGCTATGAGTATTCTCGTCTCTTTTTTGAAATGGACTCATAATAAAAATTATCCGAGTTGTCAGTCTTGGTGGATGCTGCTTGGAAATACCACAAAGACTAATAGGGATAGTCACATGTTAGATAACATGGCTCCTAGTCGTCTTAGTAATTTGAGGTTCGTTGATAATCACAGGGCAGGAAAGAAGCAACAATTTAAGACTTCAAACCAGAGCCATGTGGACCACCAAATAGCCATTGCCATAATTCTAGCCATTAGGTTCACTTCTTCAAGGCTGATTTCCCAAGACGGGATGTGGTCCCAAAGCATGCCATTATGGAAGAAAGCAATTACCAAAGAATTATTAAGAGTAACTGTCAATACAGAGCTTGTGGGAGTTTTTTCAGTACTCTGCTATGTGTGTCTGCAACTTTTTGTTTCTCCACTATTTCAAGGAAGGGATCTGTGTCTGTTTCTTTTTTTGTAATTATGATGCAGGTGTATTTTCTCGGGGTATATCCAAAATGTTGTATGGGAAGTTTCTTTTTGATAACAGGCTATGTGCCTTACCGGATGTAATGGATTTGGTGGCATGTAGATTTTACATATATAGGCTTCTTAGTAAGGACATGTTCATCAACAACCCTGGGCTGATTTTTGTAAAAGGTTTTGGGTCAACCTGTAAAACTCGGTATTAATGTTATAGTATCTTATCTACCAAAAAAAAATATGCCTCAAAGCCTAATGCTTTACACTTATACAAGAATGCAAAAGAACAAAAGATTCTAAAAACATTCTTCAATCAGATCCTAGAGTCTCCATTCCACTCTAATTTCTCACGTTAAAGGTCAATAGGTCCTAAAAAATCATTCCCTAGGCATTCCAAACACCCCTATACCCTAATGTCCTCCAATATATCAAGGTTGGGAATTAATGGATTTTAACAAAATTCAAGGTTTAGATATGCATGCACTCCTCTAAGTGGGGAATAAGAGCAAACTCCATGTTAACAATTTGCCTTAAATCCTAGTGTTTTACACAGACAATAATGCAAAATAAAAAAATATCCTCAAAACATTCTTCAATCAGATACTAGAGTCTGAAAAACATAAGCTTATACTGAGAGGGGGGGTGAATAGTATAATATCACTTTTTACTTTTCTTTCTCAATCAACATTATGCAATGTATCAATAGCAATATCAACAATAGTAATCAAAGCAATGCATAAATCACCACACACAATAGAGACACCAATTTAACGTGGTTCACCCAATGTGAGCTACTCCACGGAGAAAATATTTCACTAATATTTTCTCATTAAATATCTTGGGAATCCTTTACCTATTACAATTTTTATGGACCTCTATCCAAAGGAGACACCAATCCCCTGATCAAGTTTGTGGATCTCTATCCACAGGAGAACTCCTTTCTGCACTGGCTAATGGATATCTATCTACTGAAGAATCCTGTCCTCACTCATAAAACATTTCCTCACTACCCTGGCTAATGGATATCTATCCACTAGAGATTATCATCCTCTATACTATGTCACCTCCAAAGCTTGCTCTTAGCTCTATATAAAATTTGCACTAAACCCAGTCCTTCGAGATAGCACAAATATTCTCAATATTTGTCTCTAGTTTGGCACAAACCTGCCCTTAAATCTACACCAAAATCTATCCTTAAATCTGCACTAAACATAATCCTTCAGTCTAGCACAAATTTTCTCAATCTCTATCTCTATTCTAGCATAAATTTGTCCTCAAATATGCACCAAAATATATCCTCAAATCTGCACTAAACACAGTCCTTCGATCTAGCACAAATCTATCCTCAATATTTGTCCTCAAGCCTTAACACAAAGCTTGACTTAATCACAAATCAAATCTGTTGGATCTACCCCAAACCTTAACTCAAGGTTTGAACAAATCAATAAATCAACTTTGCTCATAAGTCTTATCAAAGGTTTATCTCAAATCTACCTTGTAAGCTTTCATAAAATCTCACACCAATCTATCCATAAGTCTTCTCAAGACTTGCCTCAAATATACTCAACAAGTTCTTACTATAACTTGTCCAATATGCTCTCAATATCTATCCTCAAACTCTGTATTGTAAGCTTCCATAAAAGCTCACATAAATCTGTCCACAAGTCTTCTCTAAGACTTACCTCAAATTTGCTCAACAAGTCCTCACTAGAACTTGTCCAATCTCATAGAAACATATATATAATTGTTAGAGACTCAATATGCTTCACATTCACCACAATGCTCAATCACTTTCAATCTCTCTTTTTACCATAAAAATATATAGAGAATTGTTAGAGACTCAATATGTTTCTCACTCACAAACACTCAACCTCTTTCTCATATTAATGTATAATATGAAACAATTTGTTTCACAGAACTTGAATTATCACTTCAACACATCCACTTGACTAGGCTCAACCAAGTCCACTCAATAAATCACTTAATAAAATAATCCTTACTCAAAAACCCTAGTCCAATCATATAAACACTCACTAAATTATTTCCAACCAATCTCACATAACAATGATACTCACATTCTTTCACAAACCCTAGTTTAAGATAGTTCACAACTTCACATAACAATGATACTCATGATTTTTCACAAACCCTAGTTCAATATAGTTTACAACTTCAAATAACAATGATACTCACAATATTTGTACAAACCCTAGTTCAAGCATATGAAAGTTTTACTCAATATTTACAACAATGCTTATCAAACAAGGTTTCTAGAATCAAATTTCATTCCAAAAAAACCAAACTCAACAATGCTTATCAAACAACCCTTTTCACTCCAACTTGGCATTCACAACATCCAAAAATCACTCACTAGGAAGATGTACCCATACCTTTTTGTTTTATGTAGAAGTGCCCTTAAAAACCTTTCTCAATCACAATTTTCTTCTTTGCCAATTTCAATGGTTAGATGACAAAATATCACACTAACACTCTCTCCAAATATTTCTCAATTACAAAAATAATCAAACTCAAATACACCTTATTACTCCTTTAAAATTAGCAATCATCAAATCATACATAAAAATAATTACTCAATTGCTCCTTATAATCTCCAACTTTAATTAATCAACCTCCAAAAATTAAACTTTCAAAATAATATTGCCTACCCTTTTATCTCCTTCAAATACTCAATATCAAAATTAATTTAGGCAAAAATAAACTTTATAAACCATCAAAAATATTTTATTTTTTCAACCTTAGCACATCCGAAATAATCAAGCAACCAAGACAAATAACATCATGGCATACCTTTAACACTAGCCAAAAGGCCTCGATGGGTTTCAAATGTGAGACCACTCCCAGTCAAGCACCTTATCCAGGTTCTAGCCCACCATGTGGGCTAAGTGCTTCCACGAGAAAGGGAAGGCACAAGCCTCCCTTTATTCCTTTCATTTAGCACTGCACAAAATGAAAATTCCCTCTCTTCCTTGCAAAACAAACTCGATGGGTTTTGAACCCTACCCTCCTTGCCTTCCACAAGACTTAGCACCATCCATCATTGCTAAGTATGATACACAATGTTGTGCAAAGTACAAGGAGCCCCACTCCTATTTATTAAGTCTTTTGTAGCAGGAGACCTTTCAAAATGCAAAACTTTCTTTCTCTTCCTTGTATACTATACTTTGGAGCCTAGGAAATTGATCGATGGTTTTTCAGCAAAGGTTTTTGCCACCTTTTATACATGAATACCTCATGCCATAAAACGTTGGTGCTTAAATCAAATTTCAAATTTGATTTTAATTTAAACCTTATAACCCTCTTTAGGGTTATTTAAATTAATATAAATTAGTTTATAATTAAATTAAAATTAAGTTATAATTAACTTAAATAACTTTGGAAGTTAATTAAATTAATTAATAAATTAATTTATAATAAAATTATATTAATTAATTTATAATTAATTTAAATTTCCCTTTTTAATATTATAATAAAATATTATAATATTATTTTCTTGGGCCTCTTCTTTGCACTTTGGACCACATCTGACTACTTGAAACCAGATTTGACCAACTGGAGGTGGACTCTCCTTTTTGTACTCATTGCGGAACTGCTTCTCCTTGCACTGCTCACTGAAATTGAATTTTGATATCAATGACCACTCACTCTTGACATCAATGACAACTCATCTACTCAAAATGTCCAACAATCTCCCCCTTTGTCATTTATGTTAGCCCAATTATATTTTCCAATTTCCTTAATCTTTTTATGTTTTGCTCCCTCTGGGAAACTGCTCCCCTGACTCAATGCTCTCGCCTTAAATCAAATCTCTCCACCTTACTCAAATATTTATTCCTTTGACATCAATGGCAAAGGGTCACCTTTGGGGCTCAAGACTAAGAATGAGTCTCTTATCGTAGCCCCTCCCCCACCTCCTATTGAGGTGGTTAATTCTGGGGTGAGAGTATTTCTACTCCTAGCATGCACTGATATTTACCTTTGTCCACTTTCCTTCTCATCCGATCCTTTTGATTCCTCTGATTGTTCATGTTCCTGCTTGTCTCTAGAATTTTTTCTCTACACCACTTTTTTGTATGTCCATCATTATTGCACTTGTAACACTTAATATTGTTATTCCTTGGAGATGAAAATATCTTGGGATTTATTTTGATGAAGTCATATCTATTCCTGTCATGGACCCTACAATTCATTGCCTTGTGATCAAAATGATTACATGAGTAGCAATACCCATGAAAAAGCTATCTATTTTTGAAATTCCCATATTTTTGTCTTTCATGTGTCCGGCAATGTGAATCCTTGTACCCAAATCTGTGACATGAGAAACATCATCCATTGAAATTTCCTTGCTTTGACCTCATTGGTCTCTTAGTCTATTTTACCCTGTGTTGGTTCCTATTCCATCTGTTCCTATTTTGTCCAAGTCATCTTCAAAATTCTAACTTTCTTTCACACTATCTTCTTCTGAATTTTCTTCTTCAAAACTTGATATTGAATCCTCTTCTTGTTTCTTTTTTACCTGTTCAAAACCAAGATTTATTTTGTTTGTTGACCATATTTGTACCTTGATCATCTTATCTACGATATTTGAGCTTTTTCCAAACTTGTGTAGCTTATCCTTAGACTTTTCTAATTCTTCCTTTAGTAGTGCTACTTATTGTTCTAATATTTCACATTCTAAGATATTTGCTTCTAACTTATCCTTGAACTTCTTTGTCTTAGCCATTGACTTATTTAGATCCTCTATAAGCTTTCCTCTTTCTTTATCACATTCTTGAAATTGAAGCTTAAGTTGGTAATTTTACTTTCTTACCTTCTTCAATGTGTTAAGAGCATAAATAAGATCTCCCTCAAGATCAACTTCTCCTTTATTTGATTCTTCCTCTATTTTTTTACCTTTGAAAACATCTTCATTTTTTTTTGACTTGTCTTCTATAGGATCACCTCCTTCTTCTTCTAGTGCCATTAGAATATTCTCTTCTGGTACTTCAAGTGTATCTTCATATTCGTCATCACTGAAACTGAAACCATTCTTTGTACAACTATATTCAAGATGTCCAAAATTACCACATCTAAAATACTTGAGACTTATTGGTGACATTTTCTTAATGTCTTCTTTTTCTTCTATCATAAATAGAACTTCATATTTATCATTATCTGAGAAACTATTATCACTATCACTTGATTACTTACTTGCCTTGTCTGCATAGTAAATTTGAAGGTTGCTTCCTTTCAAATATTAGGTTCCTCTTTTGTTCTCATCTCAAAAGTTGTAAAAATACTAAGTAATTCATCTCTTGTCAAAAGATCACCATATTTTTATTCCTCTATAGCAGAAATATTTTCACTAAACCTTTTTGAGAGAGATCTTAAGATCTTATCACAAACATCAGATTCTTGAACCTCAAGTCCAAGTTCTTACATAGTTTTAACAACCTCGTCTACATGAATTAGATAAGCAGTAATATTTTCCTCATTCTTAATTCTCAATTCTTCAAATTATCCTTTGAGATTTCATATATTTACCTTTTTGGTAGTTTTATCTCCTTCATATTTGATTTGCAACTTATCCCAAATTCCTTTTATTGATTTGCAATGCATAACCTTTATGAACTCTATTCTATGTAAACCTCTCAAAATTGCATTCATTGCTTTTGAATTGTAATGATGTAGAAGCTTACCATATTTATCTATAGGTGGAGTAGCTGGTGGTGTGTATCCATTTTCAACTGCTTCTCATATTTCATTGCCAAGTTCCATCAAGTGAATCTTCATTCTCATACTCCAAAATATATAGTCGCTTCCATAAAATACTGGTGTTGAATTATCTAAGGATCCATTCTTAGAATCCATTGTGTTCTTGTAAGCTTTTCCTTAAAGCTTTTAAACTCTTTCAAAGGAGCTCGCTCTGATACCAATTGAATAACACATGCTTATACTGAGGGGGGGGTGAATAGTATAAGACCACTTTTTACTTTTCTTTTCCAATCAATATTATACAATGTATCAATAGAAATATCAACAATAGTAGTCAAAGCAATGCAGAAATAACCACACACAATAGAGATACCAATTTAATATGGTTCACCCAATGTGGGCTACTCCACGAAGAAAATATTTCACTAATATTTTCTCAATAAATATCTTGAGAATCCTTTCTCTATTACAATGTTTATGGACCTCTATCCAAATGAGACATCAATTCCCTAATCAAGTTCATAGATCTCTATCCACAGGAAAACTCCTTTCTCCTTTGCTCTAACTGGTGTTCTAGAATAATTGTTACCTCCACTGCACTAGCTAATGGATATCTATCCACTAAAGACTCATGTCCTCACTTAGAAGACCTATCCTCACTATCCTGGCTAATGGATCTCTATCTACTAGAGACTATTATCCTCTATACTCTATCACCTCCAAAGCTTGCTCTTAGCTCTGTCTTAAATCTACACTAAACATAGTCCTTTTATCTAGAACAAATGTAATCAATAATTGTCTCTGGTATGGCATAAACCTATCCTTAAATTTGCACCAAACTCTATCCTCAAATATTCACTAAACATAGTCCTTCGGTATAGCACAAATCTGCTCAATATCTGTCTCTAGTCTAGCACAAACCTGTCCTCAAATTTACACCAAACTTTATCCTCAAATATGTACTAAACATAGTCCTTTGGTCTAGCATAAATATATCTTCAATATCTGTCCTTAATCCTTAACACAAAGCTTGACTTAATCACAAATCAACTCTGATAGATCTGCCCCAAACCTTAACTCAGGGTTTGAACAAATCAATCAATCAATTTTTCTCATAAGTCTTCTCAAAGACTTATCTCAAATCTACCTTGTAAGCTTCCACAAAAGCTCACACCAATCTATCCACAAGTTTTCTCAAGACTTGACTCAAATCTACTCAACATGTCCTTACTAGAACTTGTCCAATCTACTCTTAATATTTGTCCTTAAACTCTGTATTGTAAGCTTCCATAAAAGCTCACACAAATCTATCCATAAGTCTTCTCTCATACTTACCTCAAACATGCTCAACAAGACCTCACTAGAACTTTTCCAATCTCACAGAAACATATAGAGAATTGTTAAAGACTCAATATGCTTCACATTCACCACAATGCTCAATCATTTTCAATATCTCTTTTTACCATAGAAACATATAGAGAATTTTTAGAGACTTAATATGTTTCTCACTCACAAAAAATCAACCTCTTTCTCAAATTAATTTAGAATATGGAACAGTTTATTTCACATAACTTGAACTATCACTTCAACACATCCACTTGACTAGGCTCAACCAAATCCACTCAATCAATCACTCAATAAAATAATCCTTGCTCACAAACCCTAGTCCAAGCATATGAACACTCAATTATTTCCAACCAATCTCACATAACAATGATACTCATGTTATTTCACAAACCCTAGTTCAAGATAGTTCACAACTTCACATAACATTGATACTCATATTTTTTCACAAACCCTAGTTCAAGATAGTTTACAACTACATAACAATGATACTCATGATCTTTGCACAAACCCTAGTTCAATCATATAAAATCTTTACTCAATATTTCCAATAATACTTATAAAACAAGGTTTTTAGGAAAACCAAACTCAACAATGCTTATCAAACAACCCTTTTCACTCCAGCTTAGCATTCACAACATCCAACAATCACTCACTAAGAATATGTGCCCATACCTTTTTGTTTGATGTAGAAGTGGCCTTAAAAACTTGTCTCAATCACAATTTTCTTCTTTTCCAATTTCAATGGTTAGATGACAAAATATCACACTAACACTCCCTCAAAATATTTCTCAATTACAAAAATAATCAAACTCAAATACACCTTATTACTCCTTCTTTAAAATTAGCAATCATCAAATCATACATAAAAATAATCACTCAATTGCTCCTTACAATCTCCAACTTTAATTAATCAGCCTCCAAAAATTAAACTTTCAAAATAATATTGCCTGCCCTTTTATCTCCTTCAAATACTCAATATCCAAATTAATTTAGGCAAAATAAACTTTATAAACCATCAAAAATATTTTATTTTTTCAACCTTAGAACATCCAAAATAATCAAGCAACCAAGACAAATAACATCAACACATATCTTTAACACTATCCAAAAGGCCTCGATGGGTTTTGAATGTAATACCACTCCCAACCAAGTGCCTTATCGAGGTGCTAGCCCACCACGTGGGCTAAGTGCTTCCATGAGAAAGGGAAGGCACAAGACTCCCTTTATTCATTTTGTTTGATGTTGTGCAAAATGAAAATGCCCTCTTTTCCTTACAAAATTAACTCAGTGGGTTTCAAACCCTGTACTCCTAGTCTGCCACAAGACTTAGCACCATCCATTGTTGCCAACTGTGCTACATAGTGCTGTGAAAAATACAAGCAGCCCTGCTTCTATTTATTAAGTCTTATGTTGTTGGAGACCTTTCAAAACATGAAAATCTCTTTCTCTTCCTTACGCACTATGCTTTGGAGCTTAGGAAATTGATCGATGTTTTGTTGGGAGGTAAGGTAAAGGTTTTACCACCTTTATACACAAAGATCTCGTGTCATAAAACATCGGTGCTTAAATCGAATTTTGAATTCGATTTTAATTTAAACCTTATAACCCTCTTTAGGGTTATTTAAATTAATATAAATTAATTTATAATTAAATTAAAATTAAGTTATAATTAACTTAAATAACTTTGGAATTTAATTAAATTAATTAATAAATTAATTTATAATAAAATTATATTAATTAATTTATAATTAATTTAAATTTCCCTTTTTAATATTATAATATTATTTGCTTGGGTCTCTTCTTTGCACTTTGGACCACATCTGACTACTTGGAACCGGATCTGACCAACTGGAGGCAAACTTCCCTTTTGTACTCATTGTGGAACTACTTCTCCTTGCACTGCTCATTGAAATTAATTTTTGACATCAATGACAACTCATCTACTCAAAATGTCCAACAGAGTCTCCATTCCACTCTAATTTTTCTTGTTAAAGGTCAAGAGGTTCTTAAAAATAATTCTCTAGGTATTCCAAACACCCTTCTATCCTAATGTCCTCCAATGTCTCAAGGTTGTGAATTAATGATTTCTAATATGATCTAAGGTTTAGATATGCATGCACTCCTCTAAGTGGAGAGTAAGAGAAAACTCCATGCTAATAATTTTCCTTAAAGCCTAATGCTTTACACTTAGACAATAATGCAAAATAAAAATATCCTAAAAACATTCTTCAATCATATCCTAGAGTCTCCATTCCACTCTAATTTCCTATGTTAAAAGTTAAGAGGTCCTTAGAAATCATTATCTAGGCATTCCAAACACCCTATACCCTAATTTCCTCCAATGTCTCAAGGTTGGTAATTAATAGATTCTAATGGAATCCAAGGTTTAGATATGCATGCACTCCTCTAAGTGGGTAGTAAGAGCAAACTCCATGTTAACAATCTGCCTCAAAACCTAATGCTTTACACTTAGACAAGAATGCAAAAGAACAAAAGAATGGAGCTTTTCCTAAAAAAATAAGTTTATATATACAAAGTAAAAATGATCTACTATTATAGCACCAAGGAGAAACATTAAAATAAAATTTTCAATGGTTTGGATGTCCCAAAACTAGATGCAATGGTGGAGGTGACACAACCCATCATATTCATGCCCTTTAAATTTATAATAAATTTGTTCATTCCAATATAATTAGTGAAGGACAACATGAACTTTTAAACATATTTTCTTTTATAATTGAACTAAACACTTTTTAGTATACATTTTTTATCATTTAAAAAATGTACAATTAAAGCAACATTCCTGGTCTAGAAAGCAACCATACAAATTGTAATAAAATGATATTCTATTCTTTTGTGTGTGCGATCATATCTCTAAATTTCTCGTTAATCATAGATTTGTCACCCTCTCCCAAGTGATACCTTCTCTTTTTCTACTCCATGAAGGGTGACATGTAATTACTTTAAAAAATAATAGCAAATTAACCTATGATAGCCATTTTTATCATTTTTATTCAAAATAAAAATTAATCATCAAATCAAATTACAATTGATGACTTAGAAATGCTACATAATTTATTTATTAATTAATACATTATTAGAGTAGAAGAAGAGTTCAAATATTAGGAAAGCAAGAAATAGTGAGAAATGAGGGTTCTATTACGGTCGGGATAGGAGGATCAAGCAAGGTGATAGACAAGGGTTTTGTTATGATAGAATCCCCTAAGGATGCGGATAGAAAATATTCTAACCATTTGGATCTAGGAGTAGTAGATCCAAATTTGACATCAGCAAAAAGGTCAAAGGGAGCCTCTTCTTGGGTGCAAGTTTTGAAGAGAGGTCAAAATTTATAAGAAGAGGGATTTGTTTTATCTCCAGATTAGGATGAAAATGGTTTTACTCTTAAGGTCCCAAAAATTCTAGCTGACAAAGTGATTTAGAAAGAAAAAAATTCTTTGGTCGAGAAATTTTGGATAATAGACCAGATTTAGATACAATAAAGAAGTGGGTTCTGGAAAAATGGAAAATTTTGGAGAAAGAAGTAGTGGTGGCTTTGCCTAATAGTTTTTTGTTGTTTAAATTTGCAAATACAAAGGATATGGAACATGTTTGGTTTAGGGGCCCATGAATTTTTGGGAGAAGAGGGTTATTTTTACAAAAATAGAGCCAAGGTTTTAATATAGTCACAACCACTCTTCAATCAATGCCCTTATGGGTGAATCTATTGGGGCTTCCAATGTAATTTTGGGATGACTGTATTATTCTTGGGATAGCTAAAGTGATTGGAAAAATAATTGTTTTTTATTCAACTACTAAATCCTAGACTAGAATGATAGTGGTTTTTGTGTATAGGTGGATCTAGTTGAACCACTACCTAAATCTATTAGGCTAGTTTTAGATTATAGGGAATATGAACAATATATTCAGTATGAAACTCTCATTCTTTTATGTAACCTTTGCAAAAGGGTAGGGCATATTTGGAAAACATGCCCAAAAAATCATAAGGAGAAAGTTATGAATAATAGAACTGGAAAAACTTTGAGGATTTGGAAGAAAAAGGAAACTAAGCAAGGAGAAGTTCTAGGGTAGAAATAAATTGGTGATAGTAAGGGTCCATCTTCAAATTAGCTTTGATATTCTTACTACCCTTGATGGTGATGGCATTGTTGGAGGGGAATATTTTGTTCTAGAAACTCAACCTAGAGGTATTAATAAATCGGTGATTGAGGCTTTGATTGAAAAGGAAAAGAATTATTCTTTACATGTAGAAGTGAATATTGATAAAGAGCCACACTCTCTAGTAGGGCTGAAGGAAAAGAGCATAGAAATGAGGTTTTTGGGAGAAACCACTCAATATAATGTGAAATTTATTGGCTATAGGAAAAATAAAAATAAAAATATTAATATTATTCATAATGGGTTTGAGGATGAAGAATATGGAGAATGGAATTCTACTAGTGATTCAAAGTTAGAAAAGGAGGAAAAGGTTATCCAATTTTTTTTGCTAGAAGTAGAAGGAAATTTAAGAAGGTTGATTTTGAGAATTTTAAATTCAGCAAGGAAGGTCCAATATTCATGAATTTAGAACCAAAGCCATTTCTAAGGATATAGCTGATGGGAAGCAAAACATTTTATCTTTGGGAGGAGGAAAACTTCCTTAACTTGATACAAAAGGAATTTTCTATCTTAGAATATTTGGGATATGGATACCCCAGCTAAACATAGGATGCTTAGAGAGTTAGGAAAGGAGATGAGGATTAATATTATTTTATTATAAGAGAATAAAGTGAATGATTCCAATTTTTAGAAGGTGAAGGATTCAATTTGGAAAATATCTAAGGTGGAAATGGTTCCTTTTGATGGTGTGTTTGGGGGTTTAAAGACTTTATGAAATCTGAAGCAACTAGAGGAACAATGTTTATAGATTAATGACAAGTTTATTTCCATTTTGTTCACATGTAAGTATACTAATTTTTCCTAGGTTATGACTAATTTTTATACTCCATACTCATTAGTGGGTATAAGAAGAGTTTGGGAGCTTTTGAGATAGTCTCATAAGATTTTGAATTGGCTTTTGGGTGGTTTGTGGTGATTTTAATTCAGCTCTTTGTCCTAGTGATAATAAAGGGGGTGTTCAAGATTTTTCTAAAAGTATGGCTGAATTTAATGAGTTTATTTTGAATTTCCAATTGTTGGATGTTGATTTAAAAGAGGCCAAATATACTTGGTCAAATAGAATATTAGGCTCAAACCTTATTTAATGTCGATTGGATAGGTTTTTAGCATCCCAAAATTGGATGGATTTCTTTAATAATTTTTCTCTAAAAACTCTTCTTAGGGTGGATTCTGATCACTCCTTGCTTCTTTTGGAAATTTTAATGGGAGATCAGCCTAAGAATAATCTATTTTGTTTTGAGTTGATGTGGTACACTCATGAAACCCTCTATGATATGATTGAAAAATGGTGGAATATAGATGTTTATGATTCCAAGATGTATACACTGTCACAAAAGCTAAAAAAATGTTAAAAAAATATTAAGATTTGAAAAAAAAAAAATTTTGGTAGTATGAGGGTTAAAAAATAGGAGCCACAATAGAGTCTGTAGCTTATTGAGCAATAAATTTAGAATTATGGTTGTTCTAATTTTTTAGATAGGGAAGAAAAAGAGTTAGTGATTTTCACAATATTTTAGTGTAAGAAGAGATCCACTAGAAGCAAAAATCAAGAGTTCAATGGATTAAATAAGGATATCATAATACTAATTTATTTCATTTGACTACATTAAAGCATAAGGTAGCAAATAGAATTAGATATTTAATAATAGAATATGGAATATTATTGTTGGAGTAAGAAGATATTAAGAATGTAGTTGTTGATTTTTATGAGAATATTCTAGCAATGGAAGAAGTAGTAGTGGAAGATGATGTAGATTTGATTCTTCAAAATAATTCGTCCATTTTGAATGATAAAATGAATAGTATGTTGATTGTGCCTTTTACAGATGAAGAGATTTTTGGAGTTGTTTTAGGTATGGAAAAAATAAGGTTTTGGTCCCTGATATGTTTCCAAATGGTTTTTTTAGGTTTATTGTAAAATAGTACAAGATGTTTATGTAGTATTAAGATAAATCCAAGAGAAAGCAAATTTGCTAAAGGAATGGAATGCAAATTTTTTAGTTTAGATTCTAAAGAAACAAGGAGCAAATATTCTTAGATATTTTTGGCCTATTAGTTTATGTAATATTTTGATAAAATTTCTTTCAAACAGACTAAAATTGATTTTACCTAATATAATTTCTCTAGAATAGAGTGGATTTTTCCAACAATGATAAATTTTGGATGGGATTATTAATGTTCATGAGGCTTTGCACTCAATGGAAAAAAGAGGCTCTATAGGGATGTTGTTGAAGCTTGATATGAATAAGACATATGATAGAGTCTTATGGTGTTTTTTGGATAAGGTTCTATGGATATATTTATGCATATCTAGTCCTCATTTTTTTGTTATAGTCAATGGATAGCCTGCTAGTTTTTTTGCTAGCAAGTGTGGATTAATATAAGGAGATCTAATTTCTTCTTATTTGTTTATTATTATGGTCAAATTTTAGGAAGAAGCTTACAAAGAGCAAAATAAGCAATTATTTTGAAGGGGATAAAACTAGTGTTGAATATTTTGGCTATAACTCACCAACAATTTGTAGATGACACTACAATTCTAGGAGAAGCCTCATTTGTTGAAGCCAATCACATTATAGAAATTCTAAAAATTTATGGAGCGTCAAGAAAAATGGTGAATTTTACAAAGATCAAAATTTATTTTGTTAACACTCCAAGGGAAAGACAAGAAAGGATTTCAAGGATTTTTTATTTTCATATTGAAGAGTTACCTTCCTTTTATTTAGGGATGCCTTTGTATCAAGGGAGAATGAAAGTTAGACTTTAGAATAATGTGATTGAGAGATTCAATAAAAAGTTAACAGGTTGGAAAGGTGCTGCACTTTCTCAGGTTGGTAAATTATAGTTGTTGAACTCTACACTACAATATTCAAATTTACGTGTTGTTCTTATTTAAGATTCCAAGAAATTTTGTAGATAGATTGGAAAGAATTCAACATAATTTTTTGTGGTTCAAAGTGGAAGAAAAGCATAGGATCAATTTGGTTGCTTGGGATTTAGTATGCAAGCCAAAAGAATGAGGGTTGAGTATTCGAAAGTTGAGGTAGATGAATAAATATTTGCTTGCTAAGGTTGGTTGGCATATTATGGAAGAGGAACATAAGCTCTGGGTTAGGATACAAAATGCTAAATATATGGAAGGAGAGTCCATTTTTCTAAAATATGAGAATCACTCTTTTGGATCAGATTTATGGAATGGTATTAATAACTCTTGTTCCTTGCTAACTAAGGGAGTGAATGGTAGTTTGGTAAAGAAAATAAGACTCAATTTTACAAATATTTTTTAGTAGGTAATCAATATTTAAACCAAATGGAGGGTTTTAATTAGATAGAATATTTATCAATGCTCAAATACGAAACATAAATTGGTGGATATTTAGAAAATATACATCAAGGTAGAGATTGGAAAATTATTTCTTTGGAATATCAGAACATACAATAGCAACAAAAGCTTGATAAGTTGAATTTAGTCTTGAGTCAAATGTATGTTTGCAAGTTTGAGGCTAAAGATAATTTTTTTGGGGGGGGAAATGCTAAGGGGTTGTTTTTAGTAAAATCAACTTAGCTTGTTTTGAGGGGAGGTATAGTCAAAGTTCTTGATGTTAATAGAGTTTAGATCAATAATCTGATTCCCAAGATTACCTTTTTTTGTGGTTGGCCTTACAAAATAAGATAATAACAATGGATAATCCACAAAGAAGAGGTTTTCAAATGGAAAATAGGTGTAGTACTTTTCGTATGGGAGATGAATATGTGGATCACCCATTTCTTCATTGCTATTTTTCTTTAGATGTGTGGAATGGTTTGCTATAGTTATTCCATATATAGTGGGTTTACACTTTGTGACTTGTGGGAGAGCTAGAATATGAAATTTCAAAGTAAAAGGTTGGTTAAGCTTTGGTATCTATTATTACCTCATTTCTTGTGGTAATTTTGTCTAGAAATAAATAACATTTTTTTTAGGACATTCATAGAGATGTTACTTCTTTGGTGAATAGGATTAAAATAACAATAGTGGAGAATCTGCAATTGGAAGACTATGGAGTTTTAGTAGAATCTCCTTTGGAGTGTGATATAGCTTGTAGTTGGGGCTTATCTCAAGTTTGGAGAACTAATACTATGTGAAGTGCTTCCCTAAGAGCTCAAAATAAATAATAGTCTCCCCCTAAAGTATTTATTAAGTTAAATTTTGATAGGGATTCTAAGGCAAATCCAGGTAAAGCTGGTGGATGAGGAGTAATTAGGGATAGTAAAGGACTAATTCTTTGTTGTTATGTAGTATTATATGATATCTTATCCAATCATAAATCTAAATCCAAAGCAATGATAGCAAGTTTGAAAATAATTCAAAATTTGAAAGTTAAAAGATTAATTTTAGAAGGAGACACATGTTATCATGAATGGTTTAAATTCTTGCAAAACCCTAGGATGGAGTATTAAACATATTTTTAGGGATGCTTTTCAGATTTTAGATGGTTTAGAATCTGTTCAAATTGTTAATATTTATAGAGAGGGTAAATTGTGTAGCTAACTTAATGGCTAACAAAGGAGTGTTGAAATAAGATTTGCAAACTAAATTTAATAATTTCTTGCAAGATATAGTTGCATTTTGTTGTCAAGAGGCTAAGGAAATGGAAAAACTTGATAACTAGGTGGTGCAAATTATTGAAGATAGTAATTGATTTAACTCTACTAAAAATATATATGGCAAATGTAGAAAAATTAGTAGGTTAGGTTATTGTTTGGTCATTGCACTTTTTGTCAAAAAAGGTTGTATTGTTCAAAAAATGCAGAATTTGATTTGTAAGAAAATAAATTATTTTATATGCCTAGATTGATTCAATTATTATTCTTATATTTCCAAGAGTTGTAAAATGGAAGGGCCCTTTCAAAACCCTATTATTGACCAATAGCAAAATATATATTTAATACATTAGTTAGAACTAGAGAATTTGGGATGTGATAGTATATCATGATCATATGGGCAACAAGACTTATAGGTATTAGAATACCCCATAAAAATAAATAGTAACTCTTCAGCTCTACCTTATATTGAGTATGTTTGGGAATATGGGCCCATGCAATGGATTCAAATATATAAAAACAAGACACATTAGGCTTGTGTCTATTAGAGTATATTACATCATTTGGGTCATGTAAATGTACCACCTTTGGTACATAGTTAGAGTAGGAGATTACTTTAGGGGGAAGTTAGCTAGTTACTTCAAGCAATGTAATAAATGCACAAGTGTCAATGTGCAAGGTGTCCCCTTGTACAACTAAGTAGAGTGTTGGCCAAGGAATCTATCTTCCTATATAAAGGGCCTCATAGTGAGTGATAGACAACAAGTATATCAAGTCCATTATAGTGGTGAGTAGTAGATAGTGGTAATACTCCTTGATGGAGTACAATGTAGTCCTTTAGCTTATATCAATGGAGTGACCATCACCTCCATACTGCATTGTATTTTTACCACTTTCTATTTATAGTATATTTTAGTCATATTGTAGAATTCCATTCTTTCATATTTTTTGCATCTTATTAGGACCTGTGATAGATCTCTCCCACTGCATATATCCTCAAAAGCTAATAGTGGTATCAAAGCCATGGTGAATCGAGATAGGAATAGGGAGAGTCACCATTGCTACTATTGGTCTACATCTTTGCAAACTGGATCTACCATTGTGCACCATTGCATGCAAATGTTACCACTAGGAATCAATTGATAGAAAGAGCCATAATAGTCAATAGGATTAGGGAGAGTCACAAGAAATATTGAAAGGACTGAAATAAATCTTAGTTACAGAAATTTTGAGATTACATTTGGCTAGAGTCTTTCCACAGAGTTGCAGAAAAACTCGTGAAGACTAGGACTCAACATTCATTCCACTAGTTTGACAAATCAACTAGTGAAGATTCATCATTGCTAGATTCAAAATATTTATACTAATACTTTGTTGTAGGAAAAGGATATTCATAGAAAGTTGTGAAGCTTCCTACAGAGAGCTAGGAAGAATATCATCTTTAGAATCAATCCAACACCAAAAGCAACAACTAGAAGATTCCATATTTGGAGGCCTATAGAAAAGGTCCCATTGCTAGAGACTACAAACCAACAAGATTGTTGAAGAATAAAAGGCCATAGAAGCCTTGTTGTAGATCTGATAAGAGACTCCAGAGAAGATTCCTAGAATATTGGAGATTGGTGATCTCCATAGAAGACTGAAGACCTACACATTGTAGAATAAAAGGCCACATAAGCCTTGATCCAAAAGAAAAGGCCATAGAAGCCTTATTCCTAAAGAAGACTCCTGAGAAGAGTTCCTAAAGAAGACTCTAGAGAAGAGTTTATGAAATAGGAGATTGGTGATCTCCATTGAAGACTATGAATTACATATTAGCTAGAGTCTTTCCACAATACTATGAAGACCAAGACTCAACACAAAACTCATACCACTAGTTTCAAGAATAACTAGTGAAGTTGAAAAGGTCTAAAAAATACCCCATTGGAAACAACATATTGAAGATCTATTCTAGAAGAAGCTGAAGAGATCCATAGAAGATCTCATTGAAAAACTTCCAATATTGGAAGAGATAAAGAGGGACTAGCAGAGTCTTGTTCCTGATCAGAGAAGCAACAAATTTTAGAGATCCAAGAAGAAGATCTCATTACCAACACTTCCACAAGTAGAAGGTTGAAGGAAAGGTCTCATTTGGAAGACCATAGAAGCTGCAATATTGAAGACCTTGGAGAGGTCTCAAGGAGAAAAATAAGAAGGCTTGGAGAGCCTTGTTGTAGAGCTCATAGAAGCATCATCAAAAGAGTTCCTAGAAGAACTCATTAGAGAAATCCACTACCAAGGAGAAGCTCCTGATAGTGAAGGACTTGGGACAATTATCGCCATCCGATAACAAGCCCAAGAGAAGAAGAATTTGGTAAAGAGTGCCAAATACCATAGAAGAATCCAGTGAAGACCTCAAGATATTCAAAATCTTGAGAAGAAGAAGATCCTGTTTGAAGTCAAAATTCAACAAGAAGATTGAAGGAGGATTCAGATAGAAGAAGCCTACCAAATCCAAGAGATTTGGAGATTACCTCTCACAGCAAGAAGGCACATTTCAGAAGCAAGGACTTTTTGAATCTACTACAAAAAATTGAAGACCACTGGAAGGATCAAGCCACCAAACCCTAGGCTCAAGATAGAAGGTTTGAGACCACAGTTTGGTGAAGCAAGAAGCTATTTTGGACAGCCAACAAGAAGCTACAAATTCATCCATTACAAGGCAACAACTTGGTGAATCTAAACACCAAGATCTACATCTACTACAGAAGCCATTAAAGGTAAGCAACTTGGGTGCAATTAGTTGAACTTCAAATTAGGGTTCATTATCCAATTCCATTAAGCACCATATTTGGATTAAAGTTGCAAAGAAAAAGGGCTTATATTATAGTCTTCAAGAAAGTGCAAAAAGGAGAGTTCATTTTAAGATATATTTGCACATTAAAATAGGAGTTGGATATTTTTTGAAAGAAATAAAATTATCACCTACCTATTATCTATCTAGAAAGCAAGAAGACTACATCCTACAATATTGATTGTAGTGAAAAATTACAGATTGTTTTTAAGGGTTCATTACAATTACTCTTAAAAAGTTGTAGATATTATTAAGTGCATTAGAAACTACTTTGAGAGTTTATTTATAGGAGCAATAAGGTGAGATTATTGTTACCATTGAAGTGCATTAAGTTAGAAATCCATTTGCACTATACTAGTTGATCTTTAACTAGTTACTCTCAAAAGGGTTAGTTTGTGTTTTTTGATTGTTAAGATCAAGGGCACAAAACCAGCAGATTATCAAAGTGTCTAGAGACACTATTTAGTGCACAAAACCTGCAACAATTTGTGGCCCAAATAAGCCACCAAAATAGATCAAATTCCTCCAAGGAGTGGAGAAGAAAGCCACCACCAAAATCAGTAAAAGAAGCTACAAATCGAGACTTGGTGAGTCTCAGATTCGAGGTGCACTAAGGGTTATTTACAGGTAAAAATTAGTGCAAAAATTACTTCTACAAAAGCTTCTATCTACGTGGTTATTAGCTTGGATTTATTACCAGATTAACCAAGCAAAAGGAGAGAGTTGTCTAGCAAAGGAGACAACATCAAATCAGCCCTTGCCTACAAGAAATCCACCATTAAAACCAACAGAAAAGATTGCAAAAGGAGGTGCAAAAGAAGGTATTCTATTTACAAGTTTATTTACATTATCTTGCACCATAATATTCTATCCTACATAGGAAAAAGGACAAGGTCTAAGTGTCATAAAGACACATCCTTCACAAGGAAGGAACATCTCAAAGAAGTCGTAAAAGAGCCTTCAAGGAGCTCACATCACCCATGGTTTGGACAGCCACCTGCACAACATACATAGCATAGCACAAGGAGAAGCTATCATCCACAAGGGTGGAAATACAATAGCTTGAAAGTAGGAGAAAATCAAAGCATAAAGAGAGCTAGACGTACATCCACAAGGAGCATTCAAAATCACCATTGGAGTGTCACAAAACCTCCATCGTAGCATTGCTCACAATCCTAGCTCAAAGTCATCAAAGCATTGCTCATTATCCCAGCTGGAACCAACTCACATACCAAGCATCATCGAAGCATCGAGGAGAAAACACAGCAAAGAAAGAGTTGGAAATAATGCATTGAGGAAGCTTGCAAGAATACGTTGAAGAGGAATCAAGAGGAAGGTACATGCAAAAAGAAAGGGTGCCACTTGTCACCATTGAAGAAACCCTAACATCCTCCATATGAGTGCTCAAAATAATGTTCAAATCTTGCATGCCTAAAGGGAATAATCAAAGGAAGTGTTACACAGGAAGAATTGCTCGTGTTATAAAGGAGGTGACACGTGTAACCAAGTCATATAAGCGCTCAAGAAAGTCTCTAACATTCATCCTCCATCCAACAACAAATATTACAAGTGTCAAAAGGAATCTACATCCTCCAAGCATTGAATAAAATACCTATGACACTTGTCCCTCACAAAAATATCATCTTCCTATTTGAGGTGCCAAAGACCAAGGAGGGAACAACATTCAGAGCAGCAAGGAGTTGCAGTGTGTAAGAGAAAAGGAAGAGCATTTAAGGCTCTCGATCAAGACGTTCGATGTAGGTCAAAGAAGCCAGATTTGAGGCACCACCTTTCAAGGATTGAAGTCAAGCCTACCATTGGCCATAGCACCCAAGAAAAGCATTGAAGATTGTTGTCATCTACATCTGAATTCAATGCCAAGGTTTGCAACATTATAAAGGTAAGAGTTTACCTTATTATAATTTACTTTCATTAAAGGGAGTTATAAGGGTATAATATAAGGTTGAAACTATAGGGAAATCAACCATATTTGGAAGCAAAATTAAAGGAGAAATATACACCAAAAATAGCTTAATATTTGTAATTTAAAACATAGGAGAAATAAGGATTTCTACTTGGAAAAATTAAATTTCTATTATTGCAAATATTATTGTTTTCTAATATTCCAAATTAGGGAGTTATAAGGAATACTACACCAAAATTAAATTATTGGAATTTAGAAACATTAAAAGGCTATAAAAAGAAGTTCATCAAGGAATATCAAGGGTTGGAATTAATTGGTATACTTGTCTCAAAATCACATTAAAGGGACAAAATAAATCCAACCATTAGAACTTCATCAAATTAACAAGTGCTTAGTTCAATAGGAGAAATAAGGAGTAATAGAAGTTGATTTTTTGCTATTTACAAAATCAACCCAAAATTGAACTACAATTCCCAAAAGCACTTCATCACTCATATAGCATATTCAAAATCACTAGGGAGTCATAAGGTATTCTACAAAATTTGATAATAATAGAATTTATCAAAGTTTATCAAATACTCAATCCATTTGGGAGACATAAGGAAGTCCACAAAACCTAAGTTCTATAAAGGGTTTATCAAATTAATTCACATATCTTAGAGTAGGGAGTTATAAGGTAGACTACTACAAAGGTTCTATCAAATCCATTTCTACAACCCTAAGGAATAGCAAGAAACACTATCTCAAAACCTATCAAGAAGGAATATGGATGAAATATTAAGAAATGCCTTTATTAATGAAGAATTATTTCATGAAATGGAATTGTATTCTCAAAACTTGATAGATACCCTTGAAGGGTATGAGAATATATCAACTAGTGATAAGGAGAGATTCTCCTTATTTATTAAATAAGAAAAAGTGGGTAGATTTGAAGCATTAATTGGTTATCTTCATGAAAACCTCTTCAAGGCATGGTGGAATTCATAAAAGATAGTTATATTCACATCCGAGGAGTGTTTGATGATTTACCTATCATTAATTGTGTTTGTACTCACTCAACACATGAAGTAAGCTAGCAATACAAATAAATATTATTACGATGATAGACTAACTCCTCATGAAGTATAAATTCCACTAGTATCAATGCAGAATCGTAGGAGGAGGAAAAGGAAGAAAAGACATGTTAGAAGAGATCATAGCAAAGAAGATATGAATAGCAAAGAAACCATAAATATTGAACCAGATGGGCATTTTCAAAAGATAGAAGAACCCTCAGCTACAACTCTCTTTGCATCATATGAAGACACTAACTACTTGCTTGATCAAGTTACAGTAAGCAATGAAGGAGGATACAAGTTCCAGTACCCAATAGAAGAAGATCCATATTGAATATTGAAATCTTCAAATACCCAAATAATGTAATACAGGGGGGTGTTAGAGTATATTACATCATTTGGATCATGTAAATGTACCACCTTTGGTACATAGTTAGAGTAGGAGATTACTTTAGGGGGAAGTTAGCTAGTTACTTCAAGCAATGTAATAAATGCACAAGTGTCAATGTGCAAGTTGTAATGTGCAAGGTGTCCCCTTGTACAACTAGGTAGAGTGTTGGCCAAGGAATCTATCTTCCTATATAAAGGGCCTCATAGTGAGTGATCAAGTATATCAAGTATATCAAGTCCATTATAGTGGTGAGTAGTAGATAGTGGTAGTACTCCTTGATGGAGTACAATGTAGTCCTTTAGCTTATATCAATGGAGTGACCATCACCTCCATACTGCATTGTATTTTCACCACTTTCTATTTATAGTATATTTTAGTCATATTGCAGAATTCCATTCTTTCATATTTTTTGCATCTTATTAGGACTTGTGATAGATCTCTCCCACTGCATATATCCTCAAAATCTATCAGTGTCCTATCAATCTCTCAAGAGGATTCATATCCTAAATAACTCAAGTTAGAGTCTAATTAAGAATATGTGTTTCATAATTTATTTATTCACCACAAAAATTAGGCTCTATTTACTTGGCATGCAACATACGTATAGGCATATCCATAGTAACCCTATTCTTCTACTCAGTCACCCCATTCTATTATGGGTATAATGAACAATCCTCTAAAAATAAATACCATGAAGAGTTAATAAATCAAAAAAGGCATGAATCACATACTCACATTCTTCATCTATCCACCAACACTTGACCTTCATCTCAAACCGGTTTTCCACAAGTATCTTGAATTCTTTGAAGTTTCCAAAAGCCTCATATTTAGTACAAATGGTATACAACTAGATATGCAATGATAAATCATCAATAAAAGTAAAACAATACTTATTTATAAAAATTTATGATGCCCCTATAGATCCACAAATATCATTGTGAATGAGCTCCAAGGGTTGTATAGCATACCTAACAATATTTTTTTGTAAAGGACTCTACATGATGCTTTTCCAAAATATACCCCTCATAAACACCACTAGGAGGATAGATAGGAGAAATCCCATTGATGTTGACTCATAAACCTTAAACATCCATATCCAAGATGCTAAAATATATGGTGTCATCATTGATTAACATCATCTAGTTGTAACAACCTGAGTTGTCACTAACCAACCATTTTCTTTTCATATAGCATTCATAAGGTGAGGAACACAATCACAAATTAAGATAGACTCATTCCATTTGGATCCAAGCTTATCAAGGCATATAGCATCAAGAGCTATTGAGACTTGATCAGAGTCTCTTAAGGTAAAATTTATCAACTTATACGAAACCCTCATACCCCCTTTGGTATGAGAACGCTGGACAAGCGTAAGGTTTCATCCTATAAAAGGGAAAATCACCAATATACATATTGTCCACCAAGATCAGTACATAGGTGAATACCTTGAAGATGGATAACCACACTAATGAAAAACCATCATAGATGAAATAACCTTATTAATGGTTATTCATAGGTCGTAGAGATGATTCTCTTCATATAGAAGATATTTATAAGACAAAAATATCATTAACGTGATAAGAATCCTTGGAATGTCATCTTAAGTATGATTATATAACTTTAAATCTCTTAGAAACATAATGGTTCACCCTTTTTTTTTAGACAACCCTTTTGTTGTAAACATTGATTTATTTACAAGGGACATTACTTGTCCAATAAGGGTGTACCCCACCTCATGCACACTCAACATCTCAGCTTTTAGAATATAAGATTTGTTTATTTTTAGTTCAAGACCAATTTTTGCCTCATTGTGGATTTTACTCCACTTCGAGTTTCAATGTGTTCTAATTTGAACCATAATGAGTGTATATGAGGTGAACATAAACTAATGGAGCCTTTTATGATAATATTTGTAACATTACATGAGAGATCCACTTAAGCAAAAATTATATTCCATCATGAATAGCTTCTATGAATGCCACATAGCTATTGAATACAAGAAGTGAAACTGATTATCTACATCATTCACATTTGACCAATTTAATCCAGAAAGTATATGCCACAATCACATATCATTAAATCATCAACATGTTAGAAATTATGCATACATTCTTAGCATCATAAATGAATTTGCTGAATGAATAGTATTTAATTATAAACATGCATAACTATCCCATTATATCATTTAACCATCTCATCCACATATATCATTTACATTTTGAAAGTAAAAGCAATAGGAACAAGAAATAACACATCAACCCATAAAATAGAGTGACACACTGATTTATCCTGGGAAAACCCTGACGGGAAAAAACCCAACCTTCAAAATGTATTCTTTCCTCTTATTCATAAACTTAAATACCAATATTACAAGTATAGAAGGATATCTATCGATCCCTTTCAGACAAATACAAGTCAAGGAATATCATTATTCCATATCATGTTTATGATACAATTAAGGAAGCTTCCTGATTCCTTTTTCTGAGTCATCATTATAACATTAAGGTATTTCTCATACCAAAAAGGAATCCACCTGTTCCTTTAGAATCAATGATGCAATTAAGGAATCTACCCGTTCCTTTATCTAAGTCATCATATGAGTTTTAGATGTCCACATCAGTTTATGATAATCATTGGAGTCACATTTTGGAGAAGTCTCATCGACTTAAGAGGGAATCCTATAAATTCCCTTAAGTATGAATTTCCCAATTTAGTCTTCATGATTGATTTACAATCATTCCCTTGTATAATGGATTTAAATTCCCATACCTTTAAATCCACCAACCACCATTCCTTCAACCTAACTTATCATGATGTTTTCTATTGGAAACATCCCTAGTTGTTCTTTGGTGGTGATGATTATTATAACACTAAGTAATCATTGCATCTAATCATTAGCTAATCTTATAATAACCCTAATATTTGGCACCACTTTCTCACCAAAAACGGATCCCCATAAACCCTCTAACATTTTTGATGTGTTCCAAATATTTATCAAGGATGGTATATCCCAATACCAGTTTTTGGACTAGGAAGTAAGTTGTAATATTAAAGATCCAATTCAACACTCTAGGATAGCAAGACATACTTATAATCTTAGAGTAAGAAAACTTGACCCTTAATTGGGCTAAATATTACCAAATCTAATCACTTGAAACCCTTTTATAATCAAGATTTTGATTTAGCTTTTAATATTTCCATTTAACCAAGTATTTTGGATTAATCCACACATGTGTGAATGCCACTATTCATTCACTATTCACTATTCACTATTCACTATTCACTATTCACTATTCACTATTCACTATTCACTATTCACTATTCACTATTCACTATTCACTATTCACTATTCACTATTCACTATTCACTATTCACTATTCATTATAGAATAAACTCTACGATCATCCCCCTACACATAACCGACATGTGTAGACACCAAATTCTAGATATTTTTACCATAATCACTATTCATATTTACTATTCACTATTCATTTTTTACTATTCACTATTCACTTCTTAGAATGAATTCCACATTCATCCTCCTACACATAATCGACATGTGTAGACATCAAATTCTGGTCATTTGCACTAGAATTACTATTCATATTCAATTAGAATTTATTTATAATCAAAGCCTTAATAATAAAACAAAGCTGAATTATTCAGCCTTTTGTAGAAACAATAACTCCTTAGTGAAATAAAAGTAGCTACAAACACATATATAGTTAATAGCAATAAAGTTATCCAATAAGCTTCAAACCAGCAATAAGGTTTATCCATTAAGTTTCAACCAACTTTAATGGAAAACTATAATCCCCTTAATAACAAATAAAATTACCAACATATAAATTCAATAAGGTTACTCATATAGTAAGCTTCTAATAAGCTCCCAATGGGAACATTATAACCTTTAAAATTATAACCCTTAATAACCATGCAACTGTAAACCTATATAAAATTAATAAATAAATTTATCCAATAAGCTATAAGATTTTAATTAGCATGGTGAATTTATCTCAATGAAGCATTCTCAACAAGAGGAATAAGAAATTACCAGCCTAAAATCTTGTGAGGTTGATTTCCTCCAAACTCCTTGTTTGGATCCTTCTTGATTGACTCCTAATATTCCAAGAATTGCCTTCTTCTTCAACTAGGAAATCTCTTCAACCTTCTAGTTTCTGATCCACCAAGGTGGAAAGCATACTCCCTAGGTATCCAATATTTCTTCTACCTAAAATTTAGTACTCTCCCAAAGCTTTTTGGTTTCTGATCCACCAAAGTGGAGAGCATACTCCCTAAGCTCCAATATTTCCTAGATGCTCCTTTCTTCCCAAGGTTTCTTCTATTTATAGGAAAATTTCCCCACTTATGGCCAAATAGTGGCCTTATTATTTTAATATTAAAATATGCCTTGGGCCCCTCAAGACTTATCAAGTCATATGGAAGGTAATCCATAAAGTAGAAGAGGGTCCAAATAAGGATACGGTAGGTCACCTTATCTTGTTTTGTGGTCCCTTTTCATGGGAAAAAATACAAAACTAATACTATTGAGGTATAGAATAGATACAAAGGTAGGACTATTAATGATAAGAGAAGAGACATCCCTTTTTATTTCCACCAATTTAGGGAATCCAAATGGATAATTCCCAAGAGGATGGGATAATTATTAAATTATTTAATAATACTAGAGTCCTTTTAAGTTCAATCAAAATTGGGTCCACTTTGTGGACACCTAATTATTTTAATAAAAAGGGTGATCCATCTACTACTATTTGGTAGATGGGTGTTGCAAGGTTGAATTTGGAGAAATCTCACCTACCATTCTAGCCATCCTAAAGCCACCATGTGGAGCATAAGCCAAAAGTAGGAAAGAAAGGGTCCTACTAAGGATAAGATAGGTGGTCCCCTTGTTTTGTTTTGTGTCCCCCTTTGGTCCATGTCCCTCAAAAACATCCCTAATTAAACAATAGAGAAGAGAATCTCACTTTTCTCTCCACCAACCAAATTATGCCATGAGGGCAATAGAATAGGATTTTAGTATTAAATAATACTAGTGCCCAATTTGGTCCAATAAGAATTGGACACTTAATTGCATTAAAATTAAATGCAATTTACCTTATTATTAAGCATTAAACATGTTTAATTATTTTTATTATTTTCCCTCCTGTTGTGGCTGATCCACAACACACCCCAAAATTGGGGACCCACCTTTTTGCATGCTTTCAAAGAAGACTACAATGGCCCAGATGCTAAAAAATCAAAGGAAGAGCAAAATACAGCAAGAAAAAGAAGTGTCGCGATATCGTGACATGTCGCTCCATTGCAGCCAGAAATGAAAACTTGTCGCGATTTCATGACGTGTTGCGCTGTCGCTGCTTAGAAATGAAATTTGTCATGATTTCATGATGTGTTGCGCTGTCGCTGCTCAGAAATAAAAGTTGTCACGATTTCGTGACGTGTTGCGCTGTCGCTGCTAAAAAATGAAAGTTGTCACGATATCGCGACATGTTGCTCCATTGCGGCCGAAAATGAAAAGGTGTCGTGATATCGCGACATGTCACGTTTTCATGGCTAGGTGTAGTAGAATGCATCATGAAGATAAAATGTCGCGATATCACGACGTGTTGTGAAATCGCGGTGCAAGACAAAGAACCAAGTTGAAGACCCAAAATGTCGCGATATCGCGACATGTCGTGAAATCACGGTTCATATAGGAGAGAGAAAGACAAAATGAAAAATGTCACGATATCATGACTTGTCATGAAATCACGGTCGAAGGCAGCAAGAGAAGAGTCAATGCAAAAGTTGTCACGATTTCAAGACATGTCACGTTTTCGTGACCTAGGAGCAGCCAAAGTGTACGAAATGAAAAGTTGTCGCGATATCGCGACATGTCGCCATTTCGTGACCTGAAGACGAGATGAAGGGCAAAGATGAAAAGCGTCATGATTTCGTGATAGAAAGCAACAAGATGGTGCAGAAAAGAAAAGCGTCACGATTTCATGACAGAGGGCAGCCAAGTGGTACGAAACAAAAAATTGTTGCGATTTTGCGACAGAAAGCAACAAGATGGTGCAAAAGAGAAAAGCGTCACGATTTCGTGACAGGAAGTAGCGAGACAACCCAAAATAGAAAAACTTCACGATTTCATGACAAGTTGCATCTGCACAGCCCTTTGACAGAAAATGTTGCGATTTCGCGACATGTCTTATTTGCATGATGCAAGAGGACGAACGAGGCTGTTGACAGGAAAATGTCGCGATATCGCGACATGTCTCATTTTTGCGGGGAAAGAAGAAAATCTAAGCTACATATATAAAAACATCGTGATATCGCGACATTCTATTTTTGGTCACAATTTATAGGTGGCAGTTATGAAACACGCAGAGAAACATGGAACACGTGGCATAAAGGTGTAAGGGCTACAGAGGCGTTACAGTTCACAGAGAAGATCAAACGTTTAGACATCGAACAGAAAGTCGAAGACAACGATGAGATGGGGAATATGAAATGATGCAATCTGGGAAATGAAATGAAGCACCGTAGGACGAAGCAGAGAGCATTGCCAGAAAGTATAAAAGTAGAGGCACAGATTGGTATAGGGGTCAGAAACCACTGCGAACAGTGTTGTAGAGCTGAAGTGATAGGCTATTCTAGACCTACTTTTGGAGCGTTTTCCTCCACTTGTTTTGGTTTTGATAAACTGGAAGTTCTGTTGATGTAACTGATATATTTTTAATACAAAAATTATAGAGAGTTGCATTTCATTGGCAAGAAAGAAGGAGTTATTTTCTGCATGCTAGATTTAATGTTCATTTTCCCCTTTTTGGATTTTTAGGCTTGTGGGTGAAGTTTAATACAAGTTTTCTTGGTTGCTTCATGCAAATGTCTTAAACTGAAAATCATAGTTAAAACCCCAGAAACCAGCACTTAGCTTATCTAGATTATGCATGTTGGCAAGTTCAATAGGTTAGGTTGTATGCAAAAAACCTCATATCTTCGGTCTTGTTGAATAGGATTGCAACCTTCTAAATAGACTTTAGTTTTAGTTTTTATGCGTTTTATTTTCATTTTCTTAGATTCTCTGCATTTTTATTTTCCAGAGAGATTAGCCTTAGTTTAATTTCTTGTTATTAAATAAAACACTTGAAAATCTACCGAAATTGAAGTTCACATTGAATTCATGAACAATCATTCAATCTCAAAATAAAATAAATCATAGTGCCCCTTGTTAACAAGCTACTTGCAATCACTAAGGTATTCCAAGCATTCAAATTGAATAGTATGTATACAAAATGCTAACATAGCGGAGACCTTGGAGAAATTACTTATTGAATTTCTTTGCAAGAGGGGATTTGGAGCTCAAATCCTATTGGAGAGTGTGTTTTCACAATCGGGTGAAAATACCACTCAATAGATTGGCGCTAAAAGGAGGGCTTGATTTTGGTTTACTTTATTTTGATTTTCATACAGAAGTAATGTGTTTTTCGGTTCGATTTCTTAAATCTTATTAAAGGCTAAACTGCAGCATTGTTTTCGTGTTGCAGGTTTTCTTGGAGATATCAAGAGTTTCGTCAGGCAGGCTGGACCCACCGCGTCGTATCATGACTAGGTCCCAAAAAATTGGAGAAACCATATTCCATGACCTGACACTCACTGGTACTCCCAAGAATAAAACCAAGCAAGCTGTAAACCTATCAGTCACAAAAGATCTTTTTGCTTCAGGAGCACCAAGAGGACCTACACCGGTAGTATCGATTGCCACTAGCATACCTATCGTTAGTACCATTTCCACTACTCTTGTAGGGTTGTCCTCATCGATTTTGAGTCAAATGGCCCAACCTCCAGCAGCTCCTTGGTACGGTGCTAATAATATTCCTTTGAATATTGTAGGGGATATCCATGAAATCCCTAAAAACATAGAAATATTCTTGCCCAAATATAAACCTGATGGTCCAAGGACCGTAGAGGAGCATATCCAGGCCTATAGGGATGTTCTGATAAGATTGCAAGTCCAAGCATGAAGATGTGGCTTGCAGACTCTTTCCCATGAGCCTAGACCCAATGGCCTATGAATGGTATATTTGCCTACCTACGGGTTCAATCACTTCATGGACACAAATGGAGAACGCTTTTGTCAATTAGTTTAGGTCACCTTTGGATCCCACAACCATTTACAATCAATTCATTACATGCAAAAGGGGCCAGGGTGAACCAATCAGAACCTTTAATCATAAATTCCAAAAATGTTATAATAGAGCGGTTCGGCATTTTGCCATAGATCCCGTAGTGGCCTTGCAAATATATTTTGGGGCATTGGATCCCATGACAACAATGTTTGCAAGACAAAATCCTCAGGTCACCACGCTCGCCTTAGCCTATAATGAAGCCATGACCATCGAGTAGCAAATGACACCACAGGGCTATGGGTTTCCCCAGATGCCTATGATGGGACAATATGCTCCATATGGTCAAGCTCCCATGGAAAATCAGATCATGGCATCGCAAATTCCAAGCATGAATACTTTCCCATATCAACAACCATATCCACCAAAGACCTGCCTATGCACCCATTCCCATCCAACCGATCACATCCATTCCACCCATTCTCACATTTTTGCAAAATAGTGAATCGACTATGCAAGGAACCAGCCAGGTTAATTCTCAGGCTATAGTTCCTTTCCCAAATCCAACTCCGATCCAAAGTGTAAATCCATACATGAATCAAATTCCTCAAAATTCGACTCAAATTTTAAATCAAGACCCCACCAATTATGCGAACCCAACGGGAACCAATAACAATGTAGCTCCATCGAAGGAGATTTATTCGGATGTTGAAGAGCTCAAGAAGATAGTTCATAAACTAAGCAATGACATGGTTCAAAAATAGAAGTTTGAGTCTCATCCCCCTCACTCAAATCAAAATTTTAACAATAGAGGGAGACATTGGAACACAAAACCAAACAATGGAGGAGTACCTGCCCCCATTTCCAATCAACTAGATACTTCTGCAGGACCTAGTCAATCCAGTTCCCTTTTGAATATTTTTGATTTGGCATGGGAAAAGGGGTGTAGATTACACAATACAAAAGAACACAATGAGAGGAATTGTCCTGAAATCGCTAGATACACTCATTGTCTCCAAGCCCAAGTATATGACTTGGAACTGGTGCCAAATGAGGGTCCATCTCAATATCAAGATGATAACATTATGGTGGTGGAAACCTTATACCATCAAGAAGGTGAGAGTGAGGAAGAAGAAGATGAAATTTTGGAACAGGAGGTGCAATATTTTTGAGAGTTTAGAAAGGGGAATCACGGATATTATTTGAGAAATAAATCTAAAGCCCCTAAAACATCATCAACACCATCGAATAACTCTATCCTTCCTCCGGATACTAAGGCAGATAATAATCCTCCGCCTCCACTTGGAAGAGAAATGTCTAATGACGCACAGAAGACAGTCAAATTCAAAAAACCAAACTATGACATAGTGGAGGATCTAAAAAAGTCCAGATCAAGCCTCTCATTCTTAGATGCGGCCAGATTGCCTGGCCAAAAAGAAGCATTGATAAAGGCTCTGAACTCACCTGATCAAGTGTGGAAGGGAAAGGAAGTTGAGTCCCATTTGATTTTACAAAAGGAGAGACGGGATGTCCCGCCATTCCTATTGACTCTGAGAATTGCTGGTAAAAATTTGCATAATTGTTTGGTGGACATGGGTGCCATGAGCAATCTCATGCCTTCAGAGATATGTCAAATGCTAGGCCTATAGCCTATTTCGTCCAAATGCAAGGTTTTGCAATTGGACCGATCTGAGGTAAATGTGATAGGGACCCTATATGATGTCAAAATTCAATTAAATTCTGAACCCAGGGTCCAACAAGTGGTCGACATTTTGGTCGTTAATATCCCAAGTAGATATGGAATGCTACTTGCAAGGGATTGGATGAAAACTTTGAACAACTATTTTTCAACCGATTGCTCACATATGTGGTTACCCTGGAAAGGAATTGCAAATCAAATCAGAGTGGAAAATGAACCGAGGCTTAAAGAAATTGTAACAGAATATAATAAGCCAAATGAAGTTCAGTTTTCTAAGCCATATTTGGGGGTTTATGCATTTGACATTGAGGCTACTGAAGAACCTAAAGGGGAAACATTTCATGGCAGTTCTCTTGAGGAAAATGATGACATATGGTTGCTTAGGTTTGATGGATCTAAATCTAGACAGGGAGTAGGAGCCGGAGTCGAGCTCACTCATCCAGGAGGTAAACCTTTACTTGCTGCCTATAGGTTACAGTTTCCTTACACGAATAACGTGGAAGAGTATGAAGCACTAATTTTTGGTTTACAACTGGCGTTGAGCAAAGGGGTTAAATGCTTGAAAGTATTGGGAGACTCTCAACTGGTAGTCAAGCAGATTAAAGGACAATATACATGTCGTGACAAGAGACTGAGCCTTTATAGAACTAGGGTAAGAGACCTCATTGAGGAATTCGACGCTTTCAATATTGCCCTTATTTCTAGAAAAGGAAATCACATAGCAGACTCTCTTGCAGTCGTCGCAGGTATGTTAAATCCAGTTGATATAAAGAGGTGTAAAAAGTTCTCCATTGAATTGGTTCCCTGCCCATCGATACCTAATAATGTCAAGAATTTCCAAATTTTTGAAAACGATAGACACATATTTAAATTTGTCACAAACTCAAGTGTTTTTGAAAACCAGGTGATTGATGAGGAGCAAATATGGCAAGAAAAAGAAGTAGAAAACGAAAGTAAAACTACGTATCGATCCAACAAAATACCAAAAGACATAGTTTCATTGGAGAAAATGTTCGATATGGGATACAAGGCTAGAAAAGAAAGAAAGGTTCCACTCCCCAAAGATGCATGTGATCTGATCAATTTAGGGAGTGCAGACAATCCACGGGAAGTGTATATTGCAAAGGCATGTACAGCTGAAGAAAGAGAAAATATAATACATGCACTAAAACACTATGTGGATTGCATTTCTTGGAATTATAACGAACTAAAAACATACAACCAAAATGTCATTACACATACCATCCCTCTAAATCCGGACTCCAAACCTTTCAGGCAAAGACAACGAGTTGTTAACCCGCTATTGGAGCCCTTGATAGAAAAGGAGGTCAAGAGATTATTGGAAGCAAAGATTATTTTTCCTGTTAGGCACTCGACCTGGGTTGCTAACCTGGTTCCAGTAAGAAAGAAGAGCGGAGAGATTAGGCTATGTATAGATTTTCAAAATCTTAACAAGGCCTCTCAAAAGGATAACTATCCATTGCCATCCATTGATGAAATTTTACAAACAATGAATGAATCTGAAATGATGTCTTTTCTTGATGGATATTTTGAATATAATCAAATTCTCATTCATCCCAATGACAGGATGAAAATAGTCTTCACAACCAAATGGGGGACATTTGCCTTCAGAAGAATGTCATTTGGGCTATTAAATGCTAGTGTAACATTTCAACATGCCATGGACTACGCATTCAAAGGGCTTATAGGCAAGTGTATCATTGTGTATGTGGATGATATTCCAGTATTTTCAAAGAAAAGAGAAGACCATGTCAAGGATTTGAAAAAGGTTCTTCAAAGATGCAGAGAGCATGGAATTTCTTTGAATCCAAAAAAATGCATCTTTGGAGCAACAGAAGGAAGATTACTCGGTCACATCATTTCAAAAGAAGGCATATCCATTGACCCAGAAAGCATAGATGCTATCCAAAACTTACCTCTCCCGGGTAGTAAAAAGGAGTTGAGATCTTTCTTTGGGCAAATTAATTTTGTGAGGAAGTTTATTTCAAGCTTCGCTGAGATAGCCAAACCATTGAACCAGATGCTCAAGAAGGATGTAGATGTCAAATGGAATGAGAAAAGTAAGGTGGCCTTTCAGCACATTAAGGATGCCATTTCCAGAGCCCCTGCCCTCATAAGTCCAAACTATGCTAAACCTTTCTATATTTATGCTTTCACATCGGAACACTCTTTTGCAAGTGTCTTGACCCAGAAAGGTGAGGATAGTGCAGAAAATCCCATAGCATTTTTAAGTGCTACTTTAAAAGATGCTCAATTGAGGTATTCCATCCTCGATAAGCAGATGTATGCACTCTTTAAAACGGTAAAAAAATTCTGACATTACATTGTGCACAGCAGAGTTTTGGCCATTGTGCCTGACCCTGCTATCAAAACCATGTTTTTATAGAATGAGCTAGGTGAGAAAAGAGGTAAATGGATTTCTACTATCCAAGAATTTGATCTTGAAATCCAACCCATGAAACTAGTTCGAGGACAGGGACTTGTGAAGACGATTGCTGAGAATAATCCACAAACGACATGTCAATATTCGAATGCAGTGTATATTTCTAAAGATGACTGGTATGTTGACATTGTGCATTTTCTATTAAATGGTAAGTGCCCATCCAATTTGAATTCCACTCAAAGAAGGGCTTTAAGACTTAAATCTGCTAATTATCTGATTAGATCTGGTTTTTTGTACAGGAAAAAATCATGAGGGGATCTACCTGAGATGCCTGAATAAAGGAGAAGCTGCCAAGGTTCTACAAGAATTTCATGGAAAATATGGAACTGGCCACGGTGCGGCAAATGCTACAGCACATCAAATCCTAAGAGCAGGATACTATTGGCCTCACATTTTTAAAGATGCACACGCTCATGTACGATCTTGCCACATTTGTCAAGTAGCGCCCAACAGAGAAAGAAATGCAGCCATGCCATTACAACCTGTAGTTGAGATAAGACCATTTGCACAGTTGGGATTAGATTTCATTGGGGTTATTAACCCAAATTCTTTTGATTCCCATAAATTCATACTAACAGCTACAGATTATTGTACAAGGTGGATAGAAGCAGTCCCTACAAAACATGCCACTATAGATGTTGTAATAAGATTTCTTGAGGATCACATCATAACAAGATTTGGAATGCTCGATTCTATCATTAGTGATAATGGTAAAGCTTTTGTTTCTACACAATTTGCATATTGGGCATATGAAAATAAAGTGAGTTTAAAATTTGCATCTAATTATTACCCTCAAGGAAATGGTTTGGCCGAATCCTCAAACAAAAATTTGTTGAATATCATTAAGAAATTACTGGAAAATAACCCTCGGGATTGGCACAACGAGTTAAAGTTTGCTCTTTGGGCAGATAGGACCAGAGTAAAAGAATCAATAGGGAATACCCCCTATCATTTGTTCTATGGACAAGACTCAATATTTCCTGCAAACTTCAAGCTGCAAACCTTGCATTTCATGCAAGAATACTTGGGGACAGATAACCAAGTTGAAGCCAGATTAAGTCATTTATCGCACCTTGATGAAAAAAGGGAGGAAGCCATGATTCACATGAATAAACACCAAGAGGTTGTTAAAATATGGTTTGATAGAAGAGCTAAAATCAAGTCCTTTAGGATTTCAGATTTAGTCTTATTGTGGGATAGAAGACATGAAGAAAAGGGGAATCATCAAAAATTTGATTGTCTTTGGTTAGGCCCTTATCAGATTTCAGAAATTCTAGGGAAAAATACCTTCAGGATGAGAACTTTAGAAGGGAAGGATCTAATGTTACCAGTTAATGGGCATGTTCTAAAGCATTATTTTAGCCCTTAAGCCATAAGAGATTGATATTATACTTTTTGGTTTTGGTATGGATTTTCAAATTTTGTTTTGGTTTGTTTTAGGATTGCTAGTCTAGTTAGGATTTAAGTTGTGTGTTTTGATTTCATTTGGCATGTTTTGGTTTGTTTATATACAAAAAAAAAAAATTGAGATGTCAACTTATGCCTAAGACTAGGAGAATATGAAACATTGGAATTATGTTGTAGAAGCTCCACAAGTAACACAAACATCTTAAATAATATCGTTTGAATCTTGTGATGCATGAAGTTGTTAGTTTCACACATTATGGTAAAATAGATGATGTATTCCCTCCATTTTTTTAGTTCAAAAGAAGCAGTGCATTCATATCTCATGCCACATTCCACATTGCATATACATGTCATCTTAGTTACATTTTCATTTCATGTGCAATCATTGAGAAGGTGTCGAATCCTCTTAGGATTATTACATAACATATATTAAAAGGATCCTAAGGTTGGGAACTGTTGCCCGAGCCATCTTGAACTAAGCACATTCCGTGCACATTAAAAAATAATCTTGAGAAAAATGGTCAAAACCATACTTGGATGAAAATGTGAGGTGAAAAGAATATTTCATGTTTGTCCTATCATGCAACATAATCCTTAAAACAATGGTTTTTACCACTTCCATCAAGCTTAATGTCTAAAACCAGAGTAGTAAGGATAGGATTAAATCCTCATCGTACTTAGGTTGAGGATCCAATTCCCCAAAGCTCTGATTTGACCCACATGGAGTAGTAAGGATAGGGCATAATTCTCATCTTGCCTAGGTTGAGAATCTGATTCCCCAAAACTCCTATGTCTTATTTCATCATAAATCTTGGATTGGAAGGATCGTACTACATGTCCTCTGCAAAGGATGGGTAGTCATCCCAAAGGTCCAAGAAATAAAATTAATATATCCCATTTTCATCTCAATATTGGATTGGAAGGATCATACTACATGTCCCTAGCAAGGATGGGTAGTCATCCCCAAGGTCCAATAAGTAAAAAATTAATATTTCCCATTTCATCTCAAATTTGGATTGGAAGGCTCATACTACATGTCCCTAGCAAGGATGGGTAGTCATCCCAAAGGTCCAAGGAATAAAATAAAAAGAATGAATGAAGCAAAACCAAGGGATTATGGGGTTAAGTATGCTCATGCGTGGCAACATGTCTTGTCTAAAAGCAAGACCACTGATTTCTCATATGGATAGACTAGCCTGACCATCTCATCCATAACAGGTTAAATTATTTTGTTCAAGATGAGGTAATGAACTTCAAATCAAAATAGTAAGGATAGTGATGCAGGAGCATCCGGAGGCAAAGCTGGCAATCTTGCGTCACCCAAAATGTATTTTTTTTCTTAAGTACTAAAACTGTCGCGATAATGCGACGCTTTTTGAAGAAGGGCACCAGCGGGCCAAACTGTCACGATATCGCGACGTATTTTTGAAAAGCACAGTTGGGACGCCAAACTGTCGTGAAATCATGACATTTCTGAAGACGCACGGTCGGGACGCCAAACTGTTGCGAAATCGTGACATTTCTAAAGCAGCACAGTCGGGATGCCAAACTGTCATGAAATCATGAAATTTTTGAAGACGCACGGTCGGGATGCCAAACTGTCGCAAAATCGTGACATTTTTGTTGCAACGTGGTCTGGACGCACAATGGTCGTGAAATCGTGACACTTTCGAAAGCAGGATTTGAAGGCACAGGGACATCTTTGACAAAAAGGTTCTAAGGCACAAGAATGGTCACGAAATCGTGACACCTTCAAAGGCAAGCTTAAAGGACATCGCGAAATCATGACACCTTCAAAGATAAAGTTTAAAAGACGTCACGAAATCGCGACACTTCTGGGAGGCAAGACTTGGAAGCATAAAGACATCACAACACCTTCGAAGGTAGAGCTCAAACATGTCACGAAATCATGACATATCCGGAGGTATGGTTCCACAATGCAAAGATGTCACGAAATCGTGACACTTCTGATCCAAGGACGTACGGAATGAAAAGATGTCGCAAAATTGTGACATATTCGGGGGCAAGGTTCCACAATGCAAAGATGTCGCAAATAGTGACATGTCGCGGTTTTGCGGACCAAGGGAGGAAGGTGAGTAAGAAAGGCCTAGACGTCACGATATCGCGACGTGTAGCGGAATCGCGGTCCCAAGGAGGAGAGAGAAGCCTAGCGTCAAAACGTCACGATATCGCAACCAAAGAGGAGAGAGAAAGTGCTGGGGCAAATACGTCGTTATATCGCGATAGGATGCTCACGACATTGACCAGTCGATGACTGTAAGGACTAGTGCAGAGGGACATGTGGTGTGAAGTTACAGGTGGCCTGAGAGTATAAAGTGGTTACAGGAAGCATGGCAACAGGACACGTGGCATCAACTGCAAACGACCATGGCGCATTCTTATGAATGATTGACTTGGTAGTGGATCGATAGGTGGCTGTAGGGCATACCGCCACTACAGGCTACGATGTTTTGATGCACTTGGCAGCATCATACAGGCGGGACAGAGCATTCATGCGGGCGGTATGGGGAGTCTCGCATTCAAGTAATGATGGTCCAAAGAGAGTCGGGCCTGGGGATGAAAAGGACCCGCACTTTGTGTAATGATAAAGAAGGAGGTGGCGACCGAGGAGAAGAGGCGCATGCATTGTATCAAAAAAAAAAAAAACATTTTGGCCATCGATTTTTTTTCTTTTGGGTTTTTGCATAGCTGTGTATTGGAGGAGAGACCTCTGTTTTAATGAAACTTGCTGAAATTTCATCTGTGCATTGTTAATTCTGCATTCTTGTTGTGTGTTGTGTGTAGTTCTATACCAAGTGGTATCAGAGCAGGTTGGTTCTGAGAGTGCAAACCGATCGCCGAACAGAGAGGCAATTTGCGCCAGGACCGTGGTTGTGGGGTTGTGAAGAAGAAGCAAGATGCCTCTGCGAAGAGACCATGGTGGTATAAGGCACAAATGAGCAAGAAGGGAGGAGGTCGATTTGAGAGCCCTGCAGAGGCAATTTGAGGCTCTACAAGAGGAAATTAGAAGAGGAGTTGAGCCGAGAAGGGAAGAACCCAGCAAAGATGAAGTGTGGGAAGAAGAAGTTCCATCTGAGGATGAAGAGGCTTTGGAGCCAGCAGAGGCTAGGATGTACAGGGATATCTCCCAGATTGGGAAGAAGCCAAAATTTGAGGTCTCGACTTACTCTGGAAACCTCAACCCTGAGGAATTAATAGACTGGATCAACGACATGGAGGAGTACTTCGAATACGAAGAGATCGTAGATCCAAATTGGATCAAATTCGCAAAAACCAAGCTGAAGGGGCATGCTAGCATCCGGGTGGAAAGGAGTGCGATTAGAAAGAAACGGAGGGGAAAGGAAAGGATCACCAAATGGGATAGGATGGTAGAGAAACTAAAGAGGCGATTCATCCCTACAGATTATGAGCTGGATTTATTGAAGAAAATGTAGAGTCTTCGACGAGCTAGTAAGTCTCGTCAAGGAATATACTGAGAGGAGTTCTACCGGATTTCAATCGAGACCGGCCATTCGGAGGTGAACAAAGAGAAGGTCACACGTTACATAAATGGATTGCAAACTAGCATTCAAGAAGAGCTGGGGCTGGTTAGAATGAGCACAGTGGAGGATGCATATCAGTTTGCATTAAAAGTGGAAGAGAAACTAAATAGAAGGTTTGATGGTAAGTAGAAAGGGAAGGATAGGGGTGGAAGAGCTGGTGGAAGAGGCAGTGGTGGAAGATACAAAGATTTTGGAAAAGCTGCGAAAGCTAGTAGTAGCCAGAAACAGAAAGAGGTGAGAGAAGAGGATGACCGACGCCCATGCAATCAGAGCAACAACTACCCAAGAGGAAGAGGTAGGTCTGGGCGAGGGTTTGGAAGAGGTGTTTTTAGAGGAACCTGCTTCAACTGCGATGAAGAAGGACACAGGGCATACAACTGCCCACAGCATCAAGAGAGGCCAAATCAAAGACCTGAGGGTCAGGCCCGAGCTGCTGTAGCAGACGAAGGTGTAGAGTCTGAGCATTCAGAGGAAGCAAAAATAGGGGAAACCATGATTATTAGAAGAGTCTTGCTGAATGAAGAAGAAAAGGCAGACCAAAGGAACAGCCTATTTCGAACAAGATGCAAGTGCGCAGGCAAGGTCTGTAATATCATCATTGATAATGGAAGCACTGACAATTTGGTTTTCGAGGAAATGGTTTCCAAGCTGCGGTTGAAAAGGAGAAAACACATGCACCCTTATCGGATTGCATGGCTGCAAAAGGACCATCGGGCACTAGTAAGCGAGCAATTTCTGGTGAAGTTCAATATTGGAACTTATCGAGATGAGGTTTTATGTGACATCTTACCTATGGATGCATGTCACTTGCTACTTGGGAGACCTTGGCAGTTTGACCGAAGTGTTGTTCATGATGGTCGAGCCAACACATATTCTCTGTCAAAGGATAGAGTTCGCCATAAGTTAAAACCCCTGAAAGAGGCGGATGAGAAAGTATGCAGAGAAGGTGCACGAGTCCGCCTAGTTGATGGCGAGAAGATTCTTGGAAGGCCCGAGCCGGATCATGTGTATTATGCTATAATCCCCAGAGTTAGGGAAGAAGGATGCAAGGATATTCCAATGGAAGTCATGGGATTGTTAGAAGAATTCCCTGATATCATTTTTGACAATGTTCCTGAAGGTTTACCACCTATTAGGAGGATCAGTCATCACATCGACTTGGTGCCTGGATCGAGCTTGCCAAACAAGGTTGCACATCGAATGACATCGATGGAAACTGAAGAATTAAATCGGCAAGTTCAAGATCTATTGAAGAAAGGCTTGATAAGGGAGAGTCTTAGTCCTTGTGCTGTACCAGTAGTATTAGAACCCAAGAAGGATGGAGAATGGAGGATGTGCACCGACTCTCGGGCAATCAACAAGATCACCATTAAATACAGGTTTCCTCTGTCGAGAATGGATGATATCATGGACTGCTTGAGTGGAGCTGAGTACTTCACAAAAATTGATTTGAAAAGTGGATACCATCAGATCCGCATTAGAGAAGGGGATGAATGGAAGACAGCTTTCAAAACCAGGAGAAGGGCTGTATGAGTGGTTGGTTATGCCATTTGGATTAACCAATGCACCTAGTACCTTTATGAGGTTAATGAATGAAGTTCCGAAGGAATTTTTGGGCAAATTTGTTATTGTTTACTTGGATGATATACTGATTTTTAGCAGAACCTTAGAGGAGCACCTGATGCACATCAGGAAGGTTCTTGAGAAACTGCAGGAGGAGCAGTTATTGATCAATCTGAAGAAGTGCAACTTTGTGAAGAAGGAGCTGGTATACCTGGGATTTGTCATATCAAAAAATGGTCTCAATATGGACCCCGAAAATGTGAAGGCTATCCTCGAATGGCCTATCCCAAGGAGTGTGACCGAGGTTAGATCATTTCATGGTCTGGCCAGTTTCTATAGAAAATTTATTAGAAACTTCGACGATATTTGTGCATCTCTTACTGAGACAATGAATGGAAACAAGAAGGAATTCCAGTGGACAGTTGGAGCCAATAAAAGCTTTGCTATGCTGAAGAAGGTCACTGAGCAACCCATTTTAGCGCTTCCAAATTTCAATAAGGTGTTTCAGGTAGACTGCGATGCGAGTGGCAGTGCGATAGGAGCCATCTTGAGCCAAGAAGGTAGGCCTGTAGCTTATTTCAGCAAGAAGCTCAATGATGCCAAGAGAAAATATTTGGTATATGATCAAGAGTTTTATGCCATAATTCAAGAACTCAATAAATGGAGGCACTATCTGTTACCGAAAGAGTTTGTTCTCTATACCGACCATCAAGCGCTGCAGTTTATTAACAGTCAGGGAAAATTGAATCAGAGACACCTGAAATGGGTAGAGTTCCTGTAGAGCTATACCTTTGTGTTGAAGCATCGAAGTGGAAGATCCAATAGGGTGGTAGATGCATTGAGTAGGAGGCAATGTCTAATGACAAAAATGAGAGTGGAGGTTGTAGGGTTTGCTGAGCTCAAGAACTTATACCCTGCAGACCCCGATTTCGCAGAAGCTTGGAAAGCCTACACTGCGCCTGTTGCGTTGGATAGGACTAGATGGTTAGATTACCTGATTCAAGATGAAATGTTGTTTAATGGGAATCAATTGTGCATTCCGAGGAGCTCAATGAGAGAGAACCTCATTAAAGAAAAGCACATTGGGGGTTTAGTTGGACACTTTGGCCGTGACAAGACCATCTCATTGGTTAGTGAAAACTATTACTGGCCACAATTGCGACGAAGATGTGGCAAAGTTTATGCGAGTTGCGGGATTTTCCAGATGGCAAAGGGCGTGAGGCAGCCTACTGGTTTTTATCAACCACTACCTATACCTGAGCGGCCGTGGGAAGATATTAGTATGGATTTTGTGCTCGGTTTACCCAGGATGCAAAGGGGGCACGATTCCATATTTGTGGTAGTGGACAGATTTTTGAAAATGGCACATTTTATCCCATGCCAGAAGACTAGCGATGTGGTCCATGTAGTTGGTCTGGTCTTTAAGGAAGTGGTACGCCTTCATGGGCTGCCAAGAAGCATTATGTCGGATAGGGATACCAAGTTTGTAGGTTATTTTTGGAAGACCCTATGGAAGAAGTTGAGGACGAAGTTAAAGTTCAGTTCTGCTTACCACCCACAAACAGATGGCCAAACAGAGGTGGTTAATCGGAGTTTGGGCAACCTACTGTGATGCTTGGTAGGGGACAAGCCCAAGGGATGGGATATAATTCTGCCACAAGCTGAGTTTGCGTATAACAGCTCAGTCAATCGGAGTACCAACAAGTCACCATTACAGATTATCTATGGGAGCAGCCCACGAAATGCTTCAGAGTTAAGAAGGCTAGAGACAAGGGAGAAATGCAGTGCTGAGGCAGAAGACTTTGTCGAACACTTGAAAGGAGTGCATGAGGAAGTGACAAGACACATTGCCAAGATGAATGCTCAATATAAGGCGAGGGTGGATCAAAAACATAGAGCTAAGGAGTTCCAAGTAGGAGATTCTGTCATGGTCCATCTGCGGAAGGAACGGTTCCCTGCCAAGACATACAACAAACTCAAAATGAAGAAATTTGGGCCATGCAAAATCATTGGCAAATGGGATTTGGGTAATTCCTATGAGGTGGAGTTACCAAGTGAACTTAACATCTCCCCCGTGTTTAACATCTCAGATTTGGTTGAGTATCATGAAGGAGAAAGCAGTGAGATACCCAATCCAGAGTTATGGAGCATTCCAGAAGCCATCCCAGTTGTGGACGAGATAGAAGAAGTTCTGGATATGCGTGAGGGCCGGAGTACTTGAAACAAGAGTTATTCTGAGTATTTAATCAAATGGAAGGGCCGACCCATAGAAGATGCGACTTGGCTATCCAAGGTGGAGGTTGATCGTTTGGGTCTACCTCGGTCAAATCAGAAGTGAGGTCACTTCTCAAACCCACCCCGGGTGTCTGATGCAGGAGCATCCGGAGGCAAAGCTAGCAATATTGCGTCACCCAAAATGTATTTTTTTCTTAAGTACTAAAACTATCGCGATATCGCGACGCTTTTTGAAGAAGGGCACCAGCGGGCCAAACTGTCGCGATATCGCGACGTATTTTTGAAAAGCACGGTCGAGACGCCAAACTGTCATGAAATCGTGACATTTCTGAAGACGCACGGTCGGGACACCAAACTGTCATGAAATAATGACATTTCTAAAGCAGCACAGTCGGGACGCCAAACTATCACGAAATCATGACATTTCTGAAGACGCACGATCGGGACGCCAAACTGTCACAAAATCACGACATTTCTATTGCAACGTGGTCTGGACGCACAATGGTCGCGAAATCGTGACACTTCCGAAAGCAGGATTTGAAGGCACAGGGACATCTTTGACAAAAAGGTTCTAAGGCACAAGAATGGTCGCGAAATCGTGACACCTTCAAAGGCAAGCTTAAAGGACGTCGCGAAATCGCGACACCTTCAAAGATAAAGTTTAAAAGACGTCATGAAATCGCGACACTTCTGGGAGGCGAGACTTGGAAGCATAAAGACATCGCAACACCTTCGAAGTCAGAGCTCAAAGATGTCCCAAAATCATGACATATCCGGAGGTAAGGTTCCACAATGCAAAGATGTCACGAAATCGTGACACTTCCGATCCAAGGACGTACGGAATGAAAAGATGTCGCAAAATCGTGACATATCCGGGGGCAAGGTTCCACAATGCAAAGATGTCATGAAATCATGACATGTCATGGTTTTGCGGACCAAGGGAGGAAGGCGAGTAAGAAAGTCCTAGATGTCGCGATATCGCGACGTGTAGCAGAATCGTGGTCCCAAGGAGGAGAGAGAAGCCTAGCATCAAAACGTCGCGATATCGCGACCAAAGAGGAGAGAGAAAGTGTTGGGGCAAATATGTCATGATATCATGACAGGACGCTCACTACATTGACCAACCGGCGACTGTAGGGACCAGTGCAGAGGGACACGTGGCATGAAGTTACAGGTGGCCCGAGAGTATGAAGCGGTTACAGGAAGCATGGCAACAGGACACGTGGCATCAACTACAAACGACCATGGCGCATTCTTATGAATGATTGACTTTGCAGTGGATTGACAGGCGACTGTAGGGCATACCGCCACTACAAGCTATGATGTTTTGATGCACCTGGCAGCATCATGCAGGCGGGACAGAGCATTCGTGCGGGCGGTATGGGGAGTCTCGCATTCAAGTAATGATGGTCCAAAGAGATTCGGGCCTGGGGATGAAAAGGACCCGCACTTTGCGTAATGATAAAGAAGGAGGTGGCGACCGAGGAGAAGAGGCGCATGCATTGTATAAAAAAAAAAAAAAAACCTTTTGGCCATCGATTTTTTTTTTTTTGGGTTTTTGCATAGCTGTGTATTGGAGGAGAGACCTCTGTTTTAATGAAACTTGCTGAAATTTCGTCTGTGCATTGTTAATTCTGCATTCTTGCTGTGTTTTGTTTGCGGTTCTATACCGGATAGGGTTAGATTCCCATCTCGCTTAGGTTGGGAATCCTATTCCCCAAAGTTCTGATTTCACTTACACTTGCACATGGGTTCAAGATGGTAGTGACACATAACCAACTTTGGGATCTAGTAAATTAATTTAGTAGACATATATTTGGTCCTAAGAGGGTTTGACATCTTTAATATGTTTGTCCATGATATTAGAAGGTTTGAGCCTTTATAAAGTAGTTTGTTACATCTCTAGCATCTTCATCATTCATCAAATCCTACACAAATCATTCCTAGCCTTGCATACAAATCATAAGTGAAACTGACAATGGAATGTTGATCAAGTTCAAATGATAGGGAATGAAACACATTGCACACACCAAGATGATACTTAATGATTCTGATGTTTCATGTATTTCTGATCTATGGGAATTTGTTTATATTTCTCATGTGCTAATGCGGGTTTCCAAGTTTGTATACTTCCAGGTTGGGTTCTCACCAAAATGCTCGGGAGCATTTGACAGTAGAGTCGCCATTTGTTGTGGTTGATCCACAACACACCCCAAAATTGGGGACCCACCTTTTTGCATGCTTTCAAATAAGACTGCAATGTCCCAGATGCTAAAAAATCAAAGGAAGAGCAAAATACAGCAAGAAAAAGAAGTGTCACGATATCGCAACATGTCGCTCCGTCGCGGCCAAAAATGAAAAGTTGTCACAATTTCATGATGTGTTGCGCTGTCGCTACTCAGAAATGAAAGTTGTCATGATTTCATGACATGTTGTGCTGTCGCTGCTCAAAAATGAAATTTGTCATGATTTCATGACGTGTTGCGCTGTCGCTGCTCAAAAATGAAAGTTGTCACAATTTCTTGACGTGTTGCGCTGTCGCTACTCAGAAATGAAAGTTGTCACGATATCGTGACATGTTGCTCTGTCGCGTCCAAAAATGAAAAGGTGTCACGATATCGCGACATGTCGCATTTTCATGGCTAGGAGCAGTAGAATGCATCATGAAGATAAAATGTCACGATATCGCGACGTGTTGTGAAATCATGGTGCAAGACAAAGAACCAAGTTGAAGACCCAAAATGTCACGATATCGTGACATGTCGTGAAATCACGGTTCATATAGGAGAGAGAAAGACAAAATGAAAAATGTCACGATATTGCGACTTGTCATGAAATCGTGGTCGAAGGCAACAAGAGAAGAGTCAATGCAGAAGTTGTCGTGATTTCGTGACATGTCACGTTTTCGCGACCTAGGAGCAGCCAAAGTGTATGGAATGAAAAGTTGTCGTGATATCGCGACATGTCGCCATTTTGTGACCTGAAGACGAGATGAAGGGCGAAGATGAAAAGCGTCACGATTTCGTGACAGAAAGCAGCAAGATGGTGCAAAAGAGAAAAGCGTCACGATTTTGTGACAGAAAGCAGCCAAGTGGTACGAAACAAAAAATTATCGCGATTTCACGACAGAAAGCAGCAAGATGGTGCAAAAGAGAAAAGCATCGCGATTTCGTGACAGGAAGTAGCGAGACATCTCGAAATAGAAAAATGTCACGATTTCATGATAGGTTGCATCTATGCAGCCCTTTGATAGAAAATGTCACAATTTTGCAACATGTCTTATTTTCGTGATGCAGTAGGACGAACGAGGCTGCTGACAGGAAAATATCACGATATCGCGACATGTCTCATTTTCACGAGGAAATAAGAAAAGCTAAGCTACATACATAAAAATGTCACGATATCATGACATGCTATTTTTGGTCATGATTTACAAGGGGCATTTATGAAACACGTAGAGAAATGCGAAACACATGGCATAAAGGTGTAAGGGCTATAGAGGTGTTACAGTTCATAGAGAAGATCAAACGTTTAGACATCGAACAGAAAGTTGAATACAACGATGAGACGGGGAATATGAAATGATGCAATCTAGGAAATGAAACGAAGCGTCGTAGGATGAAGTAGAGAGCATTGCCAAAAATTATAAAAGCAAAGGCACAGATTGGTATAGGGGTCGAAAACCGCTGCGAACAGTGTTGCAGAGCTGAAGTGATAGGCTATTATGGACCTGCTTTTGGAGCGTTTTCCTCCACTTGTTCTGGTTTTGATAAACTGGAAGTTCTGTTGATGTAACTGATATATTTTTAATACAGAAATTATAGAGAGTTGCATTTCATTGGCAAGAAAGGAGTTATTTTCTGCATGCTAGATTTAGTGTTCATTTTTCCCTTTTCGGATTTTTAGGCTTGTGGGTGAAGTTTAATACAAGTTTTCTTGGTTGCTTCATGCAAATGTCTTAATCTAAAAATCACAGTTAAAACCCCAGAAACCAGCACTTAGCTTATCTGGATTATGCATGTTGGCAGGTTCAATAGGTTAGGTTGTATGCAGAAAACCTCATATCTTCAGTCTTGTTGAATAGGATTGCAGCCTTCTAAATAGACTTTAGTTTTAGTTTTTATGCATTTTATTTTCATTTTATTAGATTCTCTACATTTTTATTTTCTAGAGAGATTAACCTTAGTTTAATTTCTTGTTATTAAATAAAACACTTGAAAATCTACCAAAATTGAAGTTCACATTGAATTCATGAACAATCATTCAATCTCAGAATAAAATAAATCACAGTGCCCCTTGTTAACAGTTACTTGCAGTCACTAAGGTATTCCAAGCATTCAAATTGAATAGTATGTATACAAAATGCTAACATAGCGGAGACCTTGGAGAAATTACTTATTGAATTTCTTTGCAAGAGGATTTGGAGCTCAAATCCTATTGGAGAGTGTGTTTTCACAATCGGGTGAAAATACCACTCAACACATCCTAAAGTCTTTCAAAATTCCTAAATTGGAATTTTTGTAAACTTCTTTAGGGTCTATGCCCTTTTTTGTTGAACATTAAATGATCCCAAGATCAATTAATGTCCTATTGATAGGTTTCGAGGGTAACGGGTCGTGACATACACCCCCCTTGAAATAAACATAGTCCTCTGTGTTTGTACAATTTCCCTAATTGAATACATTTAATTAGCAAATCTAGTATTCATCCTGCTGCTATACAATTTGAATCATCATATTTTTATCATCTTCCTATATCTCATTCTTGATGGCCAACTTCATCTTCCATCCATGAGAGCACCTAGACCTGCAAAAATGTAAAATATTAGCAGTACCATGTCTTTGTAAAAAATATAAAATCCATATTACATATCAACAAGTATTGAAAGCATCATCAATACACAATATTAAAACAAAACTATAGTTTTAACTCATTTCAAATTGCACAAACAATTGATCTAGAGAACTGTAGTATTAGAATTTACAAATTGGTGTTACAAGTATATCATGAAATTATGCATTTATACCTTACTAGACATAAAAAGTCTTGTTAATTTTATCAAAACTCCCACCAAGGAGTATCACCGTATAATTTGGTTAACCTTTGGCATGAATTAACCTAAGAAAACCAAGTGCTAACAAAGATACAACATAATTTTAGAGTCTTAATTCAGGATATTCACATATATCCTAGTATGCATTTTATTATCAGAGCATCCACCCAGATGTCCCCTAGTTTATATTATCATCGAGAAGTCCCATACCTTCTCCAAGAATGGACACCAATCCATTCCTCATGTTCATTTGATCAGATAAAATTTAAAATTCATGAATTCCTTTGTATTACATACTAATTAAATCTATCATAAACAATAATATTCAGATAGCATTCACACAAAAATATAAAATTCAAAATTACTAATGTTTATGCCTCATTCTTGGTAGTAACATACTAATACAAAATGATGGTCTACATAGTGGTGGTATAAAGGACCTTAAGGTTGATGCTCATGGGTCTATTCTCTTCGTATTGTGTTGGTACTTATGGCTGGATATGGTGGTGGAGCTACTGCTCCAACAGTTGCTTGATCATTGCCTCCCCTTATCCCATGTTGAGTACCAATAATCGGTTGTGGTGGAAGAAGCATATCATGGTTTAATAATGCAACCAAACAATATTCTAGAAATTCAGCATTAAATTCTTCCCCTAGTTGACAAAATTGGGGATTTTCTATGAGCATGGCTACCATCGTTATTGCTCTCCAATTATTTCTTTGTAGTAAATCTAATCTGAGTTGATCCCACTTTGCTATGGTAGCATCTCTCTTTGATATTAACCTCAATATTTCATGTGCCCAAGCATCCTCTTGAGCATGTTGCACTGGATATTTCCTCCTTGCTTCATTGAGGTGTTTTCTAAATCTTACCATGATTATTATGACTGCTAAATCTGGCACTACTTCCAGTCAGCTTCTCCTCTTCAGGGTATATGTAGCAATAGATCGACAATCAAAAGCAAAAGGATCATAAAACATAGAATGGGATTCATTCCACTTAAAACTAGTATCATCTAGGTGAATCCCACCATAAATATGATTGCATTGAATGTCATAGCATAAAACTACACAAATTACGATTAGGTCCCTCCATATCGATTTTGTTCATTTACCAATCGTATCCTGACAATCCCAAGGTGAATCATTTATCCTATATGATACACTCTTTTCTTTGGCTTGATTGTCCTAAAAATGATTTTGTGTTGACTAATCAAGGCACATCATGCCTTTTTCAATTTTTGAGATGGCATGTGTCCTCTTATTTTCATGTGAAGTCCTATCATTGTCTTCTTTCATAATTCCACTAGTTATTATCATGCACTCTTATTTTAGTGCTCTGTCATCTAATACGCTTCTCCAAATCTAGACAAGATTACCTGTTAATATCAAACATTCTTGAATATTCCCTTTCCTTCCATTGATCGAAAGCCAATTTAGCCACAATGTTTATCTATGAGGAAGCTCAACATGAATTCTATGAGCCTCTAGTTTGGAATCCTCGATACTTGCTTTGACATAGGGAAGAATTGCATAATTTCTTACAAGATCAAGCTATCAAAGCTCGAGACGCCCTCCTATCCATGGATTAGATTTATTGCAATACTTCTATCCAAGATTCTCACTGCGATGTTTGGTTAAGGAACAATTCCCATAATTACTTAGCATTTGAGAGTCCTTTAAGTCATTTTGAGTGGTTCAACCAATTTTTCAATTGGCCTAACTAGACTTTCCATGTCTCATTTGGAAATTCTTGGTTGCATCCTATAAGTGATCCTCTAAATATCCCCTTTCAATTTCTACCATCATGTTATTTGGAGGTAGTGAAGAAATATGTCCCCACTGGAGAAATAGTTTTTTGTAGTGGTCTTTACTAAAGTCTTCTCTATCAGAGATATGTGCAGACTCACTTGTTCTGGGATATTGAGAATAGATTCTCTTCAACTCGGTGCCCGTCAGAAGTGGGTCTTCTATTTCATCGGTCTCATAGCACTCCTTGGCCATATTATGCATTTGGTAGGTATTTAATAATTTGTTATAATTTTCCTCCTCCAGTTGTTTACTCTGAGCATGACTGGTCTCCAAACCAGGATGTTGATAGCTCAGATTCGGATTGGTAACCTGATGGTTGTTTTTCATCTATCATTGTTATTATGTCCAAATCTTAGAACTGCTTAATAATATTCGGATGTTGGTCTTTCTATGTTTTGTCCAACTATTTTGTGCTCCAGTTTTCTTTGGAAAATAATACCACATGCATGGTATAATGAGTAACTCCTGATTTAAATAGTGTAGCATGCTTTACTACTTGCAACCACCATCCGAAAGGTCAGTTGACATACTTATTATTGAGCTGGAATGCACGTGGAGTTCTTCCAAATAATTCCATGTCAAGAAAAATATGAAATTTCTTCATCTAATATTGGGACAGCTTCGCCCCCAAAGTATATTGTAACATTGATCAAAAATCATATAAAGAAAACATTATTTTGCTTATTACTAGTAGTTGGTCTTCAATGACCAACTTATATTCACCCGTGGTGATAATTCCTAAACTAGATTTCAGTCATTTTTGACAATAACTTTATCTCTTTTTGGTATTTACCATTGTGTTCTCATATATAGAGAATGATACCACATGCGTCACTTCACGCCTTATTTTAGTTTTAAAATATCACAAAGCACATCTATTAAGTTACAACAAAGAAAGTGGTAGTTCTAACCGTGGTAAAGGTTCAGGGTCATGACTATCTCTAGGTGAATTTTTGCTACTCATAATAGTAATCGACTAGAGTTCATTGTTTTATATATGTTTGGTCTCATGGCCTAAGGCCAAAATGTAAAAAAAAAATAATTAAAGAAAACATTCTTTTAATTATTTTATTATCTCACACTTAAATATAAGGATTAGGCAATCCAAAGGTGCAGATATTGAGTGAATTCCCAAAAGAGTCTAAGGTACATTGCTTAAAACCCATACAGGGGGGTTCACTTAGCTCTTCCACTTTCGAACAACTGTGGATCTACTCGTGGGGGATAGGTACTCAGACATCATCATCCCAAGAATTGACCTTGACCTTTCCAAGTGTGCATTTTAAAATTGTGGAATTTTCTTTCAAGTTTAGTTCCATGTCCTAAGTCTTTGCTAACCTAGATCTTAACCAGAGTCTACCAATTATCCTGGGGTCTGATACCAACTGTAACAACCTGATTTGTCACTAACCAACCACTTTTTTTTCATATAGCATTCATAAGGTGAGGAACACAATCACAACTTAAGATAGACTCATTCCATTTGGATCCAAGCTTATCAAGGCATATAGCATCAAGAGCTATTGAGACTTGATCAGAGTCTCTTAAGGTAGAAGTGATTAGCTTCTATGAAACCCTCATACCCTCATTGGTATGAGAACGATGGCCAAGCGTAAGGTTTCATCCCATAAAGGGAGAATCACCAATATACATATTGTCCACCAAGATCGGTACGTAGGTGAATGCCTTGAATATCAGTACATGCATTGAATGCTTGTATGCCTTTTGAGTGATTTATATTTGATTTTACAATTAAATTTGTATGATATTGAACATTAATTTATGATTCATTACTTACTATTCACTATTCACTATTCACTATTCACTATTCACTATTCACTATTTACTATTCACTATTCACTATTTACTGAATTAGGTGAATTGTTTTATTTTATAAACTTGTCCAATTTTGATTGGACCAAAATAAAGAGAACATTATGTTGACTTAAAGGTCCATTCCCTTCCTCCACATGGCAACTTTAGGATGGCTAGAATGGTAGGTAAGATTTCCCCTTACAAAACCCACCTATCAAATAGTATGAGATAGCTACCTTTTCATTAAAATAATTAGGTGCTCACAAAGTGGACCCAATTTTGATTGAACTTAAAAATACTAGTATTATTAAATAATATAAGAATTATCTCATCCTCTTTGGAATTATCCATTTGGCTTCCCTACATTGGTGGAAATAAAAGGGAGGTCTCTTCTCTTATCATTAATAGTCCTACCTTTGTATCTATTCTATACCTCAATAGTATTAGCTTTGTATTTGTTGCCATGAAGAGGGGACACAAAACAAGATAAGATCACCTACCTTATCCTTATTTAGATCCTTTTCTAATTTTTGGATTACCCTCCATAATACTTGATAAGTCTTAAGGGGCCCAAGGCATATTTTAATAATAAAATAATAAGGTCACTATTTGGCCATAAGTGGAGAAATTTTCCTATAAATAGAGGTCACCTTGGGAAGAAAGGGCATGTAGGAAATCTTGAAGCTTAGGGATTATGCTCTCCACTGAGGTGGATCAGAAACTAGAAAGCTTTAAGAAAGTACTAAGAATTAGGTAGTAAGGGAGGAAGTCTTGGATAACCTAGGGAGTATGCTCTCCACCTCGATGGATCAGAAACCAGAAGGTTTAAAAGACTCTCTAGTTGAATGAAATTATATTTAGACTTGTTCTTTGAGACCGTGAAGATACTAGGTTGTGCCAAAGGAAGAGGAAGCAAGAGGAGAGAATACCCAACTCAAGAAGGATCACCTTGTAAGGATTCCAGGTTGGGGCTTTCCACTCCATTTCTTTATGAGTGTTTGGATGTTGTATGGCTTAACATTTGCAATAAGGATGTATTAGAATGCTTGATCATAAGGATTAATAATAGTTAATAATCTATGTTATATTGTAGGAATGAGGGCTTTCTATATATAAAATAGTTTTTTCCTATGTAAATTTTAATGTAAAGTGACTCATATATAGAGAGTATTACCACCATGAAATGGAAGAATGGATAGTTTACGTAAGCCATATACCTTGTGTTGGAATCATTTTTGGGCTTGTATTGAAGAATCAAATAGCATTGCATAGATTGATTTGTTACATGTTTGGTATCCAATAGAAAAGCGGAAGCTTTGTGTTTGTGCTTTGAAAGATGTCAAGTGATTAATTTAGCTCTTTGTAAGGTTCCATCTCACATAGTTTAGATAGTATGAATAAAGAAATATAGTTCAACTTAAAAGTTATGTTTGGTAGTATAATGAAGTTATATGTTTTGCTTATCTTCATAAGTATGGAAGACTCTAGTTTTTAAGGAGAAGATTGGTGTCTTCTTCCTAAGGAGGAGGTATGAGACTCTTCCTTTGATTGAATATAAACCAAACATAAGATGACATGGTTGATACAATAAATACTTCTTTACCTGATGGATGCTATATTGCTAAGAATGTTCATTAACATGAGATATGCATCTAGAAAACTTAGTTTTGCATATTTTCATTTAAGTATGAATAAGCATGGTTTTCTTGTGTTGCATTGGTATACTCTGCATGCGAGTTGTACTAATCCCTTACAAACTCATCTCTCACACCTCATGAAGAATCATGGGAAGCAAAGAAGATCCAAGAAACCATTAATGAAGACTCTTTGATATAGATTTGAATGTCTATATTATTGATGTAACTCTTAATGGCTGAAAAATAGCCAAGTGATGTAAGATTGGATGTAATATTTATTTATTGCTTTGTATCTGGAAAAGAAGATTTCTTTTGATGTAAGCATTTCCATTGGATAGCAAACCATGCATATCAAGGAAATATTGTAAATTATGTCATCATAGCAATAGGTGAATATGGTGAACGAATATAAAATAAATTTTCAATGGAATTGTGTTGTATAAGAATTGCTCTTCTATTCTTCTTGGTTATTTACTTCTTTAAGTTTATGGAATGTAAGCATGAAAACCAAACATAGCTGATGAAGATTAATTCCTGAATAACATATACACAAAAGAAGCATTCCTAAGACTCAAAACTCATGGGTTGAGTACCCCCACCACCAAACTAACTTCACCCTATTGGCAATAAAATCTTATAATAACACTTAAGACGATTAGCCCAATTGCATGTAAGTTTTCATAATGAGCAATAGATAATAGGATTATCCTAAAACACTAGCCTTATTGGTAGTATGGAAAATTGGAGGGAGATATTCCCTTGGTGGGGAATTGTCCTCCTAGATGGTTGGCACAACCATTATGAAGTCCTATTTTCATTTGGTAAATGAATTATGAGGACATAGCCATTGCACATTGATATTTACTCACCATTATGGGATGGTGGAATGGTGTTGTAGGGGTTTGTGCTCCTACTTGCAATTGGCATAGAGAGAAATGTGGAAGTTGGTGCTTCTATTTATCTAGTCTATTGCAACTTGGAATACTTATTTCTTATTGGGAAATGTCTTAGAATGTTATTATGACCTTATCTTATCATAAGAAAATCAAAGAAAAAGTTTCAAAAAAAAAGTGACAATTTTGGGTAGTGACAGTTGGTATCAGCTGTCACTATCAAAAATTATCACCTTTTTTTTTTTAATTTTTCTTTGATCACCTTATGATAAGATAAGGTTATAATAACATTATAAGACAAGATTTTCCCAATAAGAAATAAGTATTCTGAGTTGCAATAGACTAGATAAATAGAAGCACCAACTTCCACATTTCTCTCTATGCCAATTGCAAGTAGGAGCACCAACCCCTACAACACCATTCCACCATCCCATAATGGTGAGTAAATATCAATGTGCAATGGCTATGTCATCGTAATTCATTTTCCAAATGACAACAGGACTTCATAATGGTTGTACCAACCATCTAGGAGGACAATCCCCCACCAACGGAATATCTCCCTCCAATTTTCCATACTACCAATAAGGCTAGTGTTTTAGGATAATCCTATTATCTATTGCTCATTATGAAAACTTACATGCAATTGGGCTAATCGTCTTAAGTGTTATTATAAGATTTTATTGCCAATAGGGTGAAGTTAGTTTGGTGGTGGGGGTACTCAACCCATGAGTTTTGAATCTTAGGAATTCTTCTTTTGTGTATATGTTATTCAGGAATTAATCTTCATAAGCTATGTTTTGTTTTCATTCTTACATTCCATAAACTTAAAGGAGTAAATAACCAAGAAAAATAGAAGAGCAATTCTTATACAACACAATTCCATTGAAATTTTATTTTATATCCGTTCACCATCTTCACCTATTGCTATGATGACATAATTTACAATATTTCCTTGCTATGCATGGTTTGCTAATGCTTACATAAAAAGAAATCTTCTTTTCTAGATAAAAAGCAATAAATAAAGATTACATCCAATCTTACATCACTTGGCCATTTTTCAGCCATTAAGAGTTACATCAATAATATATACATTCAAATCTATATCAAAGAGTCTTCATTAATGGTTTCTTGGATCTTATTTGCTTCCCATGCTTCTTCATGAGGTGTGAGAGATGAGTTTGTAAGGGATTAGTACAACTCGCATGCAGAGTATGCCAATGCAGCACAAGCAAACCATGCTTCTTCATACTTAAATGCAAACATGCAAAACTAAGTTTTCTAGATGCATATCTCATGTTAATAAATATTCTTAGCAATATAGCATCCATTAGGCAAAGAAGTATTTATTGTATCAACCATGCCATCTTATGTTTGGTTTATCTTCAATCAAAGGAAGAGTCTCATACCTCCTCCTTAGGAAGAAGACACCAATATTCTCCTTAAAAAATAGAAGTCTTCCATACTTATGAAGATAAGAAAAACATATAACTTCATTATACTACCAAACATAACTCTTAAGTTGAACTATATCTCTTTATTCATACTATCTAAACTATGTGAGATGGAACCTTACAAAGAGCTAAATTAATCACTTGACATCTTTCAAAGCATAAACACAAAGCTTCCACTTTTCTATTGGATACCAAACATGTAACAAATCAATCTATGCAATGCTATTTGATTCTTCAATACAAGCCCAAAAATGATTCCAACACAAGGTATATGGCTTACTTAAACTATCCCTTCTTCCATTTCATGGTGGTAATACTCTCTATATATGAGTCACTTTAAATTCAAATTTACATAGGAAAACACTATTTTATATATAGAAAGCCCTCATTCCTACAATATAACATAGATTATTAACTATTATTAATCCTTATGATCAAGCATTCTAATGCATCCTTATTGCAAATGTTAAGCCATACAACATCCAAACACTCATAAAGAAATGGAGTGGAAAGCCCCAACTTGGAATCCTTGCAAGGTGATCCTTCTTGAGTTGGGTATTCTCTCCTCTTGCTTCCTCTTTCTTTGGCACAAGGGTGGAAGGTTGAGTACAGGTCAGGAATAGAGCCTATCCATAGATCTCCTTATAGAATGAATCCCATCAAAATGCAAGAATTGAAGATGCAACTCCAAGAATTACTTGATAAGGGATTAATAAAACCAAGTGTATCACCATAGGAGCACCTGTCTTACTTGTTAAAAATAAATATGGTTATTTGAGGCAGATAGCATCAAGAGCTATTGAGACTTGATTAGAGTCTCTTAAGGTAGAAGTGATCAACATATACGAAACCCTCATACCCCCTTTGGTATGAGAACGCTTGACAAGCGTAACGTTTCATTCCATAAAAGGGAAAATCACCAATATACATATTGTCCACCAAGATCAGTACATAGGTGAATGCCTTGAAGATGGAGAACCACACCAATGGAAAACCATCATAGATGAAATAACCTTATTAATGGTTATTCATAGGTCTTAGAGATGATTCTCTTCATCTAGAAGAGATTTCTAAGACAACAATATCACTAACATGATAAGAATCCTTGGAATGCCATCTTAAGTATGATTATATAAATTTAAATATTTTAGAAACATAGTGGTTCACCCTTTTTTTTAGACAACCCTTTTGTTGTAACATTGATTTATTTACAAGGGACATTACTTGTCCAATAAGGGTGTACCCCACCTCATGTACACTCAACATCTCAACTTTTAGAATATATGATTTGTTTGTTTTTAGTTCAAGACCAATTTTTGCCTCATTGTGGATTTTACTCCACTTCAAGTTTCAATGTGTTCTAATTTGAACCATAGTGAGTGTATATGAGGTGAACATAACTAATGGATCATTTTATGATTATATTTGTAATATTACATGAGAGATCCACTTAAGCAAAAATTATATTCCATCGTGAATAGCTTCTATGAATGCCACATAGCTATTGAATACAAGAAGTGAAATTGATTATCTACATCATTCACATTTGACCAATTTAATCCAGAAAGTATATGCCACAATCACATATCATTAAATCATCAACATGTTAGAAATTATGCATACATTCTTAGCATCATAAATGAATTTGCTGAATGAATAGTATTTAATTATAAACATGCATAACTATCCCATTATATCATTTAACCATCTCATCCACATATATCATTTACATTTTGAAAGTAAAGGCAATAGGAACAAGAAATAACACATCAACCCACAAAATAGAATGACACACTGATTTATCTTGGGAAAACCCTGATGGGCAAAAACCCAGCCTCCAAAATGTATTCTTTCCTCATATTCATAAACTTAAATACCAATATTACAAGTATAGAAGGGTATCTACCGATCCCTTTCAGACAAATACAAGTCAAGGAATATCATTATTCCATATCATGTTTATGATGCAATTAAGGAAGTTTCCCGATTCCTTTTTCTAAGTCATCATTATAACATTAAGGTATTTCTCATACCAAAAAGGAATCCACCTGTTCCTTTATAATCAATGATGTAATTAAGGAATCAACCCGTTCCTTTCTCTAAGTCATCATATGAGTTTTAGATGTCCACATCAATTTATGATAATCATTGGAGTCACATTTTGGAGAAGTCTCATCGACTTAAGAGGGAATCCTATAAATTCCCTTAAGTATGAATTTCCCAATTTAGTCTTCATGATTGATTTACAATAATTCCCTTGTATAATGGATTTAAAGTCCCATACCTTTAAATCCACCAACCATCGTTCCTTCAACCTAACTTATCATGATGTTTTCTATTGGAAACATCCCTAGTTGTTCTTTGGTGGTGATGATTATTATAACACTAAGTAATCATTGCATCTAAGCATTAGCTAATTTTACAATAACCCTAATATTTGGCACCACTTTCTCACTAGAAATGGATCCCCATCAACCCTCTAACATTGTTAATGTGTTCCAAATATTTATCAAGGATGGTATAGCCCAATACCAGTTTTTGGACTAGGAAGTAAGTTGTAATATTAAAGATCCAATTCAACACTCTAGGATAGCAAGACATACTTATAATCTTAGAGTAAGAAAACTTGACCCTTAATTGGGCTAAATATTACCAAATCTAATCACTTGAAACCCTTTTATAATCAATATGTTGATTTAGCTTTTAAGATTTCCATTTAACCAAGCGGTTCGGATTAATCCACAAACGTGTGAATGCCACTATTCATTTACTATTAACTAGTTACTATTAACTATTTACTATTCACTATTCACTATTCACTATTCACTATTCACTATTCATTATAGAATAAACTCTATGATCATCCCCCTACACATAACCGACATGTGTAGACACCAAATTCTAGATATTTTTACCATAATCACTATTCATATTTACTATTCACTATTCACTTTTTACTATTCACTATTCACTTCTTAGAATGAATTCCACGTTCATCCTCCTACACATAATCGACATGTGTAGACATCAAATTCTGGTCATTTGCACTAGAATTACTATTCATATTCAATTAGAATTTATTTGTAATCAAATCCTTAATAATAAAACAAAGCTGAATTATTCAGCTTTTTGTAGAAACAATAACTCCTTAGTGAAATAAAAGTAGCTACAAACACATGTATAGTTAATAGCAATAAAGTTATCCAATAAGCTTCAAACCAGCAATAAGGTTTATCCATTAAGTTTCAACCAACTTTAATGGAAAACTATAATCCCCTTAATAACAAATAAAATTACCAACATATAAATTCAATAAGGTTACTCATATAGTAAGCTTCTAATAAGCTCCCAATTATAACCCTTAATAACCATGCAACTATAAACCTATATAAAATTAATAAATAAATTTATCCAATAAGCTATAAGATTTTAATTAGCATGGTGAATTTATCTCAATGAAGCATTCTCAACAAGAGGAATAAGAAATTACCAGCCTAAACTCCTGTGAGGTTGATTTCCTCCAAACTCCTTCTTGCTTGGCTCCTTCTTGATTGACTCCTCCTAATATTCCAAGAATTGCCTTCTTCTTCAACTAGGAAATCTCTTCAACCTTCTAGTTTCTAATCCACCAAGGTGGAGAGCATACTCCCTAGGTATCCAAGATTTCTTCTACCTAAAATTTAGTACTCTCCCAAATATTTTTGGTTTCTTATCCACCAAAGTGGAGAGCATACTCCCTAAGCTCCAATATTTCCTAGATGCCCCTTTCTTCCCAAGGTGTCTTCTATTTATAGGAAAATTTCCCCACTTATGGCCAAATAGTGGCCTTATTATTTTAATATTAAAATATGCCTTGGGCCCCTCAAGACTTATCAAGTCATATGGAGGGTAATCCAAAAAGTAGAAGAGGGTCCAAATAAGGATAAGGTAGGTCACCTTATCTTGTTTTGTGTTCCCTTTTCATGGGAACAAATACAAAACTAATACTATTGAGGTATAGAATAGATACAAAGGTAGGACTATTAATGATAAGAGAAGATACCTCCCTTTTATTTCCACCAATGTAGCGAAGCCAAATGGATAATTCCCAAGAGGATAGGATAATTCTTATATTATTTAATAATACTAGAGTCCTTTTAAGTTCAATCAAAATTGGGTCCACTTTGTGGGCACCTAATTATTTTAATAAAAAGGGTGACCCATCTACTACTATTTGGTAGGTGGGTGTTGCAAGGTTGACTTTGGAGGAATCTCACCTACCATTCTAGCCATCCTAAAGCCACCATGTGGAGTATAAGCCAAAAGTAGGAAAGAAAGGGTCCTACTAAGGATAAGATAGGTGGTCCCTTTGTTTTGTTTTGTGTCCCCCTTTGGTCCACATCCCTCCAAAACATCCCTAATTAAACAATAGAGAAGAGAATCTCACTTTTCTCTCCACCAACCAAATTATGCCATGAGGGCAATAGAATAGGCTTTTAGTATTAAATAATACTAGTGCCCAATTTGGTCCAATAAGAATTGGACACTTAATTGCATTAAAATTAAATGCAATTTACCTTATTATTAAACATTAAACATGTTTAATTATTTTTATTATTTTCCCTCCTAAATTCTTTCAAAATTCCTAAATTGGAATTTTGTAAACTTCTTTAGGGTCTATGCCCCTTTTTGTTTAACATTAATTGATCCCAAGATCAATTAATGTCCTATTGATAGGATTCGAGGGTAATGGGTCGTGACACTAGTTGTGCCACCGAAGACACAAAGTCTTTTCTCCTAAAGTAGGAAGATGAAGAAGCCAAAAAACCACCAAGGTTGTACATCTAATTTGATTCATAATAATATCATAAGACAACTATATTGAAACCATAATCAATATCCTTAATCACTCATCAATATAGCAAAAATTCCACCTTCTTATTCATATGGATGATGTGATAGATAGACAAAAAAATTGATCCCACACTAGGAACATGTAGGACCTCATAAAATAAAGAATAACCAACCAATACCTCATCACATCTAGCAAATCATAGTGTAGAATTACCTCAATGACAATATGCTCTCCAAAATATTGTGTGTTATATTCATGCAAGAGATGATGATGCTTAATCATGTTCTAATTTATTCCTAAACTTATAACCCACTCTTTAGAAGAGGTGGATGATAAATATTTTGAATGAAAAACTACATGTGTCTATGAAGTCTCACCATCATGGTCATCCTCACCCTGAGCATATAAGAGAGTAGCAATAACATCCATTTTTGGTCACTTGTTCAATATTCTTAGTTTGTATTTGATAAAGCTTTCCCTTGTGTCCTTTCTTATTACAAATAGGTGCAAATAGGCTTCTTGATTTTCTTCTCTCCTTAATTTGGATTCTTGTGAATTTCTATTTTAATCACTTCCTTTTATGCATAATAATGAGAGAATGAATTTTACACTTTTATTGGTAATCCTAATGGTAAATAATGTACTTTAAAACATCATCAAGAAAAGGAGGATCAACTATTAAACAATATACTTGAAGCATCTCAAACATAATTACAACTGTATCATATATTTTAATAATATTATTGAACATAATATTTAGAAGTTTGTTGTTCTTTTGTTAACTATCACCTCCTTTAGCAATATGAGTATATGGACCCAAACTTGGCCAAAATATATCAAATTCCTTGCTAAGGGTATGACAAACCATTATGCCAATAATATACATGTCTTTCATCAAACACTTCATGCCTTCTATTTTATGAATACAAATTTTTCTTACCTTTATACAAAATATTCCTTGAAATAATCCATTTTTCAAATATAAAAAATTAAAAGTGGAGAAAAATACCAAATGTATTTAATTCCAAAAAATAAACACCTAGAGGCAAAACAACCAAATGTGTAAAACTAGGACTCCTTGAAATTTTATAAAGAATCTAAAATGATAGATTATCAATATCTACCATTGTTTTTCCTATATAATCTTTTTTTAAAATGTAACCAATCAAGACGTCCTTTCATGCCAATGTAACAAAATAGTTGTTATGCCATATTAACAACTTTATCAAGTGTTTTGTAGGCATTTGCCATGCACAAAAGTCTACCCATGGCTTCTTTGGCATACGAGGACCTTCAAAAATTATTCATCCTCTTATTTCCTTCAACAATAAAACTTTTTCTCTCTTCTATACTACATCTATATAGAGAAAATGGAAGGATAAAAAGGAATGGATTTTAATAAAAAAAATTCAAACATCCCTAAAAAAAGTAAACTAATGCTTACAGAACCCATATGGTCAATACAAACAAAAATGGACTAAATTTCAAGAGAGGCAAAGAGCAATCTAGTAGTGAATATCTCTCATAGGAAAACAAATATATTGCAACACCATGATATATTCATGATCCAAGTCCACCTAGGGTTTTGTCAACCAAAACCTAAAGAAAACTGCCAATGGCACACAAAGCTTCCATAAATTGCTTCTAAAATACGTTGTTCCTTGGAACAACCATAGAAGAAAAATAATTCAAGGAAAGAAATCGAGTAATGAGATTCATACCCAGTATGATATCATGTTAGATTCCATAATATTTTCTAGAAATAAATTTAATCAATACATTAACCAAGATATTAGAATAAATTCATAGAAAGAATATGCACAATTACAACCCTACAACCCTTCCTTACAAACTATGTCCCAACAATTATGGATACAAAATAATCTCACTACAAGAAACAAATTACACTTCAACTAATGAATAAATGGTTGGTAGAGAGGGATATAAATACCCAATTACAATAGATTTCTAGGTTAAGGTTAAATAACCAACCTTCAATTTAAATAATCAAATATTACAACAAACCCACCTATACAAGGTGTACAAGGGCCGAAAATGCTATACAATATATAATACAAAATTTAGTTATAATCTCAAGTAAATCTTAACAACATGTATTCCAATAGAACTAAACACCCAACTATATTTTACCATATTCTCAATAGATCAAAGAAGACACTACAACCTTGAGTGCAAATTACAATATAGTACAAGTCTAGGCCAGGTAAAATAAACTAATACAATTAAAAGTGGAGAAGCTTATGTTTAAATAAGTAATTGGGTAAACCTTTTAAAATGTAACCAAGGTTCTAAATATTAATACCAATTTCATGTAACATGGAAAAAATCAAAGAAGATACATAAACAAAACAGACATACAAGACATAGATTTTGTCATAGTACTAATATGAATAAAACATATTTAATAAATATTAATCCAATTATATACAAATTTTTAGGTAAGATATATATTTATACTCTTCTCAAACAAGGCATGATCTATGAGAAATCCTAGAAAATTGGATCCTTAACTCTCAACACCTTCACTTGATTTTGAATTAGGGAGTCATTTACTCAAACACATCTAAAGAGGTAGATGTGTAAGGTAAAGAAATAAGACACACAACTACAATGGTTTATTATAATTTTAAAAACATAATCTAAATAAAGTAATTATAATAAATAATGTAAATAAACAAGAAAAGTGTTAATAAACTAAAAGAATTTATAAAAGATAAAATAAATGATATTTATCTCTTAGATAGAATCTTGAGTTGATGTTGAACTTGATGTTCTTCATCTTCAATGTTTGCTTCCTTTTATGATCTCAATTGATGATGCTTATTTAAGGATATTTTCTTGATTAATGGTCCCCATTAAAGAAAATGATACTTACTAGGGAATGGGAGAACATGGTTTAATAAGTACTTACCTTGTGCAATCCTTTAATGGGTTAAAAGCCAATATTGCAATGAGATTATTGCCCCTTTTAGAACTCTCCTAATATGATTTTCAAAGTAGAAGGTTTATTCTCTAGATGCTCTTAAAATGGTTTTTAATCAGTTTATAAGTAGGAATATAAGGAAAATTCTACTACTGTTATGAATTATTTGCATAAGTTATGTTAAATTTTTATAACATGTTATATATAGTTTTTTTAATTTAAAATCATCTCAACGATAACACTAATTAGTTAAAGGTATTGTTTTCATACTTAATTCAATGAAGAATAGTAATCTTAGAATGGCCTAAGCATACTTTAAATGACCTAAAATACCTAAAACTATAAGGTTATTTTAGCACTAGTTCTTATTATAGGATTCAAACCCTTAAAGGTATGTCTTGTTATTAGACATTGTTGATCAAAAAAGACATTGTTGCTAAAAATATAGGCATTATTTTCTTCTGGTTATTCTTTACCTTTTCCCTCTATTTAATTCCCCCTCCCATCCCATTTTCCTTTAATATATAATTGTAAAAAAAGGGGTTTATTTTATGCTATTTCTTTTATTCTTTTCTATCCCATAATAGGATACCTTTTTATGATAGCGTTGATTGAATAGAATGGTGTGTATTTATCCAACCAGTAAAACATATATCCAGCTTATTCAACCCCTTCCACCCTATCCATTTATCTCTCTCCCACCCTCCCATGGTCCAGCGGATGCCTTCTCCTCTCAATGCTGCTATTCTACCTTATGTTATTCCAGGTTATAGATGGAGAGCTCTTGTGATAATTAAAAAAGTTGCTGTTATTCCTAGCCTTCAGCACACCGTTTCTTTATGTTCTTGGTGGCTTTAAAAGGTACTACTGCATTGGTGTTTATACAGATCTTTATTAATTATAGTTGCCCCCATGTTTGAAAGGGATTTTAAATAGAGGGGAGAGGTCATTATTCCTATACTTTTCGGGTGGAGTTGGCTCTTTAATTCAAGGTGGAGTTGGCTCTTTCCCGGAATAAAAACCCGTCCACTCTCACACACCAGATGGTAGCACCGTCATATATGTAATATTTAAATTCACGGAGAGGTCCTCTCCTCTCCCCCACCATTTAAAAGGGCAAGATAGGGTCCTCCGAACCTTGAAACTCACATTCTCATATCGGTCGAGGGGGCTTGAAGAGCCTATCAAAACATTTTGAAAAGGTCCAGGAACTTTAAATCACTCATCCCACATCACGAGATATCCCGCATTCTCATATCGGTCGAGGGGGCTTGAAGTTCTAAAGCCCTCTGAAACCCCCTCGGTCGGGGGGTGATCCCCTTCTCAATTCGATCGGTCAAGTGGCAATTCAAAGCTTACTCTCAACACTACTCTCATCGAGGACATCAACTATGGGGCGGCTTCGGGCCGAACTATGATCCAGGAACTTTATTCGCGATCATCCGGGTCATCCTATCTATTATAAGTAATGAATTTTCCTCTTAAGAGTGAGTAGGGTGGGTGCTACCTCTATCTATAAGGTGTCAATAACCACATTGAGACCTTTAGATAAGCACTCAACCGACATCTATAACTCGGTTGTGCGTACGATTCAGAAACCATTGAAGGGTAGGTAACACTATCATTTTAAAGGCTTGAAACTACTCGATCTAGCTTGAAAAGTTTAACTATCCCCCATGATGCATTATTCGAAAGGTGCTCGGGAGATCCTAAAGGCTCGTACTTGACCTTAAAAGGATAGGCTCCTTAGCAAGCAACCTGGCCAAACTCTCTCCCATAATGATTCATGGGTATGACTATTTTCTCGATTTCTCATGTATATTATTCTCAATTCAGTTAGGTGGTTCTCTTCGGTATGGCCATAGTAAGTAATAGTGGATAAAAGAGCCCCATCCATATATCAATTCTTTGTCATTTATTAGTTGCAAGGGATGGGCCATTTATTCAAAATTTAGGAGTGGAACAATAAATAAATGAGGTCCTTTCATATCAACCTTCTCACTAATTTTGATTTAAAGAGAGACTCTGAGGATCACCAAGTGAACAACCAACACCCTAGATTGAATTGATTTATCAATTTTGGTTGTCCTAGTGATCCCATAGTTATTTTAAGTGGGTATTGTAGCTAAAATTGATAACTAATGCTTATGAAATTATAATAACTAAGGCAAATAAAGGGTTTAAAAGGACACTAATATTATTTAATCATTTTAAGGTTTTAAAACTATATGAATAAGTATGTAGGTTCATCCCAAGGTCATATAAGGGTAATTCTTAACTTAAGGTATACCTATAATATTTCAATGGATATTAGTCTATAAATTTTTTAATTAAATATCTCCCTCACGATATCCCCATTTCACCATGAATTAAAGCAATAACATAGTTCTTATATAAAAAGGCATTGTCTATATTGAAAAATCATAAAATAGAAACAACAAAATAAGGTCAAGCCTTTGGGGTCACCAAAGTCAAGTGGTAATGAAATTTAACTATATTGATTGATTAAAATTAATTTAAAATATGGGCAATTCAAAGGATGAATCAATTCAAGTGATAATAAATAAAATCAAATAGGTGACTGACAACTTCAAAAAGAGATATAAGTAAAGGGTGTAATGAAATGAGAAGTGAAAATTAGAATGTAAGCAAGAAGAGTGTTATGCCTTCCATTTTGACTTCAAGATCCACTAGATATTTTATACACATTTATCTTCAATTAGGTTATGAAGTCACCTTATGATGTTTTGTTTTATATAATAGACTCATTGAGTGTATATGTGTTAAGCTTGTTCATTAAATTTGTAGAAGAGATTAAGTATTATAAGGATTTTTACAACACATATTTTAAAAGTCATTTTATTTAAATATTCTATATAATTCATAAAATATTTTTTTTTGATAAATTGGAGGGGGGTTTTAAAGGGACCCCAAAACCTTTTACAATGGAAAACACAAAAAGAAGGTCCTCACGATATGCAATCAACAAAAACACAATAGAGAAGGGGGACTCGAGAGGTCATCCTAAAGGACCAAAGAGGATAATAACCAGCAAAAGAGAGTCTCTTGGAGATTCTAGCAAGGAAACAAGAGAAGCCAATAAACCACAAAAACCAAGGGGAAAAAACCCTTAGAAACTAGACAAAAAGAAGCAACCATGATGATCGCTTAGTCAAACTTGTTGTTGGTATTAGCAGCCACATCAACAATCTGGGCATGATAATTTAGTTGTTGCATGAGGTCTTCAACCACCTTTGAATCTTGCTAAATAAGGGTCTAGGCAGCCTTGGAAATGTTAGATGCAGAGGACAACGTCATCCCAAGACTAGCTAAAGGGTTAAAGATAGACTTTTGCTGAACATGAGCTTGAGGGTCTGCTCAAAAAAATTGAATTCTTCACTCAAACAAGGGTACCTCTAGCCATCACCTTCTAGGGGGTACCTTCAATATTCACCTTCTAAGGGGTACCTTCAACCTTTAGTAGCTTCAATGGAGAATATTTGAGGGCTTCTTGGCTTTGTGAATTGACTTTGCATTTTCCCAAATAGATTTACCTCTAGAAGAGTGATGATGAGGTTCAGTGTTAGTAGAGGCAATCTCCTATTTGCCCCCTTCATTGATGATATCATTATGAGGGATTTCCTAGATTAAGCTCTGTACTAGGCTGATGGTGCAAGATACAATCATCTTTTGATTTTTCTTTTGGAGGATGTGTCTATAGAGGATTAGGTGCAATCCCTAGTGGATTGGGTGAGAGGATTTCTCTTTCCTTATACTCTCAATGGAGAGTTCCATTAACCCACTTAAATACTCAAGAGCATTAATAGTCTTAATATCCTTGAGATAATTTAATAAGGCTAAGTGGAAGCTCTGGAGAGGGGAATCTATCTTTTCAATTGTAAATAGTTGCATGACCAACACCATGAACCTATTATAGGTAATAAGAAGGGATTCCTTGATAATCCTCCCTTTCTCTCTGCCTAAATCCTTTTCTTTGTTAGTGAAGAAACTAATTTCCTCAACCAAAGAATTCTTATTCCTATGGATCACAAAACCTTAATTCAATAGCTTTGTCACCTGGGCCAATAATCGAGCATTGCTTTTGAACTAGATATCATGAATGAAAACATGACTGTTGTCCCACGACTAAGTGAATTCATGAGAGAGCTTAGAATCACTTCCATAGAATTCATTCAATAAGGGTAGAAAACCATGATTAATGAGGATTTTATTAACATTGGTGTCAAGCTACAAGGATTCAAGTTCTAAGAGGATCATTTTCGAGCAATGAAAGGGGGCTTCAAGGCATGCCAAAGGCTTACACAATAGATAGGAGGGAAAATTTAGAATAACACAGTGTATCTGCCCATTCTTGTAAGGGGATTTAAAGCTATCTAGGAGCGTAGAACCATTGGAATATTGTAGGTTATCCATACCGATAATTTTGGAGAAGATCACACACTGCAACCATTGATGGGCATCAAATTTGGAAATATTAGAATCACATGCCTAGCTTGGAAGGAAGGTATTACCACTGACAGTGATGAAAATGATATAGAAAATGGAACAATGGAGATGACTAAAGACACACCTGACGACGGTCGAGCTAGGCCTAAGGATGTCATGGGAATGATTTGACTTTATTATTATATGGTACACATACTTGATATTAATAAAAATGTTAAGTAATTTGATTTTGATTTTATTGTGATGCCCAATATTTCAAAAAAAATATAATCATGTGTATGACTTTGGTTGATGATTTGGATGTACTTTACATGTTTTATATAGTATATATTTGATTTAATAAAATAGTAGTTTTGAAAGATAGATGTTAATGATGGACTATGACACTTGAGGACTTGTATAGACTAGATAATTTCTTGAGATATTATTATGAAGTAATTATTTATATTAATAATTTATTTCATGAAAATATCTAACACCTTGGTCAAGGTTTCAATTGTTGATGAAGTCATAGGTATAGAAGTGAAAATAAAAGTAAAGAATTGTTGACTTAAAGGAATTGTGTCAATTTTGGTTCATGTGTGTTAGTCATGGTGTCTTGTGTTGTGTGAGTTTTAGCTCATGTGTAAGCATAATAATCTTTTTCCTTATTTTAGTCAAATTTAAATGAAATAAGAGTGAGTAAATAAAAGGTGGGGGAATTAATATTAATGATTGTCAAAATTTAAACTTATGCATATAAAATTTGGTAGTTGGGATATATCAATAGGAAGTGGAATCCTACTTGGTGGAGGTTCCACACATGAGTGACAAGGAAAAAAGAGTAATAAAAGGAGAATGGAAAATATGTGAGGAGGAAGAAGATATATAGAAGAGAAAATATGAGGAACACAAATTACATAGATGGAGGAAGATGATTTAGGAGAAAGAGTAGGAAATATAATATAGGAATTAGGAGGAGATAGGGGCACAAAGAAATTTTAGAGAATCCCTGAACAACTAATTTAACATGGTACATTCAACAAGATTTCTTTATAATTTGAAATGGAAGCTTAATCAAACATTAAAATAAACCTTCAAAATTATACAAGGATGATAAATAATATTTTATATTAGTTTACATTGCTATAAAAGTGTGTGGCATATGTAACTTTTATAGCAGTCCAAAATTAGAGTTACGTGTCAAGGTGTTATGACTAGATATATATTTTGTTAGTTTTATACTACATCTATCTTGTACTAAATTTGGATTTTGTTGAACTAATGTTACAACTATCTTATACAAAAATTTTGATTTTTTGAATGGATGTTACATCTGTGATTGAGTTGAAGACAAGTCTAATATCTATGTCGGGTTATACTTTCTTGTGTGATATAAGTTTTTTTTTCATATTGGTTCATGGATAGATACAATAGGATGTGTAGGTATACTAGAAAAAATTAAGTTAGGATTAAGTGGTACCATCCCTAGTCTCAACTTGGATAGAGTGTGGATGCTCTCCATAGGAAGGAACAATAGTAGGTTCTACTCTAGAAAATAAGTGGGGACAACTCCTCATCCAAGTGGACCCTCGAGTTTTTCCCTCTAGTGTTATGTCCTTGAGTGTTCCCCTTAAACAAAAAGTGTATCTAGAGTTTATAGGAGCTATTATAATATTTGAATTTGTATTATAGCTACTCCAAATTCTAACAAATGAATTTGGAGCTTTCCATTGAAAAAAGTTTGAAGTGGAGATGGGATCCTTCAAGGATCCTATATCTCATGAATACTAGGTTCATTAAGAAGATAAAATTAGTAATTGAGAAAATAATCCTCTTGAATGTTTGAATCAATGTTCCTAAATAAGAAAATTACACTAAACATAAATAGACTTCTTATAATTCTTGATAAATGGTTGTAGGGGAAGGATAGGTAGTCCTTAAGGTAAAAAATATTATCTAGCTCATAAGTATTTCCTTCCCTTGACCAATTCATATATTAGGAAACATCACATTCTATCATCCAAGACTATAAACAAGGCTCTAAACTAGTAGAAGATGTTTAGGAACACTCTTATATATTCACTATTATTAGAAATCTTCATTTATCCGTTCTACCTATAAATTTACAATTGCATGAATTGATTACACCTGTTTATTAGAGGATGGTGCAATTGCTTTTAAGGATAATGTTATCATCTAGATCAAGTCCTAGAATAAAAATGCTACCAAGTTTTATATTTTAATGTTTATCTAGACCTATCCTAACATTATTAGTCTAATTATAATTTGATTCAATGATTGTTTCTCTGTTGATAGGCACACATGTGAGTTTAATTTGAAATATTAATTTGCTATAAATTCCAAGTCATTTTGGTCATTCCAATAACAATTTCATCATCCAATGTAACATGAATATTAAATAACAACTTACTAAAACTATTTTTAGCATTTCATTTCATATTTGTGCTAGATCATTCATCTATATATGGTGATGATGACTCAACATTTAAATTCTTAGTAGGTAGCATTTTCAATATGATGTTTAATTTTATGATGAATGTTTATTAGTTGCTTAATATGATAGCATTTCTAATATGATGATAAATATTCATTGATATCATTATTGATAGGATAGTGCATTTATGTTTAACATTATAATTATTTTTAATATTTTATTAAATTGAATAACTATATTTTTTATGGTCAGTTCTTTATAGAATCACCCTCAATCTGATATACCAAGGGGTATCATTAGGGAGAAGGTAATAAATAAACCATATGGAATCTACGTTTTATTATTTTTATTAATGATTTATGCATTTGGAATTAATGAATGGAATTGGTGTTTATTTTTAATGTTTATAATATGTGGTGAGAATCTTATTTAGTGGCATAGCACATGATTTGTTTAAAACATAAGTTGCATATTTTGGAAGGACTTAAACCTTGATATGGGATATACCCCTTGTAGAATTAAATAAACTTATAAATTATATGAATTGGTTAGTTGATTAAATCCCTCTTTCATCCTTATGAAGGTGGCATAAAGTACGATATAAATTTTAAAAGTATAGAACATATTTGAACACTATGATCCACATTTGTATTGATGTAATAGAAATATATTTGCATGTGTAATCAAGAAGGTATAATGGCATTTCTATCAACTATGGTGCTTTTTTCAAACTCCTAAAATCAAGTACATATTTTTATCTGTACTTTGTAATAGATGGCGAGCGGATTGCCCCAGGTGAACAAAACACCACAAGTGAATGAAACACCTCAAAATTTTGAATCCCAAAGTGGTGAGAACCTAGACCCTAGTGATGGCAAAGGAAATGATCTTGATTTTGGCCCTTAGGAGGGACAAAGTAGGGGTGTGGAGTTCATGGGTGTTGGGGAACGCCCCACCTGACAATCCTACCTCTATCTCCTTTGCGAAGATAGTTCAAAAAAGTGTGGGGAGCTCCTCAAACCCCTCATTGTAAGTTGTAGCATCAATATCTTCAAGTTGTAGGGAGTTGGTTATTCCACCTAGAATTATGGTATCCTTTATCTTCCAATATTCTCTATATTTCATTTAGAATTTTTTTATCACACCCAAATATTGAGTCCATTCATAAATGGGCCTTTTCTAAATGATATCCCTATGGAAACATGGATTTGGTTGCTCTTCCTAGGGGATTCTTCCTCATCAAACTTAAAAACCTTGATGATACCAGTCACATCCTCACAGGTGGTTCTTGGTTCTTTGGATGATGTAGCCTATTCATTCAAATATGGGATGCTAACTTTAACCCTAGAAATCAAAGCATCAATTTGGCTTCCATTTGGGTTAGGCTACCAGGCCACCTTGTGCAATTTTGGCATGATGAAATTATTAGGAAGACTGATCGAACCATTGGGGATATCATTTTCTATGACCTAGTGACCAAGGCCAAAATCCAAATGGTGTACACTCGTTTGTGCATTAATACTAACCTCAAATCTAAGCTACCCATTTTCATTGATCTTGCCTTTAGGTCTTATCATAAGCACCAACATATAGAATACAAAAATAAATTGGCCTTCTGCATTGAGTGCCAAAAGTAGGATCATCTTAGGGTGCAATGTCCCTTTTTGAAAAAAGAGTCTAAAAAATAATGGCTTCACACTAAAAAATCCTTAAAGGACTCAAAAATATGAGCAACCTTAAATGAAGAACCAAACTGATGCTAGCCGCATTACTTTTATATCAAAATCAAAGGGCAAGAAATCAATCCATTCCTCTGAAGTCACTCTTGATTATGTATGTTTAGTTTTCATGATTCCTAATCATTTCACTTCTTTGGCTAAAATTCAATGATTTGAAGTTAATTTTACTCATCCTTTTGACCACATCCTATTAACCATCGTTATCCTAATGATAATATATCTCATCCTATTGACCATCTACCTCCTAAATACTAGGAGTGTCCCATTAAGGATACCAACCTCAATATGGACTATCCCCCTCATTCTCCTTCTAGGTCAGTTCCATATTTTTTTCCCTTTCCCAAGAGTCATCTAAACTCCTTAAATACCCTCTATCCCCTTAGGTGTGTCTTCTAGTCCACTCAAGCTAATAACTAGAATCCAAAAAAATCTCTCTGTTGATATGGTTAATGATAAGAAGAAAGGAAGACCTTATATTCAAGAGCTAATGTGTAAAGAGGATGAGAATAATATTATCAATGACACTCAGACCACTCTCCTTTAAATGGTGGAAAAACCATATGGAGACTTTCATAAGGATGATAGGAAGTGACCCAAACCCCCCTCATCTCACAATAGGGAGAAAAAAAAATCTTCATCCAAAAGTCATAAATGAAGATCCTCTCATTGAATGTGAGAGATCTTAATGGATAAACCAAACAAATTTTGGGTTTTTCCATGAGGAAAGAACTTAGACCCAATATCATCATGCTTAAAGAAACCAAGATCAATGAAGATAACAACGATAGGATTGCTAGATCAATATAAAAAAATAATGAATTCATAGCTAGTCCAACATGAGATACTTCTGGGGGCCTCCTCTTCATGTGGGAGTTGAGTAAAATAGAGGAGATACTCTTATCTTCATCATACATGATCATTAGCATCCTTTTCTACAATAAAGACACCAAATTAAGATGGATCATTTCAAACAAATATGCTCCCAATAATCTCTTAGGGCACCTAGCTTTATGGAATACCCGAGCCAAATAAGAATTGTTTTAAATGAGGCTTGGATGCTGGTTGGTGACTTCAATATACCCCTTTATCCTTCTAATAAAAGTGGTGGGACCCCATTATACCAAGGTTTTATGAATATTTTGTAAAATTTGTTGATGAAAATGAATTAATGGACATACAGCTGAAAGGAACCAAGTTCACATGGAGAAATATAAGAATAGGCAACTATATCATCTAACTTAGACTTGATAAATTCCTCCTACCCAAAGAAGCAATTCACCTCTTCAGAGATGCCATCCTTCAGTCCCTCCCTAAAATTAGCTTGAACCACAATCCTTTGGTCCTAGAAGATCTCCATCTGACCTCTTCATTCAAAACTTCATTCATATTTGAATCCATGTGGCTTCATCATCCCGATTTTAGAAACTGTGTTGCAGATTGGTGGATCAAAGATATTTTGTCTTCTATGCTTCATCAAAATCAACCTCAGATTTTGGAATAAATAGGTGTTTGGAAATATCTTTTAATGTAAGCAGAATATTATGGGTCAACTCAGAACCATCGAAGAACAGGTCCAAAATGGGAATTATGATCTCAAACTTAGAGAAAAATAAAAATATCTCGTTTGAATATGATAATACTTTAACTAAGGAAGCTTTTTTTTGGAGATAGAATTCCAAAGCATTATCGCTGAGTGGTGAGCATAAATAGTATTCTGTAAAAGGGCTAATTTTGTACACTCATGTCAATCTAGGAGTTTGTAAACTTGTGGGATACTATGCAAAATAAGCCTATAGTGTGGAGGATGAGTTCCTTTGTGCCTAATAGTTTTGTGGGAAGAAATATTTATTTGTATAATTTCAGTTCAACCAAACCCAAGAAAAACTAATAATTTATTCAAAGCAAATAACTATACAGAAAAGTAAATGCATGCAGAAGAAAAATTAACACACTTGTGGATTAAAAAAAATAATAAATCAAATAAAGAAACTGCATATGAAATAAACTACACCCAAATAAAATAAACTACACTTGAAATTAAATATAAAACACTCTCACACTAAAATTGGAAATAGCAAAAATAAAAATAGGGGAGGATTTCTACCTGGAGTGGGCCCAATCTCCCATAGATGATCTGCCCAACTAACTGCAAAGAAGAGCTTCTAAATTATTCGAACATAGAACCTTCGAGTCCTTATTGATTTAATTGTAGTATAAAATTATTTCAATAAAACTTAGAATAGACTCCATTAATTTTTTTCTTAGGATTGCTAAGCATATTTATACAATATACAGGTGATGCATGTTACAACTAAATACTCAAAATAAACTATGTTGTTGGTCTATTATGATGGTTGTGTGTGCACTTAAGATATTTTTCATAAAAATATTAGTCATTTGATGAAATCAAATATTATTGACTAAAAATAATTCTCTTTTGAAGTTTACAACTATCTATGTTATCTTTCTAAAAAAATTGTGGTCTTTGGTCAATAGTCAACATTCAGGATGGGATGTAGGGGTCTTATTGCATTTGGGATGTAGGCACCTTCCTAAATTTGGTAAGTAGGCACCTTCCTACATTTAGGAAGTAGGCACCCTCCTGTGTTTGAGAAGTAGGAACCTTCCTACATTTATAAAGTAGGCACCCTCCTATGTTTGGGAAGTAGGTACCTTCTAGTGTTCAAGAAGTAGGCACCTTTTCCTTACGAAAAGTAGATGACCTACCCTTAGCAGGGTGTAGGTGCCTCCTACACTTGTCATGGTCACCTTTAAAATATTTCCATCCTTCAAATTATTATTTTTTTATACATTTTCAGGTTCGTATGGGACCTCGACTTGAAAATGTAAAAGAATTAGCAAAAACCTATAGCTACACACACGTTAAGCTAAAAACACCAAATAAGTATAAGTACCATAATTTCTATCAATTATAAGCAATAGTTATACAAAAATACATCTCTAATGCTAATTAAACCAATAATGATACCCTCACAAATATAAATAAAATGAGCATTTTTTATGCTCATCATACCCCCATGCCTACTCTTTGACATATCCTCATGTCACATTCCCTGGTACATTCTATTCTGATTACGCTATCTTTGGGTCTGGGCATTGTCCATATTTTCTTTATTATATACATACAAACATACATATATATATATATATATATATATATATATATATATATATATATATATATATATATATTTTTACTCGTTGGCTACCTCAGTTCTGTTGTCTAGGAACACTTTATGGTGGATGCAGAGCAAGAGTAAATCTTCCTCATTGAAGCTCCGCTTTAGCTTGTTTTCATAGGAAATATTCTCAATTTTCCAAGGCAAAAGCTATGACATGTTGACAAGCTAAAATTCTAGTAGAGTTATTGACTATGAGTTCCTTAATGGTGTTTTCTCTTCCTTTAATTTTTAAGATCTAATAGTAGAGTCTGGTCAATATTTTCTATGTGTGACCACATAGGCTTTATTTTGAATATCCCACTTCAAAAGAAATTTTCTAATAATGGTGGTGCTACTAGAAATAGGAGATAAGGATGTCCATCAACATGGGTGAGCATTTATTTTACTTGGACCATGGTTTTTAGGTGTATGTAGAAAGGTTGACCTCCTTTTGACTTGCTTTCTAGTTTGTCATGTGACATTGGCATGTTGTCCATTTTTCTTGTACTCGAGAAATAATTACCTAATCTGCACAGTCATATACCCCCATGGATGTTATAAACTCATGGGCCATAACAATATCTTGGCCTTGGCTGATCATATTGTAATAGTCTAACCAGCCTACAAACTCAATTTTTTCTCGTACTACATATGTTATTGTCATGCAATCAACGGGTTCATTCCTTTTTCAAGTATAGTTCTTGGATTTTCCTCCCATGCTTACTACACTTGTTTCTCTATTTTATTGTATATATATATATTATTTTATTATTTTATTTTAGATATTATAGTGACTACACCTCTATCTGATAGCATGTCATAGTGGGTGCTTCCTCTCACTATTTAAAGATTATTACTTCACCCTAGTAGTCATATTTTATAGATGTGTAACTAGGTGTAGTGATATCCATTGTAATTCTTCTCATGCCTGATTCATGCCATGTGGTTGAACACTGATGTGAGATTTGGATGAGATAAATGTAGGGGCACATATTGGCATTAACACAGAAATAATTTTTGGATAAACAATAGTACTTAATTGGGTGTAGTTCATGGGACATGGTGTGTGTTATGCTAATGGTAGAGAACATTACATTATTTGGTACATGTCAATGTACCACCATGGGTACATGTTTAAATTAGGATTTTATCTTAGATTATGATTTAAGTATTTGCTTTATGCAAAGGAATAAATGCATAAATATGTGCAATGATGTAAATGTGCATGTTGTCCATATTTACATGAGTCCTTTAGAATAGGAAGAGCAAGTGTCACTAGTTATGTGTGTATTTGCACAAGTGTCTATCATGCAGAAAGCACACATGTCCTTAGGGTAGGAAAGTGAAGAGTCACATAATATTATATATTTGTATGACAAACATTGTAATAAGGGAGGTTGGAAGCATGCATTAGCATGCACTAGTAGAGTAGGAGAATGAGTTCCACATATTGTATCAAGTTTCAATTTTTGTGAGTTTACTATAATAGCTATTTCATGAGTCATTTCTAAAGTTTCTTATGTTATTTACTTGCTCATTAGACTTCTATTAACATAGTTATAATATTTGAAGCTTATTTCATTGCTTGTGGTTGGATTTCCTTTAATTTTAAAGCTTCCAAAACTAATAGTGGTATCATAAACACAAGGTCCTAAACTCTGTTGCATACTATAATACCCATCTGTGTTCCTTATTGCGTCTTTGCAAACTAGATTTGCCACTTTGCACTGTTGCATGTAAAAGATGCCATAAGAGATTGTTTGATAGAAGGAGCCATGGTAAATTAACAAGGAAATAGAGAATATCCACAGGATTGAAGGCTCAAGGATAAGGATTGGATTGCAAAAGTGTTGCAAATTTTAGAGATTAAAGGCAGTCCATCAAACAACATATAGCAGTAAGTTTAAGGAGTTTCAAGAGCTACAATTTCATCCAGCATAAGGGTAGAATTTAGGTGATCCAAATCACCAATAATTCCATAATAAAATCAAGGTTGAAAATTTATGAAAGGTTCATTAGTTGAACTTTGATATTCACTTAATTATTGAGTTTATTAAGCACCAAAAATTCAAGGTTTAAAAGTTGCATTAAAAAGGTTTCTAGCTTAAGTATTCAATAAAGTTTAAAAGATAGCTTTCACAAGGAATATAACCTACAAAAAAAAGTAGGAGGATTTAAATATATATCTACCTCCTATTATCTAAGTAAAGAATATATTACTTTAAATCTTAGATTACATAGTGCAAAGCATTGTCACTCAAAAGGCATTTGACTCTTTGCTAGAGGCAAGATACCTTGGCAGTGTCATAATTGGAATATTTGAGAGCCATTAGAGACAACATTGAGATTTACTGCATCGAACACAAAATTGAGAAGCATTGAGGAGTCCAAGTGTCGAGTTGAGCCTATTGAGGTGAGTAAACTAGAGACAGTCGTAAGATCTTGTGAAGCACCTACAACTAAAGCTGAAGGAAAGTGAAGCATCGTTAATTAGAAGGATACAACAAAAAGAAACATTGCTTAGAGGTTTTACCAAATATAGCTAGTGATTAGGAAATTTGTAGTAGTAGGCCAACATTGAATGATATCTCCAATATATCCAAGAACAATCGATTGAAAAACAAATTCAATGTATCAAAAGGAGAAAAAGTGAGCCACATCAAGAGTGTTGTTGCAACATGACCTGGTAGTGTAATGAAGCTTCATAGTAACACATGTTTCTTACCTAGTAATAAGGAACCATTTTTTATTCAAAGGATAAATCAAATGATCTTTGCAGTAGATAGTGGACAAGTGGTAAGGAGTGCATAACAGTTACAAGACCAATTGAGTTAGTCATATTAAGTATCAATCATGAATGCATGACAAATATTACAGAGGCAGTGGATGAGCCAAGACATTATATTTATCATCACTCAATTGTTGATGACCATTCAAAGGAGAAGTCAATTTACTTGCGTGATTATAGTTTACCTAGATTTAGGTGAGAAGGAGGCAATATACTCCTAGCATCCTCAATAGAGAAGCATACAAATAGGAAAGGCCAAAGGAAGCCATAGAGAAATATTTGAATAGATACTCTAAAATTCTAAAAAAAGGTATATCAACTAGTTGGAATGAATGTGTAATAGTCATCCACCTAACACCTACCTGGAAGTTACTACAATGAACACTACATAGAGATACTCATTGAAGAATCATCAAAGAAGCAGGTAAAGCATCATTTTGAAAATAAATATTTCTAAAGGAGTTTTGCAAAAGTACACTATCACCAGTTGATTTATCAAAGGAGATACATAAGAAGATTAATCAATATCACAACGATGAAGGAGAAGTTACGAGTTTGACTATTGCAAACTGTCTTCACGTGCTCAATTAGACATTCTTCGAAGAATTCAATAAGATCATTTGAAGACAACATTTAGACGTCATAGGAAGTAGTGCATTAGGGTTTGGTTATATGTGCAATAAATGAGGATAAGATGTTATCGAAGCACAATGTAAATAAGAAAAATTTCACAAGGATTAATATTATTATTACCTTGACCCGTAAAAAGGAGACATTTAGTAAAATATGTAGCATATTGGACCATTTCAATTTCATCGTAGCTAAGGACTGATCGATAGCAGTTGATAGGAGAACGTGCACCTTGAAATTTGAGGAGTACAATTGAATTAGAAAGAAAATTAATACCTATTGGCCATTATATCCCAAGTGTGCACATCAAAGAATTTCAAAAGTCTATTTACTGACTATAAGCTTAGTGAGAATATTCAGCATGCAGATTCAACATTAAACGATTGGATGCTTAGTTAACACAAGGAGTCACCTTTTTAAGCATCGGTCAAAGGAGTGTGAAACATTCTTGATTCGAAGAAGCATCGCATTTAGAAGACTATAGCATTTGCAACATAAGGAGACATTGGTTTTACTGATCATTGGAGATAACCCTAGATGTTACAAGCTAGGGTGGTGAGCACTTGATTAAGAAAAGACTCAAGGCAAATAGTCAAGAGGAGTCAAAGGGCATAAAAGAAGACACTTGTAAGGTTGCTATCTTACATCGTAGAAATACAGTGGCCACCTTGAAGAGATGAGTTAAAACAAGTGCTTATTTATTGCAAAGGTATAGTTTCACTTAGTTTAAATATTTACTCTCATTAAGGAGTGATAAGGCATGATATAAAAGGATTGAAATCATTATTACATCAACCTTAGTAAACTTGAATGCAAACCAATAATAATTTTATATCCTTAAATGGTATTTCAAAAATACAAGTAAATTAATATTTGCAATTGATACCATAGGATTTATAAGGCTTTCTATTTGGGAATCAAATTATTATTATTGTAAATATTATCAATTTATAAAATTCTAAAATTAGGGAGATATAAAGTATACTACATCAAAACCTTAAAAAATTGGAATTTAAAAAATTGATCTATTAAATTTAAGTTTAGAAAAGGGTTGAAATTATTTACTTATCTCATACTCATACAAAAGTGACAAAAGGAATCCAACCATAGAGAACATTAAATTTAGAGGTGCGTAGTTCAATAGGAGAAATAAGTTGAAATAGAAGTTGATAGTTATTATGTCTAAAACATTACAAAATCAACTCAAAAGGTGAACTAATTATTGCTAAGCTTTTATCAAGTTTATAGCATACTCTAATTACTTGGAAATTAAAAATTGTTCTACCTAGAGTATTAGAAAATCAAGTACAAGTTTCCAATTAAGTTTTTAAAATCAGATTTAACATTTGCAAATTAATAGCATTGGAGAGATAAGATCTACTACATAAAATTAGGATATTGAATCTTGCAAATATAAGTTTACAAAACTCTAAATATCTCATCTAGGGAGTCATAAGGTAGCCTACATCAAAAGAACATGGCAAATAAAAAGAAAATGAAAAATAAAACAAGTAATCCAAAAGTAGAAACATAGAAGCTAGAACTTCATGAATTGACAAAATCAGTTGAAGAACTATATCTACAAAAACTAATCTGCATTGGAGAAGACCTAAACTTTTAGAAAGAAGAAATATACATCCATGAAGTCCAAGGAGAACAATTAGACATTCAGGATTTTTTTTTTTGGTAATTAAGGTACAATTTCATTACAATCGGGTTTTACAAGTTGACCCAAAACATTTTACAAAATCATCACAATGCTGAAACGGGTCAAAACCTCAATAGGGACATTCTGTCCTTTGCAATTAGCCCCCTACTGATGCCACACTACCAAAAAAGAGCACCATCCCTTACACAATATTACAAACACCTTAGATCACATGCAGTGGCCCAACGTAATGCTCTCTTGCTGCCCCAGCCGCGAAAATGCGACCTATCACGAAATCACGACATCTTGAAGTCTTCCCCTTCACTTGCTCTGAAGAGTCACGAAATGGTAACATGTCGCAAAAATGAGACATGTCACGAAATCACGACAGTCATCTCCCAATTTGCACTCTTTCTACTTCCAGCCATGAATATGTGACATGTCACGAAATCGTGACATCCTTAAGTCATTTCCATATTTTACTTTGGAAATTTGCAAAAATGTGACCTATCACAAAAAAGGGACATGTCACAAAATCATGACATTCTGCTTTCGTTCTACTCCTTTGCCGCTGTATGTCACGAAAATACGACATGTCACGCCCATGAGACATGTCATGAAATCGTGACATTCATCTCCCATTCTGCACGCTTGCCGCTTCCATCCATGACCGTGAGACATGTCGTGAAATCGTGACGCCCTTATGTCTTTTCCTTCATTTTTTTTGGAGAGTCACGAAACTACGGTGTGTCGCGACCAAGAGACCTGTCATGAAAACATGACAAACTACCTTCGTTCAGCTCCTTTGCTACTGCCTATCATGAAATTGATACATGTCATAGAATCGCGACAATCGTTGCCCATTTTTTTCTCTTGCCGCTTCCATCCACGAAGAATCGGCATGTCACGAAATCGCATCGTCCTTGAGTATTTTCCTTCATTTGCTTTGGATCATCGTGAAACTGTGATGTGTCGATAAAACGACATGTCACGAAATCGTGGTGCTTCTGCCACTTTGACCTCTTTTGTTGCTTTTGGACAGGAAGGAACAACATGTCACGAAATCGCAACACTTTCGCCTCCATGCTCCTTTTCTTGGCTTTTGCCCGTGAAAAACCAACATGTCACGATATCGCGACACTTTCGCCTCCTAACACTTTCTCTTCTCTTTTGGTCGCGACAATGCGACATGTCGTGATATCGCGACACTTTTTCTTTCCTCCTCTTTCTCTTCTCTTTTGGTCGTGAAAATGCGACATGTCGCGAAATCGTGACACTTTTCCTTCCTGCTCTTTCTCTTCTCTTTTGGTCGTGAAAATACGACATGTCGCAATATCGCGACACTTTTTGCCTCTTGCTCATTCTCTTCACTTTTGGTCATGAAAAAGTGACATGTCGCAATATCGCTACACTCTTTATTTCATTCTTAACATGATGCGAAATCGTGACACTTTTTCTTTCCTCCTCTTTCTCTTCTCTTTTGGTCGCGAGAATGTGACATGTTGTGATATCGCGACACTTTTCCTTCTTGCTCTTCCTCTTCTCTTTTGGTCGCGAAAGGACGACATGTCACGAAATCATGACATTTTTTCCTTCTTGCTCTTTCTCTTCTCTTTTGGTCATAAAAATACGACATGTCACGATATCGTGACACTTTTTCCTTCTTGCTCTTTCTCTTCTCTTTTGGATGCAAAAATCCAACATGTCACAAAATCGTGACACTTTTTCATTCATGCTCAGCATATCACCAAAAAGTGATACTATTTCCTTCTTTCTCAACATGTCACGAAATCGTGACACTCTTTCTTTCTTGCTTAACATGTCGTGATATCGTGACACTTTTTTCTTCTTGCTCTTTCTCTTCTCTTTTGGTCATGAAAATGCGACATGTCGCGACACTTTTTCCTTCTTGCTCAACATGTCGCGATATCGCGACACTGTTTCTTTCATGCTCAACATGTCGCGACATCGCGACACTTTTTCCTTCCTCCTCTTTCACTTCTCTTTTGGTCGCAAGAATGCGACATGTCGTGATATCGCGACACTTTTCCTTCTTGCTCTTAATCTTCTCTTTTGGTCGCGAAAAGACGACATGTCACGAAATCACGACACTTTTTATTTCTTGCTCTTTCTCTTCTCTTTTGGTCGCAAAAAAACATGTTGTGATATCGTGACACTTTTTCCTTCTTGCTCTTTCTCTTCTTTTTTGGTCACGAAAATGCGACATGTCACGATATCACAACACTTTTTCCTTCAAGCTCAACATATCGCCAAAAAGCAACACTTTTTCCTTCTTGCTCAACATAAAAATATTAGAAATATTGGAAAGATTAAAATGTCATACACAACATCTGATAGAAGATGCTAAAAAGGATTCATCAAAGAGTGTCTTACAATCAATGTTAAAGGACATCAAAAATAAAAATTTCTTAACACTTAGTGGTTATCTGAATGCAAAGCTTCAAGAGGCATATGAAGATTCAAAGAAATATTTTACATTACCTAGTGATATAGGACAATTGATGTATATGGTATTCCTTTCTCATGAAATCCTTAAGGATAAGAATAGAAAACAAGAGGACATGATACAAGACTTGAAGAACAAGTATATTGCTGAAGCAAATGCTTTGAATAGTGGGAAAGATATTACTAGTGAATTAGAAAAAGGAGATTATTATAAACTTCAAAAATACATGCAAAGTGTTCTTTGTAGTGCTAATAATTACTATGAATATTTTGTTACTATACATACCAATCTATGGAGAATAATCTACAAAGGAATTATTATTCTTATTCTTAATAAAAGATGCTTCTAATGATACAAATGATTTAATACCTATGATGGTATATTCATGTTATAATACCATAGAATTAAAACCACTAACTATTGATGCATGCTATGATACTAGTGATCTTCTTCAAATGGATAAAGATGTAAATCATGATTCTTTTCAAAATAAAAAGGAATATTGCAATGCAAAAATTGATATTTGTGACTTAGATTACATGACAAAGATAGAAGAACCTATTACAAAGATTGATGATATATGTGATACAAGTGATTTGAATACCATTCATGATTCTTCAATTGATGAAGGTATAGATGAAGATAAGAGATGAAGATATAGGATCAAAAAAATATGAACATGGATTGAAAGAACCAATAGCATTAGGAATCAGATCAAAGAATGAAGGTCTTAAATATACAAGTTAGATCAGCAACAATATGCAAGGAATTGAGTTTATAACAAAACATAGTGATATTAAATCAGTAACAGAGATTAACATGAATAGGTTCTATAAAGGACAGAATGGTCAAAGGTATTTGGCTATAGAAAAATAGGTGCAGTCATTGTAATATATTTGGACACAAAGTAGAGAGATGCTGGAATCTCCATAGTTGTAAAATTTGTAGAGGAACCAATCATTCATAAAGACATTGTTGGTGCAAAAAAATAATTTCTTTGATTGGTTATACACAATGACATGAAACCTCATTAGTGAATTTTCTCAAGTATACATCTCAAGGTACAAGGTAGATACAAGAAAAGTATGAATTTATTTGGCAATAGATTCAGAAGGAAAACAATAACAGTACCAAAGTTAGAATATAAAGTCAAGCAAAAGGATGAAGCTCAAATAGAAAATCAAATGTAAGGTCACATGAAGAATGAAGACGAATACAAATATTTATATTGAATCCTAAAGTCTTCAATACCCAAATAATGTAATATAGGGAATGTTAGATAATATTACATTATTTGGTACATGTCAATGTACCACCATGGGTACATGTTTAGATTAGGATTTTGTCTTAGATTAGGATTTAAGTATTTACTTTATGCATAGGGATTAAATGCAAAAGCATGTGCAATGATGTAAATGTGCATGTTGTCCACATGTACATGAGTCCTACAGAATAGGAAGATCAAGTGTCATTAGTTAGGTGTGCATGTGCACAAGTATCTATCATGCAGAAAGCACACATAACATTAGGGTAGGAAAGTGAAGAGTCACATACTAGTATATATGTGTGACAAGCATTATAATAAGGGAGGTTGGAAGCATACATTAGCATGCACTAGTAGAGTAGGAGAATGAGTTCCACATATTGTATCAAGTTTCAATTTTTGTGAGTTTATTGTAATAGCTATTTCATGAGTCATTTCTAAAGTTTCTTATGTTATTTACTTGCTCATTAGACTTCCATTAACATAGTTATAATATTGGAAGCTTATTTCATTACTTGTGGTTGAATTTCCTTTAAGTTTAAAGCTTCAAAAGCTAATAGCTAAGTTGTGTGAAATGATTGAATGTTGCTTTAATCGTAATGTACCAAAAAATGGGAAAGTCATGACATTATGTGTGTGTAATTGCATTGGAGGTTGTCTTTTTGGGTACTACATCAACTTGGATCTTGAGGTTCCATGTTTGAAATTATAAACATAAATTATTATTATTTGATATGGGAGTGAACACACTTTATCGTTGGATATTGAAAGTGTGCCTCATCATTAAAATATTGGGAGTAGGCATACTCCATCATAAAAATCTAGTGAGTAGGCTTACTTTGTCATTAGAAACTAGATATCTTTATGCTTGTCTTAGTGGAGGCATTTCCCTTCTGGTGGAAAGTAGACACCTCGTGTACTGGACTAGGTGTAGGCACTAACCTTCTGGTGGGAAGTAGGCACCTTCTATGTTGGCCTGGATGTAGGTGTCACCCTCTTGGTGGGAAGTAGGCTCCTTATGTATTGGATTAGATATAGGTTCCACCCTTTTTGTGGGATTTAGGCACCGTCTATGCTGGATCGAATGTAGGTGTCACCCTCCTAGTGGGAAGTAGGTTCCTTTTGTGCTGGTCTAGATGTAGGTGCCACCTTATCCATATCTTACTCCTAAAAAGCAAAAAAATAGGATGAAGTGGCTCTTTCCTGATAGACACGATGACCTACAATATACAAAGAGTTCCATACTACCATGCAAAATGAAAACAAAAACAAAAGAAAACCTATCCTAACATTGTTAAGCAAAATAGGTTCCACACCTTTTTTTTTCTCTTTTTTTTTGTTTTTTATGAACATAATCATGTTCATTATTTTGTTGAGAATGATTACAAATATAGGATCCCCCATGTATTCAACTACACTACTGTCATGCTCTCTTGAGTGTAAGATCCTTCTTCTTCATGGGAGGTAAGTGCCTCCTTTCCTCTTCCTCTTTTTCTATTTTTGTTTTTTTAAGGAAAGCAGGATGGAGAGGCTCTTTCCTGATAGGCCAGACTACCTCGGGTGACTATAGCCTACAACGAGTTTCACACTATCCTACAAAATACATCAAAAACAAAAATAAAAACCTAGACTAATTAAAAAACTCATTTTTTTTAAATGGTGAATGTTTTAGTAGTGTTCATCGTGTTGTTGGTGGTAACATTGAAGGTGGGGTCTCCCCTATGCCTACAATTGATCCAACTTTTGGAATTTGGAATCTATGATAGGGTCTTAGTCTATGTCAAAAAATTTATATGACTAAGTCTTTTTTTACCCCATCCCTTCCTTCATCAAGTGTCATGATATGTTGCATTATGGGAAGAGCATCATACTCTATGACGTTGAAGTCAAACTCATCCAATCCATTGGAGGATTATGTAGGTGGATAAATGACTAATTTTTTTATATTAATTTTGTTACATGTCATTTTCCCTATTTTGCAACTAATGTAGGTGTTATTCATTGCTATCCAAGGGCATCCTAGGATGATTGGGTAACCAGCCAATTTTGATTTTTATTGTAAAACCAAAAAGTCAACTAGGTACTCCCATGCATCGATGGTCATTATTATGTCTTCCAATATAACTTTTGGAATATTTTGTGGGCCTATCTGCTAGTTGCAATATTATATTAGTTGGCCTCATATTCTTTAGCTACAACCTATGCATGATTTCTTTGGGTATGACATTAATGGATGCACCTAAATCCACCAAAGTGCTGGATAACATTAAGTCTACAATTTTTATCATTAAAATTGAGATTCATGGATCAAGATATTTAGGGGTAGGCCAATTTTTAACAAATTTACAATAATACCCCATTAATACTTAAAAACTATGTAAGACTTTCAAGGTTTTTGGGGTAGGCCAATTTTTCAAATCTTCAATATTGCGAGGGTCCACCTTAACTCCTTTGGAGATAAAATGCCCTAGATATTCAATTTCTTGTTGTACAAAGGAACATTTTGATATTTTGGCATATAATTGGTTGTCCTCCAATATTTTCAATGTTTGGTCTAAATGATGCAAATGATCTTTCCATGTTTTACTATAAATCAAAATGTCGTCAAAGAAAACTAAGATAAAATTTCAAAGGTAAGGGTGGAATACCTGTTTCATTAGACTCTAAAATGTAGGAGTGTTGGTAAGGCCAAATGGCATAACCATAAATTCATAATACCTTTCATGAGTGTGGAAGGCATATTTTGGAATATCACTTTCTTTTACTCGAATTTGATGATAACCTGATCATAAATCTAATTTTGAGAAGTATGTAGCCCCATGAAGCTCATATAACAACTCATTGATGATGGGGATGGGAAATTTATCTTTTACGGTGAGTTTATTAAGGGCATAGAAATAAACACATAGATGCCACAACCCATATTTATTTTGAACTAATAAAATTGGAGAAGAGTAAGGACTCACACTAGGTCTAATAACCCCTACTTTTAGTAATTCTTGCACCAATTTTTTATTTCTATTTTCTAGAGATAAGGATATCAATAAGGTCAGATATTAGGGGGTTGACACCCTAGAAGAAGTTGAATTGCATGATCATGGCTATGTTGAGGGGGTAACCCTTTTGGTTTGTTAAATACTTGAGAATGACATGCTAGAAGTTGTAATTTAGGCATCTCTTGTTGTTCTTCATTTATGGGTTGGATGGAAAATAATTATGCAATCATACCCTTGCATCCTTTGTGAATAATTTTCTCCATTCTATGAGAACTTACTATTTGGAAAGGGTCTGATTTTAATCCTTTAATAGTATATGTTTGATATTTTTGTATGAATTTCATCTATAGGTCTTCAAAATCCCATTGGATTGTGTCGAGTGTTCGTAACCATTATACTCCTAGGACGATATCACATCCTCCTAAGGGAAGTACATACATGTACCCTTTCATATTATAATCACCTATAGTGAGTTTAATATTTTTACACTTTCCCTTGCATGCAATCCTTCCTCCATTACCAATCATGACCTCAAAGCTATTACAAGGATGTATAAAACAATTGGCTTGTTTTGCCACCCTTGGGTCAATAAAATTATGTGTGCTGCCAGAGTCCATAAGCACAATGATATTTTGTTTTTTAAAGTACCCTTTGACTTTCATAGTTTGTGGGGAGGAGAAACTAGCGAGGGCATTAAAAGAGATTTTTGGTGTGTCTTTTGTGTTATCCTCGAGTGTATCCTAAACCACTTCCACCTCAATATTATCCTCTTCTTTTGAACCACAATGATCAATTATATCCAGAATATATAGTTTTAGCATAATACATTTGTGGTTGGGGATAAATTTCTCATCACAATGAAAATAAAGGTCCTTTTATCTTCTTTCCTTCATTTCCTCAAGGCTAATACGTTTAATTGGTAAGACTCAATTAAGTTTTGGGGTGGTGTAAGTATTATATGATTTACCCATAGGCGATCTTCCAAGTCGACCTTGGTTATTGAATTTTTCTTTCGCCATTTGGGTTAACACAATAGTCTGCATCATGTCAATGGGATTGAGCATTTGTACTTCTAATCAAATGTCTTCCTTTAAGCCACTGATGAAACAACTTTGGAAGAATGAGGCATTTAGCCCTAATGTAAGATTTACCAATTTTTCAAATTGAGCTTGGTATTCTCACATTGTAGTGGTTTGACGGAGTTTGGTAAGGGCTCCCGTGAAACCTTAAAATTTACTAGGGCCAAATCGTACCATTAGGTTTTTTGTAAATTCTAGCCATGTAGGGGTGCCATTTATCTTTTTGTATCACTAGTACCATTGAGTGGTGTTACTTTCAATGCAAATATTTTGTGCCTCAAAGACCTAGTAGAGGGATAAGTATCGGTTAGCCCAATAGATCCAATTAGTGGGGTCACCTCCTTCAAATTTTGAAAAATCCAATTTAGTGGTTCTAGGTAGGATGGACGTTTGTGGCCCTCCAAGTAGTGCTTGGTGTGTTGGTCCCCCGGTAGATTGGCCAGCTTGGATTAGTGCCATATTTTGTTGTACCATATTGACAGAGTGGTTGTAGGCATCAATTTTTAAATCTAATTTTGATATTTTGTTTTCATATTCTGCCCTTGGTATAGTATTGTTTGTAATTTTGTCCTTCCATTGGCGGAACTCCTCCTTTTGTATAGTATTATTTGTAAGTTCTTCCACTATAAAACCTCCTACATGAATTCTTTGAGGCCGGAGTCCTACAATCTCCTACCATCAATAATTGTAGGTATGGTTTGTAAGATGTAAGTTCTCTTAGGTGAATGAAATTAATTTTTCTCAAAAAATTTGTAAAAAATATTGCAAAAATTATGTAATTTTAGCAAAATGATCATTTTGTTTTTCCAAAAGATTGGTTTGTCAACCATACCTCAACGGTCAATTTTTGAATTTTGAAATTCAAATTTCTTTTAGGTGCTAGTGTGAACAGCAATCAGCGGATGGGAGATACAAAGCTCAGTTAGAGGGACAACAAAGCATAAAGCAAGAGTTAGGTAGTGGGCACTGAGCACAGAGCACAAGGGATGAGGTGGTTGGGAGCACAAGATGAGGTAGTCGGGTGATGGAGAGGATAAGATGTGGGTAGAATCAAGGTCACACGAGAGGTAGATAGGAGGCATGACCAAATTCACATTTTTTTATACATGCGTCAATAGTTTTAAACCAAATAATTACTACCTCTTCATCGATGTGGGGTATTTATACCGATATATTTTAAATGACCCTTTTCTTTGCAATATTCGATGTAATTTTTTAAAGATGACACTAGTAATAATTTTTTTAAACCTAAATTTTTTTGTAATTCCTTTTGCCAATTATTTGCAACATCTTTGATGTTGCAAAATTTCAATTTTGACCACCAAAATTATAAAAAAACATTAGCTTCACTTTTAATTTTTATTTTTGACATTACCAATTTTTGGATATCATCGATTTTCTATAATGCTTACGAGAATTCACCTTTGTATCATAGACTGAGTTGATTTTTTTAAAATTTGATCGCTCCTTTCAATCTAGAATCATCTATCAGGCCCCACTAAGGTTTGGAAAGAATATTGAAACCTTTTCCTTCACTATTTGGTTGTCAAAATAATCACAGTGAATATGCTAGTGCCTACGACCCTCGATTTCTTCTAGTCTTGATATTTTGTATTATGAGGTGAGTAATGGTAATGAGATAATGCTAAGGCCAGAATTTATGGGCATCGAGAAGGACAAACAGTAATCAAGAATGGAATATTTTGTGAATTATATAGTCTTTACTTTCATCTCTAAAATGTGAGTGGTGAATTTGCACAGGGGTGGAAATGGAACTATTCTAATACCAGATGTGTTGGCAATTTTGGGTACTTTGGGTACATTGCCTTTGCTCAAGTGTATAAGTTGTCATTGATGTCAAGAAGCTTTTGAAGGAATTTGATTTGATGTAAAATAATTTGTTTTGATGAAGGTTACGGCATGACAAGCTCGAAAGAAAGTAAGTTGGAAAAATGTCGCGATATCATGACATATCGCAGTTTCATGACTCAAAGAGGAGAGAGAGTTTTCGGAGTCATAAATGTCACGATTTCGCGACATATTGCAAGGAAGGTTGAACGAACGAAAAAAGTGTCATGATTTCATGACATGTTGTAGGAGAGAGAGTCCGAAAGAAAAAGTGTCACAATTTCACGACATAATGCAGGAGAGAGAGTCCGGGAGAAAAAGTGTCACGATATCGCGACATGTCGGGTTTTCGTGACCCGAAGAAAAGAAAAACGCTAAGGAGAAAAAGTGTCACGATTTCATGACATGCAGCAAATGGAAGAGTCTAAAATAAGAACTGTCGTGATTTTGCGACAGGTTGCAAAGAAGACGCACAGAAGCTGAAAACATTGCTATTTCATGACAGACTACAAAGAAAACGTACGAAAGCTGAGAGCATCATGATTTCGTGATATGTTGCAAAGAAAGCGTACGAAAAGTTGATAGCATCGTGATTTTGCGATAGGTTGAAGAGAAAGCAAATAGATGCAGAAAGTGTTGCGATTTCATGACAGATTGAGATGGCAGCATACGGTTGGAGAAAGTGTCATGATTTTACGACAGAAACAAGAAGTAGGTCTTCAACAGGAGAAGAGTCATGATTTCGTGATAAAAGCAAAATGAAAGAGCATGGAAGAAGAAGCGTCATGATTTTGTGACAAATTCAAGAGGGAAGATCTCAAAGGCGAAAGTGTCATGATTTCATGACATGTTCCATTTTTGTGGGTGTAATGCAGAGAAAAGCACAAGGCAGCAAAAGTGTCACGATTTCACGACATGTCATGTTTTTGCTAGTGCAAGCAGAGAAGAGTGCAAGGAAGCGAAAGTGTCACAATTTGGCGACAGAAACTGAAAGTAGGCCTTCTATAGGAGAAGTGTCGTGATTTCATGACAAAAGCAGAAAGGAGGTCAACGAAGGGAGAAGTGTCATGATTTTGCGACAAAAGCAGAAAGGAGGTCGATGAAGGGAGAAGTGTAGCGATATCGCGACAAAAACAAAGTTGATGCTGACAAAGACAAAAGTGTCGCAATATCACAACAAGAGCTTAGTTGAAGTCGACAAAGGCTGAAGTGTCACGATATCGCGATAAAAGCCAAAAGAAAGTGTACGGTTGCAAAGGTGTCGCGATATCACGACATGTTGTAGTTTTGCGGTAGAAGCTACATAAGAGTTACAGAGGCAGTGAAGCCGACAAAGTTAAATTTTAGCCAATGAAAATTAGGGCTTGCAGCCGACGTAGATTAGGGTTTGTTTTTGGTATAACAATCGACTAAGATTAAATTTTTCATCTAAAAATTCTATTATAAAAGGAGGGTTTTTTGGGCGATTGGAGGTGTTGTGGAAGAGTGACGTTCGTAGATAGTGTGCAGAGCAAGAAGTTCGATCACCTAGAGTAGAGTGTGAAATTTGATCATAGTGTGCAGAGTGCATTTCGTCGAATCATTTTGAGTGTGAAAGATCACAAAGGAAGAAGAGTGTGCGTAGACAGTGCAAGGGTTGAAGTTCAACCAAGTGTGGGTGTGTTTGCGTAGAGAGAGCAGAGGGCATAGAGAGCAGACAGGCAAATACGAATAAGGACATTTATGCTAGACCAAAGGACTGTGTTTAGTGCAAATTCAAGGACCAACTTTGGAGGTGATAGAGTTGAGGATAGAGGTCTCCAGCCAGAGTAGGGAGGATAGGTGTCTTTTGTGGATAGATTTCCATTTGCTAAGGGCAGCGGAGGTAGAGGTCTTCTAGAGGATCACCAGCCAGAGTAGAGCTAGGGGATTGGTGTCTCCTGTGGGTTGGTGCCCACGAACTCGAGATTAGGGGATTGGTGTCTCCTTTGGGTTGGTGCCCATAAACATTGTAATCGGGAAAGGTATTCCTAGAATTTGGATTGATAAAATTTAGTGAAAGATTTTATCCGTGGATGTAGCTCACATTGAGCGAATCACGTAAATTGGTGTCTCATATGTGTGTGATTATTTGTTCATTGCTTTGGTTTCTGCTATTGATATTTGTAGATTAAAAATACACGCCAAACAAAAATAAATAAAATCACAATAACGGAGTACAGAATAGTTGCACAAAACAAACGATTTCTATTAATCGATGGAGTTTAAAAACTCCTTTTTGAATACAACTGGGCTCGTAACCCTTTATTTGTGATACACAATTACAAGTTATGCTAGGGTTCTCCGAAACCCTAGCTGGCACAAATGGTGGCGCTTCCGAAGAATGTATCTTCAATCCCAACAGAGTGAGTGGGCTTTGTTGTATCCCTTGCTTGGACCACTCCAACTTAATCAGCTGCCATCAATAAACCGGATCTGCTATCAAAAACCTGCACACATTAACACTATCAAGGAGTTAGAAATTAATAAGAGGGCTCCATTGTGTGAGCCCTCGAAAACAATCTAAAACCCTAGAAAAATGAAATGCAGGAATTCAATAACAGATCAATAAAAGAAAAGAAGTTACTTGCTTTAAACTAATTTATACCTATTCTCTGTTAACGTAGCTAGACCAGGCGACACCTGGAAGTAATGTGGCTATCAAATCGGCTACGGAAGGCGCCCTGGTGCACTCGCTGAACGCCCGCGTGCTTCTGGATTAAGGTTTCAGACGCCGGTCTGAGTCTGTGGCTGTGGGTAAACGCCCGCGGGCACTTGGTAAACGCCCGTGGGCACTTGGTAAAGGGGTAAACGCCCGCGGGCACTTGCGACAAGAATGGGGGATTCTACAGAATGTTGCAGAAGAGATGGCGACGAAGGAGAAGCGACGATGGATGCGGCGATGGATGCGACGAAAAGGTAGCAGAAGAGAGATAGAGGGGATAAAAAGGAGATAGAAGAAGTTAAGAAGATAGAAAAGATAGGATAGAAGTAGCAAAAGACATAGGGTTTGAGCCATCAAGGTGACTCAATTTATAATCTACTCTTAGGGCACACTTTAGGGTTTTAACGACACTTTGAACGTGTGGCTAAGATTAAAGTGGATCTAAGGGTAGAGAATAAATCTAGGTTGTGAAATGGATTAAGATGGATGGACGGATGAGATTAAATGAAGGATGGACGGCTCGGATTAAATCACTTAAACTATTATTTAAATATATATATTAAAATATTAAAAAATATATATAAATATTAATTTAAATAAATTTGGGGATGAAAAATGGCGGGAAAGGTGAAATTGGGCCAAATAATGGCGGGAAAGTGTGGATTTGGGCCAAATAATGGCGGGAAGGTGGATGACCGACACGTGGATGACAGGAAGGTATAGATGACTTGCAAGTGGCTGGATTTTGGTGTCTACAGATGCCCCTTTTTGAGCCGCTTTGTGTGAAGACACAATGCAGCACAAAAACTTAGGACACCTGAAAAGTTGGATCAGACGCAACTCTCTCTCAAGACTAAAGCACAACTTTGAAGACCAAAGAATAAAAGAATATTTAAAATTTATCGGCTTACCCCCTCAATTGGCGAGCGAGAATGGTTCTCACGAGCCAATTGGAAGAAATTGGAAGAAAATGAACCGTTTTTGCCCCAACGGTGAAAAAGGGGTTTGTGTATGAACCATCTGTTTATGTCCCAACAGAAAAGGGGTTGGTGTACAAACCAGAAAATAATATGATTGAAGACGATATGAGTGATGTGAAAGATGAACCGTTTTCTGCCCCAACGGTTAGAAAGGGATTTTTGCCAAATTTTAAATTCCATGATCATGTAAGATGAATTCTACTATTAGGAAAGTTAAAAATTGATAACGGATGCCCCAACTCCTGTGGGTGAATCTATACTGTTGATGAAATTGCCTTGTTGGCACCATTGATATGCGGAGATGCAATATGAAAGAGTCCAGAACTTCGAGAGATGCTCCTAGTGACTTGTATGGATAATTCCTCGGGTCGGAACCAATCAACCTAGGTAGCCTTAATCTCTAGCAAGACTCAAAATAATGATGATATTGAAGATTGTCCACGTTTAAGGCCCCATGAACTAGGCCATCAATGACAGCTGTTGAGCAAATTAATCTTGGTATGAGGTCACTTGAAAAGTAGGATACCCAAAATTGATTTCCAATTTTCAAACAGTGAAATAATTGATGATGATAAATGGTAAGTGTCCTTATGGTGGTTTAATCCTCTTACCGAATTGCATGGATGCAAATCGTTGCAATCGCCAAGGTGATAGAATATACCACTAGATACGAGGTTTACTTTAATTTAATTTGGCAAAAATATGCATGATGAAAGAAGAATGAATGAAATTGATGATAGATCAGAAGAATTGATGAATGTTGTTAATTTTGTGAAGGTTTTGAATGTTTTTAACCCAATTTGTAAATCAATGATGAATGATGCGCTTTTTGAGCAAAATGACAAAATTTGTTTCCAAAACTGTTGTAACCTTCACAAAATGTTTTATTATGATAAGAAGAATGGATGGATGCAATTTGATGAAATTTGGAGGAGGTAAGCTTCAATTTTGTAAGTTTTGTTCTTTTATTCAATACTGACACCAAACGCCGGTATGCATTTGGAGGTGGCAAAAACGCCCGTCGGTGTTTGAATGCATCATGAAATGCCCCACTGCATCTGAATGCGCCATGAAATGCCCCACTACGTTTCAGGGCGCCAAAACCAGCTATTTAAACAGTTTCAGCGAGAATTTCGCTCATTTGTGCGTTCGAGCTTGAGAGAAGTGCGTCTGAGGGAGGGGAATGAAGTGAAGTGAAGTGAAAGGTTGTGTGGGAGAGTGAAGCACGCGGGAGCTATGGCGGAGATGGGAGCGAACGCGCCAGTGCAGCCAGTTGAGGTATTTGTTTATTTAAGCAAGTACTTATTATTTGTTTTTTTTTTTTTTTTTTTTGAAAAAATTTGTAACAAATTTTTGTTTTGTTGTTTTGCAGCTTAGGGTGTTAGAGGCACGACACCGATTCTCCCCTATCATTCCGGGGATGAGGAGGTCATTGTCCCAGGCAGATCGGGAGATATTGGAGGCAGTGGGGCTAGCGGAGGCAGCCCGGTTGGAGGTAGTTGAGTCTAGGCACACCACTAGGTCTAGGGCTCCTACTAGGTCTCGGGGGTCCTCTTTTGATGGTTAGCTTAGTGCTTAGATGCACTCTTTATGAGCCTTGGTGCTCTATTGTATATTGTAGCCTTTTGGCATTCACTGTACGTTTTGATCTTTATACATATATATACATGGCTTTTATTTATTTGGTGTTTTACTCTCTTTTGTGTGAATGCCTATGTTTTTGTGATGCATGTTTTTATATGTTTTAATGTTTTTGATGCATATGTGATGGAATGGAATGCAAACTTATAGATGATTAATGCGAGACTAAGTAAATGAAATATGCACTAAGAAGCACTCATACTTTTAGATAGTTAGATTTAGCCAACTGTTATCATAATTGTTTAATCAGGGGCACCGAACTTGGTGGCTTGTGAATGGATGACGTATGGAATGACATGAATATGGAAGAAGATATGGAGGTTGATATGGAAGAAGATATGGAGGAAGACTGTTTTACAAAGACTCAAACATGCTAGTGGTATCAAACAAACTTACTAATACTGCCTAATTCAACTAGGACCAAATGTGTGTGCATGCGAGTTCATTAACCAAATCAGAAGCATGGTAGTGACTCTAGGCAATCAAAAACCTGTGTGTGTGCAAGTGTGTTCATTAACCTCATCTTGCATAAATTAGGTAACCCTGTTATGGAGAAGACCCCGAAGCTAGTTTGTCCGTATGAGCATTCAGAGGTCTCTTTTTGAGGAGAGACATGTCGCCACGCAATGAGTATACTCCACTGCCAGTCAAGCGTCTATAGCCCCGGTGAAGGTTAACTCCATAGTCCATGTTGTTTTTGACCTTTGTAAGCCTTGGGGATGACTACCTATCCGTCTGACTGGACAAGTAGTACGATCCTTACAACTTATTTGGGATCGGTGGTGTGTGAAAAATGTTCATTTCCTTAGAGCTTTGGGGAATCGGATTCTCAACCGAAGTATGATGAGAATTTTACCCTATCCTTACTACTCTGTTTATATTTATATTTTGTGATTGCTTGTGATAGTGGTAAGAACCACTGTTTTATGGACTATGTTTGCATGATAGGACAAACGAGGATTACCCTTTTCACTTCAAGGCACAACCCAAGGATGGTGTTATCTCTCTTTGACACAAGATGTTTTTAAGATGTGAAAATGTGATAGGTTCAAGACCGCTTTTGAAATCATTTCCCAATACTCAAGATTTTATTTAGTGTAATTTGTGATATGGCCCTAGAGAACTTTGACATGCATTTCAAAGTTTGCTTAAAACACTAGGAATGGGTGAGTGATTGAAAACATTTTGGCAATGTAAATATGTGCAAATGGAAAATGGATGTACGAATGACAATTCGGTTTGATGGATTTTATGAAGGTGCCCCTGATTAAGGCAACATGACTTTTGCTTGACCAAATTTTATATCCAAAAGATAGAATGGTCTCTAACATGATATGCAACTATGGCTGAAAATGAAATGTTATGGTTTTCAATGAGATGTATGCACATGAAATGCAATGTTTTTGAATGAGATGTATGCAACTAACAATGAAATGCAAATTCTTTTTATTTTATTTGTTTTTTTTTTTTTTTTTTACAAGCCATGTATATATGTACATATAAAATTCAAACTATGCGTAGAATGCCCTCAAGTGTATAACATTAAGTGGTTCGGGTTCTTCCTCTCCCTCTAAACTGGCAAGTCTATAAGTTCCATTACCCACTCTTTCGGTGACCATATATGGACCTAACCAATTAGCCGCGAATTTATCTCGAAGATGCGGCAATGCATTGGTGTTTTGTTGATTCTCTTTAAGGACAAGATCCCCTACTTGAAATTCTCTTAGATGAACTTTGGCATTGTAAGCACGTTTCAATCGGTCTTGATAAACTCGCAAATGCTCTAAAGCATTGATTCGTTTTTCATCTATGAGTGTGAGTTGATCAAGACGTGCTTGTCTAGCAGTATCATCATCGATAAATTCCTGCAAAGAAATTCGCAAGGAAGGGATCTCGAGCTCAAGAGGCATGATTGCTTCAGCTCCATAGACCAAAGAAAATGGCGTTGCCCCAATGGGAGTTCCGATGCTTGTTACGTAAGCCCATAATGCCAAGGGGATTTGTGTATGCCAATCTTTATGATTTTCTTTAACAAGTTTCTTAAGAATAGCAATTATGGTCTTATTGGAAGCTTCGACTTGTCCATTGGCTTGTGGGTAGTAAGGAGTTGAGAAACTATGTTGGATATTATACTTTTCGCAAAGAGCTCGAACATCCTTATTCTTAAAAGACTTGTCGTTATCAGAAATGATTTTAGAGGGAATACCAAAACGACAAATGATATGGTGAAGTATAAACTCCACAATTCTAGGACCTGTCGTACTGGTTAGAGGAATAGCTTCAACCCACTTTGTGAAGTATTCAGTGGCTGTAATGATGAAAGTATGTTGTCCTGAAGAGGCAGGTGAAATCTTGCCAATTAAATCGAGACCCCATTGTGAGAAGGGCCAAAGGCTTTGGATGGGCTGTAAAGCTTGTGATGGTATATGGATTAAATTAGCGTGTTCTTGACACTTTTTACATTGTTTAACATATTTGCAACAATCTTGTTCCATAGTGGGCCAATAATACCCCATACGTAAAATACGCTTCGCAATGGCCATTCCACTAAAATGACCACCACAAGTACCATCATGGGCTTCAGCAATAGCTCTATGTGTTTCACCCGCTTCTAGACAGTGGAGGAGTACTCCATCATATCCACGTTTATACAACACATCCCCCAAAAGAACAAAACGAGCTGCCTTTTGCTTAAAGCGACGACGGGCAGTTCGAGACAAATCGGGTGGAAGTGTTCCAAACTTGAGGAAGGCTACTATCTCACTAGACCAAGGCTCATATGGATCCGAATGGATAAAGCAAACATCTTTTTCATCTTTAGACTCAGCACGGACAATTGCGAGACTTAGAGATTGTGGAAATGATTAGGGGTTGTACCTCTCCAAGGGAGTCCTTTGGAATCAATGATCCAAGAGAGGCCATGGCATCCGCAAATCTATTAGTCGAACGAGGCAAACTAGTGATCTCATACCAATCAAACTTAGAGAGCAACTTCATTGCTACATCATGATAAAGCTTAATGGTAGGTTCTTTGGCTTGGTATTCTCCTGTAATTTGTTTAACCACGAGTTGAGAATCCCCAAATATCCGAATACGCTTAATGCTCATAGCTATGGCTGATTGAAGACCTAAAATTAAGGCTTCATACTCTGTTGTATTATTGGTGCATTGGAAGTCTAGTTTGAATGATAAAGGGATGGGAATCCCTTGAGGTGTATGAAACACAACTCCAGCACCTTGACCTTTCGCGCACTTAGAGCCATCAAAGAATAGCGTGATGTCAACATCTTCCTCCGGAATGATGTCCTCTTCTTGTTCAGTGATAGCAAATACCGAATCATCTGGGAGCTCAATAATCAAAGGATGATCACTAGGTAGCGGAGCTTCCGCAAGTTGATCGGCTATAACTTGACCTTTAACAGATTTTTGGCTAATGAATTCAAGATCGAATTCGGTAAGCAACATTATCCATTTAGCGGTACGAGTGTTATTATAAGTGCGAGACATCATATAACGCGAGAGGGTTTTCTCTAGCTATGACATATGTTGTATGGCTAAGCATATAATGACGAAGTTTCTTAGTGGCAAAAACCACTTCTAAGCACAACTTTTCCACATAAGCATATCGGGTTTCATAGCTTACCAATGTTCGACTAATATAATAGATAGCTTGCTCACGATTTTGTTCATTCTTTTGTGCAAGCATTGTCCCTAAGGCAAAGTTCGTTGCTGAGATATAAAGGTTGAAAGGGACCCCTGGACGAGGCGGAGCTAAGGCTGGTGGAGATGCTAAGTACTGCTTGATGTCATCAAAGGCTTTCTGACATTCATCTGTCCATGAAAATTGTACCCCCTTTTGTAGTAGGTGGCAAAATGGCCTACATTTATGAGAAAGTTGTGCAATAAAGCGACGGATTGAATTAATCTTTCCTTGCAAACTACGCAACTCCTTCAAATTAGTTGGGGGACACATTTCCATAATGGCTTTGACCTTGTTTGGGTCCACCTCAATACCTCGTTTAGAGATAATAAAACCTAGGAGTTTGCCCGAGGTAACACCAAAGACACATTTCTTAGGGTTCAACCTTACTTTATGCTCTAGAAGTCTATCAAAAACTTTTTCCAATACATCAAAATGCTCTTGTCGAGTTTTAGATTTTGCCAATAAATCATCCACATAATCTTCGATAATCTTATGCATATAATCGTGGAAAATATAAGTCATGGCTCGTTGATAGGTTGCACCTGCGTTCTTAAGGCCAAAGGGCATCACCCTGTAACAAAAAGTTCCCCAAGGTGTGGTAAATGTTGTTTTGTGTTGATCTTCAGGGTTTATTCGAATCTGGTTGTATCCTGAAAATCCATCCATGAACGAAAGCATTTCATGACCAGCGCAGGTGTCGACAAGAGTATCAATGTTTGGAAGAGGAAAGTCATCCTTAGGACACGCTTTATTTAGATCTCGAAAATCGGTGCAAACACGTATCCCCCGTTAGGCTTGCGAACGGGTACCATGTTAGAAAGCCACTCAGGATAATCAATCGGGACGACAAATTTAACATCCAGAAGTTTCTGAATCTCCGATTTAACTATGAGGGCCACGGTAGGATGCATTTTCCTAAGTTTCTGTTTGACAGGTTTAGCATCTTTTTGTAAGGTGAGGTTATGGACAACCAAATTAGGGTCTAGGCCTGGCATGTCTTTGTAAGACCATGCAAATATCTCCTTCTTCCGCTTGAGTAGAGCAATCATTTGCTCTTGTTCCTCTGATGATAGACTTTTAGCCAGTTTCACAATTTGGGTGCCATCTTGGTCTGGACTAAGGTCTACATCGATAGTTTCTTCAATAGACATGTGGGAACCTTCCTCAAGCTGATGGGGAGTAGGGATCAGATTTATGTCATCTAAAATGTCATCAAGCTCCTGTGCCTTGCTCTCATCTATGTCTGCCTGGAAGACCTCTGGCTTAGAAGATGAAGGTGAATGTGGAGGTGAAGGAGGAATGTAGTTGGCGGAAGCCCTTAACAATTCCTCAGAAAGGATGAACTATGAAATAGATGGAGGGAATGAAATCCGATCCATGTCAATCAGGCTTGGGTTGATCGGGATTGACTTATCCGGATCATATGGATTATGGAGCGGGGTGAATAAGTCTTCAAAATTCATTATCGACTTATGGAAGAAAGGATGGGCGGAATGGAAGGGAAAACCGGTGAAGACCTCGGAAGACCTGAAGTGCAAAACAACATAGTTTTTCAGTTTTTTTTTTTTTTTTGGTTTGAGTTTTTTTTTTTTTTTGTAGTGGTGAAAACCACTATTACACACATACATAAAGCAATAAAGTATTTTTTTTTTTTATATTTTGATTTTTTTTTTTTTTTGGAATTTTCTGATTTTTTTGTTTTTGGTAGTGGTGAAAACCACTATTTTAGTATATACATATAATACAGGTTTGGATTATGGCTTATGGATGTGGCGGGGGTGGTGGTTCACCTCGTTCTTGTGGAAGAAGCAAGCGAAAGATGGCCTCTTGGAGAGGGAACAATTGGAGATAAAACTCGTCTTGTTTAGTGAGGGGAACAATGGGCGCCGACTCTTCTTCAGATTCATCACCATTTGACATGACGTCAAATTCTTCATAGGCTTCATCTTCGGATTCGTCGGGGTGGAGGATTTCTTCTTCTGAATTAAGATTAATGCTTTGAAAAGCTCGTTCAAAAGAAGAAAGGGATGGAAGTGGTTGGTAGCCCAGACCAAAACGCTCAGTGGGTCTCTGATATGGCATATCGATGCGTTCAGTTACCCCTTGCTCGTATCGACCTAGGCCAAATTGCTGCCAATTATGTCTGTGGAAATAGCGAGAGGGAAAACCCTCCATCCTTTCGATATTGGCAAGGACTGGATGCTTAGGTTCTAGTATGGTGGTAGGACTAGAAGATGACTCTATTCCCCCATATACAAAATTAATGGAATTTGGCATAGAACCCATGTTATAAACCGATCCAATGGATAAATGTTGGTCATGTGGACGACCAAAATCTTTAACTTGTTTGCACATTGAACGGTGTGATGTGGACATCTTGGATGGCATACTCACCAATACCTGCATCAGTGAGATGGACCTTGACTTGGGAGGGAGATGGACTTGATGATGGAATAGAAGAATGTGGGATAGAAGAATTGGAAGGATTTGGTTGGGTTGATGCTTCACTAACTTGTGAAACATCAGCTGGTGATGGTTGGGAAGATGGAGGAATAATAGGTGATGTTGAAGAAGGTGTAGAAGAAGGGGGTAATGACGTGGAAAGAGATGATTGGTCATGGCCACATGTGCATGTGGTCACTGATGAAGAAGAAGGAAGATTAGTTGATGAAGAAAGTGGTGAATGAGATGGAATAGCGGAAGAGGAAGATGGTTGCGATATGATGGGTAGCTCCTCGGGAATGGGAGCTTTAGAAGAAGATGGTATAGAAGAAATAGATGGGGTCAAGAAAAGATGAGTGGATGGCAACACAATCTCATAAGGATTTGAGACATAGTTGCAATGTTTGAAGGGTTCAATGTCGACAGGTACACAATGAACTCTGTCCCTCATATACATACTTCAGACATTGATGCGGTATAGAAGGGACACATCTCATCTCCCTAAGCCAAGGCCGTCCAAGCAATACATTGTATGCCATGGTCCCTTCCAAGATGTGAAACAAGGTATGCAAAGTTCGGGCCCCTACCTCAATGGGCAAGATATCTGTGCCAACCGTGGAAGATAAAGCATCATTGAATGCTTTAAGAGTAAAAGTCGACTTTGTGATAAGGGATGGCGACAGCTTTAGATGACTCAACGCCGATGTTGTAATGATATTGATTGAGGAACCGGTGTCAATTAAGACTCTCTTGAATGGCTTGTTATCGATCTTGGCCATGATATGTAGTGGAGGATCTATACTTTCTGTTGACATAGGTTTGATTTCAAAATCATAGAAAGTGATGGAGGGCTCCATGCATGTTTGAATACTCCCCACAAAGTTGTTGAAGGCATTAGTATCTTGAGTTTGAAGCTCGATTGACTTTAATATTTCCATTAATGCCTCTCTATGGGAGGGAGATTGTTGAATGAGGTCATAGATCGATAACTTGGCAGAAGCCATTTTTAAACTGGTAGTTAACCGGCTACTCAATGACATGATGGGTCGTTGGCGTTGAGTAGAATGATTTAGCGGTTGTTGAGAAGTACTAGCACGTCGTTGGGTCACTGTTACCTAAGGTGGACTGGGGGTTTGTACAGGTGGTTGTGGTTCAGCCTGATTTGGTTGGTTCGCCCTTTGACCCCGGGTTACTACGTTAATAGTACCCACAAAACCTTGGTATTGTTGTACATGGTTGACTTGATTAGGAGGAGTTACCTGAGTTACTCCCCCTGAAGTTGTTGGAGCTTCCTCCCGATGTGGAAGGGGTGTTTGAAATATACCAAGATTTTGATTTTGTTGGGCTAAGGGGCTATCCAATTTAATGGCTCCAATCTCAATAAGATCTTGGATCACATGTTTGAAAGTTGTACAATTATTGATATCGTGCCCATTTTGCCTATGATAAGGACAAAATAGGTACTCCTTGTAATACTTCCCCCTTCTAGATGGGTCTAAAGGTTTAAACTCAGGTAAAGTTAATTGATTTGTGCTATATAACTTGTTGAATATGACCGCATATGGTTCATCTAAAGGTGTGAATTGTCGCTTGGGACGATTGTTTTGCCAAGGTCGAGTTTCCATGGTTGGCCCAGTATTGGGAGTTGGTTGAGTAGGGGCGGGTACCGCATGATAAGCAATTGGTTGCGGTTGACTTTGCATTACTTGTTGTTGTTGAGCCATTACGGGCTGGCTCGCCACCACTTGATTAACTTGGTTAACATTTGAGGTCTGTACTAGCCTTGTGCTTGTTTGTTTTGGCCATAATTATTATTTCGTTGTTGGCCCTTTTGTTGCCATTCTTTTCTACGGGGTTTTAAAACACCCTCTTGGACTTTAATGTCTTCTATGATACTTGCTTGGGCCAAAGCCTCTTCAAAAGTCCTGTATTGTTGTAATTGGAGTAACCAAGAGATAGGTTTTAGACAACTCCGGGTGAACATTTTGGTTAACTCCTCCATTGGTAGGGAGAATGGCAGTTTATTAATGATAGCCCTCCAACGGTTTCCAAAGTCATAAAGAGTCTCATCGTCATGTTGCTTGAGCTTGTATAAGTCGGACAATGAAACTCTCTTTTGTACATTCAGGGAGAATCGTTCTAAAAATAGATTAATCAATTGCTCGTAAGCATAAATGCTATGGTGAGCTAAATGATTGTACCATCGTACAACATCTCCTCCTAATGTCTGAGGAAAAGTTCTGAGCATAAGAGCATCATTATTTTGGATTCTAAAGCAAGCATGCATGAATGAGCTCACATGTTCATGAGGATCCTCAGTTCCTCGAAATTTGTCAAACTTCGGTAATGTGAAATCAGTCGGATATGGTGGTGAAGGTACCGAAGGATGAATTGGTTGATTGATCAATGACCTTAGCGTAGGTTTCTGACTAGATGAGCCAGGCATGTTGAGCATAAGGTTGTCAATCTGTTGTTGCATAGCATGGAGTCGAGAATCTTCATGAAAATTTTGACTCGTTTGATGATTATGATGATGTAATGGAAGAGTGGAAAATTGATGAGATGGGATGAAATTGCCTGAATTAGGCGGTGTGGAATGGACAGGTTGTTGGTATGGATGATACCGAAAAGAAGGTGATTGGGGTGGATGATGAACTGGACTAGGTTGGGAGAAAGGTGGGGTAGGAATGGACACCACCGAAGATTGGGGTACCCAGGTGGGGCCTGAGCTAATAAAAGTTGGCTGGGTAGAAATTGGTTGGGGTGTAGGATTTACTACGACAGGTGGTTGAGCATTTTGTTGCTGTTGTTGCAAAATCAACTTGTCGAGATACTCCTTAACCTTATTAATCTCTAACCCAAGGGAGGTGGGATGATTGGATGAAGGTGGAGGGCAGGCTGCCATGGTAGTCACAGAAGACTGCATAGCAGGGGCGATGAAGTTGGCTGAAGTAGGCGATACCTGGGAAGGAACAATAGACTGTGTCCCAGGTAGGGTGAAACCATAAATGGTTTGGGAAGAAGAGGGTTGAAATTGGTTATGGCTAGAAGAGTTTCCACCAACTTCATAAAGAGAATTGGTGTACACCTGGGTACATGGAGGAGAAGGTGGTCGGGAAGACACTACATTTGTCTCCAAAGGAGGACAATTGAGCATCTGGGAAGATGTTGGAGATGAAGCCGGCTGAACAGATACCACATTAGCCTCAAAAAAAGGGTTAGTGTAGACCCGAGTGAAACCAGCGGGTATGGTTGATGCAATATCCTGTTGAAAAATAGAATCTTGCATAGGGGAATCTTGGATTGGCTCAAGGACATAGCCAGTGCCATCTCTTAAGTGAGTTTGCACTTGGGCCATATCAATGTGGGTAATATGAGAGGAATTGTCTTCCTCCATGGGCATGGCCATGTGGTAGATGGTAGAAGGACGTGAAAGACCTGCAGGCGAACCTGCCTGAAATTCACTAGGATAAGTGGCCATGTTGGTGGTGGGGATGTTCTATGAATTTCCCATTTGATTATTTAGATTTAACATTTTAGATTGATTCCTTGTTAAGACCATAAAGCAATAAATCTAAACAAATTCAGAAAAGAAGAATGCAAAACTAGAATGATAAATTTACACTAAAGAAATTATCAGAAAACAGTCACAACCTAGGTTTCAACCAATGTGTCTTACCTTGCGGTTAATTAATTATTTTCTGATCTTAATCTGTAGTAAATTTTAAGTGTCCGGTTTATGAGTTTTGCATGTGATCTAATCTTGAATTATTCACAAAAAAAGGTAAAAACTATGGCTAGGAAAGGACAACGAGATTCTTATTGGTGATGAAATCCAGCAAGTTTGCTCGGGGGTGACCTATGGTGTCTAAGGCAGAAGTTTAATGGATGGAGATGAATTCCACCGTCACTAAACTTCAAGCAATACCTGGTGATGAAATCCAGATATCATTGTTTTAAATGCAATATGAAAATGCAATGAATTTTTTTTTTTTTAAATGTTTTAGTTATCTAATGTGTACATACAAGGCTATAAATCAAAAGTTCTAATGATCTAAGCAAGAGGCTACTGAAAACATGTCATTTCCTCTGAAGAAGTGGAGTACACCGTTTAAAACCCCCTGCCTACCAATGATATCGGATATCAAAGGAGCAACCGGAAGGTTCGTCCACTTCTCTCCCTGGAATCACCCAATGGCGGGAGTACTATTGACATCCAATCAATAGTCCTACTTAGATAATTAAAACAAATAATTCGTAGCTATTCTAATATGCAGCTAGGTATGCAAATTTTTTTTTTTTTTTAATGCAAGCAACAATCAATAATGCAATGCAAAGAAAAATGTAATTAAAAATAACTGTTCTTTTCCAGATTACTTAGTTTTTGTTCATTTTAAAGTAATGATCTGAAAAAGAAACAAAATATGGCAGAAAAACCAAAAACGTAAAAAGTACAGCACTTACTTGGAAGCCTACGCTTTTCTGTAAAACTGACTTCAAACGCCCACGGGAGTCTGCACAGGCTGAAACGCACCTCTGCGTTTCGTATTGGACTTCCAGACGCCCCTCTGCGTCTGCTGCGTTTTCTGCAAACTCAGAAACCCTAGTTCGCTGGAACAGATGAATTTCACGATTTCGGAACCCGCAAAATAAAACAGAAAACAAGAACAGATTAGTAAAGCAAGTATTAAAAATATGAAACCCTAGGGGGTCCCATCGTGATCGCCATTTGTAGATTAAAAATACATGCCAAACAAAAATAAATAAAATCACAATGATAGAGTACAGAATAGTTGCACAAAACAAACGATTTCTATTAATCGATGGAGTTTAAAAACTCCTTTTTGAATACAAATGGGCTTGTAACCCTTTATTTGTGATACACGATTACAAGTTATGCTAGGGTTCTCCGAAACCCTAGCTGGCACAAATGGTGGCGCTTCCGAAGAATGTATCTTCAATCCCAACAGAGTGAGTGGGCTTTGTTGTATCCCTTGCTTGGACCACTCCAGCTTAATCAGCTGCCATCAATAAACCGGATCTGCTGTCAAAAACCTGCACACATTAACACTATCAAGGAGTTAGAAATTAATAAGAGGGCTCCACTGTGTGAGCCCTCGAAAACAATCTAAAACCCTAGAAAAATGAAATGCAAGAATTCAATAACAGATCAAATAGAAGAAAAGAAGTTACTTGCTTTAAACTAATTTATACCTGTTCTCTGTTAACGCAGCTAGACCAGGCGACACCTGGAAGTAATGTGGCTATCAAATCGGCTACGAAAGGCGCCCTGGTGCACTCGTTGAACGCCCGCGTGCTTCTGGATTAAGGTTTCAGACGTCGGTCTGAGTCTGTGGCTGTGGGTAAACGCCCGCGGGCACTTGGTAAACGCCCGTGGGCACTTGGTAAACGCCCGTGGGCACTTGGTAAAGGGGTAAACGCCCGCGGGCACTTGCGACAAGAATGGGGGATTCTGCAGAATGCTGCAGAAGAGATGGCGGCGAAAGCGACGATGGAAGCGGCGATGGATGCGGCGAAAGGGTAGCAGAAGAGAGATAGAGGAGATAACAGTAGAAGAATTAGAAGTCAAGAGATAGCGCATAGGAGATAGAAGTAGCAAAAGACATAGGGTTTGAGCCATCAAGGTGACTCAATTTATAATCTACTCTTAGGGCACACTTTAGGGTTTTAACGACACTTTGAACGTGTGGCTAAGATTAAAGTGGATCTAAGGGTAGAGAATAAATCTAGGTTGTGAAATGGATTAAGATGGATGGACGGATGAGATTAAATGAAGGATGGACGGCTCGGATTAAATCACTTAAACTATTATTTAAATATATATATTAAAATATTAAAATAATAAAATATATATATAAATATTAATTTAAATAAATTTGGGGATGAAAAATGGCGGGAAAGGTGAAATTGGGCCAAATAATGGCGGGAAAGTGTGGATTTGGGCCAAATAATGGCGGGAAGGTGGATGACCGACACGTGGCTGACAGGAAGGTATAGATGACTTGCAAGTGGCTGGATTTTGGTGTCTACAATATTTTCATTGATATACTGTATAATTTTGATTGGGATAAGAAAAGTAAAAAGTGGTCTTATACTGTTCCCCCACCCTCTCAGTATAAGCTTGTGTTCTTCAATTGGTATCAGATAAGGTGCCTTTAGAAAGTTTAACAGCTTGAAGGAAAAGCTAATAAGGAACACAATGGATTATTCAAGTGGCAATGCAGCACCTATTCTTGATGGGTCAGATTTTGGTCTTTGGAGTGCAAGGATGAAGGTTCATCTAATGGCACTTGGTAATGAGGTATGGGAAGTAATTGAAGATGAGTACACTATTCCCGTACATGGTCCATTTACTAAAGAAGAAAGGCTCCTACATCACAGACAATTCAAAAGCAATGAATGCAATTCGAAAGGCTTACGTGAAGCAGATCTCACCAAAGTGATTCACTGCAAGACAACTAGTGAAATGTGGAAACAGTTGTAGGTTGTTCATATAGGTGATACAAATGTCAAAAAGGCCAATTTGAGACACTTCAAAGGTATGTTTGAACACCTCAAGATGAATTATGATGAAAATATTAGTGACTATATGCTTCGTATGGATGAGGTTGTTAACTCCATGAAAGACTTAGGTCTTGAGCTTACTGAAAATGATGTTTGTGATAAGATTTTAAGATCTCTTCCTAATAGATTTAGTGAAAATATTTCTGCTATTGAGGAAGCTAAATATTTGGATAAGTTGAAAAAGGATGAGCTCCATAGTATACTTGCAGCATTTGAGTTGAGAACTCAAGTGAAGGTTGACATCAAGAAAGAGGTAGTTTTCAAGGCTACCAAGAAATCCAAGGGTAAACAGCTTCAAGAGAGTGATGAGTCTTCTAGTGATGAAGAGGCATATTATAGCAAGAAAGGCAAATTCTCTACAAAGCACAAAAGCATGAAAAATATAAGATGTTTCAATTGTGGAAAGTTTGGTCATTATGCTACTGACTGTACTGTTCCCAAGAATGAAAGTGATGAACAAATATGAGCACAGCAATCAAGGAAAGAGGTATTCTCACAAGCACAAGAAGAGTTTCTATCTAGACAAAGCAAGTAATTTTTCTAGTAGTGATAGTGAAAGTTCTTCAAGTGATAATGAAAATGAGATGTTTTTCATATCAAAAAAGGAGGAAGAACCGAAACATAGATTCATTATTATGAAATGTCTTAGATGTGGAAATTTTGGTCACCTTGAGGATGATTGCACAAATAATGATTTGTTTTCTAGTATGTATGAGGATGCTTCAAAAAACTATAAGGAAGATGCGTGTATGGTTTTTGAAAAAGGTAGCACCTCTAGTGATAAGAAATCTGAAAAAGGCTTTGATGATTCAGAAAGTAAACAAATAAAGGATCTTGAAAGTGAACTTACTAACGCTCTTAGTGTTTTGAAAAAGGAAAGAAAGAAGAATGCTAGACTCAAGGATAAGTTAGATGAATTTTGTATGGAGAGAGATGATCTTATAGAAAGTCTTGATTTCTCTATAGCTAAGACACAATAACTCAAGGATGAGTTAGAGTCTAAGGTTCTTGAGTATAGTGAGTTAGAACAGAAAATGGCTTCTTTGAAAGAAGAAACTAAAGAGTACAAGGATAAGCTTTACAGGTTTCAAGATAGCTCCAAAAGGGTTAAATCTCTCATCAAAGGTCAAAGAAAGACAATAGATAAAACAAGCCTTGGTTTTGTTAAGCCACACAAGGAACAAGTTGGAGAGTCTAGTAAGAGACTCCAAAAGGAAGAGAGTTCTGATGAGGAAAGTATTTCAGATCATGAGTCCTTGAATGATAGATGCGCAAAAATAGAAAACAAAATTCAAAATGAGAAGAAGAAGTTTTTAGGACCCAAGAGGTCAAATAAAGAAAAATTTCACGATAGATGTTTTGCGTGTCACAAGTTTGGTCACATGGCTGCACATTGCATGGCTCAAGTGAAGAAGGTAAACGGAAATTTTAGAAGTGCTAGTTTCTTTCAAGGGTATTGATACTCTTGTCAATAGTTTAGGCACAAGGCAGTCTATTGCAAGGTTAATTATAGGAACAGGTTTGATCAGAACAAGTTTGGTCAGAACAAGGTTAGTCATAACAGGCAGATTCAAAGAACAGGTATGCCTAAAAGAAATAACATTGTTACTTTTTATAAGTGTAACAATGAAGGTCACACATCTAGACAGTGTAGAGCTAAACTTCCAAGGTACAGGAATAGGAACAATGGTATAAACAGGTCCAAGGATCAAGGCATGAACAAGAACAGGGATGAGAACAAGAACAAGAACAGTGACAAGAACAAGAATATGGACAAAGAGTTCAAGAGAAGGCCCGACAAGGAAATGATAGACACTGATGATGATTAGTGCCTATTGGGAGTTGTACTCCCACCCCAAAATTAATCACCTCATCAAGAGGTGGGGGAGGGACTAAGCTAAGAGGCTCATTCTTAGTCTCGAGCCCCAAAGGTGACCCTTTGCCATTGATGACAAAGGGGGAGAAATATGAGTAAGGGGGAGAGCTTCAAGTGAAGAGGAAAGCTTCAAGTCAGGGGGAGCAAAACTTCAAAGGTAGATTCTCAGTTGTGGGCACAGTTTCTCAGTTGTTAGCATAGTTGTTTTCATTTTTGGCTCCTAAGACATGTTTTCAGTAAAGGTTTGCCATCAATGACAAAGGGGGAGATTGTTGGCAATTTTGGGTACTTTGGGTACATTGCCTTTGCTTAAGTGTATAAGTTTTCATTGATGTCAAGAAGCTTTTGAAGGAATTTGATTTGATATAAAATAATTTGTTTTGATGAAGGTTACGGCATGACAGGTTTGAAAGAAAGTAAGTTGGAAAAATTTCGCGATATCGAGACATGTCGCAGTTTCATGACTCAAAGAGGAGAGAGAATGTTCAGAGTCAGAAATGTCACGATTTCGTGACATATTGCAAGGAAGTTTGAATGAACAAAAAAAGTGTCACGATTTCATGACATGTTGCAGGAGAGAGAGTTTGAAAGAAAAAGTGTTGTGATTTCACGACATAATGTAGGAGAGAGAGTCCAGGAGAAAAAGTGTTGCGATATCATGACATGTCAGGTTTTCGTGACCCGAAGAAAAGAAAAGCACTAAGGAGAAAAAGTGTCATGATTTCATGACATGCAGCAAATGGAAGAGTCTAAAATAAGAACTATCATGATTTTGCGACAGGTTGCAAAGAAGACGTACGGAAGCTGAAAACGTCATGATTTCATGACAGGCTGCAAAGAAAACGTACGAAAGCTGAGAGCATCGTGATTTCACGATAGGTTGCAAAGAAAGCGTATGGAAAGTTGATAGCATCATGATTTTGCGATAGGTTGAAGAGAAAGCAAATAGATGCAAAAAGTGTCATGATTTCACGACAGATTGAGATGGCAGCATACGGTTGGAGAAAGTGTCACGATTTCATGACAAAAACAAGAAGCAGGTCTTCAACAGGAGAAGAGTCATGATTTTGTGACAGAAGCAAAATGAAAGAGCATGGAAGAAGAAGCGTCGTTATTTTGTGACAAATTCAAGAGGGAAGAGCTCAAAGGCAAAAATGTCATGATTTCGTGACATGTTCCATTTTCACGGGCATAAGGCAGAGAAAAGCACAAGGCAATGAAAGTGTCACAATTTAGTGACATGTCATGTTTTCGCTAGTGCAAGCAGATAAGAGTGCAAGGAAGTGAAAGTGTCACGATTTCGTGATAGAAACTGAAAGCAGGCCTTCTATAGGAGAAGTGTCACAATTTCACGACAAAAGCAGAAATGAGGTCGATGAAGGGAGAAGTGTCACGATTTTGCGACAAAAGCAGAAAGGAGGTCAATGAAGGGAGAAGTGTCACGATATCACAACAAAAGCAAAGTTGATGCTGACAAAGACAAAAGTGTCGTGATATCGCGACAAGAGTTTAGTTGAAGTCGACAAAGGCTGAGGTGTCATGATATCGCGACAAAAGCCAAAAGGAAGTGTACAGTTGCAAAGGTATCGTGATATCGTGACATGTTGTAGTTTCACGACATAAGCTACAGAAGAGTTACAGAGGCAGTGAAGCCGACAAAGTTAAATTTTAGCCGACAAAAATTAGGGCTTGTAGTCGACGTAGATTAGGGTTTGTTTTTGGTATAATAGCCAACTAAGATTAAATTTTTCATCTTGAAAATTTTGTTATAAAATGAGGGTTGTTTGGGCGATTGGAGGTGTTGTGGAAGTGCGACGTTCGCAGATAGTGCGTAGAGCAAGAAGTTCGATCGCCTAGAGCAGAGTGCAAAATTTGATCATAGTGTGCAGAGTGCATTTTGTCAAATCATTCTGAGTGTGAAAGATTGCAAAGGAAGAAGAGTGTGCACAGACAGTGCAAGGGTTGAAGTTTGACCAAGTGCGGGTGTGTTTGTGCAGAGAGATCAGAGGGTGTAGAGAGCAGACAGGCAAAGACGAATGAGGACATTTGTGCTAGACCGAAGGACTGTGTTTAGTGCAAATTCGAGGACCAACTTTGGAGGTGATAGAATTGAGGACAGAGGTCTCCAGCCAGAGCAGGGAGGATAGGTGTCTTCTATGGATAGAGTTCCATTTGCTAAGGGCAGTGAAGGCAGAGGTCTTCTAGAGGATCACCAGCCAGAGTAGAGCTAGGGGATTGGTGTCTCCTGTGGGTTGGTGCCTACGAACTCGAGATTAGGGGATTGGTGCCTCCTTTGGGTTGGTGCCCATAAACATTGTAATCGGGAAAGGTATTCCCAGAATTTGGATTGATAAAATTTAGTGAAATATTTTATCCGTGGATGTAGCTCACATTGAGCGAATCACGTAAATTGGTGTCTCATGTGTGTGTGATGATTTGTTCATTGCTTTGGTTTCTGCTATTGATATTGTCATTGATATAATGTATAATTTTGATTGGGATAAGAAAAGTAAAAAGTGGTCTTATACTGTTCCCCCCCTCTTAGTATAAGCTTGTGTTCTTCAAGATGGTAGGAACATGGTTCCTAGTAGCCTTGATGGATGAGAAATGAATGGATTTGGATGCAAAAATAATGAGAAATAATTAGAATCACCTTTGAAACTGAATCATGTTACACTGGAGGAGAACCTACCAATGGATCAAATATCAAATATATTCTTATAAATTCTTGGATGCTTACTTACACCCATTTGGATGATTATATATATCTAGCCTAAAGTTGTGAGTGAAGGGACACAATGGTCCATAAAATGATAAGTGATAAGTTAATGGTTAAATGTTAGGATTAGGATCCTATCCAAGATTTTGGATAGGATTCACCCAAGGTGGCTGGCCCCACCAACCCATATTGGATGGTTGGGTTTACCCTTGATTTATGAAATTTGAACCACCTTATGGTGATGCTACTCCTGGCATTCCATCTAGTATGGGGGGCTATTTCAAATTCCTTCTATTATCCATAAAGTAGATATCTACTTCTTCTGGATCTTATTTTAAGGTTACTATTTTTGGATATAACCTGGTCTTATGATCTGGGTGATAGGTTCTATAGACTCACTTTTTTTCAAGACATTCATTTTTTTCATATATTTTTCTACACCTCGAGCAAAAATAGGCATATGCCACTTCAGTTTCTTGCTTCTTCTAAAATTGAAATGTGTCTGATTGTAAAGCAAGAAATAATAAAATATCACTCTTCATAACTTCGAGCACTTCCTATTTCTACCTTAACTATGGAGGCTATTTTTTTTCTTCCTAGTGTTGGTAGTTTTCCTTTTCTCTTGGAATAATTATAGCATAGCTATTGAATTTATCCTATATCGTTAGCCTAGTCATGATTATAGTTTGATCCACTAGCTATTATTATCTTCCTTTAGGGGATGTTTATAACTCTTTGATAGGTATTTCTAGAGTATTCTAAGCTTATGTCTTTGAGGTGTCTTCTATTCTCTTAATAAATCATCCATTGGGTCTTCTAGGTCTTTGGTGGACTTATGATTTTCAAGTAGGGGATCTACAAGTAAGGTAGTCTGAACATGCACTTTCAGGGTGACTAACCTATAGATCCTAAACACTATAGTTGGCACTTCCTAGCAATGACACCAAAATGGTGAGAAAAAATGTTCTATAAAAGGGCTAAGTCTATCCACTCATGTCAATTTGGAATTTCGTAAACTTGTGAGATACCGTGCAAATATGCTTGTAGTGTGGAGTATGAGTCCCTTTGTACCTAACAGTTTAGTGGGGAAAAACATTTATTCGTATATTTTTAGTTCAACCAAACCCAAGAAAAAACTAATAATTTAATCAAAACATATAACTGTACAAGAAAGTAAATGCATGTAGAATAAAAATTAACACACTTGTGTATTAAAGAAAATATAATTGAATTAAATAAACAACATATGAAATACACTACACACAAATAAAATAAATTGCACTTGAAATTAAATATAAAACACTCACACTAAAACTGAAAATATTAAAAATAAAATTAGGGGAGGATTTTTTATTGGAGTGGGCTCGAGCTCTTGCATATGATCCACCCAACTAACTACCAAGAAGAGCTTCTAAATTACACAAGCACAAAACCTTCGATTCTTTATTGATTTAATTTTAGTATAAAATTATTTCAATAAAACTTAGACTAGACTTTGTTGATTTTTTTCTCAAGATCACTTTGCATATTTATACAGTATGTAGGCAACACCTCTTACAACTAAATACTCAAAATAAACTATGTTTTTGGTCTATTACGATGGATACATCTATATGGAGCAGAGTTGCATTAAACAAACCACATACAATCCACAAAAAGCAAAGAAAATGCAAAATGAGCCAAAGCTTTTCTTGTATTACTGTTTTGAAAGTAGAGCTTACAGAGACCAACTAATTACAAATTTGAAATTCCCCCTCAAATACCCTGTTTTCCCTTTTCCCACCTAGAACCATCTATTTCAAATTTGAATTTTGGGGGTAAACTTCTCGAGGTCATAACTCATCGCTCGTTGCTCAAAATAACTATTGGCACATGTTTTCAAAAAGCTCTTGAAGGCGTTTGCAACCATAGGTCAACCCTTAAAAAGGCCTCTAAGGCCTTCAAAATTGACCTCCAAATTTTACTAGCAGGATTTTCACTGTTTTTACAGGGTAGTGTTGGACATTTTGAGTCCCTAAGCTGAAATGTTGTCATTGATGTTAATAGAGCAATAAATGTTAGAAGGATCTATGAAGGGTTTTTGTGAAAACCAAGGCAGTGAAAATAAAAGGTTTTATTTAAAACCATGGACTGCAAATTTGATCTGGATTTTCCTTAAAACCCACGTTGGGCTTTCGTTTCATTGAAAAAGGTGCCCCGATGGAGTTATTTGAGTTTTAATGTTTGGTTTAAATTTTAATTATTTAAAATTTAAATTCAAATTTAAATGAAAAGGTTCCCACCGACGTCATCATGCAAATACAATTTTAATATTTATGTCGACGTCTTCAAAGTGTTATTAAACACTATATAAAGGGGTGGCAATTAAACCAAATAATCATCCTTGCTCTCATGTGTTAATTGCCTTGGAATTTGAAAGAGCTTATGCGAATTGTTGAAAAGGAAGTAGCGAAGAAAGCACAGCGATATGGAAATATCAAACGTGGTATTGCTAAGACTATGGGTAGCACAAATATCAGGGATCGAATCCCCTTGACGGTAGCATATGGAAAGTGCTTTGGTGCTTTGTCCTTTGTAGCAAGCGGAGGAAGATTAAAGGCCCTTTTGGCCTTTGCTTTTTCAATGATCACTTTGGCTCGGCTGGAATCTTAGCCACGGCTAAGACGCTCGCGGTGTGTGGTGGACGGGGGTTTGAATCCCCTTGAGAGGTATTTACGTTTTTGCCTTTAATAATTTTTATTAGCCCTAAAGTTTGGAGTTATAAGGTATTTAATGGGAATTAAATTTTATCATTAGGGTTGTGATTATTATTGCAAAAGCATATTTGATTTATGTTTTATTTTGATGGAAATGGAGAATTGATTTTAGGAGAAATAAGGAGTTGTTAAAGTGATTTTGAGAGATTTTTTGTAGGTTATTCTTAATAAGGGTTTTTATTAAAATAGAATTTGGAGGATGTGTTTATGAAGTTGGAGTGAAAAGGTTGCAAACTAAGTTATGCTTTTATTGTGATTATTTAAAAGACCACTAACCCTTATTAATATTGAAAAGGAAAGTTGTGATTAAGTGTGGCAGATTTTATGGACAACTTATTGGCATCAAAAAGGTATGGGCACATTCTCTTATTGATTTTTTGTGGTGGTTGATTTCTGAAATATCATTGGAGAGAAAAGGATTGATTATAGTTTCCTTTGTGAAGATGGTTGGTTGAATGCTTCAAGGTTTTCTAATTTGTGAGTTGCATTTAAACCCTATTTCATTAGCATTGTTGTTGAAACCCATTGATGATGAAATGAACTTGAACATGATCTAGAAAATAACATGAGTATCATTGTTATGTGAGACTTGAGATAAAGCATTGTTGGAAATATTTTGAGTTGGTTGATACATGCTTGAACTAGGGTTTATGAGAAAGTGTTGTTCCTTGATGTGATTAGTTGAGTTGAGTTGGTTAAGCCTAGTCAAGTGGATGAGTGAAATGGTTGTTCAAGTTTCATAAAAAAAACTATTCTATATTCTGATTTGGTTTAATTTCCACCCCTTTATATAGTGTTTAATAACACTTTGAAGACGTCGGCAGAAAATATTAAAATTGTATTTGCATGATGACGTCGACAGGAAAATTTTCATTTATATTTGAATTTAAATTTTAAATAATTAAAATTTAAACCAAACATAGATTCTCTAACATATGTCATCCCTTAAAAAGGCCTCTAAGGCCTTCAAAATTGACCTCCAAGTTTTACCAACAGGATTTTCACTAGTTTTGACAAGGTAGAAGATCTTAAGATTTACATCTCCCAAACCGCTCAGGATATTGGGATGATTCTTTCAACATTGGGTCTATTTCTCCATACTCTAAACAACTAAACAAACTTTAGAACAAAATGAAACAAATACAAATTTTGGTGATGCAAGATTACTCTTACACCATTGGATGCTCCTACATCAGTGTAGTTGAGATCTTGCCATAAAAATATTAGTCATTTAATGAAATCAAATATTATCAACTAAAAGTATTTCTCTTCTAAATTTTACAACTACCTTTGTTGTCTTTCTAAAAAATGTGTGGTCTTCGGTTAATAGTCAACATTCAATATGGGATGTAGGCACCTTCCTACATTCAAGAAGTAGACACCCTCCTACGTTCAATAAGTAGGCACCTTTCTATGTTTGGGAAGTAGGAGCCCTCATGCGTTTGGGAAGTAGATGCCTTCCTGTGTTTGGGAATTAGGTACTCTTTTCTTGTGGGAAGTAGACATCCTACCATTAGTAGGGTGTAGGTTCCTTCTAAACTCATTGTGATCACATTTAAAATTTCTTCATCCTTTAGAAATATTAGTCTTTTTGCATAGTACTAGGTTCATATGGGACTTCAACTTAAAACATGAAAGAATTAGCAAAAACCTATAGCTACACACACTTTCAGCTAAAACCACCAAACATGTATAAGTACCACAATTTCTATCAATTATAATCAATATTTATATAAATATATATCTTTAATTCTAATTAAACCAATAATGATGCCCTCACAAATATAAATAAAATGAGCATTTTTTATGCTCATCACTAAGAGAGGGTGATTCCAACACTAATTTTTTTCATGCTTCGATGTCCAAACACAAAAGTGCAAATAAGATCAGATAATTCTCTAGGGATGATGGATCCACTACCAACAATATTCTTGAGATCAAAGCTAAAGTGACTACCTACTTTAAAAATATCCTTGGGACCTATCGTCCATGCTTCGCTCAATATCACAATATACTCCTTTAGAATATCCCATGTCAAATTTCTTCTAATTTTAATGATCATATTATGAAGAAATTTTCTCAAAAAAATATAAAAGAAGCCCTTTTCTCCATGTCTCCTAACAAATCCCCTGGTCCTAATGGGTTTCCTCCCCATTTCTTTTAGCTCTTCTAGGTTATTTTTGTTCAAGACCTTACTAAAGATATGTAAGAAGTTCAAAGGACCAAATTCTTACCCAAATATGTCAACTCAACTTTTATCACCCTCATTCTGAAGTCTCCTATCTGTCGATCCAATTTATATTTTAGGTCCATCAATCTATGCAAAATCATTTATAATCTTATCTCTAAATTCATTGCTAACATACATAAGGAAGTCCTACCCTCCATCATTGACCCTTACCAAGGAAGCTCTATTTAAGGCAGACTCATCACTGACAACATTGCCACCATTCACAAACTCATCCATTCAGTTTCCAAAAGTAAGAAAGTTGGACTTTTCCTCAAACTCAACATGAAAAAAGCTTTTTATAGAGTCTCTTGGGATTTCCTTCTCACTGTTCTTTCTAAATTTAGCTTCCATGAGGACTAGATTACCCTTATAAAATAATTCCTAACCTTCGCTTAGTTTTCTATCATCATTAATGACTTGGCTGTAGGATATTTCAAAATGTTTAGGGGCCTTAGACAAGGGGATCCTTTGTTACCCTTCCTTTTTATTATTCTAGCAGAGTCTCTCAGTGGATCCCTCAAAGTTGCTTGTTCCATGGGTGCTATTTTAGGTATTAAGGCTTCTTCTATCACTAATCCCATTACCCATTAGTAGTTCATTAACAATACCATCCTGGCAACTTTATCTTCCATCCCAAAAGCTAAAGCTATCAAAGTTATTCTTAATTTCTATGAGGAAGCTACTGGGAAAAAGGTCAACTTTGAGAAAATCAAAAACATATTTTGAATACGCTTATTAACAAACAACTCAAATTTACTAGAATCCTAGGATGCACCATTTCAATCCTACCTTCTACCTATTTGGGACTCCCGCTTTTCCAAGGTAACCCATTTAAGAACATATGAAACAATGTCATTGAAAGGATATTAAAAAACTCATCATATGGAAGGGGGTCCTTCTCAGCCAAGAAACTAAAGACATGCTTGTTCAAGCTTACCTCCAAAGCATTTTGGTCCTCTTCATGTCCATTTTCAAAGCCTTGACCTCCATTTTCCAAAACATAGAATAAATCCAAAAGATATTCCTATGGTTCGGGGCTAAAAATCATAGAAGGTTTCCCTTGGTGGTGTGGGACAAAATATGTACCAAGAAATACCAAGGTGGTTTGGGCTTTAGAATGTTAACAAGATGAATATGGATCTCATTTCCAAATAGGTATGGAGGATAATTACCAATGCACAAACTACTTGGGTATTATTAAAAGCAAATACCTACAACAAAACTACTTTCTTGATGAGCACCCTCTTCCAAATGGATCTTGGCTAGGCTATGGAAGATAAAATAATTTTTTAAAGGACCTGTTGAGTGGTATTTTCACCCAGTTGTGAAAACACACTCTCCGATAGGCTTTGGGTTCTAAATCCTCTGCTTGCAAAGAAATTAAACAAGTAACTTCTCCAAGATTCCTGTTATGTTAGCATTTTGCATCTGTGTACTAATGATCTCAAATGAAGATACTCAATTAAAATGCTTGGAACACCTTAGTGGTTGCAAGTAACTGAAAACAAGGGGCACTGTGGTTTATTTTATTGTGAAACTTTAATGATTGTTCATTGAACCCTAATAGAGCAAATGTGATTTGGTCCTTAAATAACCATGCTGTAACTTCAAAATGAAATTTAATGAAATGCCATAAAATGAAGGAATTATTTATGGATTTTGAAGTTTTTTAATTTTTTTATTTTATTTTAATGCTTGAAAAATAAAATTGGAACTTCTGAAAAAATAAAGTGCAGCAAAAAGAAAATAAAATGCAAAATAAAAAGAAATTAAAATTGCATTCAGTTTGATGCTATCCCGTTCTGGCAAAACCAAAGATGTGAGGTTTCCATGCATGCAACCTAACCTATTGGACCTGCAAAAACGCACAATCCTGATAAGCTAAGTGCTGATTCAAAGGGTTTTGAAATAAAATTCAAATTTCGAATATTCGCTTAATGCAACCCACAAAAGTGGCATTTAACATTATCTATAAATCCGAAATCTAAAAATGAAAGAATAAACATTAAATATATAGCATGCACAGAAGATCTCCTTCTTTCTTGCCCATGAGATGCAAATTTTTGAACACTCCTGCATTAAAAATAAATCATGTTACAATAGCAGAATCTCTGGTTTTCTCAAAACCAAAAAAAGGGGAAGAAAAACACTCCCAAGCAGGCCCAGAATGGCTTCTCACCTTCGGCACTGCAACTCTGCCCGCAGCGGTTTTTGACCTTCGTACCAATCTGTGCTTCCGCTTTTAAAGTTCTGGTAAATTGCTTCTCCTTCCACGATGGTTCGTTTTGTCTTCCAGATTGCTTCGTTTCACCTTCCCCGCCTTTCCATTGCTTTTGACTTTATGCTCGACATTGAGACGCTTGATCTTCTCTGTGAACTGTAATGCCTCTGTAGCCCTTACACATGTATGCCACGTGTTTTGCACTTTTCTACATGTTTTGTAATGGCCCCCTGTAAATCATGACCAAAAATAGCATGTCGCGATATCGCGACGTTTTTATATATGTAGCTTTGCCCCTCTACCTGTATCGTGAAAACAAGACATGTCGTGATATTGCGACATTTTTTTGTCAGCAGCCTTGTTTGTCATCATGCATCACAAAAATGATACATGTCACAATATCGTGACATTTTTCTGCTTCGGACCGCATAGATGCAACTTGTCATGAAATCGCGACGTTTTTCTCCTTCGTTGTGTTTTGTTGCACTCAACCGCGAAAACGCGACATGTCACAAAATCGTGACTTTTTCATTCCATACCATCTTGCTGCTTTCTATCATGAAATCGTGATGCTTTTCTCTTTTGGGCTGTCTGGCAGCTTTCTGTCATGAAATCGTGATGCTTCTCCATTTCGTACCATTTTGCCAGCTTTCTATCATGAAATCATGATGCTTTTCTCTTTCGGGCTGCTCTTGTTGTATTTGGCCATAAAAACGTGACATGTCACAAAATCACAACATATTTTCCTTCTGTACCATTTCGCTGCTTGGAGCCGCGAAAACGTGACCTGTCGCGATATCGTGACATTTTTTTGCTTTGTACCCCTTTGCTGCTTCCTATCACAAAATCGCGATGCTTTTCATCTTTGGCATGTCTTGTTGCTTCAGGTCACGAAAACGTGACATGTCACGATATCGCGACAACTTTAGTGCCTTGCCCTGTTTGACTGGTTTGACCACAATTTTGTGACATGTCGCGATTTCACAACAATTTTACATTCTATCTTTCTCTCTCTTCATGACCCGCGATTTCACAACATGTCGCGATATCGTGACATTTTCTCTTCATGATGCATTCTACTGCTCTTAGCCGCGAAAACGCGACATGTCGCGAAATCGTGACAACTTTCCATTTCTAGCCGCGACGGAGCAACATGTCGCGATATCGCGACAACTTTTCATTTTCGGCCGCGATGGAGCAACATGTCGCGATATCGCAACACTTTTTATTTTCGACCGTGACGGAGCAACATGTCGTGATATCGTGACAACTTTTCATTTTTGGCCGCGACGGAGCAACATGTCACGATATCGTGACACTTTTTCTCTTTTGTGAAATTTTGCTTTTTTCTTGATTTTTTAGCATCTGGGTCACTGAGGTCTTCTTTGGAAGCAAGCAAAAAATGTGGGTCCCCAATTTTGGGGTGTGTTGTGGATCAACCACAACAAATGGTGACTCTATTGTCAAATGCTCCTGAGCATTTGGTGAGAACCCAACCTGGAAGTATACAAACTCAGAAACCAGCATTAGCACATAAGAAATATAAACGAATGCCCATAGATCAAAAATACATGAATTATCAGAATTGTTAAGTATCAGCTCGGTGTGTGCAAGGTGTTTCATTCCCTATCGTTTGAAATTGATCAACATTCCATCGTCAGTTTTAGATGAATGCATATGTGAGATTATGAATGATTTATGTAACCTAATAAATATGCTAAGATATTTTGCTTTTATAAAAGACATAGTCCTTCTGGTATCATACACAAACATTCAAGATTATCAAACCCTCTTAGGATCAACTATATGTATAATGAATTGCTTTATTAGATCCCAAAGTTGGTTATGAGTCACTACTATCTTGAACCCATGTGTAAGTGATAGTGAAATTAGAGCTTTCAGAAATCAGACTCCCAACCTAATCGAGATGGGAGTTTAACCCTATTCTTACTACTCTGATTTGGAATTCATTACCTCACTTTGAGCAAAATAATTTAACCAATTATGAAATAAATGGTCATGCTAGTCTAACCCTTTGAACAGTCAGTGATCTTGTTTTTTAGACAAGACATGCTGCCATGCATGGGCATACTTAACCCCATAATCTATGATTTAGCTTCATTCATTATTTTTCTTTTATTTATTGGACCTTTGGGATGACTACCCATCCTTGCTATGGACATGTAGTACGATCCTTCCAATCCAATATTGAGATGAAATGGGAAATATTAATTTTTTTTTACTTATTAGACCTTGGGGATGACTACCCATCCTTTCTAGGGACATGTAGTACGATCCTTCCAATCCAATATTGATATGAAATGAGACATAGGAGATTTGGGGAATCAGATTCTCAACCTAAGCGAGATGATAATTTATGCCCTATCCTTACTACTCCATGTAGGTCAAATCAAAGCTTTGGGGAGTTGGATCCTCAACCTAAGTTCGATGAGGATTTATCCCTATCCTTACTACTCTGATTTTAGGCTTTAAGCTTTATGGAAGTGGTCAAAACCACTGTCTTAAGGATCATGTTGCATAATAGGATAGACATGAAATACTTCTTTTGCCCAACCTTTTCTTCCAAGCAAGGTTTTGATAATTTTGCTCAAGATCCTTTTTAATGTGTATAAAATGTGTTTGGTTCTAGATATATCAAGACTCAGTTCCCAACCTTAGGATTTTCTTCTTATTTATGTGATAGCATAATCTTAAGAGGATTTGACACACTTTAATGATTTGTATTTGAAATGCATTTGCAACTAAGATGGCATGTATGTGCAAAGTGAGATGTAGTATGAATGCATTGTCTTTTGAATTGGAGATGAAATATTGCCATATAAAACTGACTACTTCATGCATCACAAGTTTCAAACGATACTATTAAACTGTTTGTATTTCTTGCGGAGCTTTCTACCACATAATTCCAATGTTCCATATTTCCCTGATCTAGAACATAAGTTAGCATCTCAAGACAACTTTTCATCATTTTTTTTTTTTTTTTTTTATATATATATAGACAAACAAAACATGTCAAATAAACACACAACTTTAAATTAAAACTTATTCAATCCAAAACCAAACTGCAATCCCAAAAATGAAAATTTGAAAACACAAACCAAAACCAAACCCAAAGTACCTTCAAAAATGATCTTGAAAACACAAACCAAAACCCAAAAAACCAAAATCTATATACAAATGTACAATATAATACAAGATGATGCAAAGCTTGGATTATCACTTTTATGGATCCCAAACATGATTAGAACATTTCAACAAAAATATAACATGATATGCATGCCAAATGTTGTGGGAATCCAACACAAACAAGACTAGACCAAACAATGCAACAAATTTCCACTTGCCATGCTCACCATACCAATTTGATTTAGTTCCAATAATACTCCCATAGGTGAGCATCAAATTACTAAAATGATTAGACAATAAATGATTTTTAATTTTATCATGTCTATTCTTTAAAATGTAAATTTCATAATTCCCTCCTTGATTTAGAATTAGGCTATCCTTTTCAAATATGCAATTTTGTAAGTAGGAGCCTATTTCTACAAATTTCAAAGCCAAATCATTTTCCAAATTTGTAGGCCAATCAAATTTGTGTAACAATTTACAAGCATCTAGGATATTTACTAAATTAGGATCATTAAAAGTTTTTATCCTAGATTCAATTAGTAATTGTTGATGAATTTGGTTTAACAATTCAAGTGCATCAACTTCTTTTTCATTCATTGAAACAATGTTATCAAAGGTGTAATTAGAAATCATACCCTATTTTTCATTCACCTTTAACGACATTTCATCATAAACATCAATCAAATTCAAAACATGGTCATGCAAATTTTCAACCCTCAAATGTTTTTGGTCAAAGTGTATGTCCCATGACTCATCTTGATGATCCTTCATTTGAGTTGCTTCCAATTGATCAATCTCTTTGTCATTTAGTTCTAATTCTATGTTCACTATCCATGGTATCTCTTCATGTGAAGTAGAAGTTTCAACGTCCTGCATATCAAGTGAAATATGAGTTTCATCTGTGGGGATGTGAGAAAAGAATGCATTATCATATCTCCCCCAACCATTATAAAAATTGTCATCCAAATCCATGGAATGAAATTCCATGATGTTTGTGGCATGATCTTTTGATTCATTCATAAATTCTTTTTCTTATTTGTCCTTGGCAATAGGATCATTATAATATTCCAAAATTTGATGAGATTTGAAACTTTCTTCCAAAACATCTTCAAATTGTACAGGAGTTGTAAAGTCTTCATTTGAGTAGGCGATTATGTTGTCCTATATATCAATGGGCACACAAGTTTCATTAGTAGTTTTGGAATGAGTGAAGTCTTCCCACTTCTTCCAAGCATCATAATAATCATATTTCAAAATCAAGTGGTGACGCTTAACTACTTCTTCAACATCTTCCAATTCATCAATATGCTTCTTATCAAATTCATCTTCACCTTCCTTAGATGGTTCAATTATTTCCAAAAGTGGGTTATTTCTTGAATTCAAATTTATAAGGCTAGCATCGTCCAAATTAGTAACCCATGATTCAATTTTTTCATAATTTGGACGGTGAAGAATTTATTGATCCTTAATTTTACACATCTCATCAATAGTATCTTCCAATAACAAGTGGTGAAACTCTATCATGTCTTCAAATTCATTTATTGGTTTTCTCCCAATTTCACTTTCAACCACTTCATTCAATTCTATGGTAGGTTCTATCCTATCACATATTTCAAACATTGTTGAATTTAGAACCCCTTCATCCGAATAATCGTGTATCTCTATGAATGAGATCATTTCTACATAATCCTCACTAGTGGATGTTGGCTTATCAATTTGCACCTTCCCATGGACTACATCTAAGGTGGTTGTAATATTTGGATATTCAAATTCATCCCCTTGATCATTTACCTTAGATATCATTGGAGTGGAGGGTGCTATGTTTGATGGTTGGTGTAGGTTGGCATCAAAAGAAAAATCTCTCATATGAACATGTTGTGCCTTTTCTTCTTCAAGACCTTGTCGTTCTATCTCTTCTAAGATCTCATGGATTTTCTCTAAAGACAAACCACTCAGTTTTTCCTCAATGAGTGAAGCAAGTGTGGGGTGTATGGCTCCTAGGTATACTTCCATGGCTTCCTCTTCTAATGTGTTAAAATTTTCCCACATTTGGGAGTGCAACTCATGAAATCTTCCATTGAATTGACTCAAGGATTCCTTAGGCTCCTTACATATGGAGGTAAACTAATTTTTTAGGATTTCTAATTCAACCTGATTACCAAAATGGTAAAGATAGGCTGCTTCTAGTTGTATCCAAGAAGTCCTAACCTCCATAGGTAGTTGGCTGTACCAAAATAATGGTTTGTCATCCAAAATGTATGCAAATAACCTACAAGCTACCTCCTCATAGAAAATCTGGAATTGACATAATGTATTCTTGTAGACATGCAGTTTTTGCAAGTATCCTAGTGGCACCTCTTGATTAAAACACCGTAAAAAATCCAATAACATTGTAGGAATTTGATAGGGTACCACAGGTATAGACAAACCCTTATAATGATCCTCCATTATTAATACCATTATTTCTCTTAGAGACATCATTTCTTTTCTCAAGGATACCATTTGCTCCTCAAATGTTGCCATTAGTGAAACTTAAAATGTAATTTTAGAACCAAATCTGTTGAATATTCAACCTGCAAGGTAAAAAAAATCAAGTTAGCATCAACCAAGAGATGTAAAAATCAAATGAAAGTAATTGCATGAAACAACACTTTGTTATTCAAGATCAAAATTTTCAAAATTAAATTAAATCACTTTATTTATGTATGAACAATCAAAATGCGTTAGAATGATATGCAGCATACCTGAATTACTTAAAATAGAATAAAGTAAACCAATTCAGGTTGTCCCTTTAACAATCTGCCGAGTGTTAGAGGAGTAAAGATAACAATTAACAGGGCATGAAATATTCAAAATTTAAATCCCTATAGCACTTAAATCACCATGAAATAAACCAGTTCAGGCCCTCCTTTTAACGCCAATCTATTGAGTGGTGTTAGAGGAGGCCGAAGATGCTAATCAAATGGACTTGAAATATTTAGCAATGTAAAGCTCTTAAACAATTATAAACATGTAGCATCTAAAATCATGATAAAATAAACCTTTTCATGCCCTTCTTCTAGCACCAATCTGTTGAGTGTGTTTTCACAACTGGGTGAAAATACCACTCAACAGGACCCTTGGTTGAAGGATCAACCGTTTCTCAATGATCCCAATTTGGATGTCCTAAAGCCTCTCACAAATCAACTCTTCAGGGATAAATTTTGTAACTTTTATCACTCTTCTCAATTTTAGGCGTGGAAATCCATCCCTTAAAATGATCTAAGTGATGAGCAAAAGGTTTCTACTAAATATTTTACCAATCTTATCAAAATCCATGTCATTTTGAATGGTCCTTCCTAGGATACTCCTATTTGGAGACTCAATAAAAAAGGTCAATCCACTGTTAAATCTACTTATCACCTCCAATATTATCCCTCAGTTTACTGGTTCCCTAGCAAAATTATTTGGCTTAAATATATTATACCCAAGATTACCTTATTTTTTTGGTTGGTCATTCAAAACAAAGTCTTAACCATTGATAATATTTTATCTAGGGACTTGTCCCTTCCCAATCATTTTTACCTTTGTAAATCCAACTAGAATTCTATTATTTACATGTTCTTAGAGTGTCCTTTCTTCCTTTCTATATTAAACTTCCTTTTTGAGTTGGTTTATCTTGTGTGAGTCCAACCCAATTCCACCATTAACTTGTGTGAGCAATGGTACAATACCTTCTTCAACTTGCACCTTAAATCCTTTTGGTTTTTTATCTAACTATATGGCTGTGTAAAAATAAACACAATTAGTTTACATAGATGCCACAAAACTTTATCAGATCTAAATTTTGGATACTGTATGGTTGTGTAAAAATGAACATGACCAGTTTACACAAAGGTTTCAAACTTGGTTAGATCCAAATTTTGGATACTATATGGTTGTGTAAAAATAAATATAATCAATTTACACAGAGGTTATCACACTTGATCAGATATAGATTTTGGATACCTTCAATAAATTCTTTAAATAATTCAACTCAAAATTACTTGGTGTAGTTCACATGGTTGACAAATCCTCTCAACCATTTGAAGGAGCTAGAACTATTCGATTGAAACTTCTTGGATTACTTAATTTTTGGCTACTTGATTTTCTCTACATCCCTACTCTGAAGAAAAATCTATTATCACTATCCACACTCATATATCATATATTTAATTTGAGTGTCACTACCAAAGATAAAACTCTTCGATTCACTCATCCACCCTCCAAAATAGTGGTCATGACCAATTTCTTAGATGGAAAACTCATTAGACTTGTTGGACATCCTACTTCTGAAGTTCACATTATCAAAGCTAACATGGCACTTAAAGCCACCTTGAATCCCAAGAAAATTTTCTCTGATGCATTATGGCATACTCACATGGATCTTGTCAAAAATAGAGTCCACCGTCAAGGGACTACCACACTTCTCTTCCAAACCCATCAAATATGAAATACTCATCATTACCAAATCCTCTTGATAACCTTTTCCAAAGATTCAGTGGACGTCCACACAAAAACTAGAGCTAGTTCACTCAGACATTTGTAGGCCAATGCCTATTCTCTCATTAAAAGATAAAATGTATATTAATGACTTGTCAAAGAAGCTATGGATCAACTTTTTGGAGAATTCTAAAGCTATTGAATTCTTCAAAGCATTCAAGGCTTACACAAAATGAGAATCAATTTGTAGAATCAAGACTTTTAGGAGTGACAATGGCGATGAGTACACCTTATATGAATTCACATAGTACTTGTCCTCACATGGGATCCAGCATCAATTAACAATACTAGGTACACCTCAAAAAAATAATATTTTCAAGTGCATGAATAGGACAATTATGAAAATGGATCTTGTTCTTATTATATACAAAAATATACGTCCATATCTTTGGTTCAAAGCCACCTAGAATTCTATGCATGTACTCAACATAGTGATTCCCTTAAAACTTGGCATGTCACCTTATAAAAAATGGACTAGACACCCCCCACCATCAGCCACTTCATAATATTTAGCTCCATATATTATGCTCATATTCTTCCAAAGCACAAAAATAAAATTGAAGCTCGAGCTATTAAATGCATATTTTTTGGATACCCTATGGATCATAAGGGATACAAGGTACTTATTCCTTCACATTGGAAAGTGATTGTGACTAGTGATGTTGTGTTTATAAAAATTGTAGAATAACTAGTTACATTGGATACCAAGGGACATAATATTCAACCTAGATAAAAATATGCTAACATATATGATGTTCAAATTCTAGCCTTTGGAGGGAGATGTTGAAAAGTTACTCAAAACTCTAGAATCTACAAATCAACGTAGATGTATGTATCTTCTACACCTTATACCCCTTCACACAGTAATTTTGATCACGATAAAAGTATGGTTTCACCTCTATATTCATAAACATCCTCCATACCTAATAATATATTATAGGATCATGACAAAAAATTTGAAGTAGGTGAGATATCCACATTGATTCCCGCATGAGGAATTTGTGAGTCTTTCAAGCTATTAAAGGACATCAAACCATATGAAGTAGGCAAAACAGGTACAAGAGGTGTTGATGAGTGTCGTTGAGTCTCATCATTTAATCTCAATGATTTATCAATCCGAGGTGGTGTCCAAGGTTGTCTGCAATAGAAGGCTAGGACAAAGTACAATTTAGGCATTCAAATTTCAAGCATTTATTGGTGAAGCAGATTTTGGTTTAGCCTTTTGGTGTCACACTAAACCTAGTCTGAAGAATGAAAACTAAAATAAATTACAGGAATTGAAAACTAATTCTAAGTTGCAAGAATTGAAATCTAACTACAATTGCAGGAATTGGAATTGCTAAATTGAAAGTCTAATCTACTCTTGCAGAATTTAAATTGCTGAAATGAAATACTAAGTTACATTTTTAGAATTGAAATCTAGTTACTTTTGAATAATTGAAATGATGCTTGTAAATGAAACTTATTCTAAAAACACCTATCAATGCCCTGCCACAAAAGGTCGTCAAGGTTCTGCTATAGGAATTGACAGCAAAATGAAATATGCTAAAAATGGAAAGTTGCTAAAATAGAAAGCAAGGAAAACATGAAAAGCAAAGGAAAAATGTGTAATATAATTTGTCAGCTGACATACACATAAATGCTATACACAAACATAATAGAAAACATAAATCACATAATACAAAATAAAAACAAGAAAATGAAATCTGGCAAGCAATCTATTAATTTTGCTGCAGCAAAATTACAGATTAAAACCTGTCATAAAATCTCTCCTTCTAGATCTAAAAGTGGGCCCATACTTCCTTATCTAGAAGGAGGTGAAAAGCACTCCTTAACTAATTAACACTCAGAATAGAAAATGATAAAATAGCTACACTTTTATTGATGACATAACATGCTGAAAACTGTTACAAAAAATTGTTGTACAGTCCTAATTGCTGCTATTGAAAACTATCCTCTATTATAATTCCTAACTGGCTCAACAAAGGAGGGATATGTGTTATTTATATAAATATTTACAATATATCCCATGCTCAAATCAGCCTATGTGCTACTTTACAGTTATTTGCCAATAATTCTGGATCTGAAATAAATGCAAATCTGGACAATTTGTGTTGTAGTAGTAGTCATTTGCCCTTAGAAAGCATCTTCAGTGGTGGGAGTACATGGGAGGAATCCAAAAATATCTCACACATCTTTCTCCACTTCATAATATTCCATTTCTATCTTGCAAACAACTTTCTATTATGTTGCAGTTATTTTTGTGTTAATCCTAGAAGAGGATCAAAATTGATATTTTTCATGAATGGTGGCTTTGGACAGCAAGGACGGCAAAATCATATGGGAGATATTTTCCCTTAACCTTCTCAACCTTCTTTCCCTTTTTCCACTGTCAAAAATCAGTCAACAAGTCAAAAAGCACTTTCTATTCTCATTTCGAAGATAAGTGGCTCATTTCGAAGAGACTGCATTTCTCAATCCGAAGATGTCTGTTCATTCCAAAGATCTTTAGAATGAATAATTGTGTGCTCTTCAAGTTATTTTAGCTTCATTTCTCTGGTGGATTAGTCCTCAGGATAATATTACAATATCCTTCATTCCTCTCCATGTGTGAATTCCATGCCTTGCCATTCATTTCTAGCTTGCTAGAATTTACATGGTAAATTACTGCATTTTCCAATTCTGTTGCACAGTTGTAAAATATTGGCATTTCTTGCAAATTCAAACAAATTATAACATAGAAAAGTTATTCAAATATCAACATGAAATATTGCATCAAGTTGCTACTGAATTTATACACTTCATTCACCAAGTAACCATGCTGAAATAGTGCAACAGTGCTGCACAATTGCCCCTGCTCTGTTATACCCTGTTGCTGCATATTTAGACCATGTGGGAATGCTTATAAATAGGTTAGATGTCTTCTGCATTCCTTATGAACTCATTCCATACATATCCTCATGCTTTGCTTGACAACTTCAAGGTGTTCCTATAAAGTAACAGCTTGCTGATTTTTATATGGCTGTTTTTTTCAGATTTTCAGATTTATGACAGTCCTAAAATTTTGGCTTCAATGTGGATTTGAAACAAGTTGAAAGGTAGAAAAATATTCAAAAACCATTGAGAAGTTAATGGATATCATCACACCATATTTGGTTAATTGAAATGCATGTTCTTACTTGCTACTTAATCAAGCAAAATCAGTCACAAAATGCTGAAAATAGTCAAAAATATAGATATAGTATTCCTAACATAAAATCATGTAAACACTTAACAAATAGTATATTTTAGTCAACTATTTGGAAATTAACTTATCATATGGTAGTCAAATATTATGCAATAATGAGGCACTTTTGGGCCTCATCAGGTGCCCTTAGAGCAAGATATTCACTAATCATTACATGTTGAACTAGAAATTATATAACTAAACCTTTCTCTAAATAATAAATCTCTCACATACCAAGAAGCTATCAAACATGTAGCTTAGAGACATGTAATGAACCAAGAGTATGAATCTCTGATAAAAAATGGTACTTAGGAGCTAGTTGATCTACCACTTGGAATAAAGGTAGTTCAAAATAAATGAGTGTACAAAAACAAGCTTAAATCAAATGGCACCCTTGACAAACACAAGGTAATATTAGTGGCTAAAGACTTCATACAAAATCAAGGTATTGACTACACTAAGGTATTTGCACCTACCAAAAAGTGGCCCACAATCAAAACTCTTGTAGCCTTAGCTGCACAACAAGGTTGGAAGATTCATGAATTATATGTAAAGACTACTTTCTTGAATGGAAATTTGGAAGAAAAAATATACATGGCATAGTCTTTGTGGATGACATACTTCTAATAGGTAACAGTGAACACATCATCAACACAGTAAAAAGGACCTTGCAAAGACTTTTGATATATTTGATTTGGTATTGATGAAATTCCATTTGTGCATATATGTAACTCAATAAAATGGTAAAATATTCTTGACCCAAGAATAATACATAAACGATCTTCTATAAAAAATTTAACTCAAATATGCACACCCTATAACAACACCAATGGAATCAAATCTGAAACTAACCATGGACGATGACACACTAGAGGTAAATGCAACACTCTACAAAAGGTTGGTTGGTAGTCTCATCTATGTTACTAACACAAGACCTATCATAGCTTATATAGTGGAGATTCTAGCAAGGTACATGACCAAGTCAAAGGAGAGTCACTGGAAAGTAGCAACAAGAGTGTTAAGGTAGCTAAAGACAACCCATAATTATGGCATGTTGTATGAAAAGAATATAGATTTCAAACTCATCATATACACATACTCAAACTTTATAGGAGATAAAGACACTGGGATATCTACATATAGGTATTTGAAATTTATTATCTCAACACCAATTTCATGGATATCAAAGTGACAAAAGACTATAGCAAATTCTTCAACAAAATCCAAATATAATCGTGGAAAGACTCTATATACGAGTCCTTATCTTCACTAGTTATGCTTCAACTATGGAAAGACTCTATCGCCAATTCTTGGTCTTCACTGGTTATTCTTCAACTGTTGAAAGACTCTAGCCTTTCTTACTCACTATGACCTTACTATAGAATCTGAGTCTCACTACCTTTAAATTGGGTAGACTCAAAATCAGTTTTATCAAACTAAACAAAATTAATTTTATCGAACTAAAAGATTCATGAATTATATGTAAAGACTACTTCCTTAAATTAGAATAATAAATATGTGTGGTATAGCTATAATATTGTAATATTGTAGGATAGGAGCACAAGGTATGCAAACTTGGAAAGTCATTATATGGATTGAGGCAAGCCCCTCACTCTTGGTTCAACAAGTTGTTAGATCAAATGAAGCAATTTGAATTTGAAGTGTGTGATTACCAAGATATTGATGCAACACTATTCATCAAGCATAATAAATACAAAGTCATATACCTCATAGTCTTTGTGGATGACATACTTCTAACAAGTAATACTGAACACATCATCAACATAGTGAAAAAAGACCTTGCAAGGACTTTTGATATATCTAATTTGGTATTTATGAAACTATATTTGGGCATATAAGTAACTCAAGAAAATGGTAAAATATTCTTGACCCAAGAGAAATACATCAACAAGTTTCTAAAAAAAGTTTAAACTCAAATATGCATACCCTATGACAACACCAATGGAATCAAATCTAAAACTCACTGTGGATGATGACACATCAGAGATAGATGCATAATTATATATAAGTTTGGTTGGTAGTCTCATATATGTTACTAACACAAGATCTATCATCATTTATGTAGTGGGGATTCTAGCAAGGTTCATAACCAAGTCAAAGGAAATTCACTCACAATCGATAACAAGAGTGTTGAGCTAACTAAAGACAACCCATAATTCTAGCCTATTGTATGAAAAGAATATAGATTTCAAAATCATCACATACATAGACTTAGAATTTACAAGAGATAAATACAGTGGGATATTTACATCTAGGTATTTGATATTTCTTGGCTCAACACCAATTTCATGGAGATCAAAGCAATAAAATATTGTAAAAATACTTCAAAAACATATAAATATATTTCTACAACTGAGATAAGCAAAGAAGTGGTATGGTTGAGAAATTTGTTATGCACTCTTTCTATTAATCAAAAATGTCCTACAAGACTACATGTACAAAATCAATCAATAATCCACATGGAAAATAATCATGTGTTTCACGATAAAACCAAACACATCACTACAAAATTATATAGGATCTGAGAACTTGTTCAAGATGGCACAATACAAATGCACTAGTATCCAACCACAAAATCATATTACTAACATCTTCACCAAGCCACTCCAAAGGGTGAAGTTTGAATAGTTCAAACAACAAATAGGCTTGAGAGCCTTCATCTCATCCTAACAATGGAGATGCAACATGAGCAGAAAGGCAAATTCTTATTCATAAAAATACCTTCATGTGGGTGAAAAGTATTGGTCAATCTTTGCTCTATCCCATTCATGAAAACCCCTTGTGGGTATTTAAGGATAAGGGTTGGACTATTTTTGGAAAATCAAAACCTGTGGAAACTTGAAATGGCATGGGGGATGACCAAACTATATATGGAGACCCAACATATTGGAGCTATATTTCATGGATAATTGGCTAATTGACTACACAAAGAGCCACCTAAGCCACTCATATACTAAAATAAAATGACCTTCTACCATTAAGGGGGGGATTGAAGACCTCATTAGAATAGGTTATTTTAATGTGTAATATCATTTAATGTTCATTTGAATTTCATGTAATATGGATTTGGGAACCCTAACCCTAATCTCATTTTTCTCAATATATAATTCCATAACACAAAGGAAGAGACATGATTTTTTAATCTCTCCATTGTTGGAAATATTCTCCTTTTTTCTTGTTTCATGTGGTTGAGTTTGGGCACATAGCATTTCCTTGCTACACTCTTCTATATCTTTATGCCTCTTTCTAAAAAAAAATTATATCTTGAATCTCCATCAAGGTAAATATGACCTAAATCTATCTTCTTATAGACTATATTTATTTTTAATAACTCTTTCAAAATAGGTAACCTCGATCGTATACTACTATTGTTCCTTCTATTATGCTCTTTGTCTTCTTGTTATCAATGTCAAGGTCTGAGTGACCTAAAATATTTTAAATTCTCTTTATGTCAAAGATATGTCTTCAATACATAAATACTTTATCTCTTATGTCAAGGTCTGTCTTCAAGACCTGAATATTTTTGTCTCTTATGTCAAGATCTATCTTCAAGACCTAAATATTTTTGTCAAGGTAAATTTCACTATGATCTAAAACTCCAATATCTTGCAACTTTAATTAATCTTTGCTTGATGAAAGCTTACTTTTAGATCGATATATCCTTCTATTTTTATTTCTCTTACACTTAGAAGATGAAATTATTTTCTATTTGTTGTAGGAAGCTTCTTACACTTCTAACGATCAATCTTTGTTGTAATTATTTCTTCTATATTGTCAAGGTGACTTGAATGGCCCTGATACTGCTATCAATATCAAGGGTTGGCTATGTATCTAAATGATCAACTATCTCAAAGTTGATATGCCTTCAAATATAATTGAGTCTTAGAATTCACTAATTATAATCGTGGAAAGACTCTACAGATGAGTCATGGTCTTCACTAGTTTTTCTTCAACTATGGAAATAATCTATAGCCAATTCTTGGTCTTCACTGGTTATTCTTCAATTGTGAAAAGACTCTAGCCTTTCTTAGTCATCATGAACTTACTATAGAATTTGAGTCTCACTACCTTTAAAATGGGTAGACTCTAAATGAATTTTATCAAACTAGACAAAATCAATTTTTGTATGTAGCTAAATGAATTTTATCAACCTATGAAAGAAACTACTTGCAGTAGCTCTGATACCATTGATGGATTTTTAAGCCATAATACTACCACAAATTTCATAGGTTAATTATCATAGGATCAAATATAATATAGCCACAATATAGTAAGGTCAAGATAATGATATGAGCAGAATAATATGAGAAAATTAATATGTATATCAAGTTTTATAATATATCAAATAAAATTCACTAATAAACAACAATATGAATATAAATAGCCTGAATCATACATGTAAAAAGCATGTAGCACAACTTCCAATATTAATTGCTAAAAATGTGTGCAATATTTATTACTCTTCTTTCTCTTACATCTATAACAAGAATTTTCTCTTCTTCATTATGGAATACATTTTGATCTTTATAATTGGATACTTCGATCTTTAATTACATTTCTATGGAGTACTATATAGACATAGTAGAATTACTCTTTGGATACTTGACTATTCCTTTCCATATGCCAAGTCTCATGACTCTTGGCTTCTCTATATGACACTTGCATACTTGATGAACACATGAATCTATATTGTATGCACACCTAGACATGACTCTTGACCTTCACTTTACACACTCTAACCTAAGACACTTGTGCACATATACTCAACTTATATTTGCCCACTTACTCACATGACACTGCATTTCATGCACATACACACTTACATGAAAGGGAAATAATACTCATACTCTAAACTATGACACAACCCTAAACTAATATTTACATATATACCATGAAGGTACCATGGGGTACATTACCATATACCAAATAATGTAATATACTCCAATAATCATGACCTCTCTTCTTTACCCTTTGAAATGTAGCTTTATATCATAAGGACTATGATAATAGCCTTATCATAGGATATGTCCATTGATCTTCGCATACTAGGATTTGGGTGTTGTAGCCCAAAAATTCTCGCACTCCTTTCCTCAAGGCTAATGGATCCGTGCCTCAGGGGGGAATGGGAGAATGGATGGTCTACACCTCAAAAGAGAGGTACTTAATCGTACCTTCTAAATGGTGATTTTTTGATGAATTGGTTTAGGGTTCACCAGGAAACATTTATGGCAGTTTCCATGCCTAGGTTTTGGGATTTGTTTTGATGTGTTCCTTTTATCAAATCACACATACACCTAGTTTTGGCCAATATGCAACTACACTAACCTATATGCAAATTTGATTCAAATGCAGACAACAAATAGCAGAAAATAGAATTCAGAGAGACAATGCAATGCTTAAAAAGTGATTTCAAATCCTTACCTGTATCCGAAAGTCTGATGAAGTTTCTGATTTTTGAGTGCAGTCCAGATCGTACGCAACAGGTCGATATCGTACTACGATTCATAGGATCGTATTACGATCTGCAAGATCGTACTACGATCAGAGACCAACTGTTCCGATTTTGACAGAAACCTACAGATTCATGGGTAGAGGGTAGAAAATAGAAAACACAAAATTCTATTGATGTTTGCAAGCATTATTAGGATCTAATGTCAGATATTAGATAACCATAATAGTATAAATCAATGAATTAATGCTTTAAACTACATGAAATATGCAATTACATGATATTAGGTGAACTCCAAGAATGCATATGATCAAATCTAATGTTCTATGCAATAAAAATGGTAACTAAAATGATGTTTAAATGAAAAATGTATCGAAGTATGCAAACCAGAGCTTGGGGTTGCCCCCAAGCAACATGCAATAATATCATAGCCTGCAGAGCAAGATCGTACGTCGAACACGCTCGATCGTATTACGATCATGATATCGTATCCTTCTGATATGTGACAATATCCTCCGATCCTGCATGCAATAGTAAAATAACTAGATCTAAATGCGAAATTATGTGAATGTATTCTAAAATGCCAGGAGGAATTCGAGGGAGGGGAGTCTGGTTAAATAGGTTGGGCAGAACAACCAGAATAGGGAGGTGAATAATTTTGTTGTAACCTCTTCTAAGTTGAGCATGATCGAGTGAATCTGATCTCGTATTTTTTGCGGGTTGCTCAGATAGGGATAAAAGATGTTAAACTAAATTTGTCGCTTTTCTAAGTTTGATTTTCTATTTCTAGGCAAGATCGTATTACGATCATCAATATCATACTATGATCGTAAAGATCGTATGCCAAAATCGTATTACGATTTTGTAGGTCGTACTATGATTTTGTTGATCGTAGTACGATCTCGTCGACTAAGCACAAATTTTGGGGTAATAAATGCAACAACTATTATTTTTCAATATTTTTATCTTTTTATGCAAATGGGTCAATTTTAAGGTGTTACATTTTGCCCCCTCTTTAGCATAGTTTCGGAAGAAAGTGCGTTAAAGAAAAGTGCGGCATGCTTTACGAGGAAGCAAAAATTTACTGTGAATTTCGTTGATGATTTTAAGTTTTAATGCAAGTTGTTTTAAGGTATGATATTTATGGTACCCCCTTCGATTTTTTATGCCAAATTGGACATTTGGGTGAAAAACTCAAAAATTGAGAGTAAATAAGAAAAGGAAGAGTGAAAGTTTAATTCATTTTCTTTTTACTGTTTTACTATTTAGAGCTCTAGAGAAAATATGGTAGGAGCTTCCCATCATGCTGATTTGGTCCAGGCTAGAGATGGAGCACTCCGGGTAAGTATTTCTTACTTATTTAACTTAAATTTTGCATGTTTTTTCTTCAATTTAAATTTAAATTTGGTATTTTAGGGCACAACTATCGTTGCATAGCCCTAGTTGTAAAATCGTAATGATTTCATAAAATCGTATCGATTTCATGATATCGTATTGTATGATATCGAAGAAATCGATACGATTTTGTCAATATCGTATCGATTTCAGCGATATCGTATGTTTACGATATCACAAAATCAATACGATATTGCTTATTTTGGTACGATTTTGCACTGTTTAATCTGATCAAATACTTTTAAATCTGATCACTAATTTTTTGTTATTTTTATGTTTTATTTTGATAGATGGTAGAATTAAAGAATAGGGAATGGAGGTATGCTACTCTCCAGGCTGATTTGGGTGCTCTTACAGACCAAGAGATGGCCTGCCTAGAGGTAGTGGGTCTAAAACATGTGGTGGAGATGCCACAGATTCTAGTGGATATGAGGATACTGACGGCTTTGGTAGAGAGGTGGTATCCAGAATCATCCTATTTTTGGTTACCTACAGGGGAGATGACTCCTACTTTGGAGGATGTTTGGAGGATTCTGAGGCTACCATTGAGAGGTGCACGTATAGTTGCATCTAGAAACCAAGGCCAGGCAATGAGGAGGCTGACAGGAGACCCTAGCTTCCTACTGAAGAAGGGTGGGGTTCCTCTTGATAAGCTCGAAGGGACTGATAGAGTCTCTCGATTGATTGTATTGTTGAGTGGCATTGTGGGAGGTTTGATATTATGCCATCTCAGTGGGTGTCACTTGCCATGGACTCTAGCAGAGGTGATCTATGATATGAGAGATCAGAGTATCTAGTTTTCTTGGGGTCCCTTCCTTCTTTGTAGATTATACAAATTTTTGCATAGGGTGGTCTACAAGGATGGGAAGGGCCTAGTTTTGACCTCTTTTCTATAGGTGTGGTGTTGGGAGCACATAGCTATCCAGTGCCCTACAGGACTTCCTCTAGTTTGAGTGGTAGATGGCGAGCCTAGTGTAGAGGATGATAGACCTAGGGTCTTCTATTGGCCTTTATAGGGAGGATGCGGGAGATGGGTTAGCCTTGGTATTATGAGGTGACTCATGGATGAGCTATTAGTAGATGACATTACATGGAGGCCTTGGAGAGGATTATCGGGATGGGATGAGGATGCATTTGAGTTGGCTCACATCAGGTGGACCATTTGGGTATAGATGCATGAGGGAGAGGTAGAGTTGCACCATGTTGATCAGGTGCAATGATAGTTTGGGCTCTAGATAGGATATTCCTTAGTATAGGAATATCACCTTTGCTAGATCTACTCGGGATCCTACTACTTTCAGTGGGGCTCCCAACTTGGCTCAATTTTTGGACCCTGAGCTTGATGATGCTCTAGTAGAGACTATGGTCGGGGATGATGTTGGGGTTACAGATATGTATCGATATTGGTATGCTAGCATCAGACCTACCCGGTTGACACCATAGAGGAGCACAGTGTGGAAGGTGGCTGATCAAGTTTTTAGGTAGTGACATGTAGCTAGTCAGCAACAATAGTCAAATACATAGATGTCTTCAAGGAGATGTGGTCTTCGTACTCGGGGTGGACATTTGTCTCAGAGGTGATAGAGCCATCGAGATAGATAGGAGAGGAGAGCATCACCCCAGTAGGAGGGAGGAGCATCCACTCAGTAGGAGGAGAGACTAGGCTTACCCGAGAAGGGCAAGAGGATATTGGAGGTGGGGGAGAGTAGTGGGGTAGGCGACCTAGAGGTGGAGGTCACTATATTGAGGGTGGAGACTACCACCTAGAAGACTAGGATTGAGACCCTAGAGGCAGAGTTGGCGTTAGATCTAGGATTCAATTTGAGGTAGGGAGTTAGATCTCAGGGAGTTGGAGCTCAAGGAGTTGGGGCTCCTGCTCCTACATCTACACATACTACTCACTCTAGGCGGAGTGGGTTAGGGTATGAGCTAGTGCGGTCTATATGACGAACCTCATTTTATCAGGCTCTATACTTTACGGTCATACCAGTAGAGCAGAGATAAGCTTTACCTCTTGATATTGTGGATCCTATTTGGATAGGATCATCATCTCACTCTACTTCTAGGGCGACTTCTGCTAGGACGGTTATAGATACAGTGGGTGGACAGTTCCGACCTCCACCACCACCTGCTGGTAGAGATGATGATGTTGCGAGCTCTAGGGGTTCTAGAGGAGTCTAGGGATGACCTACTTGACTCTTTTTGTATTTTGATGACTGAGTATGTTGATGATAGATTTTGTAGCATATCAGTCGACCTTATATTGTATATATACTTTTTGATGATATATATATAAGGATATTTTGTCTTATGTGACTTCATATATTTTAGTTGATTAATTTTGCATTTTAATTTTGTTTAGAATTTTTGGATGATCATGTTTTGAGTATTTATGAATGTTGTTAATCATGCTTAAATAAAATGTTTTGATTTTTTTGAAAATGTGTTTTTGAAAAATATGTTTTTGTGTGATGATAAATTTGATATATTTAGCAATAGACCTCGAAGGATGTTGTGTTGTTATATGACTGTTGGTGGAGATCAAAGCTCGCTAAGTCATGAAGCTAATCCTGTTGTGAGGAAGATTTTAATATTGCTAAAATAAAATGGTCGTGTGCTTAAGAATAATCTTAAGGCTTTTATGATGAGAAATAAATGTTTGATGTTGTTTTGGAACAATGTGTTTAATAAATGTTTGTGAAAATATATTGATTTAAGCATGAAAAATTTGAAGGATGATTTGCGCTAGGCATAGAATGTCTAAATAATTACTTAGGAATTATACCATCATCACAAAAATCAAGATGAAATGCAGGATGATATGAATTTTGTTTGTTCTTTTAAAATGTAAAATTAATGTCAGATAAATCATTATGTCACATGTTCAAAATATTTTATAATTTTATGAAAAATATATGGAATAATTTTTGGGCATGAAAAATTAGAAGGATGACTTGCGCTAGGCATAAAATTCCTAAGTGTGAAATTTGAAAAGGAATAGTTACTTAGGAATTATACCATCATCACGAAAATCAAAATGAAATGCATGATGATAAATGTTTAATTTTGCAATATTATTTAAGATAAATTATTGTGCCATGATGATAAAATAATTTGTAGGGATTAATGTGAAGGAATATTAATTATCTAACACAATTTCAAAGAGATATTTTACCTTATTTCAAAGACAAAATTCAAATTTATCTAGAACCAGTGTGTGAAAAGTGAATTCATTATCTATTTTGATTGTCATGATGATACAAAATCTCTCAAGTAACAAATGTGTGTGCTTTGTAAGGTTAATTTACCACTTTTGAGTAAGGTAATGATAAAGCAAACTTGAATGAACCAATGTGTGTGCACATGAAATGTTCATTAACCATGATTTTGTGCAGGCATTGGTACTAAACTACTATGTAAATCAAATTACCAAAAGCTAGCTGATCCATAAGCGGACATTGGTCTATACAAAATAAGGTCGCTAATGTGACAGACATATCACCACGTGAAAGGAATTACCCAAGGTCAAGCAAGTTGGGCACAAATCACCTGTTATGGGGCTTACCTCATGGTTTTTGAATAACTGAGAAATTCTAGGGATTCAAGTTCAATACCCCCTTCTTTTCTTCAAATTTTTGGAATAGGGATTTCTTGTCCATTTTTGAACAAGGGGATTTTATTGCTTTTTGTAATGGAACACTTTTCTTGATTTTTCTCTTTTTCTTTTTCTTTTCTTTCTTTTTTCTTTTATTTCTTTTCTTTCTTTCTTTTTTTTTCTTTCGGGATACTTGCTCAGATTAGACGTAGAGCAAGGGATTTTATTCGGGTAGGGAGGAGCTTGTCCTTTTGCCAATTTCTCAGTATTCTAGACCATGCACATGATAGGATAGCAAGGGAAAATTTTCACTTAAGGTATTAAGACTTACTATGTAGTATCACTTTGTCGAATTTTGCAACAAATCATTTTAAGATGTAAAAGTGTGTTCTTGGTTCAAGAAGTAGCAAGATCATTCGCAAAACTCAAAATTATTTAATGAAGTAATAGTGTTCTTTGGTACAAGAGAGATTTATAATCAAAATAACAAAATCAAAAATCATTTTAAAGTTGTGAAATTTAGTGCATGGTTCAAGATAACTTTTGAATTTATCTGAAGTAAAATAAAATATAACTTGCAATCTTGGCAAATAATAAATGCAGAAATAAACTAATTTAATAATGCTCTGGAAATATTTTTGTAGATTTTCAGATTTTGTAATTTTTTTGGTTGTTTTTGATAATATATTGAAATGCATGAGAAAAATTATTTACAATTATGTACAGTGAGGAGACTTTTGGCTTTATGCATAATATCTTTTTAGATGCATAATATTCATGGGTTCCTTGAGATATTTTCCATCCAAGGTAGCCAATCAGTATGCACCTGATCCAAACTTAGCAGTGATGATAAATGGTCCAAGCCAATTAGGTTGAAATTTTCCTTTAAGATATTTTCTTGCATTAGTATTTTTTTATTTTCTTTTAAGACTAAATCTCCAACTTCAAAGGATCTATTGTGAACTTTCTTTGCATATGATCTTTTAAGTTTGTCTTGGTAGGCATGAAGATGCTCTAGAGCATGGATGCACTTTTCATCTAGAAGTTCCAACTGACTTAACCTGCCAACATGATATTCATCTCCTACTTCGACATCTTGAAGTAGAAGAGCTAAAGAAGGAACTTCTAGCTCAAATGGAAAAACCGCTTCAGCACCATAAACCAAGACAAAAGGTGAAGCACCTGTAGGAGTACGAACACTAGTTCGATAAGCCCACAAGGTAGGATATAATTGTATATGCCAATCATGACCTATTTTATTAACCAATATTTTTAGGATTTTGATTAATGTTTTATTAGATGCTTCAGCTTGGCCATTTCCTTGTGGATAATAAGGAGTAGACCATCTATGTTGAATTTTATATTTTTGACATAATTTCTTAACATCTTTGTTCTTAAAACATGTACCATTGTCAGAGATGAGATTAGATGGAATTCCAAATCTACAAATGATTTGATTGAAAATAAATTTAGAAACTTGAACTCCTATGCAAGAAGCTAAAGGCATAGCTTCAACCCACTTTGTAAAATATTTTATTGTTATTATAAATTTATGACCATCAGAAGAAACAGGATTGATTTTACCAATAATATCTAAACCCCATTTAGAAAAGGGCCAAGGAGAGGCTATGGCTTGGAGTTCCTGAGCAGGAGCATGGACAAGGTCAGCATGTCTTTGACACTTGTCACAATGATGCACATAATCATTAGCATATTTTTCCATGGAAGGCCAAAAATATCCCATTCTAAGGAGCTTTTTAGCAATGGCACTTCCACTAAAGTGTCCTCCACAGGATCCATCATGGGCTTCACTTAAGGCTTTCTTAGACTCTTCTAGGTTGAGACATCTTAATAGTATACCTTCAAAATATCTTCTATATAAGGTATTACCAACAATTACGAAGTGAACAACTCGCTTACGTAATAACCTACGTTGGTTTCTATCTAGTCCTTCAGGGAAGGTCCCATTCTGCAAAAAATTAAAGATATCTATATACCAAGGCTCTGGGGTAATTTCATTAATAAAAAATACATCTAATGGCTCTAAGCAAGACTTAGAGGAAGCAGGTTCTTGGAGTTTATGAATAATGATAGTAGCATACTCATCATCTAACTCTAAAGGCAATAGAGAAGACAGTGACCATAACATCGACATCACGGTTGCTAGTTCTAGGAATAGCTTCTAAAGTTACTTTCTCAAACAATGATATAAGTTTAAGCACATATTCTTTATAAGGGCAAAGTTTCTCATCTCGTGTCTGATAAAATTCATTGATTTGATTTATCATGAGCTGAGAATCTCCAAAAACTAACAAGACTTTAATTTTTAAAGCTAAAGCAGCTCGTAATCCAAGGATTAGAGCCTCATACTCTATAGTATTATTAGTACAAGTAAACTATAATTTAAAAGATAACGGTATAAGGTGCTTTTGAGGAGATATTAATATAATACCTACACCTACACCACTCATACATCTAGCTCCATCAAAAAACAATGTCCAAGTTTCAGAATGATCTTCTTCTAAATTAAGACACTCATCAGGAAATTCAATGTGCATAGGGTGAGTAGACTCTAAAGGTGCAACAACTAACTGATCAGCTATAACTTGGCCTTTTATGGATTTTTGGCTGATAAATGTGATTTCAAACTCACTAAGAGCAAGAACCCACTTAGTTGTGCATCCTGATAAATAAGGTCTACTCATCAAGTACCTTAATGGATCAACTTTAGCAATGACATATGTTTTCTGACTAAGCATATAATGACACAACTTTTGCATAGAAAATACAACTGCAAGACAAAGCTTTTCTAATGAAGTATATCAGGTTTCATAACTTATTAGAGTTCTACTTATATAATATGTGGCTCATTCTTTCTTTTCATCATCAATTTGAGCTAACATAGCTCCAAGTGCTAATTTCGAAGCAAAAATATATAGAATGAAAGGACAATCCGGTCTAGGCAGAATAAGCACTAGAGGGCTGAGAAGATATTGCTTAATACTATCAAAAGCTTCTTGAAATTCCTTATCCCATTGAAAGGAAATGTTCTTCTTGAGCAATTTAAGAAAAGGTTTTGTTCTATCTGCCAATTTATCAATGAAGCGACGAATAGCTTGTAATTTTCCTTGTAAGCTTCTTAACTCTGATATGTTTTTAGGAGGTGGCATATCATGGATAGCCTTAATATTTAGAGGATCTATTTCTATACCTCGCATAGAAACAATAACTCCTAATAATTTTCCATATTTTACTCCAAATACACACTTGTCTGGGTTTAAGCGTATCAGATATTCTCTTAATCTATCAAACACTTTTCTTAAATCATTAATGTGATCATCTTCTTTAGTTGAATGAGCTATAATATCATCCACATAATCATGCAAAATATCATACATCATATCATGAAAAATATATGTCATGGCTCTCTGATAAGTTGCACCAACATTCTTTAAACCAAAGGGCATCACTTTCCAACAAAAAGTCCCCCAAGGTGTAATAAAAGTTGTTTTGGGTTGGTCTTCAGGAGCTATTCTGATTTGGTTATATCCTGAAAAACCATCCATAAGGGATAACATTCCACTTCCAGCCATGAAATCTATGATTTGATCCATATTAGGGAGAGGAAAATCATCTTTAGGGCATGCAACATTAATATCTCTAAAATCCATGCAAACCCTAATCTTAGTAGCTTCTTTCTTAGTTACTGGAACAACATTTGATATCCACTCAGCATAGTCAATAGCTTGTATAAAAGTTACATTCAAAAGCTTTTCTAACTCACTTTTAACTAGTAGTGCTACTTTAGGATGCATTTTTTTGAGTTTTTGCTTTACAGGTTTAGCATCAGGGTGCACTACTAAATGGTGCATAACTACAGAAGGATCTAAGCCTGGCATATCTGTGTATGTCCAAGCAAAGACATCAAAATATTCTATGAGGAATTCAATATATAGCTTTTGTTTCTCTTCACTTAACTCTGATCCAATTTTGACCATGCGAGGGTTCTCTTCTGTCCCAATATTGATTTTTAAAATATTTTCTACAACAATATTTAAATCTCTTTCAAATTTGGGTGGTGCGGGTGACACACCCATTTCTTGTAATTCTTCTAATGTGCATTTAGCTAACTCTTCTTGAGGAGTAGTAGCTTCAATATGGGCTATACATGGCATAGATCCATCAAAGAAGAACTTATTCCTTAAAATTTCATCAAGAGATATATCATGACAGATATCACCCTCTAAACATTCATCCAGAGAAGCAATCATTTTTGGGTAAACCATAGTCAACATATTACAAGTATGTATCTTTTTAAGAAGCTCTTGTTGTTCCATATATTCTTGATATGTTATAAGGTGATCATCATCTTCATATGGGAATGGTTCTATTTTTGTAGGAATATAACCAAGACCACATCGGACCGGCCATTCTTCGACCTCCAAAGGTTCTTTTATACCATTTTCATGAGGTCCTAAACCTTTACCTCTATATCCCATATTACACATCATTGGTTTTGATTTTATATATCCATTAGAAAAATAACACTTAGCAAATCCATCTTGATCAATTGTAAATTTTATAATTGAAATTTTACCCCAATCATATCCCGCATACACAAAGGCACAACTCCCAATATGAAAAATGCTTCCCTTATTTGGCAAGCCTAATGTTCGGGGAGATGGTGGTAACTTAGATAGCACCAAGGAATCTTGGGTAGCAAAATTAACTTCTTCTATAGTTGCAAGCACTGAAGATAAATCTAGTAATACTTCATCCGAAATGGCATATGAAGTAGATGGACTATCCTCCTTAACTGGTTCTTTAGATGTTATAAATTTAAATATTGTAGACTCAGGAGGTGAATATGCTATTATAGATTTAGGAAATGGATTAGATATAGGTTCAGAAGGTGATGATGATAATGATTTAGAATTTGTTGATGTTGATGATTTAGAATGTGTTTTTAATGATATTGATTTAGAAGGTGATGATGATTTAAATTTAGAAGGTTTTGATGATGGGGGTGTACTAGGATGAACAAAAGACATAGCAGGATAGAATAGAACTCCTATAGGTTCCACCGTAGCACACATGTCAAATGGCCTAGGGTCACCATGAATGGTGACTAATTGATTTTTAAACTCAAATTTAACACATTGATGTAATGTGGAAGGTACTACTCTCATTGCATTGATCCAAGGTCGACCTAGAAGAATGTTGTACGATGCAAAACAAGGTACAACAAACACAGTCATATCCAAAATCCTTGGGCCAACTTGCAATGGGATTTTCATTACTCCACATGTTTCTTGAGTTTCATCATTAAATGCTTTAATAATCATTTCAGTATTTTTCATATCTTCTTTTTTAAATCCAAATATTTGAAAGAAATCATATGTGCATATATTTAATGATGATCCATTATCAATTAGGACTCTTTTAACTCCTACATCTCCAATCAATGTTGTAATGTATAAAGGATTATCTCCATACAAACTTTGAGGAGGAATATCTTTATCATGAAAATCTATGAAATTTGTTTCATCCAAAGTTACAACATTTACTACAACATTAGGTTCAATATCTTCAGGTACCATCATCTTACTTAAAGTTCTCATCAGTTCTTCTCTATGTATGGAAGAAGTTCTTAAGAGATCTAAAAGAGAAATTCTAGCTGTGATGGTAGCTAATTGTTCATTAATATCATATGGAGATCTTTGTTGTGAACTTAGTATATTATTTCCTTTAGTAGGAGATTTTAATACAAATGGAGTTGATTTCTCATTTTGACTTTGATCTTGAGAATTTTGATTTTGTGCTTGTTGTCTTGTAACAGCTCCGATGGTACCCACAATGTTACTATGTCGAGGATCACCAAAATGGGGTCTAGTATTTTTTGCTTGCTCATTTGAAAGCCATTGTTGAGATGATGGTCTAGTAGTTACTCTTCTTGGAAATGGTTCTTCTGGAACTGATAAATCTATAATAGGGGTGACTTGATCTGATTCATACTTAGAACTATTTGAAGCAATCTCTAATTCACTCCCTGTTTCACTTTTTGTGTCACTTTTTGTATCTTATGAAGATGACTAAAAAGATGTATTAGTGTCTAGGATTAGTTACACATGATTTTTGCAAATCTTGATGTGGTAGAAAGCTACTAATAGTTCCCACATATCGAGTTGGATGAGGAACATTATGATGTTCTACTTGATTTACAGCTTCTTTACCATGCTTTGGTAAAGGGTGTTGAAAAATATCCAAATTTTGATTTGCATTTTGATTTTGAGGTTTTTGTGTATTATTTTGAGCATTTCTTGGAGGGAAATTCTCTACTTCCATTTTTCCATTATCAATTAAATCTTGTATCATGTGTTTCAATATTTTACATGAGTTTGTTGAATGACCATCAGCTCTATGGAAGTTACAATGTAAATCAGCCCTAAATCCAGCTACAGTTGTATCAAGTTGTCTTATTTCAGGCAACCGTATCAAACCTTGTTCCAATAGTTGAGGTAAAATCATAGTTAATGGCTGATTTAATATTGTAAATTCTCTTGGTGGTTTATCAAGAACCTTTAATACAAATTTCTTCACAACTTTAGCAAGATTAACATTTGAGTTGTTTCTACTATCAGTAACTCCATCACCCACTACTTGTTTGTTCTTATATTGATTCTTAGAAGTTTTGTCTTCATCCTTCTTCTTAAATTGACCTCTTCTAATAAGGGCATCTTCTACCCTCCTTGCTAAATCAATAGCTTGATCAAAGGATGTTACCGTAGCAGTAGAAAGTTCATAAGATAGTTGTTCTTGCAAATTACCTATGAATATGTCCAACATTTCATGATGAGGTAATGCAAAGTGTAATTTGCCTAAAATTTATCTCCACTTAGTCAAAAATTCAGCAAAACTTTCATATTTTCCTTGTTTCAAGTTGTATAAATCTTTAATAGTCACATGCCTCTCTATGTAGGCACTAAATTGATGGACAAACATTTCTGTTGTCTCCTCAAAATTCCTTAAAGAGTTAGTGGGTAACTGATAATACCACTCTAGAGCCATGCCTCCAAGACTTTTAGGGAACATATTTAGTAACAACAAGTCATCATGAGAAACATCATGACATGTTGTCCTAAACATGCGAAGATGCTCAATAGGATCTTCGGTTCCTTTATATATCGGGAGGACAGGCATAGGGAAATGCTTAGGGTAAGGTTGAGCTACCACAATAGGATCCAAAGGTTGACTACACATCTCTCGATAACTATATGAGGGATGGTAGGGATCCATATGGTCTAGACGAGAAGCTAACTATTTAACCATGGCTTCAAGTCCCTGTTGTTGTCCACCAAACTGATTTTGTTGCACCATATTATTGTGTCTTTGATAATAAGTTGGTGTTGTTGTATAAGGGTTTCCAACTGAAACAATGTTGTGTAAAGTGTTTGTGGGAATTATGTTTTGTTGAATTTTTTGTTGATAATTTGTATTTTGCACTTGTTTAGCCTTTTGTTGTTGATTAAGAGCTTGAGAAAATATGGAAGCAAATGGTTGTTTCTGTTGTTTAGAATTTACTTTGGTGTTACTAGCAGCCATCTTAGATGATTGTGTCATTGGTTTTTGAACCTTTTGATTTAAAGGTATCATGTTTTGATTAGATGGTCCTACTTGATTATTATCTTGGTCTATTGGATTCATGTAAGGTAATGGATTTGTATGTATTCGAAAAGTAGCTGCTAAGGCTGATTCCATAGAACCTTCTCCTAAATTATCGATTTGTACTGCTTGATTAAAATCCTCTATGTGATATTTTATAAATTTAGTGAATTTTCCAATAGACTCAAATTTAACATTTCCTCTTTCATCTAATGTAGGTTCATCAGTATTTTCTATTTTGTCTTCCCCATTATCACCTTCATATTCTGAAAGTACATCCTCTTCAATGAGTGCTCTATCCTCAACATTTTCTTGTTCTTGTTCTCCCATATTATCATTTTCTACTTGTTTACCACTTCTTAATATAGGCATTTTATTTTAGAATATTTTCTCTTGCAGATATATATTATATATATGTGCTTAAATTTTTGGGGTATATATGCTATATATATACCTAACTAAATAAAATAATATGATTGTTTTTGGGTTTTTGTAGTTTTTAGATTGCAAACAACAAAGCAAACACAACTATAATATTATAGATATTATACTTTAATTTTCTTGGAAAAGCCTATGGATATCATTAACAGGTTCAAGTTGGTCTGGTGACATGTAGTGTTCTTCTTCAAATTGGAAGTTGGCTTTTAAGAATTTTATGAAATGTGCTATAGTGATGCAATCAACTTCACAATTTGACATATAAAAGTGTAATTCATGACAGTAATCTCGATAAAGCACAACTCTAGGAACTCTGTTAAATCTTCTCTTATCGTCTAAGACAATCTCTTGATTTTCCACTCGTGATAGAAATTTATGTACTACTATTGCATTCTCAAGATAATCTTCAAAGGAATAAAGACTTGGAGAAATTACAGCTCTCTTATCTGCTAGCCACCTATCACAGGCTCTTTGAAGGTCAAAGTAAAAAGGTGCACTATCTGGATCCAAGATTCTAGACAAGTCAAACCTTATGATTTTCTTAAGTTCAGGTTCTTTAGCTCTTATAATCTCTAACCTTCTCCAAATCTCAGGGTATGGCACACTACCTAATGAAGAAAATTCTTGGTTTGCTAGTACTGTACTAACATTAATTCGAACAACTCTCCTTATGTTATAATCTACCATCTATGAAATGCAAGATTATGTGATTTAAACTAGTGTTTTTTTTGTTTTTTTTTTTTTTTTTTTATGACTATTTAAAAATCAGAAGAAAGCCTATGTTTCATGTCGGGTTCACCAAAGAATGTAGCCCAAAAATTCTCGCACTCCTTTCCTCAAGGCTAATGGATCCGTGCCTCAGAGGGGAATGGGAGAATGGATGGTCTACACCTCAAAAGAGAGGTACTTAATCGTACCTTCTAAATGGTGATTTTTTGATGAATTGGTTTAGGGTTCACCAGGAAATATTTTGTGGCAGTTTCCACACCTAGGTTTTGGGATTTGTTTTGATGTGTTCCTTTTATCAAATCTTGCATACACCTAGTTTTGGCCAATATGCAACTACACTAACCTATATGTAATTTTGATTCAAATGCAGACAACAAATAATAGAAAATAGAATTCAGAAAGATAATGCAATGCTTAAAAAGTGATTTCAAATTCTTACCTATATCCGAAAGTCTGATGAAGTTTCTAATTTTTGAGTGTAGTCCAGATCATACGCAATAGGTCGATATCGTACTATGATTCTTAGGATCGTATTATGATCTGCAAGATCGTACTACGATCAGAGACCAACTGTTCCAATTTTGATAGAAACCTATAGATTCATGGGTAGAGGGTAGAAAATAGAAAACATAGAATTCTATTGATGTTTGCAAGCATGATTAGGATCTAATGTCGGCTATTAGATAACCATAATAATATAAATCAATGAATTAATGCTTTAAACTACATGAAATATGCAATTACATGAGATTAGGTGAACTCCAAGAATGTAGATGATCAAATCTAATGTTCTATGCATTAAAAATGGTAACTAAAATGATGTTTGAACTAAAAATGTATCGAAGTATGCAAACCAGAGCTTGGGGTTACCCCCAAGAAACCTGCAAGCAATATCATAGCTTGTAGAGCAAGATCGTATACCGAACATGCCCGATCATATTACGATCGCGATATCGTATCCTTTCGATATGTGACAATATCCTCCGATCCTGCATGCAATAGTAAAATAACTAGGACTAAATGCAAAATTATGTGAATGTATTCTAAAATGCTAGGAGGAATTCGAGGGAGGGGAGTCTGGTTAAATAGGCTAGGTAGAACAACCAGAATAGGGAGGTAAATAATTTTGTTGTAACTTCTTCTAAGCTGAGCATGATCGAGTGAATCTGATCCTGTATTTTCTATGTGGTTACACAGACAGGGATAAAAGATGTTAAACTAAATTTGTCACTTTTCTAAGTTTGATTTTCTATTTCTAGGCAAGATCGTATTAGAATTTCCCAAGAATAGACATGCAAAGCATTACAAGAACTATGAAGAGAAGAGTAGAACTGATTGATTATTCCATGGATCAACTTTGTATAAATAGCAAAGTTGATCATTGAGAGTCATTGGATTACAACAACTCAACAAATCTGAACTAGTCTAAACTGAGAGTTCACCTGACTCATGGAAGAGTGGTAACTCAAGTAAGTCTATCCTAGTAGAACTTAAGAGAATAAATATTTATTCTAACACCCCCCTTAAGTGATACTAGGGGTGAATGTAACAAATGAGTCCCGACAACAGGGCCTGATGAGGTACTCATGTACAATGATTTTTATTGAAGAGATGGTAAAAAAACCACATGGGAAAAAACCATCTTTCAAAAAATAAAAATAAGAGGCATGTCTTCGGATGGCGAAGATTGTCCTCATTGAACATTCAAAAAAAAGAAATGAGTCCCGACAACTAGGCTTGATGAGGTACTCATGTACAATGTTATTACATATAGGAGAGATGGTGAAAAAACCACATGGGAAAAACCATCTTCCAAGAAGAAAAAAATAACTATAAGAAGAAAGGAGAGGTGAAGACCTCTGTGCACCCTTCTAATGCATCTGCCTTACCCCAAGTTTCTCTCACAACTGAATGTAACGCGGAGAAGGAAAGGATTTGGTGAAGATGTCTGCAATTTGATTTTCTATGGGAATATAGTCCAAGTGTATTTCCCCTCTCTAAATATGCTATCGAATGAAGTGCATGTGAATTTCAATGTGCTTGGTACGTTGATGCTCAACTGGATTACGGGCAATATGAATTGTGCTCTGATTATCACACCAAAGAGTAATAGGTTTGTCATGGAAAAAACCAAATTCTCTTAGTATCTGATGAAGCCAAAGAGCTTCCTGACTGGCCAAAACTACTGCCCTGTATTCTACCTCTGTAGATGATAATGCTACTGCTTGTTTTTTGCATGACCAAGCAATAGGTGAGGAACCAAGACAAAATACATAGCCAGAAGTTGAACATCTATCTTCTACTGAACCTGCCCAATCAGAATCTGTGTAACCAATGATATCCATGGATTTTCCTTCATATAAGAGCCCAAAGTGAGTAGTTCCTTGCAAGTAGCGTAGGATTCTTTTTGCTGCTTGCCAATGGCTGAAATGAGGTTGATGTGAGAATCTAGATATCAAGCCAACAACATATGAAATATCTGGGCGAGTATGAGTGAGGTATAATAGACTCCCTACAAGTTGTCGGTATAGAGTAGCATCACATAGAGGGGATTTGCAGGAAGTACTTAGAGTGACTCCAGACTGAAAAGGTGTAGAAGAAGGCTTACAATCAGTCATCTTAAACCGTTGAAGAAGGTCTAGAGTGTATTTTTGTTGACATAATGAAATTCTTGCATCTGTTTGATTTATTTGAATCCCAAGGAAGTAATGAGCTAAACCCAGATCAACCATTTCAAATTTTTTAGAAAGGGAGTCTTTGATAGTCTGAATGTGAGAAATGGCACTACCAGTGAGTAGTAGATCATCAACATAGAGAACAAGTATGGTGATGTTTTCTTCATCCCTCCAAATGTAGACTGTTGCATCAGACTCACAATGAGAAAAACCTGAGGATAGAAGGAAGGAGTCCATTTTTTCATACCAAGCTCTAGGAGCCTGTTTGAGACCATAGAGAGATTTCCTTAGTCTACAAACAAGGGAGGAGTCTTGAATAAATCTAGCAGGTTGTTCCATGAATATTTCCTCTTTTAAGTCACCATGCAAGAAAGCACTTTTAACATCCATTTGAAAGACTGACCATTTTTGAGAAGCAGCAAGTGCAAGAACCAGCCTTACAGAATCCATTTTTGCAACTAGGGCAAAGGTTTCAGAATAATCAATGCCTTCAATTTGTGAAAAACCTTTAGCTACCAAGCGAGCTTTGTGTTTGTCAATTTTTCCATCAGGTCCATACTTAGTTCTGTAAATCCATTTACAATGAACCAATTTCCTTCCTTTAGGTAGAGGGACTAGATCCCAAGTTTTGTTTTTTATTAAGGAAGAAAATTCATTCTCCATGGCATCATCCCATTCTTTTATACCAGTTGCTTCTTTGAAGGATTGAGGATCTATTGAAATGGACTGACAGACAAGACCAGAACCCATGGAGTTGCTCAATCTGGATGATGGAAGATTTTGGATGTAAGGAGTGGCTTCTTGAACTATGGTGCGGGCCCATTTTGGCATTGTGGAAGGAGTCATGGATGTGGGAGGACTTTGAGGAGGAGTTTGAATAATGGGATCCTCATGTTGGTCATCTATCTCAAGGGTGGTATCTTCACTATATTGGGGCTCAAATGTTGGAGATGGCTCGAGATAATTATTGTTGGAAGATGATTGAGAATATTTATAAGGCTCAAATGTTTCATCAAATTGAACATTTCTATGAAAAAAGACCTCATGAGTTGTGGGATCAAGGAGCCTATAGGCTTTCATTTCCTCACAATAGCCAACAAAGATAAGTTGCTTGCTCTTTTTGTCTAGAGCCTTCCTCTTTTTCTTTGGGATGTGTGCCCAAGCAGTACACCCAAAAACTTTAAAAAAGGAGACATCAGGTTTGGAGCCAGTCCATGCTTCTTCGGGAGTCAAATGGCCAAGAGCTTTATGAGGTGTGCGGTTTTGAATATAGTTTGCACAGTTAATAGCTTCAGCCCAAAAAATTACTGGAAGATCTCTTGAGTGGAGCATACAGTTTGCCATTTCTTTCAAAGATCTATTTTTTCTTTCTGCAATGCCATTTTTCTGAGGATTATGGGAGACTAAATGTTGATGAATTATGCCATGATTTGATAGGAATATGGAGAACTCATTACTGAAGTATTCCCCCCATTATCTGTACAAATTTTCTTGATTTTCAGCTAAGGCTTTGAAGATTTTGAAGTGGGATAGCACATCACTTTTGTATTTTAGAAAGTAGACCCAAGTTCTTCTTGAAAAATCATCAATGAAGGTCAAGGTATATTTTGCTCCTTTGAAAGAAGGCTCTGGGAAGACCATCAAGTCACTATGGATTAACTCTAGAGGGGATGAGCCCTTTTGAGAACTACTTGGGTGAAAAGGATCTTGATGTTGTTTTCCAAGAGCACATCCAGGACATACCCCTTCAATAGAAGAGACTTTTGGTAACCCTGTTACCATTTTATGAGTATTCAACTCTTTTAGATAGTTATAATTGAGATGTCCAAACCTTTCATGCCAAATTTTGCTTTCAAGATCTCCATGTGCAACAAAATAGGATGCTCTATCTGAATTTTTGAATCCATTGAAGTGAAATAGGTGAGTGTTATGATCAATATCTCCTTTTGCTATGAGAGAGTGAGGTTCTTGAAATTCTCTTATTTCAACCCCTGTTGGTGAAAATAGAACTGTTTTACCCTTTGAAGAAGTACAAATCTGATAGATGGATAGGATATTTGCAGCTATGTTTGGGACATAGAGAACATTATTGATATACCCACCATCAATGGATATGTCACCTTTTCCTTTGACAGGGATAAAGGATGAGTCACCAACTTCTATGCTACAAGTTGAGCTTGAGGAGATTGAAGAGAATGACTCATGTGAAGAAGTCATATGATGAGTTGCCCCTGAATCTAGAACCCAATATTTTGATGGAGTTTTTATATTTTTACCTTGAACATTTAAGGCTTTCCCTATTTCCTTCTTGATGTCTATTTTGTGATCCTTCATTGCTGCCTCTAGTTGTTGTAGTCTTTTCCAACATTTGTTTACAGAATGTCCATTCTTTTTGCAATGTGTACAAGTTATAGGGCCTCTTTCTTTCTTTTTGAATTTTTCTTTAGTGGAGGTGGATGCTACTAATGCTTTTGAGGAAGAGGGAGAGATCTCATATTTTGCAAGTTTCGTTTCCTCTCTAGTTAGCCTATCACAAAACTCCTCTAAAGAGGGCATTTTAAAACTTGTACCAAGTGCATCTTTTGTAGACAAAAAAGTGGTAGCAAAAATTTGAAACACTCCATTTAACTTAGAAAGAATAAGATAGATGCATTCTTCTTCTATTTTATCCTTGCCACTACCTTTTAGTTGAGTGAGGACTTCTTTAAATTTGGTGAGAAAGTCAACAATATTGCTGAAGTCTTCAGGAGATAATGTTGTTAACTCTACCTCTAGCTGCATTGACCTTATTTGATCCACTTTACCAAACAAGTTCTTTAGTTTTTCCCAACTTTCAAATGGGGTTTTACATTCTAAAATGTGAAACCATAAGCTTTCATTTACATTTGTGCTTATAATACCCATTGTTTCATACATCTTTCCTTTATGAACAAATTTTTCATATTATTTTTCAAATTCAGGTTGCTTCTCTTCTAGCAAGTGTGTGAGCCCTTTTTGAGAAATGAGATTTAATATTTTGGGCTTCCATGTGTGATAGTTATGAGGGGTGAGTGGATCAATTGTATTCATTTTTCCAAAGAAAATTGAAGTGAACCAATAATCCCTCCTTTAACTTCAAGAACCTTTTAGAGAATACAATGATGCTCTAGCAGAAACACCTGTTTAAGGGATGCAGTAGAAGCCCAACCTTTATACCAATCTCTTCAATTTACCCACCCTTACGTGAGGGAAACTATAAGTAAATGAGGAAAATTGATACGTGGAACATAGGCTTATGAAGCAAGAGTAATCAGCCAGACCTCTATACCGAATCTTCTCAATTACCCACCCTTACGTGAGGGAAACTATAAGTCAATGAGAAGAATGATACGTGGAACATAGGCTATTACAAGGATATGGGCTTTATTTGATGTGCTCTTTGAAAATATTTCAAGTTTTGCTTGCTTTAGATTTCAAATGTTCATGTGTTTTTAAAAAAATAGTTATGCATGCAGAACATTTATAAGAGGCTGAAATTGAGATGTAAGCTACAATACCAAGTGGCAAAAAGTTTACCACATTCAGATCCCACCACCAAACTGTTCTTTATATCTGCTTGCTTAAAGGAATGTAGCAAAAAAGGAATGTGTGAACAAATCCAAGGACCCAAAAAAAGATGCAAGGACCAACACTAACAACCCCCCTGAAGTATTGACAATAGGTGCAAGAATTAGCACCTCAAAAAACCCCCCCCTAGAAAATATATTTGTATTAGAGATTACAAATGGACTTGTCACTTTGTTGAGTGCTCAAAATAGGCACAAATCAACAAAAAAAGTGACAATTGTCCTTGAGGAGGTTACAAGGAGATTTTCACTTAGAATGCCTTTAAAAATAGGCAGAGAGCAGTGAGATGCTCTTTTTAATAAAATTCATACAAATTTGTTCTCTTTGAAGAGCAAAAAAATTGAGCTTTCATTTATATTCTATCATCTGATAGCAGTAAATTTACACAAGGATACCCATATTTTTTTAAAAATAATAGTGCCCTCCCTTTGAATAAAAATTAGCACCCTCAAACTTGGATTACCCATGGAAATTTTATGCCTGAATCCTCTGATCGTCTATCCCACAGATGATACCAATTGTAGTCAAATGATGATGAGCTCTATGCTCAAATTGATGTCCCATCTGCACTTGACATGCCAGCTCTGTGGTTGAAGGTATGTAGCCTCAAGCTTTACACTTGAATTGATGTCCCAGCTGTGTTCAATGTCCTTGCTCTACGGTCAAAGGTACATAGCCCCAAGATCTACACTCAATCGACATCCCAGTTTTCAAGGTGCCAAAGCTCCTTGTTGACATCCTAGCTCTGCGGTTGAAGACACGTAGGTTCAATGTAGTCTCTTTTTACTAAATCCTTGAATCATCAATATATAGCTTCCAAGTTGCATAATGAAATAAGAAAGCAAGGATGGCTATCTTATATATAAGAAAAATAGATGTTAGAAACATCCACAAAATCTCAAAGAATTTCGAGATTAATTGAAATTTTAGAGTGTAATATATCTCATGAAGGAGAGCTCCAGCTTAAGTGTAGTTAACACTTTCGATTCTCGAAGTAAATCATGTCATATCCGAGAAGGGAACAAATTTACTACGTATAAATGTGGTACAATTGGCATGAGGAATTGGACATCGAGGATATATTTTTCCACAAAATTGTATGCAATTTACTCGATGAGGCCAAAGTACACATGTGGCCTATGGCCAACATGTACGTATTTGGCTTCGAGGAGATGGTGCTCTGGAAGTCTCAACAAAGGAGACTTCGCTTTAGGTGAATGTCGTGACTTTGATTTTGATGGCATTATCTTCAAGTGCAACAATGGAGACTCTACTGGTGTCTTCATCTTGCTTCAAGGGAAGAACAATGGGTGCTACAGTCTCGATGGTGGGTGTCGAGGCTTCAAAAAAATTGCCTTAGAATTCTGAATTAAAAAAAAGGTTAAAAATAATTCGAGGCCAAGATTGTGATAGAAATTTTTGGCCAATTGTTTTTTTTATTTTCACTAAAACAGTGGAAAAGTTTCTTTTTTTTGTAGATATTTTAAGAAGACAATATCATTCAGAAGAAGCAGATTTTACATATATCTCAAAAAATTATAGTTAGACAAAACTATATAAAAAAAAAATTGTAGACTTGAACAAATGCAGTGAGTAGTCTACAAGAGATACAATGAACCAGCTCCTAGAAACTTCAAGAGAGAATGATAGAAAAATCTATATTGCTCTGGTACCATGTTAGAATTTCCCAAAAATAGACATGCAAAGCATTACAAAAAATATGAAGAAAAGAGTAGAACTGATTGATTATTCCAAGGATCAACTTTGTATAAATAGCAAAGTTGATCATTGAGAGTTGTTGGATTACAACAACTCAACAAATTTGAACTAGTCTAAACTAAGATTTCACCTGACTCATGGAAGAGTGGTAACTCAAGTAAGTCTATCCTAGTAGAACTTAAGAGAATAAATATTTATTCTAACAAGATCGTATTACGATCGTCAATATCATATTATGATCGTAAAGATCGTATGCCGAAATCGTATTATGATTTTGGAGGTCATACTATGATTTTTTTGATCGTAGTATGATCTCATCGGTTAAGCATGAATTTTGGGGTAATAAATGAAACAACTATTTTTTTTTAATATTTTTATCTTTTTATGCAAATGGGTCAATTTTAAGGTGTTACAGGTGCCTACTTTAACCCATAGAGAATTTGATGAGCCTACATATCTTTTTCTATTGACCAGGTATAATGAATCCATCTGGTTGTGATATGCACACTTCTTTATAAATACCATCATTGAGAAATGCACTCTCCATTTGCATTTATGCAAATTCTATACAAATTGTGTAGTTATTATAGAAACCATCTAAATGGTCTTAATATTTTGTTATTGGTGCAAAAGTTTCATCATAGTTTAATTATTCTTTTCATGCATAGCCCTTTGTAACAAGTCTTGATTTTCATTTGTTCATGCCCTTGTTATATTTGTATTTTGTCTTGAATACCCACTCCAAACCAATGGTTTTCTTACCAAGTGGAAGATCAACAAGTTTTTGCTTCTTGGTCTTTAACACTTAACATATATGGCATACTTCCACTCCTTTGACACAAGATCTTTATAAACCATTCAATGTTTACTAGTCTACACCATAGTGCTCATTAGGGCTAGGTTGACCTCATTTTGAACTTTGATCTAATTTTTTGGTCTAGAACTAGATGTGTTTAGAACATTGTCTAAGTTCTCGTCATGAACTATACTAAGATACCACTTGTGCCTATGAATGGTACTCAAAGTGGATGGTCTTGGATCATCAGTTCCATTAGGAACATCTCCTTCATCATCATAAAAATCTACATCCTATCTCTAATAGTCTTTATCATCATTAGATAAGAAAATGGTAGGTGCTTTTTCAATATCATATGGCTTAGAAGAAGAGGTACACATTATTATTATCAAACATATCTCTACTAATATACAAATTCTTGGTGTTAGTATCCATGACGTGATATCCCTTTGACTCACTATTGAATCAACTTCTCCTTCAGAATGTGCATGAATGTAGTGCATCCAAACACATGGATATGTGACACACAATTTTTTATTTCCTATTCATACCTCTTTAGGTGTGACACCATTCAATGGAAGTGTGGGTATGCAATTCATCAAGTGGACCTCAATATGAACAAATTTTACCCAAAATTTTGGTTTGAAATTAGCATCGCTCATTCATTAGTTATCATTTGATGTCATGTTGGTTTAGAAAAATAGAAATTAATTAATAGTGTACTTCCCCTTAATTTGGGTAGAGTATATGAATGGGATGACTAGTAATATTCTCCACATGAGATTTAAACTCTTTGAAATAGTGAAAAGCTTCATCCTTTACCTTCAATAAATAAATCCACATATGTCATGTATAATCATCAATAAATACTTAAAAATATCTATAACCACTGAGATTTGAATCCATGGGTCCACATAAATTAGTATGCACCATGTCAAGTGGACTAGCTACTCTGTGATTTCTTGAGCCAAATGAAGCTTGATTTTTTTGGTAAAAAACTCATGCAAATATCACAAGGCTTCATAAAATATGTAAGAGTGACTTCAAATGGTTGAAGCTTAGATGTTCAAATTGCTTGTGCCATAGTGAGGAAACTTCATCTGCCTTGGAATCCAATACTTGGTTGTCTTGCATTATAATTGCAAGCTAAAATATATTGTCTATGCTAGTAGTGGGAGTAATTATTGTTAAATATTTGGATTTGTCTCAAATGAGATAGAGTTATTTTGTTCCCATTTTTAAAAAAATCAATAGAAAAATTATGATCAAGCAATTTTTTCTCAAAAATCAAGTTCTTCATGAGGCCAAGCACATAAAGAAATTGAGTTAGGCAATAGGTATGCTCTCTAATATGTACTTGAATATCATCAATTCTAGCATTGGTGTATATAAAATTATCACTAAGTGTTACTTGCCTATGGTAGGATGAATTGTCAAGGCTCATGCATCATTCCTTTTGGCCTGTCGTGTGTTTGGTAGCTCTTGAATCAACATACTAAAGTGGGCTTGATTCTAAAATAGCATTAGGAGATTGAATTGAATAGACATAGTCTTCTCCTTTTACATTAGAATTAGTTCCCTCAACTAGATTTCCATGTTGGCATTGAGGTGCATTCCTCCTTTGCCAATGAGAACTCTTTTGCTTACATATTAATAAATTCTTCAATGGATTCATGGATGATTCTTGTGAGAATTCATTGTACTAGGATTCCTTACGGATGTATCCTTATTTCCCATACATAAAGCATATGATATTTCTTTTTTCCTTGATGTTGTTGATGTTCCTTTTTTTCTTTGTCTTTTTTTCTTATTTTTGTACTTGTTGGGGGTCTTCCATATTTCTTTGATTGCATCAACTTATATTTTTTATGCAAGAAGAAAGCATGTTAATCTTCAGTATTCATATCTTGAATTACTTCCTCATATTAAAGTAAATTTATAATAGTATCAAAAGTGTGACTCTAATTTTTCATGTTTAGAGTAATTACTAAAACATTGAATATTGATGGAAGTACATGTAGCACTATTGGAACAAGCACATCATCATTGATAGTTTTTTCTAATGCTTGTATCAAGGCTCACAAATCAACAATTCATCATATAAAACTTCTAATTTCTCACTACTCTTCATCTTTAAGCAATGTAATTTTGGTTCTTAGACTTGAACATTGTAGAATTTAATTTTGGTTCTTGGACTTGAACATTGTAGAATTGAATTTTGGTTCTTGGAATTGAACATTGTAGAATTTAATTTTGGTTCTTTGACTTTAAAATTGTATTGATTTTCTCCCATGTATCTTTTATGGTTATGGCATCATAAATGTATGGTTGAATATTATTAGACATATTTAACATTATGTTAAATATATATTTTTGATAAGCTTTATCAAGTTTTATGTGTCTATCTAGATCAATAACATATATTTGCATAATGGCATACATCACTCTACATAATTATTTGAACTCTAGGTCAATATTTAACTTAATTTTCCATGCAAAATAGTCATCAACTTTCAACAACTATGAATTAGACAACAACATGTTTGGGGTGTTAATATCCATAGGAAATTTTCACAAACCTATAAATAAATAATTCCACTAGAATGGAATAAAAGAATATTTCTAATGAGTATAAATAATCCTATACTCATGCAATGATCAATACCTCTAACTATAAAAATACAATAGGGTCTTGCTAGGTCAAAATCAAGTGTGGGGATTTGAGTTATTTTCCCTTAAAATTTATATTTAGGGAATATTATTGAAATATTATGTCAACATTATAGGGTAATAAAAAATTCCAATCATAACTTGTCACCTATTTTTAATAACAATAAAATAAAAATAGATTTTAAAGGCTTTAAAGAGCATTCCTTTGAAACATGTGGGTTTTTATTTTTTATTTATTTATTTTAATATATTGGATAGCAAATTTTGATCACTCTTCTAGATGGTAATATCTTTATATGGAAATATACCTAAATGGTAGATATATATGGAAACTATAGATAGGAGTTTTAGACAAAAACTTCAATTAGAAATCTTATATGATAATAGCTTTAAACTACAACTCTAGATAGTAGCTCTAGATGGCAGCTCCATACATCTATTTTAGATAGCAACTTTAGACTTCATATAAGTTATATCTCACTAAATAAGATGATTTCCAACATATTCAAACTCTAGTACAATGCTCCATAAGGCTCATTCTTTTTCAAATAGTATGCTTTTTTATAGGTAAAAGGATTTAATTAAATATGGGCTTTGAAAGGGGCCCCAAAACCTTTTTACAAAAGGTCAGACCAACCAGAAATCCAAAGGGTAGACCTTTTGAAAAAAAATGCATAGAACGATGGTATCGAAGGTACCATCACCAACAGTCCTTACAAATTGGGATGCGGGATCATCCCATACGAAAAAATTAAAAAAATATATAGCCAAATGAGCCTAGGATTTAAAAAGGAGAATCCCACCCAGGGCTAGAAAATTTTAAAATTTAAAAATCCCACCCAAGGGGAAAACCAAAAAAATAGAATCCCACTAAGGAGAAACTGGAAGTCAAAACCAGTTGGAAATAATAAAACGCCCTAAGAGAGGCAGTTGGACCAGAGAAAACCATCAAGCAAAAATGAAATCTGTAAAAGCAAAAGAGAGTCCTATCCATGAGGGCATGATACCAACATAGACTTGTCCTACCAGTGAGGATATTGACCTAAAATCCATGGGGCCATTGCAGAGTAGTCTAGCAATAAAAAACCCATATAGAAAGGCAAGGGAAAACCATAGACCCATCTGACATGGGCCAAAAGAAAAACCTTGAGAGAAACAACTATCCCACTCAATAATGGAACCAAAAAACCTGTTGGAATAAGCAACATGATCCAATCATGCTAACAGATAAATCTAAAATCCAAGCTATAGCAAGAAGAATCCCACAAATAGTTGAAATAGAAAACACAACATGGAAATTGGATCAGCAAACACCAGAGATCTCAGTAGGCCACAAGATCTCCCTACAGGGAATATTGACTATGTAAGCTAATGGGAGAGTCTAGAGACACCAACTACTATAAATACCCATGACTAGAGCAATCCTAGATACATGAATTGTCACTAGAGACCCAACAACTACAGCAACAAAGAAACATGAGGTTTAAAAAACTATAGAGCTAAACCATAAGACAACCACCCATATCAAAAAAGCATATAGTCCCACCAAGTCTTCTGAGGTAAGAACCCTTTGGAGCCAAAACTATAGCTACACAAAGAAGCACAGGGTCCCATCCCAAGAATTAAAAGATAAAATATAGCAAAGGCTCTACCATAAAACCCTAAAATGAACAACCAAGAGACACTACAAATCTTGATCTGGAGAAGGATGGGATGACCATCTGTGGGTTATAAAAGTGGGATCCCCCAAAGCTAAAAATACAAACTAGGATCTTGAGCACCATAAATAGGTAACAAATGTTGAAACCTCTTACAAAATCCACAACCCCCCTAGTTGGGTAAACCAAAAACCAACTAAACCAAGGTACTTGCGATAGGGTCACTGGGATGATCCAAAAAGTTGCATAGATATAGTAAAACACCAGAAACCCAACCTATAAGGTTCTAGGTGAGGTTTTAGGTGAATATTCGGAGCATGGGAGAGGAGTAGGGGAGTGGGCAAATGGAACGAGGTCATCCCACCGAGGCAGGAGCCGCCCAAGCTCCCCTTTAAAATAGTATGTTTCCTACACTATATGGAAGCATATTTTTTCAAATTTTAGTAATAAATTTTATAACAACTCTTCTAAGACAATTAAATACTTCTCATATGGATCTACAAATCCTCTAAGAATAAATAATACTTGCAACATCTACAAATACAAATAATAATAAAAAAGAATATTTTTTCTTCTCCAATTGGCAAGGTTTTTGGCTCACTCAAACTTGTATCTACTCCATTTTAGATTCTCTAGTGACAACATGTTTTCACAAACTTCAGGAGGTGTCTCCCACTTTTAAACAACTACATCACCTTCACAAGCCAAAGCTTCACTTTGATGTCAACCTACTCTAATACCAAATTTTAGAAATATAGATTAGATTTGAACATTGTGATCCATAATTGTATTAATATGATATAAATATATATGCAAATGTAATCAAGAAGTTATAAGGTCAAGAGTTACAACCACTTTCCAAATTCTTGTAAACTTCATTACCATAAGGTGAATATGTCAGTGTGACATGATATTCACAATAATAAAGGACCCTTACTATAGGTCTTAGGGAATCACACCTCATGATTTCTTAATTGAGTGTTGGCAATGGTAGAATTAAAAAATTAAAGGTTCAATTTTAAAAGGAAAAAATTAAGTGGGTACTCCAAGTAGGGTTAGCCTCATCTAAAGACATTATAAAATTCTCCTTTCTTGGTGCACCATTTTTCTAACCAATTATATGGGATAGAAATGGACCCCACCCATATTACATCATGACCATATAGTGGTATTACAATAGTTTAATAATTATCCATGTATTACTAGATAATCTTTGAATCTAGGTCTACTTCTTGAAAGTTGAGGAATATGATTAGTTGAGTTAATTCCATTTTATTTTCTTGGTGCACCATTATTTTTAATGTTAATTTAGGGTTTTGGAGGAGAGAGTAGGAATCAAAGTGGGTAATTATGTTTTAGAAGAAGAAAATGGTGCCACTTAGTGGTAGCCATTATAAAATTTATTTTACCATTATTATTAATTGTTTGTAGACCCCTTTTTTATTATAGGGATATTTTGTTCAATAGATTGGGGAAAAATATTTGGGTTTGTGGCATATCATCTAGAATTTTAAGGGTTTTATCTTTTTCATTTTTCAATCATGTATAAAAGAGAGAAGAGAGATATCAAAGAAATTAAAAACATGATGAGAAATTTAGATTTCAATCAAGCTATTAGGATTTTGGAAATAATAATTTAGGTACAACTTTCATGATTTAATCTTATATATACTCCGTATTTTCATAAAGAAAAGAGACTCTATAAAATACAGTCATTAGTATTGATGTTGCTTGGAAGTGTAAGAATAATATAAATGGTGATAATGTATGGTTTGTTGCCATATTTTTCATTTTAAAAGGATAGGAAGGATAAACCCTTTTTGTTGCACTTTGAATGAAATCCCTTTATGCTACAATTATTTAAGAAATAAGATTCTTTTTTTTGCATTTTTCTTGTCAAAAATAAATAATATGGATATCTTTCTATTACTCTTGTCTTAGAATATAAATGATGCTTAGGGATTTGTGTTGCATTATAATCTTGAACCTATTAATATATTTAATTTCTATTGTATGAAAAATAATGCAATATTATTTTGCATTTTATCTTGGGTATTTTAGAAAAATAATAAGTCCAACTTATGTTTGCTTGTAAAATAGAAAATGGAATCCTCATTTTGTAAAAAAAATATAAAATATTTCCTTTTTGTCATGTAGTCGTTTATGAATGAGGAGAAAATCATATTTTGTAAAGCAAAATGAAATAAAAATATTTCCTTTTTTCGAACTATAGTTGTATTTTCAAGGTATTTCAAACTAGATGAGAACAATACCATATTTTGGATTTAGTATGAGTTTGGTAATAGTCTTAGTCATTTAAATAGGTTATGTTACCTTACTTATTTAGTATCTCTTCCTTGGAATTTATTAGGCCAATAAAAGCTTATAGATACTATTTCAATATTTGTTTCTGATTTAATAATAAACTAGTAATATTGGCACTTTGATTCTTCTTTATACATTATTTTAATAAAAAACATCTAATATGAAGTCTATAATAATGGCCTACTAGTGAAAAATATTATAAACTTGATATTAAATGGCCAAAATTATCCACAATAAATTGTAAATAGTTGTATTTTGTATAATTTTTGGGATGCCTATAGTTGATCACCTATTAACATGAATATAGAATCATTATTGTTGATTTAAGTTGAGTAGTTTGACCCTTAATATCTCCTTGGGCTTATTCATGTAGAGAATAATACGACTATATTTGTTATAGCTATTATAAATGTATGCTTCGCCATAGGGATTAAGTATATTGGTCCTTTCATTTTGGTTGTTCTAGACTTAATTTTGCATAGATATGAATTTATATGAAGTATTGTAGCTTGAAGGGAGCTTGTTTATTCCACATTATGATTTCACCAAATATAGTAAAGTACTCTAACTTAGACTTATAGCTAGTTACATCCTAACTCATGCGAGGTGAAACACCACATTTTCTTATGGGTGATCTTCCATATTTAATATAGTGGATTTCCAACAAACCAAATATTTTTTAAAGAGAAATTACAATGTGATAGTCTCACATCCCTTCTTAGAGATTGCTTACATTATATTCTATTTTCTTAGCAATAATATTATTATGCTAATTTGATTATAGATTTATCGTTTTGATTTTTTATACTCTATTATTTTTTAATTGCACTTTTTCTTGATCTTTCTTAACTCCAAATTTTGAGTTTCAAGTCCATGGTATCAAATAAATATGTCTTTTGAGTGTATATAAATAAACATGAGTTTGGGATATCAAAATTTTAAGTATCAGATGCAATATCCTCTTTGAATATTTGTCTTTTCATTCTAAAAAATATCAAATAGGAACTAAAATAGACAACATTGAGATAATTGATCCTTTCAAGGAGATATTGAATTAAGTGTGCATGATATAGAGGAATGAGATGATGGATTAATTTGAAAGAATTCTTCAATGTCTTCCTACTACAAATTCCACAACCTCGTCTATACAACCTCTTGATGCTCTAAAAAATTGGTTGGATCAATTATCTTATATCTCTTTGTACAAAAATTTATTGATAGTGAGAAAATTGCTTGTTCACTTTTGAAATCTTAAGTTACTTATTCAAATTTGATGGGACACATATTATAATAGTATTAAGGAGGAGAATAAAGATGAAAAAATGTGCTTATATAGGATTATTTCATGGAGGATTTCAAGGTAGATATGATTCTATTATATGGGAAGAATATTATCCCATGTGATCCTATAAAGACTAGTACATGTTATGGCAAAAATTACATCAATTTAGAGATGAATCTATTCAACATTATAGTATGATTTCCATTCCATGGTAGCAAAACTAGGAATAAAATATATAGAAAGGCATTAAATCCTCAAGTACTATAGTGGGCTACAATTGTATATTTGAGAGGATATGGACCTATTCATATTTAATACATTTGGAGAGACATACAAAATTTTCAAATTAAAGCAAAAGCATAAATATAACAATAGAGAAAAGGGAGTGTAGACATAGAAAATTGACCCACCCAAGTGAGTCATTTTCCCTAGAACCCTTGAGAAGGTCCTAAAACTTGTCTAAGCATAATTTTGGGCCTCCTCCCCCCTTGTTTCTCCTTTTTTTCTAGCTTTGCCAAAATCATGGTCGTTCCTTACAGGGTGCAATTTCAGCAAGTTAGGGTTTTCTCTTTAAAAACCCTATTTTTGGACCAAAACTCAGGATTTCGGCCCTCCCCCAAGTTGTATTTTTGTTTTCTTGCCATTTTCACCTCCAAAATTCTTATAAATAGAGGTTTTGGATCCTATTTATCTCCTATAAATTTTAAACTAAGCTTTTGACAAGGGAAGTACTACAAGTTTTCTAAATGATCCTAAGCTCTAAAGGGTGATTGTCTTCTAACAAAATCAAGTGTTCTATGATGTTCTACTATTTCTCTATTGTTTATTTGTTGCTCTTTATGGATAAGTGTGGGAGCCTTGAGGAGGAATATACACTTTTTGTGGAGGTCTTCATCCTTTTGTCTGTTCTTTCACTACCACCAAGTTTATTCTTGTATTTTGATGCTTTTGAAATCACTTGTTCAACATTTTACAATTAAATTTACATTCATGTGTAATTTTTTTACTTCTATTGCTAAATCATACCCCTTCCATATAGGGCATGATTTTGGTAGAACCTAAAATTGTGATCTCCCCTTATAGGGTGCAATTTTGGTTTCACCAGGTTTAGGGGTAAGGTTTTACTGCCAAACCCTCATTTTTTACTTGCATGTTCTATTTAGGCCATAACACTATTGTTTGTGTTCTATATTTTGTATTGTTCCATTTCATTTCATCTATCTTGTTTGTTTCCAAAAATGTTAACAATCACTTATGCTTTCGAACATTCAGCTAAAAGGGCCAAGGGGGCTTGACTACTGGACCTCCAAGCTCAGTCTTATAGTAGCCTAAGTAGGACCCTAAATGTTGATCAAATTTTATAGTATTTTGTGAAGTTTTTTTGTAGGATTCAAAGCTATGGAATACATCTAGATGCCATGTAAAAATCTAAGGTAAGCCATTGGATCAAATAAGTTATCTAAGGTAATCTCTTAGGTTATTTGTTGTTTGTTGTTTGTTTTTTGTTGTTTGCTTTTTGTTCATTTCTATTTTAAAACCTAGATCATAAATTAAGGGAAATATTTGATCATATCCTAGGCATTTGAAATAATAAAAGCATATAGTTTGCACTCTAGGTTAAATCTGTTTGTGCATTCTCTCACACCCTTTATAAAAAATAAAAGGATTTATTTTTGTGCAAACTAGGGTTTTAGTTCTCATTGAAAATTTGTAATCATACTAGGGTTAGCCCTTGTTTGCTTGCATTTTTCTTTCATTTTCTTGGATTAGGTTTTATAAAGGAAAAATATAGGTGTTTACTTAATATACACATCAACACTTCCACCCTAGACTTGGAGCAAGTCCTAAAACTATTCTTGGTGAAATTTTTTATCCCCAAGCCCCCGAGTGTAGAGAATTTAACATTTCCCCGCTATCACCTTGGATCCCAATGGATCCAACCAAAAATCATACATGTAAGGGAAATTTTCCCCTTCTATATCTTTAATGAACCTGACGTGAACACATATTAGTGGCCAATATAGAAATCCCCTTCATTTTTATTTTTCTTTTGAACAATTTAAGTAAGACCACTAATTTTGTTTGCTTAGAATTAAAAACATTAAAAAATATTAAAAAATTTATTATGTTTTCATTTAGTTTTCTCCTCTATTATTTATATTCCTTCTAATGGCTCCCAACCTTAGGATTAAGTGAAATCTTTTAGAATCTGATCAAAATTTTCAAGAAGATGATCAACTTGATAGGGAGAATCACAATCTAGATGCAAAAGAGGAAGAACATGAAGAAACTAGTACTAACTTTGATCCTTTTGATGGTCCCAATAGAGGCTTCACTTTCACATCATTTGATCATATATGGGGTTTTATGAAATACCATAAGGAGTCTTTGGTTAAGGCTATGGAAGATAAATCCTGAATCAAAAGAGGTGGGACATCTCATCCTCCAACCATTTCTCCTGGTAATGTTCATAACAACCCCTTTTTTAAATCTTCACATCATGTTAATACTTTTCATAAACCAACATTTGCTACTACCATTACCACCAATATTGGGAGAATTCTATAGGCTCCTCCAACCAGTAGTGCATCCCAAAATTATGCTCAATTTTCTCCTCATTCTGCTCATCTCAACATTCATCCTTTATTCCACAAAATGTTAGTTATCCTTTACAACAAGATACCACATATCACAACCCATACCATAATAGTGTCAATACCTCCAAAATTGGCCAAGTTCCCTTTCAAAAACCTACCTATACCCCTCCCCTAGGGAATCTATGGGTATTGCACAACAACAATCTCGATGTGCAAAGTTTTACAAGTGTGGTGAAGCAACTAGTTTTAAGAATGTGTATAATACAACCTCTAAGCTTCACCTACAACTATAGAGAAATTGCAATCAGCCCTTGGACCCTATTGTTGCTTCTAGGCCCTACCCTAAGCATTTTCCAATGTCAGTTTTACTTATTTATAATGGAACATAAGACCCAATTGAACATTTAAGGATGTTTAGGACAGCATGCCATGATATTACATATGATAATATGTTGTTGCTAAATATGTTCTAAGAGCCTTGGTGGTATGGTATTGGAATGGTATTATAAATTGCCTCATCATTATTTGAGTAATTTTGAAGAGACAATAGAATTTTTTTTTTAGCAATTCATGGATTATGTTGAGAAAAATGTGGCTATGAAAGATGTTTATATGTTGAAACAAGGTAAAGAGGATTTTTTTTCAGAATTATTCTCATTGGAGAATTTTAGTTGGACAATTAAGATATGCTTTACCTCCTAGATATTTTCTTGAGATATTTATTAGAAATTTACAAGAGCAAATATCGTATGAATTGGAAATAATTATCACCTCATTTGACCAAGCAATATATCTAGACATAAGGGTAGAGCAAGCCCTTATTCGAAGATGTCAAATTAAGCCAAAGAAAGAAGAATATAGGACCACAAAAGGAACAATCATGTAGTTGGTGATGGGGTAATGAATAGTAGGTATGCTAATAGTGTTGTTAACACTCTACAAATTATGGTGCTTAGCCAACCTCAAATACCCAAACCAATGAATTTTAAAATACTCAACATGCCTATGAATGTGGTCCTAAAGTAGTTTTTGGAAGCAGATATGATCAAGTTGCCTCTCATAATGCAACCTGATACCATGACTAATTGGTATAAGTTTGGTCAACATTGTGAGTATCATAGAGTGGAGGAGTACATGATAAATTTATGTAAGAGGTTGAAACATGTGGTTCAATACTTAATTGATGAAGGTCACCTTGTTATACAGGATCCTCAATCTAATCCTCCAACAAACAATCAACCTCATAATAAACAAGAAACCATAACTAATAAATACATGGGAATCTTCCAATACCTCCTACCTAAGCATGGGCAAGAGTCAGATAATCAAGTTTCATATCATAATATGCCACCTCCCTACAACAATATGGTTGGTATGATAGCAACAACCACAAGGCAATAAGCTCAAGCACAACTAACTCAATAATCTCAATAGGAGACGAGTTCTAAATCCAACCAACCTTCAAAACTACCCTTAGTTTTTAAGAGTACCAAAAAAGGATTATAAGAGTAGAAATCCCATAGTTAGTGTTAAATCCATGACCTAAATTTTCCTTTGAAATTCACCAATAGTTAGCTAGTACCCTAGCCAAGATATCCCTCTTAGAGCTTTTTTAAACTTCTATCCATAGGGAATATTGTTTGAAGCTTCTAAGATAATAATTTATTCCTCAAGATATTTCCCCTAGTGCTATAGTTGATGTTGTAATCTCTCTTGGGATATATCATATCACATTTTTGGATGATGATATTCCTTCCTTAGATTTAAGAGGGGATTCTTTCCTCTATATCACTGCATTTATTGTGAAACATTTATCAAGTGAATCTTAATATATAATTATTCTTCCCTCAATCTATGCACTTATCAAATTTTCCAAAATTTTGGATTGAAAGAGGAAGATTTAACTAAATCCAAAATCATCATCAAATATTTCAACGAGTCCTAAGAACCTTGTGGTGTCATATCCCTCCCTCTTATGGTTGGACCTAAGATATATGATACCTTGTTTTATGTGGTACCTTACCCTATATCTTTTAATATTCTTCTTGTATACCCTTGGATTCATGTGATGAGGGATGTCCCTTCCACTTTTCATCAATGATTGAAGTTTGAATTTAAAATCTAACTTGTCACCATTCTAGGTGACCATCATCCATTCCAATATCATTAAATCATTGAGCAAGCTTAAATTTATCTTAATTTATGCCCATCAATTTCTTCATCTCACATCACCAAGAAACTTGAAAATCTAAAGGTGAGTGAGAAACCACTAATCAATTTTCCATCACAAGATCAAATCAATACTTTTCTTCAAGAATCACTTTTGGATCTTGCCAAGCTATCACCTTCATCGAGGACTATGGGTTTACCCTATAAGAAAGGTAAATTCATTCACATTGGTACGTGTACCTTTATGTTCACAAGAGTTTCCCTCAAGGAAAATATCCATGATAGAAACCCTCTTCTTGTAGAGCGTTCTTTTATCCATTGTTACATGTCCAATGATTACCCACTTCCCAAGCAAATTCTATCTAGCATGGGATATATAGGTAAAGGTTTGGGACCATAATAGAAAGGTATTCAAGAGCATTTAGAAATTGAGCTTTGTCCTAGGAGATGTGGCATAGGCTACATCCCTAATAAAAACCAATATTTACCCTTTTATTATGATGATCGCCTTACTAATACTAAATATTTAGATCATCTAGGCTTAGAGCGGAGTGATGAGGATGAGGGACTACCTTATCCCTTTGACATTCTATTTTGTAATATGGTAACTTTGGTGCATCTTGACTTAGTTATGACCCCAAGTGAGTATGCTTAAGGGGATACTCTTTGTGATATGGATCATGAGGATATCCTTTGGAACAACTTCTTCTTTTATGGATCAATCCCTTGTGTCATGCATGTCGAGTCTTCTAGTTCTCAAGAGGATTTTAGTTCTATGTCTCTCAAGGACCTTGAGCAACTAGGAGTGATCCATGCCCTACCTCCTCTTAAGGATGAGTCTTATATTCTCATTGAGGATACCATAGATGTTAACATAGGATCTTAGGAGAGCCCTAGAATCCTTAAATTAGTCAAAGCCTTATCCATGTATTGGTAGGAGTAGTTGACAAATTTTTTTAAAGAGTTTCATGATAAATTTGCTTGGTCATACATTGACATGCTAGGGCTTGATCCCTCCTTTCATATGCATCATTTTATAGTTAATCCTAGTGCTAAGACTATTAAGCAAAAACTTAGGAATATGCATCCTAAGATCACCCTTTTAGTCAAGGAGGAGCTCCCACAACTCCTTGACATCAGTTTCATAAAAGTTATTTATTATTCTAATTGGATATCCAACATCGTTCCTGTGGCTAAGAAAGTAGGAACAATCAGGATATATACCAACTTTAGGAACATTAACTTAACATGTCCCAAGGATAATTTTCCTCTCCCCAACATGGATATGATCGTAGATTTCATCACCAAATATGGCATGCTTTTGCTCATGAATGATTTGTAGGAATACAACCAGATCATGGTTTCCCCCAAGGATCAAGCCAATATAACATTCATCACACCATGGGGTACCTTCTATTATAAAGTTACACCTTTTATCTTAAATAACATTGGTGCCACATATCAAAGGGCTATGACTTATATTTTTGATGACATGATGTATGATATTCTAGAATACTATGTGGATGATATTTTGGATCATTCTATACATTGATAGGATCATTTTCACGATCTCAGATGAACTTTTTAAAGGCTTTTATGGTTCATGGTTTGTCTTAAACCTTCCAAGTATGTTTTTGGAGTCACATCTAGAAATTTTCTAGGGTTCATAATTTCTAGATGAGGTATAGAGGTGGACCCCACTAAGATAGCAACTATCACTGGCATACCCCCTTCTTGCATCCTAAGTGAGTTGCATAGCTTGCAAGGTAGGCTTCAAGCTATTCATCGATTCATAGCTTAGTTAGTCGATAAGTGTTAGCCCTTTTTAAGCTTCTTAAGAAAGATGTGTTCCAATGGAATTCTAAGTGTCAACAAGATTTTTATGAGCTCAAGTGGTATCTCACTTCCCTACCTATTTTAGCTCTACCTAGACTAGATAAGCATCTGATGCTTTACATAGAAGCCATAACTCATGCTTTGGGAGTCTTGTTGGCTCAATACGGTGATCAAAATAAAGAGCAAGATATCTACTATATCAATAGAACCTTGGTTAGATATGAAACCTGATACACTCCCTTAGAGAAGCTTTGCTTTGTTGTGGTGTTTACTTCCTATAATTTAAGACACTAAATGATCAACCATAATATGTTAGTTGTTGTGAAGTTTGATCCTTTGTGCTACTTAATTTCAAAACCCCACCTTTCTATTCAAGCCACTAAGTGGTTTTTAGCCCTTATTTAATATTACCTAACCTTCATAGGTTATAAGGCTATCAAGGGTCAAGTGATTGATGTTTCGTTAGCCTCCACTCCCCTAGAAGCCACCCATCCTTTAATATTTGATTTCCCTGATGAGTGCCTTAGCATAGAAGTCAAAGATCTAGAGGCTTGGACTTTATTTTTTTATGGAGCTCGATGCTTGAAGGGCACTGGTGCTAGATCATTCTAGTTACCCCATAAAAATAGCTCATCCCCAATCCTTCAAGCTTCATTTCTCTTGCATAAACAACACTATAGAATATGAAGCTTTGATTCTTGGTCTTAGAGAAGCCTTAGCATTAAATTTTAGTGTTATTTAAATCTTTGGTGACTCTCAACTTATGGTCAATTATATTAATGATGTTTATCAGACTTAGGATGATAAGATTAAACCTTACAAAGAGATTATCAGCAACATTTTGTCCATGTTTGATCGAGTGACCATAGAGTATATCCCTAGATCCTCTAACCACCATGTGAATGCCATGTTTGTTGATGCATCCTTGTTTCTCTTGGAGTTGGAAGATGATCAAGAATTTATTATCATTAGATAACTTTGGGAGCCCGCACCACTTAGTTCTAGTATTGTTCTATTAGATGTTTTAACCATCAAAGCTTTCCCATCTGAGCCATGGTATACTGACATCTTAATTTCCTTAAATATGTCTCAACTCATGATGGTTTAGACCACAATTAGTGTAAGATTTTGCACAAAAGAGCATATAAATTTATTATAATTAGCAATACTTTGTATCAATGTTATTTTTAAGGCATCCTCGTATGATGCCTTAACTTCGATGAATCTTGACTAGCTCTTAGTGAGGCTCATGAATGTTCATGTGGAGGCCATTTCAGTGACAATGTCATTACCAAGAAGCTCCTTTGGATGGGTTACTATTGGTCTTCCATGGAGAAATATGCATGTGACTATGTTTGATGTTGTGATATGTGTCAACACCATGATAACATTTTTCATGCTCCTCAAAACCTTTAGGTTATTTCTTCTTCTTGGCCATTTTTCATGTGGGAATTGGACATCATAGGGAAGATTAACCCAACATAATTATATGGTAATAATTTTATCATAATGGGGAATTATTATTCCACTAAATGGGCCAAATCCATACCCCTATCCGTGGTGACTAGAGCCTAGGTTTTCAAGTTTATCTTCAATTAGATTCTTTGTAGGTTTGGGATTCCTTTGCTGATTATTTTTTACAATGGCACTCCTTTCAAGAATAAGTATGTCTATAAAATTTGTACTAAGTACAATATTTAGCATAGGTGGTCAACTCCACATTACCCCTAGGGTAAAAAATAATCCAACTCATCCAATAAGTCTTTGATCAAGATCCTCAAGAATTTAGTTAGTAAGAGTGATCATGACTAGCATATATAGCTTTATCCTACCTTATGGGCCTATTGTACTAGTGTACAAACTCCTATAACTCTTCTCTATATGTTTTGGTCTATGAGACTGAGGTAGTTTTTTTGTTCAAGTTAGAGGTTCTCTCATTTGCATTTCTTTTTGCAAGATGCCTCGATCAATGATGAGTATTATTTTTATCATTTGTATCAATTGGAGCTACTAGATGAAAAGCACATTTATGCCTTAGAGCATCTTTGAGCCTATCATAATACACTTAAGAAATCATATTCCAAGACATTTTGCAACTATAATTTTGTGTTCAAGGACATTTTCCTCAAAGAAAATCAAAACAAGACCAATGCTCGATCAGATCTAAAAGGTAAGTTTGGCTCAAGGGCCTATCATTTAGCTTTATATTGTAAATAACTTAAAGAACCAATGAACATAATGCATCTAAAGATATACTATGCATAACTTGGCACTCTGCATTTTTATTTTACATTTAGCTTAGTTTTCATAGTGCATTTGGTTTGCTTGTTCATACTACATGACTACCTGTAATATCTTGCATGGTCTGTCTAACATTTTTTTCCACTTTGCATTTTTCTTATCATATAATTCCATTATTTCTTAATCATATTTGCATTACTACTTGATCATATAGATTTTAGAATTTTCACAAGTATGGTAAGTGATGACTCCTAGTTAGATCTTAGCTCACATGAATTGCACTCATACTAGGGCTCTTATGCCTAGTGAATCCCCAAACTAGGGCTCATATCCACACATTTTCATCTTTACATTTTGTCCATTTCTTCTTATTCTCTTTTCTTCTCTTATATTCCTTGACCTTGAAAGTCTTAATGATCATCAAATTTCTATTCAAATCAAGGGATATAGTTCTTCATATCTTGTATGTCCTTTTTCCTTTAAAGTTTTAATCATTTCTTATCCTCCCCAAGATAAAGGATGTATGTTCCTTCTTCTATCTACTTTTGCTTTTGCTTTTTCTCACACCTTATCCTTCTTGATATTTCACCTATTAAGGGGTCCTCATGGGATAGGATAGATATCATATGAATATCATTTATGGTACTCATACAACCATTAACTATATTATGCACACCTCTTAGCTCTTGAAATTTTACTAGGGATGCACACACACACACACAAACACACACACACACACACACACACACACACACACACACACACACACACACACACACACACACACACACACACACACACACACACACAATATTTTACTTTTTTCTTCTTGCTTCTTGCTTCTTCCAACACACGCACACACTCACCTCATGCTTCATTCTGATCATTCATCTTTTGCACACACCATGTCCCTATTGGGTGATATTCATCTTGGCAAAATAAATCTCATATTTCATCCCATATAGGATAGCTTCATGACCACACACAAAGGGAAGCCTCCATCTTGGCCATTTGTGAGCATACATCCTAGCAGGTACCTCTTCATTTCTATCCATTAGCAATCACCATACCCATGGTGGGTATCACTCCACATTTGACTATATTTCTGAGCATAACATCCTTATAGGATATCTTCATGGCCACACATGAGGGGCAACCTCCATATCAGTCATTTGCGAGCATACATCCTTAAAGAATCCCATTCCATTTCTTTTATTTTTGCTTGGTCTATGATCGTTTGACCACACTGATATTTCATGATCTATGTTGATTCAAACATTATCTTTTGATAAAAAAAATTACTTTTTTGACCTTCTCTATATTATATTTATTCTCCTCATTCTTCCTTTCTTCATTTCCTTATTTTCTTCTTTTTCTTTTATATTTTTTGAAATCACACCCTATCTCTATAGGGTATGACTTTGCTCTATGCCAAAATTATGGTTCATATTTATGGAGTGTAACTTCAGCTAGAGCTATATTTTTCTCCTTTTATTCTCCTCTCTCTTTCATCCTCTAATTCTCCATCCATCCATGCATTTTTACGATTCACATTTATGGGGTGCAACTTCAACTAGAGGTGTTTGTTCTCCTTTTCTTATCCTCTTTCTTCCATTCTCTATTTCACCGTACATGCATGCATTTCCACTCATTTAGTTAAGCTCATACATTACATTTGCTTATTCCATTTATGTATTTCATAGTTATGTTATCATTCATTCATGCATAGTCAAACATAAAAACTAATAAAAAATATCAAATCACATAAGTGCACATATTTTTTAAAGCAACATGGTATTACTCAAGATAGAGAGGGTACATAGTTTTATTTGATTTTTATACCACATTCTAAGCCTAATACACTCAACCCTCCCTAGGGATGCATGTCACACTCAAAATTGATATATCACCTCGATATTATCTTAGCTCTAGGAGTCTATCTCCTCTACCCCACCCATGAAAGGTGGTCTTTGTGGAGGTATGTGCAAGGACCATGATACCATATATGACCTATACTATGACTGAATCTATGTCTAAAGGGAGGTTTGTAGAGACACCCTTTGATCCACTAGAACCACCTAAAAGTATAGAGTTTGGTAGGTCTCCCTTTGTATCGAAACCTCTCACCTCTCCTCTACCCTCTATAGCTACTCCTGTAGAAGGTAGATCACCTCGTCTGGCTAAGGTAGCATGCCTCAGCCCACATCACATCTCACTCTATGATTACCATGATCAAAGTACTTGGTTTCCCCTTTATTCTCTTATACCTATCCTATTATATTAGGTCCATCTATCTTTGCATGGCCACTATTTAGGCATACAACACCTTTATATCCCTTATTAGGTCCCCTTGACCTACGGTCTCACTCTACCTAGCTACTACTAATTTAAATGCCTCTTTGACCACTCTAATCAATCCAACCCCAACCACTGTGGGAGAACCTCCTATAGTGCCCCCTCCCATTGAGCCAGAGATGGTGATTGTCCCTCTAGTGGTCGTCACTATCTCCACTTGAACCTATGCTTAAGTTATTCTTAGTGGGAACCCACATGTTGTAGGTTAGTTGAAAAGGGTAGGGCAATCCTCCAAGGTAGATCCATGGTTCAAATCTCCACCCTACCAAATGTACATTGGGTATCCAAAATCCAGTTGATAATTTTGGTATGATTAGGGTCGAGAGTGATTCTTGGGTGATTTTAACAGTGTAGAACTCCCTCGTCATGGTTTCTCAGACCAAGGTAGACCTACAAGGTTTTTTTGCTAAATTTAAAAAAATATTTAGTCTCAATGGGACTATACCCCTCTACTCCTACTTTGTGGTGCATTGATTGGCCTCTCAAAATGTTAGCTACACTTTTTGCCTCATAACCTAGCATGTCTACATTGGCACTAGTAAGGATATTCTTAAGGGCACAATGCCCCTATACCATATTGAATACCTGAGAGCCATCCCAAAATCATCCACCCTTATATCCATATATAGTGGATCATCTAGGTCCTCCTTTGTTTATCTCCCCACATTAGGGTCTCCTTTGACTCCTAATGGGTCCCTTTGTACCTACCTACACTAATAGTCTCCCAAGTTTGGTATCTCCTCTAAGATACCAAATTTTTGTTGGACTTGATCAAACCTGAAGAGCTCCAAATATCCCATATTTGTAGAGACCCACTTGACCCTCCTTATTTTATCTAGCTCCTTCACATCCTTTGTCCATATTGGGTGTAGATGCCATGATCGCTAGATAATCCTCTGATATTTTATCTCATCTATCCTCTCTAGTGATAGGTTCCCAATTTATATCCTTTGGACTCACTCAACTATCCTAGAACATTTGTATATTGTTGGCTAATTTGGGTTTGGTAATGGCCTTGGTAGTGTGTATGGTCTTCTAACTACTATGTTCTCCTAGCACCACACCTAAAGCAAAGTCGTACATACCAGCCCTGTATACCTTTTGTACATGACATTATATAATATCATATTTTTGGAGTGAGTCTTAAAACCATTCTTGGTGAACCCTTAAATTCCCAAGCCCCTGAGTGTAGAGAGTATAACACCCCCATGGTTACCTCATATCTCAATGGATCTAGCCATGAATCATACATGGTAGGGAAATTTTCTCCCTCTACAAGAATTAAAACACTACGTACCAACCAAATACAAGCAAGAGTTACACTACAAATAATAAATACAAATGGTGTTAGTCACAAAATTAGAATTGGAAGTAAAAACTATTCCCAAGAAAAGAATACCTTAAAGGCCAAGAATAGAAAATGGTGCAATTATCACAATAGAAACTAACATTAAAGGGAGTAGTATTGAGAAATTTAGTCATTTTTTACTATGTTTCAACCCTCTACATCTACCACACCACCATATTCACATCCATTAGTTGAGGATAGAGGGAATAAAATCCTTGATATCAAACCAAATGTGACTATTTGCACTACACATGTTGCACTAGAGGAGTCACAAGATGAGGAATTGAAGGAGAGGGAAGTAAGCAAAATCCCCCAAATATTGTGGATTAAAAAACTTTCAAAACAAAAAAATATTAGTATGCCAAAATATTAGCATAAAATTTAATAACTTTAAAAAATGTAAGGTAAGATATAAATAAATCAAACCACATAAAAGACACCAATATTATGTGGAAACCCTATAAAAGGAAAAACCATAGCCAAAATTGTATCTTCATTTTTGTATTATCTTCAACAAAATATACAAGCCTTTTCCTCAAATATGATTGATGCAAATCACCAATGTCTCAAGTAAACAATAGTATCTCATAGTTGGCTCTACACTATTAGCTCTGCATAATTAGCTTTGCATAGTTAGCACTACACTATTGGCTCATACAACATAAGGAGTTTAGCCCAAATATATAGTTTGGGCTATCCTCTCATTAGAAAATAGCCATGGAGGAAAACCTCCACAATATGTGCCACCACACTCATGCCACATGCCACCATACTTATGCCACATGCCACCACACTCATGCCACATGTTATTATGTGCCCCACACATGCCACCACACTCAAGTCTCATGCAATACCACCTTTGACTTTGAGTTGAACAAAGTTAGACTAGATATTGGAATTATTTTAATTTAGTAATTGTATGAATAATAATATTAAGGTGTAGGATACAATAAATATAGGTATATATTTATTTTATCCATATACATTAATTTATATTAATCCAACCTATATATACATATTAATAAATATAAATTAAATACCTATCTATTTAATTTATAATAAAGCCTAGATACCTCATTTTATTATTCACCTTTATACTTAGGTGGGTTTACAATATAATTCCAAAATTGGATTATTTGTTCCAACACTCCCCCTTAATCTAATTTTATGGTTATAATATAATTTTACAAGAGGTAAGGTTCCAAAGAACCAATTCACCAAGGAGCATATGTTTTGGCAAATAATTCTTCAACAATGGCATAGTAGAGACTCCAAGCTATGTGGAAATAGGCAAGGCACCATCCATCAACATGGATCTACAAAAGAAAAACATGACATAGAGTCAGTAATCATATATATATATATATATATATAGAAAAACATGACATAGAATCAGTAATTTTATATATATATAATTACTGACTCTATATCATGTTTTTCTTTTGTAGATCCATGTTGATGGCTGGTACCTTGCCTATTTCCACATAGATATATATATATATATGGCATGTAAATAAGGTTTCCATCAACATGGAAAACATAACATCCATCAACATGGATAAACAAGTGGCATACATATTCCATCAACATGGAAAAATAGCATCCATCAACATGGATAAACAAGTGGCATACATATTCCATCAACATGAAAAAAATAACATCCATCAACATGGATAAACAAATGTCATATATATAAAATATGGCATGTAAATAAGGTTTTCATCAACATGGAAAACATCAATAATAAGTGGCATATATATATTCCATCAACATGAAAAACATAACATCCATCGACATGGATAAACAAGTGGTATACATATTCCATATACATGGAAAAATAGCATCCATCAACATGGATAAACAAGTGGTATACATATTCCATCAACATGGATAAATAAATGGTACACACACATATTCCATCAACATGGAAAAAATAACATCCATCAACATGGATAAATAAATGGCACACACACATATTCCATCAACATGGAAAAAATAACATCCATCAACATGGAATTAAGAAAACCTTAAAAAACACTGAAAAGAATTGGCATCACACAATATTATGCATTACTTCCCCTTGAGGGGAATTATTTTAGGCCTAGTTTACTTCTAAATAATGGTTTTATGAAATTATCAAAAATGTTCTCATTTGTGAGGCAATATATGAGTTTAATTTTCCTATATAATAACTTATTCCTAATGAAGTGTGCTTGAATCTCAATGTGTTTTGTCCTTTAATGCATAACATGATTTTTTGCTAAAGCTATTGAAGATCAGTTATTGTGATAGATTTATTATTGTTAAACCTAATTTTTGTTAGTAGTATTTAAATCCAAATGGCTTCTTGACATGCTAGAGTAGCACTTATATAATCAGCCTCAGTTGAGCAGAGTGCTATGGTTGGTCGTTTCTTACTACACCAAGAGATCACACCTGATCCCAAGGAGAAACAATATCTACTTGTGGATTTTCTTTCAATATTATCCATAGCATAGTCACTATCACAATAACCAAAAAATACATGAGAATTACTTAAATATTCCAAGCTAAATTAGTAGTTCCACTTAGATATTTAAGTATTCTGTAAACAACATTAAGATGACCATCATAAGTCTTATGCATAAATCTAGCCATCACATTAACAATATAAGCAATATCAGGCCTAGAAATAGTAATATAGAGTACACTACCTATAAGTTGTCTGTATTCAGCTTTATTTACAAGCTTAGAATCTTTATTAATTTAAAATTTGCTAGAAACCATAGGAGTAGAAACAAAATTGTAATTTTTCACTTGAAACCTTTGCAAGATTTCTAATATATACTTATATTAAGAAATCATAATCTTATGGGATTTTTGATAGATTTGCAAGCCTAAATAGTAATGCAACAAACCCATGTCGGTCATTTCAAATCTATTTAGTAATTACTTTTTATATATTTAATTCATACATTCATTTTTTTCTATTAACATTAATACATCTACATATTTTTTTTAAGTGAAAAACCCCTTGCGAGTCCGCCTTGGTTTGAGATACCATGACCAAGGGGTTCTATACCATCAAAGGCATCCGAGAGTAGCACTCGGCCCTGCCCACACCAACATTATCAATTGGATTTTGGGTACCCAATTCAACTTTTTGGTAGGGTGTATATTCGAACCTGGGACCTCCCTTGGAGGATTGCCCTCTCCTCTCCAACTCACCTACAACACTTGGGTTATATCTACATATAAAACAATGATTTTTTATCTAATTTTCTAATATCGTTTGAATTATTATGATGTGCATAAAAAATACACCCAATTAATCTCAAATGCTTAACTGATGGTTTCCTTTGAAACCAAACCTCAAACCAAATGACTTCATTTAGTGCCTTAGTGGCACACCTATTAATAAAATATAAAAAATTAAAACAACATCCCATAAGAAATTAGGAAAAATTTAGAGGAAAGTCCTTGCCATATTTGCAATGGATCTATTTTTTCTCTCAACAACCCCATTTTGTTGGGGTGAATATGGGTATGTGAATTGTCTTGAAATTCCCATTTCAAGATAATAAGAGTTAAAATAATTACTCACATACTCTCCTCCATTATTAGCCCTTGCAAATTGTATGGAGAAAGAGGTTTCATTTTCAAGAGTGCCTTTAAAATTTAAAATATTAAAATACATGATACTTGTTTTTCAAAAAATAAATCCAAGTGTACCTTAAAAATCATTAATAAAAGTTAAAGAACATAAACATCCACTTAATTGTTTAACTTGAAATGGACCCATAAGGTTAGAATAGACTAATTGCAATCAATAAAAATATTTTTAAAAAGTTTCACTAAACTCAGTCCTTGGTTGCTTGGATAAAATGAAAACCTCACAAAGTCCTCCATCAACTTCAATTTTAGGAAGACCAATTACCATATTTTTGTTAAAAATATCAATAATACTTCTATAGTTTAGATGTCTTAATATATTATTCCGCAATTTAGAATTATTGTCAACATACATGGAAATGCAATGTTTACCTAAAATTTGATGTGGAGAGAATACATATAGGTTGTTGGAAATCATACCTTCTTCAACAACCTCTCCTACATTGTTTTTGATGATGCACCTATTATCATAAAATTGGATGCTTATTCCTTGAGAAGCTAATTTCCTTATGGAAAGTAGATTAGTTGCAAGATTAGGAATAAAAAAAGCATTATTATATACTTATCTATCTATTTTAACATTGCTAATTCCTTGTACAATGATTTGGGAATTGTCCCCAATAGTAACTACATCATTGTAATCTAAATTTAATGAAGTAAATGATGACTTAGAATTAGGCATATGATTTGTGCATCTTGAATCAATAATCCAAGAATTATGGTCTATTTTATCATGAATGGGAGTCAATGCATGAACTTAAAAAAATATTATTAGTTTGTTTACCTCCCTTCTTGCTCTTTGTATTTTTGGAGGCTATTTTCTTCCTGTAACAATCATTTTCTTTGTGGTAAAAAATACCACAAAAGTTATAATTACCATTAAATTTAGGATTATTGCTCTTTGATTTTTTATCAAACATAGGTTTTGAAGAACTAATTTGATTCTTACCTTTAAAGTTCTTGTCTTTATTCCACTTTCTAGGTGTATAACCTTTATGAATTTTTAAGACAATATAAGTAGAGTTAGGGTCCTTACCTTCACTTACCTTTGTACCTTCTTGTAGCTTGATGGTTTCTTCATGTTGAAAAAGTAGGTTGGAGAGCTCCACTAGTGTAGGTAGATTGTTTTCTTGATCAAATATCGTATTGAGGACATTTACAAAGTCCTTGAAATTTTCAATGAGATTTCTAAGTACAATGAAGCATAAGAGTTTTTCATTCACCCATTCACAACTACATGCAAGTAGTTGTGTCATAATTTCCCTCATTTTAGCCAAGTATATTATAATAGATTCTTCACATGATATTTTTTTGTTAAATAGTTTTGAAATAAGAGAAATTTTTCTATCCATGTTTGACCCCATGAACATGGTTTGTAACTCATCCCATGTGAAGCGAATCGTATCAAAATCTGCATCCATCTGTGAATCTCGAAGTACCACATGTTGAGTTGAGGTTGGCAAAAACTAGGGTTCTTTTTCTTGCACTTTGATTGGTTATTTTTTTAACCTTAGACTTTTTTTTCCTGTGATTTTCCATCTATCACTTGTGCTATTTCTCATCATTGGTTTTTGTCTGTGTGTGGATATTGTGTAGGTGCTAACACGTAAATGACAATTTCCACCCAAAACAAGTTTGTGTGTTATCGTTAAAATTTGAGACGCGATGGTTTCTACCTATGTGTGGAGATTGCACAGGTTCTAACAAGCAAAGAAACCACCTACCAAAAATAGATGTGTGTTGTCTAAATTTGAGATGTTTGCATGTTGGAATTGTAAAATTCACTAGCATTGATATGGTTGTCACTTATCAATAATTCATGTTATTTGTAGAATTATGGCTCTGATACCACTTGAAGTGAACCAACGTAGTAATAATATAAAATTGCCACATCAATATCATAATATAATAAACAACATGTAATAACATGAATTCCAAATATCAATGAACAATATATTTCCAACAAGTAATAATAAGATAAACCAATCAAATCAATAGTGAAACAAATCCATAGCCACTCAAAGAAGGAAAAGTCTCATAGCCACTTTGAAAGGGTGAAGTCTCTTGCATATTACATGCAAATTTAAATTTATATTCTTCAATGATCCAAACTAATAAAATATTCTTCCTATTTATAAATGAAATCAATGATAACCTAACCTTAATTCTCAAGGGTTGACTAATTAAATCAAATGCCCAATATAAAAATAATTAGTCGACATGGTGATATTGGGATTGTTACACCATGCTTCATATAAAAAATAAAAATTAGAAATATGCACTAATATGTCATCACTAATAGCCCTAACAAAATAGAAAGGGCTTTTTGAGTTTTTACATTCCATGATTCAAATGCTCTTCCATTTTGGGTTTGTGGCTCCTCTTTGTTCATAATCTTCCAAAGTTGTCTTGCTTGGTATTTTGCCCTCATCCTAGGGTCCCAAATATGATAGTTTATCCCTTCAAGAATATTCTTAGGGGCAAAGCTAGAAATATCTTTAGAGACCATGAATAAAAGCACAAACATGTTAGTATGATTGTAAAAGTAATTTTGCAAAACATAATAATAAACTACAACTTATTTTGCCAAAAAAAACATATTCAAATACCTTTAATTTTATGAATTAAAAATATGGAGGTTTTGTGGACCCTACCACCAAATAAAAAATTAAAAATAGGGGGCAACCCCATAGGCCTTAGGCCTACCACCCTCCCTTTTAAAATATTATTTTATTATTAAAAAATAATGGATGTGGGGAAGGTTCAAGGCCCCCCTATCACCCCATGCAGCCTCATGAGTAGTTTTTGGCTAGCACACTATGCCATTGATGGGCTACCGCTTGGTTGGAAAATGGCAGCCATTGGGTCACCACCATAGCTGTCATTGGTAGCCTATTAGGCCACCAACACGCAGGAAAGGGTTTGGTGTTGGCCTGTCACACGAGATGCCATAAAGGTGGGTTGTGTTGAAAAATAACTTTAAAATAAATTAACAACAAATTAAATTATAAAAATAAATAAATCTAATACAATATTTAAATGAAAAATATATATAAACAAAAGGAACCTTTTTTTTATTTTTTTTATAAAAAAAATCAAATCCTCATATATATAAAAAAAAATACTTTTATCATATAAAAATACATAAAGAAGGGTTTTTTATTTAAATATATAAATAAATAAATAAAAATCTTTTATATTTTTATTAAAAAAAACAAACCCTTATATATATATATATATATATAAACAAAATAAATGAGGGTTTTAAAATAGAATCTAACATCAAATTTTTACAAAAGATAAATGTTAGATTTAATTGTAACATAGCTTTTTAAAAAGATTACTAAAAGCTAAAATTAGAAAACTCACCAAAGAAGAACTTGGGCTCTGATACCAAATGAAGGGGGAGGAAGTAAGCAAAATCCCCCAAATGTAGCGGATTAAAACAAACTCAAACAACAAATTATTAGTATGCCAAATATATATTACACAAATGTAAATAACATAAAATTTAATAACTATAAAAAATGTAAGGTAAGATAGAAATAAATTTTACCACATAAAAGACACCAATATTATGTGAACCATGTGAAAGGAAAAACCATGACAAAAATTATATCTCCACTTTTGTATTATCTTTAATAAATTATACAAGCCTTTTTCTCAAATGTGATTGATGCAAATCACCAATGTCTTAAGTAAACAATAGTGTCTCACAGTTGGTTCTGCACAATTAGTACTACATAGTTCGCTCATACAACACAAGGAGTTTAGCCCAAATATATAGTTTGGGCTATCCTTCCATTGGAAAATAGTCATGGAGAAAAAACTTCCACAACATGTGCCACCACACTCATGTCATCTGCCATCACACTCATTCCAATGCCACCACACCTATGCCACATTCCACCACACTCATACCACATGCCATTATGTGCCCCACACATGCCACCACACTCAAATCTCATGTCATGTCACCTTTGACTTTGAGTTGACTAGAATTAGACTAGATATTAAAATTATCTTAATTTAGTAATTGTAGGAATGATAATATTATTATATATTTATTTTATCCTACACCTTAATATATATTAGTCTAACCCATATTAATTAATTCCTATCTATTTAATTTATATTAAAGCTTAGATACCTAATTTTATTATTCACCTTTATACTTAGGTGAATTTACAATATAATCCTAAAATTGGATTATTTGTTCCAATAGGATTGGCTAACTTACTCACAAATGTAGATCAAGGGATTGCCATTATATTTTATTATTGATAGTTAGAGTCAAAATAATCTCTTTTTCTCAAAAGGTGAAGGTTCTAAATTTCTTATCACATCACACCCACAACCATTTAATTTTGGATGGTTACAATAAGGGAGATATATATACATCACACAATGTCCCCTCTTTTATGATATCAAGCCCTTCAAAGATAACATTTTGTGGCCTTGGATGTCTATAAGGTGATTTTGATCCTATTATTTATTAGAAGAGGCATGGTGTTTATGAGTCTAGGCCTGAAAGTATCATCATCATTGTTGAAGTTCAATACTTAGACGTAAAGCTAGAAATATCTTTAGGGACCATGACTAAAAGCACTAACATGTTAGTATGATTGTAAAAGTAATTTTGCAAAACATAATAATAAACTACAACTTATTTTGCCAAAAAAAACATATTCAAATACCTTTAATTTTAAAAATTAAAAAAAGGGGAGTTTTGTGGACCCCACCACCAAATAAAAAAATTAAAAATAAAGGGTGACCCCATAGGCCTTAGACCTACCACCCTCCCTTTCAAAATTTAATTTTATTATTAAAAAATAATGGATGTGGGGAAGGTTCAAGACCCCCTTGTCACCCCATGCAGCCTCAAGAGCAGTTGTTGGTCAACACACTATGCTACCAATGGGCTACCACTTGGTTGGAAAATGACAGTCGTTGGGTCACAACCTTAGCTATCATTGGTAGCCTATTAGGCCACCAAAATGCAAGATAGGGTCTGGTGTTGGCCTATCGCATGGCCTGCCATAAGGCAAGTTGCATTGAAAAATAACTTTTAAATAAATTACAACTTAATAAATTATAAAAAACTTTTAAATCTAGGTCCAAGGTGTAGACCAATTGGTTAGACCAAATCCCGTAAGGGGGGCGAAGTTCCAAGGTTCAAATATCGGGCCTCGCTAGACTGGATGCTTGTTCATTTCCTAGTGCTTTCAGTGGCATAAAAGATTTAAAATAATTGTGGCATGGTGGTTAGAGGGGTGCAGTGCACAAAGACTTGTGTGGTAGCTTTCAGAGCGGACAAAGCAAAATACTATGGTAGTCATAACAACCGGACAACCTACTCGGATTCGTGACGGCTACTCATTCCACCATGTAAATTCAAAAAAAAAAACTTTTAAATCTAATACAATATTTAAATGAAAAATATATATAAATATTAAGAACCCTTTTTCTCTGATTTTTTTAATTAAAAAAATCAAACCCTCATATATATTTAAAAAAAAAAATTATCATATAAAAATAAATAAAGGAGGGTTTTTTATTTAAATATGTAAATAAATAAATAAAATTCTTTTATATTTTTATTAAAAAAATCAAACCCTCTTATATATATATATATATAACTTTATCATTTAAAAAAAATAAATGAAGGTTTTAAAATAGAATCTAACATTAAATTTATACAAAAGATAAATGTTAGATTTAATTGTAACATAGCTTTTTAAAAATATTACTAAAAGCTAAAATTAGAAAACTCACCAAAGAATAACTTGGGCTCTTATACCAAATGAAGGGGGAGAAAGTAAGCAAAATCCCCTAAATGTAGCAAATTAAAACAAAATCAAAACAACTATTTATTAGTATGCCAAATCTATATTACACAAATGTAAATAACATAAAATTTAATAACTATAAAAATGTAAGGTAATATAGAAATAAATCTTACCACATAAAAGACACCAATATTATGTGGAAACCCTATGAAAGGAAAAACCACGACAAAAATTGTTTCTCCACTTTTGTATTATCTTCAATAAAATATACAAGCCTTTTTCTTAAATGTGATTGATGCAAATCACCAATATCTTAAGTAAACAATAGTGTCTCACATTTGGATTTGCACAATTAGCACTACATAGTTTACTCATACAACACAAGGAGTTTAGCCCAAATATATAGTTTGGACTATCCTTCCATTGGAAAATAGTCATGGAGGAAAAACCTCCACAACATGTGCCACCACACTCATGCCATATGCCATCACATTCATTCCAATGCCACCACACCTATGCCACATTCCACCACACTCATGCCACATTCTATAATGTGTCCCACACATGCCACCATACTCAAGTCTTATGCCATATCACCTTTGACTTTGAGTTGACCAAAATTAGACTAGATATTAAAATTTTAATTTGGTAATTATAGGAATGATAATATTAAGGTGTAGGATAAAATAAATATAGGTATATATTTATTTTATCCATATACCTTAATATACATTAGTCTAATCCATATTAATTAATAGTTATCTATTTAATTTATAATAAAGCTTAGATATCTAATTTTATTATTCACCTTTATACTTAGGTGAATTTACAATATAATCCCAAAATTGGATTATTTGTTCCAATAGGAATGGCTAACTTATTCACAAATATGGATCAATGCATTGCCATTATATTTTATTATTGATAGTGGGAGTCATAATAATCATTTTTTCTAAGGTGATGGATCTAAATTTCTTATCACATCACACCCACAACCATTTAATGTTGCATGGTTACAATAAGAAAGATATAAATACATCACACAATGTCCCCTCTTTTATGATATCAAGCCCTTCAAAGATAACATTTTTTGCCCTTAGATGTGTATAAGGTGATTTTGATCCTATTATTTATTAGAAGAGACATGGTGTTTATGAGTCTAGGCCTAAAAGTATCATCATTGTTGAAGTTCAATACTTTAGAATACTAGAAGCATCTCCTCCTACCTCTACTTCTTTAATCAATGCTAAACAATGTAGAAATATGATATCCAAAATAATAATAAAATCCTTCTATTGATGATCAAGCTACAAAAAAAAGGACCATTGCTACATCTATCATAGGTTTTGCACAACAAAAGCAAATGGACCATATTGTAGTGGAGTATGATGACTTGTTCAAGTCACCAATTAGAGTTCCACTTCATTGTGAGGTAAATCTTTCCATGGTTTAGCTCTTAGTTCTCTTTTGACTAATGCACATATTTATCACATATTTGTCCTTCAAAATGATAAAATTAGAAGGCAAATCTAAGAATTAATTCAATAGGGGTACATCAGACTAAGTGCTTCACCATCTTCCAATCCAATTGCCTTGGCTCAAAATAAATATGAAACACATATACTTTGTATTGACTATATATCTTTGAATAAAAACACTATGAACTGCTATCCACTCCTTTGATTAGATGACTTGATGGAGCAACTTAATGGTTCAAAGTTCTTTACTAAATTAATATCAAGTCCAACTATCATCAAATACCCATAGATCCATATAAGGATCGCAGAGTAGATTTAAATCCAAGGAGATTTTTTTTGAGTGGCTGATTAGCCTTTTAGCTTGACCAATGCACCTACCATATTCATGAGGATGATTGATGACATTTGATGTCCCAGCACCAACTCGTTTGTGGTATTCTACTTATATGATATTCTCAACCATAGTAAGACATGGGAAAACATCTACAATATATTTGATAAGTACTTCAAACTCTTTGAAGACATAAGCTATATGCTAATTTTTATAAGTGTTCATTTGACATGTTGAAGATTCAATATGTTAGGTATATTTTCACAAAGAGAGATTCCATGTTGATCTCAAGAAGATTCAAGTAATTAGAAATTTTTCTACCCTAGAGACTCTAACAAAGCTTCATAGCATTTTTTGTTTTTCCAATTTTTATTGAAGATATGTATTAGGGTTCTCACACATTACTTGGCCACTACATTAAATGACTAATGGAGGTGCCAAATCCAATTTCCATTGCGGAGAAGTACAAAAGAGGGTATTTAGGATGTTGAAATAAAAATTGTTTTTAGCTTCTACACTTTCCCTACCTAATATACATCAACATTTTAAGGAAATGATTGATTCATTAGAGTATGCATTGGGAGCTATCCTTACACAACATGGGCATTCAATTGTAACTCAGTAAAACATTCAATTAAATAGTTTAAATATATACCACATACAACAAATAACTCTATGCCATTGTCTATGTATGTAAATATTTGAATTACTACATCTTAGATAAGAAAACCATCATCCATATAGATCACAAACCTCGATATTTTATCCAATTATAGAGTAATATAAGGAATGAAAGACATACAAATCGAGATATATATGAATAGTAGTTTCATTTAATCATCAAGCATAATAAAGGTAGTTCTAATTTAATAATAGTTTGTTTGAGGTTACCTCTAATTATATCACTCATCTCCAATATTAATTCTTGTGGACATGATACTTCCAATTGGTCCAACTTATATGAATTAGATTCTAATCTTGTGGATATATATTAAACTCTTCATGTGGGTAAGCATGTTTATAAATTTTCTTTGGAAGATAACCTCCTCTATCATATGGGACATATTTATATACTATCTAGTGAGTGCTCAAAAAAAAATTTGGAGTGCACTTTCGCAAAGTAGTAAGTTACTTTCAGGTGGAAAAAATGTTGGTATTTCTTCAAAAGTGCTTTTATTGGCCCAAAATGATGAATTATGTCAAGAGATACATTAAGTTATATATCCCCTATGCTGTTTCCAAACCAAACAATAAGAAATGTAGATTGTATAAATTATTTCCAATGTCATCCAATCCTTTGGAATCTATCTTCATGGATTTCCTCTCAAGATTATTCACATCTGATTATGGTAATCATTGTTTTTGTAGAAGTTGATCAATTTTCAAAAATAACTATCATGATTCCTTATAATATATTTATTTCAATTTAGAAGACTATTAATCTCTATTTAAATCATATGTGACTAACTTTTGTCTTTCTAAAGTCCATTTTAGATCATAAAGATAGCATGTTGACATCATGAACATCATGTTGACCATTCACACAATCTTCCATGCTTACATTAATGGTTAGAAAGAATTTATGAATTTATTGATTATACATCTTCTTTGAATGTACAATTCCAAGTGTCCACACACATGGGATGATATTCTTCCCTATGTTTAGCATGGGTACAATCAATATGTACACAATACTACCAAGCTTAACCCATTTCATGTATGTTTTGGGTTCCAAACCTTATCATCCACTAATGTTTCTCTCCCTATGCAACCAATGGGTACTCATATCATGGATAGAAAGAAGTAAAAGAAGGTAGCATAATTTTTAGAATAGATTCATCATATCCAATAATAGGTCCATGATCTATTTGAGAAGACAAATAAAAAATATAATCAATTGCATCACCAATATTGATCCCCACATAAATTTAGGGTTTGAGATAAGGTATGGCATACCTTTAGAAATAGATATTTAAAGGACTATATACAAAGGTCATATCCCATTTCTATGGTCCATACACCATCATAAAGAATATGGGAGAGAATTCCTTTGAGTTGAACCTTCCATCTTATCTTGGTTTACATCTAATCTTCAATGTTGAACTTCTCAGACCCTATAATCCACCTCTATTGTACACTTGCATAGGATAATATTAGTTAGACAATAAATAACTCAACACAAACAATTCAACACCAATGGATAAGGTTTAGATTATTGAACATGGACTAAAACTACTAGAAGGTAGATCATTTAGATGTGCAAAGTGATCAAGCTAGGACAATTTTGGTTCCAAGGTTCAAACTTGATTTTAGAATTTGACATAGTTAGAATAATTATTTTTCCAAGGGGACAAATGATCTAGGCATATGACCTTTTGGGGGCTTAGCTTTATGCTTAAAAATCTATTTTTTGATCGTAAGCACACTTTTAAGGGCATAAATTTATGCTCAAGACTCCATTTTGATATGTTTAATGAGTGTTGGAAATAGTACAAGGTGAACAATAATTTCAATAAGTAGCTTTATCATAGATAGAGCTACAAGAAAGTATATGGTAAAAATTCTCTAGAGGACCACAAAAATGCAAAACAAAATATTTACTAAAAATAGTAATTTTCTATTTTTGGATTTTCATAGCCAAAATGTATCTCTAGCCATGTCAACAAATAAATGGAAGATGAAATACAAAAGGATAAGTCATATGAATATTATTTTTATTTAGTATGCACTTTGTAACTCATGGAAGATGAATTATCATATTTGAATATGGTTGACCTTCTAACTCATGGAAGGTGAACTACCACATTCTTATATAAGTAACCTTCCATATTTAATATGATGTTTTTCCAATACACTTGTTGAGTGATAATTTTACCCAATTACAAAATCACACTCACACTTAGGATTTTGATCACAAAACCCTCTCTTGCAAAAAAGTTAAAAACAAAAATAACTTCTCCAAGGTTTCACTATATAAGCATTGCACATGTGTATTTGTAATCTTGTAAAGATGTGTTAAATAAGTGCTAGGAATACCTTAGTGATTTGCAAGTAACTGTTAACAAGGGGCCTATGTTGGTTTATTTTATTATGTTATACTAGTGATTGTTCATGAAACTTAAAAGAAAAGGAAAATGTGATTGGCCCTCATATGACCATGATGTAAAGCCTTAGTTCATTTATCTTGATGTATTTTAGATAAATTTTATCTTCTTTTGGTTAAGAAGATTTTAAACAAGTTTTATCTTGCATTAAACCCTACTTTAAGCATGAAATCGAAGATTAAAATCTATCTCCAAATATGAACCTTAAATGATGATTGGATTCATTTAATGTTACTTTGAGCATGAAAATAAAAATAGCCTTTGATATAATAAATAAATTACCCCTCTTTAATGAAATTAGAATTTTCATAAAGAGAAGTCAATTTATTGCTTTAAAAGTAATGGCCTTTTGAAATGCCATATAAATCACTCCCCTTTAATGAAATTGAAATTTTCATAAAGAAAAGTTAATTTATTGTTTGCAAAATAAACATGCAAAGCTTGAAATATGATTTACCTTCAAAATGCAAAATTATGTAAAATCCAAAATTATAAAATGCCTGTAAAAACAACAACTTTGAATAATTTTTATAATTTTGAAATGACCAAAAATCAAAATTGCATAATATGAAACATTAAAGCTTAATATTTGCATTCATGCATTTATTTTTAGAGTTTTAATTTTTTTTCGATTTTTATTTTAATTATCGAAGTTTTAAAAACCAATTGCAAAAAGGAAGGGTTAGAAAAATAAAAATAAAATTTGGAAATGGACCAGAATGTTGAAAATACCAAAAATAAACTACCACCAGTATGATGCCACCCTATTCCTACAAAACCAAAGATGTGAGAAATTTTTGCATGTAACCTAGTTTATCCGAACCTGCATTTGCACAACCCGCAATAATCTAGGTGCGAGATTCTAAGGAAAATGAAAATAAATTTCATGCTTTAAACATTCAATGATGCAACCATTAAAATATATTTAACATCATCTAGAAGCCTATAACATGAAAGGGGAAACATAAGCAGTTAAAACAAGCATGCAAAACTTCTCCTCCAATCTTGCTAACAGGATGCAAGTTTCTGGCACATTTGCATTAAAAATAGTAGAAAATACAATCCCTGTTACAACATGTTCCAAAAATTTCCAGCCCTTGGCCTTGAACAAACTTCCAGCCTCAAAAATCTTATTTTCTTATACTTTTAAAGTCTTTGAAAATGTTTCATTTCATTTCCATTCCTCTTGGCCTCCAAGCAGTCTCCATTCCATATGCATGGTCTTTCCTCAATGTTTCTATTTTTCTATTGCTTTATTTTTATTTCCTCCATTTGGCCCTAAAACGATTATATGTTAAACAAAAAGGCATCAACACCCTTGTGCCTTGATTCCCCTTTGTCTTTTATGAAATTTAAAACATAACATTATCTGGTGCCCTAATTTTTTTCATGGAAAGCCTACACATGATAGTTTTTATTTAATTATTCTATGTTTATACTAGGAAGATGCTTACACTCATCACCCCAATGTAACCACCGCATATGCCTAAATGAAGATTATTTAATTTAGCCTCCCATTATACTTTTGATTATACATTTCCATAGTTGGGCTATCGACCCCATGTGGATGACCAAAACCCACTATCATATACCTATTTTGCATACCTAAGACACGTTCTCGGCCCTTTGCCTTAGAGAAAACCACCCTGTCAACCTCCTATCAGAGAAAATTCCTTATGCTTCGTTGGTGATATTATCTTCGCTCTATCTACTGCATTGGGTCTCCTTTTTATAGCCTCTAATCATGCTTCTAAAATATATCAAATCCACTGCTAGCAATTACTTCACTACCACTGTATGTTGCTACGTCATCAGATTTCAAGCAAAGCAATCAATCTACTATCTACCATGAAATCATCGACTGTGATATTAATCTCACCACTACCATTTCAAACATTACCCAATTCTGCCTTCATAACTAAACCTATTGAGTAGCCATTGATTCTTGTTGATCTATATCTTACTATGTCTCGCATAACCATCTAAATCCAACATGTCGTCTAGGTTTCTAAGTTTTACCACATCCAATGACAATCTTTCTCTCTATGATCTACTTCTCAACACTTAATACACTGGTAAAATTGATATACATCTAGATTTGGGTCTATAATGTCCATGTCCATTCTTCATAGAACAAGTTTCCACTACCTTTTGGGATGCTCTCCACTCCAACGGGTGGATGCCAATAATATCCTATTCATCCTTGCATGTATATCCACCACAACTTAATATATAGTAATATCATGTTCGTCCTCTACTTTAGATGTAGCCATATTAAACACATACCAATAGAACCTTTTTCACCCTAGCTTTGCTACCATTCAAGAGATTCATGCCATACAATATTACCCATACACATTTTAATTTTATCCTTAGCTACTAGAGATGAAGACAACGTTTCAAGATTGTTGAGAAACATATTGCACTAACCGCACAAGAGATGTTTGATAGACTTTTGTACTCATATTAGCAACATGGTCAATCATGTCTTTCTCCTATTCACTACTTCTAGTGATGCTATAAACATGAACGATACCCATGACTGAACGTTCGTTTGTAGGTCCTATCTGAATCTGCATTCTCATTCTGACCATCAACTCCATCGAGTGAAAATTAAAGCTTGGCATATGATGATTGCTCACATACAACACATTCAAAAATATCTTGATGTATTTAATCTTCACAAATTTTTTATTTCAACCCTGTATAGCGATGTTATCAAGGAGAGATTGGGTGGCAACTCAAGCTAATTCATGTCCATTAATTCATAGTTGTTTACCTAAATTATAGTTTCTATGAAGGCCTACAAACATTGGGATCAATCCCGCTCCATTTCTTGGTCAACATACACTTCTACCGAAACCAGTCCACATCTATGTTTATACCATGTCTTCACTTATCCACCATTGAATTTTCACACAACACTCTGGCTTTGCACGTAGACATTCTTACTATCACTGGATAGAAGGGACGTCTCTCCTATTTTTGGTCATCGTGAAGGCTTCACATTTGTATTTTTTGATAACCACAAGACTTGAGACTATGCCTAAATCTACGTTACCTATAATTTGTAAACTTTGTCTTTAAGCCTCAACCCCCTATTTGATGTTGACTCCGCATCATGTTTGATTCTACATCTGTGTTCAACATGTTATTCGATGCTCATTCCAATTACCTCTGTGTTTCTATCACCGAGAACCACATCTAATTTCTACTTTGCTCATCATGTGTCATTGACATAAGCACCCAAGAGCTACTTAGGATGAACTTCACCACAATATTACTGGTTTCATTCACTCTACCATGAAACTACCATCTTCATCATCCTCTAAATAGATCTCACCATTGGGATATCTCTGCTCATCATGTAATCACCACGTGGAGTTTGAATCATCAAATCATTCTACTGGTCATTCTAAGAAACATCCACATGTCTGATCTCACCCGCCATCTATTTTTTCCATATGTCTAGGTCATCTACGCTATCATTGAGCTCACCCAATAGATATCCCTACCCAGCTTCCTCCTCCAGGTTTTCTATTACCATGTTGAATCCATACCATCAAAAAATTGGATAGCAGGTCCTCTCCTTTAATTTTTCTGTAGGCATCTACGTCGAAATCCTATGCATCATTCACCCCACTAGATCGTTGGTCATAATGGTCTTGTCATCAAATAAACTATTTGTAACCTGCCAACACACACAAAAACGAGGCATCATGAACTTTAACTTACTTCAACACATATAACATATACATAAGTTTATATATATATATATATATATATATATATATCATATATAAAGATTATTTATTTATGTTCATTTAGTTATATATATACATATAAATAATTATATTTATTATTATTTTATAAAAACAAAACCTTTATTTATTTAAATCAATTTTAAAAGTTTAAATTAAATTAATCTAATTTAAACCTTAAAATTGACCAAACAAAAGAAACAAATGAAATCTAGCCAACAAGCCAGACCACCTACAAGATAAGAACAAAAAAAGGAAAGAAGGTGCTAACCACAAACAACATGAACTACGACACCATTGAAGGACCCTATGGACTTTGCTACTCAAAAAAATAACCAAACTCCTCAAAACGAAAATTTAAGGTGGGTCCCCAATTTTGGGGTAAGTTGTGCAATAGTCACAACACCATTTATTGTATAAAAAGAGATGCACCCTTAGACTGTAGTAAGGCATAAGTAATGGATGCAATATGACAACCTCATATATATTCTTAGAGATTGTTTGCTTTATACTCTACTTTATAATTAATAAAATCATTTTGCTATTTTGATTATATAGTTTTACATTGATGATTGCATTATACACTATTATTTATGAATTACTCTATTTCTTGATCTTTCTCAACTGAAAATTCTAATTTTAAAATAGGTGGTATCAAAGAAATATGTCTTTTGTGTGTATGTCCATGAACACAATGTTAGGATATTAAGAGTTTTAGTATTAGATATGATATCCATCTTATTATATTTTCACTACAAATAATCCTAGATGGGAACTAGAATCGACAACACCAAGATAGTCGATTATTTCAAGATGTTGAATGAATCCCTTTGTAAAACAAAGGAATGAAATGAGGGATCACTTTCCTTAAATTTTATAAACTCCTCCGCACAACCTTTCACTACCCTAGAATAATTCAATGCTCCCATACCTTTTAAGTTGAAGATAAATTTGTATATTCTCACTTTTGAAGAAAAAATAATGTTGATTTCCTAGGAAATTGGTTGGATCAATTATACTCATACTTCTTGTAGACACCTAAAATACATTATGTCAAGGGCGATTACTCATATGGACAGGCTATAAGACCATATGGAAGATCTTGGACAGACTCCAAGATAGAGCAATGGTTCTAACCACTCAATTTGGGCTCCTTGGCCTAATCAGTCTGAATCGCAGCCCAGACCTATGGTTTACAACTAAATCATGGCTGAGACCTACATTTTATAGTCTAGATCATAGTTGTGACCTACGGTCTTAACTGGATTTCAGTTGGCCTTCAATCCAAGACAAATTGGTTGGAACGACCATTTGATCTAGAAGAAAGCGATTAATGGAAGAAAGATTCCATAGGCTTCCATTCCAACTGTCCTAACCACCTCTTCTTGATCTTGGCTTATTCAAGAAGCCACCCTTAGCCCTTGGGTAGTCCTATAAGTACCCCTCAAAATTATGGCAAACAAGAAGGGAGAGAATTGGAGATTTGAGCAACGGAGCCCTATCAAATTGTACACTCAATCAAATATACTAAGAGAGAGCTATTGCACTTATCCCCTACCTACTTGTCAAGATTCATGATGAATTGCATTATGGATGCCCTAGGAGTCTAGGAGAGCCAAGAAATGCAAATCCAAGTAAATGAAGGCCCATCACAGTGATTCAACTACCAAACCTGTCAAAAGGACACCGAAGGCAACCCTTGAACATCAATTGGACAAGGAGGTCAAGCCCACTATCCTTGGAATTGAGGGTAAGCCTATCAAAGTGCTAACCACAGTTTTCAACCATGGTTTACAATGCATACCGCTCCCTAGAGCTACAGTTTTTAGCAGAGGTATCACCACCTTCCTCTTTTCATTTATGTCCGATTAATTAGATTAGATTAGTTGTTTTCATGTTTTAATGGTAGTTTAGTAGACTTTTGACCGTAGAATTAGGTTGTATTAGCTTTTCCATGTTATGCTTCAATTAGGACTTAAATGGTTTTTTTATGATTGTTTATGCTTTATTTTACACATTTGATCCATGCATAGTGTAATTGCTACTTTTATTTACGCTATTATATGAATCTTGATTCAATTTGCATAGCTTAGAAGTATTTTTTATGTTTACTTGATTATGCATGTTTAATGGTGTTATTATACAATTTTCCTAAAAGGGCCTCATCGTGAGAGGTTGCCTATCTTTTTGACATTCTTGTGTTGTTTCTTGACCGTAGGGAATAGTTTCAAAGGAGAACCAACTATCAAGTTCCTTCCCCATCATGAAGAAGAGGGCACCTCCACCCTAGAATAGTTCATGTCATCCTGAAAGGCACATAGAAATCACACCTACCCTTGAGAGGGAAACAATTACACACTCCTATTGTAATATTGTATCAAAGTGATTATCCCTAAGAGGGATGTACCTATAATTTGATTTTGACTTTGAATATAATGGAATAAAGTGCATTTCTTCTTGATTCATTTGTTGTTAATTTCTTGTTCTTGTATGCATGTTATGTTTTTATCAATTATTGCAATAGGACGCCTCGAGTGTGAGCCTTTTTGGTGGTTACATAAGGCGATCACAATGGAACCCCATATTTATAGGACCTAACTATGTTTTACTTATTTTTGCACTTGTAGGTATAGACCGCAGCTATTAGTTGCGGGCCAACAACTGAATCACAGGTACAAAGCATGGTTTATAGTCAGAATCACAGATCAGACCTGTGATCTCCTACTAACAACACAAACAGTCAGATTCAGAATATCAGCCAATGCAGGACTTGAGGTAGGTCTTATTTTCAAGCCTCTGTTACTTTTTTGCTCTCTGTGTTTTTACAGTAAGTTTAATTCGAATGCAAATTAGGAAAAGAATTAAGAAAAGGGTAAATCAATTGTCCTAATTTGCTTTCATGTTTTGCTTCCAATAGAAAGGCACTGCTGGGAACAACAAACCTCTAATTTTATTTTTCCCTAGGCTACATCATGCTTGATAGAGATGTGTGGATGGTTTGCATGTGTGAGGCCCAATTAGTGGTCATTTAGCATCATAACATGCATAGTCTTAAAGAGCATCTAGAATAGCTTGCTTTTTTTGAATCTGAAATGTTCCTTCATTCACAAGCATTTAGAAAATGAGCATGTATGCTATATGATGCATTTCTTTTATGTACATTAAAAGGAACCACACACACCACTTGGCACTTAAATGCTAGTGAGTTGGGTTTGACATTCAACCACTAGTAGGGTTCAACTACGATGGGCGTAACTCCCATCCGTTGGCCCAAATCCTATGAACCCTTGATATATAGACCAATATCAAATCCAAGAACCTTTTGTACCTTGGAAAATTTATAGGTATTCTCTTCGAATGGTATAATTCTAACTGGTGGAAAATGGGTGAGGATCTAGGAGGACCTATGCTCCTTGTCTGGGTGTAGGCTTCATTACCACACATGGGGGATTTACACGACTTGGAGTTCATAGCCAAGTTGTTGAGTTGTGAGCATACAGGTGAAATCCATTAAACTGAGAATAAAATCCAACAAGTTTTGCAAAACACGATAAGAGTTTCTATACTGATACAACAAATATTGAAAACACATCAAATAGTTTAGGACTCACTTTTAAAATTTAAAACGAGATAATCATTATTGTATACATTGTTTTCTTAATAATAATACATTTAGACTCTAGGTACACAATGGTGGATCGAGGTGGTTGGCAAAGGTCTAAATCCAATGTCGATGACCAACCCCTAACCAATTCACAACAATATGTGTCAATTCCTCAACCACATGAGAGAACCGAATGTCATTCGGTTAGCATTCGAGGAGATAACTCGACATGAGGGGATCCTGTAGAGAAAACCCCAAATAGAGGAGCTTCAGTACACTCCTCTAGGCATATGATAGAACAAGAAACCTTCCATCATGAGAGTGTTCCACTTGAGAGCCATTATCGATACCACAATGCATGCGCATCCATGATATCGATCGAAGAGTTTTTTGTGCAGGGGACCAGGTTGGTGCCCCTACGTACTAAGTCCACTGGAGTATCTATGGCTCCACCTTCTAAGTATAGAATGACTAGAGACCCACCCATTCAGGGGCATCTAGATAGGTTCGATACCGAGCATAGGTCTAGCCATACTCCCATGCGTGGTCCACCATGCAAGATCACCATTGATATATCAAAGGTGGGAGATAATGGCACACCACCACATGAGTGATGGTGGTCTAGGTAGCTAGAGGGTCTAGGTAGTGTTTTAGAGTAGCTAAAATGTAAGCCTTATGCCCCACCAACTCGAGCCCCAAGTGAGCATAGCGTGAGTGTCGTCCACACTACTAGAGAATATGGGGAGGCTTCTAAGCGCCCTCATGTCAAACACCAACTATCTACGCATGGTGGTTCATAGTATAGGATACAGCAGGAGGCCAATGCCATATTCACAAATAGAGGTAAATGCATAGCACATCAGTTCAATGGGTACAGAACCCACAAGGTTTCTCATACAGAGCAGGGATACCAGAGGCCTCCCACGACTGATCAGATCGATAGATCACATCGACTGGCATCGAAGCAGAAATGCCAACTCCTCCAAGATCAATTGGAGGATGCTCACCTAAAGAAGTAGTGCATCAAAGATGAAAATCTTCTAGCATAAAGGCTCATAAGATAGAGGCTATATGAGCAGTGCATGTGCAAAAAGTGTATCCTTGTCTAAAAGGAACACATGGAGTAGGAGGATTTGTTAGTTAGGGCTAGCCTATATCCTCATGATGAGCATAGAGAGCATACGCATAGGAAGGCTTTTTCACAAGTCAATATGCATCAAGAGCATAGAGATGCTTGTACTCATGCAAATGTCGAATAGAGGGAGCGGCCACCGCTGCTCGATAATCAAAGGTAGAGGCAGCATGAAGCAGTAGCGGGAGATAGATACAAACAAGAATATCCTGAGAACTCTCGAGCTGATGAGGAGGAAGAGCAACGACCTCCATCTTGTACAAGGAAGGCATCATCTCTTAAGCCACCTCCACGTCAATGTAGGGAGGAGGACTTTCTATCTTTAGAGACCTATAAGGCCTTAGACGAGAATATTAAAGCCATTGAGAGACAAGGCACGGCTATTCAAAAGCTGACATTGAGAAAAATCTATAACATTATTTTGGATCCTTCGGTGCCTACTCCGGCTTACCCTAAGAATTTTGACATTCCTAGGTTGGACAAGTTTAAGGGTGATGAAGACACACAGAAACATGTCACGAGCTTTTTGGATGCTTATTTTCAAATAGCAAGCAATGATGCATTGTTGTTATGTACGTTCATCATGACACTTTTCGGTCCCGCTTGAGAGTGGTTCAATCAGCTAAAGAAATATAGCATAACATGTTTTGAGCAATTAGCTAATGCTTTTCTTGAATGCTATTCCTTTGGCATCAAGAAACATGCCAATCTTTCCGATCTGGTTGCGCTAGCACAACGCGATGACGAGCCAATAGAGCAATACAAAAAGAGATGGAGGAGACTAATGGTAAATTTACCATTCCCTATTCCTACCATAGATTTAACCCAAATTTTTACAAAGATTTGTACCAAGCACATCTCATTACTGCTATAGTTGCAATAGTATCCTACATTCGAAGAAGCTTTGATGCAAGCCAAAGTGATTGAGGACATCAAGTTGCAGGAAGGCAACTTGAAGCTCAAAAATAGGAGAGAGGTACAAAATAAGAGTGCCACAAAACAATAGGGCAAGCAGACCCACATAAATCAAGTGGTACTAAATCTTCAACAGGAGGACAAGGGGCAACAGAAACAGAATTATCAAACCCAACCTCCCCTTGTGCAATATGACAAGTGCAACAACAACTATAAGGGCAAGAATAAAGATCAACGCCTACCTCGCCAGTTCACACCATTGACAGAATTTCTAATGTCAATTTTCCATCAGTTATACGAGGCCAAGGCATTTAGATTGCCTAAATTCAAGATGATAGACCCCAATCAACCCAAACCAAAGGGGTTCTAAGAGGATATTTTTTACATTTTTCATCGAACGAAAGGCCATGACATCGAGGTGTGTTAGTCTTTCAAACACATGGTGCAAAATATGATTGACAAGGGTGAGCTTGTAGTGCCACACAACCCGTAGATACCCAATAATTATAATATGGGAATTTACAAAAACCCCTTACCAAATCATGAGGTGCCTTAGAACAGTGTTGGTCAAGTTAACCAAGTACGAGTCGAACCACCTACCCAAGGGTTCGTAGGTATGGTCAAAATTGTCACTAGGCATGGAAGATATGAAAAACAAAATCAACCTCATGCTCCCATTCAAATACAAGCCATGCCAAACCAGCGATTGGCGGTAAATATTCTAGGCCCACAGACAAGACTGGTGGTGACCATAAGGAGCACATTGGTCCAAAACCTACAGACAACTCCTACGAAGTTGTTAATATATGAATTAATACAGCAGTCCCCGAGGCACAGGGAGACTCTTATGGATATTTTGAGGTCCATTGAAGTACAATCCCAGGATGCACAGGCATTTACTAATTTTGTGGGACATGTACAACAGTTTTAGGAACCGATGATCCAATTTTATGATCATGAGATAAGGACGGTTTCTACTACGGTCGACCCGCCATTGCACATAATCGTGTGTGTGAATCACATGCCATTTAAAAGGGTCTTGATAGATACTGGCTTATCAATCAACATAATAATGACCAAAGCACTGAGTCATTTGAAGCTACGTAAATCACACATTGTGCCAACTACATTTACATTGAGAGTGTTTAACAACGCATTATGTTCGACTATTAGCATAATTATCCTACTCATATAGGTAGGGCTAAAGACCATTTTAATAATGTGTCATGTGATAGAAGGGGCCATGTAGTACAATATTTTACCCGATAGGCCTTGGATTCATGAAATGCATTGTATCCCCTCGATACTGCATCAGTATATGAAATATATTCCCAATGGATTGGTTCACAGAGTGGCATCGAACGAAGAGCCATTTAAGTTTTTGAACCTAGCAGATTTACCTGGGGGTTTCATACTCCTGTCAAGGCACTTGGATGTTCAGTCATCATCACAAATAAAGAAACTAGGAGGTAAAGTGGCAGTGCATGCTCAACCAATACCATCTATGTCACATAGATCGGAGCACACCACTGCCACTTCCTTGAACCGTCGACATCAATCATGCGTCGAGATGACAGGAAATTAAAGGCAAATATGGGCAAGAAAGAGAAAGAGCGTAAGCCAAATCCAATCACCAAGGAGGTTCCCATTCCCATATAAGTTGAGGAACCCCAAGATAAAGTTGAGGAGGCAACTTATCCTACCTCACCTGCATCTTCAACAGGGTCATCCACACAACGGGTGATGGTACATCTTGCTAATACTGAATTAGGTGAGTACTTTGTGCAAAATGTGACCTTCTGATGAGGATTGATGTTTGATCTTTCATATGACCCCTCTAGTAGTTCCTAGCTAGGTTTGCATAGTTTATTTCTTGCAAATTAATAATTGTAAGTGAGTCTCCTTCTCACATGCACTTGTGGGCACTAGTTATCTTCTAGTTGTCATTTAGAGTGTTAGTTAGTAAGTGTGAACTCAAAGTAGGAAGTGTGTACTTCAAGATAGCTAAAATGGATCTTCTAGTTAGCATTATTCCTTTTCTCTTAACTTAGAAGTTACGTGCATTCTCCCTTGCACTTTTGTAGCTTATGGTTAAGCATATTGGATCAAATCCATGATTTGATGGGTTTGGTTATGTATTTTGGGCCATTAGTGCCTATAAATTGAATTGTAAATAATAGAACACTTAGTTGGATTTTCAATCCTTTTCATTGGTATCAGAGCCTAGTTCATGTTTGCACTAGGGCTTGTGAGGTGAGAGGATAGGAGATAAATTTTGTTATGAGAAATTCTTTCTCATTGAGGACTCGGTTTAAGCTCAAGGGGAGCTTGAAAACCATTCGTAGAAGGAAGTTCCTTCGACGACAAACTCCTCGTTCCAACTTTTTGCTTATGCTCAAGAGGTATAGGAAAAGTTTGCCTCAGAGTTCTTCCTATTGTGATCCTTGGAAGGGATTGGATCGTAGCTACGGTCCAATTAGGATTAGGGAGCCATTTAACCCTACTGCCCCCCATTTTTGAGTACTGAAGAGCTCCAGGAGGTCATCAAAACTAGGTCGTGTGTCGACTTAGGTCTGGTTGCCTTTCAAACGCTGGTCGTGTGTCGACTGGATCTTGAAAGGAGAGCTACTGAAGGGATCTGGTTGCTCGTATTTTTATAGTTTAAGTTTTTCAATGCTTTTGAATTAACCCTCCTGGTTAATTTTTAAAAAATTTCATTGTGTTTAGAAAAACTTAAATTTTAAATTAATATATTATTTTCTTAAATATATTAATTTAGCTTTTATTGTAAAAAAAAAAATATTGTAAATTTTTTTTGGCAATCGAAGGCCTTGAAGCAGGCTTCGACTGCATTCGACAATATCGACCAGGCCTCGACGGCATTCGAGCATCCCACGGCGCCTGCTCACTATTGCCTGCCGACCCGTCTGCTGTCGGGCTGACAACCGACAACAATCGCTATTCGGTGTGACAGCGATTGGGGTTGTTTCTTGTTGCCTGACGCAGCTATCAAGTTTGATAGCAGTGCGGTTAGCATTTTGGTTGACCTTGCTGTCAGACTAACAGTGCTAGGTGAGCCTCGACTGTCGCTGCCCATTGACAGCGCCAGGCGGGAGTCCCGCCTTGGCGTCAGGCCAGCCGCCTGACGCTACTATCAGATCTGATAGCAGTATAGTCAGGCACTATGGCTTGACATTACTATCAAAATTGACAGTGGCAAGCGAGCCTGACCGAGCTGTCAGACTGATAGCATCGATAGATGGTGCGCATGCTTTAGGGCATGCACCGCTTCAACTTCATGCCACCCAACACCTGACTTGCTATCAGGCATGACAGTTTCATAGCTAGGCAGGAGGCCTGGCTACGCTGTTAGACTGCTGTCAGCATTCGGGCAGCATTTGGAGGTAGCCACCGCACGGGTGCTCGACCTTGGAGGTCGCACCACTTTTCCCACCGTCAGGCTTGGAGCCTGACAGGCCAGCCGTCGGGTCCAAAAAACTTTGCAGGATTAGATCCTCGAGAATCGTGCCACTGCAACTGGCCAGCAGATTCATGCCTCGGGAATAGTGCCACTATAGTTTGGAAGTTGCATGAAAATCAGGGTAATTTATTGTAATTTTTAATTTTTACTATTCTAAGGTTGCATGTTAAATTTTGTTTTTATTAATTTAATTTTTAATAACTTGATTAAATTCATTAATCTTTGATTAATTGAAATTTAATTTTTAATTGAGTTATTTTTAAATTAATAAATTATAAATTGCACCTTAGGTTAGTTTAAAATTTCAAAATTTTGAGCCTTAGGAGTAAATTTTCAAAATTCAGAGGCACTCCATTGTAACAAGGAAAATTTTCATTTTTTTTCCTTGATTTAGTGCTTTCTCATTTTTTTACTCCTGGCTTATACCCGGTTGAATATGGCTTCTGACTTGGCTGCCCAAGTGGCAGAACTTGCCCATGTTGTAAATGCTTTAGCAGATAAAGCTAATGATACTACCATGGCAGAAGTCCTTGGCAATCTTGCCATGAAGGTAAATGACATTTCTGTGCATAATGCTTCAACTTCTGCTCATGATTCTCGTCTGAGAGTTCGTTGTGAAGTTCCATTTTATGATGGATCCAGGAACCCTGATGTCTTGAATAGTTGGATTCTTGACATGAGTTCTTGGTTTTCTTACTCTCAACTTTCAGATGAAGATGTGGTTCCTTATGCTAAGCTAAAACTTTCTGGTTTAGCTAAAGTACTTGTTGAACGAAAAAGAGGTCATGATGAACTCACCTCATGGGATGAGCTTGTAGATTGTCTTAAGACCAATTTTTATCCTTCCAATTATTCTAAGGAATTGGTCATTAAATGGTTTCATTTTTGACAAAGTACTAATATGACTGTACAGGAATATATTTTTCAGTTCAACAGGTTCAGGATACTTGTGAATGTGGAGGATGATGTTCCAGCTTTGATTATCAAATTTCAAAGTGGCTTGTTAGAGCACTTGTACAGAGAAATTATGTTTGTTTCTATGGAAACTTTGGATTCAGTTTTCAACCAGGCACAACTTGCGGAGGACAAGTTCAAAGCGCACTCGCAGGCATTCCACGCACCTGCTCCTCAAGTGGTTGCAAACTCATCAAAAGGGAATAATTCTTTCTCACAAAAGAAGAATTTTGCTCAAAAGAAGAATGTTTCTTCTCCATCTCCTTCTTCTCCTTCCCCTTCCGCTTCTACTCCTTCTTCTTCTTCTTCTTCTAAACCTTCTTCTTCTTCTTCTTCTAAAAAGTTTTGTAACTATTGTAAGAAGAAAGGTCATGAAAAAGCTGATTGTTTTAAGCTTAAAAAGAAGAGTTTAGTCATTACTACTCAAGAGGAGGATGCTCCCAAAGGTCCCCTTGAGTCAGTAGGAGAGAGTAGAGTATACACGAAATTACGAGGTAAGCTCAATGAAGTTACCTTGGTAAATGTAAGTTCATCCGAGGGCGCTCGTGATGCTTTGTTCATCACTCGAGCTCATTTGCTCCATAATTTTGCAACAGATTGTATAGTGGATAATGGCTCGCAGAAAAATCTAATTGCGAGGTCCATTGTCGAGCGTTTGAAGTTACCTATGGAGCCTCATCCTCAACCTTATTCTTTGGGTTGGAAGGATAGTGGAAGAGGCTCAGAAATCACTCACACTTGCACATTAAAATTTGCACTTGGCCCACATTTCATAGATCAAGTCACTTGTGATGTGACTCCTATGGATTGTTGTGGGATTTTGCTTGGACAACCTTTTAAGTATGATAGGAGAGCTGTTTATGATGCTTTCAAAAGAACCTACACACTTCAAAAATATGGTAAGGTCTTTCTCATTAAAAGCACCAACACTCCTAACATCATTCTAAGTTCCAAGCAAACAAAAAGAGTAATTAAAAAAGGTGGTGATGTTGCTCTAATTTTCATTCGCTCTCAAAACACTTCTACATCCACATCCATTCCAAAGCAACACTCTTCAATGGATAAAATATTGCAAAGTTATTCACACATATTTCAGGAGCCAAAGTCTCTTCCTCCAATTCGCACAATTAATCACAACATTGAAATCATTCCTGGTTCTTCACTACCTAATGCACCCATGTATAGACAATCTATTTTGCAAAATGAAGAAATAAAAAGGCAAATAGAAGATTTGTTGTCTAAGGGTTTCATTAAGGAAAGTACTTCTGCTTGTGCCTCACCTATTTTGTTGGTTCTTAAAAAATATGGCACTTGGAGATTGTGCATTGATTTTCGTGCTTTGAACAGAATTTTTGTAAAGAATAGATATCCATTACCACGCATTGATGATTTATTAGATCAGCTTCAAGGAGCTAAGTTCTTTTCAAAAATAGATCTCAAAAGTGGATATCATCAAGTGCGTATCCAAGCTGAGGATACATGGAAGACAACTTTTAAGACGAAGATGGGCCTCTTTGAATGGTTGGTCATGCCTTTTGGTCTTACTAATGCTCCTGCAACCTTCATGAGGTTGATGAATGATGTATTTCGTGATGTACTTGACAAATTTGTAATAATATATCTTGATGATATATTGATTTTCTCAAAAACTTGGGAGGAACACCTTAGGCATATCCAAAGAAACCCTTGATCTTCTTGCGAAGAATCAATTATATGCCAATTCTTCCAAGTGTTCTTTTGGCAATACTTCAGTTTCTTACCTTGGCTATGTGATTAGTGAAAGTGGAATTCAGGTAGATCCCATAAAAGTTGATGTTTTACTTAAGTGGTCCCCTCCTACAACTCTCACCGAGTTAAGGAGTTTTCTAGGACTTGCGAATTTTTATCGCAAGTTCATTCCTCAATATTCCACCCTTGCAGCTCCATTGCATTATCTCACTAAGTCCAAAATTCCATTTCATTGGGAGAAAAGCCAAGAAGTTGCCTTTGAGAAACTCAAAAAGAAACTTTGTACAACACCCGTGTTAACTTTACCTGACCTCTCTCAACCTTTTGAGATTGAAACGGATGCCTCTAAAGTTGCCTTAGGAGCTGTGCTCAAACAGAATGGTCATCCAGTTGCTTATCATTCAGAAACTTTTTCTGCTGCTAAGTTGAACTATTCTACATATGACAAGGAGTTGTATGCATTAGTTCAAGCTATTAAGTATTGGAGACATTATCTTTTGGGAAAAGATACAGTAGTACACACTGATCATATGCCTCTCAAGTTTTTACAATCTCAAAGTAAAATTGAAGAATCAAGACATATGAAGTGGGCCTCTTACCTCCAACAATTTCACTTGGTGATCAAGTACAAAAAGGGGAAGAGTAATACTGTTGCTGATTGTTTGAGTAGGCCTCCAGCCGCTCTTGCCTTAATAGTTATGTCCACTTCACACTTGGGATTTCAGACTTGGCCTAATCAGTATTCACAGGATCCTAATTTTGGGAAAATATTTGAGCAAGTGAGTAAGCCTTCTTCTTCCAATTTGCGTCCTTTCCAAGATTTCTACATCAAAGAAGGACTTCTTTACAAATTGGACAAGGTTTGTGTTCCTTGTGAGCCTAGAGTGTCACTTCTTAAGGAAGCTCATTCTACACTTTATGGTGGTCACTTTGGGAAGCATAAAACACTTCATCATTTGCAAAGATTTTTCTATTGGCCTAAAATCCAGAGGGATGTGTTGAGATTTCTCAAACAGTGTGCAGTTTGTTGTCGCTCAAAACCAGCTAACAGGAAGTTTGGCTTAGGCATGCCTTTGCCCATTCCTTCCCATCCTTGGGAAAGCATTTCCATGGATTTGGTTAGTGGTTTTCCTATGACAGTGCGCCAACATGATTGTGTGTTCGTGGTGGTTGACAGATTCAAGTAAAATGGCTAAGTTTATTCCATGCCGCAAGACAAGTTTCGCAGCAGACTTAGCCCAATTTTTCTTTGACAACATTTGGCGTTCCTTTGGTCTACCTACCAGCATTATCTCGGATCGTGATTCACGCTTTGTGGGTCACTTTTGGCATTCTTTGTGGAAAATTTTGGGAGTTTCCCTTAACTTTTCCATCGCCTATCATCCGCAGTCCGATGGGCAGATTGAAGTGGTAAACCGTACCCTTGTGCAAAGTTTACGAATCTATCATCACGCTTCACCAGCAAAGTGGGACTTGAGTCTCACTCATATTGAACATGCCTACAATAGGGCCCTACATTCTTCTACAGGTCATTCACCCTTTGAGGTTTGTATGGGATTTCAGCCCTTGGCACCTTATGAGTTACCTTTGTCTTTGCCTTCTCCTATCACTTCACATCTTCAGAAGGAGCAAGACAAGGCACACTCATTTATTCAGCATTTGCACAATCTGCAATCAAAGGTGGTTGAGATTTTGCAAAAGACACAGCAGTAGCAAAAAAAGGCCATGGATCGACATCGAATTCCTCATCCATTTCAGGTTGGTGACAAAGTTTGGTTGCATCTTGACAAGCGACGTTTTTCTGATAAGACTCATAGTAAAATCAAACCGATTCGCTATGGGCCTTATACTATTCTTCAATAGGTGTCCGAGAATGCTTTTCGCCTTGATCTTCCCGCACACTTGGGAATTCATGACGTCGTCAATGTAGATCTTTTGAAGTTGTATTTTGACTCTACATTGGAGACAGCACCAGCTATCAGTCATCCTGTGGACGTGGTTCCTGATTCTCAGTTACCATTGGATTCTGATCAGATCTATGACACAAAGATTCGACAGACTCGCCAGGGGTCTACCACCTCATATCTTGTGGCTCGACGAGGACAGTTGCCGCATCGGGCTCGTTGGATTTCTTTTCATTAGATGTTCCGTGACTTTCCTACTTCTTCCGAAAGCATTGGAGTCCAATGCTTCTATTGTGGGGAGGCATGATGAGGATTGATGTTTGATCTTTCATATGACCCCTCTAGTAGTTCCTAGCTAGGTTTGCATAGTTTATTTCTTGCAAATTAATAATTGTAAGTGAGTCTCCTTCTCACATGCACTTGTGGGCACTAGTTATCTTCTAGTTGTCATTTAGAGTGTTAGTTAGTAAGTGTGAACTCAAAGTAGGAAGTGTGTACTTCAAGATAGCTAAAATGGATCTTCTAGTTAGCATTATTCCTTTTCTCTTAACTTAGAAGTTACGTGCATTCTCCCTTGCACTTTTGTAGCTTATGGTTAAGCATATTGGATCAAATCCATGATTTGATGGGTTTGGTTATGTATTTTGGGCCATTAGTGCCTATAAATTGAATTGTAAATAATAGAACACTTAGTTGGATTTTCAATCCTTTTCACCTTCGAACCAATTATGAAGACTACGCAAAAGATGGGATGACCATCAACTCATCGTTATCCGGTTGGATCGGTGGTTCCATTGGGAGAGCCACCTAACCAGACTAACTTCATCTATGTGGGGCTAGATTAGCTTTCAATGCAAGAGCCCATGGATGAAGATGATGAGGAACATTTCACGATAAAATTTTGTTATTTTTATAATCTAGAATATGCCATGCATATTTTTGAGCTATTTCATTGGCATGGATATGGCCTTGGTGTCTTTGAACAAGGAAGGAGGACTCTGCGGGAACCTCATTATTAGTTAGTCACTGATAGATTTGGTCTAGGGTTACAGATACGGAGGCATGACAATTTTTTCATAGCATCCCTAGATTGTCTGTACCTTAGTATGGCAGATGATGTGGATTTTAATCCATATAATCTAGATCCTTCCAAATTATGGAGGAATCATCCTATGATATTTGTCATCACCGTTGAGCCACTCGAAGATCATCATGAAGGGCTCCTTGAGCAGACTGAGACTGAGATGAACCCTAGAGATCAACTAGGACACCAAACTTGTGATGCAGTCGATGACACAGATGTGTAGGGGTGTGACCCCATTACTGCAAGCAATCTCAATCTAGGATACCTTTGTAATGAAGATGAAGTGGAGTCCACCTCTGATATGAGTGTACCAGGCTATGATGCAGACGAAGAATCCTCAAATGACGATGAATATGAGGATGAAGTCAAAGGCACTTATGTAAGGCCTTTATATGTATGTCATCTATTGCCCATTGAGTTGGTACAAGATACCAAAGTGATCCTTCCCAACGTGGATCATTTAGGGGAAGATATCAAGCCAGGTTTCTCAGTAGCGTCATACATGAGGTATAATTATCCAATTTTTCTAGATATAAATGATAGCATGCAAGAAGTAAGATTCATGGGGCCTCATTTGGAGGAGCGTCCTCTAGGATTGAGGGTGAATGAAGGATTCTATTATGACAGTGACTAAGAAGATGAGTTAGATAGGGCTTACCTTGGTCCTCCTTATTTGTGTTACTGTCATCAACCCATCGACATTGATGAGTTTTATGCAGATACATGTTGGTCCGTGTCTGAGAGCAAGATGGTTAAACTTGGATCAAATCCATCGATTGGTTAATCCCCTTTTGTCATTATACATGGAGCTCCATGAGCCAAATGATCCTATTTTGCATACAGTGCATAGGGAAGATCCGATTATTTGCAGTCCTCACAAGGAAGACCCCTTTGTGCCTGTGCCATTAGAGCCAGATCGTGGGTATGAGGATTATGCATATTTCATATAGGTCAGTCCATGTGGTCCTGGAGATCAATTTCATTCCATAAATATGGTCTCCATTGATTTGACCACTCCACTCCACAATCCAGTAGATATGTCTACACCGTTGTATCTTAACAAATATGCTATCCACTAGGATCACACTGATTCACCCGTTGAGCCTGAGGATTTCTTCCCCAATGAAGAAATGTTGCAACCTTTCCATTTTGCACCAGGCTATGCATATAATATTTATCATACCAAAAATTCTTCCAATGCAAAACCAATAAACCCGACTGATGACATCCATCTGATTCATATGCCTCACCAGCTTGAGGAGGGATCGCATATGTCAGTAGAGGAATACTTAAAGGTGGATATCAGTAATGATCCCACCAGTGCAAGCAAGGTTAAATTTGGAGAGAGTCTCACTCTAGATGAGCGGGCCACCCTCAACCCTCTACTAAAATGGAGACAAAAAAAAATTTCTTGGTCGTATAAGGATATGCCAGGTCTAGACCCAAAATTGGTTATGCATAATCTTTTTCTAGATCTGATGAAGAAGCCGATCAAGCAAAAGCGTAGAAAAATGCACCCAACAGTAGCCTTGATGGTGAAAGATGAGCTACAAAATTTTTTGGATGTGGATTTTGTGATTTCCATCGATTATCCAGAATGGGTGTCCAATATGATACTCATGGGAAAACCTGATGTAAGAATCTATATTTGCATGGATTTTAGAGACCTGAATAAGGCAACACCAAAATATTTATTTACGTTGCCCAATATTGATGCTCTCGTAGATGCAACTATAGGTCACGAAATGCTCTCCTTAATAGGTGATTTTTTTGGTTATAATCAAATTCGGATTAAGCTTGAAAACTAGCATAAAACCACGTTTATAACGCCATGGGGAACATTTTACTGTAAAGTTATGTCATTTGGCCTCAAAAATGCTAGTGCCACATATCAGTGGGCCATGATATACATTTTTCATGACCATATGCACAAAATTATTGAAGATTATATCGATGACTTGTTAGCCAAGTCATTGTTGCGAGAAGAGCATGTAGAGGTCTTAAGAAAAGTCTTCAATCGCCATATAGAGCACAACGTCAGGCTGAATTCTAAGAAGTGCATATTTTTCGTAACTTCTATAAAATTACTAGGGTTCATCATCTCCAATAGAGGCATTGAAGTAGACCCAGTAAATTTCAAGACCATTTTGGAAATGCGTCCTCCCAGCAATATTAAGTAATTAAGGAGCCTTCAGGGCAATGTAGCCTCGATAAAACAATTTATCACCCAATTATCGGATAAATGTCGACCCATGAATTGACTGCTACATAAGGGGATCCCATTTAACTAGGATGAGGACTGTAAGGCAGCCTTCGCTGAGATAAAGCAATACCTGGTGATGCTGCCAGTGCTACCTCCACCAAGGCCAAAGGTGCCTTTTCTACTATATATATCGACAACTGAATTTGCACTAGGAACCATGTTAGCCCTAAATAACGTGCAAGGCAAAGAACAGACCATATATTATATTAGTCAAACCTTGGTGAGCTATGAGCTCGGATATGCATATGTGGAAAATTTGTGTTTAGCAGTAGTGTTCGCTACAAACAAATTGTGACACTATATGTTAAGTCATATGACGTATGTTATATCCAAATAGAATCCTTTGTAGTACATGATGAGTACGACTTATCACAATACGCGTACTGCAAAGTGGATCATGCCTTTGACAAAATTTGATTTGGAATTCATAAGCCAAAATTCCATTAAGGGATAGGTCATAGCAAATCAATTAGCTGAGGCACCACTATCAAATAGTAGGCCTCTAACAATCGAGCTTCCGGATGATGTAGTCTTTGTTATATCTGAAGCTCTCTGTATCGCTCCAAATTTTTCACATCCTTACCCTCAGGCTATAGGATCCGTGCTTGAAAGGGGGATGCAAGAAGGATGGGACAATACCTCAGACTGAGAGGCCCTTTGAAGGTCCCGCCTCTCGGGGAGGAGTATAAAGGTGAATTTTTGATGGATGGTGGGTTCACCAGGAAACTTTTGAGTGGCAGTTTCCACGCCTAGGTTGGGAATGGGTTTAATGTGTTTATTTTGTACTTTAATCATTCAACTCCTAGGTTTGGCCAAGATGAATCTAAACTATTCTATATGCCAATACAGATTTAGATGAATACAAAAAATAGAAATGCATGTTAAACACAGAGAATATGCTAACTAGAACAATACATACCTGATTTCGGATGTCTGATGAAGATTCTGAGTTTTGTAGCAGTCCAGATCATCTCAACTCATACGTAATCATCTGATATTTCACATAATCATCGCAAATCACAGTCGATCATCTGAGATCAGACGAAATCATCTAAAATCTGACGAATTTGTCAGAAACCTGCAATCACAAAAATAGATACAAAATACCAAATATGCAACTGCAGAAGCAACGGAGAATGATAGCAATAATAGTAAACGTGCCTAAATAATGGATTCAAATAACAAACAAGAGAAATGCAGTAGATTTAATGTTTGATTTTAACTTTATCATGCGGTTATGCTAAATGAGGTGAACTCCAAGATGCATAAACATAATAACTTAAGATAATGTATAAAGAAAATGTAGAAAAATGATAAAGAGATGCAAACTCTAGACTCTGATTGCCCCCAATCTGGACTACAGTCAGGATCACCTCCAATCGTACGAGATCATCTACGCTCCTCGACAAGATCGTCCGAAATAATCTGGGATCGCTTGCGACGATCCGAGCTAGCTCCGACTGAAAAATAGTAAAGTTCCTGCAAGAAAACGCGAAATACAGAATGCAGACAGTAGTGCGAGGATGCTCTAGTGTATAAGGAACTAAATCTACAGGGAAATCCGTCAGCTAGGGGGTTCAGGGGGATAAACTAGAAAAATCCTAGTTTATATAGGATTAGGGGGAGGCTAGGAGGTTGGAGATCATCCCAATCTGGGAGATCTCCAACGGGGGAATCTCCAACTATGCAGACGCGCTTCTGCCCAAGTTGGAGAGGCTGTTGAAATAGAAGCTAATTATGAAAATTTAGTTTTAGGATGAAATCGTCTGGACGCTCTGTTCCAGACGAATTCGTCAGATCGGGGACGATTTCGTCTGATATGCGACGATATCGTCCAACGGTCAAAACAAATCCTAAAAATGGCACGGAAAAGAAGGGAAGCGGGTAACAAGCGGTTTTGGGGTGGTTTTGGGGTTAAAATTTAAATTTTTATCTTTTATCTTTTACTAAGGGTTTAACTGCGCCAATTTTAGGGTGCTACATTTTGCCCCCTCTTTAGCGAATTTTTTGAAGAAAATGCGTTAAAGACGAGTTTTTCCCATTTTACGAGAAAGCAAAAATGTACTCAATTTTTTAGATGATGATTCTTGGTCGAATCGTACAACTGCTTACTATGGTGCCCCCTCCGTGTTTTTACCCAAATCGAACGTTTGAGGTAAAAACGCGAAAAAGCAAAAATTAAAATGTTGTTGGTTTTGAATAAAATTAAGAAAAATAGGGAAAACCCTAATTCATTTTTTGTTTTTATTATTCATTTTTACTGTTCCAGAGCTCTGCAGAGAGAAACAATGGTGGAGACAAGCAAGCATAGAGCTACGAGTAAGGATCTAATCCTAGTAGATTAGGTTTGATTTTACTTTGTGCAATTTTTTGTTTTAAATTTTGACTATTTGGGGCATCACGGCCATTTTTAGGCCATCGACGACGTCGGGATGAAATCGTCCCGATTTCATCGAAATCATCCCTAGATCATCGATTTCATCGGAGGGCAAAATCGATGAACTAGGGGCGATCCCGTTCAACAAGGGGCGATCCCCAAGTTGCGAAATCGAAGACGAATTCATCCTACAAAGGATGATTTTGCCCAATTTGGGACGATATCATCCAATGGTGGACGATATCATCACTTTTAAGAAATTAAGCTTGATTAAAATGTTTTTAATTTTATTTTAATGATTGGTTGATTAATGAATTTTTGTTGTTTTATTGTTTGTTTTGTAGAGGGGATTACTAAAGAGCCGAGAATGGAAATACGATGGGCTGAGAGATGACTTGGCCACTCTCGACTAGGCAGAGCGCAACCGACTAGCACAGGTCGGGCTACGACATGTGGTAGAGATGCCACAAGTATCGATGGACATAGGGCTTCTGACAGCCCTAGCAGAGAGATGGTATCCGGGGTCATCCTATTTTTGGTTATCGATAGGGGAGATGGCTCCCACACTAGAGGACGTATGGAGGATCATGAGGATCCCCATACAGGGATGGCTCATGATGCCTACGGCCAATCAGGGCCAGGCGATGATGAGACTGATCGGAGACCCGAGCTTCACCCTGGAGAAGGGTGGAGTGAACATCGAGTCTCTGAGGCAGATGCCTGGGGCATCTAGGTTGACTCAAGTTTTGGCAGGAGTAGTAGGTGGCTTACTATTGTGCCACCAGAGCGGGTGCAGATTACCCTGGCTCCTGTCAGATGTGGTCTACGACATGAGAGACCATGGCTACAGATTTGCATGGGGTAGCTTTGTACTATGTCACTTGTATAGGATCCTACATGGGGTCGTATACAAGGGAGGTCGATGTCTGGTCTTGACATCACTACTACAGGTTTGGTGCTGGGAGCACATCATGGTGCAGAGGCCGATAGGGCTCCCACTGATAGGGGTTGATCGGGAGAGACCCCGGGTTTACTATTGGTGGCTACAGAGAGGGTCACAATGGTGGATAGATCTGTCGATGTCACGGAGGTTGCTAGATGACCTCATCCTAGACTAGATCACCTGGAGGCCATGGCGAGAGCACCCTAGGTGGGCAGAGGATGGGCTAGAGCTGGCTCACATCGAGCAGTCTGTTGGCTGAGGATGGAGCGGGGAGAGGTAGAGCTCCACCGCTACGACCAGGTTCTATGATAGTTCGGTCTACAGTAGGGGATCCCTTCTCTCAGGGACTACGAGTACTCCCAGACTATTTGGGATAGTACTACGCTGAGCGGGGCTCCAGACATGCAGCGGTTCTAGAGTCAGGACGTGGATGATGCCCCCATCCAGCCAGTGGATGGTGATGATGCTAGGGTTGCAGATGGCTATGATGCCTGGTATGTAGGCATCCACCCTCCTCGGATGATGAGGGCACAGGGTCCGATGCACGCGGTTGTGCGATGGATGGGGAGGCGGTGCCAGGCTACCATTGAGGCAGCGTGGGGTCACGATGGGAGAGAGCAACGATGGTCCCCATAGGAGAGACGCCAACGGATGGGTCAGGCTCCATAGAGGCCATGGGAGACAGGGCAGAGGGAGGAGAGACTCCCTTTGCAGTAGGGGAGAGACCACCATCACCTGATAAGGGCAAGGGTGTCGATGTAGGGGAGAGCAGCGAGACGGTGGCTCTCCGGGCTGAGGTTGCCCACCTTCGAGCTCAGGTGCAGTCACTATAGGATGAGGCTACTCACCTTAGGGCTCAGGTACAGACACTAGGATGAGACTACACGGCTCAGGGCGCGGAGCGGAGGGGCGAGCAGGGATGAGCTAGTGCGGTCTATGATGCAGACCACATTCTACCAGGGGGTATACTTTTAGCTGGCTCTAGAGGGTCAAAGGGTACCGCTGCCAGCCAACATTACGGAACCAATCCGGATGGGATCGACGAGGACATCCTCACGATCGACAGCGAGGACCCGAGACACAGCACGGACTGCTATGGGACCACCTCCTCCATGTCAAGGCGGGGGAGGAGATGAGGCTGAGAGCTCGAGGGCTTCTCGAGACTAGCTGGCTATAGACTACATAGAGATTGTATAGATTTTTGAGAGGATTGAGTATGCCAGGGTATAGATTGTGGCATACCAATCCAGTTTTGATATGATGTACATAATTTGATATATATATATATATATATATATGGTCTTGTTTTTGATGATATGACTTGTGTATATGTTGTATGATGCTTTAATTTGTGATTGAATATTCATGTAATTATGTCATTTTGAAATATTATATTTTGATATCATGGCATAAAATTGTAAATGAAATAATCTGATGTAAATAAATTGGTTGTTTTGGTGTAATTTGAAAAAAAAAAAAGGGACTTCTAACAATAATTTCAAAGGACATTGTCGTTGTTATAGACCATTTCATGGAGTCGCCGCTCACTAGGTCGTCAAGCTAATCCCAGGATAGAAATATTGTTAAAAGTAAAAGAGTGCTTAAGAGACTGTCTTAAGACTTTGTGTTGTGATGATGAAAATGATGATGGTGATGATTTGTTTTCAGATTTTCATAAAAATATTATGCATGACATATAAAAGAAATATGATTTTTGCTAGGCATAAATTCCTAAGTGTGATAAAAATTTTGCATAAGTTCCTAGGAACTATACCATCATTGCAAAATTGAATGTTGACATAATGACCTGAAATAGAATAAGTGTGCGTTCATTTTAAAGCTTAGTTATGTAACATAATGATGTAAGCCATATGTGTTTTTATTAAAATGAATGGGAAAATAAAATTAGAACAATGGTTTGCGCTAGGCATAGACTTATAGGTATAGACTTATACCATCATCGCGAAATCCAAAGAAGAAATGGATATTTTAGTTTTATTGCAAGATTAATTTTTGACTTTTGATAAACAGAAAAATAATAATATGAACATGTTGTTTGAAATCATTTTGTGATTTTGTGAAACAATGTATATAATTGTTTTTATACAAAACAAAAATTCTGAAATAAGAGGATAAAACTATTCCGAAAAGAATTACAGAAATATTTTAAATTATCTCAAAGACAAATGTAGGTTTATAAGGGATCCTCATGTGCAAATGTGAGTTCATTACCGATCTTGATTTATCATAATGATACAAAATCTCTCAAATACAAATGTGTGTGCGATTGTATTGTTCATTCACCAATTTTGAGCAAGATAATTTGATACAAGTAATTTGCCTTAACCAAATGAGTGTTCCTTAACCATGATTTATATGCATGTAACCGTACTCAAACTACTATGTAAGTCGGGTTATCAAGAGCTAGCTAATCCATAAGCTGACATAGGTCTATACAAAAGAAGGTCGCTAATGTGACAGACATATCACCATGCTAGGAATTACCCAAGGCCAAGCGGGTTGGGCACAAACCACCTGTTATGGGGCTTACCTCACAGTTTTTGAATAATTGAGAATTCCAGGGATTCAAGCTCATTCACCCTTCTTTTCTTTTCAAGGGGTAGGGAAAGGGATTTTATTGCTTTTTGCTTTTTCTTTTCACTTTTGCTTTTCTTTCTCTTTTTTTTTTTTTTTTGTATTTTTGCTTGGAATTGAGATAATGCTGAAATATTGTTGCGATGGTACAAAATAATATTTTTCTTTTTCTCATTTTCTTTGACTTTTCTTTTTCTTCCTATGCTAGGGATACTTGCTCGGATTGGCTGTAGAGCAAGGGATTTTTATTCTGGGTAGGGGTGAGCTTGTCCTTTTGTCAATTCTCAAAGATTCTAGACCATGTGCATGATAGGATAGCAGGGGAAACTTTTCGCTCAGGAAACCACTTCTACTATGTAGCATCATATCGAATTCGCAATGAAATCATTTTAATGTGAAAAGATATACTTGGTTCAAGTAAATAACAAGATCAGTTCTCTATGCTCAAAACTTTATTTAATGCCAATGTGGACTTTGATATAAGAGAGATTAATAATCATACCAAATAAAATCAAGATATTTATTCATGTGAGTGTGAAAGTGCGGGATTCCAAATAAATGCTAATTTATCCAAAATAATTGAAAATATAACTGCAACACTTCAAGAATTGACAGGTATGAAAATAAAATATGTTTTTGAAGATTTTGATGATTTTGATGTTTTTGTATTTTGATTTTAATTTATGAATTGAAAGAAATACAATGTGATTGTTTTTGAAACTTTTTATATAAGTGACTAAAAGGAAATAATATGCAAAACAAATATATACAATGATGAAATGACCAAATTTTATGCATAGTAGCGTTTGAGATGCATAATGTTCATAGGTTCTTTAAGTTCTTTACCATCTAAGGTAGATAATTTGTATGCTCCCGATCCAAATTTAGCAAGTAATAATATACGGTCCAAGCCAGTTGGGCTCGAATTTACCTTTAAGGTCTTTAGTTGCATTAGTATTTTTTTATTTTCTTTTAAAACAAGGTCACCGGTCTCAAAGGATCGATGATGAACTTTCTTGAGATATGCTCTCTTAAGCTTGTTTTGGTAGGCACGAAGATGCTCCAAAGCATTGATGCACTTTTCATCTAAGAGTTCCAGCTGACTAAATCTGCCAAAACGATATTCATCCCCTACTTCAGTATCTTGAAGTAGTAGAGCCAAAGAAGGAACTTCTAATTCAAAGGGAAAAACAGCTTCAGCGCCATAAACCAAAACGAAAGGTGAAGTTCCAGTGGGGGTGCGAACACTAGTTCGATAGGCCCACAAAGCAGGATATAATTGGATGTGCCAATCTCGACCAGATTGATTGACCAGTCTTTTGAGAATTTTGATTAATGTTTTATTAGATGCTTCTGCTTGGCCATTACCCTGAGGATAATAGGGAGTGGACCAACGATGTTGAATTTTATATTTTTGACATAATTTTTTGACATCTTTATTTTTGAAACAAGTTCCATTATCTAAGATGAGATTTGCAGGAATTTCGAACCTACAAATAATTTGATTAAAAATAAACTTGGAAACTTGGGTTCCAATACAAGAAGCTAAAGGCATAGCTTCAACCCATTTTGTAAAATACTCGGTAGCGGTTATGATGAATTTGTGTCCATCAGATGACACAGGGTTGATTTTTCCAATGATATCTAAGCCCCATTTTGAAAAGGGCCAAGGAGATGAAATAGCCTGCAGTTCTTGTGCAGGCGCATGGACAAGGTCAGCATGTTTCTGGCACTTGTCGCAATGGCGCACATAATCATGTGCATCATTCTCCATGGTAGGCCAAAAATATCCTATCCGAAGGAGCTTCTTAGCAATGGCGTTACCACTAAAGTGTCCTCCACAAGATCCATCGTGGGCTTCACTCAAAGCTGATCTAGATTCATCTAGATTCAAACATCTCAATAATATGCCTTCAAAAGATCTCCTATACAAGGTATTACCAATAATCATGAAGCGACTTGCTCGTCTACGTAATAACCTGCGCTGGTTACTATGACAACCTTCAGGGAAGGTTCCTTTTTGCAAAAAATTAAATATATCAGTGTACCATGGTTCAGGAGTAGTTTCGTTGATTAGAAACACATCCAAAGGTTCTAAGCATGATTTGCTTGAAGCGGGTTCCTGGAGTCGATGAATAATGATGGTAGCATATTCATCATCTAACTCCAAGGGTAAAAGAGATGCAACTGCAGCCATAGCGTCAGCCGCACGATTGCTAGTTCGAGGAATAGCTTCCAAAGTAACTTGATCAAATAAAGATAATAATTGCAAAACATATGTTTTATATGGGCGTAATTTATCATCTCTGGTCTGATAAACATCATTGATTTGATTTATGACAAGTTGAGAATCATCGAAAACTAATAAATTTTTAATTTTTAGGGCCAAAGCAGCTCGTAATCCAAGGATTAGAGCCTCATATTCAACAGTATTATTGGTGCAAGCAAACGTTAATTTAAAGGACAGAGGTATAAGATGTTTTTGCGGAGATATTAAAATAATACCCGCACCAGCCCCACTCATGCATCGGGCTCCATCAAAGTATAGGGACCATTGTTTAGGATGGTCTGCCTCTAATTTAAGGCATTCATCGAGAAACTCAATGATGAGGGGATGGGTAGACTCTAAGGGTGCAGCAACTAATTGATCTGCTATGATTTGACCCTTAACAGACTTTTGTCCTATAAACATGAGTTCAAACTCGCTTAGCACAAGAACCCACTTGGTTGTGCGACCAGATAAGTACGGTCGACTCATGAGATATCGCAAAGGGTCAAATTTGGCAATAACATACGTTTTCTGATTGAGCATATAATGTCATAGTTTCTGTGTAGAAAATATGACTGCTAGACATAACTTCTCTAATATGGTATAGCGAGTTTCATAACTGATTAAGGTTCTACTGATGTAATAATTAGCACGTTCTTTCTTCTCATCGTCAAGTTGAGCTAACATAGCTCCTAAGGCAAAATCGAAAGCAAAAATGTACAAAATAAATGGACGATCAGATCTAGGTGGTGAAAGTACTGGTGGTTTAAGGAGATATTGTTTAAGGAGGTCAAATGCTTCCTGGCATTCATCGTCCCAATGAAAAGAGACATCTTTCTTAAGAAGCTTAAGAAAGGGTCCGGTTTTGTCTGCCAACTTATCAATAAAGCGACGAATAGCTTGAAGCTTACCTTGTAAACTTCGTAATTCAGATATATTTGTGGGTGCGGGCATATCAGTGATAGTCATGATCTTGAGAGGGTCAATTTCAATGCCACGTAAAGAAACGATAACCCCCAATAATTTATCGGACTTAACTCCGAATATACATTTGGCTGGATTCAATCGGATAAGATACTCCCTTAACCGATCAAATACTTTTCTCAAGTCATTTAAATGATCATCTTCTTTGATGGAACGAGCTATAATATCATCTACATAATCATGTAGAATATCATGCATCATATCATGAAAGATATAAGTCATGGCTCGTTGATATGTTGCACCTGCATTCTTTAAACCGAATGGCATCACTTTCCAACAAAAGGTTCCCCAAGGGGTAATAAATGTTGTCTTAGCCTGATCTTCAGGAGCTATCCTGATCTGATTATAACCAGAGAATCCATCCATTAAGGATATCATTCCGCTCCCAGCAGTAAAATCAATGATTTGATCCATGTTGGGAAGAGGAAAATCATCTTTAGGGCATGCAACATTAATATCTCTAAAGTCAGTACAAACCCTAACTTTGGTAGCTTCTTTCTTAGTTACTGGAACTACATTTGAGATCCATTCAGCATAATCAATGGCTTGTATAAAAATAACCTTCAACAGTTTTTCTAGTTCTCCTTTGACTAGTAAGGCCACTTTAGGATGCATTTTTCTAAGTTTCTGTTTAACAGGTTTAGCATCCGGATGGACTACTAGATGATGCATAACTACAGAAGGGTCCAAACCCGGCATGTCTTCATATGTCCAAGCAAAGACATCTTCATAGTCTTTAAGAAATGAAATGTATTTATCTTGTTTTTCTTGACTTAATTCTGATCCAATATTGATTATGTGAGGGTTATCTTCGGTTCCAATGTTAATTTTTATAACGTTTTCAACTTCCATATGTAAATCTCTCTCAAAATTAGGTGGGGCGGGTGAAACACCCAATTCTTGTAATTCTTCCAAGGTTAGCTTGGATAATTCATCTTGAGGAGTCGAGGCCTCAAGCTGGGCTATACTAGGTATAGAGCCATCAAAATAAAATCCGTTATGTAACAATTCATCAACGGAGACATCATGGAAGATATCCCCTTCCAACTCATCGTCGGATTCAGCAATCATCTCAGGGTAGGCGATGGATAGCATATTACAGGTAAAGGGATTATTCTTTGAATGCAAAGAATCTTGTTTATCCAGATAATCTTGGTAACATGTAAGATGGTCATCCTCCTCAAATGGGAAGGGTTGACCTTTACTAGGAAATAGGCCCACACCGCATCGGGCAAGCCATGGTTCAACCTCAAAAGGTTCTTTCATACCATTTTGGGAAGGTCCCAAACCTTTCCCTTTATATCCCAATTTAAGCATTATAGGTTTAGCTTTAATATACTCATTAGCAAAATAGCAGTGAGCATATCCATCACAATGTGTCTTGATGTTTCTAGGTATTCTTCCCTAGTCATATCCCTTATAAATAAAAGCACAACTCCCGACTTGGTAAATACTTCCCATAGGCTGTGGGAGGCCCAAGGTACGAGGAGAGGGTGGGAGTTTATTTAAAATAAGGGCATCTTGCATGGCAGTGTTTGTTTTTTCTGATATAAGAATTTTAGATAAATCGGGTAAGAGCTCATCAGGAAGAGCGTAAGAGGTAGAAGGATCATTTCCTATGTTTTTGGATGCAGAAATCATGTCTTTGATAGGTGTAGACGTTGTAGAGATGTCGATGGAAGGATCTAAAGGTATGGAAGTTATAGGAGTAAAACAAGAAGCATTGGTTGTGGGTTTAGGATCCTTTTGAGGTCCTAATGTGGTTTGTTCGGAAGATGGTTGAGCTATATGTAGAGGTGAGGTTGATGGGGGAAAAGTAGATGATGTTATAGATGAGTGTTTCATACGTTTAGATGGTTGATGAGAATTAGGATGTGTGGATGACAGAGCTGGGCAAAATTGAACTCCAACCGGTTCTGCCATCGCACACATATCAAAGGGTCTAGGGTCACCATGAATGGTAACCAACTGATTTTTAAATTCGAATTTAACACACTGATGTAAAGTTGAGGGAACAGCTCGCATTGCGTTGATCCAAGGGTGACCCAAAAGTATATTGTATGATGCAGGGCAATGTACAATAAACACGGTCGTGTCTAAGGTTCTAGGACCAACTTGCAATGGAATAGTAATAACTCCACACGTTTCTTGTGTTTCGTCATTAAAGGCTTTTATGATCATATCAGTTCTTTTCATTTCATCACTTCTAAAGCCAAATATTTGGTAGAAGTCAAAAGTGCATATGTTTAAAGATGAACCATTATCAATCAAGACTCGTTTAATGGCTACATCCCCAATTAGGGCAGTAATATATAAGGGGTTATCCTTATGTAAACTATGTTGTGGTATATCTCTATCTCGAAAGTCAATACAATCGACTTCTCGAGTTATGATAGTATTGGACATGGCTTCAAGTTGAATATTTTGTGGTACCATCATTTGGCTTAATGTGAGCATTAATTCATCCCTATGGGTAGGAGAAGATCTTAAAAGGTCCAAAAGGGAAATTCTAGCTGTAGTATTGGATAATTGTTCATTAATATTATAAGGAGGCTTAGGTTGAACATTAGGCGCATGATTCCCTTTATTGGGATTTTTCAAAACAAATGGAGCTGATCCATCGTTCTGAGTTTGATCCTGTTGAGAGTTTTGAGCCTGTTGTCGAGTAACGACTCCGATGGTACCTACAATATTATTTTGAGGATGATGAATTGGTCTCGGTCTAGCGTTTATGGCTTGTTCATTAGAAAGTAATTGATGAGAAGATGGTCGAGTAGTAACTCTTCTAGGAAATGGTTCTTCCGAAACCATAGAATTTGTGATGGGTTGAATAGGATCTGATTCATCTTCAGAACTATTCGATTGATTTGAGGTGATTTCCATGTCACTTTCAATATCATATTCTACATCACTAAGATCAGGTGTTCGAATATTATATAGAGGTCTGGTCGTAACCATGGATAAAGTTGTGTCAAATATTTCTAAATCATGAATAGGTAAATGCCCACTAATGGCTCCTACATATCGGGTAGGAGGGGGAACATTATGATGTTCAATTTGATTAGCCACCTCTTTACCATGCTTTGGTAAAGGATGTTGAAATATGTCCAATGATTGATTGGCATTCTGATTCTGACTTTGAGGGATGTTCTTTTGAGCATTATTAGGAGGATTTTGTTTAGGTTGAAAGGCTTGCACCTCCATCTCATTGTTATCAATTAAATCTTGTATTTTATGTTTTAACCTTTTACAAGAGTTGGTAGCATGTCCAGGTCCTCTATGGAAATCACAATGTAAATCAGCTCTATATCCGGGTATAGTTGGATCAGGTTCTCGGATAGTTGGTAATTGGATCAATCCTCGTGCTAGTAATTGCGGGAGAATGGTTGATAAAGGTTGATTTAACCTAGTAAATTCTCGGGGTGGTTTATCAGGAGGTTTCAATATGAACTTCTCTATTGTTTTCGCAGTATTAACATTGGCAATGTTTCTGCTATCAGTGACTCCATCACCCACAACTTGTTTATTTTTATATTGATTTCTGGATGTTTTCTCATCATCTTTCCTTTTGAGGTGACCTCTTCTAATGAGAGCGTCTTCCACTCTTCGGGCTAAGTCTATAGCTTGATCGAAGGTGGTCAAGGTAGCAGTTGATAATTCATAGGATAGTTGTTCTTGTAAATTATTGATAAAAATATCCAACATTTCCCGATAAGGTAACACAAAGTGTAATTTTCCTATCAACCGCCTCCATCGAGCTAAGAAGTCAGCAAAACACTCATCTTTGTCTTGTTTTAGGTTGTACAAATCTTTAATGGTTACATGCCTTTCAATATAGGCACTAAATTGATGCACAAAAGACTCAGTGGTCTCTTCGAAATTTCTCAAAGAATGAGTGGGCAATTGATAATACCACTCCAATGCCATCCCTCCTAAACTTTTTGGGAACATCTTTAGTAATAACAAGTCATCATGTGATATATCATGACATGCTATCCTAAACATACGAAGATGCTCTATGGGATCTTCAGTTCCTTTATATATAGGTAGGACAGGCATGGGAAAGTGTTTAGGATATGGTTGTGCTACAACTATAGGATCTAGAGGTTGACTACACATCTCTCGATAATTGTACGAGGGATGGTAGGGATCTATTTGGTCCATGCGGGAGACTAACTATTTCACCATGGCTTCCAGATTACCAGTTTGTCCACCATATTGGTTCGGTGGTACATGAGTATGGGATTTGTGAGCGTAGGAAGGCGGGACATAAGGATTAGATGCTATATTGTTGTTATGTAAATGGTTGGTAGGAAGAGTATTATGAAGAAGATTTGTTGTAGCATTATGTTGTATCCCAGATTGTTGGAAATTGGTATTTGGTTTTGTTTTAGGCTTTTGTTGATTTGAGGTATATTGATCAATAGCTTGGCGAAATAGAGCAGTGAATGAAGGTTTCTTTTGTGTGGGAATAACCCTAGGCTTGATAACAGGCACTCTAGGTGGTTGGGTAACCTGTTGTTGTTGCATGTTCTGGATCATAGCGGCCATATCCAAATTGGATGGTCCAGCTTGATCACTTTCTTGATCAACAAAGGATAAAGGATTAGTGCGTGTGTGATATATTTCTTCTAGGGTTGCTTGAGTGTCACTAATTTGATCTTTGTCCATATGGATTGCTCTATTAAGGGTGCCCATATTATTATGGAGGAACTTCCAGAAATGTTCCATGTTCTCAAAAGTAACAGCTCCTTCTGGAGATATTTTAGGGGATGAGGATCCTTCCTCTCTATCATTTTCTTTTTGTTCATTTCCTACAACAAATTCTTCTTCTTGTTGGTCGAAGGTTCCTTCTTCCTGAATTGGGTCTTCAGGAAGGACATCTGGGTTATTTTCTAGTTTTCCTTAACCAATCTTCTTCTACTTCAATTTGTTTTCCATTCTTGAGTTTAGTCATTATGTCTAAATTTAGATTTTAGCAAATATATATTAATATATTTGCAACAAATTTGGGAGGTATATATTTTAATTATATACCTACTATAATACTTAAAAGAAAATGTTTTGATTTTTGTTATGATTTTGTTTTGTTTTTATTTTATATATATATATATATATATTTTTTTGTTTTTATGTTTACAAAGACAACAAACAACACACTGAATGCAAGAAATAACAATAATAAATGAATGGCTTAGTTTTCTATAAATAGTTTATAGATGTCATTGATAGGATCAAGTTCATCAGGAGTCATGAAATGCTCCTCTTCAAATTGGAAATGATTTTTCAAGAACTTGATAAAATGTGCTATAGTGATATTATCTGTTTCATACCTTGATTTGTAGAAATAAAGTTCATGGCAATACTCTCGATATAACACAGCTCTAGGAACTCTATACCATATTTTTCTATCCATAAAAACAACCTCTTGATCCTCTATATGAGATAGAAATTTATGTACTACAACTGCATTCTCAAGATATTCCTCAAAGGTGTATAACTCTGAAGACACATGGGCTCTTTTATCTCGCTAACCACCTATGGCAAGCTCTCTCAAGTTCATGATATAAGGTCACTTGATCAGGATCCAGGATTCTATCTAGGACAAACCTCTTAATTTGCCTAAGTTCTGTTGCCCTAGATCCAATGATACCCAATCTCCTATCAAGTTCGTCCCACAAAGGTTGAACCCTATTTGTTTGAGGTACTCTAAGCACATAAGTAACCTCTATAGCTGCTAATTGATTCTCAACATTAATGGTGACAACTCGTCTTTTATTATAATCTACCATCTAAATATGATATGCAATCTTTGATTCTAAATGCATTTATGTTTTGTTTTTTTTTTTGGATTGTTTTCAAAAGGTTTTTAGTTTTCACGTCGGGTTCACCAAAATGTATCGCTCCAAATTTTTTGCATCCTTACCCTCAGGCTATAGGATCCGCACTCGAAAGGGGGATGCGAGAAGGATGGGACAATACCTCGGACTGAGAGGCCCTTTGAAGGTCCCGCCTCTCGGGGGAGGAGTATAAAGGTGAATTTTTGATGGATGGTGGGTTCACCAGGAAACTTTTGAGTGGCAGTTTCCACGCCTAGGTTGGGAATGGGTTTAATGTGTTTATTTTGTACTTTAATCATTCAATTCCTAGGTTTGGCCAAGATGAATCTAAACTATTCTATATGCCAATACAGATTTAGATGAATACAAAAAATAGAAATGCATGTTAAACATAGAGAATATGCTAACTAGAATAGTACATACCTGATTCTGGATGTCTGATGAAGATTCTAAGTTTTGTAGCAGTCTAGATCATCTCAACTCATACGTAATCATCTGATATTTCACATAATCATCTCAAATCATAGTCGGTCATCTGAGATCAGATGAAATCATCTGAAATCTGACGAATTCATTGATGAATTCGTCAGAAACCTACAATCACAAAAATAGATACAAAATACCAAATATGCAACTGCAGAAGCAATGGAGAATGATAGCAATAATAGTAAACGTGCCTAAATAATGGATTCAAATAACAAACAAGAGAAATGCAGTAGATTTAATGTTTGATTTTAACTTTATCATGCGGTTATGCTAAATGAGGTGAACTCCAAGATGCATAAACATAATAACTTAAGATAATGTATAAAGACAATGCAAAAAAATGAAATTAAGAAAATGCAAACTCTAGGCTCTGATTGCCCCCAATCTGGACTACAGTCAGGATCACCTCCAATCGTACGAGATCGTCTGCGCTCCTCGACAGGATCGTCCGAAATAATCTGAAATCGCTTGCGACGATCCGAGCTAGCTCCGACTGAAAAACAGTAGAGTTCCTGCAAGAAAATGCGAAATACAGAATGCATACAGTAGTGCGAGGATGCTCTAGTGTATAAGGAACTAAATCTACAGGGAAATCCATCAGCTAGGGGGTTCAGGGGGATAAACTAGAAAAATCCTAGTTTATATAGGATTAGGGGGAGGCTAGGAGGTTGGAGATCATCCCAATCTGGGAGATCTCCAATAGGGGGAATCTCCAACTGCACAGACACGCTTCTACCCAAGTTGGAGAGGCTATTGAAACAGAAGCTAATTATGAAAATTTAGTTTTAGGACGAAATCGTCTGGACGCTCTGTTCCAGACGAATTCGTCAGATCGGGGACGATTTCGTCTGATATGCGACGATATCGTCCAACGGTCAAAACAAATCCTAAAAATGGCACGAAAAAGAAGGGAAGCGGGTAACAAGCGGTTTTGGGGTGGTTTTGGGGTTAAAATTTAAATTTTTATCTTTTATCTTTTACTAAGGGTTTAACCGCGCCAATTTTAGTGTGCTACACTCTCGAACCCAAAGAACCAGAGAACAATACTGATATGACTCTGTTCTTCGATGGTTGGAAGTGTGAACAAGGGGGTGGTGCCAGAATAGTGTTCTTCATGTTACAAGGAGCTCAAATGCCCTTGTCATTCAAGTTGGAATTTTTGTGCAACAACAACAACATTGAGTACGAAGCCCTACTGATGGGCCTCCACATAGCTGTCACCATGAATATCAAGATATTGAACATCTTTGGTTACTCCTTGCTCATAATAAATTAATTCAAGGGGCTATTTTAGTGTTGATGTCCTGTACTAAAAACCTATAAAGATCTAGTTGACACATATTTGGGTAAACTTGAATGGTATGACATTAAGGCAATCCCTCGATTGTCAAATTTGTTTGCAGATACCATGGATTATTTAGGATTTTTAATCCCTCAGAATTCATTTGTTGATTTCACTACCATCCATGTCAAGACGCTCTCACATCCAACAGTAGAGTGTGCATCCTATGATAACAAAGAGTCGATCAACATGATCAGTGTAGAACCAAAAGCTGAATGGTTCTGCAAAGCTGAAGACTTTCTTAAGAAGGAACCCTGGGGTCGTTAACCTCTCAGAGTTCTATGGGGAGTGGTACTACTATTCACCATAGGGTTTTTTTTGAGTCTGCATTTGCAAAGGTAAATACGCAGGGAGAGCAAGCTATCTTAGCGATCGAAGCTAAGATTTATCAAAATTGGATGTCGTAAATTAAAGACTTCCTAAATATTAGTATAATCCCTGAGGGATTATCGCGTGTTGCAAAGTGCACATTTAAACATAAAGCAGCCAAATATATCTTAATAGGAGACATATTGTACCGATGAATCTATGATGGAGTTCTCATTCATTGCTTAGAGCCCCAAGAGGCATCATGGATAATTTTGCAAGCCCATGATGGTACGTGTGGTGGCCATTTAAGCGGCATGGCCATCGTCAAGCGCATCCTTCAAATGGGTTACTATTGGCCCACTATGGAGAAGGAGTGCAATGCGTATGTCAAGAAATGCATTAAATTCTAGCATCATGCTAATCTTATGCACTTGCCATCGTAGGCCTTACAACCCATTCAAGAAGCTTGGCCATTTGCTCAATGGGGACTAGATCTTATAGGCAAGATCTCTCCTTTGTCATTGGGCCGACATACATTCATATTCATGGCTATTGAGTATTTTACAAAGTGGATAGAAGCAATACCCTTAACAACGACAACCGAAGCTTGTATAGCAGAGTTTATACTGGAGCATATTATAAGTCATTTTGGGATTCCATCCAAAATAATATCGGATAATGGAACATTTTTCAAGAACAAAACTATGAGAGCTTTGACATCTAAATATAGAATCAAACATAGTTTTGTGACTCCATACTATCTGCAAGAAAATGGGCAGGCTGAAGCTTCAAATAAGATAGTGGGGGCCATCTTGAAAAAGATAGTACAAGAAAACCACAAATACTGGCACATCCAGCTGCCCCTTACGCTATGGGCTTACAGGATTAGTATTCAGATGCACACTGGGGCAACACCGTTCTCACTAGTATATGGTTTTGAGGCCATTATGCCCTTGGAATTAGAAATCCCAATGCTGCATGTCACATTGAAAGAGTTCATTGATGATGACACTGCACGGCAAGCTTGACTAGATCAACTGATGCTACTTGATGAACATTGCGTGAATGCCCTGGAGCATCTCCGTGTTTATCAGAAGTGACTAAAATGAGCTTACAATATCAAATTCCACTAGAGAGACTTTGAAATTTTGGAATCTTGTATTGAAAGAAAACCAACAGAACTCTAATTTACTGCTAGATATGCGAGACAAATTCACGGCTAATTGGCTAGGACCCTACATCATATCTAAAAATATTGGTCTAGGTACCTATCGCCTAACATCTCTAGGGGGTGTTAAAGAGCCTAAACCTCTCAACATCATCCATATTCAGGTGTTTTATGCTTGAAGAGCATAGTAAAAGGCTCCGAGAGTTACTTGTAACTGCTCGGTCATCCTAAAAAGTTCCAAACACTCTCATCAGTGGTTTGGTCAATCAAAAAGCTCCAAAGGCATCTATAAGCCCTTTAGTCAACCTTAAAAATCTCCAAAGGCATATGTAAGCCCTTTTGCCAACCTCAAAATCTTTGAGGGTTTGTAAAACTGCTCAATCATCCCAAAAGGCTCCAAGGGTCCTTGAAACCGCTTGGTCGTGTCAGTTAAAAACCCTAAGGATTTGCTTATAATTGCTCGATCATCCTAAAAAGCTCCAAAGGCATATGTAAGCCCTTTGGTTAAACCCAAAAGGCACCAAGAGTTTCTAAAAAACTGCTTGGTCAACCCCAAAGGCTCCAAGGATTCTCAAAATTGCTTGGTCATCCCAAAACGCCCCAAAGGTACACATAATCCCTTTGGTTAATCCTAAAAGCTTCAAGGATTCCTAAAAATTGCTTGGTCAATCTAAAGGCTCCATAGGCATGTACTCGTCATTTTGTCAATTATGAGGCTCAAAACCCATAAAAATTATAAAATCCAAAAAAATTGGTAAAGCATAAAATCCAAAAACATTTACATTTTGCATTTGAATTTTGCATAGTCGTTTTGCATTTACACATGCATTCACTGCATTACTGCATTGCATATAGGCATTCGTCATCCGTTGCATTCCATAATAGAAGGCATTATGTTTTTCAGTATTACAAATGACACCATGTTTGTATTTAAATCATGCACCTCTACATTTATCATGATCCATCATTCATGTGAGTAATTGTGTTTTTCAACACAACCTATAATGTTGCTATGGAGATATACTAGGGTTTTTCGGTCACTCAGCCATACCTAGTGGTCTTATTAAGAGTTGGTAGAAAGCTTGCTTTGCTTTTGTAGCTAAGGTTCAGTTAGTATAGCCCTTAGCATATCATAAGCCTATCACTAATCAACAAATTTAAACAATCCTAACAAGGACTAGGGGAAGATGAAAGTTGTGAAGCAGGACCGGGTATCCTGAAGCGAAAAGAGTTATTATTGCTTATCCCCCTATGCAAAAAGTATGGGAAACATTGGCAGTTGACAAAAGGATAGGTTAGTTCCCTATTCAGAATCTCTTGCTTACGATAAAATGAGCAATATCCCATAGTGATATCCTACATAAATCCTCATGATTGATACCCTAGATCGATATCATAGATCGACTCCCCAAAGTGATATCCCATATTGATATCATAAGATCGATATTCTCAATCGATATACCAAAAATAGTTTTTCCAAGTAAATCCCCCCAAAGAAAATTTTTTAAAGAAAATTATCAAATGTAAACGTCGAAAAGTGAAGATCAAGTGAAGATCAAAAAACAGACTTAAATCAAAGTTCAAAGTGAAGTTCAAAAGTGAATATCAAATGAAGATCATAAATCAAAAGTTCGAGCAGAGATCAAATGAAGATCCAAAATCCAGTTCGAGCAGAGATCAAATGAAGATCCAAAGATAGTTCAAAATGAATATGGAATTGACTTATAGGATAGATACTGGATGGATATTAGCAATAATATTTAGACGGCCACTGACTATATCATGCACATTTTTCAAATTTACAAAATAAAATAGAATGACACATTATATCATTTGCACCATAAACATCACATACCATTGCATTTCATATATAGGTGATTAATTGATTAAATTCTTATCTTAAGGATTTTCAATTACATTCATGATTTTTATACATTTTGTGGTGTCATCCATTAGATTGATAAACATATCTGCATTTATTCCTTATGTTTTAAGTGATTAAAGCATACAAGTTCATTTACATTAGATTACCATCGTGTAAATAAATCATTACATGCATTAATGCATACAATAAAGCAATATCAATATGCATTAAAAAAAGAACATCGCATCCATATGCATCCATCACAAAAAGCACATCTAAGCATCTAGATCATTGCATATCATCATCATAAATCAAATAGATATCTAGTGCATGTCATACATACATCACATCATATAGCATCAGCATAACATAAGCATTGCATCCATGTGCATCACATAAACATAAAATCAAAAATAAATGAGTACACAATAATGAGCCTGTAGACAACAAAACAGCACCAATCTGACTATGTGGCTACAAACACTGATCGCACTAGCATACATAGCCCCCGCCAGAGGTTAAACAGTGGTCCTAACCACTCTCACAGTAGTTTTGGAAGGTCAAAGGTCAATTTGGCACCTTTCAGGCACTCTGCTCCTTATTCGTTCCACCCAGGGATGATTACAAACTGGTATTCGTTCCACCCAGGGACGATTAGCAGCATTCACCCCTGGGTGGGGCGAATAGCAGGTTTGACGGGCAAAAGGTCAAACCTTGACAAATGGTAGCTCAGATCCGCCACTTAACTCCTCCTTCATTGCATGGGAGTGCGAGTGAGCATTTTTGAGCTCAAAGAGGCAGTCATAGAGGCAGTCATGGAGTCCTTAATTAGGGAGGAATCTTCTCTCCCCGAGAAGGCATGATCGCCAAGTGGCGCCTCTGCATGCTCATTCACAGAGACCCTCAAGTCTATAAAATGGTGAGTCTTCTCACCCCAAAAAGAAATAGGTCAGGAGCATTTGGAGCAATGGAGTGCTGCCGATTTACGTCCTCACCCTTTTTCTTGTGCCTTTCACATCCTTGATCTCTCTTTTGGAAGGGAGGTTATTGGGTGATTATTGGAAGCACAATCCAGACCCAAAACCTGACATTTGGCCATAGTATCCCACCCAAATTTGTCGACAATACCCCACAAGAGGTTTTGGACCCATCCCAAGTGGATTGGTGCCAAAACCGGGCCCCAAACGATGGGCGTCCTGCCCCTGGGTGCCCCTCGCACTGCTCTGCAGTCCTAATCGCCCCACCCCGGAGCGATTAGAAATCTGTAGCAGATTTCATTTCTATTTTTCTTGCATTTGTTTCTAGGTTGTTCAGATAGGCTTTCATTCAAATTTCATGTTATTCTGAGCAGTTTTGATCATGCTTTTGTTATTTCTCGCTTTCACTAACATGCAGGGAGCATCATCAGATTTTGGGCGATAGAGGCCGAATTGGCAAAATATGACCTTCTGGGTCTTTCCAAAATACCCCGTTTTACCTAACCCCCAACTTTTTAGGTGATTTGGAGCCTCCCGGATGGGACATTTAGGAGGGTGCTTTCTGACATTTTGTTGTAGGTCTAATCGTCCCACCCCGGAGCGATTAGAAATCCATGGTGAATTTCCTGACTGTTCCTTTTGTAGTGCCTTCCTGGTAATGTTCTCATGCCTCTGTCAAGTTTTTAGCTCATTCTGATATGTTTTAGTTATCATTTTATTTATTTTATGCATGCACTAATCGTAGGCTTTGGGGATCGCATGTTTTACTTCATCCGTAGGTGCTACTAATCCTTTTATGTTTCTCTGAACGTAGGATCTCGACACCGGAGGAGCAGCAAGGAATCAAAGATGCGTTCATGCAAGTGGCGATGACATTTGGCCTGCCCACTTTACATGTGGGCACGCGGAAGAAAGCGTACCAATCCGTGGTGTAATAGAGCCCTACTTAACGCTCCTAGCCCCCAAAAAGGGAGGAGACGTATTGTAACCCAATTTTAAAGCAAATTAATAAAAAGGGCTGTACTCGACATTTGCTTTCTATCTTGTTTCAATTCGTTTATGTTTCTCTCCTTTCATGCATTTCAGTTCGTAGGACTTAGCGTTACGTTTTGCTTTTGCATACATCGCACTTGGCATTTCTGTTTTGTTTTCGTATCCTCGTGCTTTCAGTGGCGATCACGGTGGGACCCTGTCCTCTAATTTTGAGATCAAATTTCTGATCAAAAGTGTTTGTTTTTGCTTGTAGGTACCAATATTTCAAGCGCTGGACTGTTGTTCGTTCCAGTCTGTGACGAGTACAGAGCTAGAATTCGTGTCACCCAGGGATGAATGGGCATTCGTCCCACCCTGTGATGAATACAGTTCTGTTATTCGTCCCACCTCGAGATGAATAAGCCCTCTGTGCACTTTCAAAATAGAAACTCAGAGGCATCCAGTTTGGGCAGAGAAGAGGTAGGGGTTCTGAATACCTTCTATCATTTTTTGTTTTCTGTCTCTGTATTTTTTAGTTTCTTTGCTTGCTTAGGAAGGTTTTACTGCATGTTTAATTTCCTTGCATAAGTAAAAAGAACCCCACACACCATGTGGTAATTTAAACAACAAGGAGTTGGTCGTAAAACCCCAACCCTTGATCAAGACCAACGGTGGATTTCATCACCACCTTGGCTTGAATTTTTGCATCCATAACCCCGGTCGCTACTATTGCTAGACGTAAATCCTGATGAAAGCTGACCAAGTGTAGTCTAGGGTGATTCCCAGTGCATGAGGATAAGTCTTCTATGGTAGGTGTCAAAAATAGGGTGATCCCCCTTCCGTACCGCCTATGTTCCACGTACCATTCTGCTCTCGCGTACCAATAGTTTCCCTCATGTAAGGGCGGGTATATTGAGAGGTTTGGTATAATGGCCTGGCAATGGTATATTGAAGGGGCGACCATTTTGGGAGACATAAGAGCCATCATATTGCATGAACAACAACACGTTCTTTACAAAATATTTCAAAACAAAAAATCAAAACACACTGAACCAGATTTAGGGCACACACTTAATTCGTAAACAAGATAATCACTTCTTTGTTTGTGTGGCTCCTGCTTGTTTAGTGTAGAATAAAAATCATAAAGAAATATAAAAACCTACATAGCTTTTAGAGAGACACCACCATGGTGTACACCCGTAGCCAAGCCCAATCATGGGCAAAAGCTACAGAGAGTGTACAAGGGGGCACAAGTCACCTCCGCTATAGCCCCAAGGACTTGGTTATACCACCTTGGCGGCCTGACCCACAAGATAGTCCACATCATACCATTACAGAATGGGACTATAGAGGCACCCCTTCGAGGGACACTCCCATTCAACATAGACCCTTTCAGGAAGGGTATATACATAGGAGGGTCCCCTTAGACACTCGCTATGAGTGGCCACCACACAATGAAGTGCTAGAACAACATAGGGTCCATAAGGAGGGGCCACATGATTATATCATCCCTCCTCTACCCCTCATTACTATTAGAAATAATAAGCCAAATCCAGAGCACAAGGCTCTTCAGACAGGGTGAGCCAACTCTGCCCACCCCTTTCACATATATGAAAGGGAGCATGAGGAAGACCATTATATTCCTCAAGAGCAATACATAGCATGGGAGCAATGCACCTCCACACCTACTATCTATCAGGATCACCTACTGAGGCCAGAGCCTCGGGTGAATGCCGCTAACCTCGATAGAGGGAAGTGACCTATAGAGATCTCGGATCATCATGACCAAGATAGATATGTAGGAGAGGCATCTAGGCCTCCTAGACTCAAGACGGTGGAACAAATTGACTTGGAATTTTCCAGACATGCCACCCGCCAAGCACAAATCATGCAGCTTGAGCAAGACCAACAATAGTTAGAGCACCTGTATCACCTTAGCAAAGAGTGCATTCGATGTCAAATAGATGAGCTGCTCCATAACACTATGCCTGAGAGGGTTCCAACCCCTCGCACCCAAAGGGTAGAACTGTATGAGAGGCACAACCCCTTGGTGCAAGATAGGCCTCCATGACCTTACCAAGTGCTACCTCTGAGACCTCCTAGACCTGAGTGGGAGGCCACTCCCAGGAACAATGATGGGCACCCTCCGCGGGGACCCACCCATGTTTATAGGTCTCACCCAGGAACTCCTCAAGAAGCCTATGAGGAGTATGAGCAAGAAGAAGAGCGGGCTGAAATGCCCTACCAAGGCAGAGGGGGTGCTATCCGGCCACCCCTCTATAGGCCTCAAGTTCCCTACAATACGCAATGGGAGCAAACTAAGGAGGAAGAGATTAAATATTTTGATGCATATAAAGCACTGCTAGAGCGCTTAGAGTCTATGGAGACCAAGACTTCTGGGCCCCAAAATCCCACTTTACGCCAACTCCGTAGTCACCCTATGCATCCATCAATGTCGGCACCCCCTTACCCTGAACACTTTAAACTACCCCAGTTGGCAATATTTAGAGGGGAGGAGGATGCCCAAGAGCACGTGACTAGATTCCTGAGCCAATGCTTTGGCATTTAGGACAATGATGCTTTGCTACTAAGAACATTTATAACCATGTTCGTAGGCCCTGCCTCGGATTGGTTCACTCAATTGCCAAAGCACAACATCAGTAACTTAGATCAGCTAGTGGACGCGTTCCTCGAATGCTTCACCTTCAACACCAAGAAGAAGGCATCACTAAGTGACCTAGCCAGCCTCGTGAAGTATGAGGAAGAAACCATGGCGGCCTATGGGAATCGATGGAGGACATTGCTTTCAAAGCTGCCCTACCTCCCTCCTATGGCCGACCTTACCCAAATGTTCTCAAAGAGCTATTTGAGATCGATCTCCATGCTATTGTAGCTGTAACAATATGCCACTTTAGAGGAAGCTCTGGCACAAGCCAGAATCATTGAGGAGATCAAGATTCAGGATGGCGAGATTGCCAAGCCAAAGAAGAAAGAATGGTCTAAAAATGCCAAGACAGGGACCACGCAACCAAAACCCACTATGGTCAATCAGGTTGCTATAAACATACCTAAGCCTATACAAGCAATGCAGCCCCCAAAGGCTAACTATCAAGCGGTCCCTCTTGATAGTTATGAAAGAGAAAACCATCGACAAGAGCAAAATCAGTAGCATCACCCTAGGCAACAATTCACACCTTACACCGAGTCTAAAGACTCCTTGTTTGACCGCTTGTCAGTGACAAACTTGATAAACCTACTAGAGAGTCGACCCGTAGACCCCAACGCTCCAAAACCTAAGGGCTATAGGGAAGACTTGTACTGTAGGTTTCATCGATAGAAGGGACATGATCTTAATGCATGTTGGAAGTTTAAAGGCTTGGTGCAAGACCTAATAGACAACAAGATGTTGGTGGTGGATAACCCCATGGCACCAAGCAACCAATAGATGGAGGTCTTCAAGGACCCCCTGCCTACCCATGATGCATAGGCAAAGACCCTACAAGTCAATGAGGTAACATAGAACTGCCCCATGTAGGGGTATGTAGGGATGATCAGTATAGTGACTCGAAACAAAAGGTACCCAAGCATAGCTGCCCCCATGATGGCTATAGGAGAGGTGCCAACAACATCACAACCACAATAACACCCTATGCAACCTCCTCCACCTAGACTAGTGGCCACAATTCGGACCAAACTCACCCAGAGTTTGAGGACCACGTCGGCTAGGCTCTCCATTTATGAGCTCATACAACAATCATCGCCCCATCGGGAGGCTCTAATGGAGATACTTAAAGCCATCGAGTTGCAGCCCCATGAAGCAAACTCTTTCAACAACTTCATGGGGCATGTCAAGCGATGCACCGAGCCGCTCATCACCTTTAGAGAGGATGAATTGAAATCAGTGACTGGTGACATGGCGGATCCACCCCTGCACGTCATTGCGTGGGTCAACGGGATTCCGTATAAGAGGGTGTTGGTGGACACTGGCTCGTCCAGTAATATCATTACAATAATGGCATTGAAACATCTAAAGTTGCTAGCATCTCACATCGTGGCCTCCACCTACACTCTACGAGCATTCAATGATGCGATATGCTCGACAGTTGGCACAATTGTCCTACCCATCCAAGTGGGACAAAAGACTATTCCTACATTGTGCCACATCTTGGAGGGTGAGATGGCTTATAACATTTTTTTGGGTCGGCCATGGATCAGGGACATGAAGTGTGTCCCTTCAATAGCCCACCAATGCTTAAAGTATACATTCGAAGGGCAGGTGCATGTAGTCCCGACGGACTTAGAACCCTTCAAGTATTGCAATGCGGTGCAGCTGATGCCGCAATCGACCCTTCCATCAACACATTTGGATTTTTAGTTGAATCCATCTAAATAGGGTCCGATTCCGCATACATCCCCATTGTTAAGTCCATCAAATCCCCAGTCGGGTCCATCTTCGTCATCTGGTCCTTCACCAACGATGCCACCTATGGTGGCCACACCGAAGGACAATGGGAAGAAACCCCTGGAAGAGGCACCGCCATCAGTCTCAACCATCTCTACCAAAGAGATGCCTAGCCGAATGGAAGTCGAGATGCCTAGTTCACCTAACATGGAGTGGACTCAGGAAGAACTCCCATTCCCTCCCCCTCAACTGCCAACAATCACCGTTGAGATGGCCAATACGGGCCTGGGGGAGTATCTGGTGTGGAACATTGTAGCAACACCCACACTTGAGTCCATGCAGGACATGGGGAGACCTCGCCTCCCCATAGGCACTATTGTTCCTCTAGGCTACCCGCCAAACCAGACAAACTTTGTATATGGGGGCCTTGATAATGGCATTGAACCTTACATGCAAGAAGAAGAAGATGAAGAGCCTTTCACTGAGGACGTCAACTATTTGTCCAACCTAGACTTCACTTTAAGATATCTTGGCCAATGCAATTGGCATGGATATGGGTTGGGCAGATATGAGCAAGGAGTGCACGTTCTTTGCCAACCAAGATATCAGATGCCATACGACAAATCAGGAGTAGGGTTCAACCACCCCCTGCCCTTGGACATCTTGGTAGAGAACATGCAAGGCCTAGGGATAGGCAACAAGGATGGGTTGGCATTAGATCCATATGCCAATCCTAACACAACATACACATTGGGGGATTACCTCCCATTGTTGACAACCAACCTTGTTGACCTCAACAACCCCTTCCCTTTAACCGAGAAAGGAGAAAGTTTGAGAACTCACCTACAAGGGGGATATAGACAAGGTCAGGAAGGATCTTCAGAAGATGAGTCAGAATATGAGGTAGCACCATGGGACCCTTTCGAATCGGATAGCAATCACTCACAAGTGACCCCCATGGATGACTATCAAGAAAGCCTCTTGGCAATGTTCCCTTTGGATGCTCCAATCGAGCAAGTGCCACCTCAAGAAAATTAGGTCCCCCCGTAGAGAGCGGAACAACCCCGATGGGACCATATCAATTTGCTCGAGCAGGACGAGCCTCACATGTCGCAAATAGTTGTTGGAACCAACGAAGGCCTTTGGATCTCCGACAGTGATTATGAAGATGAAACTGAGATGGCCTATCTCAATCATATGCGACAGCAACAATACCCCATGGATATTGATGACATGTTTGAACAACTAAACATGGGGCCAAGGCATAGGTGGCACCTAAACCCAGCATAGTTGGACCAAGTGCTGCATCCGCCACTTTGGGCATACAGAGAGCACCTTCCACCCAGAGACCCTATAGCGATATCAGTGCCGAGGGTAGACCCTATCCTCCTATCTACACATAGGGCCGATCCATTCATGCCAATACCTCTAGAGCCAGATCCAGAGCACAGAGATCACCAAGGAAGTCCGAGTCACCACACCCATGGTAATGGAGACCAAAATCATTTCATCAACATGATCTCCATTGACTTAACCGCCCCCATCCACAATCCAGCCGATCCAGCATGGTCATTGTATCTAGACATAGATGCCATAGACTAGGATCACGTCAATTCACCACCATCCCCATCAGAGTATTGGTCGTTCGGTGAGATGCTTCATTTCACCCCAGAACCAACTCAGGATATCTTCCATGCTGAAGAGGGACCCAAAGTTCCTAATGCAGATCTAAATTCAGCGACTGATATCCACTTGATCCCAACTCCACATCAGTTGGAGGATGGATCCCACATGTCAGTTGAGGAGATGACTGACGTAGACATCGGCTCTGATCCAATGAATCCATAGATAATCAAGTTAGGGGTAAGTCTATCCCCCGAAGAGCAAGCCGACTACATTGCCCTTCTCAAAGAGAAGAAGGAGGTTTTTGCATGGTCCTACAAAGACATGTCGGGGCTAGATCCATAGCTAGTCATGCATAATCTAACGCTTGATCCGACAGTCAAGCCAGTTAAGCAAAAACTACGTAAGATGCACCCAACAGTGGCCTTAATGGTCAAAGATGAATTGCAAAAGTTGTTGGATGCACAGTTTGTCATCTACGTGGATTACCCACCATGGTTGTCCAACATGGTGCCCATCAAAAATCCCGATGGGAGGATTCGCATATGCACTAATTTTTGAGATCTAAACAAAGCGAGTCCTAAGGATGATTTCCCCTTGCCTAGCATCGACGCATTGGTAGATGCCACAGCAGGTCACGAAATGCTTTCCCTCATGGATGGTTTCTCGGGATACAATCAGATTCGTATCAATCTCGAGGACCAACTAAAAATGGTGTTCACAACGCCTTGGGGGACATTTTGTTATAAGGTCATGCCCTTTGGCCTTAAAAATGCTGGTGCCACCTACCAACGTGCCATGACATACATCTTCCATGATCACATGCATAAAACTTTGGAAGATTACATGGATGATTTGTTGGCCAAATCTCTTTTGCGCCCGGATCATCTCGATGACTTAAGCAAGATCCTCGATCGCCTCATCGAACACAAAGTCAGACTAAACCCCAAGAAGTGCGTATTTGGCATCACATCTGGAAAACTCTTGGGTTTCATAGTCTCAAAGCGAGGCATCGAGGTGGACCCAAACAAAGTCAAGGCAATCCTTGAAATGCTTCCCCCAACTACCATCAAGCAGCTCAGAAGCCTGCAAGGAAAGGTCACGTCAATCAAGCGCTTCATAGCACAACTATCTGACAAGTGCCGACCCATGAATAAATTATTGCACAAGGGGGTAGCATTTCATTGGGATGACGAGTGCCAGTCAACCTTCGATGACATTAAACAATACTTGGCTTCACCGCCAGTATTGGCACCACCTAGACCAGGAGTGTCATTCTACTTATACATCTCAGCTATTGAGGTGGCACTGGGCGCCATGCTAGCCCAAAAAAATGAACTACACAAAGAACAGGCTACTTACTATCTTAGCCGCACCCTGGTCAGTTATGAACTTAACTATGCATACGTTGAGAAGCTCTGCTTGGCAGTGGTGTTTGCTACCAAAAAGCTATGCCATTACATGCTGAGCAACACGACGTATGTTGTGTCTAAGGAGAATCCATTGCGATACATGATGAGTCATACTTATCATAGTAGCCGCATAGTGAAATGGATCATGTTGTTGACGGAGTTTGACATCGAATTCATTGGATAGAAGTCCATCAAAGGTCAAGTCATCGCCGATCAACTAGCAGAGGCTCCTCTCGAAGATGATCAGCCTCTGGCAATAGAGCTACCCGATGATGGGGTCTTCCATGTCTCAGAATCGCCAGATTCTGATGAGCCTGAGTCACAGGCCGACATAACCCTATTTTTTGATGGTTCTAAATGTGAGCAAGGGGGTGGCATGGGAATCGTATTCTTCACACCGCAAGGGGCTCCAATGCCTCTATCATTTAAACTTGATTTCCCGTGCACCAATAACAATGCCGAATATGAAGCCTTGCTCATAGGTCTTCAGACAACCATCACCATGAACATCAAATGCTTGAATATCTTTGGTGATTCATTGTTAATCGTTAACCAAGTGAAAGGGGTATTCCAATGTAAATGCCCAGTTTTGCAGGCCTATAAAGCCCTTGTGGATAAATTCTTGGCAAAGCTTGAATGGTACAACATCGAGGCACTCCCTCGATCATCGAATCATTTTGCGAACACTATGGCCTCCTTGGGGTCACTAATCCCATAAGACATTTCTGGTGATATGACAACCATTCAAGTCAAAACACTATCGCAATCCATGATGGAGCATGCAAGCTCTGACTTAACGCCAAGAATCCACCTGATCCAGATTGAACCATCCCCAGACAAGTTCTCTCGAATCCATGATTGTCTGAATCATGCCAACTGGGGGTCCTTGTTCTCCCCTACTCCCCTTAATAGCAACACAACACTATTCTTACAAGTTCTTTCCCGCTCAGCTTTTGCTAGGGATGAACTTCAAGAGGGATTGGTTATTCATACTATCGAGGTTTTCGATCAACAGGATTGGTATACACCCATACGAGATTACCTCAAGCTAGGCAACCTCCCACTTGGATTGTCACATGCCACGAAAAGATCATTCAAATAGAAAGCGGCAAAACATGTCTTGCTAGGAGACATTTTGTACCATCATAGCTATGAAGGAATCCTCCTTCGTTGCTTGGACCAATAGGAGTCCACTTGGGCGATCACCCAAGCGCACGATGGTACATGCGGTGGCCACTTCAGCGGTATGGCCATCGCAAAGCGCATTCTTCGCATGGGCTATTACTGGCCATATTTAGAGCGAGATTGTTGCGCCTATGTAAGGAAGTGCGTGAAGTGTCAACACCATGCTAATTTGACACACGTACCTTCTCAAGCCTTGCAACCGATCCAATCGGCTTGGCCATTCTCGTAGTGGGGCTTAGATCTAATCGAAAAGATCTCCCCTCATCGTCAGGCCATCACACGTTCATCATAACGGCCATAGAGTACTTCACCAAGTGGGTGGAAGCAATTCCGCTTACCTCTACGATTGGAACCCGCATTTCGAAGTTCATTTTACATAACATCATATGTCATTTTGGTATTCCATCCAAGATAATCTCGGATAATGGGACATCATTCAAGAACAAAGACGTGCGTGCTTTGACCACAAAGTACAAAATTTAGCATAGTTTTTTGACACCCTATTATCCGTAGGCAAATGGGCAAGCAGAGGCATCAAACAAAATGCTAGTCACCATCCTCAGAAAGACAGTCATAGATAGTCATAAGGATTGGCACATTCAGATCCCACTTGCTCTTTGGGCGTATCGCACTAGCATTCGAACACCCACTGGGGCAACTCCATTTTCGCTCGTGTATGGCTCCGAGGCAGTCATGCCTCTCGAGTTGGAAATTCCTTCCCTGTGCATATCAATGCAAGAGTTCATCGATGATGACACTACATGGTAGGCCCGGTTAGACCAGCTTATGTTACTCGATGAACGACATGTCAATGCTCTCGAGCATTTACGTATTTACCAAGAGCGACTTAAGAAAGCATACAACATGAAAGTTCACCTGAGGGACTTTCAGGTTGGTGACCTGGTACTAAAAGAGAACCAACAAAATTCTAACTTGCCACCCCATCTAAGGGACAAGTTCATGGCAAACTAGTTAGGTCCGTATGTGATTGATAGTAAAATAGGACCTGGAACATACCGACTAGCCTCTCTTGATGGAATCAAGGAACTAGAACCCTTGAACATCAGTCATTTGAGGCCATTCCATATTTAAAAGAGCCATAGCCCAAACCAAAAGCTCCAAGGATTCTTGTAATCGCTTGGTCAACCCTAAAATACCCCAAAGGTGTCCACAAACCCTTTGGTCAAACCAAAAGCTCCAAGGATTCCCATTATCACTTGGTCAAACCCCCCAAAATCCCCAAGGATTCGTGCAATCACTTGGTCAATCCTAAAATTCCCCAAAGGTGTCCACAAACCCTTTGGTCAAACCAAAATCTCCAAGGATTCCCATTATCGCTTGGTCAATCCCAAAATGCCCCAAAGGTGCCCATTACCCCTTTGGTCAAACCAAAATGCTCCAAGGATTCCCGCAATCGCTTGGTCAACCCTAAAATGCCCCAAAGGTGCCCATAATCCCTTTGGTCAAAACCTCCAAGGATCCGAAAGAATCACTTGGTCCGCCCTCACGCGGAATGAACCAACCATAAAGAAAATTCAAAAACAACAAAATCATCAAAAATAACAAAAATTTGCATCTCATTTCCATGCATACTAAAATCATCAAAACAATTTTCATACTAAAATCATCAAAACAATAAAGAAAACTTTTGCATCTCATTTTCATGCATACTCAAAATACTCACAAAAATCAATCAATCGAAAACACAAAAATAATAGCTGCATTAGGCATCCCATACATACATTTGCATATTTGTTGATCATACGGGTCAAAAGCACCATAGACTGTAATCACGGGTAATTCCATCAGTCTCCACATTTTTCCACTTTGTAAATAGTTCATCGCAAATAAACGCCATTCACATTTTTTTGCCATATCATAGTCAGTTGTCTTCTAATGTATCTAGAGTTTTCGTCATTCAAGTTGTCGTTAGCTTTCTAGCCAAATACTGTACAAAGTCAGACAGATTTTACAAAGGTAGAGTTCCACTTGGATCACACGTTGTTACGTAGCATCCCAACACAAGCTAAAACACATAAAAAAAATTCCCAAGTTGTGTAAACGAAAGATGAAACCTGCAAAGCAATCCAGGATACCATCTAGTGAAAAGGTTATCTTGCTCATCCCCCTGTGCGAATGACCCCAAGAATGCTAGGAGTTGGCAAAAGGACAAGCATCTTCCCTACCCAATTCCCCAAGAATCCCAAGTTCTCAAAAAGTTGCAAACATCAAAAAATTTGCAAAAGTCAAAACTCCAAAATTTGACATCAAAACCAAAGTGCATACATCAAAAGGCACAAGCAATAGTGATTCTCATCACTCAATATTCAAATCCCTTGCTCAAAAGAAAAAAACAAAAATAAACAGTGATTTTTATCACTATAGAAGAGCAAGTATCCCAATACAATTGAAGAAAAGAAGGGAGTCAAACTTGAATCCCTGGAACTCTCAGCATTCGAAGGTCATGAGGTGAACCTCAGTACCGGTTTGGTGGATAGCCTATCGGTCACTGGTGGCAAACCTCCCGCATGATGATATATCTGTCACATTAACTTGTGTGCAGATCAATGTTTGCATGTGGATGAGCTAGCTCATGGTATCCTAGATAGCACCGTAGATTAATCTGACTAAATACAACAAAGGAGTTAGTGGAGCTAATTAGGTGATCCTCAGTACAGGTTTGGTTGATAGCCTATCTGGCACTAGCGGTATCCTGACAAATACCACATAAACGAACTCAATTGCACACAGGGGATGTGAAATAACTTGGTCAAAGTCAAGTCGGATTTATACCTTGTTCAAAAGTCTTGTAGGATAAAAGTACAGTCTTGGCTAGTTAGTTAAAACATCTGAGTCTCAGAAAACCTTAACTACATTTTAACACAACTGCAGTACATCCCATTCTTACATCACCATCAAAAAATCCAAAACAAAAACAAAAAATATATATCATGCAAAGTCATCGTATAAAACAATCGCATAAGTACAAAAAGCCGGTAAGTCTTGCACAGTCTATGGTGCAACCGCCAAGTTATCAACAAATCATTTCATACATTCATATGCATATCATATATATTAGACACATTTGCATTCATCATAACATGTGCATCCATCAAAATAAATTAACATGCATACATCAACATCCATCAATCACATAAGAATAACAATAAATCATGACAAGTGTATAAATAAAAGAAAGTCATGTATATATATATCATCAAAATGCCCGTAGGCTACAATAAACCGGTCCTCTGACCTCACAAAAAAGCAAAAGTTCAAAAACCCCCAAGCCTAGGGCATCGGCCACCATGATCATGCAGGATCGGTGCGATGGGAACTACCCCCCATGGTGTGGGTCCTATGGGACCTCTCAGGGTGGCTACTGCTAGCCCCCACATCACGCCCACTAGCGCCCCCTCATCCAACCGCCTGTCATGAGAGGAAGCAGACTGTTCAGTCTCACTATCTCTCATCTGGTGCGAAGACCCACCTCTAGGGAGCTCAGGTAATCACCCATCGAGGTGGATAATCTCTACCTCCAACTCCATCCAATGTCGAAACCAAGTCCATCTCCCACCGACGGTACATAGCCACTACATCATCACATTGTGCCAACTGAGTTTGTAGGAGATCCCTCTCCCATGCAGCATCTGTGTCCCCATCCCGCCAATGGTACGTAGCCAATGCGTTCTCTCGCTCTGCCAGTTGCATCCATAGGAGATCCCTCTCCTACAACGCATCCCCAAGCTCCTCATCCCATCTCTGAATCAGATCCTCTAATTGCACTATCTCAGCATGATGCCTCGCCTCCACACCCTCTAGGACTACCTGAGGCATAGGTATATCCGAGACGACAGGCTGCTCTGACTCCCACTACTCTAAGACGTCCTACATCTCCGGATACTCCAAAACCCCAAAGTCATCCCCCACTAAAATCGTCAACCTCCACCATGTCCTCATCCTCCAGCGGAGCCCCCCAACCCTCTCCCGATGCCTCTGCACCCTCACCACCTACTGTTGTCGCCTCTGGACCCCCTAGAGGCCCCTCACCTCCCCATCGTCGCAACGTCCACCACTGGTCATACTCAGTGATCGCCCCAACGTTGTCCACATCAGGGACATCGATCACAGGATCCGACTCCTCACCCAGCGGCTCGATGATCGGCTAGGCCAGATTCCTCTCATTGCCCCGATGTCGATAGATCAAGGGCTCACTAGGAAACCCCTGGTGCACCCCAAACTGTCACGTCACTCGGATGTATGGGAAGTACTCCTGCTCGGTCCCGTGTCACTCGATCAGCCATCTCCCCCTGTGCACCCGCCGAAGCCACTCTCCAACCTCAGGCCAGGCTGGACAGTCCCGGTATGGGCGCCAAAACACCTCCCCTAGAGCAAGTCGAGCGAAGGCATTGGCATAGTGCCCTACGACACCTACCCATCGTCGACTCTGCCCTTGCTCCTCAGACCGCCACCACATAGCCACATACCCTATCTCTCTATCCACCATCTCTGCTCGAGTCATCCATGACAAACCCTATGGCCTCTCCACAGCTATGTGCTACCACCCCTAGCACTGCAATAGGTAGCTGCAACCAATCCCCTTCTACCTCTAATAGTGGACCTCATACAGCTCATCATAAAGCTATGCTAGAAGCGTCTATCCCCATCTCATAATCAAGGGTGCCTCCGTCAGACACTCCACCAATCCGAAGACAACCTCCAACAGGTTCCAAGGGAACCTTGCACTCGAGGAGTCGAGCAGCAACATGTTGGAGATGAGGCTCATCAGCAATGCATGCCTCACCCCCAACACGCCCCTCTCTAGCCACCACCACACCAAGATATCGCCAATCATGCAATCCCCCTCTGCCCTCTCTACTGGACTATCCACCCCCATCTCCACCCCATGTCTGAAGCACCGTGTCAGCACTGTTGTCTACTGATCACGCAGAGTAGTCCGAATAGGAAGCTCGTCTATCAAAATCTATAGAATCCGATAGACATCCTCAAGAGTCACCATCATCTCCCCTATTGGGAGATGAAAGGTATTAGTCCGGGGATCCCATAAGTTGATCAGGGCCGTTAGATAGGCCCGATCCCCCACCGTAGGCTCTAATAAGAGTGCTTTTGCACTTGACATTCTTGGCATTCAAAATAGACGTCGGGGTCACAAATCCTCACTATCCTACTCCCTAAGAAGGCTACCATAGTCGGACCGCTCCACGGGAGGATGGATGGTCGTGAATTTCATCCCCAAACGGCGTCACAAAAAGGGTCCAAACCCACCAAAAAATAGCAATAACATTGCCAAACAAGGCGCCTTTGTGCCTACACTTCTTGGCATTCAAACTAGACATCGGGGTCACAAATCCTCACTATCCTACTCCCTAAGAAGGCTACCATAGCCGGACCGCTCCACGAGAGGACGAATTTTCGAGAATTTCATCCCTAAATGGCGTCCCACAAAGGGTTAACACCCACCAAAAATAGGTCTAAATGTTGGGAAACTGCATAAGAATTCAAAGCAAAACAACTAAAGGCAACCTTACACAAGTCATCTTGAGTCAAGCGACTCGTCACTTTTCTCATGTAGGTCATTCCCTCATCAATTCGTCGCTTGAGGGGGTAGTCACACTTAGTCATCAATCAATAAATACACACCCAATCAAGGAGATGGCATGCATTCAAATAATCATTGACAAAGACAATCACGCCCTTGCTTGGGGCAGAAAACAAGCAATAATCACAAGCTGATCAAACACTTGGCATTTGTGAATCATTAACTCAAGGTTCCCATAGACAAAAGGTTACGCCCTTTGCCTATTCATGACTGAACAATGTCCAAGACCAAGTAACACCTCACCAAAATAGGTTAACACTTGAATTAAGATCCTTAGCTCGTCAGAAGCAAGGATTCCATACTTGAGGCATCAAAAGTTGGTTAGGTTACTGAGAAACCCTAATCATTAGTGCTTTGGTTATCTATTTTTGCTCAACACTATGCCACGCACAATGCATCCCAAAAATGGGCATCTGTAGACACCAAAACAGCACCAATCCAATTGTGTGGCTACAAAAACTAATCACACTGGCATACACAGCCCCCAGGGCAGCCCTAGAGGTTAAATAGTGGTCCTAACCACTCTCATAGTAGTTTTGGAAGATCAGAGGTCAATTTGGTACCTTTCAGACACTCTGCTCCCTACTCATTCCACCCTGGGATGATTACAAACTGGTATTCATCCCACCTAGGGACGATTAGCAGCATTCGTCCCTGGGTGGGGTGAATAGCAGGTTTGATGGGCAAAGGGTCAAACCTTGACAAATGGCAGCTCAGATCCACCACTTAACGCCTCCTTCAATGCATGGAGTAGGAGTGAGCATTTTTGAGCTCAAATAGGCAGTCATAGGGGCAGTCATGGAGCCCTTAATCAGGGAGGAATCTTCTTCCTCCTGGCAAGGCATGATAGCCAAGTGGTGCCTCTGCATACTCATTCATAGAGACCCTCAAGTCTATAAAATGGTGAGTCTTCTCACCCCAAAAAAAAATACAGGTCAGGAGCATTTGGAGTAATGGAGTGCTGTCGATTTACGTCCTCACCCTTTTGCTTGTGCCTTTCACATCCTTGATCTCTCTTTTGGAAGGGAGGTTATTGGGTGATTATTGGAAGCACAATCTAGACCCAAAACCTGAAATTTTGCCACAATATCCCACCCAAATTTTTTGACAATACCCCACAAGAGGTTTTGGACCCATCCCAAGTGGATTGGTGCCAAAACCGGGCCCCAAACGACGGGCATCCTGCCCCTAGGTGCCCCCCGCACTGCTACAGTCCTAATCGCCCCACCCCGAAGCGATTAGAAATCTATAGCATATTTCATTTTTGTTTTTCTTGCATTTTTTTCTAGGTTTTTCAAATAGACTTCCATTCAAATTTCATGTTATTCTGAGCAGTTTTGATCATGTTTTTGTTATTTCTCGCTTTCACTAACATACAGGGAGCATCATCAGATTCCGGGTGATAGAAGCCGAATTGGCAAAATCTGATCTTCTGGGTCTTTCCAAAATACCCCATTTTACCTAACCCCCAACTTTGCAAGTGATTTGGAGCCTCCCGGACGGGACATTTAGGAGGGTGCTTTCTGAAATTTTGTTGCAGGTCTAATCATCCCACCCCAGAGCGATTAGAAATCCATGGTGAATTTCTTGACTGTTCCTTTTGCAGTGCCTTCCTGGTAATGTTCCCATGCCTCTGTCAAGTTTTTAGCTCATTCTGATATGTTTTAGTTATCATTTTATTTATTTTATGCATGTATTAATCATAGGCTTTGGGGATCGCATATTTTACTTCATCCGTAGGTGCTACTAATCCCTTTCTGTTTCTCTGAATGTAGGATCTCGACACTGGAGGAGCAGAAAGGAATCAAAGACACATTCATGCAAGCGACGGCGACATTTGGCCCACCCACTTTACATGTGGGCACGCAGAAGAAAGCATACCAATCCATGGTGTGATAGAGCCCTACTTAATGCTCCTAGCCCCCGAAAAGGGAGGAGACGTGTTGTAACCCGATTTTAAAGAAAATTAATAAAAGGGGTTGTACTCGGCATTTTCTTTCTATCTTGTTTCAATTCGTTTATGTTTCTCTCCTCTCATGCATTTCAGTTTGTAGGACTTAGCGTTACGTTTTGCTTTTGCATACATTGCACTTGGCATTTCTGTTTTGTTTCCGTATCCTCATGCTTTCAGAGCCATAAAATAATGATCAGTCATATCATATATAAATATGTGTCTCAGAGTACATCGAGAGTACAAAAATACCCACAGGCTACAAATGTGTAGGTCCTCGACCTTACATCAAAAATGATATATCAAAAATATATCCTACAACATTAGAGCTCTAGCTCTGATCTACTCCCCCTATACCAGAGCTCTCACTACCTCCATCAGTACTATGCTCAAGAGCCTACTTTCCCTACTGCCCTGCTATCCATTGTGGATCCTACTAAGAGCCCTGAGTACCACCTAGCCCAAAGAGGCCTAGCACTCATCCAACCACTACCTATGCAATGGGCACCTCTGTGCATCGAGACCTATGGCTAGATGCTATAGTAGACTGCCCTACCTACCTAGTCCTGGTGTGACTGCTACTGCTATGTGTACTAGAGGACCTATGTGTCCTCTCACTCTGATGGGTACAATGGCTAGAGCTAGCAGTAGACTGTACTGTAGTATTGGATCTAGTCCACTAGTACTCTTGAGCATATGGATCTTCGGGAACCTCTACACCTAACATCTGTATGTATCCAACTAGCTGGTCCACCCGAGAAACCCTGGATGCATGCCTATCATTGGTTCTCATCAGAAAACCCTGCAAGCACTGGATCTCTACCATAGAATCCTAACCACCTAGAAGTTTTGCTGCTGGTGTCATCGAAGGTCCCATAATCACCTGAGAGGGTGGATGATCCCCCCTCTATGTCCTAAGTATATCTCGCTCTACTACTATTGCATCCCTCTATGCCAGTGCCAAATCATGAGCATTGGTGAGCTCACCAACCTGGGTCACTACTGCTATAGCTCGTGCTATCAGGATAGCAATTTGTTACTCTGCATGCATCATTCGACGGTCTCTATTAGTCAACTGTGCTTGTAGAGTAGCAATAGTAGTGTCCTGCTCCCTTTACTGTATCTGGAATCACCCTAGCTGACTTTGCAGGTTAGCCACATGTGCCAAGAGTTGTCCTTTTGCACTATCAGGAGGGACCTCGCCCTCCTCAGGAGCCTCCTTAGTTGTAGCCTATGTGCCCCATCTGCCCTCTATCTGTTGGTGCACATTGTGCCCATCAGGATCCACCTCTGCCCCTGCCTAATCTACAGCTCATCCTAGAGGCCCTATCCCATACCATAAGAACATAGACCACCATCCATCATACTCTAGAGTAGTCACAACTCTATCAACTTCAGTCTCCTAAAAGTCATCTGGAGCGTCCCCTAGAGCCGAAGACTAGATCCATGGGAGATCCCGCTCTAATGCCAAGCACTTGTAGACAAAGGGGATCTCTGGAATTTCCTACACCATACCGAACTAACGTAAGACACGAAAGAAAATTTGGTACTCTCTGATCTCGGTCTTCTAGCAAAGTAACCATCTGTCCCAGTGAGTCTATTGAAGTTGCTCGCTAGCCTCAAGTTAGTCAGGGCATTCCATGTAGGGTCGCCACTCAATATCATCTAGCTCGAGTCTCTAGCAAATTGTGTAATATAATGTTGGATGTCTCCAGCATGGGTTCTGCTCTGGAAGCCCTCCTCCTCCTAAGGCCAGCAGGTAGTATAGCACTGATGGGCATCATCGATCTCTGTAATGTGCAGTGGTAGCTCCCTAGGACGCTCTATCCTGATATGTCACCAACCCCAAATCTAAAGAAGTAGACTATAACTAATCCCCTAGTGGCTCCAATCAATAATTTGATATAGCTCACGGTACAACTAACATAGTAGAGTACTCCCAGTGGCCAAGAGGTTCCAAGGAATCCTCGTGCCTGAGGAGTCTGGAAGTACAACTTGCACCACCAGGTGCATAAAAATGTCCTCATGCACAGAGAAGACATTCTTCCCCTACTAATAGCTGATATGAACTCCTATGGTCAATGGTGCATAGAGCCTCCTTGCTTTAGGTGTCGAAGATGGTATCAAAGATGGACTCTTTATCCCCAGAAGTCGAAGATATGATGGCCTCACAATCAATAGGGATCCTAAATATCCTATAAACATCCTCTAGGGTAACTCTCATTTCACCTATAGGTAGGTGAAATGTGTTGGTCCGTGCATTCCAGCGTTGGGCCAACAAAGTCAAATAGGCTTGATCTACCCTGATAGTGGGTAGATCCAGTACATAGTCGAATTCGATAGCTTTGAACCACTCTCGCTACCCGAGAGTGAGCTCTCCATGGAGAGTCTTAAGAAGGTCAGGCTCTCGAGCTCTAAAGGTCAACCTTTGAAATAAACAGCATGATATAAGAAAAAACTAACTAAAACAAACAAAAACATTTAAAACTGATCTAAAAATCATTAAAAATAGTTAAAAACTGATAAAATTACAAAAACATGTTATCATGCAGGCCTACAAATTAAATTTGTCATTCATACATGTCAAAAACGCATTAAATGACATTAATTACTTTTTAAAACTTAGAAAAATTAAAAATTAAATTGGTGAACCGCGCGGGTCAACCCTGAGGTCCGCGTGCAGTCAAAAATTGACCATTGAGATTTAAAATGTTGATTGCAGCTGGTAGCTACGGTCCCCAATTGACCAATTGGGAACCGTAGCTGGTACCTACGGTCTCCAACCGAGATTCTGTTGGGTGTGATATCACGGCCAAAAAAAAAACTAAATCCTAAGCTACCATAGCCTAAGGTGAGGTTCATTGCCAACAATTTAGCGTGATTGACTTACCAATTACTTAATTGGGTTTATTTTTAGTGGTAGTGGATGCGAGGTCTTGGTTTTTTAATTACCTTACCCTCGCCTCGTCCATCGCAACTCAAAGAAGCTTGCCCGTGCTCTGCCATCGTGTTGTGTAGGGTGTGGGTGAAGTTTGGTAGATTTTAGATTAGTTCTTAGCTGTCACTATCAAAGCTCTAGATTTTCAAGTCACTGTCAAGGAATAATGAGAGAAATTTGAAAATCGAGCTTTTTATAAGCTTTTTCTATTTTACGCGAATCGCAAGCCCTAGCCACGGTTCCCAAAATTGTAAATGGGAACCGCAGACCCTAGCCATGGTTTTCAACTGGCAAGAAATTTACTAAAATCCCACCATGGGAAGGTTTAAAATGATCAACTAATGCCTCCTAGGGGATCAGAACTCAATAAAATCAAATCAATTTGGAAATTTGGTGATAATCAAGCACCGAGATCCAATTAAAAATCAAAAATATGGCTGAGATTATAAAGTACATTCAACCGAGGTCGTTGCTATGACAATCCTTTTATGGAGCGATGCACCTCCCAGCCAAATAAATAAACTTAATTCATAAATCAAAATATTAAAAAAAATCAATTAATTAAAACACCAAATGTGCCTCGTATTCAGTAATTTACCCTATATACTTGGCAGTTGCAGCGACTTGCGATCCATGCAATCCAATAGGATGAGTAAATTAGCATAAGGACATTTGGGGAAAAATTGTCATCATTGATATAATATGTTTTTTTTCAATCCCTAAGAAGGCCTTCGTGGCCGGATTGCTCCACGGGAACGAGGTGTTGCATGTCATTTCTTCTATGACCTCTTTTCAACAAATCATTGATAAATTGATTCAATACAAATCTGATTGGATTTGTATCAATTTGATTCCCTAAGATGGCTATTGTAGCCCGACTACTGCATGGGATAGAAATGTGCAAATACTATTAACAGTTGGAATCAAAAGCTGAACTAGGCCTAGCCAATGCATTACTTTGCTCAAATATAAATTTATTCAGATCATCCATGGTGGTCAAGCGACATCATCGCTTTAATAATTGTCATTACCGTCATCGACTCATCGCTTGAGGGGGTAGTCATAATATCAAATCATAATCAAAATCAATAGAAGATCCCTGAAATCGTAGATCCCTTGATCTTATCAAGATTGCGTTCGTCCTTACGAATCATTGTCAATAGCTATCATAAGCTTACCCCTTTGCTTGGGGAAAATAGCAAATATGATTTTGCTTGTTGTTCTCCACCTTTCGGATCTATGGGTCAGAAGATACCTATGGAATGCATAGCTACACCGAATGAGATGAGAAGGGCACAAGCTTTTCAACTTTAAGCCTCCAAAGAGTTGGAAGCAATGATTCTAGGATGCGCGTCCTTTTGCTGGACCTGGGGCATCTAATGTTGATCTGACTAATGATCATCATAGAACTTTCAGCATCATTTTAGGAGGCCTATTTTTTCTTAGTGTTGTTTGATCTCACAACGCATCTCAAAAGGGGCATCCGTAGACACCTAAAACACGTCATGTTGAGGGTAATTACTCATATGGACAGGCTACAAGACCATATGGAAGATCTTGGACAAACTCTAAGATAGAGCAGTGGTTCTAACCACTCAATTTGGGATCCTTGGCCTAATTAGTCTGAACCATAGCCCAGAACTACAGTTTATAGCTGAACCATGGTTGAGACCTGTAGTTTATAGTCTAGACTGCAGTTGTGACCTACGATATTAACTGGAGTTTAGTTGGCCTTCAATCCAATCCAAATCGGTTGGAACGGCCATTTGATCTAGAAGAAGGTGGTTAATGGATGAAATATTCCAGAGGCTTCCATTCCAACTGTTCTAACCACCTCTTCTTGATCTTGGCTTCTCCAGGAAGCCACCCCTAGCCCTTGGGTAGTCCTATAAGTACCTCTCAGAATTAGGGTAAACAAGGAGGGAGAGTGTAGGTCTAAAATTTTTGCACCCTTACCTTCAGGCAGATGGATCCGTGCCCGAAAGGGGGATGGGAAAAGGATAGGTCTACACCTCGGACGGAGAGACACTTTGAATCATGCCCTCTTTGGTGATTTGTCGATGGATGGTGGGTTCACCAGGAAGCATTTTGGGGCAGCTTCCGAGCCTAGGCTAGGAATGAATTGGATGTATTCATTTTAGTTTAAAAACACTTCAAATACCTAGGTTGGCCAGAATGAAGCTAAACTATTCTATATGCAAATTATGATTTATATGCAGATAGAAAACAGAAATAAACTCTAAATGCAATGCTTGAAAGGAAAAGGAAAGATCTTACCCGATTTTGGATGTCTGATGAAGGTTCGACTTTTTGAAGCAGTCCAAATCATCTCTAATTCTGCAAATTCATCTGCAATTGGACAGAATCACCTGCAATTTTGTAGGTTCATCTGTAATTGCGTAGATTCATCCGAAATCGGATGAAATCATCTGAAATCAGATGAAGTCACCTGACCGATTTCATCAGAAACCTGCAACAGAATAGATAGATGCCAAAACAAAGGAAAATACAGTGCAAAATACTATTTAAAAGGATAAAAACATTAACTGAATGCTTAATTGATCCTAGAAAATTTGATAAAATCTGAAATAATGAAATGCCCTTATGTTTTAAGTGGAATTGATCCTAAATGCAAAATGTCATTAAGAATGAGGTGAACACCAGATGCAATACAGAATAAAGATCTAAACTAATGTAAATTGATTAATTGAATCACTAGGAAATGCAAACCTCAGATCTTGATTGCCCCCAAGAGGAGTACAATCAAGATCACCTGAAATGGTACCGGATCATCTCCAATAGAGACGAGATCATCTCTAATTTGAACAGGATCGCCTACGATGATCCAAGCTTCCTCTGACTGATGCAAAATGAAAACCTGCAAATGGATCTGGAAAACTTATGCGAATAATCGAATTTCAAGATGTTCTAACAGGGTATGGAGCTTGGGTTGCAGGAAATCGATCAGCCAGGGTGGGTTTAATGGAAATCAAGGTTTAAATAGGATTGAGGGGGGAGTTAGGAGGTTGGGAGTCATCCCAATCTGGGAGATCTCTAGTGGAACGTCCTCCAATGGCGTAGACACGCTTCTGCTAAGCTGGGAACGGGAGTTGGAACTGTTTCCAATTATGAAAATTTGGTTTTTGAACGAAATCGTCTGGACGTTCGGTTCTAGATGATCTCATCCAATTAGGGATGATATCATCAAATCGATGACGATATCATCCAACTACCATAACTGCCTCTATATTTGGCATGAAAAATGAGGCAGGTGGTTAAAAGGTGGTTTTACGGTTGATTTTCGAATTATTACCTTAGGGTAAATTAAATTGTGTCAATTTTAGGGTGTTACATTTTGCCCCCTCTTTAGCAAATTTTTTGTAGAAAATGTGTTAAAGAAGAGATTGGCATGCTTTACGAGAAAGCAAAAATTTATTCCAATTTTTAGGTGATGATTCTAAGTCGAATCGTACAACTGATGACTGTGGTGCCCCCTCCGGGTTTTTAACCAAATCGAACGTTTGGTAAAAATGTGGAAGAGTTAAAAAAGTGCATTTTTAATATATATATTTTTAGAAAATAGGGTAAAACCTAATTTCATTTTTATTTTCACTGTTACCATTCCAGAGCTCTAAGGCCGAAGAAATGGTGGAGACCGAGCATCGAGCGACGACAGTGCGACGAGGGATGCGGGTAAGGTTTCTAATCTTTTCTAAAAAAATTTAGCTTTAAATTTTTATGTTTAGATTGAATTTTTGTTGGATTTTAGGGTGCCGTGGCCATATTTCACCACGTTGACGAAGTCGAGACGAGATCGTCTTGATTTTGACAAAATCATCCCAATTTCAGCAAGATCGTACCAAACGATCTTGACGAATTCGGGATGGTTACATCCAATTTGGGATGATTCGGCTGTTAGGGCCGAATCGTATAGGGTGAGACGATTTCGTCGAAACAAGGATGATCTCATGAAATTAGGAATGATATCATCCAATAATGGATGATATCAAAAAATTGTTAGGCGATTTTTAATTTGTTGATGTTATTGATTGTTTTATGATGTACTAATTATTGATTTTTGTTGTTTGTTTTGCAGAAGGAATTGCTAAAAATTTGAGAGTGGAAATATGGCGGGTTAAGAGATGATTTTGCCACACTGACCCCGATAGAGAGGGATACTTTAGGGGTAGTGGGACTACAACATGTGGCAGAGATGCCACAGGTGCCTATAGATATGGGGCTATTGACAGCCCTAGCAGAGAGATGGTATCCGGGGTCATCTTGCTTTCGGCTACCGATAGGGGAGATGACTCCCACTTTGGAGGATGTATGGAGGATTTTGTGAATCCCCATCCAGGGCAGATTTATTACTGCTTCGACCAGTTGTGGCCGAGCGATGCTGAGATTGACTGGCGATGCTAGCTTCGTCCTGGAGAAGGGCGGAGTGAACATCGAGACTTTGAGACATACAGATGGAGTATCCACCTTGACTAAGGTGTTGGCTGGGGTGGTAGGTGGCTTATTGCTATGCCACCAGAGTGGATGCAGAGTACCATGGCTACTTGCAGATGTCATCTATGACATGAGAGAGCACAGACACCGATTTTCTTGGGGGTCGTATGTTCTATGCCGCTTGTATAGGATCCTCCACGGGATCGTGTACAAGAGAGGCAAATGTGTGGTGTTGACTTCACTCCTCTAGGTCTGGTGTTGGGAGCACATCGTAGTGAGGTGACCTATGGGGCTACCATTGATAGGGGTTGACCAGGAGAGGCCTAGGGTGTTCTACTGGTGGCTACGGAGAGGCTCATAGAGGAGAGTCGATTTACCTACCTCTCGTAGGTTGATAGATGATTTGACTCCAGACCAGATTACCTGGAGGCCATGGAGAGAGCTTCCAGGGTGGCCAGAGGATGGGTATGAGTTGGCTCGCATCAGGTGAGTCATTTGGATGAGATTGGAGTGGGGTGAGGTAGAGCTCCATCGGTATGATCGAGTCCTCCATCAGTTCGGGCTCCAGTAGGGGATCCCGACGATGAGGGATTACGAGTTTTCAAGGATGGTGTGGGATGCCACAACATTGAGTGGGGTCCCAGACATGCGGTGTTTCATGAGCCGTAATGAGGATGATGCCCCCATCCAGCCAGTAGATGGGGATGACGTAGGGGTTGCCATGGGTTATGATGCATGGTATGCCACTATTCACCCTCCACGTTTGATGAGGGTGAGGGGACCTATACACATGGTTGTGTGGTGGATTGTATAGTAGTGATAGGTTGCATCTCAGGGAGAGAGCAGATAGAGAGGATGGGCACCTTCTACACAAAGGAGGGTTAGGATGCGGGGTGGACATGTGGTGTCCATGGGTGCTCGATAGACATAGTCTAGGGAGAGGTAGAGGTGAGAGCAGAGGAGGGAGAGATCTTCTCCTCCATAGGTAGATAGGTCTCCTTCACCCGATAAGGGCAAGGGTGTGGAGGTAGGAGAGAGTAGTGAGATGGCAGCTCTCTAGGCAGAGAATGCCACACTACGGAGGTAGGTGTAGGGTCTCCAGGTGATGGACACTGCACTGCGAGGACAGATACAGAGTCTACAGGTAGAGGTCCTATGGCTCAGGGAGAGAGGAGGAGGAGCTAGGGCCTCCGAGTTGGCACGGTCGATGGCACAGACCACATTTTATCATGGGATGTACTACATGCTGGCCCTCGAGGGCCATAGAGAGGAGTTGCCTGCAGACATAGCAGGACCTATTCGGGTTGGATCGTCATCCAGGACTTCATCGAGGATGACTTCGAGGACACAGACTATAGATGCATTTATGGGACCACCTCCTCTAGCTCCTGGAGGTGGAGGAGATGAGGCGGAGAGCTCGAGAGGCTCTAGGAGATAGATAGATGAGGTGTATATATATATATATATATATTTGTAGATTTTGTACGATGATTGAGTATGTCGAGTCATGTATTGTGGCATACCAATCGATATGATGGATGTATATATTTTGATGATGATATATATGTAGATATATGTTTTTGTCATGTGACTTATGTTCGTAATGATGCTTTGTGAATTTATGTTTTCATATGATTGCATGTCGTGAAATGTTTATGGTTTTCTCATGCTATAAAATTAAATGAAAAATGTGTTTGTGACAACAAATGTGTGGATGAAAATGAAAATAGAAAAAAAAAATACTTTTAACAATAAACCGCGAAGGATGTAGACGTTGTGACATGACCATTTGATGGAGTCATCGCTCGCTAGGTCATTAAGTTGATCCTGTTATGGGTAGTATTGCAAAAGTAGTTGGTTTTGCTTAAGAGTAATTCTTAAGGCTTTTGGTGATGAAAAAGTAATGATGTTTTGATGTTGTTTTAGAATAGGATTTCAAATAACTTTAAGCAGGAAAACATGAGAGAATGATTTGTGTGTAAGTATAGAATTCCTAAGTGTGATGGGCAATTTAATGTGTACTTAGGAATCAAAAATCGAAATGATAAAATGGTATGAAAATTTCATTTTTCGATGAAGCATGTGTTTGCAAAGAATAATTAAGTCACATATTTTTATAAGTTTATAAAATGCTTGTGGACACACAAAAATTAAAATGATGACTTGCGCTAGGCATAGAATTCCAAAGTGCGGAATTATACCATCATCGCGAAAAATCATGATGGAAGAAAATATGATGTTTTATTTGATAATTTTTACGATGGGTATAAAATTATGTAAATATGACTTGCGCTAGGCATAAAATTCCAAATTGGTTAGGAATTATACCATCATCGTGAAAGTAAAGATTTTGATTGTAAGATTTTATTGCAAGATTTTGAAATATTTTGATAAAAAATAAAATTAAAGTTTAAGAGATCGCGAAATTGACTTACACTAGGCAAAATTCGCAAGTATGAAAATTTTGAATTTATAATTTCTTGAAAATGATGCCATCATAATGAAGTCAATGTTTTTGTAAGCAATAACTATTTTGCGAAAAATAATGGATACCTTTTTTTTTTTTTAGAAATTTCAAAATCATATTTTAATTTATTTCAAAGAGAAATTTAAATTTATCCAGAACCAGTGTGTGCAAATGTGAGTTCATTACCCATTTTGATTTAACATAATGACACAAAATCTCCCAAAGATCAACTGTGTGTGCTTTGTAGTGTTCATTTACCAATTTTGAGTAAGGTATTTTGATGCAAGCAATTTGAATGAACCAATGTGTGTGCGATTGAAGATTCATTAACCATGATTTTTGTGCATGTAACCGTACCAAACTACTATGTAAGTTAGGTCATCAAAAGTTAGCTAATCCACAAGTTGACATAGGTCTATACAAAATAAGGTCGCTAATGTGACAGACGTGTCGCCACGCGAGAAGGAGTTACCCAAGGCCAAGCAAGTTGGGCACAAATCACCTGTTATGGGGTTTACCTCACAGTTTTTGAATAATTGAGAATTCCAGGGATTCAAGCTCATTCACCCTTATTTTCTTTTCAAAGGGTAGGGGGGATTTTATTGCTTTTATTTTTCTCTTTTCTTGCTTTTTCTGATTTTTCTGGATTTTTGACTTTGATATTTGATATTTCTTGGATATTGCTTGGATTTCTTTTTGTATTTTGAACATTGCTCTTTTCTTTTTCTTTTTTTCTTCTTTTTCTTTCTATTCTAGGGATACTTGCTCAGCTTAGATGTGGAGCAAGGGATTTTTATTCCGGGTAGGGGTGAGCTTGTCCTTTTGCCAATTCTCAAAGATTCTAGACCATGCGCATGATAGGATAGCAGGGGAAACTTTTCACTTAAGAGACCACAACTACTGTGTAGTATTGTTTTCCGAATTTGCAACAAATCATTTTAATATGTAAAAGTGGATTTGATTCAAATAAATAGCGAGATCAGTTCCCAAAACTCAAAATATTAGTTATTGCAATAGTGCTTCGATATAAGAGAGATTTATAGTCATAATGCTAAGATCAAAAATATTTATTCATGTGGATTTAAAGTGCATGGTCCAAGATAACTTTTAAATTCATCCGAAACAAAGGAAAATATAACTGCAAAATTTCAACTTTGGTAATGTAAATGAACATGTTTTTGATAGTTTTAATGATTTTTTATTTTTGTTTGATTTTGAATTATTATGTAAATTGCTTGAAATGAGAAAAGCTATGCAATGTAAATGTTTTTGATGGTTTTGAAGTTTTTATATGAATTGCTGAAATGAGAAAACATATACAATTATGTACAATGATGAGTCATTTTGTTTTTAAGCATAATATCATTTAAGATGCATAATGTTCATGGGTTCCTTGAGATATTTTCCATCCAAGGTTGCCAATCGATATGCACCCGATCCAAATTTAGCAATGATGATGTATGGTCCAAGCCAATTGGGCTGAAATTTGCCTTTATTATCTTTAGTTGCATTAGTATTCTTTTGATTTTCTTTTAAGACTAGATCATCGACTTCAAAAGATCGATTATGCAATGCATTTAGCATCAACGGCTTCGAACAGTTGGCGAATGCATTTCTTGAACGCTTCTCTATTGGCATCAAGAAGAAAACCAATTTTTTAGACTTGGTTGCTTAAAAGCAATATGATGATGAGCCAGTCATGGAATTTAGCAATAGATGGAGGAATATAATGGCTAAGATGCCATTCTCCATCCCCACTACTGAATTGACATGATTGTTTACCAAGAGCTACGTAAAACACATCTTGTTATTACAACTACCAATACCAAACATTTGAAGAGGCCTTGGCACAATCCAAGGTCATAGAGAATATCAAGTCACAAGAAGGTGACTTGAAACTTTGGACAAAGAAGGAGTGGAACAATAAGAATATAAAGAACCAGAATCACCAGGCTGAATCTGCGCATGTGAATCAGGTTGTGTTAAACCTTCATAAGGTGGATAAAGGCCAACAACCACAAAACTATCAAGCTCAACCTCCCCCTATGCAATATAATTAGTGCAACAATAAAAAGTAGGGCAAGGACAAAGAAAAATGCCCAAATTGCCAATTTACACCATTATCTGATTCTATGGCATCAATATTCAATCAATTGTGTGAGGCCAAGGCCATAACATTACCCGAAGTTCAATTGCTTGATCCTAATCACCCTAAATTGAAAGGATATAGGGAAGATCATTACTGCCCATACCATAGACAAAATGGGTATGATATCAAAGTGTGTCATAGTTTCAAACATGTAGTACAAAATATGATTGATAGGAATGAGTTGATCATTGACAATCCTCTGGCTTTGGACAATCATAATATGGGAATATTCAAAAATCCCTTACCAAATCATGAGCCATCGAGGAATAACATCGGACAAGTTAATCAAGTGTGGATTGAACCGCCTACGCAAGGATTTGTCGATATGGTGAACGTGGTCACCAGAAATAGGAGGTACAACCAACCCAATCCTCCTCTAGCACCAGTTCAAATTCAAGTTGTGCCTCAACAGAGGCCAACACAGAATCCCTTGCTAGGCCCACCAACAAGACCGGTGGTGACAATAAGGAATAGACTCATTCAGAGTCTACAAATAACTTCAATAAAATTATCAATATATGAGATAATACAATAGTATCCTAGGCATAGGGAGACGCTAATGGACATCTTAAGGTCCATTGAAGTACAACCCCAAGATCCTAAAGCTTTCACCAATTTTGTGGGGCATGTGCAGTAGTGCCAGGAACCTATGATCCAATTCTATGATCATGAAATTAAGATAGTTTCCACTGCAATAGTGGACCCATCACTTCACATCATCGCATGTGTAAACCACACTCCATTCAAGTAGGTGTTGATTGATATAGGATCATCAATTAACATAATTACCATGAAGGCCTTAGGACATTTAAAATTACCCAGATCGCATATCGTACCCTCAACTTTCACACTGAGAGCATTCAACGATACGTTGTGCTCGATAGTAGGCACTATAATCATTCCTATTTAGGTTGGATTTAAAACCATCCATGTGATGTTTCACATGCTTGAGGGTGCTATGCAATACAATATTCTCCTAGGTTGGCCATGGATAAGAGAAATATAATGCATCCCCTCGATACTACACCAATATATCAAATATGTGCACGAGGGGTAAGTGCATGTGGTACCTTTGAATGATGAGCCATTTAAGTATGTTAATTAGATGGATTTGCTAGGAGACTTCATCCTCCCATATACGCATTTGGCTATTAGACCTACATCACCTATCAAACATCCAACAAGCAAATTGAAGGTAGTGTGCGCCTATCCTTCAACATCGGCACCACGACCAACTTCAAATACAACAGCTACTTCTGTGAAGCCTACGACATCGAAAAGGCTTAGGAATGACCAGAAGTTAAAGGTAGTATTGGGTGAAAAAAATTCTAAAGAAATCCCCAACATAGCAACTATCGAGATCCCAAATCCCATGGAGGAGGGAAACTCACAAAATATAGTCAAGGAGGTACCTCAGCCTGCCTCGCCTATGTCTTCAACAACGTCATCTACACCATAGGTGACAATTCATTTAGTCAACCCCTAAATTTTATGCCAATCATAGAATTTGCATAGGATATGGGCAGGCCTCAAGCCCATCACTTTCCTGTGGGGATAGTGGTACCACTAGGGGTGCCACCTAATCAGACTAACTTCATCTATGGAGGTTTAGATCAACTTGCAGATCGTTCACCCATAGAAGAAGATGATGATGAACCATTCATTGTAAATATTCATTATTTTTCTAACCCAGAGTTCACCCTTCATTATTTTGATCATTACCATTGGCATGGTTATGGTTTGGGTTTATTTGAACAAGGGCATTGAACTCCGTATCAATCATGCTATCAGCTGTCGGTTGATAGGTTTGGATTGGGTTATGACATAGGAGGTCAGGATGAGTTATTAGCTATATCTCTAGATCACCTAAACCTAAGCATGGGGGATGATGTTGATTGGAACCCATATCATCCTAACCCTTCATATTCTCAAAGGGGTAACCAGTCGATGACCATGGTCACCATAGAACCACCCTTGGTCTATCATGATAATATTTCATTGGAGGCTAATCCAGATGAAATTCCAAGAATTGATTGGGTTGGTAGAAACCATGAGCATGCCGATGACATTGGCATTGAACCCTATAATTTTGGTACAATAATAGAAGTCGAATCAAAAGCCATTTCTGAGGAAGGTGAATCAGAATCCATCTCTGAGAGAGGTGTACCAGAATATAATTTTGAAGAAGATGATGGTGAATATTTCTTAGAGGATGAGGAATATGAGGATGAAATAGAGATGGCCTACCTAGGGCCTCACCATTTACATCATCTTAGGGAACCTGTCGACATGGAACCCATTTATCATGAGGTGTTCCCAGGTCCTCCTGTTCAAAGAAGGCTAGTAAATCTGGAAGAGATATACCATATGGATTTTCTTGGTCCTTCCAATTTAAGGTAATTGCTTCCCCCTAAGGATCCAATTGTTATGTCTATTCCTAGAGTAGACCCGGTAATCCCCATTCCTCCTGAGCCACATCTAGAGCAGGGGGAGAAATTCGAAGATAGTGTGTTGCATCCATGTGGTCCTGGAGATTTCTTCCATTCCATCAACATGGTCTCCATTGATTTGACCACTCCACTTCACAATCCATCTGACCCTTCAAAACCTTTGTACCTCAATCCTGAGGCCATTGATTTTGATCACACCAATTCACCCTTAGAGCCTGAATATTTCTTCCCTAATGAAGAAATGTTACAACCATTTCATTTTGCACCAGGCTATGCATATGATGTTTATCATGTTGAGGATAATTCTGATTTAGTGGAACCTTTAAACCCAGTAGATGACATCCATTTGATCCCTATGCCTCACCAACTTGAGGAGGGGTCACATATGTCAATAGAGGAAACCTTCAAAGTGGATATCAGTGATGATCCCACCAATCCAAGGAAGGTTAAATTTGGAGAGAGCTTATCTCCTGAGGAATGTGCCAACCTCATTCCTCTATTGAAAGAGAGACCTGATCTCTTTTCTTGGACATACAAGGACATGTCAGGTCTGGATCCAAAATTGGTTACTCATAACCTTTCGTTGGACCCTACCAAGAAACCAGTCAAGCAAAAACTTAGGAAGATGCATCCAACTATCGCTTTGATGGTTAAAGATGAACTACAAAAACTATTGGATGTAGAATTCATAATTCCCATCGACTATCTAGAATGGGTATCAAACATGGTACCCATAGGAAAACTTGATGGAAGAATCCGCATTTGTATGGATTTTAGAGACCTCAATAAGGCAACACCCAAGGATTCATTTCCATTGCCTAATATCGATGCTCTGGTAGATGCAACTGCAGGTCACGAAATGCTTTCTCTCATGGATGGTTTTTATGGTTACAATTAGATTCGTATTAAACTTGAAGACCAGCATAAAACCACTTTCACCACTCCATGGGGAACATTTTGCTACAAAGTTATGCCATTCGGTCTTAAAAATATTGGTGCCACATATCAGTGGGCTATGACATATATTTTTCATGACTACATGCATAAGATCTTAGAAGATTATATCGATGACTTATTGGCCAAGTCATTGCTGCATTCAGAGCATACCGAGGTTCTCAAGAAAGTCTTCGATCACCTGATAGAGCACAATGTCAGGTTGAACCCCAAGAAATGCGTCTTTGGTGTAACTTTAGGTAAACTCTTGGGATTCATCATTTCTAAATGAGGGATCAAAGTTGACCTAGTGAAGGTCAAGGTTATTTTAGAAATGTGTCCCCCCATAAACATCAAGGAATTAAGAAGCCTACAGGGCAAAGTAGCATCCATAAAGTGATTCATCGCATAGTTATCGGATAAATATCGACCCATGAATCGATTGCTACACAAGGGGGTCCCATTTAATTGGGATGAGGACTATCAAAAAGCCTTCACTAAGATCAAACAATATCTGGCATCACCACTAGTATTAGCTCCACCTAGACTAGATGTGCCATTCTTGCTATATATATCTACCATAGACTTTGCACTAGGAACCATGTTAGCCCAAAAGAACGTGCAAGGTAAAGAACATGTAATATATTACATCAGTTGAACTCTGGTCAGCTACGAGCTATGATATGCATATGTAGAAAAGTTATGCTTAGCAGTGGTCTTTGCAATGAAGAAGTTGCGCCACTATATGTTGAGCCATATGACATATGTAGTATCAAAACAAAATCCTTTGTAGTATATGATGAGCAAGACATATCATAATACACGTACTGTAAAGTGGATCATGCTATTGATAGAATTTGACCTAGAATTCATAAGTCAAAATTCTATCAAGGGATAAGTCATAGTAGATCAACTGGTAGAGGCTCCTCTTTAGGATCATAGGCCTCTCATCATAGAGCTTCTCGATGATGTAGTCTTTGCATTATCAAAGTCGCCTGAACTCAAAGAACCTGATAATCAAGCAGATATGTCTTTGTTCTTTGATGGTTCCAAATGCGAGCAAGGGGGTGGTGCAAGAATTATATTTTTCATGCCACAAGGTGCTCCAATGCCCTTGTCATTTAAACTCAATTTCCCTTGCACCAATAACAATGTTGAATATGAGGCCCTAATCTTGGGTCTCCAAACAACGCTCACCATGAAGATCAAAAAGCTAAATATCTTTGGTGACTCCTTGCTCATTGTTAATCAAGTTAAGGGGATCTATCAGTGTAGATGTCCCATCTTGAAGGTATATAAAGAACTTGTGGACACTTACCTAGCCCAACTGGAATGGTATGACATCGAGGCAATCCCTCGAATGTCCAATAGATTTGTAGATACCATGGCATCTTTGGGATCTTTAATCCCTCAGAATTTATCTACTGACTTCACTACCATTCAAGTGAAAATGCTATCACAATCTATGATATGATGTGAGGCACAAAAAAATCAAGAATCAGTCCACATGATTCAGATAGAACCAACCCATGAATGGTTCTATAGAGCTAGAGACTTTCTAAAGAAGGTACCTTGGGGATCTTTGCTTTTGTAGGGTCCTACAGAGAATGGTACCACTATTCTCCATAAGGTTGTTTTCCAATCAACTTTTGTACAAGTCGAATTATAGTGGGAACATGTCGTTCAGTTAGTTGAAGTTGTTGCTTATCAAGATTGGATATCACAATTACATGATTTCCTTAAACTTGGAGTAATCCCACAGGGATTATTGCATGTCGCAAAAAGAGCATTTAAATAGAAAGTGACTAGATATGTCTTGCTAGGAGACATCTTGTATCATCATAGCTATGATGGAATTCTCCTTCATTGCCTTGAGCCCCAAGAATCAACTTGGGTAATCTCACAAGCTCATGATGGTACATGTGGTGGCCATTTTAGCAGCATGGCCATCGTCAAGCGCATCCTTCGAATGGGTTATTATTGGCCCACTATGGAGAAGGATTGCACAATGTATGTCAAGAAGTGCATCAAATGTTAGCATCATGCTAATCTTATGCACCTGCCATCGTAGGCCTTACAACCCATCCAAGTGGCTTGGCCATTTTCTCAGTGGGGTTTGGATCTAATTGGTAAGATCTCTCCCTCATCTTCGGATCGACATACATTTATTATAATGACCACTGAGTACTTTACCAAATGGGTGGAAGCAATCCCTTTAACTACAATGATAGGAGCATGTATTATGGAGTTCATACTCCATAATATCATATGTCATTTTGGGATCCCATCCAAGATAATATCGGATAATGGAACGTCATTCAAAAATAAAATTGTAAGGGCTTTAATGTCCAAGTATAATATTCAACATAGTTTTGCAACTCCATATTATCCATAAGAAAATGGGCAAGCAAAAGCTTCTAACAAGATAATGGTAGCAATATTAAAGAAGATTATTCAAGAAAACCACAAATATTGGCATATCCAGTTACCTCTTGCATTATGGGCTTATAGAACTAGTATACGGATGCCCATTGGGGCAACCCCATTTTCACTAGTATATGGCATTGAGGCCATTATGCCCTTGGAATTGGAAATTCCAACCTTGCATGTCACATTGAAAGAGTTCATCGATGATGACACTACATGACAAGCTCACCTAGACCAATTGACGCTTCTTGATGAACATCGTGTGAATGCCCTTGAGCATCTTCGAGTTTATCAGGAACGCCTAAAATGAGCTTACAATAATAAAGTCCACCTGAGAGACTTTAAATTTGGGGATCTTGTGCTAAAATAAAACCAATAGAACTCAAACCTACCACTGCATCTATGAGACAAATTTACGACCAACTGGTTAGGTCCATTTATCATCTCAGAGAAGATAGGACCTGGAACTTATCGCCTAACATCGCTTGAAGGTGTTGAAGAGCCTGAACCTCTCAAAATTCTTCATCTTAAGGCATTTCACACATAAAAATTCAAAATTCAAAAACATTTGAAAAATACTCAAAAGTCAAAAAAACAATTGAAAACACAAAAAATCCAAACAAATCAAAAAGCAATAAAACATCAAAAACATTGCAAAAACATTTACATTATGCATTTTCATTTTGCATATGCATTCATTTAATTGCATTGCATTAGGCATGTTCATCCATTGCACTTGCATTAGGATAGGTTGTGTTTACAATCTTACAAATGACACCATGTTTGTATCTTAATCATGCATCTATTCATCATCATCATCCATCACCCTTGTGAGTAATTATGTTTTTCAACACAACCCTTCCTGTTGCTATAAGGAATATACTAGGGTTTTTTGGTCATTCAGCCATACCTAGTGATCTTCTCAGATTTTGTAGAAAGCTATCTTTGCTTTTGGAGATGAGGTCTAGTTTTGATAGCACCTAGCATATGTCAAAATCCCATCACTAATTAAACATTAACAATCCTAGTTTGGACAAGGAAAGATGAACACTACAAAGTGGTCCTAGTCACCTTAAGCAAAAGGTTTTTACTTGCTCATCTTGTGATGCGCATGGTCTAGAGTGTTGATCATTGAAAAAAGGACAAGCTCCCCCCTACCCAAAGAAATCCCTTGCTTTCATACAAAATAAGAAAAATCCCAAAATCAAAGCAAAATCCCTTGCTCAAAAAAAATGCAAAATAAACAGTGATTTTCATCACTAAGCATGAGCAAGTATCCCAATAAATGTGAAGAAAAGAAGGGGGTGAAGAGCTTGAATCCCTGGAATGGTCACTACTCGAAGCCATTGAGTGATCCCCAATACAACAATGGGTTGAATGAATCCCGCCTGGCATTGGGGTAGTTCTAAGCAATTTACAAATGAGCTAGCTTTAGGTGGCCTGTATTACCTAGTAGTCTAGTCCAACTGCATCCAAACTTAGGATCATGATGAACATTTGGTGATCCTCATTACAAAAATGGGCTGAATGAATCCCACCTGGCAATGAGGTAGTCTTATGTCTCATCTAATATATTCATTTGCACACACAGGGATAATGAATATCTTGGTCTTCATAACAAAAACTTTTATCTTTCAAGAGTCTAGTATAGTCATTATACAACTTTTGATTAATCAACTAGGGTGTTTGAGTCTCATGGAAAACCTCAAAAATCCCTTATAGCAACAAATCATCTCATCAAATCAATCACAATTTCCTTATGAGGTTTTGTTTATTAAAGGATGTTCATGAAATAGGATAGATATCGGATGGATATCAACAATGATATTTAGATGGCCACTGACTATTTTGTGCATATCTTTTAATTTACATAAGCTTATAAGGAAAACTCATACATCTCACATCATCTCATCTCACATATGGATGCTTAAATGATTAATTCTTATGATAAGAGTTACCATTTACATTCATGATTTTTATACATTTTGTGGTGTCATCCATTAGTTTGTTAAACACATATTACATTCATTCCTTATGTTTTAAGTGATTAAAGCATACATGTTCATTTGCATTAGTTCATTCCTCATATAATTAATGCATTACATTCCACATCATATATCATATCATATCACATAAATTAAATGCATAAACAATTGAAACAAATTAAACATGCATTTAATAATAAGTAGTGCATCCATATATGTACCCATCATCATAGTGCATCCATACATGTAGATCATAGCATCTAAGCATACATCTATCATCTAGCTAGTGCATGTCATCAGTACATCACATCCATATAGCATAATTAAAACATCATATAAGCATTGCATCCATGTGCATCACATAAACATAAAACAATAAAATGATACACATAATGAGCCATAATAAAATTGAATATCATATATATGTGTGTCAATATGTATATAAAGGTACAAAATGCTCATAGGCTACAATAGTGTAGGTCCTTAGACCTTACACTCAAAAATGATATAATGTCATTATGACATAATCATGAGTGGCCTACACCACCTGAGTCACCTCCTCCCTCAGCTCCCTCTCTATGAGGCTGCCTGGAGCTAGTGCCTATCGATCTCTCTGATCTAGCCCCTGATCTGTGACTAGGCCACATTGATGACTACCTTGACTCACTCTGCCTACTATTGTGTGATCCTCCCATAGTATATTGTGTAGGCAAAGTGCCCCCTAACATGGCAACCTATCCCTCCAACTGCTTGATATATGCGCCATCAGACTAGTATTGGCTGACAAAACCCTGTAACCTAGCCACCTATGCCTATAATTTTGCTACATATCCTATAGAAAATGTACCTACAAGTGTATGTCCTTAAGTGGCTAGGCATAGATGGTGTAGCCTATGAAGTAGAAGGAACCCCTCTCATCACCCTGAGCGTGTCTCACTCTAGTCCTGAGGTCTAGGTGTGCCTATAGAAGATCCCTTTTTTGATGATCTTCTCTATCTCAATGGTGGCTGAGTCAACCTGTGCTTGGAGGGTGGTCCTCTCCTCCTCATAGCCCCACCACTGTGTCTACCCTGTTGTAATTTGTGTCTGTAGTGCACTCATCTAAGCCTGTAATGTAGCTATAGAGGTATCCCTCTCTAGAATCTATCTCTGAGTTATCTGTAGCTGTGTCTGTAGACTATGTACCTAGGCCTATAGCTATGACACCTCATCATCTAGCTCCTCCTCACCCTCCTCCTCTCATGGCTCCTCCTCTGCTGTGGACATCTATCCCCACTCACCCTCTATCCTCTAGTGCACTCATCACCCATGTGGGTCATCAAATGCTACCTCTGTAGCCTCACCATCCCTAGATCTACCTAGAGGACCACCACCCTACCATAGCCTAGTAGTCCACCATGCATCATAGTCTGGAGTCATCCCAACATCTACCACCCTTGTATCCTCTATGGCATCATCCTCCTCGATCAAATTTATGACCTATGGCCATGCTAGCTGTATCTCCACCTTAAGGTGGTGGTAGAGGATTGGCTCCTCTAGGATATCCTATTGTATCCCAAACTATCTGGTGACCTAGGAGAAGTGGAAGAACTCTCACACATTGGGCTTATGCCCAATGACCTAATGATCATGCCTAGCCCATCTCAGGTAATGGTCGACCTCCTCCCATGTTAGGTAGTCTAAGTATGGGTGCCATATGATCTGGTTAGCCTGTAGCCCTATCAACCAGTCCATGTAATGTTGTAAATCTCCCATGTGAGATCTACTCCTATAAGTCTCTAACTCTCATGGCTAGCAAGCCCCATAGCACTGAGTAGTGGGTGCTAGTGATGTGATCCTTAGGGGTAGTCCTCTTGGGTGGTCTATCCTGATATGCTCCCATGCCCATATCTATAGTAGGAGACTACATCCTACTCCCACTCACCCCCATTATGTGATGTGGTAGATCTCATCATAGAGCTAGGCGAGGAGAGCACTCCCCCATGATAGGATGAGTGGCTCATCCATAGTGCTCCCAAGAAGATCCTGCACTATAGCCAAGAGGTTCCAAGGAAACCTAGCTCTGGATGTGTCTAAAAGCAACGCATTTTAGATAATGTGCATCAGTATGACCTAGCATCGTGAAAAGACATTGGCCTTGTACCAACGCTCCATTGGCACTTTGCCATGCTCAATATCTACTAGCATCTCCTTGCTCTTAGCACCAAAGACCCTCTAAAATATGATGGTCTTCGTTGTGGTAGCTGAAGAAGTAATCGCCTACCCATTGATAGGAATATTGTAGATTCGATAGACATCCTCCAATGTCACTATCATATCCCCAATTGAAATATGAAATGTGTTAGTCCTCGCATCCCAGCAATGGGCTAACATACTCATATAGGCCTGATCTACCCTGATGGTGGGTAGTCTCAATATGTAGCCAAGGCCCATGACCCCAAACCAATTCAGGTTAGCACGGATCATCTCGGGTAGCAGCTCCCATGCCCATGTAGTCAAGGTCTAGAGGGAAGATAAAAAAAAAAAAAAAAAAAAAAAATAAAAAAAAAAAAAAATAAAAAAAAAAAAAATAAAAATTAAAAAAAAAAAAAATAAATAAAAAAATAAAAAAATTAATTAAAATTTCCTAAAGTTGCTTAGCCGATTTTGACAATAACAGCTATCATCGTGATTGTCAATCGTGGCTAGCACCAATGGTCAATTTTTTGACCGTTGGTGTTTGAACCTAGCCGTAGATGACAACCATGACCCCCAATTGGCAAATTGGGAGCCATGACTGCCAACCATGGCTATGGGAATGACCCCTTTCGAGGTCATTTCCCACCCCAAAATAACCCAAAAATTAAACCCACCCCCTAAGCTATCCTAGAGCTAATTCTAACCTAGGGTGAGGTTCATTACCAATAGTTTAATGAGGTTCATTTAATGCCATTAATTAGTGAGGTTCATTTTAAACTTTCAAATCACAAAAGAGAGATAGAGATTCTACCTTAGGAGCTCCGGCTCCACCACTAGTAGAGGCCTCAGGTTGGTCTACCATGGTGGTAGGTAGTGGTTTTGCAAGCGTTTCGTATCAAAGTTTCTCTCTCCCCTTAGAGCTCTCACTATCAATTTTTGCTAATTGGAAATAATGAATAGTAAAAACCCTAATTTTACTTTTATATTTTTCACTTGGGCCTCAACCGCTACTGTCAACCATGGGCATAGATTAGGGCAACCTCAACCACTATTGTCAAATGTGACTAAGAAAATTGCAAAAACTAGCTGTGGCTGACAACTGCGACTAGCAGGCAATAATAAATGCTCCAAAATTCTCATCGTGAGGAGCTTCAAAATGGATAATAAAAAATATCTACCGGTCTAAAATTCTCAAAAATTGCAAAAATAACAAAAACATCACATAAATCAAAATTCAAATGTGCCTCGTATCCAGTTATTTACTCTATACACTTGGCGGTTGCAGTGACTTGCGCTCCATGCAATCCGACAAGATGAGTAAATTACCATAAGGCCATTTGGGGTAAATTAGTCATCATTGAATTGAAATGTCTTCACTTCAATCCCAAAGAAGGCCATTGCGGCCGGACTACCCCATGGGAATGAGGTATTCATTTCATTTCTTCTATGACATTTTTAGTAGATCATCGAACATAGTGATTCAACACAAGCTTAAATGGAATTGCTATCATCTTGATTTCCTAAGAAGGCCATTGTGGCTGGACTGCTCCATGGGATAGAGATGTACAATTACTATTAATGGTTGAAATCATAGTTGTAATAGGCCTTGCCATATAACAAAATGCAAAAGTCTTGAATCATCCAAATTATTCATCTTGGTCAAGCGACTCATCGCTTTAATCACTTGTCCTTTCCTCATCGACTCATTGCTTGAGGGGGTAGTCATAATATCAACATTCATAATCAAAATCAATAAAGGATCACTTGATCATGTCAAATTATGTTCATCTTACGAATCATTGCTAACAACTATCATAAGCTTACCCTTTTGCTGGGGAAAAAGCAAATATGCTAGTTTAAAGTCTTGTAGCAATCCACCTATCAGACCAATTGTAGCACTAATGCTACCCGATTGTATCTGGACACATGAAAGCTTTACAAAATTTAAGCCTTCCATCCCATTGGAAGCAATGATTCTAAGATGTGCATCCTTTGTAGGATTGGGGCATCTAATGTTGATCAGATCAATGATCATCAATCAACCTATAACATGGCTTTAGGTGATCTATTTTTTCTCAGCATCATGTTTTCCCACAATACATCCCAAAAGGGGTATCTGTAGACACCTAAAACATGTCATGTTTAGGAGACTACTCATATGGGCACCTTTGCAGACCATATGAATGACCTTGGACCCTCCCAAGGCTAAGCAGTGGTTCTAACCACTCATTTTAGGCATCCTAGGCCTATTCAGCCTTAGCCATTGATGACATCAGTAGCTAAGATCTCAGCCATGGTTGACAACCATGGCTAGGATCCTAGCCATGTTGAGCAACAATGGCTAGCCCTATAACTATCTTGGCCTCTCGAGCCAAGCCAAATTGGTTGTTCCAATGGCATTTACAACCAATTCAAGCAATTATGGACTGTGAATCCTCTAGAAGGTTCCATCCAACTACCCCAGCCTAGCATTTCTTGATCTTGGCTTCCTTGAGAAGCCAAGATTGGGATTTGGGAGTCTATTTATAGACCCCTCAAAGAGACCAATAAGATCTGAATTGCATTGTAGCGAAGCCCTACCGAACTGGAGAGTCAATTGCAACCTTTGAAGAGTAAGGAGATATTTTTTTTTGGTATAAGGTAGAGGTGTTTATAAGGTCCACAAACCTTTTACATAGTCAAAATGGGCTGGTTCTAGCTTCAAGCCCATATAATCAAAATACAAAATGGATCTTTCTAAGACCCACATTAAGCCATACTTAGAGTCCACAGTCCTATACTTGTTGCTTGACTATTCAGGATAAAACAAAAACCAAAAAACACCTAGCACTTACTAATACCACTAGGTTGCTGTACTGTACACTTGTCACCTCCCAAGCCCCAGCAAATGGGATGCCTTTTCTGCCTAATTCCATCTGTTGGATTACTCATCATCAACCCCTCTGATCTCCTGATGCTCTAACAGGTTTGATCTTAGCTCTTCTCTAGAAGCCAACACCAATAGTTCTTGAGGGAAGTTATCCTTCCAAATTTGCATCTCCCCAACAGAAACTGCAATATTTGCCATTAGATCCGCAGCCTGGTTCCCTTCTCTGAAGGTGTGTTGGATTCGAGCATTAACCAAATGATATTTTTGAATCTTTGCTTCTAGGATAAGCTCCAAGATGGTCCAGCTGGGGTCTTTATCCTCCTTAATTGCCTTGATTATATTAAGTGAATCCCCTTCAAAGATAACTTCCTTATAACCCTCAATTCTGGCAATTCTCATTGCCTGCATGCAAGCTCGGGCTTCTACAAAATGATTTGTTTGAGTTCCCAAAGGCTCTGCAAAGGCAAAGGACCACTTTTCCTTCCTCAATTCTCAGAACTCCTCCTGCTCCTGCAGCCCCCGGATTTCCTTTAGCTGCCCTGTCAAAATTAAACTTAACCCACTTTTGAGTGGGGGGTATCCACTTGACACCATCCCGTGGGTTGGTTGTAATGTCTAGGTCTGGAAGTTCCTCTCCCAAGTTTCGCAAAATCCTCCTTTCCCTTAGAGACATGGTCTCATTTTTGAAGAAGAAATTTTTCTAGTTTTCTTTCAAAGCTCTGATTATTTTATTACCACATAACCTGGGATCTTTCTTACGTCCTTTAAATACTCTCTTATTTCTTGCATTCCATATCCCCCATAAAAAATGGGGTAAGCTAAGCTTCCAAAGCCAAGTCAAAAGTTTCGCCCATAAGGGGGAAGCCCACTGTATGCAGAAGTCAGACATGCTATTTGGACGGACCCAATCTATATGAAATTTGGACAGGATCATTTGGAAGACTGTACAAGAAAATTCACAAGTTAGAAATATATGATTTACAGATTCTAACGCTTTCTCACACAAGATACATCGATTTATGAATTAGAAACCTTTCCTTTGCAGATTATTTGTTGTCAGAATCTTATTTTGAATTGCCAACCAAAAGAAGAAAGCTATTTTTGGGGTTAAATTATTTAACCAAATAATAGAAGTCGGAGTCCAGCCATTTTATCCTGAGTGGATTAACTTATAGGCAATTCTTACTGAATAGATCCCACTTGTAGTTTTGCCCCAAATCGCCTTGTCTCTTCCTTCCCCAAGAATGATCGGGAACACCCTTAAAGCATCATTGAGTTTGGTTAGGGCTACCTTCTCTTGCTCTGACAGATTATGAACTGTGATTTTCTTCCAAGAGGAAGTTTCTTGTGCTACAGCAATAAAATCCCCTACTTTTCCTCTCATTTCCTCTAAAAGTTTATGTTGGAGGACTTGAAGGTCTAAGTTATCTTTCAGAGGGGCCTCTTCCAACCATGGGTCTTGCCAAAAGTCCACTTGTCTTCCATTACCAATTCTCCATCTGATGCCTTTCTTGACTACCTCCCGACATTGGAGCAAACAATTCTAGAAATAGGATCCTCTAGGGAGATTATCAGCTTTCAGGAAGTCCTGATTATTTTTGATATATTTTGCCTTAAGAAGTTTTACCCATCCCAATTGATCATTATTGATAAATATCCATACCTATTTTCCAATCAAAGCTTGATTCATTTCTTTCATTCTCTTTAGCCCCAGGCCCCCCTGATCCTTACTTGCACACACCTGATTCCATGCTACCAACAAAATTCTCTTTCTCTCCTCTGAACCTGACCACAAGAAGTTGCGTTGAATTTGCTCCAATGTAGCTTGGACCTTTGCAAGCATTCTAAATAGAGACATGCAGTAAATTGGAATGCTCTGTAAAGTAGTTTGAACTAATAAGGCTTTTCCTACGGAGCTAAGAAGGCTGCCCTTCCACCCTGCTAACTTTTTGGAGATCCTGTCAATGACTGAGTTCCATAATGTAGCCTTCATTCTTCCTTTGAACATAGGCATGCCTAGATAAGTTGTTGGTAGAAGCTCCTTTCCACAACCGAAGAGGTTAGCTATTCTTTCCTCCCTCCCACCAGGTGTGTTAAAGAAATAGATGCTACTCTTCTTATAGTTTATGTACTATCCTGCTTCTATCTCATACTTGGTTAGAATTCTCTTCAGCTTCCTAGCCTGAGGCATCGAGGCTTTGGACACAATGATTGTATCATCCACAAACTATTGGTGAGACACTGGCTCTGTTGTTGAGGCTGGTTTGAAACCTTCCAAACGACCATCTACCACCGTTGCTGAAATGTTCCTACCCAATGCTTCCGCTAAAATAATAAACAAGTATGGAGACAAAGGATCTCCTTGTCGCAACCCCCTTTCACTCTTAAAGTAATCGGAGGGTGACCCATTCACCATGACAGAAAATCTTTTAGTAGAGATACAACTAAAAATCAACTTAATCCACTAGGGACAGAAACCAAACTTACCCAAAATCTTGGTGAGGAACCACCATGAGACCCGGTCGTAGGCTTTATTCATATCAAGCTTTAGTAACATATCTGCTTCCTTACTAGCCACCATTGAATGAATAACCTCATGAATTGTGATGATACCATCTAGTATTTGTTGCCCTTTTACAAAGCCTCCTTGGTTCATATCAATGATGAAAGGAAGGATAACCTTCAGCCTATTGGCGATTGTTTTTATGAGAATCTTCATCAGAGTGTTACATAAACTGATAGGGCGAAAACTGGAAAATTCCATTGCTCCCACTAATTTAGGGATGAGGACTAAAAATGTAGCATTAACTCCTTTTGGTATTTCCATGTCCTTTTGAGCCTCAATTATAGCTTCCACTACATCATTGCCTAGGATATCCCAAAACTTCGGAAGAAAGCTGCGGGGAAGCCATCCGGTCCTGGGGAGCTGTTACCATCCATGTCAAAAACCACCTTCTTGATTTCCTCCTTTGTGAAAGGACTAAGTAAGAATCCATTAAGATTCTCAATTATGAGGGGTGGAATGGCTGCCAACAGAGAGTCCTCTTCTTCAATAGTCGGATTTACATCTTCTAGCAACGATTTAAAGTACTCAATCGCTTCCCTCCTTATGTCTTCCATATCTTTGGTGTTAGACCCATCGGCCATCTTGATCTCCTTATTTTTGTTAGTACTCCTATGGCTAAGAGTAAAGACATGGAAGAACTTTGTATTTCTGTCACCCTCCTTTAACCAACACAGTCTGGATTTCTGCCTCCAAAAGGTTTCTTCAAATCCTAGCATCGTGTGGTATTCGACTAACAACTCCCTCTCCTGGTTTCTCAGATCCTCTGTAAGCTGCTCTGACTTCAGCTTCTCCCGTAGTTCATTGATCTTGTCTTTTAGTTCTGCCTTTTTAACAAAAATATTGCCAAAGGAAGTTTTGTTCCACTCTAATGTTAGCCTTCACATTCCTTAGTTTACATGCCACTTGGGCCAGTTTCGAACCATTATATTTTTTGTCCCACCATTGGGCAACCAGATCCTTGAGATCCTGATGTTGGAACCACATAAGTTCGAATCGAAAGGGTTTGATGTATCTTTTCTTAGAGTCCTCCCCTATTTCCCACAGAATTGGGTTGTGATCAGACCCGATTCTTGGGAGTGTCGTTAATGAAGAGTCCCCAAACCTCTCCAGGCATTCTTGTGAAAGAAGAAACCTATCTAATCTGATCTGAATTTGGTTTTCCTTCAATATTTTGTTAGACCATGTATAGGAGAATCTACGTAGGTCCACATCCATCAGCTCATGTTGCTCAACAAAATATCTTAACTCATAGATATCAGAAGTTATTCTTTGATAGCCCCCTAATTTATCTGTAGGATTAAGGTAGCAATTGAAATCCCCTGCCACAATCCAAGGGTAGTTGGGGACCGTCTCCCTCAATTCAGCTAGCTGACTCCAAAGAACCCTTATCAATCCCTGTCTAACTGGAGCATATACATTCGTTAAGATCCACTCTTCCTGCATGGTTTTATCCACACATGAGAGACAAATAAACCAACTAGACATCAGAATCACTCTACTATTAATCACATTCTTGTTCCACATAACCAGCAACCCTCCTCATTGTTCCAGGTGGCCTCTTGGCCTACTACTTCAGCTTCTCGCCAAGTCCTATTCTTAAAAGGAATAACTCTACTCTCCTCCATTTTAGTTTCTTGCAATAAAATCATATCCGGTTTGTGTTCTTGTCTAAGAGCATACAAAGCTCTTATTTTTGTAGGATTACTCCCATGAATATTCCATGAAAGAATCTTCATTTATGGGCTTTGGATCCTTGAGCCTTCGCCCCAAAGAGCAATACTGCTTGAGTGCCATCAGCCACTCCTCACTCTGCTTCTTTCTGCCTTAAGGCAACATTGCTACCGAACCATATCCCCATACATCCGCTCTAGGCTGGGGTTCCTTGGGATTCACTTGGCTTCTAGTAGCCATCTTGGATAGGTCAGTCTTGGTCTTTGGGGTAACAATATGGCTTTCCAGGTTAACTGGTCTTTCTGACAGTGGAGAAGATTTTGTGCTCTTAGCTTCTTGATTAGTAGATTCTTTTTTCCTCGCTTTGGGGTTACACTGATCTTGGTGGTTCACCTCTTCCTCCTGAGTATCCTTGCCTATATAATTAGTTTCCTACTCCTTCCTCTGATTTTTCTCCTCTAAATCCTTCTCTTGAGTCTCCTCTACCTCATATTCCACTTCTTGGCTATCCATCTGATCTCCCTTCAGATGATTTAATGCATCAAAACTGTTCTCCACTGGGATGTTGATCTCCTTGGAATTTCTTCCCAAAAATTCCTCTGTAGTACATGGGACCACTTCCACCGAGCCTCCATAGGCCTCCTGTATTACCCAATCAAACTTACTTGCCCCAGGGCGTTGATCTATGGGGTTCTTTCCTTTGTGATTTGGCTCTGAGGCTTATTGTATCATCTTAGGAGCAGGTTGAGCTTGAGGGTTCCCATCAAAGGGACCAACTCCCCTATGAGAGGGTTTCGGGGCATAGGTATCTTTGGGAGGAGGGTTATAACGTTGCCTCTTGCTTACAAAAGGGTGAACAGGGTCTCTGATATTCGGATTTCGAGCTCCACGTCCTTGAGGCCCATGTTGGGTAGGAATGGAGATCTGTGGGGGAGGGATATTATTCTGGGTTTGAGGAGCGAGTATTTTGGAGTGGGGGCTAGTTCTTGGAAATGCAGTGGATACCCTGGTGCCCTACCTTCCTGCAAACACTATACTTAAAAGACATATTTTCATATTCAAATACCTGAGTATGAAGGCCAAACATAGATGACAAAATAATGGATTTAGGGAGCTCTTTACTCAGGTCCGCTAACACACACATGTGAGTAGAAAGGAGTCTTGTTTTGCTCAATGTTGTAGGATCAATAGCTATTAGTTCTCCAATCTCTGTAGCTATCCCAGCCAAGATTTGTTCATTCCAGAAAAGCAGAGGTAATTCGGCATCTTAACCCAAATAGGAGCCAAATCCAGCACCTGAGTCTAGGGGTTGAAATCGGGGGACCAACGCTTCAGATACAAGCCCCTTTTCCCAAAAAACCAAGGACCTCCTTGGAGAGTCCTTTCCATGTCCTGTTCACATTGAAATGTCACCAAAAGAAAACTCTTGGGTAAAGCCTTAATCATCATACCGGCCCTTGGCTGCCATTTTTGGATGGCCCATCTCCTTATGACTTCCAAGTCCGGCCTCACCCCCATAAATTTTGCCACCAGAGATGTTCTGCCCTCCATAGCCACATGCTGAGCTAAGGTATCCGGGACGTGCAACCTACCATTGACAGATTTTAGATTAAAACAAGAGTCGGATAATTTTTGCTTACCACGAAGAGCATTAAGATATGAAGGTCTCTAGTTGCCAAGTTTCTCTTTGTCTCCTTCCTGGGTCTTCCTTTGATCCTGACACACAGAGTCCTGGTCCCCCTAAGAGAAATCTTCAACCGCATCCGCCCAACGCCCTTGGACCGGTTCCAATAGAACTTCCTTGTCCACATCCTCCGCCTAGGGGCCTGCTATCTCACCAGAGCCCCCACCTGCCATGTCTGCTGATCTACCCTCTGAAGCCCCACACCTAGGGTTTGTTGCCCCTAGACCCCCTGCTCCTCCTCCTTGCTGCTCCATCCGTCACAACTTGCTACCTCCAAAATCTGCCATTTTTTTTTTTTTAGGGCCAAAATTTTTGTGTCCGCTACAGTGCACGGGCTGCTACAGTGGTGACTGCTACATTTTGCAGGCTTCTACAGAGTCAGCTGCTACAGTGGCGGGTGCTACCTCAGTCTCTGCTCTCTGATGAAAATCTTCCTATTAGATTTATGTTCTTTAAATCTAACCTATATTGACAAATTAAATGTGAGATATCATAGCTCGATATTTTGTCACCGTTGTCAGGGAGAACAGTGTCATAATTTTTTATCAAAGACTGTTGGATCGATAGGGAGGTTTACCTACAGACTAGCTAGAAGAGTAAGGAGATGTTGCCCAAATCCAGTTTGAAACTTATCTTTGTAACAATGGAGTTTCCAAAGGATTGAGAAGCAAACCTCACTATTTCACACATATCCAACGTGAATTCAAGTAAAATCAATGGCCAATCTATGTTTGGACATGAAGGCAACCCTTGAACATCAATTCTACAGAGGATTTGAGCATTTCTAGCTTTGGTTTCAAGAGAAAGTAGACTTTGCATATGGTCGTTGTTGTCAAAAGCAACCCACAGGCTTAGTTGCTATTGTTAACTGTGGCTAACAGAGTCGACTTCTCTGACCACCCATAGCTAGGGTTTGATGCTCTCATTTCCTATTTTAGCCTTATATTTCTCTTTCTTATCATGCATTTAGGTTAATCTGGCATAGATTAGTCTTATTTCACATATTTACATGGTTAATTAGCAACATCATAGGTAGTTTTACCTTCATTTATGTCATACATGGTTTCTTTTAGTAAGTGTTCATAGATCAAGTTTCTTTATGCTTTATACTTCAGATTACATGTAAGATTAGCTATCTTTATACATTTCAAGCTATACTTTGTGTTTATTTGACAATATCTTAAGCATATTTACATATTTCATGTTTTCTTCAAGTATTTACTTTATTTCTTGCATTTCTTGCACAATAGCCTCATCATGAGAGGCTTCATATGCATTTGATGCACTTTGTTGTTTCTTGTACGTAGGTGACAGATCCTTTCAAGCTTCAAAGCACTTTCAAAGATCATTCCTCTTGACAATGGAGAAGGAGGCATCCTAGTAAGCCCTATCACAAATTTGGTGGAGACCTAAAGAGCCCTTAGAGTATATCACCCCCCTTTCTACACTCTCTACATGATTTTGAGCCTTGTAATATTCATATTATATTAAATAATAATAACCTTTTTCTTTAAAAAAATAAATTCTAACAAATGATGGTATAACCAATCCTCCACATAACACATAATTATTTAGCTTTAGAATTATCCGCCCATGTAGAGGAGTTGGAGAGCAAGTGGGTAGTTAAACCTCTCTTGTTGCTGAGAGGCCCAGGTTCAATTCTCTCGCCTCACATGTTGCGGATATGTTATGTAATGGTTCCCTCGTGGTCACAGTCTGTTTACCCCTTGTGGCCACCCCCCAAAAAAAAAAAAATTATTTAGCTTTAGAATAATTAATCCAACAACTCGCTAACCTTTTCAATATTGATGGAGCTACCCAATTATCATCCACTTTTTCAAGGTTTATAAGATGTTATCTCACTTGGAGTTGAGAGGGGATCTCCATGAGTCCTGTATAATAATGTGCAAAGGGCATTATATTTTACTATGTTGTGAATTTGCTAGTTGTGTTAAAATTTTGGTGGCCAAGATTTCCCTCTAAAGGTAAATTTGAGGTTTCCAAAGCATGGATTTGGTTCTTCGACTATGTTTGTTTCAAAATATGCTAGTCTTTCAGCTTTGTTTGGCTCCAATGTAGGATATTGACAAAGGGTATTATATTGGTAGTATTTTTTCCTATGTTGTGTATTTGTTAATTGTGTTGGTAATTGGGTGGTCAGGTTCCTTTCTTGAAGGTAAACTTGAGGCTTCCAAAGCATGGATATAGTTCCTCAAGTGTGTAAGTCTCAGAAGATGTTGGTCTTTTAGCTTTGTTTGGCTTCAATGTAGGACTTTGAGAAAAGGGTGTTATATTGGCACTATCTTTGCAGTGTGGTGAATCTATTAACTAGGCTACAAGTTGGGCTCTTTTGGGGTTGACTGAGGTATTTCCTAGTCATAGTAAGGATCAATGATGAGTATCTTGAGGAGGTGGAAGCAGTTGGGATGCTTATGAAATTACTATATTCCCTTTGATTTGGTTTTCTTTATTGGATTTTAAGTTTAGGTTGTGCAGTGTTATTAGTCTTATCTTGTGTTTTTCAACCTAGTTTTACTATCTAGATCCTAGCTTTCAGATGTTGAAGACTATTGTGACCTTTTGTGTTATATGGTTATTATATTCTCTTTGTTTTGCTCTATTGGCCTATTTCTCTGGCTTTTTATGTTTAGCTTGTGGTTTTTCTTCATTTTTCCATGCTTGGATAAGGTGACTTCCTTGTAAAAGGGATAGAGCCCTTTCTAAACCCTATTTTTTCACCCTATCGAAAAAAAATATTTTTGAAAAATCATCTCTAAATTGTGTAAGCAAAGGGGCAATGAAGAAGCCAATAGTCTTATGTTTCTATATACTTCTCATATAAAGCACACATAAAAGGTCCATGATATTCTCTCCTCTATAAACACTCTCTTATAAGGACCTTGTATTGGATTTCTAACTAAATAAATGGTGAGGCCTTAGGGAGGGTCTTCAGTGACCAAACATTCTTCCAAGGAAAATCATTAAGAGTAGGGCATTCTAATTGCTCTAAGTCCTTATATCCCAATTTGATCATGTACCCACCATCTTTTGACAAATTTCAAATGAAATTGTCCTTCTATATAAAATAGACAAATAGAATTCATGAAGTGTATTTTAAAGCTCATACTATTTGTCTAAGTTCCTCACCTTCAACCAATATACTAATAGGAATCCATTATATGAATTTGCTCATATCGATTTAATCTTTGATCTATGTACCTTTACAATCTAGACATGCCTAAGATAAAGGTTACCATTTTGAATCAAAGAAGATAAGGCTTCAACCAAGCATTAGACCAAAGGTTTGTAGAATCCCACCACTGATTGATGATATAATATATTTCTTCATCAATTACAAACTATCTAATATAAAGTTCCATGTTGGTGATACATTAGGTAGGGTTCATTTTTTAAATAATTACATTCATATAATTTTGAAATAACATTTTCACCCACTCTTACCTTGATATTTGTATTATCTATAGCCAAGTTTTGCCCCTAATTCCAAATTTATAAGTCTATAATTTTACAGGTTTGCCTTCAATATTATTTCCTTTACAAACCTTATACAATTTTCAAATACAAAAAAAAAAAATTCTAGCATTCCTTCCAAAGAAAATCTATTTGAATATTATCAAATTTTAATGTCATACCTACTATCAATATTAAAAGTGAGATCATATATAGGGATGGATTGCAATGTAGTCTCTATGAGTTGTATCCATCCATCCATGCTTAAGAACTTACCTTTCCAACTTACTAAACAAAATTTTATTCTATCAAAATTTGAGTACCAAAGCTCCTTCTTCTTTCCTTTATGAGACAACATAATACCCAAGTATGTTAACAAAATATTTTTAATTTGAAGCCCTAAAATTCCCATAATAATTCATTGTCAATATAGGGTATTATTAATATAAAAAATATTGGATCTTATAGTATTATCCCAACTATCCCATGACCTTGTTATAAAATGATAACAAAGATTTGAACTCATTGACTTAGGGATGACCCCAAAGAAAAGTATCATAAAAAAATGGAGGGACCATTTGTTGCAACTTGAATACCTTTGATTTTTCCTTCCATTTTTGTCTTTGGGAAAGCTCTTCCTAATGCCACCACAAGAATAATAAATAGATAAGTAGACAGTGGGTCACCTTGGTAGAGTCTAAAAGATAACTCAAAGTATCCCACAAGGGATCCATTGATTAAAATAGAATTTTTGAGAGTGTTATAACAACATTTAATCCATTCAAAACAACCTTTGATCAAAATCAAACTTTTTAAGAATATCATGTAGAATACTCTAGCAAACCCTATTATATGCTTTACTCATATCTACTATCATAAGCATACCTAAATTTTAATGGAATGAGGATGATTAATGTCATATTATGCAATTATTACACCATTAAGAATTTGTTTATCACAAATTAAACCACCTTGTTTCTTTGAGATAACAAAATCTAGAATGCTTTTAAACCTATTTGCCATAATTTTGATAATGATCTTATAAATCATATTACAAAAGCTTCTCTAACAAAAGTTATATAAATATTTTTCTTGCCTTTTTGGAAAATCAATGTAATAAATATGGCATTAATCTCACTTGTAGTATCCTTCCTTTTCTAGGCCTCCTCAACCACAACCAACATATCACTCTTCAATAAATCCTAAATTTTTTAAAAGAAAATCAGAGGAAATCCATTGGGGCCAAATACCTTCTTATGAAATAAAGAGAAAATTACCTCATGCAACTCCTCCATAAATATCTTCTTCATTAATCTTTCATTTTGGTCCTGTGTGATAATTGATGGAATATTTTGTAAAACCTTATATTGAGCCTCCTTATCATGCTCAACATCTAACAAAATATATTTCAAATAATTAAATTACTTCCTTCATAATATCTTTCTCTCCCTCGATAATTTTTCCATTTAGAATTGAAATGTTTTTCATGTAATGTAAACAAAAAACTTGTTTTGGTTGTAGCATGAAAAAAATTGGTATATTATATCTCCTTCCTCAAGCCATCTCTCCCTAGATTTTTTGGAACCAATATGACTTCTACTTTTTAATATATTATGATAATAAAAAAGTATTTTTTTCTTATAAATAAGTATCTTGGTCCATTCTAATGGTCAGATTTACCAAGAAGATGAGAAGTGTTTGTAACCGTGAGAGGATGGAGAGCGAGAAAGCAGGTGAGCGAGTGGCGGATGGAGAGCGACCGGGAGGATGCTGCAGAAAGAAGGCAGGATGGTCAGGCAAGGGTCTAGGAGGGACAAGCCATGGCAGTGATGACGGGGCAGGGCCCAGGCGGATGGGTCGAATAGGAGCGGTAAAGACCCTCTTGATAAGGAGGGACCAAGAGGCAGGGTAAACCTAAACAAAAAAGGATCCTACGTCCAGGTACTAAGTCCAGGATCCCCAACAAAGCAACCCACCCACGAACTACTTTCTTGTGGGGCATATTTGGTCATCCCATAAGACCTAATGGACAACTACCTAGAGCTTGAGCATTTCACTCTGATTGGTAAGTTTGTAAGAGGGCGACCAGATATGGAGACCGTTCGAAAATGGGTACCAGTGGCAACATGGAAATTGTTGCCCTCTCTCGGGGGTTTTTCGCCATCAGGCTCAACACTCAGGAGGCCTGCTGCAACATCTTGGTCGGGGGACCATGGTTCCTAGGGCACAGGAGCCTTTTTCTCTGGAAGTGGGGAGAGGATTTCAACCCTGAAACCCAAAACATAAATGTAGCTCCTCTATGGGTTAGGTTGCCAAACATCCCTTTCTAATGCTAGCATGAGAATGTCATCAGATGGATAGCCTGGCCCATAGGTGAGCTCATTGCCATTGATTCTTCCACCAAGGTCCGATCTAGGATGGTCCATGCCCACTTCTCTGTCTCCGCTAACCTAGAAATAGAGTTACCCACTTTCATAAACTTGTATAGAAGATCACGCATCATCAAGAGGCAGCCCATAGAGTACGAAAACAAGCCAACCTTTTGTACTCACTATCGCACTCAAGGTCACCTCCTGAATCAGTGCCCTATCTTGAGGGCCCAGAATCAAAAGGCGACAGACCCGAACAAGGGTATGCAGAGGAACCAGGGTATTCCCCCTCTCAACAAGGAGTCGGTGCTAGGCCCAAAACACATCATGCATAATCCCACCCACCAATCACCTCAGGAGGAAGGTCAGAGTGATGTTCCAGATCAAGGCAAACAAAACCGTGAGCGAGGAGAAGCCTCCTCGTCAGCCCAAAAGGAGCAGGAGGTGATCTCAAAATCCTTGCTTCACACCAGTACTAGCATAGAGGATCCAGTTACCCAGGTACAGACCCTTCCCAAAATTGTTGTTCCAAATTCTTTTATGGATTAGTACCTGACGGGAAATAGGAAATCTCCAAACCGCTCGAATAGGGGTGAGGTACCCCTTTCTCCTTTCTCTAGAAAAGAAGGCCCATCCGTCTCTGGGAGAATCAACCCCATAAACACTAGGAGAAGGAAACAGGCCATTGACTATGGCAGTGAAAGGAAAAGAGGGAGACCCTCTGACAATGAGAAGAGAAATAAGGAAACGACGGGGGACATCACAAATGGAACCCAGCTAACGCTTTTCTCTGATGATTCCAACAACCAGAATGACAAGCAAGGAACCAAACCCCCCTTCTAGCTAGTGAAGGGAGGCAGGAAAAACCCTAAACCCTTGAAATGAAGGTCCTCTCATGGAATGTGAGGGGCCTCAATGGGGTAGCCAAGCAGTGGTTGGTGGCTGACCTAAGGAAAAGGATCAATCCTTCCATTTTCATTATGTAAGAAACCAAAATTGATGAGCTCTCTTCTCGGAAGTCTGCCAAGGCCATTTGGGCCAAAGGAGAGTGCCTTATCAGTCCAGCTCAAGGCACATCAGGTGGGCTCATGTGCCTTTGGGACCCTACCCTGGTTGAAGGAAGACTTTTGTTGTCCTCAAGCAGGATCCTAAACATTTTGTTTCACTCCAAGACCAACAATTAGTATTGGATCCTGTCCAACATTTACACTCCAAATTCACCCATCGAGCAGGCCAAAATATGGGAAACTATAACTCAAATGAGGACCACCTGTATCGCCCAAATTTTTCGTACCCTTACCTTTAGGCTAAAGGATCCGTGCCCAGAAGGGGGATGCGAGAAGGATGGGATAATACCTCGGACGGAGAGGCCCTTTGAAGGTCGCGTCTCTCGGGGGAGGGGTATAAGGGTGAATTTTCGATGGATGGTGTGGTTCACCAAGAAACTTTGAGTGGCAGTTTCCACGCCTAGGTTGAGAATGGGTTTGATGTGTTCATTTTATGTTCAATCATTCAAATTCCTAGGTTGGCCAAAATGAATCTAAGCTATTCTATATGAAATTTTTGGTTTATATGAAGACAACAAACATAAATGAATCCTAAATACAGAAAATATCTAAAATGGAGAAGAGTGCACCTGATTTCTAATGTCTGATGAATATTCTAAAGCTTGTAGGAGTCCAAATCATCCCGGATATGACAGGATCGTCTGTAATTGTACAAAATCATCCAGATCATAGGAGATCATCTGAGATCAGCCAAGATCGTCAGCGACCTGACGCAGAAGAATTCGTCAGAAACCTGCAATCATGAAAACAAACATCAAAAACCATAAATACAATTGCAAGAATGATACAAAATGATAGAAATAAGAATATAAATGCTTAAATGATAAATCCATATATCAAATCAAATGGGATGCAATGTTTTAATAATTTATTTTGAATTTTATCATGCAAATATGCTAAATGAGGTGAACTCCAAGATGTAGAACATAAGTGAATTAATCTAATGCACAATTAAATAAGAAAAAGAGATAGAGAATGCAAACTCAGGGCTCTGATTGCCCCCAATCTGAACTACAGTTAAAATCATCTACAATCGTACGAGATCATCGTCGATCTGGACAGGATCGTCCAAAATTATGGTTGAATCGCCTGCAATGGTCCGAGATTCCTCCGACTGAAACACAGTGAGATCCTGCAATGAAACTTGAAAACCTAAGTGCAAATGATGGGGGATAGGATGTTCTAACACAACAAAAACTAAATTTGCAAGGAAATGATCAGCCAAGGGGATAAACTGGGAAATCCCAAGTTTATATAGGATTAGGGGGAGGTTAGGAGGTTGGGGATCATCCCAATCTGGGAGATCTCCAACATAGGAATCTCCAACCGCGTAGACACGCTTCTACCCGAGTTGGAGAGGTTGTTGAAACATAAGCTAATTATGAAAATTCAATTTTGGGATGAAATCATCTGGATGTTTTGTTCCAAACGAATTCGTCCGATTTGGGATGATATCGTCAAATCGACGATGATATCATCCAACAATCAAAACAACTTCTAAAAATGGTGCAAAAAATGAGGTGAGCGGTTAACGGGCGATTTCAGGGTTAAAATTCAAATTTTTTATCTTTTATTGATGGTTTAACTGTGTCAATTTTAGGGTGCTACATTTACCCCCTCTTTAGCGTATTTTTTGAATAAAATAAGTTAAAGACGAGTTCTTCACGTTTTACGAGAAAGCAAAAATTTATTCCATTTTTTAGACGACGATTCTAGGTCGAATCGTACAACTATTTCCTATGGTGCCCCCTCCGAGTTTTTATCCAAATCGAATGTTTGAGGTAAAAGCATGGAAAAGCAAAAATTAAAAAAAAAAAGTTGTTTTTAAATAAAAATAAGAAAAATAGGGTAAAACCCTAATTCATTTTTACTGTTCACTTTCGTTGTTTTAGAGCTCTGCAGGCGAAATGGTGGAAACGGCACACAAATCAATAGAGGTCCGGTGTGGGTTGCGCGTAAGGATCTAAACCTAGTGTACTATGTGTTTAGCTTGATTTGTTGAATTTTTTACTTGAATTTTAATTGTTTTTGGGCATCGCGGTCATTTTTAGGCTATCGACAATGTCGAGACGAAATCGTCCCTATATCGTCGATTTCGTCTGAGGACGAAATCAGAGAAATAGGGGTGATACTGTCCAATAAGGGGCGATCCCCAAATTGAAGAATGGATACGATTTCATCCTATTAAGGATGATTTAACTAAATTTGGTACGATATCGTCCAATAATGGGCGATATCATTTTTTGATGAGATGAAATTGATTTTAATGATTATGTATTAATGATTTTTTGTTTTTTTATTGTTTATTTTGCAGAGGGGATTGCTAAAGAGTCGAGAGTGGAAATACGGGGGTCTCAGGGATGACTTAGCCGCGCTCGATCAAGCCGAGCAAGACAGACTAGTAGAGGTCGGGCTACAGCATGTGGCAGAGATGCCACAAATTCCTACAGACATGGGGCTACTGGCAGTCCTAGCAGAGAGATGGTATCTGGAGTCGTCCTACTTTCAGCTACCTACAGGGGAGATGACTCCCACTCTAGAGGATGTATATAGGATCTTGAGGATCCCCATACATGGGCGGTTCATGACTCCTTCAGCCAATCAGGGCCATGCCATTATGAGATTGTGCAGTGACCCAAGCTTCGCCCTAGAGAAGGGTGGAGTGAACATTGAGGCTTTGAGACAGATGCCTAGGGCATCTTGATTGACCCAAGTTTTTGTAGGGGTGGTAGGTGGCCTTCTTCTATGCCACTAGAGTGGATGCAGATTACCGTGGCTCCTCTCAGATGTGGTCTGCGACATGAGAGACCATGGATACAGGTTTTCTTGGGGTAGCTTTGTATTATACCACTTGTATAGGATCCTTTATAGGGTAGTATACAAGGGAGATCGATGTCTGGTGCTGAAATCGTTGCTACAAGTTTGGTGCTGGGAGCACATTGTGGTGCGAAGGTCGGTAGGGCTTCCACTGATAGGAATTGATTGGGAGAGACCCTAGGTTTTCTATTGGTGGCTCCAAAGAGGGTCACAGTGACGGATAAATCTGTCGATGTCCCAGATGTTGCTAGATGATCTCACCCCAAATCAGATCACCTGGAGACCATGGAGAGAGCATCCATGGTGGGTAGAGGATGGACAGGAGTTGGCTCGCATCAAGCGAGTCATCTGGTTGAGGACAGAGCGAGGAGAGGTAGAGCTCCATTGCTATGACCGAGTTTTGAGGTAGTTCAGTCTACAACAGGGGATCCCTTCTCTTAGGGATTATGAGTACTCCCGGACTATGCGGGATAATACCACATTGAGCGGGGCTCTAGACATGCAACGGTTTTGGAGTCAGGACGTTGATGATGCCCCAATTTAGCCAGTGGATGGGGATGACACGGGGGTAGCAAACAGGTATGATGTCTGGTATGCAGGCATTCACCCTCCTCGGATGACAAAGGCACAAGGTCTGATGCACACTATAGTGCAACAAATGGAGAGGCGATGTTAGGTTGCCATCGGTGCAACGAGGGGTCGTGAAGGGAGGGATCAACAACGACCTCCTTAGGAGAGACGTCAGAGAGTACCATAGGCTCCAGAGAGACAGCATCAGTTAGAGAGGAGGAAGATACTCCCTTCTCAATAAAGGGATAGGCCACCATCGCCCGATAAGAGCAAGGGTGTGGAGGTGGGGGAGAGTAGTGATATGGTGGCTTTCCAAGTGAAGAATGCCTGCCTACGAGCTCAAATGCAGATTTTTCAAGATGAGGCTACACGGCTTAGGGCTCAAAGTAGAGGGGCGAGCATTCTGGAGCTGGCATGGGCTGTTGCGTAGACCGCATTCTACCAGGGGTTGTACTATCATGTGGTTCCAGAGGAGCAGAGGATACCACTGCCAGCCAACATTACGAAGTCGATCAGGATGGGGTCATCGAGGACATCATCACGATCGGTGTCGAGGACCCACGATACAGCACAGACTCCGACGGGACCACCTCCTCCACCTCAAGGTAAGAGAGGAGGTGAGGCTGAGAGCTCGAGGGCTTCTCGAGACTAGTTGCTCATTGTACATAGACCATATATTTTTGAGAGGATTGAGTATGTCATGGTATAGATTGTGGCATACCAATCCATTTTGATATGATGTATAGACTTCTTGATATATATATATATATATGTTCTTTTTGTGATATGACTTGTGCATATGTTTTATGATGCTTTAATATTTTAATGGTTGATTGATTATTCATGTAATTATTTCATTGAAAATATTATAATTTTATGTCATACTATAAAATTTAAATGAAATAATCTGATGTAAACAAATTGGTTGTTGTGGTATGATTTGATGAAAAATAAAGTGACTTCTAACAATAATTTCAAAGGACATTATCGTTGTTACATGACCATTTCATGGAGTCACCACTCGCTAGGTCATCAAGCTAATCCTGGTATGAGAAAAATATTGCTAAAAGTAAAAGGGTGCTTAAGAGACTTTCTTAAGACTTTGTGTTGTGATGATGAAAAATGATGATGGTGATGATTTGTTTTCAGATTTCCATGAAAATATTATGCATGAAATATTAAAAATATGATTTTTGCTAGGCATAAAATTTCTAAGTGTGATAGAAATTTGAACAATTGTCTAGGAATTATACCATCATCACAAAACTGAATGTTGACATAATGAAATGAAATAAAAAAAGTTTTCGTTCTTTTTAAAGCACAATTGTGTAACATAATGATTTAAGCCATATGCTTGTATGGATTAAATAAATGGAAGATAAAATTAGAACGATGGCTTGCGCTAGGCATAGAATTTTAGGTATAGACTTATAGCATCATCGCAAAAACCAAAGAAGAAATTGATGTAATAGTTTTATTGCATAGTTGATTTTTGATTTTGAGATAAAAAATATAAAAATGAGGACTTGCACTAGGCATAAATTCCAATTTAGGTTTAGGAACTATACCATCGTTGCGAAAGTCGAAAATATATAAATGTGACTTTATTGCTAGATTTTTGAACATGCTTTGAAAGAAATTTTGGATTTTTGAAAAAAATGTATTTAATTGTTTTTATGCTAAGACAATATTCTCAAGTAAGAAAATCAAATTATTACAGAAGATTTGCATAAATATTTTAAATTATCTCAAAGACAAAATTTAGATTTCTAAGGAACCCCATGTGCATATGTTAGTTCATTGCCGATCTTGATCTATCATAATGATACAAAATCTCTCAAACACAAATGTGTGTGCAATTGTATTGTTCATTTACCAATTGTGAGCAAGATAATTTGATACAAGTAATTTGAATTAACTAAATGAGTGTTTGTTGACCATGATTTATATGCATGTAACCGTACCAAACTACTATATAAGTCGGGTCATTAAGAGCTAACTGATCCATGAGTGGACATAGGTCTGTACAAAAGAAGGTTGTTAATGTGACAGACATATCACCACGCTAGGAGTTACCCAAGGCCAAGTGGGTTTGGCACAAACCACCTATTATGGGGCTTACCTCATAGTTTTTGAATAATTGAGAATTCCAGGGATTCAAGCTCATTCACCCTTCTTTTCTTTCAAAGGGTAGGGGGGAGGATTTATTGCTTTTTGTTTTTTCTTTTCTTTTTCTTTTCTTTTTTTGTATTTTTGCTTGAGACTGAGATAATGCTGAAATATTGTTGAGGTGGTACAAAATGATACTGAAACAATGCTTCTTTTTCTTATGATTTTTCTTGACTTTTCTTTTTTTTTTCTTGCTATACTAGGGATACTTACTCGGATTGGTTGTAGAGCAAGGGATTTTTATTTTGGGCAGGGGTGAGCTTGTCCTTTTGTCAATTCTCAAATATTCTAGACCATGTGCATGATAGGATAGTAGGGGAAACTTTTCGCTCAAGAGACCACTTCTACTATGTAGCATCGTTTTGAATTTGTAATGAAATCATTTTAATGTGAAAAGGTGTACTTTGTTCAAGTAAATAACAAGATTAGTTCTCTATGCTCAAAACTTTATTTAATTCAACTGTGGACTTCGATATAAGAGAGATTAATAATCATACCAAATAAGATCAAGATTTTTATTCATGTGAGTGTGAAAGTGAGGGATTCCAAATAAATGTTAATTTATCCAAAATAACTGAAAATATAACTGCAATACTTCAAGAATTGACATGTGCAAAAATAGAAGATGTTTTTGAGGATTTTGATGATTTTGATTTTTTTTTTATTTTTAATTTATGAATTAAGATAATACATAATATTACTGTTTTTGAAATTTTTATATGAATTACTAAAATAATACAAGATGTATAATATATACAGTGACGAAATTACCAGATTTATGCATAATAGCACTTAAGATGCATAATGTTCATAGGTTATTTAAGATCTTTACCATCTAAGGTAGCTAATATGTATGCTCCCGATCCAAATTTAGCAGTGATAATATATGGCCCAAGCCAGTTAGGATCAAATTTACCTTTAAGGTCTTTAGTTGCATTAGTATTTTTTTTATTTTCTTTTAAGACGAGGTCGTCAATCTCAAAGGATCGATTATGAACTTTCTTGAGATATGCTCGTTTGAGCTTGCTCTGGTAGGCACAAAGATGCTCCAAAGCATTAATGCACTTCTCATCTAGGAGTTCCAGTTGACTAAATCTACCAGCACGATATTCGTCTCCTACTTCAGTATCTTGAAGTAGCAGAGCCAAAGAAGGAACTTCTAGTTCAAAGGGAAAAACAGCTTCAGTGCCATAAACTAAAACAAAAGGTGAAGTGCCCGTGGGAGTACGAATGCTAGTTTGATAAGCCCACAAAGCAATATATAATTGAATGTGTCAATCATGGCCAGATTTATTGACCAGTCTTTTGAGGATTTTAATTAATGTTTTATTAGATGCTTCTGCTTAGCCATTACCCTGAGGATAATAGGGAGTGGACCAACGATGTTGAATTTTATATTTTTGACATAGTTTCTTTACATCTTTATTTTTGAAACAAGTTCCATTATCCGAGATGAGATTTGCAAGAATTTCGAACCTATAAATAATTTGATTAAAAATAAATTTGGAAACTTGAGTTCCAATGCAAGAAGCTAAGGGCATAGCTTCAACCCACTTCGTAAAATACTCGATGGCGGTTATGATGAATTTGTGTCCATTAGATGACACAAGATTGATTTTTTCAATGATGTCTAAGCCCCATTTTGAAAAGGGCCAAGGAGATGAAATAGCCTGCAGTTCTTATGCAGGCGCATGGACAAGGTCAACGTGTTACTGGCACTTGTCGCAATGGCGCACGTAATCATGTGCATCATTCTCCATGGTAGGCCAAAAATATCCTATCCTAAGGAGCTTCTTAGCAATGGCGCTACCACTAAAGTGTCCCCCACAAGATCCATCGTGGGCTTCACTCAAAGCTGATCTAGACTCTTCTAGATTCAAACATCTCAATAGGATACCTTCAAAAGATCTCCTATATAAGGTATTGCCAATTATGACAAAGCGACTTGCTTGTCTACGTAATAACCGACGCTGGTTTCTATTAAAACCTTCAGGGAAGGTCCTATTTTGAAGAAAATTAAGGATATCAATGTACCAAAGTTCAAGAGTAGTTTCGTTGATTAGAAACACGTCCAAAGGTTCCAAGCATGATTTAATTGAAGCGAGTTCTTGGAGTCGACGAATAATTATGGTAGCATATTCGTCATCTAACTCCAAGGGTAAAATATATGCAGTTGCGGCCATGGCGTCAACCGCACGATTGCTAGTTCTAGGAATAGCTTCCAAGGTAATTTGATCAAATAAAGATATTAATTGTAATACATATGCTTTATATGGGCACAATTTATCATCTCTGGTCTGATAAACATCGTTTATTTGATTTATAACAAGTTGAGAATCATTGAAAACTAATAGATTTTTAATTTTCAATGCCAAGGCAGCTCGTAATCCAAGGATTAGAGCCTCATATTCAGCAATGTTATTAGTACAGGCAAACATTAATTTAAAGAATAGAGGTTTGACATGTTTCTATGGAGATATCAAAATAATACCTACACCAGTCCTACTCATACATCGGGCTCCATCAAAGTATAAGGACCATTGCTCTGAATGATCTGCCTCTAGTTTAAGGCATTCGTCAGGAAACTCAATGATGAGGGGATGGGTGGATTTTAAGGGTGCAAAAGCTAATTGATCTGCTATGATTTGACCCTTAACAAACTTATGTCCTATAAATGTGAGTCCAAAATTGCTTAGAGCAAGAACCCACTTTGTTGTGCGACCAGATAAATAAGGTCGACTCATGAGATATCGCAAGGGATCGAATTTAGCAATAACGTATGTTTTCTGACTGAGCATATAATGGCATAGTTTATGTGTAGAAAATACGATTGCTAGACATAACTTCTCTAATGTTGTGTAGTGGGTTTCATAACTAATTAATGTTTTGCTAATGTAATAATTAGCACGCTCTCTTTTCTCATCATCAAGTTGAGCTAACATAGCTCCTAAAGCAAAATATGAAGTAGAAATATACAAGATAAATGGGCGATCAGGTTTAGGTGGCAAAAGTACAGGTGGGTTAAGAAGATATTGTTTGAGGAGTTCAAATGCTTCCTGACATTCATCGTCCCAATGGAAAGAGACATCCTTCTTAAGAAGCTTAAGAAAGGGTCCAGTTTTATCCGCCAGCTTATCGATGAAGCGATGAATAGCTTGAAGCTTACCTTGTAGACACCGTAATTCAGATATATTTGTAGGTGCGGGCATATCAGTGATAGTCGTAATCTTGAGAGGGTCAATTTTGATGCCACGTAAAGAAACTATAACCCCTAATAATTTACCTGACTTAACTCCAAATATACATTTGGCTAGATTCAATCAGATAAGATATTCCCTTAACCGATCAAATACTTTTCTAAAGTCATCTAAATGGTCATCTTCTTCAGTAGAACGAGCTATAATGTCGTCTACATAATCGTGTAGTATATCATGCATCATATCATGAAAGATATAAGTCATGGCTCGTTGATAGGTTGCACTTGCATTCTTCAACCCGAATGGCATCACTTTCCAACAGAAAGTCCCCCAAGGGGTAATAAAGGTTGTTTTACCTTGATCTTCAGGAGCTATCCTGATCTGATTATAACCAGAAAGTCCATCCATTAAGGATATCATTCCACTCCCAGCAGTAAAATCAATGATCTGATCCATATCGGGAAGGGAAAAATCATCTTTAGGGTATGCAACATTAATATCTCTAAAGTCTGTACAAACTCTAACCTTAGTAGCTTCTTTCTTAGTTATTGGAACTACATTCGAGATCCATTCAGCATAATCAATGTCTTGTATAAAAATAACATTCAGGAGTTTTTATAACTCTCCTTTGACTAGTAAGGCCACTTTAGGATGCATTTTTCTAAGTTTCTGTTTAACAGGTTTAGCATCCGGGTGCACTACTAGGTGATGCATAACTACAAAAGGGTCTAATCCTGGCATATCTTCATATGTCCAAGCAAAGACATCTTCATATTCTTTAAGAAATGCAATGTATTTATCCTATTTTTCTTGACTCAATTTTGATCCAATGTTGATTATGTGGGGGTTATCCTCGGTTCCAATGTTAATTTTTATGACATTTTGATGGCAAGCCGAGATTCACACAACAAACTTCACATTAATTTTCTGTAAATTGCTTAATACAGTTTTACAATACCATTTCCAGGCATAGAACTTTCCCTCTCAATCCCGAACTCACCATCCTCTGCCCTTACAATTTTTCGAGTTTTTATCGAGGCCTCGATCCTCTAGGCAATTAATGCCCCCGCCCAAAAAAAAATTCAAATTCGATTTTCCCCCTCTGCCGAGTTTTCAATTTTTTTGCCATAAATGGGCAACTGCCCGATCCACCATGAAGCTTGCATTAATGGCCTCCCTCAACCTGCACCCGCCATTTTGTTCTGATTGTCCTCTATACTGTTGTCTCAACCATAAAGCCATCACCTGTAATTGGTTTGTGTTGCCAAAAATGTAAAAAAAAATGCGTGGTCGACACCTCCCTTATCAATTTACGTGACCCTCATCTTCGTCTTAATACATGTATGCTTCCGCGTGTCAAATTCAACTTTACCTCCAAGCTGGTTGCGTCGCTTTTAACACACGTGGCAGCCACGTGTCTATTTCGGCCTTGCACTCGTCCGCGTGTTTACTTTGGTTTGTCTTTTCCTGGCCGCGATATCGCGACATGTCACGATATCGTGACATGTCGCGATATCGTCGACCCCGCCCCTTGCCTTAGTCAACGCGATGCATGTCACGATATCGCGACCCAAACTGCTCCTGCCTTAGCCTTGCCCTTGGGAGCCACGATTTCGCGACATGTCACGATTTCGTGGCTCCCCCTCCCTTGCCTTGCCTTGCCTTTGGGAGCCACGATTTCGTGACATGTCGCGATTTCGCGGCTCCCCCTCGCTCCTGCCTTGCCTTGCCTTTGGGAGCCACGATTTCGTGACATGTCATGAAATCGTGACATGTCGCGATTTCGCGGCTCCCCCTCCCCAACTTGCTTTATAAAACTTCAACCTTCCCCTTGCTTTACAAAACTTCAACCTTGGAAAAGAACTAAAATAGATCAAAATACAAAGTACTTAGAAAACTTAAAAGAAATTTGGAGGATGCAAGATTGCTCCATTGCCGTCGGATGCTCCTGCATCAGACACCCGGGGTAAATAAAAAAAGTGATCCTCACTTCTGTTTTGTTAGGGGAAGACCCAGGCGGTCAACCTCCAGTCTTCGACAACCAAGTTGCATCTTCAACGAGGTCTGCCCTTCCACTTTATCAAATATTCAGAATACTATCTGTTTTTGGTGCTTCTGCCTTCACGAGTGTCTAATATTTCCTCGACCTCGTCTGTGGTTGGAGTAGATGCTGGAATTTGCCATAATTCTGCACTTGGTACCTCTGTACTCTCTCCCTCATGATATTCCACTAAATCTGAAATATTAAAAATAGGTGAAATGTCAAGCCAACTTGGCAATTCCACTTCATATGCATTTCTTGACTCCCGTTTTCCCAGTATTCTGCATGGCCCAAACTTCTTCATCTTCAATTTGTTATAAGTTTTGGCAGGAAATCTCTCCTTCTGAGATGGACCATGACTTCATCTCCTACTTCGAACTCTTTGAACCGCCGCTTCTGGTCTGCCCTTGTCTTATATTGAGTATTCATTTTTATAATTTGTTTCCTTACTTCTTCATGCAGACTTTTCATATGTTCCGCAAATTCTTACGCCTCGGCCTTTGCACTTTTCTCTCTTATCCAACTTTCTCAGTTCAGACACATTTCTTGGGCTGTTTCCATATATTATCTGGAACGGAGATTTATTTGTGCTCTTATTGACTGAACTGTTATATGCAAATTCTGCCTGCGGTAAAACTAAATCCCATCCCTTGGGTTGATCTGCTATCAAGCATCTCAGTAAATTACCCAGGCTTCTATTTACCACCTCTGTCTGTCCATCAGTCTATGGGTGGTATGCAAAACTGAACTTCAGATCTGTCTTCAACTTCTTCCACAAAGTTCTCCAGAAATAACCAACAAATTTTGTATCTCTGTCAGAAACGATGCTCTTCGGTAGACCGTGAAGTCGTACCACTTCCTTGAAAAATAACCCTGCAATGTGAACTGCATCACTTGTTTTCTGGCATGGGATAAAGTGTGCCATCTTGGAAAATCTATCAACTACTACAAATACAGAGTCATTTCCCCTCTGTGTTCTTGGCAATCCGAGGACGAAGTCCATCCTTGACGTCCTCCCATGGCCGCTCGAGTCCTTGTAACGGCTGATACAATCCCGTGTTCTGCCTTACGCCCTTTGCCATCCGGCATATTCTACAACTCTGCACAAACTTTTTCACATCTTCTTGTAGTTGCGGCCAATAGTAATTTTCACTCACCGGGGCAATTGTCTTATCCCGGCCAAAATGTCCGGCCAGTCCTCCGTTGTGTTTCTCCTTGACTAAGTTTTCCCGCATGGAACTCCTTGGAATGCATAATTTACTTCCTCTGAACAACATTCCGTCTTGGATTAGAAAATCCAACCATCTTGTCCTGTCCACGATGTAAGGTGTCAAGCAAGCCGCCCAGGCTTCTGCAAAATCCGGATCTTCAGGGTACAAACCCTTCAGTTCTTCAAATCCCACTACTTCCACTGTCATTTCAATCAGTAAATTCTGCCTTCTACTCAAGGCATCTGCAACTCTGTTTGATTTCCCGCTTACGTGCTTCAGCACAAAGGTATAGCTTTGAAGGAACTCCACCCACTTCATGTGCCTTTGGTTCAGTTTTGTTTGATTGTTAATGTCTTGTAAAGCCTGATGATCGGTAAATAGAACAAACTCCTTTGGCAATAAATAATGTCTCCACTTCTTCAGAGACTGAACTATAGCATAAAATTCTTGGTCATAAACTGAATACTTTTTTCGAGCATCATTTAGCTTCTCACTGAAATAAGCAGCGAGTCTGCCTTCTTGACTCAGTACGGCCCCTATTGCCTTGCCACTGGCATCACGGTCCACTGAAATACCTTGTTAAAGTCCGGGAGTGCCAAAACAGGCTGTTACTGTGACCTTTTTCTTTAATGCATCAAAGCTCCTCTCGGCCCCTAATGTCCACTTGAACTCTTTTTTATCCCCTCTCATTGTTTACGTGAGAGGTGCACAAATCTTCCTTGAAGTTCTTTATGAACTTCTGTAAAAGCTGGCTAGACCATGAAATGATCTTACTTCTATTGTGCTTCTTGGGGTAGGCCATTCGATGATGGCTCTCACCTTCTCTGGGTCCATTTTTAGACCTTCTGCTGAGATTACAAACCCCAGGTAGACTAACTCTTTCTTGACAAAATTACACTTTTTTAGATTTATTAATAACTGCTCCTCCCATGGCTTTTCAAAAACCCTCCTGATATGCATCAGGTGTTCCTCCAGGGTTCTGCTGAATATTAATATATCATCTAAATAAACAATGACAAACTTTCCCAGAAACTCTTTCAGTACTTCATTCATCAGCCGCATGAAGGTACTTGGTGCATTGGACAGCCCAAATGGCATGACCAACCACTCATACAAGCCCTCTCTTGTCTTGAAGGCTGTCTTCCACTCATCTCCTTCTCGGATACGGATCTGATGATAACCACTTTTTAGGTCAATCTTCGTGAAGTACTCGGCTCCACTTAAATAGTCCATGATATCATCCATCCTTGGCAATGGGAATCTGTATTTGATAGTGATTTTGTTGATTGCCCGAGAGTCTGTGCACATTCTCCACTCTCCATCCTTCTTGGGTGCTAGTACTGCAGGCACTGCACACGGGCTAAGACTCTCCCTAATCAATCCTTTCTCTAGCAACTCCTGGACCTGTCTGTTTAACTCCTCAGTTTCTACAGGTGTCATTCTATGTGCAACTTTATTTGGCAAGCTTGATCCTGGCACCAAATCTATATGGTGGCTGATCTTCCTTACTGGGGGTAAACCCTCAGGCACATTATCTGATACAATATCTGGAAATTCCTCCAACAGATCTAGGACTTCTGTCGGGGTATCTTTGCATTCCTCCTCCCTAATTCTAGGAATTATTGCATAACACAAATGTTCATGCTTCAAACCGTCCAAAAATTTTCTCCCTTCAACTAGACAGATTATGGAACTATTACACACCTTTTCATCCACCTCCTTCATGGGTTTCAACTTATGGCGTACACCATTCTTTGTCAATGAGTAGGTGTTGGCACGGCCGTCATGCACTGCACTCCGGTCGAACTGCCGGGGCCTTCCCGGCAACATATGGCAAGCATCCATAGGCGAGGATGTCGCACGAGGACCTCATCACAATAATTTCCAATATTAAATTTAACGGAGCACTTGCTCATTGACCAAAGCCCTATGGTCCTTCTGTAACCATGCGACCCGATATGGATGCGGGTGCTTCTTCCTCTCTAATTGTAACTTGGTAACCATTTCTTCTGAAACCAGGTTATCCGTGCTACCATTATCAATAATAATATTGCAAACCTTGCCCGCGCATTTACACCTTGTGCGGAATAAACTTCTTCTCTGATCTGTGTCCTTCTCCTCATTCAATAGGACTCTTCTTACGATCATTGCTTCCCCTCTCTCCGCTTCTTTCGAATGTTCAGATTCAGCATCTTCCTCTGCCACAGCAGCTCTGGCTGGACCCTCAGGCCTCTTGTTTGTTCTTTCTCGGTGTTGTGGACACTCGAATGCTCGATGTCCTTCTTCACCACAGTGGAAACATGTCCCACGAAATACTCCTCTTCCAAACCCTCGTCCAGATCCACCCCGTCCTCTTGGGTAGCTGTTATGATCTCGGGGCTGATAAACATCCTCTTCCCTTTGATCCTGGTTACTACTGGCTTCACCAGTCTTCTTTGGGTCTTTATATTTTTCTCCACTGGTTCTCCCACCAGTTCTTCCACCACGGCCCCTTCCTCTTTGCTTGCCTTCAAACCGCCTATTCGGTTTTTCTTCCACCTTTAAGGCAAGCTGGTAAGCATCCTCAATGGTGCTTACCCGAACTAGGCTCAGCTCTTCCTGGATACCGAGTCTCAACCCATTGATATAACGGGCTACCTTTTCTTTGTTTGCCTCTAAATGCCCAGTTCTAATAGAGATCTTGTAAAACTCCTCGGTGTATTCTTGGACAGTTTTGTTTGTCTGTCTCAAACTCTGCATTTTTCTTAGCAGATCCAACTCGTAATCTGCCGAAATAAAGCTATCTTTTCAGCTTTTCCACCATTCTATCCCATCTTGTTATTCTCTCCTTCCCCCTTCTGTTCCTCTCCAGCTGTATTCCCCTCCACCAAATGCTGGCATGACCCTTCAACTTGGTCTTAGCAAATCTGACCCGATTAGGGTCTTCAACCTCCTCATATTCGAAATATTCTTCTAAGTCATTTATCCAATCAATCACCTCTTATGGATTTAGGTTTCCCGAGTATGTAGAAACCTCCATTTTTGGTTGCTTTCCAATCCGAGAGATGGCTTTGTACAACCTGGCTTGTGCGGGATCCACAACCTCTTCCTCTTCCTCAGATTGGTCTTCTTCTTCAACTTCGTCTTCACTTCCCTCATCCCTTCCGGGCTCGTGCCTTCTGCGTAACTCTTCTTGCAGGGCTTGAACTTGTCTCTGCAAGGCTCGGAAGTCTTCGGCCGGCACCACATTTCCTACTCCACCACGATTTCTTCGTGGAGGCATTTTTCTTTCTTCCCTTACAAATCCTTCCACAGATCCTGGTGTAACTGCCTCTCTTTCGGTGATCTGTTACACGCTCAGGAGCTCCCGCTCTGATACCACTTGATGGCAAGCCGAGATTCACACAACAAACTTCACATTAATTTTTTGTAAATTGCTTAATACGGTTTTACAATACCATTTCCAGGCATAGAACTTTCCCCCTCAATCCCGAACTCACCATCCCCTCCCTTACAATTTTTCGAGTTTTTATCGAGGCCTCGATCCTCTAGGCAATTAATGCCCCGCCTAAAAAAAAATTCAAATTCGATTTTCCCCCTCGGTCGAGTTTTCAAATTTTTTGCCATAAATGGGCAACTGCCCGATCCACCATGAAGCTTGCATTAATGGCCTCCCTCAACCTGCACCCGTCGCTTTGTTCTGATTGTCCTCTGTACTGTTGTCTCAACCATAAAGCCATCACCTGTAATTGTTGTGTTGCCAGAAATAATAAAAAAATGCGTGGCCGACACCTCCCTTATCAATTTATGTGGCCCTCATCTTTGACTTAATACATGTATGCTTCTGCGTGTCAAATTCAACTTTACCTCCAACTGGTTGCGTCGCTTTTAACACACGTGGCAGCCACGTGTCTATTCCAGCCTTGCCTGGCCGTCCGCGTGTTTACTTTGGTTTGTCTTTTCCCTGGCCGCGATATCGCGACATGTCGCGATATCGTGACATGTTGCGATATCGCGACCCCAACTGCCCCCTGCGCCTTAGTCTGCTAAAACGCCACGATACCGCGACATGTCACCAAACTGCTCCTGCCTTAGCCTTGCCCTTGGGAGCCACGATTTCGCGACATCGTCCCCCTTGCTCCTTGCCTTGCCTTGCCTTTAGGAGCCGCAATTTCGCGGCTCCCCCTCGCCCCTTGCCTGCCTTGCCTTTGAGAGCCACGATTTCGTGACATGTCGCGATTTCGTGGCTCCCCAACTTGCCTTATAAAACTTCAACCTTCCCCTTGCTTTACAAAACCTCAACCTTAGAAAAGAACTGAAATGAGTCAAAACACCAAGTACTTAGAAAACTTAGGAAAAAAATATTTGGAGGATGCAAGATTTCTCCATTGCTGTCGGATGCTCCTGCATCACATTTTCTACTTCCATGTGTAGATCTCTCTCAAAATTAGGTGGGGCGGGTGAAACGCCCAATTCTTGTAATTCTTCCAAGTTTAGCTTGGATAATTCATCTTGAGGAGTCGTGGCCTCAAGCTAGGCTATACTAGGTATAGAGCCATCAAAATAAAATCCATTATGTATTAATTCCTCAACGGAGACATCGGGAAAGATATCTCTCTCCAACTCATCGTCGGATTCAACGATCATCTGAGGATAAGCTATAGATAACTTATGACATGTGAATGTCTTATTTATTAAATGCAAGGCATCGCGTTCATCTAAAAAATATTGGTAACATATAAGATGGTCATCATCCTCAAATGGGAATGGCTGACCCTTACTAGAAAATAGGCCCACACCACATCGGGCGGGCCACACTTCTACCTCAAAAGGTTCTTTCATACCATTCTGGAAAGGTCCCAAACCTTTCTCTTTACATCCCAATTTCAGCATTATAGGTTTGGCTTTAATATATTCATTAGTAAAATAACATCGAGCATATCCATCATAATGAGTTATGATGTTTTTAGGTATTCTACCCCAGTAATATCCCTTATAAATAAAGGCACAGATCCCGACTTGGTAAATATTTCCCATAGGCTGTGGGAGGCCCAAGGTACGAGGAGATGGCGACAAATTATTTAAAATAAGGGAATCTTGCATAGAAGCATTCATTTCTTCTAATATAAGGATTTTAGATAAATCGGGTAAGATTTCGTCAGTGAGAGCATAAGAGGTAGAAGGAACATTCCCTACGTCTTATGATGCGAAAAATATAAATTTTGTGGATGTAGACGATGTAGATGAATCGATAGATGGGTCTATTAAAGGTATGGAAGTTATAGGAGTAGAACAAGATACATTGGTTGTGAGATTATAATCTTTCTTAGGTCCTAATGCAGTTTGCTCATAATATGGTTGAGCTATATGTGAAGGTGCAACTGATGGAGAAGAAGTAGATGACTTTGTGGGTGTAAGTTTCACACGTTTAGATGGATAATGAGAATTAGGATGTGTGGATGACAAAGAAGGGCAAAATTGAACTCCAATAGGTTCTGCCAAAGCACACATATCAAAGGGTCTTGGATCACCATGAATGGTAACCAACTGATTCTTAAATTCGAACTTAACACATTGATGTAAGGTTGAGGGAACATCTCGCATCGCGTTGATCCAAGGACGACCCAAGAGTATATTGTATGATGTAGGGCAATGTACAATAAACACAGTCGTATCCAAGGTTCTCGGACCAACTTGCAATGGAATGGTAATAACTCCACACGTTTCTTGTGTTTCGTCATTGAAAGCTTTTATGATCATATCAGTTCTTTTCATTTCCTCACTTCTAAACCCAAATATTTGGTAGAAGTCAAAAGTGCAGATATTTAAAGATGAACCATTATCAATCAAAACTTGTTTGACTACTACATCTCCAATTAAAGTAGTAATATACAAAGGGTTATCTTTATGTAAACTATGTTGAGGTATGTCTCTATCCCAGAAGTCAATACAATCAACTTCACGGGTTATTATAGTATTGGCCATTGCTTCAGGTTGAATGTCTTGTGGTACCATCATCTGGCTTAATGTGAGCATTAATTCATCTCTATGTATAGGAGAAGATCTTAAAAGGTCCAAGAGGAAAATTCTAGTTGTAATATTTGATAATTGTTCATTAATATTATAAGGAGGTTTAGGTTGAACATTAGGTGAATGGTTCCCTTTATTAGGAACCTTCAAAACAAATGGAGTTGATCCACCATTCTGAATTTGATATTTTTGATAATTTTGAGCCTGTTGTCTAGTAACAGCTCCGATGGTACCCACAATATTATTCTACAGATGATGAATGGGTCTTGGTCTAGTGTTTATAGCTAGCTCATTAGAAAGTAATCGGTGAGACGATGGTCTAGTAGTGACTCTTCTTGGAAATGGTTCTTCTGGAACCATATAACTTGTGATAGGGTGAATAGTATCCGATTCATCTTTAGAACTGTTCGATTGATTTGATGTGATTTCCATATCACTCTCAGTCTCGTATTTTGTATCACTAAGATCAGGTATCTGAGTATTATATAGAGGTCTAGTTGTAACCACGGATAAAGTTGTGTCAAATATTTCCAAATCATGAGCAGGTAAATGCCCACTAATAGTTCCTACATATCGGGTAGGAGGAGGGACATTATGATGTACAATTTGATTAGCCACCTCCTTACCATGTTTTGGTAAGGGATGTTGAAATATGTCTAATGACTGATTGGTTTTCTGATTCTGGTTTTGTGGGGTGTTATTTTGAACATTATTAGAAGGATTTTGCTTAGGTTGAAAGGCTTGCACCTCCATCTCATTGTTATCAATCAAGTCCTATATTTTATGTTTTAATATTTTACAAGAGTTGGTAGTGTGTCCAGGTCCTCTATGGAAGTCACGAGTGTAAATCTGCTCTGTATCTGGGTATATTTGGATCAGGTTCTCGGATATTTGGTAATTGAATCAAACCTCGTTCTAATAATTACGATAGAATAGTTGATAAAGGTTGATTTAACCTAGTAAATTCTTGAGGAGGTCTATCAGGAGGTTTTAGTACAAACTTCTCCGTTGTCTTTGCAGCATTAACATTAGCAATATTTCTGCTATCGGTGACTCCATCACCCACAACTTGTTTATTCTTATATTGATTTTTGGATGTTTTCTCATCGTCTTTCTTTTTAAGCTGGCCTCTCCTAATGAGAGCATCTTCCACTCTTCGGGCTAAGTATATAGCTTGATCGAAGGTGGTCAAGGTGGCAGTTGATAATTCGTAAGATAGTTGCTCTTGCAAATTATTAATAAAGATGTCCAACATCTCCCTATAAGGTAACACAAAGTGCAATTTTCCTATCAACTATCTCCACCTAGCTAGGAAATCATCAAAGCATTCATCTTTGTCCTGTTTTAAGTTATACAAATCTTTAATGGTCACATGTCTTTCGATGTAGGCACTAAATTGATGAACAAAAGACTCAACAGTTTATTCGAAATTCCTCAAAGAATTAGTGGGTAATTGATAATACCACTCTAATGCCATTCCTCCCAAGCTTTTCGAGAACATTTTTAGTAATAACAAGTCATCATGTGATATATCATGACATGCTATCCTAAACATACGAAGATGCTCTATGGGATCTTCGGTTCCTTTATATATGGGAAGAACAGGCATAGGAAAATATTTAGGATACGGTTGTGCTACGACTATAGGATCTAAAGGCTGACTACACATCTCTCGATAGTTGTACGAGGGACGGTAGGGATCTATCTGGTCCATGCAGAAAACTAGTTGTTTCACCATGGTTTCAAGATTACTAGTTTTTCCACCATATTGATTCGGTGGGACATAGGTATGGGATCTATGAGTGTATGATGGTGTGACACAAGGATTAGATGCTATATTGCTATTATGCAAAGTGTTAGTAGGAAGAGTATTATGAAGGGGATTTGTAGTAGTATTATGTTGTACCTCATATTGTTGGTAATTGGTGTTTGGTTTTGTTTTAGGTTTTTGTTGATTTGAGGTATGTTGATCAAGAGCTTGGCGAAATAGAGCAATAAATGATGGTTTCTTTTGTGCGGGAATGACCCTAGGCTTATTAACAGGCACTTTAGATGGTTGGGTAACCTGTTGTTGTTGCATGTTCTGAATCATAGCTACCATATCCAAATTGGATGGTCCAACTTGATCACTCTCTTGATCAATAAAGGACAAGGGATTAGTGCGTGTGTGAAATACTTCTTCTAGAGTTGCTTGAGTGTCACTAATTCGATCCTTGTCCATATGGGCTACTTTATTAAAAACACCAATATTAGTGTTAATGAACTTCCAAAATTGTTCCATGTTTTTAAAAGTGATAGCTCCTCCCGGAGACATTTTAGGGGATGAGGATCCTTCCTCTCTAACAGTTTCTTCTTGTTCATTTCCTACAACAAGCTCTTATTCTTGTTGGTTTAGGGTTTCTTCTTCTTGAACTTGGTCCTCAGGAGGGACATTTTGGTCAGTTAATGGTCTTCCTAACCAATCTTCATCTTCTTCGGTTTGTTTTCCATTCCTAAGTCTAGGCATTGTGCTAAACTTAGGTTTTAGCAAATATATATATATATATATATATATATATATATATATATATATATATATATATATATATATATATATATATATATTGCGGTAGGGTTGAGAGGTATATATTTTAACTATATACCTACTATAATACTTTAAAAGGAAAATGTTTTTTTTTTGTTTTTTTTTTTTTTGTGTGATTATATTATTATTTTGCGAGAATAAAAATAACAAACAACATGCTAGTTGCAAGAAATAACAATAGTAAAAAGAATGACTTAGTTTTCTATGAATAGTTTATGGATATCATTGATAGGGTCAAGTTCATCGGGAGTCATGAAATGCTCCTCTTCAAATTGGAAGTGGTTTTTCAAGAATTTGACAAAGTGTGCTATGGTGATATGATCTACTTTAGACTTTGACATGTAAAAATAAAGTTCATGGCAATACTCTCGATACAACACAGCTCTAGGAACTTTGTTCCATCTCCTTCTATCCATAAGAACGACTTCTTGATCCTCTATACAAGATAGAAATTTATGTACCACAACTGCATTCTCAAGGTATTCCTCAAAGGTGTATAATTCAGAAGACATAAGTACTCTTTTATCGGCTAACCACCTATGGCAAGCTCTCTGAAGTTCATGATACAAAGTCACTCGATCGGGATCCGGGATTCTATCTAGGACAAACCTCTTAATTTGCCTAAGTTCTACAGATCTGGATTCAATAATACCCAATCTCCTATCAAGTTCATCCCACAAAGGTTGGGCTCTATATGTTTGAGGTACTCTAAGCACAGAAGTAATCTCTATGGTCGTTAATTGATTTTCAACATTTATGGAGACAAGTCGTTTTCTATTATAATCTACCATCTAAGTATGATATGCAAATTTAACGGTTGTCTAATGATTCTAGATGTTCTTAATAATGTGTTTTTTTTTTTCAAATTGTTTTCAAAAGGTATTTTGGTTTCATGTCGGATTCACCAAAATGTATCGCCCAAATTTTTCGCACCCTTACCTTCAGGCTAAAGGATCCGTGCCCGAAATGGGGATGCGAGAAGGATGGGATAATACCTCGGACAGAGAGGCCCTTTGAAGGTCGTGCCTCTCGGGGGAGGGGTATAAGGGTGAATTTTCGATGGATGGTGGGGTTCACCAGGAAACTTTGAGTGGTAGTTTCCACGCCTAGGTTGAGAATGGGTTTGATGTGTTCATTTTATGTTCAATCATTCAGATTCCTAGGTTGGCCAAAATGAATCTAAGCTATTCTATATAAAATTTTTGGTTTATATGAAGACAACAAACATAAATGAATCCTAAATACATAAAATATCTAAAATGGAGAAGAGTGCACCTGATTTCTGATGTTTGACAAATATTCTGAAGCTTGTAGGAGTCTAGATCGTCCCGGATATGATAGGATCGTCTGTAATTGTACAGAATCGTCCAGATCATAGGAGATCGTCTGAGATCAGCCAATATCATCAGCGACCTGATGAAGAATTCATCAGAAACCTACAATCATGAAAACAGACACCAAAAACCACAAATACAATTGCAAGAATGATACAAAATGATAGAAATAAGAATATAAATGCTTAAATGATAAATCCAGATATCAAATCAAATGGGATGCAATGTTTTAATAATTTATTTTGAATTTTATCATGCAAATATGCTAAATGATGTGAACTCCAAGATGCGAAACATAAGTGAATTAATCTAATGCACAATTAAATAAGAAAAAGAGATAGAGAATGCAAACTCGGGGCTACGATTGCCCCCAATCGAACTACGGTTAAAATCATCTACAATCGTACGAGATCATCGTCGATCCGGACGAGGATCGTCCAAAATTATGGTTGAATCGCTCTGCAATGGTCCGAGATTCCTCCGGCTGAACTCAGTGAGATCCTGCAATGAAACTTGAAAACCCAAGTGCAAATGATGGGGGATAGGATTTTCTAACACAGCAAAAACTAAAGTTGTAGGGAAATGATCAGCTAGGGGGATAAACTGGGAAAATCCCAAGTTTATATAGGATTAGGGGGAGGTTAGGAGGTTGGGGATCATCCCAATACGGGAGATCTCCAACGTAGGAATCTCCAACCACGCAGACATGCTTCTACCCAAGTTGGAGAGGTTGTTGAAACAGAAGCTAATTATGAAAATTCGGTTTTGGGATGAAATCGTCTGGACGTTTTGTTCCAAACGAATTCGTTCGATTTGGGACGATATCGTTAGATCGACGACGATATCATCCAACGGTCAAAACAACTTCTAAAAATGGTGCAAAAAATGAGGTGAGCGGTTAACGGGTGATTTCGGGGTTAAAATTCAATTTTTTTATCTTTTACTGATGGTTTAACTGCACCAATTTTAGGGTGCTACACCACCTTCAACACCTTTCCATGGATCATAGGAGGAGACTTCAATAGCCCATTGCATCCGTCTAAGAAGAAAGGAGGTAACGACTCTTTCAGCAGAAGCATGGAGGATTTTAGAGGTTTTGTCAATACCAATGAGCTCATGGATGTTAAGCTCAAGGGGTCCTCTTTCACTTGGAGTAACAATAGGATTGATAGCGGGCTCATCCAGGTGAAGCTAGATAGGTTCCTCATCTCTCATGAAGCTATCCCTTTGTTTGGCAATGCCACCATGTTGGCCTTACCTCGGATCGGATCTTACCACAGTCCCATCCTCCTTGAAACTAGCAGGTCTCCCTCCTTCAAAACTCCTTTTCCTTTCGAATCCATGTGGGCTCTCTACAAGGATTTCAAAGATCAAGTGTCCTCATGGTGGTATCAAAAGTTTGGAGGATCTGCCAATTCTCGGCTGGCTCAGAAACTGAAGATGGTCAAATAAAACTTGAAAATCTGGAACAAGGAGGTTTTTGGCAACCTTTTTGCTAGTAAAAAGGCCATTACTAAGAAATTTCAAGAAATGGAAAGGAGAATCTAAGTTGGGGACCACAACAGCCCCACTAGGGAGGAGGAAAGGAACCTCCTAGCAAAGTTCCATAACATCTTGGCTAGAGAGGAAACCCTCTGGAGGTAGAATTCAAGAGACATGTGGGTCAAGGAAGGTGATGCTAACACCAGGTTCTTTCACACCTCCATTATGTGGCACAGGGCATCCAACAAGATTAGGAAGATTGTGTGCAGCAATGGATCATCCATCAAGGACATAGTTGAGATCAGGGCTGAAGTAGTGTCCTTTTTCCAAAACCTCTTGGGATGTGCCCTGGAGGGTGACAGTTAATCTCAAGATACTCTCCTATCAAATATTCCTTGCATCATTCCTCAGGATGTGAACGTCAGACTGGTGGAACCTTTCTCCCATGATGAGATTAAGAAGGCCTTGTTTTCAATGCAACCTAATAAAGCCCCTGGGCTGGATGGTTTCTCTCCGAGGTTTTTCCAAAACCTTTGGGATGTGGTGGGGAACGATGTCTGTGAGGCCATTAGAGAGATCCAATCAACCAAAGTTGTCCCTCATAGTTTCAACTCCACCTTCTTGGCCCTCATCCTGAAAGCCTCTGACTACAAATCCATCTTTGATTATAGGTCTATCAGCCTGTGCAACATCATCTACAAAGTGTTGACCAAGGTTATGGCCAACAGGCTAAAGCCCATTCTCCCCCTTATCATTGATCAGTCTCAAGGCAATTCGATGAAAGGGAGGAACATCCTGGATGGGGTCATCTCAATCCATGAAACCATGCATTCTGCCTCAATGACCAAGAAGGTTGCCCTTTTCCTCAATCTTGACATGAATAAGGCCTTCGATAGGGTTGACAGAGGTTTCCTTCAAGAGATCCTCCTCAAGTTTGACTTCCATCCCTTGTGGTTTGACCTCATCCAGGGCTGCATTTCCTCCCCTTGGTTCTCTATCCTAGTCAATGGCTCTCCTACCGATTTCTTTCAAAGCTCAAGAAGTCTGCGTCAAGGGTATCCTCTGTCCCCCATTCTTTTCATCATCCTTACAGAATCTTTGGGAAGAGCCCTCAAGGATGCCCAATAATGGAAGAAGGTGACCGACATCCTCCTTGCCTCGAGGATTGAGGCGATCACCCATCAACAGTTTGTGGATGACACGCTCTTGTCCACCATAGTGTCAGTAGCTCAAGCCAGATCCATCAAACGAATCCTAGGACTCTATGAGAGTGTTGTCGGTCAAAAAGTTAACTACATCACAAGCAAGATATTTTTTCTCAACACCCCTGTCAGGCATCAAGTTTATATTGCAAGGATCCTAGGGTGCTCTATTGACTCCCTCCCCACTACCTATCTTGGCCTCCCTCTCTTCTGTGGGCGTGCTAAGGAAGGGATGTGGAACATGGTGCTCGAGAGAATCCATAAAAAGCTAGCATTGTGGAAATGCAAGTTCTTATCCCAATATGCCAAGGCAACTCCCACTATGGTGTGCCTCCAAGGGATTCCAACCTTTTTTATATCTGTTTTCATATTGCTTGCCTCGATTCTTCACAAGATCGAGCAGACCCAACGAAACTTTCTTTGGTCAGGCAATGAAGACAAGTCCAGGTTTCCTTTGGTGGCCTGGGACAAAGTTTGTAGAAGTAAGAAGAAAGGAGGATTAGGGTTCAGGACAATGGCCAAGATGAACCTAACACTCATTTCTAAACACACCTAGAGGATCCTGGCAGATGAACTGACAAAATGGGTTAGAATTATCAGGAGTAAATACCTCACTAACATTTCCTTTCTTGAGGATGAGATTCCCATTGGAGGGTCGACTTCCTGGAAAGCCATTGTCCAATCTAGGCAGCTGATCCAAGATGACATCAGGTGGATCCTTGGGGATGGCTAGAGCATAGATTTTTGGAAGGATAGGTGGGCCCTAGAGGACCCTCTCTCTGAGCAGACCGAGTTGGTTCACCTTAAAACTTTTCTTGATAAAAACTTTGGGTAGAGGGTGGCCAATTTCATTGAATGGAGAAATGGCTCCCTATAGTGGAAAGTCATTGATGTAGAGGGGCTAGACACTGAGGTCGACTTACTATCCTCCATATTTAAGGACATCATCATACCCACCAGCAGAGGTTCAGATCGAATGATTTGAAGGGGAGCCGATGATGGTGGATTCTCTATCAAATTTGCCTATGAATTCCAATGCAAAGGGCTGAAATCAGACTTTCCTTGCAACGTGGTCTGGAAGAAATATTTGATCCCAAAGGTAAATTTCTTCTCATGGATTCCCTTTTAGAATAAAGCTCTCACAATTGACAATCTTCACAAGAGGGGGTTTGCTATTCCCAATAGGTGCTATCTGTGTAAGTCTGCCTATGAGTCCTCTGACCACCTGTTCCTGCACTATGTTTTCATTGGGTCGGTCCTTGGCTCCATCCTTTCTACCTTTCAGATCCAATGGATTCCCCCCAAGACCATTAAGGAGGTTTTCTTCCAATGACCCAATCCTTTTAAAAATCCCAAGCTTCGTTTCTTGTGGAATGCTTGCTTCCACTATTTTTTATAGCAAATATGGTTGGAACGCAATGGTCGGGTCTTCGATAATCCTCCCAGGTATCCTCCATCAGTCGCTCATAGGGCCATCACCTTTGCCATTGAGAACTCCAAGCTTATCCCCAGCCCATGGCCCAAGGATGTGTTTGAAGAGGGGTTGTTCAAATACTTGAAATTATCAGGGGAGATCAAGGAGCGGGAGGATCCACGGTCATCTAGGAAGGACGTTAGGTGGGTCAGGCCTCCTCAAGGATGGTTGAAGTTAAATTTTGACAGGGCCTCTCGGGGTAACCCAGGGGCCGTCGCTACGGGTGGATCAGTTAGAGACCATAATGGACAACTCGTCCTAGCTTTTTGTGAAAACTTGGGGTTTCAAACCAATCATGTTGTAGAGGCCAGAGGACTTCTGAGAGGACTAGAGCTCATTACAGAGGATCCTCGACCCTTGGTAGTTGAAGGGGACTCATTGAACATCATTGACTACATGTTGAATTCCCAAGATTCGGCATGGAAAATTTTCAATGTCATTTCTGAGGCCAGGAACCTCCTCAGGAGGAGGAACCTAGTCCAAGTCAAGCACACCTACAGGGAGGGCAATGGTTTGGCCGACCACTTGGAAAATAAGGGATTACTATCCACATGTCTCGTGGTGTGGCAGTAGTTGTTTCTGGCAGACGTGGAGAAGGTTGCCAGCCAGGATATCGTTAATGATTCCACATAAGCAAGAAGAGAGGATCGGGCTTGGGCAGACAGGCATGGGGAGCGTTGCGACACCTGTCCTGTCACGCAATTCCACCAATCTTTTTGTTTTTTTTAGCATGTTTTACCTCCAATTTGAGGTTTCTAATGTAGCCCTCCTGGGCATTACTATGTTTTTTTTGGTAAGGTTTACTATGGTTTCTACTATACTAGCCCAAGGGGCTCCTTTTGTTACTAAGGGTTGTGACCTCTCATGTTATAAGGTTTTGGAATCCTCTTAAAAAACCAATTTTGTATATTAAATATCTACTTACCAAAAAAAAAAGTATCTTGGTCCATTCCATTGTTTTTTGCTATCTCCTATAAAATTTTGAGCTTGGACATAATTTCCTCTTTTTATTTAAATATGTTATCAAAATATTTGACATTTCAAATATTTATTTGTCCCTTTAGGTATTTCATATTTTGAACACACTTGTACATACATGATCCTTTAGATTTTGCTTCATGCCATCATAACATAACCATTTGAAAGAATCTAGGTCTTAAAGCCATTTAGATTGTAAATAAAATGGCTATATATGACCATTGTTGATTAAATCACATCTCAAGACAATGGGTTTGTGATTTGGATCCTGATTGCAATCAAATGTCTAAGGAGATTGTATACCTTTTTTACAATAAGATGTTTGATAACAAAAATCTATCTAATCTTTTTGCTATAGGAGTTCACCCAATGTGTTTATAAACCCATGTATATTGGAATATTGAAGGAATGGTATCCCAAAGTTCATTTTAACTAACAAATGAAGCAAAATCATATATTCATTTAGACCATCCATGAGTACCACATTTCTTTTACAAAGGAGAAACAATTTTGTTGAAGTCCCCCTACAAGAATCCATGGATCACAATTATAAATCATCATTGTATTTGACAAAAATATGCTAATGTCCTTCCAATGTCTTTCACAAGGAGTAATTATAGTTGGAGCATATGCATTTATAATCCCAACTTTAATGTTTTCCTCTTTAATGCCATATAGACTAGTAATATAATTACTTTTTACTTCTAGCAATTGTCCATCCCAATTGCATTTGTCCCATATTGCTAAATACCTCTAGAAGCTCCTATAGAAGAAATTGCTATACAATCCCCCATCTTTGAAATCTTTTTGAATACATACTTACATTCCTCACTACTTAATTGTATTTCTTGTATTGAAGTAAACTCAAGACTATAACAACCTATTAACTTCTTAATAACTTTTTTGAGGATCTTATTCACACCGCTATAATTCCATGATACCATTTTTATCATCAATTTTTTCTTCTACTTGAGGAATTGGCCCTTCTTATTGTTAATTTATGTTTCCTATTAGAATATCCCTTTGCATTTTCTTTTCTCTTTATTTTTACTTTAAAAGTCTTTCTTTTCTTTTTTCATTGTCACCAATACTTTCATATCCATCTATCTCTTCCATTTTTCCGTACTATTCATAAAGAGACTTCTCTCCTAAAAATTTGTGTTGCCCTAGAGATTCTAAAATGCAATGAATAACCTCACAAACACTTTCTTATTTATGTTGCCTCAAAAACCCTAAATTATAAGAATGATCCTCCATGGTAACTTATTTCTTATACTACTTTGAAAACCCTATATATTGCTATAGAAACATTATTGTATAAGAATGATCATCCATAGTAATTCCTTTCATAAAGTGCCCTCGAAACATTAAATTTTCATGGATGTCCTTCATAATATTTTCTTTATTATGATGATTTTTAAAATTCTAAAGTGCAAGGGATACACTTTATAGTAGTTTAATTTTTACAGCAAGGAGAGGATTTTACACTATTTGAGGAAAATGAAGATGATTAACATGGATTAACCTTGACCTCTCTTGCCTCCTTTGCTTTAAAATTTCCCTCCCTTTCTTCTTTGCACCTTTAACTCTAAAATTTGAACTTGAGCATTATACTTCCTCATCCCTTATAACATCTTTTCTTTTAATGGTTGATCAAAGTAAACTCTAATGACCTTTTCTATTTGATGATGCAAACGATCTTTCTTTGCTTTTTTATTGGGAGTGGAAAATCCTTGAATTGATCCAACCTCTAGTGTGAAATGATATCCTTACCTCATATTAAAGTTTTTCTTAGAACCAAAATTTTCCATCTCCTTCTCCATTGCTTTCACTTTACAATCTCTTGCCATGTGTCTAGTCTCATGATATATGATACATCAAAGTGTAATGTTTTCATAATTGACTTATTGATTTTATTCTCTTGATTAAGATAAATCCCAATGGATTAGGGAAAATATTTTAAAATATCTATAACAACATTTATTCAAGTGTATACAATATGCCTTCGCTTCTTAATAGTTGACCCCCCATAAATAAACTTTCCTAGAATATTACCAATATTTTTTAAAATGTTATTCTTGATCAGCTAGTATAGAAGTATGAAAGCCTAATTCACATTGAAAGCCTTTTAATAGTATTTGGGTTTACAAAAAATCTCATTCTATGGTCTTAAATATAGTTCATATCTATAGTTAGAAGTGAGTGTGAGTGCAAACCAAGAGTGAGTTCAATCAGAAGTGAGTATGAGCATGATCTAGGGGTGAGTGTATCCAAAAGTGAGTGTGAGCTTGAGTTGAAAGCAAGGAGGAAGTGTGAATAAGAAGTAGAAAGCAAAGTGCTATGTAATTTAAAAAATCCAATGCAAGCCAGGAGGAAGTACGAGCTAAGATAAAGTGTGAGCCAAGAGGGAGTGCAAGCTAAGAGGGAGTGCAAGCCAAGTTTTAGTCATGGTAGAAGAGCAGTGGGTTCATCCAGAGTGGATCGATACTTCAAACTCTTACCATGAATGCATGGAACATTATTTCCAAAACATTTAAGTGAAGGAATGATAGGAAAACGAAAAGACAATGGCTATTACGAGCCAAGAGAGAGTGCAAGTCGAGAGCAAGTATGAGGTAGGAGAGACTGCAAGCTAGAAGCAAATGCAAGCTAAGAGAAAATATGAGCCAAGAGGGAGTGTAAGCCAAGAGTGAGCCCCATTATCTACTATGTAAGAAAATTCATATTTGAAATCCCTAATGGGAAGTCAAGATGCCCTAGTTGGAAGTATGGATGCCTAAGTTAGAGATAAGTAGAAGAGCGAATACATGGCAAGTTCAATCTAGGTAGTAGATGTTACATCAGAAGTGAGTATAAAGGATGAGATGATTGAGCATGATATAATGGTTCTTAAAACTAGAGGGTTAATATGGAAGTTCCATAGATCATGGCCAAGGTTTTTGGAGACTTAAAATTGGATCAAGTGGAAGTGAGGATTCAAGTTGAAGATAAGCATAAGAGCAAATACATGGTAAGTTCAATCCAGGTAGTAAATGTTACACCAAAAGTGAGTATCAAGGATGAGATGATTGAGTATGATATAATGGTTTTTAAAAGTAGAGGGTTAATATATAAGTTCCATAGATCATGGCCAGGGTTTTGGAGACTCAAAATTGAACCAAGTGGAAGCGGGTATTCAAGTTGAAGATAAGTAGAAGAGCAAATACATGGAAAGTTTGATCCAAGTAGCATATATTACACTAGAAGTGAGTATCAAGGATGAGATGATCAAGCATGATATATTGGTTCTTAAAATTAGAGGGTTAATAAGTAAGTTCTAAAGATCATGGTTAGGTTTTTTTGGAGACTTAAAATTGGATCAAGTGGAAGTGGGGATTAAATTCAAATTACTTTATGACTTTTCTTCCTAAAGGTTTTTCTCATATTTTCTAGTTCATAAATTAGGGATAAAATAATGGTTGGTGGCCCATGGTTTAGGCGAAGAGATGCACTTTATTTGAGACCATGGAATGATAATTTTTGTGTTGAGACATAAATTATTAAAAAGCTTCTAGTATGGGTTAGACTTTTTGGACTTCCATATCAACTTATAAATAAGGATGTTCTGAAGGATATTGGAAATACCCTAGGGAAATTCATCAAGGACTAACTACTAAGGAGCAAAAACATGATATATATACTTGAATATGTGTTGCTATGGATATTTCAAAACCTTTGCCACAATCCATTAAGATAAAAGTTGAATTAAGAGAATGTGATCAACAAGTAGATTATGATTTCGTTGCCATAATTGTTATGAGATTAGACACATGACAAGAGTTTGGGAAGTAAAAACAATGAAGAAAGAGATAAAAAACTTTAGCCATGAGATAAGCTTCAAGACAAAGCAAGGAAATCATATAGTAATAGAAGCCTAATCAGATCAAGGATATTCCACTCTTGAAGAGGCAAAGAAAGCCTATCTATAGTATCATTTAACAAGTTTAGAAGGAACTAAAGGTCCAAAAGAAGATGTGGAGAGAAATCATAAAACAAATATAGCAAAAGAGGTCAATTTTATTCGAGGTAAATCATATTCATTTTTCTCAAGTAGTATAGAATCCTCTCCAAGTAATAAGAGTGAAATGGATGAAGATGTTATCCCTTGCACTTTAAGGTTTCAAGAGCATCATAATAAAGAAATGAGGATGGAGGAAATCCATAACAATTTAGGTTTTTTAGAACAGAATAAGAAGGTAATTGCTATAAAAGAGCATCCTACAGGTCAATATAAAGAAGATTGTGCTTTTAAGGTTATTCCTTGTACTTAAAATCCTTCATAATAAGGTAAACCTAAAGATGATAAGTCTTACTATGAGAAGTGTGAGAAGATTGAAGAGATTGATGAAGATGAAAGTATTGCTTCGAAGTAAAAAAAGAGAGGAAGACCTAAGAAGCAAAAACAAAGAGAAAAATAAACCTAGAAAGATATTGATATGGGAAAATGAAAGCAAATATCACAAGGGCTAATAACAAGTGGGGCTAAACCCACAAATAAAAACAAAAAATAACAATGAAAATAATATCTTGGACTATTAGGGGAATGAATAAGAATTAAGAAATTGTGAGGTTGTTATAGACAAAATATTTATAGATATAAAAGTTGGGCAGCAAGTATTTTAGCCATTAGCAGTGTTGAATTTCATCTTGACGGAATTTAAATTTTAGAAGGCATCTGATATAAAAGGAGTTCAGTGTGGAAACTTAGCAATTTGAGGAAGTTGGATAATATCTTTGATAGAAAGACAAATGAAAAATATAATATATAAAGGTAATGTTGGATGTGCTTTAATTAACTTGTTAGAAATGTAATGAGAGCAATGTAATATTTTGTTTTTGTAATGGGAGTGGCCCCAATAGAAGCCACACATATATTATTAAATATATATGCATATCTCCCTTAAACCATGGTCCACCATCACTTTTTGTTTAATATGTACTACCTAGTAGGATTAGCTATAGATTTACTATTCATTTTGTTCTTTTTTTTTTTTTTTTGCTTGAGAAAAGGTGTTGTATTTGGGTCCCACACCCTTGATACAATCACAATTATCTTTTCTAAAACTTTATAGATTACAAATATATTTAATTACGTCGAGAGGCGTGCCTACAATGGCAGACAGGGGATGGAGGCAAAGAGGTCATACATGTCATGCCGTAACCAATTTTTTTTAATTAAAAAATCGACATTAACAAAAACATTTAAAATATTTAAACTAAAACAACCGACAAACCAACCATTGTAAACATTTAAAATATTTAAACTAAAACAACCGACTAACCAACCGTTGCAACTGTTTAATAAACTAGCTTAGATATAAAAGATATATATCTAAAAACGCCAAGAGTTATCAATCCCGAGACGCCTATCTTGGAGATCACACTCCCAAGAAATGAGATAGGTGCCTCGAAATTGATAACTCTCGGCGTTTTTAGATATATGTCCTTTATATCTAAGCTAGTTCTCATCTTTATTGAGATGCTATAACTAGATATCTACATATTTTTTTACAAAAAGTTTGATTTTTTTATATTCATTTTTTTGATCTTCAAAAAAATATATTGCAAATACCCAGGTGTTGTAGGTGAGTTGGAGAGGAGAGGGCAATCCTCCAAGGGAGGTCCCAGGTTCAAATCTCCACCCTACCAAAAAGCTGAATTGGGTACCCAAAATCCAATTGATAATGTTGGTGCGGGCAGGGCTGGGTGCGACCCCCGGGTGACTTTGACGGTGTAGTCTTTTAGACCAAGGCGGCCCGCAAGGGGTTTTTCGCTTTTAAAAAAAAAAAAAAAATATTGTAAATAAATATTCAACATTTTTTTCTTGACAATTTTCAATCTTGTACATTTATCAATCCAAGTAAAATATTGATTAATAATGACTTGATGCCAAGTTACTATTGTGCTACTTGAATTTCTATAATTGCTCCATTGAAAATAATGTGGTTGTAACCAACTCTCCTATGTATTAAAAAAAAAATAAAAAAAAATGCTAATCTTATCAAACAAAACATGAATAATATCCAATTTTTTTTTTTTTATAGCGAAAAACCCCTTGCGGGGCCGCCTTGGTCTGAGAGACCATGAACAGGGGGTTCTACACCGACAAAGTCACTCGGGAGTCGCACCCGACCCTGACCGCACCAACATTATCAATTGGATTTTGGATATCCAATTCAGCTTTTTGGTAAGGTGGAGATTTGAACTTGGGACCTCCCTTGGAGGATTGCCCTCTCCTCTCCAACTCACCTGCAACACCTGCGTGTTCACCAAACTTTATTAGAATACAATGGGATAATTTAAACACTTAATTATTTCATAGTTTTTTATATTTATTATCAACGAAGTCTTAGTCTTAGGGAGGACAATGCAACGGTTTGGGCTTTGACTCTTCTACAGGAGGTCCATGGCCCAAACCAGTATGTGAGGGGGTGGGTGTATGATGGTTGTATCATAGGATCATGATTGGATCAAACCAGTATGTGAGGGCGTGGGTGTATGATCGCTGTATCATAGGATTATGATTGGGTGTATGATGGCTGTATCATAGGATCATGATTGGACCAAACCAGTATGTGAGGGGGTGGGTGTATGATGGCTGTATCGTAGGATTATGATTGGGAGGAGACTCTTCAGCCCTGCGTGTTGGTCATAGGATTTCACACACTAACCTAATTAAAAAAAATTAATTTCAATGAACATTTTTTTAAAAAATTTATTTATTAACCTATGCTTCCGTGTTTATAAATGAAACATGTACACAAAAATTAGTAAAAGAAAAACATGAACTGATCGAACCTTTATTCAATAATTTGTTATTCATTCTTTTTCAAACGGGTTTATATACGGCCGAGAGAGAAAATTGTTGAAGGTAATTAAAACTAGTTGCTCTGTATCAAAAGGCAAGAAGAAGACTGAGCCATCCTTTGAAAGCGGGCAAATTTCTTGGAATTCAGGTTCTTTTTATCTGTATGTACGTGATGGATGATTTGAAGCACAAGGAAGCGACAACAGGAGCAGCAGCAGCGGCACCATTGATTTTGGTGGTGATATTGCTTACGCATATGCTCACTGACTACATTTGCATTTCGCTTGGTAAAAAGGTACTTATCACTGTTTATTCCCTTTCGTCTCCAGAATCCCGACCTGACTTTCTTCAAGTACCGTATCTTCTGAAATACAATCAAAATCAAAATATCTCCATTAGGTCCTCTTGAAATATGTTCTATTCAAAAGATGGGATTTGCAAGCTGTAATGAATTGAAGCCCTTTTGAATGCCTACCCAACTCTTTGTCTTCGTCATGCGACTCCTACCAATCTCTGCACTAGTCACTGATGGCGTGTTTGTGACTCTACTCTTTGTCTTTGCCACTTTTGCCTCTTACTTTGTTGTTCCTTTTGGTGGAATGTGACGCTTCCTCTTCTTGGTGACTTTTGTTTGCGACTATGCAGGTAAGCCTAGTCCACCTGCCTCTTTGCAAATGAGCTTCCATATGAAAGAGCGAAATGTATCTTGAATGTCTGGTTGCCCGACATTGGTGACGTTGATGAATGATGAGATGACACTGAAGTATGATCCTCTTGGAATTGTTCTCGCATGTTGTGATTATGGGTTGATTGCCTTTGTTGTGCATTATGGTATGGCGTCGACTGATGGGATGTTGCACGCTGTGACGCCTCGTTTGGAGTCAACTTATGTAATTGAGGCACATGTAGGTGTTATAAATTAGGGTCTTGATCTCCTCTTGACATGGCAAACGTCACTTTTCTTATGCCCTCCTCAAACAATGAATTTTGGATTTGTCTGACTTGAAGCCTTTCAAGCGGTTGGTACTTAGTAAATCCTAAGGGTAATATTCGAACAGGTGGTGGTTGTACTAACAAAAGGTGCTTACCTTCCCCATTCACTGGTTTGGCGTTTACCTTGTCAACATTGACATCTTATGTTTTGAAACTCCATGCACATGCTTTCTCCATAGCCAATCTATTGAAATCCTCATGTCTAACATGTTGGCGTTGGTCTCTGGCATCCATGGGGTGACAGTGAAACACAATTCGATACCTAAGACTTGCATTGTAGCACCACTTGTCGTATTTTGGCCACTTGCTAGAGGTTCCACACATTCTTAGGGCTAGATGTGTGCACTCTTCTTCTAGCGCATGATGCACTTCTTTGTTTGCATAGTCAACCTTGTCTGGGTAGAGGTGCTCTATGCCGCAAACATCTCAAACACCCTGCTTTTCTTCTCAGTACTTGTTGTCGAACACCTTGCTCTTCTTCTCAACACTTGTTGTCGATTTCGAGATATGTATGGGCATCTTGCAAGTATGGAAACCCCTATTGGATGACACACTAGGCTAGGTTAGCACCCATGGTCAAGAGGGCAACAACGTATAGGCAACTCAATTTTGGATGACAATAGTTTGGTGATGAGTTTGAGGAAAACCACTTATGGCTTGATGACGATTAATCTCGCTTCTCTTCCCTCAAGCCGTAGAGAACCATGGCTAGCTAGCCTCCTTTGGCAAGGTAGTGGACATGTTGGTTATGATGGCAATGGTTGCATCATGCACCATGGCGACTGTCTTAACAATGAGGCATTATCCCTCTTGACGACATACATTATAGTGCTTGCAAGGTGAAAGATGACATATGCTTCTTTGGTTTGGATAAACATACAAGAGAAGGAAAAAGCATATGGTAGGATCATCGTTTTTAATTGGTCATGTGCTGAAAGGAGAGTGTGCACATACAACCCTAAGACTTGGAGGTACCTCCAAAAAGTTGCCAACACACAACTGTGTGCGTGCGGTGTAGTAAACTGTATTCATTGCTTGCCCAGTGTGAAGAGAGGTTAGCACTAATGTGCCATACATGAGGATTTTGGCACACTGGCTATCGAGGAGGCACATGTATGGAGTGTTGATGCACAAAGCATTGTCGTTAGCAAGGTAGATGCTGAACCAATAAGTCGAGAAGGTGAGCGACTATTGTAGGGCAGTTATTGGTGCAATCACAAAATGTTTGATCATCACCCTAAGGATTTTTCGAGTACCAACTTCTTGGAGGTTCCTATCCATACAAATTTAGATACTAGTGTTTAAGGCCATAACTAGAGCTAGGGTTGCCATGTTGAGAAGAGATGGAGATCAAGATTTGCAGCAGGTTCCTATGCCTGGGTGCCAAAGGTTGGTGCCACATACAATGTGCCATGCCCCATTAGTTGGCTCCATTTTATATGCAATAGAGATAGCTTACCCATCATGACCCCTTGTATCGTCATGGACATCTTCTTCATGCCTTGTGCCATTATGGAAGTCTTCATCACGCGTTGCTTTATGCTCTAGATCAATGTTTTCCTCTTTTGCTGTCAACAACAAGGTCTCCAACCAAACTTGATTTGGTCAATATGCACTTTGTTCCTTGTCCAAAATTGGATTTTTTGACTGATAATTTCTCTCTTCTTGAGGGGGCCACACATGCTTCTTCTTTGGCGATGAGATTCCCTTTGGCAACTTGATAGTGTGGATAATACCATCACTTCTCTCCATGTGCCATTGTTCAAGTAGAATGGGTGGAGGTGTTTGCACACACCTCTTCCCTTGTCACAGGGCAACTTTGTAGAAGTTCCACCTTCTATATTGGAAGGGGCTGTCGTGGTTTGCTTAGACTTTGTTGCACTTCCATGCATATGTTGATGTTACAACATCCATCTTTAGTCAAAATTATATGTTGCACAATTCGCTCAGACCTACACATTGGCTCCTCCCCTTATCTTTGTTGTCTAGAGCTTGATGGGGCCACACATGCTTCATCTTTGGTGATGAGATTCCCTTTGGCAACTTGATAGTGTGTATAATACCATCACTTCTCTCCATGTGCCATTGTTCAAGTAGAATGGGTGGAGGTGTTTGCACACCTCTTCCCTTGTCACAAGGCGACTTTGTAGAAGTTCCACCTTCTACATTGGAAGGGGCTGTCGTGGTTTTTTTAGACTTTGTTGCACTTCCATGCATATGTTGATGTTACAACATTCGTCTATAGTCAAAATTATATGTTGCACAATTCGCTCAGACCTACACATTGGCTCCTCCCCCTATCTTTGTTGTCTAGAGCTTGTATGCCTTGTAGATCAGTCGGTCATCCACTTGTTCACTATGGTCACTTTGACCCAAAATCGATATGACAACGATGCCAAATGTAGCATAGTTTTTTTTGTATTACAAGCCACACTCAAAGAATGCTAACAAAAATAATTATGTATCTTAAATGATTACATAACAATTAATTTCAACTCGCAACGTGACTAATCTATGTCATTATATTTGTGAAAAGAGTTTGTTGGAAATTTAATGTCATACAATATTGACAACAATGCTTTGTATGCACTTTGATACATGAGCACACAATGATACTAGTCTCTTCTCTTATAATGATGCAAACATTCTCAACATGGTTTGTATGAAGTGAATATATACAAGGAATTGTTATCAAGAAGTGATTGGCAACCACCCAATGACACAAGTACCCTACCTGAACATATACATCAAAATTTAGTTACCCATAACTTACGTGACATAAATTAATGATAGTTACTGGATCTTGTCGGATCTTGACCCAATTTGGATCAGATCAGATTTTATAGATTGTTTGAATTAGTCGGAGCTGATTTGTAGCTTTGTAAAATTAAAAATAATTTCTAACATTGCTAGAATGAAAGCATTATGGAAACCATAGTTGGAATAAATGCAGGTTTCCCGTGATTCTTGCAGAACTCGTGAGAAAATGACGACCAGAATTAAATTTTTTTTTTTCCCTCAGCATCGAGAAGATTGCTGATTCGCAACAATTTTTCTGCGATTTCTCATCTATTTCTTGCCGAAAACTTGGTGAAACTTGCAGTCCATGGCAGCAGACGACAAATGAACTTTTTAAAAGCAAATTTGGCTCCATTTTTCCATTTTTTCTTCTCTCTTGCTCAAAAGAAAATTTTAGAGGTCAATACCAACTTTAAACCACTTTGGGAGATTGAATTGGTGGATTTTACACAATTACAAATGTAATTTAAAAAAAAAAAACTGGTTATATGGGATTGAAATGGGCCCCACCTCTATTACTTCATGACCATATACTGGTATGGCAACAATTTGACAATTATGCATGAATCGCTTGGCAAGATTCAAACTTGAGTCTCCTCCTTGAAACTTGAGGAATATAACTGTTTAAGCTAATGCGATTTGACAATTACAAATGTAAATTAATAATATGAAAAACATCTTTTTTTGTAGATTTATTGTGGACGGATTATGGTTCAAAAATACCTAATCTAAGGAGGATAGCTGTCCGCATCAGTTAGGCTTGTTGCGCTTCTCAGTGTGATCGCAATTGGTCTCTAGTTGAGGCCGTACAAAGAAAGAAGCGCAATATGTTGACCCAAGAGTGCTTCAATGATCTTGGTTCATACAATACAATCTTCGGCTTCGCACCAAACAAGTGGAGGCGAACGAATCCTATGAGGTAATTGACTTGGATGAGGTAGATCCACTATCAGATTGGATTGCCGAGAGTTTGCCGAATATCAAGTTTATTGCATAGGACATCAAGGCACTAGAGGTGGAAGTGGAACATTTGAGAGGATTGGAGGAGATATATCAGGATGATATTGTACCTGAGGACCCTCCAATTCGATCACTTGTCCAAAGCCAAGTCCAACCATCTAGTTCGAGGTGAAGGAGGGGAAAACAAAAAGCAGTTTTAAAATTGTTTTATATTTTGAAATTGTATGATGTATTTGGTTGGATTTCATGATCAAGAACTGTAATTGTACTATTTTTTATGAATATCTAATATAAAATCAGCTTTCTGGCTCGCCAATTGTTGTTTAAAATGTATATTTTTAAAATTTCATTCATTTTTTTTTGTCGAGTTTTCTTGAGTTGCCAATAAAATTTCCAAAATTCGGGTGCCAAGTTTATGCCGAGTTGTGATTTTTCCAACTATGATGGAAACAACCTAAAACTTGCACAATGTGCATGAGAATAAGGTATACACGATTTGTAGGTTGACAAGCATCCACCAATCATCCTTTTTTGTGGATTATTGTTTTCTAATTCAAAGAAAATTAGTTTTCAACACATCCTCCTTGATCTAAAGTGTGCTTGTGAATAGTAGTGCACAAATTTGACCAGGGTTCAATACAATGCTGTGACAAAAAATCTAACTCTGCAGTATATGACACCTATTATATATAATATATTACCCATCTTATCGTAATTGTTTTTCAAACTCTGAAATGAAAGTTACAGATTTTTTCCGAGGAAAATATATATATATATATAAAGTTATGCTCAAGAATTGTTCTATATTTGTATTTGATATATGTTCTAATTTTTTTCAACTACAACCAAATTACCTAAACCTTTTTGGAAATTTCGAATTTTCTATTTTTTTGTCCCTCCAAAATAAATCTTAAGTTATGAACTTTGTTACTATGATATTAAGACTTTTTTATAATTAGAAAATAAAGCATCAAATAGTTAATCTGTACTTAACCCGTTATTTGCGTAAATAACTATTCCAAATTGGATTTTTTAGATTTGTTTTTGGGGATTTCAAATTTTTAGATTTTTTGGACCTTTAGAAAGAATCAATTGTTTCTTGTACAGCCTGAGTAGCCTAATGGTGGAGACTTTGGAATTTTGAATAAAGGTCCAAGGTTCAAATCCTGAAAGGGCGTAGGGTTGTACACCATGCTTCAGTTACTGGAGTATAGTTGGGGATAACCATATATTGGGTAAACAGTATCCGTCCTATGGCCTCGTGGGCGTTAAAAAAATTGCTTAACTGTGAAAATAATATGAACATATCGGTTTTTGAGCACATATGTATGACAATTCACGAGAGACACAATTTTGACAAACTCTAGGCATTATATACGGGACAAAATGCTCTGATGATTCATTGCGATGGTGGTGCTTGAGCTGCCATCATGGCATTGAGGTGGTTGCCCACACCAATCTCATTATTCAACAATACACCTCTTTTGGCCTATTAATACTTCTAATGAGTGTATAACTGCTTCCTGCGTTCCTATTGAGGGCATTTTTTTGAACCTGATTTTGCTAGCCTCACCAATGATGAGTTTTGTCCTTTAACCGCTCCTATGAGGCTGGAAAAAATGCTAAAGTGGGCACAAACCACTTTAAAAGCTGGAGAATCCACTCTTCTAAGATTGAGTTGGGAAACATAACAGAGCCAAACCCCTCTCACCAAGGTGGAAGTAGATCGTGATCCTACTACTTATAATTAGCAAAAGGATGCCCCAGATGGGAAGATGTCATGAATGCTAAATTCAACTCACTAATGAAGAATGTTGCAAGGGAGCTTGTGCCAAAGACCAAAGATAAAAACATCGTTGGATGTAAGGGTCAATTGTACCAAATATGTGGCCAATAGGAATGTGGGATAGTACAAAGCTCTTCTTGTTGGGAAAGGCTTCTCTCAAAAGGAAGGTGTTGACTATAATGAGACCTTTCCTTCAATTGCCTTCATCAACTTCTTTTGCATGGTTATTTCTCTTATTGCCTTATTCAAGTGGGAAGTTCGTCAAAAGAATTTCAGAAGTGCTTCTTCATGGAGACTAACAAGAGGAAATTTGCATGCAGTAGTTGTTTGGATTTGTTCATGATGGAACGACACCATTGGTTTGTAAACACAAAAAGCCCTTGTATGGACTTAAGCAGGCATGAAGAGCATGTTTTTTTTTAATTGAATTTACATGGTGAAATCGGTAGCCGCCACGAATCCGGGCAGGCTGTCCGGCTTTTATGGCCGCCACAATGGCATGAAGAGCATGTTACAATAAGATCCACAAGCTTTTTTCCTTGGTTGTGGATTCTAGTCTTGTCAATGCGAGAATAATGTTTAGTAATCATGATGACGAGATTCTCATCTTTGTGCCATATCTTCATGACCGATTATTGTTTGGAGTTCTACTTTTTTGATGTGAAGCCACAACTTTAGGAGAGAGATGACAAAATTTGGCTACTTTGTTATTTTTTTGGGACTTAAATCACTCAATCTTCCAGAAGGAATTTTCTTTCTCATCTTTAGTATGCCTTGGTTTTTGTAGTGGCTTTGCGTGGAGGATTTTAAGCGGGCTTGCATTCCTTTTGCATCTCGAGTGAAGCTTGAGACTACATCCTCATCACATTTGGTTTATGCTACCTCCAGAAATCTTTGGTTGGTAGTATTAATTACTTGACCTATACAAAACTCAATGTCATCTTTGCTGTTAGTCTTGTGTCCTGATATATGCAATAGCTTCATGAGAGTCATTGGAAGGCTGCCAAGCAGATTTTGTGCAACATGAGGGCAAATTTTCACATGGGTATTCACTATACCATTGGTGATTCATTTCTTTTACTTGGATATTCAGATTCAGATTGGGCTAGAAATCTTGATGATCGCATTCGCAAATGTATTTCTGGCTAATTATTTTCCGTGGAAGACAAAGAAACCAGGCTTCTTCTGCTAGTTAGATGGTTCTAGACAAGGCATATTGAGATTCCTATGCTCTATATTTGGGAGCTTGCAGTTGAATGATAACTTTTTACATATGTGGCGTTTGCAGACCAGCTCTGAATATCTTCACCAAAGTCATACCTGAGGTTACTTTCATCATGTTTCATGATCCTCTTTGCTTGTGGGAGGTGCCACTAAGTGAGATTGTTGTCTCCTCTTTCATGATCCTAATTGAGATTGGGGGAATGTTAAAATATGTGTGATCTTCATTTATGGCCATTGGGTCAACATGCCTAATATTTTATCAGATTTTGTAAAAGAACCTCAGGCCCATCATTTTGTATTGTTTCTTGTATTATTCTTAAAAACCAATAATCTATTACTGTGTGACATTGTTGGGACTCATGAAATGTGTTGTGCAGGTATAAATATCTCCACTTATAAATAATTTGATTATCATGTACAATTCATCCTTTTCAGTGTATTATTGGTGTTTAAAGAGACCACTCCATATATTGTGTTCTCGTTTGTGCATTATTGCTATGGCTACTTCTGTTCCTTGAATCAGGGTGTTGTGTTGGTTCCTTGATTTTTTAACGGCAAGATTGCAAAATTCTTCACTCACATTTTGAGCAAGAGTGCTATCTTGTTTGTGATCTTTACAAACTATTATGTACCTTTACTTTTGTTGATATTTATTAGTTTATCCATTTCAGCTTCATAATGATATGTGAATGGCACATGTTGTACTCGTATCATTTTCAACTATGTTTTTTTTTTTTCATGGTGGAATCGGTAGCTGCCACGGTTATCCGCGCTGCCCGCCCCTATAACTACCATGCTGCATCATTGTAAACCTTTTTACGCTGCTGAAAGCACCAGGAATATGGACAAGCGTTCAGTCCAACGAGGCCCGAGATTTGAACCTTGGACGTCCATCCCCCTTATGGGGTTTCGCCGAACCAATTGGTCTACACCTCGGACCTCTGTTTTTTTGTTTCTATTCTTGTAGACACTATTAATTTACACTCAGGAAAATGACAGTGTGGATCCCTTTATCTGAAAAACGTTTTTTTACAAATTGGTTATATGGGATTAAACTGGGCCCACCTGTATTACATTATGATCACATAGTGGTATTGCAAGAGCTTGGCAAGATTCGAACCTGTGTCTCGTCCTTGAAAATCAAGGATTTAAACCGGTTTAGCTCATGCCATTTGATTTTATCTGTAAAACATTTAATAACTATAAAGGCATCTCATTTTATTGTTTACCATTTCACTGTTTTTTCTAATTTCAGTCTTTTGAGATGGCTTTTTTAAATTGGTTATATGGGATTGAAACGGGCCCCACCCGTATTACATCATGACCACATAGTGGTATTACAACAGCTTGGCAATTATGCATGTATCATTTGGCAAGATTTGAACCTAGGTCTCCTCCTTGAAAGTTGAGGAATTTAACCTGTTACTCATGCCATTTGATAATCTTTTGAGATAGTTGAGAATATAAATATTCTGTATTTTTATTGCAGGTTCCTATCTCTTTATACAAATTTTTAGAAGCCATAGCCCAGTTTTTTCCCATAGGCATCAATTGTTAATGGGTTTCCACTTGACTGGTGGATGTACCTCCAGTGTCAGGTTGTGGTGCCATTATAGTGCCTAAATCTTGGCTACAAGGATCGTTTGAAATGCAAGCCATTATTTGACAACCATTCTAAATAAGGATTGTGACCAACAGGCTTGATTGGATAAGGAATTATTAAATGAATAATTTTTAGAAAATGCAAATGAGGGTCTGGCTTTAGGAGAAGCTAAATGGGTAGACATGACTGGTTCAATGTTTTCTTTGAAGTCAATGGTGCTGGTTTTTAGCTTTTGCATTTTCCCAGGGTTTTTTATTTTAAAAGCATTTCATATATGCATGGGGCAAAATAGATTTTATCAGCTCGTACATGAATGGATAATGGCCTCTATAAGTTCCAAATTAATTAAAAACAATTATCGGAGTGGTTTGTCATCAACTCTTTGGATATATGCAGGATTTAATGTTTTTTCTGGTATTGGGCAAATACTTTTTTCACTGGCGAGCAATGAAGCTCCGTTTATAATTCAAACTTTCTAGTTCCATAATAAGCAGGTTTTACAATTTGCAAGATTCCAACAATGCTTTTGGGTATTGAACCATGGTTTCCTCAATACAGAGGCTTCAGTGTTAGTTTTAACCTTTTTTTAAATTTATAAGAAACACAAGGTGTCCAATGGAAGGTGGGACTATGTGGTATTTTTTTTTTTAAACTATTTATTTTTTATTTTTTTTCCAACTCCAAACTCTAAGCTTGAATGTAAGATGGTTTTTATAACTTGCACAATCCTATCTATTATTTTTTTGTTAGAGTATAAACAAAGGTTTTATCTTATGTAATGCTAAATGCAGTTTCACAATGATTCTTGAGAGACACTGCCAAACCTTGAATGCTATTTCTAATAGTAAAACTTAAAATGTAATTAATAAATATTTACTTCATTCATCTCACCGGTGCATAAGCATAGCAATGACGTTCTGTTGCTTTTGCAGAAAGGCACTACAAACATAGAAGAAGTTCAAGTTATGCAAGAAATCAAGCGTCTCTTAAAGGATTCAAATTCCTTATCAACGTAAGTACTTAATCAATTTGGCTGTTGAGAGTTGTTATCTAATTTGATTTTAGAAGATGAGGTTTCCTTTGCATGTAATTTATATATGATTCTGGAGAATTCTAGCAGCCACGTCATATTATCTATTTTGTGTAGTTTGATCTAATTCAAGTTTTCAAGTTCAATATGGTTGTTGGTATTTTTTGGTCTTCAATAAAACCATATTTTAGCTTCTTAAACTGCATATTACTATTGACATTTTGGACAATAGCCATTTCATGCAAAGAATTTCAACCACTTATTACTTTGTTTCTTGTGATAATTCAAACGCTCCTTTTTAATGATCATTCAACTTTGAAGACACTAGGATAAGCTTTTTCTTTTCTCACTTCTTCTTTTCACTTTGGACGTTGCATAAGGATCTCATATTACAACACTAAGGGTGGGCATGCGTTTAAAAGAAATTTGGTTTTAAATTATAATATTGTCTAATGAAGAGAACAATTCCGTATGTTATGACATTTCATGAGTTTGTTGCTAAAACCTCTATCTAGCCACAAGAATAGTAAAACACTTATTTTTAATGTTCTTGGTTGCTGATATAGTGCTTCTGCATATTCTTGATGGTGTTCATAATAGGTTTAATTTCAAACCAGTGAAAAATTTAAAATCTTTTGCTGTTTCCCTGGTTCTGTATCTGACAGAGTTTGCAATTAAGCATGGTTGCAGGCCATCCACATTTGCACAAGGTGCAAAGCTCAGACGGGCCGCTGCAACCAAGGAGAAAGAGCTTCTTGAAAGTAGGTAAAATATTGATTGTATAGCATGCACATTGAGATTTTCTATACATACAGTTATTATCCCAGAAATCATTATTGAAGAATATTATGTTATTAACAATTGGAAGTCTGATATCAATTATTTTGTCAGAAAACAGGAAAAATGCGTAATAAACATCATATGTCATAATTTTTTAATTCAATATCTTATGTTGGTTGTTTTTTTCTGTCTTCTCTTTGGATTTAGTGTTATTTTGTAATCTATTGAGCAGATTTATTCTTTTCCAGTTAGGCAGAAGTCCTCAAAGGATAAATCCTTGTTATCTAAGTTTCAGCTTATGGGTCCACAAATTTTAAAGGCAAGCATGATATACTATCACAAACCAGAAAGTAAAACATATTTATTACATTTTCTGAAAAAATATTTGCTTGATCTTAAATTCTCTTTGTATTCTTAAACTGCATCGCTGAATGCAGGCCTGCATTTACCTTGGATTTGCATGGTGTTTTTGGGGTGTCCCAGTGGCAGGAGTTCCAACTCAGTTGTTACAACCTTTTGGTATTTTTATTCTCTCGTATTGTATTTTTCTCACTCATGTTATAGCACTACTATATGGCATAAACCAGGAAAGAGAAGTAAATATGTGACATCTACTATTTTTTATCACTTCAATTGTTTTTCCCAGTTTTCAATATAACACCTAGATTGTTGCCCAAAGTTCTTCAATATAGTGCTAAATTAAAATTGTTTCATTTTGACAAAGCTGTGCTTCCACGTCATGTGTTTTAACTTGCAACATATATATATATATTAAATTTGCATTCATGGATCAATTGATGAATTTTTGCATACAATAATGTAGTTGTCTAGAAGAATGTCGTGAAAATATACATGAATTGGCACTGCCAGATCAAATGAGATTAGTATAAAGAGACAGTGGTTATGGTTTGATTCAACTAATTATTACATTTGTATTTTTGAAAAGAATTGGCATTGCCACTTTATTGTTCTCTTTGGCATGTAGTGTTCTAATTAGAATCCTCTGAAAGGAATTAGAGAGAGTGGAAGAGGAAAGACATTCTAGAAGGAATTAAAAAGAGTGGAAGAGGAAATACAGCAAAGCATAGAAAACATTTTAAATCATGTGGGTGATCTGACAATTGGAGAAGACAACTCGCCATAAAATTTAAACCATGACTATGCTCTAGTGGTTGGAGAAGGGTCTGTCTGTACAAAATTCTTCATTGAGATGAAGTACCTGTTGGTTACGAATCTGCCATTTAGGAAAGGATTTTGGTCTTTTGCGCCCTAGATTCGCCCAACAGATTGAAAGGCCGGGAGGAAGAGATGCCTCCCGTGCCAATCTCCGGAGAAGGCCGGCTCCTATACTAATCTACTATGGTTTAAGATAAGAGAACAGGAAAGAGATTTGTAAATGCAGAAAGAGATGTGAAAGTATAGCAGTAGTTGTGGGAAAGAACAAGCAGCACAATCACTAACTTATACTCAAACCAACAACAATCAAAACAAAACATGTAACAGAAATTGACACTGCGATTCCTTCCTATGTATCCTTCATTCAGTATTCCAGATTCACTTAATTGCCAATGCCCTAATCCAAAGTGCAGAATTACAGCAATCAGAAAAATAAATGAACATGAAGCAAAAATACTTGCAGAAGGCAGCATAAAAGAAAGAGACAAGAGTCAGAGCCAAGTATGCTTTGTATTTGAGGCAAGTGTTTGATTACAGCAACTTCCTTAGCAATATGTTCCCCCCTTTTACAATGAAAGCTCACTGCTATTTATAGCAGAAAATTCCCCCCAATTACATTGATGCACAGAACCCAAAGACTGCAAAAGCTGTCGAGATTTGACCTTTCTGGTCGTGAGCGTACCTGCAACAAGATTCACCTGAATTTGGTATGACTCCGGACAGATATGGTGGGTGAGAAGGCGTGTCTTGTTAATGCGGTAGGTGTAGTACGGTTTGCCGTTGAATACCTGCTATCAATGCTCACCTACCCTGTCCTTGAAGTATGCCTTCAGCTCTGATAAGACTGGTTCAAATCCCGAAATTTGCACTCTTCAACTTTAGTCTCAGGTTCACTGATATGGAGGGAGGCGACAAGAGTCGCTTAGAAACAAGAGTGACCCTAGCAGTCGCTCCGGAATGGAGCGAACCTGGGACGCGCATGCCTGCAACTCTATCTGGTTCTGCTCGAAGTCGCTGGATGGGGGGGCGATGACGGACGGGAGTCGCCCGGGAGCAAGAAGCGACGATGAGAGTCACTCGAAAATGGAGCGACCGGCGTCATCTTGTCATGCCTTAGAAAAATTCTGCTTGCACTCTTCTGGCGATAGTCGTTGGAAAGGGGCAGCGACGACGGGAGTCGCTGCGACGCCGGGAGGCGCTCGAAAACAGAGCGACTTCGGTCAACTTTTCAAAACCTGTAGCTGCTGGCGATCGTCGGAGAAGTGAGCGACGTTGGGATTCGCTGGGGTTAAGTAGCGACGACGGGAGTCGCTCCCAGATGAAGCGACCGGCGTCATTCACACTTAGAAACTTTTTCGATTTTTCTTCCCTGCTGTAGTTCGCCGAAAACTGGCGCGACGACGGGAGTCGCTGAAGAAAGGGAGCGACGACGGGAGTCGCTCCAAAATGGAGCGAACTCCGGCAACAGCTCATGCCTTAGAATTTTTTCATGCTTTCCTCTGTTGCTGCCGGTCGTCGACGCTGCCGAGGGTCGCCGGGGGAGGCTGGTGAGGACGGGAGTCGCTCCGCGGGAAGCCCATACTTAGGAAATTTTTTGACCCTTTCTTCGTCGATCGCTTCGCTACTTGGGAATCGCCAAAAAAGGGAGCGACTCTCGGAATCTCTTAAAAAGAGAGCAACCACGGGAGTGCCCCTGCCTTAGAAAAATTCTGGGCTTTTCCCAAACTTCACTTGAGCTTGCTGAGCACTTAGAAAATGAAACTGGAACAATGGAGGCTGAGAAACCACAACTGAAAACACTGCGAATCTGGAGATTACCTGGAATGAAGGCTCGGGAAGGAGAAAGAGGAGGGTCTGATTTGAAAAAGGCAGCAGTCTTCAAAATTTTCAAAATTTTCACCCCTTAGCAAAATGTGGCAACATTCCTGGCGGCTCGCGGGGTATCGAGCTTGCCTCGATGCAAGGACCCATGCCTTCATCCTTTGGGCCCGGAGTCACCCCCGGTCCCTACTTCTCCTTGTTGCTGCCCTTCCTTTTGTTGCTCTGGTTCCTGCTGCTCTTCTTCCTCACCACTGCTATCCTCGGATTCTTCCTCCGTTTCTTCTTCTTCTGTTTCTCCTTCCGACTGCTCCTTTCCCTCTTCTTCTTCTTCCTGATCCGGATTGGTACCTGGGGTGCAAGACAGGTCATGAATGCGTTCATACGTAGCCTGAACATGAGTCCAGGCTCCCTCCTAGAAGGGCTCGAGGTCGTTGATATCCTTTAACATGCACCTGAAGGCTTCGACCTGGAGCATATCGACCGTGCTGACCCTTTCGCTCAACTCGGTGAGGCAAGCGCTAATCTGACAGAACCGAGAAATCAATTGTGTCACCTGCGCCTCTAGAATCGGGTCTGCCCAGTTATCAATCTCCGTTGTATCTGTCTTGAAGGCTTCCCAGATTGGCTTCAATTCCTCCCTAGGGAGGCAGTCTCCATTTTCGTTCATGAAGCCAGGGAACCCAAGCGATGCAAGGGTTTGGAAAGGGACCAGGCAGATGTTTTTCTCCTTCTCCAATGTGTCCAGCAGTCTCCTGGCTTTCCGAATCTTTTCTAATTTTTCAAAGTAAGAATGCAAGGTTGCCCTTGCAGCGGCCCAATCAAGGGCAATCTGAGTCATGGGGAGAAATCGGAGGTCCTGACGCTCATAGTTTTCAGTTTTAACCGCCAAGTCTAACCAACGCTGTGCTTAGCGTTCGGCCTCCTCTACCACAGGCTTGCCCTGGGCAGATACTTCTTTTACTTTGGAGATGAACGTGAGAACCGAGAGAGATCTGGAGACTCGGGTTCTAAAACCCTTTAGCAGGCCTACGCGGATTTCTTTGACTCGGTCTTTTGAGAAGACCTCAACCTGTGCAGCCTTTTCCTCTAGCTGCTGCTGAACTCCCTGAAGCTGGCTCCGTAGTTCAACTATTTGGGCCTGCGCTTCTTCCTTCTCTCTGGTTTGCTGTTCTGCAACCTCCTTTTGATCAGTTACCTCCTTTTCCAAGGCTGCTAGTCGTTGCTTCAGCTGCTGGGACTCGTCCCTGGAGCCATCTAGTTGAGCTTGCATTCTCGCCATCTCCTCCTCCAGCTTCAGCTTTTCGTTCTCCACCTTGTAGAAGCGCTCCTTCATCTGGTGATAGTTCACATACAATGTATCAGCCCTCAGATGGATGCCCCCTACTTCGTTCTCCATGCTAATATCGTTCAGGTCCTTGGATTTACGGTGGTACTCATAGTCATCCGGAGTCATGTTTTTCAGGGGCTTCTTCACCTTGGGAACCCTCTTTTCTTTGTGGAGCAACATGTTATCCAGGTCAAACCTGGCGCGCTTCTCCACTCCGGCCAGCTCCTCGCCTTTTCTCTTTTTCATGTCTGCTCTGCTCTGCTTGGGCCGCCATGGGTTGGTGCTCCATCATTTCCAACTGTTGTTCCACGAGCTCCATCCCTCCGAACATGGGCTTGATTAAGGGTAAATCTTGTTGGGGCGTATGTTCTTCTGCGAAGAGATGAGGGGAAGCGGTGCTTGAGGGCTCAGTAGCTTTTGGGGACGTCTCGGCTTGGGCAGCGGCGGCGGGATCCTCCAGGTGTAAAGATGGGTTTTCAATCAATGTACTGGTTGAAGGTGGAGGATGGGGAGAACAAGGTGGATTTTCAACAGTGGCACCCGGTTGGGTATGGGCTAGGGCTTCGAAGGCGTTGGGATCTGCAAAAAACAAGCCGAATGCTTGCTGGTCGTGCTGGGTTGCGGCGAAAGGCTGGGCTTCTTCGAGGGCAGGGTGAGATACTGCAGGGGGAACGACGGCCGCTGGTCTGCTGCCTACAGGAATGGCCGCGGGTATGGGTTCAGCAGAGGTGGAAGGGGGCGCCGCAGCCAATGAAGCAGAAGGTTGAAGTAGGGAAAGGGAATGCGTACCTGCGAGCTCTACTCGAGCTGGCGTGTTGAATACCTGAGTTATCCACGGGTCTACTTCCTCTGGCGGAGGGGTGTCCTCCTTGACAGTGATAACTTCCTTGGCGACAACCTTCTTCTGCGGCATCACCACGGTCTGCTGCACAACTTTTTTGGGTGCGGCCTTTTTCTCCTTTGGCTCCTTTGGTTTTTTGACCCTTTTCTTTTCTTTCTGAGGCGTGGCCTCTTTTTCTTTGGCAACGGCTGGGGCGAGTGCATTGGGTGTCGGGCCAGCGACTTCTTGTGAAGATGCCCTGGACTGCTTAATCTTCACCCTCACCTTTTGCCTCAGAGGCGCCAAAGTTTCCTGCGCTGCTTCGGCCAGTTGCTTTGATCCTTGTGGCTTTTTAGGGGTTTGTTGCACCATGGGCCTTGCCGCCTGACTATCTTTCCCTCCACTGCTGGACCTGTTGTCACATTTTTGCACGGGGTGCAATGTCTTCAATGTTGTTTTGTAACAGTGCTGCTCTTCTTTTCCTCCTTCCGTTTTTCTCACTTCTCTCCCTTTCCTTTTCTTTCCCATTCTCTTTCTCTCCCCCCTTTTTTCCATGGAGTTCCCCGCTTGATTTTCCAGCCTTTCCAGCAGGTCTATCCGAAATTGGCTAAGTCCGGGTGCGAAGTTCGCACTTCGCCCGGCTTTGGTGCGAAGTTCGCACTTCGCCCGGCTTTGGTGCGAGTGCGCACTTCGCCCGCCTTTGGTGCGGTTCGCACTTCGCCCGTTTGGTGCGAGGCGACTTCGCCCGCTTTGGTGCGAAGTTCGTACTTCGCCCCACCTCCTGGGCGCACCTTGCACTGGCAGACTGACAGGTCAATGCAGAAAAAAGGTAAAATGCCGGAGCAGGTCCATATGGCGGCAGACACCAGTGTTCGCCTGTGCGCAGTTCGACTTCTCAACGGAGCGGGAATGCGCCCTTGACGAGTGTACGTAGGGGAACAAACCCGGAATTTGACCAAGGCTTGAAGGCCTTCCCCGACTGCACTGATTTTTGCACGCATCCCAAGGAGCCCCGATCCCAAGCAAAGATGGATAGACTGCCCTCTAAGGCATGCATGTGTCACACGGCATAACCCATCATCAGACAAGTGTCCAGCTTCGGGATTTGAACCAAGACTTGCCGACCATAAAGGATAAGCATGGGCTGCCCGCACCGCCCGCGTTAATAGCCACATTCAAAGCTGATCCGAGGTTTCACCCGCTCCAGCCTACTAGCAAGCCTCGCCGACTTGAAGAATTACCCAAAGACTCCGCCACGTAGCTGTCCAGCATTCCAGGAAGACCATGCTCGCGGGTACAGCCCGATCCGACAAAAGGTCAGCATTTGCAGCTCTTTCGCCGCTTCGTCGACTCATGTTTGATCGGGACTCGTGCCCATTAATGTAACGGTGGGACTCGGGCTATAAAAGCCCATCCGAAATTCATTGTAAAGGGTGGAAGGGGAATGTTTGTTAGGGAACTACCGTGCTTATCGTAATCGTGCTTCGCTTATGAATACAATCTGTATGCCTGGTTCCGTTCTACTATCTTTATTCTTTTATGCTGTCTTTCATTATATGCCTTAGGCCCACCTCGTGTCGCCGCTCGTTAATTCACTTTGGCATTTGGCGATCATGTTCCTCTAGCATTGCTTGCTTAAAGCACCTTCCGTACTTCATTATTTAAAGCATTCATTATAAATTTGGTAGCAGTTCCATCGCTTGTGTGTGACGTTGCTGGCCCGTATCCGGTGATTGATGCGATCCCCTCGCCGTTAGTTCCTTGTAGGGAATGTTTGCTAGGGAGCCATTGAAGCCGTGCGGTTAAACTCTCTACCTAACACATATACCGGCTCGGCATCTCTAGGTTTACTTTCTACCCCCGTCGTTGTATGTATCTCGGTGATTGATACGATCCCCCGCTCGTTAGTTCCTTGTAGGGAATGTTTGCTAGGGAGCTATTGAAGCCGTGCATACGCCGCCGGTGTATCGGAAGTACGCCTAGGTTTTGCAGCTCCTTGTCATGCTCTCGTGTTTGTATGCAGTAAGTAGCGGTGATTGGTGTGTTCCCGCACTCGTTAGTTCCCCCCCACCAACCTTTGGACATATTTGTATCTCTTTCCGTACATTTGTCTCTTTCCGTTCCTTTATTTCTTTCCCCGTTCCCTTTAGCTTAAATCAAGCCCCCCAAAAGGAGCCGGCCTTCTCCGGAGATTGGCTCGGAAGGCATCTCTTCCTTCCGGCCTTTCATGTCGGTTGGCGAATCTGGGCGCATTAACCAAAAATCCTTTCCTCATGGCGGATTCGTAACCAACAGTTTCTGGCACGCCCGGTGGGACGCTTGTCCCACGATTTAAAGAAAGAGTACCCATCCAGTTTCCACCTAGCGCAACAGTTTCTCTCCACGCCGGCGGAACACGGGTCCCACATCCGACGAGAGATTTTCCGATCGCCTCCACCTGGCGCCGACAGCTTCCCGAGCTCTTGGTGAGACAAGGAAGTTTCTCACCCCCGACGTAATCGAAGCACCGGTGTTCGCTTCATTGCTGTTCCAAATCCGAACACCCGGCGACTCGCACGAACAAATCCTCTCGAGTCTAGAAGACCGGTCCTGCCACCTTCATGCACACGAGAAGGTGGCGAACAAGAAATCCGAGAAGCCCGCCCGAGTTCTACGAACTAGACATCCACGCCCGAGGCGAGATACCCAGGCTGGCTGATCCGCGAGCTCATTTCGACGAAGCCGAGGCCGAGATCCAAGAAGAGGCCGAAGCTGAGGTCGGAAGAGCCGAGTACGAAGTAGAAGAGGCCGAGGAAGAGGAAAATCCCGTATCCTCGGAAAGTACCGATACCGAGTACACAACCGACGGCGGAGAAGAAGAAGAAATGGCTGATCAACACCCGAATGACGATGATCTCTTCCCGGCGGTGGACTCCTACAGGGCCTTTGGCCCCGATCGGTCGCCAAGCCGTGCCCCCCGCCGCTTTAAAGTCTATTCCCACATACGACGGCTACGGTAAGACGGCGTACGAGCACATCCAGGACATCCTTGCCCTGGCCGCACCGCATACCATCACCGATGAAAGTGTGAAGACCCGTCTCGCCGGCCCTTTCCCCGAGGGGAAAGCTTCTCTACCGGTGGAGATCGCCGCGTAGGGATCCATCACCGGGTGGCCCCGCCTTGCCAGGAGGCTCGTAAAAGGATGCAACGAGTCCGCTGATCCTACCTCTCTACCGCATCGGCTCCAAGCAATCCGGAGGCATCCTCAAGAGGAGGTGTCCGATTTTAACATTAGGTTTGCGAGATCCCGGAAACGGGTACCTCGCGAACTTCGGCCTTCAACCGGCATGGCTGCTCACTACTATCTGAGGTCCTTCAACTCAGACATATGCCTGCTGCTGAAGATCGCCCGAATTGACGAGTTCCCTGCACTGTACGAAGCTGCCCAGCAAGCTGAAGCTGACATTATCTCCATCGGCAAGCTTCCGTCCAGAGTGCAGGAGCCGATTCATCCCGACTTTCCAAGATCGCAGTATCCTTCTCGCTTCGGTGGTGTGCCGTCTACTTCAGGGCAGCAGCCCCAGCCCGCAGGTGGAATCCGGCGCCGGTCGTAACTCAATACGGCCCGCCTCACTTGCATTACCCTCATCCGCCTCCTCCCGCTCCGCATTTTCCAGCCGCTTCCTCGCTCCCCGCAGCATGCGTCTTATTCTAACCCTCCTCCATTCGCCGCTTTGCCTCCACCGGCACAGTTGCCGCCTCCCGAAAGCAGGATCCAGAACACGATTCTACAAGAAGTGCGGGCTTTGGCCTCCGGATATCATGCCATGTCCAATGACATGACAGCTATGAAAAAGAAGCAGGCCCAAATGGACTTTGCTCCTAGAAGGCCGTATGCGCCGCCGGCATTGACAAAAGATAAAGCCCCAAAAAACCAACCGCAGAGGCGTCCGCCTCCGAGAAATGCCGCTATAGATGACCCACCCGGTCCTCCCCGACCAGTGTCAACCGGTGCACTACTTGCAATGACCCGCATTCGGAGGAAGATTGCACTTTGCACCAAGGACTACATCCGCACCTTGGCCGGCAAGGACTATAGAAGATGATGAGCCGTACATGATCTTGGACGGTGAGGCCAATTTTGCCCTCGCCGTAAGAGAACCCGATGACGCCCGCCAAGGAAGAAAAGAAAGTTGCGGACACGGCTAAACCTTTGCAGGTATACACGAGAAGAGAAAGACCGCAGCCCAATGGGCTGCCACCGTACAAGCGGCTGTGGCCTTACACAGCCCAGGAGAAGGCATCCAAAGATAAAGCTCCCGCTAAACCTTCTCCAGCAAAGACCGCTGCTGCTCCAGCCTAAGCCTCCAAAGAAAGGCCCCAACTCCCGCTAAGCTCCCTGTACTTCAGCCCCCAGCCGAAACCAAAGAACAAGCCCAGGAGAAGCTGAAGTACCCGTCTCTGACCAAGAGACAACGAGTTGAGGCCACCCAACAGTACCGGACCAAGTATGAACCGGCTAAACCAGCAGAAGGAGCTAGTACCTCGGGCTAAAGCATTGTAGACGAGTTAAAGAAGACTCCCCGCCGAATCAGCATGTACGATGCCCTTCTCGCTTCCGTGCCGGTAGATCCGCCGCAAGAATCACTAAAAAACATGAAGAACGGCAAGCGTATGCAGCTCGCTGTCCCGGTTCAACCTTTGACAGCCTCCACCACCGGGAAGAACAGACCGCCACCCTTTTATCTCGTCTTTGCGGATGCAAGGGCACATAGTTCACAACCGCATGGTGGATTCCGGTGCTTCCTCGACCGTGATGCCGAAGGCCGTCTCGCGATGAGATCGGGATGGAATACACGCGGAGCAGCCAAGGTGTGCCGCAATTAGACGGCACCCCCGTCAAGACAGCTTGGTGTCATAAAGGACATCCCTATCCGGCCGCACAAAGCTCTCGACATTGTGGTCATCCAAGAGGTCGTGATTGTTGACCCGGAGCCTTACTTCGGCATGTGTCTCTCTCGGGAGTTCACCGCGGGTTGGGCGGGTACCTGTCTCTAGACTACTCGCACATGGAAGTGCCCTTCAAAGGAAGGAGACCGAAAATTTTCAATGAGAAGCCTTCCCCTTTTCTAGTAGACAAGATACCCGGCGGAGAGATGGACCGCATGGTCCAGCTTGTCGAAGAAGAACCGGTGACAAGAGAACTGACCGAGCAAGCTCTCGAAGTGCTACAGCTAGAAGACGAGTTCTCGTTGCGGGATTTTAATGCCGTAATCGGGACAGAGCATGGCTGTTATTCCATTAAGCAGCCCGAGGAGCTTGACGTGTCCGTTGCGAAGGAGGTAGGACCTGCACCCGAAGAGCTGTGGAAGCTTTTCTTTGACGGCGCCCGTTGCAAGAATGGCGCCGGTGCAGGGGTCCTCCCGGTTTCTCCAACCGGAGTCCGGAGGGACTATGCCTACAGGCCGGCTCCGGAGCCGTACTAACAATTCGGCGGAATACGAAGCCCCGTGCTTAGGTCTCGCGAAAGGCGGAAAGGCTCGGAATCAAGCATCTCCAAATTTTCGGAGATTCGGAGTTAGTGTGTCATCAAGTTACGAATAAATGCGCGTCTAAGCATCACTATCTTAGAGCGTACCGCAATCGGGCCTGGGACCTGATGGAATCGTTTGACTCATTGAACGTTAAGGCAATATCGCGTGAGAGAAACAAGCACGCGGATATTCTGGCGTCTGTTGGAGCCAGGTACGTTCCGGTTGAAGACGTCGTCCAGAAACTGAAGCCGGTCCGCACCATTTACAGGCCTTCGTGCTCGATAGGGATACCTTCGGCGTGTATTCAGCCGTGACGAGGAGATCGTCACATTCCTGGTTAACGAAGTGTGTGTAATCGAAGGTAGAGACCCTGATGACGAGCAATATGAGGGGTTGATACAGTTACGGAATAATCACGTCCCAAAAGGACAGATTACATTAGAAAGTCTCTTTGATCAGAATGACAGAGCAATATCCCACAGGATCAAAGTAGACCCGAGGCAGTATGCTGACTTGGAGCTCGAACCTGATAAAACCATCAAGGTCGGAACAGACTGCACGTCGGAGGAGCGGGTGCAGATTAGATCACTGTGCCAGGAGTTCCCCGACATCGTGGCCTGGTGCTACGAAGATTTGAGGGGGTATGACAGATCTGTCATCCAGCATACCTTCGAGCTAGAGGATGGCGCCAAGCCGTTCCGACAAAAGCAAAGGGCCGTAAATCCAAAGGTTGAGGCCATGATGAAGACCGAGCTCTTGAAGATGCTGGAGGCCAAGATCATCTACCCCATCAAACATTCATCCTGGGTCGCGAATCTGGTGCCCGTGAGGAAAAAGAATGGCGACATACGTCTCTGTGTCGACTTCAGAAACCTAAATCAGGCTTTCCTTCGGGACCACTATCCGCTTCCCCAAATTGACCAAATTTTGCATATCGTTGTCGGAGCCCGCAGATTTTCACTTTTAGATGGATTTTCCGGCTACAACCGGATTTGGGTTAAAGACGAAGACCAACGATAAGACGGCGTTTACCACGAAGTGGGGGACGTTCGCCTATCGCCGCATGCCGTTTGGCTTATCCAATGCCGGTGCCACGTTCCAAAGGGCCATGGACCTCGGCCTTCCGAGAGCTGCTCAACAAGATTATTGTCATCTATCTTGATGACATGACCGTTTTCTCTCACCGACGAGAAGATCATGTTTCGCACCGCGGCGTATATTTGAAAGTTGTCGAGAATTCGGCATCTCTATAAACCCGAAGAAGTCCGTCTTCGCGGTAAAGGAAGGAAAGTCGCCGGGACATGTCATCTCCGAGGAAGGCCTCGCCATTGACCCCGACAGAGCACAAGCCCTCGTTCGCTTGCCGCCCCCACCGATAAAAAAGGTCTGCAGTCCTTCTTCGGTCGGATTAACTTCGTGCGGAAGTTCATTCCGGACTTCGCACAGTGATCAAGCCTATGGCCGAACCGTTGAAGAAAGATACACCTTACGAATGGACCGATGAGAGAGAGCAAGCTTTCGAGGAAATCAAGGCTCGAATTGCGCAAGCTCCGGTGTTGACAAACCCGGACTACTCCAAGGACTTCATCCCGTATGCAAGTGGGAGAACCCGAAAGTTACGCCGCAGTCCCGACTCGAAGGGAGACGACGGTGAGGAGCGCCCCATTGCGTTCCTAAGCCAAGTGATTCTGCCACACGAAGAGAAGTACAATTTTATAGAGCGGCAGGTCCATGCGGTCATGAAGTCCCTTCGAAAGCTCATGCACTTTGTCTCCCAAAGTAAGACCACCGTCTTTGTGATTCACCCCGATGTTCGCAGTTTCATCTTGCAAGGGGAACCGGGTCACAAGAGAGCGGGATGGATTGCCAAGATCCAGGAGTTTGACATCGAAGTACGGCCCACCAAGCTTATCATAGGCCGAGCCTTGTGTCAGGAATTGGCCCGAAGCGCTGTAGCCGGCATCTCCGCCTGTAAGTGGGAGGACACAGCGACACGCGTCTACCTAGCCAACTCCTTATCGGAGGGGAGTGATTGGACAGATGAACTGGTGAGATACTTCTGCACCGGAAGATGTCCCGATCACCTGAACGCCTCACAACGAAGGAGATTTCGGCTAGGTGCACTAAGGTACACTCTTCGCCCCGAGGGGCTTTACTTCAAAAACATTGACGGCATCCCGTTGCGGTGCGTCATAAAATCCGACCAGCCTAGGGATCCTCGGAGACTTTCATTCTGGGATGCCTGGGGGTCACCATTCTTCAAGGCCAACGGCCTTAAAAATAATAAGGGCTGGATACTATTGGCCCACTCTGTTCGCAGACGCGTATGCGGTCTGTGCCAAGTGTGATCAATGCCAGAGGTATGCTGGCCGAAACGTAAAAGCACCCCCGCCCCTTCAATCGATTCAAGCCGAAGCTCCGCTCCAAAGAATGGGGTCTCGGACTTCATTGGGGTGATTTCTCCTAACTCCTCCGCCGGCCACAAGTTTATTCTCACAACTCATCGACTATTTCACACGGTGGACGGAGGCGATCCCGACCAAGAACGCCGACCAAGAAACGGTCATCGTGTTCATTGAGAGCCCGATTACCCGCTTCGGGGTTCCGTAGTCGATTGTGACAGCATAACGGTCCGGGATTTGTAGGCGCCGTACTCACGGAGTACACCAGCGGCCTTGGCATCTATCACAAGATGTCTTCTAATTACTACCCGCAGGGGAATGGCCTTGCCGAGTCTACTAACAAGAACCTCCTGAAAATTCTCCTGAGGACCATTGAAAAAAATAAGCGGACTTGGCACTTGCTCCTGAACCGGGCGCTATGGGCGGACAGAGTTGCGTTCAAGAAATCCCTCAAGACGTCCCCCTATGCGCTCGTCTATGGCAAGCAAGCTGTTATGCCATCACACATTGAAATCCCCGCCCTGTGGATGATTGACGAAGACAGGAGCAGCGGAGACCCGGTAGACGACAAAGTTGTGCCAACTCCTGCAGGTTGGAAGAAGACAGAGAAAGTGCATACCAGGCCTTCGCCGATCACATTGCAGCCACTAAAGGCTGGTTTGCCAAAGGCACCACTGCCCGAGTTTTCGAAGTCGGGGACCTGGTGCTGAAGTGGGACTCATACAAGGCAAAACCGGGTAATCATGGAAAATTTGATGCTCTCTCGGGAGGGCCCTTATCGATTGCCCGGTGAATCGGCTCAATGCCTACATACTTTCGGATATGGAGGGTCAGCTCCTCCCCATCCCCCGTCAACGGGTTCCACTTGAAGCTTTATCGCCGTTGAAGGCGCCCGAGTGGCCCTTCCCCGTAAAAATTTTGCCTTGTGTTTTTATTTTTCCCCGCATGTATAGTTTCCGCTTTAGCATTCAGTTTATTTTTCCTTCTTTGAGCTTAAATGCGGCATGGGAGAGAAAGACAGACTTCGCAACGAAGTCTATCGTTGCCCCGCAGGAGGGGCGAAGTTCGGCTATGCAGAAAAAGAAAGGAGAAAAAAGAGCAGAAATCGACTAAGTGTTGACCGAAGTCCGACTTCGCAGCGAAGCCTGACTTCGGCCCAGCCGAATTGCGAAGTTTGTCCGAGAAAAGCTGAAGCAGACTAAAGTCCGCACTGCGCAACCCTTCGTGCGAAGTACGCACTACGCGCAAAGTTTGTGCGAAGTACGAACTTCGCACCGAAGTCCGACTTCGGCCAGCGCCCGTGCGAAGTGCGCGCCGCGCTCAACACTTGGGCGAAGTGCGAACTCGCGCGAGTTCGCACTTCGCATCAAGTTTCGGCCGAAGTCCGAACAAAGCGGCCAGCGCCCGTGCGAAGTCCATCTAAAGATCAAAGGCGGCAAAGACCCAGATCGCGCCCAAACCTTGGGCGCAGCAAAAAACAGAGGTAGAACAAGTTCAAGCACGCGCTTCGCGCGAAGTTCGTACTTCGCCCAGTTTTGGTGCGAAGTTCGTACTTCGCCCGAAATTCGGGCGAAGTCCGACTTCGCCGGCGAGGTCGGGCCGTGCCCAACTTCGGGCGAAGTCCGGCCGCGCCTAGTTTTCCGGGCCAGTATTGGGACGCGGTTTAAAGAATAATAAAAAAAAATTCAAAAACCCCAAGCTGGGCCCAAGGCGCGTTTGCACTTGTTTTAATGTGGGTTTCCGCACCGAAGGTTTTGTCTTGATCAGCGTGCCCAAGTGGTGGCAGCAACGTCAGCCATGGTGCAGTCCCCAACGCTGAGTTAATGATTGCGCGTTTTTCAAGCGAAAACGCAACTAAAAAGCAAGGCACGGCTGCCGGGGCGCGTCTTTTCCTAAACGTTCTCCCGCGCGGCCACCAAGGGTTTTAACTCAGCCGACCTACCCCTCCCGCGTTGCATTAATGGCGCTGTTTTTATCTAGAAAAGGGGGTCAGAATCATGCCAACATTCCAGATTGCAGAGATTATTCCTCTGACAGTGCTAATTATTCTTCTGATAGCGAAATTTGTTGCAGACAGCCCGAACCTGTCATTATTGCTGACTCGGAGAGATGGACAAGGGAAAAATGCCTGTGTCAGCGCAGCCCAGCGGAAGCAGCGAACCAGGCGATTTGCCGCGGCCAGGAGTTTTCAAAGGCGATCCTCCGCCACAGAAAAAGTCAAAGGCCCGGACGAAGAAGGTACAGCGTGGGCAATCCCCACCACCTCCGGTGAATTACCTGGCAGGATATGTGGACGGCTCGTTTTCCATGAGCCTAACTCAGCTGAGAGCGAATGTGGAGAGCTGGGCTGACAAGGTTTCGCCCTCCCATCATTTTGGAGCGGCGTACAAATCAAACCTCTTCATATTCATGTGCCCTCCCGTCCACCAATGCCCGGAGCCGATAGACTTAATTGTCGACACTATAAACCAGCCTTCCCGGCAAATCTGCAGCTCCAGCTGCAAACCCTTGTTCGCACCGCGCGCAGGAGACCGTGCAGCCGCCTTTCGCCCTAGTGGCTGGAGTACGACTCCGGCACCATCCTCGTAAAAATCAATTTGGGCGAACAAGCGGGACGTTTCACGCACACCAAGCGAATGAGGGATTTCCTCAATTCGTAGCCGAGCGCCCGCTTCCAGCCGGACAATGGCCGACTGGCCCCATGCCTTTGGTAAAATTTCAGAGCAAGTATCTATATACCATCTTGGCATGGATCCTCGGTCGCGACTCCGATGAGCCGGTACACCCGTACCAGCTCGGCGCCGCGCAATGCCTCCCGTGTGGAGAATCTTACGAACCAGCCGGCGCAGCGGAGCGGAAAACGCCCCATCTCTTTCGACTGGGCAGACTGGCTGGCTTACGCCATTCATTCCAGTCTGTTGAAGATCCAGAAGCGCCAGTCAACCAATTTTCGTTTCAGTTCCGTTCTGGTCTGGCTTTGTTTGTACCATCTGCACCCCCAAATGCCGATCCTGAACCTGAAGAAGGTTAACGAGAAGGGAGAACCCCAGCCCGTCTATAACTGGACGGATGACTTATACCGGAAAGGGTCCTACTACAAGTTCAACTTCAACTTTCTGGGATTCGTCATGTCAGTCTTCACCGAAAGTGAAATCCCCCGTCCCCCGAGAGAAATGACGAGTGCTTTGATAAATCAGAAGCTCGGGGTCGTTTTCAGACTGACGCAGGGATTGTGATCAGAATCTACGGATTCAAGGGCAAACCCTATTTGCTGCCCTATTGGTGCTCATAGCATCTGTTCGGGATGGAAGTTGCCCGACGTATGTACTATGTGGAAGAAGAGTTTGGCCTAGGGAAGAAAAGAGGACAGATTTTTCAATATCCTCTTTCCTGGGCCAATGTTGAGATTATCGAGGTAGGACAACATGTCTACCTAGAGCAAGCGCTGTCCCGGATTGGCCTGGTTTTGCTGCCGCAGCGCTGGAAGTATGACCCTCATGGGATAAGGGGAAAGTTTGCACATCCGTGCCCCCGGGACATAACCGAAGATAGATGCGACGTGGTCCATGTGGACCTTGATTGGGAGATCGAATTGATGGAAGCTTCTCCTCCCTGGCAGGATTTCTACTGCGAGGAGGTGACATATGACCCCAAGAGAAACCCGGACCATCACTTCTCATCTCCATGGTTCAAAAAATTTCTGTCCAAGATTGCAGGCCTTAACCGGTCTAAAGAAAAGATTATTGAATGCCGGAAAATGAGATGCCGCACGCAAGGACGATAAATCCACAAGGAGAAACCCGGCCGTAGATGACGACTTCTCGGTTCTCTATGACCAAGGATCATGACAACTGGCGGCCGTTCGCATATCAAGGTTACGTTCCCCGAGGCCCCTTTGAGGATTATAAAAGTGGGTCTCCTCCCAAACAGTTGTACACTTCGGCAACTGCCAGCGCCGGCCCAGCAAGTACCCAGGCCGATCCAATGCAGTTCGTGGCTCCTAAGGCGGCGCCTGAAAAGGCGAAAAGTTAGCCGAGGCAGCGCCCGAGGCACTTCCTCAGGCAAGAAAAGCACCAAGGACCGCCGTAACGCAGACCGGTTGCGGCAGACCTTCTGCAAGTCAAACCCCGGTACAAGTTTACCGTGGGAGCATCAGCGCCTGCTGCACCTGCTTTGTCTCCTTCCCCTGATCCGACAGTTGTTCCAGAAGAAAAGAAGCGGAGGAGAGTTGAGAAAATCAGGCGACCTAGCCTGATAGTGCAGCAGCCAGTCGCAGAGCCGCAGCCGCGTCCTGCCGCCGCAGAGGCAGTTCCTTTGGGCAGTCCCAAGCCGCCCGCCGAGACAATAAGAGAAGACATTCACCCGGCATCGGCTCAGGCGGAGCCCGCAGGTACGTTTGCTGTCCCCGTCTCTCTAGTCTCACCCGGCTCTACTTCTACTCGCTCCCCGCTCAATCTGGGCGAGCCATGACCACATCCTCCCCCCCGTCTCCGCGTCCTTCTAGCGGTCCCCATTCTTTCGACCGCGCTTGCTCGTAACCCTAACGTCTCTCTTCTCTCGAGCACAACTCCAAACCCTTCGCCCGAGGTTAGTGCCGAGGCTGTCCATTCACCATCACATCCTCCGCCTCGCCCGCTTCAAACCCTCACAAGTGTCGGCCTCTCCCATTTCCGTTTCCCGGTCGCCCCCACAAGCGACCGATTCTTCCAAGGTCTGTCCGGTTCCTCCCCGATCCCATCCCCCGCAGGAGAGACGTCTCGGCAGATCCCTAGGCCGGGGGAACCAGATTTTATGGACGACCTCCGTAACTCGTATGACTTGCCCCCGGCAACGAGAGCCGTAGAGTATTCTCGTCTCTTTCCGCCAAGACCCGAAGCGGAGGAGACATGAAGAGATAGCCGCCCCGGCAAAACGCGCAAAGTATGATTTCGGAAGGAGAGTGATTACAACGGAGAAAATAATCCCAATAGTGAAGAAGCCTCTCCGAGAAATGACTAAGGCGGACTACGTGCTCCATACAAAGGAGAAAAGCTTTGACGACATTGATAAACGAGATGAGATTCGTACGATCATGCGCAAAGTCGACAATCTCTTTGTCAAGAGTCCTGGAGGAGCAGGAAGAACTTTTGCGTTGCAGACAAAGTAAGGCAACTTGAAGAGGACCTATCTAGGTCCACCGAGCACCGGAAGCGGCGCGGCGAGAAACAGATGAATTCAAAGCCCAGCCTAGCCGCTTCTCAAAGAACAGAGCCGCAACCGAAAAGAAAGCAGCCTCTGAGCAGATTTCTCAGCTCCAGGAGTCTTTGAAGCAGGCACAGTCGCAGCTTGCAGAAAAAACATCTCAAGCGGCCGTCTTTTCAAAGACAAAAGTTAAGGAAATGAGGGCTGGTTTGCTGAGGGAATGCAAGCCCCATACCTTTAAGGCGATGGCAGTCCTGGACTTCGCATCCAGGATTCAAGAAGTTTCTCGCCCGTGGAAAGCCTCGTGGTAGAGGAGGCCGAGCGCCGTGCAAAGCAATGGCCGGACCTCGGCGATAAACCTTCGGAGCGCGAGCGCGACGGCGTCCTTTTTTCCCCCGTGTCCTCATTCGCCGCAGAATGGGCAGGTGCAAGGGTGACCTTGCACAAATATTTTAGAAAAGTTGAAGAGGTGAGAGGGCTGCACGAATGCTTGATGCATTCGGGCATGAAAAAGATATCTGTCTGGCCCCCTTTCACGCTCTTTCAGAACTTGGGTGTCCAGGTTTTGTTGAGAATGGCGAGCTCCTTACCCTAGATCGGGTAAAGAAGAATTGGCAGTCCTTTGAAGCAGATACAACTGAAATTGATAGCTGGACAGAGCCAATTCAAGACAGTCAGGTCACTCAGATGGTGTCCAGATATTCCAGGATCCGCTCCTATTTTCAGGAGTTAGAGAAAAGATACCTCACCATCGACCCGCACGCGGTCGCCGCTTTCACGGAGCATTAGAAGACATAGCCGACCGCAAGCCATTCGAAGCGGAAGCCCGGCGCTCAGCCCCAAGAGGCGTACACTCGCATGTGCGAGGCGTACAGTGAAATGGAGACCTTTCGTAAGGAGATACCGATGAGGCGACCGACAAAGATGAATCAAGAACAGCTTGCCGCAAGGAGAACAGCTTAGAGCAGAAAAGGCAGTGGGAGGCAAGTTCCTCTCGCACCCAAAGGATGAAGGCATGGATTCTTTGCGCCGAGGCGAGCTCGACACCCCGCGAGCCGCCATAAATGTTGTCACATTTTTGCACGGGGTGCAATGTCTTCAATGTTGTTTTGTAACAGTGCTGCTCTTCTTTTCCTCCTTCCGTTTTTCTCGCTTCTCTCCCTTTCCTTTTCTTTCCCATTCTCTTTCTCTCCCCCTTTTTTCCATGGAGTTCCCCGCTTGATTTTCCAGCCTTTCCCAGCAGGTCTATCTGAAATTGGCTAAGTCTGGGTGCGAAGTTCGCACTTCGCCTCAGCTTTGGTGCGAAGTGCGCACTTCGCCTCAGTTTTGGTGCGAAGTTCGCACTTCGCCCCACCTCCTGGGCGCACCTTGCACTGGCAGACTGACAGGTCAATGCAGAAAAAGGTAAAATGCCGGAGCAGGTCCATATGGCGGCAGACACCAGTGTTCGCCTGTGCGCAGTTCGACTTCTCAACGGAGCGGGAATGCGCCCTTGACAGTGTACGTAGGGGAACAAACCCGGAATTTGACCAAGGCTTGAAGGCCTTCCCCGACCGCACCGATTTTTGCACGCATCCCAAGGAGCCCCGATCCCAAGCAAAGATGGATAGATCGCCCTCTAAGGCAGTGCATGTGTCACACGGCATAACCCATCATCGACAAGTGTCCAGCCTTCGGGATTTGAACCAAGACCGCCGACCAAAAGGGATAAGCATGGGCTGCCCGCACCGCCCGCGTTAATAGCCACATTCAAAGCTGATCCGAGGTTTCACCCGCTCCAGCCTACTAGCAAGCCTCGCCGACTTGAAGAATTACCCAAAGACTCCGCCACGTAGCCGTCCGCATTCCAGGAAGACCATGCCGCGGGTACAGCCTCAGCCCGACAAAAGGTCAGCATTTGCAGCTCTTTCGCCGCTTCGTCACCTCATGTTTGATCGGGACTCGTGCCCATTAATGTAACGGGTGGGACTCGGGCTATAAAAGCCCATCTGAAATTCATTGTAAAGGGTGGAAGGGGAATGTTTGTTAGGGAACTACCGTGCTTATCGTAATCGTGCTTCCGCTTATGAATACAATCTGTATGCCCGGTTCTCGTTCTACTATCTTTATTCTTTTATTCTGTCTTTCATTATATGCCTTAGGCCCACCCGTGTCGCCGCTCGTTAATTCACTTTGGCATTTGGCGATCATGTTCCTCTAGCATTGCTTGCTTAAAGCACCTTCCGTACTTCATTATTTAAAGCATTCATTATAAATTTGGTAGCAGTTCCATCAGCTGTGTGTGACGTTGTCGGCCCGTATCCGGTGATTGATGCGATCCCCTCGCCGTTAGTTCCTTGTAGGGAATGTTTGCTAGGGAGCCATTGAAGCCGTGCGGTTAAACTCTCTACCTAACACATATACCCGGCTCGACATCTCTAGGTTTACTTTCTACCCCCGTCGTTGTATGTATCTCGGTGATTGATACGATCCCTCGCCGTTAGTTCCTTGTAGGGAATGTTTGCTAGGGAGCTATTGAAGCCGTGCATACGCCCGCCGGTGTATCGGAAGTACGCCTAGGTTTTGCAGTTCCTTGTCATGTGTTTGTATGCAGTAAGTAGCGGTGATTGGTGTGTTCCCGTACTGTTAGTTCCCCCCCACCAACCTTTGGACATATTTGTATCTCTTTCTGTACATTTGTCTCTTTCCGTTCCTTTATTTCTTTCCCGTTCCCTTTAGCTTAAATCAAGCCCCCCAAAAGGAGCCGGCCTTCTCCGGAGATTGGCCCTGAAGGCATCTCTTCCTTCCGGCCTTTCAATGTTGGTTGGCGGGTCCAGGGCGCATTAACCACAAAATCCTTTCCTCATGGCAGATTCGTAACCAACAGGACCCTCCTCCTAGTGTGAGTGGCTGCCTGGGTGGGGCCTGTGCCTTTTGTAGGCGCTGGATGCCTCGGGGCACGATATCCCGGAACACAATAGGCCGCCACGTGGCATGGTGGTCATCGTACAGCTTGGAGAACTGAAGGTCGTTAGCAAGAACCTTTTCTGACCTTTCCTTCTTGGTGTGGGCCCTCGTGATCCACCATTGTGCTATCTTCTCGGGCTCCCAACCCATCTCTTGCAATTTAGGCAGCATCCTTCTGTAGGCCTTGGCGTCCAGTTTGTGAGCCTTATTATTGACAGGGTCATACTCTGCTTCAACAAAATAGAAGTCGTGCCATGGCGGGAAAGACTGCATCTCTTCAATGTTCCATTCAAGGTCTCTTCCCGAGGGATTATTGCGCTCCTCCATGATCTCCTGGCGAGGGCAGGCGTGGAAATTTTTCATCTCTGTGAACTGCTTTACTATATCGAGGGGGTCGTACCTCCACCGCTGGGGAAGCTCAACCAGGCCGAAGCTTAAGAGTGTAGCCGCCAAGAATTCGTTCTGCCCATTTACGTTGACTTCAACATCGCCCCATGTGATTGGGAATTTGAAAATATGACCCCATCTTCTCCCTTGACCGTAGTTTTGGTCGGTATAGTCCATCTGCCGTGCTGCCTCCAAGGCGAACTGGTATTCTGTGGCGTAGTATGGCAGAAGGAAGGGTTTGCCCGTAAACCCGAAAATTCTGATAACAAACCCTTGTGTCAGCTGGAAAGTGTCGCCCATATTTCGCCGTATCACTTTGTCTCTCATCTCGCGGGGGACGCGCGGGCAAAAGCCATGGAGGAGAGCCAGGGCAGGACCCAGGAACGCCAAATTAAATTCGTAGTACGATCCCCTCCTCGACAAGATTTGGGTCCATTGGTACACTGGGAGTTGCGCGCCATCCTTGTCTTTGCATTGAACAGGAAGTGCCTTCATCTTGTTGTGCATATGGAATAGAAAGAGCCAGGCCAGGAATGAACATTGCCTGAAGGATTGGCTCCTTCCCTCTTTCAGCTCCTGCAGCGCGAATGCAAACCACGCGCTACACAGTCCGCCCAGTCGAAGAACACGGGTTTGGTGTCTTTTCCCATGGCGCTGGGGTCGTAAAATTCTCCGTGCAGGATGCATTCAGCAATGGCAATCTGATAGGGGAAGACATACGCGTATGTGCCACAACCCAAGACCCAGGCCAGCATGGTGTAAATGCCCGTGTTCTTGAAGTCGCTTAGGGGCCTAGGCTGCGTCGGCCAATGTTTGGGCGGCAGTGGTTCGTGCAGCTGGGAATCCACAAAGAGCCTCATTTTTCGGTTATCTGAGTATCTGTCCGCCTGCTCACTGAGATTGATACTTCTGATGGTATAGTCCCTGTTTGGCGGGTTATTAGGCGCGAAGGCCGCTTGGACAGTCTCCGGGAAGAGCGAGAACAGAACAGTCCCCTCATGATCTCGGACCTGCCTGGTGCTCGGCTTATAGTACTGGGCGACTGCCGCCACCAGCTCTGGACAATGGTGCACCGGTGGGCACAAGAACCAATACAGATGTGAGTGATAAGCTGCAGCGTAGGGATGCGAGGCAGGAACTCTCTCTCGCCAGTCTTCAATAGTGCGTCGCAGCTGCTCGATACTCTGAGAGTAGAGGCCGTCTCTGTATCTTATCAAATTATCCACAGGCGGCTGGGAGACCGCTCTTGCGGCACCTGGTTGGGCCTTTTTCCCGGACGCTGCCTCTGATGCCTTTGCTTTTCCTTTATCCTTCCTTTCTTTTTTCTTCCCACTCTCAGGTGTGCTTGAAGCTGCCTGCCCAACTGCTTTACCCTTCTCTTCGGTCTCCCTTTTACCCATGGCAATGGAAGAATTCGAGTATACTGCTGATTGCTGGTAAAATCTCTGAATTTGACCTCTGTTGCAGCTTGGAGTGCTTCTGGGTTTAACTGGTAGTTTTTCTGGTAAAGTGCATCGAGCTACTGAGCTTTTATGGCAGTGGGTAAAAAGTTCGCCATTAATGGTGAATGCTTGAGTTAAAGGCAGGGTGCACGGAGTGGGTGGGCGCGCCGTTATTCCTTGGTGGCCGCGCACGAGATCTCCCTTGGAAGCGCAACCCCATGATTATTGGTCCCAGATTCGTCCTTTTCCTTTAATGAAATCTGCTTAGAAATTCGTGCAAGGATCCTCATTTATAATGTGCATCTTGAAAACATCACCCGCCGCCACTTTGGCACGCATCCCAAGGTTCGCTGGAAACTGAAGGCCACCTGAGACGAGGGTCGCCTAAACTTGGAGCGATTCCTGGAATCGCTGGAAAATTGAGCGATTTGCATCATTTGATGCCTTGGCGAGCGACCGACGTCGTTCAACACTTAGAAAGTTTTTAAACTCCGCCCTTTTCCTGAGATCGCTCGTCCGCCAGGGTTCGCTCGAAAAGGGAGCGACATCGGTCGTCGCTGGGAAATTCGGGCGACCACGGGAGTCGCTCCAGAATGGAGCGACTTCGAGCGCCATCTAGACTTAGCATTTTTGGCGTTTTTGGATCTTGACGGCGCTCGCTCTGAAATGAAGCGATTCCCAGAATCGCTCAAAAGTACGAGCGATTCCCGGGGTCGCTCAGAAAATGAGCGACTTTGGGCACCTTTTGACACTTAGAAATTTTCATTTTTTCTTTGGCCCCCGATTCCCGAATCGCTTGGAAGAATGAGCGACTTTCAGCTTCATGAGGATTTTGAGCGACTCGTCGCCTTCTTTTCTCCTGGCCCGACCTCGGCGCTTCGGGTCGCTGATTTTTAGAGCGATTCGGTCGCTGGGAGCGATTTGGCACGGGCTTTGCTTAGCGATTTTTCTTGAAGTCGGCGTCGTCCGAATCGCTGGAGATAGCGAGCGACTCCCGGATTCGCTAAAGAAATGAGCGACCGTGGGCACTTAAAGCAGTTAGTCCATTTTTTATGCCTTCTCTTGATTGGGTGAGCATCCGGAGTTCGCTAAAAATTTGAGCGATAACCGTCGTCGCTGGCTAATTTGGGCGAACTTCGGCGATTTATCTCATGGGTACTTAGTAAAATTTTTCAATTTTTCAACCCCGATGATCTCTTCCGCCTAAGGAACCTGGTGAACCTTGCCTTGCTTTTCTGCTAACAGGGACCATCCTCTGCACAAGAAACTTGGCTCTGCGTTTTCTTGGAACAAAATTTCCAACCCGAAGGCCGGACGCTAAGGCTAAAAGCAGGAAATTACCTCTACTGAAAAGCAATATTTACATTCAGAAAAACAAATTTAAACTGCAGAAATGAAAGTATGTACACAGGAGAACCTTCTGGTATTTTTTAGTGATGATAGGCTTTCAGATGAAAGCCATTGACTGGTATTGGGAGGATCTGGCCCTCCATATCTCGCAGCACAAACGAGTTGAACTGGTTCACTCGGGCAACCTGAAAGGGGCCTTCCCAGAAGGCATCAAATTTGTCATGGTTCCCTGGTTTTGCCTTCCACGAATCCCATTTCAGCACTAGGTCCCCGATCTTGAAGACCCTGGCTGTAGTCCCTTTCGCAAACCAGTTCCGGGTGGTCTCTGTGTGCTTCATAAAAGCTTCATAAGCTTTTTCTCTCTCCTCTTCAAGCTGCAACAACTGAGCCAGCCGGGCATCAACAGGATCCAGGTTACCCTTTTCATCGTCTAGCAGCCAGAGTGCGGGCATCTCGACATGAGTGGGCAGGACGGCTTCTTTTCCGTAAACAAGCGCGTATGGCGATGTCTTGATGGATCTTTTAACAGATATGCGGTCTGCCCATAGCGCCTGATCCAGGTACAAATGCCAGGATCTTTTGTTCCTCTCCAGAGTCTTCTTTATGATCTTCATCAGATTCTTATTTGTAGACTCGGCTAGGCCATTTCCCTATGGGTAGTAGTTGGAGGAAGCCTTATGGTAAATCCCATACTTGCAAGTAAACTCTGTGAGTTTAGCCCCTGTGAACCCTGGACCGTTGTCTGTCACTATTGCTTCTGGGATCCCGAAGCGAGTGATTAGGCTTTCAAGGAAGGCAATGACCGTTTCCTGGTCAGCATGCTTGGTAGGTATCGCCTCAGCCCATCGGGTGAAGTAATCCGTGGCAGTCAGGATGAACTTATGCCCTGCCGAGGAATTTGGCGATATTGTCCCGATGAAATCTAGGCCCCATTGCTGGAAGGGAGTCTCAGCCTGAATTGGCTGGAGGGGCATTGGTGCATTCCTATTTCTGCCGGCGAACCTCTGACACTTCTCACATTTTTGGCAGACTGCATATGCATCTGCAAAGATGGTGGGCCAATAGTAGCCCGCTCTGATAATTTTCAAGGTCGTAGGCCTTCCTGAAAGGTGTCCTCCCGACATTCCAGAATGGAATTCGCCTAGGACCTTCCGTTTGTCTGTTTCCTTGACGCATCGCAAGAGGATGCCATCCACATTTTTGAAATACAGCCCCTCGGGGCGCAGTACATATTTCTGAGCTTGGAGCCTGAATCTCCTCCTCTGACTGGCATTGAAGTGATCTGGGAGCCTCCCGGTGCTGAAATACCAAATTATTTCATCGGCCCAGTCACTGTCCTCTGCTGAGGAATTGGCGAAGTTGCCTTCTAGGACTGGGTCCTCCCACTGACAGGCGGCTACCTCTGCAGCAACACTCCTTGCTAGTTCTTGACAGAGTGCCCGACCTCTGATTAGCTTGGTGGGTCGAACCTCTATATCAAACTCCTGAATCTTGGCGATCCAGCCGGCCCTTTTGTTGCCCAGCTCTCCCTGTATGATAAAACTTCTAACATCTGGGTGGACAACGAACACGGTCGTCCTGCTCTGGGAGACAAAGTGCTTGAACTTCTTTAAGGACCTCATGACTGCATGCACTTGGCGTTCAATGAAGTTGTATCTCTCCTCATGCGGTTGGATCACCTGGCTCAAGAAGGCTATCGGCCGCTCTTCGCCGTCATCTCCTTTCTGTGTTAGCACCGTTGCATAGCTCTCGGGCTCTCCAACTGCATATAGGATGAAATCCTTAGAGTAATCCGGGTTTATCAGCACAGGCGCCTGGGCAATCCTTGCCTTAATCTCTTCAAAGGCTTTTTTCCTCTCCTCAGTCCAGACAAACTCGACATCCTTCTTTAGGAGTTCGGCCATTGGCTTAATGACTTGGGCAAAATCGGGCACGAACTTCCTTACAAAGTTGATCTGGCCAAAGAAGGACTGCAGCCCTTTCTTGTTTATTGGGATTGGAAGTCGGAGAAGAGCCTCTGCTCTGTCAGGATCAACTGCCAGGCCCTTTTCAGAAATGACATGGCCTAGAAGCTTCCCCTCCTTCACCGCAAAGACCGACTTCTTGGGATTAATAGATATGCCGAATTCCCGGCATCTTTCAAACACTTGCCGTAGGTGAGAGGCGTGTTCTTCTCTTCTGTGTGAAAACACAGTCATGTCATCCAAATAGATGACAATGATTTTGTTCAATAGCTCACGGAATGCAATATCCATGGCTCTCTGGAATGTGGCCCCCGCATTGGACAGGCCGAAGGGCATGCGCTGATAGGCGAACGTCCCCCATTTGGTGGTGAACGCCGTTTTGTGCTGATCCTCGTCCTTCACCCATATCTGATTATAGCCAGAGAAGCCATCCAAGAGAGAGAACCGCTGGGCTCCTGCGACCACATGGAGGATCTGATCAATTTGTGGGAGCGGGTAGTGGTCCTTCAGCGAGGCTTGGTTTAGGTTGCGGAAATCAACACAGAGGCGAATGTCCCCGTTCTTCTTCCTGACGGAACCAGATTTGCGACCCAAGAAGAATGCTTGATGGGATAGATGATTTTTGCTTCTAGCATCTTCAAGAGTTCGGCTCTCATCAGAACCTCGATTTTCGGGTTGACTGGCCTCTGTTTCTGTCTGCAGGGCTTGACCCCTTCTTCCAGTTCTATGGTGTGTTGGATGATCTCTCTGTCATACCCTTTCAAGTCTTGATAACACCAAGCAACGATGTCAGGGTATTCTCTGCACAAGGCCCGAATCTGCTCCAATTCTTCTGGAGTGCAGTCTGTTCCGACTTTGATCACTTTTCCGGGCTCGAGCTCCAGGTCCATGTACTGCTTGGCATCTACCTTGATCCGGTGTGATATTGCTCTATCGTTCTGATCAAAGAGACTTTCCAAAGTAATCAGTCCTTTTGGGACATGATTATTCTTCAACTGTATCAACCCCTCATACTGCTCGTCATCAGGGTCTCTACCTTCAATAGTACTAGCTTCATGAATTAAAAAATTGACGATCTGCTCGTCACAATCGAACACCTGCCAGTGGGTGTCCTTATCAGGCACAGAAGGCCTGTAGATAGTTCTTACCGCCTTTGGCTTCTGCATCATGTCATCAGCCGGGGAGTATCTGGCTCCAATAGACGCTAAGATATCGGCATGTCTGTTTTTCTCTCGGGGGATGGATTGAACATTAAGGGCCTCAAATGACTCCAACAAATCCCAGACCCGATTGCGGTAAGCTTTGAGATAGTGCTTTTTTGCGGTGCACTTGTCGGTAATCTGCTTGCACACCAGCTCTGAATCTCCAAAGATTTGCAGCTGCTTGATCCCTAACTTCTCTGCCTTCTTCAACCCTAGGCACAGGGCTTCGTACTCTGCCGCATTGTTAGTGCAACTCCAGGCCAGCCTGTAGCAATAATCTTTCTCTTCTCCCGAAGGTGAAACTAGGAGCACCCCTGCCCCGACGCCGTTCTTGCATCTGGCGCCATCAAAGTACAACTTCCATAACTCATTCGGGGCAGGGCCTATGTCTTCTTTTGTTGTCTCCTTCGGCTTTTCAGGCTGCGTAATAGTGTAGCAGCCCATGTCTGATTCAATCATGGCGTTGAAATCAAGAAGGGAGAACTCGTCTTCCGCCTGCAGTGCTTCCATGGTCTCTTCCACTATATCAACCTCTTCCAATTGCTCCGTCATCAGGTGCACTGATTCATCCTGCTGTCCCTCTTCTGGTATCCTCCCAACAAGGAAGGTGGAGGGTTTTTCATTGTAAATTTTCACTTTTCTCCCTTTGAAGGGGACCTCCATATGTGAATAGTCAAGGGAAAGATACCCACCCAGTTTAGCGGTGAACTCCCTCGAGAGGCACATGCCGAAGTAGGGTTCCAGGTCAACGACCACAACCTCTTGAATCACAACGATCTGAGGCGCCTTGTGCAACTGGATAGGGATATCTTTAATGACGCCCACTTGTTTTCACAGGAGTGCCATCTAGTTGAAGGACACCTTGGCTGCTTCGCGTGTATTCCATGCCGATCTCCTCGCAGACTGCCCTTGGCATGACGGTGGTTGATGCGCCGGAATCAATCATGCAGTTGTGCACCACACACCCCTCCATCCGCAGAGACAGGTAGAACGGTGGTGGCCTGTTTTTTCCCGTGATTGAAGTAGTCAAGGGCTGCGCCAACACAGGTTGCGATGACTTCCCTTCTTTGACAGACTTTAGAGACTCTTGTAGCAGATCTACCTGCCCGAGGAGTTGCAGGGCATCATACATGCTTATCTTGGCCGGGGTCTTCTTGAGTTCATCTACAATATTGTAGGTTGAAGTAGTGGGCACCTCCGTCTCCTTGGCAGCTTCGTACTTGGTGCGGTACTGCTGCGTCGCCTCGACCCTTTGCCGCTTTGTCAACGACGGGTACTTGAGCTTTTCCCTCGCCTGCTCCTTGGTCTCACCCTGAGGTTGCGCCACTGGAGCTTTTGCTGGGAACGTCTTCTCTTTTGCTAGCGGAAGCACAGGACCTTTGTCAGGAGCTTTCGCCGGAGGCTGCTCCTTTTCTCGCCTGGTATACACCTTCAAAGGCTGCATCTGGGCCGCATCTACTTCGATCTGCTTCTTACCATATTTGGTCAGAATTGATACTTGTTCCTCCTCCGGGACTGCGAAATTGCGATCTGCCTCCCTGATCATGTTGATCTGCTCGCTCGGACCGCTGTTCGCCAAGGTTTGGGCATAATGCTGATGAAGCATACAACTGTCTTCCCCATGGGGGTCGTTGCAGGTGGAGCACCAGTGTAGGTAATCTGAAGTGCTCGGCTCTTCGTTGATAGCAGCATTCCTCGCGGGAGGTCTATTGGCTTGAGGTACTTGATCTCTTGTCAGCGTCGGAGGAGGGTATGGTCTCCTTGGGATGAACTCTTGCTGAGCCTGCTTCTTCTTCATAACAGCCATGTCATTGGACAACGTTCGGTAGACAGAAGCAAGGGACTGTACTTCTTGCAGAATCTTAGCTTGCACATCAACGGTTGGTGGTGCCGATTGGGCTGGTGGAGGCAATGGGGCCAGCGGTGGAGCTGGGGGCAATGTCGGGTACTGTGGAGGAGCAGGAAGTGCTGGATACTGCGGAGGGGATGGAAGTTGTGGCACCTGTGGAGTGGGAAAATGCACTTGGGGAGCGGAGAATTGAGAGACCACTGGTGCGGGATTCCATGATGAGTTCGGGTGCGTGGAAGATGCAGAAGGCAGTTGGGCAGATGCACTAGGATACTGTGATTGAGGAAAATCGGGGTAAATCGGCATCGACATCCTAGGTGGAAGTCTACCAATGGCAATCAAATCCAACTCCGCCTTTTGAGCCAACTGGTACAATTCGGGGAAAGTGTTGACGTTGGAAAACTTGATGATCATGCTGATATCCGAGTTGAAGGATCTGAGGTAGTAGTAGGCAGCTTGTCCGGCGGTTGGCCGCAGTTCGGTGGGAACTCTTTGCCATGACCTCGCGAACCTTACATTAAAATCCGCTATCTCCTCTTGCGGATGTCGTTGGATGGTTGTGAACTGATGCAGCAAGGATGATGGATCTGCGGACTCATTGAATCCTTTCACCAGTTGACCCGCCAATTGACCCCACCCGGTGATAGCGCCAGGCGGCAAGGATCTATACCAATACAGGAGCTTTCCGCGGAGAGACAGAGCCAACAATCGGACCATGACACTTTCATCAGTGATGTTGTGGAGCGCGGCCAGGGCCACAATGTCTTGGATGTGCTCGTAGGCTGTCTTCCCAGTACCATCGTACGTGGGTATGGCCTTCAAGGCGGCAGCTGGAACGGCAGCTTGCCCGGCTAGATTGAGAGGTCCTGTAGAATTCCAGGCTGGAAATAGCTCTGGGACAGCCGGCTGATTTTGTTGTTGGTTCTGATTCTGTGGCGGATTTGGTGGTATATTCTGATTTGGTGGGGGATTTGCCATATTTGCGTTCGGATTGGGCTGATTAGGAGGCGGCAACGGCAGCAGCAGCAGATTCGGCTGAACAGGAGCTGCCTGATGGTCTGGAGAGTTCGGAGGATTCGGAGGATAATTGTTTGCAGTACTATCCGAAGTTGGACCTTGCTCGTCAACCACGGCTTCTTGCGAAGATGCTTCGCCTAGAGGGATACTGGATCCAACTAGCCTGGGGCGTTCTCCGAAGGCGGTGATATCAAGCTCGTAATACTCGGGCTCTTCCTCCGTGTGTCTAACTCTCCATCTTGTATGCATGAAGGACTTGAAAGCTTGGACCGGTCTTCGAGACTCGGAAAGTATTCAGGTTCAACAGAGTCGCCAGGTGTTCAGATTCGACAACACTGAAGCGAACACCATTACTTCAATACCGCTTATGAGGTGGAACACTTCGTGTCCCACCGGGCGTGCCAGAGAAACTGTTGGTTACGAATCTGCCATTTAGGAAAGGATTTTGGTCTTTTGCGCCCTAGATTCGCCCAACAGATTGAAAGGCCGGAAGGAAGGGATGCCTTCCGTGCCAATCTCCGGAGAAGGCCGGCTCCTATACTACTCTACTATGGTTTAAGATAAGAGAACTGGAAAGAGATTGTAAAATGCAGAAAGAAATGTAAAAGTATAGCAGTAGTTGTGGGAAAGAACAAGCAACACAGTCACTAACTTATACTCAAACCAACAACAATCAAAACAAAACATGTAACAGAAATTGACACTGCGATTCCTTCCTATGTATCCTTCATTCAGTATTCCAGATTCACTTAATTGCCAATGCTTTAATCCAGAGTGCAGAATTACAACAATCAGAAAAATAAATGAACATGAAGCAGAAATACTTGCAGAAGGCAGCATAAAAGAAAGAGACAAGAGTCAGAGCCAAGTATGCTTTGTATTTGAGGCAAGTGTTTGATTACAGCAGCTTCCTTAGCAATATGTTCCCCCCTTTTACAATGAAAGCTCACTGCTATTTATAGCAGAAATTTCCCCCCAATTACATTGATGCACAGAACCCAAAGACTGCAAAAGCTGTCGAGATTTGACCCCTGCTGGCCGTGAGCGTACCTGCAGCAAGATTCACCTGAATTTGGTACGGCTCCGGACAGATATGGTGGTTGAGAAGGCGTGTCTTGTTAATGCGGTAGGTGCAGTACAATTTGTCGTTGAATACCTGCTATCAATGCTCACCTACCCTGTCCTTGAAGTATGCCTTCAGCTCTGATAAGACTGGTTCAAATCCCGAAATTTGCACTCTTCAACCTAAGTCTCAGGTTCGCTGAAATGGAGGGAGGTGACAAGAGTCGCTCAGAAACAAGAGCGACCCCGGGAGTCGCTCCGGAATGGAGCGAACCCGGGACGCGCTTTGCCTTAGAAAATTATGCAACTTTGTCTTTTTCCGCTCGAGGTCGTTGGATGGGGGGGCGACGACGGGAGTCGCCAGGAGACAGCAACGATGACGGGAGTCGCCCGAAAACATAGCGACCGACGTCATCTTTCCATGCCTTCGAACATTTTTTTGAAGCTCTTCGCCCGCGGTCGCTGAAAGGGACGACGACGACGGAGTCGCCAGTCGGCGCGCGCGACGCCGGGAGTCGCTCCAAAACGGAGCGACCGGCGTCAACTCTTCAACCCTTGAAATTGCTGGCGATCGCCGGAGAAGTGAGCGACGACGGGAGTCGCTGGGCTTAAGTGGCGACGACGGGAGTCGCTCCAAAATGGAGCGACCGACGTCAACCAACACTTAGAAAATTTTTCGATTTTTCTTCCCTTGCCGCGGTTCGCTGAAACCGGAGCGACGACGGGAGTCGCTGAACAAAGTGGAGCGACCACGGGGTTCGCTCCAAAATGGAGCGAACCTCGTCAACTTTTCATGCCTTAGAATTTTTTCATGCTTTCCTCTGTTGCTGCCGGTCGCCGACGCCGCCGAGGGTCGCTGGAGGAGGTCGGCGAGGACGGGAGTCGCTCCAGAATGGAGCGACTCGCGGGAAGTCCACACTTAGGAAATTTTTTGACCCTTTCTTCGTCGATCGCTTCGCTACTTGGTGTCGCCGTCGGTCGCCGGAGGGAGAGACAAAGCTGGGAATCGCCGAAAAAAGGGAGCGACTCCCGGAATCGCTCAAAAAGAGAGCGACCACGGGAGTGCCCCTGCCTTAGAAAAATTCTGGGCTTTTCCCAAACTTCGCCAGAGCTTGCTGAGCACTTAGAAATTGAAACTGAAACAATGGAGGCTGAGAAACCGCAACTGAAAACACTGCAAATCTGGAGATTGCCTGGACTGAAGGCTCGGGAAGGAGAAAGAGGAGGGTCTGATCTGAAAAAGGCAGCAGTCTTCAAAATTTTCAAAATTTTCACCCCTTAGCAAAATGTGGCAACAGTACCTAGTCTGCTATTGGAGGTATTGCATTTTTTGGTACCTTGAGTGCCATTGTAAATATTTAGATTAGGGCGTGTTTATTATTTATGTCAATAGTATGTGTCAAGTTATGAAGTGTGTTCATGTATCATCAAGTGTGAGTTATGAGTGAAAGGTGTCATGTGTGTAAGTGAAGAGTTGTGTGAGGTGTCTTGTATGTAAGTGAGAGTTATGAGTGTGATGTGTCAAGTTTAGAAGTAGGGAGTTATGTAATCATGAGAGACTTTGTCATTATGTAATATGTGAGATGTGTCATGTAAAGAGGTAATATGAAAGGTTGCATCTCCTGTGAGTTTGAGGAGATCAAAGGTCAAGAGTTAGGTGCAATGAAGAGTCTCATAGAAGGTTATATATTGAAGACAAAGCTCTATGCCATGTAACGATTGATGTTATGAATTTTGGATTGAATCAATAAAGATATTTTTTATGCAGTACTGGTGTTATTATTGAATGAGATTAGACGATCCTGGAAATTATAATCCTGTGATATTTGGGCCCATTTGCTAACAGCTTTCTTGGGATTGCGTCTTGATACCCATAGGCCACGTTTTTATGCATTTTCCTGCTTTAGTATCTAGGGTTTGCTATCTCCCCAATCTAAGAACTGGCTGGAAATTGTTTAACACAGAACTGCCACTTGAATTTTTTTAAATATTAAACCTACGAAATCAAAACTCATATTTTTTGCACTGTTGTCATGTCTGATGTAACTGAATGAAAGAGTTGAAATTTGAACTAATGTAAAAAATCCAAACACCTGTTTTTTTTACACTGAAATTTGAACTTTCTGGAAAAGATCTGTAACATTGAACAACTAAGCAGATACATTAAAATTTAAACTGAAATATGAAATTAAATAAACATTTTCATTTATTATATAAAACATACTTTCCTTAGTTCATCTAGAGGGACCAACTACTAAGGAATGAAAGCATGCTGTATATGTCCATATATGTGTTGCCATGGATATTTCAACAACTTTACCACAATCCATTAAGATTAAATTTGAATCAAGAGAATGGGTCAACTAGTGGATTATGAAAACATTGCATTCCGATGCCGTAAATATTATGAGATTAGACACATGACAAGAGATTGCAAAGTGAAAACGATAGAGAAAGAAATGGAAAATTTTGGTCATAATACCAAGATGTGAAGCATGGAGATTATACTGTAGTAGAAGCTAGATTAGATCAAGGATTTTCCACTCCCCAAAAGTGGCAAAGAAAGTCCCTTTGTATCATTAGATGGTGAAGGCCATCATGGTTCACTTGGAACAACCATTAGAAGAAACAAAGAAGGATATAGAGGATGAGGAATTACAATGTGCAAGTTCAAGTTCAAAAGGAATTAAAGGTGCGAAGGAAGTTTTGGAAGCAAATTTTAAACAAAGAAGGTTGAAGAGGTAAAGTTTAATCTAATTAAGTCGTCTTTATTTTCCTCAAGTAGTATAAAAGCCTCTCCTTGCAATAAAAATGAAAGTTGTGTAAAGTTTATCCCTTGCACTTTAGGGTTTCAAGAGCAGCTTAATATAGAAAGGAGTATCAAAATAAGTACTATCAAGGATATCCATGGCAATTTAGGGTATTCAGGGCAGCATAAGAAAATAAGTACTATCAAGGATGGTCCTTGCACTTCAGGGTTTTCAGGGTAGCATAAAAATAATGTTTTTTGAGACTATTCCTTGCACTTCAGATTCTGTAGGGTAGCATAAGCCTAGAGATGATAAGTATTATGAAGAGTGGAGAAATTGAAGAGATTGACGAGGATTAATGTGTTGGTGGGAATGGAAAAAGGAGAGGAAGACCCTCAAAGTAGGAATTAAAAAAAAAAAAAGCAAACTCAGAGGGCTATCAATTTTGGAAACTAGAAACAAAAATCACAAATGCTAGCAAGAAGTGGGGATAGTCCCACAAATAAGAATAAAAGTGATGATGAAAATGGTATCTTGGAATATTAGATGTATGAATAAGACCCCTAATAGAAGAGCTATTAGGAAAGTAATAGGTTGTTATAGTGTTTAGTTTATTTTAATACAAGAAACAAAAATAAGAAGTGAGGAATGTAAGGATGCATTCAAAAAGATTTGGAAGATGAAGGTCTGTCTAGTAGTTTTTGCTATAGGAGCCTAAGAGGTATTGCAACAATATGGGACAAATGCAAACGGGAAAGAGGAAAACACCAGAGTTGGGATTATAGATTTATATGCTTCAACTATAATTACTCCTTGTGAAAGATGTTGGAAAGACTTCAGTTTATTTAGTCAAACTCAATGATTTATTTATGTCTAGGAGTTTTTGCTGTAGGAGCTTAAGAGGTATTGCAACAATATGGGACAAATGCAAACGGAAAAGAGGAAAACACCAGAGTTGGGATTATAGATGTATATGCTCCAACTATAATTACTTTCTTTGAAAGATGTTGGAAAGACTTCATTGTATGCATGTTAAACTCAATGATGATTCATAATTTTTTAAAATGGGTTATATGGGATTCAAACGGGCCCCACCAGTATTACATCATGACCACATGGTGGTATTTCAACAGTTTGGTAATTATGCATGTATCGTTTGGCAAGATTCAAACCTTGGAAGTTGAGGAATCTAATCGGTTGAGTTAATGCCGTTTCATAATGAAGATTCATAATTTTTTTTTTTTAATAAGCTATGCGTGGCTTCTATTGGGGGCCACTCCCATTACGAAAACAAAACATTACATTGCTCTCATTACATTTCTAACAAGTTAATTAAAGCATATCCAACTTTGTCTTTCTATCGGAGATATTCTTCATTTACCCTTCTATCAAAGATATTCTTCATCTTCCTCAAACTGCTAAGTTTCCACAATCAACTCCTTTTATATCAAATGCCTTCAAAAATTTAAATTCTGTCAAGATGAAATTCAACACTACGAATGGCTAAAATATTTGCTGCCCAGCTTCTATATCCAAAAATATCTTGTCTATAACAACCTCACAATTTCTTAATACCTTTTTTTAGGGTTCTTATTCATTCCCCTAATATTCCAAGATATTATTTTCATTGTTATTTTTTTATTTTATTTGTGGGTTTAGCCCCACTTCTTGTTAACACTTGTGATATTTGCTTTTGTTTTCCCATATCAATATCCCTTTGTGTTTCTTTTTCTCTTTGTTTTTGCTTCTTGGGTCTTCCTCTTTTTTTTTCATTCTCAACAATACTTTCATCTTCATCAATCTCTTCAATCTTCTCACACTGCTCATAGTAAGACTTATCATCTTTAGGTTTGCCTTGTTCTGAAGGATCTGAAGTGCAAGGAATAACCTCAAAAGCACAATCTTCTTTATATTTCCTTGGAGACCCTAAAGTGCAAGGATGCTCTTCTATAGCAATTACCTTCTTATTCTGCCCTAAAAACCCTAAATTGTTATGGGTTTCCTCCAACCTCATTTCTATATTATTCTGCTCTTGAAACCTTAAAGTGCAAGGGATAACATCTTCACCACTTTCACTTTTATTACTTGAAGAGGATTCTATACTACTTGAGGAAAATGAAGATGATTTACCTGGAATAAACTTGACCTTTTTTGTTGTCTTTGTTTTGGGTTTTATCTCCACATCTTCTTTTGCACCTTTAATTCCTTCTAAACTTGCCAATTGATATTGTCGATAGGATTTATTTGCCTCTTCTTTTGGAGTGGAATATCCTTGATCTGATCTAGCTTCTATTATTGAATGATTTCCTTGCTTCATCTTGAAGTTTATCTCATGGCTAGAATTTTTTGTCTCTTTCTTCATAGTTTTTACTTTGCAAACTCTTGCCATGTGTCCAATCTCAAAACAATTGTGGCAACGAAATGCAATATTTTCATAATCTACTTGTTGATCCCATTCTCTTGATTCAGATTTAATCTTAATGGATTGTGGCAAAGGTTTTGAAATATCCATAGCAACACATATTCGAGTATATATAGCATGCTTTCGCTCCTTAGTTGTTGGTCCTTCCTTGATGAATTCCCCTAGGGTATTTCCAATATTTTTCAAAACATCCTTATTTATAAGCTGATATGGAAGTCCAAAAAGCCTAACCCACACTGGAAGCTTCTTAATAGTTTCTGTCTCAATGGAAAAATTTTCATTCCATGGTCTCAAATAAAGTGCATCTCTTCCCCTAAACCATGGGCCACCAACCATTATTTTATCCCTAATTTCTGAACTGGAAAAGATGATGAGGAAAAAACCTTTAGGAAGAAAAGTCACAGAATAATTTGAATTCAATCCCCACTTCCACTTGATCCAATTTTGAATCTCCAAAAACCTTGGCCATGATCTATGGAACTTACATATTAGCCCTCTACTTTTAAGAACCATTATATCATGCTCAATCATCTCATCCTTGATACTTACTTCTGGTGTACCATCTGCTACCTGGATCGAACTTGCCATGTATTCGCTCTTCCGCTTATCTCCAGCTTGGGCCTTCATACTTCCAACTAGGGCATTTTGATTTCTAGCTAGGGCATCCTGACTTCCCATTAGGGCTTTCAAAAATGACTTTCCTTCCACAATAGCTAATGGGGCTTGCTCTTGGCTTGCACTCCCTCTTGGTTCGCACTCCCTTTCTGCTTGCACTCGCTCTTGCTCCCAGCTTGCACTCTCTCTTGCCTCACACTTGCTCCTGGCTTGCACTCCCTCCTGGCTCACAATTGCCCGTGTCTCTTCTTTTTCTTGGCATTCCTTCGCTTCAACAATTTTTTGGAAACAATGTTCCACGCATTCGTGGTAAGGGTTTGAAGCATTGATGCACTCTGGATGAACTTGCCGCTCTTTTGCCATGATTGAATCCCGGCTTGCACTCCCTTTTGGTTTGCACTCTCTCCTGCCTCGCACTCCCTCTTGGCTCACAATTGCCCTTGTCTCTTCTTTTTCTCGGCGTTCCTTGGCTTCAACAATTTTTTGGAAACAATGTTCCACACATTCATGGTAAGGGTTTGAAGCATTGATGCACTCCGGATGAACCTGCCGCTCTTCTGCCATGACTGAATCTCGGCTCTCACTCCCTCTTGGTTCACACTCCCTCTCTGATCTCATTCGCTCTCGGCTTGCACACTCACTCCCAGCTCGCGCTTGCACTCGCTGCTGCACTTACTCCCAGCTTGCGCTTGCACTCACTTTTGGCTGCACTCACTCGCACTCGCTTTCGGTTGCACTTACTCACACTTGCTGCTGCACTTACTCCTAGATCACGCTCCAACTCGCTGCTGCACTTACTCCCGACTCACGCTCACACTCGCTGCTACACTTACTCTTGGCTTGTGCTCACACTCGCAGCTACACTGACTCCCGACTCGCGCTTGCACTCACAGCTGCACTGACTCCCAGCTCGTGCTCGTTGCTACATTGACTCCCGGCTCGTGCTTGCACTCGCAGATTCATAATTGTCATTTATGGGTTTTTTTTTTATTTTAAATAAATTATTTTTATTTTTATTTTTTGGGGGTGGGTGAAGGACTTCAACATAGATTTATCTCCTTCGGAACTGGATGATCTAAATCAGTGTTTGCTTCATTTATCAATTCAGATGGCCTTTGGGATGCTATTCTGTCAAACTTTCGATATGCATGGGATAATAGATGCATTGGGCAATCTCATATAGCAGAAAGATTGGACAAATTTTCGTTATCTAATACATGGCTACAAATAGAGTATACAATTTCTTTTGACATTTTGTTGTGAACAGGATCAGATCATAAACGCATTCTCTTGCGATGTGATCTATTCAATAATGGTCATCCAAAGCCATTCGATTTCAGATTATGCTGGTCCAAGACCCTAATTTCTTCCAAATGGTTATGTTATGGTGGGATGAAGCAAGGTTTGAAGAATCATGTTTGTATAGGTTTGTTCAAAAGATGAAATATTGAAACGGGCAAATGAAGCTGTCAATTGTGAAATCTTTGGGTAACATATTTAAAACAAAAGAGAAAATTAATTCCAAACTCAACAATTTACAAGAGATGGTAGAAAGCAATGGAATGAGCCAATATACGTAGGTGCAAGAAAAATAATTGCTTTTTGATTATCATAATGTATTGAAATAGGAAGGGTCATATTGGACTCAAAAATTTAGGGAGAGATGGCTTAAGGGGACAAAATACCAAATTTTTTATACTAGAACCAAAATTGAATAAAAAATATTTCAACTATAGATAGAAGAAATATTGAAGAAGAAGATACCATAAAGGAAGCAATTAATTATTTCAAAGATATTTTGTTAGAAGTTGGGCAAGATTTAGAGGCTCAAGGTAAGCTTTTGCAAAATATTTCATCAATTATCATACAAGGATAGAATGAAAGCTTGATGAGGAAGATATCTATGGAGGAGCTACAAGAGGTTGTTTTCTCTTTCCACCCTAATAAGGCACTTGACCTTGATAGATTCCATGCAATTTTCTTTCAAAATTTTTGGGATTCATTGAAGAGTGATATGTTGGCTGTGGTTGAAGAAGCCAGGAAAGGAAGGCTATAAAAATTGAGATCAATGCCGCCTTTATTGCATTGGTTCCCAAGAAAATTGAGACACAATATTTTGGTAATTTTCATTTAATAAGCCTTTGTAATATGATTTATAAGATAATTTCAAAAATGATGACAAATAGATTGAAAACCATTCTAAATTGTGTTATCTTAGAGCAATATGGTGGTTTTGTTTGTGGTAAACAAATACTTGATTGCATAGTAATTGCATAAGGGGCCATACATTCTCTTCATTCCATGAAAAACACTCAAGTATGTTTGTAACATTAGATATGAACAAAGCATATGATAGGGCTTGATGGAGTTTTCTACATGATATTCTTAAACAATTTGCTTTTGATTAAGATTGGTCTGAATGGATTAGATGTTATTGTATTTTGATCAATGGATCGCCTGTTAGATACTTTCCCGTGGACTTCGATAGAGTGACCCACTATCTTCTTATTATTATTATTCTAGTTGAAGCATTGGAGAGAGCTTTCTCAAAGGCAAAAATGGAAGGAAAAATCAAAGGTATTAAGGCTGTAGCAAATGGTCCTTTCAAATCTCATCTCCAATTTATTGATGACATTTTTCTTTTGGATCATCCCTTTGTTCATGAGAACATGAAGTTTAAATTAATATTATAATGCTATGAGAAGGTTGTTGTACAGTTGGTTAATACTTCAAAGTTTAGGATCTTTTCATTAACGTTCCTATAGATTTACAACGAATTATTGTGGAGATTATAGGGTTTAAAGTTGCAAATTTGCCATCAACATATCTAGCCATTCCTTTGTTTGATAAAGGGGAGGAGGAGCTCTAGGAGTCGGTTGTCAATAGAATGAATTCTTGTTTGACAAGTTGGATAGGTAAGTTCTTAACCTTAGTTGGAAGGCTACATCTCATAAAGACCACAATGCAATCTATCCCTATATATATATGATGCCACTTTCAAGATTGCTAGTAGGTATAACATCCAAATTTGATAAATTTCAAAGAGATCTTCTTTGGGAAGGATGTGAAGAAAATATAGGTTTCTTCTTTGTGAGAGGGATAGGTTTAACAACAGAAATAATATTTTGGAGGGGTAAGCCTGCGACATTGCAAACTTATGAGTTTGGCATTAGGGGCAAAACTTAGTTGGAGATTATTCAAAGATCAAGGAAAGAGTTGGGCAAAAATGTTACTTCAAAAATATATAGGTTCTACTGATGCAATAAAATTGTTTAGGGAACGAACCCTATCTAGAGGCTCAACAATATGGAACTTCATATCGAATAGTTTGCAATTAATCAAGAAACATATTAGATGGTTAGTCAATGAAGGGGATTCAACAAATTTTTGGTTTGATGCTTGGTTGAAGTCTTATCCTCTTATTTTTGATCCAAAATGACAACTGTTGGCTTGGGCATGGTTAACATGTAAATGTCCAAAGGCAAAAAAATATATTATTGTGGGCAACAATTTTAGATCATGAATGTCTATTAGCAACTTAGTTGAAGGAGAGGATTTCAAACAAATAACAGATGATCTTAAGAGAATGCTTCAAGAGTTCTATTTGCCTATTTTTATGTAGAAGGATGAGTTGGTTTGGAATCTATTAAAAAATGGTGGATACTCAGTCAAGTTGGGATATAAGGATTCAGAGCAGTCAGAATATCCTACTACCAATGATTTTCCTTAGAAGATTGTTTGGTCACTTGAGATATGCACATACAGGGTATGGGTGTATCTCAATTGCAATCCAAAAAAGCTATGTATATTGGATAACAAATTATACGAGGCCTTCCTTTTATCTATATGTGGCTTTGTTAAAAGTATTTGAAAACAAGCATATGCATCTTGTTTTATTTTTTATTATTTTGGGAAAGTGTTAAAACACCTTTTCAGAAGATGTGTGCTTGGTGATGCTATTTATATTGCAGGTGTAAATAGTAAGATGAAAAATTGTATTTGTATCCTCTTCTTTAATTTATGGGTAACCTTGAATCATTGTTTACAAAATATCTCCTATATGTAGACATCACAAGGAACGAGGCCCAGTTTCTAATTTATTGTAGTTTGGCTAAGATCAGAATATAGTATATCTGAGTGCCACTTTTGATTGGAAACTGTTGCCAAATACCTCTTGCCAACAATGTCGTAGCTGAAAACTTTAACCATGCCAACTGTTGCCGCAATTAATACAATTTATACCCTCATATGTGATTTATTAGTTGCCAAAAAGTTGTCACAAATTCTGTAAACTGCTCATGACGTAGCAAAAAGTTTTGAACTTGAAAGGAGACTTAGAAGGCAGAAACTAATGAAAATTTCAATCCCATTGGCCAGTGATTATGTGCTATATCTTTTGTAATTCTAATTTTGAAGGTCCATCCATCCTTCATAAGTTGCTTAATAAATAAAAGCATGTCTATATGCCTAGACATTAGTGCTTCTCCCACATTAATGGTTCCTCCATTCTATGGGTTGCTGAATTATACAGGCCTTGTTTTCGTTGAAGGTCAATTGGTATCTTAATTGTTCTTCCATTCAATGGATCGCCAAAGTATGGTGCCTTGTTTGTGTTGGTGGTCAATTTGCTGACCAAGTTCAAGAATGTGGACAAAAGTAGCTGATGATACTACATATTTGACTTAAGTCTGTGAGCGAGCTATTGAACAACAATTATACTAGGAAGGCATTAAACGACTGCAAGATTCTGTTTGTTTCAGGATTAGAGGAGTACATGAGATGTATACTATCTTGTTTGATATAGATTGCTTGCCATTTTACCTTGTCAGGCCTCACACATGTTACATAAGGATGGCACTGATTCCAGTGCATGAAAGTGTAACTTCACTAGTTTGTTCTAGACAGTATTTTGTAATTAGATCTTATTAGGCCTTTCACAAGCTACACTAGTCCCAGCAACATCACAGAAATATTTTACAAGTTTTTAATCAGGTAAGTATGTTTAATTTTAATGTCTTATTTAAACATCAGTAAAGTACCCTTTAATTCCTAATTACATGACCTAGCTTCTGTTAGTCTAGGATCATCTTGTTCTCATGTTTTCTTTAGCTTCTTTAGCATGTAAGTATGGACATGTATGTATGTTTTCAGATTGATTTGTAAGACTATTTGCTGTTTAAGAACACATAACTGTAAGTAGAAAATATAGGTAAATCTGATATAGCAGCAAAAGAACAAGAATAATGTATGTCATTGAATTTAGAAAATGTACTTGAGGAGCAGCCAATGGAATCAGCTGGACAGCTACCGCAAGGACCTAATCCCTCTACAGCCACCCTGAAAAACATGCGGTCTTAGTTTTGCCAGTAAGGAGCCCAGCTTTTCTCTTTGTAGGGTGTAAATGTGTAGCCCCAATTGTTGTTTCATGCTTTATAATAAACATTAGTTTATACTTTTTTCTTTCTAGGCAGCTCTGATAAAAGGTCACAACCCTCTCACAAGCACCCTATCTTTCATATTTATGTAACTTCTCAATGGCTTAGTATACTCTTATTGATAAGGATTTTGTCTTTGGCTTCTCCAGTATGTAAGTTTGAAAATTGTATGTACGTTTTCAGATTCACTTGTAAAATTCTTTGCCATTTAAGAAACATGCCCACAAGTAGGAAATCAATCAACAAATCTCTCTTCATAAATACTTTGGATGTATCATCTATACATGACTGTTGATTAAGTTTATTTCCATTTTAGCATATATTGTCTTCGTTTATTAGAGTTGTTTTCTTCAATTGCTTGCAGGGCATGCATTATCATGGAGAGTTAGAAGCTGTGAGAATGACCTTGTAATGGTGTGTGTTTTTATGTGATTTTTTTTAATATTTTTTAAAACACTTACTAATATTCATCTATTGTCAAATAAAAAGTAGAGTTAAACCTTATATTACTGGAAAACCGTTTGCAGATTGGGATCATTCCATGGTTATTGCTGACAACACGTGTTAGTGCTTTTGTTTCTCATAAATTCATTTCCAAGCAAGCAAACGGAGTTACAAAGAGGGGCACTGTTTCATGAGGATTTTATGATGCAAATTCAAATAGGAAATTCACGCTGTAAGAATGCATGTAATATTGCAGGTTTTATCTCCATGTTTACACTTGCAAGCTTATATGCAATATTTGTAAGAACTCCCATGCATCTTTAATCAAGTACTATATAACATAATTCAATGTTCTTAATTACAGTCGTATATTCTTATCCTTTACAATAAGGTTTTATTGACCATTCTAAATTCTGTTAGAATAGTTGTATTTCTAGTTTGGTGTACATCACATTTATATACTATTTTGAATTAATTAGCTTCCATGGTCTTGTATCTATACCTTGTAATTGGTGTATATTGTCTTTAACTATGGATAATGGAGTAAAAGATACTTTATTTATTTTTAATTGATTATATGGGATTGCAACAGGTCTCACCTATATTACATCATGATCACATAGTGGTATTACAACAGTTTGGTAATTATGCATGTATTGCTTAGCAAGATCGCCTCCTTGAAAGTTAAGGAATATAACCAATTGAGCTAATGCCATTTGATAATAAAAGATACTTTAGTTAAATGATGATATATTCCTTGTTTCTATCGTGCAAGGAAGTGGAGAATATCTTAGTATATGCATCAAATTTGAGGATCTTCTAGACCTTTAATAAAAATAATTTTATTACTGTTTGAAAATTTATCCTATTTTATATCCTTTAACAATGCTTATTACAGGTATGCCATCTTTGTCCACCTAGCATTCTTATCATGCTTCCCTGGTTTTTCAAGGTCATTATTGACTTTATAGAAGGTACCAGGGATCTTTCCTTGTTCATGTGACATGGTAAAGTGCAAACCAAGTTTAACATGCATAATATTAGTGTTTGATCTTACCTGCTAAGTTTATAGGGTGTGAGGATGTGTAACCCATCCTACTAAAACGTTAAGTGGGAGGTATACACAGCCATCACTCAATTTATCATGGCATGTTTTTAAAGATATCATTTGACATTTTGTTTAATATATAGTTATCTTGTTGATAATTAGGCTTGCCACATACTAAACCATTTTTTATTGTTATTTGTTTTACCTAATTAAATATAATAAAGAAATTAATAGGTTTCTCTAGCAAAATTCCAGGATGGGAGTTGCTTATTGAATGCACAAGTTGATTGCCTTTAGAGGGATAAGTAAAGGAAACAGTATGCGGGGGAAGGTCACGACAAAGTTGTCTCTCTTTAAGCCCATGCATTCCAAAACTAATACATGCATTCCTTACAATCACGAGGATGAACTTTTTTTTTTAGTAAAGAAAAGAATAATCTTAAGTGACAAGAGACTTGAAAAATAAGTGCACGTGGTGAGAACCCTATAGGAGAAGAAGAAATGCTTCCATGGGTAACTACAATATTAGTTAAATCATCAAATAAATCATAAAGGTCAAAATATATTGGAGACACGTTTTTATTTTAGATGCTTGAGAAATGATGCTATCCTCAGAAATCACATGCTAGCCAGATGTGATTGCTAGGATTTGCCATTGGACCTCAACCCCATGCTTATATCAAGAGGGTATAGTTTTGCATCTCATATGTGATAAGAGAGAATACATTATAAAAGCAATGATATTTGAATAGGGTATTGTTTTGCATCTCATATGTGATAAGAGAATACACTATAAAAGCAATGATATTTAAATAAGGTTTTTCTTTTCTAAGTGTTTTTTTTCCTACTTGGGTATATGAAAATTTATTCCAGTGTTTGGAATAACATTGTCTAATACTTTTGTGACAACTTAGACTCGTTGATTTGTAATGGCCCTTGATTGATTGCCGCTATTTAAACCAAGGGTTGATATTGTTATTTTGTTGATTAAGTGTATGGGTGTAAGAATTAAGGTATATTTACCATGCCAATGACTTGATGTTTTGATGGATTGTAATTAGTCTTGTTGAGTCCATTTGTGTCTATAGATAACCATGCATAATCACCTAAACACGAATCCAACATGCATAATCATCTAAACACAAATGGTCATATAAACACTTGGTTAACCATGTTGTCTTATATGACCCATGGCCTTGTGGACGTTAACAACTATTTAATCATTTTTATTTGAGTGTAAAGGGGGATAAGCCCCATGCGTACCTTGAAGAAAGCATCTGTTGACACCCTTCAACATTGGCGCTAGCACTAACTCGCTCTTAGGAACCTTGCAGTAACATAAAAGCACATCCACATGATATTTCAACAATAACAGAAAATGAGTTTGAAATTAACAATATTGCAATACAAAATAGAAATATAGCAGGTTATATTGCAGAAAACAAGAACACATTACAAAATTTTAAGCCTCTTCAAGGGGGCAACCTCCTTAGAATTAGAGCTTTGATACAACAAAATATGAGATGTCTCTTCTCTTGCTTGCAAAAATAAAAAACACATCACAAAATTGCAAGCCTCTTCAAAGGGGCTACCTCTTTAGAATTAGAGCTTTGATACAACAAAATATGAGATGTCTTTTCTCTTGCCCCCTTGGCTCTTGGCTACCCTAACCCTAATGCTTAAGGGTTCCCATCCACGTGCAAGTGGGGCCTAAGTTAGTAACACGTAAAAAATAACTGTTACATCTTTAAGTACTACATGACTAAACAATTATTAATAATATGAGAATGGGGTCATAACATGCCCATCTCCTTCAAAAAAGCTTTGTCCTCAAAGTTGGAGATGAGGAAATTGCTACTAAAGTTGTTGAAGAAACTCCCATGTGGTATCTTCTTGCTGTAAACCCCGTCACTAGACCAAGACTTTAGTGATGGTGTGGTTATGGAGAGTGCGGGTTTTGCGGTCCAAAATGCTATCAGGTTCCAAGATGACCGAATCTTCATCATCCAACTCAGGGAGTGTCAATTGGACCTGAATGCAATTGTCGAGTACATTCTTGAGACGAGGCATGTAGACTAGATGGATCTAGGGAGAAGGTGGTAACGCGAGCTTATAGGCCACTTGACCAATCTATTGCAATACTTGGTAGGGTCCATAAAACAATCTGACCAACTTTTGATGAGCACAAAGTTGCATTGAAGATTGCTTGTAGGGTTGGAGTCAAAGGAAGTCCATATCACCTACATTGAAGTTAAGCTTGGAACTATGTTGATTAGTTTGTTATTGCATTCGATTTTAAGCCATAACCAAATTCTCCTTAAATTGTTATAAAAGTTGGGTACGTTCTTGAAGAGTTGCATCCACTGCTTGAACTTTGGAGTTCTTGGGAACATATGAAGAGGGCAATGGAGTTCTTGGGAACGTATGAAGAGGGCGACGAAGGTGGGTACCCATAAACTACCTCAAAATGAGTCATTTTGGATGTCGTGTGGAATGAAGTGTTGTATCACCATTCAACCAATGGGAACCACTTAGCTCATTGTGTTGGGTGTTTGGAGATAAAATGTTGAAGGTATGTTTCCAAGCTTCTATTGACAATTTCAATTTGCCTATCAATTTGTAGATGGTAGGCTAAGCTCATTTGTAGTTGCGTTCCCTGTAGCTTAATAGTTCTTGCCAAAATGATTGGTGAAGGTGGGGTCTCGATAAGACAATGGAATTTGGCATACCATGGAGTTCAAAAATGGAGTCCATGAATATTTGAGCAATGGTGGAGACATGGTAACAATGGGCAAGGGAACAAAAATGAGCATACTTCAAGAGATGGTCCACAACCACAAGAATGATTGATTTTCTCTTGGATTTAGAAATCCCTTCAATAAAATCCATGTAGATACCAGTCCATACATTTTCCAGGATTGGTATTGGTTGTAGAGTTCCTGGAATATGAACCGTTTCTCTCTTCACCTGTTGGCAGATTGCACATTTTGCCACAAACGTTTGGATATCTTTTTTCATTTCCTCCCAATAGAATGACCATTTAGCTCACTTATGTCTTCAAAAATCCGGAATGGCCTGTGTTGGGTGAAGCATGCAATTACTTCCTTCTTAATATCTTTTTGTTTCTTAGAACTTCTTCCACATGGAATTGAAAGATGTTTGATTTGACAAAAAGATAAATATGTTTTAGATTTAGCATGAAAAATTGGTATTTTTGTCCTATTAAGCCATCTAGATTTTTGGTACCAATATGACTTTTTATACGCATTATTATAATAAAAAGTAATATATTTTTTTCGTACGAGTATCTTGTCCATTCCATTAATTTCTATTATCTCTTGTAAATTGTCGAGCTTAAATTTTTGTTTTTTTGGTTTTAAATATGTTATCAAAAAAATTGGCATTCAAAATCTTCACTGACTCTTTAGATATTTCATCTTTTGAATAAGCCCTTATGTACATGATCTTTCAAACCTTGATTCATCCCACCAAAACATAGTAATCTAGAACAAACAAATGCTTTGGAGCCATATAGACTAAAATTGAAATGGCTTTGGATGACTATTATTGAGTAGATCACGTCTTAAGGGAATGTGTTTGTGATTCCTCACAATAAAATGTCTGAAGAGTTTATATACTCTATTTGTAATCATTTATTAGATAACAAAAATTTATTCAATCTTTTTGTTATATGAAAATTTTCAACATGTCTATTGTCTCATGCATTAAAAATCTTGAAAGAATAACATCATAAAGACCATTTGATTGAAAAATAAAGCAAAACCCTCTATTGATTTAGATCACCCAAGAGCACCACCCGTTTTTTTGGAATGATATAGAACTATGTTGAATTCACCCTTTAAGAACCCATATATTACAAATATAAACCATCAATAAATACATGAATAAACTAGGGTCCTTCCAACATATTTCATGAGGAGCAACTATAGTTGAAGCATATAGATTTATAACATAGACTTTGATATTTTCCTCTTTCCTACAAAAAAGACTAGCAACCCAATTAATTTTTGCTTCTAGCAATTTCCCATCCCATTTGTGTTTGTCCCATATTGTTGCAATATCTTCTAAAGATCCTATAGTAGAAACTATTAGATAGTTCCACATATTTCAAATCTTTTTAAATGCATCCTTACATTTCTCACTACTATTTTTGTTTCTTGTATTAAAATAAAAGTAGGATTAAAGCAACCTTTTAATTCCCTCATGATCCAAAACTTTAAAATTTTGACTAATCTAAAACTTATAACTTTGAGTTAAAGATCATGAAAGAGTGTAATTCAGAAATAATAGAGTATAAAGACTAGAACACAAAAATGCATAATCAAAATAGCATGACAATTTTATTGCTAAAAAAATTGGGTACAATATAAGCAAGCTTTGAGAAGAGATGTGAGACTATGACATTATATCCATTACTCATGTCTTTACAATCAAGGGTGCATCTCTCTTTATACGATATTTTTAGTGTGTTGGAAACCATATTGAATATGGGAGGTCACTCGCATGGAAATGTGGTGGTTCACATTCCATGAGTTAGAAGGTCACCCATATGGAAATATGGCAATTCATCTTCCACGAGTTACAAGTTGCATTCATTTTGAAAATTACATACATATGATTTGTCCTTTGTGTTTTATCTTATATCGATATGTCAACATGGCTAGAGATGCATTTAGGCTACAAAAATTTAAAAATAAAAAATTACTATTTTTAGTAAATATTTTGTTTTTGCATTTTGAGGGCCTTTCTATAAAGTTGTCAGCAATTCTATCTACAAGATATTTTCTTGTTGATATTATTATTCTCCCTCTAATATTTCCAATGCTTCTTGAATGGATGAAAACAAAATTTAGAGCACAAAGATATGCCCCTAATAGTGTGGATAACATGAAAAGTAGATTCTTTGGGATTTTTGCCATAAAGCCATGCCCCAAAAAGGTCACGTGTGATCATTCATATCCCCTTGAAAAGTAATGGTCCTCATTGTGTCAATTTTTAACATTAGGTGTAGAAATTTTAATTATCTATATTTTTGCGAGACATTCCCCTTGGTAACTGAGTTGTCTTGCCTTGACCACTCCGTACATATGAATGGACTGAATTTTGGTGGTCTTTTTCTAGGTGTCAACAATCTAATACTTCTTTAGTAGTGCTTAATTGTCTAGATTGAGTTCTTCAATGTCCAATTGTTCTAGTACTATGAAAGTGTTCAATAGAGGTGGAAGATAAGGTCTAAGAAGTTCAACATTGAATATTGGACGCAAACCAAGATAAGATGAAAGATTCAATTCAAAGGTATTTTATCCCACCTTCTTGGTGATGGTATATGATCCACAGTAAAGAGGTCTGATATTCCTATGTGGTCATATAAGTCTCTCTTCTAAAGGTGTAACCATACCTTATCTCCAACTATGAATTGATGTGGGACTAGATGTTGGTTTTGACGTTGCTTGTATTTTTGATTTGTCTTTGCCAAGAGGTCATGGACCTATTGCTTGATGTGTTGAATTTGTTCCACAAGTCGTGCTACTTTTTTTGTTTCTTTTTTTTTTTCATAAGGGGAGTACTCCATGGGTTGCATAGGTAGAGCCACATCAATGGTGCCAAGTGTTGGGATTCAAAACAAATTTGAATGGGTTGTGTTTGGTAGAGTTGTGCAGAGCTCGATTTCACCCATGTTGAATGTAGGGATGACTCTCATCTTATGTGTGTGGATGCTTGGAATTGTACATTTGAAGATGATGTACAATCAATCGATTCACAACTTTTGTTTGGCCATAAGTCTAAGGATGGAAGGATGTGGACATGGTCAACTTGGTGTCCATCATACTCCAAGGATGGCCCTAAATATCTACAAAATATGTTATCTCTATTACATACAATGGACATTAGTAAGACAAAGTTGAGCCACACATGACTAAAATAGAGCTTAGCAGTATCCTTAGCTAAAATGGTTTTCTTACAACAAATAATGATAACTACTTTTGAAAATAATCAACTACTAAAAAACACAATCTTTACCATGCTTAGATGTGGGAAAACTTGAGAAGAAAACCATGGAGAGATTTCCAAAGCTTGGATGGCATTGACAATGGCGTGTACAATCCTTGCTTCTCGTTGGTTAGTTTAGCAATCATGTTGGGGGTACATGACTTGATGTACCTCTTGACATCTTTCCTCATTTTAGGCCAATATATGTGATTTTGAAGTATTGCCAATATTTTTTCACCTCAAAGTGACTTTCTACTTTGCTAAAGTGCACTTCTCAAATCATATTTGAGCGCTCACTAGCTGATACACAAATATGTCACATGTGGCAGATGAGTTTATCTTAAAAATAAAAATTAGAAACATGCTTACCCACACAAAGAGCTTAGTATGCATCTACAAAATCAGAATCTGCTTCATACAAGGTGGATCAATTGGGAGTATCATTACCCAGAGGAATAAATAATGGTGGTGAGTGCTATGATTGAATGTCAGTTCAAACAATTTATTGCTAAATTGGTAGTCCATTTTTAATCCTTGATTATCAAAATGAAACTCCTGCAAATGTGTCCCACTTTTGATGTGTTTCATTCCTTAGCTTACTCTACATATTAATGAACTCTAGAGGTCCATAATCTATGTGGATAATGATTTTCTTGTCCAAAATGTAGTGCTTCCACTGTTTACATAATTGAACAATGGCGTGGAGCTCTTTGTCATATGTGGGGTATTTTTGGACTACTTCATTGAATGTTTTATTGTCATAGGAAATTGAATGCTTGTGTTGTATAAGGATAGATCCCAATGCATACTAATGCATCAATCATCACCTTAAAAGGTTGATGTAGATAAGGTAGGAAAAGTATAGCATTTGAACACAATTGATCCTTCAACCTATCAAATACCCTTTGTTGTGTATCTTCACAATGAGAGTTGGATTTGGCACCTTCTTTGGTCACTTGGTGTAGTGTCCAAGCAATGTGTGAAAAATTTAATAAAAATATTCAATAGAAATTAGTAAGACCTAAAAAATTGTGAAGCTCTTTTAGGGTCTTGGGTGTAGGCGAATAATTAATTATATAAATCTTCTCAAGATTAACATGCACTTTCTCTTTGTTAACAATATACTAAGGTACTAAATCTTCGTTATGCCAAATGAACACATCTCCAAATTAGCATATAATTTTTGTCTTCGAAGAATTTGAAGTACATGTTGAACATGTTGTAGATGTTCCTCTCATGTCTTACTTTAGATAAGAATGTCATCTAAGTACACTACCACAAATGAGCTAGTTCAAGTTTACAATATGTCATCCATCATACTCATGAATGTGGCAGGTGTATTGGTCAATCCAAAAGGCATAACCAACCACTCAAATGTAGTCTTCTATAAGTCAGTGGGATCTATGGGTGTTTGATGATAGATGTATTTGAGATCAATTTTGGTGAAGAAATTTGCAACACAAAGTTGATCTAGCAAGTTATCTATCAAGGAAGTGGATAATGGTTCTTTACAGTGATTTTATTTAAATCTCTATAGTCAATATAAGTCTCAATATTCTATCTTTCTTTGGAGCCATGACAATTAGATTACCACATGATGAAGCACTTAGTCTAATATACCCTTTTGAATAAACTCTTGGATCTCCCTTTTGATTTCATCATTTCAAAGGACTAATCTATGTTAAATAGGCAAATTATACAAAGGAGAACCAGGAACTAAACCAATGGAATGCTTTACCTCACAATGAAGTAGAACCCTAGTTGGTGACTTAAACTAGTCATCATATTCTACTATAATCTAGTTCATGTGCTTTTGTTGTGTAGGTCCTCCTACTTCATTGGTTGATCATCAACAAAATGAATTTTCTTATTTTGGCTATCTTTCTACATTGTTTAACATTGATTAAGGAAATAGAGGTAGGAGGAGATACCTATGATATCTTGTAACACTAACCTTTGTCAGTGATGATGACACTTCAGGACCTAGACTCATAAACACCATGTCTCTTCCATATAAATGGTTGGCCCAAAATCACATCACAAACATCCAAGGGTACAACATTGAACAAAAATCCATCTTTTAAGGGCTTGATGGCATAAGAGAGGAGACATTGTTGAGTGCCGCAAATGTCTCTCCCTATCGTAACCATCCAAAATTATATGGTTATGGATGCGGTGTGATAGGAAGACTCAAATCCTTCACCATTGGACCAAAAATTAGATTCTTTTGACTTCCACTATCAACAAGAAAATATAATGGCTTACCCTTAACCCACATTTGTGAGTGAAGCATGTGTTTCTTCTCTTGTGACTCCTTTGGTGCAACATGTGTGGTGGCAATAATCACATTTGTTTCAATTTCCATGATTTGCTTCCCTCTATCCTCAACATGTGGATGTGGAGGTGATGGTGTAGTGGATGTAGAAGGTTGTGACTTAGTAAACCATGACTGAATGGTTCAATACTCCCTAAAATATTAGTTGCTCTTATGATAATAATATTATTTGCAAGTCTTATCCTTTGGGGGTTATTTTCTTGGAAGTCATTATATGCTTTCAATTTTGATTTTGGGGATGACCCCCTTTGTCTTGATTCTTTGGAGAGTCACTTTTGTCTTTCTTTGTCTAGCACTTAGTGTTTTGGTTTTTATTATTTGCCCTTCTTCTATTTTTGTGGTTTTTCTCCAATTTGACAAGTTTGTATGCCTCTCCCATTATCTTGAATTTGAAGAGGTTCATGTCCTCTTGAACATACCATTAAAACCCACTATAGTACTTGAGGATTCAATGCAGCTTGTATCTTGAATACGTAGTTTTACCATGGATTGGAAAACATAAATATGATCTTGAACAAACTGATATTTACCATGATGTAATTGTTACCGATATTGGTCTTCTTAGGCTCCCATGAAATAGTATTCTTCCTTGGTGGCCTCCATGAAATAGTCCCGTGTAAACACTACATCTTCATTCTCTTTTATAACCCTGTTACAATATGCTTCCCACCAATTTTGAACAAGTAATTAAGATTTCAAGAGTGCAAAAGTGATTTTCTAATTGTACATTTTTTATAGAGAAGTATGAAGATAATTGATCCAACCAATTTCTTAGGACATCAACATTAATTTTTCCTTCAAAAGTAGAAATATCAAAATTTACCTACACCTTGAAATGTGTGGGAGCACTTAATGGTGCTATGACAATGAGAGATGGTGTAGAGGAGGTTATAGAATTTGTAGCAGGGAACCGCTAAATAATTCAAGCAAATTGATCCATCATCTCATTCCTCTATTTTACAAGGGATTTATTTAACATCTCCTTGAAAGGGTTGATTGTCTTGATGTTGTCTATTCTAGTTCTCACCTGAGATCATTTGGAATAACAAGGTAGGTAATTAGATGGATCTTGCATTTGATATTCAAAGTTTTGATATCTTGATCTTGTGTTTATGGAAATACACTCAAAAGATAGATTGCTTTGATACCATTGATCCAAAACTCAAAATTTTGAGTTAGAGATGATCATGAAAGAGTGTAATTTAAAAATAACAAAATATAACAAACCAAAACACATACATATATAAGCAAAATATTATGATGATTTTATTGCTAAGAAAAATAGAGTACAATTCTAGCAACCTCTAAGAAGAGATGTGAGGCTATGACATTGCATCCATTACTCATGCCTTTACAATAAGGGGTGCATATAACTTTATACAATAGTTCTTATTGGAAATCCACTATATTAAATAGGAAAAGTCATCCACATGTAAATGTGGTGGTTCACCTTCTAGGAGTTAGAAGGTCACCCATATGAAAATGTGGTGGTTCACCTTCTATGAGTTAGAAGGTCACCCATATGAAAATGTGGTGATTCACCTTCCATGAGTTACAAATTGCATTTAATTGAAAATTACATATATATGACTTGTCCTTTTGTGTTTTATCTTATATTGATAGGTCAACATGGCTAGAGATGCATTCTGGCTAAGCAAATCTAAAAACAAAAAATTACTATTTCTAGTAAATATTTTATTTTTCATTTATGAGGGCCTTTGAAGCATTCCTCCTCCCTCCAAAAGTTGTTGGCAACTTGTTTGTAACAAAGTTACCTATTAATATTATTTTTCTCCCTCTAATATTTCCAACACTTCTTGAATATATAAAAATAGAGTCTCGAACACAAAGTTATGCCCCTAACAATGAGGTTAGGATTAAAAAAATAAAATTTTCTTGATTTTTGGACGAAAGCCATTCTCCAAAAAGGTCACACGTATGGATATCCTAACTCTTTTTTTTAAGATCTTATTCATACCCCTAAAATTTTAACAAACCAATTTTATCATCAAATTTTATTTATATTTACAGGTTTAGTCCCACTTATTTTTAACACGTGAAATTTAGTTTTTTCCCCGTATAAATATCCCTCTTAGTTATCAAATGGCATGAGATCAAATGATTAAATACCTTGAATTTCAAGGAGACCAAGGTTTGAATCTTGTCAAGTGGTATATGTATAATTGCCAAGCTATTATAATACCACTCTAATGCCTATCCTCTTAGTAGCCTAGAATGTATATAGTTATAATATGACTTTTTGTATTTTTTAAAGGGAAAATTTGATGTTATGACTCAACCAGAGTGTTTTTATAATGGAAATATTCTTTGTTTTCATGAAGTTATTAACATTTCAATTATGTATGGTTTGACTAAAAATGTGTGAGAACTTGTATATTATAATTGATATTAAAATAAGTTTGTAGTTATTATTGGATTATTTATATATGTGCTAACCTTGAAAAAAAAGAGGGAATATATTATTTTCCTTATGTATGTGCAAGTGGTCAGAGATGTAATACCAGTGTAGCCCATATCAATTTTATACAACCAATTTTGAAAAATATCCCTTTGAGTTTCCTTTTCTCATTATTCTAGTTTTAATGATTTTCCCATATTTTTCCATTCCCACCAACACTTTCATTGTCATCAATATATTTAATTATTTCAAACTATTCATAATGAGACTTATCATCTATAGGTTCATACTGCCTTCAAGACTTTGAAGTGCAAGGAATAGCCTTAAAAACACTTTATTCCTTATGTTGCCGTAGAATTCATGAAGTGCAAGGATGATCTTCCATAGCAATTACTTTTATATGACTTGGATAAGAAGCAATCAAAGTTGTTTCCCTCAAGGTGTGAGTCCGTCGAGGCTAAGGAGTCTCTTTGCAATTAATTTTTGTTGGTGGGGGGCTAGCCTTGTCTTTTTTGTTCACTTTATCCATAGCCTTGTATTTTTACTTCATCTTCTCCACAAGCTTTGATGCAGACAATGAAACTATCTTTGGCTATGCGTCCTTAGAAGTCGTAGACCACATTTTTTTATGCCATCCATTGTCATCCAACCATCCTTTTTGAGATAAGGGGCAGGTGCATTAGATGGGTTAGGGCTTTAATTATCCCTATTATGGGACATAAAGGGATAATATTTTACCTTGTGCTTAGAAGAATGGCAACAAAAGCACGTATTGGGTAAGTTTATGTATAAGATCTACTATGAAATAACGAAGTCACCACCTTGAATATTTATTGTTTTCTCAAGGTTCCAATATATTTCAACTTTCATGCATACATGCTTCTATGGGCAAGGCTGGATGAGAAGAATGAAAATAATTGGATAGCGATGAATTCACCCACCTTGTTTGATGCATTTGATTGAATTATTTTTTATTTACATAAGCGTCGTTGTGTAAGTGGATTTGGTAAAAAAATCCTTCTAGAATGGATTAATAAATATAGATGTTCTATTAATCCACTGCCTACTTAAATACCATACTAATGCTTGATATTTTTTGATTAGATGGACAAACGAGTTTTGAAAGGATATCCAAACCTTGTACAAAAGAGACTAAGCCATGCCAAAAAAAAAGGAGCTAAAATTACTTACATCTGGTAATAATCGAGGAATGACCAATCAAAGGAGTTACCCCTTCCAAAGATAAACTAGTACATAGGTAAGACCATACATAATTTAAAATGTAAAACAAATTGAAACCAAATCAAGATGTCAAAGATAACCAAACTAACACAAATTAGTAGTAGGACCTGAACCACGAACCGAGCCATGCACCAGTCCCATTCTCCCCCATGAGGTCGTTGCTTTCCCAGGCCTCCCAGCCCATCAAGGCAAGAATTTCTTTTGCATTGGATAATGTGGCTTGCAGGGAGGAAATAATAGCTTGGAGATAATAAATTTGTTGATATTAGTATAGGTATTTTATTGGAATTAATTAAATGAGAAAACAATTTATGGCTTCTATAGTTTGAATTAAAGTGAATTCAATATTATAAACATTAATGCTTTAAATTTCTATTTAATTCCACCCTTTTCCTTTTTGAATAGATAAATAAATGAATAAGATTTATCTTTTATAAATTAGAGAAAAATAATAAAAAATATTTATAAATAACATAAAGAAATAAAATGTATTTTATTGGAGGCAAGATATTTTAAAAAGGGAAGAACCTTTAAATTAAAATATCTCCTTTTTGGTCACCTTGGGTAAGCATGGTATTACTCTTGGTAGATAACATTTATGTAAAAGGTTGGACTTTAGGGAAGGGGTGAATGGGTCTTATTTGTTAAGAGGGCTGAGAAAAAGAAGGGAAGGGAATTATTTTGGGTGGTGTTGTGCAAAGATGTTGGAGAGAACTATTGAAGGCAATTAGTTTTGGAGGAGCTAGAGGTTTTTGTTTGGAAGACTTGGAGAATCTAGGAGGATTTTAGGTTGGATTCAACCAAAGTCTTCGCCCTTATGCAAGTTTGAACTGTGTTTTTTATTTGCTATCTCTATTTGAAAACTTATACTTTTAATGGATGCAAGCTTGATAGATGGTGTTGATTTCATCTTACTCAGCTTGTTTTTTAAAAAAGTTTATTTTATGTGGTTCCTTTGGAATGACCTCCAACTGGAGTGTTCTACCTTCTTGGTGACTTAAAAACTATGTTATCCATAGATTTTCTTGGCCATTGTTTTATTGCACGTATTTTATTTCTTTTCAAAACTTTGTCTTAAAGCTCCGTTTCACCTACGTTTGGGGAAAATGTGTTACTTTGCAATCCTTTGGAAAACCTTAAATTTTATTTGTGGAATGCTCCTTGCTATTCTACGGCCTATGTTTCCTTGCAATTTTTTTTCTTTGAAATATGCTTTCCAGCTTCAAAACGTTGGTTCTCAAACATCTAATACCTTGTGAACACTAGTTCTTTCCTCTATTTCAACATCACAACTTGTAGTTGCAGTGACCCTATTGTGTAGGTGAAGGTGGTAGTCAAATGATAAGGTTTATTTTTAAAATTAAATCTTCTTAAACACCCTGTAAGTTTGCTCTATGAATTCGTCCTGCTGTCGAAGTTTCATGATGCTTGAAATTGTGAATATTCTTGTTGCCTTGTAATTTGTGTAAGCCTAAGGTTTAAAACTTAGTTTGGTTTAATCGCTACCCCAATCATCACTTCATGATATCATTGTGTGATGATTTTGTGCTCAGGAAGACACAATAGAGGAAGGCTGCTTAGGTCTTCCCTAATATTAATCCCACATCAGGGATGTGGGGGTATTTTTACCACTTTAAAGAGGCAAGAACCCCCTAGACCTATTGATCATTGCTCAGTGGTCTAGAATGCCACTGAGCAGGGCCGCTTATACGTCGGTTGGTTGGTATCATCCCTCTTAGACACATGTGCTGCATTGACCACTATTGAACTGTTTGCTTCCCTACCAACAAGGCTTCATGGTGTTACCTATTATGATTTGTGGCTGTGCATTGGTTGGGGTTTTAAGAAACTTTTTGAATTAAGATAATCTTGATCCCACATGCATTGAGGAATGGGCTTAAACCCATTTTATTATCCCTTGAGCACATTTAGTTGATCAACCAAAACAAAGGTGCTTGGCTTAGAGCTATTGCTCGATCAATCACTAGACCAATGAATGTAGATTGTGGACCCACCTTGGTGTTGTTGGACTACCACGTGGATGTTGAGGTTGGTTTATTGTTTGTTGACCGGTGGAGTTGTGATCATGAATGTGAAAACCCTCACCCTTTTTGAAATAGATAGATATTTATTTTATGTAAATTAAAGAATGATATTTAGTTTATTTAAATCAAAGAAGGATACTTGGTTTATTGAAGGAAGGATATTCAATTTATATTGATTAAAGGAAACGGTTTTATGTCTAGTTTATTTGAAAATGAAAGAATGATATTTCATTTAGAATGGTTCTATAAGTACTCTAATTGGTTAAAAGTATCAAATTTTAATTGATTATAGGAAATAGTTTTGTAAGTACTTTAATTGGTTAAAAGTACAATATTTTAATTGAATAGAGAAAATGGTTTGATGTCTAGTTTATTTGAAAATAAAAGAATGATATTTCATTTAGAATGGTTTTAAAAGTACTCTAATTGGTTAAAAGTATGGGATTTTAACTATTTAGAGGAAATGGTTTTGTAAGTACTTTAATTGGTTAAAAGTATGGACTTTTAATTGATTAGAGGAAATGGTTTTGTAAGTACTTTAATTGGTTAAAAGTATGACATTTTAACTGATTAGAGGAAATGGTTTTTTAAGTACTCTAATTGGTTAAAAGTATGGGATTTTAACTAATTAGAATAAATGATTTTGTAAGTACTCTAATTGGTTAAAAGTATGGGCTTTTAATTGATTAGAGGAAATGGTTTTGTAAGTACTCTAATTGGTTAAAAGTATGGGCTTTTAACTAATTAGAGGAAATGGTTTTATAAGTACTCTAATTGGTTAAAAGTATGGGCTTTTAACTGATTAGAGGAAATGGTTTTGTAAGTACTCTAATTGGTTAAAAGTATGGGCTTTTAACTAATTAAAGGAAGGGTTATTGAATCTACTCCATGCATTGATAAATGATAAATGACTTTCATTTTTAAAGGAAGAAATGACTCTCCTTTTATGATGGAATGAATGATAGATGACTTTCATTCTTAGATATTGAATACACTTTGTATGAGTAATAAAAGAAGTATGCTAGTATGGAAAAGGGAATATTAAATGAAGGAATGGGTGTGGGAAATTATGGGGTTTCCTCTTGATTGATTGATTGAATAATTTATGCATAATTACATGGTGTAGATTGTATAGTTGCAATTTGGCATTCAATTTATAAATGTATATGTTTCCTAAGTCATTAGCAAATACATTTAGTTTCATGCTTCACAATATCTATGAGCTACCCTGATCCCTTACTACTATCAATTGAGCGATGGAGAAGCATGGAGGACCAATACGGATGCTGGATCTAAAACCAACCTTTGACATTGTAGTGAAGAGCTTGTATGGAAACTTATTGTGGAGTAATATCCTAGTGGAACAATAATGAAATGCTTTATTATTTCAAGGCATGGTGGTACCTTTACACCACTTGGATTGTAATGAATTAATTTATAAATGGAATATGTATCTCTTACTTGTTATTTATAAAGGATCTATGATGTCATAGTTTCATGAACTATCATGCTTGTTAATGATTTAGATAGAAATCTCATCTTCTTTATGTATGCTTAATTAAGTAGGTAGACTTATTCATCCCCTTCTAAAAAAATAAATAATAGAAGATATTGATGGTATTTAAATAATTACATATGTGTTAGAAGTAGAAAAATAAACCTAAGGGATTATGGGGTCCCTTAGGGAGAAAATTTAAGTAATATTATTATTCTTAGAACTCTTATGAAATTCTAGATTAGTTATATGCACAAATACATCAAATAGATCAAGATGAGTGAGTTTGGTTATCACTAGGGGTTATGGATGGAAATAAGTTATCTCATCATGGAGGTGAGACTGATAGATTATTTGCACTACACTTAGTGCACTTGCATAGATGGACTTATGTATGGTGTAGTGATGGATATACCCTTTAAACTGACCAACGAAAATAAGTTAACTTATTCATGGAATGAGACTGATAGCTTATTGCAATACACTTAGTATGTTTGCACAAACATACTTATGTATGGTGTAGGGATGAGTATATCCATTGATATATTAAGGAAAAAAATTAGTTGGCTCATTAGGGTTATGAGGCAGACAACTTAACTTTAGTTTAGACTCTAGATAAATTCATAGGATGACACATGCTGGATGGAAATATGTAGATCCCTATTGAGTATATGTTTGTAATTTTTTTGACTTGGTTTAATTAGTTGGTTTTTGGGTCGTTACATTTGGTATCAAAGCTTTAGGTACAATGGACTAGATGTTTCCATGGAATGTGCTAAGAATTTGGGTATCTTCCTATTCAGGTGTTTGCTTAGTTCTTAAGCTAATGTCAAGAAGACCTATAATTTACAATTGCTAGAATTCCATAGAGTTGATCTTAGAAAGGGTAGCTTATTCTATATGAAACATTACGTATAGTAAGTGTGGCCATTAGTAATGAAATTAGATGGTAGTTTTAGAGAAACACCCCATGAAGAGTGAGGGTGGTCTTAGTATAAAAACTATATAGTTATATTATATAGATGATGTATTTAGCTAGACTTAGTAGTACAGTTCAGGGAAGGAACTATAACCTAACATATAATTATTACTTTTGTGTGACTAGAATAGTGGCACCAAAGACAAGAAGAAGGAATTATATTACACAAAATAGATAGGTCCAACAAGACAATATCGATACTAGAGCCTAATATGAAGGCTCATGTAATTCTAGAAGAGGTGTAAAACCTCATTGCGATAGTCACATTGATACAAGAACAAATAGAATAGCAGATACAATTGCTAGAAACCATAGCGAACCAAGATTCATAGGCTAATATTTTAGAGGCTAGGTAAGCAAAGGAACCAACCACTGAAGAACATGAAGCCAAAGCTCTACTAGAGACAGAACTGGCCAAAGATATAAAGAATGTTCATACCTTCAAATTCAATGGAAAAGGAGATGGTGATGTAGCCAAATCTTGGTTGAGGGAGCTATAAATCTAATTTATTAATGAAGAACTACTATTATAGGACTTGGACAGTTTGGGCTATACTTCATCTACAAGAGACTAGACTAGAATGGTGGAAGACCTTCCAAGAGGAACAAAAAATTGAGGCAGTTTATTTAAAGTGGGAGGATTTTGTTATGAATTTCAAGAAAAGGTTCCTTACAGAGCATTTCCATGCAACAAAGTAACCTACAACAAGGAACCAAACTGGTTGAGGTCTACTATCAAAAGTTGATTAAGTTGTTGAAGTACGTACCAACCTATGTTGAGAAGATGAAGGTTCACAAATTTATCTTAGGAGAAAAACATAATATTAGCCATGAAGTGAATATGCATGAGCCAAAAACATTATAGAAAGCTTATGGCTTGGCTAGGAAAGCAAAATCTCATCTCCAATTTAATTATGTAATTTTATCTGAGCAAGATTGACAACCACTTAAAAAAAGGAAAAGTGATAGGTTTATAAAATGGGAAGCAAAAAAAAACCAGAGGAATAAAATCTTCCCAAATCTTGGAAGAAAGAATGAGGAGAAGCAAAAAAAGTTTAAAAATAACTTCCAAAATAGAAACAATAACAACATTAATAATAAACCTCAACCACAAAAGCAACCAAATTTAGTACTAGTGGGAAAACTAAGGAAGCAAAAAAAGGGAGTACACCCAGGACCCAAGGATGGGTGTTATAATTATGTAGGTCCACACTATGCTAATCATTATCCACATCAAGAAATATTGAGTACATCTAGTGTGAAAGTTTTAGAACCGGCTCACATGATTTATGCTACGATTGAAAGCTAGAAATTGGAAGGAAAAGCCACCCCATTGCTCTTAAGGTGTAAGATTTTTAATAAAGAAGTAAAAAATTTAATTGATATTGGAGCTAAGGATAGCTTTATTTCTTCTAGTATAATCAAGGATATGCCAAAAATATTGGGATATTTTGCACAAGGGTGGAAGGTTGAGTATGGTTCTAGATAGACCTACTTAGTGGATCAATGTTTTCCTATGGCTGAAACTAGCCTCACCAATGGTTCTACCGTAGAATGTATTTATGTAGTGCCACTACATGCCTTCGATATTATCTTGGTAATGGACTAGTTATAGGCTCATAGAGCCATAACCAATTTCCAGGATAGATGTATAGAGTATTCAAAAAGAGATAAGGGAATTAAGGATCCATTGTAAGCAAGGATATTTCAAACCCCAGTTGCTATCCACAATGCAACTAAAGAAAATCATTAGGAAAGGAGGGATGGTTTATGTTGTGAAACTCAATAAAGTTGGAGAATATCAGAAGGAAAAAGTATTTGAGAAACACCCAATTTTGTAGAAATTTAAGGGTGTATTTCTCGAGGACCTACCCAAAATTACTCCCATGCATGAATTCAATTTCACTATCGAGCTAATGCCAAGAGCATAACCTATCTACAAAGCTCTTGTGGGTGAATTTTTTGATGCATTCACCTACGCATCCCTTTTTTATAGAAAAGATGATTGGTATTAAAGAAACAAAATTTTGGAGCCAAGTCTATGAGCATCAGGTGGTGGGCACTAGGAGTAAGCCTTCGAAATTTAGAGGAGCCATGGCGGAGCTTTCCAAAGGAGGTGTAGGGTTGTAATGCAGGTGATGAATACATGGTGATAAAAGTTGAAATGAAAATATAGTGCTGCGATAAAAAGTGACTAAGTGCTAGACATGAAAAAAAATAGATCATTGTGAAACATCGAGCAGATCCCAAAATGCTACCACTTATGAGTGACATAAAGTAGGGGTAGTACTAGCCTAGCAATGATTCCAAAATCCCTACTAGTACAAAATGCAAAAATTAACTAAGTATTTACATTGGCAGAGAAACATGTACTCACGAATTTTAGGCAGATCCCAAAATCCCACCATAGGCATGATAGGTAGAAGATTGGGATACTGATAACCCATCACGAAATCAATGGGTAGATAAATACAACATAGTTGTGTCTTGACCAAATCTCAAAACCCAACCACATGGGTGGACGAGGAAATATCCAAGTATAAGACCTGATAGAAAATTGGGCATCCATCATACCTCTGAAGGGTCCCAAAATTCTGCCAAGACCAAAAAATTGATGCAAAGCCCGAAAGCCCACCCTCATAAAGAATTGTGTTGGGAAAATTTTTGGGACTTTAGCAGATAGTAGAGCGATTTCAAAATTCCTTCCATGATGAAATACTTAGCACATCACAAGGTCTCTAAAATAAGGAAGTAACATCTTCATTTATGAGAGTGCATGGTGAGTGACTAGAAATGAAGAGGTCTAATGCCCATCCAATGGGCAACAGATTGAGATTTGGGTCCATGGAAGCAGTCAAATTCAGGAGGTTCAATCACGCTGTTAATGGCCATTTTCTTTCGAAATCAGGTGGATAAATTTATGATCCATCAAAATTCTCAAGCAAGGCAAAATTAATTAAGGGTTCAAATTCATGTAATATTGCCCATTGTCTCCTGATAGTCACCTTTACAAAATACTAAAAAATATTTGTAGCATGGTCGATATTTTGACACAACCATGTTTCCTCATCTACCATCATCAATGCCTATAGTAGAATTTATCGTGAAGGCTATATATACCAAAATGTAAGTCATTCTAGGCGTTGACTCTTTATCTATTACAACTCATATGTAAAGCTTTTGCTATTGAATAAATGCAAGTGTGTTACTATTTGGCCTCCAAATTATCTCATAAATGTGTATAGGTTGAAGGTTTATTTTTGCTAAAACTAGTTGAGTGAGGGTGATTTAATTTTGTAATCTTGATTTCATGCATGCCATTCAGTAGTTCTGGAATTTATTTTCAATCAAGTGCAATAGATGCTAAATGAGAGCAAGGTTAGCTAGTTTTTTAAGTGGTTTATTTGTGCTTCTTGCAATGGTTTAATATTGTTGTGCATATATTTTTATGCGGCTGAATCTGTACCCCTATAATTTCTAGCTTCAGCTATGTTTAGTTTCTTTTTGCATCCCTTTGCCTAATCATAGTTAGTTAGGATTTACAAGGAGTCGACCTTCTCTGAATATTGAACCACTCGGCCTGCTGGCCGCATGGTCACTCAATGTTGGTTGAGGTTCATGGGTGTACAAGCCTTTCCATTAGATAGATTTTTGACCAATAATTTTTGGCACGCCCGATGGGACTTTGTTCCATGTTTTGGGTAATACAGAGCCTTGTGATACTATGTTCTATAATACCTATATTTTGTTCACTTGGTGACTCTATTGGGGATCAATCAAGGTTCATGATTGATTACCATTTTGTATTCTTTTGAAAGTCTATTTTTTTGGAGGACTAAAGGTTTGATGAGTAGTCTTGACCTCATTGGTGGAGAAGTTATGCTCATCTAGAAATTCCACTCCAAATAAAGAACACAAAAGTTGTGAAGGACCTATATCATTTATGGATCAATAGGAATATCCTTTTTGGAATGATATAGATCCTTTGAAAATCCCAAAATGACACAACATACCCAAAGCTACCCTAAAGACATTACTTATTTTTTATGGTACCAACAAATTACATGTGAACATTGTCAGGATGTGGCTTCTTTGGCTGCCATTTATAATATCACAATTGAGGATGTTATGCTTAGATTGCTAGATCTTTTCCTAAAAATGAAGGTATTACTATGGTACAAATATCTTGAAAATACAAGTATATGCACGTGGGTAGATCTGGTGGAAGCTATTGTTGATACATTTTATGGCTTTGGAGATCCCTTCTCATTGTTGATGTAGTTCTCTTTAATCAAGTGAGTCCCTTATGAAAGTATCCTAAACTTCAATGTCTAGTTTATAAAAACTTGGAGGAGGATTTCCCCTGAATACCAACCATCACCTACCCAAGCATATATGTACTACATCCAAGCTTTTCACTCTGATATCAACATCCTTATTCAATAGTCCAAAGAAAAGAGATTTCCTCAAATCTTCAAAGAGGCTTTGAAAAATATGCTCATCCAAGCTAGAAAAATATCTCCTAGGGAGGAGGTCCACCCTTTTCATCCCAACACTACTACATATCTTATCCCATTCCCTGTAAAGACCATGCCAGGATCATATCACACATTGGAGAATGACTTCCTTACCCATCCTCATATAAACATGCATAAAGCAAAATCTGAATTGAAGGGAAAAATTTAGAGGTTGTTAGAAGAGATTAAGAGCATGGAAAGAGAGCTTTCAAGAGTTAAAATACAAGAGCTTAGTAATTGGGAATCTCCCATGCTCCCACCCCAACTGTAGTTGGTGGTAAATTTTGAAGTCATTTTAGAAGGAGACAACAATATGCGAACAAAGGATGGAAATGCAACCAATTTATAAATATTTTACTGTATCGTAACAAGCTTCAGGTTAAGGGGAATGTAAATCACTGACCAAGTCAAAAATCTCCCTTTTATGAGTAATATCATTGCATGTAGCTTGCTACGAGGTATAATGAGAGAAAATATGAAGACCAGGAGGTCACTAATTAGGAATAAAGTATGGATTGAAATACCCTACTTCAACTAGTATAGAGCATGGGGGCTGAAGGGAAAATACCCTCTTAGCTTACCCTACTACAAGAATCACCTCTCAATTAGCAAAGGCTAGAGGTATATAGGAAGCTATACTTCCCAACAATCAATTCCAAACAAAGAGCATAAAGGATAGAGAAATTTCATGATCTATTTAAAAGCTCAGCTCAAAGGCTTGTGGGATTGAAAGAAGTTCTACTAGCATTCAAAAAGGTCAACTTGATTGACCTTTCCATGAAAAATACATTAATGGCCAACAAGGTTTGTACAAAGACCTCCCTCCCCAGGCATTTAGAACAATAGGTGCTTCCTTTCTATCTATCCCTGGCTTTGGAAAAGTATATGTTGCACAATTGTGTAGTGGAATTATAAGTCTCAGTTTCCATCATGCCAGTAGACATTTAAAAAATATTGGGACTCAACCCAGAGGTGCAAGGATCATAGGTGTTGCATTACAAAGGAGAGAAACTTAAAATAAAAGGAAGATTACATTAGATACCTATGATGATATTCGAGCATCCAAATTTGGCCATCATCTAGGATGTAGAGGTAGTAGATGTTCCTCTTGTATTTGGCATGTGTCTATCCCCACACTTCCTAAAACAAATGGGGGATGTATAAATCAAGAGTATGGCCAAATGTTGATCCCTTTGGAGAGGAGAATCATTATGGGGCCAAGTCAGGGATTGCACCCTTTTTGCATTAAGGGGCATGATGAGCGAAAGATAAGCCATATCTAGGAGGTCACGTATGAATTAAAAGGAAACTCAAAGGACATGCCAATGATGTCACCATCCCATTATAGAATAAGTCATTCATCCTTTGCCCCAGTACTTTGCAATAGTCCAATCATCAGCTTTCAGGCTTAATGGAACTTGAAGGGTTGTGATCATAATGGATGGAACACCACTCAAAGCATAATTGTAGTAGAAGAAAATGAAGTATGGGTCATGGAGAGATCAGGTTCCAAGAGGTGATGATGCTGGTGCTCATTCCTAATTTGGATAGCGGTCAAAGGCCATGTTCACGTGGTAGGAGTAGTCTTTACATTGATCACTTGTGGCCAAAGTACAGGGACTCAGAGGTAAAGCATGAGATATGATTGGAGCTCTACTGCAATTAATAATGACTACAAACAATTCCAAATTGGATATGAAGAAAAACTTAGGTTTAGTACCATATGGTTTGAATATTATAGGTTCACATGATGATCTACAGAGGATTCCCTAGCTTAAGCGTATCAAGCACATAACAATTTTATGTAAATAGCTAGCAATTAAATAAAAGTGTGATAGGTACATGGTTGCACGTAAGGCGATGTCATATTGTACAAAGGTTACGAGGAAATTTTTTCTAATAAGTAATTTCCAGTTGGCTGAGGTGCGAGAGTTTTTGTAGAAGTGCAAAAGTATTTCTAGGTGGTGTCTTTGAATTGTAGTACTTTCTTCCCATTTTTTTACTTTTATCTTTCTTCTTGTGTTTGTTTTATCTTTGTGACTTTGTAGCCCAATGAATAAAAGTGGTGCAAGTACTAAAATATTTAGGTGATACCCTTGAAAATCTGTGATTATGTGAAGCAATACTATCAAGGCCAATGTAAGAAGGACAAAATTGTATCCCAATATGGACATTAAATCATAAGATTAAAAAGTACCCAAAGGAATGGATCCAAACTCACTTGCTAGATAGATTGTCAGACGATCCACATAAAATCAAATATTTTGAGAGAGATGCCTAACCAACTGGGAGAATAATTGCATATATGATGCTCACATATGCAACAATAGTGAGATGGGTATGAGCACACAATTGATTATTTCCATGAGGAATTATGATGGTCAGAGTGAATTATTGTTGGGCTACATACAGAAGAAAGGCTATGACAATATGGACAAATGTCTGTGACATTCTATCTATTCTTGAAGTAGCCTTGAGCTACAACTGAGTATATTTATAGAAGCATAGTTTGTAGGAGTGTCCTGTGGATTAGGTAATCTATCCTGACCTTATGGTGGAATAGCCCTAGGACTGCATTCCTTTTCAATTCTTTATTTTATTTTTTCCTCCATCTCCTTTTGTCTTTCCCTTGTGCTTGTTATCACTAACTCCATCAGTTAGTGACACTTGTCTTCCTAGTGCTGCCTCTCTTCATCTTTCCTTTCCTTCAGTGTGTTATTATTATTGTTTCCTTTCCCTCTCCTTCCTTTTATCCTTTTTTATCCCTTTGCGTTCCTCTTTCCTTTATTTTCTCCATTATATCCCACCTTGTTGTTTGTAAAGTTTCTACCCCATCACCCATCACCCTCATTTATCTTGTAGTCGTCCCTGGCTGTTTTCTTCTCCAAATTTTATTTCTGTTCCTTTCTCCTTATCCCATTAGTAGTTTTTTTCTATCAAAGAAGGCCATCTAGATTCCTATTTCCATAAAGTGAAAATACCCTATGAGCCACCAAGAGTGTGGGTGAATTTTTTTATGCATTCACCCATGCATCCATTTTTGATAGACAAGAAGATTGGTATTAAAGAAATAAAGTTTTGAATCCAAGTCTATGAGCATCAAGTGGTGGGAGATGGGATTATGCCTTCGGTAAATGGTAGAGCCATGGCAAAGATTTTTTGAGGAGGTGCAAGGCTTTTAGGTGATGAATACAAGGTGGTAAAAGCAAAAATTAAAATATAGCACTACAATAAAAAGCGATTAAGTTCCAGACAGGTGGAAAAATGGGTCATTGTGAAACATCAAGTAGATTCCATAAGGGTTGTCATTGATGAGTGACAAAAAGGAGAGGTAGTATTGGCCTAGCAATGATTCCAAAAGCCTTGCTATTACAACATGCAAAAATTGACTAAGTATTGCCATTGGCAGATAAACAAACACTCACAAAGTCTAGGTGGATCCCAAAAGCATACCACAAGTATGATAGGTGAAAGAGAAGGATCCCAAAAACCTGTTGCGAAAGTAATGGGTGAAGAAATAGGACATAGTTAGGCCCTGACCAAGTCATGAAACCTAGCCACATGGGTGGACTAGGAAATACCTAAGTATAAGACTTGACAAAAAATTGGGCATCTATCATACCTCTGAAGGGTCCCGAAATTTTGCCAAGACTAGAAGACCGATGCAGAGCTTGAAATCCCATCCTCATGAAGAATTGTATTAGGTGGAATTTTGGGACTTTAGTAGACAATAGAGTGATCCCAAAATTTTTCACATGATAAAATCCTCAGCATGTCATAGGGCCTCTAAAAGAAGGAAGTAGCATCCTCATTTATGAGGGTGCATAGTGAGTGACTAGCAATGAAGAGGTCTACTGCCATACAACATGCAACAAATTGAGCCTTGGATCCATCGAAGTGATCAAATTTAGGAGGTTCGATCACATTGCTAATGACCATTTTCTTTCAAGAGTAGGTGGATAAATTTATGATCCATAAAAATTGTTAGGCGAGGAAAAATTAATCAAGGGTTCAAATTCACGTAGTACTACCCATCGTCTCCTAATAGTCACCTTCAACTACATTTTATAGAATATTAAAAAATATTTGTAGCATGGTTGATCTTCTAACGCAACCATGTTTCCTCACTTGCCATCATCAATGCATGTAGTAGAATATTTTATGAAGGCTATATATACCAGAATGCAAGTCATTCTAGGCATCAACTCTTTAGCTATTACAACTCACATTTAAAGCTTTTGATATTGAAGAAATGCAACTGTGTTACTCTTTTACTTCCAAATTTTCTCATAAATATGTATGGGTTGAAGGTTTATTTATGCTAAAACTAGTTGAGTGAGGGTGCTTTAATTTTACAATATGGATTTCATGCATATCATTCAGTTTTTATAGAATTTGCTTTCAATCAAGTGTGATAGATGCTAAATAAGAGTAATGTTGACTAGTTTGTTAAGTGTTTCATGTGTGCTTCTTGCAATGGTTTAAGTTTGTTGTGCATATATTTTGATGTGGTTGAATATGTACCTCTATAATTTCTAGCTTCATCTCCTTTTAGTTTCTTTCTACACCCCTTTTCCCTAATCATAGTTAGCTATGATTTACAAGGAGCTGACCTTCTCTGAAGATTGACCCACTCGGCTTGTTGGTTGCATGGTTATTCAATATTGATTGAGGTTCATGGGTGTGCAAGCCTTTCCATTAGATGGATTTCCAACCAACAAATACTTATAGGATGAACCCTATAGAGATGTGAGAGTTAAAAGTACAACTATAGGAGTTTCTAAAAAAGGGACTGATCAAATCTATTGTGTCACCATGGGGTGAATCAATACTCTGTTAAAAAGAAATATGGTTATTTTTGGTTATGCATTGACTATAGAATGCTCAACAAAGAAACCATAAAGAATAGGTATCCATTACCAAGGATTTAAGATCTATTTGATCAGTTGAAGAAAATATTTCAATCTCCCTACCAAGGCTCTCTATCTTCCTAGGAATTTTCCCACACTCTCATTATTTGATTATTTTTGCTAGTGTAGGTCATTGATGGTGATATTATTTTCAATGTGTACTAAGAACTGTTTGATCAACTATGACCCTAAAATATTTTAGGGAATGTTTTGATATTTGGTAACACAATAATAAAGTTGGGCCACTTAGACTCTTTGGAAATATTTTTAGAAGTAACATATTATAAAATGGGATGTCACTATAGGTAGTTCTAAAAAATATAATTTGACTAATAGGATCTTATTTCCCTTTATACATTTAAAACTTGAAATTTTAAAGTTTGGGAGAAAGGAGTAGCTATCTTTGAAAGGATCTAAATACTAGTTATATAGGTCATGATAAGAATATTTATGGCTAGAGGATAAACCTTGAATAGTAGCCATTTATTATTTTAATTGTTCTACTTGAGTCACTAGAGCTTAAAGTTTTGGAGAGGCTTGATTAGGTTGTGATGAGGATTGTAATATGGGTTCTGAAGTAGAAGGTAATTCTTGATAATAATTTTATGGATTAGTTTAGATCATTTGGGTATATGATCTTGGAACTGGAATGGAATAATTGATCCCCAAAATACCAAATATTAAATGGCTTATTTAACTAGAAGTAGATGGATGATTGACTATTGGACTAGACGGTGATTCTATGCATAATATAGAAGTGCAATTAATCATCTTAAGATTTATATTAGTATGAAAAGTGAAAGATGATGGGTTAGGATTAGAGTTAGGGATTGGTCTACGAGATGAATATTATTTGAAAGATGTTGATAAGAGTTATAAAGATTGATTCTCATGTATTGTGTGATGTTTGGTAGCTAGAGCTTCCCCGTGGGATCTCTTCAAAAGTAGGTATGGATGGATGTGGCACCAATGGTATTTGGGTTGGAAGTTATCCCATATTTTCCACTATTTTTATACTAGTAGGTGGGATTGTATTGACTAGATTTGACATTGATGCATTGAGTGCTGATATAGGGATATTAATAGATGCAAAGGGCTAATATAGAGGGATAAATTTTATTTTTTAGATATGATTAAATATCAAATAATCCTTTGGATAGGTCCCTTGAACTTAATTTTATCTCCCTAAATAATTTCTCTTTATTTTTCTTGTCTTAGAAGGAAGCGAGCCATGTGTATTTCAAATCATAAGACTAAATTTTCAATTTATTATTAGATTAGGCTTGAAGGGTCTCAAGGAGAATGATCCTCTTATTTAGCAAATGATAGGTTCTTATAGTTAAAAAAATCATCATGACACTCTTTAGAAGGATTAGGATAATTTTCCATTTGATGAGCAATGCTACATGTGATGTAAGATCTCTCAATAATGGTTAAAAGTTTGGATAACTATGGAGTATTAATTATATATTTTTAGAGTTGTTTAAAGAAGAAGGGGAGGAAAAGAAATTTGTGCACCTTATATATACTTCCCTCTATATACCTGATCTAACCTATATACTTTAAATGCCTCCCTATATACCAATGAATCCTTATATTCTTGATCCCTCTCGACATACCTAATGATACATGGGAGACCAAAAATATGTGGAAGCAACCCCTCTGAGCATGTGATAAAAATTTATACATAAGATAATAATCATTTCCTCCTTATGAATCCCACTAGTCCATTGTAATATACTCGCTATCTTACTTAAGTATGTGAGATACCATACATGGGTGGCTAGTGGCTTGGCTTGCTATATATCCAATATAGCTAGATAGTTTGTATGATAGCTACTCAAGGAATAAAAAATATTTCCAATAGTACTAGCACTTGTTAGGTTCTTGTTATCATTATTAATCTAATTTAATCTATGCAAGCAAAATTTTAGTTGTCTTATTTAGAGTTTTTCTAAAATATTTTAAGTTTCAAATTAATCAAGTGGATCAAGCAAAAATATTGAGGCCCATTTGGTGTTCATGTTGAGTTCACTAAAATGTGGTGATGGAAAATCCTATGACAAAAGGGAAGAGGCATATTGGCTCCTCTATCCTCATGTTGAGTTCATTATCCACTTCAAAGACATGAAGAGGTTAGTTGGATGTGATATCTAAGTTTTATGGATTTATTTAAAAACACCTATGTTTCATGAAGATTCTAATATAACCTACCTTTCATAGAGAAAATATAAGAGCGATTAAAATGAAACTATTTTGCTATCCTAGGCGACAAGTGTATACATACAAGGTGCACACAAACAAGATCACTAGTCTATATATTGATTTTGATTTAATATGGAAATGGAAAGAAATTTTTCTTTTTATTTTCATCAAGGGTATAAGAATATATCATGCAATAGACAAAGCCTACACTATATGCAATTCAATCTTCCTTGGAAATGCATTAACTAGTCTAAACATTAAGCCAAAAAGAAATATTAATAAAATAGATTCCCTAGACTATATGCACTTTCCTCTTTTTCTTGCAAACACATATAAATAAATTAAATAAGCCTACTATGCAATTGTGTAATCAACACAATAGATATAGAATGAAAGGAAGAGGGTTTAGGATAAATAAGGCCAATTTTTTTGCTTTGGGTCTTGCAATGCTATATTCTATATGCTATTACTTTCTAGCTTATTAGTTTTGTGCCTTGGGATACCTACACGCAAAAAAAACTTTCTAATAGATTAAATTTTAATGGGTCTACCTCAGTTATACCCTTTTTATAATTTTTAATAGATAAATTCAAAAATAGAAAAATGGACAAAGAGCCTTAAGAGTTGAACCATACTGTAAGAGTATTACAGAATGTAGCACTAGTAATGGTTTCAGTGATGTTATTAATAATATTCATAATAAAATACGATTTCACCTATAATTTCAATAAAGTATATATATTTTTTTATATTCGATCCTATAATAGAGATAAAATCCTAACTAATATGGGTGTAATAATCTAGATACAGTGTAAGGATAATTAATGAAATAACAAATAAGAAGACAATATATATAAATATGGAATGCTTAATTGCTAAAAAAATAAAAAAATTAGGAAAATAAAAGTAAAATATGATGAAAATCAAAGGATTTAGATGAAAAATACAAATCCTAAAGATAAAAGACTAGAAAATTTGATGCCCATGCAGATGCAATCATGGGAGACCTTAAAATATGAATTGATTGGAAATAGTTCCTATAAGAATTCCTATACAAATTTTAGTAGTTCGTTAAACTTTTCTAGATTGAATGTTTTTGGGTAGAGTTTTGCTAGAAGTTTTGAATATATGCTCAATAGAGATTTTGGAAAATATTGATATAGGGCTATAAACAACACACAGCAAGAGTGCCGAGATCAACAATGCACAGGCCAAAATTCCAGCAAGTTTCATTAAACAGAGGTCTTTTCGAATACAAGCAATTCCAAAATAAATGGCCAGGAGTCCCCCCCATACAATGCATGCGCGGTCTTTTTATATCACCGGCCCCAACTTCTTTCCATCATTACATCAAGTGCGGGATTCCCTGTAACCCTTCGCACGAATGTCCTGTGACCGCCTGCAACATGCTGCCAGGTGCCCCGTATTATCATGGTCTGGGGTGGCGGAGTGCGCTGCGGCCGCCTGTCAATCCTTTCGCCAATTCATCATTCAAAGGGATGCATCACAGCCGCTTGTAATTTGATGCCACGCGTCCCCTTGCCAGAGTCCCTATAACCGCTCCATACTCTCGGGCCACCTGTAACTTCACGCCACGTGTCCCTCTGCACTGGTCTCTGCAATCGCCGGCTGGTCAACGTCGTGAGAGCTCTGGTCGCGATATCATGACGTTTTTGCTCCAACACTTTCTCTCTCCTCTTTGGTCGTGATATCGCGACATTTTTGGCGTTAGGCTTCTCTCTCCTCCTTGGGACCGCGATTCCATGACACGTCGCGAAATCGCGACGTCTATGCCTTTCTTACTCGCTTTCCTCCTTTGGGCCGCGAAATCGTGACATGTCACGATTTCGTGACATCTTTGCATTCCGTACTGGCTGCTTCGTTTCGGGCCACGAAACCGTGACATGTCACGATTTCGTGACCATTTCACGCCCTTGAGTCTTTGGCTCGGAAGTGTCGCGATTTCGCGACCACCTTGCGCTGTTGAGTCTTCGCACCGAAAGCGTCGCGATTTCGTGACCACTTTGCGTTTTGGAACCTTGCCTCCGGATATGTCATGATTTCACGACGTCTTTGAGCCTTGTCCTCGAAGGTGTCACGATTTCGTGACGTCCTTGAACTTTGTCTTCGAAGGTGTCACGATTTCGCGACGATTCTTGTGCCTTAGAACTTTTTGCCAAAGATGTTCCTGTGCTTTCAAATCTTGCTTCCCGGATGTGTCACGATTTCATGACCATTTGGCACTCAAGTGACTTTGCCTCGGAGCTATCGCGATTTCGCGACCAATTGGCGCTCGAACTGCTTTTCTCCGAAACTGTCACGATTTCACGACCGTTTGGCGCCTTGACCTCTCCGACCCAAAAATGTCACGATTTCGCGACCATTTCGCGTCACGGCTGCGTTGCCTCAAAAATGTCACGATTTCACGACAGTTTTGCACCTTGGCCCTTTTCATCAAAAAGCGTCGCGATATCGCGACAGTTTGGCCCGCTGGCGCCCTTCTTCAAAAAGCGTCGCGATATCGCGACAGTTTTGCACCTTGGCCCTTTTTATCAAAAAGCGTCGCGATATCGCGACAGTTTGGCCCGCTGGCGCCCTTCTTCAAAAAGCGTCACGATATCACGACAGTTTTAGTACTTAACAAAAAAAATACATTTTGGGTGATGCAAGATTGCAGCTTCGCCACCGGATGCTCCTGCATCAGACACCCGGGGTGAGTTTGAGAAGTGACCTCACTTCTGACCTTTTCGAGGTAGACCCAGGCGATCAACCTCAGCCTTTGATAACCAAGTCGCGTCTTCAATGGGTCGGCCCTTCCATTTGACCAAGTACTCCGAGTAACTCTTGTTCCTAGTACTTCGGCCCTCGCGCATATCCAGAACTTCTTCGATCTCGTCCGCAACTGGGATGGCTGCTGGAATGCTCCACAGATCTGGACTGGGTATCTCACTGCTTTCTCCTTCATGATACTCGACCAAATCCGAGATGTTAAACACGGGGGAGATGTTAAGTTCGCTTGGTAACTCCACCTCGTAGGCATTACCCGAATCCCATTTGCCAATGATCTTACATGGCCCAAATTTCTTCATTTTTAGTTTGTTGTAGGTCTTGGCAGGAAACCGTTCCTTCCTCAGATGGACCATGACAGAATCTCCTACTTGGAACTCCTTAGCTCTACGTTTTTGATCCGCCCTTGCCTTGTACTGAGCATTCATCTTGGCAATGTGTTTTGTCACTTCCTCATGCACTCCCTTCAGGTGTTCAACAAAGTCTTCTGCTTCAGCACTGCATTTCTCCCTCGGATCTATCCTTCTTAATTCTGAAGCGTTTCTTGGGCTGCTCCCATAGATAATCTGGAATGGGGATTTATTTGTGCTCCTATTGACCGAGCTGTTATACGCGAATTCTGCTTGCGGCAGAACTAGATCCCATCCCTTGGGTTTGTCCCCTACCAAACATCGTAGTAGGTTGCCCAAACTCCTATTAACCACCTCTGTTTGGCCATCTGTTTGGGGGTGGTATGCAGAACTAAACTTTAACTCCGTCTTCAGTTTCTTCCACAGGGTCTTCCAGAAATAACCTACAAACTTGGTATCCCTGTCCGACACAATGCTTCTTGGCAGCCCATGAAGGCGTACCACTTCCTTAAAGAACAAACCAGCTACATGGACCGCATCGCTAGTCTTCTGGCATGGGATAAAGTGTGCCATTTTTGAAAATCTGTCCACTACCACAAATATGGAATCGTGCCCCCTCTGCGTCCTGGGCAAACCAAGCACAAAATCCATACTAATATCTTCCCACGGTCTTTCAGGTATAGGTAGCGGTTGATACAAACCAGTAGGCTGCCTCATACCCTTTGCCATCTGGCAAATCCTGCAACTCTGCACAAACTTTGCCACATCCTGCTGCAATTGTGGCCAGTAATAGTTGTCACTAACCAGTGAGATGGTCTTGTCACGACCGAAGTGTCCAGCTAAACCCCCACTGTGCTTTTCTTTAATGAGGTTCTCTCTCATTGAGCTCCTCGAAATGCACAACTGGTTCCCCCTAAACAACATTCCATCTTGAATCAGGTAATCCAACCATTTAGTCCTATCCAACGCAACAGGCGCAGTGCAGGCTTTCCAAGCTTCTACGAAATCGGGGTCTGCAGGGTATAAGTTCTTGAGTTCAGCAAACCCTACAACCTCCACTTTCATTTCTATCATCAGACATTGCCTCCTACTCAGTGCATCTGCCACCCTATTGGATCTTCCACTCCGATGCTTCAGCACAAAGGTATAGCTCTGCAGGAACTCTACCCATTTCAGGTGCCTCTGATTCAATTTTCCTTGACTGTTAATATACTGCAGCGCTTGATGGTCGGTATAGAGAACAAACTCCTTGGGCAACAAATAATGCCTCCATTTCTTAAGCGCTTGGACTATGGCGTAGAACTCTTGATCATATACCGAATACTTTCTCCTGGCATCATTGAGCTTCTCGCTGAAATAAGCTACAGGCCTACCCTCTTGGCTCAATACGGCTCCTATCGCACTGCCACTCGCATCGCAGTCTACCTAAAACACCTTATTGAAATCTGGAAGTGCTAAGACGGGTTGTTCAGTGACCTTCTTCTTCAGCATAGCAAAGCTTTTATCTGCTCCAACCATCCACTGGAATTCCTTCTTGTTCCCCTTCATTGTCTCTGTAAGAGATGCACAAATACTGCTGAAGTTTCTAATGAATTTTCTGTAGAAACTGGCCAGACCATGAAATGATCTAACCTCGGTCACACTTCTTGGGACAGGCCATTCTAGGATAGCCTTCACCTTTTCGGGGTCCATTTTGAGACCATTAGCTGATATAACAAATCCCAGGTATACCAGCTCCTTCTTCACAAAGTTGCACTTCTTCAGATTGATCAGTAACTGCTCCTCCCGCAGTTTCTCAAAAACCTTCCTGATGTGCATCAGGTGCTCCTCTAAGGTTCTGCTAAAAATCAGTATATCATCCAAGTAAACAATAACAAATTTGCCCAAAAATTCCTTCAGAACCTCATTCATTAACCTCATAAAGGTACTAGGTGCATTGGTTAATCCAAATGGCATAACCAACCACTCATACAGCCCCTCTCTGGTTTTAAAGGTTGTCTTCCACTCATCCCCTTCTCTAATGCGAATCTGATGGTACCCACTTTTCAAGTCAATTTTTGTGAAGTACTCAGCTCCACTCAAGCAATCCATGATATCATCCATCCTTGGCAGTGGGAACCTGTATTTAATGGTGATCTTGTTGATTGCCCGAGAGTCGGTGCACATCCTCCATTCTCCATCCTTCTTGGGTGCTAATACTGCTGGTACAACACATGGACTAAGACTCTCCCTAATCAGTCCCTTCTTCAACAGATCCTGAACTTGCCGATTTAGTTCCTCAGTCTCCACAGGCGTCATTCGATGTGCAGCCTTGTTTGGCAAGCTCGATCCAGGCACCAAATCTATGTGGTGACTGATCTTCCTAATAGGCGGTAAACCTTCAGGAACATTATCTGAAATGATATCTGGGAATTCTTCTAACGAGTCCCATGACTTCCACTTGGAATTTCCTTGCATCCTTCTTCCCTAACCCCGGGGATTATAGCATAGCACATATGATCCGGCTTCAGGCCTTCCAAGAATCTTCTGCCATCAACTAGACAGACTCGTGCACTACTGCATACTTTCTCATCCGCCTCCTTCAGGGGTTTTAACTTGTGGCGAACTCCATTCTTTGACAGAGAATATGTGTTGGCTCGACCATCATGGACAGCACTTCGGTCAAACTGCCATGGTCTCCCAAGCAGCAGGTGACATGCATCCATAGGCAAGATGTCACATAAAATCTCATCTCGGTAAGTTCCAATGTTGAACTTCACCAGGCATTGTTCACTGACCAGCACCCGATGGTCCTTTTGCAACCATGCAATCCGATAAGGGTGCGGGTGTTTTCTCCTCTCCAGCTGCAGCTTGGCAACCATTTCCTCAGAAACCAAATTGTCAGTGCTTCCATTATCTATGATGATGTTACATACCTTGCCTGCGCACTTGCATCTTGTTCGAAACAGGTTGTTCCTTTGGTCTCCCCTTTTCTCTTCATTTAACAGGACTCTTCTGATGATCATCGCTTCTCCTCTTTCTGCCTCCTCTGAGTGCTCAGACTCTACACCTTCGTCTGCTACAGCAGCTCGGGCCTGACCCTCAGGTCTTCGATTTGGCCTCTCTTGATGTTGCGGGCAGTTGTATGCCCTGTGTCCTTCTTCTCCGTAGTTGAAGCAGGTTCCTCGAAAGACACCTCTGCCAAACCCTCGCCCAGACCTACCTCTTCCTCTTGGGTAGTTGTTGTTTCGATTGCGTGGGCGTTGGTCATCCTCCTCTTTCACTTCTTTCTATTTCTGGCTACTGCTAGCTTCACCAGTTTTCCCAAAATCTTTGTATCTTCCACCACTGCCTCTTCCACCAGCTCTTCCACCCCTGTCCTTCCCTCTCTGCTTACCATCAAACCTCCTATTCAGTTTCTCCTCCACTTTTAATGCAAATTGATATGCATCATCTATCGTGCTCATTCTAACCAGCCCCAGCTCTTCTTGAATATTGGTTCGCAATCCATTGATGTAACGTGCGACCTTCTCCTTATTCGCCTCCGAATGGCCGATTCTGATTGAGATTTGATAGAACTCTTCAGTATATTCCTTGACAGTCTTACTAGCTTGTCGAAGACTCTGCATTTTCTTTAACAAGTCCAGCTCATAATCTGCAGGGATGAACTGCCTCTTTAGTTTCTCTACCATCCTATCCCACCTGGTGATCCTTTCCTTTCCCCTCCTGTTCCTTTCCAACTGCACTCCTTTCCACCAGATGCTAGCATGTCCTTTCAGCTTGGTTTTCGCGAACCTGATCCGATTTGGATCTGATATCTCTTCGTATTCAAAATACTCCTCCATGTCGTTGATCCAGTCTATCAACTCCTCAGGGTTGAGGTTCCCCGAGTAAGTGGAGACGTCAAATTTTGGCTTCTTCCCGATCTGGGAGATGGCCCTATACAGCCTAGCCTCTGCTGGATCCAAAGCCTCTTCTTCGTCGGATGGAACCTCTTCTTCCCACACTTCATCTTCGCTGGGTTCTTCCCTTCTCGGCTCGACTCCTCTTCGAATTTCCTCTTGCAGGGCCTCAACTTGCCTCTGCAGGGCTCTTAGATCGACCTCCTCCCTTCTTGCTCGCCTGTGCCTTATACCACCACGGTCTCTATGCGGAGGCATCCTGCTTCTTCTTCGCAACCCACAACCACAGTCCTGGCGCAAACTGCCTCTCTGTTCGACGATCGGTTTGCACTCTCAGAACCAACCTGCTCTGATACCACTTGATATAGGGCTATAAACAACACACAGCAAGAGTGCCGAGATCAACAATGCACAGGCCAAAATTCTAGCAAGTTTCATTAAACAGAGGTCTTTTCGAATACAAGCAATTCCAAAATAAATGGCCAGGAGTCCCCCCCATACAATGCATGCGCGGTCTTTTTATATCATCGGCCCCAACTTCTTTCCATCATTACATCCAGTGTGGATTCCCTGTAACCCTTCGCACGAATGTCCTGTGACCGCCTGCAACATGCTGCCAGGTGCCCCGTATTATCATGGTCTGGGGTGGCGGAGTGCGCTGCGGCCGCCTGTCAATCCTTTCGCCAATTCATCATTCAAAGGGATGCGTCACAGCCGCTTGTAATTTGATGCCACGCGTCCCCTTGCCAGAGTCCCTGTAACCGCTCCATACTCTCGGGCCACCTGTAACTTCATGCCACGTGTCCCTCTGCACTGGTCTCTGCAATCGTCGGTTGGTCAACGTCGTGAGAGCTCTGGTCGTGATATCGCGACGTTTTTGCTCCAACACTTTCTCTCTCCTCTTTGGTCGCGATATCATGACGTTTTTGGCGTTAGGCTTCTCTCTCCTCCTTGGGACCGCGATTTCGTGACACGTCATGAAATCGTGACGTCTATGCCTTTCTTACTCGCTTTCCTCCTTTGGGCCGCGAAACCGCGACATGTCACGATTTCGTGACATCTTTGCATTCCGTACTTGCTGCTTCGTTTCGGGCCGCGAAACCGTGACATGTCGCGATTTCGTGACCATTTCACGCCCTTGAGTCTTTGGCTCGGAAGTGTCACGATTTCGTGACCACCTTGCGCTGTTGAGTCTTCGCACCGAAAGCGTCACGATTTCGTGACCACTTTGCATTTTGGAACCTTGCCTCCGGATATGTCACGATTTCGCGACGTCTTTGAGCCTTGTCCTCGAAGGTGTCACGATTTCGCGACGTCCTTGAACTTTGTCTTCGAAGGTGTCACGATTTCGCGACGATTCTTGTGCCTTAGAACTTTTTGCCAAAGATGTTCTTGTGCTTTCAAATCTTGCTTCCCGGATGTGTCGCGATTTCGCGACCATTTGGCACTCAAGTGACTTTGCCTCGGAGCTGTCGCGATTTCGTGACCAATTGGCGCTCGAACTGCTTTTCTCCGAAACTGTCACGATTTCGCGACCGTTTGGCGCCTTGACCTCTCCGACCCGAAAATGTCACGATTTCGCGACCATTTCGCGTCACGGCTGCGTTGCCTCAAAAATGTCGTGATTTCGCGACAGTTTTGCACCTTGGCCCTTTTCATCAAAAAGCGTCGCGATATCGCGACAGTTTGGCCCGCTGGCGCCCTTCTTCAAAAAGCGTCGCGATATCGCGACAGTTTTGCACCTTGGCCCTTTTTATCAAAAAGCGTCGCGATATCGCGACGGTTTGGCCCACTGGCGCCCTTCTTCAAAAAGCGTCGCGATATCGCGACAGTTTTAGTACTTAACGAAAAAAATACATTTTGGGTGATGCAAGATTGCAGCTTCGCCACCGGATGCTCTTGCATCAAATTTTCCTTAGGATATCTAAGCATACCTTGATGATTCCCCAAGGGTTGGATTTATATAATTTATGGTGCCTTGAGGGATCTATCAAGGAAAGAGAAGACACATTACAAATAACTAGGAGAGTTGTGATCAAGCTTGAGTTGCATGGAATATTGATTGATAGATCATTTAACAAGATAAAGATAGGATTAGCAGTCAATATCTAATTAAGATTTTGATTGTAGAATTAGCAGTTATAGGCTAGTTATCATGCATAATTATTAATAAAAGAAGGTAATTGGTGGTTGTAAGTAAATTTGATGATATTAATGGGCAAGAGTCCATGCATGATAGGCAATTGATGCTAGTTAGTTAATATTTTATTATTTAATTTGTGATTAGGCAACAATGCTAGAGCAAAATCATAATTAGCACTACTATAACCTAGTGCTAATACCAAAAATGATTGTTGATGTTGATTAAGCAAGAAAATATCAAATTTGAAGTTTTAGAAAAAGTGTTACCCTTAGTTAGAAGCATCGCTAATCTACTTACTTAGATATGATAATTTTGATTTGGGTCATTAAATACTCCTTTGATAAGACTTTAGCTTGCTTCATTGATCATGATGTTTGTTATGCTTTATGAGATAAATATTGTCATGTTTGTATGATTGATCATGTGCTCAAAATTAGGTGTCTAAATATATAGAGATCATGATTATTTTTTTAAGACAGGGATAATGTTGGATATCTAACTAGAGTAGCCCACTAGTATGATAAGTCTAATTGAAGGAGATTATTTAACTAATCCTTAACCAATATGAAAACCTTAGGATTTATGGCATGATACTTCTTATTAATTGGACTAAGCCTAGATTAGTCATAATGATATAGACACTAATTTAAAGTTTTATGCCTATCATGCTAGAATAATACCAAGGAAAGACATATTAATATTATTGCTATTTAAAATTCAAATATTATCCCACTTTCACGATGTTATATTATTGAGGAAAATCAATATCAAGGTTAATAATTGGCTTTGCTAGAGATGGATTCCATTCAAACTATGTGAGTATTGGAGGAAGTTCAATATGATTATTTGAAAGGTTATCGATGAAGATATATTAATCAAAGTAATCATATATATGAGGGATACCATGAAAATCCCTATGATGATGCTTCTTGATGTAATACATTAAGGAATAGGACAAATTGTAAAATCCATTCACTTAATTTTCTTAAATATAAAATGATGGATTAACATTGCTTTTTAACATTAAAAATAATGTAAAATACTTAACCATGGAAATTAAAGGGATCAATATTAAAAAGAGTAACTTTCCAATCAATGATAACCATCTAAGGATAAAAGCAACCAACTAAGATGGAAAAAATCAATAATTTATTTTCCTACTAGGGTTGAATCCAAATAAAAATAGTGAAACATTTCATAAACATTATACATAGCTTACCTTTATGGGATAAAATATTTGAAATAAGTATGGTATTGGTCTAAGAACTAACTGATGGTAAGATCATAGAAAGTTTTAAAATTATGGATTGTTGTGTTCATTGTAAGGAGAAAGCTAGAACTAAAACTACATACTTAATACCTTAGACACAGTTAAGAAGAAGTATGCCAGGTCCATTTGGGATATAGACTGGGAAAACACAGGATTAGTACCAAAACCTCCATTTATACATAGTTTCCACTAACAACACTAAATAGAAATAAAATGGTATAGTCATCCTATTCAATGAGGTTAAGGTCATTCATGGTCCTACTTCGAATGGGAACTTGTCATATTCAAAGCATAAAATACAAAAATCAAAAGGTGAACATTATTGGTTATAAAGTAGGTTTTTAAAATACATAGAAGTGTTATCTAATGTCTCATCAACCTTGTGTATCTCCGTGATGTGGATGTCAAGCAAATCAGGTCTATGCTTAAGCATAAGAAGGTGCTTGAAAAATTTAATAATATACTCCTCTTGGTATAATTAGTTTCCATAAAACATAAATAAAAAATTGAACTCATATTGCTTGAGGATATTAAAAGATATAAATAAGGCATGAGATGAAATAACAAAAGTAGAGGGTTTAGAAACTAATTATAGATTAGAACTAGAAGGACCAAAATTTGATCAATCCATTCTAGATCACTTGGAAAGTCCTTGCAACCTAACATAGGAAAAGTCCTAAATATGGGTGACCTATTGGTGAAGTTGTCTAAACAATTATCTTATGGAAAATAACTAAAAACTATAGTTTTAAATTATTTGGATCTAATTGAATGAGGATATCATCCCCATGTAAATGGATGAAATAATTTTTCATAACCCTATATGATATATGATAACTAGATGATAATTATCCTCTAAAACCAAAAGTTTTAGAGGTAAATTTGGATTGTCACCACATGAATGAATGGGAAAGAGACAGAGAAAGGGGGATTGGTGCAAAAGTGGATTTCATGGATTGAGAATCTCTATAAATAGTATTATTAGGGTTTATGGATTCGAGGGATGAGGATGACACCTTAAGACATGGGTATTAATTAGGATGTCATGGTTTAGAACTAATGGTACTAAGATAGTCTATCACTCATATATAAGAATAAGGTATGGTGCTAGCAATGCTATAAATTGATGTTATAGTAAATACATTAATATTAATTAATATTAGAAAGGACTAAGAAGTTAACCATCACTCACACAAGAGAAAAATAGTTCAATATGAGTGCATAAGCTTTATACTTTAGAAGGTGGTATACAAATATCTTTAAAGAGAATATAATATGGAATGATGAATCTATATGAAAATATGTAGTTTGTGTTGGTCAAATACTATGGATGGATGTGTGTTATTTGAGTTGCTTATTTGTAGATACATATAACTCCACATATAGACATGTTAACTAGTACATGTGTTACTTTTTTGTTTTATATGTCCTCTTCTTTTTTTAATTAAGGTTTTGAAGTATTTTTGAAAGGGCCCTAACCCTTTTACAAACTAAAAGAAATATCTAACTGTAACATGTGAAAAGTCACCAATTCTAAAACTAATAGAATATGTGTAAAAGTGTTATGTTACTATTGAATTAGAAAGAATGTTACAATACAATCTCCTTGGAGACAAGTGTTTCTTTCTCTTTTAATACAAATGTAGGTGAACTTGTGGGATCTTTTCAATGCCCTCAATATAGGTGGGCTTTTGTATGCGTGTGCCATCGACAATCTACTTGGATGATGTCCTTTATACCTACTATGGACCTGTAAAAAGGAGTTAGTATGTTTGGGGACCTATCTTGGATCAAAACTTGCATTTATGAAGATAAATCGACATAAAAATGAAGAAAAACATGATAAAAAATGATAGAAATGCTATGGAAGCTATATAAAATTGATGTATACATAATTTGATGCTACAAATGTGCTATAGATATGGTTCGCATGGTGGCATGCGAACTGGATCTTGGGTTTGCATGGCGGGGTGCAAAATATATTATTGTTGATTGTTGATGAGAATTTTTTGTTTGAATGTGTTCTAGATAATGTCTATTGTTGTCTATCAGGTGTAAAATTGTCAAAAATGGTTTTGGTACAATTTTGGTAGAGTTTGGGTATGTTGACCAAAAGGGAGAGAGGGATTAATGAAGGAAATGGTCCTCTATTTATAGAGGAAACCAAGGTTAGGGGGGTAGTTAGGTGTACTAGACTCTAGGGTCAAGTCCTATCATGGTCAAGTTAGGGTTTGTGAAGTGGCATGCCTAGTCACCCTTTCATGTGCCCTAAGGAAAATATCCTAGGTGCACACATGTGTGAGCTAGGATTAGGGTTAACTCTAGTTAGTTAGTCCCTAGGTTAGATGAGGGTTGATTTAGGTACCCTAGAAAATATCCTAACTAATTTGGGGTGCACACATGTGTGAGGGGAAACTTAGGGCTAATTTGGACATTTAACCCTAATTAAACTAAGTGATAAAGTGCATTTTAAGTGAAATATCACTTGCAAATTAGAATGGTAATTAGGATAATTAGGATTTTGGAAGGGAATGGTCCTATGGGGGCCCTAATTAGGCGTAGGAAAGGTCTTAGGTGGACTTAAGGGGTTTTTAGGTGGCCCTCTTATGGGTTTGAGGAATTTTGGATGTGTTTTGTATAGTTTTTGTAGGTTTTGTACCTATGGACAACTATAATGGTCTATGATGGCCTACGATGGCCTACGATGACCTACAATAATATACAATGGTCTATGATGGCCTACTATGGCCTATTATGGCCTGCAATGGCCTACGATGGCCTATGGATGCCTAAAAATACCTATGCAATCCTACTAGTGTCTATGTAGGTTTGCAAGTGTCTACGGGTGAGCATGTGCAACTTTTAGGTGTCTACATTTACTTATTTTTGTACAATGCTATGTAAAAACATAGTTTAGTGCAAAAATATGATAGAAGAAGGTGATGAGGTCATTGAAAAGACGAAGGATGCGTGGATGAATGCGAATGAATGAGTATGTATGAAATAAGTGATTTGCCAATTTAGTATAATATTTTGTAATATTGTACTGGTTGTTTGTGAGGGCAACTTAAGATTGCTTTGCTTTTGTGACCAACACAAGATGGTCCAATTACGAATAGAACAACTACCTATTCAAAAATTTTCTTCTAATTGATTGATGAGCGCATGATGACATTTGTTAAATAATTTGAGCTGAGTGGTAAGGACAAATCAAGTGTAACATTCAGTTTGTGGTCGGTGTAAATATACATTATGAAATCAAGATGTGCTAGGAATGCACATGGCTCTCATGATCTAACAAATATCTAATTAGTATGGGGTTTTATCTTGAGATAATCTTCAACATTTTTTTTTTGTAGAGAAATGTGATATCTGTGATTTGGATGTTTGATTGTTTGATCTCATGCAAAGCAGATTTGTGTATGAATAACCCCCTCAAGCGAGGAATTAGTAATGATACTGATGAAATATGGTGATGTGGTGATGAGTCAATTGATAGAGAAAAATGGTGACAAAAAGTGGAATATTTGGGTAAATAGTGGTGGGAAAGGAAGAAGTTGCAAAAGTTAAGAAAAGATGAAAATGATGTCATGAGGGTTGGTTTGCATAGCACCATATGAACCAGGTTTGCATGGTCGGGTGTAAACTAGAGTTCGCATGGCAGGATGCAAATTGGAGTTCACATGATGACATATGAACTAGGGTTTTTAGGGGTATAAGATCCCTTTTTGCATGTACAAGGGTCATTTATCATGTGAAAAATTGTGGAGAGAAGAGTGAGTAAGAGTTTGCGAAGTGAAGCACTGTTGAAATATTGAGCTGGTCTTGAGATGGCAAGAGGATGTGCAAGTGCGAGCGACTAACACGGGACCCCATCGGTAAGTGCATGAAACTCAAGATTTTTGTTTTTAAAATGTGTAATCTTTTTGAAAAGTACAATAATGTGGGTTTGAGTGTGAATGCATGTGATTTTTGATTGAAATGTGTGCACAAAGTGTAAAAGGGGCCAAATGGGTATCCTAAAATATTATCTATTTTTGTGTTTGGCCAGTATTTGGAAATATTTGACTGTGTGGCGTATGTCATATGTAGAAGTGTTAACCTTAATTTTTTTGTGTGAATGGTGTACTGGTTCTGGAAACTATTTGAATTTTCATCGTGTAATGTCAAAATGGGTATCTAAAAATGTGATTTTTTGCTATTTTGTAATGTTTTGGCGAGTCATGTGGATGCGTGCCATGAGATGTATGCATAAAAGGTTTACCTTGCTTATGTGGTGTAAATGATGTACTATTTTTGGAATGTGTTTAAACTTTCACCATGAAAAGGTAAAATGAGTATCCAAAAATGTGATTGTTTTGCCATTTTGTAATGTGTTTTGTGAATGTGTGCTTCGAAATGTGTGCCTACGACGTTGTATTCTATTTTGTATACCAGAAATGTGATGTTTTTACATGTGAATAAATTTTTTGCCATGAAAGGGTCTAATGGGTGTTCAAAAATGTCCTCCTGGTAGGGTTTGCATGGTGGGGTACGAACTAGAGTTTGCATGATGGTATGCAAACTAGGTTCGCATGTCGGGATGCAAACCATGTTTTTTTTGGAATGTGTGATGCATTAGATATGCTGTATGAAATTTGTATGTGTATAAAATAAGGAAAATGAACTTATGTGCATGTGAAACTAGCAAAAAATTATGTGATGTTTGTGAATGAAAATAGGTGAAGAAGATTGAGCCGCGACATCGTGTGTGGTCGTTGAGAAATACCTTGGGTAAGAAATGTACCAAGGAGGATGTGGAGTGGATGGGTAGGGTGTGGATATAGGGTGTATAAGAGGTTGTGAGTATCCATACAAATAGGGTGTATATTTTACCATTGTGTGAGAGGTGGGATCTAGACATGAACACCTTTCATATTACCACAAGAGAGATGACTATTACACTGGAAGATATTTAAAGAATCTATAAGTTACCGATAGAGGGAACTGTAGTAAGGATGGAATCAGATGGTACAAAAAAGGAGGTGTTGCAGTGGATATTTGATGCAAAGTGGGAGGAGTTACAATTTGAAAAGGGGGTGGAATACAAGTAATATTGTTTTAAGAAGATGTTGTCTGATCGCCATTATATGATGACACTTATGATATCGATGTATGCTCTACCAAATAATTTGGGAGTAAATTTATTATAGAATATGATGGGTGTAGTGTGTGAGATGGTAGAGCATGAGGTAGTTTTTGCATGGGCACTCACGTTATTGGTACAGGTGTATAGGAATTTACACAATGTGGTGCGAGCAGGACGATTAGGCTTGAGTTATAGCCCATTGCTGCAGGTTTGGGCATATGAGCACATTGTGATAGAGTGGCTATTATTGTTACCATATAAGGCGCACGCATTGATGAAAGAATTCATACCCTACACCTTGAAATGGCATACAAATATGGAGAAGAGGATGAAGAGAAGTCATGAGGGTGATGGCTTATTTTGGAGGAGGCAGTTAGAAAATTTGGAGACTAAGCATATTTAGTGGAGGTCTTGGAAGGGCAGGTAATGTGGGAGAAAGACAGTAAGTAGTTGGAAAATATCCACTGAGGGCGATGGGTGGTAAGGTGGTACAGGCGATAGGTATAATTATTCCCCTTTAGTAGGGTTATGCGGTAGTTCAAGCTACGGTAGGGGAGACCAGATCCACCTATTGTAATTTAGAGGAGGTAGGATGATCCGGGAGTGCAACCTATAGTGTTTACCTTAGAGGTGAAAAGGGATCCACTGATGGTGATTCCTAACATGGATGATGCAGTGATGACTCCTAAGTATGACGTATGGTGGGCCACGTAGAGGTGGGAGCCAAGAGTCAAAGTGATCAATGTTTGGGTGCAACTAGTGATAGGATAGCCTGTAGCTAGTGGATAAACACCAAGAGGGGTTGGACCTATGTTGGATGGAGGGTCAAAGGAGGAGATAAGGGAGCCTCTATTATTATAGAGGTAACATCGAGATGATGGAGCTAGCATTTTTGTGGTGGAGTTGCCAGTGTGCAAGGTCAACGATGGAGACCAACCCTTAGATGAGGAAGTGTTGATGAAGGAGAAGGGAGGTGGCATGGCAGATGATGTGGTAGTAGGGTCTCCTCAGGATGGTATGACAATGATGGAGGAGGATTATTATGGAGATATGTCATCCATGCCATTTGACATATAGAATATGATGGATGCTCATGACTAGCTGGTGATATTGAGAGAGAGGGTACAAGATCTAGAGGAGATATTGTATGAAAGTGAGATAGATCAAGCTCTATATCTAGAGATATGGTAGGAGGAGTATCAGGTGCTAGAGGGGAGACTGCATGAGAGTGAGATAGATTGGACTCTAGATCTAGATATATGGTGGGAGGAGCATCGAGTGCTAGAGGAGAGGTTGGAAGTTAGCGAGTAGGAATACCACACAGAGAGGGATGAGTTGGAGAGGCAATGTGAGGAGCTACAAGGATAGCTTGAGTAAGAGTAGGTGAGGTATGCTAAGGTTATGAAAGATTTATGATGTTGGGTAGAAGACATTATAGCCATGAAGGAGAGATTGAGGGCAAAGATTACCACAATACAAGAGAGTGTGTAGTGAGTGCAAGTTGATAGGGAGGCAGAGCGAGCTGCTCATGAGGTGAAGGTAGTAGATATGCATGCAAATATAAAGAGGTAGTATCAGGCATGGGAGGAGGATGATTGTGCTAGGGCAGTGGCCAAGCAAGCCACGATGGAGGCAATAGGTTTAGGGACTGAGGTGACAACCTTATGGGCCAAGGTGGATCGTTGGCAATAGGTCCATGTGAATGTGTTGAAGCGATATTTAATGAAGGGGATTATGAGGATGTAGTGTGAGATCACCTTGAATTCATTTGGGCATTCAATTCTATATTATGCAGGGTCATAGTTGAGGTCGAGGTCACGGTTGTAGAATCATACACACTCATAGTAGAGTTGGAGGAGTGATCCATCAATAGTATTGATAGAGTTGAGGATGGTAGCATCAACAATGTCATAGGTATTGGGACCTACCCCAGAGTTGGATAGAGCGGTAGTGCCTATAGCGATGTAGGTGGTTGAGGTAGCACTAGAATGAAGTGGGGTAGTAGAGATGCGAAGGGTGGAGCTGGTGATGATGGCTCAGGAGGGGAGTGGCGAGACTCCTAGCAGTAAGTAAGGCTGAGATGTATTATGGATGTATACCATTTTTGTATCCTAAGGGTATTTTGATCATACTATGTATATATATGCCTTCTGTTGTGGCTTATATACATATGTCATGATTTTTGTGAATGAATATGTAGTATAATATTATGTGTATGTGTAATGTAGGATATTAGTAGATGATTATATGATGGATAAATATGTATGTATGTGGTAAAATGTAGGAGAATGATATCACTATAGATTAGATTTAATGTGGAATGATGTAATGTTAATGAATGAACGTAGGATAGATCTAATGAGGTATGTATGTGTATGATGAAATGCGTATAGGAAGAACTTGTATCGTAACATAACTGGTGGTAATGTGATCCATTATATTATATTAGAGATGTAGGATGGCATAGGGAGTATGAACTAATATTGACTATCATAGTTATAGCAATCAAACCTCATGAGAAACTGAGCAAGGTTAAACTACCACTCATAACTAACCTGACTGGATCAAAGTATATAAGGGACCCGTGTGTGTGATGAGTGATGTTCATTTATCAATTTTTAGGAAGGTAGAACTAACCCATTGCAAACGTAGCCAAAATATCTAGCTCATCCACAAGTGTGCAATGATCTATACAAAAGGTTTCTAATGTGACAGATGTGTTACCACTTCTAAGACTAATCCACTGGCAGGTAGGTGCTTAGGGCCTATTGCTGGCGATGGAAATCATCCCATGATATTATTTTAAACTGAAGGACCAAAGGAGATCAAGCATAACAATAGTACTCTTGGAGGTTTTTCCTTTTGTTTTCTACCCCTCATTCTTTTGATTCTCTTTTTGTGGTACTCTTTTTCATTTATTTTTTTTTTTTGTTTTTTTTGGAATGTGGGCGTTGGCTTTTGTTTTCTACCCATTTTTTGATATTGCTTATGCTTATCACTTTGTTTATACCTAGGTCATATTTAATGATGGGATGAGTAGGGGAAATTGTTTTCTAGATGGTGATATCTACGTAAGATGTTGTCATCTCTAGACTCAAAATTTGCTTAAAAATATGACTTGTGAATGGTCTCTGAAATAAATTGAACCAACCGAATAAAGTTGTAAGAAGCATAAGAACTTATCAACTAGAGGTGATATTTGATTGACTTAACTTGGTGAGTGATAAAAATCATGCTAAACACCATTTAATATGTAATCTTGAAAAGGACAGTGAATAACCAAGTGGTGATGCTAACAAGTAAATATTTCAATCTTATTATGATCGTATTTCTATAAGGGTAATGTACAAACATGAATATAGACGTAAAGGAGGAGCAATATGTATATGCAATGGATACAGTATAAGATGTATAGCATGCAAGGAAAATATCTACAAGAGAAAAATTGGAAAACACAATGAGATGAGATTGGAAGATATTTCAGAAGAAATGGATATGTGAAGAAATGACAAGAGTAAGGAACAATAGTTATGGTTGCTTCAGTATGTGGGAGATGCAAAAAGCTTGAGATATGAATGTAAGTAGTAAAATGCACATGATTAATAATAAAAAGGAAAGTAGTAAGCTAAAATAAATTGTGAAGAAAGCGATAATTAAGAACGGTAACAGAGGGAGATGAAGGAAACAAAGAAGAGAGGAAGAAGAGAAGAAGAAGAAGAAGAAGAGAAGATGGAATCAGCATAGGTATGTAGCCACTTGAAGCATGACCATACAATGATGTAAAATAGAAGGAAGAAGAAGAAAATGAGAAGGAAAATCTAGCATAGGTATGTAGCTGCTCGAAGCGTGACCATACAACAATGTAGGATAACAAGAAGAAGGGGAGAGAGAAGAGAAATAAAGAAATAGGAATCTAATATAAGAATGTGTGAAGTGGTGAAGATCATGTTGTGAATGACTAGGTGGAGTGGTGATATGACTAGAACTCTGATAATTGGTGTAGCTAGATAGATCCTAAAAATAGTGGGGTGTGGATGTGAAATATTCAAGTGAAGGCATGGGGTGAGGTATGGGAGGAGGTGCAGTGCTCAAAACTCTAGGAGAGGTGGTGTGTTCAAATCATAGAGGAAGTGTGCCATATACCATGTTATTAATGAGGCTTTCAAAGGTGCAAAAATGATCGATGTCATATCCCAGTTGTCGATTGTAGATGCAAAATTTGTTCTCCTTGTAATTCCTTGGCTTGGGGTGAAGTGGATTGATGGGATGGATGTTAGGTAACTCAAGGAGTTATGCATGGAGCAGTTGGTGAAAAGTGTGTGAGAGAGATTCTGAAAGTATAGGTGTGGAATAAATGTATGGCTCATATGGCGATGAGCGTGAGGGATGTGGGGTAGGCATGAGTGGTTGGATCAAGGATCTAGGATCCTATGGAGGGTATGTGTGGGAGAGAGGGATAAGCATAGAATAAGGTAAGGGAATATAGGCCATAGCAAAATGGCATGGAGAGGAATGAGATAAAAAATTATTCAAGTGTAACTCAAGGTTATCAATACGGGAGAGAATGTGCTAAAATGTGGGAGAGATTTGATTGAAGTTGGAGGTGAATGGAAATCAAATTTAATGGTGTTATTAGGATATGGATGCAAATATGATAATGAATTATAGGAAGGAGGAGGATAGTGAAATTGGTGAGTTGGTGTTGGAAGGGGCTAAAACAAAATAGCACAAAATGGGGATGGAGGTATATGGATAATGGGTGGTGTGTGGGATGGCTGCAAGGAGAAACGTGGTTGATATGGGTAAACACATGAATGGACGACCTGAGAAATATGTAGAAAAAGAGATTGGTAATAAGGTGACATCCCATTTGGTAGGGGTGGAGGTAATCTTGAGGGATGTATGTGAGTAGGTGAAATTCCCCTGTTAGGAGGAAACTAGCCAAGTGGAGGTTGTCAAGTTGAAGAGGCTGGTAGATAAGGATCTCTTTCATCAACTAATGGATAAGGGAATGAACCCCGTGCATGAGGGTATGGAGGGTGGGAATGTTACTCCTTATCCATAAAGGAGGATAGGAAAATCTGACTATCATCAAAGCGAGGAGAATAGGAGGAATTCCTATGGTTGGGTGAATGAGGTTGAGGTGATGTCTCATCATATGAATGTGATGAGAGGGATGATTGAAAAACATGAAAATGTATGGGCGGCATTGCAAGATCTACTAAGGTGATCATTATTAGAGGTATCATCAGAAGATATTACATGATAGAATGGTGATATGTTGGAGGTGTAGATTTGAAGCAATGTGTCTTTGCAAAGGTGTCATAGCTAGTGATGGGAAACCTACAAGAAAAAATATACCAACAACATAAAAATGACATATAAAGGAAAAGTGTGTTTGTCGTATAACAAAAAGTGCAAAGTGTGTGTTGGGTGCAATGTGGGTCATGTGTGCCTTGGTGGGGTGATATGTATAATCATGGTGATGATAGTATGTGCAATAACCAGTGATATGTACCAAAGACCACTAGGCATTGAATGTGCGTAGGTGGATAATGTTAATAGATTTGGGTTCTACAAGTCCTTCAAGGTTGGCCAGTCGATAGGCCCCTAAAATGAACTTGTGTGTGATAATGTAAGAACCCAACCAATTTGGGATAAATTTATCTCACTACTGGCGGGGTTGACTAGTAATTTGTTGGTTCTCTTTGAGAACCAGGTTACTGATCTAAAATTTGCGTTGGTGTACCTTATTGTTGTAGGCACGATAAATATGATCTTGATAAACACGTGTGTGCTCTATGGCATGGATGCGATGCTCATATAAGAGTGTTAATTGGTCTAACTTGGCTTTACGAGCAGTGTCGTCCTCAATGAAGTCTTTCATAGAGATGCAAAGAGAAAGTATCTCAAGTTCTAGGGGTATACTGACTTTAGTGCCATAGAATAAAGAAAAGGGTGTTGCACTAGGAGGAGTATAGATTCTTGTGCGGTAGGCCCACAAGGCTAATGGAATTTGATTATGCCAATCACGATGAGATTTTGAGACTATTTTTTGAAGGATTGCACAAATAGTTTTGTTAGTAGCCTCAGCCTGGCCATTGCCCTATGGGTTGTAGGGGGTAGAGAAGCTATGGTGAATGTTGAATTTGGTGTATAGAGTGCAAACAATTTTGTTTTTGAATGGCGTACTGTTATAAGATATTATTTGTAAGGAAATTCCAAAGTGACAAATGATATGGTCAGTGATGAATGCCACAATTTTGGCTCTCATGGTCTGAACAAGTGGGATATCTTTGACCCACTTTGTAAAATATTTAGTGGCAGTGATGATAAACTTATGATTGCTTGAGGAAGTAGGTGAGATTTTCCCAATAAGATCTAGGCCCCATTGTGAGAAGGGCCACATGGATTGGATGGATTGGAGTACTTGTGAAGGTAAGTGTATGAGGTTAGCATGTTGCTGACACGTGATGCATCGTTTGATGTACTCACAATAATCATGTTCTATTTTGGGCCAATAGTAGCCCATGCGTAAAATGCGCTTAGTGATGGGCATACCATTGAAGTGGCCACTGCAAGTTCCATCATGGGTCTCTTGGACCACTCGAGATTCATGTGGCTCTAGGAAATGTAAAAGTATAACATCATGACTACGGTGGTAAAGGATATCCCACAATAGTGTATAACGTATTAACCTTTGTTTGAATGCTCGAAGGTGAGCATGTTGTAGGTCACAAGGGAGAAAGCCTAATTTGATATAATCCTTGATTTGAGAAAACCAAAGATCATGTGGTTCGGTTTGGATGACATGAAGGCCATAATCATCGATGGGGTATGAAGGTGAAATAACAGATTATGTTAAGGTATGGATGGACACATGTGTCATTTCAAAAAGAGGATCTTGTGGTATTAAAGACCCCAAGGAAGCCATTGTGTCGGAGAAATAATTTAACGAGTGGGGAGCAACCTCGATATCATACCACTCAAGTTGGGTGAGTAGTTGTTGAGCAATTTGTTTATATTGTTGGAGTACCGGGCAGCGACATTACCAAATCTACTTGAATTGATTTACGATGAGAAGAGAATCACCAATGATTTGAAGACATATAATGTGCATAGAGAGCACCTATTTCAAACCAAGGATTAGAGCTTCATATTTGGCATTGTTATTTGTGTAAGGAAAACCTAATTTGAAGGAAAATGAGAGAGGTTCTTGATCAGGTGTGAAAAATATGATTCCAACACCCCTAGCGTGAGTGCAATGGGAGCCATCAAAGAAGAGTGTTAGATCGACTGGTACTTTAGGTTCAACATATTCCTTAGCTTCAGTGATGTGAAAGATGAAATCATCGAGAAGCTGAATAAGGAGTGGTTGGCTATCAGGAAATGAAGTCTCAAAGAGTTGGTTGAAGATTACCTATCCATTGATGGACTTTTGAGAAATGAATTCGAGGTTAAATTTGGTAAGAAGCATAATCTACTTAGCAGTTCTAGAGTTATGATAACTCGTGTTCATCATGTAGCCCAATGGATTATCGTAGGTGATGACAAAGGTAGTGTGGTTAAGCATGTAGTGGCATAGTTTTTGTGTCGCAAAGATGATAGCTAGGCATAGCTTCTCCATGTAGGTATATCGGGTTTCATAGCTAACTAGAGTATGACTAATGTAATATATGGCTTTCTCATGGTTGAGTGCATTATTTTGAGCTAATAGAGTGTCAAGTGTAAAATCCATAGCTGTAAATTTATAAAATAATGGTAATTGTGGGTGTGGTAGAGATAGAACTGGTGGTGATGTAAGGTAGGCTTTGATTGAGTCAAAGGCTTATTGATAGTTAGCATCCCATTTGAAGGCAACCCCTTTTTGTAAAAGGTGATTAAATGGTTTACATTTATCAGATAATTGGGCAATAAAATGATGAATGGATTGAATTTTTTCCTATAGACTATGGAGTTGCTTGATATTTGTGGGTGGAGGTATCTCGATGATGGCTTTGACTTTGTTGGGGTCTACCTCAATGCCTTGCTAAGAAATAATGAACCCAAATATTTTATGTGAAGTGACACCAAAGACACACTTCTTTGGGTTTAGTCACACGTTATGTTCAAGAAGGCGATCAAAGATCTTATGAAGATCTGCAAGATGCTGAGAGCGTTCTTTTGATTTGGCTATGAGATCATCGATGTAGTCTTCCATGATTTTGTGCATGTAGTCATGGAAAATATAAGTCATGGCACGTTGATAAGTTGCCCCAACGTTCTTAAGGTCGAAGGGCATGACCTTATAACAAAAGGTCCCCCAGGGGGTTGTGAAATATGTCTTGTGTTGATTGGTTGGATTAATATTGATTTGATTGTAACTAAAAAAGCCATCCATGAGGGATATCATTTTGTAGTCTACGATGGAATTGACTAGTGAATCGATGTTTGGGAGGGGAAAGCTATCCTTGGGACATGATTTGTTCAAATCTCTATAATCGGTGTAGACAAGAACTTCACTAGATGGATTGGGTACCAAAACCATGTTGGATACCCATACCAGGTAGTCAATGGGCTGGATGAACCCTACATCAAGGAGCTTTTGGATCTCATATTTGACCATTAAAGCAATGGTGGGATGCATGCATCGTAATTTTTGCTTAATGGGTTTGGCATCCCCATCCAGAGTGAGGTTGTGAACTATTAATGAGGGGTCGAATATAGGCATGTCCATGTAGGACCAGGTGAAAACTCTAATATTTTATTTAAAAAATGATAAACAAGACACATTCCTTTAAGGAGAGGCTAGTGAAGAGTTTAACAATGTGAGGATTGGTGAGACCATCATCGATGTCAACATCGATTGTTTCCTCCACAAGCATGTGGGAACCATCTTGGAGTTGCATAGATATTGGAATGAGATGGAGGTCATCGATGGCCTTAGGTTAGTTGAATTCATAATTTAGGTACACATTCGTATGATTAACCAACAAAATGTGAGGTGGAGTGGATGGTGAAGGTATGTTTACAATGCATAGAATGGACTGTGATAACAAGAAGTCTTGTGACAATGGTGTAGGATAAATGTGAGTGAAATTGATGAATTTTGGATTGGGTACCTCGATGTGATATGTAGGATATGTATACCAAAGTAGAGAGAATAAATAAATTTTTACCATGTGAAAAAAAGTGGTGGAGATGGTGCTAGATGATGAATCTGAATATGAAGACTTCGAAGGATGTGGATATAACACCACAGGTGGAGAATAAGGTTGAGTCATAGAATGGTGAGTTTATCATTGAATAGGAAAATTTATGAATGAATGCATAGGCAATGAAGGGGAGGTGAAGAAGTACACTTTGAGTAAGGAGCTGTGAGGGAAAGGACAGTAAATCTATCGAATAGCTTGTCAATACAATAAGCAGTGGTGGTGTCAAAAAATAGTGTTTCCTGGAAGGAGGTACATGGAATATTGATAGTAGAATAAGGATATGGAATTTCATCTAGGATGTCAGTGTTGATATATTATTTCAATGAATGTGTAGGAATCGATGGAGGATTTAGGGAGAGATCTTGAATCTCATATTCAAGCATATGGATGGCTATAGGGTAGTAGCCTAGTCTAGATTTAATGATGGGTAATTGAATGTGAGGGTTGGTAGGTATTCATAAGCCTTGTTCATAATGTCCTATTCCAAATACACACCAACAAAAACATCGAAGGTAGTGTAAGGAGAAGTGTAGGTTGGACATATGGTCTAATGTACCACAAAAAATAGATTGCGGTGGTGGGGGTATAGTTGCTAGGAGCGATAAGTCTAAACTTGGGTAGATGAAGTTGGTATGATTTTTTGGACCAAGGGGAATGATAGTACCAATGGTTAGAAATAAGGCTGAAGGGCAACCAAAATCATGGGTAGATTAGATCGTAGGAGGATGCACGTGAGCATTGTGAACATTGTATTCACCCGGGCTAGAGTTTGTCATAAAAATGGAGGCTTGGGGTGACATACAAGGTGGCGAATGAGGCGATGAATCTAAATCAAATAAGGAAGATGATATTTGAGAATCATATATAGTGGTAGTAGAGGAATGAAATAGTTTATCATCAAGGTGAGAGGCTCACTACTTCTAATCATGATATTTGGTAGCAGTGGAAGGGATTGGATGGCCCGTGTGTAGAAACTGTGAGGTGGGGGGAGTAGGCCTAGATATCAAAATACAAGAAGAGGTGAAGGAATAAGGCTAAGGATGAAATGAAAGATGGGTGTTTGAGGAGTAGAGAGAAGAAGAGGCTCTGTAGAGGAGGATGGATGAGATGAAGTAGGAGGCCACAAAGATGGTGGTGAGAAGGGCACAAAAATGGGAGGCAGGTCCATGGAAGAAGAAGGTTGGGAAGGAAGAGGAGACCATGAAGAAGGTGGTAAAAAAGGTATGGATGTGAGATAGGGATCCATTAATGAGGATGAAGGTATGTGAGAAGAATATGTAGGGGGCGTGTGTGTGTCCTTGGTGAGCGATACGATGATGAGACAGGTGTAGGAGAATGTGTAGAAGTCTTTGCCTGATGATGCAAAGGACAAGGAAGGATTTTTGTAGAGTATGATGAAGGTCCTGGTGGAAGGTCAATGATGTTGCAAAACTTGAATGGATCACCATCAGTTGGAACATAATGGATGAGTCTGTAATACACATATTTGAGATAATGATGCAAGGTGAAAGGAATGCATTGCATGTATCTTATCCATGGATATCCAAACAAGATATTGTATTTCATATTCCATTGAATAACATAGAATAAAATGGATATGGTCCTAATATCTATGTGGATAGGTAGGATGATAGAACCCACTGTGGGTTGCATGGAACCATAAAAAGCATGAATGCCAAGCAAGGGTGTGACAAAGTGGGTAGGTGGAATATGTAGGTGATGAAGAGTAATAGTGGAGATGATGCTAATGGAAGAATCAATATCAATGAGGACACACTTGTAGGTGATGTCATTGATGGCTACTTGGATATGGAGGAGAGGATCAGCTCCTTACCCCACGAGTTCAATAATATCATGGTCATGAAAATTGATGGATGGCTGCATGCAAAAAGGGATGTTCCCTACAAAATTTACAAAGGTGTTTGTGTCATGATTTTCAAGGTCAATTGATCAAAGAATATCATTTAAAGCCTCACGATGAGGCTAAGATTGTTGTAATAGATAAAAAATGGATAGCCTGGCTAGTGTATTGCATAATTGATAAGTTAGGCTACCATGAATAGTGATGATGTTTTGTGGTAGGGGTGGTGAAGTATGTGATGCTGTAGGGTATTGAGGAGAAGTGAATGGTACTAGGGGTGAAGCGATGGGTGCATCCTGGTATGTTGAGTAACATTGGGTATGAGTGGTGAGGTTAATAATGCCAACCACTCCATATGAGGGAGGATCATGTTGAACATTATTAAGCTTTCTAGAGTGGCCTTAAGGATTAGATTGAGTTCCTTGGGTATTGGCCCCCTATGTGCTAATAGTGAGTTTGAATAAATAACTAGGTTTTTATTTTATGGTATGAGGGGGTTTAAGACTTTAATGGTACCTCGATCGATGAGGTCCTGGACTAGGTTGCGAAAGGAGCAACAAGACTCTATATCGTGGCTGCATTATCAATGGTATGCACAGAAGGTCTGCTCATTATACCCATAAGTCTTGGGTTGATTTGGGTTGATAGTATAAATTTTGGGTAAGGTGATGTGACTCACATTGTACAATATCTAAAATAGAGCTGGTAAGGGCTCAAAGAGTGGAGTCAAGTTGCATTGTTGAAGTTGAGTCCAAAGACTATGAGCTTCATGTAGTTTTGATTGAGGGGGTGTGTTAGTCTAAAACAACTACTGCTATGGAGGAGGAGGTCATGATATCAATGAAGAAGTTGGAGAAACTACTACCACTTGGTTGATTTGTGGTAGTTTTGAGTAGGGTTGATTTGGTGCATTTTAGTTGAAGCAAAAATTAGATTTGTAGGATGGTTTCTGCCTAAGATTCATCTTGCTAGATTAGACTTTGATGTCCTTGATAACCTTGGCTTGAGTGATGGCTTCATCAAATTTATGACTTTGATGAAGTTGCAGAGGTGTAGAGATGCGTTTATGACAACTCTTGGCAAAGAGCATGACTAGTTCAACGGATGGAAGGCTATGAGCTAGGTCATGGATGATTGACCTCTATAGAGAAAAAAATATGTGATAGGTTCATCATCAGCCTATCGCAAGGCATATACATCAAAAAAGTTTATCTTATTTTTGATATTTATGGAGAAATGTTCTAGAAATGAATTGGCCAACTATTTTAAGGTGAACAGGCTATGGTGTGGAAGCATGTTGTACCAGTCGAGAGCTTGTCCCCAAAGGAAGAGAGTAAAGGTACATAATATGAGGGAATCATTGTTGTGGAGCTGATAGCATGCAAAGCAGTTGTTTCTAACATGTTCATGATGGTCCTCTTTACCTTTTTACTTGTCAAACTTTGGAATCTCAAAGTGGTATGGGTAAGAAGGACTAGGAACTAAGGGTGAACAAGTTCATTGCATAGCTCATTGTAGGTGGGATTCTTGGGACCATAACCAATTGTGTGGAGATTTAGCATCTTAAATTCCTCTTACAATATTTGAATTTTGGGTGATGGAGGCATGATGAACTATGATGAGGTAGTCAAATATTGAGAATGGGGAGGATACTAAAGTTATTCTTCCCATTGTGAAGATGGAATGTATTGCATGTGTTCCTATGGATTTGTTTTTTGGATGGCATAGGATGTCGAGGCCAATGGGATATTTTTCTACGGAGTAGACACTTACTGGGGATAGAAATATTATGGCTATGGGATCTGTGACTGTTGCACAGGGGTCTACTGTAATGGTTGCATCATGGGGGATGATGACTAAGAAGGAGATGTCATGAAAAATATAGGTGTAGTAGACTATGGTGGAGGTAGTGGTGTCTGGGTAAATGATGAGGGTGATGGTCGAGATGATATGCCAAAAGAGAACACCTTCATAGGACCAAAGGAATAATAAATGAAGGATTTAGGTTGGGCTAAATACAATGGGGGATTAGTGAGATAAGATGGATAGTGTGGGTTGTAAAAAGAGAGGGGAATGGAAGGAGGAACCTAAAATGGATGAGACAGGGTGAGGCAAAATATGGAAGTTGATGTAGGTCAGGGTTATGCACAAGGGCGAATTTCACAATTTATAGCGAATTTTAGGATTTAACATTTTTTATTTTGCTAATTTTGGGACCCTAGAGGTCGGCCCATTCGCCCAAAAATTACGGAATTAATTTTTTTTTAGGGTAAATTCACCCCGGTACAATATGTATTCCCGCCTAATATTTGCCCTAAAATTATTTAAAAAAAATTATCCCACCCAATTCGCCTCTTGTACCCCCACTATATATAGGTAACCCTGGGAGCGACACTCATAGTCTCAAGACGACTGTCACAAGGCGACCGCAAAAAGTGACTGGTAGAAGCGAGTGATAAAAGGTGACCGGCAAAAGTGAGTGACAAAAGGTGACTGATAGAAGTGACTAAAATTGGGAGACTGACACACTACGATTATCACAAGGCAAATGACATACCGTGACTATCACAAGGTGACTAACACACCACGATGCACGGTTGACATTGGGGAAACTGACATTGGGTGACTGACACACTGTGACTGTCACAAGGAGACTAACACACCATGACTATCATAAGGTGACTATCACAAGGCAATTGACATGCCATATCTATCACAAGGTGACTAACATTGGGCAACTGATATTGAGCAACTAAAACTGGGTGACTGACACTAGGCGACTGACACTGGATGACTGATATTGGGTGACTGACACATCGTGATTGACACATTACGACTATCACAAGGTGACTAACATGTCATGACTATCACAAGGTGATTGTCACAAGGCGACTATCACAAGGTGACTATCAAACGGTGACTGTATCACGATGACTGACATACAGGGCCAACCATTTATCGGTAAGTTTCTATTATCAATTATGTTTCTTTTTTATACATTTTTGTTCATTGACGCTCAATAAGGAGGTTTTCCTATTATTTGGGCACCAATATCAAGCTTCCTTGGGTCAGATATTCTGTTGTCTTGAATAGTAGTTCTCTCTTTAACCAGTTATTTCCATTTTTCAAAATGATTTTCTTGTTACTCTTCTATTTATATAGGTAAAATGTCACCTGTTGGTAGTGGAAAGAAGGGAGGCCAGTCTTCCAGTTCCGATAAAAGGAGTATCCTCAAATACTTTCATAATATTTCGAAATCCAGTCAACCATCAACATCTGCACAAATTGAAGGTATGAACGCCTTTACTTACTAACCAGTTAATTTTTGTTCATTGTTAATTTTATATATAATGTCTTCATTCATTAAGAAGGGTGATTTTTGGTGTATGGCTTTGTCCATTGTTTATCTATATTTTTTAAAAGAAGGTATGCTTTTAACAGAATGTATGCTTTTAAAAAGAATAATGATAATGACCCTGGTATTGACCCTAGTATTATCTCTACAGAAAACACTGTTGACCCTCGTATGAATCCACTTCCACATAACTACGATAATGAAAAGTCCACAGATGAAAATTTTCTTAAAGAAATGGAACAACAACAGGAAGAGATTCCTGAAACAAACACGCCAAATGGAAAACAAAGTAATAGTTCTTATGCAGTACCCACTTCTGGAGAATCTTCTTCTAAAAAACATAAACGTGCCAGGTCATCTAGATGGACAATTAACAGATCATTTCAGCCTGATTGGGTTTCAAATTTTCCATTTGTTGAGCCAGTGCTTCCAGAGAATAGTAATGAGGTAATAACAGAATTGAGATGCATAATTTACAGCTGGAAGCACGAAAAAGATCACAGATTGCAAGTTAAGAAAGATACAGTAGAAAAACATTGTGGAAAGGTTTATATAAAAACAAAAGAAAGTGATGTACCAATACAAAAAAATTATAGGTGGAAGGATGCATCAGAGTGTGCCCATATCAGATATGCACAAGAATATGATAAAGCAATGAAAGAAAAACAAACTTTGGTTGAGAAAGGTGCAATGATTCAAGCCCAATTTCAAAAAATGGAAAAGTTCACTTTAGCTTCAAAAAGTTTACAGTTTGTTGTTGTACTCACTATTCTTAAAAAGGGTAGACCTATGTCAGATTTCATTGATTATAAATCTCTATTTTGACTAGCTGATGTGCAGAACTTACCCAACGTCCATTGGTCAGATCGAAGTGGTTGGGAAATTGCAAAATGTCTGTCATTGGTTGAGCAGGATGACCTCAAAGAGAAAATAAAAAAGGCCAAATTCATATCACTTTCAATTGATGAGGTGACTATTGTTGACAACACATCTTGGATTTGCATGCATGTTTACACATTGGAAAATCATTTAAGGCAACCTCATTTACTTGGACTACGCAAGATGGTGGAAAATTGCAATGCAGAAAACATCTACAATGTTGTTGTTTCTAGTTTAAAGGAAATAGCAGGAATGAATGAAATGGAAATAGCCACTAAGTTAATATGTGTCGGAGTCGATGGTGCTGCTACAATGCAAGGACATAGGAATGGTCTTTGTGTTAGACTACAAACATCTATTACCCCATATTTGATCCCTATTCATTGCATGGCTCATAGAATTAATCTTGCATATAAAATTGTGGATACATTTACAAATGTAGCTAGAGTGGAAGACCTTGTCCGTGAAATTCATGATTATTTTTTGTGCAGTCCAAAAATATTTTTAGAGTTTCAACAGTTTGCACTTGGAGTTACTGATGGTAAAAAACTCTTAAAAGATGTGGATACTAGGTGGATTTCAATGTATCAACCGACATATAGAGTTTTCAAAGAATATCAATCCTTGGCAGGGTTTATGTATGCAAACCGTAGGGCAGTTGATAAGGCTAAGGATTTGCTATTACGAATGAGTGACTTTGAAACACTTCTCACATTGTGTGGTATTCTTCCAATGTTGGAAGAAATGAATACTTTGATCAAAATTGCACAAGAAAGATCGATTTATATTGTGGATTTCATCAGGGTGAGAAAATAAATTTGCTTACATATTGATACGATGTACGCATCTGGTGAAAGTTTTATGGATCCCATGTTTGAGAGTTGGAGAGCATTGACAAACATGAATGATCCTCAAAACTTTTTGAAGTTCAATATAAACGATCATCTTTGTATTAATGTCCATGAAAAGGAAATTCCTTTATATTATTTTTGTCAACGAATGGATATTGCTACAAATGAAGTTGAACAAATGCCCATAACATACAACATATTTCATGTAGTTGTAACAGATACAAAAATTAAACTGAAACAAATAGCAGAATCATTGACAAAAGAGATCAGAGACCATTTTCAAAGAGATGAATTGCTTGAGGCTATGGGTGTGGTTAACCCGATATTTTGGAATCCTTGTAATGAATACCAGAATATAAGTGGCTTGTTTCAAAAATACATGGGCAATCTTGCTAGCCATTTCGCTAAACCTATGGTATTCAATGGTATTGAAATCAATGACATTCTCAACAAAGATCTTTTGACAAACCAATCAAACTATTTTGGAACAACAATGTCTGCTCAAGTTTCACAATTTGCTAATCACCATGAAAGGGGTTCTATTTCACGTTTCTAGAAATATTTATATCCCAGTAGTATCCTGCAACATACTATGAGTGAATATTTTAGTTTGTATGAATTATGCCAAATGATGATTTTAGGATCTGTTGAGGATGAAAGGGTATTTAGTGCATTATCATATGTAAAATCTAAAGTTTGGAATAGATTGGACAAAAATTTGGAAAATTGTTTGAGAGTATATGTGTCGACCTATGAGGTTGAGAAGTTTCCTTATGAAAGAGCATTGTCATATTGGAAATATTTGGCAGAGAGAAGAGGTGTCATGAATACTCTGGATGATCAGGATAATGGTAACACTGATGACACTATGATGACAAATTTTTTTGGAATGAGTGCAGAAGAATTTGCACAATCTAAAAAGCGTTTGTTCCAGATTTCACCATTATGATGCAAATATGCTTTCATTTCCTAATATTATATTGGGATTTAATTCATTTATTTGATTTGATTTCAAATATTGAGATTTGATTATATTTTGAGATATGTTTTCATGTATTTTGGAATAGAATATTGATTACTGAATCACATATATTACTATTTTTTACATGTATTTTGATTTCATATATTATGCTATCAGTTGTCAATAGAATATGTGTATATTATGATTTCATATATTTTGAAAACCATGTATTGAATAAAGTATAGACCATGTATTGAAAACCATGTATTAAATAAACCATGTATTGAATAAAGAATAAACCAACTATTGAATAAACCATGTATGGAAAAACAATGTATTGAATAAACCATGTATTGAAAACAATGTATCGCAAACCATGTATTGAATAAACCATGTATTGAAAACAATGTATTGCAAACCATGTATTGAAAATAATGTATGGCAAACCATGTATTGAATAAACCATTTATGGCAAACAATGTATTGAATATACAATTTATTGAAAACAATGTATGGCAAACCATGTATTGTAAATGAGAAAAAATGTAAACAAATGATTGAAACCATGTATTGAAATCATGTATATAAAAAATGTATTAAATAAAAAATATAATAAAAAAAATAGAAAATGTATTGAATAAACCATTTATGGCAAACAATGTATTGAATATACAATTTATTGAAAATAATGTATGGCAAACCATGTATTGAAAATCATGTATGGAAAAATGTATTGAATATCAAATTGATTGAAACATTGAAACATGTATAATAAACCATGTATTGAAAATAAATAATAATGTATTGAAAAAAATGTGAAACATGTATTGAATAAAATACAATTTATGAAAAATAATGTATGGCAAACCATGTATTGAAAACAATGTATGGCAAACAATGTATTGAATATCAAATTGATTGAAACCATGTATTGAAATCATGTATACAATAAACCATGTATTGAAACCATGTATCAAATTGATTGAAACAATGTATTGAATATACAATTTATTGAAAACAATGTATGACAAACCATGTATTGAAAACAATGTATGGCAAACAATGTATTGAATATCAAATTGATTGAAACCATGTATACAAACCATTTATTGAAACCATGTATAGAATAAACCATGTATTGAAAACAATGTATGGCAAACCATGTATTGAAAACAATGTATGGCAATCCTTGTGTTGAAAATAATGTACTGAGTAAACCATTTACAACAAACTAGATATTGGTGCTCCATTATTGCATCCACATAATTCAAAATTATTTATTGCATCCACACAACTGATCAAAACATTACAATATTGAAAGAAAAACTAAAAAGTAATATAAAATTTATGTAATATAAAATAATATGTTTTAAAAGATGTTAAAATACGAGTCTTTGAAACCATGTTTCTTTTCACCACAATGCCACATTCCAGAATCATCAAATAAGGAAACAACAGTTCTACTTTTCTAAGTTTTCTTGTTGCAAAGTGCCTGAAGTGTCAGTTGCATCTACCTCAATATCCTTTGCTTCCAATGCACCAGACCGTACCAAACTATCAGCTGTAGTGTTTATCCCTGATAGCAATAAACCTTCTTCCTTCACGGGATCTTCTTTAAATGGTGCATTCAACTCTTTCTCATTTTCTTTTATTGCAACATCCACATCCAGGCCCTTTTCTTTGATAAGCTTCTTCAGCCAATTGTTTTCTCGAACAGTGTATTGTAGTCTCTTCTTCAATTCAATAGCATTAGTCACACTGATTTTTGCAGTCTTGATCCACGTTTTCATGGCTGACACCTGCTGCTTTAAATGCTGATAATTAGACTACAAAATACAAGAGAAAAAGATTAATATTAATTAAAAAATATATTAAAGAAAAAAATGATTTTCAGATATGTGTAAAACTTACATCTGTTGTAAGTCTTGTAGTTTCTACCATCGCTACTTTCTTCTTATCTAGTTCCCATTCATTGAAATATGCTTGGGCTTCGACATTCAGGTTCTCTAATCGGTCAAGTATAATGGCCAGAACTTCATCATTGCTTGTAGAATCGGCCTTGATGGTGCCAGATTTGGCCTTTAGTAACAGAGCATCGAGCTTTTGTGGCTCATTCTCTACCTTTGAAAATAACTCCTTTCTATGTCCGAAGTTCTTGTATCGACCATTTATTGCTTTGATCATAACCTTGGCCCGATATTCCCATTGTCTTAATGTATCAATATCTACAAGAAGATTATTAGTAACATTAGCCCTACATGAGTTTGCTAATAAAATATTTTTTGAAAAGTTTATTTTATCATCATCGGTCGGATGATGATCGGTGTCGACATGCTGGTGGGAGGAAGAGGAAACATCGACGGCATCTCCTTCAACATTCTCCTGTGCTTCATCACCTAACCCTAGACCATGAAGCAGATCACATGTTTTTAGTGGTAAATTCAAATTATTCATATCTTGATACATAAAATCATCATCCAGATTGGCATCTGGAGGGGGCATCTGAGATGCACTTTCTACATTTGATAAATTATCAAGTGTTAAAATTGGGAACCCTGTCCCTGAAACAATAGACTGACCCATAGTCTGAGTCTATGTATTTAAGTGACTGTTGGTTCCCTGAAGTGGTTGATGCGATGGTGTGAGGAACTGTTTCCCACGCATGCGAGATTGGTTCCTCATCGGTGGTGCGTGTTGTGGTGATTGTTGGACTTGTTGTAGATGAACTTGGCATTGATGGACTTGCGGTAGGACTGGCTGCTTTTCTTGTTGTGCACCCGGTGGAAGCATCTATTTTTTGAGTCTTTTAAATCTAGTCGGTCCCTCTACAAAATTTAACATGAAAATTATAAATTAAAACTAGTTTTAAAAACAATGCCATTAAAATATAACAATTTTAACTAAACATACCCGACTCAGACTCTGCAGCCATTGTCGTTGATGGTGCAAGTGTTGTCCTTTGCTCTGAAAATAGTTAAAATATTTTCTCAAACTAAATATAATTGAATATTGTTAAAATACATTATTAAAATTAGAACTTTTGAAAAATATGTTTACCTTGTGAGTTGGAGGTTTCATCTTCAATGTTCACTGTAGCAGATGCATGTCCAGAAGTAAGAGGAGCAACACATGTATGTTGTCCATCAGGAGACCTCCTACGTTTACGGGTGGAAGGTACCGGTGACGATTGCGACTACGAGTCAGAATCACCAGACGCTTCTTGAATCCTGATGGCGGCATCCCTTTTACTGGATGAGTGAGCTGCTCTTCTCTGTTTTCAAAAGAAAATTAGAAAATAACAAGATTGATTGAAATTTGAAAAGATAGAAAAGAGAGACTATTCCAATATATAATTTTACCTGTATTTCATTCTCATTTAACCCAATACGCAACAAATCTGGGTGCAATGCAGTTGGAGGACTTTTTTGTTGAAGATTGTAATATGCTTCATAAAAAAGACAAAGAATATAGTTGTTGGAGGTTACTGTATATGCAGATTGAATTTTTTGTACAGAAAGGAGGTCCTATTTTAGGCGGTTTGAAATGAGTGTGGACCAATCATATCTCCCTCCATCAATACAACGAATCAACAATGACAAAGCCCAAAAGGGTATTTCTGTAGGTCGGCCCTATAGAATAAGCCTTCCCAAGAACAATTCAATACAGGCATAAAGAAATTTATCTGTCACGTTGGAAATGTTCAAACCCCTTTTCGATTTTGAAGAATTAACTAAAAAATAGAGAGAACATTATTAGAGAATGGACATTGGAAACAACAATACATCAAAATTAAGGATAAAAAAATAAAATTTTCAAAAACTTACCTTTCAAATGGTCTGGATTCACGCCATATTTGGATGCCAGCGTTGATTTGTCAGATTCAGTCAACGCGTACTGGTTGTTAACAAGGAGACCATCCAAAAATGGTAGTCCTATTAATCGCTGCACATCCGAGGGGTTCACAGTAAAAACAACATCCTTGTTATCAACTTGGATCTGTACAGTGGACACATCATGGTCGTAGGAACTAACAATACGTTGCATCAGGGAGACGTTGACGTCCAACTGTGGCATCTTAATGACTCCAACAACTCCGAAGGTGTAAAGCCAGTTGGAATCTCTCCTAGGAATGTTAAAAATGTTCTTGATGTTCGGGCAATAGTAGCTCTTGAATGATACCTTGGAAGGGAGAGGAGAGGAACCGCTAGCCATTTCTGATAACGTTGGGAAAATGCTGGAAAAATGCCCTAAAAATGATCAAAAAATGCTCAAAAAATCGCTTGAAAAAGGTCTAAAAACACCCTAAAAATGATAGGAAAATGACCTAAAAATGATCAAAAAATGCTCAAAAAACCGCCTGGAAAAGGTCTAAAACCGTTGTAGAAAACGCACTAAAAATACTGGAAAAAGCTCTGAAATTGCTCTGGAAATCATCGTGCGAAAGGTGAAAATGATGTTGCTATTCTATTTATAGAAGTCTGCATGCCTAAAGTCGATGGATGCGTGACACGTGGCAAAGGAGAGGACACATGGCAGCATCTTATTGATGGTATTTGGTGGTCGCATTCTTCCTATCGCCATGTGACAATCGTCGTGTGACAGTCGCCATGCGATAGTCACCCTTGATAGTCGCCATGTGATAGTCGCTTCTCATAAGTCACCACTTGATAGTCGCAACTTGACAGTCACCACTTGATAGTCACATCCTTGCCAGTCACCTCTTGACAGTCACCCTATGGCGGTCGCCACTTGACTATCACCCATGGCAGTTGCCTCTTGACAGTCACCACTTGACAGTCGCCACTTGATAGTCACGCTTGGCAGTCACCACTTGATAGTCACCATATGGCGGTCACCATTTGACAGTCGCCCTTGGCAGTCACCCCTTGACAGTCGCCACTTGATAGTCGCCACTTGACAGTCACGCATTGTCAGTCGCCTCTTGGAAGTCGCACCTTGATAGTCGCATCTTATCAGTCACTTCTTGGTAGTCGCTTCTGTCAGTCGCCTTGTGATAGTCGCTTCTGTCAGTCACCATTTTTAAGGTTGAAAAATTTGCTGCATAGTTTTCAAAAAATCGCCAATATTTGAAATTTTTTTGCAAAAATTTGAAAAATTCACCCCGATGTTTATACAACTTAGGACTAGATTCACCTCGATTTTATAAATACACTTTGGGGCCGACCCCTTATGCATAACCTTGATGTAGGTGGAGGAGGATCAAAATATGGCATGCCATACATTCCAAAATAAGGGAATGTAGGTTGAGATAAAGATGAGGAAGGGGTGTAGACCTTAAATATGGAAGCCTAAGAGGAAGGCATGGTGAATGTATCCACAAAGGTTGAATGGAAACAAGATTTTTTGATGTTGTTGAGGTTGGAATTATTGTGGTTGAGAGGGAGGTGATGTGGCATTAAAATATGGGAAAAAGGATTATAAGGAAAATGGTTGTTTTGATGCTTGAGAAGCATGCTGATATGATGATGTAGATGGGGTATATTGTTACTGCAACAAGGATTATTGTGGAGGGAATTATGATGAGAGCACTCAAGTGCTTAGGATGGAGTACCGGGGATCCAAAACCATCCCTATGGTAGGGGTAGATGATGGAACCTTAGTGTGAGGATGATTGAGTAAGGAAGATCCATTCCTGAGAAGGGAATGAGATAGATCCTAAAAGAAAGTATGCACAAAGGTGGGTGAGGTAGGTGAATTTTCCTCATCAAAAATGGAGAAGGGAGGCAAATTTTTTGGATTGGCGTAGATGATATGGTCTTAAAATATGGAAGGTGGATTAGGTGAGGACGAGCGAGGAAAAAATGGATGACCTTCTCTGTATGAGGTGGTAGGCATGTTTCTTGAGATAGAAGTCTTACCATGAGAGATAGTGCATATGTGAAGTGGTTTAGAACTTGTAAGGAGATCAGGTGTGAGTGTGGAGGTGGCATGAGAAGCCTCCTCAAGGTGTGCTTGACTATGAGTAATAATAGGCATGGTGCTATGTAGTGCAATTAGATGGTCAAATTGTCCAAAAATGTAGATATGAAGTTGTGGGTGTGTTCAATGTAAGGTATTAGGCAATCCTATGAATTTTGAAAAGTTTTTGTGTCCTAGAATAGAGTTCGCATGCTGCTATGTGAACCTGGACTACAAAAATCTGGTTTGCATAGTGCTATATGAATTGGACATAGATAGTGAATCTAATAGAAAACTAAAAGTGATAGATTGTAGACAACCAGTAGATGGGCTGCTAATAGGTGAATGTACTAAAACTAGTCTTTTGAGAATGCAAACAAAGCATAGCTGAAATCAGTGCTAAATACAAAAAAATAAATGTTTATTTGTGTTTGTGTGTTTTGATGTTGATTTATGTTCTAGAAAATATCACGAGAAGTGGGGTGAAACTCTAGAAAGAACAGGAGTGTCACCGACATGGAACCTCCTACAACACCTAAGGGTGCACTTAATAGAATGGTGTCTCAACATGTAAGTGGCAACCTGAATGGGAAGGTGCAGCAAAATTATAACCAAATGGGGGGAACTCAAAATGCGTTAATAAGGTGGTACTATCTAAGACCTACAACTGGCCCAACCAGGTGATCGCTTCACTCTCGAGTAAGCTTAGTCAAGAATAACATTTACCTATTCATGAATTATGTGAGCCTTGTGAACAAATGTGTCTAATCCTATCCTACTCTGAAGGTCCCTTTCGATGATGAATTATGGAAAATCAATCTCAAGAGTAGGGGATGTTTTGGTGATGAAGTCCAAAAAACCACTCTTGGGGGCTACTATGGTGTCTAGGGGGTGAGTTGGTGGAAGGATATGAATTCCAACATCACCAATCTCGAGCGATAGATTAAGGATGAAGTCCAATATCACCATTGTATATGCCATGTGAGTGTGTGGTAGTGTGTTTGCTACCAATGATATGAAAGTAAAAACAACTAACTAGATGCCTTTTTAGAAAATAAATTAACCCTATATGTGTTTTCAAAATGAAATTAGATCTAAATACCTTTTTGGAAAATAAAATCTACTCTATAAAGCATGGAAACAAGCAAACTAAAGTGCTTGAAAAGGAAATTGAAAATTATCTACGTGCGTGAGAAATAAATTGAAACCCTAATCAAATGACATGAAAGAGAAAATGTGAGTTACACAGGGGATTTGTGAAAGAAATGGAAAATTTATAATCTAAGTGACGTAAAGAAATTGAAATGCTAAGTTAAATGCTTGAAAGGGAAAATGCAGTTTATCCAGGGGATTTGGAAAGATACGGGAAATTTCTAATCTAAGTAATGTAAAGAAATTGAAACCCTAATTTAAATTCTTGAAAGGGAAAATGAAATTTACCTAGGGGATTTGGAAATATATAGAAAATTTCTATTCTAAATGCTTTGAAAAGAGATTGAAAATTCCTACTCTGAATGCTTTTGAAAAGTCTAACCTAAGTGTGATTTGAAAAGGGATTAAAATTTCTATTCTGAATGCTTTGAAAAAGGGATTGAAAAGTCTAATCTAAGTGCAATTTGAAAAGGGATTAAAAGTCCTATTTTAAATGCTTTGAAAAAGGGATTGAAAATTCTAATCTAAGTGTAATTTGGAAAAGGATTAAAAGTCCTATTATAAATTATTTGAAAAGAGATTGAAAATTTCTAAATCTAAGTGTGATTTGAAAAGGGATTAAAAGTACTATTCTAAATTATTTGAAAAGGGATTGAAAAATTTCTAATCTAAGTGCAATTTGAAAAGGGATTAAATCCCTATTATGAATGCTTTGAAAAGGGATTGAAAAATTCCTAATATAATTGTGATTTGAAAAGGTATTAAAGTCCTATTCTGAATGCTTTGAAAAGAGATTGAAAATACCTATTCTAAGTGTGATTTGGAAAGATATTGAAAATCTTAAGCTAAATGCAATTTGAAAATGCATTGAAAAACATATCTAGTGCTTGAAAAGATAATTTGAAAGTGCTTTAAAAGGCTTGAAATGAATAACAATGTATTCTAATTAATTAGAAAGGGAGTGTAACTTTAGTCTAAAGGACATAAAAGAGATTTGAAGTGATTTAACTAAACTAATTTTGAAATGACTGAAAATCCTAATTTATGTGTTTTTTAAAAGGAAATTTTCTAAAATAACTTGATGCATTTAAGAGGGAAATTTATTCATAAAATAATGATGAACATATGGGTTTATGAGAGAAATACCTGACTCCTATGGTGTCAGATGGACTTCTTTATGTTTTTATTGTATACATTTGCAATTTCAGGTTGTTCTGAAGTAGTTTGGTAGAGTTCGCATGTCGAGGTGTGAACTAGACTATTGGTTTGAAATGTGGGGTACAAACTAAGTTTGGAAGCCTCAAAATTCTAATTTGAAAGCTTTATGTGTATTTCATGACTCTATTGGGCTCTATTTTGTATTCATAGTACCTAAAATAGCAAAATGGATCCAAAGGTTGAGTTAGATTAGCGAGAAAAACTATTCTAAAATAATTTTTGTGGTGATCCCACTGGGCGTGCCATAATGTAACATGCAAAAAGTTACCAATTTTAAAACTAATAGAATATGTGCAAAATTGTTCAGTTACTATTGAATTAAAAAGAGTATTACAATACAATATCCTTGGATATAAGTGTTTCTTTCTCTTTTAATACAAATGTAGGTGAACTTGTAGGGTATTTTTGATGCCCTCAATGTAGGTGGATTTTTGTGTGTGTGTGCCACTGTTAGTATACTTTGAATATGTCCTTTATACCTACTCTGGGCCTATAAAAAGGAGTTAGTATATTTGGAGACCTCTCTTGGATCATACCCCGTATTTATGAAGACAAATCAACATAAAACTAAAGAAAAACATGATAAAAACTGATAGAAATGCTATGGAAACTATCTAAAACTGATGTATACCTGATTTGATATTGTAGATGTGCTATAGAGCTGGTTTGCATGGTGACATGCAAAATGGATCTTGGGTTTGCATGGAGAGGTACGAACTGGACTGCTATTGACTTTTGGTGAGAATTTGCTATCTTTATGTGTTCTAGATAATGTCTGTTGCTATATTTCGGGTGCAAAATTGTTAGAAAGGATTTTGGTACAATTTTGGTAGAGTTTGGGTATGTTGACCAAAAGGGAGAGAGAGGGATTAATGAAGTAAATGGTCCTCTATTTATAGAGGGAACCAAGATTAGGAGGGAAGTTAGGTATACTAGACTCTAGGGTCAAATCTAATCATGGTCAAGTTAGGGTTTGTGAAGTGGCATGCCTAGTCACCCTTTCATGTGCCTAAGGGAAATATCCTAGGTGCACACATGTAAGAGCTAGGCTTAGGGTTAACTCTGGTTAGTTAGTCCTTAGGTTGGATGAGGGTTGAGTTAGGTATTCTAGAAAATATCTTAACTAATTTGGGGTGCACACATGTGTGATGGAGAAGTTAGGGCTAATTTGGCTATTTAACCCTAATTAATCTTACTTAAGGGATAAAGTGCATTTTAAGTAAAATATCACTTGCAAATTACAATATTAATTAGGAAAATTAGAGTTTTGGGAGGAAATGGTCCCATGTAGGCCCTAATTAGGAATAATAAAGGGCTTAAGTGGCCTTAAGGGGCTTGTAGGTGGCTCTCTTGTGGAGTTGAGATGTTTTGGATGTGTTTTGTATAATTTTTGTAGGTTTTGCACCTATGGATGACTATAATGGTCTATGATGGCCTATGATGGCCTATGATGGCCTATGATGGCCTACGATGGCCTACAAATACTTAGAAATGCCTATGCAAGCCTATGAGTATCTAGGAAAGTATACAAGTATCTACGGGCTACCATGTACAACTTTTAGGTGTCTACACTAACATTAAGCTCCCAAGACTAGTCCAACTGAATTAAAACTAAGGTTGCTAAATTAGATACAAAACATGCAACCTTACACAAACACCATTACTTAGTAAACACACTAAACAAATAAATTTTTAAAGGCTAAAAAAACAATTTCAGAGGGTCCCCCCCATCTTTTGCCACCAAGATTGAGAAATCCTAACCGGTCAAGGATTTGCTTGTCATTCTTCACTAATAGTTGGTTCTTTGTGTACAAGCCTGGTGAGGTGGTAGGCATGTGAACAAGAAATCCTTGGAACTAGTAGGCTTGTGATATTAAAAGACTTAAAAGGAAAAAATATTCTAAGAAAGGAATTTTTTGACTACTCCTTAAGGCATATTCAAATAGAATGAACTGATGCATGATTGGTCCAAATTATCATTGTTGACAATGCTTCCAATGTGGGCCCCAAAAAATCTGATCTCTTCCAACCATAGTATTACATATTGGTATCCACCCTAGCTGCATCTTGTTTCTCCTCATTTGCAATGCTCAACAACTCATGGGAGAAATCCCTATCCTAAATTCTTAATTCTTCTTGGTTGATGCCCATATTAGCCATTAGGTCCACCACCTAGTTCCTATACCTATAGATATGATTCACCATTGAATTATCCAAGATCTAAAATTTCTACTTCACCACTTCAATTAGGTCTTCAATGTTCTATATCACCTCAAGGATGCCTTTAGTGCAATCTATGATATTTAGTGAGTCCCCTTCTATGATTACATTTTGTATGTTCAACCTATCAAACAGAAGGACACCTTGATATAGGGTTTTTACCTCCACAAAGTGGTTGGTTTGAACTTCCAAATTTTTAGCATAAGCAAATAAGATATCACCTTTACCATCCCTAATAACCCTTGACTCCAAGATTCTTTGGGTTACCTTTTACAGCCCCTTCAAAATTTAATTTTATGCATCCCAATGGAGGAGCCTTTCATTTAGTTTGAAATTGATTGAGTTGTGTGGGAGGTATTGAGGAGTTTGTCACCCCTTCTAATACCTATTTGGAAGAAAACATTATTTAATTATCATTTTCCTAGGAGTCTTTGAAATTTATCACTTGTATATTTTCTATCATTGCATTACTGAATCTAACCTCAATCGATTTAGGATATCTTTTATGATATTTGAAGGCCTGATTATTTATTTCCTTCCATATCCTCCAAAGAAAATGGGGGAGCCTAAAATTCCAAAGTTTTTGGAGACTTTACTTTGAAAGGATGATTCCCATTGGATGCATTAGTCAATAAGACTATTCGGGGGAACCCATGAAACACCAAATTTTCTTAGGATCATATTGAAGACTTCCTAGGGTATTCAATAAATAGGTGATGGAAATTATCCCAATTATCTTCACATAAGTATCATCTATTTGGAATCAAAATTCCTCTTTTGATAATATTATCTATGGTGAGGACCTTATTTAGTACGGCAAGCTACTAAAATAAAATGTTTTTGGGAGTTAGATTCTTGAGTCATACTTTAACGATAGGCAACCACCCCCAAACATATCCTTTGAGAAGATAGTAGGCTGATTTAACATCGTAAATATCCCCTTTATGCACCTTCCAAATCATTGAATCATCCATCCTATCAAGGTGACTTGGGATCTCAACATATTATTTAGCTCCCTCAGTGCTTGTTCTCTTCTATAATCTAGTCTATTTATATGGATAGTCTTCCATTTTTTCCCTTCTCCCTCTCCAAAAATGAAGTCTACAACCCAAATTCAAAAGTTCTGAGATGTTATAGGTTATAAAATGGCCAATTTTGGATCTTCAATCAATGAAGTGTTCTTGATCTAGTTGTCGTTCCATAATTTTATCTTCCTTCTATCACCTACTCTCTAGCTTATTCCATTTTTTAGCAAGTTTTTAGTTTTGTGAAAATGATTACAAATCCCTTTGTAGGGTTCTATTCCTTAATGAGATTTATACCCTAAGGTACTTTACCTTAAGGATCTAGATTCATCCAAAATTATTCTTAGCAAGTAGCTTCCATCCCAATTTAGCCATGATAGCATGGTTCATTTTGTACATTTTTCTAAAACCAAGTCCTCATACCTCTTTTCTAGAGCAAACCTAATCCTAGGCTACCAAATCCATTCTTATCATCTCTTCCACTCTTGACCAAAGGAAAGCCTTCTAATTTTTCTCAATTCTCTCACATATTCTAACAAGAATTTTAAATAGAGACATGAAGTAAACAGGTATGCTCTAAAGGGTAGACTTCACCAATTGGGCTTTGATAGCCTGATTGAGGAGGGATCCCTTCCATCTTGTATGTTTTTTCCATTTCATTCCACTAACAAGTTCCACAAGTTTTCTTTCATTCTCCTCTTATACATTATTCTTCCCTAAATTATTTTATCTAATATAATAGTTATATTAGTGGATGTAAAAAACTAAGTAGAGATATAATTGGAAGGTGAAGTAGTTTATCTTCAAATAATTAATGATATTTGGTTATTTAGTTACCTTTTTTTGGTATAATTCTATAAAATTTATAATGAAAGACAATGTTTAGGCTTTTGATGTGCACATGGTATACCAAAACTACTTGTAGATAAGTTGGAGAATGAGCATGTTAGGTGGAAGTAGGGACAATCTATATTTAAATTTGTGCACACTTCAATGATACTAATTCTTGTGCTAATGACATGAGTATCTACCATAGATATTACAATTAAATATGGGTGGATTTAGATGTTATTGATATTGCTAATATGCTCTGATAATTGGTCCTAATGGTCATGGTGATAACTACTATATTATTGGCCATAATGAGAGTGATGTCTACATGATATATAGAGGATGATATGGTACTCCAATGATATAGGTAATTATCACTTAGAAATCAATAATAATTTAACTCAAAACATACACATTATATTGGTAGTTGGTAACTAGCACCCTAATAGAAATGGATAATATTGAAGCTTGGTTATGATTAAATAGGGTCCAAGTAGGGATGACAAACATAGGTATCCAATTATTTTAATATTGTTACCAAGTATGTTGGAACCAAAGGTCATGTTGAGGTTGTCATCATAACATTGATGTTGACGATTAGATATTGGTGCCAATGGATGACATCAAGTGTTCAACATGCCTATACAATTAGAGAATCACACTAATATTTAGAAATTGGTTCCACCTATATTGAATGCATAAGGGTACTCCATATATGTTGTAGTCACCTAAATATAAATAATATCCTAAATGAAGAAAAATGGAAGGTTTGATTGAGGTATAATAATTGATTATATCTATTTGAAAAATATCTTTATCATGCATCCAAATGGAATTGTAGATAGTATGATCTCCCTATAGAATTATTTTTATATTATTATGAGGATCATAAAAATTAAATCAGAAATCAAGGTCTTTAAATATGCTTTTAGGACTTTTTATGTCAAAATACACATTATGTTCATCTTGAATATGGAGAAATATTATCCATGTGGTCAATACCTAAGGATTTAAAGAAAATAAAATGATAAGAATAATAAGTTTTAAGAAAATATATGAAAATAAATTAGAGAAGGTTCATGGTATGCTATTGACTTCATATTAGTCTGTATATATTTTAAGGGGTCTCTCATAAATTTACATTTAAGTTAGACTATTGATGTACAATAAGGTTAATTAATTCCTAGGCCAAGTGTGATCAAATGAAATGGTCTAATCCTTAGGAACAAAAGGAAGGTTTTGAAATCCTTTATAGTCTTGACATTGGGTAATGAAATACATATCCTCCTCTTTATTTATCATCGACTTGAGAAGCAATATCAAAACTAGAACTTTAGTCTATAAGAAATATCATAGAAATGTGAGTAGCATAATGGTGAATTGACTATGCATGAATATTATATTAACCATAATTAAGTAATAGATTCTAATAAATATAAAAATTCATACTTTTGAGAGAGATGTAATCATTAGTTCTAAGAATGAAAATCCCTTTAGTTTGGAAATAAATTGATTGAATTTCTCATATGGGTTTTTATCATAATACTTAATCCTATTCAGTAACACTTCTTGATAATATTGAACTAATCAAGTGGATGGTTGGGATCATAGTCATAGTTCTACATATAATGTTGTCGTAATGACTAGTATCAATGTCTAGATAAAAATTGAGAATGCGGCACATACAAGAGAGAACTTGACATTCTTAACTAGTTTATTAGTCATAGTCAAAAGCTACACCAAATTAGAAGGCTTATATTTACATGAGAATTTAGATGGATTAGTATTTTGGATGGTCTAAGAGGAATTATTAACACCATTAATGATAGTGCCTTTCTTCTTGTTAGCTAATTTAGAAATATTCATGTATAAATAGGTGTATTTCTCATAGATGGATTGGTCAATGTAGCAGTCGTGTCCATAAATTCATATATGTATTATTGATAAAATTTAGAATTTATATGATAAAAAATTGAGTAAATATTATAAAAAAAAATACAATAGTTCTCTAGGATCCAAAGGAGTTAGAGTAGATGTATACTATGGATTTGGACAATATCAATAGGTATTGCTCGAAAAAGAGTTCCCATGGATAGGAAACACTTGGAACCAAGGTAAATTAACCCTAAAAGTCCCTTAGAAGTTCTTTGCTATTATTAACTCATCCTTATATACCCATATATTTATTTCTATTTTCATTACCAACAGAAATGGCTATATTTTAACCAAAATTCCTATAATGGAATCCTCCATATATCACCTCATTTGATATGTCACTAAAGGAACATCATCCTCACTATCACCTATGTCCACTATATTCACATCACTTTCTCCCTCAACCATGGGCACATCACTTACTTGATTAGGGTATATCTACCCATCTCTTTAATCTGTTATCTACTTAAAGCATGGCCCTTTACACTTAGCATCCTCCTTAATCTACCAAGTGGCCTCAAAAGTCTCATTAATACCACATATATTTATTATGCCATGGTATAAACTATAAAAAAATTGGGATCATCCCCTCCTACCCGAGTTACCTAAATACTCTACTCACAAGGTGCACTTCCATCATCCACTCATGGTTATTATCCCTAGCACCTCATGCACCTACCCGTGGTCACTCATTGATCTATTATATGGCCTCCATATTATGTCTATTATCTAAGTCTAATACTATAGGTATTCTCATGCTATACATTTGCACTCATTCATATTTTGACCAAGTATGAATTCATGGTATATGGTTATCCACCATATGAGTGAATCATGAGGTCTATATCTCTAGAATATCTCATATATTTATCCCATGATTAGAGTCACTCCTATAATTTTGTATTTATCTCTAACTAATTTATGTATAAGTCATGATAAATATTGAGCTTACCCCAATAAAGGAGAATCCTTGACCAATATGATGTGTACATATCAACAATCTTATAAGTAAAAGTAATTAGTTATATTATTATAGAATATTCTATCCCAAAGCAACATTATTAAATCCTTTCAAATATTTATATTGTAGAAAAATATATGTAGAAACTTAAAACACGTTATGTTTAGGAGACTACTCATATGGGCACATCCAAAGGCCATATGACTGATATTGGACCTTTCCAAGAGTTAGCAGTGGTCCTAACCACTCACAAGGGGTAGTTATAGCCCATTCATGCATGATCACTATTGACCAAAGTGACCACCAACATAGGCCATTGAAGCTTAGAGTGGCTACAACTAGCCATTTGTTTGGATAGTGGCTAGCATTGAAACACAAACTAGCCATGAATGAGGGCTTGAATCACAGATAGTGACTTTACTTGCATGGTTTTTGAGCGGTTTTCGGTGTGGATCTCCCACAGCTACTCCTTACTACCCCTTCCATGAAAATCTATAATTGAGCCTTCCCCTAAAATGGCTAGTTACATGCAAATTTGGATCTTGGCTTCTCCAAGAAGCCAAGATCTAGAATTTGAGAGGTCTACATATGCATCCTCCAAGGAACAAGAATGGATCTGAGTTTTTTATGCAGTGAATCCCTATCGAATTGGAGAGTTATTCCACATCCTCTTAAGGAGTAATGAAGTGCTATCTAATTGAGCAATGATAAATCACCATTCAAGCATTCAGTTCAACATATTTTTCACTGCCAATCAGTCTTTGGATATGAAGGTGACCTTTGAAAATTAGTTCAAATGAAGGATTGAGTGTTCCAACCCCTGGTTCATGAGGCATAAAGTCATAGGTTCATAGTTGCTATCTTCTATAGTGGCCTACAGTCATAGCCACCTTGAGCGACAGTGGCTAGGGTTTGAGGCATTATTTCCTAAGTTTTTAGCATAGATTTTTTATTGTTTTTGCTTTATCAGATTAAATTAGCACAAATTTATCTTTTCCACTATGTTTGTACAGTTATTTCCAAGTCATTTATGCATTTCTACTCATATTTGCATTTTTATGCTTTCATCGTGCTTCTATGTTATTTCATTTAGATCTTCAAAAGGAGCATCATCATGAGAGGCCATATATGCTACTGATCATTCTATGTTGTTTTTTGTATGCAGATCATAGGTCATAGACTAATTCAAAATATCTTTGGCATAAGATCCCTCCCAACAAGTGAGAAGAAGGCATCTATAAGCCCTTGAATAAATTCATGTCAAATTTAAGAATCCTATAGAGTATACCATCCCCATTTAGGGGCTATTCCATTTGTAACCATTGTATCAAATATGTGGTATCCCTAAGAGGGATCTATCTATAACTGAAGTTCAATATGAATTAATGAAAAGAGATATTATATATTTTTAATTCATTGTATTTCATGCTTTCATGGTTTTATTCTTGATATAATGATGCAAATAGCTCAGGTGTATGCTTTTTAGGATCGTACAAATGGCGATCACGGTGGGATGTCCACCCAATTTTTTTCTTTTAAGCTGATTTACTAATATATACATGTTTTCTATGTGTAGGCATAGTCACTCTAGTCGACAATGGCTAGTAGATATTAGCTGCTTTTGAAGATAACAACCTATCATGATCACTCTGATCGACAATGGCCAACATAAAATATACAACAACATATAACTAGGACATCAATAGACTTGGATTCTAGGTTGGTGGGATTCTCTATAATTTTTCACTTCTCTGTTTGTGTTAAATTTCCATAATGCAATAGGGAAAATTGTTTGAATTAGAAAACATAGAGAAAATTAAAGGAAAAATGTATATTTTTCTTAAGTTTTCTGCTAGTCGTTGCTAGGAACATCGGACTTCTAATTTCAAATCCACCCTAGTCTTCAATGGTCTAGGTTTTCTTATAGATATTGCTTGCATGGGACCCAACTAGAGGCCATTATTTCATAAAGTAACAATGCATTCTCTAAAAATCATGTAATAATTTAGATGTGCACCTTTTTGAAAATGAAACATTTCTTTTTAGGCATATAGGAAAGAACATGAGTGCTTCATGATGCATTTTTTTCTCTATGCAAAAATATAAAAAGAAAAATCACACACCACATCTCATATAAATGCTAGTGAGTTGGACTTCATCATCAAACACTATTAGATTTCAATGATGGTGGCATTAATCTCCACCCATTGGCTCAAATCCTACAAACCCATTTTATTTATCCAATACCGGATCCAAGAACTGATGTAGCCTAAAAAATTTGCATGTACTTCTCTTCAAAGGGTATGACACTGACCAGGTGAGACTGGGTGAGGATCTGGTAGGACCTGTGCTCCCTAATTGAGTGTGGGCTTCATATCCATACTTTGGTGGGTTTACGTGATCGTGACTTTAATTATCGATTATTGAGTTGTGAGCATATAGGTGAAAGCCCTTAAACTATTCAAGCATTACATCAAAAAATGTCAAAACACAATGAGAGTAGTTTAAGTTATCAACAAATCTAAAACACACAAGACCAGTTTTAGGAACACCAAGAAGATTTAAAAGAGATAAAAACTTGTCTACTTTGCTTGTGTATTCTAAAATCAACATAAAAAATAATTCACAATTGTCATGGTCTTCACACGGAGCAACCACCCTCGGTCTAACATCGAGGTAGAAACTGACACTCCACACAATCATAATCATAATCACAATTATGTTGAGCTTCCCACACACAATGTCGCTGAAAAAAGTTCAACAAGCCTTAGGGGTGATAACTCAACCCATGGGGGTACTCCTCAAGAAACCCCAACTAAAGAACCATATCCAGGTTCCTCTCATGATAGACATGAGGGGGCTTCAAGGCCCCAATATTTACATGACAAACTTAGGTCAGATTAGCACACTGAGGTATAATACATAAGGGCTACATCCAGTCGCAAACCCACAACAACTCCTAGCCTCCCTGAAGATGGGAGGATAGCCATAGATCATAATATCATTGATGCTAATAGAACCCCATGAGATCAGTCATGGAGATCTAGATAACTTGATGAGTTGGATTGATTTTTCTTAAGACCAACTCAGATAAGCAATGCTACTATACATTCCATTTTTGGAAGTTCACATAGCCATAAAATAACTAGGCACACTAATGAGCTAGGGGAAGCTTCAAAGTGCCCCTGCAGCATGCACACTACCTTTGATTATGGGGTTACGAGACATAGGTCATTGTACATAAAATAGGTCATCCTAATAGACAAGGAAAAAAGCATAGCAAGATCCTCTCCAAGGGGACTCTCCATTAGGACTCATCGTATAGAGTTATAGAGTTGTGGTTCTTTAGTGGTAGATCAATCTAACCATGTACATAGGTTATATGAAGCACTGCATGCAGATCAAGAGCTTTTAGATATCCTTTAACAAGAGGAAACATGGAGAAAGAGGCATTTGTACCTAAATGAGCAGCACTTGAGAGAGGAAAAAATAGAGCATGAAGAATACACAAATAGGTTGGGTCGAGCCAACTTACATATGGGCAGTGAGTACTACCAACTTGATAGACATGTCATTTCTTAGCATGAGAGACACACTAAATAGGGAGATGAATGCACTCATCGTACATCACATCATGCTTCAAAGCATCAATAACACCTATATTTAGAATAGGCACAAAAAGATCAAGTATAGGTAAAAATAGAGGATCAAGAGCAGACATATCCTGAACCTTCATTCGTAGTCGTGGGATATGAATATAGATATCCAAACTAGGTAGATGCAGGGTTACCTCCCCGACCACCACAAGTAAACCTTTGAGAACAAGACATTATTTTTTTAAGGCATACAAGATACTCACTAAGAGAGTCAAGTCTCTCGAGAAATGCAGGTGGGTAGAAGCCAACCTTGAGCAAGATACACAATTAGCCTTTATAATCTTCGGTACTGAGTCTTGCTTATCCTAGGCACTTCAAGATGCCTAGGTTAGAAAAATTCAAAGGATAGGAAGATGCATAAGAACATGTCACCAATTTCATGAACATGTGCTTCCAACTTGAACATAACAACGCCTTGATGCTAAGAACATTTATCATGATATTATTAGGTGCAGCAACTGAATGATTCAATAAACTACCTAAGCACAACATCATCAATTTTGAGCAGCTGATAAATACATTTCTTGAATGCTTTTATTTTGGCATCAAGAAGAAAGCAAAATTGTCTGACTTGGAAAACCTAAAGCAATATGATGACAAGCCAATCATGGACTATGGGAAAAAATGGAGAAAAGTAATGGTAAAACTACCATGTTTGTTTCTACTATTGAGCTCACTTGAATATTTACTAATAGTTGTGCTAAGAACATCTTGTTGCTCTTGCAACTACAATAGTATGAAACATTTGAGGAAGCCTTGGCTCAAGCCAAGCTGATAGAAGACATAAAGGTTGAAGAATGAGATCTTAAGCTTAAAAAAAGAAGGACTGGAACAATAAAAACCACAACAATAGAAATCAATAAAAGTATGCCAAGCCTGCTCCAGTCAATCAGGTTGTATTAAACATGCCAAAGAGAGAAAATAGCCTACAACCATAGAATTATTAGGCTCAGTCCCCATCGACCAATTACAACCAATATAACAACCAAGGCCGAAACAAGCAATGTCAATTGCCTTGCTACTACATGCCTTTATCAGAATTGATGCAATCGATATTCAATCAATTGAGCAAGGCATAGAGACTCAAATTACCTAAGGTACAACTTCTTAACCCTAACCATACCAAGCCCAGGGGATACAGGGAAGATCATTATTGTCCTTACCATAGACAACAGGGGCATGATATCAAGGCATGCATCAGTTTCAAGAACATTGTACAAAATATGATCAAGATGGGTGAAATGCAAGTTGATAATCCACTAGAACCCAAAAATAGAGATATGGGTATATTTAGAAACCCGTTACCAAATATTGAAGCCCCTAGAAATTAGGGTGCCCAAGTAAACCAAATACAAGTTGAACCTCCCACTCAGGATTCATTGGAATGGTCAAAATAGTCAACGTGGCAATAATAAACTGATGATACAACCTACCACAACATCTAGTGGCTCCTATTCATATCTCAGATACACTACAATAGAGGCCAATGTAAAATAATCCTCTAGGTTCACCAGTGAGACCTGGGATAATTGTCCAGAGAAAACTTGTGCAAAATATCCAAATAACACCAACCAAGATATTTGGAATCCTTTGGCATGGATAGCAGTAGATCATATAGCCTGGAGAGGGGTCCTAACATCTCTTTTCAAGAATATAGTTACAGCTGAACAAGTCTTAATTACAAATTTTTATGGGGTACAGAATACCGAAGGTCAGCGGTCTCAATGGAAAGCTGTTCAAAACATGAGGTCCTCCCGGGAAGATCTTGATTGGATTTTAGCTGGGGATTTCAATGCTAAATTATCCGCTAGAGATCAGGAAGGTGGCATCCCTATTCTGGATACAGGGGATAGGCTGTTTATTGCCCACGTTCAGGCCTTTAACCTTGTTGACATCAAAGGTCCTGGTACAAACTTTACATGGACTAATAAGAGAAGAGAGCCATACAATAGGAGGGTTAAGCTTGACAGGTTTTTGGTCTCGGAGGAAGCTTATGTTAGATGGAATATCAAATTTCAGATCTTGGAGGGCCCAGTTTCTGATCACTCTCCCATTTTGCTGGAGGGAGGGACCATGTCAGGAAAGTATTACAAACCTTTTAAATTTGAAAATTTTTGGTTGCAAAAAGAGGACCTACGAAGGAAAATTCCACAGTGGTGGAAAGAAGGCCGTCCCCCTTTTGGAACAGCTATGTTCAAAATTCACAAACAACTTCTCTATGTTAAGAGTAAAGCGAAGCAGTGGAAGCAAACTAACAAATCTGATTTCCGGTTCCAACGGGCCCCCTTCTTTGGATAGATGGAATGAGGTGCAAAAACAATTCGAGAGAAGGAATTAATTATTTCGAGCATCTTAAATTTGAGGATGACGCCTTATGCAAAGCGAGTTGAGGACATTGATAATCAAGAAGAGATCTCTGGAGACGAGAGAGCGAGAAATACTTGGCTATTAGAAGGAGACAGAAATACTAAATTTTTTTCATCGTTCTGCCTGTGCTAGAAGGCAATTGAATAACATGGAGCTCCTCCAAGATGAGTTTGGAAATTCCTTTGACACTCTTCCTGACATGCACTCCATTTCTATGGAGTACTTCTCAAACCTCTTCAAGGAAAGTCTGCAGCATGATGTGGAAGCACAAAATGAAGTCATTGACGGAATTCCCTCTATTATTTCTCATGAAGAGAATCAGTCCCTTCTTAAGCCCATAGATCGTGATGAACTCAAGAAGGTAGTCTTTGGGATGTGCACAGGAAAGTCGCTTGGCCCGGACGGTTTCCCTATTGAGTTCTTTCAGGCCTTCTGGGACATCCTGGAGGAGGACGTGTTGGCTGTCATTGAGGAATCCCGTATTAACAAAAGAATGCTCAAGGCTCTAAATCATACCTTTATCTCTTTAATTCCGAAAGGAGAGGGGGGGGCTCTCATTTTTGATTTCAGACCTATTGCTCTATGTAATGTGATCTATAAAATTATTTCTAAACTTATGGCTGAAAGACTAAAACCCCTCCTTCAAAAGTTAATTTCCCACGAGCAAGGGGGGTTTTGTTGAAGGAAGACGAGATCTTGGATGGAGTGATCTTGGCTCGGGAGGCTATCCATTCTATGCATAATTCAGGTAACAAAGGAATGTTCATCAAATTGGATATGTCTAAGGCTTATGACGAGTAGAGTGGGGTTTCTTGGTCAAGATGTTGGCGGCCTTTGGTTTTTCTCGGGATCGGATTGCTGGGTCATGAGCTGTATCTCTACGCCTTCATACTCTGTTTTAATTAAGGGGCTTCCCTCGCCACCTTTTGGAGCCTCTCGGGGTCTCCGTCAAGGAGATCCCTGCTCTCCTTATCTCTTTCTCATCTTGGCTGAAGGTCTTGGCAGACTCTTCCTGAGAAGAAGACGTCAAGGACAGATTACAGGAATTAAAATTGGAGCCGAAGTTTTGACTCATTTACAGTTTGTGGATGATACGGGCTTGGTGGGAGTTGCCAGTCTCAGAGAAGCAAGAGGAATCAAAGATACTCTTAACGTCTACCTTCGGGCTTCTAATCAAGCCATCAATGATTTAAAATCAAAAGTGGTCTTCTTCAACCTTGATCAAAGGTCGCAAGAGAGAGTTATGGAGATTCTGGGCTTCACTCGGACCTCCCTTCCTGTTGTTTATTTGGGGGTTCCCCTGCACTTTAAAAAACTGACAGCTGATTTCTGGAAGGACCTGCTTGATGGCATCAAAGAGAGAATGAATCATTGGTCCCATAGATGGTTAAGCTATGGGGGCCGATTAACTTTTTTGAAGTCTGTTATTCGGGCTATGCCTATTTACAAATTTTCAATTACGCCGCCCCGCCCTCAATCTGGAAAGAGTTGGACAAAGCGGCTAGAAGTTTTCTTTGGGAAGGTGCCAATGGAGAGAGGAAATGGGCCTTGGTTGGTTGGGATAAGGTCACCCAGCCCAAGGAAAAAGGTGGGCTGGGCTTGAGAAGCTCCAAGTTTAACAATCGGGCCCTGGCCGGGAAATTGTACTGGAGGTGGATTTCTCAGCCTTCGTCTCTCTGCAACAGAATCCTTTCTAGTAAATACTTGGGTACTGTTCCTCCCAATGACTTGGGCCGCTATCCTATGGAAGGCAATGGTTCTCTTGTGTGGCAGGCGCTCAAGCTTGGTTCTAGCATTATCAAAGATCAATTGTTCTGGAAAGTTGGGAGAGGGGAGAAGGTCCGGTTCTGGACTGACTCTTGGGATCAGCATCCTCCTATTCTTGCAGTGTTTCCCGATCTACTTCCACTAAAAATAGCTCTTGAAGACAAAGGCTGGATTCATATTCAGTCCTACTTTACTACCAGCCCTCTGGGGGAATATAAGGTTAAAAAATTTAAGCGGCTGGGTGAATGGCCTATTCCAATCCCCCGGAGGCGAGGCCCCAACTCCGGAAAAACTTTTGGTGAAAGGTTTCTATATGGGAGTGATGAGGAGGATGAGATTGCTTGGGGCTTTGGGAACCTTGGGGTTTATTACGTGAAGGAGGGCTATGCTTCGATCCTACCTGAGCCCCCCCCACACTCTTTTCCTGTTCATGAATGGAGGAAGATTTGGCATCCCAAGAGCTGGCCAAAAGTGAACTTCTTTGCTTGGAAACTGATGCATAATGGTATTCTGACCTTTGACAACCTTAGAATTAGAGGCATCATTGGTCCTTCCCAGTGCGTCTTATGTTACAGGAATGAGGAAACTGTGAACCATCTTCTGTTTGATTGCTCTTTCACCCAGCAGATTTGGCAACGTTGGTTCTCCCACTTTAAACTTCAGGTGCTTGGAGATCTGTCCCGGACCAATTTATGGGAAAGCTGTAAGAGAGGTAGATTTATTTCTAAAGCTCTTCGATCTTGGTTGGGAGATCGGTTTCCTCTTTATTTGGTGGCAGGTTTGGTTGGAAAGAAATGCTCGTATTTTTCGTGAAACCTTCTCTTCGGTGGAGGGGATTTGGCAGATCATTTGGAGCAAAGTTGTGGAAACCGTTGCTATCTATGCTGAGAAGGAAAACCAGCCTGCTTCTAGGTCTTTGAGTGGGAGAGGTGCTGATCTGGAGAGACAGGTAAGAAGTGGTTGGAAACCTCCCCCAGAAGGCTGGGTCAAAATCAATACTGATGGAGCTGCTAAAGGTAATCCGGGCAATCTTTGGCGGTGGTGTTATTTGCCGTGATCATCTTGGGACTGTGCTATATTGGGAATTGCAAGGTCTGGGATATGCCACTAACAATGAAGGTGAGGCCTTTGCTATTAAATGCTGCTTCCATCTGGGTCGTCAAGCATGGCCATAGAAAGATAATCATTGAGTCTGATTCTCAAATCTTGGTTGGTGCTCTTGATTGCATGCGGAACTTTGCCTTAAAAGCTTGGAGGCTCCAGATTTTGGTTGCCCAAATTTTAGAGCTTTGGAAAGAAATTGAGGATGTGATTCCTGTTTATGCTAGTAGATCTCTTAATAAAGCGGTCGATTTCCTTGCTAAGTTGGGTGCTGAGAGAGAGGTTGGGATTCATCTGCATAGCAATTTTCCTGTGGAGAATGTCGAGATCAGACAAGGCCTTGATCAATTCCTGAAATAATGTGCAAAAGTTTTTTTTCTAAGGGTCCTTTCTGTCGTGATTTCGTGACATGTTGCCCTGTCGCGGTTGTTGGTTGGCTTCTGTCGCGATATCGCGACAGGTTGAGTCTTTGTAGTCTCCGCCTGGTTTCTGTCGCGATATCGTGACATGTCGCGTTATCGTGGGTCGCGATTCCGTGACATGTTGCGCTTTCGTGACATGTCACGTTATCGCGGGTCACGATTCCGCGACATGTTGCGCTATCGCGACATGTCGCGTTATCGCGTGATGCGATCCCGCGTCTTGTTGCGATATCGCGACATGTCACGATTTCGCGACATGTCGCGTTTTCGCGCCTTGCGATTCCTCGACATGTTGCGATATTGCGACAGGTCCTACCTTTCTGGCGTCTGGGTGGTTTACTGTCGCGATTTCGCGACCTGTTGTGTTGATGCTTCTTTGTGCTGGTTTTTGTCACGATTTCGCGACAGGTTGTGCCCTCCTGGTCTCTGGCGTTTTTCTTGCGCGATTTCGCGGCATGTTTGGCTCCTTTGCGACTGGGTGGTTTTCCGTCGTGATTTCGCGACCTTGTTGAGGCTTGTTAGTTGCTTTCCTTTTCTGTCGCGATGTCGCGACGCTTTCTGCGGGTGGCTGTCGGGGGCCTTTCCTGTCGCGATTTCGCGACATGTCGCGATTTCGCGACATGTCGCGTTTTCGCGCCTGTTGGTGCCTTCGTGGCCGTGTTGGGTTTTCCTGTAGCGATTTCGCGACATGTCGCGGTTTCGCGACCTGTTGCTGTTTCGTGCCTTCCGTTCTCTGTGCCTTGCGGTTCTTTGCCTTGCCTTGGTGCGCCTTCCCTGTTGTTCTGCTTGTGGCTCTGGCTCGGGATGTGTTCTCTCCCGCTTGTATCTGGTTCTTGTTTTAATACAAGTTTTTCATTTTTAAAAAAAAAAACACCAACCAAGATATCAATATATGAGCTCATTCAATAGTCTCCCAGACATAGGGATACTCTAATGGAAATCTTGAGATCAATTGAGCTATAGCCCCAGAACCCTAATGCATTTACAAACTTTGTGGGGCAAGTACAATAATGTCAAGAGCATGTGATTCATTTTTATGATCATAAAATAAAGGTAGTCCCTACTACCATAGTAGACCCACCTCTACACATCATCACTCATATCAATAACATACCTTTCAAGTGGGTTTTAATTGATATAGGTTCATCGATTAACATAATCACAAAAAAAGCTATGGTGCATTTGAAAATCCCTAGGTCAAACATCATCCCTATCTCCTACACATTGAGAGCTTTAAATGATGCACTATGCTCCATAGTGGGTACAATCATCCTACCTATAAAGGTGGGGCATAAGACCATCCCTATGATGTGTCATGTATTGGAGGGGGCTATGTAGTATAATATCCTCCTAGGGTATCCCTAGATAAGGGACATGCAGTGCATTCCCTTGATCTTGCACCAATGTATTAAATATGTGCACGAGGGACAAGTACATGTGGTACCATTGGATGAAGAGACATTCAAATATGTGCAATAGGTTGACTTTTTGGGGTATTTTGTACTTCCATCCATGCACCTATACATTAGGCCGTCATCCCCTACCACACAACCAGGAAGCAAATCCAAATCAGTGTGAGGTGACCCATCCACATCGACACCACCTCCAACTTCTAAATCTACTGGAACTTCTGAGAAATCAACAACATCTAAGGCAAAATACTCTTAGAAACTAAAAGCACCCTTGGTGGAGGAAATACCTAAGGAAGTTCCAACAATAGCAACAACAAAAATTCTAAATCCCATGGAGGAGGAATATTCCCAAGATATAGTCGAGGAGGTACCTCAACCTACCTTGCCTACATCATCATCAATGTCATATACATTGTAGGTGATAGTTCACCTAGCTAATACATGACTAGGTGAATATCTTGTGTAGAATGTTACTTTCACTCCAATTATCGAGTCTACACAAGACATGGGATGACCAAGAGTCCCAAACTTACCAATAGGGATAGTGGTACCATTGGGGATCCCCCTAACCAGACCAATTTCATTTATGTTGGGTTGGATTATGCCCATAATGCTTCAAACATTGAAGAGGATGAGGATGAGCCATTCACCATGAATGTTCATTACTTGTCCAATCTTGAGTTTGCTCTAAGATACTTTGAATGCAACCATTGGCATGGCTATGGTTTGGGTCTATATGAGCAAGGGTGACGAAACCCACTTGAACCATGATATCAGTTACCTACTGATAGATCTGGCCTAGGATATCATATCCGAAGCTATGATGATTCATTAGCAACATCTCTAGATAGGCTGAGCTTAGGGTTTGGGGAAGACATTGAATGGAATCCTTATCAATCGAACATAAGCTACTTGAGTGATAGGTGGGTGGCTATGGTCAATATAGAACCACCCAATGAGTATCATCCAAATTTCTCTCTCGAAGCAAGCCCATCAGGAATCATCCTATGGGAGGATGAACTAGGCTATGGTTATGAGCGAGAAGAGAATGAGTACATCACAAGTGAGTCTGAGGATGAAACCAGATTGGCCTATCATGGGCCTTGATATTTACATCACCTCACATGATCAATTAACATAGAGAGTGGATACATCATAGATGACAGTGATTATGAGGATGAGACTAAATTGGCCTACCTTGGGGACCTCAACATTCACGTCACCTCATGGAGCCAGTGGGCATGAATGATGGATTCTTCATAGATGATAGTGATTATGAAGATGAAACTAAGAGGGCCTACCTTGGACCTCACTACTTGCATCATCACAATGAACCATTCGATATAGATGAGATGTACCATAGAGTATATCCTAGCCCTCACCTCAAGGGAAGACCGGCCAATTTAGATGTGATCCATCGTATAGTCTTTCTTGATCCTCCTACATTTAGAGAGCTACTCCAACCAAATGATCCCATATTCCCATCTATCCATAGACTGGATCTTGAGATCCCCATACCCCCAGAGCCTCATCTTGGGTATGGAAGGTAAGTCAACAATGCAGAGTTACACCCGCATGGTCCTAGAGATTCCATCCCATCCATCAACATGATCTCCATTGATTTGACCACTCCACTTCACAACCCAACCAATCCTTCTAAACCATTGTGTCTTAACTTAGATGCTATTGATTGGGATCACGCTGATTCACCCTTAGAGCCTAAAGATTTCTTCCCCAATAAAGAAATGCTACAACCATTTCATTTTGCACTAGGATGCACACATGATGTTTATCACGCTAGTTTCGACCTTGATTCAATTGAACCTTTAAACCTAGCAGATGACATCCACTTGATCCCCACTCCTCACCAGCTTGAGGAGGGGTCACACATGTCAATAGAGGAAACTTTTGAAGTGGACATCAGCGATGATCCTTCTAATCCAAAGAAAGTTAAGTTTAGAGAAATCTTATCTCTAGAAGAACAGGCCATCATCATACCTCTATTGAAAGAGAGACCTAATCTCTTTGCTTGGACCTACAAGGATATGTCAGGTTTAGATCCAAAATTGGTTGTCCACAACATTTCGCTAGATCCCGCAAAGAAATTGGTCAAGCAAAAACTCAGGAAGATGCATCCAACCATCACCTTGATGGTAAAGAATGAGTTACAAAAGCTATTGGATGTAGTCTTTATTATACCCATCGACTATCCAGAATGGGTATCAAACATGGTACCTGTAGGAAAACCTGATGGAAGAATTCGTATTTGCATAGATTTCAGAGACCTCAATAAGGCAACACCGAAGGATTCATTCCCATTGCCCAACATAGATGCTCTTGTAGATGCAACTATAGGTCATGAGATGCTCTCCCTCATGGATGGTTTTTCTGGTTACAATTAGATTTGGATTAAACCCAAAGACCAGCACAAAACCATGTTCACCACTCCATGGGGGATATTTTATTACAAAGTAATGCCATTTGGTCTCAAAAATGTTGGTGCCACATATCAATGGACTATGACATACATTTTCCATGACTACATGCATAAGATCCTAGAAGATTATATCGATGACTTACTGGCCAAGTCATTGCTACATGAAGAGCATGTTGAGGTCCTGAGAAAGGTCTTCGATCACTTGATAGAGCACAATGTCAGGTTGAATCCCAAGAAATGCATCTTTGGCGTAACTTCAAGAAAACTCTTGGGATTCATCATTTCTAAACAAGGGATCGAATTCAACCCAAAAAAGGTAAAGGCTATCCTAGAAATGGCCCCACCCACTAACATCAAAGAGCTAAGAAGCCTACAAGGCAAAGTAGCATCCATAAAGTGTTTCATTGCACAACTATCAGATAAATGTTGACCCATGAATTGACTACTACACAAGGGGGTCCCATTCCACTGGGATGAAGAATGTCAGCAAGCCTTTGCTGAGATCAAGAAATACCTAGAAATACCACCAATACTAGCTCCACCAAGGCTAGATGTGCCATTTCTGCTTTATATATCTGCTACCAATTTTTCTTTGGGTACCATGTTGGCTCAAAAGAACATGCAAGACAAAGAACAAGTGATATACTACATCAATCACACCTTGGTGAGTTATGAGCTAGGGTACGCATACATAGAGAAGCTATGCTTAGTAGTGGTCTTTGTGACTAAGAAGTTGCACCACTACATGTTGAGCCATACAATGTATGTGATATCAAAACAAAATCCTTTGTAGTATATGATGAGCAAGACATATCATAATACATGTACTGCAAAGTGGATCATGCTACTGATAGAATTTGATTTGGAATTCATAAGCCAAAATTCCATAAAGGGACAAGTCATAGTTGATCAACTAGCAGAGGTGCCTCTTCAGGATAATAGACCTCTCACCATAGAACTTCTTGATGATGTAGTCTTTGCATTATTAGAAGCACCCAAACCCGAAGAACCTAAAAATAAAGCTGACATGACTTTGTTCTTCGATGGTTCAAAGTGTGAGCAAGGGGGTGGTGCAAGGATTGTGTTTTTCACACTACAAGGTGCTCCAATGCCCTTGTCATTTAAGCTAGACTTCCCTTGCACAAATAACAATGCTGAATATGAGGCCCTAATCTTGGGTCTCCAAACAACAATCACTATGAAGATTAAAAAGCTAAATATCTTTGGTGACTCCCTTCTCATCGTTAACCAAGTTAAGGGATTATTTCAATGTAGGTGTCCAATCCTAAAAGCTTACAAAGAGCTTGTTGACACTTATCTAGCCCAACTAGAATGGTATAACATCGAGGCAATCCCTCGCACATCCAATAGATTTGTAGACACTATGGCATATTTGGGATCCTTGATCCCTCAGAATCCATTTGTTGATTTCACTACCATTCATGTGAAGATGCTCTCACAATCAATGATGCAACATGAGGCTTTTGACAAAAAAGAATTAGTCAACATGATTCATATAGAACCAAATCATGAGTGGTTCTATAAAGCCAGAGACTTTCTAAAGAAGGTACCTTGGGGGTATTTGATCTCGTAGGGTCCTATGGGGAATGGTACCACCATTCACCACAAGGTTGTTTCTTAATATGCATTTGTGCACATCGAATCATAGGGAGAACAAGTCATCTTGTCTATTGAGGTTGTAGCTTATCAGGATTGGCTATGCCAATTACAAGATTTCCTTAAGCTTGGAATCATCCCACAGGGATTATCGCAGGCTGTAAAATGAGAATTCAAAAAAAAGTGACAAGATATGTCTTTCTAGGAGATATATTGTACCATCAAAACTATGATGGAGTCCTCCTTCATTGTCTTGAGCCCCAAGAATCAGCTTGGGCGATTTTACAAGCTCATGATGGTACATGCAGTGGCCATTTTAGTGGCATGGCCATCATCAAGTGCATCCTTCAAATGGGTTATTATTGGCCCACCATGGAAAAGGATTATTGTGAGTATGTCAGGAAGTGTGTTAAGTGTCAACATCATGCGAATTTGATGCACCTACCATCATAGGCCTTACAACCCATTCAGGTGGCTTGGCCATTTTCTTAATGGGGTTTCGATCTAATTGGAAAGATCTCTCCCTCATCTTCGGGTCAACACATATTTATCTTAATGGCCACTGAGTACTTCACTAAATGGGTGGAAGTAGTCCCCTTAACATCAATGATAGGACCACGAATTATGGAGTTCATACTTCACAATATCATCTGTCGCTTTGGGATCCCATTCAAGATAATTTTGGATAATGGTCCTTCATTTAAGAATAAAAATGTGTGAGCTCTAACGTCCAAATATAACATTCAACATAGTTTTGTGATACCATATTATCCACAAGCAAATGGGCAAGCAAAAGCCTCAAACAAAACAATCGTAGCCATATTAAAGAAGACAATAAAAGAAAATCATAAGGATTGGCATCTATAGTTGCCTCTTGCATTATGGGCTTACAGAACTAGCGTGCGGATGCCCACTGGGGCAACACCATTTTCACTTGTATATGGCACTGAGGCCATTATGCCCTTGGAGTTAGAAATTCCAACATTGCACATCGTATTGAAAGAGTTTATCGATGATGACACTGCATGACAAGCTCACCTTGATCAATTGACCCTTCTTTATGAACGTCGCATCAATGCTCTTGAGCATCTCTGCATTTACCAAGATCATCTAACATGAGCTTATAACAATAAAGTCCACCTGAGAGACTTTAAGGTTGGGGATCTCATGCTCAAAGAGAACCAACAGAATTCAAACCTACCACCGCACCTGTGAGACAAATTTATGGCCAACTGGATAGGTCCTTATATCATCTCAAAGAATATTGGACCAGGGACATATCACCTAACATCATTAGAAGGTGTTGAAGAGCCTGAGCCTCTCAACATTCTTCATCTAAAGGCATTTTACACATAAAAGCAACAAAATCCAAAAATAATACATAAAAATAAAAATTCAAAAACATTCAAAATAATCAAAATTTCAAAAACATTTGAAAATCATAAAATTCCAAACAAATTAGAAAACATCAAAATCAAAAAGCCCCAAAGGCATCATAAGCCCTTTGGTCAACTCACAAAAAGCCCCAAAGGTAGCATAAGCCCTTTGGTCAACTCACAAAGGCTCCAAAGGCATCATAAGCCCTTTGGTCAACTCACAAAAACCCCAAAGGCATCATAAGCCCTTTGGTCAACTCACAAAAGCTCCAAAGGCATCATAAGCCCTTTGGTCAACTCACAAAAATCCCCAAAGGCACATTAAGCCCTTTGGTCAACTCAAAAAATGCTCCAAAGGCATCATAAGCCCTTTGGTCAACTTACAAAAGGCTCCAAAGGTATTTAAAGACCTTTGGTCAAAATCAAAATACAAAAACACAAAAATAGCATAAAACATTAAAATACAAAAATATTTGCATCTTACATTTTGTATTTGCATTCATATAACTGCATTGCATTAGGCATGTTGCATCCATTGCATTCGCATTAGGATAGATTGTGTTCTCAATCTTGCAAATGGCACCACGTTTGTATGCCAATCATGCACCTTTCAAAATCCTCATTCATCCATAACCCATGTGAGTAACTATGTTTTTCAACACAACCCCTCCTGTTGCTATAAGGAATATACTAGGGTTTTTTGGTCATTCAGCCATACCTAGTGATCTTCTCAGATTTTGTAGAAATCTATCTTTGCTTTTGTAGATGAGGTCTAGTTTTGATAGCACCTAGCATATATCAAAATCCCATCACTAATCAAAACACTAAAATCCTAGTTGGAACAAGGGAAATATGAACACTACAAAGTGGTACTAGGCATCCTAAGTGAAATGTTTTTACTTGCTCATTTTGTGATGCACATGGTCTAGAGTATTGATCATTGACAAAAGGACAAGCTCCCCCCTACCCAAGAAATCCCTTTCTTACATCAAAATGAGAAAAATCCCAAAATCAAAGGCAAAATAAATAGTGATTATCATCACTACACAAATCCCTTGCTCAAAATAAAACAAAAATACAAAATAAATAGTGATTTTCATCACTACGCATGAGCAAGTATCCCAATAAATAAAAATAAAATAAGGGGGTGAAGAGCTTGAATCCCTGGAATGGTCACTACTTGAAACCATAGAGTGATCCCCAATACAACAATGGGCTAAATGAATCCCACTTGGCATTGGGGTAGTTCTAAGCAATTTGCAAAAAGAGCTAGCTTTAGGTGTCCTGTATCGCCTAATGGTCTAATCCAACTGAGTCCAACTTAGGATCATGATGAGAATTTGGTGATCCCCAATACAACAATGGGCTGAATGAATCCCGCCTGGCATTGGGGTAGGCTTATGTTTCATCTAATACATTCATTCACACACACAGGGATAATGAATATCTTGGTCTTCATAACAAAAATTTCATCTTTTAGAAGTCCTGTATGGTCATTATACAACTTTTGATTAATCAACTAGGGTGTTTGAGTCTCATGGAAAACCTCAAAAATCCCCTCATAGCAACAAAGCCATTTCATCAATCAAATCATCAACTTTCTTTGTAAGGTTTTGTTCATTAAAGGGTGTTTATGAAATAGGATAGATACCGAATAAATATCAACAATGATATTTAGACGGCCACTGACTATTTTGTACATATATTTTAATTTATAGAAGCTTATAAAGAAAGCACATACATATCACATCATCTCATCTCACATATGGATGCTTAAATGATTAATTCTTATGATAAGAGTTATCATTTACATTCATAATTGTTATACATTCTGTGGTGTCATCCATTAGTTTGTAAACACATTAATTCATTCCTTATGTTTTAAGTGATTAAAGCATACAGGTTCATTTGCATTAGTTCATTCCTCATATAATTAATGCATTACATTCCACATCATACATCATATCATGTCACAAAAATTAAATGCATAAACAATTAAAACAAAATTAAACATGCATTTAACAAAAAGCAGTGCATCCATATATGTACCCATCATCATAGTGCATCCATACATCTAGATCATAGCATCTAAGCATACATCCATCATCTAGCTAGTGCATGTCATCAATACATCACATCCATATAGCATAAGCAAATCATAAGCATTGCATCCACTTTGCATCACATAACAATAAAACCAAACATTTGAAACACATAATGAACTTCAAAAAATAATATCATATATATATGTGTGTCAAATATGTACATATAGGTACAAAAATGATCGTAGGCTACAATAGTGTAGGTCCTCAAACCTTACACTCAAAAACGATACAAAGCCATCATGGCTATAAAAATCAGATTGTGCACCTGTCCTCTAGCCGGGCCACATTGACGACTGCCCTTACTCACTCCGCTTGCTCCAATGTGAACCCCCTATGGTAGACCTCTCATGAGGAGTGCCACATAGCCTCTTGATATGGAACTATAGAGAGGTAATATACCTAACATCAGCTAACATTTGAACATCATAATATTCTAAGAGCCCTTGTGGTTGCTGGATATCTACCAATGGATCTAAACCTACTGGCCCTTGAGTAGCTGGAGCAACTGGTACAATCTATCCCATAGGAATAGCCATAATCTATGATCGTGCAACATCTCTCTCTGCAGTGATTTTCTCTATCTTGAGCTGCACTGAATCCACCTGTGCATGGAGGGTGGTTCTCTCCTCCTCAAAACCCCTCCATTTGATTTGGCCTACTAAAATTTTATACCTACAACGTGCTGAGCTAAGTTTGGAGTATCGCTATGGAGATATCTTCTTCCATAATTTGTCAGTGAGCTATCTACAACTCACCCTTAATGTGATGTAGCTCTACTCAGAGGGGAGACTCATGATCCTCGGGAGCAACATCCTCCTCCTCCTTGAGCATGACCTACTCTTCCATTGCCTACTCCTCTGTAACATGATACCACTCCTTGATCTGGGCCCACACTCAGTGCCCCTTTGGATCCTCTTTAGCTACCTCATCATTAGAACATCCAAGACTATCGCTGCCATACCAAATTCACATCAACCACCACTGGGTATATGCCTCTATATTGTCAACATTTGATATACTGACATAGACTATAGGAGGATCTACCTCCTCAAATACTATTGTGACTTAGGGGGCTGGGAGATCTCTCTTTACCTGGATCTGCCTATACAATATAGGCTGTAAGGGAAGGTCCTGCTACACTCCAAACTACCTGGTGACCCAAGAGAATTAGAACTCTCTAACACCTGCCTTGAAACCAATGACCCATCAATCGTGCCTTGTTCATACCATAAATTGGTCTACCTCCTCACAAGTAGAGCAATCCATATAAGGCCTCCAGATGATATATCGTACCTACAAACCAGTTAGGGATGCTGCATAATGTGTATAGTCTCATACATGGCATCGAATCCATCGCTCCTCTGCTACCTGTGACCATCTAAAACCATAATACTATACCCTGGTTGAAGAACACAAGCTTATACTGAGAGGGGGGGTGAATAGTATCGCACCCACTTTTTACTTTGTTTCCAAACCAATATCAATTAGTGTCCTTAATTGCAATAAACAAATATAGCAGTGTGCATTAATGACATAGATGGCAATAGTAAGCAAGAGCACAAATCACCACACACAATTGATACACAAGATTTAATGTGGTTCCCCCAATGTGGGGTAGTCCACAAGATAATATCCTTTTAATATTTCATAAAGAAATAGGAATACTTATCCCAATACAAATGATTCATTTGATCTGATCAAAGCTAGGCTATCCACTGATCTGCTCAAGTGGATGATACACTGATCTACTTAGCTAGGCAATCCACTAATCTATTCAGCTAGGCAATCCATTGATCTATTCAGCTAGGCAATCTTGATCTGCTCAGGTAGGCAATCCATTGATCTACTCAACAAGGCAATCCACTAATCTGCTCAGCTAGGTAATCAATTTATTTTCTCAGCTAGGTAATCCACTGATCTACTTCAGCAAACTCACCAAGAACCTGCTCAAAATTTGCTCTAGTAAGTTCACCAAGAACTTGCTCAAATTTTCTCCAGTAAGCTCACCAAGAACTTGCTCAAATATACTCTAGCAAGCTCACCAAGAACTTGATCAAATCTACTTAGCAATCTCACCAAGAACTTACTCAAATCTACTTTAGCAAGCTCACAAAGAACTTGCTCAAATATGCTCTAGAATCTATCCACAAATCTATCCCAAAAGCCTTCTCAAAGGCTCAATCAATCATGTACAAAATCTGCCTCAAATCTATCCAGAAATCTTTCCCAAAAGCCTTCTCAAAGGCTCAATAAATCATACACAAAAGTTGCCTCAAATTTGTCCAGAAATCTATCCCAAAAGCCTTCTCAAAGGCTCAATCAATCATGCTCAAGTAGCACTCAAATATCATCCACAAATCTATGAAGGGAAGGCTTAATGATGAACTCAACAATGAATGACAATGCACTCTTCAATGGATGACAACAATGACCCACAATGATCTCAACTCAAATCAATATCAACTCAAATCAAATCAAATAAATCTCAACTCAGCTCAATATTATAGAAGCATAAAGAGAATTGTTAGAGACTCAATATGTTGTATTCACAAAATCAATTTCTTTCTCAACTCAAACTCAACTCAAATCACAATATAGAATAGTTTGTTTCATGGAACTTGAACAACCACTTCACACAATCACTTGACTAGGCTCAAACAACTCTACTCAACCAATCACCACAGGAACATCTTTTTCTCACAAACCCTAGTTCAAGCATGAATCAATCAACTCAAAATATTTCCAACAATGCTCAACCACAAATCTCACATAACAATGATACTCATGTTCTCCTCTAACTCAAGTTCAAGTTATTTGTACAAGCAATGGGCTTCAACAACAATGCTTATAAAAAAAGGTTTAATCACAACTCTCAAACCAGAAAACCTTGAAGCATTCAACCAATAACTTTTGAAAAGGAAACCATAATCAATCCTTTTCTCTCCAATGATATTTCAGAAATCAACCACCATAAAAAATCAATGGAGAATATTGCTCATACCTTTTTGATGCCTTATTAGTTGTCCACTAAATATGCCACACTCAACAAACTTTATTTTTCAACTTTCAATAAGGGTTAGAGATCTTGATTAATAACACAACAATAATATCTAAATAACACCTTATTACTCCTACTCAATAAAATACACCATGTCCCCTCATGAAAGAATTAATCCCTTTTGAAAAAGAACAAAGCAACCTTCAATTTTGAACCCCTTTAAAAAATTAGAAATATATATTTACACACATATTATTTCTCCCTTTAATCAAGTTAATCAAATAGCCCTCGAAATAAGATTTACAACGATATAAAATATGATATACTTCCAAAAAAAAATCACCAAGAAATCTCTCTTTTTCCTAAAGTGCATCACAACCCTTATTTCTCCTAGGGCAACTTTAGAAAAATAAAATATTAAAAAATATTAACTTGCCTTTGTCCTTGATGGGATTCAATCCCTCGACACCTCCTTGCTCAGCACCTTAACCGCAGCCAAGCTGCTGTTGGACCACATGCCCTCACGTGTTCAAAGGGGTACGAATCAAAATAAGTACCTTAATATTCTGTGCCCTTCGAAAACTTAAAAATGCTTTGAGCGTTTCAACACAAAAAGCATACCCTAGCAAGACTCGATCGCATGACCTCCTACTTCATACAAAGTGCATAAAATGCTAGGCCAAAGGTGCCTACGTGCTTGGTTATCCTCCGCGAACGTTTCTTCAATAGACCCAAAATTTCGTAAACCTTTCACAAGCCTTTTTTGCACATGCTTCAAATTCAACACACAGGCTCTTTTTGCTTTCCAACAATCGCATTAATTCCTGAGAGCAAGCTTAAGGATTAATAAACCTTAGGCATCCTTTTATATATTTTTCTCCCTCATATTCGACGACGTCGACGAATTATTTTTATTTTTAATTTTAAATAATTTAAAATTTAAACTAAATATTTAAAATTAAATATCTCCATCATCGGGGCACCTTTTTCGATGAAACGAAAAGCCAACTTGGGTTTTAAGAAAAAACCATTTCAAATATGCCATCCATGGTTTTAAATAAAACCTTTTATTTTGCCTACCTTGGTTTTCACAAAAAACCCTGTATATATTCATGCTCTCCAAAATATCATAAATGACTATTTATGAAGTGCTTTTGCCACCAAAACTCAATGTGATCAATGTGACATCAATGATCCATGTGACATCAATGAAAAAATAAAATAACTCAAATTGCCAACGTTGGCCTCTATCCAGGTAATCTCCTAGGGCAACCCTACTAGGCGGTCTACTCTAATGTGCTCCCAGACCCAGATCTAGAGGAGCAAGCTGCATGCGACCGAAGGCTGACTACGTCGCTAGATCCTATACAAATTGTCATAGAGCTATGCTAGCAAGGCACTCCCCCAAGTAGGTTTATGCATAGTGGTAAATATTCACAAATTAGGTGAATATTAGAATTTCAAAAATTAGAAATTGGTGACTATGAGGACCATCGACGTCGACCCATTCGCCTAAATTATTTAGCACTAATTGTTTCTTAGGGTTAATTCACCACAATATATATCGAAACATATGCATATTTGTACTTGTTGGAAAGATCTTTTCAAGCCTGATCTAATGGTGGTGTTTTTATGAAGTTATAATGTGATTTAATAGGCTAAAATGTATCCTAAATATGACATTAATTTTTAGGGATTTAAATGCTCCAAATTTTGGTGTGAAGATGATTTATTTGATTTTCTTAAGATTCACCATGATTCACCTTGATTTTGATTAGGATTCACCATTTTTTTACAAGTACATTTTGAGTTCAACCCCTTATGCATAACCCTACCCCCAAGCCATAATGATAGGCTCCTCCCAGTCTAACAAGTCTTGTACCATGGCTAGTAGGTTCCATGGTAACCTTACTCCTAAAGTATTTGGGAGAAGCATGTTACATATAATGTGCATGAGAATGTCCTAGTAGATTGATAAGACGTGGGCCTAATATTAATGAGTGATAAGAACTCCTTCATGACGTATGTCTCCCAGCACTGCCTGTGCCTGATCACCAAACACTCCAAAAAAATCTACTGGTCTATGAAAAATCGAAGATGAAGTGATGGCCTCCTCATCAAAAGAAATCTTGAAGATCCTATACACATCCTTAGGAGTAATCATCATCTATCTGGTTAGGAGATGAAAGGTGTTGGTCCAACAGTCTCATCTGTGGGCCAACGTTGTAAGGTACGCTTGATATGAAATTATAGTTGGCAATATAACAACATACATAAGACCCCATGCATAAAACTAGACCTAGTCTATGTCATTCACGAGTGGCAGCAGATCTACGATTAAATCAGGCTCTTAAGCTCTTGAATACAAGGCCTAAAAGTGCAAAATACATGCCTAATTAAATGCACTTAAACTAAAAAAAACACAATAAAAATTCAAAAATGGTGTAACAATAAACCTAATCAAGCAAGGGTACAAAAACAAAGCTAAAATACACCATAACATACAAAAAATCAAATTTACACTTAAAAAATCCAAAAAAATCAATTAAATTCATAAATTATTTTCTAAAGTTTCTCAGTCATTCATGCCGACAATGGTCGCCACAACGACCTTTGATGTCGATAGTGGCTAGCCACCAATGATCAAAACTTTAATTGTTGAAATTCAAATTGGCCACTTTCAGTAGCAACAAACTCTCTTTGCAAAATTGGGGCCACTCTGGGTGACATCGACCATGAGGCGGCATGCCAGCGACGTTCGCCCTCATCCAAAATCTAATTTTATTTGAAAAAAAACAAAAACTAAAGCAAACCCACCTAAATTAAACTAGTCCTAAATTTATCTGCCTATGCGGTTCGTTACCAACATGTTTAATGAGGTTAATTTACCAATTAATTATTGAGGTTCATTTTACAAATTAAATAAAAAGGCTAGGGTTTGGAGAAAAACCCGTGAAGCTCTGACTCCTCTGCTAGTTGATGCCTCACATGGATCCACCATGGTGTCTAGAAAATCATCAACATCTCGGTTAACAATCTCTCTCACCTCAGAGCTTAACTTGCAAAATGATATCTATAAATAATGAAAATTCAAAACTCTAAATTTGTTTTTATATGTTTTAGTTTGGTCGTGACTGCTGCTAGCATCAGCGACTAGAAAGTGCGGACCACTGATGCTAACAACAACCATGAAATTACAAAATTTAGCTGTTGTTGCTGACAAAAACTAGAAAAAAACAATAAATGCATTATATTTCTCACCATGAAGGGTCTCAAAATGGATAATTAAGTATATCTATCAATCCAGAATCATCAAAAGTTGCAAAATACCAACAAAATTACATAAATCAAAATTAAAAAACAATTGAAAAAATAAAAAGTAAAAAATAATTAAATTTTAAAATAACAAAAAAATCAAATAACAATAAAATATCAAATGAGCCTCGTATTTGGTTATTTACCCTATATACTTGGTGGTTGCAGTGACTTGTGCTCCATGCAATCCAAAAAGATAAGTAAATTACCATAAGGCCATTTGGGGTAAATCAGTCATGGTTGAATCGACATGCTTCACTTCAATCCCAAAAAATGCCATGGCAGCCATACTGTCCCACGTGAACAAGGCATTCATTTCATTTATTCTATGATATTTTTAGTAGATCATCAAACACTGTGATTCAACACAAGCATACACAAAATTGCTATCATCTTGATTGCTTAAGAAGGCCATTATGGTCGGACTGCTCTGTAGGATAGAGATGTACAATTACTATTAATGGTTGAAATCATACTTGTAATAGGAATTGCCATATAACAACAAAGCAAACCTCTTAAGGGATCCAAATCAATCATCTTGGTCAGGTGACTCATCTATTTATCTAGTTGTTCTTTCGTCATTGAATCATCACTTGAGGGGGTAGTCATAATATCAATAATCATAATCAAAATCAACAAAGGATCACTCGATCATATCAAATTGTGTTCATCCTATGAATCATTGCTAAAAACTATCATAATATTACCCTTTGCTAGGGAAAAAATTAAATATAACAATTAAGCTTATAGCTCTCGTCTTTTCAAACCTATAGTAGCAATGATGCTACCCGATCGTTGTTCGAATTGCGAAAGCTTTTGCAAATTTAAGCCTTCCATCCCATTGGAAGTAATGATTCTAAGATGCATGCATTTCTCATGATTGGGGCATCTAATTTTTATTAGATCAATGATCATCATACACCCTACAATATGGCCCTAGGTGGTCTATTTTTGATCAGTACTATGTTTCCCATAATGCATCACAAAAAGGGTATTTATAGACACCTAAAATGTATCATGTTTAGGAGACTACTCACATGGGCACATACGAAGGCCATATGATAGATCTTGGACCTTTCCAAGAGTTAGAAGTGGTCCTAACCACTCACAAGGGGTAGTTATGACCTATTTAGGTGTGATTGCTATCGACCAAAGTGACCGCCAACACAGGTCGTTGAAGCTCAGAGCGGATGTGACTAGCCGCTGCTTTGGACAATGACTAGAATTAAAACACAAACTAGCTATGAATGAAGGCTTGAATCATGGACAATGACTACACTTGCATGGTTTTTGAGTGGTTTTTGGTATGGATCTCTCAGAGCTCCTCCTGACTACCCCTTCCATGCAAATATGTAATTGAGCCTTCCCCTTCAACGACCAGTTACATGTAGATCTGGATCTTGGCTTCTCCAAGAAGCTAAGATCTAGAATCTGGGAGGTCTACATATGCATCCTCCTAATGAATTGGAGAGCGATTCTACATTCCCTTGAGGAGTAACAAAGTGTTGTCTAATTGAGCAACGATAAAGCACCATTCAGGAATTCAATTCAACATGTTTTTCATGACCAATCAGTCTCTGGATATGAAGGCGATCCTTGAACATCAATTTAGATGAAGGATTGAGTGTCCCAACCCCTGGTTTGTGAGGCAAAAAGTCATAGGTTCATGACCACAATATTCGATAGTGACCTATAGTCATGACCATCCTAAGCGATAGCGGCTAGGGTTTGAGACACTATTTCTTGAGTTTTTAGCATAGATTTCTTATTGTTTTTGCTTTATCATATTATATTAGCACATATCTATCTTTTCTACTGTGTCTGTATGGTGATTTCCAAGTTGTTGATGCATTTCTGCTCATCTTTGTATTTTTATGCTTTCATCATACATATCTTCAAAAGGAGCCTCATCATGAGAGACCGCATATGTTAATGATCATTCTATGTTGTTTCTTGTATGCATATCATAGGTCTTGGACTAATTCAAAGCATATTTGGCATAAGATCCCTCCCAAAAATTGAGAAGAAGGCATCCATAAGTCCTTGAACAAATTCGTGTTGAATCTAAGAAGCCTACGGAGTACACCATCCCCATTTAGGGGCTATTCCATTTGTAATCATTGTATCAAGCGTTTGGTATCCCTAAGAGGGACCTATCTGTAATTGAAGTTCAATATGAATTAATGAAAAGAGATCTTATGTTTTGTTAATTAATGTCTTTCATGCTTTCATGGTTTTATGCTTGATATAATGATGCAAATAACTTAGGTGTATGCTTTTTAGGATCGTACAATACCATAACCTTAATTGTTGCATTTTATAGCAGTTTTTAGAAATGAATAAAATCAACACATTACCGAATATTGTTGAAAAATATATACACACAAATTAGTGCATACAATATAAGGGGATCTCTATGGACATCAAATAATATCACTATAGAAAAATAGAATATACTACAACTGAACATAAAATGGTTGGTATGATGGGGTATTTATACCCAAATAAAAATTACATTTAGGTCAAGGTTAAGTAACAAACCTTTAGGTTTAAAAAATAAAATATTAGAAGAATAACGTTTTCAAAGTTTACAAGAATACTGTTGGACATTTTGAGTCAAAGTTTTCATTGATGTCAAGGAACAAAGTTGTCATTGATGTAAATGAATAAGCTACAGTTGATATCAAAAGGTCAAGAGGAACAATGCACAGGTTAAAGGTAAAAAGCTTCATAATATTTTTAATATTATGTGGAAGCATAAGGGTTATTATTAAAACCATGGGTGAGCGAAAATAAAAGGCTTTTCATAAAAGCCCAAGGGAGTTTTAATATTTATTTTATAAAATAGTTAAATTCAAATTGAATTTAAATTTTATAAATAAATATTATTTATTAAAAGTTGTAAAATCAAAAAGGCTTTAATAAAGCCAAAGGGATTTAAAAAGTTATTTTATAAAATTTAAATTCTAAAGAATTTAAATAATTTATAAATTAATAAGTTTGAAGGAAAATAGAAGTGCCGACGTTTAAATTTTGAAGCGTCGAAATTTATGTTTGAAGGAGGAAATTGATATAAAAACAATATGCCTTAGAGGTATTTAATCATCCTTTTGCTCGAATGATAAAAGCGTGCAATCATGTGTGTAAGAACTCGTGTGAAGAAAGAGACAAGTGTATTGTTTTAAGTTCCAATGAATAAGGATAAAATCGACGAGCACCAAAATTCAAGAGTCATCCAAGCAGCGTGGCCTAGTGGCAAGTGGATAGAGGCTAGAGTGCTAGGCACAGAATTACCTACGATCGAATCATGATGGCAACATTATTTTTTTGGTAGTGTTGGAAGGAAGCGGTGTATATTTTTTCTTAGGTGCACTAGAGGAGTATTATAGATCACGTGCTGCTATTTACTCCCCAAGTGAGCGCCTAGCTCGCACGCTGGTTGGAGCCATGGCTAGGGCACTAGTTGAGGTTGCGTTGTGAGTTCGAGTCCCACCAAGGCAAAGGTAATAAAATTTGAATATAATTTTAATGATGCCTAAGGTTTGACATTAGGTATTAGGGAGTTAAAAGGGTTTTTAATTAAAAATTATATTTGGTAAATTGGAGGAATAAGGAGTTAGTTTTATTTTTGAATAAAGGATTTGTGTCACATTGGTCTATTGGAGATTTAAAGTGTTGAGAGGAATTATTGCATTGAGTTATTTTGAAAAGGAGAGTGTATTGATATTATTCTTAGCATTGAATATTATTTTACTTGGGAGATTATAAGGTGTATTTGGTCAACTATTTTTTTCTTCAAGATGGAGCGATAAGGTGTATGTGTAGTTTGATATTAACATTGAATATTTGTGAGAGTTTTCTAACTTATTTAAGCCAGGAAAAGAGGTGTTTGTGGTTGTGGCAAATTTATGATATTCCTTCATCATCAAGAAAAAGGTATGGGCACATTTTTCCATAGTTGAGTTGATTGGTTGGTTTTTTGGAAAATAAGCTTAGAGTGAAAAAGAACTTGATTAGGGTTTCCTTTTTGAGTGTGTCAAGTTAATACTTCAAGGTTTTTAGGAGTAAAGAGTTGTTAAAATCTTGTTTTATAAGCATTGTTGTTAAAGCCATTGGTTGTGTGAAGAACTTGAACTAGAGTTTGTAAAGAAGATGAGTATCATTGTTATGTGAAGCTTGTTTTATAAGCATCGTTGTTGAAGTGAGTTGTTGAGTGAAGAACTTGAACTAGGGTTTGAAAAGAACATGAGTATTATTGTTATGTGAGATTTGTTGATGTAGCATTGTTGGAAAATATTTTGAGTGAGTATTCATATGTTTGTACTAGGGTTTGTGAGCAAGGATTGTTTCATTGAGTGATTGGTTGAGTAGAGTTGGTTGAGCCTAGTCAAGTGGATGTGTGAAGTGATTGTTCAAGTTCCATAAAACAAACTATTTTATATTCTGAATTGACTTGAGAAAGTGATTGAGTATTGAGGTAAATATGAAGCATATTTAGTCTCTAACAATTATCTGTATGTTTCTACAAGAGTGATTAAAAGTGATTGAGCATTGTGATGAGTATAGAGCATATTGAGTCTCTAAAAAATCTCTTTATGTATCTATAATATTGGACAAGTTCTAGTGTGGACTTGTTGATCAGATTTGAGGTAAGTCTTTGAGAAGACTTATGGATAGATTTGGGTAAGATTTTGTGGAAGCTTACAATACATATTGAGAGCAGATTTGGATAAGTTCTTGTGAGGACTTAGTGAGCAGAATGGACAAGTTCTAGAGAGGGCTTGAGGATAGAGATTGAAGATAAATTTATTCTAGACCGAAGGACTATGTTTAGTACAGATTCAAGGATAGTGTTTGGTGTAGATTTGAGGATAGGTTTGTGCCAGATCAGAGATAGAGATTGAGGAAAAATTTGTGCTAGACCGAAGGACTGTGCTTAGTGCAAACTTGAGATACAAATTTAGAAGTGATAGAGTTGAGGACAAAGATCTCCACCCAGAGCAGGGAGGATAGGTGTCTTCTTTGGATAAATTTCCATTTGCTAAGGGTAGTGGAGGTAGAGGTCTTCTATAGGATCATCATCTAGAGCAGAGATTAGAAAATTGGTGTCTCCTATGGATAGAGATCCACAAATTTGATTTAGGGGATTGGTATCTCCTCTGGAAAGATGTCCATAAATATTTTAGGGAAAGGATTCCCAAGAGAATTTATTTGAGAAAAATTTATAAGAAATATTTTCTTTGTGGAGTAGCCCACATTGGGTGAACCACATAAAATCATGTCTCTCATGTGTGTGATGCTTTGTGTGATGTTTACTACTTTAATATTGCTGATGCTATTATTTGGATTAAAAAGCAAAAAGTTTTATCTTATATTGTTCACCCCCATCTCAGTATAAGCACATGTTCTTCAATTGGTATCAAAGCGGGTCTCTATGTAAAAAGACTAACAACTTGGAGGAGGATCCATAAGTAACACACATGACTTTAGAAAATGAAGAGGAGACTATGTTTGACATAAAAGTAAAATTATTTGTTGCTCTCAAAAAGTTGGAAATAATTAGAGAGAATAATTTAAGCTTAAAGGAAGAAATTCAAGAGGATGAAGAAGAAAGGATGGAACTTCTATAAAATATCATAGAACTCAAGATAAGGGTGGAAGAAAGAAAGAAAATTGAGCAGGATATGACAAATATGTTAAGATCCAGAGAAAAAAAATGTGAAATATTGGAAGCAAAAAATGTCTACCTAAGGAATTAAGTTGAAAGGACCAAGGCACTACAAGATGTAGAATGTGAGGAACAAAAAGAGGAATCAAGTCTTCAAAAAGTAGATACTTCAAAAAATGATAAGAAAGCAAAGGATATCAGAAAGGATGAAAGCAAAGAAGAACCTTGAATAAGAGTTAATCACAAGAGAAATAATACTCCACCACATACTCCAAGGCATCCAAATAGGTTACATAATTTCTTCCATGGTCATTGCTTTTTTTGTAATAAAAATGGTCATAGAATTGTACACTGTATTAATCATGCAAGAAACAATGTCAATAGAAATTTCAATTATTTTGCACCTCTTATGGAAGATGATATTATATGTTACAAATGCAATAATTTTGGGCACAAGGCTAGATGGTGTAAAATAATATTTCCATAGTCTAGAAAAACAACTTCAACAACTAAATGTTAAGGCTAGATCAATGTTAGTTCAAACAACCCTTCATGCTCAGGATAAAGAAGAACAATGGTATCTTGATAATGGTTTCTCTAGTCACATGATAGGAGACAAAGACAAATTCGTTATACTAAAAGAAACCAATAGAGGGTTAGTTAGTTTTGGTGATAATGGATCAACAAGGATTTGTGGAAGAGGAACTCTAAGTTTAGATAATGGAAAAACAAAAACATAAAATGTGTTATATGTTAAAGGGTTAAAACATAATCTGCTAAGTATAAGTCAACTTTGTGATCAAGGGTATATGGTTACTTTCCATCCAGATAGATGTGAGATAAGAAAATCAGAAACTGGAAAAGTCATTGCAAATGCAAGAAGAACCGCAAATAATTTATACATGATCAATGAGATCAAAGGGGAAAAATGATTTCTATCACAAGAAGATGAGAGTTGGTTGTGGCATAGAATATTGGATCACTTTGCTTTTGATAACATAGTCAACATAAGCAATAAATAGGCAGAGATATTTACCCAAAATAAGAAGACCTCAAAGCACAATCTGTGAACCCTGTCAACATGGAAAGCAAACTAGGAAAACATTTAAATCAAAAGAATATATGTCATCTGAGCCATTAAGTCTAATACATACTAATCTATGTGGTCCTACATGAACATAAAGTATTTAGGGTGAGAGCTACTTTATACTATTTATAGATGATTATTCCAGAATGGTTTGGGTAGCTTTCTTGAAAGAGAAGTCAGAGGCCTTTGAAAAATTCAAAGCATTTAAGGAATTTGTTGAAAATGAAATTGGAAAAAGGATTAAGTGGATGAGATTTGATAGAGGAGGAGAATTTACTTCAAATGAATTTGTAGAGTTTTGTGAAAAACATGGAATAAAAATAGAATATTCAGTAGCAAGAACTCCTCAACAAAATGGAGTAGTTAAAAGGAAAAATAGGACTATTGAGAATATGGCTAGAGCTATGCTAAATGAGTCTAAGCTCTTAGATGGATTTTGGAAAGTAGTCAACATAGTAGCATACATAATCACTAGGGCTCAAATGAGGGTAAACCATCACAAGAATCCATATGAGCTTTGGAAAGGAAGACCTGCCATTGTAAAACACTTCAAAATTTTTGGAAGCAAGTGTTACATAAGACGAGAAGATCAAAACTTAGAAAATTTTGATCCAAGATGTGATGAGGGAATATTTTTTGGTTATTCCTCATGGAGTATAGCCTATAGATGCTTCAAAAAGAGAACACATACTATGGTGGAAAGTATAAATGTAACAATTGATGAGAAGATAGATTCAATAGAACTAGTTCAACAAATTGTGTATCAAGAAGATGGATGTTTTCAAGAAGAATTTTGTGAGAAATCAGATAAAGAAGAAGAAGAAACAAAAAAAATTCTTCCCAAAACTCCATCCAGGTATGTACAAAAGCATCATACAAAAGAGCAAATCATTAGGAATATAGATGAAAGCCAGAAAAGGAGAAGAATAATAACACCATATCAACAAGCAAATTTTTCTTTGCTATCTAAGATTGAGCCAGAAGACTTCACCCAGGCAAGTGAGGATAAATTTTGCATTAAGGTAATAGATGAGGAATTAGATAAGATAGAGAAAAGCAAAACTTGGGAACTTGTTCCACGACCAAAAGATAAAAATGTTATCAACACCAAATGGGTATTCAGAAACAAGTTAAATAAAGATGGATAGGTGGTCAAGAATAAAGCAAGGTTAGTATGCAAAGGTTATGCACAGATAGAGAGAATTAAATTTGATGATACACTTGCTCCAGTTGCATGGCTTAAAGCCATAAGAATGTTTTTAGCCTTCTCAAGTTTCAAAAACTTCAAGGTATATCAGATGGATGTCAAGTCAGCATTTCTAAATGGTGTTCTAGAAGAAGAAGTTTATATTGAACAGCCAGAGGGATTCATATTAGCAGATAAACCAGATCATGTATACAAATTTAAAAAGGCACTGTATGGTCTAAAGTAGGCTCCGAGAGCATGGTATTCAATATTGAATAAGTATATTTAGGAATAGGGATTCAGAAAAGGAATAGCAGACAATAATTTATACATCAAAATGAAGGGAATGATCTACTGATTGTGGTTATTTATGTTGATGACATCATTTTGAGGGAAACAATGATAAGATGTGTAAAGAATTTTCTAAGAACATGCAAAATGAATTTGAGATGTCCATGCTTTGTGAATTGTCCTTGTTTCTTGGATTTCAGATTTCACAATCAGAGAAAGGGGTATTTCTCTCACAAGCCAAGTATATAAAAGAAATGTTAAAGAAATTCAGTTTAGAAGATTGTAAACTGGTAATTACCCCCATGGTCACAGGATGCAAGTTGTTAAAGATGATGAATCTCTAGAGGTAGGTCAGATATTATACAGATCTATGATAAGTAGATTATTGTATGTTACATCTGCAAGATCAGATATAGTATAGTCAGTGGGATTATTGGCAAGGTTTAAAGTAGCACCTAAGGAAACACATGTGGTAGTGGTAAAAATAATTTTCAGGTATATAAAAGGAACTATGGATTTTGGGCTTTGGTATCCCAAAAGTGACAGTTTCACATTGACAACATATACAGATGCAGATTGGGCTGGTAGCATTGATGATAGAAAAATCACAAGTGGAGGAGCATTCTTTCTTGGAGACTATCTAGTCTCTTGGCTAAGTAAGAAGTAGGTTTTAGTATCCTTATCTACTACCGAAGCAGAATATATTACAGTAGTAGCCAGTTGTACATAGGTTTTATGTATGAAGTGAACTCTAGAAGACTTCAAGATAAAAAATGATCATCCTATTCCCATACTATGTGATAATAAAAGTACTATAAGTATCTCAAAAAATCTAGTGATGCACTCCAGGACAAAGCACATTCTAATTAGAAAAACTAATGGTGGGAGCAACAACGAGAGAAGCAGTGGGAGCAGGTACAGGAGCAAGAGTGGGAGTAGGGGCTACAATAGGGGTTGTAGTGGGATATGGAGCAGTAGGATCTGTTCCAGTGGGATCTGAAGCTATGGCTGGCCCGAGCCCAGAAACGGGCCAGGTGGAGCTTGACATAGATCCATGACCCCCTGTAGGCCCAAGATTTGATGGAAGCTTAGGCATTCCTGGGGGCCCCTCTCTGGACAAGGAGCCCCCCAACAAAGTTTTAGAGAAGCCTGCCTCTGAGGGTTTCAACAAACCCTCTTTCATCCAGGTCTTGGTGGGTGAGTCCAGCTACCCCCAAGCCCCATCCTTAGGGCTCTCCCTTGCGGGGACCCACATCTCGATCAAGGATGAAGTGTTCTCATCCTTCATTTTTGCCTCCTCCTTCTCCCTGGTTGGGAAATTCATTGGGGGCCGCCCTAACATGGAGACCATTCATCGATGGGATTTTTCCAAGTGGAAAACCTTAGGCAACATGCAGATCATTGCCCTATCCAAGGGGTTCTTCCTCATCAAGCTGAACAACAAGGAGGACACCAGCAAGATACTCATAGGCGGGCCCTGGTTCTTGGGTCACAGAAGCCTATTCCTCCGATGTTGGGCCACCGATTTCAACCCCAACATGCAGAGCATCAATGTCACCCCGATCTGGGTCAGGCTTCTCGATCTCCCCTTCCATATCTGGCAGGAGGGTGTCCTCAGACTCATCACCCAGGCCGTTGGAGATCTTATGGCTTTCGACTCGGCCACCAAGGCGGGATCCCGCATGGTTCATGCCAGGATATGCATTGCTACAAATCTAGAATTGGAGCTCCCCTCCTCGGTTACCATCTCATTAGGGCCATATTTTTGGCACCAAACCCTTGTTTACAAAAACAAGCCAGCCTTCTGCTCCCTCTGCAACTCGCAGGGACACCTCCCCAATCAATGCCCCCTTTCCAAGAATCCTGAAGCTCCAGGTACCGAGGATCCTCCCTCAAAGGCATCGTATCATGATAGGGGCCCTTCTCGTGCCCCCTCCTAAGGTAGGCATCCCCCCAGGGCCACCATTCCCAGGAGTGGCATGGCAAGATGGCCACCCCAACAGACAAAGGAAAGCAGCAGGCGGATCCCACCCCGACGAACGAACTATACCAGGTATGCACCTCCCCTAAACCCACCCTAGAGGTTTCCTCCTCATCTCTGTGAGGCCCCGAGCATCACCCCTAATAGCCTGTAGGCCCCCCAGCTACTCCCCTTCCCTAGGAAACCTTCCCGATCGAGAGCCCCCCTCCCCTTGTGAGGGGGTTCTAGCCCCAAAAAGCCTCCCGAAACCTCCCCCACCTTCCCCCCTATTGATCCCCCACCTTCTATGGTTCCCTTGCCCCCCTGACCCTATCCCTCCCTTCCCAGGCCCTCTCTAAAGTTGGTTTCGAGGCATCAGAAGGAGATGACGAGGGTAGCCCAACCTTCTCCCAGTCCGCCCTCGAAGGTTTCAGCCCCAAACGGACTCGCAGTAAAACTTTTGCAACAGACTTCGACAACAAGAAGAAAAGAGGCTAGCCTACGCTCGGTGAACAGTGCATCAAGCAAGTAGAGGATGAGATCGCCAATGACCTCCAGATGACCCTCCTAGGTGAAGCCCTCAGCTTCCCACCAGATGAAGTCGTTAGACCCAAACCTCCCACCTAGCAGGGGAAGGGAGGCAAGTGACCCCCCAAAGGTGTCAGATGAAGATCATCACCTGGAATGCCAGAGGGCTCAATGGAGCCCCCACGAGATGTGCCCTAGCCCAGTTGCATAGGGACCATAAACCCATGATTCTTCTCCTCCAGGAAACCAAGCTGGATGAATCCTCCTCCCCAAAAGTCACCAAGGCAATCTGGCATAACGGTGAATCCCTCTCTACCCCGGCCCTCAGCACCATAGGGGGACTAATGTGCCTATGGGACCCAAGCATGGTCGAAGGTAGACTGATCTCGTCCTCCCCCAGAATCATCAACATTATGTTCCATAGTCTAGAGTCCGGGCATACCTGGATCCTCTCCAACATCTACGCTCCCAACTCCCCGATCGATAGAGCCTCCCTGTGGGGTGAGGTCAGCCTCATGAGAGAAGCATTTGCCCCCCTCCCCTAGATCCTAGCAGGCGACTTCAACAACCCCCTCTTCCCCTTAGACAAATGTGGGGGATCAGACCTGAACTCCAGAAGCATGAAGGATTTTGGTGACTTCACTGATGACAATGAGCTCATGGACGTCCTCCTGAAGGGGGCCAAGTTCACCTAGAGCAATAGACGAGTAGGGGCCAACCTCATCCAGGTCAAGCTCGATAGGGTCTTCCTATCTAGGGAGGCCATTCCCCTATTTGTCGATGCCACCCTCTTGGCCCTTCCTAGAGTAGCGTCGGACCACAACCCCCTCCTCTTTGAAGTTGGTAGGCACCCTCCCCACAAATACCCATTCTGGTTCGAGTCTATGTGGTTCCACCACCTCGACTTCAAAGAGCAAGTGGGTAGATGGTGGAGCCTCCCCGCCTCGGGGTTCCCCGCTTGTCAACTCTACCAAAAACTAAAGGCACTCAAAGAGAACCTCAAGGTCTGGAACAGAGAGGTGTTCGGGAACATCTTCGAGAGCAAGGAGATCCTGAGGAAAAATTTGCAAGACCTGTAGGACAGAGTCCAGGAGGGAGTGGCGGAACCTGGCTAGAGGGAGGAGGAATTAAGGATCCTTGTTGCTTATCACAATGTCTTAGCCCATGAGGAGACCTTTTGGAGGTAAAAGTCGAGAGCCCTCTGGCTCAAGGAGGGAGACACCAACACCAAATTCTTCCACACTTCCACCCTCCAAAACTGGAGCACCAACAACATCCCTGAGCTCATCTGCAGTGATGGCAGAACAACGAGAGATGAGGAAGAAATCAGAATGGAGGCCACCAGTTTCTACCAGGAGCTCCTTGGCACCGAGTCCCTCCCTGCCCCCTAGGTGGTCGTGACCCTCCTTGATCACATCCCTCCTTCCATCTCCCCTCAGGCCAATGAGGCGCTTCTCAGCCCTCTCACTGATAAGGATATTAGAGCGGCCCTTTTCTCCATGAAAGCAGATGCTGCCCCAGGCCCGGATGGCTTCCCCCTCACTTTTTCTAAATCTTCTGGGACCTGTTAGGCCACGAGGTGTGCGCTATCATCCGTGACCTCTAGAGCGCCAGATCCATCCTGAGAGGTATCAATTCCACTTTCATTGCCCTGATCCCCAAGTTCCCGATGGCCAAGTCCCTTCCTGACTTCCACCCCATCAGCCTGTGCAATGTCCTTTACAAGATCCTCACCAAATCCCTTGCAAACAGGCTCAAAGACATCCTCCCCCTGATCATTGCCCCCTCCCAGGGAAGCTCTATCAAAGGGAGAGTGATCACAGATGGGATAATCTTAATCCATGAGGTCCTCCATTCTGCCACCCTGGCCAAGAGACCAACCTTTCTCCTCAAGCTAGACATGAACAAAGCTTTTGATCGAGTTAGTTGGGAGTTCCTCGCCAAGGTCCTCCTCAAGTTTGGCTTCCATCCCTCCTGGGTTGGGCTCATCCTCCGTTGTGTGTCGTCCCCTTGGTTCTCCATCTTGGTCAATGGTTCCCCGATCGACTTCTTCCCCAGTGCCAGAGGGCTCCATCAGGGTGACCCCCTATCCCCCATCCTCTTCATCATCCTAGCAGAAGCCCTGGGCCACACTTTCTCAAGTGCAACCAATAGCGGTCTCATCTCTGGTATCCGACCTACTTTAGGGCTGGCCTCGGTGTCCCACCACCAGTTTGTGGATGACACCATTCTTGCCACTTCTGCATTGATAGCCCAAGCCAAAGTCATCAATCAGATCCTCCATCTCTACGAGGAAGCAGCAGGACAAAAAATCAACCTCTGAAAGAGCAAAATTTACTTCATCCACACTCCCTCGGCTAGGTAGGCGATGATAGCTCGGATCTTGGGATGCTCCCCCGACACCCTCCCCTCCACCTACCTAGGACTCCCCCTATTCATGGGTTTCCCTTCCAAGGCCCTGTGGAGCACCCTAGTTGAAAGAGTTTAGAGAAAGTTGGCCTCCTAGAAAGGTCATCTCCTCTCCCAGGCGGGCAAAGCAACTCTCACATCTGCCTACCTCTAGAGCATCCCAGTTTATTTCATGTCCATCTTCAGGATCCCGGCCTCGATCAACGCTCGCCTTGAACAGATCCAGAAGCATTTCTTATGGTCCAAAAGTGAAGAGAAGAGTAGGATCCCACTGGTTTCTTGGCCCCTGGTCTACCACCCTAGAATTGAAGGTGGATTAGGCTTCCGCTTGGTCCCCCTAATGAACAAGGCCCTCTTGGCTAAGCATGCCTAGAAGGTTTTCACCAACTTCCCGATCGAATGGGTGACCATCGTAAAAAGGAAATACCTCCAGAATCACCCCTTCCTCAGCCACCACTAGACCTAGGATGGATCTACCTTCTGGAAATCCTTGATCCCCACCAAAGACCTCATCAGGAAAGGGACCAGGTGGATCCTCAATGATGGTGCCAGCATTGATTTTTGGAATGATAGATGGCTTTGGGATGAGGCCTTGAGCACATACCCCGACCTTCTAGGCTTGAGACAACACTTGGAGGTGTCCAGAGGTCCCAAGGTAGCAGACTACATCATCAGGGGTCAGGGTAGAGCAGGTTGGGCTCCCATCAATGCACCCCAGTTCCCCTGTCAGTCAGGTAGCCTCTCGAACTTGCTTCGCATGACTATCATCCCTTCAGGGGTGAACGAGGATAGATGCGTCTGGCAAGGTACCAATAGTGGCTCTTTCTCGATCAAGTCTACCTATGGCCTCCTTAGAGACCCCCATGAAGGTCACTTCCCTATCAAGCAGGTGTGGCCCAAAAACTTGATCCCCAAGATCAGCTTCTTCGTCTGGACTGCCACCCACAACAAGATCCTCACCATCGATAACTTGGCGAAAAGGGGCTTCCCTATCCCGAATAGATGCTACCTATGCTGCAAGGACTGGGAGTCAGTTTCCCATCTCTTCTTTAGATGCCCTTTCTCCTCTGAGGCCCTTGGGCATCTCCTCGCTCAGTTCTCCATCCAGTGGGCCCCTCTCGGTTCCATCCTGGACCTCCTCATTCAGTGGCCCAATCCCTTCTCCCATCCCACCCTCCGCTCCCTCTGGGCCTTCTGCCTCCCCCACCTACTGTGGTAGCTCTAGCTCGAGCGCAATGACAGAGCCTTTTCCTCCCCGTCTCGAGCTCCCCGGGTGGTGGCAGTTAAAGCGCTCGCCTTCGCATCCGAGAACTCCCACTCCCTTCCCCTACTCTGCCCCCCGAAATGCTAGTGAGTTAACCCTCCTTAGCTCCCTCGGGGTGCAGTCACTTCCCCCCCTCCCCCCCTCCCCCCTTGAGAGCCTCAACTAGATGGTCGCCCCCTTTGGGTGGGTTAAGTTGAACTTTGATGGGGCATCCAAAGGGAATCTTGGCCCCTCGGGTGCGGGCGGCGTCATCCGGGACCACTCAGGCCACTTGATCCTTTCTTACACGGAGCCCCTAGGCACCCAAACCAACAACTTCATGGAAGCTTCGGCCCTCCTCCGCGGGCTCAGATTTCTCCAGGAGTCCCCCGAAAGGGTGATCATCGAGGGTGACTCCCTCAACACCATCAACGTAGTGACCAAGCAAAGAGAGCTATCGTGGCATATTTTTAACATCATCCAAGAAGCCCAAGCCATCCTCTAGGGGCTCCCCCAGGTGTCCATCTGCCACGTCTTCCAAGAAGACAACAAGCTCACTGACCTGATGGCCAACATAGCAATGACATCAACAGATCTTCATATATGACATGATGATTTCCTAGATGCCCTTTAAGAGACAACGTCCCAAGATCGTTCCCAAAATTATGATGTCAACACAAAGGTCTAGCCTACTCGATTGCAATGCCATGCTAGCATGGAGCCATTGAACCAATGCTAATTTTTTGATGGGTATTAATTTGTGCTTGTGGCTTCCCAAGGCCACCGTCCCCACTGGTCCTCTCTGCAACAGCCACCTCAGCACCAAGGTAGAACCTCCCCAACCCCACTGCATCTCCACTAGCCTTCTCAAATCCACTGAGTCTAATCAAGTGCCACCTTAGCTCATCAATTATGTTACCCTTACCTTTGCAGTACCCTATGCCAAAGTTGGTGCCCCGTGCTCTCCCTCCACCTGGCCCTATCCTGTTGCACCGTCTCTCCCTCTATGCCCTGTCAACCACCACGCCTGCCTTCCCCTTTCCCTTATTCACCACCTTTCATGCATGCTACCCATATTTTCTATCATAGTGTCCCTTTGCTCATAGAATCTTCGTGACCCTTCAGCTCCCCCTTCGGCTATTTCATCCCCTCCCAGTGCGCACGACTTTCCCCTCTCCTATCCCTTTCTCGACATCCACCTTCTGCTAGCGTGCTCTTCGACATCTTCTTTCCTCCACCTCTCCCCTTCATTGCTAGTCTTTGTCTCCATGGCTACCTCCAAACCCCCCTACATTGAGCCCTCCTCCCTCGTCCTCTCTGACTCTGCCAAAGTTTTCATGGATGCCAGGTCCCTCACACCTTTCCTCCAGAAGTTTACTGGTCCAGATGATGGCATTACGCAGGTGTTCCTTGACACCTGGGATGGTGGTGAGGTGGTCATGAAAGGTGTCCACTTCAAAGTGACCAAGGAGCTCTTGTTCGATGTCACTGGGCTCCACCATGAAGATAAGGGGAAATACATCCATCATGATAGACACAACTGGGAGGAGGAGCTAGCCCATTTCCCAAAGCATAGCTAGGACAAGACCACCCTTTATAGGAAGCAAATGCCTAAGCCCTATGACGAAGCCCTCGTACCCATCATGCAGTTCGTGACGTGTGACGATCCAGAGCAGAAGCTCTGCAGCTTCCACCTCAGTTTTGTTAACCACCTCCGAGGGGCCATCCTCCTGTGCACCCCCCGCTACCTACTTTACTCTCTCACCATATCGATCGAGAGGGCCCAAAAATCCCATTCCCACCCTCCCCATCAAGGCCTCATGGCTATCCTTTACCAGCATGCCCTCACCAACCAGCCCCCCACCTAGCGCATCCCTCCCCTCTCCTCCAACCCCCCCACCAGGTCTTCGACCTCTTCTAACTCTAAGCTTAAGGCCAAAGAGGATAGCCCAAGTGAAGCTGACATCTCTCCCCCCAAGAAGCGTAGGCCCACTTTGAAGTGATGGGCATCAGCTCATACCCATAGCAGCAACAGTGCCCCTTCTGAGCCCCCCGACCTCGGTCCCTAGGACCCAGACCACTGGCGGGCCCGATGGCCCCAGCGGGAGCCGATCTTCCAGCCATCTCAAGAAGCCAAATATTGAACCCAAAGGCACCCCCAAGATCATCTCGGAATCTGAGGATGATTTGGGGCCTTTCCCCCTTCGTATTCTGCTGGATATGGCGATCAATTCCCTCACGTCGGCTGCCAACGCAACATCGACCTCGATCCACATATTCAAGGTGATCCAACACAGGCTCAAGGTCCGGGTCTGATGGCGATGACTAGCCCTCCCCGCCCCTTCCCATGGGGGCTCCCCTCCCCAAGGTGGAGGGGGTGGTGGTGTTCTGGTGGCAAGGTGTCCAGTATGTGCAACAGGTTTGCAGCTGCAACTTTTCCTAGTTTTTTCTACTAGGTGACAAGGTTTCCCGATTTGATCCCATTTCTCATCTTGGTTGGGCCTGTCCTATCCCTGAGATAGGCATTTTGGTGTGCTCCTTTCAGGATCCTAGATCCCGCTGACTTTTGTAATGCTCACCCCTGGTCTAGTCTGACAGGGTTTTTGGTTTGCTATCCTCTCAGGTTCTTACTGTAATAAGGTTTTGGGACCCTTTAAAAAACCCCTTGTATATAAAATGTTACTTATTAAAAAAAACACATTCCAATTAAGTACCATTTTCTAAGAGAACAAGTGATATATAAACAAGTCAGGTTGGTATGTATTACTACAAAGGAACAAATAGCAGATATTTTCACTAAGCCACTTTCAAAGGAAACTTTTGAGTATACTCGAGGAAAACTAGGAGTAAGACTTCCACCCCATAACTAAACACCTTAAGAGGAGGTGGGAGAGGGGCTAAGCTAAGAGGCTCATTCTTATCTCCGAGCCCCAAAGGTGACCCTTTGCCATTGATGTCAAAGGGGGAGAGATTTGAGTAAGGGGGAGAGATTTGGTATTTGAGTAAAGAGGAGAGATTTGAAAAGAGCATTGATCTAGGGGGAGAAATGTCCCAGGGGGAGGAAACCAAATAAAAGGTTAAGTTTTTGGTAAAAATAATTTGGGTTGCCATCAATGACAAAGGGGGAGATTGTTGGACATTTTGAGTCAAAGTTGTCATTGATGTCAAGGAACAAAGTTGTCATTGATGTCAAGGAATAAGCTACAGTTGGTATCAAAAGGTCAAGAGGAATAATGCACAGGTTAAATATAAAAAGCTTCATAACATTTTTAATATTATATGGAAGCATAAGTTAGAAGGGTTTTTATTAAAATCATGGGTGAGCAAAAATAAAAAGGATTTTCATAAAAGACCAAGGGAGTTTTAATATTTATTTTATAAAATATTTAAATTTAAATTGAATTTAAATTTAATAAATAAATATTATTCATACAAAGTTGTAAAAACAAAAAGGCTTTAATAAAGCCAAAGGGATTTAAAAATTTATTTTATAAAATTTAAATTCTAAAGAATTTAAGTAATTTATAAATTAATAAGTTTGAAGGAAAATCGAAGTGTCGACATTTAAATTTTAAAGCACCGACATTTATGTTTGAAAAAGGAAATTGATATAAAAACAATATGCCTTAGAGGTATTTAATCATCCTTTTGCTCGAATGATAAAAGCGTGCAATCGTGTGTGTAAGAACTTGTGTGAATAAAGAGACAAGTGTATTGGTTTAAGTGCCAATGAATAAGGATAAAATAAATGAGCACTAAAATTCAAGAGCCATCCAAGCAGCATGGCATAGTGGCAAGTGGATAGAGGCTAGAGTTCTGGGCGCGGAGTGACCTACAATCGAATAGCAGCGACATCATTGTTTTGTTGGTAGTGTTGGAAACATTGAAGGAAGTGGCATACATTTTTGCTTAGGTGCACTAGAGGAGAATTATAGAGCACATAGTGCTCTTTATTCCCCAAGCGAACACCTAGATCATGCGGTGGTTGGAGCCGTGGCTAGGGTGCTGGTTGAGGCTGCATCGTGAGTTCGAGTCCCACCAAGGTAAAGGTAATAAATTTTGAATATAATTTTTATAATGCCTAAGTTTTGACATGAGGTCTTAGGGAGTTAAAAGGGTTAGTTAAAAAGGGTTTTTAATTAATCATTATTTTTGGTAATTGGAGGAATAAGGAGTTAGTTTTACTTTTGAATAAAGGATTTGTGTCACATTGGTCTATTGGAGATTTAAAGTATTGAGAGGACTTCTTGCATTGAGTTATTTTGAAAAGGAGAGTGTATTGATATTATTCTTGACATTGAATATTATTTTACTTGGGAGATTATAAGGTGTATTTGGTCAACTATTTTTTTTCTTCAAGATGGAGTGATAAGGTGTATGTGTGGTTTGATATTAGCATTGAATCTTTGTGAGAGTTTTCTAACTTATTTAAGCTTGGCAAAGAGGTGTTTGTGGTTGTGGCAGATTTATGAGATTCCTTCATCATCAAGAAAAAGGTATGGGCACATTCTTCCATAGTTGAGTTGATTGGTTGGTTTTTTAGAAAATAAACTTGAAGTGAAAAGAACTTTATTAGGGTTTCCTTTTTGAGTGTGTTGAGTTAATGCTTCAAGTTTTTCTGGAATAAAGAGTTGTTTTTAAAACCTTGTTTTATAAGCATTGTTGTTAAAGCCATTGGTTTTGTGAAGAACTTGAACTAGGGTTTGAAAATAACATGAGTATCATTGTTATGTGAGATTGGTTGATGTAGCATTGTTGAAAAATATTTTGAGTGAGTATTCATATGCTTGGACTAGGGTTTGTGAGCAAGTATTGTTTCATTGAGTGATTGGTTGAGACTAGTCAAGTGGATGTGTGAAGTGATTTTTCAAGTTCCATAAAACAAACTATTCTATATTCTGAATTGATTTGAGAAAGTGATTGAGTATTGAGATGAATGTGAAGCATATTGAGTCTCTAACAATTCTCTGTATGTTTCTAAAAGAATGATTGAAATTGATTGAGCATTGTGATTATTATAGAGCATATTAAGTCTCTAACAATTCTCTTTATGTGTCTATGAGATTGGACAAGTTCTAGTGTGGACTTGTTGAGCATATTTGAGGTAAGTCTTTTAGAAGACTTGTGGACAGATCTGGGTAAGCTTTTGTGGAAGCTTACGATATAGATTGAGAGCATATTTGGATAAGTTCTTGTGAGGAATTAGTGAGAATATTGGACAAGTTCTAGAGAGGGCTTGAGGACAAAGATTGAGGATAGATTTGTGCTAGACAAAAGCACTGTGTTTAGTATAGATTCGAGTACAATGTTTGGTGTATATTTGAGGATAGGTTTGTGCCAGATTAGTGATAGATATTAAGGATAGATTTGTGCTAGACCAAAGGACTGTGTTTAGTATAGACTTGAGATAGAACTTTGGAGGTGATAGAGTTTATGAAATATATCTCCAGCTAGATCATGGAGTACATGTGTCTTCTATGGATAGATTTCCATTTGCTAAGGTCAGTGGAGGTAAAGGTCTTCTAGAGGATCACCAGCTAGAGCAAATATTAGGAAATTGATGTTTCCTGTGGATATAGGTCCACAAAATTGATTTAGGGGATTGGTATATCCTTTGGAAAGAGGTCCATAAAAAATGTAGGGAAAGGATTCCCAAGAGAATTTATTTGAGAAAAATTTATAAGAAATATTTTCTCTATGGATTAGCCCACATTGGGTGAACCATGTAAAATCATGTCTCTCATGTGTGTGATGCTTTGTGTGATGTTTAATGCTTTAATATTGTTGATGCTATTATTTGGATTAAAAAGCAAAAAGTTTTATCTTATATTGTTCACCCCCTCCTCTTAGTATAAGCACATGTTCTTCAAATACATACAATACAATACAAATTAATTCATGGTCTCAAGTGAAGCTTAATAAAAATATATTTCAATATCACCTTAAGCTAAATGGGAAAAATGAAGAGATACTCTTATTTGTCATCTCTCCTTAAGGGAAACTCTCCCATGTCGAGTAGCTCCTCATGTACACAAAAGGAACCTCAACTATAACCTTGGTCAAGATATTTTTTGTCTACTCTATTTTTGGAATGAAAATAGGATCATACATCCCATAGGCATAAATTCATTTCACATGATGCATCTAAATATCATTGTACTTGGTCCACTACTGAAATAGTAGATTACAAATAGGATGAATGGTACTCTAATTGTCACATTAAAGAGTTACTGGATATACCTAAGGAATGCCAACCTACTCTATAATCAACCATGAGCATCTATCAAAGGTGCTTAGCTACCTTATTGGTAGCACAATATTTAGCTTCCATGAAAAGTTGATATAATATACCATCATTTGGAGCACCATGAAATTGGGTCAAAATACAAATAGAATACAAAGCTTGTGTTGGTAAATCATTCATCCAAATAATTGGCCCAATCAACATCTAAAAATCCAATTAGAATTATAGGTGAACCAACTAAAAAATGAATACACATCTAGTAAGTACTTATGATATATTTAAAAATCTTGTTGGTCATGGTAGAGTGACTCTTTCAAGGTACTTGTATATACATAGATCAAAAAATAATAGCAAAGGCTATATTGGAACATGTGTAAGGTAGAGGATACCTTCCACAACACATTTATATAAAGTGGCATCCACAAAAGGAGTCATGCAATTAGCTCAAAGCTTTAATCCTTAAGTAAATGGAGTTTGGTCAAGCTTATAATCCTTTGTCTTAAAGCACTAAGAAGATCCAATGCACACTTGGGCTATGAAATAGTGATCCCATAAATAGTCTGATCTATCTAATTGCCTAATAAATAGTATAGGAGCCCTAAATATATCATCTCAAAGAAAGGAAAATGTTTTTAATTTATGTCCTAAATCAAGGTAGGAGAGCTACCTATAATAAGAATATCATCCACATAAAAAATAATCACCAAGGTCTTCCTATCCTTATGTTTAATGTCTACATTATGTTTGGTATCACATCATCAAAGCCCACAACCAAGGAAGAAAAAGTGGATCTTCTCATACCAATCATGGGATGCTTTCTTAAGTCAAAATAAGGATCTAGTCAACTAAAAAACCAAGGGAGTGGGACCCCCACCCTCAAAACCAAGTGGTCGTTGCATATAGATTTCCTAAAGCTCACCATGTAGGAAGGCACTCTTCGCATCCATTTGATCAACATTCCAACCAAGGGTAACATTTATAGAAAGAATCATCTTAATGAAATCAATCCTATCAATTAGATCATACGTCTCTCAATAATCAAATACCACCTACTAAGAGAATCCCTTAGCAACAAGGCATACCTTGTGTTTTTCATTTGACCATGCAAAATATATGTAGTCTTATAAACCCTTTTGTATCCAACCATATTCTTCCCTTTCGGAATAGGAATAAGCTCCCATGTACTATTATTCATTAAGGAATCATACACTACAAACATAGCATATTACCACTTTTATTTTCCCTTAGCATAATAATATATAAAATGATCTCCAAAAATATCAACCTTTGAGAGCAAAGCTCAAGAATAACACTTTTGATGGAAATCTAAATATATAATAAGTTTATAATCCTACAAAATTATCTAAACCCACTTGGGTTTTAGAAAAATTAAATAATAACTAGGTAAAATATATGGGAAAGAAACATCAAAATCCAAAACTAAAGAATCCAAAACAAACTCATCACTCATATCATCATACAAAGTTAAAGCACTCAAAACTAGTGTGTCAAGCTCAACATGACCTAAATGTAAAATTGAATATGTTATAGATGGTTATGGTCATGAAGAGATAAATCTATAGGCATAGGACCATAATTAGAAGATGAATAAGGTTATCTAATAGGAATAGAGAATCTAATAATCTCTAAATAATCTATAAAATTAGCCAAAGAAATATGAACATTTTTTGAAAATATCTCAAGTGGTGGGCTGGATGGAGCTCCTGTAAGAACCTCATAAAAATATCATCTCTTAAAATAAGAATATCATGCCTCTAAGGATCATAGATATGATATGCCTTGAAGGTATTTGAATACCTCACAAATATGCATAATTTATTGTTTTGTTTCTTTTAAATATTTGTTGGTATATGATCCCATGTTAAAGACCCAAAGATATGAAATCAAAACACATCAGGTTTATTGCTTTTAAAATGTCATACTATGGATGAATTTAGTAGGAATTCTATTGATTATGTATATTGCACAAGTGATGGCCTCACCTAAGAATTTGTGCTTCATCCCCTTCGCATGGATCATACAACATGCCATCTCTATGATTACCCTATTATTCCTCTCATCCACCCATTTTGTTGAAGGCTATAGTGAATAGTCCTCTAATATACTATCCCATTAAGAGTCAAAAAATTATGAAAGGTGTTGTTCATATATTCACCTCCCCTATCTAAATTGATATACTTGATCTTACTATCTAGTTAATTTTCTATAAGAGATTTGAAATTTTTACAACTCTCAAAGGCCTCATCCCTTGTGTGAATGGTACACAACTACACATATATAGATAAATTATCAATAAAAAGGAGGAAGTATCTTTTTCTGAAAATAGAGGGTGTACCCATATGTCCATATAGATCATTGTATGTGATCTCCAATGGGTGAGTATCATGTATTGTTGTCCCTTTTGGAAAGGTATTCATATGATGATTCCCAAGAATGCATCCCTCATATGCACCACTTGGAGTGAAAATATAAGGAAGTTCAATGGCCATTTGGTAATAACACATGCATCTCAAGGAACCATAACTAAGATTCACAAGTCTATGATTCCATTGTTGACTCTCGATATAAACATGATCCACCATAGCTACATAATATTTCTTCTAATAGGAATAAATAGGAACCATCCATTCTCCTAATTTATTTTTTTGGTCTAAATCATCACAATAACTAGAATTAACTATCTTAAATACATTGTCTATATCATTAGTTACACATAAACCATAAATCTACATTTTTAAAAAAAGAAAAGATTTATTTACTTAATCAAAAAAGTACAAAACTCTTTAATTAGAGTTCAAAGTGAATAGAGCATTCTAAAAAATAGAACATGAAGACAAAAAGAACCTCATTATTGGAGCCTTTGTCATCCTCGCATACCACCCCTACCCTTCTACTTCTTGATGATTTAGTGGCAATAACCAGGTGCTATATTTATTGCTTGATTCAGTAGTGTGTTAGCTTCTTTATTGAATTCCCACCTTATGTGTTGATAGGATATTGTGCCAATAATCTTGCCTAGTTGTCTAATGTTGTCTTGAATAATCTTCAATTGTAAAGATCTAAAATATTTATTTTTGGCAAGAGTTGTTATTATCAATTTAGAATCCTTGTAAAAAGTGACCTAAGTGATTCCTTGCGTTACCACCAAATTTAAGCTGATTTCACATCCAACAGCCTCTGCCACATTGTTTAATGTTATTCCTAAGTTGATCATATATTTGAGTAGGATATCACAAGGTCCTGTAAGAATCAATACCCCTACTTCTACTTTACCAGGGTTGGACTTGGAGGCACCATCAAAGAAGAGTGCCAAAAAAAATATTTTAGGTACATAATTATTTACTTTGCATCCTCCCTGTGTTAGGAAATCTTGGAGATTAAGTTGGTAGATAATTCTTCTTTTTGTGGGTGATAGATATTCTTCATACTACTATTGAAAAACTAGATTTAACATTTAGGACTAATTCTTCTTTATCCTTTGTATTATAGTTTTATTTTCCTTACATTTTCCTTCAAAAACTTCTGGTTTTTATCCAACCAAATGTGCCAGATGACAAAATATGATATAGATATCCACAAATATTTTAGGAGGGGCTTACCTTCCTGTTTACATTTATATTATTTTTTCCACTTGGTAAAACATGTATCTATGGTTAACCTTCCAGAGTAGGAAATACCAAGAATTTTGGTTATTCCTAACCAAATTGAAATTGCCTTTGGGTATTCAAACAAAAGATGGAAAATTGTTTCACTATTCTGCCTGCACCTGCAACAAACATGAGGCCCTTCTATACTCCACTTTTGTATATTATCACTTGTTAATATTTTATTTTGAAAAACTAGCTAGCTGAATACTTGCAGTTTAGGTGGTGCCCTAGCTTTCCACAATATCAATAGTTTTTTGTTGGCAGGACCAATTTGCTGATGTTGGACTCCTAAATGCACTGAGTATTCCCCATTACTGTTGATGCTACCCAAAATAAGTTTATCTGGAATCATGGGATGAAGAGATCTAATGCTCACCACGTGGGACTTAAAATAATCCCAATCTCCTTGAAGCTGGGATGGAATGGGAGGGGAGATCTAGTTCAATGTTTCTGAGGTCCAATAAAACAAGTCACTTAATTTGAGTATTCTTTGGTTTTCCAAGTGATTCTACAATTCGATTGGAGTTCTCTCTCTTAATTGTGGATTTCATAGGATCGATTCCTCCCATAGATTAATTGACTTACCATCTCTTAGTAGCAAAGAAATTTTATCCTCTATTATACTCTTTGCAGCCACTATATGTTTCCAAACCAATGAGGCTCTGGTAAGCTTGTCTATATGTTTGAGCATTTGAATACCTATTTGATTATTTACATACTTACTGACTAGTATGTGCTACCATGCTAGATTGTGTTTAAGCATGTTCTAGATATTTTTGTATCCTAGAGCTTTCAAAACTATATTCATATTTTTATTCTCAGTCCTCCTTGAATTTTACTTTTGGTGACCATCTTCCAATTGACCAAGTGGAACTTTTTTCTTCATGATTGCCTACCTCCTTGCCACAGGAATTTGCATATGATTCCATATGCCTTTTGTAAAATAAAATTGGGAGCATGATATTCTAATAGTTGGTAGACTAGAAGAGATGCTAACACTGATTTGATCAGTACTACTCTTCCTGCAAGACTGAGTCAACTATTACTATAACTTTGTATCCTCCTAACCATCTCTATATGAGTAATACAATAAATAGACAAGAGATTGGGCCTAACACTAGGAACATGAAATACTTCATAAATATTAGCAACTCAATACTTTCCTCATAGGATCTCACAATATACCAAGGATAAACATTCACACAAATACATATATTCAATCCATGATAATAACAAACTAACTAAAAATATTATTGATGAATATATATTTACTTAAGCAATGCAAATGCGATATATTGTAAAGATTATTTGATACACTATTACAATGCTTTGTATTCAATATATACACATTTGATATGATACTCTTCACATTCACAAGACTCTTGACCTTTCTACTTTCCATAAACTATTCATCTCCTCAAACACACTGGAGATCTAACACTTCATATTTCTCATGGGAGAAATACCACATAATAATAAATCTATTATTGACTCCACATATCCACACAAGGACAAATACTAATGATTACACATACTAAATGATAAACTCTTACATAACTCCATACTTACATGATATCTCACTTACATAACTCTACACTTACATGACACATACTATTTACTCAATTATTTATAACACTAAACTAAAATATTTACACGAAAGTTGAAATATTCTTGCAAGTTACCAAATAATGTAATACTTCCAACAATCAAAAGAATAAGTGTAGACACAAAAATTGACCCATAAAAATGAGTCAATTCTTCCTTAGATCCCTATTCAGCCAGCCAAACTTGCTAAGTGTAAATTTGGAACCCTTTTTCCTTCTCTCTTTGCCTTATTTTCTAAGATTTACCAAATTCATGCTTGGTCCATATAGGGCATGAATTTGTCTTACTATATTTGTGCCTCATAATTACGAGGTGAAAATTTAGTTTTCTAGGTATTTTTCTCACTAAAACCCCTCCCCTCATTGGCCCGTTTTTGGATCGGCCCTTAACCATGGTGAAATTTCATTTTCTTATCCATTTTCTCTCCAAAACTCTTATAAATAGAGGATTGAATTCCCTCTTTAACCCAAATGAATTCTTAGGAGATTCTAATTCTTGACTCACTCATTGCTTCTGCTAACAAGTGTCCTTTTGCTACAAGTCATTTTGTTGTTTTATGCTTTAGTGTTGGTTGTCCTTGGGTATTGAGTGGATGAGCCTTGCTGATTGGATAGATCAACCTTCTTGGAGTGCTTCTTCCATATATTTATTACTCCTTGCTTTCTCCATCAACTCATCAAGTTCTACATTTACTTTAGTTTCTTTACAAGTATATATTTTTTATTTTGCACTCTATTTTGCTATTTTGAGGCTCAAAAATGGCATTTGAACCAATTTATGTCCCACCCATACAAGACATGAATTTGGTAAGCCATATTCATGCTCCCCTTTTATAAAGTATGAATCTAATAAATTAGGACTTGGAAATAAGCTTCTGCACCCCAAAACCCTAATTTCCACTTTGTATTTTAACATTTTATTGTGTCCATTACTTTTGAATGATCAACTAAAAGGACCAAGGGGGCTTGACTACTACACCTCTAAGCTTAGTCAAATAGCGGCCTAAGCAAATCCCCAAATGCTAATCAAATTTTCTAGTGTTTGTGAAGCTATTTAGTAGGTTAGAAGCTGTTTGGATATTTTTGATGCAAGCTAAAGCTTGGATCAGCCGTCATATCATATAAGTGACCTAATAGATCTTTACGTTGTTTGGTGTTTGGTTTTGTTTATTGCTATCCAAAACCTAGATTACACTTAAAGAAATTTCTAGGTATTTGAAATAATACAAGCATATAGTGTGGATTTAGGGTTTTTAATCTTGTTTGTGCATTCCCTCGAACCCTTGCTCAAAGACTTTGTTTTGCAATCCTAGGGTTAGACATAATTATATTACATAATCATACTAGGGTTAGTCCTTGTATTTTCACATCTTGTGTGTCTTGCATTGTTATTTCATTCTCATATCTTAGTTTAGAAATGCCAAACAATAGGTGTATGCTTAATTGACACATTAAACATTCCCACCCAAAATTTGGAGCAAGTCCTAAAATCATTCCTGGTGAGACCATTCCATTTGATAGTACTAAGTGTAGAGAATATAACACACCCTTTTGGTTCACCCTAATTCCCAATGGATCCAATCGAGAATCATATGTGGTAGGGTAATTTTTCCCCACTACATATTTGGTGAACCCTACATGAAAACTGCCCTGTCACATATGATTCTTAGTTGGATATTTTGGGATCCGAGGTGACAACAAGGGTGTGTTATATTATCTATACTCAAGGATACCAAAAGAGGATGGGTTCACCAGGTACTATTTTAGGACTCATTCCAAGTCTAGGGTGGGAATGTTTGATGTGTCAATTAAGCATACACCTATTGTTTGGCCTTTCTAAACTAAGCTATGAGAATGAAAGAATAATGCAAGACACACAAGATGCAAAAATACAAGGACTAACCCTAGTATGATTATGTAATTCAATTATGTCTAACCTTAGAGTCAATGGTAGTAATGCCTCGTTTTGCATGTAAAATTGTGGTGTTCAAGATAACACCCTGTTGTGGAGTTTTCCCGCTTACCCTCTTAATATTTGTCACATCATGGGAAACTCAAGAGATCACAACCAACATTGTGGATTCTGGTTGATCCACCTCTTTAACCTAGGAATAGATTACTTGGAAGGCTCTAGACAGACTAGGTTGGGTAAGGAAACCCCAAACGGTGGGTTCATCTATTAGAATTTTATGGTGCAAATACCCACTATGCCAGACAAAATATTTTTATATTGCTTTGATAATTTTGTGACCAAACCTAACATTAACGGAGCTTATTAAGTCCAGACCGGTGCCTTATCCATTGGGTAGTCATAGCAAATTTATGACAATTTTATAAAATAAGAGAGGGAGAACTAGTTCATTTTAATTCATTCAAATGATGTAATGCAAGAAAAATAATTAAACTAGTGAAAGAAAGTGTCATCCACATGTTTTGATTACAAGAAAACATAAATAAGCATTACACATAACATTCATACAAGAGATGCCAAGGGAAGAGTTGGGATTTTTATTAATATAAAATATGTTTACATATGAATAGACCAGCAGAGTGCTTGATCCTTGTATGTCATTTCATTACAATAAACCCCCGGTTTGAATATTCATAACAAGGGGTGATTTCTCTCCATCTTGATTGTAGTGACGTAAGAGTTCTCAACTCTGGCACATTCCACAGGAAATAATCTCAGTGAACAATGCTCCTCAAGCAGTTCCCTGGTGAATGACAAGAGAAATGGTGTTAAGAGACGCAAACATATAAACACAAGGAGAATACGACTAACACAACAGACAAAGCTTATACCTAGGATTTTCTCTCTCAGAGGTTTGATAAAAAAATGCTGCTATAGTAACCTTCCTTATATAGTGTTTGGTTGCTTGAGTGGGATTGTAACTGCCTCCTCCAGCTGGATCAATCCTGTTGCACTAAAAATAGGATGTAATAAAAAATGGGCACGTAGCCCATGCCTTCTCTCTTACGTAGGTGGTGGTTGCGTATCATCTCTTGTACCACCCTGGGCTGGCGGTTGTGCATCTCCTAGTGTGTGTGTCTCAGGTGAGCTGGGCCCCACTCCCCCTCCAAGGTTTTGAATTGCTTGATCGATAAAATCCCATGCCTCGTCATGAAAAGTTAACGAGAATAACAACAAATTTAAGTCTTGAGTGGCTTTGTTGACCCGGTACCTTACCCACTGCACAGTGTTATCAGTGAAGACACATAGGCGGTCCACCATCTCCACCAAGGACGTAAACCGTTTTGATAATTTACCATCTGAATCTAGGTCAAAGTCTTGGATCTTTTGAAATACAAAGTCCTTGATATCGGGGGCCTGCATGAACTCACTCAACTTAAAACCATAGTCCTCTAGTTCATCGTTAACTTCTTTCTCGGCTTCCACCACCTCTTGATTCCATTTGAGCCAATTTGGTCTATTCTGCAAAAATATAAAAACCTTGGCGAACTCCTCAACAAAGAAACAATGGGAATCATCTGATAAGGTGGCTGACATCCCAGCAATGGGCACGTAGTTCTCCTTGAATTCTTGGTAGATAGGGAGTATGGCATTCACCCACTGATCTCCTTACTGTAGTCGATCTCTCAAGAGGTCAATAGTGTGCCTGGTGGCATAGATATCAATAAATAGGGACTCTAGTTCTCCCATATTCTCCCCTATTTTATCTTTCATATCTTGTTTAAGTTCTTCCATCGACCCAAGCTGGATACTGGCCTGTGCAGTGGACAAAGCAGGCATTTTCAACCTATCAATCTCACTCTGAAGTTGTTTCACTTTATTCTATAGTTGCCCTACTTCTGCAGCCTTAGCCTTCCACTCTTCTAGTTCTTTTTCTACTACTTCTACCACTTGTGCTTGGGAGGCCAACTATGATTTCATCATGTCTATGGGTGTAGCTGCCACTCTTATGACACCCTTGCTTATGTCGATGGTGGCTTCTTTCATGCTAGGTGGTAGTGGGATCTCGAAGGTGGTAGTAGATATATCAACTGCTTCCTACCTAGCTATCCTTCAAGGTCTGATTACCCCCTTACTAGGAGATATTTGCTCCTCCATATCTTGTATTTGATCTTCTTCATCAGTAGTGAATTGGAAGGTGTCTCTCACCCTCGTCAACGTAAGATTCTCAATGTCTTCTGTAGAGGGTTCTGTCCTAGCCCTTTTATCGGTAGGAGACCATGAGGGACTTCTTTCCTGCACCTCATACTCCCTCAGTATGTTAGAAAGCCCCCCAAATTTTGCAATTTTCTTTAGAGCCTTGGGGGAATTGGATGCTTTTCTTGATTGATGACTAGGGTGGCAGAAAATAAGGAAGGTTGGCCCACTGCCAGGTCAGTATTTTCTGAAGGACACATCAGCATCAAAGCTGATGATGCTGTACTTTGGGATGAGGAGGAGACCAATTCCTTTCTTGAGGTGGTGGTAGGAGAACTAGAAGAAGAAGGGAGTTTTGCTTGCTCCTACTGTGCCTCATCGATAATTTTCATCATGACCTCGAAGAGGTTGGTGTCCTATTGGACAAATTGGAAGGTGGGGTCCTCAAATTCTTCTGGTGGAGTAGTTGGGACCAGTGGGACCACCTTATCCACCAATAGCCCTCGATGCAACTTCAATTGAGAGCTATAATCACCAACTATTTCAAGCCTACTATAAGGCCTCTCCTTCATCCTCCAAACTAGATCCAGTGACTGGTTATTTTTAAAAGCCTTCTGCATTTCATCTTCAAAATTATCCTTGCTGTGAGTGACTTGTAGAAGGGCAAGCTTACCAATAACATTTCTTCTATGATGGTCATCTGGATCATAGGCCCTCCAAGTAACTTCTGGGAAGCAGTACGTATCCATGTTCCAAATGGCCCGTAGCACAACAAAGTGGCCCAGGTATGTGTAGGGGCCCATCGAGCAAGGGATGGGCAGCCATGGCATAGATCCCTTCTTCCTTAGGTACCTAATTTTAACTTCTTCGACCATTTTCCGAGTAATCTCCAATATAGCGATCGAAGTTGGACAATGCATAGGGAGTGCCTTCGAAGGTAGTTTTGAGCCATACAACCTGATATAGGAAAACTCTTCCATGTAGAAGAAATCCCCCACCTGTGCTTTGTGTAGAAACTCCCTTACTCCAACCCCAATTCTATCTGGCTCTTCCCCACATAACCAAAGGTGTACTATGGGAAGGACTTTCTCAAAAAAGGTCTTGTAGCTTGAACAACCCTCCTGGTTGCATAGTAGCTGGTCCTGGATAGTGGGAGCGGTCACCCCCCCATTCGAGCCACTAAGGATTTGTCCAATTGTGCTACGAACAAATGGATAAAAAATGAGTAATAAGAGAAAGGAGGCATCTCCTCCTTACCAGTAAAAATAGCCTCCTATAAATCTTGCAATTCTTGGTCAATGTTATCACTGATAACATTTTCCCATAAGTAGAGGGGGTTTTATCAGTTCTATTGCATTGTAGGATTAGAAACATGACCTCCTTTGTAATTGGCTCCAAATCCTTAACGCCCAATGCCAAGTTGATCATATCTACGTAATATTGCACCTAGGGCCGAAGTAGAAATTTCTTGATAGGAAATCTCGATGGTCTGCATTTCCCCCTCTTTAGGAGTATTTTTGGGAATGAGGTGTTTATCATATAATTGGCTTGGAGAGCCAATGTTTTAAAATCCAACACCCGAGATGCCATAGCAAGGCCAAATACCCACCTGATTCTATCTACTATCACCCGAGCCACCACCTGATTTTTATAGTCATGAATGGTGCGACTTCTGGAATCATATGCTACTACCAACCAGGCTAAGAGGTCTGATGAATGATAGACTTTGGGATAGGTTAAACGCCCCAAATTGGTGTTCCACTTGTTGCAAATAGGGGGAGGTTTGGTGCTATCTCGGTAAGCCCTCATGTACAGGCTTCTGAGCAATGTTGGGTGCCACTGGCTATCTTCTTCTGTGGGGTCAAAGGTGTAAATGGTCACTCCCTCAACCTCCTTCTGCTACTCCATAGTAATGTCCCTATTTGCATCTGGTAAGTTGGCTAGGGCTTTGGGGTCTTGCGCTCTCCTCGTTCTTCTCATTATTGGGCATGTCCCAGTAATTTTAGCGATTCTCCCTTTGACAATTGAGACCTCTCGATGCGACCAAGATTGTTGAAGCCATGGAAATGGATGTGAAAGATGATACAAGTTGCTTTCTTTTTCCTTCTGCACTCGACCTCATTGAGAATAATTCTTGCATGCGCGAATGGTGTAGAATGGATCCGCCACCCTCCTATTAAAGTATGAGTATTTAATTTTGGTAGGTGAAGCGCATGCACTTTACATCCAATGGGACATGTTGATTGGCCAGGCATACCATCTCCTTTATGAATTACAACTAGAAGGTAATTTCATGGGATACATGGCGACTTCGAGTTGGATGGGGAGGGATACTATTGAGTGATGCATGCATGGGATCTACACCTTCTTAATTCCTCGTACACTCCATTGGGGAATGGAAGCACGTGGCCCTTGGGGTGAGCACATGGATTTGTGTGCTCACTCACTTTTTCATGTACCCCAAGGGAGTGGGTCACACGGGACCTAATCGGGTGCATAGGCTGTGCACCCCAAGACCTCAGTGTGCTCCATAGTGGAGCGCATAACCCAAATGCGGGTGCATAACCTATACATCCAACTAAAACTTTGCGTGCTCCACTATGATTGGAGTGCACAGACTTAGTTTGGGGTGCACATTCTTGTGCATCCTAAGGGAGGTGGTGTGCTTCACTTAGAAGTGGAGCACACCAATCAGGAAGGGAGCGCACCAATGTGTGCACTTCGAAGCTTTCTGTGTGCTCCATTATCATGGAGAGCATGATGGGTATTTGGGGGGTGCGTAAAACTACACATCCCTTAGGTGACTTAGTGCACTCCATGAGAGCATGGGACACATAGGATGGAGACGAGCATGCAATGGTGCACACCCATGGGGGTGTCATGTGCTCCATAAGAATGGAGCACAGGGGGTTATTTTTTGGGGTGCGCACCTTGTGCACCCCTTTGGACTATTGCATGCTCCACCTCCCTGTGGAGCATGTGGACTCTGCATGGGGTGCACAAGCTTGTGTGCCCCATTCCCAATGGGGTGCATGGGCTTTGGGATGAGCGCATGGCTTGTGTGCTTGGTGGGGTATTTGCATGCTCCTCTAATGGAGCGCATGGACTTTGGCTTGGGGTGCATGGCTTGTGCACCTGGGGGACTTTTGGTGTGCTCCAACATTAGTGGAGTGCACGGGCTCGAGTAAGGGTGCACCACCTTGTGCGCCCTTAAGGAAAGGGACTTAGACCCCCAAAAAGGGGGACTACCTTTTTGGGGTCAACACCGGCTCTAACTAGGACAAGGGGGTGGATGGAAGACACCAACTTGAGAACTCTAGACTCTTCGGGTAGACCAATAACCAACTTACGCACACACACTTTTTTTTTTTTTGAACACCTCACCCAATGGGACCAAAGGACTTCAAGTGTTGCCCATTAACTGGTATGGGCATTTCTTCTCCTTCCATGTCTTTTAACCTGTAAGTGTGTTGATCGACTATTTTAGCAATTTGATAAGGTCCCAGCCACTTAGGTTCAAATTTGTCTTTTTCCCTAGGTTTGTCATTCTTGGGGTCCCAATAGAGCACCACTTCACCCATAGCAAAATTTTGACCCTTGGCCTTCTTGTTGAATAACTCCATTGTCATGTTCGTTTGGTTGATCATTCTTGCAACAACTTCCTTCCTGTCTTCTTCCAATTTCACCAGTTGATCCATTCTCCTTTGCAACCCATCTGGTCTTTCATGATCTTGCAGTAATAAGGAGAGAGTTGCTCTTTCTAGCTGAGGAGGTAGCAGTGCCTTTTCTCCATACACTAATTCATATGGTGACTTACCAGTAGCTCTTTTTATTGATAGCCTATCTACCCACAAGGCAAATTTAAGCTCACTATCCCATCCTCTTTTGTTCTTCCCCAATGACCTCTTAATCCTGGTAATGATATTCTTATTTGAGGATTCGGCTAGCCCATTGCCCTGAGGGTAGTAATTGGTAGAGTGAGCCAGCTCAATACTGTATTTAGTGCAGAAGTCAACCATCTCATAGGAGGTAAAGTACTTGGCATTATCTGTTACCAATTTCTTGGGTGCCCCAAATCTGGTTAATATATTTTCCTCCAAGAAATTAATAATGGTTGTTGTTGTAGATCTCTTGAGAGGGGCTGCTTCAACCCATTTGGTTAGATAGTCTATGGCAGTGACAATCCATTTATGTCCTCCTAAAGAATTGGGGTTGATTTCTCCAATTAAGTCTATCCCCCACTGAGAAAAAGGAGTTTCAATAATCACTGGTTGTAGTGGCATTGCAGGCAGGTTTTTCTTGCCAGTGAAAACTTGATAGCTATAGCAACTTCTTACTGACTGATATACATCCTTGAACAGGGATGGCCAATAATATCCTGCCCTCATGATTTGATTAGTTGTTGCCTTAGGAGCAAAATGGCCACCACAGAACCCTGTATGAAATTCTTTAATGATCCCAGGGGCTTCCTTCTCAGTTACACATAGTAGTAACACCCCATTGGGGTGCCTCCAATACAACCAATTTTCTTGAAGGTGGTATTTTTGAGCCTGTTGCTTAATACTCCTCATTCTACTGGAAGATTTTCCAGGTAGGAAGGATAGATTTTTTAGATAAAACAACACATCCTTATACCATTCAGATACTTCATATTCAGGTTGTTCACCCTGTTGTTCTTCCTGCACCAGGACAACATTATTCATTTCCTGTTCTTCTTTGCAAGCCATGTACTTTGCCAACCCTTGGCCCTTAATAATTTTTATTGCTTTGAACTCCACATCATACTGCAACAACTTTACCATCCACCTTGTTGAACTGCCTGTGGGCTCGGGCTGGGTGAGGACATCCTTGATGGCAATGAAGGGTATACAGGCCACAACTTTACAAGAACCAAAAATACTTTTGAAATGTTCTAAGGCTTGAATGAGGGCAAAGGCTTGCTTTTCAATTGGTTTATATCTCAGTTGAGCCCCCTTCATTCTTGAACTCATAAAGGCTATTGGTTTCTCATTTCCTTGTTCATATTTCTGGGATAGTACAGCTGCTATGGTATGTTCTGAGGCAAAATAATATAGGTTGAAATTCTTAGAATGGTCTGGACAAGTCAACACAGGTGCAGTGGTAATGACCTCTTTGATCCGCTGAAAATATTTGATATTGTCTTCATCCCATTTGATCCTTGCATCCTTTTTAATCATATCATTTACAGGCTTTGCAATTGCAGCAAAATTTGGGACAAATCTTCTGACAAAATTTATTTTTCCGAAGAAAGACCTGACTCCTTTGAGGCTCTTGGGGGGTGGTATTTGTGCAATTGCCTTTGTTCTCTCTGGATCAATACTAATTCCCTCCTTTGAGACCACATGTCCCAATAGTTTACCATGGGTGGCTCCAAAAAGACACTTCTTTGGGTTTAAAGAAATCCCATACTCCTTACATCTTTGAAAAACTTGGGATAGATGGGAAAAATGATCTGCAGGGTCCTTGGAAAAGATAGTAATATCATCCAGGTACACCACCACAATTTTAAACATCAGTCCTTTGAAGGTAAAATCCATAGCCCTTTGGAAAGTAGCCCCAACATTCATCAGCCCAAATGGCATCCTCTGATATTCAAAAGTTCCCCAGGGTGTAGTAAAAGCAGTTTTAAACCTATCTTCGGGATTGACCAAAATTTGATTGTACCCTAAAAAACCATCTAGTAGAGATATTATGGAAGATCCTACTACCGCTTGCAATAGCTGTTCCATATTGGGGAGGGGATAATTATCCTTGAGGGAGCTCTTGTTTAAATTTCTAAAATCCACACAGAGCCTGATTTCCCCATTCTTCTTCCTTACAGGCACTAAGTTTGCTATCCAGGAAGAGAACCTCACCTTCTTAATGATCTTTGCATTAAGCAATTTTTGGACCTCCTTTTGCATAACAGGATGCAGGGTGGGATTAAAATTTCTTTGCTTCTACCTAAAAGGCTTGGCATCCTCTTTCAGGGGAATAATATGGGTCATCACCTCGGTGTTGAATGTTCTCAAATCCTCATAGCTCCAAGCAAAACTATCCCTATTTTTTCTCAGATATTGGATATACTACTTCTTTTCTTTGGCTAGTAGTCCTCTATCAATCTTGACCATTTTTGGATCCCCTGTTGTCCCAACATTGACCTCTTCACCTTCTGATTCATGGGGTGCAGTTCTATGTGCCTTATCAAAATCATCAAAGAGAGACTCCAAGGACACTAGCCCCCTAGGGATTTTATTATTTTTAAGTTGTATCACTTCAGTGGGGGTTCCTATAACATGCTACAATTTTTCTTCATCTTCCTCATCATAAATTACCCCAACAAATTGATTTTGTACTATCATAAAATCTTTGATATCAACATCATCTTGGAAAACTTGCAGGTAAACCACATTGTCAGGGATAGAGGGATGGTACACAGATATAGTGGGAAACCTATCCATATATTCTGTATCAATTTTAGGGCTATCTACCCTAGAAGCATTCACAACCAATATATTGGCAACATGGTTTTTCTCCCTGGGTATGTGCAATATATTAAAGGCCAAGAATCTATTGATTTCATCCAGAATAACTTGCTTGTATTGCTTCAGCCTAGGGTGCTTGGTCTGATATCTCCCCTTGATCTATTGTATGATCAACTCAGCATCCCCATATATAGTGAGGAAGTTGATACCTAGCTCCTTAGCTTTCCTTAGACCCAATAGTAGAGCCTCATATTCAGCCACATTATTAGTACATGGGAATTCTAGTCGGTAAGGCACCCCTAGGTAATTGCCTTTTATGTCAGTTAGATTAATCCCAGCTCCTACCCCTATTTGTGACTTGGCTCCATCAAATGTCATGGTCCACATTTTAGTGGTAAGAACCCTGTCTGACTCAGCATCTACAACAACTCTAATTTTTGGATCCATTCCTTCAGCATTGGGTACTTCTTTAAGAAAGGGAGTGTGCCAAATGGAATAAACTCCTAACTCTTTCTCTTCTATAGAGCTGACCAAATTCACTGTGGTGTTGTCAGGTTTCATGAGTTCTACTAATATTTTGTTGAAGGGCTCCCTCCTTAAAGTTGCTTGTTCTTTGGATGAAATGGGAATGGTGGCATATGACCAGTCTAGCTGGATTGATCCACCTAGTTGTTTGGCCCAATGTCTAGACAATAATAAGGAAAAGAATGGGTCCACATCAACCACTGCTACATCCATAACAATCCCTTTCTTTGGATATTGGTCTAAGAAGACTAAAAGGCCTATAATTATTCCCACACAAGGCACCTGCCTGTTGTCCATGATAGAAATGGGAGGAGAGTCTTTGGTGCATATCAGTCCCAACTGGTCAGCCACTTGTTTTGGCATAACATTATGAGATGCCCCACTATCAAGCATGCAATTGTGTATCACATAGCGGTCACCATACCCGGATGTATATCTAAGAGAGATATAGAATGGCCTTACTGAGGTAGGGGTTCTGCTTGAAGGATTGGAACTTGAGGCTACTAAAATATGATTCTCTCCCTGATCAGTCAACCCAAAGGCTTTACAAATTTGTTCTCTATATTTAGGAATGGTCATCAATTCTCCAAAGGTTATGTTAATTTTTTTCTTGGCTAGTTCCATCCCTATATCAAATTCTATCCTTTTGACCTCTGTTCCACTATTAACAGGTTCCATTATTTTAGGAGGGGGAGATTGATGGACTTCAGTATTCCTTTTTTCACTAACAGGTTCCTTCTCACTCTTATTTATTTTTCGAGAATGGTCCTATTATGTAACCTGGTGGCATGGACTCTTTCTAAGGTCTCAACTTCTTTGGTTGTAGGGGTCAATTTACCCTATCTTATCTGCTCAAAGCGGTTATTTTGGGGCCTTTTCAGGATTTTCACATCATCATTGGTGAAGGTAGTGGGTCGATTATCAAGATTTATAGACTGATTGGCTTCTTCTAGAATTGGTGGGGTGTCAATGGTTTCTTCCCATGTCCAATAGGCATTGATTCTGATTTCATCCTCAGATTCTTCTTCAAGGTTAACACCTGAATGGAGGCCATGGTATACACCATAATCAGTAGTATTATGACGAGCATCACAAGTTGGGCAAAAGAAGGTAAAATCAAAGGTGACATTAATAGAGGTCATGGGATTTAGGATGGCATCCTGGTCTTTCTAGGTCTCTTTCCTCTTCCAATTATTGTTTGAATTTCTACCTCCTCATTGTTCTAGTTCCTATTAAAATTCCTTATAAAAGGAGGTCTACTATCATTCTAGTGCTTAGAGAGTTCTCCATTATCATTCTTGTCTCTCTCAATTTTAGACAGTCTATTGTTCATGGACAAGAACATTTTTGTGACTTGTGATGATAATTTCTCAATAGGATCTGGTTCTGATTTTTTTTAAATTCTAAACCCCACCTTTTTATTTTTTCTTTTAGTTTGGCTAGGACTAGGGTCCATGGAGGTAGCCTTCATCTTCCCATTGTCTATCATGTCCCTTTCTATCATAATGGCCCTCTCCATATAGGCATCAATGGTGAGCATAGGTTGCTGCCTTAGCTCATAGTTAAAATCATCGGGGAAGGCATTTTTATAGAAGTAGATGGACTGGTGGTCATTGGGCCTCAAAGTAGTAGGGATCCGGTTTCTCAGTTTGGTGAACCACCTATTAAAATCATCAACTATTTCATTCTCTTTCTTTTTCATGGTGGCCAGTTCAGTTAACAGGGACTGTTCATTTTTTTCTCCCCATATTTTTTGAGGAAGGTAGCTTCTAGATCATGGAAAGTCCCAATGGAGTTAGCTGTCAGGCTATTAAACCACTCCCTGGCATATTTTTCTAGGGTTTGTAAGAATAATCAGAGGACAACATCTTCATGTTCTACCTCCAAGTTATCCATAGCATATAGGAAGTCTTTCACATGATCTTCCCCAGTCATGGTATTGTCCCCTAAGAACTTAGGTAGGTACTTATGAGCCTTTGGAGGTAGAGGGTTCAAAACTTGAGGTAATATGAAAGGCCTATACCTATTGAGGTGCCAGTTATTTAAAGGTGGGTTGGCCATTGGTGTGATTGGGCCCCTCGGGATAGTAGATGTAATAGGTAGGGAAGTATTGATTTGAGGACTTTGAGGAATGTACTAAGAACTGCTACTACTCTGATTACTAGAAGGAATAGAAATCAAAGTGCACTTTTTACTTTTACTTGTTCTAAAAAGTACCTATGGGTCCGATAGTTTGGGGTAGAGCTTCTCGTCACTTCGTCTCATGGCCGCCAGATCAGCTCCTTGTTTTGAGTGTGTTCAGAGTCACCAGCACAGTGTGCAAAAAGTGGGGAATGCTCTCTCTGGCTAAGATTGCTCAGCCCAAAAACCTCACAGGGAATAAAAATGAAAATATGTGTCGCAAGGGGGAGTAATATGACAAAAAGAAATTAAAAAGGCCCTCCCTAGAAACGGTGCCAAAAACTATTGTGGAGTTTTCCCGCTTACCCTCTTAAGATTTGTCACGTCATGGGATACTCTAGAGATCACAACCAACACTGTGGATTCTGGCTGATCCACCTCTTTAACCTAGGAATAGATTACCTGGAAAGCTCTAGACAGACTAGGTTGGGTAAGGAAACCCCCAAATGGTGGGTTCATCTATTAGACCTTTATGGTGCAAATACCCACTATGCCAGAAAAAATGTTTTTATATTACTTTGATAATTTTAATGACCAAACCTAACATTAATGAAGCTTATTAAGACTAGACCGATGCCTTATCCATTGGGTAGTCGTAGCAAATTTATGAATTTTATAAAAGGAGGAAGGGGAACTAGTTCATTTTAATTCATTTGAATGATGTAATGAAAGAAAATGATTAAACTAGTGAATAGAAAGCATCATCCACATGTTTTGATTACAAGAACACATAAATGAGCATTACACAAACCATACACACAGAAGATGCCAAAGGAAGAGTTGGATTTTCATTAATATTAAATAGATTTACATAAAGTAGACTAGCAGAGTGCTTGATCTTTATATGTCATTCTATTACAATAAACCCTCGATTTGAATATTCATAACAAGGGGTCATTTCTCTCCATCTGGATTGTAGTGATGTAAGAGTTCTCAACTCTAGCACATTCTACAGGAAATAATATCAGTGAAAAATGCTCCTTTGCAGTTCCTTGAAATGATAGGAGAAAGGGTGATAAGAAACACAGACAGATAAACATAAGGAGAATACGACTAACACACTAGACAAAGCTTATACCTAGACTTTTCTCTCTCAGAGGTTTGATAAAAAAATTGTTGCTACAGTAGTCTTCCTTATATAGTTTTTGGTTTCTTAAGAATTGTTGTAACTACCTCCTCTAATTGGATCAATCTTATTGTACTCAAAAATAAGATGTAATAAAAAATGGACACGTAGCCCATGCCTTTTCTCTTACGTAGGTGGTGGATGTGTATCATCTCCTATACTACCCTGGGCTAGCGGTTGTGCATCTCCTGGTGCATGTGTCCCGAGTGAGTTGGGCCCCACTCCCCCTCTAAGGTTTTGAATTTCTTGATTGATGAACTCCCATGCCTCATCATGAAATGTTAATGAGAATAACAAAATTTAAGTCTTGAGTGGCTTTTTTGACCTGATCTCTTGCCCATTGCACAGTGTTATCAGTGAAGACACATAGGCGGTCCACCATCTCCACCAAGGACGTAAACCATTTTGATAATTTACCATCAGAATCTAGGTCAAAGTCTTGGATCTTTTGAAATACAAAGTCCTTGATATTGGGGGCCTACATGAACTCACTCAACTTAAAACCATAGTCCTCCAGTTCATCATTAACTTCCTACTCGACTTCTACCACCTCTTGATTCCATTTGAGCCAATTTGGTCTATTCTATAAAAATATGAAAACCTTGGTAAACTCCTCAACAAAGAAATAGTGGGAATCATCTGATAAGGTGGTTGACATCCCAGCAATGGGCACGTAGTTCTCCTTGAATTCCTAGTAGATAGGGAGTATGACATTCACCTGTTGATCTCCTTGCTGTAGTCGATCTCTCAAGAGGCCAATAGTATGTCTGGTGGCATAGATATCAATGAATAGGGACTCCAGTTCTCCCATCTTCTCCCCTATTTTATCTTTCATATCTTGTTTAAGCTCTTCCACCGACCCAAGTTGGATACTGGCCTGTGCAGTAGATAGAGCAGGCATTTTCAACCTATCAACCTCACTTTGAAGTTGTTTCACTTTATTCTATAGTTGCCTCACTTCTGCGGCCTTAGCCTTCCACTCCTCTAGTTATTTTTCTACTACTTCTACCACCTATGCTTGGGAGGCCAGCTATGATTTCATCATGTCTATGGGTGTAGCTGCCACTCTTATGACACCCTTGCTTATGTCGATGGTGGCTTCTTTCATGCTAGGTGGTAGTGGGATCTCGAAGGTGGTAGTAGATACATCAACTGCTTCCTGCCTAGCTATCCTTCAGGGTCTGATTACCCCCTTACTAGGAGACCTTTGCTCCTCCATATCCTGTATTTGATCTTCTTCATCAATAGTGAATTGGAAGGTGTCTCTCACCCTTGTTAGCATAAGATTCTCAATGTCTTCTATAGAGGGTTCTGTCTTGGCCCTTTTATCGATAGGAGACTATGAGGGACTTCTTTCTTACACCTCATACTCCCTTAGTATGTTAGAAAGCCCCCTAGCTTCTACAATTTTCTTTAGAGCCTTGGGGGGAATAGGATGCTTTTCTTGATTGATAACTAGGGTGGTAGAATATAAGGAAGGTTGGCCCACTGCCAAGTCGGTATTTTCTAAAGGACACATCAAGCATCAAGGATGGTGATGGTTAGAGGAGGAGAGCTTCTTTTCCTTTGAGGTGGTGGTAGGAGAACTAGAAGAGGAAGGGAGTTTTGCTTGCTCCTACTGTGCCTCATCGATGATTTTCATCATGACCTCAAAGAGGTCAGTGTCCTGTTGGACAACTTGGAAGGTGGGGTCCTCAAATTCTTTTGGGGGAGCAGCTAGGACCAGTGGGACCACCTTATCCACCAATAGCCCTCGGTGCAACTTCAATTGAGAGCTATAATCACCAACTATTTCAAGCCTACTATAAGGCCTCTCCTTTATCCTCCAAACTAGATCTAGTGATTGGTTATTTTTAAAAGCCTTCTACATTTCATCTTCAAAATTATCCTTGCTATGAGTGACTTGCAGAAGGGTAAGCTTACCAATAACATTTCTTCTATGATGGTTGTCTGGATCATAGGCCCTCCAAGTAACTTCTGGGAAGCAGTACGTATCCATGTTCCAAATGGCCCATAGCACAAAAAAGTGGCCCAGGTATGTGTAGGGGCCCATCGAGCAAGGGATGGGCAGCCATGGCATAGATCCCTTCTTCCTCAGGTACCTAATTTTAACTTCTTCGGCCATTTTTTGAGTAATCTCCAATATAGCGATTGAAGTTGGGCAATGCACAGGGAGTGCCTTCGGAGGTAGTTTTGAGCCATAGATCCTGATATAGGAAAATTCTTCCATGTAGAAGAAATCTCCTCGCTTGTCCTTTGTGTATAAATTCTCTTAATCCAACCCCAATTCTGTTCGGCTCTTCCCCACATAATCGAAGGTGTACTACAGGAAGGACTTTCTCAAAAAAGGTCTTGTAGCTCGAACAACCCTCCTGGATGCACAATAGCTGGTCTTGGATAGTGGGAGCAGTCACCCCCCCATTCGAGCCACTAAGTATTTGTCCAATTGTGCTATAAACAAATGGATAAAAAATGAGTAATAAGAGAAAGGAGGCATCTCCTCCTTACCAGCCAATATAGCCTCCTATAAATCCTATAATTCTTGGTCAATGTTATCACTGATAATATTTTCCCATAAGTAGAGGGGGGTTTTATCAGTTCTATTGCACTACAGGATTAGAAACATGACCTCCTTTGTAATTGGCTCCAAATCCTTAATGCCCAACGCCAAGTTGATCATATCCTCATAATCTTACGCCCAAGGCCGAAGTAGAAATTTCTTGATAGGAAATCTCGATGGTCTGTGCTTCCCCCTCTTCAGGAGCATTTTTGGGAATGAGGTGTTTATCATGTAATTGGCCTAGAGAGCCAATGTTTTAAAATCTAACACCCGAGATGCCATAGCAAGGCTGAATACCCACCTGATTCTATCTGTTGTCACCCGAGCCACCGCCTAATTTTTATAGTCGCAAATGGTGTGACTTCTGGAATCATATGCTACTACCAACTAGGCTAAGAGGTCTGATGAATGATAGACTTTAGGATAGGTTAAACACCCCAAATTGGTGTTCCACTTGTTGCAAATAGGGGGAGGTTTGGTGCTATCTCGGTAAGCCCTCATGTACAAGCTTCTGAGAAATGTTGGGTGTTGCTGGTTATCTTCTTCTATGGGGTCAAAGGTGTAAATGGTCACTCCCTCAACCTCCTTCTGTTGCTCCATAGTAATGTCCCTATTTGTATCTGGTAAGTTGGCTAGGGCTTTGGGGTCTTGCGCTCTCCCCTTTCTTCTCGTTATCGGGCATGTCCCAATAATTTTAGCAATTCTCCCTTTGAAAATCGAGGCCTCCAGCATGGCTGAGCTTGTTGAAGCCATGGAAATGGATGCAAAAGATGATACAGGCTACTTTCTTTTCCCTTCTATGCTCGACCTCATCGAGAACAATTATTGCATGCACGAATGGCGTAGAATGGATCCTCCACCCTCCTATTAAAGCATGAGTATTTAATTTTGGTAGGTGAAGCGCATGCACTTTATGTCCAATGGGACATGCTGATTGGTCGGGCATGCCATCTCATTTGTGAATTATGAATGGAAGGCAACTTCATGGGACACATTATGGATTCAGGTTGGATGGGGTGGGGTAATCTTGAGCGATGCGCACATGGGATCTGTGTCTTCTTAATTCCTCACGCACTCCATTGGAGAATGAAAGCGCACGAACCTTGGTACGAGCGCACATGTTCATGCACTTGCTCACTTTTTGTGCATCCTAATGGAGTGGGGCATGTGGGACCTAATGGGGCATATAGGTTGTGTGCCCTAAGACCTCTGTGCACTCCATAGTGGAGCACACAACCCGAAGGTTGGTGCATAACCTGTGCGCTTGACTAAAACTTTATGCACTCCACTACGATTGGAGCACATGGACTCGGTTTAGGGTGCATACACTTGTGCACCCCAAGTGAGGTGGTGTGTTCCACTTAGAAGTGGAGTGCACCAGCTGAGAAGGGAGTGCACCAACATGTGCAATCTGAAGATTTTTGCACGCTTCATTATCGTGGAACATGCAACAGGTATTTGGGGGGCATACAAAAGCGCGTGCCCCTTAGGTGACTTAGTGCACTCCACAAGATGGTGGGGTGCATGGGATAGAGGTGAGAGGGCAAAGGTGCACACCCATGGGGATGTCATGTGCTCCATAAGAATGGAGTGTAGGGGGTTCTTTTTTGGGGTATGCACCTTGTGCACCCCTTTGGACTATTGTGCGGTCCACCTCCCTGTGGAGTATGTAGAATCTCAATGGGGTACACAAGCTTGTGCACCCATTTAGGGATTTGTGCACCCCATTTCTAATGGGGCGTGTAGGATTTGGGATGAGTGCATGGCTTGTGCGCTTGGTGGGGTCTTTGCATGCTCCTCTAATGGAGTGCACGAACTTTAGCTTGGGGTGCACGACTTGTGCACCCTAGGGGACTTTTGGTGCGCTCCAACATTAGTGGAGTGCACGGGCTCTAGTAAGGGTGCACCACCTTGTGCACCCTTAAGGAAAGGGACTTAGACCCCAAAAAAGGGGGACTACCTTTTTGGGGTCAACACACCCTTTTGTTCAAACCTGGCCACCCCTTTTTGTGCTTGTCGTTTTCACCAATAGGAGTCTACATATTTATTTGATGCATTATTTTTCCATAAATACATCAAAGATGGGGTAAAATATAGACACAAAAACATTGACCCATAAAATGAGTCAATTTTTCCTTAGATCCCTAGTTAGCCAACCAAACTTGCTAAGTGCAAGTTTGGGACCCTTTTGCATTCTCATTTTGCCTTGTTTTATTAGCTTTATAAAATTCATACCCGGTCCATACAGGGCATGAATTTGGCTTGCTAGATTTATGCCCTATAATGGCGAGGTGTGAATTGGTCATTCTAGGAGTTTTTCGAACTAAAACGCCTCCCTCATTAGCCTTTACCCATAGTGAAATTTCATTTCCCATATGTTTTGCCCTTCAAACCTCTTATAAATAGGGGATTGGATTCCCTATTTAACACTAACAAATTGTTTTTATATTATAATTCTTTACTCGCTCATTGCTCATGCTAACAAATAACCTTTTACTGCAAGTTATTTTATTGTTTTGTGCTCTGGTGTTGGTTATCCTTGGGGATTGAGTGGAGGAGCCTTGATTATTGGATAGACAAAAAAATTTAGAGTTCTTATTCCACCTCTTAATTTTTCCTTACTTTCTCTATCAGTTCATCAAGTTCTGTATTTACCTTAGTTGCTTTGCAAGTCTATTTTTTATTGTTTTGCACTATATTTTTCGTTGTTTTGAGGCCCAAAAAGGGCATCTAAACCAAATTTGTGCCTTTCCTGTATAGGTCATGAGTTTGGTAAGCCATATTCATGCTCCCCTTTTATAGGGAATGAATTTAGTAAATTAGAGCTCGGGGGTAAGATTTTGCACCCCAAAACCTTGATTTCTAAATTGTATTTTAGCATTCTATTGTGTCCATCCTATCTACATTTTATTTTTCTATTACATATCTATTTTTCTCTATTTGTGCATGTTCCAAAGGTTAAATATTAATTTGCTTTCAAATGGTCAGTTAAAAGGACCAAAGGGCTTGACTGTTATGTTTATAAGATTAGTCAGCTAGCGACCTAAGCAGAACCCAAAACGCTGATTAAATTTTAGTGTTTGTGAAGCTATTTTGTAGGTTAAACATTGTTTGGATATTTTGAATACAATATAAAGCTTGGATCAACCATTGGATCAGATAAGTTCCCTAATATATTTTTAGGCTGTTTGATGTTTGCTTTTGTTTATTTCTGTCCAAACCCTATATTTATTTTTTGAGTAATACTTATTATACACATCAACCATGGGGGATTGAACCCGGATCACATTATCAAAAATGCAAGTGGCATCCTTACCGGTAGACCACACTCATAGGGATACTGTCCAAAACCTAGATTACAAGTAAAGGAAAAATATTTGATTGAATTTCTAGTTATTGGAAAGAATAAAAGCATAGTGTGCATTTAGGATCTTTAATATTTCTTGTGCATTCCCTCAAACCCTTGCTTAAAGACTTTATTTTGCAATCATAGGGTTAGACATCATTGAATTACAAAATCATACTAATATTAGTCCTTGTATTTTTGCATCTTGTGTGTCTTGCATTGTTATTTCATTCTCATAACTTAGTTTAGAAAGGCCAAACAATAGGTGTATGCTTAATTGACACATAAAAATTCTCACACCAAACTTGGAATGAGTCCTAAAGTCATTCCTGGTGAACCTGTTTACTTTTGGCATCCTTGAGTGTATAGAATATAACAAACCCCCATGGTCACCTCGACTCCCAATGGATCCAATCGAGAATCATATGTGATAGGGCAGTTTTCCCCCTCTACAATAAGATCCAATAATAACCTCTCCACACCCTAATTCTTATGAAAATATTCATTTCCATGACAACACACTCCCCAAGATGCGATTTGTTGTATCCCTATAGAAGATTTTGTGTTTTCATGTGTTTTGTTGTCCATGAATTTGCAATCCACTCATTAGAAGAGGTGGATTCCCACTATATTAAATGGATGACTAAATATGTTTGTGATTTTCTTCATCAAAGATATCCTCACCTTGTGTATAGAAGTGAGTAGAATTAGCACCCCCTTTTTTTTTGCTTCCTCAAGCTTCTTGATACGAATTGAGAAAAAATATGCTTTATGTCCTTCCTTATTGTAAAACTCACATATTGAATTTTTGAAGGGCTTTTTAGGGTTATTTTCATTCTTCTTTATATTTTTATTATTTTTAGATTTGACAACAACTTTTTTGGATGGACCTGATTGATGAAAGAATTATCCTTATGCCTCTATTTTGTAGCCTAACAATGAAGAAAGTACTTGAATACTTCATAAATTAATTTTGCAAGAGAATTATGAAAGTAAACACAAGGTATATCAAACACAACCACACCTATATCATGTTTTTGAAAATAATATTAAACAGTTCAATATTCTTCTTCTTATCCACAACTTCCTATAACTTCTTTCGTTACCTTTAGAATTCCTCTAGCAATCTAATATTATCTTGTAATTTCTTGAATTTACTAATCCACTCATCAATAGTATAAAAATATTCCATAGTCAACATAGCAAGATTAGCCTCCAACCCATTGATATGTGTAGAATCAATGTGATCATATAATCCCTTAAACTTACCAAGTAGTCCTTGGGATTTGTGGTGCTACTAACATTAGTGTCATAGATCTTTCAAAACATGAAGAGTTATCACATAAAGAGACTCATACTTATTGTCCCTATAGATATACTTCCTCTCTTCAATATTAATAGCATGAGGTTTCTCATTCAAATATTTGAGTAACCCTTTACTCTGGAGCAAAGCTTCAAATTTAGTTTTCTAGGTAGCATAGTTTTGAGTATTCATGTTGAAATTCATAATATTTTCTAGAAACAAATAGAAGCAATCCATCCACTCAAATATTATAGAAAAAGAAAAAAGGATGAAATATAGGGATTTTGTGGGAACCCATAAACATCTTAAATAATCACTATATCCATAGATAATATTACACAACACTTTGATAAGAAAATTAATAAGAAGGGGGTATTTATACCAATAGCAAAATCCCAATTACATAATAAATTTTAACCTAAACCGATATGACAAGGGGGCTTTAGGTTAAGTACAAGTTATAAATAGGGTTTAACCATAAAAATGTTAGGTGTGGCCCATGGGGATTACATAATAAAATATTATAATTAGTTAATACATTGTACAATGAAATTCCCTTAGGAATATCTGATACATCATACAATGTCATCCTTGGCCATGAATCAGATTACAATTTTAACACCTTTATAATATGAAATGAGGGACCAAGGAGAGAAGACATTAGTGACAATAATATATTACCCCCCTCATGGATGCTCTACTATACCTCTACAATTAAGGTAGATCCTTTGGAATCTCCCTCATCATCTAGAATACATCCATTGATATTCAGGAATTCAACTTCAATCATTTACAATTTTAGTAAGCAATTCTTCATTGGATGTCCATCCCTCTTACAATATCTATAAGTGGTATTTGATTTCTTTGAATATTCAACCTAGATCTTAAGCCCCTAGGTCTTAGCCTCCTTATATTTGAATTTCTTTGTGCAAGTGAATCTTTTAGGATTCTAAAAACATGGGAATCACATGAACCATTAGGTTCAAAATCTAAAAAGAGGGGAAGATATTAGCAAGGACAATATTTACACATTCTACATCATCTTTCCTTTTTTCTCTAGAAGATGTAATATCTACCCTCAAAGCCTTTAATCTCACAATATAGTCCTCAATATTATCAAACTCAACTAGTTTAAGAAAGGAAAGATCCAATTCCAACCAAATTACTTAAACATTATTAACTTTTCTAAAAAACTCATGCAACTTTGACCATACCTTAATAGGTCCACTCTCTTCTTTGATGTGGAAAAGTATATTTGGTTTGATAAAAAATAAAAATAGAATAAAAGCATTTTCTTTTCTTATATGACAAGTTTATTCATCAATAACTATTGTTTTCTCCCCTTGAAAGATGCACCACAAGTTCTTCATAACAAGCTAATCATCTGGGTTGACCGAATACTATAATTTTTCCTAGTTAGATGAGTAAGTAGGGCTTTATGGTCCATTTTACACAATCCAACCCTTAAAACTATAGCAAGTTTTTGAACTAATACCACCAATTTATAGAACCTAAAAACAAAGGGCTCAAAATACTTTTGTATGAAAAAGTTATGGCCTCTAGAATTTTTGCCCTAATGGACCCTAAAAAATAAAAAATTAAAGCTCCAAACCTTAGAAAAATAACTACCTACTGTCGATTGGTGATCCATGATTTATTTACCACTTTTTTTGCTACATCAATGCTCCTAAACCTTGGTGGTTGTGACACTTGGTCTTTTTAAATTGGAGGAAAGCATGTAAATAGTGAAAAGGTGTTTAGTGGAAAACAATAGTGATTCCAATCAATTGAAAATATATCACTTTTATAGCCATAATATATAGGCTTTGATAGCCATAATACGCTATCAAAACTCTCTAGAGGAAACTCTTGCCATAATATTATAGGATTAATAAGAGGGGGAGAGATTAGCAAGGACAATATTTACACATTCTACATCATATTTTATTTTTCCTTTCAAAACTCTCTAATTAATCAAAATTGAATTACAATATTATATAGGATTTGATAGCCATAATACACGCTTAAAAAATCAACTCTAAATAACCTATGCTAAGTATGGATGGCGAGAAATCTTCTAACCAACCCTAATGTGCTTCGAATAAACCTATCCTATCAACATGCTAATAATGAACCTATAATCTATGTAGGGATAATTCCAACATTCTCCCCTTTGATGCAAAAGTCACTCATGCAAGAGTACTTTAAGCATCACAAAGTTGGAAGAAAATATTTATCTTACGTTTTCTCCAATACTGAATCAAGAAATCAGATTTTACAACATACTTGTGGTGGCACTCCTTCCACTCTTCATTTGGGATCTCCTTCATCTTTGATGTTGCTCCTCCATAACACAAATTCTTGATTGCATTATTTTGTTGATTAGATCCCCCTTCAACAAAAGTATCTCCTCTTGTGGTTTTCAACAACCACTCTCTTACATCTTGATCGTTATGGTCTTTAAACCATGCTCTCACATTTTGATCTTCTTTTACATCTTCAACACTAAACAATACTCCACACGAGTATTTACAATTAATCATATCACATAGACGATTATACCATACAAATATTTCACATATTTCCACACAAAAGATCACAACAAATATGACCATATAATGACCAACTACATATGCAACATAAAGTTGCTCCTCACACAAATATTCTCTCAAAATAATGACATTACAATAATTCTTCTCCCAATGAATTTTGAACACATCATTTTGATCCATGTGACCCAAGTTCTCCATCACCGTCTTCTCTCCAAGAAGACTCTTCATCAAAGTTATCTCAATGAGACAATCACCTCTCAATAATGCCTTTGGAAAACATTCTCTTTTCTTTTCATTCCTGCTTACAAAAAACAAATCATTAATCATAAAAACATTACCTTTAGTATGAGTAGATTTGGTGCTTTCCATAAAGCTAGTTTGTAGCAGTTCTCCTTCATTGTATGTTGCTTCAAGATCAACCATCAACTCTTCACTAAGAGTTCTCCTCCTTTGTTCAATCCATGTTGGTGTGTTGAAACACCATTCATCCAAGCAATCATATATTGTTGTCTTTTCAAGACAACTCTCTTTCTGCAATGTAATCACTCCAAGTGAGTGATCTTCATCCACAAGTGCCTCTTTAAGACAATTCTCAATCTCCTTTGATGATGCCTCCATTACATCATGAAGTCCATTAATTACTATATCACTATTTTCTATCTCCGCCATTACATCATGAAGTCCATTAATGACTATCTCACTATTTTCTATCTCCTCCTTGAGATAGTCTTCCTCATAATTATCTTTTTATTTCATTATCTCATCCATGAGATAAGCTTCATCATGGAGCATGAAAATTATGCCCTTCATCTCTTCTTCCTCTTCTACACTTGGGAAATCATCCCACATAACTTCATTTTCTCTTTCAAGAGAGCACACATCCATTCCAAGTGAATGGTCTTCAATATAAGTGAGCCAATGGTCTTCCATGAACATTGCTTCTCCATCATCATCCCACAAAACTTCTTTATTATCCTCCATGATAATTGTAGGTGCATGCTCCAAAATACACTCTCCATTTGTCTCCTCCATGAGACATTCTTCATCATACCTCTCTTAAATGAGAATTGTACAAGGCTCGTTCTCATCCTCTTATCCATGAAGGGATTCTGTATGCTCTTCCACACAAGGTGCTTCAATTATGTCTTCCTCTTCAAGAAAGAATTCTCCATTACAAAGCATGGCTTCATATGAGTCTTTACATGACTCTTCAAAAACTCCTTCAAAAGGATCTAATTCAAAAACTTCTTCAAGGAAGCAAGGCTCCTCCTTGCTTAAATAATATTCATGATTGTCACATATGGCTTTATGGGTGTCCTCATCAAACCCATAAGCATCCTTCAACACTTTTCATGCCATTGTAGCTGATCTACAATTGGCTATGAGAGGTAAAAAATAATTTTCCATTCCTCTCCTCAAATCCATAAGGGCTAAGCAATTTGCATATTGTTGCACCTTCTTCTCTTTTCTCTCCTCGCCTTGTAGCTTGTTCCAAGTGGGTTCATCATATCCTTCTTCTACAATTCCCCAGAGGTCTTTGGCCATCAAGAAGGTTTTCATCCTTATGCTCCAATAAGCATAATCTTCTCCATTGAAACTTGGCACCTTCATGTTTTCCATCACAATACTTAGCTCTACAAAATTCTAGCTCAACAAATATTTTTTATTCTTCAAGAACGGTCAACTCCACAAACAAGGCAAGATGCTTACAAACAAAGAAAATTACAGATTTAGATCAAACCACATGCTGTCAATTCTCTCATGCAGATCTTGCTCTTCTTCCATAGGATCACCTATTTCCTCAATGGCAAAATTGTCAGCTACAGAATCACTGTCATCACTAACAATTATGATTTTAGGTGAATGTGGTTCTAGTTCCACTCGCTCAACAGAATCACTGTCACTAAGACAAATGATTTCAGGTTCCTGTGGTGATACTTCAACAGATACAGACTCCTCAGGTTCATAATCTTGATCCTCACTGTCAATTAGAGTAGGTCCACTATAAAAAGAGTTATCTTCGGAATCTCCATCGTAACCAGCATCAGGTACTCTCTGGTTTGCTATTACAGAGTTTTGGAGTTGACTAAAGATGGCATTTAGTCTATACACTCGCACTCTTTTATCAAATGCTTCAGGGATCTCTCTGTCTAAAAGAGAATGAAGTGTAAGGTAACATCCATGTGACCTTATCATAATATATCAATGGCTCAAATGTATTGAGTCCCCCTTGATGCAAAATTATCCTTCCTTTTTGTTATAAATTTTGCCTCTTAGGCAATTGCTGAAGGACTCTCCGTTAGTGCAAAAATAAAGCTTTTAAAGTCTTTTGAACAAAGGTGTCTACTTAGACTTTTACAAAAAAAAACTTGCCGCGTAGGCAAATATGCAAATTTGGTCCCCTTTGTATTTTTTAAGGTAATTTGCATATGAAAGTTTTAAATTAAATTTTAATGAAAATAAGTTATAATAATTAAATATAAATTTCTCAATTTAAATTTCTTTTGCAAAATAATTAAGAAAATTATAATTTAATTATTATAACAAATAATATTATCATTAAAATAAATTAAAAAAACTTAAATATAAAAAAAAAAACATTACCTTTCATGCCCGAACCACTCTGGCAGCAACTGTAGCTGCCGTGCCGAACCACTCCGGCTACAAAGGCCGGTGGTAAGAAAAGGGGAAGATCCACTATATTAATGGGTGTCTCATCTGAGCGACTGCCACGGGCGACACTTCCTCAGGGAAATGCGGGTGGCGCTTCCTCCATGGCGGCGGCTCCGAGCGGCGTTAAGGTTCCATCAATCTTTTTCGGGGATGTCTCCTGTGCTCCGAAGAACAGGAAACTGCACCACTTCCTACGTCGCAAAATAGACCTCCTGCATAATTTTCCTGTGGGCTGGCTACAGATTCACGCGCTCAACATCTGCGATGGAATTTTTACCTACAAATGCTGCAATTATCTTCTACCGAGATCTGCTTTAACCACCACTATCGAAGAAAGGTCACAGCTGTGCGTAAACGTCTTCCGCTATGCCAATCGCAGATGCATGCAAGAACACATCGGAAATTCATTGGAAACTATGGCTGAGCGTCTACAATTGACTGCAATCGAATGTCGTCTATCACAGGGGATCACCAGAGCTAATTCAATTATCCAGTCTTCTGCAAATGAGAAATAGCTTGAATTTCTCTGTGGCTACAATTTCGTCGTAGCAACTCGCTAGGATCCCCAGCTAGTCCGCCTTGTAGTGATCGATCGGATCCGTCAATCTTTGGTGCTGGCAAGTCGTCTACTCTGCGATCGGCTTTCAGCAGCAACTCCTTCGACTTCCAGGCTGTATGTTCTACTGCGGTGATTGGGATGACGTGCTGTCTGATCAAAACACAAGTTGTAGATTTAACAGGGTGATCTCCTTTGGCCTGGTTCTGCTGCTCTCCGACTCCAACGCACCTCGCCAATGGCCTACCTCACAGATCGATGTTTCGCGGCAATTAAACCTTGCGAACAGGTCTTGAATCTACCAGCAAGTAAGCGGGAAAGTGATCTTATCAACCTGTTGTTGCGCTGGTGCATTTCGGAGTTCTCTTGCTCACATTACACAACCAGGGCTCACGATCTCCTCCTCCTTCACAGGCGTGGCTGTGTCGATCAGTTTACAATGATCAGATCTGCAGAGAAGAAATTGTGTCTGTCACGCTTCCTAGCTCGTATCTGTGTACTGCAATGCTTCCTAGCTCAATATCCCACATTCGGAATGCGGTGGGGGGCGACGTGGTGAAAAATAAAAAAACTCAATAGCTTTTACGACCACCACACGGTGGTCCTCCTATAGGCATCTTTTTAACCGCCGTTACGTGCGTACATGTTCCCGTCTTAGTTGTCCACTTAGGAAGTCCATTCATCCATTGATAGGTCCGCCAAGAATGGGCCACGTGTCCTTTCACCGTAGATATTCGTCTAGCAGCTAGGGCCCGGGCAGGTTTATAGCTGCATCCAGCTTATGTCGGTCGTCTTCCCGCCAGGGTGAAGGGTCTGCTCTGCGTCTATCACATGGAATCACCCACTTGTACTCCTTGTAGGTTTATAGCTGCATCCAGCTTATGTCGGTCGTCTTCCCGCCAGGGTGAAGGGTCTGCTCTGCGTCTATCACATGGAATCACCCACTTGTACTCCTTGTAGGTTTATAGCTGCATCCAGCTTATCTCGGTCGTCTTCCCGCCAGGGTGAAGGGTCTGCTCTGCGTCTATCACATGGAATCACCCACTTGTACTCCTTGTAGGTTTATAGCTGCATCCAGCTTATCTCGGTCGTCTTCCCGCCAGGGTGAAGGGTCTGCTCTGCGTCTATCACATGGAATCACCCACTTGTACTCCTTGTAGGTTTATAGCTGCATCCAGCTTATCTCGGTCGTCTTCCCGCCAGGGTGAAGGGTCTGCTCTGCGTCTATCACATGGAATCACCCACTTGTACTCCTTGTAGGTTTATAGCTGCATCCAGCTTATCTCGGTCGTCTTCCCGCCAGGGTGAAGGGTCTGCGTCAATCACATGGATTCACCCACTTGTACTCCTTGTCCGCTCCGTAGATCACCACAGGTCCACTTCATGTAGGTGTCGGGTCACCAGTAGGCCAGTTCGCGTCCACAGTCTCGGGGCCCACGTCGAGTCAAGATAGATTTCTAAGTTGTGATCTTCGCCTAGCCATCACCGCTAGGCTAGTCCGTCTGCTTGGCCTGACGTCAGCCAATGAAACTGTAAGTCCGTCCGCTTGGCCTGACGTCAGTCAATGAAACTGTAAGGTGTTGAATTTGGTCAGTTGGCCTTCCAGTGTCCAGGTCACGTTGATTCAGTCAGATCTGTGCCTTCCCAAGCAGATCTGTCAGTCTGCTGTGTCCGTCTAGTCTAGATCGTTGTCAATAGGTCTAGGGGTCGTCTGTCCTTGGCACCGCACGATTTGCAGTTGACAAGCAAGCAGACTTTCCAATCGCCTCGCTTCGACCCCTCCTCTGCAGTTGACAAGCAAAGCATACTTTCCAATCGCCTCGCTCCGACCCCTTCTCTGCAGATCTGCCAGTCTGCTGGTCTAGGGGTCAGCCACGTTATGGCCACGTCTCTCCAAATGAGAGATTCAAAACTCTCTAATTAATCAAAAACTGAATTACAATATTATATCCAAATGAGAGGTTCAAAACTCTCTAGTTAATCAAAACTGAATTACAATATTATAGAGGTTCAAAACTCTCTAATTAATCAAACTGAATTACAATATTATTACAAAATTATATAGGCTTTGATAGTCATAATACACGCTAAACAAATCAACTCTAAATAACCTATGCTAAGTATGGATGGCGAGAAATCTTCTAACCAACCCTAATTTGCTTCGAATAAAACTATCCTATCAACATGCTAATATTGAACCTTTAATCTATGTAGGGATAATTCCAACACAAAGGGCTCAAAATGCTTTTGTAAAAAAAAGTTATGACCTCTAGAATTTTTGCCCTACCCTGAAAAATAAAAAATTAAAGCTCCAAACCTTAAAAAAAGAACTAACTACCTGCTGCCGATTGGTGATCCATGATTTATTTACCACTTTTTTTTGCTATATCAATACTCCTAAACCTTGGTGGTTGTGACACTTGGTCTTTTTCAATTGGAGGAAAGCATGTAAATAATGAAAAGGTGTTTAGTGGAAAACAATAGTGATTCCAATCAATTGAAAATCTATCACTTTTCTCTTTCTTTCACAAAGGTCAATCAAGAGTAAGAGCCTTCATGCTAATTAGGATGCCATATTCCCAATTGTAACATAGAGCCATAATACAGTCTTTTGTTATCCTAAGATATAGAAATTGACAACCAAAAAATAGTAGCAAGATCTGAACACACAATATCTCATTTCAAGCATACATCTACTATCCATTGCAACAGTAAGATACTTTGGTTTTTGAATGTCAATGCCTTCATGAAGTACAATATTAAAATGTTCCTGATACGGTGGATGCAAAAAAACATAGGTATAGGGTTTAAATGTTTTACCTCCCCTTGCTCATGCACCAATCAAAAACTACTTTGTCATACTATTAGGTTAAACCCTAATTACATAATAAAGTTTAACCTAAGCCAACATAACAAGAGGGATTTGATAAATGATTTTTTGTATTGCTATATGCTTTATTCATGATTTGTAATATATTATACAAAAAAATCCAACAGTTTAATGATCAAATCAAATAACTGAACAAAAAATTATCTAACAATCCTGGCTATCAAACAAGAGAAACTCCAATAGTCCTAGCTATCTAAAAACTACCAACTTGAGTTTGATAACTAGTTTTCTAACACCCCCCTTAAATATCAAACTTGTGAACATTGTTCACTAGATTTAGACCTCAAAAAATTTTAAATTTTTGAAGTGATAAGGCTTTTGTGAATCCATATGCAAGCTACTTATGAGTAGAACAATATTTAATGTGTATGTCTTTATTTTGAATCTTTTCTTTGATAAAGTGGCAATGGAATTCTAATTTTTTATCATTCATGCATAATTGGGTTCTTTACCATCTTCAACACAATTTTATTATCACCAAATAAATTTAGTGGTTGATTCAGGGGCACGTTTATATCATTTAGGATTTTTCAAAACCAGATTACTTCACATATAGCACCTTGGATAAAGTTGTACTTTGATTTGGTATAATAAATAGTCATAGTCAAATAATTTTTGCTAATACATGAGATAACTCATAATCACATGTGAAAAATATATCCATATATGCATATGTGTAGCTTGTCAAACAAAAATCATCATTTTGTATATACTTCATGCCATAATTGAGAGTACCACACACATATCTTAACACCCTCTTTGCTACTTTCCAATGTAAAATTCTTGGTTCTTGTTGTGGCTACTCCACAACTCGCCCCAAAATTGGGGACCCACATTTTTGTTTTGGTATTTGGATGTTTGCAGTTTGTTTTAAGTGTCTAATGCTTTACGTTTTGTTGTGGGTTTGTAGTTATTGTTAGTTTTTTGTCGACGATATTTTCTTGTTGACGAATTTTTTCTTGTCGATGATATTTTCTTGTTGACAAATTTTTTTTGTCGACGATATTTTCTTGTCGACGACTTTTTGTCGTCAATTTCTTGTCGATAACTTTTTGTCATCAATTTCTTGTCGATGACTTTTTGTCATCAATTTCTTGTCGATAATTTTTTGTCGTCAATTTTTTGTCGATGACTTTTTGTCATCATTTTTGTTGTTGCTTTATGTGTTGTCGTTTATATGTATGTTTCAATTAATAAGAAAATTCAAATATATATGTTTTTATGTATAAAAAAAAAAAGTATATTATTATTATAATAATATTTTATATAATAATAATAATAATTAAAAAAACAAAAAGAATAATAAAGCAAATATGAAGCCTCGGGCTTCTTTTATTTTGTTTGTCGTCCTTTAAGTTTTAATTAGAAGTTAAGGTTTATTTTATTTTGTTTATTTTCTTTTAGTTTTAATATTTGAAGTTAGTATATGTTTTGTTTTAGTTTTAAGTTGATGTTCATTTTGCAATGTGCAGGTCCACGATATCAATGACAGCTAGACTCGGCCGGATGGTAGATTTTGGAAGGCAGACGACGTCGATGGTTTATGGAGTCAGCGGTGGGGTTGACTGTCGCAGAGGTCAGATCCCAGTAGAGACAACGACATTCACGATGAAGTCGTTGATGTGGACGGTGGACCCCCACGCGGCAAACGTTGGCGTCCATGGTGGCTCACAGATAGTGATGAAGAACGAGGTGGGGTTCGATGAAGTGAGCAGTTCTTCAGGGATGGTGGCCATGCGAGCAAGGAAAGACAAACTTAATGTGGAATATCAGGCATCGAGGACGATGTGGCTAACCGAAGAGCGGTAGTACATCGGCGACAAAGTGATTACACGACGACGGATAAAGTTTTGAATCTAATGTTGTTCCGAAAGTATGTGGGGCATTGCTGATAGAAACGATAGACTCTGTGATGGATGGGAGCCGAGCGTAGAAGACTACCAGTGTGTAAAAACAACATCTACAAGGAAGCGGGTCCCAAAAGATATTTACGGGTAAAGTTTTATTGTTTGATTTTTGGCAATATAACAACCCAATGCATTGGCGATTGACGACCGCAACATGGGGTGGAATCCCATGGTGAACTAAAGCAAGGATGACATCTCAGGCACAGTGAAAAGAACTGACGATGGGAGGCTCACCAGGTGGTCTTAGAGGATGCAACAAATTTGATGAACGCTCAGTATAGATGAGTGCGAATCGTAGTGGAATGAAGCTCGACGACGAAAATTCGAAGGCACCGAGGTAGTTGTTGGATTAATTAAAATATGCCTTTGAGACGTGAACAAAAAGCTACAGCAGCATACAAAGATGAAATTTCCAATTAAATGCAGGTGTATGAGAGTGATGAATAGGTGGACGGACCCGCATTAGCGTGGAGCCTTCATGGCGATGTGGATTCAGCGGGAGCTAGCATGCCGCGATTGGGGACGATAGGGAAGAGAGTGAGGTGAAGATCAAATCTGGTCACGGTGAATGCACCAGTCGAAGACCTCGAAAATGATTTACCAACACGGCTAAAGGGTAGCATCGATCATGTATTTGACGGTTGTGGAAATTGTTTTATCGGAGCAGTCAGGGGGTGTGATGAAACCGAAGGCCACCTTCAATTATTAGAATGCGCAAACCAGATTAGCAGAATGTGGAATCAACGATCGCGGACTTGTGGACCAACAGGGAAAGGGTCTGCTATGTAAATGAGTTCACTTAGTCAATGAGAACAATGCACTCGACAGTGTGGGCACGGTGAATGAGTGTTGGAAGCAGTGTAGCAGACGATGTCAAAACAGTAGCATGTCACGATCGGTGATGGAAAATGGTGAATGTCGTCTTAAGTGTGCCATGCCAAGCAACAACGAAGGCAGTGACTTCCAAGGACGTCGGGAAAGCAATAATCCGATAGTGAGTGTGGAACTTCAGTAGTAGAAAACAGATTGAACAGCGTGGCACTGCTTAGAGTAAACGCCATAGTAGACCTCTCTGATAGCATGGTTTGATGGCAGGTGTCATGGGTGTATCTCATAGCACATCATGATCGGTTTGCACTCAGACGAACGACGTGGTGGCTCATTCAAGCCAAATTGATTAACAGGTAGTGAAGGAGCAAAAATGCGATTTTTTTCTTTTTCCTTCTCGCCGAAGTCTGTCAACACAGACTGCGCAGGGCGCACGTCCAACTCCCGACTTCGGGAGCGAAGTGCGGACGACGCTGCCAAAGCGGCCGAAGTCCGGCACTCATGCGAAGTGCGGACTGCGCAGGCCAAGACGGCCGAAGTGCGCACTTCGGCCGAAGTGCGGACTTCGCACGGGCAAACAGCCGAAGTGCGAACTTCGCAGCTTTGGACTGCCGAAGTTCGGCACTAGCGCGAAGTGCGTACTTCGCAGCTTTGGACTGCCGAAGTTCGGCACTAGCGCGAAGTGCGTACTTCGCAGTTTTGAGTTGCCGAAGTGCGACAGTTGCAGCGAACTTTGCTGGGCAAGAAACTTCGCCGTGCTCGTCGACCAACTTCGCTCGGCAACAAACGTCTTTGTTTTCTGTGGCTGCTGCTGGGTTTGCCCGACTTGGCAAGACCCGTATGAGGAGAGAAACGCCGGAACAGAGAACACCAAGGTTAAGACTTAAACAACTGCAAACCCTAAATATGCCACAGACAAAAGCAAACTTTATTCATATGAACAACTAGGGTTACAGAATTCCTCAACCGAGGAAGTAACAACATCTGCAGCCAACGCTGCAGGATAAACCGGACAAGGGAAATGTCGAGTCCGTTGCTCGGACATTTATCACTCGAGCCTCACTGCTCACTGAAACACTCGCCCTTCTTTCTCTGCTCACTTTCATGAACTTCTCTCACACCCGCTCTGCTTCCTTCTTCTATGCTCTCTTCGCACTAGTTTGTCTGAAGAACCGAACCGCCTTTTATAGCCGCGGGGAGAGAAGGATAAGTGTTATCCTCTGACAGCTCCGGATAAGGGTTATCCTCGGACCGACCCACATCTAGGGTTTCTGACAAACGCCGACTGGGTATTAACACTGCGGAGATCGGATCTGCCAGGTGTCAAATCTGTCAGAAGATAAGTGCAACGTCCTGTCACACTTTTGTCGAGATCTCGGATTTGCGGCAGCGCAGTCTGACTTCGCCCATGTCTGGGGCCCAGTTCGATTTCGCCCAAGGTTCGTAGCGCAATTGGGCACAGGCGTGAAATCTGGGTTAATATTTCTAACACCCTCCTTTAAACCTGATTTCACAAGCACTTTGACTCCAAGCTGCTCTCGCAATCTGCTGAAGTCTTCCTCCTTCAAAGGCTTTGTGAAAATATCTCGCTAATCGCTCCTTGGATCTGCAAAACTGCAGATGAATTTCTCCGGACTTCACCAACTCTCTGATGAAGTGATAACGAATATCAATGTGCTTCGTCCGGCCATGGAACACGGGATCCTTTGACAGTGCAATGGCCGAATTGTTGTCACAAAAAATTGTTGTCGCGCCTTTCGGAGGATTAAACAGTTCGCTCAGAACTCTTCGCAGCCATACTTCCTGGCATGCGGATGTCATGGCGGCAACATATTCTGCTTCGGTGTGGACAACGCAACGATGGGTTGCTTCTTGGATGCCCATGAGATCGCCTCGATCCGATATGGAAAGCACACCCGAAGGTGCTCTTCCGATCGTCGCATCGTCTGACCAGCCACCATCGTCTGTGAAGCCCACTAGCTCCAACTGGTCCCGTCTGGCGTAAAATAGGCCATGGTTTCGCGTCCCGCTGACATAGCACAAGATCCTCTTGCCTGCTTGCCAGTGCGTGTCCTTCGAAGTCTCCATGAAACGGCTGATCAGGCTGACTCCGAACATCAGATCTGGTCGAGTTGCAGTCAAGTACATTAGACTGCCAACTAGCCTCTTGAACAAGGTTGGATCTACAGACCTCCCTGTATCCAACTTGCTCAGCTTCAAACCTGTGGCTACAGGTGTGATGGCAAGTTTGCTGTCCTCCATCTTGAAGCCACAGGTGTGATGGCAGGTTTGCTGTCCTCCATCTTGAAGCGCTTCAGGACATCCTTCACATACTTGCCCTGAGAAATGAAGATGCCATCTTCTGATTGGTCAACTTCAATGCCGAGAAAATATTTCATTAGCCCCATGTCAGTCATTTCAAACTCGGACTTCATGGTTGTTCTAAATCGCGTAAATAGGTCGTTGCTATTGCCGGTAAATATCGGATCATCTACGTACGAGCGGACGATGATGAGCTCACCTGCTGCATTTGACTTCATGTACGGGAGTGCTCATATGGGCATTTCGAAACCCATTCTCCTAAAAATAGCTGTCAATCTGGCTGTACCAAGCTCGGGGCGCCTGCTTCAAACCGTACAAGGCCTTCTTCGACTTCAGGACTTTGCCTTCTTGCCCTAGTATTTCATAACCGGGTGGCTGGTCTATGTAGACCTCTTCTTCCAACACTCTGTTGAGGAAGGCAGACTTGACATCCATCTGGTACACGCTCCATCCTTTCTGAGATGCGAGTGCCAGAATCATTCTGACTGTGTCAAGTCGGGCTACAGGTGCATACACCTCATGACAGTCAACTCCTGACTTCTGCTTGTAGCCTTTCGCCACTAATCTGGCCTTGTGTCTGTCAACCTCTCCTTGGGCATTAAATTTTGTTTTATATACCCACTTGACCCCAATGGTCTTCTTTCGTGCTGGAAGATCTGTTAGTTGCCATGTCTGATTCTTCTCAATGGCTGCTATCTCCTCATCCATCGCATTCACCCATTTGCGATTCTAACTTGCCTCTTCAAACTCCACTGGATCACATTCAGTAAAGAGAGCAAAATCAGAATAATCTTCATCTAAATGATTACGGGTTACCTCATAGATGTCTTGCAAGCTCCGAGTCTTTGCAGGAGTCCTCAGGTTCTGTATTCTGCTTGCAAGTGGAGGTGAGCGAGATGTTGAGGGTGTGCTGCTGCTGGCACCATTGTTGATGCTTGAAGGCACAGGTGGTTGGACTTTGTATTCCTCCAAGTCTGACGACTCAACGATTCTTTGGTTCAGGCTGACCAGTCTTTGACTTCCCGTTCCAGACTTCATCCTCCAAGAACTTCACGTCTCGGCTGATGACAAGTTTCTTTGTCACAGGATTGTACAGCTCTGATACCAATTTGAGTTCCCTCCTTGCTTGTTCCTTCTCCCACGCCTACTTCTGCCTCTTCCTCCTTGAGAACTAGAGGCGCTGTGCTGGGAGTCTTGTCTGCCGTTGTCTCGGACTGAGACTTGCGCTTTGAAGGCTTGCTCCAAAGAAGACTGAGTTGAGCGGCTCAGCCTCTGTTCATGGGTCTGCAGGGAACCCATGAGTTTGTCTGTCGAGAGGGTTGTCAAATCCCTCGACTCTTCGATTGCTATCACAACCGAGTCGAACTTCGTAGGCAGACTTTTGAGAATCTTCTCCACGATTCTCTGGCTCTGGACATTTTCTCCGTTCAACCGCATCTGGTTGATAATGTCCGTCATCCGGGTGAAGAAGTCACTCATCGACTCGGACTCGCTCATCTGCAGGTTCTCAAACTCTCTCCCCGAGCATCTACGACTTCACCAACTTCACTTTGTCGGTACCCTGATACGAACTCGCCAGGGTTTCCCAGGCCTGCTTGGCCTTGGTGGGCAATCCGCGGGAAGATGGTCTCCTCAACCGCTTGCATGATGTAGAAGAGGGCCTTCTGGTCCTTCTTCTTGTGCTCTTTCAACAGATCCCTGTCTGCTTGAGAGAGGGTGGCCAGTGCTGCTGCATCTGTCGGTTCTAGGTAGCCGGTCTTGACCAACTCCCAGAGCTCCTGAGATCCGAATAGGATCCTCATCTGGATGCTCCAGTAATCGTAGTTCTTACCGTTAAATCATGGGATCTGCAACTGCAATGAGTTTCTCTCGGAAGCCATGCTTCTATCTCCGTGTCACGACACTATCAGCTCTGATACCAATTTGAAGGAGCAAAAATGCAATTTTTTTCTTTTTCCTTCTCGCCGAAGTCTGTCAACACAGACTGCGCAGGGCGCACGTCCAACTCCCGACTTCGGGAGCGAAGTGCGAACGACGCTGCCAAGCGGCCGAAGTCCGGCACTCATGCGAAGTGCGGACTGCGCAGGCCAAGACGGCCGAAGTGCGCACTTCGGCCGAAGTGCGGACTTCGCACGGCCAAACAGCCGAAGTGTGCACTTCGGTCGAAGTGCGAACTTTGCACGGCCAAACAGCCGAAGTCCGGCACTCGCGCAAAGTGCATACTTTGCAGCTTTGGACTGCCGAAGTTCGGCACTAGCGCGAAGTGCGTACTTCACAGATTTGGACTGCCGAAGTTCGGCACTAGCGCAAAGTGCGTACTTCGCAGTTTTGAGTTGCCGAAGTGCGACAGTTGCAGCGAACTTTGCTGGGCAAGAAACTTCGTCGTGCTCGTTGACCAAATTCGCTCGGCAACAAACGTCTTTGTTTTCTGTGGCTGCTGTTGGGTTTGCCCGACTTGGCAAGACCCGTATGAGGAGAGAAACGCCGAAACAGAGAACACCAAGGTTAAGACTTAAACAACTGCAAACCCTAAATATGCCACAGATAAAAGCAAACTTTATTCATATGAACAACTAGGGTTACAGAATTCCTCAACCGAGGAAGTAACAACATCTGCAGGCAATGCTGTAGGATAAACTGGACAAGGGAAATGTCGAGTCTGCTGCTCGGACATTTATCAGCTGAGCCTCACTGCTCACTGAAACACTCGCCCTTATTTCTCTGCTCACTTTCACGAACTTCTCTCACACCCGCTCTGCTTCCTTCTTCTATGCTCTCTTCGCACTAGTTTGTCTGAAGAACCGAACCACATTTTATAGCCGCGGGGAGAGAAGGATAAGGGGTATCCTATGACAGCTCCGGATAAGGGTTATCCTTGGACCGACCCACATCTAGGGTTTCTGACAAACGCCGACTGGGTATTAACACCTGCGGAGATCGGATCTGCCAGGTGTCAAATCTGTCAGAAGATAAGTGCGACGTCCTGTCACACTTTTGTCGAGATCTCGGATTTGCGGCAGCGTAGTACAACTTCGCCCATGTCTGGGGCCTAGTCCGATTTCGCGCAAGGTTCGCAGCGCAGTTGGGCACAGGCGTGAAATCTGGGTTAATATTTCTAACAGGTAGCAAAGTTGATAATACGTGGGTTGTTTCACCTAATATGGGCAGTCAGGTGATGTGTTCATCCGTAGTATCAAAGTGATAACGGGCAGCGAATGGAGGTTTTAACGTATCAAGGGCAGCATGGATGGATGTATCGATGAGTTTCAAACGACGCATGGCACCTGGCGGTGTGTTGAAAGGATAAAATTCCTCTACATGTGGTATTAATGGATGGGTTTCTTGAAACTGTCCGTTATGTCTAAAATATTATAGACTAATCGAATGGAACGGTAGCCCTAGTAAATGTAGTCGTGCTCATTATTAGACGGTTAAAGTATTGTAAACATAGCATCGACTCATTTAGAATAGGGTCAGGGTAAAAGCATCATTTGATGTTTATCATGTGGCATTGTAACATATGAAGCGAGTAGGATCATAGATGGCTATGGAAAACCGTTACAAAAATTCACATGAATGGATGTAGAAAGAGGAATACGAAACTCAAACGAGGAAAACAAAATCAAACGTAGGAAAACAGTTTACACAAGAAAAAAAAAGGAAAAATATTAAATACCTATGGGAAAGCGATTACAGGGGCTATTTTTTTTTTGGAAAACCAGAGTTATGCTGCCGGAATATCATTGTAAAAATAAGACATTATTTTATGCAAAGATTGTTTCAAAAATTTAGGCCTTGTTAGCAAGGAAAAAAAGAAATTTTTGCATGCTTAGATTTAAATTTTATTATTTTTCTTTTCATATTTTGGATTTATAAGTGATGTTTATGCATTTTTATGGTTACATCAAGTGAATAATCGAAGTATGAAATTTATTTCTGTGTCGTTAGAAGCTAGCACCTAATTTATTTCGATTGTGTGAATGCAGGTTGAAATAGAATATGTTGCATGTAAGAGTTTCTCACATATTCGGTTTTGCAGGACGGGGTGCCATCATACTGAAAAGGCTTTCTATGTTTACATTTTCAGCATTCAGTTTATTTTCAGATTTTATTTTCTATTTTTCTAACCCTTCATTTGCATTTTTTTAAAAACTTTGAACATAAAAATAAAAATAAAAATCGAAAAAAAACATAACTTCAAATATAAAACTAAAAGATAATAAACAAAATAAAAGAAACCTTAACTTCTAATTAAAACTTAAAGCAAGACAAACCAAATAAAAGAAGCTTGAGGCTTCATATTTGCTTTATTATTCATTTTTGTTTTTTGTTTTTTTTTAATTATTATTATTATCATATAAAATATCATAATAATAATAATATATATATTTTTTCTTTTTTTTATACATAAAAACACACACATATATATTTGAATTTTCTTATTAATTGAAACATACACATGAACGACAACACATAAAGCAACAACAAAATTGATGATAGAAAATTCATCGACCAGAAATTGGCGACAAAAAGTTATCGACAAGAAATTGATGACAAAAAGTCATCAACAAGAAATTGATGACAAAAAGTCATCGACAAGAAAATATCGTCGACAAAAAAAAAATTGTCAACAAGAAAATATCGTCGACAAGAAAAAATTCGTCATCAATTTTAGAAAATATCGTCGACAATTTTCAAATGGGTAAATCATAAATATCATCATGTTAGCATCATCCCAAAATATATGCATCAATTAAACCATGTCATGAAAGAACATTCTCAAATTTGCCAAAAGGGTTAGTGTTAACACATCATCAAATAGAGAATGTTAGCATCAATGAAAGTGATCAACAAAATATCATTAGTGAAGACCAATGTCTTTGAATAAATATTTCAAGTAACATGAACAACTTAGCATCTAAATAGCTATAACATAAATTAATTCAAGCCCTCTTAGCTCCCAAAGTGTTGAGTGCTAAAAGATTGCCAAAGATGCTAATCAAATGAACTTGAAATATTTAGCCATTCACAACCTTATGATTATACCAAATCACATTATTTCCTATATGAACAATCCAAAAGTGTTAGATCTATGAATACCAATTCATACCCTCCTAGCGCCAAAAATATTGAGTTGTAATTTTACCCAATAGTGAAATTACACTCTCCCTTAAGATTTTGATCCCAAAACCCTCTCTTGCAAAGAAGTTAGACAACACAACTTCTCCAAGGTCTCCGCTATATTAGCATTTGCACATGTGTATTAATAATCTAAAAAATTTAGGCCTTGTTAGCAAGAAAAAAAGAGAAATTTTTGCATGCTTAGAATTAAACTTTATTATTTTTCTCTTTTCATATTTTGGATTTATAAGTGATGTTTATGCATTTTTATGGTTACATCAAGTGAATAATCGAAGTAGATGAGTGTATTAATGCGGGTTTTTTTTAAGGAAAGGACTGATGATGGGAGGCTCACCAGGTGGTCTTAGATGATGCGAAAATTTTGATGAACGCTCGACGTAGATGAGTGTGAAGCGCAGTGGAATGAAGCCCGATGACAACAATTCGAAGGCACCAAGGTAGTTATTGGATTAATTAAAACATACCTTTGAGAGATGAACAAAAACCTACAACGACATACAAAGATGAAATTTCCAATTAAATGCAGGCATATGAGGGTGATGAATAGGTAGACAGACCCGCATTAGCGTGGAGCCTTCATGGCGATGTGGATTCGGTGGGAGCTAGCATACCGCAGCTAGGGATGATAGTGAAGAGAGTGAGGTGAATATCAAATCTGGTCATGACGAACACACTAGTCGAAGACCTCGAAAATGATTTACCAACATGGCTAAAGGGTAACATCGATCACGCATTTGACGACTATGGAAATCATTTTATGAGAGAGGTTAGGGGGTGTGATTAAACTGAAGGCCACCTTTGATTATTAGAATACGTAAACTAGATCAATAGAATATGGAATCAGTGGTCGTGGACTTGTGGACCAATGGGGAAAGGTTTTGCTGTGTAAACGAGTTCACTTGGTCGATGAGAACAATGCGTTCGACACTGTGGGAATGGTGAATGAGTGTTGGAAGTAGTATAGCAGATGATATCAACACAACATGTCATGATCGGTGATGGAAAATGTTGAACATCGTCTTAAGTGTGCCATGCCAAGCAACAATGAAGGCATTGACTTCCAAGGACGCTGGGAAAGCAATAATTCGACAGTGAGTGAGGAACTCTGGTAGAAGAAGACAGATTGAACAGTGTGGTACTGCTTGAAGTTAATAGCATAGTAGACCTATCCAATAGCGTTGTTTGATGGTAGGTTTCATGGGTGTATCTCACAACACATCATGATCGGTTTGCACTTAGACGAATGACGTGGTGGCTCATTCAAGCCAAATTTATTAATAGGTAGCAAATTTGATAACACGTGGGTCGTTTCACCTAATGTGGGCAGTCAGGTGATGTGTTCATCCATAGAATCAAAGTGATAACGGGCAGCGAATAGAGGTTTTAACACATCAAGGGCAGCATGGATGGATGTATCGATGAGTTTCAAATGATGCATGGCACCTGGTGGTGTGTGAAAGGATATAATTAAGGATAAAATTCCTCTCCATGTGGTATTAATGAATGGGTTTCCTAAAACTGTCTGTTACGTCTAAAATATTATAGACTAATCGAATGGAATGGTAGCCCTAATAAATGTAGTCGTGCTCATTATTAGACGGTTAAAGTATTGTAAATATAACATCGACTCATTTAGAATAGGGTCAGGGTAAAAGCATCATTTGATGTTTATCATGTGGTATTGTAACATATGAAGCGAGTAGGATCATAGATGGCCATGGAAAATCGTTACAAAAATTCACATGAATGGATGTAGAAAGAGAAATACGAAACTCAAACGAGGACAATAAAATGAAATGTAGGGAAACAATAAACAAAAGAAAACAAAAGGAAAAATGTTAAATACCTATGGGAAAGCGATTATAGGGGCTTGTTTTTTGGAAAACCAGAGATATGCTGCCGGAATATCATTGTAAAAATGAAAACATTATTTTAATGCAAAGATTGTTTCAGAAATTTAGGCCTTGTTAGCAAGAAAGAAGGAGAAATTTTTGCATGCTTGGATTTACTTGTTTATTTTTCCCTTTTCAGATTTTGGATTTATAAATGATGTTTAATGCATTTTTATGGTTACATCAAGTGAATATTTGAAGTCTGAAATTTATTTTTGTGTCCTTAGGAGCTAGCACCTAATTTATTTTGATTGTGTGAATGCAGGTTGGAATAGAATAGGTTGCATGTAAGAGTTTCTCACATCTTCGGTTTTGCAGGACGGGGTGCCATCAAACTGAAAAGGCTTTGCATGTTTACGTTTTCAGCATTCAAGTTTATTTTCAGATTTTATTTTCTATTTTTCTAACCCTTCATTTTGCATTTTTTTTAAAACTTTGGACATAAAAAAAAATAAAAAAATAAAATGACAAAAATAATTACATGGGTGTGAAGAATGATATACAATCTATCATACGCAACAGATTCGGACTCATTCCGAGGCCATTTCGATTTTATAAATATTTTTGAAAACTGTTGTTTTTAAGGGTTTTTATAATTTCGGAAATTCATTTTTTTTACATTTTGGAGGCAAATCAGATTTTTAAACTTTGCATTTTCATTCATAAGCATAAGATGACCTTTCCTTCATGAAAATTTCAATTTCATTAAAGGGGGTAATTTTTATGGCATTTCATGAGCTATCATTTTCGGAGCAATAAATGCACCTTTCTTCATGAAAATTCTGATTTCATTGAAGAGGGGTAATTTATCATTACATCAAAGGTCTTGGTTTTAAAGCATGAAATTATTTCTTCTTAATGAAAATTAATTTCATTAAAGAGGGATAATTCATCATGACATTATGAGGCTATTATTTTCAAGCAATAAATTGGTGTCTCTTTATGAAAATTAATTTCATCAAAGAGGGACAATTTATTAATGATATCAAAGGCTATCTTTATCTTCATGATAAAAGCTACATTTAATGGATCTTTTCATCATTTTAAATTCACTTTCATAGATAGATTTAATCTTCTATTTCATGCTTAAAGTAGGATTTAATGCAAGATAAAACTTGTTTAAAATCCACTTAATCAAGGAAGATAAAATCTACCTAAAAGCATTCAAGATAAAAGGAATTAAGGCACTACATCGTGGTCATATGAGGGCCAATTCACATTTACTTTTATTTAAGTTTTATGAACAATCATTAATATAGCATGGTAAAATGAACCAACACATGCCCCTTGTTAACAATTACTTGCAATCACTAAGGTGTTCCTAGCATTTAATTGATATATCTTTATTGAGATTACTAATACACATGTGCAAATGCTAATATAGCGGAGACCTTGGAGAAGTTGTTTTGTTTAACTTCTTTGCAAGAGAGGGTTTTGGGATCAAAATCCTAAGGGAGAGTGTAATTTCACAATTGGGTAAAATTACCACTCAACATTTTGGCGCTAGAAGGAGGGCATGAATTGGTATTCATTGATCTAACGCTTTTGGATTGTTCATACAGGAAATAATGTGATTTGGTATAATCTTAAGAGTTCTGAATTGCTAAATATTTCAAGTTCATTTGATTAGCATCTTTGGCAATCTTTTAGCACTCAACACTTTGGGAGCTAGGAGGGCTTGAATTGATTTATTTTATTGCTATTTAGATGCTAAATTGTTCATGTTACTTGAAATATTTATTCAAAGACATTGGTCTTGACTAATGAGATTTTGTTGATCACTTTCATTGATTCTAACATTCTCTATTTGATGATGTGTTAATACTAACCTTTTGGTAAATTTGAGAATGTTCTTTCATGTCATGGTTTAATTGATGCATATCTTTTGGATGATACTAACATGATGATCTTTATGGTTTACTCATTTGAAAATTGTTAGTCATTTTATGCTTCTTTGCAAGATATTTTTATTTGACTAACAAATTTGGTTCTGAAGTTATTCTTTGAGTTTCACTAATGGCGACATTTGAGGAGCAAGTGGTATCTTTAAGAGAAGAAATGGTATCTATGTTAGGAAAGTATTATGAGTGTTTTCCTATGTTTGGAACACCCCATCAAATTCTTGAAATGTTATTGGAGTTTCTACGATTGTTTAATCAAGATGTGACATTAGGATACCTACAAAAATTGTATGTTTACAAGAGCATATTATTTCAATGGCAAATTTTTCATGAGGATGTTGCTTGTAGGTTATTCTCATACATTTTGGATGATAAATCATTCTTTTGGTATGGCCTATTACCCATGGAGGTTAGGACTTCTTGGATCCAATTAGAAGCAACCTATCTTTATCATTTTGGTAATCAGGTTGACTTAGATATGTTGTAAAATCAATTTACCTCTATTTGTAAAGAGCCTAATGAATCCATGAGTCAATTCAATGAGAGGTTCCATGAGTTGCACTCTCAAATGTGGGAAAATTTTGACATACCAGAAGAGGAAGCTATTGAAGTATACATGGGAGCCATACCCCCCGCACTTGCTACACTTATTGAGGAAAATCTTGATGACTCATATTTTCCTAGAATCTATGAGGTTGCAATAATGGTAGAACAAGGGCAAGTGGAGGCACAACATGTTCCCATGAGAGATTGTCCTTCTAGAGTTATTGATGCCAACCTACACCAACCATCTAATATAGCACCCTCCACTCCAATGATACCTAAGGTGAATGATCAAGGGGATGAATTTGAATGTCCAAATGTTACAACCACCTTAGATATAGTCCAAGAGGAGGTGCAAGTTGCCAAGCCAACATCCACTAATGAGGATTGTGTAGAGATGGGTTCATTTCTAGAAGTGCATGAGTATTCAGATAATGGAGGTGTCCTAAATCTAACTAGTTTGGAGATATGTGATAGGATATAACCTACCATAGAATTGAATGAAGTGGTTGAAAGTGAAATTGGAAGAGAATCAATAAATGAATTTGAAGACATAATAGAATTTCACCACTTGTTCTCGGAAGACACTTTGGATGAGATTGTTGAAATTGATGATCAAGAAAATCCTCACCCTCCAAATTGTGATGAAATTGAATCATGGGTTACAAATGTAGATATTGATCTTACAAACTTGGATACAAAGAGTAGCCCACTTTTGGAAATCATTGAACCATCTAAGGAAGGTGAAGGTGAATTTGATGAGAAACACGTTGATGAATTGGAAGATGTTGAAGAAGTAGTTGAGCATCACCACTTGATTTTGGAAGATGATTACTATGATTCTTGGAAGAAGTGGGAAGAATACACTCACTCCAAACCTTCTAATGAAACTTTTGTGTCAATTGATATGCAGGATGATACAATCGCTTTCTCACATGAGGATATTACAAGTCTTGTACAATTTGAGAATGTTTTGGAAGAAGGATTGGAATCTCATCAAATTTTGGAAAATGATAATGATTCTATTACCAAGGACAAAGAAGAAAAAGAATTGATAGATGAATCAAAAGATCATGTCACAAATGAAATAGAGTTTCATCCCATGAATTTGGATGACAATTTTTACAATGGTTGGGGAAGATATGAAGAATCATGTTATTTTCTCACACCCCTATTGATGAAACTTCTATTCCACTTGATATGCAGGATGTTGAAACTTCTACTTCATATGAAGATATTACATTTGCAAGATTAGAGAAGGTTACAAAATTCGATCATGTTGAATATGAATTCATTGAAAATTTTGTTGAAATAGAAAGGGAAGAAATGGTAAAAGTTTCTTATGACTCATCTATTTTGGATGAGGAAGAGGTAAAATCTGCTCTTTCATTTCGGGATATTGAAAATTTGGATACAAATTCACATGATTGTTTTGAAGATTCAAATGAAGAGATACCATGGATAGTGAACAAGGAGTTGGAACCAAATGACAAAGAGGTTGATCTATGTGAAGCAACTCAAATGATTGATCATGGTGATGTGTTATTTGACACCTCCCTAGATAGACAAGACTTATGGATTGAAAAGGATGGTCACACTTTTGATTGGGTGCCTAACTTTGGTATGTTTGAACAGGTGTTTGATAATGATAAAGATCATGAAGAGAAAGAAAAAGTCACAAACGCTCATCAAGTTTTGGTAAATTCTAACCATGATGTGTTGAGTATGGATGACAAGGTGAAATCTTTCCCTCTGTTAGTGACTACAAAAATTTCAAGTAATGGATTACATGATGTTACTTTGGATACTAATGCTATTAATGATGAAATACCATTAGAGGTGAATGAAGAAGTAAAGTTGATTTCTACTCACACCACTAATGATATTGCTTTGATGAATGAAAAAGAAATTGATGTGCTTAAATTGCTAAATCAAATTCATCAACAATTAATAATGGAATCTAGGATAAAAACTTATAATGATTCTCATTTAGTAGATATCCTAGATGCTTGCAATTTTTTGCATAAGTTTGATTGGCCTAAAAACATGAAAAATGAATTGGCTTTAAAATTTTTAGAAATAGGCTCTTGCTTGCAAAATCTTATGTTTGAAAAGGATAGCCTAATTCTAAATCATAAATTGAGTTGTGAATTTGACATCTTAAGGAATAGACAAGATAAAATTGAAGATCATTTATTGTCTAATCAATTCAATGATTTGAAGCTCACCTATGGAATTGTTAATAGAACTAAATCAAATTGGTGGGGTGAGCGAGGCAAGTTGAAAATTGTTGTATTGTTTGGCCTAATCTGGATTTCATTAGATTTTTGTAAATCTTGGCTTGCATATCATGTTATATGTCTTTTGAAATGTGCTAATCATGTTTGGGATCCAGGGAAGTGATAGATCAAGCTTTGCACCATCTTGTACCATATTGTACATTTGTATATAGTTTTGGTTTGTGTTTTGAGTTTTGTGTTTTGGGTTGTTCCCTTGTTTTGAGGTGATGTTTTGTGGTCGCTAACTTATGGTCTCTGGCTCGCTTTTGAAGCTCCTTTATTTAGTAGGTTGGAGTACATGATCTAAAACTGATGAACCCGAGAAAAGGGGGATGAGTTATTTGGTGATTATGCTCAGATTTTGGGACTAAAATGGTGGAAAGTGGAACAATGAAAGATTTAGCTAAAGCTCCACATGGAACTCACACACATTAAATGGTGTTTCTAGAATTATGAAGGATGAAGTTATCTTGATCTGCAACCCTAGGCAAAAATCTAAAATGCTTCACTTGTAGGCTGCCTTACCCTAGTGATGCTTGAAGCTTTGCAAGGTTGTTCTTTTGAAAAGGAAAAATTTATATATGAAAAAAAGAAAAAAAGAGAGAAAAAAAAAGAAGAAAAAAAGAGAAAAAAGAGAGAACGAGCATCGAAAAGCTTGATCATATCAGTCACAAGATCTAGATAAACTCTACCGGGGCTATGGACGCCTGATCGATAGTAGGGCTCTGTCTAGATATAGCTCGGGTAAAAGGAAAGGCTTTGCAAAGCATTGAGCAAACACAAGGGTGAGTTAGATAAACTCCATCGGGGCTATAGACGCCTGACTGGCAGTGGGGCTCTATCTATAGCCATTTCGTTATGAGCGATACTTCATAGCCTAATGCAGAAAGGGATGATGGAATCTGGAGGATTTTTAGAAATGCAAGAATGAATCACTTTTGCACACACTGAGCAAAGGCAGATGGATTAGTTGTTTTCATTCTGAAGTTGTTTACCCCCATCTTCTCGGGACATTGCTAAATTATTGTGTCTCGCTGATCTTGTGTGTTCTCATTTCAGGTTGGGTTCTTCACCCGAAATGCTCAGGAGCATTTCCCAGCAGAGTCACCATTTGTTGTGGCTGCTCCACAACTCGCCCCAAAATTGGGGACCCACCTTTTTTTTTGGTATTTGGGTGTTTGCATTTTGTTTTAAGTGTCTAGTGCTTTCGTTTTGTTGTGGGTTTGCAATTATCATTCATTTCTTGTCGATGATATTTTCTTGTCGACAATTTTTTCTTGTCGATGATATTTTCTTGTTGATGAATTTTTTTTGTCGATGATATTTTCTTGTCGACGAATTTTTATCGTCAATTTCTTGTCGATGACTTTTTGTCGTCAATTTTTTGTCGATGACTTTTTTGTCATCAATTTTTTTGTTGCTTTATGTGTTGTCGTTCATGTGTATGTTTCAATTAATAATAAACGTCAAATATATATATATATATATATATATATATATATATATATATATATACACGTTTTTATGTATAAAAAAAAGAAAAAAAGTATATTATTATTATTATAATATTTTATATAATAATAATAATAAATTAAAAAAAGAACAAAAAAACAAAAAAGAATAATAAAGTAAATATGAGGCCTCGGGCTTCTTTTATTTGGTTTGTCTTCCTTTAAGTTTTAATTAGAATTTAGGGTTTCTTTTATTTCGTTTATTTTCTTTTAGTTTTATATTTGAAGTTAGTATATGTTTTGTTTTAGTTCTAAGTTGATGTTCATTTTGCAATATACAGGTCCACGACATCAGTGACAGCTAGACTCGATCGGATGGTATATTTTTGGAAGGCAGGCGACATCGACGATTTATGGAATCGATGGTGGGTTGACTGTCATAGAGGTCAGATCCCAGTAGAGACAACGACATTCACGATGAAGTCGTTTATGATGACCGCAACATGGGGTGGACTCCCACGGTGAACTAGAGCAAGGATGACAACTCAGGCACAGTGGAAAGGACTGACGATGGGAGGCTCACTAGGTGGTCTTATACGATGCGGTAAATTTGATGAATGCTCGGCGTAGATAAGTGCGAATCGCAGTGGAATGAATCCCGATGATGGCAATTCGAATGTGCCAAGGTAGTTATTGGATTAATTAAAACATGCCTTTGAGACATGAACGAAAACCTACAGCGGCATACAAAGATGAAATTTCCAATTAAATGCAGGTGTATGAGAGTGATGAATAGGTGGACGAACCCGCATTAGCGTGCAGCATGCCACGGTTGGGGATGATAGGGAAGAGAGTGAGGTAAAGATCAAATTTAGTCACAGTGAATGCACCAGTCGAAGACCTCGAAAATGATTTTCCAACACGGCTAAAGGGTAGCATCGATCATACATTTGACGGTTGTGGAAATTGTTTTATCGAAGCAGTCAGGGGGTGTGATGAAACTAAAGGCCACCTTCAATTATTAGAATGTGCAAACCATATTAGCAAAATGTGGAATCAATGATCATGGACTTGTGGACCAACAGGAAAAGGGTCTGCAATGTAAATGATTTCACTTAGTCAATGAGAACAATGCACTCGACACTATTGGCACAGTGAATGAGTGTTGGAAGCAGTGTAGCAGACAATGTCAAAATAGTAGCATGTCATGATCGGTGATGGAAAATGGTGAACGTCGTCTTAAGTGTGCCATGCCAAGAAACAACAAAGGTAGTGACTTCCAAGGATGTCGGGAAAGCAATAATCTCATAGTGAGTGAGGAACTCTGATAGTAGAAGACAGATTGAACAGCGTGGCACTGCTCGGAGTCAGCGCCACAGTAGACCTCTCTAATAGCGTGGTTTGATGGTAGGTGTCATGGGTGTATCTCACAGCACATCATGATCGGTTTGCACTCAGACGAACGATGTGGTGGCTCATTCAAGCCAAATTAATTAATAGGTAGCAAAGTTGATAATACGTAGGCCGTTTCACCTAATGTGGGCAGTCAGGTGATGTGTTCATCCATAGCATCAAAGTGATAACGAGCAGCGAATGGAGGTTTTAACGTATCAATGGCAGCATGGATGGATGTATCGATGAGTTTCAAACGATGCATAGCACCTGGTGGTGTGTGAAAGGATATAATTAAGGATAAAATTCCTCTACATGTGGTATTAATGGATGGGTTTCCCGAAACTGTCCGTTACATCTAAAATAATATAGACTAATCGAATGCAACAGTAGCCCTAATAAATGTAGTTGTGCTCATTATTAGACGGTTAAAGTATTGTAAACATAACATCGACTCATTTAGAATAGGGTCAGGGTAAAAGCTTCATTTGATGTTTATCATGTGGCATTATAAAATATGAAGCGAGTAGGATCATAGATGGCCATGGAAAACCGTTACAAAAATTCACATGAATGGATGTAGAAAGAGGAATACGAAACTCAGATGAGGAAAACAAAATAAAACGTAGGAAAATAGTTTACAAAAGAAAACAAAAGGAAAAATGTTAAATACCTATGGGAAAGCGATTACAGGGCCTGTTTTTTTAGAAAACCAGAGATATGCTACCAGAATATCATTGTAAAAATGAAGACATTATTTTAATACAAAAATTGTTTCAAAAATTTAGGCCTAGAGAAATTTTTGCATGTTTAGATTTAAATTTTATTATCTTTCCCTTTTCAGATTTTGGATTTATAAGTGATGTTTATGCATTTTTATGGTTACATCAAGTGAATATTTGAAGTCTGAAATTTATTTTTTGTGTCCTTAGAAGCTAGCACCTGATTTATTTCGATTGTGTGAATGCAGGTTGGAATAAAATAGGTTGCATGTAAGAGTTTATCACATCTTCGGTTTTGCAGGACGGGATGCCATCATACTGAAAAGGATTTCCATGTTTACATGCTCAGCATTCAGTTTATTTTCAGATTTTATATTTTATTTTTCTAACCCTTCATTTTGCATTTTTTTTTTAAACTTTGGACATAAAAATAAAAATCGAAAAAGAAATAAAATGACAAAAATAATTACATGAGTGCGAAGCATGATATACAGTCTATCATACGCAACTGATTCAGACTCATTCCAAGGCCATTTCAATTTTATAATTATTTTTTAAAACTGCTATTTTTTAAAGGTTTTTATAATTTCGGATTCTTTTTTTTTTTAAGTTTTGGAGGTACAGATTTTTAAATTCTGCATTTTTATTCATGAGCATAAGATGACCTTTCCTTTAAGAAAATTCTATTTCATAAAATAGGGAAAATTTTTATGGCATTTCATGAGCCATTATTTTCGGAGCAATAAATGCACATTTCTTCATGAAAATTCTAATTTCATTGAAGAGGGGTAATTTATCATTACATCAAGGGTCTTAGTTTTAAAGCATGAAATTATTTCTTCTTAATGAAAATTAATTTCATTAAAAATGGATAATTCATCATGACATTATGAGGCTATTATTTTCAAGCAATAAATTGGTGTCTCTTTATGAAAATTAATTTCATCAAAGAGGATTTGCTTGTTGTGGTGCAATGGTAAATGCCCTGGGTGCTGGTAGAGGCCGACCCAGGTTCCATTCCCCTTATCTCCATCTTGCAGATATATGGTATAGTTAGGAGTGTCCTATGTGCTGGTAGAGGCCGACAAGACTCCATTCCTCCTATGCCCAACCTGTTGAAAGTGGTACCTCGAAAGAGGTGTTTTACACTATAAAATAGTTTCATAATCTGCATGTTATGGTGTAGTGGTAAATGCCTTGGGTGCTAGTAGAGGCCGACCCAGGTTCCATTCCCCTTGTCTCCATCCTGCAGATATATGGTATAGTTAGGAATGTCCTATGTGCTGGTAGAGGCCGACAAGGCTCCATTCCTCCTATGCCCAACTTGTTGAAAGTGGCACCTCGAAAGGGGTGTTTTCCACTATAAATTAGTTTATTACCTAGGTGTTGTAGGTGAGTTGGATAGGAGAGGGCAATCCTCCAAGGGAGGTCCCATGTTCAAATCTCCACCCTACAAAAAAGCTGAATTGGGTATCTAAAATCCAATTGATAATGTTGGTGCGAGCAGGGTCGAGTGCGACCCCCAGGTGACTTTGACGGTGTAGAACCCCCTGTTCGTGGTCTCTCAGACCAAGGTGGCTCCGCAAGGGGTTTTTTGCTTAAAAAAAAATCATCAAAGAGGGACAATTTATTAATGATATCAAAGGCTATATTTATATTCATGATAAAATCTACATTTAATGGATCTTTTCATCACTTTAGATTCACATTCATAGATAGATTTAATCTTCTATTTCATGCTTAAACTAGGATTTAATGCAAGATAAAACTTGTTTAAAATCCACATAATCAAGGAAGATAAAATCTACCTAAAATAATTCAAGATAAAAGGAATTAAGACATTACATCGTGTTACTTGCAATCACATACCCATTATTAACAGTTACTTGCAATCACTAAGGTGTTCTAAGCATTAATTGATATATCTTAATTGAGATTATTAATACACATGTGTAAATGCTAATATAGCGGAGACCTTGGAGAAGTTGTGTTGTCTAACTTCTTTGCAAGAGAGGGTTTTGGGATCAAAATCCTAAGGGAGAGTGTAATTTCACTATTGGGTAAAATTACAACTCAACATTTTTGGCGCTAGAAGGAGGGTATGAATTGGTATTCATAGATATAACACTTTTGGATTTTTTATATAGGAAATAATGTGATTTGGTATAATCATAAGGTTGTGAATGGCTAAATATTTCAAGTTCATTTGATTCGCATATTTGGCAATCTTTTAGAACTCAACACTTTGGGAGCTAAGAGGGCTTGAGTTAATTTATGTTATTGCTATTTAGCTGCTAAGTTGTTCATGTTACTTGAAATATTTATTCAAATACATTGGTCTTCACTAATGATATTTTGTTGATCACTTTCATTGATGCTAACATTCTCTATTTGATGATGTGTTAACACTAACATTTTTGGCAAATTTGAGAATGTTATTTCATGACATGGTTTAATTGATGCATATCTTTTGGGATGATGCTAACATGATGATATTTATGATTTACCCATTTGAAAATTGTTAGTCACTTTATGCTTGTTTGTAAGATATCTTTATTTGACTAACAAAGTTTGATTTTGAGGTTATTCTTTGAAGTTTCACTAATGGCGACATTTGAGGAACAAGTGGTATCTTTAAGAGAAGAAATGGTATCTATGTTAGGGAAATATTATGAGTGTTTTCCTAGGTTTGGAACACCCCATAAAATTCATGAAATGTTATGGGAGTTTCTAGGACTGTTTAATCAAGAAGTGACATCAGACTACCTACAGAAATTGCATGTTTACAAGAGCACGTTATTTCAATTCCAAGTTTTCCGTGAGGATATTTCTTGTAGGTTTTTCTCATAAATTTTGGATGAAAGATCATTCATTTGGTATGGCCTATTACCCATGGAGGTTAGGACTTCTTGGATCCCACTAGAAGCAGCCTATATTTATCATTTTGGTAATCAGGTTGACTTAGATATGTTGCAAAATCAATTTACCTCTATTCGTAAAGAGCCTAATGAATCCTTGAGTCAATTCAATGGGAGATTCTGTGAGTTGTACTCTCAAATGTGGGAAAGTTTTGACATACAAGAAGAAGAAGCTATTAAAGTATACATGGGAGCCATACCCCTCGCACTTGCTACACTTATTGAGGAAAATCTTGATGACTCATCTTTTCCTAGAATATATGAGGTTGCAATAATGGTATAACAATGGCAAGTGGAGGCACAACATGTTCCCATGAGAGATTATCCTTTTGGACTTATTGATGCCAACCTACACCAACCATCGAATATAGCACCCTCCACTCCAATGATACCTAAGGTGAATGATCAAGAGAAGGAATTTGAAGGTCCAAATGCTATAACCACATTAGATATAGTCCAAGAGGAGGTGCAAGTTGCCAAGCCAACATCCATTAATGAGGATTGTGTAGAGATGGGTTCATTTTTAGAAGTGCATGAGTATTCAGATAATGGTATCCTAAATCTAACTAGTTTGGAGATATGTGATAGGACAGAACCTACCATCAAATTGAATGAAGTGGTTGAAAGTGAAATTGGAAGAGAATCAATAAATGAATTTGAAGACATAATAGAATTTCACCACTGGTTCTCGAAAGACACTTTGGATGAGATTGTTGAAATTGATGATCAAGAAAATCCTCACCCTCCAAATTGTGATGAAATTGAATCATGGGTTACAAATGTAGATATTGATCTTGCAAACTTGGATACAAAAAGTAGCCCACTTTTGGAAATCATTGAACCATCTAAGGAAGGTGAAGGTGAATTTGATGAGAAACACATTGATGAATTGGAAGATGTTGAAGAAGTAGTTGAGCATCACCACTTGATTTTGGAAGATGATTACTATGATTCTTGGAAGAAGTGGGAAGAATACACTCACTCCAAATATTCTAATGAAACTTTTGTGTCAATTGATATGCAGGATGATACAATCACTTTCTCGCATGAGGATATTACAAGTCTTGTACAATTTGAGAATATTTTGGAAGAAGGATTGGAATCTCATCAAATGTTGGAAAAAGAAAATGATTCTATTATCGAGGACAAAGAAAAAAATTGATAGATGAATCAAAATATCATGTCACAAATGAAATAGAGTTTCGTCCTATGAATTTGGATGACAATTTTTACAATGGTTGGGGAAGATATGAAGATGTGTTATTTTATCATACCTCTATTGATGAAACTTCTATTCCACTTGATATGCAGGAGGTTTAAAATTATACTTCATATGGAGATCTTACATTCTCAAAATTTAAGAAAGTTACAAAATTAGATCATGTTGAACATGAATTCATTGAAAATTTTGTCAAAATAGAAAGGGAAGAAATGTTAAAAGTTTCTTATGACTCATCTATTTTGGATGAGGAAGAGGTAAAATCTGTTCTTTCATTTTAGGATATTGAAAATTTGGATATAAATTTGCATTATTGTATTGAGGATTCCAATGAAGAGATACCATTGATAGTGAATAAGGAGTTGGAACCAAATGACAAAGAGGTTTATCTATGTGAAGCAACTCAAGTGATTGATCATGATGATGTGTTATTTAACACCTCCCTAGATGAACAAGACCTATGGATTGAAAAGTATGGTCACAATTTTGATTGGGTGCCTAACTTTGGTATGTTTGAACAGGTGTTTGATAATGATGAAGATCATGAAGATGAAGAAAAAGTCACAAACGCTCATCAAGTTTTGGTAAATTCTAACCATGATGTGTTGAGTATGGATGACAAGGTGAAATATTTCCCTCTGTTAGTGACTACAAAATTTTCAAGTAATGGATTACATAATGTTACTTTGGATACTACTGCTATTAATGATGAAATGCCATTAGAGGTGAATGAAGAAGTAAAGTTGATTTCTACTCACACCACTAATGATATTGCTCTGATGAATGAAAAATAAATTGATGTGCTTAAATTGTTAAATCAAATTTATCAATAATTAATAATGGAATCTAGGATAAAAACTTGTAATGATTCTAATTTAGTAGATATCCTAGGTGCTTGTAATTTTTTGCATAAGTTTGATTGGCCTACAACATGAAAAGTGAATTGGCTTTAAAGTTTTTATAAATAGGCTCTTGTTTGTAAAAAATTGTAGACACCTAAATCATGTCATGCTTAGGGGAGCTGCTCACATAGACACACTCATAAGATCATAAGACATAATATTGGACTTTCCAAGCATCAACAGTGGTTCTCACCACTCATTTGGGGCCTTTTCAAGCCATCCAAGCCTAGCCGCTCAAGCCAAGAGTGGCCAGATCCTAGCCGCTCAAGCCTAGAGCGGCCAGACCTTAGCCACTGTAGATGACAGCGACCAGATCTTAGCCACTGTAGATGATAACGACTAAGCCATAAGAAGTAGTTTACCGACAAACATGCCTAATCACAGGTGAAAGTGGCAGTCTGCATGCAATAAAGGTGAGCAGGAGTAACTTTGCATTCCTTTTCATGACCAGTTCACATAGGAGGCTTGAGTTTGCATTTAAAATTTAGTTAACTGACCTCCAAGCATAAACAAAGGATAAAAGCTTCTCATGCTAATGACCAGTTCGCATAGGAGACTCAAGTGGGTAGTTAGATTTTAGTTAACTAGCCTTCAAACATAGACAAAGGACAAAAGCTTCTCATGCTAACTTGCACTACGCATGAGAAATTCATTCCTAGGGCTTGGACATAGACCTAGGGTTTCACACTATAAAAGGTGCAAGCCTAAGAGCACCAAGGAGATATATATAGAATAGGAGATCATATCAGAGAGAGACATATTTTTGAGGAGAGCTTTCGAGACTTGGAGAGTTCTCTTTGAGATCACATGTACGGTGAAGCTCTAATGGATTGAAGAGCATAACACCTATTATTTTGACATCAGATACAGGCTTTGACCCATAACTTTGGGGCAAAGAGAGCAAGGTTTACCTTAGTGGCCATTGTCTTGGATAGTGGCCCATAGGCTTAGCTTAGGTTTTAGACATAGCTTCTTTTATTCTATTTCTTCATGTTTTCATATCATTAGCATAGATTTACATGATTTCATGGCATAGTTTCATCATATTTCTATTAAATTATTTTATTACTAACAACCTCATCCGGGGAGGCAATCTCGGACATCTAAGCGTGTGTTGTTGTTTCATTGCTTGTAGGGCCACAGGTTCATCGGATGAAGTTTGCAACATATGAGAGCAAAAGGGATCCCTCTAGGAAATAGACCTGGAGAAGGAGGCATCTGTAAGCCCTCATACATTTTCATGTGTAGAATCGGGAAGCTTTTATAAGCGCACCACCTCTTCATGAAAGGGGCACTCTTTACCTATTTGTAACTTATTGTATCGAAATGGGTATCCCTAAGAGGGACCGACATGTAACCGAGTTTCAATATCAATAAAGAGATCTATCTTTGTTATTTCGTGTTATATGCTTTTTCTTCTTGTCTTCCATTTCATCTTGGGTTTTTAATAACATTGCAAGTAGGGTTAAAAATGGGCGGTGCATGCATCTCGGGGTCGCTACAGATGGCGATCACGGTGGGACCTCCACTAATTTTTCATTTTCTATCGGAATACTAACTTAATTTTGTGTGCAGGTCTAGCCACTCTAAGCTACAATGGCTAGAAACTAGCCACTCTAAGCTACAAGCCAATAGAGCTTAGCCGCTCTGAGCTACAATGGCCAAGAACCAGCCGCTCTGGTCAACAACGGCTAGAACTGGAGTGTAGCAGAGGTCAAAACATCGACTCTCTGAGCTGGATCAAAGGTTGGTATAGCTTCTCTGATATTTTATAGCTTTCTATCTACTTCTGTGTGTCTAAAATAGAGAACTTAAAGCACATTTATGTTTGGAAATTGAAAGAATAAAAGGAGAAAGAATTAAGCATTTCGCATATCTTAGATCTTCTTTTAAAATTTTCCACTAGGCATTGCTAGGAACAATGGCTTATGCCTAAAAATTTCACCCTAGAATCCAACGTGCTAGACATTGTATGTTGTTTGCTTGCTTTGAGGCCCTGCTAGAGGCCATAGTTGCACAAAATAAAGTGCGCTCATACAAATCATAGTAGTTCATGCATCTTTCTGAATATTGAAATGTATTTTTGCACTTAGGCATATAGGAAAGATTCATTGCTGCTATATGATGCACTTTATGTTACGCAAGCTTAAAATGAACACCACACATGCACATCTCATTTAAACATTGGGGAGTTGGATTTCATCACCAACCTTCAATTTAGTCCAGTGACATTGGAATTCATCTCCTTCCATTGGTTTACCCCCTAGAGCTTCCTAGAAATGGATTGAGAAACTTACTTATAGTGACACTAAGTTACTTGTGCTCAAACTGTCTCCCACTATTGGAACAATCATTGGTTCAGAGTGGAAGAGCTAGGCGAACCCTCCATTGGGTCTTCAATGGTGTACCCTAGCTTCTTTTGAGAAAATCATGTTTGGCATGAGTGTACTTGATTGTCACTATGGATGAGTCTTCTCATTCTTAATCCAAGAACAAGAGCAAAGAAATCGAAAGAACAACACATCAAAACACACCAAATAGTTTAGGGCACACTCAAATCGGTAATCAAGATAAACATTTGCTTGGTATTGTGTGGTTATTCCTAAATTACAACTCAAAAGATCAATTCATAAGACAACATGGTCAAAACAAGAAGTAAGCACCCTCGGTCTGATATCGAGGGAGAGACAGAAGCAACTCATACCCATAGGCAGAGTCATAGTAACATTGAACGACCTACCCGTAAGACCATGAGACGTAGCTCCATGAGCCTAAGGGGTGATAATTCAACCCTTGGGGGATCTCCTCAAGAAACCCCAAGTAAGGAACCACATCATGGAACAAAGTCACATAAACAAAAAGAGGCTTCACAACCATCCTCATCAAGGAGACATGAGGAGACCTCAAGGGCCTCCTCTAAACACACAGAAACATCTCAAAGACGTGAGGAAGCTTCAAGGGCTTCCTCCTCACATGGACATAAAGAAGGTTCTAAGACTCATTCTTCACATAGGGATGATGAGACTGCTACATCTCCATCCACATGGAGAAAACATGTTACCACAAAGCCCTCTTCATCAAGAAGGCAAACAAGAATTGCAACACCTCAAGACTCACAAGAAACATATGAAATAGGTTTACCTACTGAAGGGTAGGAAACTAGAGCTACATCTAGTCATGGGAATCATATAGAAGAAACCCTTCACACAAAAGGAAATATTCCCATAGACTATGACCTCATAGGAGTGAATGGCACCCCATGGGACCAGCCATGGAAAACAAGACAACTAGACGGGTTGGATCGGTTTCCTACATGACCAACTCAAAGAACTATAGCTACTGAGAACTCTGCATCTGGAAGCTCATGAATAGTGACTTCTAAACATATCTCTCAGTCTAGGGGTACCTCAGAGTGACCCCATAGTAGACGCATGGAGTCTGATCATAGGGATACTCAATAGTACACTGAACAAGTCACATTAGCTAGCAAGAGTATAGATACAACAGAAACCTCCTCGAGGAATCTACGAGTCAAGACAACAAGAATAGAGTCAGATAAACATGAGTCTTCTATAACAACACAAACTGATCGAATGAGGTGGTTAGAAAATGCATTACGTAAGGAGCGAGAGCTAGTGGAAGCTCTCGAACAAGAGAAACAAAGAGAAAGACTCTTGCGCCAACATGAGCAACATTTAAGAGAGCAGGCTGAGTGGCTAGCTCTTAACAATTTATAGACAAATGGTGGTGACCACCAAAGAACAAGATGCGCTGACTCACCTAAGGAGAGGCACACTAGACAAGATAGCCCACAATGAAATCCCCCACCAAATCATGAATGAAATCCAACTAATGGGGGAAGGGCAAACACAACAAACCAAGATCATAATCCTGAGTCCCCTCGTAGGAGGGAGGAAAATGGAACAAATCAAATGGATAGAGAGTTACCTCCATTGCCAATGTGAATAGGCTTACAAGAGGAGGAAATCCATGCATCAAAGGCATTTCAAGAGCTTGCTAAAAAGATGAAAACCTTTGAGAAACAAGAGGCAGCTGGGAACTCACCAACATTGAGCAAAATACACAACCAACCATTGTGCCCATCAATCCCTAGCCCTCCATATCCTAAGCACTTTGAGATGCCTAGGTTAGAAAATTTTAAAGGTGAAGAGGATGCACAAGAGCATGTCACCAATTTTATCAATGCCTATTTTCATCTTGAAGACAATGACGCTCTCATGCTAAGAACATTCATAATGACATTTTTAGGTGCTGCCACTCAATGGTTCAACCAACTACCTAAGCATAGCATAACCAACTTTGAACAACTAGTAAATGCATTCCTAAAGCATTTCTCCTTTGGTGCTAAGAAGAAGGTGAACCTTTCAGACCTGGCCAACTTGAAATAGTATGATGATGAGCCAGTAATGGATTATGGGAATAGATGGAGAAAAGTCATGGCAAAATTATCATTCTCCATTCCCACAGAAGAGATCATTCACATGTTCACCAAAATTTTCTCTAAACATATCTCCCTCTTGCTACAACTTCAGTAGTATCCTTCATTTGAGGAAGCTTTGGCATAGGCCAAGCTCATCGAAGAAATAAAAGTAGATGAGGGAACCATTAAACTCCAAAACAAAAAGGAGTGGAACAAGAATGGTAAGAATGACAAGTATAAGTAGAAGCAGGGCAACCCTGCTCTAGTCAATCAAGTCGTATTGGCTACACCCAAGGATGGGGGTGCACAACAACCTCAGAACTATCAAGCACATCCCCCACCAGCCAATTATGACCAAAAGAACAATCAGGGAAGAAATCGAGAATGCAAGCCACCTCATTATTTCATGCCTCTGACAGAATCAATGCAATCAATATTTAATCAGTTGAGCGAGGCCAGGAGGATCAGATTTCTTGATATACCTCTTATAGATCCCAACCATCCTAAGCCAAAAGGATATAGGGAAGATCAATTTTACCCTTATCATAGGATACCGGGGCATGACATTGAGGCTTGCATCGGGTTTAAGCATCAAGTGCAAAACATGATTGAGGTGGGAGAACTCAAAGTTGACAACCCACTGGCTCTCGATAATAGAGACATGGGCATATACAGAAACCCATTGCCCAATCATGAGGCCCCTCGAGAGCAAGGGGCCCAAGTCAATCAGGTTCGAGCTGACATACCTACCCATGGATGCATTGGGATGGTTGATATTGTTAACATAGCAACAAGGACTAGGTGGTATGGTCAACCACAACCACCTGTAGCTCCCATGAACATCCCAACTACTCCTAGGCAAAGGTAAGACAACCTTCCAGGTCCACCAATGTGACCTGTGGTAACTATTCAGAGTAGATTGGAGCAAAACCTATAGATGACTCCAGCTAAGTTATCCATCTATGAGCTCATACAATAGTCCCCAAAGCATAGGGAGACTCTAATGGAGATTTTAAGAACAATTGAGCTCCAACCGCAAGATGCGAATGCATTCACTCACTTTGTGGGACAAGTACAAGAATTCTAGGAACCTGTAATCCGATTCTATGATCATGAGATTAAGATAGTTCCTGCTGCCTTACTAGACCCTCCGCTAAACATTGTAGCAGCAATCAATGACTTACCTTTCAAGAGGGTCTTGGTCGATACAGGTTCATCGATAAACATCATTACAACAACTACAATAGAGCACCTCAAGATCCCCAAGTCCAATATCATTCCAGGAGCTTACACATTGAGAGCTTTTAATGATGCTTTATGCAATACTATGGGAATGATAGTCCTACCCATCAAGGTGGGGCACAAGACCATCCCCATGATGTGTCATGTCTTGGAAGGAGCTATGCAGTACAACATCCTCTTAGGGCACCCTTGGATAAGGGCCATGAAGTGTGTGCCTTCGATCTTGCACCAGTGTGTCAAGTATGTGCACGAGAACAAAGTCTATGTGGTTCTGGCCGATGAAGAGCCTTTTAAATACATCAATCAGGTGGACATTCTAGGAGAATTTGTAATCCCTTCTACTCACCTGTACGTGGCACCTTCATCCCCAACCACACAAGTGGATAACGAAGACAAAGGGGTAAGAAAAGACCCATGCACTTCAACACCTCCTGGTGCACTCAAAATAGTCAATGCTTCTAAAGTACCATCAACATCAAAACCAAAAGATAATCAGAAGCTAAAGGCACCCTTAGTTAAGGAAGAAAGGCCCAAGGAAGTGCCAACTATAGCCATTGCTGAAATGCCAAGTCCTATGGAAGAGGAAGATCTTCAAGATCAAGATGAAGATAGTGATTATCACCCTACTTCACCAGTATCATCCGTAGGGTCATCCACATCGCATGCATCAATACACTTGGCAAGCACAGGCATAGGGGAGTACCTTGTGTAGAACATCACCTTTACACCTATCATTGAGTCTACACAAGACATGGGAAGGCCTAAGGACTTGAGGCCACCAGTAGGAATAGTGGTTCCACTTGGAATCCCTCCCAACCAAACCAATTTTGTCTATGTCAGCCTGGACTGCACTCATAAGTCTTCAGATATAGAAGAGGATAGTGACAAATTATTCATGATCAATGTTCATTACCTCTCTAACCCTAAGTTTTCTCTAAGCTACTTTGAGCATTGCCATTGGCATGGCTATGGCCTTGGCATATATGAGCAGGGATGCAAGCGGCCATACGAGCCACAATATCAACTTCCCTCCGATAGATTTGGCTTAGGCTATTATATCGGAGGTCGAGATGACTCTCTTGTAGTGGCATTGGAAAGATTAAGCTTAGGGTTAGGAGAAGACATTGATTTCATTCCTTATCATCCCCTAAGAATAGGAAATTTGAGCAATAGACAAGTGGCCATGGTAAACATACCGCCACCAAAAATTTATCATCCAAACATCTCAATTGATTCCACCCCAATAGGGTACAACTCATGGGATGAGGAGAATGGATATGAAGCAAGTGATGATGAGGCACAACTTGGCTTAGCCTATCAGGGGCCTCACTATTTACAAAGATTCACATGGTCCATCCATGATGAGAGTGGATATACATCAGATGAAAGTGACTATGAATCAGAAGACTCAATAGAAAGAGCCTACTTAGGCCTAAGCCATCAACCCCTGACTTTGGGGCAAGAGACAAATGCAAATGGATTCTTCATAAGTGATGAAGAATATGAAGATGAAATAGAGATGGCCTACTTGGGGCCAAGACATGAGCCCCTTGTCTTAGGGCCACATACCAATGCTAACGGTTTTTGGATAAGTGATGATGACTTTGAGGATGAGACCGAGATGGCTTATCTTGGACCTCACCACTTGCGACAAGTCAACGAGCTAGTAGAGAGAGAGGTGGCACTCCATGCCATAGACCCTCATCTCCAATTTTTGGGGAGACCTATTGACCTAGCTGCCATTCATCGGATGGTCAATCCCCCTCTACCTACATTCAGAGAGCGATTAGAGCCCAATGATCCTATTGTCCACCCTACTCATGGGCCAGATCCAGAAATTCCCATTCCTCCAGAACCTCATCGTGAGTATGGAAGGGAAACCCCTGAGACAAGATTGCACCCATGTGGTCCTGGAGACTTCATCCCATCCATCAACATGATCTCCATTGATTTGACCACTCCACTTCATAATCCAGCAAGATCCTACCAAATCATTGCATCTTGATATAGAGGCTATTGATTGGGATCATGCTAATTCACCCATAGAGCCTGAAGACCTCTTCCCCAATGAAGAGATGTTACAACCATTCCATTTTGCATCAGGTTGTGCGTATGACATCTTCCATGTTGGTTTGGAACCCGAGTCACTAGGTCCTATGAATCCTATCGATGACATTCATTTGATACCCATGCCTCATCAGCTAGAGGATGGGTCACATATGGCTATAGAAGTGACTTTCGAGGTGGACATCAGTGATGATCCTACCCAACCAAGGAAAGTCAAGTTCGAAGAAAGTCTATCTCCAGAGGAACAAGCCATCCTAATTCCTCTCCTCAAGGAGAGGCCAAATATTTTTGCTTGGACTTACAAAGACATGCTAGGGATAGATCCAAAGTTAGTCATTCACAACCTTTCATTGGATCCCATGAAGAAGCCAGTCAAGCAAAAGCTGAGGAAAATGCATCCAACCATCACTTTGATGGTGAAGAACGAATTGCAAAAACTATTGGATGCAGTATTCATAGTTCCTATTGACTACCCTGAGTGGGTGTCAAACATGGTACCCATGGGGAAACTTGATGGAAGAGTCCGTATCTGCATGGATTTCAGAGATTTAAATAGGGCAACACCAAAGGATTCATTCTCATTGCCAAACATAGATGCTCTTGTAGATGCAACCGTAGGTCATGAAATGCTCTCCCTAATGGATGGTTTTTTTGGATACAACCAGATCCAGATTAAGCCCAAAGATCAACATAAAACTACTTTCATTACTCCATGGGGAACATTCTATTACAAAGTGATGCCATTCGGTCTCAAAAATGTTGGTGCCACATATCAATGGGCCATGACATACATATTCCATGACTATATGCATAAGATCTTAGAAGATTACATGGATGACTTACTGGCCAAGTCCCTATTGCGGCAAGAGCATGCCGAAGTCCTTAGACAAGTCTTTGATCACCTCATAGAACACAATGTCCGATTGAATCCTAAGAAGTGCATATTTGGCATAACTTCTGGCAAGCTTTTGGGATTCATCGTATCCAAGAGAGGCATTGAAGTCGATCCTACAAAGGTAAAGGCTATACTAGAAATGGCCACCCCTACCAACATTAGGGAGTTGAGGAGCCTACAAGGCAAGATAGCATCCATCAAAAGATTCATCATGCAATTATCAGACAAATGCCGACCTATGAATCGGTTGCTACGCAAGGAAGTCCCCTTTCATTGGGATGAAGAATGCCATCAAGCCTTTGCAGAGATCAAGACTTATCTGGCAACACCGCCAGTATTGGCTCCACCAAGGCCAGACATACCATTTTTACTATATATATCGGCTACTGATTTCGCATTGGGCACCATGTTAGCCCAAAAGAATGCACAAGACAAAGAGCAAGCCATATATTACATTAGTCACACCTTGGTGAGTTATGAGCTAGGATATGCGTATGTCGAAAATTTGTGTTTAGCAGTGGTCTTTGCAACTCGAAAGTTGTGACACTACATGTTGAGCCATACGACCTACATCATATCAAAATAGAATCCTTTGCAGTACATGATGAGCAAGACATATCACAATACACGTACCACAAAGTGGATCATGCTATTGATAGAATTTGATCTAGAGTTCATAAGCCAAAATTCCATCAAGGGACAAGTCATAGCAGATCAATTAGCAGAGGTGCCTCTTCAGGATAACAAGCCTCTCACTATAGAATTGCTTGATGATGTAGTCTTTGCATTATCAGATCCACCAAAACTCGAAGAACCTAAGAAAGAAAGAGACATGTCATTGTTCTTCGATGGTTCAAAGTGTGAACAAGGAGGCGGAGCAGGGATTGTCTTTATCACACCATAGGGTGCTCCATTGCCCTTATCATTCAAACTAGACTTCCCATGCACAAACAACAATACAAAATATGAAGCATTGATCCTGGGACTCCAAATAGCCATAGCAATGGGTATTAAAATATTGAATATCTTTGGTGACTCCTTGCTCATAGTAAACCAGGTCAAAGGACTATTCCAATGCAGGTGCCCACTCCTGAAGACTTACAAGGAACTTGTTGACACCTACCTAGCTCGGCTGGAATGGTATGACATCGAGGCAATCCCTCATACGTCGAATAGATTTGCAGACACTATGGCCTCTTTGGGATCCTTAATCCCTCAGAATCCATCTGTTAATTTTACAACCATTCATGTGAAAGTGCTTTCACACTCAGCAATACATCGTGAAGCTTTTGACAATCAAGAATCAGTCAACATGATCAACATCGAGCCAAATCAGGATTGGTCCTTCATAGCTAGAGATTTCTTGCAAACGGCACCTTGGGGGTCTTTGATCTCCCAAGGACCTATGGAGTGTGGTGCAACCATACACCATAGAGTTGTTCCTCAATCCATGTTCACTAGCTCAAAAATACAAGAAGAGCAAGCTATCTTTTCTATAGAAGTCATGGCTTATCAGGATTGGCTTTCCCAACTATGGGACTTCCTAAAGCTTGGAATAGTACCTCAAGGTTTGTCACATACTGAAAGGTGAACATTCAAATATAGAGCAACAAGATACATCTTGCTAGGAGAAATCCTCTATAGATGAGGATATGATGGAGTATTACTCCGTTGTCTTGAGCCCCAGGAAGCATCTTGGGCAATTTCGCAAGCTCACGATGGTACATGTGGAGGCCATTTCAGTGGCATGGCCATCGTTAAGCACATCTTGAGAATGGGTTACTATTGGCCCACCATGGAAAAGGACTACTGTGAGTATGTCAAGAAATGTAGTAAGTGCCAACATCATGCAAATCTAACGCACTTACCATCGCAAGCTTTGCAGCCCATCCAGGAAGCATGGCCATTCTCGTAATGGGGACTAGACTTGATTGGGAAAATCTCACCCCCATCCTCAGGCTGACACACATTCATCATAATAACCACATAATACTTCACTAAATGGGTAGAAGCGATCCCCTTAACATCAACAATTGGACCAAGGATTGCGGAGTTTATACTCCACAATATCATAAGTCATTTTGGGGTCCCTTCTAAGATAATATCGGATAATGGGCCATATTTCAAGAACAAAAATGTGCATGCTTTAATGAACAAAATACCATATTCAGCATAGTTTTTCAATGCCTTATTATCCACAAGCAAATGGGCAAGTAGAAGCCTCAAACAAAATAATAGTCTCCATTTTGAGGAAGACGGTGCAAGACAATCACAAGGATTGGCACATGCAATTGCCTCTTGCACTATGGGCATACAGGACTAGTATACGGATGCCCACTAGGGCAACACCATTTTCACTAGTATATGGCACTGAGGCCATCATGCCACTAGAGTTAGAAATTTTGACTCTATGCATAGCATTAAAGGACTTCATAGATGATGATATTGCACGACAAGGCCACCTTGATCAGTTGATGCTTCTTGATGAATGTCGAGTCAATGCTTTAGAGCATCTTCACGTTTACCAAGATCACCTTGCACGAGCTTACAATAGTAAATTCCATTTAAGGGAATTCAAGGTTGGAGATCTAGTGCTCAAAGAAAACCAGCAGAATTCGAATCTATCACCGCATCTGTGAGATAAGTTTGTAGTAAACTGGATAGGCCCATACATGATTTCATAGAGAGTTGGGCCTGGAGCATATCACCTTATATCATTAGATGGTGTTGAAGAGCCTGAACCTCTCAATATCATTCACTTAAAGGCATTTTACACATAAAATACAAAAACATTCAAATATTTCATAAAATTAAAAACATTCAAATATGTCAAAAATAAAAAACATTCAAATATTTCATAAAATTCAAAAACATTCAAATATTTCATAAAATTCAAAAACATTCAAATATGTCAAAAACACAAAACAAATCATAAAAACATAAAATTTCAAAAATACAATCAAAGGCTCCAAGGGTAATTCATACCGCTTGGTCAAAAATCAATTCAAAATGCTCCAAGGGTAATTCAAACCACTTGGTCAAAATCAATTCAAAAAGCTCCAAGGGTAATTCAAACCGCTTGGTCAAAATCAATTCAAATGCTCCAAGGGTAATTCAAACCGCTTGGTCAAAATCAATCAAAGGCTCCAAGGGTAATTCAAACCGCTTGGTCAAAATCAATTCAAAAATGCTCCAAGGGTAATTCAAACCACTTGGTCAAATATCAATCAAAAAGCTCCAAGGGTAATTCAAACCGCTTGGTCAAAATCAATACCAAAATCCCCAAAGGCATAATAAGCCCTTTGGTCAAATTAATCAAAAATACAAAAACAACATAAAATCAAAAATACAAAAACAATTGCATCTCACATCTTGCATCCACATCATTGCATTGCATTTTCATATCCACTACAATTGCATATGTCATGAGAGCCTTAAAAGTGATACCTCAGTTTGTCATGCAAATCATTCAAATCCATACCTCCATTAACACGTGTGTAATTGTGTTTTTCAACACAACCATTATTTGTTGCTATACATAATATACTAAGGTTTTTCGGTTAATCAACCACACCTAGTGATCTTATCAACTTTTGAGGAAAACAACTTTGATTAGTAGAAGGTAAGGTCTAGTTGTGATAATGCCTTGGATATTCAAGATCCCGTCACTAATTGAAACACTAAAATCCTAGCTGGTACAAGGAAAATATGAAAGTTGCAAAAGCGGTCTAGGTTACCTTAAGTGAAAAGGATCTTCCTTGCTTATCCCCCTGTGCAACCGGTTTAAAGGTGTTGAGAATTGGCAAAAGGACAAGCTTTACCCTATCCAAATCCCTTGCTTAAATCAAAATAAGCAAAATCCCAAAGCAAAGTACATATTCAAAAGGCCAAGCATACAGTCCAGATTTCAAAGCAATAATCCGATACACAAATCATAAATTCAAAAAAAAAATCATAGCTCAAAAAAAAATCAATAAAAAATAAACAATGATTTTCATCACTACATATGAGCAAAATAAACAGTGATTATCATCACTACAAAAATCCTAGCTCAAAGAAAAAAATCAATCAAAATAAAAAGTGATTTTCATCACTACATATGAGCAAATATCCAAAGCCAAAAAGAAGCCAAAAGAAGGGAATAAAGCTTGAATCCTTGGAATTCTCAGCATTGTACAAAATTGGAAGGAGAAATCCTTACGCATGATGATATGTCTACCACAATTGCTTCATGCATTTGTGTAGACCAATGTTTGAATGTGGATGAGCTAGCTTAGGTAACCCAATATTGCCTAGTGGTATAGTCCAACTAAGTCCAACATAAGGATGAGATGAACACTTGAGGATCCCTGATCTTAGCAATGGGCTGAAAGAATCCCACCTGACATCGAAGGAAATGCTTGAGTTCTACCTCAAAATATACAATCACTTGCACACACAGAGATCATGAAAAACCAGGTCCATGGTAAAAGCCTTACTTTTCAAAATTCTAAGTGGTCAGTAGACAGTTGTTGATAGGGTAACTAGAGTGTTTGAATCTCCGAAAAGCCCCAAAAATTCTTACATAGCAACAAATCATAACATCATTCACACCATCACTTTCTTTATAAGATTCTATAAATTAGGGGGTATCAACATAGTAGGACAGATACCGCATATATATTAGAAATAGTATATAGACGACCACTGACTACTTTATATCTTTTAATTTATAGAAACTTATTAAGAAAATACATTACACACCATTACATCTCATATATGAATACTTAATCAATTCTTATGATAAGAGTGATTATTTAAATTCATGATTATTTTTTTACTTTCTGTGGTATCACCCATTAAGATTGTCAATGTCATATGCATTCCGTATGTTTTAAGTGATTAGAGCATACAGGTTCGTTTATACCATTCCACCACATAAGTTAGATGCATACAATTAAAGCAAAGTTAAAACATGCATTTAGCAATAACATCACATTCACAAAAACAAGTCATTAATCATCCATAAACCACATCATAAAACATATAGGCAATATCCATTTGCATACAATCATAAATTCATCATTCATCATCAAAATACATCGCATCATATCATCAAATCATATAAGCATCTACACATCCATCTAAGCATCTTCAATATCATCTATCATCTAACATATTCATCAAATCATCATAATACCATCATCGCATCATATCATAAAACAAAATAACAACAAAAACATGAGCAATAAACGATACACATAATAAGTCATAATGCAAAGCTATCATAAAAGTATGTGTGTCAAGTCCAATGGATGTACAAAAATGCTCGTGGGCTACAGTCATATAGGTCAGTCGACCTCAAAAATGGATCAAGGACCAAGTAAAGCATCAATCAAATATCGGGCATGAGCCCCCTGCATCACCTCCTCTAGTGCCACCTCCCCCTGTGGTGGTGTCACTGTTGATTCAGCTTTCATACACACCCCGTGAAGAATGAGCATAAAATACCAATAACACTTATACGGGATAAATCCCACTCACTTTAGGATCTTGTTGGTTATCCAAGGTGTGAGTTACAGAGTTGGGTCGAATGGCTATTCACTCTTTTCCACTTTTGGAATAGTTTCAAGTGGACTGTCTGTTACCTTACAATGGGTTCGACCTTCGTTCAATAATTTTTAGGGGTTGTTATCTTTGTTGACAATCGGATTTACAATGAGTTCTTTGATATAGCTCTTTATGCTTTAGCAGATTAAATAAAAGACAAATTTAAAAGAAAATAAAAATGGATCATTTAATGGTGGAACAGAGAGAGTAGGGTAGGGCAGAAAGAGAAGTTTATCTAACTTAGCTGCAAAATCAACACTACCAATTTTAGTTACGCTATTTAGCTTCACAATAAAACCAATCAAAGAGGAAGGTGTCCAACTTTCTAAGATCACCTTCTACTAAGAGCATAAGACGAAGATAACATAGATCTAAAAGAAAATCATAAATAGAAGGGAAGTCGGTGTCAACTGGTATCTCTCACCAGCAGCCTAGCTCGTGCAGTGAGGATAGAGCAATTAGAACAGACCTGAACCTTAAATATCTAACTTTCCCTAGTATACAACAAACGGAATGAAGCCTAGCAACATATTCAATCTTGATAACACAGATTTACAACTAAAATAAATAAAACCTTAGCGAGACGAAAACAAAAGAAGATGCACTTATCGTAATCCAAAAGAGATTAGGCTCCTGGCCACCCTATCATAGAAAAATGATGTCACACCAACCCTAGGTATAGAACAAAGCATTCAAACAAGATTTGCAGGAAATTGCTAAATGTCTTTTATTCCAAGTTTTCGCATCTAGACTTTACATTCAAAAGAAGTATATATAGACTCAGGACAGACCCTGATATTTTCAAAATATCTTCTTCCAAATATCTAAATCTTATCATAAAAACCCACCGTCGAGGCTTTACAATATAAGGTATTTTTATATAGAGTTTTGATAAACCCTAATCACTCTAAAAATCTTCGTGTGGATCTTGCCATAAATGGAGAAGATAAGACTTGGTTTTATCCTCATCAAATGGGCACCATGTGTAAATGTATCTTTATCCTTTGATAAGCCATCAGGGCATCTCATTAACTCCTCTGCAAAATCTAGATGAGTCACTGAATTTCGAGGCCTTCCATCCTTGCACAACTGCCTTTGTTTGGTTCGAGTCGAGATTCTCTGCCCGCCATTACTTTTGCCATAAATTTTCTTGGCAAATGTATCCACCGGAAAATTCCTTAAAGTTTGTATTTACGACCAGATCTATAAAATCTGGATGAGTCACTGACTTCCCGACATCTCTTATCTTTATCTTTCGGTAAGCCGTCAGAGCATCTCATTAATTCCTCGCTTGATTTGTGCCAAAATTCAGGTTTGTCTGTCTTTCTCGCCATTACTTCTGCCATGAATGTAACTATCGAATCACTTTCTGCAAAAGAAAAGCAAAGATTAGAACTTTTTAATTAATTAATTTTCTCATTTAAATATTTCTAGGGTTTGGAATGTGTCGAAAAGCTTCCACTTCCTTTGGAAGATGAAAAATTTAAAGAATGGCCAAATTTTGCAAAATGAATATAAATCCAAACATGTCGCGATATCGTGACATTTTCCTCAAGTTACTTCTTCCTTGCTTGTGCCTTCACAAAAATGGAACATGTCGCGATATCGCGACATTTCCCTCACTTCATCTTTTCCAAGCTTTCACCCTCGTGAAAATGGAACATGTCATGATATCAAGACATTTCCCTCACTTCATATTTTCCAAGCTTTCGCCCTTGCGAAAATGGAACATGTCGTGAAATCGTGACATTTCCTTCACTTCATGTCTTCTAAGATTTTGCTCTCGCGAAAATGGAACATGTCACAAAATCGCGACATTTCCTTCACTTCATCTCTTCCAAGCTTTCACCCTCGCGAAAATGGAACATGTTGCGAAATCGTGACATTTCCTTCACTTCATGTCTTCTAAGCTCTTGCCCTCGTGAAAATGGAACATGTCACGAAATCGTGACATTTCTTTCACTTCATCTCTTCCAAGCTTTCACCCTCGCGAAAATGGAACATGTCGCAAAATCGTGACATTTCCTTCACTTCATGTCTTCTAAGCTTTCGCCCTCGCGAAAATGGAACATGTCACGAAATCATGACATTTCCTTCACTTCGTCTCTTCCAAGCTTTTTCTCTCGTGAAAATGAGACAGGTCCGAAAATGGAACATGTCGCGATATCGCGACATTGGACTTTAAAATATTTTAGGGTACCATTAAATTTGAGTGAAAGTTCGACAAGTCTAAAAATGGAACATGTCGCGATATCGCGACATTTCCCTCAAGATTTTCTTCCAAGATTTTTCTCTCGCAAAAATGAGACAGGTCCAAAAATGGAACATGTCGCGATATCGCGACATCGGACTTTAAAATATTTTAGGGTACAATTAAATTTGAGCGAAAGTTCAACAAGTCCGAAAATGGAACATGTCGCGATATCCCGACATTTCCCTCAAGATTTTCTTCCAATATTTTTCTCTCGCGAAAATGAGACAGGTCCAAAAATGGAACATGTCACGATATCGCAACATTTCCCTCAAGCTTTTCTTCCAAGCTTTTTCTCTCGCAAAAATGAGACAGGTCCGAAAATGGAACATGTCGCGATATTGCGACATTTCCCTCAAGCTTTTCTTCCACTTTGCAAATTCTCCAAAAATTGTAGGTTAACTCCAGTGACTTTATCCATCTATATTTGGCATTTTTACATATTGGTGAAGGATCTTCCTTACTCAGAAATATTTTTAACATTTGAAAAATGAATTTTAAATTGCTCGAGAATGATCAGCTTCACATGGTGTAGAAAAATGATGAAAATTCAAAGTGCACATAATTTGATGAAACTTTACAAGCATCTAAAAAAAGCTCAAAGGGTATCCAAATCTGCAAACAAAACTTTAAAATTCATCACGGATTAAGGGAAAATGCATTTAGAAGTTTGTTGGCCAGAAATAGAAACTGCTATTTCTAAATTGAAATCAATGCCATATGCAAGTCTACTTGGACACTTTGATGTAGGCGAAGTTTGAAAAAGGATGCAAGCAAAATTTGGAATTAAAACCCAAAAAACATCAAGAGGGTCCTTGCGGAAAAATGAAAATTAAATATTTTCAAAGGATGGAATTTCATTTTTTAGTGGGGGTGTGTTGCTTCTCAATAGTCACGAGTCAAATGATGTGAGACTGTCGGTCTCTCTGTTCGAGTTTGGCTCCTCTGGCTAGGACGGGCAGAAGACTACCCCGAGATGGAGCACCCATTGACCTACAAACCACCTGCACCAGCTGGATCCTTAGAAAAAATCCCATGCCTCCTAAGCTACATTTGAAGAATGGTGATGTGATCCATGAGTCCCCAGATTCGCTCCTCATGCTCATCCAAAAAATATTGAAGCTATCCCACATCAGCTCCTAAACCTGCCACTGGAACCTCCTATGGTGTAGAAGGAGGAACAAAAAACTACATCCTAGAATTGCCACCCCCAACAGTAGCTTGTAGAGCCTATATATGTGCTGAGAGCTGCTCAATGGTAGCATCTCACCACTGTGCCTGGATCTTAGTGGCCTAAAGATCAACCTCGACCTCATGTAGCTATGCTCTCAAAGGAGAGTCTCTCTCCTTGGGCTCTAACTCCTCCTCCTCCTCAGGAACATCAGGATCCTTCGTTGAGCCTGGCTGGCCCCATACCTTGGTCCTGGCTTAGAATCTACGTCCTATCAGATCTGCACCATCACCCTCACCATCATCCTCACGCCCTAGACTGTCGACACCATGCCACATCCGATCACCCCACCACTGAGTGTATGCCTCTATAACTCCCCCAACCACTCTAGGGTCAACAGCTGGGGCATCCTCCTCATCTGAAAGCTCTATAATATATCATGGAGGTAGGTCCTTCTCTACTGTGAGGCACCTATATAAGAACGAAATCAAGGGCACCTCCTATTGCAACCTATACTGACAAAGAACCTGTGAGTAGAAGAAATACTATTGGATGGCAACCTTACGACCAACGAGCCATCACTCATGCCATGTCCTGGTAGTAAAGCTAGCTGGATCATCCCAAGTAGGACACTCATAGTAAGGCCGCCACATGACATCTCCAACCAAAAGTCTAGTGAAAGCATTAGTGTAGTGGGATAACTCCCCTACGAAAGTGTCTCTTGTGCTCTTCATGCTCTCAAGCCCATCTAGCAGCATAGCACTATGTCTGAGCATCGACCATCGTGATCTTAGTCAGGAGCCCCTTAGGGTGATCTACCATAATATGCTCCCATCCCTAAACCTGTAGGAGCAAGCTACAGGCAATGCTGACATGTCCTTATCGGTGGATGTGGTACAACTCATCATAGCACTAAGCCAATAGTGATCTACCCCATGCATAGATGATAGGCTCCTCACTATCCAATAGATCCTGCACCATCGCCAAAAGGTTCCATGGGAACCTCAAACCCGAGTAGTCCGAGATAAGAACATTGTTGATCACCATCAGCAATACGACATGCCTCACCGTAAAGACACCCTCCCTATGCCAGTGACTGATGGACACTCCTTCGAACTTGTTGTCCTTGAGAGCATCCACAGAGTGCCCTCTAAACACCCGAGTGAAGACAACCACTTGATCATTAGTGGCCGAAGAGACAATGGCCACCCCATCAAATGGAATCTGAAAGATCCTATAAAAATCCTCTGACATAATGGTCATATCGCCGATCGGGAGGTGGAAGGTATTAGTTTGTGGGTCTTGATGATGGGCCAAAGTCATAAGGTAAGCCTAATCTGCCATGATGTAAGGTAGCCTAATGACATACTGCAACCCGTGGGCTTTGAACCATACCCAGTCTATATCATCAAAGCTAGGAAGTAAGTCAAGTAGGAGCTTTGGATCTCAAGCCTGAGCAGTAAGTATCTAAGCAAAGCAGAAGAAATTCAAAATATAACTACAGTGCATCTAAGGCATAATTCACAATAAACATGAAAATGGTGTAAAAGAGTATGGACTATTCTAAGTCTAAGAAAAAAAGATAAGATTGCACCTAATCAAAATGCCAAAAAAATCAAATATGTCATAAAATCCAACAAAAATGCAAGAAAACATAGCTAAGGGTTTAGTTGGTGTTGCCTACAGTGGTTGAAACCTGGCCGTTGAAGGCAGCAGCAGCCAAGACCCAATGGTCAAATTTTTGACCATTGGAGTTCAATCTTGGCCGCTCTAAGCGACAACGACTTAGGACCGGTTGCTCTGAGCGACAGCGGCCAAGGGGCGACATGGCAAACCCGTGAACCCTTGGCCAGAAAATAAAAAAAATTGCAAAATTACAAAATAACTTAAACAGATAAAAAGAGGGAGGGAAAAAAATAAAATAGAAAGCAAATATTCCCACCCAAGCATCAAAAACTAGGCTAAGTTCAAAACGCCCAAAATGGTGACAACAGGTGAATAACGAAAAAATTCAAAAACCCTAGGCTAAAGCCACTAAAAAAAAAACAAAATTGGGGACTAAACCACCATAGCAAAGGGTATGCTAAGCCTAATTACGAAGTTTGTTCGTTGTCAACAGGTTTAGTGAGGTTCAGTTTACCCATTACTTAGTGAGGTTCAGTTTTACGCAGATAAGAGAAAAGAGGGTTAGGGTTTAGAAAAAGAGAAATACCCGAGAAGCTCCTACTCCTCTAGCAGCTGATGTCTCACCTTGCATAGCCATGTCCTCAATGCTAGCAAACTCCAAAGTCGCAACCGTCACCATCACACCAGAGCTCCCAAAGCAAATCTTCAAATAGTGAAAGTGAAAGGTCAAACCCTAAAAATCCAAACTTTATATTTCCTTAATTATGCCTTGGTTGTTGCTGATGTTAACGACCTAAAATTCTTGGTTGTTCAAGGCGATAGTGACCACAGGAAAAAAATCAGAGGCCGCTGGACCTGACAGCGGCCAGATCTACAGGTCAAAATAATGGATTTTCTCCTTGAGGGATCCGAAAAAAATAGCAAATAAACACACTTTGGTGGTTTTAGATCATCAGAATGTTCAAAATACCAAAAAATCACATAAAAGCATAATCTCAGGTAGGCCTCATATTTAGTCACCTACTCTATCCACTCAGCGATTACAGTGAGTTGCACTCCATGTATTTTGGTGAGATGAGTAGATAACCATAAGGCCACTTGGGGTAAAAACCACTCATTTTGGAATTACGATGTGCCACCCTTCAATCCTGAAGAAGACCAAGATGGTCGGACTACTCCACGGGTGCGAAAGGATCATCATAATTCCCCTATGACATCAAAAACATTAAGTCAAAGTGATACAATCTAAATATAAATAGAATCACTCATCCTAACTCCTTAAGAAGGCTATTGATAGTTGGACCGCTCATCGGGATAAGTATGGATGATTATCATAAACAATTGGAATCGTAATTGGATGTGGGATTGCCCATTAAAAGCAACAAATTCTAGAAAGGAACCATATTAGTCATATTGGTCAAGCAACTTGTCGCTTCATTCATTGTCATTTCTTCACCAATTCATTGTGTGAGGAAGTAGTTCAAAACTTCAACATAATCAATAATCAAAATCAATAAAATATCACTCGATCATAGAAAAATCATGTTCATCCTACGAATAATTGCATACAACAATCACAAATTTTTCTTGTTTGCTAGGAACGTAAGTAGATATGACATCTTCAATTGTAGCTCTCCTACCAGTCGAAATTGTTGTAGCAGTTGAAGCTACCCGATTGAGTTTGAGGAATGAGTGCAATTTAACATGCCCAAGACACTAAGCTAAGTCCTCCGAACATTGAGGCAATGATTCAAGGGATGTGCGCCATATTGCATGATTGGGCCATCCAACGTTGATCATACCATTGATCACCATACAACCTACAAACAGATCAGTCTATGTTTTTGCTCAGCGTTGTGTTTTCCACATAGTGTATTGCAAAAAGGGACATATGTAGACACCTAAATCGTGTCATGCTTAGGGGAGCTGCTCACATAGATACACTCATAAGATCATAAGACATAATCTTGGACTTTCCAAGCATCAACAGTGGTTCTCACCACTCATTTTGGGCCATCCAAGCCTAGCCGCTCAAGCCAAGAGTGGCCAGATCCTATCCACTCAAGCCTAGAGCGGCCAGACCTTAGCCGCTGCAGATGACACTAGTCAGATCTTAGTCGCTGTAGATGATAGCGGCTAAGCCATAAGAAGCAATTTTTTTGACAAACAAGCCTAATCATAGGTGAAAGTGGCAGTATGCATGCAATAAAGGTGAGCGGGAGTAACTTTGCATTCCTTTTCATGACTAGTTCACATAGGAGGCCTGAGTTTGCATTTAAGATTTATTTAACTGACCTCCAAACATAGACAAAGGACAAAAGCTTCTCATGCTAACAACTAGTTCGCATAGAAGACTCAAGCGGGCAGTTGGGTTTCAGTAAATTGGCATTCAAACATAGACAAAGGACAAAAGCTTCTCATACTAACAACCAGTTCACATAGAAGACTCAAGTGGGCAGTTGGATTTTAGTTGACTAGCCTTCAAACATAGACAAAGGACAAAATATTCTCATGCTAACTTGCACTCCGTATGAGAAATTCATTCCTAGGGCTTGGACATAGACCTAGGGTTTCACACTATAAAAGGTGCAAGCCTAAGAGCACCAAGGGAGATCTTTTTGACATCTTTTATCTAAGAGAGGACAAGAGAAATAGGAGATCATATTAGAGAGACATCTTTTTGAGGAGAGCTTTCGAGACTTGGAGAGTTCTCTTTGATATCACGTGTACGGTGAAGCTCTGACGAATTGAAGACCATAACACCTACTATTTTGACATCAGATACAAGATTTGACCCATAACTTTGGGGTAAAGAGAGCAAGGTTTACCTTAGCGATCGCTATCTTGGACAGTGGCCTGCAGGCTTAGGTTAGGTTTTAGACATAGCTTCTTTTATTCTGTTTCTTCATGTCTTCATATCATTAGCATATATTTACATGATTTCATGGCATAGTTTCATCATATTTCCATTACATTCTTTTATTACTAACAACCTCATCTGGGGAGAAAATCTCGGACACCTAAATGTGTGTTGTTGTTTCATTGCTTTAAGGGCCATAGGTTCATCGGACGAAGTTTGCAATATACGAGAGCAAAAGGAATCCTTCTAGGAAACAAACTTGGAGAAGGAGGCATCTGTAAGCCCTCATACATTTCAGTGTGCAAAACCGAGAAGCTTTTATAAGCACACCACCTCTTCACGAAAGGGGCACTCTTTGCCTATTTGTAACTTATTGTATCGAAATGGGTATCCCTAAGAGGGACCGACATGTAACCGAGTTTCAATATCAATAAAGAGATCTATCTTTGTTATTTCATGTTATATGTTTTTTCTTCTTGTCTTCCATTTCATCTCAAATTTTTAATAACATTGCAAGTAGGGTTAAAAAGGGGTAGTGCATGCGTCCCGGGGTCGCTACAACTTTATTTTGGATAAGGATAGCCTAATTATAAATCATAAATTAAGTTGTGAATATGACATCTTAAGGAATAGACAAGATAAAATTGAAGATCATTTATTGTCTAATCAATTCAATGATTTGAAGCTCACCTATGGAATTGTTAATAGAACTAAATCAAATTGGTGGGGTGAGTGAGGCAAGATGAAAATTGTTGTATTGTTTGGCCTAATATGGATTTCGTTGGATTTCTATAAAGCTTGGCTTGCATATCATGTTATATATCTTTTAAAGTGTGCTAATCATGTGTGGGATCCGGGGAAGTGATGGATCAAGCTTTGCACCATCTTGTACCATATTGTACATTTGTATATAGTTTTGGTTTGTGTTTTGAGTTTTGTGTTTTGAGGTTGTTCCCTTGTTTTGGGGTAATGTTTCGTGGTTGCTAACTTATGGTCTCTGGCATGTTTTGAAGCTCCTTTGTTTAGTCGGTTAGAGTACAAGAGCTGAAAGCCAATGAACCTGAAAAAAAAAGTGAAACTCTGATGTTTCTTTGCTTAGTAGGTTGGAGTATATGATATGAAAACCGATAAACCCAAGAAAAAGAGGGATGAGTTATTTGGTTATCATTCTCATATTTTGGGACCAAAATGGTGGAAAGTGGAACAATGAAAGATTTCGCTAGAGCTCCACATATAACTCACACACATTAAATGGTGTTGCTAGAATTATGAAGGATGAAGTTATCTTGATCTGCAACCATAGGTGGAAATCTAAAATGCTTCACTTATAGGTTGCCTTACCCCAGTGATGCTTGAAGCTTTGCAAGGTTTTTCTTTTGAAAATGAAAAATTTTATATATTAAAAAAAAAGAGAAAAATACTGGCGAAATTGCAATATTTTCTCACATCTCGATTTTGCAAAAATTGGGTGGCAAAATACTGGCGATATTTTGCATGTTTATGTTTTAGTTTTCTGTCATGTTTTCCAGATTTTATTTTCCATTTTCTAACTTTTATTTTGCAGATTTTTTTTTTTAATTTTTAGGCATTAAAATAAAAATAAAATAAAATAAAATGATAAAAATAATTATATGAGTGCGAAGCATGATATAGTCTATCATACACAACAAATTTGGACTCGTTTCGAGGCCATTTTGATTTTATAAATATTTTTGAAAACTGTTGTTTTTAAGGGTTTTTTATAATTTCGAAAATTCATTTTTTTTACATTTTCAAGGCAAATCAGATTTTAAAGTTTGCATTTTCATTCATAAACATAAGATGACCTTTCCTTTATGAAAATTCAATTTCATAAAGGGGGGGAATTTTTATGGCATTTCATGAGCCATTATTTTTGGAGCAATAAATGCACCTTTCTTCATGAAAATTCTGATTTCATTGAAGAGGGGTAATTTATCATTACATCAAAGGTCTTGGTTTTAAAACATGAAATTATTTCTTCTTAATGAAAATTAATTTCAGTAAAAAAGCAAAATTCATCATGACATTATGAGGCTATTATTTTCAAGTAATAAATTGGTGTCTCTTTATGAAAATAAATTTCATCAAAGAGGAACAATTTATCCATTGTATCAAATGCTTGCTTCATATTCATGATAGAAGCTACATTTAATGGATATTTTCATCATTTTAAATTCACTTTCATAGATAGATTTAATCTTCTATTTCATGCTTTAAAGTAGGATTTAATGCAAGATAAAACTTGTTTAAAATCTACTTAATAAAGGAAGATAAAATCTACCTTAAAATATTTCAAGATAAAATCTACCTTAAAATCTACGATGTATTAGCAATACATCGTGGTCATATGAGGGCCAATTCACATTTACTTTTTGTTAAGTTTTATGAACAATCATTAACATAGCATGGTAAAATGAACCAAAACATGCCCCTTGTTAACAATTACTTGCAATCACTAAGGTGTTCCTAGCATTGAATTGATACATCTTTATTGAGATTACTAATACACATGTGCAAATGCTAATATAGCGGAGACCTTGGAGAAGTTTTTTTGTTTGACTTCTTTGCAAGAGAGGGTTTTGAGAATAAAATTCTAAGGGAGAGTGTAATTTCACAATTAGGTAAAATAACCACTCAACAGTTCTATCATGAACCTAGAGAGATAGTTCACTGAAAAACCTAGATTTGGTCTAGCATTGGTAAGATAAATAAGACCTCCTAACTATTATTTTTAGAGTGTAGAATTTACCTTTTCTAGATTGATTAAACCTAGAAATTTGAGGTCTACTTTCAAAGGTGTTATCATTGGTTTGTATTCAATCATATCAAAATTTTGAAGCAACTCCTACACATATTTGTTTTGAGATATGAAAACACAACATTGTATTTTCCACACCTTCAAGACAAGGTAATAATGCATCAAGCCAAGATCAATCATCTCAATGAACTTATTTAGATATTTCTTCACTTGAGATAATAACTTCTTACTACTTCTAGTGATTACAAGATCATCAACATATACAATTAGGATTACTATTTCCCCATGCTCTTTTTTAATGTATAAGTTATAATCTTGAAGACAACAAGAAAAAACATGTATTTGTAGATGATCATCAATCTTGATGTACCATGAACAAGGTGCTTGCTTCAAACCATATAAGTTTTTGGTAAATTTACATATCTAATTTTCTTTATAATTTTCATAAATCCTTCAATTTGATGCATATGGACTTTCTTCTAAAGATATTCACTTAGAAATGTGTCTTTTACATCCATTTGATGAATGGACCAGTCAAATTGTGTTGCAAGTTAAAAAACAAGCTTGATTATTTTTAATTTTGTTGTTGGAGCAAAATTCTCTTTGTAATCAATGCCTTCCTTGTTATGCATATCCTTTTGCTATCAAGTGAGCTTTATATTTGTCAATAGTTCCATCTACCTTACACTTTGTTTGGAATACCCACTTGTAGCTTCTAGGTTATTTTTTTGATGGTAAATCAACAAGCTCCCATGTATGATTTCTTATGAGATAATCATGCTTTGCATTCATTGCATTAGTCAATTATTTCACTTCTAATGCTTCATTAACATATTTTGGTTCTTTATATGGAACAACCACGCTCATTAAAGCTAAATTTACCTCATCTTGAAATGTGTTCTTGGATTGTTCCATATTTTCATGCACTTTCCAAATTGGCTTTGTAATTCTTATTGAGAAACAAACACCAAGAGTATTTTGAATATTATCAACTCCATATGATTATTTTATCACTAGCTCTAGTATTTTAGAATATATTTTTTTATTTTTCAAGTTCTTGTTTCTTTTTAAGATCTTTATCATTTTTCTCTAACAAAACAGTTGTAGGTTCTTGTTTAATATTTTCTTTAAATATCACATCTCTACTTATGTAGATTATATAAGTCAAAGAATCAAGTCGATTGTAGGCCTTAGATTTCTGACAATAGCTAAGAAAGATGCACTTTATACCTTTTATATCAAATTTATTTCATTTTTGTTTTAGAACATGAACATAACATGTGCTCCCCAAAACTTGAAGATGCTTTATGGTCAGCTTTCTTCTTGACAAATCCTCTTTAGGAGTAAAACCATCCAAATATTTTATTGGTTCTCTAATGAGCAAGTACACTATTGTGGTTACAACTTCAACCCAAAATTTTATCTTCTTATTCATGTCATTGAGCATGCAATGCATAATCTATTGGATGACTCTATTCTTCTTTACAACTACTCCATTTTGTTGTGGATTATAAGTAGTTTTTATATGTTGCTTAATACCTTGAATGGAACAACAATTCTAAAATTTATTGGACACGTACTCCCCCATCAATTCGTGCAGAGGTTTTTTATGGGACAACTTCTTTCTTTTTCCACTTTAGCCTTGAAATGCTTAAAGTATTGAAACATCTTTGCTTTGTTCCTCAAGAGATAAATCCACATATTTTTGGAGTAAATCATCAACAAAGAGAAGAAAATATCTATTCCCACTAAAGGATTCTTCAAAATGTCCATTGATGTTGCTTCCAAACAACACAAGTGGAGTATAATTCCATGTTATCCTTAATGCTTGAAAGTCCAAGTACCATCATTTTCTTACTTAATGCAACTAAGTATGCAAGATTTAAATGACCAAAATGGTTATGCCAAAATAAGCATGCTTGGTCAACAGTTGTAGGAAGAGAAATATGCTGAGAAGGAATGGTATCAAGAATAAACATTCTATATTTTACAAAACCTTGAGCTATAATATATGATGTGTTCTTATATTTTACAAAACAATGTCGTTTTATCATTTTGCTTATCAAAATCAACTTTCAAATTATTGTCAAGCAATTGACTAACTAAAATCAAATTCTTCTTCATGTCAAGCACAAAAAGAACATTGTGCACTTCATATATTTTGATAAAGAATTGAAGATGAATGATTCCTTTAGATTTGATTTGTAGATAATAGTTATCACCAAGATGGACTATTCCACTATGTCCATTCAGCTGCATGAATCATTCTCTTCTTCTAGTCATATGTTTAGTTGAACCTGAGTCAATATACCAAACATATCTTTCATCAGTGGTATGTAGGTATGACTAGACATGTAGCTAGATCACCTCTTCATCGCATTCATCTTTACCAACACTACTTTAGTGTCTCCTTGGTTGGAATATTGTTGATTCCTCCTATTATATTGTGTTAACCTATTATACCAACAATCCTTGGTAGCATAGGATATTCCACAAATTTGACATTTTTCTTTTTGTTGTGAACTATGGCCTTTTTCAAAAGACCCTTTTTGTTGTTGTCAACTAGAATGATTCTGATGTGGCCAATGCATTTGCTTTTATTTTTTCTTTAAAGAGAGGGGTTTATATTTTTCATATTCTATGTGTGATCATTGAGTTTCCTCTTGTTAAAGTAGGCCAACCGATTATTCATAAGATACATCTCAACTGGTTGTGTTTAAAGAAGTCACAAAATGCTTGTATGATGGTGGAAAAGCTCATAGAAAAATAAAAATAATATTATCATCATCTACTATTAGTTCTACTTCCAAGATTTGATTCCTGATGTCACTCAATCACATCAAGAATTCATCTATTTTTTCTTCTTCTCTCATTTTGATTGTAAATAAATTTTCAACGAGGTACAATATTGATATCTGTTATTTACCTCATACATTGATTGTAAAGTTGACCATATTTATAAGTTGTGTTTGTGTTGTGAATGTGTATTTGGACTTGGTCATCCATAGAGTTATCAATATTAATGCATTTCTATTGCTTTTATCGCATGCTCTTTCTTCATATACACTAAGAGTGTCTGGTTGCTTTGATATAACAACCTCCCATACTTCTTCATATTGAAGGATGGTCCTCATTTTTTCCTTCCATGTTGGGTAGTTTGATCCATTCAAAAATTGCTTATCTATAAGCAATAATTGTGTCTAGTATTTTTAAATGTATTTTCCTCCCACAGTCATACTAGGACATAGATGCTTATTGGGATTTGACTAGGAATATTTTTTACAAAGAAATAATGACACATTTTTTTAATTGACAAGAATTGACATCACTTACCAGAAATATATACAAGCCATGAGAAAACACTCAACCTCCATCACTATGACACATACTCTAGACTACACTCAATACATCTCCTAAGACATGGTGCTCTACTAGGTAAAGAACATGTTCTTATACTGAGAGGGGGGGTGAATACAATAAGATAAAACTTTTTGCTTTTCAAACCATATGATAACATCAAAAATATTAAAGTAGTAAACATTACACAAAACATCACACACATGAGAGACATGATTTAACATGGTTCACCCAATGTGGGATACTCCACGGAGAAAATATTTCACTTAAATTTTCTCAACAAATTTCTTGGGAATCCTTCCCTATTATAATGTTTATGAACATTTATCCAAAGGAGACACTGATACCCTATTCAAGTTTGTGGACTCCAATTCACAAGAGAAATCCTTCTCCTCTACTCTGGCTGGTGATATTTTAGAAGACTACTACCTCCATTGCATTGGCTTATGGATCTCTCTCCACTAAAGACCTCTATCCTCACTCAGAAGATATTTGTCATTACTACCCTGGCTAATGGATATCTATCCACTAGAGACTACTATCCTCTACTCTGTCACCTCCAAATCCTACTCTAAACTCTATTCAATATCTATCTCAGATCTATACTAAACACTCTCCTCTGCTCTATCAACTCTACTCACAAATCTATCTCTGCTCTATCACAAATCTGCTCTCAAATCTACATCAAAATTTGCCTCCAAATATATCTCTACTCTAGCACAAACCTACTCACAAATTTGTACCAAATTCTATCCTTAAATCTGTCCTCAAGCCTTAGCACAAAGCTTGATCAAATCACAAACCAACTATGCTCAAATTTTCCCAAAGCCTTAACACAAGGTTTGAACAAATGAATCAATTCTACCCTCAAGTCTTCACAAAGACTTACCTCTAATCTGTCCTTAAAATTTCACAAAAATCTCATTAACAATTTCAAAAAACTCAACTTAATCTCTTACAAAAAACCTCTTCAATACCACAAACAAGTTTCACTCAAAATCTTGTTTAACCACATAAACATATAGAGAATGATTAGAGACTCAATATGTTTCACACTCACAAAACACTCAATCACTTTCAAACTCTCTTTCAAATCAATTCAGAAATAAAGTATAATTTGATTCACAAAACTTGAACTATCACTCCAATACTTTCAATCAATAATGCTCAACCAACTTCATTCAACCATTCACTTAATGAAACACAACTTGCTTACAAACCCTAACCAAGTGTTTCACTATACTTCCAACAACTCAACCCTTGACTCAAGATGATTTCAAATTCACATAACAATGATACTCATGATCTTTCACAAACCCTAACTCAATATAGTTCTCAATTTCACACTCAAATGATCTCACAAACATTCACCAATCATGCACATGGAAACTCACTCAAATATTTCCAACAATGCTTATCAAACAAACCTTTTCACTCCAACTTTGCATTTTACAACATTCAAGCCAAAAATATTTCACTCATAAGAAATATGTGCCCATACATTTTGTTTGATGGAGATATGTCTTCAAAACTTGTATTTATCACAATAAAATATTCTTTTCCAATCTCAAGGTTAGATATCAACAATCTATCTCAAAATCTCCACAAATATTCTCTTCAAAAATTTAATCACTATACAAAAATTATCAAGTCTCAAGTACACCTTATTATCTCTAAACTTCTCAAACAAAGATTTCAATTACTCAATTTTACTATAACCTCCTTCAGAAATGTAATGCATGGATTAATCCAAATCTCTTACTTATGTCTCCCTACTCAACAATTACATTTCAAAAATAATTGATAATCCAAAAATAATGCAATTTAATTTTAAATTAAAATTATAACATTTACCACCTTTAACTAAGGTAAAAATTAAATTTACCTTAACCTCCTTATATCTCCCTAGGCACTCACTATGCAACCTTAGACCACACGCTCAATAAGTGCTCACTATGCAACCTTAGACCATGCACTCAATAAACAAAATAATAAAAATCAAAGTACCTTTGTGCGTGCCTCGATGGGACTTAATCCTTGGTTGCACTGCCGCTAGCGCCCTAGTTGCGGTCTAATCGCCGCGTGAGCTAGACGCTCACTTGGGAGGGAAAAGCACCTTGTGCGCTTAGTACCTTTTATCTGGTGCTAAAAAAACAAAATGCATTGCTCTCTCATAGTTGTTGAGACTCGAACGTAGAACCTTCGCTCACCCTGTGCCTTACACACTGACCACTTGCCACTAGCCCGACCAATAAGTTGGTGACAAGGCTTTAAACCTTGGTCAACTTATCCATCATGATTTTTGGGTGCCTTAAAAAAAATAATATCCTCTTTGTCTTATGCTCACGAATTTCACAGCAATAGCCTTTGTCCTTTTTCGCACATGCATAAAATCATAGACTTGCTTTTTGTTAGCAAGTCTTGTGGTATTTATACCATATGCCAAACACCTTCAAACGTCAATGAGGAGGATGAAATATTAAACGAATTTTCGCCCACCCTAACTTAGGGTTTAAATAATATTATTTTATAAATTAATTTATAATATAAATATTATAAATAATTTATAAATGACCTTAGGCTTTATTTTTAACCTTTAATATTATAATAAAAAATATTATAATATTATTTCCTTTGGGCCTAGTTATTTTTCTCTTTCACCCTTAGACCTTATCTGACCTCCTTTAATATTATAATAATCAATATTATAATATTATTTCCTTTAGGCCTAGGTATCCCTTTCCTTCAAGGTATTTAACCATCCTTTTGACCAATCATGTGAAGCTCTTAAACCAAATCTCTTGGGCTTAAAATATAAATATTTTAACCCTCCTTTTGCCAAGTCCTACACTGATCACTAACACTGACTCTTGACATCAATGATAATACAACTAAAAATTTCCAACACTAGGATCACAATCTACAAGATCTACAAGATCAAGGGATGTGGTGGCTCCAATACCATGATAAAGGAATTGTTGTACTGCTATATGCTTTATTTATTATTTATAATATATTTATACAAATAAATCCAATAGCTTAATAACCAAATCAAGTAACTGAACAACAAATTATCTAATAGTTCTAATTGTTAAACAAGAGAAACTCCAATAGTACTAGCTACCTAAATTGAGTTTGATATTTAGTTTTCTAATAGGTTGTTAACTACAAGTTATAAAAATAGTTTAACCATAACAAGGATAATTGCAATTTATATGGCTTACATAATAAAATATTGTAATTAATTAATATATTGTACAATGAAATGCCCTAAAGCCTATCCAATACATCATACAATTTTGACCTTGGCCATGAATCAGATCAAAATTTTAATAATTCTTAGTTGAACTAGAAATAATCAAGAAAACATAATTTAGAATAGGATGATAAAAGGTATGATTCAATGAAAAATAATAAGAAGAATATTATTAAAAAATGAATATGATGACACTGGTAAAAATATGGTATAAGGTTGAGAAATAGATAGAATGGAATAAGTTTCTAGCCAAGAGTGACCCAATAATTTGATTCTTAATAAAAGTAATAGGTTGTAAATAAAGAACGTTCGAGTTCCCAAAATATTGATCAGTATCTAATATATGGGATTAGTTACCAACCATTATAAAATACCTTAAATTTTATCAAGTACTGTAAATAGGGCATGTGATAATTATCTCATTAATTTTGATGATGGGTTCAAAGGTGTTGTCTACAGTAAATTAGAGAGAAACCCTAAAAACCTAAGGTGTAAGATCCATGGAACAAATAATAAAAAGAGTGTGGATTAAAAAGATCTATTTATAAGTTATTATTGATATAATCGATTAGGTCAAGGATCTTAATTATGAAGTTGACAACATCATCATATCTAGAGTTATATCAAGAATATTTTCAGTAAGAGGGATGTCAGTTCACATAGGTGTTATCAAAGACTTGATTTATAAGAAGATCCTACATATGCTTTCTACAAAAAAAGGTCTAGACTTGAAATATATGTTTGAAAATATTTTCCATTCAAGAAGTAGAAAAATAAAAATACAAAACTTTAAAAAGGTTCTAAAATAAAAGAGGGCTTTGTAGGGGACTTTCTTGGGAAGTCCTTCTCCTCTTCCATGTAGCCCATCCTTGACCCTGTCCCAGATCCCTGGGAAGTCTTGGATCCCTAACAAATCCTTTGTCCTTCCTCCTCAGTTGGTAGGTGCTACAAAAAATCTCCTTGGGGTGGGAGGTCACTATTCCATTTTTTTACCCCTTTCCTTGCTGTTTGGTGGGGTTTTCTTCTGGTGCATATGATTTGGGATGTCCTTGGGTTTTTTTGGGATGTCCTTGGGTTTTTCTGGGATGTCCCTACATTTTGTTCGAGTTCCTTAGCACTCCTTTGCCCTCCTCCTTGGCTGGATGGTGTTGCATATGATCTCCTTGGATTGGGAGATCCCTTATTCACTTGTTTGCCCATTTCCATACCTATTGGTAGGGATTTCATTTTGGAACCTATGAATTGGGACATCCTCGAGATTTTTTGGGTTACCCTTGGTTTTTCCTGGGTCCTCCTTTGGGTTTTTTGAGTTCTTTCAGCAACCCTTTCCCTTTTTTCTTGCAGGGTCCTCTTTGGCACTAATTATTAGAGGTTCTTATGGTGTAGTGCGTTTTGGATGGGGATTTTTAGCTTCATGAGCAAATCTTCACAATATCTTTTGGCTTGGTCAGGACCTTGTGCTTATTCCTATGGTTTTGCTCTTTGGATTTCTATTTGCAGGGTTGATGGTGGGTTCTCAACTTTTTGTGGCTTGAGGGAGGTCTTTGTGCTGATTGCTATTGTGTTCCTATGGGTCATCCTCTTATGGATCCCTGAAGCTGTTCATTGATGGTGTTGGTGGTTGTTGTGAATCTCTTACTGCATTTTTTCTTAGCCTTTGGTTGGGCCCTACACTTTTAGGTGGTAGATTATGCTTCATAGATCCTCTATTGATGTTTCTTGGGGCATCTCCACCTTTTATTTTTGGCTCTCATTTCTACATTACTGTTTCCTATGTCTCCCTTGGTTGTTGAGTAGTTTTCCTTGATGCAACGGGATTTCATGGCCTCTGGAGTCCCGTAGTTGTTGTTCCACTTGTAGTTCTATTCGGGATGCTAATACCTATTGTTGCATCCTTATGCTACATCCCTATGCATCCTCAAGAAGGAATTTTCTATGTTTCCCACTCTAGTTTCAAATTTGAATTTTTAAATTTTTGTATTGGGTGGGATTGCCCTGTTTCAAAATTTTCTAGGCGGGTTTACCCTTTTTCATTTCTTCCTTGCATGTGTTGGTTGAGTGGTATTTTGCATGTGTTTTTTGGATGTTTTGGGTGGGGTGGTGCCATCCCAGAATTCATTGTAAAAAGAAATAAAGGAAAAAAAAATTAAATTAAAATTTTGTCCTTTAAGGCTATCCTTTAGCCTTTCCTGAAAGGATGTCCTTAAGCCTATCTTGATAGGCTTTCCTTATGTATTTGCTCTGGATTTTGGAGTCCTTTCCTATGGCCTTCCTCTAGATTTTTAGTCTTATGACTTGTTGTAATCAGGTTTTGGGATCCTTGATAAAAACCCATTTTTAATTTAACTTATAAAAAAAAGGTTATAAAGGAAAAAGTAAAGAAAAATATAAAACCAACTAAAGAAAAAGTCTCACATTAGATTCATCAAAAGTGTCTATACCCTAAAATAAGATAAGTCATCCATCAAAGAAAGATATAAAATTTCAGAAGAAAGAAATGATGCTATTTCTTCATGATGCAAGAGCATTTGGGTTAAAAAATAAAATTTTGAAGATTTTTCCAATTGCCAAGAGAAGAGGAAGGGCATAAATTTTAGCCTTCCATATCCCACATTTGTTCCCATTGTTGAAAAAACATAAATTAGAGTTTAATTGTAATTCCATATTATCGACAAAGGGAAGCAAAATTCATGGAGTGTTGAGTGTTGATGTAATTTCTAGATTACTGACAAAGAGAAGCAAAATTCACGGAGTTTTGAGTTTTGCTATAATTTTCAAATTACCAACAAACAGAGGCAAAATCATGGAGTTTTGAATTTTGTTGTATTTCCAGATTATGGGTAAGAGAAAATTACTAGCAAAGGGAAGCAAAATTTATGGATTTTTGAGTTTTTCTGTAATTTTTAGATAACTAACAAAGAAAGCAAAAGTCAAGAACTTTTGAGTTTTGTTGTAAGTTCCAGATAACTGGCAAGAGAAGATTACCAGTAAAGAAAGAAAATTAATGAAGATTTGATTTTTTTTGCAATTTCCAGTTTATTAGCGAGGGATATTTAGTGATTGCAATATTTTTGATGTTGTAAATTATCTTTTTAGAGAAATGCAAATAATTTGTAGTTGTTCATTTTTTGGTTGTGTATTTTTTTTGTATGACATTCAGACTACTAGAAGAGGTTGTCTTTCATTAAACCCCATCATATTGATTGCATCAATTGGTATTAGAGCATGGTTGGAGAATATATAACATAGAGAGGAAGGCCATGGGAACCATGAAATGCCAAAAATATTGATACTGCTAAGATGTTAAGAAGAATTATGGTCAGGTTGGACACCATAGAGATAGTGCAAAGAAAGAGAATGCATATTGAGGATGTTAGTGATGACGATAAAGAAGAGTAGTTTCAAGAACCTGAAGATTAAGAAGACCAAGTGGATAAACCAAAGAGTAGATTCTTGAAAGCAATCACAAGGATGGGTAGTAAGCCAAATTTCGGGATCCCAAGCTTCAATGGAAGTTTGAATCTAGAGGAGCTCATACACTGGATTATAGACATGGAGAAATACTTTGAATTTAAATCAATGGAAATCCCTAAGAAGGTGAATTTTATCTATACTAGGTTGAAAGGGCTTGTATCCTTGTGGCGGGATTATATCCAAATAGAGAGGTAGAGAAAAGAAAAATAAAAGGTCAAGATTTGGAATAGAATTATTTCTAAACTGAAGGTCAAGTTCCATAAGATTATCAAATGGATTTTTACAAGAAGTCATAAAATCTAAATCAAAAGGAGATGAATGTGAAGGACCACATGAATAAGTTGTACAATCTCACCATTTAGGTTGTCCATATAAAATATAATTAAGAGAAAATTTCAAGGTATGTTAATGGAGTCTGCATATCTATTCAAGATGATTTTAGTATGATAAGATTGAGGTTATCAATGTATCTTAAAATTAGAGAAGTTTTCTCAAAGGTAATTAAATATTTCCAAAGGAAGAGGATGGTTCTTTGGAGGAAGAGGACAAGCCAATAGTGGAAGAGGGCATCATATGCAAGAAGGAGAAGCTAGTACTTATCAAAGTAATTTCAGCCAAAACACTAGAGAAAGTGGATATTTCTCAAGAGGAAGAGGTGGTTATGGTAGAGAAAATAGTAGAGGATTCCTTGGAAATTTTTTTAGATGTGGAGAAGTCGATCATCGTGTATTTGAATATCCAATAGTATAACAAGGCAACAATAAAGGAAAGGAAGTCAGAAATCATATTGTACAAGCGGATAAAGAAATTCTTACCTCACCAAAATGCTCAAAGGAACCAAAATAAGGAGAATATCTCTTCATGAAGACAGTGTTGTTGGAACCAGCCAAAGAGGAGCATAAATCGATGCAAAGAAGTCTTTTTAGAACTATATGTAAATTGGGAGGCAAGTGTTGCAAAGTCTTTGTGGACAACAGGAGTACAAATAATTTAGTGTCTAAGAGGTAGAAATGATTGGGTTGAAAAGGATTGAACACCCAAATTCATACAAGATCTCATGATTGTAAAAGGGATATCAAACTATGGTTACTGAATAATGTATGGTGAACTTTCAAATTAGTTCTTACAAAGATAAGATACTATGTGATATTATGCCTATGGATGCTTGTCATATTTTTTTGGGAAGGCCATGGCAGTTTGATAGAAAGGTAGTGCATGATGGTAGGGTGAATGTTAGAATTTAAGCTTCAAAATGATTTTCATTATACCATTATAGGTATTTAAAGTACATAGGATGCCTTATTTAGGCATAACAAACTTGCAACTACTTATATCCTATACCACATGCATGGACCTTGTGAAGGGTGGTTAGATCACATGGACTATGATGGTGGTTACACCTTTGTCCTATAATAGACCATACAAACCATGTGTTTGAGTGTCTACTCACTTATAAATACCTACTATGATGTAATAAATCCTAACACTCTCCCATTATTATATCATAGTCAAAAAATCTATTTTAGATCTTTTGACTTGATGAAATTTTCAAAAGTGATGTAAGAATTTTTAGAGAGAAAGAAATCCCCCCTTAATGTAGACTTCCTACTATAATACTTAGGAGTGTCAGATTCTATTGATAATGCACTTCAAATACATTTATTACAAAATACTTATTCAATGAATTTAACACTTGAAATGTCTTTCTTCAATGTCTTCAAGTGAATCATGTGTGACCATATATCCAATGCCGCTTATTGAATTGATTGTTTATTGATATTTGTCTTACATATGATGGAATGTATGGCTTCTTTAACTACTTTCTTCTTATCAACTTTTTCTATGATCAAATCCTAAATTATTTCTAAGTTCTCCTTTAATCATGAGTTTTGTGATGGGATGTATATTTTGAATGCAATCTCTATCAATTCTTTGCAATTATTTAAGTTCTTTGAATGATCCCATAGCTGTCATAATTTTTTCTTGAACTAGAATATAAAAACTTGTCATTTGTTCTATGATCCTTAGAGTTGAGTCATTTTTCCCCAATAGTTGTTGTTGTTGTCTAACAAATTCATCTTTATCATGAACTATGTTATCAATCTTGATGATATCACAATGCATCTTATCATCTAGTATCTTGATAGCTTGTAGTGTTGGTACACTTCTTGATAGTAGTCTTATGTGATCTTATGCTTTGATAACGATGTAGCGATATTTTATTTGAGTTGCAAAGATAAATAATCTTCTTTCAAGTAGATCCAATTTGCATGTTATCCCATGCTTTTTTAACGCTTTCTCCACAATGGGTCATTCATCATGTAAATGCTTTTCTTTGTACTCGGAAAAGTGAGTAGAAAAAAAATTGACTTTGAACTTACCATCTTCTTGACCCTATATGTGTCCCATAGCTTATGCTTGTAATTGTTCTCTTTGTATTTAGGCAACATTGCTTCCTGTTGGTTCCTTAGCTTGAAACTATCACTTGCTAGAACTCTTCTTGTATGATGATTTGCATGTTTTCAAGTTTCTCTACTTGATATATGATTGGAATCATACCAAACATCATTGTATTGTCTTATCTTTTCTTGTGCAACAAAGATATGTTCTTCTTCATTTTCTTGATTCCTTTCTTCTTATTTTTCTTTGACTTGATTTTCTTTGGCTACATTACTTTGATGTGCCTTTCTTCAACTTTGATTTTGTTGTTTTGAAGATGACCTATTTTATTGTTGGTTCATCTCTTGTGAAGGAAATCCATTCTTGAATGAAATATGCCAACAATCCTTCACGATGTGTCCATTTCTTCCACAATGATCACACATCCTTTGCATGTAGAAAGTATTTCTTTGAGAATCATTCCTTTGATTCAAAAATCTTCAAAAAATATTTCTTTGTTGGAAGCAATATAGAGATCTTATACCTCTTTTGAATGGTTGTTTTTCTCTTTGACATGTAATCAATAATTGTTCTTCTTTTGTAGTATGCAAGGCCTCTACTTTTTGAAGGAGGTTCACCAACTTCTCAAAGCTTGGTGTTTGCTCAATAACATTTAGTGTAGTCATAAAAATATTGTACTTGGATGGGAGTGATCTCAAAATAATAGGAACTAACATTTCATCAAATATCTGTGTTCCCTATGCTTGCAATAATGTTCACAATTCTGCTATTCTTATCATGAATTCTTTCATCTTTTCTCCACTCTTCATTTTAGACAATGGATCTGACTTTGGCAGAATAGAATCTGATTTTGTTTCTTGGCTTCAAATACTATCTTCAACTTCTCCCATGTATCTTTGGTTGTGGTCGTATCTCTTATGTATGCTTGGACCTCATCTGCTACTTTGAACATGATAATGAGTCTTGCCTTTCTGTCTACCTTGTCAAACTTATCTCTATCTTCTCCTTCTTTAGTAGGATGGGTAATGCTTTCATCTACTACTTGCCCAACTTCCTCTAACTCAAGCTATGTCATGATTTTGGTCTTCTAGGAAGCATATTTTTTCCCTCAACAATTGAAAATTTGATAACAAGAATTTTGGTGCTCCACTAGCCATAGTAAACTTTCACAAAATTTGAAATTTTCTCTTTAACTGAATCTACCTCGAAATGCTCTTTTCAATGAGTATATATATGCCTATTATCGATTTTTAAATAATGCTTCAAAATTGTGTAAAAAAATATATCTCACCAAATAAAATAGAAGGAATACTTCTTCCTCTACGAAATATTTCTTAAAATATCCCTTTATTTTAAATTTTAAATTTATTTCAAATAATATTTTTTTTCTTTTTCAAAAAAAGGGCTTTGTGAGATTCAATCTTTCAAATAATTAAAAAAAAAAACAATTTATTCTTTTATAAATATTTTTTTAATAAAAAAATATTTTCAACACTTAATAGCTTAGTTCACTAAAAGAAAAGAATTTCCCTTTCTTTTCAACTTAAACCCTGCTACTTTCATATCCACACTTCTGTTAAAGAATGAAGTATGGGTCAAAATTTTATTCCTTTGAAGACTAAGGTGATACTTTTTATCACTCAGTATATCAATCTTTTGTTCTTTTGAAGTATGAGGTGATACTTTCTCATGGTTCGTCCACTCTCAGCCAATTCCTTTGTTCTTTTGGAAGACTAAAGTGATACCCTTATCACTTAATAAATCAAAATTCACTCTCAGTGTTTTTAAATTGTTCTATGGGTTCCAACAACATCCAAGTGGTAGGTCTCCTACAATTCATTTTTTATTCTACTGCAATTGACATCGCCCTCCTCATTCTTCACATATTTGAACTTCACTAGTATGTAGATTTCTTTTGGTTCATCTAGCTTAAATCGCCTATTCACTGGTTTTCCTTCATTGATTTTTCAACGTGGTGATGGATACTGTGTGCTTTTATGTTCTCTGTGATAATTCTTCTGAATGTAGAGGCAGGTTTGAGAATTTTTGCATCAATCTGCCGACGTTTGGGTGTCTTCTTTGGCTTCGAGCAAATGGTTCTCTTCTTCCCATTCTGCAACATGTTTTTTTTCTTTTCTTATATATAGAGTCGAACTTCCTCCCATTTTGTGTCCTTTATGCTAACACAAGATTCCCTTTTCTTGACATGGGAACTTGCAATATTAACTTCTTCATATCATTGTACTTGATCTTCACAGGTATTTGCAATATCATCTAAGTTTAGATTTCTAAACTTAGATTTTTCCTTTCTTTGTCTTTTCCTTTCCAAATGTACTTTTGTTGCATCTTCCTAAGATGTGCATCTGGTTATGACAACTACTTTCAATTTCCAACTTGCAATTATTCCATGTTCTGCAATTATTTTGCTTTAATAAACTACTTTCTTCAAATATATATATATATTTTAAACTTCCATTTTGAAATGTCTTTACAATGGCTTGTATGAGCATTTTGAATTTTAAACCATCTTCCTTTTAGAAAAGGCTTCAATGGGCTAATGAACCTTTATATTTTCTTCAAATACTTTTCAAAAGACTTAAGTAGGCTGTATTTTCAGCCTTGTTTTCAACTATTCTTTTCAAAAATTTCAATTGGCTCTTTGAGCCTTTAATTTTAGATTTTTTCCAATTTTCTTTCAGTATTGATTGGCTCTTTGAGTCTTTAATTTTAGATCTTTTCCAATTTTCTTTCAGTACCTTTTCAATAGGCTATTTCTTCAAACTTCTTTTGTAAATTTCAAGAAAGAGCTTTCAAATAGCTTCTTTAAATATTTTATAGAGCTTTCAATAGCTTCCTTCAAATCATTTTGGAGCTTTCAATAGCTTCCTTAAAAAAAATTGTGGAGCTTTCAATAGCTTCTTTTTTCTTGCTTAAATCTGCCTTTGGCTAGGGTTTTCCACCTTGAAACTTTTCAATAATTTTGAAGATTTTTTCTTCATAGATTCACAAATTCTATAAGGGTAGTTTGTCCCTTGAATTTTTTCAATAACTTTTAAATAATTCTGTAGCACCCTAAAATTGGCATGGTTAAAACCTTAGTAAAAGATAAAAGATAAAAATTTGAATTTTAACCCCAAAATCGCTCCAAAATCGCCTGTTACCCGTTTCCTTATTTTTTGTGCTATTTTTAGGATTTTTTTTGACCGTTGGATGATATCGTCGCAGATTGGATGCGATCATCCCAGATCTAACGAAATCGTCATGGACAGAACCTCCAGACGATTTTGTCCCAAAAATGAATTTTCATAATTAGCTTCTGTTTCAACAGCCTCTCCAACTTAAGCAAAAGCGCGTCTACGTAGTTGGAGATTTCCCTGTTGGAGATCTCCCAAATTGGGATGATCCCCAACCTCTTAAACCTCTTCCTAAGCCTATAGAAACTAGGATTTTCTAGTTTACCCACCTGACTCCCCTTGATTCTAATTTCCCTGAACCCCTTAGCTGACAGATTTGGATCTTTATTCACTAGGGCATCTTCGTACTACTGTATGTGTTCTATACTTTGCATTTTCTTGTAGGAACTCTACTATTTTTTAGTTGAATCTATCTCAGATCGTTGCAAATGATCTCGAACGATTACGGATGATTTTGTCTAGGAGCGTAGACAATCTCGTATGATTGGAGGCGATCCTGACTGTAGTCCAGATTGGGGGAAATCCGAGTCCAGAGTTTGCATTTCCTTAGCTTTCTCTGCATTTTTCATATTGTATTTCTGCACTGTCTTGAAGTATTATGTTTATGCATCTTGGAGTTCACCTAATTTAGCATAATCGCATGGTAAAGTTAAAATCAATCATTAAATCTACTGCATTTCCTTATTTGTTATTGGAATCCATTATTTAGGCATGTTTGCTGTTATTTCTACCATTGTCCTTTGCTTCTGCACTTGCATACTTGGTATTTTGCATCTATTTATGTGATTGCAGGTTTCTGTCGATTTCGTCAGATATCAGACGATCCTGTCTAATCTCAGACGATTACGTATGAATTGAGGCGACTGGACTACTACAAAACTCAGAATCTTCATCAAACATCCGGGATCAGGTATGACACATTCTAATTAGCATATTCTCTATTATTAGCACTCATTCCTATTTTTTGTATCCATTTAAATCATTATTGGTAGATAGAATAGTTTAGATTCATCTTGGCCAAACCTAGGAGTTGAATGATTGAGTATAAAAATGAACACATCAAACCCACTATCAACCTAGGTGTGGAAATTGCCACTCAAAAGTTTCTTGGTGAACCCACCATCCGTCAAAAATTCACCCTTATACTCCTCCCCCAAGAGGCGGGACCTTCAAAAGGCCTCTCAGTCCGAGGTATTGTCCCATCCTTCTCGCATCCCCCTTATGGGCACAGATCCTATAGCCTGAGGGTAAGGATGCAAAAAATTTGGAGCGATACATTTTGGTGAACCCGACATGAATAACATAGGCATATTTCTGATTCAAAAATATAAATATATATATATATATATATATGTATGTATACAAGAAAAATAAAAACAAACAAAATCATCATTTCAAGTTTGTATGTTTTAGATTCAATTCTAAATAGTAGATACTAAATATTACTTTTAGAAATACTAAAGAAACCATGAGTTTTTACTCAAATCAATATGAGCCCATTAGTAATGTTGGAAGAATTCAGCCAAATACATTTTTTGATTATGACCAACCTCATTCCTATTCAACATCACCTCCATCACGCTTTTCTCATTTTTCATCCATAACCCAACAAGACAATCCCTTTTCCAATCCTCTCCATAACGATATTATCTATTCTCCCATATATCCATATTATGTCTATCAATCCACATATAATCCTCCTCCATCCTTTCAATATTCTTCTTTCAATACAACACATCCATTTCAACAAGAAAATACTTATTCTTCCAATCCTACCATGCACTCACATCATACTTCCTAATCGTCCTATCATCATTCTACCCATAATAAAGAAAAGAGAGGTGAAAAACCATTAGGTCCTTTTATGACTGAAATCCTAAGGCACTTATCAAAAACCTCTCGAAAAAATTCATCACGTACATTTACAAAGCTCAATCAACCAATGGATATAATTCTCAAGCATTTACTTGATACAAATAGGATTGAACTCCCTTCCATAAGACAACTTGATACCACAGCAGGTTGGTTTAAAACTGAGCTACATTGTGAATATCATAGAGTAGATGGACATATGACACAAAATTGTAAATATTTAAGATGTGCAATTCAAGATTTGATTGATGAGGGTATTTTTAGTATAAAAGAATTACAATCTACAACTGATTATAAATATCCATTAAACAATCAAACTCCTACACAACAAATACCAATAATCAATCAAGACATGGGGATCCACCAAGAACCCCTATTCAATTATCAACAACAGGAAACCAATCAAATATTGCATGTTAATGTGTCCCATCATGATGATATTACTAATATTGTAACATAAACTACAAATGAGCAATCTCAAGTTCAATTAACTCAATCTGATATTCAAGAGATGGATTCCTCATTTGACCAACATTCAAAACTATATTTGGCTCTAGAGAATGATCCAAAATGGAATGTAAGCATAGAAAGCTCATCTTTAGAATCAAAATATCAATCTGAAATCCACTTTGATAGCCAACAACAAGTGATTAATCCTCAAGCAAAGATATCCATTTTAGAAGTATTACAAAGTTCTCATAAGGAAACTTTGTTCAAGATACTTAGCCAACAATTTGTTCCTCATGATATTTTCCCTAAGAACATAACTAATGGTGTAAGCCCTCTTGAGGTTAACCATATTTCATTTTATGATGAGGATATTCCTTCCTCTACTCCACAAGAAGACTCCTATCTTTACATTACAGGATCTAGTAAATAAACACCTGTTAAAACTATCATGGTAGATAATGGCTCCTCTCTTAATTTATGCACTTATCAGTTATTCCAAAAACTCAAATTAAAGGAAGAAGATCTTAATGAATCAAATGTTATTATAAAATATTTTAACAATGAAATTCAAGAAGCTCAAGGTACTATAATTCTTCCCCTTAATATTGGATCCAAGATCCTGGATACTTTGTTTTATGTAGCATATTGTCCTTCACCTTACAACCTACTTCTCAGAAGTCCTTGGATTCATATGATGAGGGTTGTCCCTTCTACTCTTCACCAATGTTTAAAGTTTGAAATTGTTACCATACATAATGACCCAACACCATTTGAAGAATATTTAATGGTTGAAACATCAAGTTCTATACATTCTCCATTGTCACAATTAACTTCTATCCATCACTTTTCTTCATCCATATATGATCATCCTTGTTTACCAAATAACACCCGTGCATATATTTCACATATGCTCCCTCCATATTATCAAGACTTGGAAGATAGTGATAAGAATGAATAACCTTCTTATCCTTCTTACCTTTTATTTTATAACATGATCAATTTTACACATATAAAAGTCAAATCTGTTGATACATTATTCTACATTATAACAAAGCTTTTGTTATCACTACCTTTTATTCATCACCTTTTGTTCTTACCTTCAACACAACCAAATTATCCTTCAAAACCTCCTTTGATTTTGAAGCAACCTTAGACATGCTATACTAAAATAACCTTGTATAGTGTATATCGATCATCTTGTATATACCACCAAAATCATCAATTAAAATCAAATACAAAAACATCAAAATTGTCAAAATCTTCAAAAATATTTTTTTTATATACCTGTCAATTCTTGGAGTTTGCAGTTATATTTTCAATTATCTTGGATAAATGAGCATTTATTTGGAATCCCGCACTTTCACACTCACATGAATAAATATCTTAATTTTATTTAGTATGATTATTAATCTCTCTTATATCAAAGTCCACATTGGCATTAAATAAAGTTTTGAGCATAGAGAACTGATCTTGTTATTTACTTGAACCAAGTATATCTTTTCACATTAAAATGATTTCATTGCACATTCAATATGATGCTACATAGTTGACGTGGTTTCTTGAGCGAAAAGTTTCCCCTACTATCCTATCATGCACATGGTCTAGAATCTTTGAGAATTGACAAAAGGACAAGCTCACCCCTACCCAGAATAAAAATCCCTTGCTCTACAGCTAATCCGAGCAAGTATCCCTAACATAGGAAGAAAAAGAAAAGTGCAAGAAAAATAGAAAAAAAAAATGTTATTTTGTATCATCACAACAATATTTTAGCATTATCTCAAATATCAAACAAAAATACAAAAAAGAAAAACAAAAAAAGAAAAAAGAGCAAAAGAGAAAAACAAAAGCAAAATGCAATAAAATCCTTTCCCTACCCCTTGAAAAGAAAGGAAGGGTGAATGAGCTTGAATCCCTGGAATTCTCAATTATTCGAAAACTGTGAGGTAAGCCCCATAACAAGTGGTTTGTGCCCAACTCGCTTGGCCTTGGGTAATTCCTAGCGTGGTGATATGTCTGTCACATTAGCGACCTTATTTTGTACAGACCTATGTCGGCTTATGGATTAGCTAGCTCTTGATAACCTAACTTGCACAGTAGTCTGGTACGGTTAAATGCATATAAATCATGGTTAACGAACATTCATTTGGTTAAGGCAAATTGCTTGTATCAAATTATCTTGCTCAAAATTGGTGAATGAATATTTGAGAGATTTTGTATCATTATGATAAATCAAGATCGGTAATGAACTCACATTTGCACATGAGGATCCCTTATAAACCTACATTTGTTTTTGATAATTTAAAATATTTTTGTAATTCTTTTCAGAACAATTTTATCCTCTTATTTCAGAATTTTGTTTTGTATAAAAACAATTATATACATTGTGTCACAAAATTGCAAAACGATTTCAAACAACATGTTCATCATATTATTATTTTCTGTTTATCAAAAGTCAAAAATAAAAAACTCAATCATGCAATAAAACTAAAATATTTATTTTATCTTTGGATTTCACGATGATGGTATAAGTCTATACCTATAAATTCTATGCCTAGCGCAAACCATTGTTCTAATTTTATTTTCCCATCCATTTAAAAAAAAAACACATATGGCTTACATCATTATGTTACACAATTGTGCTTCAAAATGAACAAACACTTATTCTATTTCATGTCATTATGTCAAACATTCCATCTTGCAACCATGGTATAATTTCTAAGGAATTATTCAAAAATTTATCACACTTAGGAATTTATGCCTAGAAAAAATCACTTTTAAATATATTTCATGCATAATTTGTGAAAAATCTGAAAACAAATCATCCCCATCATCATTTTCATCATCACAACACCAAGTCTTAAGACAGTCTCTTAAGCACTCTTTTACTTTTAGCAATATTTCTATACTAGGATTAGCTTGATGACCTAGCAAGCGGCGAATCCATAAAATGGTCTATAACAGTGACAATGTCCTTTGAAATTATTGTTAGAAGTCCCTTTTATTTTTCATCAAATCGCACCAAAAACAACCAATTTTTGCACATCAGATTATTTCATTTACAAATTTTATGGCATGACATAACATTATAATTCATTTCCAATGACATAATTACATGAATCAACAATTCAAGCATCATAATACAATCTATATATATCAATGAATTATATACATCATCTGGATTGGTATGCCACAATCAAAACTCTGGCATACTCAATCCCCTCAAAAGTAATAATAATATAATATGCACTCTGTAGTAGCTAGCCTCGAGAAGCCCTCAAGCTCTCAACCTCATCTCCTCCCCCACCCTGATGTGGAGGAGGTGGTCCCATAGAGGTTTGGGCCGTATCTCGGGTCCTCGTCGTCGATCGTGAGGATGTCCTCGACGATCCCATCATGACCGGCTCTGCAATGGGGGCTGGCAATGATATCCTCTATCCCTCTAGAACTAGCTGGAAGTATACCCCCTGGTAGAATGTGGTCTGCATCATAGACCGAACTAGCTCATCCCTGCTTTATTAAATCAACATTTTAATTTTTGCCTTTTCGCATTTTTACCTCAAATGTTTGATTTGGGTAAAAACACGGAGGGGGCACCATAGTCAGCAGTTGTACGATTCGACCAAGAATCGTCGTCTAAAAAAATTGAGTACATTTTTGCTTTCTTGTAAAATGGGAAAAACTCGTCTTTAACGCATTTTCTTCGAAAAATTCGCTAAAGTGGGGGCAAAATGTAGCACCCTAAAATTGGCATGGTTAAAACCTTAGTAAAAGATAAAAGACAAAAATTTGAATTTTAACCCCAAAACCGCTCCAAAACCGTCTGTTACCCGTTTCCTCATTTTTTGTGCCATTTTTAGGATTTTTTTGACCGTTGGATGATATTGTCGTAGATTAGACACGATCATCCCAGATCTGAAGAAATCATCATGGACAGAACATCCAGACGATTTTGTCCCAAAACTAAATTTTCATAATTAGCTTCTGTTTCAACAGCCTCTCCAACTTGGGCAGAAGCGCGTCTGCACAATTGGAGATTTCCCTATTGGAGATCTCCCAGATTGGGATGATCCCCAACCTCTTAAACCTCTTCCTAAGCCTATATAAACTAGGATTTTCTAGTTTACCCCCCTGACTCCCCTTGATTCTGATTTCCCTGAACCCCTTAGCTGACGGATTTGGATCTTTATTCACTAGAGCATCCTCGTACTACTGTCTGTGTTCTATACTTTGTATTTTCTTGCAGGAAGTCTACTATTTTTTAGTTGAAGCTAGCTTGGATCATCGCAAATGATCTCGGACGATTACGGATGATTTTGTCAAGGAGCATAGACGATCTCGTACGATTGGAGGTGATCCTGACTGTAGTCCAGATTGGGGGCAATTCGAGTCCAGAGTTTGCATTTCCTTAGATTTATCTGTATTTTTCATATTGTATTTTTGCACTGTCTTGAATAATTATGTTTATGCATCTTGGAGTTCACCTCATTTAGCATAATCGCATGGTAAAGTTAAAATCAATCATTAAATCTACTGCATTTCCTTATTTGTTATTGGAATCCATTATTTAGGCATGTTTGCTGTTATTTATACCATTGTCCTTTGCTTCTGCACTTGCATACTTGGTATTTTGCATCTATTTCTATGATTACAGGTTTCTGATGAATTCGTCTGACGAATTCATCAGATATCAGATGATCCTCTCTGATCTCAGACGATTACGTATGAACTGAGGCGATCTAGACTGCTACAAAACTCAGAATCTTCATCAAACATTCAGGATCAGGTATGACACATTCTAATTAGCATATTCTCTGTTATTAGCACTCATTCATGTTTTTTGTATCCATTTAAATAATTATTTGTAGATAGAATAGTTTAGATTCATCTTGGCCAAACCTAGGAGTTGAATGATTGAGTATAAAAATGAACACATCAAACCCACTATCAACCTAGGTGTGGAAACTACCACTCAAAAGTTTCCTGGTGAACCCACCATCCATCGAAAATTCACCCTTATACTCCTCCTCCGAGAGGCGGGACCTTCAAAGGGCCTCTCAGTATGAGGTATTGTCCCATCCTTCTCGCATCCCCCTTCCGGGCGCGGATCCTATAGCCTGAGGGTAAGGATGCAAAAAATTTGGAGTGATACAAATTCTCCCATAGAATTTATCTTCACAAATTCACAATATAGGGTACTTTTGCCCTTGTAAACTTCTTTTCTTCAAACTACTTGAAAAATTTTCTTCAACCAAAATTTTGAAGGGTAAATTTCCCTTGAAAATTTTCTTCTCTCAAACTTGAAAATTTTCTCAAAGTGCACCTTGGCTTTCTTTGTGTCGAAGCTAGAGGAGGATCATAAGGGAATTATTTCTTCCTTCTACTTGCTCTAATACCACATGTTAGAATTTAAGCTTTGAAAGAATTTGCATTATACCATGATAGGTATTTAAAGTACATAGGATGCCTTATTTAGGCATAACAAACTTGCAACTACTTCTATCCTATACCACATGCATGGACCTTGTGAAGGGTGGTTAGATCACATGCCCTATCACATGGACTATGATGGTGGTTACACCTTTGTCCTATAGTAGACTATACAAACCATGTGTTTGAGTGGCTAATCACTTATAAATATCTACTATGATGTAATAATTACTAACAGTGAGCACCTACACTACTGTGAAGGATGGCAAGAGGTACACGTTAAGTCAATTGAAGGACAAAGGAGAAGTGGAAAACAATTCTAAAGTGTGCTTGATCATGAGAAAACAATTTTTAAGGGGATGAAGAAGGACGTATGTTTGGATTTCATTGTCAAACCCACAGAAGATAGAGGTTGTGAATGTGTTGACAATAAGGAAACTACATATGCTTCAGCTTGCTCAAAAGAAACAGGAGAGATTGATTTCAATGAAATAACAAAGCTACAAAAGGAAATATCTAGTTTGCATCAAGAAAAGGAAATGTTGAAAACAGAGTGTGAAAAATAATTCCATGAAGAGGTTCAGGAGAAATGAGTACAAATGCAAATAAAGTTGTACCATGTTCAAGAAGAGAATCACAAGCTTACTAGAAATTCATCATCATATGTGGTACAAATTAGTAACCTTCAGGACCAAGTGTCTGTGCTTAAGAGGCAAAATGCTGCATATGTAGAGGAATCAAAGGTTGTAATTTAGAAGCTTTAGTCTAAAATTAAAAAAAAAATTAAATTCATAATGAAAATCCATAGGTTGGAATTAAAGTTGCATGAGTTGGAGAGACAAAAAAAAGTAAAATTTGAATGCTCAACACTCGATCAGAAAAGTAACAGGAAGAAATCTGCCAAGTTAAAAGGTGATCTTTTCAAGTTACATCATAAGAATCATAATATCAACATGCAAGTCATGACAGTGGTTCAATAATTGCAAAAGGCCAATGAAGAAATTCGAAAGTTGCACCAGTCTCTTTTAAAATCACAAGCAGAAAATGACACTACAATTTCACAGTATCAACAAAGTTTGAAATTGTATGACTCTGTATAGGGCAAAGGACCTACAGTTAAGAATGGCATTTTTACAAAAGGAAAACAAAAGAATTAGAGATGAAATTGCAGGTGCATTTTTGTGAATGAAGATTAGGGAAGAAAGAGCACACAATTTGGAGAGATAAATTCTTTTCAGCAAAGTATTTGGCATAGAATCCAAAGGACAATTTTTTTACAAGGTATGAAAGCAAAGCAAGATGAAGAGAAGAATCTTGACATGGGAATTCTACATGAAACTCAACAAATAGTGAATTTCGATGCTGTTATTAAAAATTATCAACAGTCTTTGAGTCAATCCCAAGAACAACAAAATAATTTATGAGCAAAACTTCAAACTAGAAATGAGATATTGAAAGATGCTAAAAAATGAATAAAGCTTCTAGAGGGAGAGATTCATAATTTACAAAGGGAAAAGGAACTTCAAAATGAGTTGAAAAGGTTGTGCAAGATATTTGCAAAAAATCAGGCTATCTAGCACTAGTTGCAAAAATTGCATCAACAACTATCAAAGCCAAAAAAACATTGGTTCATTCACAAGAGAAAAAGAAGACTGACACAAATGCAGTTTTCACCATACCATCTGAGCTTGCATATGGAGAATCTGGGTCTCCACCTACAATTCCACCAAATGCCACACTGAAATTTGATGTGGAGTTGCTCTCTTGGTCTAGTGTTAAAGATATCTGCAAAGATGGAGGCATTTTCAAGAAAATTGTGAAGGAGGGAGAGAAATGGGAGACTCCCAAAGAAGCCAATGAAATGTTAGTGAAATACGAAGAAAATCTGGAGAATGGTACTGTTAACAATGAAAAGGGGTGAAGAAGTTATATTAATAGTGAAGTCCCAGTAGGATGTTAAAATAATTTAAAATTGATAATACAACTGGAAAAGGATGGCGGGAGCTAGAGCAAAAAAAGAAGCGGGAGCAGGAACAGGAGCGGGAGCAGGTTAAGACGCAGGTGTAGGATCCAGGGTGGGTGCAGGATCGATATTGGGTTCTGGTGCATCGAGGCTTGGGTCCGTGCCTGCAAGGCCCTCGACGAGACCAGAGGAGGGTTCAGAGGCTAAGCAGACTGGTGGTCAGGGCGAGGACATCTTGGGACCAGGGCCTCCTCCCAGCCTTGACACAATTGTAGGCCTAGGGAAAAAGCCTCTAGATCCTGGGTAGGGTTCTACCCCGGGAGGGCCCAAACCCTCCTACCAGTAGATCCTGGCTGGCACCAAGGCCTAGCCTCGAGCCCTGGGCATAGGGCTCTCCCTTGAGGGCACCCACATTTCCATTCAAGAGGAGGTCTACTCATCCTTTGTCTCTGGATCCTCTGCCTCCCTAGTTGGGAAGTTCCTGGGAGGGTGACCGAACATGGAAACCATTTGCATATGGGTGGCTTCCAAGTGGAAAGTTTTTGGACATATTCAGTTGGTGGCCCTTACCAAGGGCTTTTTCATTATCAAACTAAACAACAATGATGATGCTAAAAAAATTCTATCTAGCAGGCCCTGGTTCCTGGGACGCAAAAGCCTCTTCCTAAGGTGATATGGAGCTGACTTCCATCCCAACACCTAAAGTATCAACTTCACACTGATATGGGTTTGGGTCCCTGATCTTCCCTTTCACTTGTGGCATGAAGACATACTAAGCCTCATTGCTCAATTGATTAGTGAGCTAGTGGCCTTCGATCCCGCTACCAAGGTAGGCTCTCGCATGGTCCATGCCATATTTTGCATCAATGCAAATCTAGAATCCAAACTCCCCTCTTCTATGTCCATCTCCTCTAGGTCCTTCTTCTGGCACCAAACCCTGATTTACGAAAACAAACCTGCTTTCTTCCCTGTCTACTGCACTCAGGGGCACCTTCCCTACCAATGCCCCTTATCCAAGAATGCTGATGCCTCCCTCCCTATTAAAACCCCTTCTCAACTAGGTAGGGCCCGTTCCCATGGGCCCCCCCATGATGACCATATATATTAGGCTTGGAAAAATAAGGAGGCTCCCCCTTCTATACCAAAGGAATACCAGGTGGGCCCTTGCCTGACGGATCACCCTTCCCAGGCTCACCCTTCCCCTGAACCTCTCCCTGGTTGCCCTCTCGAGGCCCCCATATCAGGCTCTGCCCCCTCACCCAATGCATATCCCTCCCCCTCCCCATCCCCATAGGCCCTCGCTTGTGTCCCCTCTCAGCCCTATGAGCCACCCGAGCTCTCTCCCCCATCGGCTCCCGCCTTCCCTTCCTCCCCCCTAGATGCCATAGTTTCCTTCTCCCCCCCTCCTCGCTATCCCCCTCTTGACCCCCTCTTGCCCCCTTGGTAGTCCCTACCAACCTCCCCCATCAGAGTGCAGCTCTAAGAGGTCTAACGATGAGGTTGAGGGCAACTCACTGTCCGAGCCTGATGAAATCAGCCCCAAGATGACCCGAAGCAGGACGTTCACCATAGACTTTGACAGCAAACTCAAGAGAGGTCGCCTCACCCTGGGTGATCAGTGATCGAGGATCACTGAATACGACATAGCCAATGGATCTCAAGCAACCCTCTATGACATCGCCTTGAGATTTTCCAAAGTAGATGCCCTTCGATTCAAACCCCTTGCTCAACTCAAGAAGGGAGGCAAGCGACCCCCCAAGGGTGTCAAATGAAGCTCATCACCTGGAATGTCAGGGGGCTCAATGGTGCCCCCAAAAAAAGGATCCTCAACCAACTTTGCAAGGATCACCACCCGTCCTTCCTCCTCCAGGAGACCAAAATAGATGAAGCGGCCTCTCATAGGGTCACCCAAGCTACTTGGTGCAATTGTGAGTCACTGTCTACCCCTACAGCTGGAATAATCGGAGGACTACTATGCATGTGGGATCCCTGGTATTTTGAGGGGAGACTCATTTCATCTTCCCCAGAATAATCAACATTATGATCCATTGTGTGAAGTCAAGGCGATCGTGGATCTTGTCTAACATCTACGCTTCCAATAGCCCGATTGAGAAAGCTGCCTGTTGAGTGGTATTTTCACCCAATTGTGAAAGTACACTCTCCTTTAGGATTTGGGTTCCAAATCCCCTCTTGCAAAGAAGTTAAACAAATGACTTCTCCAAGGTCTCCGCTATATTTAGCATTTGCATATGTGTATTAGTAATCTCAAATAAAGATATTCAATTTAAATGCTTGGAACACCTTAGTGATTGCAAGTAACTGTAAACAAGGGGCAATGTTGGTTTATTTTACCATGAAACTTTAGTGATTGTTCATTGAACCAAAATAAAGCAAATGTGAGTTGGCCCTCATATGACCACGATGTAAAATATATTTTATCTTGCATTAAATCCAAATATGGCTTCTTATCATCAAGATGAAGATAGCTTTCAATGTGATCGATAAACATCCCTCTTTGGTGAAATTGGTTTTCACAAAGAAGCAATAATTTATGGCCTTAAAGTAAGGGCTTTACATGTCACCTTAACTTATCCCTCTTAAATGAAATCAAATTTTCATCAAGATGAACAATTAAGTGTTTTGAAGAAAAGACCTTCAATGTAATACTCGAATTACCCCTCTTTCGTAAAATTAGAATTTTTATGAAGAGAGGGTAATTTTAGGCTCAAAATGGAAATTTGTGAAAATGCCATAAAACATAAATCCTTCAATGAAATTGGAATTTTCATGAAGGGAATGTCATCATAGGCTCATGAGCGTAAAAAAAAATTGAAAAAAAAATGAAATTTGACCTTAAAATGGAAATTTTCTATTTTCGGATTTTTTAAAATCTGAATAAAACAACAACTTCGATGAATTTTAAAAATACTAAACAACTCCGAAAATGAAATTTCAAAGTGCGTATTGGAAGTCTGAAGTATAACCTACGCAATGGTGAAATTATTTTTGGATTTTGAAATTTTTTAAATGTTTATTTTAATGCCTGAAAATTAAAAAAAGGTTAAAATTTCTGGAAAATAAAATGCAGAAAATGAAAATGAAATGCAGAAAATGGAACACAAGATACATTCAGTTTGATGCTATCCTATTTCGACAAAACCGAAGATGTGAGGTTTTCATGCATGCAACCTAACCTATTGGACTTGCAAAACAAGCACAATCCGGATAAGCTAAGTGCTGGCTCCTAGGGTTTTAAATGAGGTTTTCAGATTTAAACATTCGCATGAAGCAACCAAGAAAACTTGCATAAACTCCATTTACAAGCCTAAAATATGAAAAGGGGAAAAATAGACATTTAATCTTGCATGCAGAAAATGACTCCTTCTTTCTTGTCCATAAGATGCAACTTTCTGAAACTTTCTGTATTAAAAATTTGTCATTTTACAATAACAGAAATTTCTGGTTTTCCCAAACCAGTCCATGGAAGAAAAATAGCCCAAACAGGTCCAGAATGGCCCTCTTGCCTTCAAATCTGCAACTCTCTCGTAGCAGTTTCCAACCCCTCAAAACATCCTTGCCTGGCGTATTTAAAATTTTCAGGAAGCTTTTCATTTCATTTTCCAATGATTGTTCATTTCACCTTCCCTTGTGCATGCATGTGTTTTGGTTTCCAAAAAATCTTTTCGTTTCTATTTTGTGGCCCTTCGTTTCATTCCCATGGTTTGGCTTCCTCTATTTGGTTTTCTTCACTTTTCATTTGATTTCAAAAAATGTTTCCTTTTCTCCACATGGGCACGCATCCGCTTCCTTCCATGTGTAACGACCATCTTAAATGATTTCAAATCATTACAGATTCCTTATGTAACGTTTTGTCTTATTCATTGGATTTTGTCCTTATGTGACAAACTACCTTATTCAATCTTTGATTTATTCCTTGGCTTTATATAAAGCCTTGACACCTTCATGAGCAACTAATGAAGGGGTACGAATCACCTCTTTCTTTGCATGTCTATGTGTCCTCTTTTGAGTCACGAAAATGCAACATGTCACGATATCGCGACACTTTTGTTTCTCTGCCTGCCTGCCCTTTTTGAGCCGCGAAAATGCAACATGTCGTGATATCGTGACACTTTTGTTTCTCTGCCTACCTGCCCTTTTTGAGTCATGAAAATGCAACATGTCGTGATATCGCGACACTTTTGTTTCTCTGCCTGCCTGCCCTTTTTGAGTCACGAAAATGCAACATGTCGCGATATCGCGACACTTTTGTTTCTCTGCCTGCCTGCCCTTTTTGAGTCGCGAAAATGCAACATGTCGCGATATCGCGACACTTTTGTTTCTCTGCCTGCCTGCCCTTTTTGAGTCGTGAAAATGCAACATGTCACGATATCACGACACTTTTGTTTCTCTTCCTGCCTGCCCTTTTTGAGTCATGAAAATGCAACATGTCACGATATCGCGACACTTTTGTTTCTCGCTCTTTCTCTTTGCTTTGGACCACGAAAATGCAACATGTCGCAATATCGCGACACTTTTCTTTTTTTTGGTCGCGACAATGCAACATATCGCGATATCGTGACACTTTTTCTCTTTTGGCCGCGACAATGCAACATGTCACGATATCGCGACACTTTTTCTCTTTTGGCCCCAACAATGCAACATGTCACGATATCGCGACACTTTTCTTTTTTTTTGGTCGCGACAATGCAACATATCACGATATCGTGACACTTTTTCTCTTTTGGCCGCGACAATGCAACATGTCACGATATCGCGACACTTTTTCTCTTTTGGCCGCGACAATGCAACATGTCGCGATATCGCGACACTTTTTCTCTTTTGGCCGCGACAATGCAACATGTCGCGATATCATGACACTTTTTCTCTTTTGGCCGCAACAATGCAACATGTCGCGATATCGCGACACTTTTTCCTTTTTGGCCGCGATAATGCAACATGTCGCGATATCGCGACACTTTTTCTCTTTTGGCCGCGACAATGCAACATGTCGCGATATCGCGACACTTTTTCCTCTTTTGGCCGCGACAATGCAACATGTCATGATATCGCGACACTTTTTCCTTTTTTGGTGCGATAATGCAACATGTCGCGATATCGCGACACTTTTTCTCTTTTGGCCGCGATAATGCAACATGTCGCGATATCGCGACACTTTTTCCTCCTTGCGGTGTTTTACTTTTTCTTTGATCTTTAGCATATGGGCCACTTCGGTCTTCTTGGAAAATATGCAAAAGGGGGGTCCCCAATTTTGGGGTACGTTGTGGAGCAGCCACAACAAATGGCGACTCTGCTAGGAAATGCTCTTGAGCATTTCGATGAGAACCCAACCTGAAAACTTCAAAACTAACAAGCGTCAAAAAATATCCCAAGAATGAAACTAGACGAGAAATACATGAAGCATTAGAATTATTAAGCATCAGCTCGGTGTGTGCAATGTGCTTCATTCCCTATCGTTTGAAACTCGTTCAACTTTCCATTGTCAGTTTCACTTATGATTCGTATGCAAGGCTATGAATGATTTGTGCAGGATTTGATGTATGACAACTATGCTAGAGATATAACAACCTGCTTTGCAAAGGCTCAAACTTTCTAGTATCATGAACAAACATATTAAAACTGTCAAACCCTCTTAGGACCAAATATGTGCATACTGGATTAATTTACTAGATCCCAAAGTTGGTTATGTGTCACTACCATCTTGAACCCATGTGCAAGTGTAAGTGAAATTAGAGCTTTGGGGAATAGGATTCCCAACCTAAGCGAGATGGGAATTTAACCCTATCCTTGCTACTCTGATCTGGAGTTCATTACCTCATCTTGAACAAAATGATTTAACCTACTATGGATGAAACTGTCAGGCTAGCCTATCCATTTGAGCAGTCAGTGGTCTTGCTTTTAGACAAGACATGTTGCCACGCATGAGCATACTCCACTGCCAGTCAGGCGTCTATAGCCCCGGTGGAGATCAACCCCATAATCCAGGATTTGAATTTACTTTTGATTTCTTGAACCTTGGGGATGACTACCCATCCTTGCAAGGGACATGTAGTACGATCCTTCCAATCCAATATCAATGATGCAATAAAAGTAGAATGAAAAATATTTGCTTTGGAATTTTAAGTTCTTGAGTGGGCAAAATAGAAGCTTTGGGGAATCGAATTCTCAACCTAAGTGAGATGAGAATTAGACCCTATCCTTACTACTCCATGAAGGTCAAATCAGAGCTTTGGGGAATTGGATCCTCAACCTAAGTTCGATGAGGATTTAACCCTATCCTTACTACTCTGATTTTAGGCTTTAAGCACTATGGGAGTGGTAAAAACCACTATTTTAAGGATTATGTTGCATGATAGGACAGACATGAAATACTCCTTTCGCCTCACCTTTTCTTCCAAGTATGGTTTTGACCATTTTTCTCAAGATCCTCTTTAATATGTGTAGCGCGTGTTTGGTTCAAGATAGTTCGGGCATCAGTTCCCAACCTTAGGATCTTTTTAATATACGTTATATAATAACCCTAAGAGGATTCGACACCTTTTCAATGATTGTATTTGAAATGTAGATGCAACTGAGATGAAATGTATATGCCATGTCGAATGTAACATGAGATATGGATGAATGCATTGCTCTTTTTGAAATGCGGATGTTTGTAAAACTAACAACTTCATGCATCACAAGTTCCAAACGATATTCTTTAATGTGTTTGCGATACTCGTGGAGCTTTCTGCAATACAATTCCGATGTTTCATATTCTCTTAGTCTTAGTCAACATTCATAAGGACATAAGCTGACATCTCGCTTTTTTTTTTTTTCAAAACAAACCAAAAATGTCCAAAGGACCAACACACAAAACTTAAAACCAAAACTGAAATGCAAACCCAACATCACAAACCAAAAAATTATATACAAATGTACAATATGGTACAAGATGATGCAAAGCTTGGACTATCACTTTCCCGGATCCCAAACATGATTAGAACATTTCAAAAGACATATGACACAATATGTATGCCAAATGTTGTAGGAATCCAACAACAATAAGATCAAACCAAGCAATGCAAAAAAATTCAACTTGCCTCGCTCTCCCCACCAATTTGATTTAGTGTCATTAGTACTCTCATAGGTGAGATTCAAATCATCAAATTGATTAGACAATATTTGATCTTCAATTTCATCTCGTCTATTCTTTAAGGTATAAATTTCATATTTCCATTCATGATTTAGAATTAGGATTTCTTTATCCAAAATGAAACTTTGTAAGCAAGAGCCTATTTCCAAAAATTTTAAAGCCAATTCATTTTCCATGTTCTTAGGCCAATCAAACTTGTGCAACAATTTGCAAGAATCTAGGATATTTACTAAATGAGGATCAGTAAAAGTTTTTACCCTAGACTCCATTATCAATTGTTGATGAATTTGATTTAACAATTCATGTGCCTCAACCTCTTTTTCATTCATGCAAGTGATTTTATTAAAGGTGTGATTAGAAGTCAATCCTTGTTTTTCATTCACCTTCAACGACATTTCATCATAAACATCCTTCAAATTCAAAACATGTTCATGCAAATCTTCACCTATAGCTTGGGTGTTTGAACACAAAAGGTTAGATTCTACCTTTTGCACATTTTCATTTACCAACACTTGGTGAGAAATCACAATTTCTTCATTTATTACCTGTTCATCAAACATACCAAAATATGACACCCAATCGAAAACATGTTCATCTTTCTCAATCCTCAAATTTTGTTGGTCAAAGTGTATGTCAAGTAATCTATCTTGATGATCACTCATTTGAGTTGCTTCCAATTGATCAATCTCTTTGTCATTTGGTTCCAATTCCTTATTCACCATCCATGGCATCTCTTCATGTGAGATAGAAGTTTCAACATCTTGTATATCCAAGTGGAATAGGAATTTCATCAATAGGGGTGTGAGAAAATAACACATCATCATATCTCCCCCAACCATTGTAAAAATTGTCATCCAAATTCGTGGAATGAAATTCCATAGTATTTGTGACATGATATTTTGATTCATTTGTCAATTATTTTTCTTCTTTGTCCTTGGTAGTAAGATCATTATAATCTTCCAAAATTTGATGAGATTTGAAACCCTCTTCCAAAACATCCTCAAATTGTACAGGAGTTGTAATATCTTCCTTTGAGTAGGTGATTATGTTATCCTGCATATCAATTGACACAAAGAGTTCATTAGAAGGTTTAGAGTGAGCATATTCATCCAATTTCTTCCAAGAATCATGGCGATCATCTTCCAAAATTAAGTTATGATGCTCAACTATTTCTTCAACATCTTCTAATTGATCAAAGTGTATCTCATCAAATTCACCTTCACCTTCCTTAGATGGTTCAATTATTTCCAAAAGTGGGCTATTTCTTGAATTCAAATTGGTAAGGCTATCATAGTCCAAATTAGTAACCCATGATTCAATTTTATCACAATTTGGAGGGTGAAGAATTTCTTGATCATTATTTTCAATCATTTCATCGAGTGTGTCTTCCAAGAACAAGTGGTGAAATTCTATCATATCTTCAAATTCATTTATTGATTTTCTTCCGATTTCACTTTCAACCACTTCATTCAATTCTATGGCAGTTTCTGTCCTATCACATATCTCAAACCGAGTTGACTTTAGGACACCATTATGTGAATAATCATGTATCTCTATGAATGAAATCATCTCAGCATGATCCTCATTAGTGGATGTTGGATTGGTAACTTGCACCTCCTCTTGGACTACATCTAAGGTGGTTGTAACATTTGGACACTCAAATTCATCCCCTTGATCATTCACCTTAGGTATTGTTGGATTGGAGGGTGCTATATTCAATGGTTGATGTAGGTTGGTATCACTAACCCCAAAAGAACAATCTTTCGTGGGAGCATGTTGTGCCTTTTCTTCTTCCAAAACTTGTTCTACCTTTTCAAAGATCTCATAGATCATCTCTAGAGACAATTCATCCAAGTTTTCCTTAATGAGTGTAGCAAGTGTGGGGGGTATGGCTCTCAGGTATACTTCAATAGCTTCCTCTTCCGATGTACCCAAACTTTCCCACATTTGAGAGTACAATTCATGAAACCTCACACTGAATTGACTCATGGACTCATTAGGCTCTTTACACATAGAGGTGAATTGATTTTGCAACCTATCCAAGTCAACTTGATTACCAAAGTGATAAATATAGGCTGCTTCTAATTGGCTCCAAGAAGTCTTAACCTCCATGGGTAGATGGCAATACCACGAGAATGATCTATCACCCACAATGTATGGGAAGAACCTACAAGCAATAGGCTCACAAAATATTTGAAATTGACATAATGTGAACTTATAGATATGTAGATTTTGTAGGTATCCCGATGCCACCTCTTGATTAAAAAGTCGTAGAAACTCCAATAACATTTCATGAATTTGATAAGGTGTTCCAAAGGTAGAATGACATTCATAATACTTTCCTAATGCAGATACCATCGTTTCTCTTAGGGACATCATTTCTTCTCTTAGGGATACAATTTGCTCCTCGAGATGTTGCCATTAGTGAAACTCAAAGAATAACTTCAAAACCAATTTGTTAGTCATGAATAAAAGAAGGAACCATGACAAAGCAATATTCTAAAAATGTAAATTAGTTTCTGATTCACCAGATCGCATATGCGCAAGTGAAGAGCATACTCCTAGTGTTGTAGGCTTTCTGATTCACAAGATCGCATTACATGCAAGTGAAGAGCATAATACCGACAACAAATACATTTTAGACAAAATAATTCCTTACAAATAAGCATGAAATGACTAGCAAATATCAAACATGTAACATATGAATAATCATGTTAGCATCAACCAAGAGATGTATCCATTAAAATCAAATGAAAGTAATTGCATGGAGACAACCTCGTTAGTCAAGACCAAAATTTTTCAAAATCAAATCAAAACACATTATTCCTGTATGAACAATCAAAAGCGTTAGAACAATGCATAGCAATTCATGTCCTCCTTTTAACACTACAAGGTTGTATTGTTAAAAGAGGGCTAAAGATAATAATCAATAGGGCATGAAATATTCAAAATTTAAATCCCTATAGCATTTAAATCACACTGAAATAAACCAATTCAGGCCCTCCTTCTAGCACCAAAATGTTGAGTGGTATTTTCACCCAATTGTGAAAGTACACTCTCCTTTAGGATTTGGGTTCCAAATCCCCTCTTGCAAAGAAGTTAAACAAACAACTTCTCCAAGGTCTCCGCTATATTTAGCATTTGCATATGTGTATTAGTAATCTCAAATAAAGATATTCAATTTAAATTCTTGGAACACCTTAGTGATTGCAAGTAATTGTAAACAAGGGGCAATGTTGGTTTATTTTACCATGAAACTTTAGTGATTGTTCATTGAACCAAAATAAAGCAAATGTGAGTTGGCCCTCATATGACCACGATGTGAAGGTAGATTTTATCTTCTTTATTAAGTCCAAATATGGCTTCTTATCATGAAGATGAAGATAGCTTTCAATGTGATCGATAAACCATCCCTCTTTGGTGAAATTGGTTTTCACAAAGAAGCAATAATTTATGGCCTTAAAGTAAGGGCTTTAAATGTCACCTTAACTTATCCCTCTTAAATGAAATCAAATTTTCATCAAGATGAACAATTAAGTGCTTTGAAGAAAAGACCTTCAATGTAATACTCAAATTACCCCTCTTTCGTAAAATTAGAATTTTTATGAAGAGAGGGTAATTTTAGGCTCCAAAATGGAAATTTGTGAAAATGCCATAAAACATAACTCCTTCAATGAAATTGGAATTTTCATGAAGGGAATGTCATCATAGGCTCATGAGTGAAAAATGAAACTGAAAAAAAATGAAATTTGACCTAAAAATGGAAATTTTCTATTTTCGGAATTTTTTTAAAATCTGCAATAAAACAACAACTTCGATGAATTTTTAAAAATACTAAACAACTCCGAAAATGAAATTTCAAAGTGCGTATTGGAAGTATGAAGTATAACCTACGCAATGGTGAAATTATTTTTGGATTTTGAAATTTTTTAAATGTTTATTTTAATGCCTGAAAATTAAAAAGAAGTTAAAATTTTTGGAAAATAAAATGCAGAAAATGAAAATAAAATGCAGAAAATGGAACACAAGATACATTCAGTTTGATGCTATCCTATTCCGACAAAACCGAAGATGTGAGGTTTTCATGCATGCAACCTAACCTATTGGACTTGCAAAACAAGCACAATCCGAATAAGCTAAGTGTTGGCTCCTAGGGTTTTAAATGAGGTTTTCAGATTTAAACATTCGCATGAAGCAACCAAGAAAACTTGCATAAACTCCATTTACAAGCCTAAAATCTGAAAATGGGAAAAATAGACATTTAATATTGCATGCAAAAAATGACTCCTTCTTTCTTTGTATGTCTATGTGTCCTCTTTTGAGTCACGAAAATGCAACATGTGTGATATCGTGACACTTTTGTTTCTCTGCCTGCCTACCCTTTTTGAGCCGCGAAAATGCAACATGTTGTGATATCACAACGCTTTTGTTTCTCTGTCTGCCTGCCCCTTTTGAGTAGCGAAAATGCAACATGTCGCGATATCGCGACACTTTTATTTCTCTGCCTGCCTACCCTTTTTGAGTCACAAAAATGCAACATGTCACGATATCATGACACTTTTGTTTCTCTGCCTGCCTGCCCTTTTTGAGTCGTGCAAATGCAACATGTCGTGATCTCGTGACACTTTTGTTTCTCTGCCTGCCTGCCCTTTTTGAGTCGTGAAAATGCAACATGTCGCGATATCGCGACACTTTTGTTTCTCTGCCTGCCTTCCCTTTTTGAGTCGCGAAAATGCAACATGTCGCGATATCGCGACACTTTTGTTTCTCAATCTTTCTCTTTGCTTTGGACTGCAAAAATGCAACATGTCATGATATCGTGACACTTTTTTTTTTTTTTTTTTGCCGTGACAATGCAACATGTCGCGATATCGTGACACTTTTTCTCTTTTGGCCACGACAATGCAACATGTCGCGATATCGTGACACTTTTTCTCTTTTGGCCGTGACAATGCAACATGTCTTGATATCGCGACACTTTTTCTCTTTTGGCCGTGACAATGCAACATGTCGCGATATTACGACACTTTTTCCTTTTTTGTCCGCGACAATGCAACATGTCACGATATCGTGACACTTTTTGTCTTTTGGCCGCGATAATGCAACATATCATGATATCGCGACACTTTTTCCTTTTTTGGCCGCGATAATGCAACATGTCGCGATATCGCGACACTTTTTCTCTTTTGGCCATGACAATGCAACATGTCGCGATATCGCGACACTTTTTCTCTTTTGGCCGCGATAATGCAACATGTCGTGATATCGCGACACTTTTTGCTCCTTGAAATATTTTGCTTTTTCTTTGATCTTTAGCATATGGGCCACTTCGGTCTTCTTAGAAAATATGCAAAAGGAGGGTCCCCAATTTTGGGGTATGTTGTGGAGCAGCCACAACACTGCCTTATGGAAGGAAATTAGCTCAATGAGGGAAGCCTTTTCCCCCCTTCCCTAGATCCTAGCAGGGGACTTCAACATCCTCCTTTTCCTTTCTGATAAAAGCGAGGGCTCAGTGGCTCCGTCCAAAAGCATGGAAGACTTTGGAGCCTTCACCGACCTCAATGAGCTCATGGACGTCAAGCTAAAAGGAGCCAGGTTCACCTGGTCAAATAGAAGAGCGGGAGCAAGCCATATCTAGGTCAGGCTAGATAGAGTGTTCCTTTCTAAGGAAGCCATTCCCCTGTTTACTGATGCAACCTTGTTGGCTCTCCCAAAAATTGGGTCTGACCACAGCCCCCTCCTCAAAATTGACCAGCGCTCTTTCCTCAAGCGGCCCTTTCGGTTCAAGTCCATGTGGCTGTACCACCCCAACTTCAGGGCCCAGGTTGGTTTCTGGTGGGCTTCCTCAGTCCCTGGATGCCCTACTAAGCAATTCTACCACAAACTGAGACGTCTCAAAGAACAACTCAAGGTATGGAATAGAGAGGTGTTTGGAAAAATATTTGAAAATAAAGCATCAATCAAGAAAAAGCTCGAAGACCTTGAGCTCAGGTTCCAGGAAGGCTCCCAAGATCTGGGGATCAGGGAAGAGGAACGTTTAGCCCTCAGCGAGTACCATAACATCCTGGCCAGGGAAGAAACATTCTGGAGGCAGAAGTTGAGAGCCCTATGGCTCCAATATGGTGATGCTAATACCAAGTTTTTTCACACATTCACCCTCAAAAATAGGGGCTCTAACAAAATTTCTAAGTTTATGGGCAGCGATGGTAGAATAATCAAGGACAAAGAAGTCATTCAGATTGAAGCCATCAACTTCTTCTAGAAGATCCTTGGCAACAATCTCCAAATTTCCTTAGAAGTGATAGACTCCCTGCTGGAGCATATCCCAACTTTCGTCTCAGCCCTGGCGAATGAGATACTCCTGCAGCCCCTATCTAACTCTGAAATCCATGCTGCTACATTTTCCATGAAGGCCGAGGCGGCCCCAGGCCTAGACGAGTTTTCCCATGATTCTTCCAATCCTTTTGGGACCTCATTGGCCAAGAAGTGTGCGTAGCCATCTAGGACCTCCAGTCTGCCAGATCCATCCCCAAAGGTATAAACTCCACCTTCATTGCTCTGATCCCCAAGTCTCAGGCAGCCAGATCCCTCTCTAATTTTTGCCCCATCAGCTTGTGTAATGTCTTATACAAAATCTTGACTAAATCCATGGCCTCTCGCCTTAAGGATATCCTTCCCCTAATCATTGCCCCCTGTCAGGGGAGCTCGGTCAAAGGTAGACTTATCACATACGAAGTTATCATCATGCACGAGGCCATCCACTTGGCACTCCTATCCAAAAATGCCTCCTTTCTGCTCAAGCTAGATATGAACAAGGCCTTCGATAGACTTTACTGGGATTTCCTTTCCAAGGTCCTTCTCAAGTTTGGGTTCCACCCCTTCTAGGTCAGTCTCATCAAAAACTGTGTGTCCTCCCCTTGGTTCTCTATCCTCATTAACGGATCCCCCGTCGAGTTCTTCCCCAATTCTAGAGGCCTTCACCAAGGTGACCCCCTATCCTCGATCCTCTTCATCATCCTGGCTGAGGCCCTGGGATGCACCATTTTGAGTGCTATCTCACGCAGACTTATCTTGGGTATCAGGCTTGCACTGGGCCTACCCCCTGTGTCCCATCAGCATTTCATGGATGACACCATCCTTGCTACTTTAGCTTCGATCTCTCAAACCAAGACCATCAAGCACATCTTGACCCTGTATGAGGAGGCGATCGGGTAGAAAATCAACCTCTAAAAAAGTAAAATTTTCTTTATCCATACCCTCGGCTAGGCAAATCAAAATCGGGTGGATTCTTGGATGTACCTCTGATTACCTCCCCTCCTCTTACCTTGGGCTCCCCCTATTTACAGGAGCTTCCTCCAAGACCCTTTGGAGTAGGATGATTGATCGGATCCAGAGGAAGCTGGCCCCCTAGAAAGGCCACCTCCTCTCACAGGCAGGTCGAGCCACCCTCCTGTCGGCGGTTCTTAAAAGCATTTCGGTCTACTTCATGTCGGTCTTCAGAATCCCAGCATCCATTACAGATCACATCGAGAAAATCTAGAAATGCTTTCTATGGTCGGGTAGCAAATATAAGAAGAGGATTCCCCTGGTTTCCTAGCCTCTGGTCTACCACCCCAAAGGTAAGGGAGGGATCGGGCTCAGGCGGGTGACCCCCATGAACAAGGCCCTCTTGTCCAAGCACGCCTGGAAGGTGTTCACCAATGCCCCTGATGAATGGGTCAGTATTGTGCATAGGAAATACATCCACCACCACCCCTTCCTCAATGACTCCCAGCCCATAGATGGATTAGCCTTCTGGAAATCCCTGATCTCCACTAAAGACATCATTCGAAAGGGGACCAGATGGATCCTCGGGGACGAAACCAAGATCAACTTCTGGGAAGACAGGTGGATCCAAGATGAGGTCTTGATCGCTGACAATGATATCCTCATCCTAAAATAAGACCTAGTGTGCAGAGGGCCCAAAGTGTCAGACTATCTCACCCAAAATTATGGATGGGTATCATGGAAGCCCATCCTGAACCCTAGGCACCCGCTTCAATCCTCCAGGCTCCAGCATCTCCTTGAGGTGATAGTTATCCTGTCTTCTAGAGGGAATGACAAATGCGTCTGGCATGACAATCCCAGTGGCATCTTCTCTGTCAAATATTCCTACAACTTCCAAAGAGTCCCTAATGAGGCTCCATTCCTAGCCAAACAGTGTGGGCCAAGAAGTTGATCCCCAAAATTAGCCACTTCGTTTGGATGGCCATCCAAAATAAGATCTTGACTATCGAGAACCTAATCAGGAGGGGATTTTAGAGTCTAAACAAATGCTTCCTTTGTTGTGCTACCTGGGAGTCCACTAATCACCTCTTCCTCAGATGCCCCTTCTCTTCTCAAGCCCTGGGCCTCATCCTATCCCAATTTTCTATCCAATGGGTGGCCCCCAATTCCATATCTGACCTCCTATCCCAGTGGCCCAATCCCTTCACCCACCCCTTCCTCCACTTCCTTTGGAGATCCTACCTCCCTCATTTGCTCTGGCATCTCTAGCTTGAGCGCAATTGCAAAGCCTTCTCCTCCTTGGCCTAATCCCCCTAGTGGGTGACGACCAAGGCGGTTGCCTTCACCCTTGAGAACTCTCACTCCCTCCCCTTGAGTGAGGCACCCCAAAGGTTGGTCGAGTCCACCCTCCTCTCCTACCTCAGAGTCCAGATCCCCTCCTGGTACTCCTCCCACCCCTTCCCATAATTCCAAAATAAGGTGGACTGACCCCCCTCCCGGATGGGTTAAACTTAACTTCGATGGAGCTTCTAAAGGAAACCCCGACCCCTCTGGAGCAGGTGGGGTCATCCGGGATAGTCACGGGGCCCTGATATTGGCGTACACTAAACCGCTTGGCATTTAAACCAACAACTTTGCCAAAGTAGCAATTCTCCTCCATGGGCTGATAGCCCTCAAGGAGACCTCCCCAAAAGTCATCATCGAGGGTGATTCCCTAGTCATCATCAAGGCTGCCCGCAGCTTGGGAAATAGCTCATGGCATATCTACAACACCATTCGGGATGTTCTCACCATCCTCCAAGGATTCACTCACCACTTCTTTCATCATGTATACAGAGAATGCAATAGTGCAACCGATTTCATGGCAAATCAAGCCACCACAGTGAAAGATCTCATTACCTGGACCACGAATTTCCCTGATTCTTTGGTCCAATTAGCATCTCAAGACAATTCAAGCCTCAATGAGAGTTTAGGCACTTAGATCACCCCAAGCTAGGGCCCTAAAGGTACGACGTCACACTATTCCCATGTGGATAGGGGATACCCCTCGCTTCGCCTTGATGATTGGCCCTAGCGACCCTCCCACCCGAGGGCTAGCCAATTCGATCAAGCACCATCACGTCTTGCCAAGTGCTCCCCGCTTCAGAGGCCATGTAAGATTTTTGGCTTATCCTGATCTAGATAACCATAGCCTCGCTAGCAAACCTGGCAAGCCCAAGTTGGAGCACGCGGTCTCTCACTCCGCATTACCCGCCTCAGGCACTGCTCTGATGGATCTCCATCCCGAGTCAGACAGTACATGCCTTTCTCCCATGAGTTTTCCCAAAACTACTCCCCCATCCATATTGTGCCAATTGGAGTGCTATTGTTGGCTCCCCTTCCCTGCCCCTCATGGCTACCGACAACCTTGCCCCCTCAACTCCTCTCAGCTCATGTCATCCCCTGCTCTAAGCGCCCCTTTCTAATGCCTGTGGCCCTTCCCCTCCTTGGCACCTCCCTGTAAGCTTTTAACCCAACCATGTTCAGAGCCCACTCGCATGCCTATGTGTTTTCCCCTTCCCCTATCCCCGTGACTCTCCCCTCTTAGTTCAGGCCGACTCTGGTTCCCCTGCCCCTGGCCTTCCTGTTTGCCTTCCATGGCTGCCAAGGCTTTTTTCCTCGAGCCCTCCACTCTCAACCTGAGCAATTCTGTCAGGCTCTTTTCTAACACCAAGAAATACACTCCCTTATTCAGTAATTTTGTAGGGGTAGACGAAGAAATCACGTAGGGATTTATAGATTCCTTGAACGACGAGGAGGTCAAAGTGAAAGGGATTCACTTCAAGGTGTCCAAGGATTTTTTGACTGAAGTGACGGGCCTGCACCATGAGGATAAAGGAAGATTTGTTCAGTAGGACAAGCACAACTAGGAAAAGGAGCTCTCTCAGTTCCCAGAACAGCAATGGGACAAGGCCAACCTCTTTCAAACTGACCTCTCGACCCCCTTTGACGAGGCCATTGTCCTAGTGATGCAATATATAACTTACGATGACCCAGATCAATGCCTCTATAGCTTCCACCTTAGTTTCTATAATCACCTTTGTGGAGCCACGCTAGTAAGCACCCTTGGTTTCTACTTTATTCCTTGAGCCTCACCATTGACTGGGCCCGCAGGAATCATTCCTGACCCTCCCATCAAGGGCTCATGGTTGTTCTGTATAGACACACCCTAGCAAACCAGCCATAACTACATTACATCCCTCCCCTATCCTCCGTTCCCCCCTGAAGTGGCTGGCTCCCCTGTTGCTTCCCCTGTAGCATCTAAATCTAAGGATACCCCATCCCCTGAAGCCTCCCCTTCTCCAAAATGGCATAGACCCACCTAGAAATGCAGAACCCTGGCTCAGGCCCCAGCTGGGGCCCCGACTACTGGTGTAAGTTCAATCTACAAGGGCCCAACCCTTGGCAGTAGTAGGGATGTCGACAACTCCAAGAAGGCCAAGGTGGAGGCCTCGAAAGCCACCGAAGTCAGCTCTGACTTTGAAAGTAAGTTGCATAACTTTCTAACCAGAGCCTTCCTAGACATCATGATCAGTTCCCTAATTGCTTCTACAAAAGCGGCTTCCTCAGCGGCCAATGCCCTATCTAAAATCTGATTTAGGTTGGGCGACGACCTTGACAAGGAGGGGATCTAACCTGCCAGGTCAGGGTCCCCGTTCAGGTCAGACCTGGCTGTAGGGCTACCTAGAGTGGTAGCGGCCAATATTTTTTTGGGTTAACTGTTGGGAAATTTTGAGGTTTCTCCCTATTTGGTGGCCTTGGGCCAAATTTTTTCTTGCTGGCAGCTTAGATGGATGGACTTTTTATAGGCACCGGGGCCCCTGGGCCTCGGCTTGGTCCCCAAGGGTGCAGCCTTGGTCTACTCTAACATCAAAATTTAGCTACGGCTACTTATGTACCTAAGGTTTTGGGACCCTTCAAAAAACCTGCTGTAAATATTATTGTTACTTATCAAAAAAAATAGTGAAGTCCTAGTATGGGTTTGGAAACAAAGGCCATGAGGCAATTGGAGATGAAGATGCAGTTCCACTAAATGCAACATTAAAAATTAATCTTGAGCTTGTGTCTTGGAAAGTGGTTTAGTGAAGTTACAGACAATAAGAAAGTGGTAAAGAAGATTCTCAAGCAAGGGGAAGGCTATGAATGACCTAATGATAGGGTAGTTGTAAAGGTTAAGTACACTGGAAAATTGAAGGATGGCACTATTTTTGAAAAGAAAGGAACTGATGAAGAGCCTTTCAAGTTTAAGATGGGAGAAGAGCAAGTTGTTGATAGCTTGGACAGAGCAGTTATGACCATGAAGAAATGAGAAGTTGCACTTTTAACTGGAGCACCTGATTATGGTTATCCAACCGATGTGGAAACAGATTTGGCAATAGTTCCACCAAAATTTACTCTTTTATATGAAGTACAATTTGTTTCATTTGTGAAGGAAAAATAGTCATGGGACATGAACACTGCCGAGAAGATAGAGACTACTGGAAAGAAAAATGAAGAGGGGAATGCATTATTCAAAGTTGGCAAGTATTGGAGGGCCTCCAAGAGATATGAAAAGGCTACAAAGTAAATTGAGTATGACAATTAATTCAAAGAGGAAGAGAAGAAGCAGGTAAAGCCTTTAACCTGAATAATGCTGCCTGCCAACTCAAGTTGAAGGATTACAAGCAAGCTATAAAGTTATGCACAAAGGTGCTAGAAATTGAATCTCAAAATGTGAAAGCTTTATATAGAAGAGCACAGGCATATATTCAGACATCAAGTTTGGAGCTGGCACATAATAACACCAAGAAAGTCCTTGAAATTGACATCAATAACGAAGACGTGAAGCTAGAGTACAGGACTCTTAAAGATAAAAAAAATAGTAAGGAAGCCAAGTTCTACAGCAACATGTTTGCAAGAATGAGCATAGTAGAGAACCAATCATCAAAAACTTTGAAAAAGATGCAGGGCAGATTGGAGCAATTAGAGCAAGACTCTGAAGATCAAACTAGGAGGTTGAAAAATTCAATTATTGATTTGCAAAAAGAATTATCAGAGGATCGGTTGAAGATTTTGTAAAATGTTCATGAGACAAAGCTATAAAGCATTTCTCTTACCCAACATGTATGATGCATGAGCATCCAAGTTTTCAAAAACAAATTCAAAAATATTTCCAACTGGCAAGAGGAAGGAGCATAACTTTTAGCCTTCGATATCTCAGCTTTGTATCCATTGTTTAAAAAGCATAAATTGGAGTTTTATTGTAATTTCAGGATTATTAGCAAAGGAAAGCAAAATTCATGGAGTTTTGAGTTTTGCAGTAATTTCCAGACTACCAGCAAAGGGAAGCAAAATTCATAGAGTTTTGAGTTTTTTTGTAATTTCCAGATTAACGACAAAGGAGATTACCCACAAAGGGAAGCAAAGTTTGTAGAGTTTTGAGTTTTGCAGTAATTTCCATATTACCACAAAGAGAGCAAAATTCTCGAAGTTTTGAATTTTGCTGTAATTTCTAGATTACCAACAAAGGGAAGCAAAACTTATGGAGTTTTTGAGTTTTTTTGTAGTTTCCAGCTTACCAACAAGAGAAGATTACTGACAAAGGAAGCAAATTAATGGAGTTTTGAGTTTTGCTATAATTTCCAATTTAGCGGCAAAGGAAAGCAAAATTCAGAGAGTTTTGAGTTTTTTTCTAATTTCCAGATTACCGGTAATTTTTATTTTAAAAGAAATACAAGTAATTTGGGGTTCATTTTCTGGTTGTTGAATTTGTTGTGAGACATCCAAGCTACTTGAATTCGTTAACTGCAAGTTTAATAATTTTTTTTTCTTTTGTTTAGTATCTTTTTCAAACTTTACCGAATTCGTGGTTGTCCAGTATGGGCGTGAATTTGGCAATTTTAGGTTTTTACTCCTAAAAACCTAATTTAACATCGACTCTGTGATATGTCTCTTGCTTAAGTTTAAGTTTCATTTTCCCATCTTTTTTTCCTTCCAAACCCCTTATAAATAGGAGGATTGGACTACCCTTTTCATCCAAATTGCTTGAATTTGTTAACTGCAAGTTTGACCCTTTTTTCTTTTGTTTAGTATTTTTTTTCTAGCTTTACCGAATTTATGGTTGCCCAGTATAAGGAGTATGGGGCGTGAATTCAGCAATTTTGGGATTTTACTCCTAAAAACCCTAATTTAGCATCGACTCTGTGATGTTATCTCTTGCCTAAGTCTAAGTTTTGTTTTCCCACATTTTTTCCCCTCCAAACCCCCTATAAATAGGAGGATTGGACTCCCCTTTTCATCCCAGATTGATCTTATGCTTTGCTTTATTGTGTGCTTATGGTGATCTATTGCTATGGATGAGCAAGTGCAGAAGCATCGATGACAGATTGTGCCCATCATTTGTCTTCTAGAGAAGGAGGAGAGGTCTTCCATATTGGTTGTTGCCTCTCTTGCTTCCTCCACATGCTTATCATGTTTTCTATCTTATTTAGTTCTTTTCATCGTTAGTTCTTAGTAATTCGCTACATTTCACAATTATAAATTGCTCTAAGTTATCTTTTTCAAATTCACGTCCCTCCCTTATGGGGGTGCAAATTTGGTTTTCTTCCTTGTTTTCGAATTCATGCCTGATAATTACAAGGCACAAATTTGGTCATAGATAGCTTAGCGGCAAATATTTGCTCCCAAGCCCTAGGTTCTCATTTGCATAATTGTTTTCCATTTTATCCATCTTGCTTGCACTCTGTTTTCATTGTTCCATGTTGTTGTATCTTGTTTTGCTTGTTCCCAAAGGTCAACAATAATTTTCATTTTTCGAATGGTCAACTAAAGGGACCAAGGGGGCTTGAATCTTGTGCCTCCAAACTTAGTCACATAGCGGCCTAAGCAATCCCCCAAACATTGATCAAGTTTTTCAAGGTTTTGAAGTTGTTTTGTAGGTTTGACCGAATTTGCAGTCAGGATTTACGGGGCATGAATTTAGGTAGGATCAACCATCAGGTCAAATAAGTGTTTTGTTAGATCTTTTAGGTTGTTTACTAAGTTTCTATGACCGTTTTGCTTTCTGTAGCTGAAGAAAATAACATAAATTTGATATATTAGAAAATAATATATTGGTTTTCATTTCTAGGCATCAAAAGAAGAAAAGCGTATACCTTGGAAAATTGATCAGTGTTTGGAGGCCTATTTAGGCCGCTATGTGAATGAGCTTGGAGGCGCAATAGTCAATCCACCTTGGACCTTTTAGTTGTTCGTTTGAAAAATGAAAATGATTGTTGACCTTTGGGAACAAGCAAAACAAGATACAACAACATGAAACAATGAAAACAGAGTGCAAGCAGGATGGATAAAATGGAAAACAAGTATGCAAATGAGAACCTAGGGTTTGGGAGCAAAAATTTGTCCCCAATCTATCTATGACGAAATTGACACCTCGTAATTAACAAGTGTAAATTTGAAAAGAAATAAAAACCAAATTCATGCCCCGTAAGGGAGGGGTTCAAATTCACAAAAGAGAAATTAAAGAATCTATAAATGTGAAATGCAACGAATTACTAAGAATTAACGATGAAAAGAACTAAATAAGATAGAAAACCTAATAAATGCATGGAGGAAGCAAGAGCAAAGGCAACAACCAAGATGGAAGACCTCTCATTCTTTAGAAGACAAATTATGGGCACAATCTATCGTCAAGGCTTCACCACTTGCTCATCCATAGCAACAAATCACAAGAAGCACACAATAAAGCAAAGCACATAGAGAATTTTGAGAGTATTCAAATCTTAAGAGTGTCAAGAGCATAATATCGATTTGGGATGAAAATGGAAGTCCAATCCTCTGATTTATAGGGGTTTTGGAGGGGGGAAAAGGTGGTAAAACAAAACTTAGACTTAGGTAAGAGCGTCATAGAGAGGCAACGATAAATTAGGGTTTTTAGGAGTAAAACCCAAAATTTCTGAATTTGCGCCCCATACTAGGCGATCGCAAATTTGAAAAAGCTAGAAAAAAAAGACTAAACAAAAGAAAAAAAATGGTCAAACTTGAACTTAACAATCTTGAGGGGTTATCTAAGGATCTAAGGGAAAAATGACTCATCTTGATGGATAAATTTTCCATGTCTACTTTTTGCCCCCTCTTTGATACATTTATGGCTTAATAAATGCGTAAAAGAAAGATGTAGGCACCTACTGGTGAAAAACAATGAACACAAAAATGCGTGGCAGGTTTAGGTGGAGGGATGGTGCAAAAATGGTGTCATTTCAAACACTTCAAAATTGTGCACATTTATCGAGGTATTAATGACATTAATACCCCGAGATTGGGGGCCCCTCGAGTTTAAGAAGGAATTTAAATGCCTGAAGAAACTCGAAATGGCAAACGCAGAAGAACAAAGATGCAAACAGAAAAAAAAATAAAAAAGGGGAAGGAAGGGTAAAAATGAATTCATTTTCATGTGTGAGAAGAAGCAAAAAAGAGCTCTGGAGAAAATAACAAAATGGTGCTTCCCACACATCGTTTAGCCATTGCGAGGGGCAAGGCCGACGTAGTTGCGAAGCGAGCATGGGTAAGGACCAAAACCCAAATTCTAGACTAGGTTAGATTAGGGTTTTATAGCATTTTTTAAATTTTTTTATGAATTTTTAATTTTTAGAGGAAATCACCGCATAGGCACTCGACACAAATTTGGGGGCCAATCACAAATTTGGTTGTACGCAAAGAGTGAATTCGTGCCTTCGAAGTACAAGATGCAAATTCATGAATTTGTGCCTTGGAAAGAAGGGGCACAAATTCCCAAAAGAAGAGAAAAAGAGAAAAAGAGAGAGAAGAAAGAAAAAAGAAAAGAAAGAAAAGAGAGAAGAGAGAGAGAGTTTCACTTGCTTAAAATTTTGCTAATGTTGTTTTTTTAAATTATATAATTAATGCTTATTGATTATGATGATGAAACTAATAAAATGTGTTAATGTTTGTGTTTGCAACATGATGTACTGGAGAGCAAGGAGTGGTGGTCGAGCTCCTTAGAGGAGTGATGAGTGTCGTTGAGTCTCATCATTTAATCTCAATGATTTATCAATCCGGGGTGGTGTCCAAGGCTATCTACGATAGAAGGTTAGGGCAGAGTACAATTCAAGCATTCAAATTTCAAGCAATTATTAGGTGGAACAGATTTGGTTTAGCCTTTTGGTGTCACACTAAACCTAATCTGTAGAACAAAAACTTGCAAGAAATAAAAACTAATTCTAAGTTCAGAAAATTAAAGTTAACTACAATTGCATGAATTGAAATTGTTGAATTGAAATCTAATCTACTTTTGCAGAATTGAAATAACAAAATTGAAATTGCTAAATTGAAATGTTGCTGAAATAAAATCCTAAATTACACTTGCAAAATTGAAATGATACTTGTAAATGAAACTTATGCTAAAAACACCTGTCAATGTCCTGCCACAAAAGGTCGTCAAGCTTCTGCTACAGGAATTGACAACAAAATGAAATATGCTAAAAATGGAAAGTTGCTAAAATAGAAAGCAAGGAAAACATGGAAAGCAAAGGAAAAATGCTTAATATAATTTGTCAGCTGAAACACACACAAATGTTGTACACAAACATAATAGAAAACATAAAGAACATTATACAAACTTAAAATAAGAAAAGTAAACTTGACAAGTAATCTGTTAATTCTATTGCAACAAAATTACAGATTAAAACCTACCATAAAAATCCTCCTTCTAGATCTAAAAGTGGGCCCATACTTCCTGATCTAGAAGGAGGTGAAAAGCACTCCTTAACTAATTAACACTCAGAATAGAAAATGATAAAATAACTGCACTTTTATTGATGATAAAACATGTTGAAAACTGTTACAGAAAATTATTGTATAGTCCTAATTGCTGCTATTGAAAACTCTCCTCTATTCTAATTCCTAACTGGCTCAACCAAGGAGGGAGCTGTGTTATTTATATAAATATTTACAACATATCCCATGCTCAAATCAGCCTATGTGCTACTTTACAGTGATTTGCCAATAATTCTGGATCTGAAATAAATGCAAATCTGGACAGTTTGTGTTGCAGTAGTAGTCATTGGCCTTTAGAAAGCATCTTCAGTGGTGGGAGTACGTGGGAGGAGTCTAGAAATATCTCACACATATTTCTCCACTTTAGAATATGCCATTTCTATCTTGCAAACAACTTTCTATTATGCTGCAGTTTTTTCTGGGTTTATCCTAGAAGAGGATCAAAATTGATCTTTTCCATGAATGGTGGCTTTGGACGACAAGGACGACAAAGTCAGATGGGAGATATTTTCCTTTAACCTTTTCAACCTTCTTTCCCTTTTTCCATCATCAAAAATCAGTCAACAAGTCAAAAAGCACTTTTTGTTCTCATTTCGAAGATAAGTGGCTCATTCCGAAGAGACTGTATTTCTCATTCCGAAGATGTCCGCTCATTTCGAAGAGACTGTATTTCTCATTCCGAAGATGTCTGCTCATTTCGAAGATCTTCGAAATGAACAACTATGTGCTCTTCAAGTGATTTCATCTGCATTTCTCAGGTGGGTTAGCTCTTAGGATCAGATTGCAATAGCCTTCATCTCTCTCCATGTGTGAATTCCATGCCTTGCCATTCATTGGTAGCTTGTTGGAATTTACATGGTAAATTACTTGCATTTTCCAACTCTGCTTGCATAGTTGTAAAATATTGGTATTTCTTGCAAATTCAAACAAATTAGAACATGGAAAAATTATTCAAATATCAACATGAAGGAGTACATCAAGTTGCTACTGAATTTATACACTTCATTCACCAAGTAACCATGCTGAAATAGTGCAATAGTGCTGCACAATTGTCCTTGCTCTGTTATACCCTGTTGCTGCCTATTTAGACCATGTGGGAATGCTTCTAAATAGGTCATATGTCTTCTGTAGTCCTTCTGAACTCATTCCATCCATATCCTCATGCTTTGCTTGACAACTTCAAGGTGTTCCTATAAAGTGACAGCTTGCTGATTTTTATATGGCTATTTTTTTTAGATTTTCAGATTTATGACAGTCCTAATAATTTGGCTTCAATGTGGACTTCAAACAAGTTGAAGGGTAGGAAAACATTCATAAACCATTGTGAATTTAATGGATATCAGCATACCACATTTGGCTATTTGAAATGCATATTTTTATTTGCTACTTAATCAAGCAAAAGTAGTCACAAAATGCTGAAAATAGTCAAAAACAGAGATATAATGATCCTAACATAAAATCATGCAAACACTTAACAAATATATATTCTAATCAACTATTTGGCATTTAACTTAATAATATGACAGTTTTTATATGTCAAACATAGTGTAAAAATGAGGCATTTTCAGGCCTCATCATCCCCCCAGCTTGAACTGATGCATGCCCTCATGCATCCTAGTAGGCCATAGTAATATGTTGGTTTTATCCTTGTGAAAAACATCCTTTGCCACCTGCTACCTGAGAAATTTCTCCTTGCTGCACTACACCAAGCATTTTTTAATTTAAGCACAGGTATTTCACTTTTCTACAACCTTGCAAAAAAAAGTTTTCAATCAATTTTTTTTCAATTTTTTTTTTTATTCTGTTTTTTTTCTTTTCTTGCATATCTTTTTTTTTTCATTTGCAACTTGCAACTTTTTAACTTCTGCACTTTCATCCTTCAATATTGCAATTTCTGCAACTACTGCAATTTTAACTCTTTTTCTGCCCTTCTACAAGTTTTAGTGTTGCAAGGTACCTCTTAAAGGCTTGGTATCATGTGATTCATCTTGCAATAGCCTTATTGTGGAACCATATTTGGCAGATGCACTACTACTGGTGAAATTTTCTGTTCTTAACAACATTTCAGCCTGAATGCCTATTTCTATTGTTTGCACCTTTTGAACAAAATTGATAAAATTTTGATTTTGAAATGCTTGAGGGATGTACTTACTTGTGGTAGAGCCTTATAAACCTCAATATTTGATGTACCCTACTCTTTTTGCTATTCTGTAGCATTTTTAGCAATTTTGGTGCAGTTTCTGCTCATTCCGAAGATATGCATGTTCATTTCGAAGATATGACTGTTCATTCCGAAGATGCATCAAAAAATGCAAAAATGACCTCCTATGCAAAATTTAGCTATAGATTCTATTGTGGGCCCATCTCTAGAGTGTATAAGCCTTCCATAACATCAAAAATCCCTTCTTCATCCTTTTGTTTAGATGTTATTCTTTGTTTTGTATGTTGTTATTTTATTCTAGTAGTACTAAAATAGAACCTTCAAGTGCATTTTGCTGATTATCCTCCTTCAATTTATCAGGACAATTGTGAGATAAACTTGCAGTCCTACTTCTGAAACTTGCCCTACTAATTGAGATAGAATTTATGCCATGTCTGTCCCAAAATCAGGTTTTTGTACAATTTTGAAATTCTCATGCAACTAAGGGCAAAAGGGGGTGTTTCTTGACATTTTGATCATGTTCCATTTTCAACTTACCAATATTGTATGAATAGTTTATGCCAAATACCGATTATCATACATTAAATGCTAAATGCTTACTATGACTTAAATGCAAGAAACGCATACCTTACTGTCCTAAAAATTAATCATGCACCTTACAAGCTGCTTCTGATGATTGTTAGCAGGCTATCTAAAAACATAAAAATAACACATGTGCAGTGTGAGATTTGTACAATGGTGGAATAATGATGGGTAGATCAACAAGGCAATGCATGCCGAAAAATCGGTTTTCATGCAAGCCAACTCAGTAGCGCCTCCAAGAAGGTTTTCACTACTGAATTATTCATTTTTTTTTCATCATTTTTTTATTTTTTTCCTCTTTTTTTTCATTTTTTTTCATCTTTTTTTTTTTCATTTTTTTCATCAGAAGAGGTTGCCATTTCTGGTTTTCAACCAACTTCTGTCCCTTTTTTTTTTCAAGTGCTTCAATGAGAGAGAACATCTCTCACTCTTATTTGGATAAGACCAATCCTTATTCTGCAAAAACATGTCAATTGTTGTATGAAAACACCATCTCTTTCTGTTGAAACCTGCAACATTGATGCAACCTTCCTTTCTAGATGAGCAGTAAGAATCTTCATACATCATAATTGCCTCCTTAGTGCTGGAAATGAAGTATTGGCTCCATTGTTCCTCTTCCTTGCTGAAATTGATGCTTATCCTCATGTATCCCCATTTTGTGGGACATGCCTTTGCTGCAAAAAAAAAATTCTCTCTTTTTTTTTTTTTTCAATTTTTCTTGTCTTGCTTGTACCCAAGAAGGAAGTTCACAAACAAGACTATTCTTCTTTTTGCTTTTCTTGTATTTTTTTTTTTGTCAAACTTTTTATCATCACTCTGAATCTGATATTGAAGAGAAATTCTCTTCCATTATGTGTACATCCAATGGAATCTCCTTCAAGAACTCCTCCTTAGTTAATGGTGCATGGTATACCCGAAGGCAATGTCCATTCACCACTAACATCCTCCATGAATTACCAATGGGAGAAAGAAGCATTGCTCCATATCTGAAAACTTCTTCAATCAAGTGTTGTCCATGCCTCCTAGTCTACAAAATCTTGTCAATATGTTCTTGAAACAATTAAATACCAATTCCCAAAAGATGTTAAGTGCTTACATCAAGATAAAATCTTGATATACCCTTGTAATTCCATGTAAAGGGATTGAAATATTGTTTCAAAATAGCAACAATTTTGCTTTTTGTTTATAAGTCAGCCAACTAATAATGTTCAAGAATTTTCTTGGTTGCACTTCAATTTGTTTCATTCCTAGGAGGACAAAATTTACCCCTTTGTAATTTCTTACTAAGGAGTTCAATGGAAGTAAATTTTCTATGTGCAGTTTTTCTAGTTTTTCTCCTTTATCCAAGGCTAATTTTTGTGTGTTTGGACTAAAGGTTTTCTGTGTATCTCCATTGATTTTTGTCTCTTCAAGCTCGGGTAAGTTCTTGTTTGAGCACAGTTGGATGTTGCTTGCAGTCAATAACATTTCCTACAAGTTTTTTTTTTTATACCAGATTCAGCTACATAGACAGGGGTTGCCTATCCTATATTATTCAGACTGATCACAGGTTGGGCTAAAAAAAAATATTTTTGGTTTGCACAATAAGACAAGAAGTGTACAACTTTAGCAGATCAACTACTTGTCAGGTAGGATCACCTCTAATGAGATCAACTATTGTCTGTGTAGGCTAAGAATTGCTAGGTTGCGGTTTAGCATGGTAAAATCCTAACAATATTTAAGTAATAATGGAAAACTCTAGGATCATCATTAAGTTGTAAACTCCTATTTTGATTGTGCAAAAGTTTTTGTGATTTTTTTTTTAATAGATTCAGCTTACATAGATAGGGGTTGCCTGTCCTGTATTATTCATATTGGCCATAGGTTGGGCTGAAGGTGGTGGTTGATTTACTTGCCCTGTTTGTTGTTGTTGGGATCTCTCTTTGAGAAGAATTCAGACTAGGCAACAGATTTTGCATCTCTGAGTTATGGAAGTAAATGGCATTCATCAATGATATGTCCCTATGAACAAATGCTACAGGTAGCTGATATGGCTATTTTGTTCAAGGGATAGTCTTGTATATCTACCATGATATCTTTCCAACACCTAGTACAAATTTGTTTATACTACCCCGATGATATGGATATAAAAAGGGCAATACTAGCAGATGGCTCTTCTAAATTTTTTAAGAGATCTTATGTTTCTTGATAATGAGGATGATGAATTCTTTCAATTTTTATCAAGAATTTCAAACATAGGCAATTTAACCCCCAAGTGTGAAGATCACCTCCCTATGGTTGCTTGTTTTCTAAATGGACTGAAATGCAACTATCAATAATTATTATTTATACCAGCTATTACATTCATATTTTACTCTAAACTTCATAACTTAGCACAATAATAATTATTTGACTGCTTTTACCCTCTAACAACACCATGATCCCTGGCAACGATGCCAAAATGATGAGTGTCATTGAGTCTCATCATTTAATCTCAATGATTTATCAATCCGGGGTGGTGTCCAAGGCTATCTACGATAGAAGGTTAGGGCAGAGTACAATTCAAGCATTCAGATTTCAAGCAATTATTGGGTGGAACAGATTTGGTTTAGCCTTTTGGTGTCACACTAAACCTAATCTGTAGAACGAAAACTTGCAAGAAATAAAAACTAATTCTAAGTTCAAAAAATTAAAGTTAACTACAATTGCATGAATTGAAATTGCTGAATTGAAATCTAATCTACTTTTGTAGAATTGAAATAACAGAATTGAAATTGCTAAATTGAAATGTTGCTAAAATAAAATCCTAAATTACACTTGCAAAATTGAAATGATACTTGTAAATGAAACTTATGCTAAAAACACCTGTCAATGTCCTACCACAAAAGGTCGTCAAGCTTCTGCTACAGGAATTGACAACAAAATGAAATATGCTGAAAATGGAAAGTTGCTAAAATAGAAAGCAGGGAAAACATGGAAAGCAAAGGAAAAATGCTTAATATAATTTGTCAGCTGACACACACACAAATGTTGTACACAAACATAATAGAAAACATAAAGAACATTATACAAACTTAAAATAAGAAAAGTAAACTTGACAAGTAATCTGTTAATTCTGCTGTAACAAAATTACAGATTAAAACCTGCCATAAAAATCCTCCTTCTAGATCTGAAAGTGGGCCCATACTTCCTGATCTAGAAGGAGGTGAAAAGCACTCCTTAACTAATTAACACTCAGAACAAAAAATGATAAAATAACTGCACTTTTATTGATGATAAAACATGTTGAAAACTATTACAGAAAATTACTGTACAGTCCTAATTGCTGCTATTGAAAACTCTCCTCTATTCTAATTCCTAACTGGCTCAACCAAGGAGGGAGCTGTGTTATTTATATAAATATTTACAACATATCCCATGCTCAAATCAGCCTATGTGCTACTTTACAGTGATTTGCCAATAATTCTGGATCTGAAATAAATGCAAATCTGGATAGTTTGTGTTGCAGTAGTAGTCATTGGCCCTTAGAAAGCATCTTTAGTGGTGGGAGTACGTGGGAGGAGTCTAGAAATATCTCACACATCTTTCTCCACTTCAGAATATGCCATTTCTATCTTGCAAACAACTTTCTATTATGCTGCAATTTTTTTGGGTTTATCCTAGAAGAGGATCAAAATTGATCTTTTCCATGAATGGTGGCTTTGGACGGCAAGGACGACAAAGTCAGATGGGAGATATTTTCCTTTAACCTTTTCAACCTTCTTTCCATTTTTCCATCATCAAAAATCAGTCAACAAGTCAAAAAGCACTTTCTGTTCTCATTTCGAAGATAAGTGGCTCATTCCGAAGAGATTGTATTTCTCATTCCGAAGATGTCCGCTCATTTCGAAGAGACTGTATTTCTCATTCTGAAGATGTCTGCTCATTCCGAAGATCTTCGGAATGAACAACTATGTGCTCTTCAAGTGATTTCATCTGCATTTCTTAGGTGGGTTAGCTCTTAGGATCAGATTGCAATAGCCTTCATCTCTCTCCATGTGTGAATTCCATGCCTTGCCATTCATTGGTAGCTTGTTGGAATTTACATGGTAAATTACTGCATTTTCCAACTCTGCTGCACAGTTGTAAAATATTGGTATTTCTTGCAAATTCAAACAAATTAGAACATGGAAAAATTATTCAAATATCAACATGAAGGAGTACATCAAGTTGCTACTGAATTTATACACTTCATTCACCAAGTAACCATGCTGAAATAGTGCAATAGTCTTGCACAATTGTCCCTGCTCTGTTATACCCTATTGCTGCCTATTTAGACCATGTGGGAATGCTTCTAAATAGGTCAGATGTCTTCTGTAGTCCTTCTGAACTCATTCCATCCATATCCTCATGCTTTGCTTGACAACTTCAAGGTGTTCCTATAAAGTGACAGCTTGCTGATTTTTATATGGCTGTTTTTTTTAGATTTTCAGATTTATGACAGTCCTAATAATTTGGCTTCAATGTGGACTTCAAACAAGTTGAAGGGCAGGAAAACATTCATAAACCATTGTGAATTTAATGGATATCAGCATACCACATTTGGCTGTTTGAAATGCATATTTTTATTTGCTACTTAATCAAGCAAAAGGAGTCACAAAATGCTGAAAATAGTCAAAAATAGAGATATAATGATCCTAACATAAAATCATGCAAACACTTAACAAATATATATTCTAATCAACTATTTGGCATTTAACTTAATAATATGACAGTTTTTTATATGTCAAACATAGTGTAAAAATGAGGCATTTTCAGGCCTCATCAAGGAGGTACTACAATAGCTCACGGTAGTAGAGAGAGACACCCTATGGGTGGTGGGGCTATTGCATTTATCAAATATGCCTCGGGTGGAGGTAGAAAAAGCACTACTAATGGCATTGGTAGAGAGGTGGTACCCAAAGTTGTCGACCTTCTGGTTATCGATGGGATAGATAACCATCACACTAGAGGACATGTGACGGATCTTGCACATCCCCATCAGGAGGAGAGAAGTTTACAAAGCACACGGGTTTTGGGCACCACTACAACAATTATCGAGGGATTGAACTCATGAGTTCTAGATGAGTGGACTCCATGTAGATGAGATACCCACATGATATGGTGTTGACACATTGACGATGGTGCTATGGGGTAATGGCTAGGTTCTTAGCGTACAATATGAGTAGGTAGCAATTGCCATGGGCATTGGCAGGGGTAGTGGCAGATATGCAAGACCATCAGGTGTGGTTCACATGGGCCTATATGTACTGGCTCACTTATACAATACATTATACAATGTTATGTACAAACAACAAACAAGGATAGTATGTATGACTTTGCTCTAGGTGTGGTGCTAAGAGCACATAGCAACCAAGAGATTGCATTTACTACCAGGGCCATTTCCCAACCCAAAGTGACCAACAGTATACAAGTGGGCCTGAGAGTACAAGCAAGTCTAGAGGATGTACATCGATATCTTATCACTAGGGATGTGGGTGGTAGATGAGCTACAAGAGCACTAGATCATATGGTGACTGTGGCGTCTACACCTTGGATGGGCTAAGGATGGGGAGTTGGTAAGGGTACATAGGATCAAGTGGGTGGCAATGGAGAAGGAGGACCTGGAGCTCTACAGGTTAGATCAAGTCTAGTAATAGTTTGACATCCTCTAGGAGATATCAAACCTAGGAGACTATTGGTTCAAAAGGGTGTGGTGGGACCTATTAGGGATCGAAGAGAACCTTGATGTGGGGAGGTTCATGGAGGACCTAGATGATCCAATTTATGTGGATCTAGGAGTGGAAAATTCAAGGTAGTGCTTGGGTATTGGAGGTGGTACAAGGATATCATGCCCCTAAGTATCTTCCCAATGATGCTAGTGCAGAGACACTAGATCATGACCCAACAGGTGCAGTTGGAGCTTTAAGAGGCCACCTAACATACTACTGAGCGATGATAGAGGGGCATAGATCCACCTAGGCAAACATGAGTATAGGTTTAGATAGAGATGGTGACAGCCATGAGGACCACTATCACTCTCTCTAGCTCAAGAGGAGGGGGACATATGGAGGTGCCTACACAATCGAGTTGAGCAAGAAAGTGGACCTAGCAGGACCATGGGTCAGGTTGACCTGACATGGGAAGTGGAGAAACTATAGGCTAGGATGGAGATCATGCAGAGGGAGATGGTCTTTATTCAAGAGGATAGGTCCAAGAGGCTAAAGGGGATGTAGGGTGCCCTAAATACGATGCTCTTAGAGTGAGATCAGATCCTTGCTGCATAGGCCATGATAGTATCAAAACATGATGAGGGTGTAGGCATACCACCTTAAAGGAGAGATGGGATGATTGAATCTAGAGCGACAATAGTATTAGGTAGAGGGGATGGTTGTCATTACTGGTAGCCAGTAGGGAGAGGGGATACAACTACTACAAGAGTTGCAGAGGGTGAGGGAGGACTTGCAAGGATTGGCAAAGGGAGAAATACTACCAGATGATGTCCTACTAGGTAGTACTCACAGAGTAGAGGGTTCCTCTGCCATACTCCTTACGATCTGGAGTCGATCACAAACACAATCCATCTTGTGGTCCATGAACATACCTCCACTAGGATCACCTCTAGTAGAAAAAGTAGGGAAGTCTAGCTCGTAGGCCTAGGACAAGGATCAGGGTGACATGCATCCTTTGGGAGGGTCGAGTGTGTCGAGCTTGGACTATGGCACACCGATCTAGCTGACATGTACCCACCACTTTTGAGTAATATATCATGTTGCTTGTTATTTAATGTGTGTTTGATTATGCATTGTTATTTTTTGTTTATGCATGATTGTCCACAAACATGATGAATGAATGCAATGCATGATGAATGATCTTTAACTAATAAATGCAAAATGAATTGGACTACAAAATGAATGAATCTAACTAAATGAAATGCATGACAAAATGATCAAAGAAGTGAATGAAGACAAGAAAAGGGGATGGAAGAAATAAAATATGAAGAGAAACAAGAAGGAAAAATAAAAAACAACACTCCAGCCTAATTCACACCCTATAAAAATGGACTGGGAAGTTGTCTTGGAGCGAATTCATGCTCCATAAGGACAAGGTGCGAATTTGGCAAAAGAAGAGAAACAAAGGAAAATAAAAGGAAGAAGTGCAAAAGAAAAAGGAGAATTTCAACAAAAAGTTCAAAGAAAGAAAAAGGATGCTTAGAGCATGATATTTAAATCAATGTAGACTTCAAGGGGCTAGTGTGATCAAATGATCATAAGCTAAGCAAAAAAAAAGAAAAAAAATATAGAGCAAAATCTTGTGAGGATGTATGCTTGCAAGTGGTCGAGGATGGAGCAAAACCTACTATCGATGTAGTGCTCATGAGTGACCATGAAGCTATCCTACAAAGTTTTATGCTTGTTAAAAATAAGTGTGGAGCGATACCCGCTATGGGTGTGATGCCTACTAATGGATGATGTGGAGAGATACCTACTAGGATGTGTGCTTGCAAATGGCCTAAGGTGGATGTTGGTGCTCACTGGAAACCATGAAGCTATCCCATATGAGATGTAATGTTTGATAAATTTTACAAAAGGAGTGTAACCTGATAGAGATGTGGTGTGTGCAAAAGATGAGTAGCAAAGCAAAACACAATGGAAAATATGTGTGTGTGTGTACATGTGTAAGATAAAAGGAAAGTAAGAAGAAACAACATTTTGTGTGTGTCCTTTTTGAAATTTTAATAGCTAAGAGATGTGCGTAATATAGTCAGTGGCCAGATGAACACTATAAATGATATTCATGTGGTATCTACCCTATTTCATGAGGATCTCTTGACAATTGAAACACCAAGAAGGAAAAGTGTGAGAAAAACAAGATGCACAAATAGAATAAGGAACATATATCATTTGCATTGGGGAAAAAAAGAAATGATTGAAGAATTTTAAAGGACAAAAGATATACAAGAGATGAAGAACTATATCCCTTTACCTAGAGAAATTATGATTATTTAAACTTTCAAGGTCAAGGAATATATGAGAAGAGAAGAGAATAAAAGAATGAATGATGGTAGTAGATGCAATAATATGTAAAAATGCATGGAGATGTGCCCTAAGTTGGGGGTTTGCTAAGCATCAATGACCTAGTATGAGTGCAATGCATATGAGCTAAAACCTAACTAGGTTTCATCACTTGCCTCATTGCAAAGTCCCCAAGAATATATATGATCAAGTGATCAGATGTAAGTATGATCAAGCAACAAAGTATCTATATGACAAGCAAGAATGTAGAATGGTACAAAATGTCAAGCAATTCATGCAAAGTATGACAAGTAGTCATGTAGTATGAGCAAGCAAACCAAATGTAGGATGAATAAGAAAAATGTGAAATCATGCATAATATTGTTTTAGATGCATTATGTTCATTGGTTCTTTAAGTTCTTTACCATATAACATTGCTAAATGATAGGCTCCTAAGCCAAACTTGGTTGTTATGACAAAGGGGCCTAGTCAATTGGGCTAAAACTTGACCTTCCAGATCTGTTTGAGCATTTGTGTTCTTTAGGTTTTCCTTGAGAATAAGGTCCCCAACCTAAAAAAAATGAGTGCGAACTTTCTTAGAGTAGGATCGCTTGAGCCTATTCTAATAGGCTCGAAGATGATCTAAGGTATGGATGCACTTTTCATCCAACAACTCTAATTGGTTTAAATGATCTAAACTATACTCCTCACCTGCTGAGGCATATTGCAACAATATGTGCAAAGATGAGACTTCTAACTTGAAGGGAAAAAATTGCCTCAACATCATAAACCAAGACATACAAGGTTGCACCTGTAGGAGTTCATACACTAGTACGATAGGCCCACAAGGCAGGGTATAGCTGGATATGTCAATCGCTATCGATCTTAATTACCAACTTATTAAGGATCTTAATTAAAGACTTATTGGATGCTTTAGCTTGACCATTACCCTGAGTGTACTATGGAGTTGACCATTTTGTGCCGAATCTTGTACTTAGCAAAAAGTTTATAGGCATCCTTGTCCTTGAAAGGAGTGCCATTATTAGAGACGATTACTAAAGGAATCTCATATCTACAAAGGATCTGGTTGAATATGAACTTAGAGACTTGAGCTCTAGTCACCATAGCTAGGGGTATGGCTTCGAACCACTTGGTGAAGTACTTTGTTGCCATGATGATAAAATTGTGACCATTAGATGATGTGGGGTTAATATTCCCTATAATATCCAACCCCCACATAGAGAATGGAAAATGGGAAGAAATAACTTGAAGGTTTTAATGAGCATGAACAAGGTTGTCATGGCATTGATACTTGTCACAACATCGAACATAGTCACATGCATCTTTCTCTGTGGAAGGCCAGTAGTAGCCAATCTGAAGAAGCACTAAAATGGCCTCCACATGATCCTTCATGTGCTTTATTAAGGTCTATTCAAGCTTCTTTAAAGTTAAGGCATTGCAAGAGGATGCCCTCAAAAGAATGTCAATATAAAGTATTGCCAATTATCACAAATCAACATGCTCATTTTCGCAAAATCTTTCACTAGTTACAATCTAAAACATTAGGCATTGAACCATCCTTAAGGAAATTAAATATGTCTCTGTACCAAGGCTCAAATTGAGAAACTATGATGTTTAGGGCATCTAACAAAATGAAGCTAGAAAATGTTCTCAAAACTAGGGCATCAATTGGATAGCCAAAGATATTTATAGTTGTGGAATTGAAGACAAGATTTTTGCCCTAGGAGAGCCCAATGGGGACACCTCCAAAACCTATTTTAAAGAGATACAATTCTTTTGTAGATTTGTTAAAGGATAAATCTCCAACAGATACTAAAGAAGCACAAAAATCTGCATTAAAAATTATTTTTATGACTACTGGAAATAGATCAACATCTCAATGAGTTAATAGATGCTTACCATAGTCATAATCAAGGCTAAAGATTGCCAATGAGCAAAGGATGGTAGAAAAAATAGTTTTATATGATCCAATCATGATTTGATCTGTAAATTCATGGGTATTCGCCCTACCCTAATTTTTTTTGCATTCATGGGTCCGACAAAACTAGGAGCCTCTTGGTGAGTATTCTTTGTGGTTTATTAGCAATGGATATTTTATTGTTATTTTTTCTTCACTTGTCGATAGAAATAGGGCTTTCAAATCAGAAAATAGGAATCATAGTTCAATAGGATTATTTGTTCAGCATTGGATAGTGGGATTTGATCCTCGAATTGAACCAATTGCTATCCCAATTTGGATCCGTTTATATGCACTTCCAATGGATTTTTGGAGTGAGCAGGTATTAGAAATTATCGACAATTCCCTTGGAAGATATTTGGGTGTTTTCAAAGACACAATGGAAGGAAACACAACTATTTATGCTATATTATGTATGGAAATGGATCTTAGCCAACCTTTTCCAATAGAGGTTGAACTCGAACTTGTAGGACTATCTTGGATTCAACAACTAGATTATGAGGCATTGCCCTTCAAGTGCAGTGTTTTCCATAAATATGGGCATTTGGCCCGATACTGCTCAAAAAATATGAACATAAAAATAGAGGCTCCTCTAGGAATATCAAATATTCCTAAGGAGGGTAAGTCAACAATCAACAAAGAAACAACCAATATTTCTTAGGGCAAAGAAGCATAGGGAGATGGTTTTTAACAACCCAAAATAAGGAGAAGGCAAAAGAAAAAAAATGGTAAAGAGCAAACCCAACTCAAACCCTCCAATAGGTATGAGATCTTCAAGACACTAGTGGACTAGGAAGAAGAAAATTTTTTGGAAGGAGTGGATGAGAATAACAAAAATAATAACAACCATGTTCAAGCCCCTCTTTCAACTCCTATCCTAGAGCGGGTAATTGAGTGCGATGTGTTGGACATTTTGAGTCCCTAAGTCAAAGTTGTCATTGATGTCACCATTGATGCCACCTGATGGAGTCATCATTAATACCAAGATTTCAGCAGAAAATAAAGGCAACAAATACGGTCAGTTGATATTCAACAAGAAGGCAGAAGTTCGAGTAAAACAGTGCAAAAGACAGAAGTTGAAAAGGAGTGATAATATTTATTTTATAAATTATTTAAATTCAGGATGAATTTAAATTTTATAAATAAATATTATAATGGTTAGAAGTGCCATAGTGAAAACCCAAATAAAATAATTGTAATTTTTATTACAATATTTTATATTGCAAAAATGGGTTTATAAAGTCTAAAAATAATAAACCCAAAAGATTGGGTTAAAGGTTTAAAGACCAAAGTTTATGTTAATAAATCCAAAGGTTGGATTGAGGGTTTTAATCAAGGCAACGTTTATTTCCAAGAGAAGCACCGATGTCAAACAAAGCAAAGGAAAGTGTCGACGTCATCAAAGACAAGGGAAGCGCCGACGTGTTTAAAATAATGGGAATGCATATTAATACCATGCCAAAGATTGTTTTGAATTACCCTTGCTCGAATTGAAAAGAAAGTACATCAAATTTAATGCAGAGCTCATGATAGTATTTCATATTTTTTGTGGGTTGACTTAATAGCGAAAAGGACAAAGGCAAGTTTTTTGGTGTATTGAATGCCAACAAGGCATCTTGGCCTAGTGGCAAGTGGGCAGCAACTTACGTTTTGGTGTGCACGGTGGTTTGAGTTCGAATCTCGTGGAAGCCTTTGGTGGACGTGTTGAAGGCGCCAAGGAATAGGTGCAAACATTTTATTTTGCAAGGCTTGGGAGGAGTATTGAAGCACGTGGTGCTTCCTCCCTTCCCAACGAGCTTGTAAGCTCGTGTGGTGTTGGCACCATGGGCAAAGACTTGTGTGGACTGCGTTGAGAGTTCGAAACTCTCCAAAGGCAAAGGTACATTTTGTTATTTTATTTTATTAATGCCTAAGTTGGAGGTATAAGGAATTTAGTGGTTAAAGTATTTGCATTGTGATTAAGGGTGGTTGTTGAGAAATATTGTTAGGAGGTATAAGGAGAATTCTGGTTTAGTTTTCAAGTCTTAAATTTTGCCATTGTGGAATATTGAAAGGTTAAGACTTTGTGGGTGTATGTTAATTTGAATAAAGGGTTTTTTATTATTGTGAGGATATTGTCTATAGTTTAAGTTGGAGTGATAAGGTGTAATTGTGATATTATTTTTGTGATATAAAAATTATCCTCTAACCCTTATTGAGTTTGTCAAAGAAGTAATTGTGAGTGTGGCAGATTTGTAAAGGGCAATTACTCTTCAAGAAAAGGTATGGGTAAAATTCTTCTTTGTTGAGTTAGGTGTTTGGCTTGATTGAAAATTAAGTTTGGAGTGAAAAGGATTTGATTAGGGTTTCCTTTTCAAAAGTGGTTGAGTTAATGCTTCAAGGTTTTCTAGTTTGAGTGTTGTGATTAAACCTTGTTTTATAAGCATTGTTGTTGAAGCCATTGGTTGTGCAATGAACTTGAACTTGAGTTAGAAAAGAACATGAGTATCATTGTTATGTGAGATTTGTTGTTGAGCATTGTTGGATACATTTTGAGTTGGGTGATACATGCTTGGACTAGGGTTTGTGAGAAAGAGTTGTTCCTTGAGGTGATTTGTTGAGGAGAGTTGATTGAGCCTAGTCAAGTGATTGTGTGAAGTGGTTGTTCAAGTTCCATGAAATAAACTATTCTACATTCTGATTTGAGTTGAGATTGAGCTTTGAGTATAGAACATATTGAGTCTCTAACAATTCTCTTTATGCTTCTATGAGATTGATTTGAGTTGAGATTGAGATTTGAGTATAGAACATATTGAGTCTCTAACAATTCTCTTTATGCTTCTATGTGATTGAGAAAGTGATTGAGCATTGAGTATAGAACATATTGAGTCTCTAACAATTCTCTTTATGATTCTATGAGATTGGACAAGTTCTGTGTGGACTTGTTAAGCAGATTTGAGGTAAGTCTTTGAGAAGGCTTGTGGACTGATTTTGTGTGAGCTTTTGTGGAAGCTTGCAATGCAGATTTGAGCAAGTCCTAGAGAGGACTTATTGAGAAGATTTGGAAAAGTTATGAGTGAGCTTGTTGAGCAGATTTGGAAAGTTGTTGAGAATATTTGGAAAGTTGGAGTGGGTGTTTTGTAGATGAAGTTCTAAGTGGACCTATTGAGCAGAATTTGAGCAGGTTCTTGAGTGGACCTATTGAGCATATTTGAGCAGGTTCTGAGTGGACCTATTGAGCAGATTTGAGCAGGTTTTGAGTGGACCTATTGAGCATATTTGAGAAGGTTCTGAGTGAACCTATTGACAGAGCTTTGGAGGTGATAGAGTATAGAGGATAGAGTCTTAGTGGATAGAGATCCAGTAGCTAAGATAATTGAAGATAGATCTTCTGAGTGAGGAGTCTTCAAGTGGAGAGAGATCCACTAGTAGTGTAGAGAGACAGAGTCTTCTAGAAGATCACTAGCCAGAGTTGAAGGGGAAAGAGTTCTCCTATGGAAGAGATCCATGAACTTGAGATTAGGGGATCAACATCTCCTTTGGATAGAGGTCCATAAACATTGTAATTGGGAAGGATTCCCAAAATATTATTTGAGAAATATTTAGAAGAAATATTTTCTCTATGGAGGTAGCCCACATTGGGTGAACCACGTTAAAATTTGTGTCTCTATTGTGTATGGTGTTTTGTGCATTGCTTTGATTACTTCTATTGATATTGCTATCTATACACTACATAATATTGATTTGAAAATAAAAGTAAAAAGTGGTCTTATATTGTTCACCCCCCTCTCAGTATAAGCTTGTGTTCTTCAATTGGTATCAGAGCGGGTTCCTTCAGAAGAGTTTGACAACTTGAAGGAAAAGCGGTCTAAGAACACAATGGATCAAAAGGATCAAAAGGATGGGTCCTTCAATAATGCAGTACCAGTATTTGATGGAAGTGACTTCTTGTATTGGTGTGTGCTGATGAGATTTCACCTGATGGCACTTGGAAATGAAGTTTGGGATGCAGTGGAATTTGGATATGATTCAGCAGCCAATCCTCCTACAGATAAGGAAGGTAAGCTTCTAATGCATGCAAATTCAAGAGCTATGAATGCAATTATAAAAGGGCTACGTAGATCAGAATCTATGAAGGTTATGGATTGTACAACAACAAAAGACATGTGGGAACTATTGCATACCATATATGAAGGTGATAAAAGTGTCAGGAAAGCTAAGATCAGAAATCTCAAAGGAGAATTTGAGAACCTAAGAATGAGGGATGATGAAAACATTCGTGACTATCTCAACAAGGTTGATGAACTTATACATGAGATGAAAGGTCTTGGAATGAAGGTTGATGAATCTGATGCTTGTGATAAGATCTTGAGAACTCTTCCAAAAAGGTACAGTGAAAAGGTTTCTACTATAGAAACATCAATTGATAGTGATAGTCTAACAAGAAATGCTTTGCTTGGCATGCTTACTACTTTTGAGATAAGAACAAAAGATCCTATTCCTCCGAAAGAAGCTGCATTCAAAGTGGACAAGAAGATGAAGGGTAAGAAGACAGAATCAAGCAGTGAGTCATCTAGTGATGAAGAAGCAAACTATGGTAGAAGAGATAAAGGTTCTAGAAGACCCATAGATCTAAGATCTATTAAGTGTTTCAATTGTGGAAAGTATGGACACTATGCAACAGAGTGCAAAGAGCCAAAGAACAACAATGATGAAGAAAAATAGGATCACAGGTACAGGGAATCAGAAAGACACAGGTACTAGAAGAAAAGCAAGGATGGACAAAATAGACAAGGGAAGAAGTTCTTCCAAAGGCAAAAGAGAAGCTACTATGCGGATAATGCAAGTAAGTACTCAATTGATAGTGATGCTAGTTCTTCAGACAATGATAGAGATGAAGTCCTATTTATGGTTGAAGAGAAAGAACCAGTTAAGAGAAAGACTCCAGTTATTCTCAAGTGTTTTAGATGTGGTAGATTTGGGCATCTTGAAGATGATTGCACAAGGGATGGTTATAGTTTTAGTGATGATGATTTTGAAGATGCACTTGATAGACCAGATGAAAATATTCTAATGGCATTAGAAGATGAAGTGAGTGATCCTATAGAAGACAAGCCAAAAGAAAGAAATGATATGGACAAAGGTAAACAAATAGAGGATTATTCAGTAGAGAATGGCTATGATCTCAAGGGAGAACTTATCCATGCCCTTGACACAGTAAAGAAGGTAAGAAAGCAACACTCTAAGCTTGAAAGTCAGTTTCAAGAATGTGATGAAGAAATATTATTGCTCATAGAGGATTTAGAGAAGTCAAAGGCTAAGGCAAGCAAGTTCAAAGATAAGTTAGAAGCAAAGATTCTGGAATGTGAAAAGTTAACACAAGAAGTGGCACTACTAAAGGAATATTTAGAGGATTCCAAGAATAAGCTATACAAGTATGTAAACAATGCAAAGAGTGTGGATAAAATAGTCAAGATACAAAGAAGAGCAACAAACAAGATAGGTCTTGGAAGCAAACAGGTTCAAAAGAAATGGGAAGAAAATTCTACTCAAGTCTTGAAGAAGAAGACACTTCAGAAGAAGATACATCAGAAGAAGACAATGTAAGTGGGAGTGAGACATCAGAGGATGAGTTGGACAACAAAGAGTTCAACAAAGATAGGAACAATGCACAAAGAAGATACAGATGGAACAACAATCAGAACAAGAGACCAATGAGGTCTAGACAAGGAAGCTTCAATGGGAGATGTTTTTCATGTCACAGGTTTGGGCACATGGCTTCATAGTGCAGGACACATGAAAGACAGGAATATGGAAAAGGACAACCTTTTCAAGGATATTGCTACTCATGTAATGAGTTTGGTCACAAGGCAATGAATTGTAGGGTTCATGATAGAAGAGGATATGGCTTCACTAGGAGAAGTCCTAAGACAGTTGCACCTCCAAGGAATAATAACATTAAGTGTTATAAGTGCAATAATGATGGTCACATAGCAAGATGGTGTAGAGAAAATATTCTAGAATCAAGCATGAACAGGAACAAGAATATGAACAGGAACAAGAACATGAATAGGAACATAGATGAGAACAGGAAAAAGAACATGGATGAGAACAGAATAGGAACATGGATGAGAACATGAATAGGAATAGGAATAGGAACAGAACATGGATGAGAACAAGAACAGGAATAGGAACATAAGTGATGATAGGAACATGGATGATGACTTGGAAAGAAACAGTGAGAGGATTCAGAAGACTCAGAGAAGAAGAGAGAAAGATAAAGGTAAAGAATAGTGCTTTCGAGGAGTAGAAATACTCCCACCCTAGAATTAACCACCTCATGTGGAGGTGGGGGAGGGGCTAAGCTAAGAGGCTCATTCTTAGCCCCGAGCCCCAAAGGTGACCCTTTGCCATTGATGTCAAAGGGGGAGAGATTTGTGTATTGGGGAGAGACTTGATATAGGGAGATTTGATATTTGAGAGAGCTTTGAGCCAGGGGGAGCAATGTCCCAAGGGGAGCAGAAGAAAAAGAAAGGTCAGGTTTCAGTAAAAGGATATGGGTTGCCATCAATGACAAAGGGGGAGATTGTTGGACATTTTGAGTCCCTAAGTCAAAGTTGTCATTGATGTCACCATTGATGCCACCTGATGGAGTCATCATTAATACCAAGATTTCAACAAAAAATAAAGGCAACAAAGATGGTCAGTTGATATTCAGCAAGAAGGCAGAAGTTCGAGTAAAACAGTGCAAAAGACAGAAGTTGAAAAGGAGTGATAATATTTATTTTATAAATTATTTAAATTCAGGATGAATTTAAATTTTATAAATAAATATTATAATGGTTAGAAGTGCCATAGTGAAAACCCAAATAAAATAATTGTAATTTTTATTACAATATTTTATATTGCAAAAATGGGTTTATAAAGTCTAAAAATAATAAACCCAAAAGATTGGGTTAAAGGTTTAAAGACCAAAGTTTATGTTAATAAATCCAAAGGTTGGATTGAGGGTTTTAATCAAGGCAACGTTTATTTCCAAGAGAAGCATCGACGTCAAACAAAGCAAAGGAAAGTGTCGACGTCATCAAAGACAAGGGAAGCGCCGACGTGTTTAAAATAATGGGAATGCATATTAATACCATGCCAAATATTGTTTCGAATTACCCTTGCTCGATTTGAAAAGAAAGCGCATCGAATTTAATGCAGAGCTCATGATAGTATTTCGCATTTTTCATGGGTTGACTTGATGGTGGAAAGGACAAAGGCAAGCGCTTTGGTGTGTTGAATGCCAACAAGGCACCTTGGCCTAGTGGCAAGTGGGCAACAACTTACGTTTTGGTGTGCACGGTGGTTTGAGTTTGAATCTCATGGAAGCCTTTGGTGGACGTGTTGAAGGCACCAAGGAATAGGCGCAAATATTTTATTTTGCAAGGCTTGGGAGGAGTATTGAAGCACGTGGTGCTTCCTCCCTTCCCAATGAGCTTGTAAGCTCATGTGGTGTTGGCACCATGGGCAAAGACTTGTGTGGACTGCGTTGAGAGTTCGAAACTCTCCAAAGGCAAAGGTACATTTTGTTATTTTATTTTATTAATGCCTAAGTTGGAGGTATAAGGAATTTAGTGGTTAAAGTCTTTGCATTGTGATTAAGGGTGGTTGTTGAGAAATATTGTTAGGAGGTATAAGGAGAATTCTGGTTTTGTTTTCAAGTCTTAAATTTTGCCATTGTGGAATATTGAAAGGTTAAGACTTTGTGGGTGTATGTTAATTTGAATAAAGGGTTTTTTATTATTGTGAGGATATTGTGTATTGTTTAAGTTGGAGTGATAAGGTGTAATTGTGATATTATTTTTGTGATATAAAAATTATCCTCTAACCCTTATTGAGTTTGTCAAAGAAGTAATTGTGAGTGTGGCAGATTTGTAAAGGGCAATTACTCTTCAAGAAAAGGTATGGGCAGAAGCTTTAGGGGGACCCTATCAGCCCCATGGTATTCATCATTGTAGTAGAAGCTTTAGGTAGAACCATAAAAAATTCTTATAGTTCAAGGCTGCAGTTCAAGGCTAATATCAAGAATCAAGGCAACATCTCTCACTAGGTCTATTTCTCACCAACAATTCGTCGATGATACCCTTCTATTGACTAAGGCGTCGGTGGTTGAGGCCAAAAGAATTAAATACATCCTGCAACTCTATGAGGACATTGCTGGTTAGAAAGTTAATTTCAGTAAAAGCAAGTTATATTTCTTGAACACCCCCATTCAGAGGTAAGGAAGGATTGTAGAAATTTTAGGGTGTGATATAGAAAACCTCCCCACTTCGTATCTTGGTCTCTCTCTTTTCATTGGTTCCCCGAGAGAGTCAATGTGGTACAGGGTTATTGAAAGAATTCAAAAAACTTGTTGGATGGAAATTTCATCTTCTATCTCAAGCAGGAAATTTGACCCTCACTAAGGCCTCTCTTCAAATCATTCCAGTCTATTTACTCTCCATTTTCAAAGCCCCTATGAAGGTTTTCCAAAAAATTGAGAAACTCCAAAAATAATTTTTATGGACTAGATCAAAGGAGAAAAAAAGGATACACCTTGTAGGATGGACCAAAGTGTGTAGACCCAGGGAAAATGGATGCTTAGGTCTGAGGATAATTGCTCATATGAATTTAGCTTTATTAGCTAAGCAGGCATGGTGCCTCATTTTTGGTGAAGAAAATGAATGGACAAATATCATCAAATGAAAGTATCTTCAAAATATGGAATTTCTAAGTGACTCAGTTCCAATCAGAGGTTCTACTTTTTGGAAAGCAATTCTCAATTGTAAGGAAATCATAAAAAAGGGTTTAATATGGGTTTTAGGCAATGGTGAGAGGATAAATTACTAGAATGACAAGTGGGCTAAGGACGAACCACTAATGCAATATCCTAACTTATCTTGAATCAGAGATATCACAGAAGAACTCATAAGGATTCAGGGATTTCAAGTAGAATCAAATGATCTTTGTAACATTCTCGAGAAACCGTTTATCCCCATGAGACCCAAGGAAGATCAAGTGACCTGGGCTCCTATGGAAAATGGGCAGTTCACTATTAAATCATCTTTCAAGCTTCTTCTTGATGACGAGGATTTTGTCCTCCAAAAGGACTTAGTTTGGATCAAAAATTTAATTCCAAAAATTATAGTCTTTTCATTGCTGGTTATCCAAGGAAGAATTATAACCATTGATAATATGATGCATAAAGGTATTTGTATCACTAATCACTATTATCTATGTAGTGCTAATTGGGAGACCATTTATCACATTTTCCTTGAGTGCCATTTTTCCTTGACTGTTCTAAGTGGGGTTTTTTAGGCCTTCAATATTTCCTGTGTTAAACCAGCCACTATACTTGATTTTTTCATCCAGTGGCCTTACCCCTTTTCAAGCCAAAGACTTAGATACATGTGGAAAATTTGTCTTAATCACTATATTTGGCAAGTGTGGTTAGAAAGGAACCATAGAGTCTTTAATGAGTCTATCCATGATCATAAAACTATCATTGCCAGGATCCTATCATTTCCCAATGAGAATGTGAACCTTATCCCTTTTGATAGCCGTAAACCTCATCTGGAGGAGGCCACGATTGCTCAATATTTAAGCTTAACCTTGTTAGATGAGTTTGTGCATAGGGTAGTCAACCCCAGAGCCAATGTGAAGTGGTCCCCACCTCCTACAGGTTGGTTTAAGATTAATTTTTATGGAGAGGCTAAGGAAAATCCTAGAAGAGTAGGCACTGGTAGCATTGTGCGAGATCATAATGGGAATATCATGCTTGCATTTTTTGAATATTTAGGAACAAGGACGAACAACGAAGCTAAAGCTAGAGCTATGTGGAGAGGTCTTCAAATGATTCAAGACTTAGAAGGTAATTTGATCATAGAAGGAGACTCCATGCATGTTATAAATCTCATCAATAATTGGAAAACACCTCATTGGAGGATTAAAACAATTTTTGAAGAGGCTAGGATTCTTTTCTAGGGAAAACAAGACAAAAAATCCCACAAAGTTGTTGATAAGCTGGCCAATTTGGGTGTCGATGTTGACGGACTTTTCAAATGGGAACATGGTGTCCCAAGCGAAGTAGAGGATCTTATTCAACAAGAATGCCAAGAATGATAGTCAAATTTACCAATAGGGAAGACACTGTAAGTTCGAAGGCTATGAGTATTCCCGTCTCTTTTTTTAAATGGACTCACAATAAAAATTATCCGAGCTGCAAGTCTTGGTGGATGCTACTTGGAAATACCACAAAGACTAATAGGGACAGTCACATATCTGATAACATAGCTCCTAGTCTTCTTAGTAATTTGAGGTTGGTTGATAATCATAGGGTAGGAAAGAAACGATAATATAAGACTTCAAACTAGAGCCACGTGGACCACCAGATAGCCACCACCATAAATCTAGCCAGTAGGTTCACTTATCCAAGGCTAATTGGCCAAGACAGGATGTGGTCCCAAAGCATATCATATATGGAAGAAAGAAATTACCAAATAATTATTAAGAGTAACTGTCAATACAAAGCTTGTGGGAGTTTTTTTTAGTACTTTGCTATGTGTCTGCAACTTTTTGTTTCTCCATTGTTTCAAGGAAGGGATCTGTGTCTGTTTCTTTTTTTGTAATTATGATGTAGGTGTTTTTTCTCGGGGTATACCCAAAATGTTGTATGGGAAGTTTCTTTTTGATAACAGGCTATGTGCCTTACCGGATGTAATGGCTTTGGCGGCATGTAGATTTTACATATATAGGATTCTTAGTAAGGACATGTTCATCAACAACCCTAGGTTGATTTTTGTAAAAGGTTTTGGGTCAACCTGTAAAACCCGGTATTAATGCTATAGTATCTTATCTACAAAAAAAAGAAAAGGTATGGGTAAAATTATTCTTTGTTGAGTTAGGTGTTTGGCTTGATTGAATATTAAGTTTGGAGTGAAAATGATTTCATTAGGGTTTCCTTTTCAAAAGTGGTTGAGTTATTGCTTTAAGGTTTTCTGATTTGAGTGTTGTGATTAAACCTTGTTTTATAAGCATTGTTGTTGAAGCCATTGGTTGTGCAATGAACTTGAACTTGAGTTAGAAAAGAACATGAGTATTATTGTTATGTGAGATTTTTTGTTGAGCATTTTTGGATACATTTTGAGTTGGGTGATACATGATTGTACTAGGGTTTGTGAGAAAGAGTTGTTCCTTGAGGTGATTTGTTGAGGAGAGTTGATTGAGCCTAGTCAAGTGATTGTGTGAAGTGGTTGTTCAAGTTTCATGAAATAAACTATTCTACATTCTGATTTGAGTTGAGATTGAGCTTTGAGTATAGAACATATTGAGTCTCTAACAATTCTCTTTATGCTTCTATGAGATTGATTTGAGTTGAGATTGAGATTTGAGTATAGAACATATTGAGTCTCTAACAATTCTCTTTATGCTTCTATGTGTTGAGAAAGTAATTGAGCATTGATTATAGAACATATTGAGTCTCTAATAATTCTCTTTATGATTCTATGAGATTGGACAAGTTCTGTGTGGACTTGTTAAGCAGATTTGAGGCAAGTCTTTGAGAAGGCTTGTGGATTGTTTTTGTGTGAGCTTTTGTGGAAGCTTGCAATGCAGATTTGAGCAAGTCCTAGAGAGGACTTATTGAGCAGGTTTGAGCAAGTCCTAGAGAGGACTTGTTGAGCATATTTAGACAAGTTCTGAGTGAGCTTGTTGAGTAGATTTAGACAAGTTTTGAGTGAGCTTGTTGAGCAAATTTGGACAAGTTCTGAGTGAGCTTGTTGAGCATATTTAGACAAGTTCTGAGTGAGCTTTTTAAGCATATTTGGCTAGGTTTTGTGTGGACCTATTGAGCATATTTTAGTATGTTCTGAGTGGACCCATTGAGAATATTTGAGCAGGTTTTGAGTGGACCTATTGAGAATATTTGAGCAGGTTTTGAGTGGACTTGTTGAGCAGATTTGAGCAGGTTTTGAGTGGACCTATTGAGCAGATTTGAACAGGTTTTGAGAATATTTGAGAAGATTCTTAGTAAAACTATTGAGAGAGATTTGGAGGTGACAAAGTATAGATAATAGAGTCTTAGTGGATAGAGATCCAATAGCTATAACAATTGAAGATAGATCTTCATAGTGATGAGTCTTCAAGTGTAGATATATCAAACAGTTAGTGCAGTAGAGAGACAAAGTCTTCTAGAAGATCACTAGCTAGAGCTGAAGGGGAAAGAGTTTTCCTATGGAAGAGATCCACAAAATTAAGATTAGGGTATTAGCATCTCCTTTGGAAAGAGGTCCATAAACATTGTAATTGGGAAGGATTTCCAAAATATTATTTGAGAAATATTTAGAAGAAATATTTTCTCTGTGGAGGTAGCCCACATTGGGTGAGCCACGTTAAAATCTATGTCTCTATTGTGTATGGTGTTTTGTGCATTGATTTGATTACTTCTATTGATACTGCTATCTATACATTGCATAATATTGATTTGAAAAGAAAAGTAAAAAGTGGTCTTATACTGTTCACCCCCCATTTCAGTATAAGCTTGTGTTCTTCACAATGAGTTACTACAATCAAATATTGTAGGGGTATTGATAGTGCATGATCAAGAGAAACCAATAATTACGGATTTCATCATGGGTATAGTAGAAAAGAATAGAGAAAGGACAATTCTAGGGATAACTCAGGTGGAAAATATATAAAAAAATATCAGCTCTCAAGGAGTGGGTAGAAAATAAAATAAGGAATTGAAAGCAGTTCACAGTGATAAACTGATCATTGGAGGATCAGTGAGGTCAATAGATTTTTATTGCTATCAAGGTAACCAATGATTATACAATCATGGAATGTTAGGGGTTTAAATAGTAGAACCCATCAATCTACTGTTCGAAGACTCTTAGAAAAATGTAAAACATATTTTTTGCTTATTCAGGAGATAAAAATATTGTTGGATCTTATGTGTAAAACAATAAATAGACTTTGGAGGGGTGTTGGTCATATGGAAGTGGCTGCCCAAGGGGTCTCAAGGGGGATAGTTACTTTGTGTAACTCTCTTGAATGGATGAAAATAGAACATATAGCTTGGAGGGGTGTCCTCACATTGTATTTTAGGAACAATATGACAGTTGAGCAGGTTTTAATCACATTTTTATGGAGCTCAAAACCTAGATGGTTAGATGCATCAATGGAAAGCTATGCATAACATGAGAGTACTAAGGGAGGAGTTAGATTGGATTATTGCTAGGTATTTTAATGGTAAATTATCCTCTAGAGATCAGGAAGGGGGAACACTAATTTTGGACATAGGGGATTGACTTATGATTGCCCAAGTCCAAACAATACACTCGGTGGATATTAAATGCCCTGGAACCAACTATACTTGGACTAATAAGAGGAGGGAGTCGCATAGCAGGAAGGTGAAGTTAGATCATTTTTTGGTTTTAGAGGAGGCATTTGTGAAATGGAATATAAAATTATAAATTTTAGAAGGTCCAGTTTTAGATCACTTTCCCATTTTGTTGGAAGGGGGGATCAAAATAGTGTAGTATCACAAACCATTTAAATTTGAAAACTTTTGGTTATAAAAAGAGGAACTTCAAAATAAAATTCTATAATGGTGGGAAGAGGATCACCCAACATGTGGTACAACAATGTTTAGATTCCACAAGTAGCTTCATTATGTTAAGGATCAACTGAAACAATGGAGGTGAGCTAACAAGACATACTTCCAAGTCCAAAGAACTTCATTGGTGGCTAGATGGGATGAGGTTCAAAAACATTTTAGGGAAGGAAAAATTATAGAGTAGCTCAAATAAAAGGATTATGCATTGCATAAAGTGATTGAGGATATTGATAACCAAGAGGAGACCTATTGGAGATAGAGAGCAAGAACCACTTGGTTATTAGAAGGTTTTAAAAATACCAATTTTTCTATTGGGTTGCTTGTGCTAGGAGACAGATGAAAAACATGGAAGCTCTTCAATATGAGAATGGACACTCCTTTGATACAGTTCTAGGTATGCATTTCCATTCAATGGATTATTTTTCTAAATTTTTTTAAGGAAAAATGGTGCAATATGAAGAGGCTCAAAAAGAATTTCTTGTTGTCATACCCTTTGTTATCTCTAAGGAAGACAATCAAGCCCTAATTAAACCCATTTATAGAGAGGAAATGAAGAAAGTAGTCTTTGGAATGAGCACCAAAAAAACACTAGGTCCAGATGGATTTCCAATTGAGTTTTTTAGACCTTCTAGGAAAACTTGGAGGAGGATGTAATGGTTGTTATAGAGGATTTAAAAGGTAGTAAAAATCATACTTTCATCACCTTAATTCCAAAATGGGAGGAGGGGTGCACATTTCATATTATAGACCTATTGACTTATGCAATGTCATATATAAAATAATCACAAAGGTAATGGCTAAGTGGCTAAAACCTCTTCTACATAGCATTATCTCCTCAGATCAAGGGGGTTTTATAGAGGTCAGACAGATCTTGGATGGCGTGGTTCTAGTTTAGGAGGTAATCCATTCAATACAAAAATCTGGTAATAGTTAAATGTTCATAAAATTGGATATGTCAAAGGTTTATGATAGTGTGGAGTGGAGCTTCTTGTCAAATATGATGGCAACCTTTGGTTTCTCTCAGGATTGGATAGAATGGGTCATGAGCTGTGTTTCTACTCTGACATACTCAGTGTTAATCAAGGGCATTCCCTCATAACTGTTTGGAGCCACTTGAGGCCTACATCAAGGAGATCCTTGTTTCCCATATATTTTTCTCATATTGGTTGAAGGTTTGGGTAGACTCATCTTGAGGAGAAGACAACAAGGTTTTCTAACAAGTATCAAGGTGGGTGAGGAAGTTTTGAATCACCTACAGTTTGTGGACGACACATGATTTGTGGGAGTGGCCAACTTTAGGGAATCAAGAATGATTAGAGATACCCTTAATATCTACCTTAGGGCCACAAACCAAGTCATCAATAATAAAAAATCCAAAGTGGTATTTTTAAATCTTGATCAAAGGATTCAAGACAAAGTTTTAGAGATCTTGGGATTCATGAGGGCTTCTCTTCCAGTGGTATACTTGGGGGTCCATTTGCATTTTAAAAAACTAAAAATAGATATCTAGAGGAATATTTTGGATTGTATCAAGAAAATAATTAATCAGTGGTCTCACAAATGGTTAAGCTATGGGGATAGATTAAATTTTTTATAGTAAATCATTCAATCCATGCCAATTTATAAATTGTCTATCCTTGCTACCCCCATATGGAAAGAGTTTGACAAGATGGCTACAAATTTTTTATGGGGAGGAGTAAAAGAAGAGAGGAAATGAGCCTTATTAGGTTGGGAGAAAGTAACTCAACCCAAGGTAAAAGGAGGTTTGGGACTGAGGAGATAAAATTTAACTAATAAATCTTTGGATGGAAAGCTTTACTGGAGGTGGATTTCCCAACCAACTTCTTTATTCAATAAAGTTTTAACTAGTAAATATTTGAGATAGGTAAACCCAAATTAGGTGGGTCATTTCCCTTTGGATGGTAATGGATCCTTAGTGTGGTAGGATCTAAATTTAGGATCTCAAGTAGTGAAATATGAATTATTTTGGAAAGTGGGGAGAGGGGAGAAGACGCGTTTTTTGATAGATTCATGGGATCAATACCCACCTATAATTGTTGAATCCCCATAATTGTAACCAATAAAAATAGCCATGGAAAGTAGGGGTTGGGTCCAAATTAAAAGTTATTTCAACACTAGTTAGCTGGGTGATTATGAGTTTAAGAAGTTTAAGAAGTTGGATGAGTAGCCAATTTCAATCCCTCCGGAATTGACATCCATCATTACTAAAATATTGGTAGAAAGATTTCTCACAAGTAGATATGAGGAAGGATGAATTAGCTTGGGGATATGGGAGCCTTGGTGTCTACACAATGAAGTATGGATATGATAATATCCTTCCAGAGCCTCCTCCTCATGCATATCAGGTTGAGGATTTGAGAAATATTTGGCAATCCAAGGTTTGACCGAAAATAATTTTTTTTGCCTGGAAGTTCATGCATAATGGAATTCTTACTTTTGATAATCTCAGATGTAGGGGAATAATTGGTCCATATCAATGTGTTTTATGCTACAAGAGTGAGGAAACATATGACCATTTTATGTTTCAATGCCCATTCACACGCCAAATCTGGAAGAGATGATTTTTATCTTTTAAAATTTAATTTAATAGTGATTTGAATTGGATTAATATTTGGGAAATATGGAAGAGGGGTAGATTTAGATCTAAAGATATTTGTATTAGTTGGGAGCTTAGATTTAACTTCATTTTGTGGCAAGTGTGGTTGGAGAGAAATGGCAAAAGTTGTAGAGAAACCTTTTCATATTTATATAGATTTTGGTAGGTCATTTGGAGTAAAGTCACAGAAACTGTGGTAGTATATTCTAAATATGAAACTCAGGCTATTATAGGAACAATGGTGAAGGAATTTGAAGTGAAAGAGGAGAAAGATAGAGCTAGTTGGAAAAAACCCCTAGAAGGTTGGATTAAAATTAATATTGATGGAGCTACAAAAGGCAATATGGGTAGAGTTGGAATTGGAGTTGTTTGCAAGAATCATGTTGGGACAATGATCTATTGGGAACTGCAAGACCTGAGAAGGGCCACAAACAATGAAATGGAAGCCATAGCTATCAAATATGCTTCTATTTGGGCACTAAAACAAGGTTACCAGAGGATAATATTAGAATTAGATTCTCAAATAATTGTAGGAGCTCTAGATTGAATGAGAAACTTTGCTTTGAAGACATGGAGGTTGAGAATTCTTGTCACTCAAATTAAGAAATTATGGAGGGAATTAGATGATGTGATTCTAGTTTGTGTGAGTATATATCTAAATAAAGTGGAATATTTCTTGGCTAAGATGGTAACTAAGAAGGAGGTAGGGGTTCAGTGCCATAGTGACATGGATATTGAGGATGAGAGGATTAGGCAGGTTGGTGAGCAAATCCAATGTTTAGCTAATTTGGACAACAATTGTAGAAATTTAGTTTAGGATTTTTGTGCTCCAATGTAGATCTTATTTTAAAATGGTAAACAGGTGAACAACCATTGTAGAAATATGGTTTAGAAGATTTATCTCCAATGCAAATCTTCTTTTACTGTTGTAAACATGTGCTCTCTTTTGCTAAGGTTGGGATAAGTCTCATCCCAACTTGTAAATGATCTTTGTTTTAATATAAGTTTTTCAAATTATTTTTCAAAAAATGGAACAAGGCTAGAACTAAGGTACACGGACTCTTCAAGTTGGCAAATAATAATCACTGCTTGATCATATTTTAACTCCAAAGGGATAAGGGATGCAACAACGACCATGTCATATGCATAGATGTGTAGCTCCAGATAGACGTCTAGATAAAGATAGGCATGTAGCTTTAGAAAGACGTCTAGCTTTGGATATACATGTAGCTTCATATAGAGATCTAGATCTAGATAGATGTGTAGCTCCAAATAGACGTCTAGCTCCAAATAGATGTGTAGCTCCAAATATATGTGTAGCTCCAGATAGATGTGTAGCTTCAAATAGAGGTGTAGCTCCAAATATATGTGTAGCTCTAGATAGATGTGTAGCTCTAGATAGACGTATAGCTCCGGATAGATGTGTAGCTTAAGATAGACGTTTAGCTTTGGATAGATGTGTAGCTCCAAACAAACATCTAGCTTCGAACATACATCTATCTCTAGATAGACGTATAGCTCTAGATGTGTAGTTTTGGGAGAGGAGACAAATATTTTTTAGAGTATTCCTTTGGAAGAGGTAAAAAATAGTTTTGAGAGTATTCCTTTAGGAGAGAAAGTGAGCAGTTTTCAAAGCCTTCCTTAATTTTTATATAAAATGGGAATGATCCCTTGCATGTAAATAGTATTGTGAATATAAAGTTAGCTGAAATCAATAAAATTATGAAGCTGCCATTACCCCATGGTTTTTCCTGCACATTGTAGGTTTCCACATAAAATTTTTGTTATAGTTATTTTCTATGTTATTGTGTTTTATTATTGAAAGTAAAATTTATAAATTTTATTTACATCTAGTATTAGAGCCTAGGGTTTTGTGCGAGTGGGAGATGAAACAATGACAAGAGATGTAACCAAGTTTGAGATTAAGAAATTTTATGGTAGGAACTATGCCCTATGGAAGATGGTGTAGGATTTGCTGGTTCAAAATGATCAAGCCCTAGCCTTGAATGGGGTTGCAAGTAAATCAAGCAACATAAAAGGTAAGGAGTGGGAAAAATTGGATAGGAAGGTGGTTTTTACAATATGTCTTTGCCTAGTAGAATCTATCTTGTTCAAGGTTCCTAAAGAAAATACTACAGAAGCCCTCTGGCAGAATATTGAAAAATTGTATGAAACAAAATCAGCAACAAATAAGTTTTTCTAAAAAAATAGCTTTATAGCCTGAGGATGAAGGAGGGTTATCTATTGTAGATCATTTGAATGAGTTTATTACCCTTATCAGTATATTGGTTTTAGTTAGTGTGAAGATGGAGGATGAGGACAAAGCTATCACCCTAGTTTTTTCCCTCCTAGACACTTGGGATCATATGGTGATGACTATCATATACGATGGAGTTTAAATTTTAGTTTAGATCTCTAAAATTTGATGATGTGGTAGTCACTTTGTTGGCAAAAGAGTTGAGGCAAAAAACATCTCTAGAACTCTCAATCAATGAAGCCCTATCTGTGAGAGGTCAATATTTCGAGAGGAGTAAACAAAGTAGATCACAATATAGATCTAAGTATAAAGGACACAAGTAGAAAGGGAAGTGTTGGCATTGTGGGAAGCTAGGGCACACAAAGAAGAAATGTTGGCAATTAAAAAAAAAGAATGGTGAAAATTAAATTCAACCATTAACTAAGGCTAGCACTACAGATTCAAGAGAGACAATAACATGTGAGGCTTTATGTATCAGTAATAACAAAATTGTTTTATATACCTAGGTTTTGGTCTCGGGTGCATATTTCCACATGTCTCCTCATAGAGATTGGTTTGACAAATATCAAACATACTATGGTGGTATGGTCTACTTAGGTGATGATCATACTTTAAAAATTATGGGAAGAGGGGACATAAGGATTAGGCTAGATGATCATAGAGAAAGGATGTTATGTGATGTACGACATGTGCCTTATTTGCAAAAGAATTTAATCTCAATTAAGATGATCGATAAGCTAGGGTATTCTATCACTTTCACTAATAAATATTACAAAATTACTAGAGGAGCCCTTGTAGTAGCAAATGGGTAATCTTATGGGACCCTATATTGTTTATGTGATGATACAGTGACAAACCATGCAATAGTATCAACTTCTTTTTAGGATGCAGTAATGCTATGGCATCAACACCTAGGACATATGAGTGAAAAAGGTCTAAAAATTTTGCATGATCAAGGTATAATTTTTGGGATTAAATCTTGTAATTTAGACTAGTGTGAGCACTAAATTTTTGGTAAACAAAAGAGGGTTCGATTTATTAGCAAACCCTGATAAGAGTTCTGATTTTCTGCAACTTATACATTCTGATATATTTCGACCAATCCCCACTCAATATTTAAATGGTGCTATCTATTTTTTGACTTTTATAGATGATTATTCTAGGAGAGTGTGAGTTTATTTTCTGAAGGTGGAAAGCCTTGCAAAAATTTAAAGAGTTCAAAGAACAAGTAGAGAAAAGTTTGAGCAAGCCTATTTTATGTCTCAATTCATATAATGAGGGTGAATATTGCTCTAAGGAATTTGATAAACTTTGTACAAGGAAGGAATTAAGAACCAGAAGACTGTACCATATACTCCATAGTAAAATGGTGTGGCTGAGTAGATGAATCACATAATCATGTAATGTGCAATAAGCATGCTCAATGCTTCCATGTTGGATAAAAGGTTATGGATAGAGGTTGTTAATACAATTGTTTACCTTATTAACATGTCACCTACGACTGCATTGGATGGACATATTTTGGAGGAGGTTTGGTGTTATAAGGTAGTTGATTACTCTCATTTGCATACCTTTTGTTGTGATGCATTTGCCTATGTGCCTAAAGAAAAAATGTCCAAACTTGACCCAAAGTCAAGCAAATGTATTTTTATCGATTATGGAGATACAATGAAGAGGTATAGACTATGGGATCCTACTTCCCATAAGGTAATTATTAGTTGGGATGTTATTTTTGATGAAAAATCCATGCAAAGGAAGGAGGTACAACAAACATTTAATGTTGTACCAGTTGAGTTAGATATGAATGAAGATGAAAATGAAAATCAGCATGCTCAAGTTTTTGATCAACATGCAAAACAACAAGTAGAACAAGAATTAGAGCAACCACAACAGTCACAAGACTAAGAGCCACAACCAACAGGTCATTGGGTTAGAAGATCTACATGCTCACAAAAGTTTTCAAAAAGGTATTCTCCTAATTTTTAGTCCTCTTTTGCTTTGTTAACTGATGGTTGTGAGCCTTGTTCATTTTAGGAAGCTAAAGAGTATGAGAATGCAAAAAAGTGGAGGAAATCCATGGATGAGGAAATTGAGGCACTTTGCAAGAATAAAATGTGGGAGCTTGTGGATCTCCCACATATAAGAAAGGTTGTTGGAAACAAATGGGTGTCCAAAGTAAATAAGAACAATCATAGATTTTTGGAATACTATAAAGCTAGCTTGGTGGAAAAACATTATGTGCAAAAGTTAGGTATAGAATTTAATGAAATTTTCTCTCTAGCTATGAATATGACTACTATTAAAGTTTTACTTGCACTTGTAGCAGCATAGGATTTAGAACTAGAGTAGCTTGATGTAAATATTGCTTTCTTGCATGGTGATCTTGAGGAGGAGATTTATATGGATCAACTTGAGGGCTATGAAGAAAGAGGTAAAAGAATTTGGTTTGTAGACTCAAGAAATATTTGTATGGGTTGAAATAGGCACCAAGGATGTGGTACATAAAGTTTGACACCTTCATGAAGAGCCAAGGTTTTAGCAGAACTAAAATTGACCATTGTGCATACTATAAGAGGTTTGATGATGGTAATTTTATTATTATTCTATTGTATGTTGATGATATGTTGGTTGCAGGCCCCAACATGGATAAAATTATTGATATTAAGGCTCAATTGGCTAGGACATTTGAAATGAAGGATTTAGAAGTAGAAAACCAAAATTTAGGGATGAAGATACACAGGGTTAAAACAAGAAGAAATATTTGGTTAATTCAAAAGTCATATATAAAAAATATTCTACAACGCTTTAATATGCAAAATGCAAAACTAGTTAGTACCCCACTTCTTTCACACTTAAAATTATCTTTCGAGTAGTGTTATAGAATAGAAGCAGAGAAGATAAGCATATCTCGTGTACTGTATTCAATAGCAATAGGAAGCCTCTATATGCCATGGTGAGCACCAGATCGAATATTGCCCAAGCAATAGGAGTAGTCAACCTATACATGGCAAATCCTGGTAAGGAGTATTGGAATGTAGTGAAGTGGATATTTAGATATTTAAGAGGTACTTCAAATGCTACCATTTACTATGGATCAAAAATTTTGCAAGTTAAAGGTTTTGTGGATTCTGATTATGGTGGAGATAAATATGGGAGAAAGTCCACTATAGGATATACTTTCACTCTTGTTGATGGAGCTGTGAGTTGGAATTCTAAGTTGGAGTCTGTGGCGGCTTTATCAACCAATGAAGCAGAATATATCACAATGACTCAAGCTAATAAAGAGGCAATTTAGCTAGAGTGACTATTGGGTGACTTCAAGATAATGCAAGAGAAAATTATGTTGCATTGTGATAGTCAAAGTGCTATTCAGCTAGTGAAGAACCCAACATTCCATGATCACACGAAACACATTGATGTTAAGTACCTCTTTATATAAATGTGGTGGAAGAAGGTAAGATCCTGTTGGAGAAAATTGATACTGAAGTGAATCCTACAAATGCTTACAAATATAGTCAAGACAGAGAAGTTTGAGTGGTACATAACTTATCTAGGCTTATTGAAAATGTAATAAGGGAAGCATTGGGAAATTGGCATTGGATGGAAAAATATAGGTAAAGAATTCTTGTATACTAATTTCAAGTGGGAGAATGTTAGGAGGTGAAGTCACTATCTAGATGTGTAGCTCCAGATAGATGTCTAGCTCTGAACAAACGTGTAGCTCCAAACATACATCTAGCTATAGATAGATTTATAGCTTCATATAGACGTCTAGATTTGGATAGATATGTAACTCTAGGCAAACGTCTAACTTTAGATAGACGTGTAGATTTAGATAGATGTCTAGATCTAGAAATACATCTAGCTCTGGATAGATGTGTAGCTCCAGATAAACATCTAGCTCCAAATGTGTAGCTACAGATGTGTAGTTCTGGGAGAGGAGATGAACAATTTTTTGGAGTCTTTCTTTGGGAGAGGAAATGAATAGTTTTCAAGTCTTCCTTTGGGAGAGGAAACAAACAGTTTTTGGAGTCTTCCTTCATTTATATATAAAAGGGGAACGACCCCTTACATGTAAATAGTATTGAGAATCTAAATTTTGATGAAATCAATAAAATAATGAAGCTGACATTACCTCATGGTTTTTCTTGCACATTACAAGTTTCCACGTAAAATATTTGTATTCCTATTATTTTTTTGTGTTATTGTATTTTTTTCTTGCACGTAATTTTGATATTTTTCTAACAGGATGCACTTTTCATCCAACAACTCTAATTGTTTTAAATGATCTAAATAATACTCATCACCTACCGAGGCATATTGCAACAAGATACACAAAGACAATACTTCTAACTCGAAGGGAAAAACTACCTCGACATCATAGACCAAGACATATGGGGTTACACCTATAGTATTTTGTACATAGATGGATATATCAGTTGCTATCAGTCTTACTTACAACTTCCTAAGGATCTTAACTAAAGACTTGTTGTATGCTTTGACTTGACCATTACCCTGAGGGTTATATAGAGTTGACCATTTTGTGTTGAATCTTGTACTTAGTACAAAGTTTATAGACATCGTTGTTCTTAAAATGAGTGTCATTTTCAAATATAATTACAAAATAAATCTCACACCTACAAAGGATTTGGTTGAATATGATCTTAGAGACTTAATCTCCAATCATCATAGCTAGGGGTATGGCTTTGACCCACTTGGTGAAGTACCTCATTGCCATGATGATAAAATTGTGACCATCAAATGATGTGGGGTTAATATTCCTTATAACATCCAACCCCTACATAGAGAATGGCAAAGGGGAAGAAATAACTTGAAGGTTTTGAGGAGGAGCATGAACAAGGTTGTCATGGCATTGGCACTTGTCGCAATATTGAACATAGTCACATGCATCTTTCTCTGTAGAAGGCCAGTAGTAGCTGATATGAAGGAGCACTAAAATGGCCTCCACATCATTCTTCATGTGCTTCATTTGAGGGCTAGTCAGGCTTTATAAAATTTAAGTTATTACAAGAAGATACCCTCAAAAGAATGTTGATATAAAGTATTATCAATTATCACAAATCAACACATTATTTTTATAAAATCTTTCATTGGTTGCGATCTAAGCCATTAGGCATTGAACCATCCTTAAGGAAATTAAATATATATATGTACCAAGGCTCAAATTGAGAAAATTTGATGTTTAGGACATCTAATAGAATGAGACTAGAACTAAGGTACATGGTCTCTTCGAGTTGGAAACTAATAATTCTTGCTTGATCATATTTGATCCACATGGTGGTTAGAGTATCTAGGGACAGACTCTATGGTCACCCTATCGAAGGATGATAGGAGCTTTGTGATAATATCCTTGTAATATTTTAGCTTATCATCTCTGGTTTGATAAAAATTATTGATCTAGTTAACCATAAGTTGAGATTCACAAAATATAGAAAGGAATCTAACCTTAAAGTCTAAGGCTACCCTAAGACCTAGGATCAAAGCTTCATACTCTACAATATTGTTGGTGCAATATAAATGAAGCTTGAAGGAAAGGAGGTGAGTTGTTTTTATGGGGTGATAAGAATAATTCCAACACCAACACCCTTTAAGCATCAAATTTCATAAAAACACAAAGTCCAAGACTTAGGCTCTTCTAATTCTAAGCTAGAACACTTATCGGGAAACTCGATGACTAAGGGACGACTAAAATCTAGGGGAGCAATGACTAGCTGGGCAACAATCACCTGATGTTTTATATCCTTTTGACCTATAAAGGTTAAGTTAAATTCACTAAGGTCTAGAACCCACTTAGTATCTTGACCTGAAAGGTGGGAATTTGACATTAAGTAATGAAGAGGATCAAACTTTGCAACTACTAATATCTTATGGCTAAGCATGTAGTGTCTCAAATTTTGAGAGGCAAACACCATAGTGAGGCTAAGATTATATAAGGGAGTATACTAGGTTTCATAGCTAACCAAGGTTCTACTGATATCGTATATAACTCGCTCTTTGTTCTGACCATCATGCTAAGCAAGCATGGCCCTCCAAGCTTGGGCTATTGTTGCTATGTAAATCATCAAATGCTTATCTGGTCTAGGGGAACTAGGATAGATAGGGAGGGGAGATACTTTTTGAGTTCATCAAAGGCTCTTCGATACTTAGTATCTACATATTTCTTAAGAAGCTTAAGAAAGGTATAACACTTATCGACTATCTAAGCTTTGAAGTAATGAATAGCTTGAAGTTTTCCTTGCAATCTACGTAACTCAGTTAGGTTATGGGGAGGAGGCATATCAGTAATAGTTGTTATATTGGTAGGATCCACTTCAATGCCTCACCTAGACACTATGAAACCTAAAATATTGCTAGATGTGACTTTAAACACACACATGGAGGGCTTAAGATGAATTTTATATTATTGAAGTCTTTCAAATATCCATATTAAATCTTGAGCATGAGTTTTTTGATTGATGGAGTGACCAAGAAGATCATCCACATAGTCTTCAACAATATCATGCATCATATCATGAAAAATATTTCATGGCCCTTTGGTATGTGGCACTAGCGTTCTTCAAGCCAAAATGCATCACTTTATAATTTAAGGTACTCCAAGGAGTTATGAAATTTGTCTTGACCTGGTCCTGGGGGTAATCTTAATTTTATTGTATCCTAAGAAACCATCCATGAGCGATAGCATTCCACATATAGTGGTAAAATCTATAATAATATCTATGTTGGGGAGAGATAAGTCATCCTTGGGACATGCTAAGTTAATTTCCTAAAAGTCGATACATACTTTGATTGTTCCTTCCTTCTTAAACACAGGAACAATGTTTGAGATCCAATTAGAATAGTCGATGGCTTTAATAAAACCAGCATCAAGGAGTTTTTGGAGCTCCTCCTTTAATATTCTACTTAACGGGCTTAACATTGGGTCTAACTACTAGGTGATGCATGACTAGGGAGGGATCAAGCCCTAGCATGTCAAAATACAACCAAGCAAAAATATTTTAAAATTTTATCAATAATTTTGTCAATTGCTCCTGCTCATCCATAGATAAGGCTTTGCCTAAATTAAGGATTCTAGGTTTTTATTTGAAACCTAGATTAACATTGAGGGTCTCCTCAATGATGATGTGGGATTCATCATCATAGTGATGATGTGCAGGGATCACTTCTAGTTGCTCAAGGTCTTCAGGAGACATAGTAATAGGATCCATTTGAGAACTAGAAGACTCAATATGGGTGACACAAGGGACTGACTCATCAAAGAAGAAGCTATTTTGGAGGACATCTTCATGATACATATCACAAAGGGTATCCCATTCAACATAATACCCTGGGATCACAACTAACTCAAGGTACACCAAATTTTAAGAGAAAAGGTGGTCTCTCATCCTCATTACTCCACTCTAGGCCATGATGATCCATGAATTCAACATAAGTAACGACTTGAGCATCATAAATTGGTAAGTGTTGGTTTTTATTAGGGATGTAACCTATGCCACATCTCCTAGGTCAAATATCAACTTCCAAAGGCTCTTGAATATCTTTCTGTTGTGGTCCCAAAACCTTACCTACATATCCCATACTAGATAAGATCTGCTTAGGAAGTGGGTAATCATTGGATAGATAAAAATGGGTAAATAATATCTCTACAAAAAATGGGTTGCTAACATGGATCTTTTCTTCTTGGGATATACCTATATAGACAAAGGCACACGTACCAATGTGTACTAATTCACCCTTTATGAGGTAAACCCATAGTTTTGGATGAAGGTGGTAGCTTGGCTAGATATAGAAGAGAAATTTCAAATATGTGATTAGCTTGATCTTGTGATGAGACTATGATTGGTGATTATTCACTGATTTTGAAGTTATCAAACATTTTTGGTGATTTAAGAATGATGAGAAGAAATGAGAGGAGAAGAAGAAAAAAACTTTATGAAGATAAACAGATGGAATTGAACAATATTGGAATGAATGAGGATCGCCCTGGTTGGTGATAAGCTGATTTTTAAATTCACACTTCAAATATTGGTGAAGAGTAGAAAGAACAAAATTCATGGCATAAATCCAATTGTGCCTAAGAAGAATATTAAAAGATGTTGAAAGAGATACCACATAAAACAAAGTATCTAAGATCTTGGGTCCTACCCTAAGGGGAAGTGATAAAATATCATAGGCCTCTTGGGATTTTTTGTTGAAAGTTTTTATGACAACATCATATTTGGTTAAATATTCCTCTCTAAATCCAAAAATTTAGGAGAAATTATAAGTGCATATATTGAGGGACGAACCATTATCTACCAAGATCTTCTTGATGAAATTCTCCCCAACATATCCATTAATGTAAAGGGGAGAATCCCCTTGTAAACTTAAGGAAGAAATATTGTTACCATAAAAAAGATATGTGATTTATCCCAAGAGTACTTACAACATTGGCTAGGTTGCTAGGGGGAAGATATTATGGGATAGATTGTTGACTTAGAAGCTTCATCAAGGCTTCCTTATGAATAGAAGTCTGTAAAAGTTCTAAGAGGGATATATTGGCAAGTGTGTTACTTAACTGTTGCTAGATGTCGAAGGAGACTTTTGGTTGTGGTTTCAACACTAAGGTTGGTTTTTATACACTTGTGCTCATTTTTTTGGTATTTTTAAAAACTAAGGGTGGTCTAGAGGGTTTTTTGGATGTAGAAATTATCTCCTACTAAGATTGTTGAGTTGATTGAGCTTGATCTTGTTGCCTTGTAGTAGCTGCTATCATACCCACCATGTTATTCTAGGGAGGTGGCACATTATGATATAAAACTTGATTAGTTATCTATTGCCCATGATTGGGTAGGGGATTTTGGAAGATCTCCATAGCTTGATTAGTTGTAGGTGCTTGTTCAGTAGGAGGTTGATTAGTTGGAGTTTTATGGTTAGGAGTGGGTTGGGAATTTTCCACAACAATGTGATATTCATCTATTAAATCCTGAACCACATGTTTCAACCTCTTACATGAGTTTTTCATGTGCCCTTCCACCCTATGATACTCACAATTTTGATTAGGTTTATACCAAAATGTTATTGTATTAGGTTTTCTTATGGGAGGTAACTCAATCATCTTAGTTTCCAACAGTTTCTTAAGGATTGACGAAATAGATTGGTTGAGTTTAGTAAAATTCCTTAGTGGGGGTTTTTGGGGTTTGCCAAGTACCAAATTTTGCAAGGTACTAGCGACATTAACATTTTTGGTTTACCTATTATCTGTTACCCCATCACCAACAACATGCTTGTTATTATATTGGGTTTTCTTGGTCCTTTTATCTTATTTCCTTAAATTTATTTGACCTCTTCGAATGAGAGCCTTCTATACTCTTTTTTCTAACTATATTACTTGCTCAAAAGAGGTAACTATTGCCATTTCCAACTCATATGAGATTTGTTCTTGAAAATTTTCAATAAATATTTCTAAAATTTCTTGAGGAGGTAAGGTGTATCTTAATCGTCCAACTAAACTTCTTCATCAAGATAATAATTCCAAGAAAATGTCATCATTTCCTTTCTTTAGGAGATACAAATATTAAAAATGGTTACTTCTTTATCCACATAAGCTCCAAATTATTGAACAAAAAACTTAGTTGTTTTTTCAAAGTTTCTCAGAGAATGATAGACTAGTTGATAATTGAAATAAAGAAAAAATAGTTGCTTGTATTTATTTATATGAAAAGGTTTTACAAAGTGTATTGTGTAACTCTTTTACAACATGCCCCATGAGCTACAAAGTAAGGATTCTTGAAGGGTGATCCTAGTCATTTATTTCATTTGAAGCACATCAAAATATTCTTCTTTGATTCCTCAAAGTTGAAGTGGGCTTATGATGCTTGCCACCTTGAGCTACACCTATCTACAATACCTGTGTAACCCTACAAAAATGAGTTAGATTGTTTGGAGGTTTGTCTCAATCAAACCTCCTATAATGAAAGACACCTCGACACAAAATCTAATAGAAAATGCATAACATGAGTTCAAAATGAAATAAAACTAAAAATGGACTATTATGTTACCTGTTTGACCTATCTACCAGCCTAAACCAGGAAAATACACCTTGGGGTCTGTTTTCTATCAAAATATACCTCGAGGTCCATTTTGGTTTCTAAAAATTTTAGAGAGTTACAGGTGTCCCATGGATGTCTTCTGTGGTGTTTTATTTTGCATAGATATTTGTAGTCACCTGTTTAACCCTACAGAATGCTCTAATTATAATGGGGAATATGGGGGAGAGAGGTAACACATGAAAATGGATTTAAAACACTCTGGACATGATTTCAGTAGCATAATCTTACTTCTTTTCTCCTCTTATCAATTTGTAGACAATGGCCTCATTTTATATATTTCATGGCAAGCAAAGAGGGGTGGTGAGGTGGATGAGAGAGGAGAAGCCTCTTAAATGAGCATGCTATGGAATAAAATTTCCTTCCTAAGTTTCTTTAATGGTAATGAATGCTCCATTCCCATATAGGACTTAGGGAGAAGTGAAAAATGCACATTTTACCATCTTCCTTAAATTCCTTTTAATGGTAGTGGATTCTTTTTGAAAAATGGGGTAAGTAGGTGTTTTGAGAAATGTGCAAAGGGGGTGTGAGGGGTGAATGCTTTGGATGGGGGGAAGACTTTTCTTTTTTTATTTCCTATTATGGTTTTGAATTGATTTTACAATTGATTTTAGGGTTTTGGAATGTTCTTACCCTTTTTGGAACTAATTTTACCTTTTTGAAATTGACTTTGCCTTTTTGGAATTGATTTTGTCTTTTTAGGAATTGATTTTGTTCTTTTTAATTGATTTTGCATTAATTTAAAAAGGTTTGAATTGATTTTGTACCCCTTGAATTGATTTTGAATTGCTCTTAGGGCTTTTGAACCAATTTTGCATTAATTTATTCTTTTGATGTTGATTGATTTTGCAAGAGATTAAATTGAGATATTTTTAGGTGTCTGAATTTTAATCCTTTTTGTATTGCATTGTGTGAAGACATGATGCTTGTGCAAAAACTTATGACATCGATTTGATGAATGATAGTAAAATAGCATGGATTAATGGATGATGATAAGCATTTTGTCTTGAAGGGAGTAGATGTAAGATGCCCCAATTGTATATGGGATGCATGTCCTTTGAAATTTACCATTAATTGATTGATGAGACCATTTTGGATTGGTAAACTGGTTAGTCATATGTAGGTATGCTCATGATTGCTTATGTGGACTCGATTGTGCACCTTGATGAACCGTATTTGTGATGGCAAGCCGGGATTCACACAAACACATTCACAGTAATTTCATTAAAATTTCATTAAAAATAGCAAAATACGGTTACAGTAGCCACTCCAGTATACCACTTCTCCCCCAATCCCGAACTTCACCACCCCTTTCCCATACAAATTTTCCCCGTTTTAATGTGGTCTCGGCCTTCCCTGAAATTAATGCTCCCGCCCGAAGACCCCTTTCGAATTTCATCTTCCCTCCGTTGAAATTTCAAAATTTTCCTTTCCTTTTGTTTTACGCCATAAATGGCAACTGTCCGATCCGTCCAGAGCCTGCATTCATGGCTTTCCATACCCTGCACCCGCCGTTTTAATCTGACTGTCTTTAAGTACCGTTGTCTCCGCCATTAAGTCTTTCACCTGTAACTACGGTTTCTCCAGAAACAACATTCCCAGATAATTAAACTTGGTCGACATCTATATCTTTCTCCTCCGATTACGTGGCCCTCATCCTCAAGATCTGTTACAAGCATGCCTCCACGTGTCAAATTTGACTCTATTCCCCATTGGTAGTGTTGCCTTTAAGGCACGTGGCAACCACGTGTCAATTTTCCCCTGTCCGGCCGTCCGCGTGTTTAATTCCGTTTGACTTTTCTTGGGCCGCGATATCGCGACATGTAGCGATATCGTGACATGTCATGATATCGCTACCCAACTGACGTCCGCCCTCAGCTTTGAAACCACGTCGCGATATCGCGACGTCGCGATATTGCAACGGATATCGTGACAAAAGTACGTCCTGCATTGTCTCTGCCTTTGACGTCGCGAAATCGTGACGTGTCATGAAATCGCGACGCGTCGCGATCTCGCGACTCCAACCCCCACTCCTTGCAACAGCTTCAACCCCCTTCGTAACTTAAGACTTGGCCAACCTAACCTGTCGTGATATCGCGACGAAACTTGCTCCGTCCACTTGGCCAACCTAACCTGTCGCGATATCGCGACGTCGCGATATCGCGACGAAACTTGCTCCGTCCTTGCAACAGCAAATGAGGTCACGATTTCGACATGTCGCGATTGACCTCACACCAACTTTTGCCTTAGTCCCCTTATCAACTTCCTTTTCTGTCTTACGACATCTCCTTCCCCGGAAAAGAACCAAATTGCTTCAAAAATACCAGATTTTTTTAAAGAAAAATAAAAGATGCAAGATTGCTCATACTTTCATCGGATGCTCCTGCATCAGACACCCGGGGTAGATTAGAAGTGACCCTCACTTCTGTTTTGTTGGGGGAAGACCCAATCGGTCAACCTCCGCCTCCGATACCCAAGTTGCATCTTCAATAGGCCTGCCTTTCCACTTGATCAAATACTCAGTATACTGTTTATTCCTGGTGTTTTTGCCTTCACGAGTATCCAATACTTCTTCGGTTTCATCTGTGCTCGGAGTAGATGCTGGAATTTGCCATAACTCTGGACTTTGCATTTCTGTACCTTCTCCCTCATGGTATTCCACTAAATCTGAGATATTAAAAATTGGTGAAATATCAAGCCAAGTTGGCAATTCCACTTCATACGCATTTCCTGACTCTCGCTTTCCCAATATTCTGCATGGTCCAAACCTTTTCATTTTCAATTTATTATAAGTCTTGGCAGGGAAATCTGTCCTTCTTGAGATGCACCATGACCTCATCTCCTACCTTGAACTCCTTGAACCGCCGCTTCTGGTCCGCCCTTGTCTTATATTGATTGTTCATTTTTGTAATTTGTCTTCTTACTTCCTCATGCAGACTTTTCATATGTTCTGCAAATTCTTCGGCTTCGGCACTACATTTTTCTCTTCTGTCCAACCTTCTTAGCTCAGACACATTCCTCGGGCTGTTTCCATATACTATCTGGAACGGAGATTTATTTGTGCTTTTATTAACTGAACTGTTATATGCAAACTCTGCCTGTGGTAAGACCAAATCCCATCCCTTGGGTTGATCCACTATCAAACACCGCAGTAAATTGCCCAGGCTTCTATTGACCACCTCCGTTCTGCCCATCCATTCTGTGGATGGTATGCTGAACTGAATTTCAAGTCTGTCTTCAATTTCTTCCACAGAGTTCTCCAGAAATACCCAACAAACTTTGTATCTCTGTCTGAAACTATACTTCTCGGTAGACCGTGAAGTCGTACCACTTCCTTGAAGAACAACCCAGCAATGTGAACTGCATCACTTGTCTTTTGGCAGGGAATAAAATGTGCCATTTTGGAGAACCGGTCCACCACCACAAATATTGAATCATTTCCTCTCTGTGTTCTCGGCAATCCAAGAACAAAATCCATGCTTATGTCCTCCCATGGTCTCTCAGGCACAGGTAATGGCTGGTACAGTCCTGTATTTTGTTTTACACCCTTTGCCATCTGGCATATTCTGCAGCTTTGCACAAACTTCCGTACATCTTGCCGAAGTTGTGGCCAGTAGTAATTTTCCTCAATCAAGGCAATGGTCTTATCCCTACCAAAATGCCCAGCCAATCCTCCGCTGTGCTTTTCTTTGATTAAATTCTCCCGCATGGAACTTCTGGGAATGCACAACTTACTACCCTTGAACAGCATCCCGTCTTGGATTAAGAAATCCAACCATTTTGTTCTATCCATGGTAAGAGGTATTGAGCAAGCCTTCCAGGCTTCTGCAAAATCCGGATCTGCAGGGTATAGACCCTTCAGTTCTTCAAACCCCACTACTTCCCTTTGTCAATACGGTCGTGAGTGCGCATACGCTTAAGGCATCTGCAGCCCTGTTTGACTTCCCACTACGTGCTTTAGTACAAAGGTGTAACTTTGGAGGAACTCCACCCATTTCATGTGCCTTTGGTTCTGTTTTGTCTGACTGTTAATGTATTGCAAAGCACGATGGTCGATAAACGAGTACAAACTCCTTTGGTAATAAATAATGTCTCCACTTTTTCAAGGCCTGAACTATAGCATAAAATTCTTGATCATAGACAGAATACTTTTTCTGGGCATCATTTAACTTTTCATTGAAATAAGCAACTGGCTTGCCTCCTTGACTCAGTACCGCCCCTATTGCACTTGCCATGGCATCACAGTCCACCTGAAATACCTTGTTGAAGTCTGGAAGTGCCAAAACAGGCTGCTCGGTAACTTTTCTTTTTAATGTATCAAAGCTCCTTTCAGCTCTTGATGTCCATTTGAACTCCTTTTTATCTCCCCTCATTGTCTCTGTGAAAGGTGCACAAATACTGCTGAAGTTCTTTATGAACTTCCTATAAAAACTGGCTAGACCATGGAATGACCTCACTTACTGTTGTGCTCCTTGGAGTAGGCCATTCAATGATGGCTCTCACCTTTTCGGGGTCCATCTTCAGGCCTTCTGCTGAGATTACAAACCCCAAGTATACCAATTCTTTCTTGACAAAATTACACTTTTTCAAATTTATTAATAACTGTTCTTCTTGCAGCTTTTCAAAGACTCTCCTGATATGCATCAGGTGTTCCTCCAAGGTCCGGCTAAATATCAATATATCATCTAAATAAACAATAACAAACTTTCCCAGAAATTATTTCAGTACTTCATTCATCGGTCGCATGAAGGTACTTGGTGCATTGGACAGTCCAAAGGGCATGACCAACCACTCAAACAGGCCTTCTCTTGTTTTGAAGGTTGTCTTCCATTCATCCCCCTCTCGGATACGGATCCGATGATAACCACTTTTCAGGTCAATCTTTGTGAAGTACTCAGCTCCACTTAAACAGTCCATGATATCATCCATTCTTGGTAACGGGAATCTGTACTTAATAGTAATTTTGTTGATGGCCCGTGAATCTGTACACATCCTCCATTCTCCATCCTTCTTTGGCGCCAGCACTGCAGGTACTGCGCATGGACTCAAACTTTCCCGAATTAATCCCTTTTCTAATAATTCTTGGACCTGTCTATTTAACTCCTCAGTCTCTACAGGTGTCATCCTGTGTGCAGCTTTATTTGGCAGGCTTGATCCTGGTACTAAATCTATATGATGGCTAATTTTTCTCACCGGGGGTAAGCCCTCAGGCACATTGTCAGACACAATGTCTGAAAATTCCTCCAGCAGATTTAGAACTTCTGTTGGGGTATCCCGGCATTCCTTCCCCCTAACTCTAGGGATTATTGCATAACATAAATGTTCATGCTTTAACCCGTTCAGAAACTCTCTCCCCTCAACTAAACAGACTCTGGAAATATTACATACCTTTTCATCTGTATCCTTCAAGGGCTTTAGTTTATGGCGTACACCATTCTTTGTCAATGAGTAGGTGTTGGCACGGCCATCATGTATTGCACTCCGGTCAAACTGCCAGGGTCTCCCCAGCAACATGTGGCAAACATCCATGGGTAAGATGTCACACAGGACCTCATCACAATAATTCCCAATGTTAAATTTAACAGAACACTGCTCGTTGACCAAAGCTCCGTGGTCCTTTTGTAACCATGCGACCCGGTATGGGTGTGGGTGTTTCCTCCTTTCTAACCGTAACTTCGTAACCATTTCCTCAAAAACTAGGTTGTCCGTGCTACCATTATCAATAATGATATTGCAAACCTTGCCCGCACATTTACATCTAGTGCGGAATAAACTTCTCCTGCAGTCTGTGTCCTTCTCCTCGTTCAACAGGACTCTTCTTACAACCATTGTTTCTCCTCTCTCCGCTTCTTCGGAATGCTCAGATTCAACATCCTCCTCTGCCACAGCAGCTCTGGCTGGGCCCTCAGGCCTCTTGTTTGTTCTTTCTCGGTGTTGTGGACATTCAAATGCCCTGTGTCCTTCTTCACCACGGTGGAAACATGTTCCACGAAATACTCCCCTTCCAAACCCTCGTCCGGATCCACCCCGTCCTCTTGGGTAGGCTGTTACGATCTCGGGGCTGATAAACATCTTCTTCTTTTTGGTCCTGGTTACTCTCGGCTTCACCGGTCTTCTTCGGATCCTTGTACTTTTCTCCATTGGTCCTCCCACCGGTCCTTCCACCTCGGCCTCTTCCTCTTTGCTTGCCTTCAAACCGCTTTGTTTAGCTTTTCTTCTACCTTCAAGGCAAATTGATAAGCATCCTCAATGGTGTTTACTCGAACCGAGGCTCAGTTCTTCCTGGATACCAAGCCTCAGCCCATTAATGTAACGGGCTACTTTCTCCTTATTTGCCTCTAAATGCCCTGTTCTAATAGAAATTTTGTAAAATTCTTCAGTGTACTCTTGGACAGTTTTGTTTGTCTGTCTCAAGCTCTGCATCTTCCTTAGCAGATCCAACTCGTAATCTGTCGGGATGAACTGTCTTTTAATCTTCTCCACCATTCTATCCCATCTTGTTATTCTCTCTTTCCCTCTTCTGTTTCTCTCCAACTGCATTCCCTTCCACCAAATGCTGGCATGACCCTTTAACTTGGTCTTAGCAAATCTGACCCGGTTAGGGTCTTCAATCTCCTCATACTCGAAATATTCCTCTAAATCATTTATCCAGTCAATCACTTCTTCTGGATTTAGATTTCCCGAGTAGGTAGATACCTCCATTTTTGGCTGTTTTCCAATCTGAGAGATGGCCTTATACAACCGGGCCTGAGCTGGATCCACAGCTTCTGCCTCTTCCTCAGACTGTTCTTCCTCTTCAACTTCATCTTCACTTTCCTCTTCCCCTCCGGGTTCGCGCCTTCTGCGTAACTCTGCTTGCAAGGCTTGAACTTGTCTTTGCAAGGCCCGGAAGTCTTCGGCCGGCACCACATTTCCTGCTCCGCCACGGTTCCTTCGTGGAGGCATGATATTTTCTCTGTATTATATATATATATTTTTTTAGAATTCTTCCACAGATCCTGGTGCAACTGCCTCTCTCCGGCGATCTGTTACACGCTCAGGAGCTCCCGCTCTGATACCACTTGATGGCAAGCCGGGATTCACACAAACACATTCACAGTAATTTCATTAAAATTTCATTAAAAATAGCAAAATACGGTTACAGTAGCCACTCCAGTATACCACTTCTCCCCCAATCCCGAACTTCACCACCCCTTTCCCATACAAATTTCCCCGTTTTAATGTGGTCTCGGCCTTCCCTGAAATTAATGCTCCCGCCCGAAGACCCCTTTCGAATTTCATCTTCCCTCCGTTGAAATTTCAAAATTTTCCTTTCCTTTTGTTTTCTGCCATAAATGGCAACTGTCCGATCCGTCCAGAGCCTGCATTCATGGCTTTCCATACCCTGCACCCACCGTTTTAATCTGACTGTCTTTAAGTACCGTTGTCTCCGCCATTAAGTCTTTCACCTGTAACTACGGTTTCTCCAGAAACAACATTCCCAGATAATTAAACTTGGTCGACATCTATATCTTTCTCCTCCGATTACGTGGCCCTCATCCTCAAGATCTGTTACAAGTGTGCCTCCACGTGTCAAATTTGACTCTATTCCCCATTGGTAGTGTTGCCTTTAAGGCACGTGGCAACCACGTGTCAATTTTCCCCTATCCGACCGTCCGCGTGTTTAATTCCGTTTGACTTTTCTTGGGCCGCGATATCGCGACATGTAGCGATATCGCGACATGTCGCGATATCGCTACCCAACTGACGTCCGCCCTCAGCTTTGAAACCACGTCGCGATATCGCGACGTCGCGATATCACGACAAAAGTACGTCCTGCATTGTCTCTGCCTTTGACGTCGCGAAATCGTGACGTGTCACGAAATCACGACGCGTCGCGATCTCGCGACTCCAACCCCCACTCCTTGCAACAGCTTCAACCCCCTTCGTAACTTAAGACTTGGCCAACCTAACCTGTCGCGATATCGCGACGTCGCGACACGAGAAACTTGCTCCGTCCACTTGGCCAACCTAACCTGTCGCGATATCGCGACGTCGCGATATCGCGACGAAACTTGCTCCGTCCTTGCAACAGCAAATGAGGTCGCGATTTCGCGACCTCACACCAACTTTTGCCTTAGTCCCCTTATCAACTTCCTTTTCTGTCTTACGACATCTCCTTCCCCGGAAAAGAACCAAATTGCTTCAAAAATACCAGATTTTTTTTAAAGAAAAATAAAAGATGCAAGATTGCTCATACTTTCACCGGATGCTCCTGCATCAATTTGTATGAGCAATCATGTAGTATTGTGACATACATAACGCAAAATTTGATTATTTTAGAGTGTTGTTTGAGAAGAGAATTTTGCTTTTCTATTTGCTCTAGCAAGTGAAGGTGTATGATGATTTTGGAAAATTTTCTTGGAAAAAATTATGTATTTGATATCTACCCCCTCAAGTGATGAGTTGGGTGAGAAATTCGAAGGTGACAATGAATCACTTGATTAAATGAAACAATATTGTGTAGTTGGGTAAAAAGGACAAATGTGTGAGTGAAGAATTATGCTATAAATAGGTAAAAAGGCGGATGAAGTTGATGATTATGAAAGGTAAAAATAGAAAGGGCAATATACAATGAAAGTGATAGGGGTGATATTGATGGCGATGCTAGTAAATGTGGGGATTTGGAGCATGTATGATGGATATTCAATCATGGTGATCGCATGCATATTGGGTTTATTGGATGTGATGGTGCATGAATTATTGGATGTCATCACAGAGGGGCGACTGATTTAGTGGTGGTGCAACAAGGTGAAGTGGATAAATTTTATGTCATTTTGGAAAAGCAGAGCAATAGATAAGCATCAACACTTGATGAAGAATATTGATATGTAAGGTGTGCTTTAGGGGTATCGCCATATGTATGTGGAATATGTATGGGGTAAAATTTTGTGCCCTAAGGCGATAACACCTAGGGTTTTTGTAATCAAGATGATATTTAATAAATATATATCTTATTTTGTGTGAATGATGTGTGTGATATGAATGAATGTAAATGTTGTGATGGTTATGTATGAGAGAAATATTATAGATGGTATTAGATGATGATTAATGGCAATTTATGGTTGTTTGATTGAAAAATTGAAGCAACAATTATCGTGGGCGGAAATAAATAAAAATGAAAATGTTACATGATTTGATGGACAATTTTGAAAATTTTCTTAATTTTTGGAATTTTGGAGCAAATGGGCATCCCAATATGCAATTTATTTGAAAACGTACCTTGAGGTGAATTTTTGGTCAAAACATACTTTGAGGTGTGTTTTGACCAAAATGAACCTTAGGGTGAGGTGTGTCTTGTGCAATAGGTTCCTTTAAAATGGGTGCACGCATCATTTTTATCATTTGCACGACTATGAAAGAGTGAAGAGGAGTGAAAGAGAACGTGGTGATACGAGAGATTGTTGGAGTTATGAGTGAGAGTGGTGAAATGGCCCAGGGTGGAGCGAGATCAAGTGTTGGTAGGAGCATTGTCGATGTAAGCGACTGGTGACTAAAATTTGTGTTGTGTGTTTGTTGTTGTTTTTTTTGAATTAGGGTAAAATGAAACTAAAAACCTAAAATTTTGTACAAAACTGAAAACCCTAAATAAAATATTGGAAATGATAAACCATGAAAAATTGTAGAACTTGTGCAAAACTAGAAAACCTCCATGAAATGTTTGATACAATTAATAGTTGAAATCCTAAAAATTTGTGGAAACTTAAAAGAAAACCAAAATAGATGTTTGATACAATTGAACCATTAGAATTGTGAAATTTTTGAATGATCGAGTATTTGGGTAAAATGGGTATTGGAAAGTACTACTTTTGTGGAAAATGGACCTCGAGGTGTGTTTTCAAGAAAATAGACCTCGAGATGCATGCTAAGTGTTTCATGAAAATTTGTTGCAAAATCACATGTTCATATTTTTTGTCAAAAAGTTATCCCTTTTTCGTCAAAAAAGTTGTTAAAATGTTTTCAACCAAAAGTTGTTCAAAAATTGTTATGAAATATCGTCAAAAACATTTTGTTGCAAAAGTTGTCATTAGAAGTTGTCGATGAAAAATTAGTGCAATTGTTGTTGAAAAGTTTTTATCAGCAAATTGTTGAAAATATTTTCATCTAAAAATCATCGATGAAAAATTGTTGCAAATGTTGTTGACTATAATTTGCTAAAAATGTTATGTAAAAATCATCGACAAAAAATTGTTGCAAATGTTGCTAAAAATGTTGTCATGTAAAAATCATCGATGAAAATTTACAAAAATGTTGTTTTGAATTGTTGTTTGATGAAAAATTGATGAAAATTTTGTCATGTAAAAGTCATCGACGAAAAATTGTTGCAAAAGTTGCTGAAAAGTTGTCAACAAATTGCTGAAAATGTTGTTTTGCAAAATTGGTGACAAAAAATTATTGAAAATGTTGTTTTGAATTTTTTTTTGACAAAAAATTGCTAAAAATGTTGTTTTGAAATTTGTGTTGATGAAAAATTGCTATGAATGTTTTTTAAAAAATTGTTTGCAAAATATTGCTTGATAAAAATCATCGATTTTGTTTGTTTGAAAATGTTGTAAGAAAACTTATGAAAATGTTGATTTTTTTGAGTTTGAAAATGTAGCTGATGTATTGTTGTAGTATGCGTGCAAAAAATTGTTGATTGAAATTTTTAGTGTTTTTCTTGTAGGTGAGGGAGTTGATACCATGACATCACTTTTTACCATTGGCCAAGGATTTGAAGGAATTTGTGAAGGAGGCAGAGTGGGAGTGGTTGGAGAAGATTGGTTTCTTTGGCATGGTACAGATGGATACAATATGTTGTGACCATATATACTTATATGTTATCAATGAGTGGTGGGATCCTAATAGGAATACATTCCATTTCTTGACAAGGGAAATGACTATTATATTAGAGGATGTGTATTGTATATACTGTTTCCTAGTGGAGGAGATGGTGGTGATTGCAACGCGAGGGGAGGAAGTATAGAAGAGATTTTTGGAGAGGATGTTTGGAGATAGGTAGGGGAGGGTGAGGATCACCAATGGGAGGATCAGGTATCATGATTTGTATACTTCAGGTATGCTTTCATGGTAGCATGTATTGTTGATACTATGTATTGCTTGATGCCTCAGGGGTGATATTCCCTTGGAATTTAATGTGGATGGTTTGCAAGATGATAGAGCACATGATGTAGTTTGTATGGGTGCCAACTTTATTGGTGTAAACTTATCAAGAATTATATGTTTTGTAGATGATGACTAGGAAGTCATTGTGTAGCATCTTGTTGATATAGCTATGGGCATGGAAGCACATTGTAGTGTTGAGGCCATAGGGGCTACTTTTTGAGACCCACACACTATTGGGAGTAGTGGTACCATATGCTTGTTGGTGGCCACAAGATATGGAGGACAGTCAAAAGAGGGATCATGAGGGGAAACCACTATATTATAGATGATGGTTGAGCGAGTTGGGGTCGAGTGATGTAATTTAGAGGTCTTATAGAGGATGCCTATCATGGTATGAGGATGGGTTAGAGTTGGCATAGGTACAATGATGATGGTAGATGACGGGTAAGTATGCATTTTAGTTGGAATTATTCCCATTCAATTAGGTGTAGTGATAGTTTGGGTTGATGCAGGGTATGTCAGATCCACAAATGGTGATTTGGTGATGTGCAAGAGAATATGGATCATGACTATGGGGAGAAGTCATAAACCTTGGTGCTGGATGAGATTTTGGTATTATTGGATGTGGATGATGCAAGGGTCACAATGGAGTATTTGAGTTGGTGGGTGATGTGGAGGTGAGATACTGAGGTGAATGTGATTGATGGGACTGGGGATGGGGATCCACATGATGTACCTATGAATTCAGTGAGGATAGTGTAGAGGCTAGCTAAGGTGGGTCACGAGGGGGATGTAGGGGGTAGGGGGAAGCAGATGATGGTGCTTCCCAATAGAAGTGTTAGTTGGGATGACATGTGCGGTCACATCATGATGATGGGGTAGGGTCCCCACATGGAGTTGCTATGGAGATTGGATCCAAGAGTGGAGGGTAAGAGGAGATGCCTGATATGTGCATTGAGGATATTTGGGGGCACATGTATGATGCCAATGCATGGCAATATCAGGTGGAGCAGGTGAAGGTAGAGAGAGATCAACTACACGAGGAGCTAGAGCAGTATAGACTATAGGTATCTGGGTTGGTGCAGGAGAAGGATGTAGTAGTGGCTATAATGGATACCATAATCATGGATAGAGGGGAATAGGAGGTTGAGAGGTGTGTATTATGGTAGGATCATGATACAATAGTATCAATGAAGGAGGAGGTAAAGAGTGTGATAGGATATTTGAGAGATTAGGTGGAAGGGCTACAAAGCAAGTGAGACATTGCTCTTGCCACACGAGAGATGATGGAGGTGAGACTCAAGGTTGGACTAGAGTTAGAGTAGGTGAGAGGATAGGTAGTGATACTACATAATGAGTTGGATAAGATACCAGCTAAGAGAGATTGATTATGGGGTGAGGTGGATCAATTGAAAGTTGAGGAAATAAGAGAAGTACTGCATGTAGAAGTTGCATGATTGTAGCAAGTGGTAAGTGTATATGGGCTTGAATTTTTGATAGAGCAGGCATATGCAAGAGCATGTACGAATTTGGTAGAGAACTAGATAGAAGTCCCATCATGATTGAGTTCATCATCACATCGAATCCATAGGAGTATGGCATTTGTGATACCTTCAAGATCATGCTTTAGAGAGCCAAGGGCATCGATAGTGGGAGGATAAACCTTTGTGTAGATATGTGAGAGCTCTCGATTGAGACATGGTGAGGGATCTGGGTGGATGGAGAGGACCGATGAGACATGCCTTAACAATTAGGGTTGATGTATTATTTTGTTTTCCATTCTTTTTGATGTGGTTGGTGTGCCACATTTTTATTGTATGATGTTATTATTTTTGAGATGAGTGTATGTAGCCGATCGATAGTTTTGATGATGGATGTATGTGATGTTGAGCGATATATATATATAGCGATATATATATATATATATATATATATATATATATATATATATATATTGATATTGTGACATTTTGTGAGTTATGGATGTTTGATGATGATAATGATGGATGTGTGTGATGTGATGATGATATATGATTTATGCATGTTTGATGAATAATATGAATATGTTGTGCATTTGGAGACTTGGAATGTTGGTTTGTGATCAAGCTTTTTGTGGATATGTGTGTTTGATTAAGATCACCACTTTATGGTAACAATATTCAATGATAGAGCAATGATTGTATGTTATGCATGATCTAGTTATGATAAAATGAGTATAAGTATGAAATTTATGCAAATGTTAGTGATAAAATAGAACTAACTGGTTGATATACTAGGTCTACTATACTAATACTTTATGAAATTTGGCAACTAAACAATATGCATGTTTGTTTCTTTTGTTAAGGTGTTTCAGAGTTTAGAAATGATTTCTAGAAAGTCAAACAATTGAGTTTTATCATCAAACATTTCTATTAATCAACTGATATTTTGTAGTACCCTAAAGCATCCCAACCAAGGTTGAGCCTATCATGGATTTGTGTGTGTATAGAGTGATTTAGTTCATTTACTGATTTTGAGTGAGGTTGGACTTGCCAATTTGTAAACTGAGCCACATAAGCTAGTTCATCCATAAGCGCACAGTGGTATGTATAAAATAAGGCTGCTAATGTGACATATATTTCACCACATGTAAGGCTACTCCATTGCTAGGTAGTCATCTATAGCCTATTTCTAGCGATGAAGATCATCCCATGGTTGTTAAAAACTGAGAATTCCAAGGATTCAAGCTTTTTGATGGTGTTTTTTTGTTTCTTTTTTATTTATTTGAGTAGTGTTCTTTTAGATGTTTGCTTTTGTTTTCTTCCTTTTCTCTTTTATTTTTAATAGCTTGTCCTTTTGTCAATTCTCAACTTTGTAAACCATGCGCATGATAGGATGAATAAGGGAAACCTTTAGATCATGGGCTAAATTACATAAGGTGTAGTATTTTCTATACACAAATTTTTTAAGTGTGTACATGTGTTTTTGATCCATGAAGGAACTCTAGTCAAATAGGCAAGGTCTAAAATTGCATTAGAATCCAATAACATTTGAATGAAGATTGATGAGATAAACTAAAGTGCTTGACTAACAGAAAGGACTTATATGACCTAAAAACCTATGTATAAGATAGAACATGATATTATGCTAGTTGTTATAACCAGTGTATGATGTTGTTTACAATGAAAATACCTATATGGGAGTGGATGTACAAAATGATGTGAGAATGCATATATGGATGAAATGTATAACAAGGTGATGCTTATTTATAATGATATGCAAGATGAACATTGTCATTGAGTAAGGGGACCATGGGTGGATGTGTAACCAATATTTCCATAGCCATAAAAGGAGACCACAACCTAGTAGAAGTCTCATAGGATGATACATGAATGAATGTGATGGATGATGTAAATGTTTTGCGGTATCAACGTGAGTGAGTGGTGCAATAACAAAGAATTAGAAGAAGAATAAAAAAAAATAAGAAGAAAGAGAGGGGAGAGAAGAAGGAAGAAGAAGAAGGAACCTATCCTAGGTATGTAGCCGCTCAAAGTGTGACCATACAATAGAGATAGGAGAAAGAGGGAGAAGATGAGGAAGAAGAGAAGAAAGAGAAGAATAAGAAATGTAGCCACTTGAAGTGTGACCATACAATAGGGAGAGGGGATAGAAGGAAGAAGAAGAAAGATGAGGTGAAGATGTAGGATGTGTCAAATGGTTATTTTTTTTTCATTTTTATTTTTTTGAAATATAATGTACAAGAATGTGTCAATCTTTTATTCATTGAATCAGGTGTAAAACACATGGAGATGAATAATATTGAGTAAGTCAAGTTACACAATTCCTTCAAGATTGGCATGTTGATTGTCTAGCTATAAACTCTACACTTAATTATCAATCTAGGGTGAACAATTTAAAGAATAGTAATCCAATGTAGATTATACCACAATGATTAATATCTGAATTAATTCTATTTTTCTTAGTTTCAGTTTTGCAAAAAATAACAAAAGTTATAGAAAAAGAAATGTGTTGAATTAAAATAAAATACAATTTTATAATTTATACTAATTTGATGCTGTCTATTTATTGGTGTGGATCCACGTGCAACCTATTATAGATTTAATTATCTGATTTTACCTTGTAGTCTAAAGTGATGCAATTTAGTTTAATCTAAAGTGATGCAATTATAGTTTAATTGATAATCTAGAATTAATTCTATGTATTAACAAATCCTAACCTATTTTAGGGGTGAGAGAATAGGGATTTGTTGTAGGAGTGGGCCCTGGCTCCTAAAGGATAGTGTAAATATTTCTCTATCAGGAAAATATATTTTACTTTAGTAACTAATGTACATTAAAACTACTAACATATTTTACTTCATGGATGCAGAAAAATATAGTAAAGATTACATAAGCAAATAAATTATAATGAAGTCAATGATACAGTTACCAATCTCATGAAGAAAAGTGCTGCTACTTTCTTGATGAGAATTCAAATGTATAGGATCTCGAACATCAAGCCTTCAAAATAGCAAAAATTGTATACAAAAAATATTAGAGCATTCGAACATTAGCATTAGACCATTTCAAAGGTATTTTTCCTATATTTTATAATGTCGCTTGAAAATTTTCAATGGAATTCCTCCACATATTTTTCCATGTTTCTTATCAGCTTTGTGATTCGAATACTAACATTACAACAATAATAATCTAAACTAATACTATTTTGTAACCACCTTGGAATTTGTCATAATCACAATGATCCAAGTGCCAAATCGATGAACTAAAATAAAAAAATGCATAATTTAAATAATCTAATGATGCAGCGAATACAACTATTTGTCCTTCATTTTAGGAAGAGATAAAATAAGCTTGTGTCTGAATATAAATATCTTAACAACATAATTATCTTATGGCTTTCTAATAACAACTTAATAAATATAAAATCTTGTGTATAATACCAACATGTCAGTCAACTGTGTTGACTGTGTATGCTACTTAATGATGCTTCATTGTCACTAGACGTGGCATAACAATGTATTAGAAAGTTTGACTTGGTAAATATTATTTCTATAATGCCTTTCAGTAGGCACTTTCAGTAGCAACATTCTGCAACTATATTATGTAGTGCCTTTCTGTAGCATTCTCTATGAGTATTCTTAGCACATCATCCTTGTGGTTGGTTTGTCCATGCTTGTCATCTGGTTCGTGTCTTATCGCATCATTCCCTGCAAAGCTCCTATAATATTCTCCTACCGAAAACACATAGAAACTTGCACACGTTTGCATAAAATACATGCACAAATCATTTTCATAATTATAAATCAAATCCATTTATTAATCATATAGATAAGATAAAATAATCATCAAAATACATTTGTTTGCAAAAAATTATAGATAGAAAAAAGATTAAACTTGCAAAAAAAATGTACTATTTTAACACTCATCATTCCCTCAAACTGAAGGAGATGCATATCCTCATGCATACAAATTAAAACTACAATATATCTAATAAAACTTTGCAACACATTTTTAATAATTTTCATAGTTTTGTAGACATGGTAAATAGAATATTGCAATGTTATGTAAGTAATTTTATAGGTATAAATAAAATACTACAATCATTTTTAAAAATTGTTTGATAATTATTATAAAAAAAAATTAAAATAAAATACTAAAATGGTATACATGAAATATTTGCATTCATTCACAGAAATAAGTCTGCAAAAATAAAATACTGCAAAGTGAAAATAACAACTATTTTTAGATATGCAAAAGGAAAATACTACAGATAAAAATGAAAAGCTTTTAAGAACTTTGCAAATAATTAAAATTAAATATCATCATAAAATTCAAATAAAATCTACAAATATAATTATGCAAGTTCATAGAAGGTTTGTTATGGATTTTTGAATGTTCATGTTTGACTTAAATTTAAGCTGGAATGAAACCTGTGTTGGTTTTGGTATCTTTATCAACAAATTCCTCTCTTGCTTCACCTTTTACACCTATTCTTTGGCCTCCTTGGTATGAATTTGTTGTTCAAAAGATTTTTTCTTCACATACTTGACCTCTATAGGTCATCCATCCTATGACTCATACAACACATCCTATGTCTTTGAAGGAGGAGGTGGTTCAGCTGTTTCAATGACCCTATTGATTATTGTGTTTATATCATGGGGTATCCCAATGTTAAGAGATAATCCTGTTTGAGGCATCCCTATTTATATGGATGATTTTGATCTTTGAGGGTAACTCTGTTGAAGTATTTAACAAATGGAATTGAGTTTTCTTCTTCAAGTACTTTTGTGAAATCAATAATTTTGCTAAAATTCACCAACTTATTTGGATTTTTTATTGGATGTGGAGCTTTTATTGGGAGATGTACTGATAATTATCAATTGGGTGACTGGGTCACCCAATTTTACCACCATATCCATAGAAAATCTATTTTAGGATGTCAATATGGAGAGTAAGGGCACGTATCACTAAGGCAACATGCTTGATAAACTCATTTCTAAGTCTATCGAGCTTGATATAGAATAAGGTTTCGTATGTTTGAATTTGTCCAAGAGTTTTTGTGAAAGGTTCTGATGTAAGTGGGTTTATTTTTGGGCTAGATGTCTCTCTATTTTCCTAATTTTTTGAAATATATTTCTCATGTCTAGTCTTTCTTACAAGTCAAGAGGATTTGGATGGCTTGGAATGGGTAGTGTGTTTGTGCACAGGAGATTCCTCCTCCTATTGACTCTTAGATTTAGAAATTCCCTTAGACACACTATCCCTAGTGGATTTTGACTAATTCATATTAGAATGAATAGATAGGTTGGCCTCCTCAACTATGTTATCCCATGAAATCCTTGTTTTAAACACTATGCAAAACTATCAATTTTATGATGGGTGATTAAATGAAGCTTTGGTTTATCATCGGATATCTTGGGTTGGACTGGAGTGACTATGGATTTTATAGATCAGTAGAGAAAGTAGGGTAGGTTAATCACACAATCTTCATGCATAGGGTATTTTAGGTTTAGCATCATTTTCTAGTGATAGCCCCCGTAGTTGGACAATCTCCCTTCCAACATAAAAAAATTATTAGGATTGTAGCTGCCTCCTTCTATTTTATAGGAAGCGAGAAAGTAGCTACACCTTTGATCCACCCATCTCTATATCAAGTTACAGTACACATCTCCCCAAAATTTTTAGCCATCTAGTTCACCCCTTTATAGGTAGACTTATAGTATCACTGGTCAACTTCAAAAAGACTTAGGACTTCGGATATTTGGTTGGCGGTGAATTTAATTTTAATTTTTCCCACATGGGTTACCATGGTCATGGGATCACATTTCATGATGAAATACTTTGCCATACCTAGTCATGCCCTTGGAATTCATTAGGGCTTCCCACCAATGCACCTCCTAAAATAATTTTTTAAAAACATTACTAGGGTTCTGGGTACTGATGGATGAGGGTTCACTTTGTTTATGGAGCGTATATTTAGGTATAGTGACATATTTAGTGGATAGGGTAGGGTTTATAGGGTAGAAAGTTAAGGTGGTTTGAAATAAACTTTGGCTTTTACTTAAAATTCTTCCATAGAGTTGCTTTAGCTGAGAGATGAAAACATGTAGACAATTTTGATAAAAAATTACATGCATGTTTATAAAACAAAATAACTATATATTTTGACCCTATGGGTTATAAAATAAAAGGAATTCCTATATATTTTGACTCATTTAAAAATGTAACGTCGACATTTGAGTAAATTATCATGTATATATATATTTTCTGCATAATTAAAATGAAGTTTCTTCCATTTTGTTATAGAAAAATGATTAAAAGGATTTTTTTTTTTAAATATACTCTGCAGTTTTCATTTTTATTAAAAATTTTGTAACAAAAATATTCATTATTTCAAAATGGTTTCACCACCTTAATTACATGTCTTTGTTTATTTTTCTATTGTCATCCACTTTGTTTATTTCTTCCTCAACTTTTTTTTGTAATATTCCTTCATTCCTTGTCCACCGCATTGTAATATTCTATCTATCATGTAGTTGTTTCATCTCTCGACTGCATAGAGAAATTTCCACCAAAGTTGTAGAGCTCATACTACAAAAATATAGGGTTACTTTTTATTTTAGGTTTCTTATGTGGCAAAAAATGGATAGATCCTAGCCCTTAATTCCTCCTTGATTTATGGCTCATAATTTTGATATGTGATGCTCCTTCTCATTGCTTCACGTGGCCGAGTGTCACTAATCACCATTTTCTCATGCGTGGCAATCAATTGCTAGCTTGCAAGGGAAGTTTTGATAGGTCAGGTGATTTCAACCGAACTATATCTTGGCCCTCTATTTTCCTCTAATCAACATTTTAAAATCACTATACATGGAGTATTCCCTCATTGCTCCATATGGCCAAGTATCAATGATCGACGCTTGGGCTGTGAGGTAGTCGACTTGTCTACATTTTTCTTATTTTAGCATAATGCTTTCTTGCCACCTTGCATGGGAATAAAATAAAAAATTAATATTTCCAATGTTTGTGTTACATTTTTGGCTACAGGAGGAAATTATATTTAATTAATATAACGTATATCCCTAACTTGGTTTCCCTTTGGATTCGTACATGTGTATCCTCTTCGTTCGACGTCTATTGCCATGCCTAACATGAGTATCTTCTTCATTTGGCTTCTTCGTAATTTTTTAACCATATTTTAAATTTAAATTTTATAATCACCATATACAATATACCTCTTTGTCATGAATACCCATATAATCCATTCATACCCATTCTTGTTTAGGTTTTCGCATAATCCTCCTTGTAAATTGGTGGTATTTGATCCATGCTTTACCTTTCCCCCAAGGTGATTAATTGTGATGTGTTCATGGAACCTTTTTTGACCAATCTTAAGTGTGCAAGATATCACTTCATGCTCTAGGTTGTAATTTCCAAATAATATTTGTGCAAAGGTTAGAGAGCTCGACTCGTTAATTCAAACCTTCTATGCATGATTCCCAAGATCAAATCTTAATCATCTAATTATGTTGTGCACTATTTTCAATGTTGAGTCCGTATTTTGATTTTCATACCATGATTCATAGGTTTAAATTTAAATGTTCGCACCATGGTGTTCATGGTAAAATTTTTAAGTACCCATGCGAATTTACCTTTTCATACCAAAGTCCTTGTAAAAATAAATAATTATTGATAATTACCTTGTATGATTCTGCTTTCACATGTGTCGTCTATCTTGCACAAATTTGAGATCATTTTTATTTAGAAAAAAATTATGAAATGTACATTTTCAAAACTATGCTACAAAAAGTATCTACATAAAATATCTATAGAAACTATCTATAGAAACTTTCTACAAAAAATATCTACAAAAACTGTCTACAAAAAATGTCTACAAAAACTGTCTACAAAAAGTAACTACAGAATATACCTACGGAATATACCTACAAAAATTTAATTATAGAGTTAAAAGAATACTTTAACTGATTCCTCATTTTTTTCTCCCCCAAACTGTATCATGAATTTTGAATGAATATTTTACTTTCCTCCCCCGAACTGTAATTTTGGCTATATAGCTAAAATAGGATAGAGAGGTTTTATTCTATAAAAGTCTATATTATGGCAAATCTTATATATATAATATTTTAATATTATTTTATTTATTTGATATGGGGGATTTACTTATGTATTATTTGTGCAAAATGTTACTACCACGTTGTCTTCTGAATAAGATTCCATGGTCTTGTTAACAGATCCTTCCAATGCCCTAGAGATATTATTTTCATATTTTGCTTCCTTTAGTTTCATTAAGGAGTTCTATGTGAGAGAAAAAATAATGGATTTAAACCTAATACTAGTCATCAATATTTGAAAAATAAATCTTCATCAAAGGGTTAGGTACTTTTAAAACTTATTTTGGAATAGAAAAAATAGGATAGTTATTATGGTATCATCTTGACGGTCTTTCTTTCTATAGGAATGTGCATATATTTGTTATTCTTATAGGGGTGCAAAGATTTGGGGAATTGGATTTATAATCACTCTATCAAAGTCCTGATGGTAATTGTAACCCTATCCTTATTGCTTTATCCCTACAAATGAATATTAAGGCTCTGGGAATTCAAGCCACATTTTGTAGGATGAAATGGACTATGATATATGTGTGGCAATGTGATAGTGGTATGGAATGGAAGCTTTCTTATGACTTTATTTTTATTAGGTATAAATTATCTATAGTTGCTTTACAAAGACTCAAACATCCTAGTGATCTTAAACAAACTCATATATTCATCTCACGAAGCGATATGATGCTATTTTTATAATAGTGGTTTCAAGTATCTCAAGGACCAACTATGTGTGCAGTGTATATTCATTTCTCATTGTGAGTAAGGATTGACTAATCCATTGGTAATTTATCCCAACAATCTAGCTCATCCATGAGCGTTCATAGATCTATAAAAAATAAGGTTGCTAATGTGATAGATTTGGTGCCACACGTAAGGATACATTATTGCCAAGAGGGTTTCATTCAACCCATTACTATAATGAGGATCACCCCACAATTTTTGAAACACTAAGAATTCCATGGATTCAATCTCCTTTCTCTTATTTTATTGGATTTTATTTGGGATACTTGCTTATTTTTAGGAAGAGCAAGGGGATTTTTATTGGTTTTGGGATTCTTGCTCATTTTAAGGAAGAGCAAGGAATTTTTTTTTTTATGAAGGGCAATGGGGGAGCTTATACTTCTACCAATTCTTTAGCTTTCTAAATTATGTGCATAATTGGATGAGAAGGGAAAACCATTCACTCAATGGCAATAGTAACTCATGGGTTATTCTTTCCTAGACTTCACAATGTTTTTATTGTTATAATGTGCATAGTCCAAGAGGAAACTTGATTGACCAAGAACAACCTATGGCACCTAAGTATTGTTCAATTTTTAATGGAGATTGCTTAAAATACTAGGGGTGGTTGAGTGATTAAAAATACCAAGATTTTTTTTAGCAAAAAAAGTGTTATGCAAGATGTGGTAGTAGTTTCCCTACAAGTTTTCAAACTGATTTAACTAGAAAAGGTGTCTCCTTTGGAGATTTTTGAAATAATATTGAGACCGAAGAATGATGAATAATTAAAGCATTGTAGGTATTGGAAATTTATCATGAAATAAAGGAATTATATTTAAAGAGTGATTTTTCATGATAATCTTCTTTCATTTTCCAAGTGGTATATAGCAAAAATATATTTATTTATTTATTCTTATTATTATTATATATATTATTTTCTTCTCTTTTTTTGTATAGAGGAAAGAGAAGTTGTTATTCCATAATGGTTGGTTGCAGTTTAGAAATGCACTGCAAATAAACCTATTGCTTAAGATGGTGTATAAATTCTTCTTTAGATACTGGCTTCTTGTAGAGTTTAAGCCTATGTCCATTTACTAGTATTCTTCTTGTTCAATAATATATAGGCTTAAGTTTAACTGTATGATTCCCAAACATTTCTTCAATATCATAGGGTCCTAGCCATCTTGTCCTTAAATTGCCTTGAAAATCATGGTAGCGGGATTCAAATAACAAGGCCCAATCCCCTGGTTGAAATATTCATGGTACAATATGTTTATCATGCCATTTTCTCTTTGTTTTTGAGTCAATTCAGTATTGTTTAATACCTCTAGTCTTCTTTCATCTAGAATATTTAATTTTTTCAACCTAGATTTTTGTGCTTGATCCAAGTTCATGTCAAGTTGTACTGCTATGTGAAGAGTTTCTATCTCAAATTCAATAGGCATAATAGCTTGCTTTCCATAGACCATTTTATAAGGTGACAATCCTATGGTAGTTTTCCGAGTTGTATGATATGCCTATACAACTTCTTTTAATATTTCTACCCAATCGACCCTATTAACAACTACAATTTTTGTAATGATCTTTTCAAGTTCTCTATTTGTAAATTCTACTTGTCCATTAGCTTTAGGGTGATATAGTGAAGTTTTTTTGTGTTTTATTTGATAAATTTCAATAAAATATTGAATTACTTTGGAGGTAAATTGAGATCCATGATTTTAAACTAGTTCTCTAGGTTCTCCAAAGTGTTGCATGATGTTTTCATAAAGAAAATCAGATACATGATTAACTTGTACTCGTGGCAAGGCTTTTACTTAAGTCCACTTGGTGACATAATCTATACTCACAAGTATGTGTTTATTGCCTGCACTTGGAGTGGCTATTGGTCCAACAAAATCAATTCCCCATTTATCGAAGGGTTCAAAAATTATTTGTAGTACCAAAGGCATCTCTATTAAAGGTGTAGGTTTAATATTTCTTTGACAAGCATCACATCTATCAAAAAAGTTGTAGGTATTTTTATTCATACTAGGCCAAAAGTAATCAGTTTGAAGCATTTTACTGGTTGTTATTTGGGATGAATAATGACCTCCATAAGTTTCTTCATGTGTTATTCGAATTATGTCATATATATATTCTTCTTGCACACATCTCCTAATTACTTTGTCAGGGCAAGATTTAAACAAGGCTCCATTAATCCATATATAAGGGGCACTATGATGTATTAGTTTTCTATGATAATGCGATGTAAAATTTTGAGGCATTTTTCCTGTTACTAAATAATTTACAATATCAGCATACCAAGATGTGAAAATAGAGAGAGAAAACAAATCTTCATCAAGGAAATTATTAGGAATTAACTCATCATCATCAAAGATTTGCATACAAGATAAATGATCTGCAATGACATTATCTTTACCTGTTTTATCTATAATTATGAAATTAAATTCTTGCAATAAGAGAATCCATATAACCACTCTTTCTCCTAATGTGGCTTTATTCATTAGGTATATTATGGCAGAGTGATCAGTGTGAACAAATACTTCATACCTTTTTATGTAATGTTTGAATTTATTAATAGCATGGACTACAACTAAGAAATCTTTATCAGAAACTATGTAATTAAGTTCAGCCCCATGCAAATTTTTACTCACATAATAGATAGCATAAGGTATTTTGTTCTCTATGTGTTGTAATACTACCCCTATTGCATATCCTAAAGCATCATAATGTATATGAAAAAACAATTTCCAATTTGGTCCCCTCAGGATTGGAGCAATAGTCAATTTATTATTTATAATTTTAAAAGCTTCCTTGCATGCTTCATTCTAGTTATATTCACTTTCTTTGGTTAAGATATTAAGCATAGGAGAGGCAAGTTTACTAAAATCTTTAATGAATATAAGGTAGTATCTTGCATGTCTTAAGAAACTCCTTACATTTGTTTATGTTTTTGGAAGTTGAATGGATTGGATAACTTGAATTTTTGCAGGCTCTACTTTAACACCTTCCTCAGATATGTAGTGTCCTAAGACTATACCTCCTCTCATCATCATGAACCACTTCTCATGACTAAAGGAGAGGTTTTGTTCTTGGCATCTTAACAATTTTTTTTGTAAACTTGATAAAGTCTCTTCAAAAGTGTTACCATAGACTGTGAAGTCATCCATATAAACTTCTACACATTAATTAATAAAATTATAGACACTCAAAAGTTGCACATGATAACCCGTAGTCAATTGCATGTTTGCATAGATACTTGTAGGCATGTATAAGAACTTCTAGGTATTCATAGGCCATCGTACGCCATCATAGGCCATTGTAGGCTGACATAGTTATTCATAGGTGCAAAACCTACAAAACTATACAAAACACACCCAAAATGCCTTATATTCATAGGAGGGCCACCTACAAGCCCCCTAAGGCCACCTAAGACCTTTCCTACACCTAATTAGGGTCCCATGGGACCATTCCCTCCCAAAACCCTAATTATCCTAATTATAATTCTAATTTGCAAGTGACTTTTCACTTAAAATACACTTTATCACTTAAGTAAGATTAACTAGGGTTAAGAAGCCAAATTAGCCCTAATATCCCCCTCACACATGTGTGCACTTAGGATATTTTATATAATACCTAACCTAACCTCCATTTACCCTAGGGATTAGCTAATCAAGTTTAACCCTAATCCTAGCTCACACATGTGTGCTCCTAGAATATTTTCTTCAGGGCACATGAAGGGATGACTAAGCATGCCACTTCATAACCCTAACTTCACCATAGGTAAGACTTGATCCTAGATTCTAGGATACCTAACTACCCCCTAGCCTTGGTTCCCTCTATAAATAGAGGACCATTTCCTTCATTATTCTCTCTCTCTCTCTCTATCTCTCTCTCCCTTTTAGTCAACATACCTAGACTCTACCAAAATCATACCAAAACCCTTTTTGACAATTTTACACCCTACATACATCAATAGACATTATCTAGAACACATTCGAATAGCAAAGTCTGATCAATAGTCAACAATAATCTAGTTTGCACCCTATCATGCAAACCTGGGATCCAGTATGTATACTTCCATGCAAACTAGCCCTACAACAAATCTACAGCTTCAAATTAGGTATACATCAGTTATAGATAGTTTCTAAAATATTTCTATCAATTTTTATCATGTTTTTCTTTATTTTTATGTCGATTTGTCCTCATAAATATGGGGTCTGATCCAAGATAGGTCCTCAAATGCACTAACTCCTTTTTACAGGTCTAGAGTAGGTATAAAGTACATATTCAAGTAGACTACTGGTGGCACATGCATACAAAAGTCCACCTACATTGAGGGCATCGAAGAGACTCCACAAGTTCACCTCTATTTACATTAAAATAGAAATAAACACTTGTCTCTAAGGAGACTATGTTGTAACACTCTTTTTAATTCAATAGTAAAAGGACAATTTGCACATATTCTATTAGTTTTAGAATTGGTGACTTTTTGCACATTACATTTGGGCACGCCCAGTGGGACCCCCACAAAAATTGTTTTAGAATAGTTTTCTAGCTAATCTAACTCAATCTATGACTTCATTTTATTTTTTTAGGTACTATGAACACAAAATCGAACCCAAAAAAGCCTTGAAATACACCTCAATCTTTTAAATCAGAAGTTTCAGGCTTCCAAACTTTGTTCGTACCCCGTCCTACGAACGAATAGTCCAGTTCACACTCTGCCATGTAAACTCTACCAAACTGCTTCATAAGAACCTAAAATTGTAGAGTTTTACAACAGAGATAGAAATAATTCCATCTAAAATCACAGGAGTAAGGTATTTCTCTTAGAACTACACTTTTTCATAATTTCTTTGCAAAGAAATTTCCCTCTCAAATGCATCAAGTCATTTTGGCAAATTTCCTTTTCAAAGCACATCAATTAGGGTTTTTAGTCATTTCAAAATCAATTAGGTTGAATCATTTCAAATCTCTTTTATGTCCTTTAGACTAAAGTTGCATTCCCTTTCCAAGTTATTAGAGTATGTTGTCATTTATTTCCAACTTTTTAAATCACTTTCAAATTGTCTTTTAATGCACTAGATAGGTTTTTGAAATCCCTTTTCAAATCGCATTTAGCTTAAGATTTTCAATCTCTTTCCAAATCACATTTAGATTAGATTTTTCAATCCCTTTTCAAAAGCATTTAGAATAGGATTTTCAATATCTTTTCAAATCACACTTAGATTAGATTTTTTTAAATCCCTTTTCAAATCATATTGAGCTTAAAATTTTCAATCTCTTTCTAAATTGCACTTAGATTAGACTTTTCAATCCCTTTTCAAAAAATTTCAGAATAAGAATTTTCAATTTCTTTATATCATTTAGATTAGAAATTTTCCATCTCTTTTACAAATCCCCTGGGTAAATTGCAATTTCCCTTTCAAGAATTTAAATTATGGTTTCAATTTATTTACATCACTTAGATTAGAAATTTCCCATCTCTTTCACAAATCCCCTGGGTAAATTGCATTTTCTCTTTCAAGATTTAGATTAGGGTTTCAAATTTATTTATATCATTTAGATTAGAAATTTTCCATTTTTTTGACAAATACCTTAGGTAAATTACATTTTCCCTTTCAAGAATTTAAATTAGGGTTTCAATTTCTTTACATCACTTAGATTAGAAATTTCCCATATCTTTCACAAATCCCCTGGGTAAATTTTATTTTCCCTTTCAAGCATTTAGATTAGGGTTTTAAATTTCTTTATATCATTTAGATTGGAAATTTCTCATTTCTTTCACAAATCCCCTAGGTAACTTGCATTTTTTCTTTCTTGTCATTAGATTAGAGTTTTCAATTTTTTTCTATTTGCTTTCCTACTTTCTAGAGTAGATTTATTTTTCCAAAAATGCACCTAGGCTTAGTTTCATTTCAGAAGAAGCATCAAGGGTTAGTTTCATCTTTGAAAAGGCATATAGCTAGTTGTTTTTGCTTTCACCTCAATGGTAGAAAACACACTATCACACACCCACGTGGTATACATAGTGGTGATATTAGACTTAATATCCAATCCATTGCTTAAGATTGATGATGTTAGAATTCATCTCCTTCCACTAGCTCATCCCGTAGACACCATAGTATCCCCCAAGAGTGGTTTTTTAGACTTCATAACTAAAAAATCCTCTACTCTTGAGACTTATTTTTATATTTCATCACTGAAAGGGACCTTCAAAGTGGGATAGGGTTAGACACCTTTATTCACAAGGCTCATGTATTTAGTGAATAGGTAACTATCATTCTTGACTAAGCTCACATGAGAGTGAAGTGATCGATCGATTGGTCCAATAGCAGGTCTTAAACAGTGCTACCTATTCTTGTGAGAGGATTCTAAACTCATTAGCACATTTTAAGTTCCTTCCCTTTGGATATCATTTTATTGTACCTCTTCATTCAGGTCACCATTTGCCTATTGAGACATTGTTCTATTTTGTGCACCCTTGGGTGTTGTAGAAGAATTTGTGCTGATGACACTCTTGTTATTTCTAGAGTTTCACCCCACTTCCAGTGATACTTGCTAGAGTATAAATCATCTTCAAAACACACCAAAAAAATAGACATTTATTTTTTTTATATTTAGAACTTATTCTAGTTAAGCCTTGTTTGCATAATCACAAAACTAGTTTCAACATATTTATTTGTTAGTAGCCTATATTCTAGCTATCTACAACCTATCACTTTTATTTTTCTATAAAATTCATTGTCTGGGTCCGGTTCACATAGCACTATGCGAATCATATTTTTGTAGTCTAGGTTCACATAGAGGCATGTGAAATCTATTCTAGGACACAAAAACATGTCAAATTTTATAGGATTGTCCAAAATATTACACAGAACACACCCACAGCTTCAGATTTACATTTTTGGATAGTTTGAGCACATAATTGCACTACATCACACCATGCCTATTATTACTCACAATCAAGCATGCGAACAATCACATATTGAGGAGGAGACTTCTCATGCCATCTCCAGTCAATCTACTCCTCCTCCCTTCACAAAGGAAGCATCCATGCTCATGCCTGACCTCCGTACAGGTTCTAACTCATCTCAAATATGCACTATATCTCATGGTGAGACTTCTATTTCTAGTAATATGCTTACCACCTCATCTAGTGAAGATCACCCTCTACTTCCTCAATCTCCCCCACCTAATCTACCTTCCATGTTTTATGATTGCATCATCTATACTGCTCCAAGAAATCCATCTCCCTTATTCACTATTGATTAGGAAACTCCACCTACTTCACCTACCTTTACGCATACTTTATTTTAGGATATATCTTATTCCTTTCTCAAGAATGACTCTTCTTTAATCAATTGTCCTCACCCCAAGGTTGCATCATTTGTCCCTACCATAGGGATGATATCATATCCCCTGTCTTCCACACCTACCACTTAGGTACCTTTTTCACAATAACCTACACAACCATCATTGTTGCAACAACAACATACCCCACCCACATCATCATACCAATATGCTCCTCAAGTGCCACAACAACCACCTCCCCAACATTCATATTTTCCATCTTTTGATACCGCATCGCAAACACCCTCTCAATTGCAACAATTCATTCCTCACCAACATAAAAAAATCCCATCTTCATAAATATTTGTAGACATGTTCACCACACCTTCTTCTTAGGTTTTTCACCTTTGATACCTACACTCCTTCCTCATCCTTACCTCCACCTACGTTCCTCTCTTCCAAATTTTATGGTATGCCATATTCCAATCCACCTGCACCTTCATATTATTCCACCTTTCGACTCCATCCATCTCCCCCATTTTAGGCTCCACCTTCAAATCCTCTTTCTACCTATAATCCACACTACCCATATTATCTTGCTAATCCTCCATCTTAGTCTGCCCAACCTGAATTCTTCTTTCATCGCTCATCTAATCATATTCATATGCCCTTTTTTGGTGCATCATCTCAACCACCACCTTCATCCTTTGCCAAAACACAACTACCTCCATCACAGTCTACTATGCCTACATTCTTCTTGACACCTCCTTCTTGGTTGTCATCCCCTCCTATGTAAACATTATAGTATACCCCTGTGCAGCAGCCACAAATCACACAACCATAATATTTCTATCCTAGTAGATGTCTCACCTGTAATGCTTTCATACTTCACAATGGTAAGAACAACAAATTTAATATCCTCCTCATTATCAATCTTCTATTACCTCATCAAAAATCATTGCACCTCCATCATCTAAACTTCAAGTCTTGCAAGAGGAAGTTAAGATGCTAAAATTTTACATGATTGGTTATGGGCTCGAAAATCCCACATACAACAAGTTATGCAACAAAACCATCCACCCATCAGTTCCTATTCCTCCTTACCCATACCGCTTTGAGATCCTAAATTTTGATAAATACAAAGGTAAGAATTACCCTCATGAACATGTTAGTAATTATCACTTTACTTGTTATTAGCTTCATAGAAACAATCCCCTCATGTTGCGTACCTTCACTCTCTCACTTGGGGTACAAGATCTCAATTTGTACAACATGCTCCCATGCCATAACCTATTCACCTTTGAATAGTTAACCAATTTATTTCTCAAATATATCTCCATCGATATAAAAAAGAAGATAAATGTTTCTGACATCTATGCCTTGCGATAGGTTGATGATGAACCTATCATAAATTTTGTTTCTCGATGGAGATCAATCTCGATGACCTAGCTCATAGACTTCCATCTATCGAACTAGTCATGCTATTTACCAAGAGCTATCATAAACACATATCTAAACCTCTACAAATTTATCAAATTTGCACATTTGATGAATCCATTACTCAAAACAAGATCATCAAAGATATCAAAGTCCAATCTGGCAAGATCAAGCTTAGGAAAAACCACCCTACAACTGCAATTTTCACTTCAATCAAAATGCATCGAATCAACCCTTCTCAAAATCACCACAAACCAACCAAGTGGTAGTAGCTTCATATTCTTCATCAATCTCATGACCTCCTCATCTACAGTAGCAATTTTTATAGACTAACACACCCCTTCCACATAAACCACAACAAGCACATGGTCTTCAATCTCAAATTTAACAATGAAATTTGACTCCACTCTCTAAGCCCTTACCAAATTTATTTTAGATATTGTACAATACAGGTCACATCACCTTGCTCGACATTCATCCTATTGATCCAAATAAATCCAAAACTTGTGGGTTTAATGATAAAACCTTCTATGTGTATCATCATTAGTACATCCATGATATAGGCTCTTGTGGATCCTTCCTTGGCCTAGTATAGGACCTTATTTATTGGGCTACCATTCAAGTTTTAAATCCCCTTGCACTACAAAACCAACACTTGGGTATCTACCAAAATCCACTACTAGAACACAAGAGGACCAATCCCGAAGGAATCCAATCTAATTTACAAGGTCAATCTAGGCAAGTTAATAGTGTCCATCGTGATCCTCCATCACACAATATGGTTGGCATAATTAATCTTACCACTTGCACTCAGTGCTATCCATTACACCAGGACATGCATATTGTTTTCCCTCCAGTGCCATTCACTTCTCCTTAGTCCCCTATAATATCGATGATTTCACCACCCCTACCATGAAACATCATCACTATTCATGGTAGCCTAAATCATCAGTTGCACAACACACTAGCCAAGCTATCCATTTTTGACTTATTACAATAATATCCACCTCATCACGAGGCACTAAATGATATTATTTGATCCATTAACCTTGAAATCCATGACACAAATATATTTGTGAATTTTACAGGGAACATCCCCCACTGTCTATAATCATCTATTAGTTTCCATGACCATGATATCACTGAACTTGTGAGTGAGGGAGTCGATCCTTCCCTCCAAATTAAAGCAACTATTAAGGACATCACCTATAAACATATCCTTATTGAGATTGACTCTTCCATTAGCATTATCTCCACTATTACCCTTCATCATGTGCACATTCCACCTACTCACTTCGCCACACCATCCCTCAACCTTTGATATTTTGATGCTTCTATGTGATCCATAGTAGGTTTTATTGTCCTGTCTATCCGTGTATGTGTCAGGACCATATTCATTTTATTCCATGTCATTCAAGAAAAAATGCAATACAATACTTTGCTTGGATATCCATGGATTAGAGACATGCAATGTGTTCCTTCCACCTTGCATAATTGTCTCAAATATGTGCATGATAAAATTATTCTTTATGTTCTCATTTATGGTGACCCATTCAAATTTTGCAACATTGCAAAACACCTACAAGGACCTTCATCATCCTCCACACAAATTCTCCATATTCCTTCACATCATTAGGAAAATATTTCTATATATTATCCTACACATACTTCATCACTACATTACTCACTAGGAACACACACATGTTATCCTACATTTACTTCTAACATACCCCTATCCTCTTATAAGGATCCTCATCTTGCCTCTGTACCTTTTTCCCCACCTTCTTGATGGCCTCCTCCTCCTTCTCAACCATCTTCTTCCATGACTCTGCCTCCCATATCTGTACCTTTTTTTCCACCATCCTCATGACCTCTTGCTTCATATCATGCATATTCCTTTACATATCCCCCTCTTCTTCCTACTTGTCGAATATTCCCTCTTACCTTTCATTATCAACCTCGATCCTTCACATCCTCTCACAGCTTGACACCTAGGCTTTCTCACCCTACCTTGTAGTACTTGCATGTAGGTCATCTAATCCCTTCCACTGTAATTGAATATCTGACTGAGAGTAGCGAGCCTCTCATCTTGATGACAAACTATTCTATCATCTACTACCACTATCTATGATTCCCAACTCTTATCTTCCTCATATGATTTAGATTCACCACCTTGTTCACCAGCTCGTATGTCATCCCAAGTATCCATTTTATTGATGAATTCTAGTTCAAGCGAATACAATGTTCATGATGCTTGCATGCATCCATATATGATTCAATCTACCCATAATTTTGGTCACCATTCAACTTTAGTGCTATAATTGGTACTATTATACCGCTTAGTCCACCCTAAAATCATACCAAATTTGTTTATGTAGGTCTAGACTCATCACTTCTAGCAGTTGTGACTCCACTATCACAATCTAGTTTTTGTGGTACCTTAGATCACATACCCAACCCACACTTCACCTTAAACTATATTTAGCATTTCTATTAGCATGTATTTATACTAGGACACTATGAACAAGGCTTACAAACACCTATCAACCCTCACATTCAATTACCCATAATAAATTTAGGTTGGGCTATCACCCTACAATCATCCACATGCTTGATTATGAGCTTCAAAATCTCTTCTTACATCCTCCAGTGATTCCTACACACTCATTAGAAGAGGAGCCCAAAACTGACATCCTCGATGAGTGTACATCCGCCATTCAACCATCAACATTATGTGCACCTTCTTCCAGGAAATACCACTTTTTGACACTACTGCTACCTACTGCATTGATGAGTTGGTGGATAGATTTTATACCTTTTACCTCATAGCTCCTTACTTAGAGTGTACTTCACCTACCCCTTCATTATCTACACATTCATTCATACATTTTCCTAGTCAACAACAAATTCATCGTTCTATAACTCGACCTCATTATCCACCTGTGGTGCTACATTTATCGTTAAATTTTCCACATCGTTCATATAATCCTGAGTCTTAATATCTAGACTCATCATATAGAATTGTCTCCACCACCTTTGTAAACATGGTCAATGTTGATTTATTCTCCCAACTTCAGTATATATTTCCTATAGACCACACTGTGGCACCCTATCCAAAATTCATTGACTTCACTCACATTCCCTCTACACCTTTTTTGCAAGACTTCTTACTACCTCCACCCATCCTACGCATTATTAATACACCTTCACCATCTACCCCACCCAATGTTCTATGGGTTAATCATATAGACATATTTATATAATAAATTTGATTTACCTGAGGCTATCGATTACCTCCATATCATTCCAATCCCTGCTCAACTCCAAGATGATTCCCACATGCTTATGGAGGACACTATCAATATTGACATTGGTGATGATCCCACTAATTACCATATCATTAAACCTGTTGCCAACCTATCCTTATAATATCATGCCTTGTTTACCACTTTCCTTAAAGAGTACATCAAAGTTTTCATTTGGTCCTACATGGACATGCCTGGACTCGATCCATCATTAGTAGTTCACAACCTCAACCTTGATGGCGATGCCAAGCTTGTCAAGCAAAATTTATGATGCATGCATCCCACAGTTACTTTAATGGTAAAGTATAAGCTCCAAAATCTCCTCAATGTAGGGTTCATCCAACCCATTGATTACCCAAAATGGGTTTCCAACATGGTCTTGGTACCAAAACCCTCTAGTGATGTTTGCATATGCATTTATTTCTGAGATTTGAATAAATTTTGTCCCAATGAAAACTTCCTTCTCCCAAACATCAATTCACTAGTTGATTCTATTTTTGGCCATGAAATGATATCCCTCATAGATAGCTTTTCTAGTTATACTCAAATCAAGATCAATCTTACCAATCAACATAAGACATCTTTCACAACCCCTTGGGGGAATTTCTGTTACAAGGTCATACCCTTTGGTCTCAAGAATACTAGGGAAACTTACTATTGTTCCATGACTTACATATTCTATAATTACATGCACAAAATTGTAGAATATTTTGTCGATGATCTCATAGCTAAATTAAAAGAACACTCACAATATCTTGCAGATCTTCACAAGATTTTTTATCGCCTTCTTGAACACAACGTGCGACTAAACCCAAAGAAGTGTTTCTTTGGTGTCATCTCAAGTAAAATTTTTGGGTTCACTATTTCTTAATGAGGAATTGAAGTAGATCATAAAAAAGTCAAAGCCATCATCGAGATGCCTCCACCCATAAATGTCAAGCAGCTACGTAGTCTATAGTGTAAAATTCAATCCATTTGTCATTTTATTTCCCAATTATATGATAAATGTAAACCATTTAATCACCTTTTACAAAAAGGGGTCACCTTCAAATGGGACACCAACTATCAGCAATCCTTTGATTCAATCAAAGCCTATCTCACATCATCACCAGTTCTATCTCTGCCACATCCATAATTGCTATTTTTTTATACATTTCCATTACGAATTTTGCACTCAATATATTAATAGCTTAAAAGAATGCACTCAACCATGAGCAAACCATATATTATATCAGTCATATGTTGGTCAATGAAACCTGATATGCCTACATGGAGAAGTTATGTCTGGCTATAGTCTTTTCCACATAAAATCTACACCACTACATGCTTAACCACACCATATTTGTCATCACTCATGATAATCCATTATACTACATGATGATCTTACACTGCTAGATGAATTATGCTTCTTACTAAATTTGACCTTGAATTCATTTCTCAGAAGTCCATCAAGGGATAGGTCATCACCGACCAACTAGTAGAGGCTCCATTGCCTGACAACCAACCTCTCCTTATTTATGTTCTTGATGATTCCATATTCACATCACAGATGTTGAGGAGTATGTTGAACCCAAATAATTAGCTCACCTAACACCCTTCTTTGATGGCTTCCATTGTATTCACACTAGGGATGTTGGAATTGTATTTTCACACCTAATGGGGAACCTCTCCCATTTTCATTCAAATTAGTGTTTTTGTGTACAAATAACAACAATGAATATGAAGCTCTAATTCTTAGCTTAAAATAGAAACTCTCTACACACATTAGATGCCTTCAAATCATTGGTGATTCTCTTATTGTCATCAATAAAGTTAAGGATATTTGGTAATGTTGCTGCCTAGTACTCCAACAATACAAACATATTTCTCAACAACTCCTTGTTCAACTTGAGTGGTACAATATCAAGACTTATTCCCACTCATCAAATTATTTTTTTGATACAATGGCTTCCTTAGGTTCTTTAATACCACAAAAATTCCTCTCTAACATAACATGTGTCCATCCATACTTTAACTCAATTTCCTATTTCATCTTCACCCCCCACTAACGATGATGGCATCCATGTCATCCACAACGAACCACATGATCCTTGGTTTTATCAAATTAAGGATTACATCAAATTAGGCTTCCTACCTTGTGATCTACCACATGCTCATATTTGAGTATTTAAACAAAGGGTAATCCATTACACACTATTGGGGAACATCCTCTACCACTGTAGTCATGATGGTATCCTTTTGCATTGCCTAGAGCCACACAAAGCTCAATGAGTGGTCCAAGAGATCCATGATGGAACTTACAATGGCCACTTCAGTAGCATGGCCATCACTAAGTGTATTTTATGCCTGGGATCCTATTGGCCCAAAAAAGAACATGATTGTTATGAGTATTTCAAACAATGAATCAAGTGTTAAAAACATGCTAACCTCACATACTTACCTTTTAAAGCACTTCAACCCATTCAATCTATGTGGACCTTCTCACAATGGGTCCTAGATCTTATGGTGCAAATCTTGCTCACTTCCTTGAGCAACCATAAGTTTATCATCACTACCACTGAATACTTTACAAAGTGGATCAAATCTATCCCACTTGTTTAGACTATAAGAGATAAAATTGTGGTATTCATCAGTGATCATATCATTTGTTGCTTTAGGATTCCCTCACAAATTATCTTAGAAAATGGCACCCCATTCAAAAACAAAACTATCTATTTCCTATGCACCAAATTCAACATTCATCATAGCTTCTCCACCCCGTACTACGCATAGGGTAACAACTAAGCTAAGGCTACTAGAAAAACCATTTGCGCTATCCTTTGTAAAAATATCATAGAATCTCATTGTTATTGGCATAATAAAATACCATTAGCCTTGTGGGCCTATCGCACAAGCATCCATACTCCTACTAGGGTAACACCCTTTTCTTTGGTCTATGGAATCGAATCAATTATGATCCTAGAACTCTATATAACCTCTCTACACATCTCTATGCAAGACTTCATTGATGATGGCACTGCTTGTCAAGCCAGTTTGGACCAACTAACACTCTTAGATGAGCATCACATCCATATCGTAGAGCACACACATATTTATCAAGACTATATTTACTGTACCTACAATAGTAAGGTACACTAGTGCAAATTCTAGATCGACTACTTGATTCTCAAAGAGAACCAATAGATCACTAGTCAACTCCACCAACATTGAGATAAATTCATCCTAATTTGGTTGGGCCCATACATTATCACACACAAGTTCTATTATGGGGCCCACTTTTCTACACTTTTCACCAATTGCTCCATGCAGAACTCCTTGTGTTTCCTAAAATCTATCCCATTGACCCCCTTCACCCCAAGCTAAGAAATTATAAGGAGAACCAATTTTGCATCTATCATCAATAATCAGGATATGACATCAACTACTGCACCTTTGAAAGCTTCGTCAATAACATGGTAGATGGCACACTTCCTCCATGATCCAAGTATGCCATATATTCTAGCGTCCTAAATACTACACCTCCCATCAACCTCATTCCATGCCATCACGTGATTATTTCACATCCACACCCCACTATTTAAAGCAAGTATCCAGCTACACCAACTATGAAAATCCTAGTTGAGTCACCACACCACCTAGTCATTCGTGGCCTGATCTTCGCCACTTCACACATTCTTAGGTTCCCTTCCTATTTATTTTTTTCTCATTTTTTTTCTCCCCTTCTTCTTGTTATCCAACATTGTCATATGGTCACACTTCGAGTGGATACACACCTATGCTAGATTTCCCTTCTTCTCCTCTTCTTATTTCTATTCTACATCATTGTATGGTCATGCTTTGAGTGGCTACATACCTATGCTAATTCTATCTTCTCTTTCTCTTCTTTTTTTATTCCTCCCTACTTTGTTTCCTTTATCTCCCTCTACAACCTTTCTTCATTATCACTTTCTTCACCATCTCTTTTAGCTTCCCACTTTCCTTGTTCTTAATAATCACGTGCATTTTTCCACTTACATTCATCCCTTGATATTGTTGCATCTCCCACATGGTGGGGCAACCATAACTACTGCTCCTTCCTCTCATCATCTCTTCACATATACATTTATTTTGAAATAGATTCCAATATCATCTTGTTGAGTTTCACAAAATTCCTCTTATAGATATTTTCCTTGCATGCTATATATCTCATACTAAATCCATTATATATACGCATCACTCCTCTTTCATGTCTATATTCATGTTTGTACATTGACCCTATAGAAATGCACACTTGTTAGCATCACCACTTGGTTGTCCACTACGGTGTTTAGCATAATTTTAACCACTCACCATTTACATCAATCAAACGTCACCTTTAGTTGATAAGTTCTTATGTTTCTTACATCTTTCTTTGGTTGGTTCAATTTCTTGTAGAGACCATTCACACATGTCATATTTTTAAGTAAATTTTGAGTCTAGGGAAGACAATACCTTGCGTAGCTATTGCTATCTAGTGAATGGTTTCCCCTAATCATACTATCATTTGCATGATAAAAATACAACTTAACGATAAACAAAGGGACAATCATAAGCAACATTTAGAAAACAAGTAGAAAACAAAATATAACACCTACATTCCAAAAAAAGAAAGATAAAAGAATACAACAAAAAGAGAATCAAATGAACGAGGGGTAGAAAAAAAAAGGAAAATCCTCCAAGAGCACTATTGTTATGCTTGATCTCCTTTGGTACTTCGGTTTAAAATAACATCATGGGATAATTTTCATCATCTGCAATAGGCTCTAAGCGTCTATCAACCAATTGAATAGTCTTACAAGTGGTGACACATTTATCACATTAGCAACCTTCTTTTGTACAGATCACTGTGTGCTTATGTATGAGCTAGCTATTTTGGCTACATTTGTAATGGGTTAGTCCTACCTCCATAAAAATGGATAAATTAATATCACTCATCACACACACTAGTCCCTGATAGACTTTGTGAAGAGAAATAAAGAGCCTCGTTAAACTAAAATAGAAAAGCAGTATTAATAGAATCAAAAGAAGAAGACCGTAGATTCACATATTACATAATATTTATCTTGGAAACCCTCAAACAGGAAAAAATCAACATAGTATTATCTTATTATTGCATTAACTTGACCATATTCAATACAATAATATTCTCCTTATGTCCCCCCAAACCCTAATGCAAGTGTGATATATATAACTAAGGCACATGCACAGATTTTTACAATATCATGGGGAAAAAAGCATGGGTTCAAATATAGTAACTTTAAAAGCCCATATGATTCTAAAAATAACTTCAACCCTAAAAATTTTGGTCGAGGGTTGCCACCCTCGAACCTCTACTTTTTAGAGGGTTATCACCCTCAAACCCCTATTCAGGGCTCGATCCAGCCCTGAACCTTAGTGAGTATAGGTATAGAGTGTCTAGTACCTTTTAGTGTTAGCCCCACTAGAATAACATGGAAAATATTCAACATATTTCCAACATTCTCCCACTTGTTGAATACTTTCCATAGGGGTCAAAAACTACCATTATTAACTATTAAGGGCAACCATACCCATAGATCTTCTACACCAAGAAAATTTGTGAGCAGGTACAACCTTTTTTAATGAATCAACAATATTCTTCTCTATATCAACTATATCCAATATAACCTGATTCTCTTCAACCATCTCCCTCACAAAATGGTACTTGATATCATATGTATTGATCGATCATAAAACTAGTATTATTGGCCAAAAATATTGCACTTTGACTATCACTGTTAATTCTCATAGCCTTCTATTTAAGACCAACTATTAAACACAACCTCTATAGCCACACTACTTCTTTACAGGCATGAGTTACTATAATGTACTCTACTTCTATAGTGGATAAAGAAACAACTGATTACTTTTTACTCATCCAAATTACTACCCCTCAAAACAACCTGAACACATAAGCACTCATGGATATTCTCTTGTCAAGATCTCCAGTCCAGTTAGCATTCACAAACCCTTGTAGATTTACAATATGATTATCTCTAAATTTTCCTTCATAACAAATAACATAATCTATAGTTCCACGCAAGTATCTGAAGATCCCCTTCACAACAGTCCAATGTTCCTTTCCTATATTTGATATATATATCTGCTAACTACTCCCACTGCATGTGTAATATTAGGTCTATTACAGACCATTGCATACATCTGACTGCCCAGAACACTAGCATAAGGAACATGATGCATTTCTTCAATTTTCTCATCTATTTTAGGACACTTTTTAGTAGATAACTTTTGATCAACCATATATGGAGTACATACTGGTTTACAATTATGCATCCTAAAATTTTGTAGTATCAAATCAAAATATTTCCTTTGATTTACCCACAACTTTCTATTTACATAATCCCTTATTATTTCCATACCCAAAATAAATTTTGCAACACCCAAATCTTTCATATCAAACTCAAAATATAATTGAGATTTTAGTAACTTTATCATCTCCTTATTGTTACCAATTAACAACATGTCATCCATATACAATACAATGATAACCAAATTTTTACCTTCCTTTTTGAAATATACATATAGATATGCTTTACTTTTTCCAAGCCCAAGTGTCAAGACAAACCTATCAAATTTTTTGGTTCCACATCCTTGGAGACTGCTTCAACCCATAGACTTCTTTAGCTTGCATACCAGGTCCTTATTACCTTTTACCTTAAAGCATTATAGTTGTGATATATATATATATATATATATATTCATCAAGTTCACCATGTAGAAAAGTTGTCTTTACATCCATCTGTTCTATTTCAAAATTAAAAGCAATGGAAATAGCCAACAAAAAATTGATTGAAGTTAGTTTAGCCACAGGAGAAAAAATCTCACCAAAGTCAATTTTCTCAACCTAAGAAAATCCTTTTACTAACAAGTGAGCCTTGTACTTCTACAACTTCCTTCTACATTGTACTTCTTCTTGAATAACCACTTACAACTAATAAGTTTTCTACCAGGAGGTAATTTCACCAAGTCCCATGTATTATTTTTTATCTAGGGACTCCATTTCTTCTTATATAGCCCTTTTACAAGACTTATTCTCACTTGACTGAAGTTCCTTCTTTAAAGTCTTGGGATATTCATTAGTAATTGATAAATTAAATGCAAATAAAAATTTGAAGGACTATACCTGTCTGGAAGTCTTCTCTCTCAATCTGATCTCCTCAAAATTGAAGTTCTAGGTTCTGCATCTTCAACTTCCTCCTCACCTTCTTCCTCTGAATATTCCTCTTTAGAATCTCTCTATAATTTAGGTTCTACCACAGGTTCTTCCTCCTATTCCAATTTCACCTACACTATTTTTGGTTCTTTGCTTAGTTTCATTTCCTATATTAAAACCCCTTTTGTTTCTCTACATATCACATTACAACTATAAACAACCTTATGTGTTTGTAGGTTCCATAACTTATATCCTTTAACTCTAGTACTATAACCCACAACTATACATTTTTTAGATTTTGGGACAAACATATAAGCATCACAAACAAAAACCCTTATATATCTGAGAGAGGGTTTCTTACCAGCCCATACTTCCTATGGAGTTTTATCCACCAAATCTGAGTTAGGCGATCTATTTATGAGATAATAAGCTATTAACACAAATTCTTCCCAGAATATCTTTTCTAACCTTGCACCACTTAGCATGCTTATAGCCTTATCCATCAATGTTTTGTTCATTCATTCTACAACCCCATTCTATTGTGGAGTATATGAAGTTGTTTTATGCCTTTCTATTCTAAAATCCTTGTAAAACTGCTCAAATTCATTAGAGAAATACTCACCACCATTATCACTTCTCAAAACCTTTATCTTTTTCTCTATATGATTTTTTACAAGAGCCTGAAACTCTTTAAATTTATTAAAAACCTCATATTTGTTTCATAGAAAATATGCCCAAGTCTTTCTTGAGAAGTCATCTATAAATTTAACAGAATAAATAGATTTACCTAATGATGGCACTTTTGCAGGTCCAAACAAATCATTGTGAACTAGATATAGAATTCCTTCAAACCTTGTAGCACTACTTGGAAACTTGACTGTAGTTTGTTTCCTGAAAACATAGTGCTCACAAAAATCAAAATTTAATGGGCAATCAAAAAGTCCTTTAGCCATACCTTTCATTTTCAATGTTTGAAGTCCTTTCTCACCAATATGCCCCATGCATTGATGCCACAACATTGTCTTCATTGTAGGAATACTCGGAGCCATTTCAACTATATTATTTTCCTGTACAACTAAAGAGTTATTGCAATTAATACTTATAGTGCTAGCCTCAAGTCTAAATAATTTTCCTGTGTGAACTCCTATTTCCAACACCAAGGATCCATGGACCATCTTGTAGCTATCCTTATTGAATACCACATTCATACCTGCATCATTCATCTTACGAACAGATATCAGATTCCTTGCCAAAATTGAAATATGCAACACACCAGGAAGGGTTTTGATTCTTACATATTTTAGCATCAACTTGAATCTTTGTCAACCTATTATTTTATATGTTGAATTATCTCCCAAGAAGAATTTACATCCATCTATTTTTTTATATTCACAAAACCCCTCCCTATGAGGAGTCATATGAAAAGAAGCACCTGAGTCAATCAACCATGAGTCATCACATTCACTTGAGCATGCTGTAGCTAAGAATAAGTCCCCTGAATCTTCATTTGTGGTCTTCATTTTTGTAGAAGTTCCTTCATTAGATGATCAATTATTATTAGCTTTTTTTGATCTACAATCTCTTTTATAATGCCCAACTTTACCACAATTCCAATATTTCCTCTTTTCTAAGGTAACATATTTACCCCTATATTTTTATTTCTTTTATCTTGATTTCTTTTTGCTTCTTTATTTATAAAAACCTCTCACAATCGAGGCTTCATGATAATCATCATAATATTATCATCTCATCTCCTCAGATAGCAAAGTTCCTACTATATCCTCTACTTTCAATGTAGATGTAGTATTGGTGATAGCCATAACAAGGTTATCCCATGAATCAGGTATTGAAAAAGTAAAGTAATATATTTTTCCTCTTCATATATTTTTACTTCTACATAGGTTAATTGACTTACCATAGTGTTAAAAGCATTCAGATGTTCAACCACAAAGTTACCATCATTCATCCGAAGTGAATACAACTTGTTTAGAAAAATAGTTTATTTACCAGAGACTTTATAGGATACAATGTTCCCAGATTCTCCCATAACAACTTTGTTGTGGTCTCTATAGATACATTCAACAATACCAAATTAGATAAGCACAATATGATAGAGCTTCTTACCTTACTATTGATTTTTAGCCAATCCTCATTTGTCATCGATGTTGGTTTTATTCCTGAGACTATAATACACTGATCTCTATCAACCAAAAAATCCTCCATCTTGAGTGTCCATAAATCAAAATCTTATCCATTAATTTTTTCAATCTCTATTCATGTGCTTCCCATATTTATCCTTTGTCTGGATCCTTTCACGTACAAATCCCACTTAAAAATTAATTTATCATAGGGTTGAAACCCTTACTCCTCGAACAAAGCTAAAACCTAGATTTGATACCAAATGAAGAGAAATAAAGATCCCCAATAAACTAAAATAGAAAAGCAATATTAACATAATCAAAAGAAGAAGATCACAGATTCACACAGTACACTATTTATCTTGGAATCCCTCAACCAAGAAAACAATATCACAATATTATTTTATAATTGTATTAACTTGATCATATCCAATACAATATTATTCTTCTTATATCTTTCCAAACCCTAATGCAAGTGTGATATATATAACAAAGGCACATGCATGGATTTTTACAATATCATGGGCAAAAAAGCATGGGTTCAAATATAGTAACCCTAAAAGCCCATATGGGTCTAAAAATAACTTAAACCCTAAAAATTTTGGTTGGGCGTTACCACCCTAAAACCCCTACTTTTCAAAGGGCTACCACCCTTGAACCCCTGTTCAAGGCCCAACCCGACCCTAAACCCCAACCAGTATCAGTACAAATTTTTGAGTACCTTTTAGTGTTAGCCCCACTAGAATAACATGGAAAATATTGAACATATTTCCAAAACTTTGATCCAGTCAGGTTAGTTATGAGTAGTAGTTGAACCTTGCTCAGTTTCTCATGAGGTTTGGTTGCTATAACTATGATAGTCAAGATTATTGCGTAATCCCTATATCATCCTAATTTTCTAAGATAAAAAAATTTATCACATTGGAACTGATTCTACTGTGATACAAGTGATTTCTCTATGCATTTCATCATATACATACATGCATAATTGCATCTATACTACATTCATTTATTTACATTACATAAAATCTACAGTGATATCATTCTTCTATATTTGCATACATATTCATCCATTATACATTCACCTACCTACATTACACATACACATAATATTAAACTACATATTCATTCACACAAATCATGATACATGTATATAAAGTTGTAAAATAAAGAATGTATATATATTATGATCAAAATACCCTCAGGCTGTAATGCATATCAATCTTGTTAACTGCTAGGAGTCTTACCACTCCCGTTAGGCCATAGTACATCTCAATCTTGTTAACTACTAGGAGTCTTGCCACTCCCCTCTTAAGCCATCATTGTCAGCTCCACCCTTTGCACCTTTGCTACCCCACTCAACTCTAGAGCTTCCTCCACCACCTACACCACTATAGGCACTACCATCCTATCCAACTTTGGGGTAGCTCCCACTATATATGACACCATGGTGCTACCATCCTTGGCTCCATAAACACTATCGATGGATCATTACAATAACTCTATTGTGAGTGCGTATGAGTCCACGACCATGACCTTGATATTGAATATGACCCTTTGTAATCTGGAATCACATAACCATACAAAATTAGGGTGTTCTCACACTGCATCCTTATCAACTCCTCCCTCAAATATCACTTTGATACCTCCATGTGTGTTTGTCACCAACAAGCCACCTAAGCCCATAGGGTTGTTTCCTTAGTCCCTAAACCTACCACCTCCACCATGGCCTTATCAGACACCAGCATATCACAATTGGTCTCCTCTCGTACCTGCTACTGCCTCTCTATATTTACATGTAGATCCACCACCTTTTCCTCGTATGCTACTCAAATCGCATTCCTATCAATCTATGCTCACTGCACACTCTCTTGTACAATGGTAATATATATTCTTAACCTTACCTTAATATCCATGGTCTGTAATACTCAATGCTACAAATCTCCCACACACTTGATATGCCTCATCTACTCCATCTCAAGCTATCCTCGTAGCTTCTCACACCACCTCTCCAACTCCTCCTACTCTATGTGGATCACCTACTCACCTATCACCAAGCTTCCCTCTAACTCTTGATGCTCCTCCATACATATCTCCTAATATAGCACTTGATCTATCCTACTCTTGTGCAGTCTCCCCTCTAGATCTTGTACCCTCTCTCTTAGTATCACTAGCTCATCATGAGCATCCATCATATACTAAATATCCAAGGCTATGTATGGCATACCCCATCATCATCCTCCTCCTATATTGGTAATCCACCTTGAGGATACCCTACTATGTCCTCTACCATGATACCCCCTCCATCCTCCATAGGTACTACCTCATCTAAAGGTTGGCCTACACCATTGGCCTATCACTCTGGTGACCCCATAATAGGTATCCTATCCCAATCATCCTGATGTCACCTCTATCATTGAAGAGGCTCTTTCATCTCCTCCTCTGATTTCACATCTAACATAGATCCAACCGCTCCTGTTTCCTATCCACCTACTACGGGTAATTCTACCACTAGCCACATATAGTCATCTACCAGTCTGACTCTTGGCTACCACCTCTGCAAGGCCCACCATAAATAATACTCTAGATTCATCCCTACATCATCTACATTAGGAATCATAATTTGTGGATCCCTTCTCAAATTTAATGGAGGTACTATAAGTTTCTCTCTTGAATCACCCTCCCTCCATATCACAACAAGTGGATCTGTTATCCCCTATTGTAGCCCAAATTATCGCATGACCCTGCTAAAAGGGAATAAATATATCTGTCATCCATACCACATCATTACCTATAACCCTTGATGGATCTTCCCTATCTACTCATCGTCCTTCTTCCATACTACCTTGCCCCTCCATGACCTCCACTGGATATGCTTAGTCTCCAAATCGCCTAGCTACCTCCTCCAAAATAGGCCATAACCCTCATGCCCTCTCTTCATCCCCTTCTCTATATTTTTATTCCATTTCAAGGCATAGGGTATAAAGTCTCCCATAAAATCATGCAAACTATAAAGCAATAATTATGGTTGCTCTATTGTTATGTGCTTCCATACCTAAACCAACAACAATGAGCTACAACTCAAACCTGATCGCCCTGCCCGCATAATATCTTGTGTTTTCTTGTAAACTTATACCAACAATGTGGGTGTCCACACAAACACTACCTCATGCTATACCATATCGTACACCACACCCATCATATTATAGGATAACTTAACTCCTGAAGTATCTAGTAGAGCGAGCATACATCAATATCATCAACATCATCATATAATGGTGATCAGACAACATGCTCTTCTCCCAATAGTACTCATAATCTACACCCTTATCATATACCACATCTTCCCACCTCACTCCAAATTTCTACTACAATACATCCTTCTATATCCTATCTGATGCCACCATCACTATCGTGCTCTTTATTGGAAACTTGTATATCCAATAAAATATCCTTCAATGTAATTGTCATCTATCTTGTGGGAAGATGAAAGGTGTTCCTGTTTGGATCCCACCTTTCACATAACACTAAAATATATGCTCTTTTGGTGTGAATACTCACTATCTCCCGTGCATCCTTAATCTACACCTCCCCCATCCACACCCCATCCTCCATCGTCCACTTATCACCTAGGGTGTCTCTCAACAACCGCACACAATGTTACAACTCAATCTTCCTCACTTGTTTTTATTTAAACATACCACACAAAATGTTAGTTAGTATCACATGTATATAAATTTATTTTTCTTATTTTATACAAATATTCATCATATACACACTTTATACAATATTTCTCGTGCATCACACATGCCACAAAAATAATTTAGTTTGCATGCCACCATGCGAACTCTAGTTTGCACCCCGTGATGCAAACTCTACAAGGACATTTTTGGACATCCATTGTCCCTTTCATGGAAAAAAACAATTTCACATACAAAAACAACAAACTCATGCCATACAAAATAAAACACAAGCCCATAGGTACATTTTTTGCAACACACATCTCCATGACACACCACCACATCATAAAACAACAAATAAATCACATTTTTGGATACCCATTTTGATATTTCATAATGAAAGTTCATACAAGTTCCAAAACCATACATATTTCACATAATATAACAAAGTCAAAATTTACAATCATACATCTCATGGCATGCATTCACATGACTTGCCAACACATCATAAAAAGTCAAATAAAACATATTTTTGTACACCCATTTGGTCTTTTACATTTAAAGCTCAAACAATTTCTAAAAAAAGTACACCATTCATGCACAACAATCAAAGTCAACTCTTCTACATACGACATATACCACACAGTTAAACATCTCAAAATAATAGTCAAACCAAAAAATAGTCAAATTTTCAAGATACCCATTTGGCCACTTTTGCACTTTGTGCACACATTTCAAACCAACATCACATGCATACACACTCAAACCTACATTACCGTACTTTTCAAACATTTACGCAATTCAAAATAAAAAATAGTTTGATTTTCATGCATTTACTTGTGGTGTACCGTGTCAGCTGCTAGTGCTCGCATGCCCTCTTGCCATCTCCACACTGACTCAAGATTTCAATAGTGCTTCACTTTACAAAATTTTCATAGCACAAATGAGCCTTGCACACACGAAAGGGAGTCTTATACTCCCAAATACTCAAGTTTACCCCCTTCCATGCAAACTCAGGTTCACACCCCACTATGCAAACTTTGGTTTACACATTACCATGCAAACTCTGGTTCACACCCTACCATGCGAACCAACCCTCATGACATCATATTCATTTTTCTTCACTCCTGCAGCTTTTTCTTCCTTACCCACCACTATTTTTCCAAATTTTCCATATTTTGTCACTATTTTTCTCTATCAATCGACTCCCCACCATATTTCACCCATTTCATTATTGATTCCTCATTTGAGGGGGTATTCATACACAAATTTACTTTACTTATGATCAAATAATCAAAAATCCACATCATGGGTATCACATTTTTCTACAAAAAAAATTGTTGAAGATTTTCTCAAGATAAAACCCCATCCCCATCAAAAATTTGCTAATTCACAATAGCCATGTGCACTACCAGACACGTCTTGATCTTATTTTGTATATTGACACTAACCACATACTGAATGTTATGCTTGATTTATCCTTGCCACTTAGCTCAAATGATTTGACATATGTCATCATGTGCTCATTAATCAATAAAAAGCAAAAATTTGACTAGGTAGTTGTTCTATTCGTAATTGGACCATCTTGTGTTGGTCATAAAAATAAAGCAGTCTTAAGTTGACCTCATAAAAAACCAGTATGATATTACAAAATGTTGTACTAAATTGGCACAATCACCTATTCACCATCATGTTTCATATGCAATCATCCATATTCATCCACCCACGCATTATTCATTCTTCTAAACACCTCATCACCTTCTTCTATCATATTTTTGCACTAAATTTTGTTTTACACAACATAGTACAAAAAACGGGTAAATGTAGACACCCAAAAGTCACACATGATCACTCGTAGTCAATTTTAGGTTTGCATAGACACTTGTAGGCTTGTATAAGCACTTATAAGCATTCATAGGCCATCGTAGGGCATCGTAGGCCATTGTAGGCCATCATAGGCCATCGTAGACCATCATAGGCCATCCTAGTCCATTGTAGACCATTGTAGACTATAGTAGGTTGTCATAGTTGTTCATAGGCACAAAACATACAAAATCATATAAAACGCACCAAAAACACCTTCTATTCATAGGAGGGTCACCTAAAAGCCCTCTAAGGCCACCTAAGCCCTTTTCTATGCTTAATTAGGGCTCCCATGGGACCATTCCCTCCAAAACCCCTAATTATCCTAATTATAATTCTAATCTATAAGTGACTTTTCACTTAAAATGCACTTTATCACTTAAGTAAGATTAATTAGGGTTAAGAATCCAAATTAGCCCTAATATCCCCCTCACACATGTGTGCACCAAATTAGTTAGGATATTTTCTAGAATACCTAACCTAACCTCCATCTAACCTAGGGATTAGCTAATTAGGGTTAACCCTAATCCTAGCTCACACATGTGTGCACCTAGGATATTTCCTTTAGGGCACATGAAGGGATGACTAAGCATGCCACTTCATAACCCTAACTTCACCATAGGTAAGACTTGATCCTAGAGTCTAGGATACCTAACTACCCCCCTAGCCTTGGTTCCCTCTATAAATAGAGGACCATTTCCTTCATTATTCTCTCTCTCTCCTTTTTAGTCAACATACCTAGACTCTACCAAAATTGTACCAAAACTCTTTCTAATAATTCTACACCAGATAGATACCAATATACATTATCTAGAACACATCCAAATAATAAATTCTGATCAACAGTTAATAGTAGTCCAGTTTGTACCCTGTCGTACAAACCTAGGATCCAATTCGCATGCGGCCATGCGAACTAGCCCTACAACACATCTATAAGGTATACATCAGTTCTATATAGTTTCTACAACATTTATATCAATTTTTATCATGTTTTTCTTCATTTTTATATCGATTTGTCTTCATAAATATGAGGTTTGATTCAAGACAAGTCCCCAAATACACTAATTCCTTTTTGCAGGTCCAAAACAGGTATAAAGAACATACTCAAGCAGACTATCAGTGGCACATGCACACAAAAGCCCACCTACATTGAGGGTATCAAAGAGACTCTTCAAGTTCACCTCTATTTGCATTAAAAGAGAAGGAAATACTTGTATCTAAGGAGACTATGTTGTAACACTCTTTTTAATTTAATAGTAAAAGGACACTTTGCACATATTCTATTAGTTCTAGAATTGGTGACTTTTGCATGTTACACAAATCAACAAAAATAGCTAAAACAACCCTTTAAAAAGTAACAGGTGCATTGCATAATCTGAAAGGTAAGACTTTATAAGCATAGGTGCCTACAGGATATGTGAAAGTTGTTTTTTCTTTAACTTATTCAACTATGTAAACTTGATTATACCCACTAAAACCAACCAAAAAACAAAAATATTTCTTTCTAGCCAAGGTATCAAGAACTTGATCAAAAAATGGTAAGGGGAAATAGTCTTTCTTTGTCACTTTATTTAGTTCCCTGTAATCCACATAAATACTCTATTTACCATTCTTTTTAGGAACTATTTTAATGGTGATAGCCATTGACTATCATAATTTGGATATATAAATCCTACATTTAAGAGTTTGATGATTTCTTCTTGAACTACATCTTTCATAGCTGATTCAATCTTCTTTGGGGTTGTCTTATTGGGTGGCAACCTTCTTGAATAAATATGCAATGGGCACAAACATTTGGGTGTATTCCTTTCATATCCTTGTAGTTCTATGCAAGTACCATTTGATGTTTCTTAACCACATCTATCAACTGTTATTCCTGTATGCTTGTAAACTCATTACTAATATTCAAAGTCCTTCTAGGTGTGATGTCTATTTGTTTGTAATTTTTAGTATTTACATCTATTCCCATAATTTTATGTTCAATAATGTTTAAGTGATAGTCATAAGGTGTCAATTGTTGAGTTTGACTTGTACTTGCTTCCTTATTGGCTATAGTAGGTTCAAATAAACAACTATTAGCTTGACCTTGATCTTTCTTTTGATCACTTAGCAATAGTGATAATGGTGCCTCAATTTATTTTTGTAGGTGTTTACTTAGGACATTAATTGATAAGGTTTGGATATCATCCAAATCATGATGAAAATCATACCATAGTTGTTTTGAAAAATCTCTATCTAATTTTGATTCAAGAAATAGGCTAAGGTCTTTAGTGTTCTTTCCATAAAAAATAGTCATGTTTTTGAATCTGCAGCTAATGTAGGCATCAACTATTGCAAGCCATGGGCATCCTAAAATTAAGGGATGTCCCTTAAATTATTCTTGGGTTGTAAGACTACAAAGTCTACAGGGTATTCCCATGAACTTATAGAGAGTATAGCATCTTCTAGTTTTCCTTATAGCTTGATAGTAGTATCTGCAAGTTGGAGTACTATAGAAGTTGGTTGTAATTTGTGTACTCCTAAATATTCTATTGTTTTCTTGGTCATGAAATTAATAGTAGCTCCTAAATCGACCAAAAAATTATGCAAGGTTATTTTACAAATGTGAAATGTGATTATAGGTATTCTAGGACCTGTATATTTTGGTAATAACCTCTTTCCAGTCATTATCTCAAACAATTGCGCAATAACTTGAACGGTTTGAGCTTCATTATTTTTTCCTTCCTGAATTTGTACATATGTTCTTTATTAATTTAGAACAAATAGGAATATACCTAATAGCTTGAAAATAGGAGTTTTAATGGTAATATTTTCTAACTCTTGAAGGAAATTGAAGGCTAGTTTATATGGTTCCTTTGGTATTGCTAGCATTTCAGGAAATGGTATTTCCATTCCTTTCCTTTGAGGAATTTGGATCTCTTTTTTGTTTTACTAGAATATTTTTTGGTAAAGCTTTCACCTCTTCTTTAGGCCTTTCATATCTATTTACCTTTTCAAACATATCTTTAGGAGGTTCTTCAATTTCTATGAGAGTAGCTCTAGTATTGTCCAACATTTTTATGGATATTAATTGAATTTATTAATAAGGTACCACAGATATTGAATATGTCTCATTTGTTTGATTGACCTATTAAACATTCTTGTTATTATTAGGATTATGAACTGGTTGATATGGTAAATATGGTTGCTTAGAATTATTGTTTATATCATTTGGATGTGGAAGGAGTATATTTTAAGGTTGATTTTGAGGTGCTTGCCTCCTAAATTGATTTTGAAAGTTTTTTTGTTGGGGCTGCCCTTGATACCAGCTAGGTCCTACCTGATTTTATTGGCCACTTAAATTCCAATTACATGCATTTTGATTTTGTCCTGCCATCCATGGAGGTAAATTTCCATATGTATTGGACATGAATTGAGCCCAAGGAGGCATGTTCCAATATTGATTAAATTGATTCCAATTCATCCAACTTGGAGCATTTGACCAATAATTAGGTCTTTTTTGATTGGAATAGTTAGAGTTTGACCAAGTGGGTGGACCATTAAATGGATAATTTCTTATTTGAGCTATAAAATAAACATCTTCTACTTCTTCAACCTCAGGTTCATTTATAGCAGTTTTGATAGCCAAAATATATTTACAATTTTTGGTATTATGGTTCTTGGCATAGATTTTACAACAAGCAAATATGTTGAAAATGTTTGTAATGTTGAGAGGGCATTCCCTTAAATTGTTTTTCTTTCTACTTTTGTGATAATAGATTTATTCAATGTATTACTATTTTATTTTCTTATCCATGAGGTTGAGAGATGTTGTTAATGTACTCAAAAAATCAGTTTTGAGGCTTTCTAGCATATTACTGATTTTAGTTCTTGTTACTTCCCCTCCTGATGATGGGTACCTATTACTTCTTAATGGCTTATTTCTTAAATAATTCTTGCAAAGATTTACAATTTCTTCTAGTCCCATCTAATGAATATACCCATTTTCCATAATGTTTAGTATGTCAAGGACACCTTCCTATAGCCCTTAAGAAAAAATTCTTTTTAAATTTTTTCATCCAACTCAATGTTTACTCTAGATACCACAAACTGGAATCTCTCGAGATAACTTTCAAGGGATTCATCATATTTTTTATTCATTTGAAACAACTAGACTTTCTTATCCCTAAATCTACAATAATACTAGTATCTTTCAAGGAATATGTATTTTAATCTGTGTTCTCCATATCATCGGTTACAAACACTTTTTCCTAGACCCATAAAACATATTAAGATTACATCCTTAATTTTAGAAGGAAACAATGTTAATTTTTGCTCATTAGTGGTGTAAAAGTAGGCTTGGCATACTACTTAAAATTCAAAGAGAAATGCATCAGGATCCCCATGGGATTTTCCATGGAAGGTAGGCAAAACAACAACAAAGATAGGTTTTGGTTCTCTTGTTAGCCTATCTTTGGAAGAAGAGATTGGGAAGGCAAAATTCTTTCTCTAGCTACCCCCTCTTTTATTTTCTACTTCTCCTTGTTCATTAGTCCTTTGCCTTTATTCCCTTTGGTTTCTATGTACTTCCCCTTGTGCACTAGCCTGATCAACCATGACTAAATATAATATTTCAAGAATTGGACTAGGTATAGGTTCAAAAAATATAGATGAGGGATATATATGGTTGTCAAATTATGGTTTGGGTAGTAGATATGTTTTGGGATCTTATTCTAGGAATTTAGTCTGCTTTGTTGATGATGCAAAATCTATAGATATTTGGATGACAATTTTAGTTTCTTTTAACTCAGAAGTTTCATATTTCTTACTAAGGTTTCTTTGGTAATTTTCTTCAAGTTCATTAATCTTAATAAATCTTCCCTTTGAATCTCTAGGTTTTTTCATGAAATTTCCAAGTTCTTTGGTTCTTGCAATAAATTTTGACCCTTCTTATCTTCCTTGAACAACCTATGGATATCATTAATTGGTTCTAGTTGTTCAAGATTCATATAATTCTCCTCTTCAAATTCAAAGTCTTTCATTACAAGAAGAATCAAGTAGATAATAAAAGCCTATTTTGGAATTGGATTAGGGTTCTCAAACTATAATTTGTAACGTAAGTCTTGACACAGTTCTCTAAAGCGTATACATCTAGGTGCCTTGTTGTAGAAATTTATTATCATTATCATAAATCATTCACAAATATGCAAAAATATCAAATCATTCATCCACAAGTAACTATCCACAATAACAATCCACAAATGAGAGAGAGATAGATAAAACCCTTAACGAAGGGAAACACCAATAATACTCCTTAAGGAAGGAATCACTCCACAAGATCTCCCAATATGAGAGGCCACTTAAGGATGGTAAAGTACCATAAGCCACTTCATGGGAAAATATGATTACATAAGATTCATCTCCATGATTACAATGACAAATATCTCTTCTTTATATATCCATCTTCTTATTCTACTTTGGGGAGCCTACTACTAATATAATATAATATTATAATATAATATTATAATAGAATAAACCTTAGGTTATGTGTGGCCCATGCCAACCCTTATACAATATAATAATATATCCCCAAATATCTATTCCTAGGTACCCTACCATGCGACCCTCCTTACAAATGTTTCATCCATGAAACATATGAAGAAAGATGATAATATGATTTGCTAAGCAATTTTAGCAATTGGTACCAATCTCGATCATCCATCCATCCAAGTGATACACGTTGATGCTGGTATACCATTTTTTTACTTGAGTATCCAAATTTTCTTCATTGGATCCACGCTTCTGCTATTGTATTTTGATAACTTGAATGATGGGTCCACTTGTTGGATGCCAAACACTGGTTAATTTTTTCCTATATTTGTCACAATACTCACATTTAATTTGTCAACCTGGGATCTTGTAGACTTTAGAAGTGCTACGATTGAAAATACTCACATCACCACTTCTAAGATGAATCTAGTTATCTATCATTGGGGGGTGTTTGTGAAACAACGGTTGATTCGTCCACACCAAGAAAACTTAAATATAAATGAAATGCATGAAAGTAAACACACCACTCTAAAAATAATAATACACCTACTGTAAAAAGAACACAACTTCTAAAATGATTAAATTAATCTAGAAATGAATATACTACTTATGTAGAATTAAATATATGAAAGAAAATAACTAAGAGATAGGGGAGGAATACTGGCTTGGAGTGGGCCCGAGCTCCAGTAGATCCCGCCTAGCAATTCATGAAAACCACATGCGGATGAGAGAACGTTCAAGCTTTATTAACAGTATAGAAAATATTACATGCAATAATATTTTAAAAGAATTCTTACCCTGCTATAGAGAAGTCTATGTGTTTATATACCACACATAGGACTTCCTATTACAGTTATGTTACAACAGACATCCTGGTTATAGTCTAAACTAGGATAGTCTAGAAATTGTAGCTGGCACATGATGATTAGTGTCTTCGTCGTTTACTTGCAATCGGGTGAATTACAGTTTTGCTTTAGGAGTGGTTGTACGTCCATACACCCTGGTTGGGACAACTCATTCATCAGTGATTTCCCACTTATGATGTGTAATGGTGGTCATCGGGGTCCTTCTCCAATCATTTGGTCAACACGCATGATCTGGGCATCCACTCGAGGAAGGTGCCTACTTTAGTAAGGTGTCTTCTTTAGTAAGGTGCCTACTTTAGTAAGACACCACTTGAGTAAGGTGCCTACTTTAGTAAGGCACCTAATTTAGTAAGGTGCCTACCTCTGTATGCCTTCATCTGATTGGGTAGAACTGTGCCAGGTCCATGTAGGACCTCGAATGAGCAAAAGATGACAAAATTTGGGAAATAACTACACAAAACAAAATTCATGCATGGATTAGATAATACACATGATTTTATTAAATACATACATAATATTTCATAAAAATATACAACTCATTATATATTGATGTGCAAAAACCATTAGTACATATACAAAAATATGAGCATATCTGGTGCTCATCATCGCCCCATGCCTAATATCTGCCACACCCTCGTGGCACCTGAAACTGGTAAACACCTCCTCTATGTAGGCCACTGTTCGTCATTTCCTTTTCTTACCGATGGACTTAGCTTTCTCTCCATCCTGAGGCTTCTGTTTCTACTGAAGGGCCCTGGTTTATTGTGAGGCATCCTTCGGTTATGCTGCCCTTAAGCTATGCTAGCTACTGGCTATGCTATGTTGGCCTACATTTTGCATCGAATGCTTATTACATTGGTTTTGCCTCCCTATCATACTTGGCCCAACACCTATATTGGGTGCTATCATAGGCATTGCTCCCTTTTGGAAGGTTGCCTCTACTTCCTGCCACAGGTCAGTGTGTTGAGGGCATAGCTCTCCGAATGGGATGTTAGAGTCGTCCCTCTTTTGTACCACCATGATGACCTTGTACAACTAAAGTTCTTCAGGGTTGAGGTCAGTGTTTTCTTCCATGATCACTGCTACCTCTACCTTCGGTCCATACACTCCCCATATTTCCAATCATTTCTTCATCTTAGAGGGTTGACCCCGTGACAAACCATAGATGTCCCAAAATTGATCATCATCAGTAGGGTTCACATAGATGCCTAGCCCTCTTTCTTCCTTTTTGGTAGCTTTCCTAGCTACCTTTGCCTCCTCAAACTCCTTATGGAGCTATTCAAATTTTTCTTTCTATGTAGTGAAGGCCCACAGGCCTTCTTCCCATTCCTCGTTTGAATGGGGGTTTGGTTTGGCAAACGTCACCCTAGCCTTTCTTTTGGCCCTCTTCTGCATTGTTTGATGTGCCTTCAATTTCCTCCTCTTTGGTATTGTGGTAGCCTACATTGGGAGGTCTTCCTTTCCCATAGAGGTTGCCTCCCTATTAGAGGGTTCGAGGATCTATCCTTCTGGTCTTAGGCCTCCCATGGTTGTTTCTCCCATCCCCTGGTCGCTCGGTTCCTGCTCTTCTAGTTCTTTGGGTAGTGGCCCCTCAATTTTAGGTGCATGGTGCTCTAGAGAATCCTTTTGGGCCTTAGGTTTAGGTTTTTACCCTTGGATCTACCCTGAAGGCTCATCATCATCAATATTGATAACTTGGGTTTCTGTTTGAAAAATAAAATTCCCTTGTTCCTCTGGAATTCCTCTATCAAAGGTGCATGATCCTTCCCCCGCCTCTAACTATTCATCCCTAGCATCTGACCTGACTACCCTGGATGAGACTATTCTCTCTAGTGAGTTCAGGAAGTTCATGGGTACCTAAATTTCCTAATAAATTTGGGTAGAGGAGTCCCACCTTTCGATCACCCTACCCTAAGTTGTTGGATCAGTTGCTAAAATTGGGCAATGGTAGCCTCATACCTCTAGATTTTTATCGTAGATATTTCCTTATAATCCTTGAACAATGCCTACATCATGGATTTCTCGCTTTTCTTAGCATGGTCCTCTTCCATCGGTGCTTCGAACTATTGTGGCAAGATTGTTGAGGGTTACAAGTCTTGCAAGCTACGAGCAGCCAAATTCTGTAAGGTTTGGGCTACAAAGATTAGTTCTGCATATTCTTTCTCCTCCTTTCTTGAGAGGATTAGGTGTAATAGTCACATCCGACTACGTATGCGCTCTGTCTATTGTATGGAGGGTTCAGGGCTGGATGATTCTGGCCTTTCCTCCATGTAATTAGGTGGAGAGCTCTACCCTTCTTCTACAACATCTGGTGAGAATCGAGGGTGTTCCTCTTTGGAAATTCCCCCTAATTTGACATCGTCCTCTACATATTTAATTTCCTACTCAAATTCACCAGAGGACTCGGCCCTAACCTCCTCGACCACTCCCCATAATTTGACCTCTTATTTTGCTTCAGTTGCTACCAATTCCTACGCACCCGAATGTTCAACCCCTGCTACATATGATCTTCCCTTGTGCTCCTCTCTGGTACAATGTATTAGGCATGAGGGGTGAATTCAATTCTTGCATCGAAATTATTTTTAGAGAAGCATATTATATGAAAAATTATGTATATATCTAAATTCAATCATGCGCATACCTGATTGGTCATTTCATGTTGCATGGAGTATGCTGAATTGGTACTCGATGATATTTTTCCCATGTGCTAATTACATCGCCTTGGGTACTTCATTCATGGTTCGTCCGAGGTCCTACGCTAAAAATACGGTGTCTCCTATTAGTTCAGGTTGGGATGCATATCTCCTTGACAGTTGGCCTTAGGACATGTAGAGATCCTATCCAATGATTTCAAAATATTTTTGGGCACTTTCAAATTTCCATCATGTGATATGATGGCATTGGATTCGGTTGCTCCACATACTACCAAGTTTACGCATGTGTTTTTGAGTTGATCGAGGCACCTAGTTGAGTAAGGTACTAGAGTAAGGCACCTTCCTTAGTAAGGTACCTACTTTAGTAAGGCACCTACCTAAGTAAGGCACCTACTTTAGTAAGGCACCTACTTTAGTAAGGTGCCTGCTTGAGTAAGGCATCGTATGACTATGAAGAACACTCCAGGATGGTGCCTCATTGGTAGAGTAAGGCACCAAAGTAAGGCACCTCCCTTAGAAATAGATATATATATATATATATATATATATTGAGAGATAATGATAAAACGCTCCAGGGGTGGTGCCTCTTAGATGGATTAAAAACCCACTCCTCCAGGGTAAGGTGCCTACTTCAATAAGGCACCTACTTGAGTAAGGTGCCTACTTGAGTAAGGTGCCTACCTCAGTAAGGTGACACTTAACCATGATGAGCACTCTGAGGTGGCACCTCTTTGGCTGAGCAAGGCACCTCTCCTTCAGAGTAAGGCACCAGAGTAAGGCATCTCCCTTGAGTACTAGAGAGTGCAAAAGCACTCCAGGGTGGCACATCCTTGGCAGAGAAAGGCGTTGCTCCTCCAGAGTAAGGCGCCATAGTAAGGTGCCTTCCTTTCAAAGGTGTTCATTCCTCCATCATTGAAAAATTAGTGGCTAACATGTCTGCTAATGTGAGGTTGATAAAGCCTCCTAAAATTCTCCTTGTACAATGTTAGTGTCTTCTTAGTCCAGGCATGGAGGTGTATAATTTTTTCTTAGCGGGTAATTGGTGCCCATCCTGTGCCTGGATCTGCACTATACTCCTATTGCATAGGTTTATGGATGTTGAGCTAGTCTAGGCCCTATTATCAGAGATGCTTATTGTTCAAGAAATCAGGCCATTCCCCTACAAAAAGAAAACAAAAAAAAAGAAAAATGTAGTTAAATGTAATCCATGTCTGTTAGGCCCTGGTTCTCAAGATGCCTACAGTTTGCATGTGGGCGTTGTCCCTGTAAAATACACCATAAGCTAAAAAATAGGAAACTATACTAATTTTTCTTTGTGGACACCTCTGCATCCACCATGTTGTTGAGAATTCTAGTAAAATTTTTACTTGCATGGGGTCTCCCCCATGCCTATTATGGACTCCACCAGTAAGCTTTCAGACATGTGATATGGGCGCAACCAATGGCCATTTTCTATCAAAATGGTGTTACTACCGCAAATTATATTGGCTCGCACAACATCATTTCTAATTATCTCCACCACCTCGTATAGTACCATCCATATTTGCATCAATTTTTCCTTTCAATCCTAGAATCTAGAATCATACAATAGTACCCAGTCTCCCTCTTTGAACTGCTTTATTTTAATGTGGTAGTCATGCCACTACTTTCTTTGCTTCTGCATGATTTCGATTCTCTGTAAGGCATCCATTCAAAATTTATGTAGTTGTTTCAGCTACCAAATTCATTCCTTCTATGCTTCATCCAAGCTCAGGTCCATTTCTACCATCGTTCTGAGTGTCTTCACCTCAAATTTTATGGACATCATTACATCCTTCCCGTATACCAGCTCAAAGGGTGTGAAGCTGATGGTTGATTTCCATGTTGTATTATACACCCATACTACCTCCAATAATTTGGCAACCCAATCCTTCTTATGCTACTTCATGATTTTTATCAGGATGTTTTCTATCTCCCTATTGGTTACCTCCACCTTCCCATTCACCTACGGATGGTAGGGGGTAGTCTTGTTATGTCATACCTTGTATTGTTCCATAAGTTTCTCGATCAACCTAGAGGTGAATCGGGGTCCTTGATCTATTGTAATTTCCCTAGGCACTCCAAACCTTGTGAAAATATGGGTGAATAGGAATTCAGCTACCATCCCCTCCTTGGAATCTCTCAATACTTGAACTTCCACCCATTTGGTAATGTAGTTTGTGTAGACTAGAATATACCTCCTTCCATTTTAAGGTGGGTTGATGGATCCCATGAAATCCATGCCCCATTTGTCAAAGGGCTCAATACGTATGTGAGGTTGAAGGGGTATTTTGTCCCTATGGGTTGGTATGCCCATTCTTTGGTATTCATCACACTTTCTGGTGTATGTGACTACATCTTTAAACATAGTGGACCAAAAATACCCAGTTTACAATACCTTATATGCAGTCCTTCTTCCTGAGAAATATCCTTCACATGGCTCATTGTGATAAGCTTTGAGTATCTTCAAAAACTCATTCTTTTCTACGTACCTCCTTATGATTTGGTCGGGCCCTATTTTGAATAGGAGGTCATCAATCCATTGAAATAAAGTGCTCTTTTCAATCACCCCTTGCTTCTATTTGTATGATAGAGCAGGGGATGTTCTATCGATGGCCAAATAATTGGTGATGTCCACATACCACGATGTTTGTTCACTAATGACAAATAAATGCTCGTTCAGGAACTGGTCTTCTACTGCTACATGATTTGCTGGGATTAGTCTAGACAGAAAGTCCACAACTATGTTATCCTTCCCAGGCTTATCAACTATGGTGATGTCAAATTCTTGTAATATCAAGAGCCACCTTATTATATTTCCATTGATAGTTGGTTTACTCATTAGGTATTTGATGGCCGCATGGTCCGTGTGAACGAACACCTTGTATCCAGTGATGTAGTGGCATAATTTTTTTATGGTGTGTACCACTATGAGAAATTATTTCTCTATTACTATGTAATTGAGCTCAGCCTCTACTAAATTATTAATGATATAATAAATGGCATAGAATTATTTGCCATCCTTCTGCCTGAGGACCGCTCCAATTGTATTATTGAATGCATCATAATATATGTGAAATGGAATAGCCCAATTTGGGTCCTACAATATTGGGATAGAAATTCGCTTTTCCTTTAGCATCTAAAATGCTCGTTCGTAGTATCCCATATATATGAATTTTGTTTCCTTCACTAGAAGGTTGTGCAGTGGTTTAGAAATCTTGCTGAAATCGATGATGAATTGCCTATAGTACCTGGCAGAGTCAAGAAAACTCCTTACTTCCCTCTACATTTTTGGGCTGGGTAGATATTTAATTACTTCTATTTTCTTGATATAATTTAATTCCTTCTACTAAGAGATGATTTCCCAGCACTATGCCCTCACACATCATCATAAAACACTTCTCATTGCTGAGGGATAAGTTGTTTTCCTTGCATCTCTAGAGCACATGTTCCAGGTTCATTGTTGCTTCTTCAAATGTCTCTTCATAAATGGTGAAGTAATCCATATATACCTCTATTGCCTCCCCCATAATATCCAAAAATATTCTTAGCACCACCCTTTATAAGGTGGCTAGTGCATTGTGCAACCTGAAGGGTAGCACTCTATAGGAAAACATTCGCCATGGGCATATGAACATTGTCTTGTCCTAGTCCTCCTCCCCGATTTGGATTTGGTTGTACCTGCTAAACCTATCCAGGAAGGAGAAGTATTTTCTCCCGAATAGTTTTTCCAACACTTGATTTATGAAGGGAAGTGGTAAGTGATCTTTCTTTGTCACTTTATTCAATGATCTGTAATCAACACAGATTCACCACTTCCCATTCTTCTTGGGGACCACCACAAGTGGTGACACCCACTCACTGTCAGAGATTAGGTAGATGAACCCTGCAGATAAGAGCTTCTATAGCTCAACCTTTATAATTTTTTTCATGGCTAGGTTCATTCTTCTCCATGACTGCCTAACTGGGGTTGCTTGCTCTTCGAGGTATATCTAATGTGTGCAAATTTCAGGGTTGATTCCCTTCATATCTGAGTAATACCAAGAAAATGCTTATTGGTGCTTTGTTAGGAGCTCTTTTAATTCTACCAACTATGTGGTGGTCAACTCACTATTGATATTCAATGTTCTACCAGGCCCAATGTCAATTTTCCAGGTATGGTGGTCCTTAGTGCCGACCAATGATGACTTGGGAACTATGAGGGAGGATTCTCCTTGCAGGAATCCCATTATAACACCATCCTCATTGGCATCCTCCTCCAACTCTATTAATTCCATCACTGACTGGAGCATGAATAGTGAATTATTATCCTACTCGATCATTGTGGGTTCACCCAACGTGTCCACAGACTGAGCTGGGGGAGAGATTGTTAATCTCTTGATGTTCTTCCCATTTGAAATAGTCATAAGTCCATCATGGTAGCTGATGTAGGCATCAACCATAGATAACCACAACCTCCCGAATATTAGTGGGTAACCACCCAATCCTATTTTCTATTGTAGCATCAAGATGTCCATTGGGTATGCCAATGCATTGACCGTTATGATTATGTCCTCTAGCATTTCCTCCGGTGCCACGGTTGATCGATCGACCAAATGCAACACTATTTTGGTGGGTTTCAATTTCATAATTTTTAGCTTCTACATGGTCTTCTATGGCATCACATTTATGGATACACCTAGATCAACCAAGGTGTTTGCAAATGAATACCCTCCTATTTTCACCATCAATATCATGCTACCTGGGTCTGCATATTTGGGATGATATGTATTCCCCATCATTAAGTCATCCAATTTCCCTATGAAATTGATGGTTTGTGCCACCTGACATCCCAGTGTCTTTAGGCATAACTCTTTTATTACCTTGGTGAATATGGGTACATCTCGGATGGCTTGAAATAGTGTGATAATGATCGGCAGGTTCCTCAGGCTAGAGAGGATATCAAATTCTGGTTGTGTCAGCTTCCTCTATTCCTACAACCTTTTAGGGAATGGAGCCTCTATTTTCTCAACAACTTTTTCTACCTCCACCTCTTCTATTAGAGGAGAATATCCTATGTCTTCCTCCTCCTCTACTATAGGAGGTGCTTCTAATCCTAGTTTCTTGCCTGATCTAAGTTGAATAGGATTACAACTAATATGATACATTTGATACATCTATCCTTCCACTTGGTATGTTGGTTGGTTTACCTTGTTATTTGGGTTCACCATTAGCTATGCTGGTAACTGTGTAGGTCTTACCATAGGTAGGTTTGGTAAGCCTTCTTGGGGTGGAATTTGTCCCATGTTTTATGGAGTGGATTTCCACAAAATGTGGTTCCTCCACTGCTACCCAAGGTGCTGATATGACATCCATGGTTGTTGGTTGGGGAATGCAACCCCTGGAGGTACGTTCATCCAAGGTGGTGGCCCCCACCAACCCATGTTGTGTGGTGGTGGCTGCCCTTGTGGCAAATATGATCCTCCTCTATAGGATGACATCCTCATGGGCATATTCCCCATAGGGGGATGCTACCAATTTCTATGATTGCCCATGAAATAGGCTTTAATTATGTCAGCCTCCTCTTTGGTATTGAGCAGCTATAGGAACAATTGGGTCTTATGATTCTATTAGCAGACCGTGCATACTCTGACCTTGTTCTCTAGGAATGCATTCGTAGCATGCTTTCCTCTATATTTTGGATAAAAATAGGTCAATGTTGTGTCTTTCTCTTGTTTCTTCTTCTCTAGCAAGAGCGTATCCAACTACAATGCTAGAGAAGATAGAATTTCACTCTTAAACTCCTCCAACATGTTGCCTATATCTATTTTTGTGATCGATGAAATCACCTTCATAGTCTTGGGAGCTGGTTTACCTCTCCTTCGTGAGTAATTATGACATAGTTGTCGGATATCTTCCATGGCATGCTGGTAAATGTCTCCTCCCGAGATCATGTTTAGTGCTTCCAACAACTCGTTGTTGAGTCCTCTTAGAAAAATTCTCTTGAGAGACTTATCTCCCAAATTTTGCATGAGGAGATTGCTATAGGTTAAAATTGAACCTTTCCTAGTATTCTTCTAGGGACTCATCCTCATTTTATGTCATGCTAAGGACTTCTTTCATAGAATCCTGCACTCTACCAAAGTCCTAGTACTACTCTAGAAATAGCTTCCTCATCTCTTCCTATGTGGTGATCTATTTGTTCCCCAACCCGATAAACCATAATAGAGCTGAGTCATCCAACATTTATGGGAAGAGCTTCAGCTTCTAAGCATCTGACTTGTAGTCAACAAACCTGCACAACACATCAAACTTAAATAAAAATTGGTCAAGGTCTTCAATTGGATATCCCTAGAAGGTGGGAAGATGAGCAGGGGATATGTTCTTCATTTTGGTTTCCCTTGCTCCTTCCTCTATCAAGAAGCTAAATCCATATGAGACTTCTTCATCAATTTTTTCAAGAAATGTGGTCTCTTCTACAGCTTCTATGGCCTTTTTGTCACTCAAGACTTTTTGTATTAGAGCCTCTAAGTCGGCTAGTGTAAAAATATTATCCTCTATGACTTTCCATAGTAGGGCTTCCTCTGAGGCTGTTATTTTTAATAATGGGTTTAGAATAATCTATTATTTCCCAGGTTGATGAGACAAGGAGGCACTTTGCAAAAAGTAAGGATGCTCACTCCAATGGACTGTTGGGGATGAGTTAGGAGAATCTAACTCAAATTCTAGGTCATCGGCTGACTCAAATTTTTTTGATGGGTTATGTCTTATAAAATGATCGTTGGGTCCTCTTCTTCTTGGAGGACTCATACAAGGTCAAGCAGAAGGTTTTAAGGGGTAATGTAATTATTCTACTAGTGATGCTTCCTTGGAAATAGTTCCAAACACTAGTTAATTTTATCCTATATTTTTTATAGCACTCACATTTAATTTGTCAACCCAAGAGCTTGTAGGCTTTCAAAGTGCCACAATTGAAACTACTCACATCATCACTTCTGATATGAATCTAGTTATCTATCATTGGGGGGTATTTGTGAAACAACGATTGATTCGTCCACACCAAGAAAACTTAAATATAAATGAAATGCATGAAAATAAACACACCACTTTGAACACAACTTCTAAAATTATTAAATTAATATAGAAATTAATATACTACTTATGCAAAATTAAATCTATGAAATAAAATAACTAAGAGATAGGGGAGGGATACTGGCTTGGAGTGGGCCCGAGCTCTGGCAGATTTTTCCCAACAATTCACGAAAACCACACATGGATGAGAGAACGCTCAAGCTTTATTAATAGTACAAAAAAGTTTACATATAATAATGTTCTAAAAGAATGCTTCCCCTGCAACAGAGAAGTCCACGTATTTATATACCACACACAGTACTTCATGTTACAGTTCTATTACAATAGGCATTTTGGTTACAGTCTAAACTAGGATAGTCCAATTACTATAGTCGACGTGTGATTATTAGTGTCTTTTTTGTTTACTTGCAGTTGAGTTAATTACGGTTCTACTTCAAGAGTGGTTGCGTGTCCATCCACTGGTTGGGATAAATCATTCATCAGTGGTTTACCACTAATTACATGGAACGGTGGTCATCAGGGTCCTTCTCCAGCCGTTTGGTCAATGCGCATGATCTGGGCATCCACTCGAGGAAGGTGCCTTCTTTAGTAAGGCACCTACTTGAGTAAGGTGCCTTCTTCAGTAAGGCACCTACCTCTGTATGCCTTCATATGATTGGGTAGAACCGTGACAAGTCCATGTAGGACATCGATTGAGCAAAAGATGACAAAATCTGGGAAATAACTACACAAAGCAAACTTCATGCATGTATTAGATAATACACAAGATTTTATTAAATACATACATAATATTTCATAAAAATATACAACTCATTATATATTTCCTCACAAAAACCGTTAGTACATATACAAAAATATGCACATATCTGGTGCTCATCACCACTTGTTTCTTGATTCTGATGAACCGCTTTGAAAATTAGGATCACTATGCTTTCTCTACCAAACATTGCCATAGTTGGTGCCCTTTTGATTCCATGTAGAACCATAATTTTGATGTCTTGAACCATACCTCCGAGATTGTTGCCACTCATGGTGGTTTGGATGGTGATATGGTGCAACATTAACTTGATGTTCTACCTTCTTTGGCTTCTCAACATTAGGCTTCATTATTTTAAATTCTTCTACACATTGTTCTTTCATATTCTCTTTTTTTGGTGTGTCCTTGTGCTCTTCTATCAAATATTCATTGGACTCTGTTACTGTTATTTCTATGGAATTCATTACTGCTACTTCTTCCATGGACTCTGTTGTTGCTACTACCTTCTTGGAATCTATTTTAGGTTCAACCACTTCTTGATTTTCCTTGGATCCTTGCTCCTTAAACTAGGAAATATTCTGCAATGTTATCTTCTTTTTTCTATACCATAATTTCATAAACCTATTTTGCACATTAATGTTAATAGTACCCAAGGAATCTAACCAAGGATAACCAAGAACAATATCATCATCATCCATATGAATAGCATGGAAATCTGAATATAAAACATATTTATCCATGGTGATCTTCAAATCTTCAAAAATCTGAACATTATCACCCTCAATATGTGTGTCCTTAATTTTGTTGCTTGAAATTACAACCTCTTAGCCAAAGCAATATTAATAAAATTATATATGCTACTAGGATTAATGGAAATAATAACCTGTTTCTTTTGAATGCTTCCATGAACCTGCAAAATAGAACTTTTAGATGAATCTAAAACCTTTTGATCCTTCTCTTGCTTTTGAAAATATAAATATGTGACTTCATTCTTCTCATTATATTCCTTAACATTTTCCTCTTTCTCCTTCTTGAGTAATTTTATTTCTTTTTCATAGTCTTCATTTTGTTTCTTGAAAACTTCCCATTCTCCTTTTATTTCATTCCTCTCATTTTGAATTCCCTATAGTTTCTTTTCAAGGTCTTTGATGACATCCAACATGCTATCTATATTTTTATCCCTTCCTTCAAGATCTCTCTTACAAATATCTAACTTTATTTGTAATTGAATAGGTACCCATGTGCTCAAGAATATTGGTTCAATTTGATCCCAAGTGCACAAGTGTTTACCCCAAATAAACCTTTCTATCCATTGTAAAGCTTTCCCCGTAAAACAATTACGAAAGCCATATTTTAACATGTTTTCACTATCTTGATATTTTACTATTTTCAACCACTCTCTCACATCAATATCATTTTTTCCATTAAACTTTTGCAATGCCATAGTTGATGCCCTAATGCAACTAGGTTTTTTTGACAATATATATCATACCCTAATGCAAACTAGGGTTTTATGAAAATAAATATCTTCCCACTGAGTTGAAGCTAAAAATCCACATAGACAACTAGATCTACAATTTTTCTTCCAAACAAAATAAAGTGCAACTGATTTTCTTACCCGAACTAAACAAATTTTGTCTTTCGAAAAAAATTACGAATTGAAAATTTGTCACTACCCTTGTTCCATATGGCTAACTTTAGAAGGTCATATCTTCCTCAATACTACTCAAATTCCTTCATATGATCACGCATTTTAAAGCTCTTAAAATTATTCATAAACTGATCCAAGAATCACTCAAATCAGATAAACTTTCTCAAAGATATGGCTTCTAAAAGATGAGACATTTTCCCAAAAAAATCTGCAAAATTCATCACTATCCTTATTCTAGATGACTAATTTCAAAAGGTCATATCTCTCTCAATAATACTCAAATTCTTTCATATGACAACTCATTTTAAATCTCTTTCAATTTTGCACAAACTGATCCAAGAATTGCCTGAATCGGATAAAATTTTGCAGAGATATGGCTCCTGAAAGATGAGATATTTTTCCAAAAAAAAAAAGACAATTGCCCTAATTCTGTAATTCCACAAAAAATTCTCACTTTGCCAAAATTGTTGCTCTGATACCACTTGTTGAAATTTATTATCATTATCATAAATTATTCACAAATATGAAAACATATCAAATCATTCATCCACAAGTAATTATCCACAATAACAATCCACAAATGAGAGAGTGATATATAATACCCTTAAGGTAGGGAAACATCTATAATACTCCTTAAGGAAGGAATCACTCCACAATATCTCCCAAGATGAGAGGCCACTTAAGGAGGGCAAAGTCCCATAAGCGGCTTCATGGGCAAAAATGATTACATGAGAGTCATCTCCATGATTACAATGACAAATATATCTTCTTTATATATATCTTCTTATTCTAATTTGGGGAGCCTACTACTAATATAATATAATATTATAATAAAATCAACCTTGGGTTATGTGTGGCCCATGCCAACCCTTATACAATATAATAATATATCCCCAAATATCTATTCATAGGTACCCTACCAAAAATTCTACAAGTGAATCACAAAACTTTATTATCATTATCATAAATCATTCACCAATATGTAGAAATATCAAATCATTCATCCACAAGTAATTATCCACAATAACAATCCATAAATAAGAGATATAGATAATACCCTTAAGGTAGGGAAACACCATTAATACTCCTTAAGGAAGGAATCACTCCACAAGATCTCCCAAGATGAGAGGCCACTTAAGGAGGGAAAAGTCCTATAAGCCACTTCATGGGCAAAGACGATTACATAAGATTCATCTCCATGATTACAATGACAAATATCTTTTCTTTATATATCCATATTCTTATTCTACTTTGGGGAGCCTACTACTAATATAATATTATATTATAATACCATCAACCTTGGGTTATGTGTGGCCCACTTGAAAAGAAACTCCTTACTTTCGAATAAATCAATTGAATCAATAAATCAAACCACTTAAGGAGGGCAAATTCCCATAAGCCACTTTGTGGGCAAAGACGATGACATAAGATTTATCTCCATGATTACAATGACAAATATCTCTTATTTATATATCCATCTTCTTATTATACTTTGGGGAGCCTACTACTAATATAATATTATATTATAATACAATCAACCTTAGGTTATGTGTGGCCCATGCCAACCCTTATACAATATAATAATATATTTCCAAATATCTATTCCTAGGTACCCTACCATGCCTTGTGATATATCTTGTTATATTCTAGGCTCACCTCTTTATCTTCTATTTTTGCTAGGAAACTGTGAATGGTGATGGAGTCCTCAAAATATTGATCCCAAGGGTATGTGACTGAATTTACTATCGCTCTCCTATCCCCAAGCCACCATTCACAACTTCTTCTAAGGTCAAGGTAGGGTGAGTGATAATCTAGCCCTAAAATTTTAGCTATGTTTACTCTTGATTTTACCCAATTATTCTGATCTTTCTTTTATGATATCAAGGTGCTCCCACAGTTATTCCCACTCTTTCCTAGATGTTGTATGTCTTTGCTAAAAAATAAGGTTAACTTCTTGTTCTAGCAATAGTTTTTTGAGGTCAATCAACACAGACTATTTGATGCAATTTTCTACCATCTAGCAACATTTTTACTTCTCTTTTCTTCTTTTTTTTTTTTCATAATTTATATATATATATATATATATAGTTCTATTTTTGTTTTGTTTTTTTTGATAATTTAAAACAATCCTACTATTTTTAAGACTCAATCTACAATTCACAATAATAATAAAAATTATAGCCAACCTTAATACTGCAAGAGAAAAATAAAAATTTGTATTTCTAAAACAATACTACTGTTTCTAAAACTAATTGCAATTCACATTCAATGAATTTATACAGCCAATTTTAGCACAACAGGAGAAAATAAAATTTCTTTCTAAAACAATCCTATTGTTACTAAAACTAGGTGCAATTCATAGTCAATAAATTTATACAACCAATCTTAGCATAATAGGAGAAAAGCAAAATTCTACTTCTAAAATAATCCTACTGTTATCAAAATTAGGTGCAATTCACAGTCATTGAATTTACACAACCAATCTTAGTACAGTAACAGAAAAATAAAGTTTCTATTTCACTAAAACTAAGTGCAATTCACAATCAATGAATTTTTACAGCTAATCTTAGCACAATAAAGTAAAATAAAATATTGCTTGAAAAGTAAATTTTTTTGAAAATAAAATGTTAAAATTGAAAGGTTAAATTGTTGCTACCTCTTGATTTTAAGGAACATTTCACTATGATTGTGTCACTCAATCACACCTACTTTCTATTTTTACAAGTTAAAGAACCTAGACCTAAGCAAGCAACAACCACCCAATGCTTTGAATTTTTTTTTAAATCAAATATTAACTAAGAAAGCAGTAAAATGATCCTAAAAAAAACATGGCAACATTGAACAAAGGGGCTTGTTGGGACTTATTTTTTCCACTCTGACCCGTATTCACACCAAGGACTTGTACCTCTTTCCACTTACAGGTAAGCTTCTCTTCTTGCACAAACCACTAGTCTTTGATAAAAAATTACGACATTATTCTCCCCAGCAACAGTGCCAAAATATCTAGTTGTAAACTCTACACTTAATTATCAATCCAGGGTGAATTATTTAAAGAACAGTAATCCAATATAGATTAACCACAATGATTAATATCTAAATTAATTCTATTTTTCTTAGTTTCAGGTTTGCTGAAAATAATAAAAGTTACAAGAAAAGAAATTGTGTTGAATTAAAATAAAATGCAATTTTATGATTTATACTAATTTTATGCATGTCTATTTATTGGTGTGGATCCACGTGCAACCTATTATAGATTTAACTATCTGCTTTTACCTTATAATCTAAAGTGATGCAATTTAATTTAATTGATAATCTAAAATTAATTCTATGTATTAACTAATCCTAACCTATTTTAGGGGTGAGAGAATAGGGATTGGCTGTAGGAGTGGGCCCTACCTCCTAGAGGACAGTGTAAATATTTCTCCCCTAATCTATCTTACTTTAGCAACTAATGTGCAGTAAAACTACTAACACTTTTAATTTATGGATGTAGGAAAATACAGTAAATATTACATAAGTGAATAAATCATAATGAAGTCAATGATACAGTTACCAATCTCATGAAGAAAAGTGTTGTTGCTTTAATGATGAAATTTCAAATGTACAGGATCTCAAACATCAAGCCTTCAAAATAGCAAAAATTATGTACAAAAAGTATCAGAGCATTTGAACATTAGCATTAGACCTTTTCAAATGTCTCTTTCATGTATTTTACAATATCAATTGGACATTTTCAATGGAATTACTCCACGTATTTTTCTAGGTTTCTTATTATCTTGATGATTCAAATACTAACCTTACAAAAATAATAATCTAAACTAATACTATTTTGTAACCACCTTGGACTTTATCACAATCACAATGATCCAAGTGACAAATCAACGAACTAACATAACAAAAATTCTTAATTTGAATAATCTAAAGACAACCAATACAACTATTTGTCCTTCATTTCGGGAAGAGATAAAATAGGCTTGCGCTTGAATCTAAATATATTAACAACATAATGATATTATAGATTTATAATAATAACTTTATATAACAAATTAATAAATATAAAATCTCATGTATAATGCCAACATGTCAGTCAACTATGTTGACTGTATATGCAACATAATGATGCTTTGTTGTCATTGAACGTGGAATAACAATGTATTAGAAAGTTTGACTTGGTCAATATTCTTTCTGTAATACCTTTCAACATGAACTTTCTATAGTAGCATTCCACAACTATATTTTGTAGAACCTTTCTATAGTTTTCATCCACGAGTCTTCTTAGAACATCATCCTCATGGCTGGTCTGTCCATGCTTGTCATCCGGTCCGTGTCTTGCTGCATTATTTCCTGCAAAGCTCCTGCAATGTTCTCCTACCAAACATACATAGAAACTTGCACACTTTTGCGTAAAATACATGCATAAATTATTTTTGTAAATAAAATAACTAAGCAACAAATAGAAACAAACACAGAGACAATAATTTACCAAAATTGCTTTTTGTATTGATATTTGATACAATTTTTACAAATGAATTTTGAATTACCTTGAGTGTGTCTGGGGTAATATTACAATGCTCTCTCTATATTGGTACAATGCTTATGCTAATGGAATGAGATCTTCCAAGTCTTCATAGGAACACTTGCTCTTTGTTCTCTAGCTATAGGTCCAAGGGGTGAGTGGGCTTTGGTATCCAATGTGGGGCCACTCCAGCTTCAACAACTTCTCCAAAATACATGCCTCCTACACACATGAAAACCAAATGAGGGTTAGTATAACCTGTAAATCATGGTATAAAATTGATACTACAAAATCCTAACCAAATAATCATATAATATAGAAAAAATAAGCAAATAAAACATACATCTTGTTGAATAAAATTTTATTGATTAGGTTTTTGTGTCATGCTCTCGGCTCTGCAAAACCTCAGATGCATGATGATAAATGGGAAACTACACATAGGTGATGGGGAAACCATGCAGATGTGGTTATGACTATGAAACTGTGGATAAGCAGTTTGGACTGAATGGCAGGTTTCTTCAAAAATGGGGTCTGTGAGCTCAAGATGTGTCTTCTCTTCAGGATGTGTGTAGAGGTCTGATCCTATTTTGAGAACCTAGAAGTATGAATGTTCAACCCTCCTTGGTGTATGGGATGAAGGTGCCTTTATAGGCCCTTTAGGAATTTAGAGGTAAGTGAGATTTGGCAAGCCTAGATTGCCAAGTGGTAATCTTGGGCTACCAAATAGAGGGGGCAGTTATAGTGAGTCACCCAATGTGGCTCACTTAACTGGGGTGATGTGTTTGCAAGTGGAGTGTTATGTGGAGGGTTGTCCCATGTGAAGGGATAAAGGAGACAAGGGTGTATGATATGTGTCAAGGTGGGGTAGTGAGGTGGCTAGAACACATGTCTAGTGGGTAGGCAGGGTATCCTAGGCTTATTTTCTAGATTTAATAAATCTAGAAAATAGGATAATGTGTAGATTTTATATGTCTAAGTCTAAACTTAGGCATATAACTTTATTATGTAGGATTTATTGTGGGGTGGCAAGTGGTGACTTTATGGATGACCAGTTTTTGGTGTCTATAGATGTCCATTTTTTGTGTTGTGTGAAACATGATGCGATGCAAAAACTAATGACACCTATTTTTATTGGATGGATGGACTCAACTCTTCTTGATGCACAAGAATGACCAATTTTAAAAAAATTATGGAATTTTGATTTTATTGTTTACCCCCTTAATTGGCGAATGGGTGAAGGATGAACCCATGAGCCAATTGACCAAATATGGATGATGAGATGGAGTGAATGGTGAGTGGTGTGAATGTTATGCAAATGTATGACATTGAATCAACTTGGTGCCCCAAGTCGAGATTGTTATGTTTTGCAAATTTACCTTTGGCTTGTTGTGGCAATTGTGTTGGTAAAATTGTTAACTATGCTTGGAGTTTTTATTTCCTTGTGATAATAGAAATTACTTCCGAATGATGGGTTCAAGGAACCAATCATTATGGAAATTTGATACTCATGTGATATTCAATTATTACTAAATTTGATTTGATTATTATTCGCTTTTTATCCAATGAAATGGGTTGAAGGATAACCTTGTACGATTTTGTTGTGAACACAACCAAGCTCAAAAACTTGGCGTACATAGTTGACTAATGCCATTTTGATTTGAGGGTTAGTGTGCTTATGGTGAGCTATTCATCCTATCGAGTTGCATGGATTTCTAGTCACTACAACCGTCAAGTGTATAGGATAATTCACCAGATATGAGGTTCACTAATGGATTTGATTATGATGATTATGATGATTATGATGTTGGTAATTTGGCGAAGTTTACTATTTTTTTCTTCTCTTTTTTTGAACTAAACACACACGTACGATTTTATCTTCCTCTAACTGCACATCCGTAGTTTGCACCACAAACCGTGGGTCCAAGTTTTTGTGCACTTCAAAAAATGTGGGCAAGCAGTTTGTGCCGCAAAATGCAACTATATAAAGGGATGAGGGATAGATTTTATTTCATTGTTGTGGTTGATTCTTCTAAGCATTTTGAGAAGAGAGAGTGAGATGGAGGTTGGTGAGGGGAGAGGAGTGGGCATGGGTGCGGGTGGTGGTGGCTTGGCTGGAGCGGAAGCCAGTGTCTGCTATGCTAAGGTAGGTGTTTTGTTCCTTAGCTTTGTTTATTTGTTTGTTATTTTTGTGTGTTTTGTTTGTTTGTTTTTGTTTTATTTATTTATTTTTGGATATGCATATATGGGGAAGGTTGAAAGTTTTTTTTTCTTGGATATACATATATGCTAAGATGAAATGCTATTTATTTTTGTGCTTTTGTGTTTTTGTAATGCAATTATGCTAAGATGAAATGCTATGTTTTTGTGTTTTTCTTGATTTTTCAATGCAATTACGCTAAGATGAAATGCTTTGTTTTTGTGTTTTTCTTGTTTTTCAATGCAATTACGCTAAGATGAAATGCTTTGTTTTTGTGTTTTTCTTGTTTTTTTTTTTTTGAAATCACTAAGAGGGGCTGGTAAATTGTTTTTTTTTTTTTTTTTTTTTTGATATGCATATATGGGGAAGGTTGAAAGATTTTTTTTTTTGGATATGCATATATGCTAAAATGAAATACTATTTTTTTTTGTGTTTTTGTGTTTTTGAAATGCAATTATACTGAGATGAAATGTTATATTTTTCTTGATTTTTCAATATAATTACGTTAATATGAAATGCTTTTTTTGTGTTTTGCTTATTTTTCAGTGCAATTACGCTAATATGAAATGCTTTATTTTTTTAGATATGCACTAATTTTACTCTATTTGTGATGTAGGTTAAGTTTATTACCACTAGACATTGATGGCCTCACACCATCTCCAAGGTGCAAAAAGCTCTTACAACTGATTATTGAAAGTTCCTAGGGTCTATTAGCTTGGAGGTGTATGAATGGTTAAAGATATTTTGAGCTGACTAGGATCTGCTATCTACGCTAGTGTAGAAATGGGACCCAGACCGATGTTCTTTTCATATTTTGATAGGGGAGCTTACTGTGACTTTAGAGGATGTTTATCGCATCTTCCAGAGAAGACTACCCTCAACCCTATTTTAGGAGATGACTGGGATGTTGACTACAGGAAGGGCAACATTTCTTACCTTGATATCTACAAGGCTAAGAAGGTAGGTGCCCTTCTGACTTACCAGATGTACATTCTAGGAAACATGTTGTTGCATAATAGCATGGGCTCTAGGTTCCCTTGGAATCAAGTTTTTATTGTTTGGTAGCTAATAGTAGAGCCACAGATCTATGCTTGGGCTCCCATACTCTTGTGTTAGTTATATGGTGAGCTTTATGAGGTGAAGAGGTAGGATCAAAAGGGTCTCAACTGCAACTTGGTGCTCCAAATATGGGTATGGGAGCATATTAGAGTTGGTTGTCCAAACGGGATTCCCTATGCTTGTGATGGTTCACTTCCTCATGCTTACCATTGGTTGGTTAGCGAGGAATCTTCTCCCACTCGCCCTAATTCTATCATAGAGATTTATTGAGATAGCCTGAGTGCTTTAATACATGATGACATCTACTGGAAACCTTGGAGAGGTCTAACTTGGGAGGATGATGTGACATAGCTTCATTGGGTGAGATGAGGTAGATGGATGGTGGGCAGTAATGGGTGAGATATGAAGTACATCCAGTTCTCATGGGTGATGAGATAGTTTGGCTTAGTGCATCGGGTTAAAAAAGCTCTTATGATGTGTAAGCAATGTTGAGACGAGCTTAGTCTTCCCTTGACTCTATATTATTTGACTATTTATGATGTAGTGGAGGACACTGTAATGGACGTTACCAATTTATATGATGTGAGAACTACTATAGACTACGATGCTTGGTTTGTAGCACAGCCTCCATGGAGGTCAATCTAGGAGGTGGAGGATGTAGTTAATGAGGATGAGCCTAATACTGGTGAGTAGGATCCTATATTGTCGAAGCACCACCGGGTCAGTGGGGCTAGGAGATAGTCTATTGTCGGTACATAGTAGACAGATGTTGATATTAGAGTTGGTGGAGATAGTGGTGATGAGGATCATGATGTAGGTTAAGTTTATTACCACTAGACATTAATGGCCTCGCACCATCTCCAAGGTGTAAAAAGCTCTTACAACTGATTATTGAAAGTTCCTAGGGTCTATTAGCTTGGAGGGGTATGAATGGTTAAAGATATTTTGAGCTGACTAGGATCTGCTATCTACGCTAGTGTAGAAATGGGACCCAGACCGATGTTCTTTTCATATTTTGATAGGGGAGCTTACTGTGACTTTAGAGGATGTTTATCGCATCTTCCAGAGAATACTACCCTCAACCCTGTTTTAGGAGATGACTGGGATGTCGACTACAGGAAGGGCAACATTTCTTACCTTGATATCTACAAGGCTAAGAAGCTAGGTGCCCTTTCGACTTACCTGATGTACATTCTAGGAAACATGTTGTTGCATAATAGCATGGGCTCTAGGTTCCCTTGGAATCAAGTTTTTATTGTTTGGTAGCTAATAGTAGAGCCACAGATCTATGCTTGGGCTCCCATACTCTTGTGTTAGTTATATGGTGAGCTTTATGAGGTGAAGAGGTAGGATCAAAAGGGTCTCAACTGCAACTTGGTGCTCCAAATATGGGTATGGGAGCATATTAGAGTTGGTTGTCCAAACGGTCTTCCCTATGCTTGTGATGGTTCACTTCCTCATGCTTACCATTGGTTGGTTAGCGAGGAATCTTCTCCCACTCGCCCTAATTCTATCATAGAGATTTATTGAGATAGCCTGAGTGCTTTAATACGTGATGACATCTACTGGAAACCTTGGAGAGGTCTAACTTGGGAGGATGATGTGACATAGCTTCATTGGGTGAGATGAGGTAGATGGATGGTGGGCAGTAATGGGTGAGATATGAAGTACATCCAGTTCTCATGGGTGATGAGATAGTTTGGCTTAGTGCATCGGGTTAAAAAATCTCTTATGATGTGTAAGCAATGGGGAGATGAGCTTAGTCTTCCCTTGAATCTATATTATTGGACTATTTATGATGTAGTGGAGGACACTGTAATGGACGTTACCAATTTATATGATGTGAGAACTACTATAGACTACAATGCTTGGTTTGTAGCACAGCCTCCATGGAGGTCAATCTAGGAGGTGGAGGATGTAGTTAATTAGAATGAGCCTAATACTGGTGAGTAGGATCCTATATTGTCGAAGCACCACCGGGTCAGTGGGGCTAGGAGATAGTCTATTGTCGGTACATAGTAGACAGATGTTGATATTAGAGTTGGTGGAGATAGTGGTGATGAGGATCATGATGCATGACATGATGTAGGGCATGATGTGGATGTTGATGTTGGTGATGATGATGATGGAGATGGTTAGGGCTAGGATTCTCCTCCTTGCTACACAAAGGAGTGGGGTGTACTTTAGGCTCAATGGGACAGTCTAGCTAAGGAGGTGACAAAGCTGAAGGATGAGGTGACTCAGCTTTAGGGTTAGGTGACCTGACTTTAGGGTGATGTGGATGGGCTACGGGGTAGACCGAGTGAGAGTGATGCTATTATAGCTCAATATGTATATATCGTGAAGCTACAGGATGATTTGTATGGACTACGAGATATGCCAAGCAAGGGTGATGACTCTTCTACCATTGCATCTCTCAAGGCTAAGATAGCCCAACTAGAAGCCCACAAGGATCAGGATTTGGATGCTGCTCAAAGAAAATCATGGTACATGATGTTCCTTGAGGATAATCTATATCAATAGCAATTTTTTTTTCTCTGTAGTCATCTTCTTATGTGTTAGGATCTAGAAGGTGGACTGAGTCCAGGCCAAGCAACTCGAGGTCTCATCGACCATCTAGCTCACATGCTCCTTCTATGTTATCAACACATGGGCCTCGTAGGAGTCATGGGGTGCTAGCTAGTAGCACCTTATTACCTCTTTTTGTAGTTTTCTATTTTTGTGTATGAGCCTTAGTGATCTGATGTATACAACTTGAGGGTATTTTGTACTCATGATTTCATATTATAAATACATGGCTTTTATTATTATTATTTTGTTGTGCATTTTTGTTTTATTGTATGTATGGATGCATATGAGGTGATGTGATATATGATGTAATGGATGATTAATGCAATGTTATAATGCTGATTTGGTATTTATAGACTCTTTCTTGATCAACATTAACTTATTTTTTAATCAAGAGTATAGATAGATGGTATTGGTATGGATTAATGGTTTGTGGTAATGAAAACTGTTATTATTATTGGGTGGATGATCTAAGGTGTTCTTACAAAGACTCAAACTTCCTAGTGATTTCAAACAAACATATTTATGTATTTTACACATCTTCACTATGTAAGCATTGTCCTAATTATTTCAAGTTTTATCAAGGACCAACTTTGGTGCAATTGTTGTTCATTTCCCATTAGTATCTAGGTCAAACTAATAAATTTTATCCAAAAGTTACCTTAGGTCTATACAAAATAAGGTCACTAATGTAACAGATATGGAACCACACGTAAGGATACCTCATTGCTAGGCAAGATTCATTCAACCCATTGCAATAATGAATATGATATGGGAAACACTCTAAAATAGACACAAGGAATCAACACAAATGAAAACTATCATTTACATTATTAAAAAAACATATTTATAGGCATGTCTACCTTTACAAAAGTGGCATTTAATATGCACGATCCGTGTGAGTATTAAATGCAATCGTAATCCCTATCATTCCTCCCCATTGAGGAAGCATTGGGCCCCAATGCATACAGGTGTGGAAGAGAAATATGGGTAGCTGAAGAGTGTTGGGTACAACTAAAAATGCACTCTTGTTACAAAAATATGAAGACCAAAAATAACAAAGTTTTACATGTCTTCAAAAAATCAAAATCTAACACTGGATATGGATCAGGCTTGACAAATGCTCTCCAACAACTGTAAACACTGCTATGCTAGTGGACAGTTGAAAATGGGTCCCTGAATTTGGTAGAAGATAGCAGCAACGAAAGTGTCAAAGAAGATGCATCAAAAGATCACTTTAATTATAGGGATTAGGATTGCATTTAATACTCACACGGATCATGCGTATTAAATGCCACTTTTGTAAAGGCAGACATACCTATAAATATGTTTTTGATTAATGTAAATGATAGTTTTCATTAATCAAAAATATATTTATAGGCATGTCTGCCTTTACAAAAGCGACATTTAATATGCACGATCCATGTGAGTATTAAATGCAATCCTAATCCCTATTAGAAGATCACCCCACAATTTTTGAGACACTAATATTTCTAGCGATTCAAGCTCTTTCCCTTATTTTATTGCATTTGATATTGGGGGATTGCTCATTTTGTGATGGAGCAATGGATTTTGTTGCTTATACTTGCTCATTTTGAGGAAGAGAAAGGGGATTTTTATTTCTTTGAAACTTTTTAAATATTTTTGCTCATTGTGAGGGAGAACAAAAGGGAGAACTTATTGCTTTGATACGTGTTTTGGGATACTTTCTCGTTGAGTAAAATAAAGGGATTTTGCATTTGTTTTTTTTTGGGGGATACTTGCTCACTTTTAGGAAGAGCAAGGGATTTTTCTTCTTTCTTCTTCTTTTTTTTGGGGGGGGGATGAAGGTGGAGCTTGTCCTTTTGTCAACTCTGTAGCACTCTAGACCATGCACATAATTGGATGAATAGGGGAAACCTTTCATTTATGACAATAGCAACCTTTGACTTCATTATTCCCAAGACACACAATTTTTTTAATGTGTTTTATTATTTGTGGTCCAAGAGGAAACTTGATTAACCAATAATAACCTATTGCATTTAAATATTTATTTGACTTTGAATCAATTTTTTTCAAAATACTAGGAATGGCTGAGTAATTGAAAACATTGTAAATTGCTTTTGATGTGGTTTGCGATGTTTGTGATACTTTCGATGCAATATTTCATAAATTAAAAGATATATAGAAATTACCAGTGATCACATATTTGTTATTGCTAACAACTATATGGTATCTATCCTACTTTATGTGAGTCCCTTAATTGGTAAAATATTATAGGGAAAGTTGCATATTATTGTGGAGTGATGGATTGTTAAGCAATGTAGGATGTCCCTGATTAAGGCAGCAAGACATGGATTAGCGATCATGCAAATTGACTAGATGATCCAATGCAAAGAATGGTATAAATAAAATACCTAAAATGCATGTGTGGAATGCATGAATGGATTTGTGAAATGCAAAATGAAATATTTTTTTTATATTTTTGCTTTTATTTGTTTAGCCATGTATATGTATATATATAAATTTTATTATGCATAAAATGTATGTTCAATGGCTCAAGTTCCAATATTCCTTTCAAGTTGGCAAGTATATACCTTCCTGGACCCAACTTCTACTTGAAAATGTATGGACCTAACCAATTAGCCATGAATTTATCTCTCAAGTACAACAATGCATTGGTGTTTTGTTTATTCTCTTTAAGGATGAGATATCCCACTTGAAATTTGTGAGGAAAGACTTTTTTGTTGCAGGCACATTTTATGTGGTCTTGATATACTTGTATATGTTCTAAGGTATTGATACGTATTTCATCAAGGAGTGTTAATTGGTCAAGATGTGCTTGTCTAGTTGTGTCATCATCCATGAATTCCTGCAATGTAACTCATAAATAAGGGATCTCAAGCTCAAGAGGTATGATTGCTTCAGCACCATAGACCAATGAAAAAAGTGTTGCCCTAGTTGGTATTCTAATGATTTTTCAATAATACCATAGTGCCAAGGGGATTTACGTGTGCCAATCTCTATGATTTTCTTTGAAAATATTCTTGAGAATAGCTATCATTGTCTTGTTGATTGCTTCAGCTTGTCCATTTCCCTATGGGTAGTAAGAAGTTGAGAAATTGTGTTGGATATTGTATTTATTGCATAAGGCTCAAAAATCCTTGTTCTTAAATGACTTGCCATTGTCTGAAATAATCTTGGAAGGAATATCAAAATGATAGATAATATGCTAAATTATAAAATCGGACTATTCAAGGTCTAGTCGTAGTGGTCATTGGAATTGCTTTGACCCTTTTGGTGAAGTATTACATGGTAGTTATGATGAATTTATGTTGTCCTAAAGAGGTGGGTGAAATTTTTCCAATCAAATCTAGGTCCCATTGTGAAAAAGACCAAAGGCTATGAATGAGTTGTAAGGCTTGCAATGGTACATGAGTCAAATTAGCATGATGTTGGTATTTTTGACATTTCTTGACATATTGACAACAATCACTCTCCATGGTGGGTCAATAATAACCCATGTGCAAATTACACTTTGAAATGGCTATTCCACTAAAGTGGCCATCACAAGTACCATCATGGTCTTCAGTTATAGCTTGTTGTGCCTCAACGGGATCTAGGCATCAAAGTAGGACTCTATCATAGCCACATCTATACAACACGTTCCCTAAGAGAGTTAAAAAAAGTTGCTTTTTATTTGAATGTTATTTTTGTAGTTCGTGTCATTTTTCTTGAGAGGGTCCCAAACTTGAGAAATTTTCTTATCTCCTAAAGGTAATAATTGTAAGGCTCTGCATGGACCAAACAAACACTCTTATCACCTTCATACTCTGCTCTCTTGATTGCTAACTTTAACACTATCATTATGATAAGCGGCTGGACTTACCCATATTAATTCTTAGGAATCAAGGATTCCAAAGAAGCCATTGCATTTATAAATTTATTAGTCAAATGAGGCAAGTTACTAATTTCATACCAATCAAATTTTACTAGTAATTTCATTGCTACTTCGTGATATTGTTTTAAGAATGGTTCCTTTCATTGGTACTCTCCCTTCACTTAACAAATGATAAGTTGAGAATCACCAAAGATGCTTAGTTATTTGATGCCCATAGCTATAGCTGATTGAAGCCCCAATATTAGGGCTTCATACTTTGCATTGTTGTTTGTGCATGGGAAATCGAGTTTGAAAGATAAAGGAATTGGAATTCCTTCGGATGTGTAAAATATAACTCCAACACCTTATCCTATTTTGCACATTGATCCATAAAAGAACATTGTCATGTCAATATCATCCTTCGGAGGGACTAGTTCTTTTTTTTTTGTGACAAAAAATATTGAATCATCTAGAAGCTCATTAAGTATTGGTTGATCATTTGGTAAGGGAGCTTCTACAATTTTATCGACTATCACTTGACATTTGATGGATTTGTTACTAAAAAATTCAATATTGAATTCCATAAAAAGCATTATCCATTTTGTGGTATGGGTGTTTTTGTATGTGTGAGTCATCATGTACCGCAAAGGATTCTCTCTAGCTATGACATAAGTAGTATTACTTAACATGTAATATCTTAGTTTCTTAGTGGCAAAAACCACTGCTAAGCATAATTTTTTGACATAAGCATATCATGTCTCATAACTTACCAATGTTTGACTAATGTAATAGATCGCTTGATCCTTGTGATTTTCAATTTTTTGAGCAAGCATTGTCCCTAGTGCAAAATTTGTTGTAGAGATATAAAGGTGAAATGGAACTCCTGAATGAGGCAGCATAAGAAACGGTGGTGAAACCAGGTACTTATTTATATCATCAAATGCCTCTTGAAAAAATTCAGTTATCCAAGAGAATGTCACCCTCTTCAGTAGCAAGTGATTGAAAGACCTACATTTTTTTGAGAGTTGTGCAATGAATCATCGAATAGATTGAATATTTCCTTGTAAATTATGCAACTCTCTCAGATTTGTTAGAGGTGGCATCTAGATGATGGACTTGAATTTATTAGGATCCACTTCAATGCCTCGCTTGGAGACAATTAATCCTAAAACATAATTTTATGTGACCCCAAATACGCACTTCTTAGGATTCAGCCTTACTTTATGTTCAACTAGTTGATCAAAGACTTTCTCTAGAATCTCAATATGCTCAAGATGTGTTTTAAATTTTGCAATCATCATCCACATAATCCTCAATGATTTTATGCATATAGTCATGGAAGATGTATGTCATGGCATGTTGATATGTATGTTGACATGGATTATGCATGTTGATATGCATAATCCTCAATGATTTTAAAGGTATCACTCTGTAACAAAAAGTCCCCCAAGGTGTGGTTAATGTCATCTTGTGTTGATCCTAAAAACATTTTTGAATCTAATTGTATCCTGAAAAACCATCCATTAATGAAATAATTTCATGGCCTATGCAAGAGTCTACCGATATCCTTGGGGTACGCTTTGTTTAGATCTTAAAAATTAGTGCATATGCATACCCCCAATTTGGCTTACGAATGGGTACTATGTTTGAAAGCCACTTTGGATAATCAATTGGGATTATGAAATTCATGTCCAGTAGTTTTTGTAGCTCTTCCTTAACAATTAATGCTATAGTTGGATGAATTTTCCTTTATTTTTGCTTGAAAGGCTTAGCATCTATCGCTAAGTTAATATTGTGGACCACCAAATTGTGGTCAAGGCTAGGCATGTCTTTGTATGACCACATGAATATGTCTTTATTCCTTGTCAAGACATCGATCATACACTCTTTCTCCTCTATCGATAAATATTTTGTAATTTTAATGATTTGTAGATTATTAGCATCCTTGCTAAGGTTCACATCGATAGATTCTTTGATAAGCATATGGGAACCTTCCTCAAGCTAATGTGGAGTTGGGATGAGGTGGATATCATCCTCCACATGCTCAAATGACTTAGAGGTCTCTCCCTCTACCTTAGTTTGAAAAACCAAAGTAGACTAAGATGAATATTGCTATGGACTGTAAGCATTTTAAGCTCAATGATGGATGGCGAGGATGAAATATTATCCATGGTGATAAGGCTAGCATCGATTTGAATTGGCTTCACCAAATCATACAAGTTACAAAGAGGGGAAAATAAATCAATAGATATCATATTGACTTGGTGGAAATGAGGTGGCTATGATTCAAGGAGTGATAACTCATTCTATCTCGATTACAACTAACCTAAAGTGGATGAATGGAAGTGTTGGAGTGACCAAGGTGGTGGTGGCGGATATGGTTCAGGGTGCTTGCACTCCTTATTAAAGTGAAATATGGTATGATCTATAGGAAATATCTTAGCATAATACTCACCTCTCTCAATGGGATTTGTAGGAGTCACATCCTCTTTGGTACCATAAAATATTTGAATGATACAATCTAAGTTTGCTTCCATCTATCAAAATTCCCCAAAATATTCATCAAATATATAATCCTCAAAATATTCATTGAAGGTGTAATCATCTATAATGTGATCAATCTTGAATGTATGCAATATAATATCTAGAAAGGCCTCATATAAATGATATGTAAAGTCAGGGTCCAAGTATTCATCATCGGTATCATCACAATCATCACACTCATCGCTCTCCTCATCCTCTTCTTCATACTCAATAGTGATTCATTGAAAGGTGTGGTTGAAGGAAGAGTCTGAGGTAGAAGGTCTATATCCTAGACCAGAGCGATCATGTGCTTCTTGATATTTGAGCTTGACAATGTGATGTGGTCCCTACTCATGTTGTCCAAGTCTGTGTACCTACCAGTTAACCCTACAAAAATATCACAAAGAGAAATTTGGATTGGATAAATATTCTAGGTTTACATTAAAATCTTATAAGGATTTGTCATTAGGAGGAAGTGGATCAAATGAAGAGTCCACTCTCCCATATATGAAGTTGAACATGTTAGATCAAGAACCCATTTTGTACACTACACCTATGGCTAAGGGTGGGTTGCATGGGTGACCATAGTCTCTAACTAACTCAATATGTGGTGTAACTGTGACACTTTCTATGATGTACTTGCCAATGCTTGGATTGGCAAGATGTACTGCAACTTGGGGTGATTGGAATGATGATGGATTGGTATATGAGGATGGTGCTTTTATGGTATCTTGTAGTTCAAGTGAAGGCGATGACTCCTCTCGGATAGGTGACCCTATCTACGATACAATGGTTGGTGATGTTTAGGGAATATTAGGTTTGATTGGGTTGTTAGTTGATGGAGTGGATTGAGCTAAAATGTGAATGGTTTTTGTGAAGTGGATGGTGCTACTAATGCAATTAGTGATTGGTTAGTAGGATGATCAGGTGCGATGGAAAAATGAAATGTGGTGGATGAGGGTTGACTAGAGCTAATGCTTTTGGATACAAAAGTAGGATCAACTATCGATAATTCCTCTGGGATGGGAGCTTTTGATGAAGTGATGTTAGTGGGAGTGGTTTTTATGATGAGTGGGTGATGGATAGATGGGTTGATGGAAGCAGTGACTCATAAGGATTTGAGATCAAGTTTCAGTATTTAAAAAAAAATTGTGTCTACTTGAATGCAATATACCTTGCCCTCATGTACATACTTTAGGCACTGGTGCAATATCGAGGGTACACACTTCATCTCGTTAATCCAGGGGCATCCAAGAAGTATGTTGTACTGTATCACCCCTTTCAATATGTGGAAGATAACATGAATTGTTTTCATCCCCATGGTGATAAGAAGAACTACATTCTCCATAGTTGAGCATAAAACATCATTAAATGCCCTTAATGTGAAGGTGGATGATGTAATGTGGGATGATGGTATGTTAAGGTGTTTGATGGTGGGAGTGGTAATGAGGTTGATGGAGGAGCCAGTGTCACTAAGGACTCTCTTTAATGGCTTCTTATCAATATGAGTGACTATATGCAATGGAGGATCTAATAAATTTGATGATACACTCTTCTCCTCGAAGTCATAAAATGCTATCAAAGGCTCCATGCATTTTTGTACACTCCCCACAGAGGATTTAAAGGCATTAGGATCTTCTAATTGTACTTGGATGGATTTTATAATTTTCATCAATGCCTCTTGATGTGGGGACAACTATTGTATCAATTCATATATTGATAGTTTTATCGATGTCATTTTCAAACTCTATGTTAACCAACTGCCTAGGGTGATAGTTGGGAGAGATGAATTACTTGGATTATTTATAGGTGGAGGTGGAATGGATGACCCTAGTTTTATGGGGATACTTGGTTTTACTATGGGAGCTTGGGTTGTGCAATTTTCTTATCTTTTCCCACGAGTGACCACACTAATAGCTCCTACAAAATCTTGGTGTAGTTGAGACACATAGTTGACTTGGTTGGGAGGAACTGTAGAAGTTGACGATCCCATTGCTTGTTGATTTGCCTCAAGATAAGGCAAAGGTATCTAATATATACCAAGGTTCTAATTAGATTGGGCTAGTGGGTTGTCAACTTTGATATTTCTCACTTCCAATAAGTCTTGCACAATAACTTTAAATCCATGGCAAGTTTTGATGTCATGTCCTTTTTGTCAATGATAGATGCAATATAAGTGCTCTATATAGGCCTTTCATCTTGACTTGCTAGGGTCTTTGGGTTTAATATTTGGAAATGTAAAAATATTTCCCACATACAACTTTTGAAATATAGATGAGTAGGGATTTTGTAATGGTGTGTAATTATATCTGGGTCTAAAGTGACACTATTGCCTTGTTGTAGGTTGTGTTTGATTCTATACCTACTATGGGGGTGGAACCACTTGATAATTCAATTGTTGTGGTTGCTACTATTGCTATTGGAGTTTTTGTATCTGGACTTGGACTTGTTGATTTGACTCTAAAGGTTGGACCAATACTATCTAATTAACCTGAGCAACCTTAGACTAGTCGTGGTTATTCCCCTTTTGGTTCTTGTTTTACCATTATTTTTTCTTAGGCTTGATCTTACCCTATTGAATCTTAATTTACTCTATCACTCTTACTTGGGTGAGTGCCTCATCGAATTTTCTATACTATTGCAATTATATCAACAAAGATATGGGATTGGCACAACTCTTCATGAACATTCTTGTTAATTCTATCATGGGGAGAGATAATGGCAATTTAATCATAATCGCCCTCCAAAAGTTGCCAAAATTATGGACCGATTCATCATAATATTGCTTTAAACTAAGAAAATTGATCATTGTGGTTTTCTTCCTAACATTCAGAGTGAATCGCTCTAGGAATTGTTCTGCAAGCTGCTCGAAGGTGTAAACACTCTAATGTGGTAGGTGGTTGTACCAATCCTGGGCTTCTTCTCCAAGTATCTAAGGAAATGTGCGTAGCATGAGTGTGTCATTGTTTCTAATCCTAAAACACGCCAGGGATCCTCATCCCCCTTACATGTATCAAACTTCATCATCTAAAATTCCATTTGATAAGGTGGTGCAGGTACCAAATTATGGATTGGGTTATTAAGTAGCTGCCTTAATATGGGCTTTTGATACTACAAAATTGGTGTTTGCATGGCAAGGCTATCAATATGGTTCTACAAGAACTATAACTTAGAATATTCCATAAGTTTAAAACCCTAGTTTCATGGTTGGTACTAGTAATATTGTGCATTGTATGTGGAATATGGATGTTGAGGTATTTTAGGCTGAAGTGCATGATGATATGGTAGATTAAGGGAATTTTGGTATTGATGAGGTGATGGGGGCATTTTGGTGTTCTGGATTAATGCTACAGTTAGCATTATCTAAAATCATTTGTTGCAGTTATACGAAATTCTATTGAATAGAAATTATTGATGATTTGGGTAAATTCACATATGAAGTGGATGGTTGGGTTGGTTACGAGACAACTAGGTCAATAGATGTAGGTGGGGTTAGATGGCAAAATGCATTACCATCAAATGAGGGGTGATATGATGCATGGTTCCCATAGGGGCTTTATATGGAATGGATGTGGGGATCTACAAATTGACCTAGGTTTATTCTTTGTAAATTAGGTTGGTGCAGATGATGTTTTGATGGGACAATGTGGTGGGGGGTTGGCTAGATGATGATGGATGGCTAGCCAGGGTAGCAAAATTTGACTCAAAAAGTAGATTCATGAAGACTTGGCTAGACTGTTGTGGGTGTGTGAAGGTAAAATCTTGATGTAATGATGGCATAGCTCAAGATGGGATGGTGAGCGGTGGAAATTATGGAAAAACCATACTAGTCACATTCAGGTACATCTGAATGGTATCTATGTCCACAAGTGTGACACGACCATTCATTAGTGTGGGTGGCTCACTCCTAGGGGTCTCAAGGATAGCAGTATGGGTAGCCTTATGCATGATGCCTCCATATGAGGTATGGGCACTACTATATGTGATGGGGGCTACTATTTTACCATAATTACAAATAAATTTATGGTAGTAACCTATAAGCCCTAAGAATCCCCAAAGTCCCTTAAGAGTGTGAGGTTTTGGCCAAACCTGAACTACCTAAATCTTCTTAGGGTCGAACTTGATGCCATATTTGGAGATAATGTGTCCTAGATACTCCACTTTAGTCAGACCAAAGGAACACTTAGACCACTTAGAAAAAATTTTATGTTGTACCAAAAAATGTAATGTCTGATCCACATGGATAAGGTGTTCTTCCCATGAGCAGCTATAAACCAAGATATCATCAAAGAAAACCATGATGAACTTCTGTAGGAGAGGGGAAAATATGGTGTTCATCAAGCTCTAAAATGTGGAAGGAATATTTTTTAGACCAAATGGCATTACCAAGAACTCATAGTGACCTTCATGAGCACAAAATGCATTTTTGGAGATATCCTCATCCTTGAGACTAATTTGATGGTAGCCAAAACAAAGGTCTAACTTAGAGAAGTACATAGCTCCATGTAATTCATCCAAGAATTCATCCAATACCATAATATGGAATTTATCCTTGATGGTAATTTTTTTGAGCTCACAGTAGTCTATACACAATCGCCACAAGCCATCTTTCTTGCAAACTAGTAAAACTGAAGAAGAGTAAGGGCTAGTACTCGATTGAATGACACAATATTTGAGCAACTATTGTACCATATACTCTATTTCAGACTTGAGAGCATGAGGATACCAATATGGTCTAATTTTGGGTGGTGCATTACCTTGTAGTAGTGGAATAACATGGTCATGTGACCGATGAGGCGGTAGGGTAGTTAGTTCTAAAAAATGCCATCGTGCTTGGTCAGAACAAGTTGCAAATATGCTAGAATTTGACCCACTTTGGAAGTGCTTGGTTGAATTAAAAATATTTATGCAATGACCTCGTAGGATGACTTTTTCAATAATTTCTCCATATGATTGGAAATGATAATTTGGGAAGGGCCTATTTTGGCACCATGGAGGGTGTGTTTGTCCATGTTGTGAAAATTGCATCCATAGTTCTAAAAATTTCCATGAGATAGTGCCCAAGGTGCTAAACCATTGGGATCCCAACACAATATCACATCCTCCCAATTGACGGCAAACATGTCTTACTTGAGTTCATAATCCCCCATATTTATTTTAACATTACAACATTTACCTTTACAAGGTAAAGTGCCTCCATTTGCCACCATGACTTCATGTGTGCATATAGCAATTGGCCTACTTAGCAAATCAAGGATCAATAAAGTTATGTGTACTTCCTGAATCAATAAAAATAGTAAGGCGTTGGCCTTTGAAAAAACCCATAACTTTCATGGTTTATGGAGTGGTAACCTTGACAAGAGCATGGATAGAAATTTTTGCTTGAGGTTCTTCGGTTTCCTCTTCCTATGGAGTCGATGCTTTAAATGTTTCACTCTCCTCATCACTATGGTCACTACTATCGGGTTCCTCTGCATCTATTAATAAAAATATATTATTTGCACATCTATGCCCCTTCACAAATATTTCATCACAATTATAACATAGCCCTTGCATGTGACGCGCATCTAGTTCATTTGTATTCAGTCACTTAGGAACAGGATATTTATTATCAGTATTATTTTGGAACCAGGGAGGAAAGGGAGGTCAAGCTTGAGAAAATTACGGTGTTCGTCATTGAGCTGAGAGTTTAGATTCAGCTAATCGGGCTAAACTAATAGCCTCCATCATGGTTTGTGGTTTAAACATCTTAACTTCAGCCTGGAGATCATCTTTCAACCCACTCACGAAACAACTCATAAAAAATACCTCATTCAAGACCCTTGTTTTATTGGCCAATTTCTCAAATTGTGTCTGGTATTCATGAACTATGGTAGTTTGTTTCAGCTTTGTAAATGCTCCTATAAAGTCTTCATAGTCACTAAGGCTAAATCATGTGAGTAGTTGGGACTCAAAGTCCTCCTAAGATAGATCAGGGATAGTGGCTCGTAGCCATTGGAAGCAATGTAAGGCTTCAGATTCTAAGTTGAAGGAAGCCATCTGAACCCAATGATATATAGGGACATTATGGATTCTAAATAATTGATCAACCTAATATAACCGCCCATCGACATCCTTTCCAATAAACTTATGAAAATCCAATTTAGAAATTTTGAAGGTCAGATCATGATCATAGTGAGTGTCTTTGGTTCCCCTTATTTGGTTTTTTGTTTTCCTTCTTTAACCTCGTTCAGAGTTTTCAGCTTGGTGTTCAGATGTGGGAGTACCCTATAATTGCATCTCCACATCTATAATTTATTTTTCTAAGTGGATTCTAGTGGTATCCTGATCCATTGGAGCTCTTGAATCTCTTCTCTTATGGTTTGGTTTGTAGTGATAAAGTAGTCAAGGGATTTTTGCATATCGACCAATATTGTGGTAAGTTCTAACTCCTTTTGTCCATGAGTGTCGCTCGCCATTGTGGGCCCTCTTTTACTCAGTTACTAAAAATATATGTGGTGTTTCAGAAGTTACTATTTTTATTAAGGGTCCAAAATTTAATTTGGGAAATAGGTTGCAACACTAATTTTAGGATAGGGTCCACTTTGGTGGCTACTTGATCTGAGTGGACAATGAGGAGATATAGTTAATTTCTTGACTTTTGTGATCTCTTGCTTGGTTGCCAATAAATATCAAGGTAATTTCTTCTAGTTGGACTTAAAATTTCACCAATGAGTCCTTGAGGGTCTTTGGTGCAGAATAAAAAGTAGATTTTATTCCCAAAAATTTGGATTAATTTGATTGATCATTGAAAAGTTATGGCCTTAGTAAGAAATATCAAAAATTGCTATTTTTGGAAAATCATTGCAAAATTTTACCAAGGGCTGCCAAGGACAATTTTGTCTGGAATAGAGTGTAGAATTATATACTAAATTTTTGAGTCAATCTGAGCTCTGTGTGAAGAGATAATCTAAAAAAAAAATTGTTGTGTTTCTGGTGTTGTCGGTTTCTGATTTGGAGTTACAATTCAAAAGTTGGGGTCTGGGATCAACTATCTTTGACCTATAGTCTGGACCCTGACCACCCTATCACTATTCTATTTTTTCCTCTATCACCTATATTGTAGTTATTAACACAGTTCCTATCACTGACCCTGGGGATTATCTGACATTGACATTACTGTTTCTGACACTAGAAGTCTATAATTTTGGACTGTTACAAAGGGCTTTTATTGTTGACCTGACTATCTCTATTTTTGACCAGACTATTTCCGTCATTATCCTGACTATTCTATTTTTGACCATGGGTTATTACAGAAACTTGCAAAATCTATCCTGACTGTTGGTGCATGCAAGTTTATTTTCTGTGATAAGGAATGCCTTCTCCGTATGCTCACTTTTGGGGTTGTGAATGCAGGTTAGCAAAACAGAGATGGTGTTGATTTGCAGGTGGAAGTTATGTTTTGTAGAACCAGGGTACGCTAAGTAAGGAAGTATGTAATACCCATAGGCCCTTTGTTATACCGCAATGATGAACAATAGTGCTTGGACCAATATTTTAGGCCACTACCCAAGGAGGATTCCACACATACCCTTGAGTACACTATTTACCTCTTTGATAGTATGGGAGGGTGATCGTTTGGGATGTTATGTCCCATGGACTATGGATAATACAAGGCCAAAAATATTCCTAATGAATAAATTTTGTTTAAACCTGGATTGTCTCCCCGATACACCCAAATATGTGTGGGAGCTCAATTTCGTGCATGAGTGTTATCTAAGGCCTAGGTATTGGAGCCAAATCATCCCTCACTTCACTAGATGCTTTATAGGCTATACAGCTTAGCCAATAACAATAGCTCCTTTGTGATATTTTAAAACCCCAGCATAGGGTTTCTAACCTACATAACTACTGAAACAAAGACTATATTTTTTTATGTTTTATGGATTTTTGGTCAAAAAAAGACTGTATTTTTTTGGGGATTTTTTTAATAAAGGAAAAATAGAAACAAAAAGCATAAAAATTTATATCTAACAGGCAGAATGGTTGGCAAAAATCATCTCAATTATAGCAGAACTCGACCCTAGAAAGTTCTTTGATACCACTTGTTAGGATATCACTATTAAAAATAAGCACACTCACACAAAATACTAAAAAAATAACTCAAATACATCAAATAACTCAATAACACTATGTAGAAATCAAATGCAGAAATGGAACAATCTCACAATAACACAAAATTGCATGCCTCTTCGAGGGGGCAACCTGCTTTAATATTTCATTAGCTTGCAAAAGGATGAATTTGTACATGGCTTCATATCTTTTAAAGAAAAACTTCATGCAACCCTACCTAAAGGCTCAAGAGTTGGCTTACATGCAAAATGCCATTCAAGCTAGAATCTCCTACCTACCATCAGTTACAATCTTAATAAAAAGGGTTACATGAGATGACGCCACTTGGCTAGGAATCCTACTTGCCACATATATTACAAAGTATTAAAAAATAATATCATAATGGGATCCCCCACATTGGAAGTGGGTCATTACATAAGTAAATTAGAATTACAAAATGGCGTCAGGATATGATCCTGACAAGAGGCAAGAGATGATGGATGGGGGAAGGAGCGAAGGAAGAGCAACAAGCAACGAATGACCACTGAGCAGTGTAGGTGATCCAATTATCGCAGGTGAACTAGGTTGGTCCTCATTTGAAGTTGGTTGTTATGTTATGATAAAAATAAAAAGCAATGTGCAAAATGTTTTTCCCTAAGATGAATCTAAGCTTTCACCTGTATACTCGTAGCGACTAAGCCTGGTGATGAAGTCCAGATAGCCATACCCACCAAAATATGGAAATAAAACCCATATTCAGTCAGGGAGCACAATTCCTACCATTCCTCACCCATATTTATTGTAGGTAATGATACACCCTTTGAAGAGGAATGCATGCTATTTTCTATGACTAAGATGGTTAAATAGAGTTGGTCTTAGCAAAATATTAGGGTAAATATGTTGGTGGTTATTGATGAAATCCAACTGTTTCCAATGTTTATGTGAGTGTGTGAGGTTTATTTAATTTATTATGAGATGCAAAATTACAATGCAATTTTTTTTAATGTCTAAATACAAAAAACAGGAAATAGAGAATAGTTGAAAAAATCAAATTGAAGAACACAAGCTTATACTAAGAGGGGGTGAACAGTATAAGACCACTTTTTACTTTTCTTTCCAAATCAATATTATGCAATGTATAGATAGCAATATCAACAACATTAATAAAAGTAATGCACAAATCACCACACACAATAGAGACACCAATTTAATGTGGTTCACCCAATGTGGGCTACTCCATGGAGAAAATATTTCACTAAAATTTTCTCAATCAATATCTTGGGAATCCTTTCCCTATTATAATTTTTATGGACCTTTGTCCAAAGGAGACACCAATCCCCTAATCAAGCTCATGGATATCTATCCATAGGAGAACTCTTTCTCCTTAGCTCTGATTGGTGATCTTCTAGAAGAACTACTACCCCCACTGCTCTAGCTAATGGATCTCTATCCACTAAAGACACCTATCCTCACTACCCTAGCTAATGGATATCTATCCACTGGAGATTGTCATCCTCTATACTCTATCACCTTCAAAGCTCTATCTCAAATTTGCACTAAACACAATCCTTCGATCTAGCACAAATCTACTCAATCTCTATCTCTGGTCTGGCACAAACCTATCCTCAAATATTCACCAAACTCTATCCTCAAATATATACTAAACACAGTCCTTCGATCTAGCACAAATCTATCCTCAATATCTATCCTCTGATCTACACTAAACATAGTCCTTCGATCTAGCACAAATCTATCCTCAATCTCTGTCCTCAAGCCTTAACACAAATCTTGACTTAATATCAAATCAACTCTACTAGATCTGCCTCAAACCTTAACCCAAGGTTTGAACAAATCAATTAATCAACTCTGCTCTCAAGTCTTCTCAAAGACTTGTCTCAAATCTACCTTGTAAGCTTCCACAAAATCTCACACTAATTTTTCCACAAGTCCTCTCTAGAAATTATCCAAATCTGCTCAAAAAGTCCTCACTAGAACTTTTCCAAATCTACTCAATAAGTCCTCACTAGAACTTATCCAAATCTGCTCTCAATCTCTATTCTCAAATTGTATTGTAAGCTTCCACAAAAGCTCACACAAATCTATCCACAAGTCTTCTCTAAGACTTGCCTCAAATCTATTCAACAAGTCCACACTAGAACTTGTCCAATCTCATAGAAACATAAAGAGAATTGTTAGAGACTCAATATGCTTCACATTCACCACAATGCTCAATCACTTTCAATCACTCTTTTTACCATAGAAACATATAGAGAATTGTTAGAGACTCAATATGTTTCACACTCACAAATACTCAACCTCTTTCTCAAATCAATTTAGAATATAGAACAATTTGTTTCACAAAACTTGAACTATCACTTCAACACATCCACTTGACTAGGCTCAACCAACTCTACTCAACCAATCACTCAATGAATTAATCCTTGCTTACAAACCCTAGTCCAAGCATATGAACACTCACTCAAATATTTTCAATAATGCTTATCAATCAATCTCACATAACAATGATACTCATGATATTTGCAAACCCTAGTTCAAGTTCTTCACTTAACCACTCACTTAAACAACAATGCTTATAAAACAATATTCACATAACAATGATACTCATGATATTTTGCAAACCCTAGTTCAAGTTCACTCAACTAATCACTTCAACAACAATGCTTATCAAACAAGGTTTTATCAACAACTCTTTATTCTAGAAAACATTGAAGCATTAATTTAAAACACACTCAACAATGCTTACCAAACAATCCTTTTCACTCCAAATTTGCATTCATAACATTCAACAATAACTCACTAGGAAGATGTGCCCATACCTTTTGTTTGATGTAGAAGTGCCCTTAGAAAACCTGTCTCAATCACAATTTCCTTCTTTCCAATTTCAATGGTTAGATGACAAAATATCACTTCAACACTTTCTCAAAATATTCCTTAGACACAAAAATAATCAAAGCTCAAATATACCTTATTGCTCCTTCTTGAAATTAGCATCCATCAAATCATACATTAAAATAATTATTTAGATACACCTTATAATCTCCAACTTAAAATAATATCCAACACCACAAAACCTCAAACAATCTTCCTTAAACACCTTATTACCCTTTTCAACCACTAAAGCAAATATCACCAAAATTATTTTGCATCAACCTTATAACTCCCCTTAAAACCTTACAAACCAAATAAACTATGCAAAAATTAAACTTTAATAGCTCAACTTAATTCCTCCAAAATTTTGGCATCAACAACAAATAGCATACCTTTGTCCTTTACCCCAAAAGGGTTTCGACGAGTTTTGAACCACCATCTCCCCAAGCGCCAAGCACCTTAGCACTTTGGTGCCCACCGCGTGGGCTATAGGTGCCCACGTGAAGGAAGGGAAGCCTCCTTCCTTTTAAACCTTTGTCCACCATCAATTCCAAACAAAAATAAAAACACACTATCATGGATTTGAACCTCCACCACTCACTGCCCTACACTTTGCTTCTGTTGTGGTTGCCAACTATGCTACCAGCGCTTGGTGACCAAGGCACCAACCTTGGTGAATCAAAAACTCTGCCTCCTCTTGACACTTTAAAAAAAAAATCCTCTTTGATCGTATAGCACAATTCGCATGTTTTTGCATAGCATGGAGATTAATATCGAAGGCATATATTATTTCTTGGCTAAGGTGGAGGAGTCCCCATTTTATACACAATTATTTTACTCCCCACATCGGCACTCAAATTCAAATTTGAAATTTGAATTTTTATTTAATAACCCACCTTAGGGTTATTTAAAATTAACATAAATTAACTTATAATTAATATTAAAATTAATTAATAATTTTTAAATAACTTATAAGTTAAGTAAATTAATTAATAAATTAATTTATAATAAAAATTATATTAACTAATTTATAATTAATTTAAACTTACCTGTATAATATTATAAAGAAATATTATAATATTATTCACTTGGGCTTCTTCTTTGCACTTTGGACCACATCTGACTTCCTAGAACCGGGTCTTGATCAACTGAAAACGGACTATCCTTTTGCACTTATTAGAGAACCTAAAATTGATGTTGCCCACTGAAAATGCCACTGACTGGTGTTGAAATCTTGACATCAATGACCACTCACTCTTGACATCAATGACAACTCATCTACTCAAAATTTCCAACAAGCTCCCCCTTTGTCATTGATGGCAACCCAATTTTTTTTACCAAAACTTAACCTTTTTCCTGTTTTGCTCCCCCTGACTCAATGCTCTCTCCTTAAACCAAATCTTTCCCCCTTACTCAAATATCTCTCCCTTTGACATCAATGGCAAAGGGTCACCGTTGGGGCTTAGGGCTAAGAATGATTCTCTTAGCTTAGCCCCTCCCCCACCTCCTCTTGAGGCGGTTAATTCTAGGGTGGGAGTATTTCTACTCCCAATAAGCACTGGTATTTACCTTTGTCCTTTCCTTCTCATCTAATCCTTCTAATTTCTTTGATTATTCCTATCTATGTCCATATTCATGTTCCTGTTCTTGTCCATATTCATGTTTTTGTTCATGTCCATATTCCTGTTCCTATTCATGTCCATATTCCTATTCTTGTTCATGCTTGATTATAGAATGTCTGCTCTACACCACTTTGTTGTATGTCCATCATTATTGCACTTATAACACTTAATGTTATTATTCCTTGGAGGTGCAAATATCTTGGGATTTCTCCTGGTGAAGCCATATTTGTTCCTATCATGAACCCTATAATTCATTGCCTTGTGACCAAATTTATTACATGAGTAGCAATACCCATGAAATAACTGCATGTTCCTAAAGTTCCCATATTCCTGTCTTTCATGTGTCATACACTGTGAAGCCTTGTGCTCAAATTTGTGACATGAGAAACATCATCCATTGAAATTTCCTTGCCTTGACCTCATTGGTATCTTAGTATATTTTTCTTTGTGTTGGTTCTTGTTCCATCTATTTCTTATTTATGCATTGTTCCTTTCCTTGTTGAACTTTCTATTATCCAACTCTTCCTCAAAAGTCTCACTTTCTCTCACACTATTTTCTTCTTCTTCAAAACTTGAGGTTGACTCCTCTTCTTGTTTCTTTTGAGCCTATTCACAAACAAGACCTATCTTGCTTGATGTAGGCTTTTGTGACTTGATAATCTTATCCAAATTCTTTGAACTTCTTCTAAACTTGTGTAGCTTATCCTTAGACTTCTCTACTTCTTCCCTTAGTAGGGCTACTTCTTGTTCTAACTTTTCACATTCTAAGACCTTTGCTTCTAACTTATCCTTGAACTTCTTTGTCTTAGCCATTGACTTGTTTATATCCTCTATAAGCTTTCCTCTCTCTTCATCACATTATTGAAACTGAAACTCAAGTTGGGAGTTTTTCTTTCTTACCTTATTTAAAGTTTTAAGAGCATAAATAAGCTCTCCCTCAAGATCAAATTCTATTTTTTTTATTCTTCCTCTATTTTTTTGCCTTTGAGAACATCTTCATTATTTTTTTACTTGTCTTCTGTAGGATCACTGATGCGTAGTCGTTATACCATCATTAATTCTCAATGAATCTGTCAATCCAGGGCTGTGTACAAGGCTATCTACGAGAGAAGTGAAACAGCTATAACTTAGGTCAATCTAGGACAACAAGTCTTATTGGTGGAATCAGTTGTGTGGGGGGTTTTGGAACATTTCTATCTCTAAATTGCATAAATTAAATCTTAATCTAAGTTACAGAATTGGAAACTAATCATTAACTGCAGAAATGAAGTCCTAATTACAATTGCAGAATGAGACCTAATTATATTGCAGAATTGAAAGTCTGATCCTAATTGCAGAAAGGAAATCTAATTAATTTTGCAGTAATGAAAGTTTAGATCTAATGTGGAAATAAAAACTATCAAAGTTCTGTAATAGAAGGTTGTCAATCTTTTGTTCAGATTTTGACAGTAAAATATAAAATGCAGGAAATTGCTGAAAAACAGTAAATTCTGGAAATAACAATCTGAAAATAAAGTGGAAACTTTGCTGAAAGTAAGATTGCAACTAAAAATTTAAGCACAAGATTAATCTAAGCATAAATAAACTTAATACTGCAAATATTGTCAACTATTTACAAGCAATTGAAATAACAAGTTTTACAACTCATTCTCACTGCAAGCAAAATCAGAATAAAAACCTGCTTTGTTAGTCCTCCTCCTAGGTCCGGAAGTGGCCAGCCTCTTTGTCCGAAGAAGGTGTAAGTCTCTCTCTTTTTCTAAATCTTAATCACACTCATTTACAAGTAATTTGAAATAGAACTGGTGTACTTTATTGATCAAAAGACATGATTACAAAAATTCTGTTGAAAAATTGTTACAGGACTGTAACAGTCAATTTTTAGTTATACTCTGTATTTTTTGCTAGCTTCCTTACTCTATTTTCTACCTCCATTTCTATCTCTCTCTCTCTCTCTAGGCTCAACCTGAATAGGAGCAATATTTATAGCTATTCTATGATCTGATTACAAACAAAGAATATCTCAAAAGATCTAATCCTACAATGCTGCAACAAATTCTGGTTTTATCCTAAAAGAGGACTAAAACCTGATCTTTCCCTTAATGATGGCTTTGGTTGGCAATGACGGCAAAGACATATGGAAGATATTTCTCTTTACTTTTTCCAACCTTTATTTCCCTTTTTTCGGCTTCAAAAATCGGTCAAAAGGTCAAAAACACATTTTTTTCTTCATTCCGAAGATAAGTGGCTTCATTCCGAAGATAATGCAGTTTTCATTCTAAAGATCGCTCATTCCGAAGATACTACATTCTCATTCCAAATATTGCTCATTTCGAAGATACTGTATGCTTCATTCCGAAGATCCGCTCATTCCAAAGATGCTGCATTCTTCATTCAGAAGATCCATGTTCATTCCAAAGATACTTCAAAATGAACAAATGTATGATTTTTTAGTGATTTCTTCTGCATATCTCAGGTGGGTTATCTCCTAAGATCAAATTATAATGGTCTTCATCCCTTTCCTCATGTGAATTCCATGCCTTGCTATTTATGGACAGCTGGCTGGAATTTATATGGGAAAGACCAATTTTTGCTGCACAACAACAGTTTGCTTGCACTATTGCCAGATTAGGTGAAGTAAATGCTTTTGTCAAATCAAAACAAGATTAGTGAAATGTTGCTATTATTCTAAGCATATCCCATTGTAGCAAATCATAGCAAAAAGAACACAAAACTATGCAAAAAGCTATAAAAATAGCATATAATATTTCAAATACATTGATCATGCAAAATGGTTAATATACAGCATATTGAATCAACTTAACTAACATATCAGATAAAACATAAGAGTTTATAGGCATTTTTAGTGTACAAAACATGTTATGATTGAGGCATTTCCAGGCCTCATCAATCACCTCCTTATTCTTCTACTGCTATTAGAATATTCTCTTCAAGTCCTTCAAGTGTATATTCATATTCATCATCACTAAAACTAAAACCATTCCTTGTAAAACTATCTTCAAGATGTCCAAAATTACCATATCTAAAACACTTGAGAATTATTGGTGAGCTTATCTTAACTTCTTCTTTTTCTTCTATCAGAAATAGAACTTCATCTTTATCATTATCTGATAAACTATTGTCACTGTCACTTGAGTAGTTACTTGCCTTGTCTGCATAGTATCTCATCTTTCGTCTTTGAAAGAACTTATTTCCTTGTCTGCCTTGTCTATCCTTGTCTTTCTTTTGGTATCTATATTTTTTGATTCCATGTTCTTGTGATCCTATTTTTCTTCATCATTGTTATTTTTGGCTTCTTGAAAATCAATTGCATAGTGACCATAATTTCCATAATTGAAATATCTAACAGATTTTGCATCCTTAAATCTTCTTTAATCCTTATTCCTTCTACCATCATTTACTTCTTCATCACTAGATGACTCATTGCTTGAATCTGACTTCTTACCCTTTGTATTCTTAGTATCTTTGAAGGTTGCTTCCTTTCGGAGATTAGGTTCCTCTTTTATTCTTAACTCAAAAGCTGTAAGAATACCAAGTAACATATCTCTTGTCAAAAGATCACCATATTTTGATTCCTCTATAGCAAAGATATTTTCACTAAACCTTTTTGGAAGAGATATTAAGATCTTATCACAAACATCATATTCTTCAATCTCAAGTCTAAGTCCTTGCATGGCGTTAACAACCTCATCTACCCGAAGTAGATAAGTACTAATGTTTTCCTCATCCTTCATTTTTAAATCTTCAAATTGTCCCTTGATATTTTGTATCTTTACCTTTTTGACACTTTTATCTCCTTCATATATGCTTTGTAACTTATCCCAAATTGCTTTTGTTGATTTGCAATGCATAACCTTTATGAACTCTATTCTATGAAAAACCTCTCAAAATTACATTCATTTATTTTGAATTATAATGATGTAGAATCTTACCTTCTTTATCTATAGGTGGATCAACTGGTGGTATGTATCCATTTTCAATTACTTCCCAAATTTCATTTCCAAGTGCCATCAGGTGAATCTTCATTCTCATACTCTAGATATATAATTACTTCCATGAAATACCGATGTTGAATATTTTGAGGACCCATTATAATATTCCATTGTGTTCTTGTAATATTTTCCTTCAAATTGTTAAACTCTTCCGAAGGAACACGCTCTGATACCAATTGAAGAACACAAGCTTATACTAAGAGGGGGATGAACAATATAAGACCACTTTTTACTTTTCTTTCCCAATAAATATTATGCAATGTATAGATAGCAATATCAACAATAGTAATCAAAGCAATGCACAAATCACCACACACAATAGAGACACCAATTTAACGTGGTTCACCCAATGTGGGCTACTCCACGAAGAAAATATTTCACTAAAATTTTCTCAATCAATCTCTTGGGAATCCTTTCCCTATTACAATGTTTATGGACCTATGTCCAAAGGAGACACCAATCCCCTAATCAAGTTCATGGATCTCTATCCATAGGAGAAATATTTCTCCTTAGCTATGACTAGTGATCTTCTAGAAGAACTGTTGCTCCCACTGCTCTGGCTAATGGATCTCTATCCACTGAAGACACATGTCCTCACTGCCTTAGCTAATGGATATCTATCCACTAGAGACTATCATCCTCTATACTCTATCACCTTCAAAGCTCTATCTCAAATCTACACTAAACATAGTCCTTCGATCTAGCACAAATTTACTCAATATCTATCTTTGGTCTTGCACAAACCTGTCCTCAAATCTGCACCAAACTCTATCCTCAAATCTATACTAAACATAGTCCTTTGGTCTAGCACAAATCTATCCTCAATATTTTTCCTCTAATATACACTAAACACAGTCCTTCGGTCTAGCACAAATCTATCCTCAATCTTTATCCTCAAGCCTTAACACAAAGCTTGACTTAATCTCAAATCAACTCTGCTAGATCTACCCCAAATATTAACCTAAGGTTTGAAAAAATCAATCAATCAACTCTGCTCTCAAGTCTTCTCAAATACTTGTCTCAAATATGCCTTGTAAGCTTCCACAAAATCTCACACTAATTTGTCCACAAGTCCTCTCTAGAACTTGTCCAAATTTGCTCAACAAGTCCTCACTAGAACTTGTCCAAATCTACTCAATAAGTCCTCACTAGAACTTATCCAAATATACTCTCCAAACTATATTGTAAGCTTCCACAAAAGCTCACACAAATCTATCCACAAGTCTTCTCTAAGACTTACCTCAAATATACTCAACAATTCCACACTAGAACTTGTCCAATCTCATAGAAACATAAAGAGAATTTTTAGAGACTCAATATGCTTCACATTCACCACAATGCTCAATCACTTTCAATCACTCTTTTTACCACAGAAACATATAGAGAATTGTTAGAGACTCAATATGTTTCACACTCACAAATACTCAACCTCTTTTTCAAATCAATTTAGAATATAGAACAATTTGTTTCATAGAACTTGAACTATCACTTCAACACATCCACTTGACTAGGCTCAACCAACTCTACTCAACCAATCACTCAATGAATTAATCCTTACTTACAAACCCTAGTCCAAGCATATGAACACTCACTCAAATGTTTCCAAAAATGCTTATCAACCAATCTCACATAACAATGATACTCATGATCTTTGCAAACCCTAGTTCAAGTTCTTCACTCAACCACTCACTTCAAAAACAATGCTTATAAAATAATATTCACATAACAATGATACTCATGATCTTTGCAAACCCTAGTTCAAGTTCACTCATCACTTCACCAACAATGCTTATCAAACAAGGTTTTATCAACTCTTTATTCTAGAAAACCTTGAAGCATTAATTCAAAACACACTCAACAATGCTTACCAAACAATCCTTTTCACTCCAACTTTGCATTCATAACATTCAACAATCACTCACTAGGAATATGTGCCCATACCTTTTGTTTGATGTAGAAGTGCCCTTAGAAAACCTGTCTCAATCACAATTTCCTTCTTTCCAATTTCAATGGTTAGATGACAAAATATCACTCTAACACTTTCTCAAAATATTCCTTAGACACAAAAATAATCAAAGCTCAAATATACCTTATTGCTCCTTCTTGAAATTAGCATCCATCAAATCATACATGAAAATAATTATTTAGATACACCTTATAATCTCCAACTTAAAATAATATCCAACACCACAAAATCTCAAACAATCTTCCTTAAACACCTTATTACCCTTTTCAAACACTAAAGCAAATATCACCAAAATTATTTTGCATCAACCTTATAACTCCCCTTAAAACCTTACAAACCAAATAAACTATGCAAAAATTAAACTTTAATAGCTCAACTTAATTCCTCCAAAATTTTAAAGTCAACAACAAATAACATACCTTTGTCCTTTACCCCAAAAGGGTTTCGGTGAGTTTCGAACCACCGTCTCCCCAAGCGCCAAGTGCCTTAGCACTTTGGTGCCCATCGCATGGGCTATAGGTACCCATGTGAAGGAAGGGAAGCCTCCTTCCTTTTAAACCTTTATCCACCATCAATTCCAAACAAAATAAAAACACACTGCCATGGATTCAAACCTCCGCCACTCGCTGCCCTACGCTTTGCTTCTACTATGGTTGCCAACTGCGCTACCAGTGCTTGGTGACCAAGGCACCAACCTTGGTGAATCAAAAAATTTGCCTCCTCTTGACACTTAAATAAAATCCTCTTTTATCGTATAGCACAATTTGCACGTTTTCGTATAGCATGGAGATTAATATCGAAGGCATATCTTATTTCTTGGCTAAGGTGGAGGAGTCCTCATTTTATACACATAATTATTTTACTCCCCACATTGGACCAAATTCAAATTCAAAATTCAAATTTTGATTTAATAACCCACCTTAGGGTTATTTAAAATTAACATAAATTAACTTATAATTAATATTTTAATAATTAATTTAAATAACTTATAAGTAAATTAATTTATAATAAAAATTATATTAATTAATTTATAATTAATTTAAACTTCCCTATATAATATTATAAATAAATATTATAATATTATTTACTTGGGCTTCTTATTTGCACTTTGGACCACATCTGACTTCCTAGAACCGGGTCTTGATCAACTAAAGATAGACTATCCTTTTGCACTTATTGGAGAACCTGAAACTGATGTTGCCCACTAAAACTGCCATTGACTGGTGCTGAAAGCTTGACATCAATGACCACTCACTCTTGACATCAATGACAAATCATCTACTCAAAATATCCAACACAAATGAGGGGCTAAAATCTGATTTCAAGAAAAACTTTTTCCAAATTCTACTGTCAAGGCCAACCGCAAGTGAGTGATTGGTTCTGGTAAACCATAGATGTGCAGTTTGCCAACCTATAAATCAATGTCTCAAAACCTAAAAATAAAAAAAAATAGATATCAGTAAATGAAATAAAGTAAGGAAAAACAAATAGGACCCTTAGGAGGTCCCACCATGATTACCATTTTGTAACCAAAAGAACTTAGCAACAATAGAAACAAATATAGAGACAAAAATTTGCCAAAATTGCTTTTTCTATTGATATTTGATACAATGTTTACAAATGAATTTTGAATTACCCTGAGTGTATTAGGGGTAATGTTACAATTCTCTCTATATTGGTACAATGCTTATGCTAATGGAATGGGGGTCTTCCATTTTTTCATAGGAACGCTTGCTCTTCATTCTACAGCTATAGCTCCAAGGGGTGAGTGGTTTTTGGTCTCTAATGCAGGGCCACTCTAGCTTTAGCAGCTTCTCCAAAATACCTGCCTCCTAAACACATGAAAACCAAATGAGGGTTAGTAGAAAATACAAATCATGGTATAAAACTAATACTAAAAAATCCTAACCAGATAATCATATAGAATAGAAAATAGAAGTAAATAAAACATACAACTTTCTGAATAAAACTTTACTGATTAGGTTTTCACATTGTGCTCTCAAATCTATGAAACCGTAGATGCATGGTGGCAAATGATAAACCACGTATGTGTGGTGGGAAAATCACATAGGTACAATTATGACTATGAAATCGTAGATAAGTGGTTTGGGCTGAATAGTAGGTTGCTTCAAAAATGGGATCTCTAGGCTCGAGATGCATCTTCTCTTTGGGATGCATGTAGAGGTTTGATCCTATTTTTGTAGCCTAGTGGTATGAATGTTCTGCCCTCCTTTGTGGATGGGGTGAAGGTGCCTTTATAGGCCCTTTAGGGTTTTGGAGGGAAGTGAGAGGTGGTAAGCCTAGATTGCCAAGTGACAATCTTGGGCTACCAAATGGAGGGAGCAGTTACAGTGAGTCACCCAGTGTAGCTCACTTAATTGGGGTGATGTGGCTACAATTGGAGTGTTATGTGGAGGTTTATCCCATGTGAAGGGATAAATGGGACAATATTTAATGATATGTGGAAAGGTGGGGTAGTGAGGTGGCTAGGACACATGTCTAGTGGGTAGGCAGAGTATCCTAGGCTTATTTTCTAGATTTAATAAATTTGCAAAATAGGATAATGTGCAGATTTTATATTTCTAAGTCTAAACTTAGGCATATAACTTTATTATGCAATATTTTTTGTGGGGTGGCAAGTGGTGACTTTGTGGATGACCAATTTTTGGTGTCTACAATTTTCATTGTTATAAATCAAATTCATTTATAAATCATACGGATAAGACAAAATAATTATCAAAATACATTTGTTTGCATAAATTTATAGACAAAAAATAGATTAAACTTGTACAAAATATGTACTATTTTAACACTCATCATCAAAATACCCCTAAACCATATTTATGCGTGATGATGAATAGACCCAATGTCATGACCCTCCCAGATGGACTTTTGAAACATGGAAAACAACTTTTTTATATAAGTTAAATTAAATTAAAAATGGGTTTTTATCAAGAATCCCAAAACTTGATTACAGCAAGTCATAAGACTAAAAAAATGCTAAAGGAAGTCCAAAGGAAAGGAAACCAAAATTCAAAAGAAATACATAAGGAAAGCCTTTCAGGATAGGCTTAAGGACATCCTTTCAGGAAAGGCTAGAGGATAGCCTTAAAGGAAAAATTGTAAACTTAATTTTTTTTTAATTTTGCATTGAAGTTTGGACAACGCCACCCTACCCAGAACAACCAGAAAATACATGCAAAAAGATAGCCCAAAAAATTTGTGCAAGGAAGAAAATAAAAAGTGCAATCCCATCCAAAAATGTTTGAAACAGGGCAATCCCACCAATTACAATAATTTTAAAATTCAAATTTAAAACTAGAGCGAGAAACATAGAAAATTCCTGACTAAGGATGCATAGGGACACAACAAAAGGAAGTAACAGTAGGGATAAGCATCCTGAATAGGCCAACAAGTGGAAAAACAACCATGAGACTCCAGAGGCCATGAAATCATGTTGCAGCAAGGAAAACTATTCAACAACCAAGGGAGATAGAGGAAACAACAATGTAGAAATGTGAGCCAAGGCAAAAGGTGGGGAGGCCCTAGGAAACCTCAATAGAGGATATTTGAAGCATGATATACCACCTAAAAGTGTAGGGCCCCTCCAAAGGCTAGGAAAAAAAGTAGCAAGAGCTCCAAAACAACCACCAATGCCACCAACAAGCAACTTCAGGTATCCAAAATAGGATTACCCATAGGAACACAACATAAATCAACACAAAGGTCTCTCCCAAGCCATGAAAAGCTAAGAATCCATCATCAAACCTACAATTGGAAACCCAAAGAGCAATACCACAAGAATAATCACAAGGTCCCATCCAATCCAAAAAATACTATGAAGAGTTGCTCATAACGCCAAAAAACCCTAGCCATAACACACTGCACCAGAAGAACCTTTGATCCTTGGAACCAAATAGGATCTTGCAAGAAAAAAGGTAAATATTTCCTAAAATAAATCATAAAACCCAAAGGAGGACCCAATAAAAACTAGGGACTTCCCAAAAAATCTTAGGGATGTCCTAGTTCACAGGCACCAAAAGGAAAGCCCTACCAGAAGGCAAGGAAAGGTGCATATAAGAGAATAAGGGATATCCCAATCCAAGGATATCATCTACAACACCATCCAACCAAGGAGGAGGGAAAAAAGATGTCAGTGAACTAGAACAGAACCTAGGGACATCCCAAAAAAACCTAGGGACATCCCAAATCATAGGTACAAGAAGAAAACCCTTCCAAATAGCAAGGAAAGGGGAAGACAAAAGGAACAATGACATCCCACCCAAAGGAGATCATTTGCAACACCTACCAGCTAAGGAGGAAGGGCAAAGGATGTGCTAGGGATCCAGGATAGGTCTACGGATCTGGGATAGGTCCAAATATGGGCTGCAAGGAAGAGGAGGACTTACCATGGAAGTCCCCTGTAGCCCATATCCTAGAAAAACAATGTATTAACAAATATGACTAATATTCAATTTTGAGCAATAAGTAATGAAGAATATGTTATTTATAATAAATTACCAATGTGTAGGATCAGGTGCACTTGTGAGTGGAGGAAATTAAGTCATCCATTGGAGCTTAGAGTACTTGATGAAGAGGAAATGATGATAAGGCAACTCGAAGGTAACACTGATAGATACCTTCATATAGACATGCATTTGGTTAAGGGATAATCATCAATGTCTAATCATCTTGAGCCCTAGACTGATGGCCTAGTAGCTATTGTAAGTTCTAGAGGCTAAGATAGGTGATTAGATTGATGGAAAGACTCCCTCTTTATTTGATGCACTTGCATGATTGTCTTTTACTTCAACATTATTAATATTGATAATTGGTGATCATCGGGTCGATGGTTTTCCTTCATAAAATTCATGTGTTATTTAAATAAATAGTTTATTTATTTAAAAAGAGCAAAATATGTTGTTTAAATAAATAGTTTATTTATTTAAAAAGAGCAAAAGATGTTTAAATAAATAGTTTATTTATTTAAAAGGGTAAAATATATTGTTTAAAAAAATAGTTTATTTATTTAAAAATGGGTAAAAGATGATGTTAAATGAATAGTTTGTTTATTTAAAAGGGAAAAATATATTGTTTAAAAAAAATAGTTGATTTATTTTAAAAAGGCAAAAGATAATGATTAATTAAAAGGTTGACTATTTAAAGTAAAACAAAAATAAAGTCCTAAAAAAAGGTGTTTTCCTTAGCATATCTAGGAAGCCACCGCCCACCCATCGGTCGACCCTCCTGAGATGTTATGGTGACAAGATGACATTCGACAGAATAGGCTGGATTTCCCTTTGGAGACCCATATGGCAAGATGCGTGAAGCTCCTATAACATGAGAGGAAAACTCTTTATGATGATCACCTTGGGAAGAGAAAGGATAGGAGTGTTCACCCTACCTCCTGTCAGAGGTAGTCAAGGAGTAATTGTGGGTAGGCGGGAGCGTGGACTAAGGAGGGAAAGAAAACATGAAATGAAAAGCCCAAAGAAGTAGAGAGGCAAGAGAGGATGAATGAGATAATAAGCGAAGGAATATTAACGAGTGACTATCGAGCAGTGCAGGTGATCCAATTATCATGGGCAAACCAGGTTGGTCCTTGTTCGAAGTTGGTTGTTATGCTATTCTCTATATAAAGAGCATTGAAGCTCTATGTAAAGAGTATTGAAAGCTCTATGTAAAGAGAATTGAAGCTCTATGTTAGATAGTGATGAAGCTCTGTGTTAAAGAGTGTAAAAAATCTGTGTTAAAGAGCATTGAAGTTTTGTGTAAAGAGCATTGAAGCTCTGTATTAAAGAGCATTTAAGCTTTGTGTTAAAGAGCGTTGAAGCTCTATGTAAAGAGCATTGAAGCTTTGTGTTAGAGAGCATGAAATATCTGTGTAAATAGCATTGATAGCTCTATGTAAATAGTATTGATAGCTCTATTTTAAAGAGTATTGATAGCTCTATGTAAAAGAGCATTGAAGCTTTGTGTAAAGAGTGTTGAAGCTCTATGTTAAAGAGTGTTGAAGCTCTGTGTTAAATAACATTGAAGCTCTATGTAAAGAGTGTTGAATATCTATGTTAGAGAGTGTGAAATATCTATGTAAATAGCATGAAAGCTCTATGTTAGAGAGCGATTAAGCTCTATGGTAAAGAGCATGAAAGCTCTCTGTTAAAGAGTGTTTAAGCTTTGTGTAAAGAGCATTGAATCTCTGTGTTAAAGAGAATTGAATCTCTATGTTAAAGAGCATGAAATATTTATGTTAGAAAGCGATGAAGCTCTGTGTTATAGAGTATTTATAGCTCTGTGTAAAAGAGCATAAAAGCTCTATGTTAAAGATCATGAAAGCTCTATGTTAAAGAGTGGTGAAACTCTATGCAAATAGTGTTGAAGCTCTATATTAAAGAGCATTGAATCTCTGTGTTAAAGAGTGTGAAATCTCTATGTCAAAGAGCGTGAAAGCACTATATTAAAGAGTGATGAAGCTATGTGTTAAAGAGAATTGATAGCTTTGTGTTAGAGATCATGAAAGCTCTGTGTTAAAGAGCGTGGAAGTTGTATGCTAAAGAGCATTGTAGCTCTGTGTCAAAGTGAGAATCGTAGCTCCGTATTAGAGTATCATAACCCTGTGTTATAGGATGCATGGCATCATAGATGGTTGTGTTTTGTGCTATCCAAGAATTTGTATGCTTTTTCATCCAATAGCTCATTGTATTTGGTAGAAGCTTAGCTATTGTTCATTGTCTTCTTTATCGATTTTAAAATGAAATGAATGTTTATTTTGTAATGTAGGGGTATGGGACCTTATGTTATGAAATAAAATGGAAATGAATGATTATTTTGTAATGTAGGGGTATGGGACCTTATGTTATGAAATAAAATGGAAATGAATGTTTATTTTGTAATGTAGGGGTATGGAACCTTATGTTATGAAATAAAATGGAAATGAATGACTATTTTGTAATGTAGGGGTATGTGACATTATGTTATGAAATAAAATTGAAATGAATGACTATTTTGTAATGTATGGGTATGGGACCTTATGTTATGAAATAAAACAAAAATGAACGATTATTTTGTAATGTAGGGGTATGGGATCTTATGTTATGAAATAAAATGGAAATGAACGATTATTTTGTAATGAAGGGGTATGGGACCTTATGTTATGAAATAAAATGGAAATGAACGATTATTTTGTAATGTAGGGGTATGGGACCTTATATTATGAAATAAAATGGAAATGAATGATTATTTTATAATGTATGGGTATGGGACCTTATGTTATGAAATAGAATGGAAATGAATGATTATTTTTTAATTTAGGGGTATGGGACCTTATGTTATGAAATAAAATAGAAATGAACGTTTATTTTGTAATGTATGGGTATGGGACCTTATGTTATGAAATAAAATGGAAATGAACGATTATTTTTTAATGTAGGGGTATGGGACATTATGTTATGAAATAAAATGGAAATAAATGATTATTTTTTAATGTATGGGTATGGGACCTTATGTTATTAAATGAATGGAATGAATGGTTATTTTGTAATCTAAGGGTATGGGACCTTATGTTATGAAATAAATGATTACTTAGAAATTATGGGTATGGGACATTATGTTATGAAATAAATGATTACTTAGAAATTATGGGTATGGGACTCTAATTGTTGACGAGGGTAGTTCATTTACTACAAATAGAGCATGTGAGCTAATGCATGGTTTATTGACTCTCTCAAGTTGGATGAGAGGGGAAGTGGAAAGGGTATTTTCTATGATAAATGACTATGCATTAGTAAGTTGAATTACTTGGGTTATTTGTATAGTTGCAATTTGGTAATGATTTAAGTAAGTGCATATAGAAGCATGTCTATCCGGATCCATGAGTGTCCTGATCCCCTACTACCCTCATTTGATCAATGGAAGAGTGAGAAGGTCAAAGTCAGGAGATAGACAAATCCACAAGTTTGGTATCTACCTTACTTCTTGATTATGTTTACAATAGATTATATTGTGGGGATATTTCCCTAATAAAATGGATGTAAAGTAGTGTGGAAAGGTATGGGTTGTACCATACTATTTCATGTACTTGAATGAACTTTGTATCTACCACATCTAGTACTTATTTATTTAGTCTTCTACATATAAACCTTTTAATGTATGCATAATTGGTTATTTTTTCTCTATACCTTGACTATGCTTACTTGATGATAATTTATTCTGTTAGATTTAGTATCTAGGTCTTTTATGCTCCTATGATGATTAAAAAGGAAAGAATATTTAGTAAGTTCTAGGTGAACTTAGAGGTACCCTAAGCGCTTGAGACCTCCTTAGGGAGGTTGGAAACTAGGTTTGGAATATTGTACCAGAGCTAAGATAACTTGTTACTAGACAAGATTGATATCTTAGCTCACAGTACACATAGCATGCCCACACATAAAGCCTTGATATCTTATTTCTCCTCTAGTGAACATCAAATTCCAATATTGAGCTTCTTTTCAGTACCAACTTCAACTTCTTTATAAATATTTTTATTGACTTCCATGGTTATAGTCTTTTTTCTATCCTCATTATCAAAAAGGCTTTCCAAGGTGACAAAACTTCTAGGTATGTAATTTTTCTTAAGTTGAATAACATATTGTTGATCAATTTCCTCCAGATTTTCCTCTTGGATAGTGGAGATACATGCTCACCTAACCAAAAAATCAATTATATGTTCATCATTTTCAAAAACCTGCCAAAAAATCTGCTTATCTAGAACTATAGGTCTGAAGATCATCTTAATTCCCTTGTTTTTCTTGACCCCAATATCTGTAAAAGGGTTGAAGTTAGCTCCGCTTGTTGCTAAAGAGTCTACCAAAGTATTTTTTTCTTTGGGAATAAAGTTTATATTTAGGGCATCGAAGTATTCCATCAAATCTCATACCCTATTTCTGTATAGTTTTAGGTAATGGTGCTTACTACTGCACATTTTCCTTACCTTATGGATGATTAACTCAGATTCACCATATATGTTCAGGACCTTGATGCCCATATTTTTTTCTTGCATCAGTCCAAGGCACAAAGCCTCATACTCTATAGTATTATTGGTGCATGACCATGTTAACCTATAGGTAAAACTCTTTGTCCCTTCTAATTGGGATTGTAGTACCACTCCAGCACCAACTCCATTTTTGCATCTAGCACCGTCAAAGTGCATAGTCCATACCTCTATCTCTCTCAAATATTGATTAGATATAGCAAGAATTTTCTTCTTTGATTTTGCAAAAATACTATATGTGCCCATGCCTATCCCAAATTGACTATAATCCTCTCTAAAAGGTAATTCATCTTCAAGTTCTAGTTCCTCAAATTTATCCATAATTTAGTTCTTCAAGAGGAGTGAGGTTTCACATGTCTTTCTCAAATTTTCATATATGATAAGACACTGGTTTTTCAGGTGTTATCCTTATCCTCTTCCCTTTGAAGGGAATGATCATGTAGGAATAATTCATGTGCATGCATCCACTTAATTTTGCAGTTAACTCCCTCGAGAGGCATAAACCAAAGTAGGGTTCTAGGTAAACCACTACTATTTTTTGTACTATTATCACCTTAGGGGCTCTATGTAACCTCATTAAAAAATCCTTTATTACTCCCACTGATGAGTGTTGTTGATCATTCATCATTTCATCATTATGTGTGTCAATCCAGGTCGGTGTCCAAAGGTTGTATACGATAGGAAGTGTCACAGTTGTAGGTTCAGTTTATCCAAGAATAGGTTTTATTGGTGGATCAGTTAGCATTTGGGGGTTTTGTTGTGACCTTTAGCTTCTAAGAATTGAAATTAACTCCTATTTACTTTTGCAGAAACAAAATTGCAGGAAATGAAATTACAGAATCTGGAAATGACAAAAAATAAAATGTTGCTAAATTGAAATGACAGAAAAGTAAAGTGCAGAATTTAAAACACACACACTCTTGCATGAAAGTAAATCAACTGGAGAATGTCAAAATAGAATTTCAACTACTGCAATACTGAATCAACAAAAATTGCCAAATTGCAAAATGACAAGATATCTAGAAATTGCAAAATTGAATCAACAATTAATGTAAAATTGCAAAATGACAAAATATCTGGGAATTGCTGTAAATACAAAAAATGTTGTCCACTGCTGAAAACTGTATTGAAAACTACTAAAGAAATGAAAACTGGCAAAATTCTGCTAACCTGCTGTAGCAAGAATTCAGCAAGAAATTCTATCAGAAATTGCCTTCCTCTGGCCTGCAAGTGGCCCTTGCTTCCAAAACCAAAAGAATGTGAGGAGTTATACTAAGGGAATCTAGCTGTTACTCATCAAACTCAACATGCCAATTGAAAACTGAATATTGCACCTTTTTATTCAATATGAAAATGCATTACAGTAATGCAAGAAAAACCTGTAAATTATTGTTCTGCTACAGGAAAACTTTACTCTATGCTAATTTCGGTATTCTATTGCCTATTTATCTATATGTTTTTCTATATTCTCGAACATCTGGGAGCTTTATTATTTATAAGATAACACTGATATGCTTGGTTACTGTTTTGCAAGGATTTACAACTAATTACATAACTATTTCCTAGACTGCAGGAATTTACTTTGTCAAAACTTTATCCATTCATTATTGTTGGGCTACATATGTTGAGGAAATCATGTTAATATGAGTTGGGACAACCTCCTGGTCAATTTCCAATACTTTCCTCCATAGGTTTATCACTTTTTGACCACCTTCAGTTATTTCTATGCTATTTCCTATTCTTGCACCGCTTATTCCTACACTGCTCTGAAACAACAGGCGGGTGACCATTTGTTGTTGATCTATGGTCCAAACGTGTAGGAAGTAATGTGTTGACTTATCTACTCTCTTGCACACCCTTCTACATCGGTGGCATGTGCTAGAGTGACTAATTCCAAGCCCTGTTGTATATGTACAGCTGGCTGGAACTGTCATAGTTACAGCCTATTTTCCTGCACAGTCAGCTACAGTGGACAAATTCTTGGCGCCCTTTTCCATTTGAATTAGTTTAACCAAAGGAACACAATATTACCAAGCATCATATATTCAAACAAGGTCTGAATTGCTATAATACTACTGATTAATTAACTAAAAAATAGGTGAAATTACAGTAAAAATAGTAAAATAGAGTATATGCACTTTGTCATTCTAGAATTTGCAAACATCATTATATAATGTATTTTTCCATAATTAACATAAAAATCATAGTAAAAAGGGTAATTCAAATAGTCAAAAATGTATCAAAGAGTGTTTATGGATGAGGCAACTCCTGGCCTCATCATTTCCCCCCAAATTATGGTAATGCATGTCCTCATGCATTTTGTACAGTGACAGCAGCACACAGATCCAGGTCTAGACATCTTTCATGAAATTTGAGTAATGTGCCACCAATTTTATAGAATCCACTAACTGCTTTGATGGAATGAAACCACTATTGGAAGTGCATATCAGGCTGTGGGTCAGTATCAAAGAAGTAGGGGATAGGAGTAATAATTGTGGGCATCCAATATCTCAGGCCTATCCAAAGCTCCTTGATTTTTGATATAATTTGGACAATGCCCTCTACCCTTCTCCTTGACCATAGCAAATTAGTGGGATAAATTGGATCTCTTTTCTGGAGAGAGATAAATAACTCACCCCATATAATTTTACAAGCTGCCATAGCATCATCAAAGAAATCTGCACAAAAATTTTGAAACTGGATTATACATTTCTGAAGGTTCCCTAAATAGAGTTGTTTCATTCTGATATCCCTCGTGAAGGTATAATGAACATTTGTACAATCTCTATGATTTAGGGGAGCAGGTCTGATAAGAAAAATAGCCTGTGATTCCAATTCCTTGGTGAACTTCTTTTCTGTGTCCCAGTAAATCTGATTTTGCAGAGTGGACATGAAGGCTGATTTTCCCAAGATATGCACTTTGCCTTGGGAAGGAGGATTAATGGGTCCTACAAAATCTAAACCCCATCTTTCAAATGGTTATGTTCCTATTTGAGGTTGTAATGGCATTTCATTAGTAAAGGTAGGTTTTCCCATTCTCTGGCAGGCATCACAATGTCTAATGTACCTCTTTACATCTTTATGCAAAGATGGCCAATAATATCCGATTCCCAAGATTTTACAAATAGTGCTTTTGACTGAATAATGCCCTCCTGATGGTTCATCATGGCATGCCCGTAGGATATCATATACTTCATCCTGGTAGATACATCTATGTAAAACATGATCAGGACTGCATTTAAACAGTAAGCCTTCTATCCATTGAGAAGAAGAACTTTTCTTGATTAACTGTTTCTTTTGTTTAGGGGTAAAGTGAAGAGGAATCTTCCCTGTAGCTAAGTAATTAGCTATTTCTGCAAACCATGGAGATTGTACAGATACAGAAAACAACTTTTCATCTAGAAAGGTATCTTCCACCACTTCCCCTATATCTACATTTGGTATTCTTGACAAGAAATCTACAACTACATTAGATTTCCCAGGCTTGTTTACTATGGTAACATCAAATTCTTGCAACATAATCAACCAATGAATAATTCTTGCACTAACCAATGGTTTATTCATCAAATATTTGATTGCAGTATGATCTGTATGGATGAATACTTGGTATCCTATGATATAGTGTCAGAATTTGTTAATAGCATAGATTACAACCAAGAATTCTTTTTTAGTGGTAGTGTAGTTTTTCTCAGCTCCTGTCAAGTTTTTATTGATATAGTAAATAGCATAATGTTCCCCATTTTCAATCTGTCCTAACATATCTCCAATAGTAGTATTGGAAGCATCAGTTTGAATATGAAAAGGTAACTCCCAATTAGGACCTCTTAATATAGGTGGAGTGGTTAATTTTTCTTTTAAGTCTTCAAAAGAAGTTTGACATTCAGAAGACCAAACAAATTCAGAATCCTTCATGAGTAGAGCAAACATAGGATTTGCTATAGTACTGAAGTTAGCAATGAATCTACGATAAAAACCAATGTGCCCTAAGAAACTGTTTACATCAGTTTGAGTTTGTGGAGGAGGGAGGTTTTTGATGACTTCAACCTTCTTAGGATCAAATTTGATTCCAAAAGAAGAGATATGATGTCCAAGGACAATTCCTTCCTCCATCATTAAGAAGCATTTCTCAGGATTCAAAGAGAGGTGGTATGTTTCATAGCGAATCAGCACTTTTTCAAGTTGTTCTAATGCATATTCAAAACTATTTCCAAACACCGTGAAATCATCCATATAAATTTCAACACTTTCATTGGTTAAATCAGAAAAAATTGCTAAAACAGCTCTCTGAAATGTTGCTAGAGCACTACATAAACCAAAGGGTAAAACCCTGTAAGCAAAGGTTCCCCAAGTACATGTAAAGGTAGTCTTTTCCTGATATTCTGGTGCAACTTGTATATGGTTATACCCGCTGAAACCATTAAGAAAACAAAAAAATTTCTTCTCAGCAAGGGTATCCAATACTTGGTCTATGAATGGTAATGGGAAATTATCCTTATGTGTGGCCTTATTTAACTCCCTATAATCCACACATACTCTCATTTTACCATTTTTCTTTGGAACAATGACCAGTGGTGAAACCCACTTACTGTCTAAAATTGGATAAATGAATCCAACATCTAAGAGTTTTTCAATTTCCTCTTTCACAATTTCCTTTAGAGTAGGATTCAAGCGTCTATGAGGTTGTCTTACTGGTTTTACGTTTTCTGTGTATATCCTATGTGTACATAACTCAGGATGAATGTTTGTCATGTCTTTATAGTTCCATGCAAAATCTTGAACATGTCTTTGTAAGAGTGCAAATAATTTATTTTCTTGGTCCTCAGTTAACCAGCTATTAATGTTCAAAAATTTACCTGGCTAGATTTCAATTTGTTTGATCCCTGGATAGATAGAACTAGCTGCTTCATAGTTACTGATTAACACATTTAATGGACAATGATGTGGTTGTAGATTATGAAATACTCTAGAATCTATCTCAAAAATGATACCTGGTGGAATTAGGGGACATTTGAAGGTGTTAAGAAGATGATGATGCCATCCATGTGGTAGAATGAATGATATTTCCTAATTAGGCATGGATGACAGAGGTTCTAAATTTTGTTCCTCCTCTTGCCACAACAACCGATGAACAAGAGTTTGATCATCAGTTAGTCCTTCTGATTGTAATATTTCAATTAGGATAGTTTCATTCTCGAATATTTCTCTCTTAGGTGTAGTGATTTCCTCAATATGTTCTTTAACTACAACTGTAGCCAAAGTGGCAATGGTTTCCTGTTCTTCATCAGATTCAAGATACCAAATTTGTCTAAAAAATTTAGTTGAAGGTTGAGCAGGTGGATACAAATAAATTTTGTTTAGGTCAACACCATTAGAAATTGTCATTTCCCCTGACCTGCAGTCTATAAAAGCAACTGCAGTAGCCAACCAAGGTCGTCCTAGAATGATAGGGTATCCATTGACTGATTTTCTAGGCTGCAAAACTAAGAAGTCTATAGGATATTCCCAAGTAGAGACTTCAATGGCTACATCTTCTAGGATCCCTTCAGGTTTAGCAACTAACCTATCTGCCATTTCCAAAATTATGGTCAATTTTTGCATTGTGTCCTTAGTCATAACATTAATTACAGCTCCAAGATCAATTAGCACATTAGGAATTTGCATTAATCCAATAGTAATTGTAACTATTGGACTACCAAGGTCACTATATTTTGGAGGAACTAGTTTCCCGAAAAATAAATCAGCTAATTTTCCTTCTACCTGAACGGCTTTAGGAAAGGCCTTCTTTTTACCAGGTTTCTTGATACATAACTCCTGAATAGTTTTTTTGAGTGAAGGCACATCCCTTATTGCCTGCAGCAAAGGGATAGAAATTGACATCTTTTTAAGTTCTGTTACTAATTCTGATTCAGGGGTAGTATCAATATGATCAAACCTTTCAGGGTATGGTAATGCTACTAGAGAATATTCCTACATTTTTTTTGTTACTTCTTCTTTTTGTTTTTGTTGCACTGTCTCCTGTTTTGGAGGTTCTTATTTCTCACTTATTTCTTCAATGGTGGGTGGAACAGGTTCAGGTAAAATCTTCCCTGAATGCAGCTGGATGTTACTACAATCAAGTACATGAACTATAGCAGAATCTTCAGACTCAGCCTCATAAATAGGGGTTGTTTGTCTGGTATTATTTGGGTTAGTCACAGGCTGAGCTGGGAGTGGAGGTTGTTTCACTGGTTGTGTTTGTTGATGTTGTGTTCTTCCTTGAAAATTTGGATTAGGAGATGGCAGCAAGTTTTGAGCTTGCCCTTAATACCTTTGTTTTCCTTGATATGGTGGATATTTTTGTCCCCATATTTGCCCTTGTTGTGTCCACTGTGGATGAGTTGCATTCCAAGGTGGGTTCATCCATCCAGGATGTGACCAATCTGGAGGAGCTGTCCAAGGTTGGTTCCAAGGTTGTGTAGGGACTTCTGCATGTCCCCATGGCATGTTCATATTCCAAGGAGATTGTCCCCAGTTTGGAAACCGAGGAGCATTGGGATATTGTGTATAGCCACCACTAGATCTCTACCCAATAGCATTAAGTTCTTCTATTTGGGTGCCTAAGACAAATTTTAGATGAGGCAACAAAGTACATCTATCTTTTGAATGTTCCTTGGAACAAATTCCATAAATAGAAGTTTTGTTTAAATGGAAATCCTGCAAGGCATGCTTATTCCTGCATCTCGAGCAATAAATTGCCAAAGGTGGTGTAGGATTGGGTTTTATGTTTCTCTCACCTAATGCAGAATTGAGTTGAACAAGGATATCAGTTTTTAAATTAGCCATTTTCTCCATCAACTCCTTTATGTCATTATTGCTAGCATTCCTTTTCTTTCTCTGATGGTGATTACGGGAATAGTTTCTACATAACTCCATAATATCTTCAAGGTCAAGTTGATCTATGTCTCCTTTTCCCATTAAATCTAAAACTTCCCTAGATTCATCCTGCAATCCTATTAAGAATATAGGCTTTAAGAAATTAGGTTCTACAGGACCACATCTCTTTTGGACAAAGGCAAAGTGATCAAGGTAATCCTCTAAACTCTCATCTTCTTCTTGCTTGATCTGAAACAACTCATCTTTTCTATTTTGTACTCGACAGTAATCCTGATATTTATGTAAGAATGCAGTTTCCATGTCATCCCAAGTACGGATTGAATTAGGTTCAAGATTACTCATAAACCATCGGAGAGCAGCATCCTTAAGCGTAGAAGGAAACAATTTCAATTTTTTATTATCATTTATGTAGTCATAATTCTGACATAACACTTTGAATTCAAACAAAAACTGACCAGGATCTTCTAAAATAGTTCCCCTAAAAATTGGCAATATGGATGGAGAAATAGTTTTCATGGGAGCATCTAGAGCTGGATCCAACCGGATGGGATATTCAAAAGTCCTAGGAGGATCATCAGCATACCCACCTGGTGGTGCTGCTACTACCATAGTTATTTTCTTTGAGTTTGATGTGGATGGTTCAGTCTTAAGGGAATGTTTAGCAGAAAGTGTTGCCAAAATTTCTTGTTCTAATTTGTCCAAATCTTTAGTTGGTGAAGAAGGTATTTCTTGCTCTAGAAATTCTTCATCTGATCATGAAGAATGCCTTGGTGGTTCAGAACTAATTCTGATAAACCTCCCTCTTTTGTCTCTTGGCCTATGCATTCATGCCTATTCAATAAATAAACTGAAATACAATATTTCAAAAATTGTAACACAATTCTTGACCTGTGTCACTTTTCCTAACAACATCGATTGTTCCCCAGCAACGGTGCCAAAAATGATGAGGGTCATTGATCATTCATCATTTAATCATTATGTGTGTCAATCCAAGGCGGTGTCCAGAGGCTGTATACGATAGGAAGTGTCACAGTTGCAGGTTCAGTTTATCCAAGAACAGGTTTTATTGGTGGATCAGTTAGCATTTGGGGGTTTTGTTGTGACCTTTAGCTTCTAAGAATTGAAATTAACTCCTATTTACTTTTGCAGAAACAAAATTGCAGGAAATGAAATTACAGAATCTGGAAATTATAGAAAGTAAAATGTTGCTAAATTGAAATGACAGAAAAGTGAAGTGCAGAATTTAAAACACACACACTCTTGCATGAAAGTAAATCAACTGGAGAATGTCAAAATAGAATTTCAACTACTACAATACTGAATCAACAAAAATTGCCAAATTACAAAATGACAAGATATCTGGAAATTGCAAAATTGAATCAACAATTACTGTAAAACTGCAAAATGACAAAATATCTGGGAATTGCTATAAATACAAAAAATGTTGTCCACTACTGAAAACTGTATTGAAAACTACTAAAGAAATGAAAACTGGCAGAATTCTGCTAACCTGCTGCAACAAGAATTTAGCAAGAAATTCTGTCATAAACTGCCTTCCTCTGGCCTGCAAGTGACCCTTGCTTCCAGAACCAGAAGAAGGTGAGGAGTTATGCTAAGGGAATCTAGCTGTTACTCATCAACCTCAACATGCCAATTGAAAACTAAAGATTGCACCTTTTTATTCAATCTGAAAATGCATTACAGTAATGCAAGAAAAACCTACAAATTACTGTTCTGCTATAGGAAAACTTTACTCTGTGCTAATTTTGGTATTCTATTGCCTATTTATCTATATGTTTTTCTATATTCTCGACCATTTGGGAGCTTTATTATTTATAAGATAACTAATATGTTTGGTTACTGCTTTGCAAGGATTTACAACTAATTACATAACTGTTTCCTAGACTACAGGAATTTACTTTGTCAAAAATTTATCCATTCATTATTTTTGGGCTGCATCTGTTGAGCAAATCATGTTAATATGAGTTGGGACAACCTCCTGGTCAATTTTCAATACTTTCCTCCATCATTTTATCACTTTTTGACCACCTTCAGTTGTTCCTGTGCTATTCCCTATTTTTGTGTCGCTTATTCCTGCACTACTCCGAAATAACAAGCGGGTGACCATTTGTTGTTGATCTATGGTCCAAACATGTAGGAAGTAATGTGTTGACTTATCTACTCTCTTGCACACCCTTCTGCATTGGTGGCATGTTCTAGAGTGACTAATTCCAAGCCCTGCTGTATATGTACAGCTGGCTGGAACTGTCACAGTTACAGCCTATTTTCCTGCACAGTCAGCTATAGTGGACAAATTCTTGGCACCCTTTTCCATTTGAATTAGTTTAACCAAAGGAAAACAATATTACCAAGCATAAGATATTCAAACAAGGTCTGAATTGCTATAATACTACTAATTAATTAACTGAAAAATAGGTGAAATTGTAGTAAAAACAGTAAAACAGAGTATATGCACTTTGTCATTCTAGAATTTGCAAACATCATTATATAATGCATTTTTCCATAATTAACATAAAAATCATAGTAAAAAGGGTAAGTCAAATAGTCAAAAATGTATCAAAGAGTGTTCATGGATGAGGCAACTCCTGGCCTCATCACCCACTATTTTCATAGGTGTCCCATATAATTTTAGTACTCCAAGGCAAGATCAGGTATACTCCATACCCATTTCTTCACATACTTATTTAGGCATAACTGTAGTTGATGCCCTTGAATCTATCATACAATTTCGGACTACCCGAGCCTCCATTCTTAAAGAGATATAGAAAGGATGGGGTTTATTCTTTAAAATAGCAGGGTATATTTCTTTCTTTTTGGGGGGTATGTTAAGGATTGTGATGGTCTGCCTATCCTATGGGTACTTTTTGAGATAAGCTTTAAGCAATTCAATCTGTCCAGGAATAAAAAGGGTATCATATAAACTAGCTTTTGATGGAATCCTTTTCATCTCTTCTATAATGTTGTCTTCAGACTTAGCCAAAGTGGTCCTCTCGGGCCTTCTTTCTGGCTCACCATATTTTCTTTTGTATTACTGAGTGGCTTCCATTTTTTGTCTTTTGGTAATAGAAGGAATTATAAGCCTCTCTTGAGCCTCATCTTTAGACTTCATTTGATATCCTTCTATTTCTTTCTTGAATATCTTAGGTAGACTGTTTGTCTTCTCTTGCCCTTTAGCCTGGGGAATAGGAAAAGTATCAATGCTTTGGGGAAGTGGCTCATTTCTTTTTTGAGAAGGAACATGGAATTGTCCCATATTTTAGGGATCTACTTGCAAGGTTTTATTTCTAGGCCTTGTCATAACACAAATTGGGCCATCCTCATCCAACACTTTTCCAACCATGATTTGGTTAGGTTTCCATAACATAATTACTCTTCCATTTTGATTCCTCTCAACTTGATTCATAGCTTGTTGAACATGATGTTGGTACATAACATAAGAATATGAATCATGAGGGTCATTACATACCAAACACCATACATTAATCATACTTGTCTTTAAAGAACACTCAGGCTCTTCATATTCTACATTTACTCTGACCCTAGTACTATTACTAGGACCGGGTCTCTTATTTTTGTTCACATATGGAAATCTTCTCTGTTGTGACCTTTCTTGATCTTTCTTTTCCATTGAATTCATTTTGTTACTCATATTTTTCAGAGTATTTTATATATCAAGAATAGCAGAAAACTCTTGATATGCTTGATAAGGAAGGATACGGAAAGGAACTATAGTAGATTATGCTTTCGACTGAGGGATAGGATTCATTTGCAAATATAGGGATGATAAGGAAGGGGGATCCATTTAAGATGAGTTTGTAGCTTTGCTTTGACCATTAGTGGTTTTTGAACTATAAGGTAGCACAACTTTGGTAGGTAACCTCCCCACATTAATTAAGATATTCTTTGCATGAACGGTTGCATTATAAACTTGTGGAAGGGTTTCCACTCCAGATTGTTGGTTTTCAAGCCTAGATCTAATCCAAGAGCTTTAATATAATACATATAGGCCAAGCATGCAGCTGGTCTAGATGTAGGAGGAATTATCTTCCATGTTCTGCTAAACCTCAAATTGAAATATGATACAATCTCCTATTGATATTTTTGCATGGATGTAAACTAATTAAGCAGGGATAAAGGGTCAGCAGATTCATTAAATTCTTCCACAAAAGGCTCAACCAATACTTGCCATGAAGTTATGGTGTTATCTTCCAGAGTCCTAAACCAATGTAAAATCTTTCCTCTGAAGGATAGGGCTAGAATTCTTACAATATTATCCTTCTCTTTTATGTTGTGTATTGCTACCAGATTCAAAATATCCTGACAGTGCTCATATGTTGTCTTCCCAGATCCATCATAAGTGGGAATAGCCTTGGACACAACTTGGGGAATGGCATTCATATGGGCTAACCTAAGGAGACCAACTGTGTTCTAGTGGGGTACTTCTGATATGGCTGACTAGGGGCCACATTTCCTTGATTTTGGGCTACATTTCCTACCATATTTCTAAGTGTAGATATTATTGGAGGTGCTATTGGATTAACTGCAATATTTTCCTCAAGAAGCTCCTCTTCTAAGAGAAAATATTGATTCAATTTTTTGATAATAGTAGACCCTCTATAAGGTAGTTCACAATAGAAATAGGAGTTAGGGTTATTCCTTTCAAAAGACCTAGTATACATGAAAGGACACTAGTCTACAGGGGTGATTATTTTCTAGGTTTAAGTACCATGGAGTCGCTAGGTGAATTTTCTATTCTCTATTTAATAATGTCAAGACAATTCACCAAATATTGATTCCTTCAGGTAGAGATAAAATAATAACTCATATGATGGGTTTTCGTGTTCCTTGTGAACTGGTCCCATCGAGTGTGCTAAAAACTATTGGAAACCAAAATGTCATCAAGCTTTACTTGATACTACAACATTCTATCTTCCAATTTTCTATCCAGACATGCACCAAATAGTTGCAGCTCGGTACTCAAGCATTGGATGGGTCAAAGTAAACTTCAATCCAACCTCTAGAGTAGGTTGGTTCCTTGTCAACTTAAAATGGTGTTGACTCAATTAAATCTCCAATAGGGTTTTGATATTAGGGTTAGAAAAAGGTTTAGTGTTAGAAATATTATAAAAAATAGTGGTTGGATAGGCTAACAGCATAGACAACTATAGTAAAAGGCTCTCACAAGCTATTTCCAATGTCCCATTACTCAGATACACATTACTCCAATCAATGAAATCTCCACACATTAAATCATAAAAAGAGAAATATTGCGGAAAGCGATAATCCAAATAGCAGAATAAATCAATAGTCATATTTAACAAAAATTAAACTTTCTAATAATACAGATCTAATCAATAAAATATTTCAACTACTCTTATGACTAGTAATCCAAAAGCTAGAATAAACTAGCCATTCAAGTAATAACAGAAATGCAGTCCAAGACTTCAAAACTCTTGCATAAGATAATGAATATGATCAAAGTAATGCTCCTTCCATTATCTCACAATAATATTTATAATAGGGCAATCAAATGCACTAGATCCGAACCTAAAAAATAAGGGTTCAACCTCTATTTATAGTTTATAAATAAAAGAATAATAAGGAACATTACAAAGATTACATATTTTCTAGATAAGCAGAGAGTTCTTGCTAGTATCATCTTACTGGTTCAACCTCTAGGAAATCTATTATATGTAGACCATCATGGTAGCTCAGATCCTCTGCAACTTTTTGGTTGGTTGGTGATAGTTGGCCGACAGGTTATTAGAGATTGCATCTCATCCATCAACCCTTATTGGAAGCTCACTTCACCTTCGATCTGCAATTGCATCTAGTTTTTATTCTTAAAACTCTTCAATGCTTCAAATTCATGTATCCCAACTATGTTCAAATATGATGAGAAAATGCTTTTAAATACTTTAGATTTGATAGCAAAATATCAACCGTTGATCTTCCCCATGCATGACTAGATTAGATCTTGGAATACACTATGTGCAATGGTGAGGAAAAACCAAATCACCATTCTGCTCTTCTAAGTCGATGACATCACCCTCTATAAATTTTATTATGTAGAATTCCAATCCAGCATGAAATGCTTTAAGAATTAAGTGAGATGAAATCCACTCGTCAACCTTCCCTTTTCTTCTTGGAACTTTGAAACAACCAAAAATCCACACTACAAAAGTTGTTGATGTCATCTTTGCTAAAAACTTTTACAAAATTAGGAATCCACACTTGGGCAAGTGTAAGTCTTCCCTCCTCTTCAATATGCACTTACCATAGTGTAAAATAGCTTTTCCTCCATTTTGCACTAGATTTAGTGGAAAATGCATCCTCGTCTCCAATCCAAAAATAAATCTATTCAAAATACTCTTTGTCAATGATCTGCACCTCTTCTATAACTTTCTGCATCTTCATCGCCATTCCAAAACAAAATACTTTATAAGCTCACCGAAATTGGTCTCTTCGACACTTAGCCACTCAGAGGATGTTGAAAAAAATAAGCAATTGCTATTCTGCACTTCTCCTTATGCTGACATAATCTTCGCCAAAAAAATTTGTGGAATCGAAACACATTGCCAATCTGCTGCCAAATATGTTATAAATTATGTAGAATTTATCCAAGTGAAAAATACAATAAGTTTTTGGTGGATTAGAAAACTCCTACTATGGATCCACTCCAAAATGCATTGAAAAATGTGTGAAATCAAAAATTCATACCTTAGATAAAATCTCCAATGTTTTCTAAGGTTGTGGCTTTTTTGGGCCTATAGTAATGAAGGATATGTTACTGCTAATAAATTTCCAATGTGTAGGATCAGGTGCACTCATGAGTAGAGGAAATTGAGTCATCCACCAAAGGCGAGAGTACTTGAGGAAGAAGAAATGATGATAAGGCAACTCGAAGCTAACACAAATAGATATCTTCATATAGGCATGCATTCAGTTAAGGGATAATCGTCAATGTCTAATCACCTTGATCCCTAGGTTGATGGCCTAGTAGCTATCGTAAGTTCTAGAGTTTGAGACAGGTGATTAGATTGATGGAAATATTCCCTCTTTTTTTGATGCACTTGCATGATTGTCTTTTACTTCAGTATTATTAACCTTGATAATCGGTGATCATCGGGTAGATGGTTTGCCTTCTTAAACTTCATATGTGTGTTGTTTAACTAAATAGTTTATTTATTTAAAAAGAGCAAAATATGTTTAAATAAAAAGTTTATTTATTTAAAATAGCAAATATATGGTTTAAAAAATAGTTTATTTATTTAAAAAGAGGCAAAAGATGATGTTAAATGAATAGTTTATTTATTTAAAAGGGCAAAATATATTGTTTAAAATAAATAGTTGATTTATTTTATAAAGGAAAAATATAATGCTTAATTAAAAGGTTGAATATTTAAAATAAAACAAAAAGAAAACCCTAAAAAAAAAAGATGTTTGCCTCAATATATCTATGAAGCCTCCACCCACCCATCGATCGACCCCCTTGAGACGTTATGGCAACAAGATATAATTTGATAGAATAGGCTGAATTGCCCTTTGGAGACCCAAATGGCTAGATGCGTGAAGCTCCTCTGACATGAGAGGAAAAATCTTTATGACGATCACCTTAGGAAGACAAAGGAGAGGGGTGTTCACCCTACCTCCTATCGAAGGTGGTTAAGGAGTAATGGTGGGTTGGCAAAAGAGTGGATCGAGGAGGGAAATAAGACACAAAAGGAAAATATTGAAGAGGTAGAGAGGTGTTAGGATCTCACTATTAAAAATAAGCACACACACAAAATATTAAAAAATAACTCAAATACATCAAATAACTCAATAAAACTATGCATAAATCAAATGCAGAAATGGAACAATCTCACAATAACACAGAATCACAGGCCTCTTCGAGGGGGCAACCTCCTTAAATATTTCATTAGCTTGCAAGAGGATGAATTCGTACATGGCTTCATATGTTTTAAAGAAAAAATTCATGCAACCCTACCTAAAGGCTCAAGAGTTGGCTTACATGCAAAATGCCACTCGAGCTAGAATCTCCTACATACCATCGGTTACAATATTGATAAAAATTGTTACATGAGATGGCACCACTTGCCTAGGAATCCTACTTGCTACATACATTACAAAGTATTACAAAATAATATCATAATGGGATCCCCACGTTGGAAGTGGGTCATTACATAAGTAAATGAGAACTACAAAATGGCGTTATGATAAGATCCTAACATGTCCTTCCCCTTCAAAAATATTTGTCCTCAAAGTTGAAAATAAGGGAACTAGTGTTGGAGTTGACGGAGAGACTCCCATGTAGCATCTTCTAGCTGGAGCCCATACCACTAAACAAGAACTTATGTGATTGTATGATTATAGAGAGTTCAGGTTCAATGATCCAATAATTGTTCAGGTTTGAGTAATATGGACCCTTCTTCATCCAATTATGGTAATGTTAACTGAACCTGTACTTGTGTACCCACAATATTTTTGAGAGAGAAAATATGGAAAACATGATGGATCTTGGAGGTGAGTGGAAGAGCCAATTTGTAAGTAGTGGAACCAATTCATTGAATAAATTGGTAGGGTCCATAGTATTTTACAGCAATTTTCTAGCACCAATGGAGTTGTAGAGATGATTGTTTGTATGACTACAAGCGAAGGAAGACCATATCACCCATATTAAACATACACTTAGAACGGTACTGGTCATCCTGTTGTCACATCTGATTATGGGCCATGTCCAAATTTTGCTTTAATTGGTAGAGAACATTGGTATATTGGCTGAGAGTAGTGTCGACTACCTAGACCTTGGAGCTTCCTGGGATGTATGAAGAAGGTGTGAGTGGAGGGCACCCATAAACGGCCTCAAAAGGGGTGATTGTGGTTGTTGTATGATAGGAAGTTTTGTACCACCATTCGACCAAAGGAATCCACTTCGCCCATTGAGTAGTATGATCTGATGCAAAGCGACGAAGACAGGTCTCCAAAAAATTATCGATAATTTCAATTTGACCATATTTTTATGGATGATAGGATGAACTCATTTTGAGTTGAATTCCCTGCAAATTAAATAATTCTTTCCAGAAATGACTAGTGAAGGTTGGGTCTCGATTGGACACAATGGAGGTGGGCATACCATGAAGGCAAAAAACAGAATCGAGAAATATTTGGGTAATGGTGGAGGCTATGTAAGGATGGCCAAGGGAACAAAAATGAGCATACTTTGAAAAGTGATCCACTACCATGAGAATAAAAGACTTACTACCAGATTTAGGTAACCCTTCTATAAAATCCATGGAAATATCAACCCAAACATGATCTGGAATGGGCAAAGGTTTAAGAGTACCCGAAGAACGTATTGTTTCACCTTTCATTCGTTGGCAGGTATCACAAGCTGCTATAAAATCATATATGTCCCATTTCATATATTTCCAGAAGAATGTGCGCTTGAGGCATTCATATATTTTAAGAAATCTTGAATGGCTTGCAGAGGGAACAGTATGTAGTTCCTTCATGAAAAATCTCATAGAGTGGGGACGTACGAGGAAGAACAAGGCATTGACGATAATGCAAGTCATGGTCATTCCAATTGTAGCCTGGGAATGAAGTAGGATCATCATGGAGTGAGTCCACCAAAGCTTTCAAGTATACATCCTTAAGTACCTCCTATCATAAGGAATCTATCCATTGAGGAACAGGTGAGGAAATAGCACATAACATATTGAGGGCCTCAAATTGGTGAGAGAGAGCATCAGCCACAAGATTCTCTTTGCCCTTTTTATAGGTGATATCATAATAATATCCCATGAGTTTAGAAACCCATTTTTGTTGTTCTGGGATAGCAACCCATTATTCCAAGAAGTATTTGAGACTTTGATGGTCTGTTTTAATGGAGAAATGGCACCCAATGAGATATGGTTTCCAATGGGTTACGACATGTAAGATGGCCAACATCTCCTTGCAATATGTAAATTTTCCCAAGTTATGATCATAGAGTGCCTTACTAGTGAAATCCAAGGGTCTCCCTTCCTGCATCAACACGGCCCCGATGCCATGAGCGAAAGCATCACTTTCAATGACAAAAGGCTTGGAAAAATCTGGTATGGCTAAAACTGGTGTGGTGGTCATAGCATGCTTCAATTCGAGGAAGGCTTGGTCAGTGGGCCCCATCCAAGTAAAATATTCCTTCTTTAACATGGATGTGAGGGGGGCTACTATTTTACCATAATTACGAATAAATTTGTGATAGTAACCTGTAAGCCCTAAGAATCCCCAAAGTCCCTTGAGAGTGTGAGGTTTTGGCCAGTCCTGAACTGCTTGAATCTTCTTGGGGTTGACCTTAACACCATATTTGGAGATAATGTGTCCTAGATACTCCACTTCAATCAGACTAAAGGAACACTTGGACCACTTAGAAAAAAAATTATGTTGTACCAACAATTGTAATGTCTAATCCACATGGATAAGGTGTTCTTCCCACGAGCGACTATAAACCAAGATATCATCAAAGAAAACCAAGATGAAATTTTGTAGGAGAGGCCGAAATATGTTGTTCATCAGAGGAAGGAACATTTTTCAGACCAGATGGCATTACCAAGAACTCATAGTGACCTTCATGAGTACAAAATGTAGTTTTGGGGATATCCTCATCCTTGATCCTAATTTTATGGTAGCCAAAACAAAGGTCTCACTTGGAGAAGTACATAGCTCCATGTAATTCATCCAAGAATTCATCCACTACCGGAATGGGGAATTTATCCTTGATGGTAATTTTTTTGAGCTCACGGTAGTCTATACACAATCGCCACGAGCCATCTTTCTTGCCAACTAGTAAAATTGGAGAAGATTAAGGGCTAGTACTCGATTGAATGACATTAGCTTTGATCAATTCTTGTACCATATACTCTATTTCAGACTTGAGAGCATGAGGATACCGATACGGTCTGATGTTGGGTGGTGCATTACCTGGTAGTAGTGTAATAGTATGGTCATGTAAGCGACAAGATGGTAGGGTAGTTGGTTTTGAAAAAATGTCATCGTGCTTGATATAAACAAGTTGCAAATCTTCTAGAATTTGATCCACTGTGGAAGTGCTTGGTTGAATTAAAAATATTTGTGCAATGACCCCGTGGGATGACTTTTTCAATAATTTCTATATACGATTGGAACTGATAATTTGGGAAGGGCCTATTTTGGCACCATGGAGAGTGTGTGTTTGACCATGTTGTGAAAACTACATCCATAGTTCTAAAAAGTTCTAGGAGATAGTGCCCAAGGTTCTCAACCATTGGGATCCCAACACTATGTCACATCCTCTCAATTGGAGGGCAAACATGTCTTGCTTGAGTTCAAGATTGAGAAAATTGCAATGTTCGTCATTGAGCTGAGAGTTTAGATTCGGTGAATCAAGATAAACAGATAGCCTCCATAATGGTTTGTGGTTTAAACATCTTAAATTCAGCCTGGAGATCATATTTCAACCCACTCACAAAACAACTCATAAAAAATCCCTCAATCAAGCCCCTTGTTTTATTGGACAATTTCTTAAATTGTGTGTAGTAATCATGAACTGTGGTAGTGTGTTTCAGCTTTGTCAATGCTCCTGTAAAGTCTTCATAGTCACTAGGGCCAAATCGGGTGAGTATTTGGGACTCAAAGTCCTCCCAAGATATATCAGGGGTAGTGGCTCATAACCATTGGAATCAATGTAAGGCTTATGATTCTAAGTCTAAGGAAGCCATCTAAACCTGATGATATATAGGGACATTATGGAGTTTAAATAATTGATCAACCCGATATAACCACCCATTGACATCCTTTCCACTGAACTTAGGAAAATCCAATTTAGGTATTTTGAAGGTCGGATCATGATCATAGTGAGTGTCTTCGGTTCCCCTTCTTTGGTCCTTTATTTTCCTTCTTTGACCTCGTTCATATTTTTTAGCTTGGTGTTCAGATGTGAGAGTACCCTGCAATTACATCTCCACCTCTGTAAGTTGTTTTTCTAAGTGGATTCTAGTGGTATCCTGATCCGTTCAGAGCTCTCGAATATCTTCTCTTATGGTGTGGTTTGTAGTGATAAAGTAGTCAAGGGATTTTTGCATATTAGCCAATATTGTGGTAAGTTCTAACTCCTTTTGTCCATGAGTGTCGCTCGCCATTGTGGGCCCTCTTTTACTCAGTAACTAAAAATAGATGTGGGGTTTCAGAAGTTACTATTTTTAGTAAGGGTCCAAAATTTAATTTGGAAAATGGGTTGCAACACTAATTTTAGGATAGGGTCCACTTCGGTGGCTACTTGATCTGAGCGGTCAATGAGGATATATACTAAATTTCTTGACTTTTTGTGATCTCATGGTTGGTTGCAAGTCGATGTCAAGGTAATTTCTTCCACTTGGACTTAAAATTTCACCAGTGAGTCCTTGAGGGTCTTTGGTGCAAAATAACAAGTAGCTTTTATTTCTAAAAAATTTGATTAATTTGATTGACCATTGAAAAGTTATGGCCTTAGCAAGAAAAATCAAAAATTGCTATTTTTGGAAAATCGTTGCAAAATTTTACCAAGGGCTGCCAAGGACGATTTTGTCTAGAATAGAGTGTAGAATTATTTGCTAAATATTTGAGTCTATTTGAGCTTTGTGTGAAGAGATATTCTAATTTTTTTTGTTGTGTTTCTGGTGTTGTCGGTTTCTCATTTGGAGTTACAATTCAAAATTTGGGGTCTGGGATCAATTGTCTCTGACCTATATTCTGCACCTTGACCACCCTATCACTATCCTATTTTTTCTCTGTCACCTATATTGCAGTTACTAACACAGTTCCTATCACTAACCCTGGGGATTCTCTTATACTGACACTACTATTTCTGACACTAAAAGCCTATAATTTTGGACTGTTACAAAGGGTTGTTATTGTCGACCTAACTATCTCTGTTACTAACCAAACTATTTCTATCATTGTCTTGATTATTCTATTTTTGACCATGGGTTATTGCAGACACTTGCAAAATCTATCCCGACTGTTGGTGCATTCAAGTTTATTTTTTGTGATAAGGAATGCCTTCTTCGTATGCTAACTTTTGGGGTTGTGAATGCAGGTTAGCAAAATAGATATGGTGTTGATTTGCAGGTGGAAGTTATGTTTTGTAGAACCAGGGTATGCTAAGTAAGGGAGTATGTAATACCTATAGGCCCTCTGTTATACCGCAATGATGAACAATAGTGCTCGAACCAATATTTTAGACCATTATCCAAGGAGGATTCCACACATACCCTTAAGCACACTATCTGCCTCTCGGACAGTACGGGAGGGTGATCATCCGAGATGCTATGTCCTATGGACTATGGATAATACAAGACCGAAAAACTTCCTAATGGATAAAAAATTTTTAAACCTAGATTGTCTCTCGATACACCCGAAGATGCGTGGGAGCTCAATTTCATGCGTGAGTGTTGTCTAAGGCCTGGGTTTTGAAGCCAGATCATCCCTCACTTCACTAGATGCTTTTATGGGCTATCTAGCTTAGCTAATAATGATAGCTCCTTCATCATATTTTAAAACCCCCGACACAGGGTTTCTAACCTACACAACTACTGAAACAAAGACTATTTTTTTTATGTTTTTTGGATTTTTGGTCAAAAAAAAAGACTATAAAGGAAAAATAGAAATGAAAAAATACAAAAATTTATACCTAAAGGTAGAATGTTTGGCAAAAATCATCTCAGTTGTAGTATATTTCGGCCCTATAAAGCACTTTGATACCACTTTTTAGGATCTCACTATTAAAAATAAGCACGTTCACACAAAATACTGAAAAATAACTCAAATACATCAAATAACTCAATAACACTATGCAGAAATCAAATGCAAAAATGGAACAATCTTACAATAACACAGAATCACAGGCCTCTTCAATGGGGCAACCTCCTTCAATATTTCATTAGCTTGCAAAAGGATGAATTCGTACATGGATTTATATCTTTTAAAGAAAAACTTCATGCAACCCTACCTAAAGGTTCAAGAGTTGGCTTACATGCAAAATGCCACTCGAGCTAAAATCTCATACCTATCATCAGTTACAATATTAATAAAAACAATTACATGAGATGGCACCACTTGGCTAGGAATTCTACTTGCCACATACATTACAAAGTATTAAAAAATAATATTATAATGGGATCCCCCATGTTGTAAGTGGGTCATTACATGACTAAATGAGAATTACAAAATAGTGTTAGAATAGGATCCTAACAAGAGGCAAGAGAGGATGTATGGGGGAAGAAGTGAAGGAAGAGCAACAAGTGACGAGTGACCATTGAGCAGTGCAAGTGATCCAATTACCGTAGGTGAACTAGGTTGGTCCTCATTTGAATCTGGTTGTTATGCTATTCTCTGTGTAAAGAGCATTGAAACTTTTTGTAAAGAGCATTGATAGCTCTGTATAAAGATAGTTAAAGCTCTGTGTTAGAAAGCGATGAAGCTCTATGTTAAAGAGTGTGAAAGCTCTGTGTTAAAGAGAATTGAAGCTCTATGTAAAGAGCATTGAAGATTTGTGTTAAAAAGCATTGAAGATATATGTTAAAGAGCATTCAAGCTCTATGTAAAGAGCGTGAAAGATCTACATTAGAGAGTGATTAAGCTTTGTGTTAAATAGTGTGAAAGCTCTATGTTAAAGAGTATTGAAGCTCTATGTTAAAGAGCATGAAAACTTTGTGATAGAGAGTGATGAAGTTATGTGTTAAATATTTTGTATAGCTCTATGTAAAAGATCATAGAAGTAGAAGCTCTATGTTAAAGAGCATGTAAGCTCTATGTTAAAGACCATGAAAGCTCTATGTTAAAGAGCATTGGGGCTCTGTATAAAGAGCATTGAAGCTCTGTGTTAAAGAGCATGAAATATCTATGTTAAAGAGTATGAAATATTTTTGTTAAATACTGATGAGAATCTATGTTAAAGAGCATTGATAGCTCTGTGTTAGAGAGCATGAAAGCTCTGTGTTAAAGAGCATGAAAGCTCTATGATAAAGAGTGTTCTAGCTCTGTGTCAAAGAGAGCATCGTAGTTTCATATTAGAGCATCATAACCTTGAGTTAGAGTATGCATAGCATCATAGATGGCTATATGTTATGCTATCCAAGAATCTGTATGCTTTGCAATCTAATAGCTCATTACAGTTGGTAGAAGCTTAGCTACTGTTCATTGTCTTCTTTATCAATTATAAAATGAAATGAATGTTTATTTTGTAATGTATTGGTATGGGACCTCATGTTATGAAATAAAATATAAATGAATGATTATTTTGTAATTTAAGGGTATGGGACCTTATATTATGAAATAAAATGGAAATGAATGATTATTTTGTAATGTAGGGGTATGGGACCTTATGTTATGAAATAAAATAGAAATGAATGATTATTTTGTAATGTAGGGGTATGGGACCTTATGTTATGAAATAAAATGGAAATGAATGATTATTTTGTAATGTATGGGTATGGGACCTTATGCTATGAAATAAAATGGAAATGAATGATTATTTTGTAATGTAGGGGTATGGGACCTTATGCTATGAAATAAAATGGAAATGAATTATTATTTTGTAATGTAGGGGTATGGGACCTTATGTTATAAAATAAAATCCAATAGATGGTTATTTTATAATTTAAGGGTATGGGACATTATGTTATGAAATAAATAAAATGAATGGTTATTTTGTAATCTAAGGGTATGGAAACTTATGTTATGAAATAAATGATTACTTAGAAATTATGGGTATGGGACTCTAATTGTTGAGGTGGGTAGTTCATTCACAACAAATAGAGCATGTGATCTAATGCATGGTTGATTGACTCTCTCAAGGTGAGTGAGAGGGGAAGTGGAAAGGGTAGTTTCTATGATAAAGGACCATGCATTAGTAAGTTGAATTACTTGGGTTATTTATTTAGTTGCAATTTGGAAATGAATTAAGTGCATATAGAAGCATGTCTATTTGCATCCATGAGTGTCCTAATCCCCTACTATCCTCACTTGATCTATGGAAGAGTGGGAAGGTCAAATTCAGGAGATAGACAAATCCACAAGTTTGCTCTCTACATTACTTCTTGATTATTTTTGTAATAGATTAGATTGTGGGGAGATTTATCTGATAAAATGGATGTAAAGTAGTGTGGAAAGGTATAGGGTGTACCATACTAGTTCATATCCTTGAACAAAATTTGTAACTACCACATCTAGTACTTATTTATTTAGTCTTCTATATGTAAATATTTTAATGTATGCATAATTGGTTATTGTTTCTCTATGCCTTGACTATGTTTGCTTGATGATAATTCATTTTGTTAGATTTAGTATCTAGATATTTTATACTCTTGTGATTATTAAAAATGAAAGAATCTTTAGTAAGTTCTAGGTGAACTTATATGTACCCTAAGAACTTGATACCCCCTTAGGGAGGTTGGAAACTAGGTTTGAAATATTGTACCAGAGCTATGATAGCTTGTCAATGGACAATATTTATAGCTTAGCTCGTAGTACACATAGCATGCCTACACATAACAAATTATGTGGATATGGATATGCATGTACACCTTCTAGAGATTGAATATGGTAAGTCTAGCTCATCAATACTGATGAGAGAGATAGACTTATGTGCACAACACAAGATAGGCTTATGCAGACAGGACTTGCATGAAGGGAATCTTGTGTGGTATAGTTCTTAAGAAACTTAGGCTATGTCAAATAGTAGGTTGATCTAAGGTTGGTTGGGGATTTACGAATCCTCCTCCTTAGTAAAAAAAATTATATAATAATATATGTAAAATTTTCTTTTGTGTGTGTCTGTTTTCTTGTTTCATGTTTTTGGGATGTTACACCCAACCAATTTTGTGCAAATTTGTTACGTAGATGGTATGGTTTGTTGGGATTTTATTGGTTTTATTTAACCACTAAATCTTTGACTTTGAATTCTTGTTGATTAATGTTTTTGTTGTATGCATGATAAACACGGTCTTGGTAGACACAATGATATTTTATGGCATTTATACGATACTCATCAAGTAGTGTGAGTTGATCTAAGCACGGTTGACGAGTTGTATCATCATCAATGAACTCTTGTAGGGTGATTCGTAAATATGGAATATCTAACTCTAAGGGCATGATGGCTTCATCATCGTAGACCAATTAGAATGGGGTTGTCCTAATAGGTGTGTGAATGTTGGTGCAATATGTTGAGGGTGCAAGAGGGATTTGATTATGCCAATTGCGATGAGAATTGACAATGGTTTTACGTAAAATGGTACAGATGGTTTTGTTCGTGGTCTTCGCTTGACCATTACCTTGAGGATAATAAGGTGTGGAAAATTTGTGTTGGATTTTATATTTTCACAGAGAGTATGAATATTTTTATTCTTGAATGGTTTGCCATTATCAGATATAATGCGTGAAGGGATACCAAAATGACATATGAGATGTTGAATGAATTCAACAATTTTAGGTCCTTTTGTTTGAACTAGTGGAATAGCCTCTACCCACTTGGTGAAATATTTCATGGCAGTGATGATAAACTTATGTTTACTAGATGATGCAAGTGTAATTTTGCCTATGAGGTCAAGACTCCACTACAAAAATGACCACATGGATTGGATTGGCTGCAATTCTTATAATGGTAAGCATGTTAGTTGGCATGTTGTTGGTATTTGATGTATTTCTTTGTATAGGTACAACAATCACATTTTATTGTGGTTCAATAGCAGCCCGCGTATAGAATTTATTTAGTGATGGTCATACCACTAAAATTACCTCTACAAGTACCATCGTGTGCAACAACAATGCCATAATTTGCTTCTTGTGATTCTAGGCATCAAAGAAGGATGCCATCATAATTGCATTTGTAAAGTATATCCTCCAACAAGGTGTATTTTATGACCTTTTGTTTGAATATTTTCCTAGTGGATTGAGATAAATTAGGTGGTAGTATGCTTAGTTTGAGATAGTCTTTGATTTCAGATATCCAAAGACTAGGAGATTATGTTTGAAAAAAAAAGACATTGATGTCATATTTTGGTGGAGTGGAAATGGAATATTTATATAATGCTTGGATGGAGAGATTTGTAATATCCACATGTGGATTTTGAGGTAGAATGGAACCCAAGGAAGCCATGGTATCCGCAAATCGATTGTTTGTTCTTGGTAACACTTCAATCTCATACCAAGGAACTACAATATTAAGTCATGAGCAACTTGTAAATATTGCTTGAGGATGACATCATAGCAATTAAATTTACCCATGACCTAGTTAACTGCTTGTGAGGAGTCCCCAAAGATTTGAATTTTAGTAATGTGAGCCATTTTGAGACCCAATATGAGGGCTACATACTCTGCATTGTTATTTGTACATGGTAACTCATGTTTAAAAGAGAATGGGAGGGGAAGTCCCTGGGGTGTAAATAAAACACATCCAACACCTCCCCCTTATTGGCATTTGGCTCCATAAAATAACATCATTAGCTCCACTTTATCATATAAATATACATGTTCTTCTTGTTTGGTTATATGAAATATTGAATCATCAGGAAGTTCGATAAGAATGGGTTTATCATTTAAAAACAGAGTTTTGACCAACTGATCAATGATTACTTATCCCTTGATGGACCTCTGATGTATGAATTCAAAATTAAACTTGGATATTAGAATTAACCATTTAATAGTACAAGAATTTTGATAAGATCAACCCATCATGTAGCATAGGGGTTATCCCTAGCAATGACATAGGTAGTATGATTGATTAAGTAATGTTGTAACTTCTTTATGGTGAAGACGAGTGCTAAGAAAAAAAATTCAATGTACTTGTATCATGTTCCAAAGCTAACAAGTGTACGACTGAGATAATGTATTGCTTGTTCCTAGAATCCTTGATTTTTCTAGGCCAATAGAGTACCCAAAGAAAAATTTATGGTGGATATGTACAAATGGAATGGTTGATTTGGTTGTGGTGGGGTTAATACGGGTGGTGACATAAGATATTGCTTGATATCATCAAATGCATCTTGACATGCTTTATTCCAATTGAAGGGCACCCCCTTTTTTAACAAGTGATTGAAGGTCAATACTTATCTGACAATTGTGCAATGAATTGATGAATCGATTAAATTTTGCCCTGTAGGCTATGCAATTGTTTGAGATTGGTTAGAGGTGGCATTTCAATGATGGCTCTAATTTTATTTGGGTCCACTTTGATGTATCACTGAGAAACAATAATTCTAAAAAATTTCTTGATAATATACCAAATATGCACTTCTTAGGATTGAATCGGATGTTGTGTTCAAGGAGGTGATCAAAGACTTTGCCTACGACATCAAGGTGGAGACCTTGTTCTAATTATTTTGCTACCATATCATCTACATAATCATTAAGAATTTTTTGCATGTAGTCATGAAATATGTAAGTCATAGTGCATTGGTATGTAGCTCCAATATTTTTTAAACCAAATGGTATGACTTTGTAGATGTGGGAGGTGCAACAATGTCCACTATTCATCTCCCTTCTTTGTGATGTTTTTGGGCTAAGTGGCAAACAGGTGGCATTTATGGCTACAGTGGCTTTGGTCGGTTCACGGGTGTGACAAGGCACCATGGTGGGAAGGATTTGACTTGGCACTTAGGGCTCGTTTACCTAAGTGATTAATGCATGTTTCCATTTGAAATTGGGCATGGGTTGGTGAACCAAGAAAACGACCATGTGGGCCTTGGTCCGTAATGTGGGTTAATGCACCTTGTTTGCTGTTATCCATTTTGTAATGTAAATGTTAATATGGTGCGGGTGAGCATTTTGAAAGTGGTTATCTTGACCACGTGTGTATATCTTGCCATCGTGCTTATTGTAAGGGACTTTGGTTAAGCATTATGTTGGTTATCTATTGTATGGCTCGTCGAAGCCTTATGTAATGGTTTACATATGATTAATAGAAAATGATGCTTGCTTCCCTGGCTGTGTGTGTTCTTTGTTGTGTTGAACTATGATGCGATGCTTTCATGCTATGTTTTCCATTATGGTATTTTATATGTTGGATTTGCATTTCGGTTAGGGTTACTCTACGTTGAAACCGTCATATGGCAATTCAAGTTCCCTGTCGTTGGCAATGTCATGAGCTGGACTATTCCTCAGGGGTAAGCACGTAGAACCAGAATGATCATGAAGGTATTTAGGCATAGTCCTCATTGTTGTGGTTCTCAGTGAGGTAAAGGGGTATCGTGGAGGGTTGTTCAACCACGTAGCCGGCTAGCCCCCCAATAGATGGTATCAGAGATTGCTTTGGTTATCATGTTGCAGTCTAAATTTCATCACATGGTAAATTCACCTCGTCCAAATAGTTCCAAGTGGTTTGTGTGCAATGGTATATGATCCACCTATTGGTCCATCCAAAGGTGGTAAAAAATCAAAGAAGTCATCATAGAATCAAGTTGTCGAGGAGCTGGAGGTCCAAATCAGTCAACATTGTGATGTATTTCAAGAAATCTTGCTATCCCTAGAAACAAACTTCATGGAATGGAGAGTTTCAACTGATGATGCTCTCATGGAATTCAATGAGTGGAGGGACGAGCTCATGATGTGGCGTATTGATAATGATGACAAAATCATGGAGTTGCAATTGCATCTCAAGGAGATCCTGCAAACTCAAGAAACCTTGCAACAAGAAGTGAATCTTCTACATGTTGGCATTGTTGCATTGGTGAGCTAGGTGGAGACTAGTCACAGTTTTTGGAAATCCATGGCACCACCTCATGCCAAGGTCCTGAAGCTCAAATAACCAAAGGCCTTTGATGGTGTCTGTGATGATCAAGAGTTGGATAACTTCTGTTGGGATGTGGAAGAATACTTGTCATTGTTGGGCAAGATGCCTGATGAAGAGGAGGTTTGAACCGTGGTGAGGTATCTTGATGGTATGGCCAATACATGGTGGCAGAACCTCATCACAGATGCTAAAGAAGGCAAAGGCAAGAAGCCTATTTATTAGAATAAAATGAAGGAGGCATTGCATGCTTAGTTCATGCCAGATAACACTGATTGGCAGGTGTGCCATAGGCTACGTAAGCTTTGCCACACCGGCAAGCTGCATGAGTATATCAAAGCATTCCAAGAACTCATGGTCGATATCAAAGACATGGTAGAGGTAGACCAGTTGTTTAAATTTGAAATAGGCTTACATTCATGGGCTCAAGTCGAATTGAGGTGCCATAAACCCAAATATGTGGTTGTTTCCATTGTCACAATTGATTTGTTCCTTGACTTTAGAGCGGAAGGTGCTAGTGGCAAGAAATCTCAAGCTATGGGCCATGTGAAGGGTAAGACACCATTGGATGGCAAGAGCCAAAGTCACACATATGGAAATTCAAAGGGTTCTCTGGCTAAGAAGTAAAAAGTCACACCTTCCTCATCTGTGGCATCTGTAAAATCTGGCAAGTTGACCACCGGCATGAAGTGAAAGAGGTTCAAAGAAAATTCAAGGTCAAAAGGTAGTAATAATGTGATGAAATGCTAGACCTGCCAAGGTCCACACCCTCAAAAATAATATCCCCAATGCGCTCACTTGATGGCAGCTCAACAAGAGGCACAGCTGATCTCACCGCTGGAAAACAGATGACTATTTTAGAACTTAATGTCTTGGTTGCCACCAAGCCCATGGAGGATGAGAGGCTAAGGAAGAACTGCTTGTTCTATGTGGACATGGTCATTGGTGGGCAGCAAATCCAAGCCTTGGTCAACTCGGGTGCCATGCACATTTTCCTTAATGAATGGGTTGCCAAACGCATGAAGCTTCAGTACACTGGAGGTGGCAAAAGGCTTAAGGCATTAACCAGCCCCAATTTGATAATGTGTAGCATATCCAAATATGTGCCCATTCAGCTGGGAGAATGGTAAGGTAAGATTGACATCTCAGTCATGCCATTGGTAGATTTTGACCTGGTGCTAGTCTAGGAGTTCTTTAAGTGTGCTAGGGTGGGGTACTTTGCTTGTCTTGGTAGCATGTTCATCTTTGACAAGGGTGAACCGTGCATCGTGAGGTCAGTGCAAAAGAGATATACCACAGCCATGCTTGAGAAGCAGTCCAAACTACAAGAACTTTCAGCAATGATTCTGTGAAAGGCAGATCAAAAGAAGCTCAAGGGACCCATGTTCCTCACTGTCATGCTTGGGTGATGGGATGAAGAAGATCAAACTATACCTATACCACCAGAACTTGAAGAGGTGTTGAAAATGTTCGATGATCACATGCTGAAGCAAATCCCTTCTCACTTGCCACCATGGGGAGCCATAGACCACTAGATCGAGTTGTTGTCTGGTTCGGTGTCGTTAGCAAGAGCACCTTACCATCTGAGTGGGCTTGAATTAGTGGAGTTGTAGAAGCAACTAAAGAAGTTGTTGGACATCAGATATCTTCAACCATCCTGCTCACCCTACGGAGTGCCAGTGTTATTCATGCGAAATGCCAACAATAGCATGTGCCTTTGTGTGGATTATCGGGTGCTCAACAAACAAATGGTGAAGAATAGCTACCCCCTCCTATGCATCAATGACTGCTTTGAATACCTTGGAGGAGTTAAGGTCTTCACAAATTTGGACCTACACTCAAGCTATTATCAAGTTTGAATCACACCGAGAGATGAGTAGAATATTGTGTGTGTCTCACGCTATGGAAATTTTGAGTTCCTTGTGATGTCGTTTGGGCTATGCAATGCCCCATCAACTTTTTGTACCATGATGAACGATGTGTTTCAACCCCTGTTGGACAAGTGTGTTATAGTCTATCTTGAAAACATCATGATCTATTTGCAGAACATGGTAGACCATAAAAAGTACTTGGTCAAAGTCTTCAAGCTACTACGAGAAAATGACCTCTATATGAAGAAAGAGAAGTGCACGTTTGGATAGAGCGAGGTCAAGTTCCTTGACCATGTGTTGAGAAAAGGTTCATTGAATCCGGATCCCAAGAAGGTGGAGGAAATTTAGGATTGGGAGGTGTTGAAGGATTTGCAAGGATTTCGGTAGTTCATGAGGCTTTCCAACTTCTACCACCATTTTGTGAGCCATTTCTTGAATATTGTCGCACCCCTGACAAATATTACAAAGCAAGATAATGCCTTTGTGTGCATGCCAAAGTACCAAGCCACATTTGAGCTACTCAAGGAGAAGCTGATGTCGAGTCCTATGCTAGCACTGACAGATTTCATGAAGCCATTCAAGGTACATGTGGACACCTTGGACTTTGCCATGGGTGGTTTCTTAGTGCAAGGAGGGCATCTGATAGTGTTTGAATCATAGAAGCTAAGTGATGTACAAAGGAGATACCCGATCCATGAAAAGGAGATGGCTACATTGGTGCATTTCCTTAGAATTTGGCACCATTACTTGTTAGGTGCTCACTTTGTGGTAAAAATAGATAATGTGGCCAATACCTATTTCCTCACATAGGCCAAGTTGACGGGAAAACAAGCTAGATGGCAGGACTTCTTGGTAAATTTTGACATGGAAATCATGCATGCTGTGGGAAAATACATTGTTGTGGCAGATGCCTTAAGTAGACAATAGCAGTTGGCTACTTTGGATGAAGTGGTAGATAGTGTCGTTGCCATGCATGATGAAATTTTAATTCAGCTGAGTGAAGAAGTCTTAGCCCACGTGCATGATGGGATTGATAAGGACCTAGTTTCCCAAGCTATTGTTGAGACTACCAAAGCGTATATTTAAGGTGGCAAGTTTAGCCGCTATCAGTTTAGAGACAGGTTGTTGTGCTATAGGCAGACCCACCTGGTCATGTTGTGGTGGGATGGGCTCCACCATGAGTTCATCAAGGAGTGCCATGACAATTTGTGGGCTGGCCACCCTGGGCAGGACAGGACCCTCACCTTGATGGAACATGGACTATACTAGCCGCACATGGAAAAATATGTTGAGGAGTATGTCTGCACCTGCCTTATCTACCAATAAGACAAAATCATGAACATCAAGCCAGCTGGCTTGTTGTAGCCCTTGTCGGTGCCTATTCATCTGTGGGTGAGTGTTAGCATGGATTTCATTATGGGCCTTTCGAAATGCAAGGGGTTTAGGTCCATTATGGTGGTCACTGACCAATTTTTGAAATACGTTGTGTTTGTGTCATGCCTGCAACCGTGCCTGATAGAGACCGTTGTGGAGCTATTTTTCAATAATGTGGTTAAGTTTTGAGGAGTTTCTTTGAGCATAGTCTTCGATCATGACAACAGATTCACAAGTTCCTTTTGGTGTGTGTTTTTTCACCTAATGGGGATGTGGTTGCAGATGTCAAGCCGCTTCCACCCACAAACGGACGGCCAGACATAGTGCATCAACCAAGTGCTTGAAGTCTTTCTGAGGCATTTTGTGAGTGGTGATCAAACAAACTGGCCAGACCTCTTGAACATGGCACAGTTCTGCTACAACATCTGTAAGTCATGCATGAGCCATTTAATGCCATTTGAGCTTACCACGGAGCAGCAACAGCTAACCTCGCACATCATATTGGTAAGTTATCTGAGGACCTATCCATCGGCATAAGAGTACCTATAGTAGTGGTAGGAGAGGATTGACCTAGCAAGGATGCACTTGCTGAAGGCCATCGAGAGGATGAATGAACAATTTGATGTTGGTCGTCGTGCTGAAGAATTTGCTATGGGTGATTTGGTTTTGCTAAGGATGGAGCCAGAGGTTTTCAAATTTCCTAAGGGAAAGTCCAAATCATTGGTGAGAAAGTATGATGGACCCTTTGATGTGGTTGAGCACATTGGTGCTATTGCCTACAAACTTAATCTGCCACTACACATGAAGGTGCACCCTATGTTCCATGTGAGCCAATTGAGATGTTTGCAATCTGATGTTGTCGAGTCTGACAGAATGTTATCGACCAGACCGCCAGTGAATGTCCATGATGTTGTAGGGCAAGATGTTCAAAGGATCTAGGATGCACACACAGTTATATGGGATAATAGAATGTATAAGGAACGTCAAACATCTGGGAGTGCAAGGAAAGTTTGCTAAAGTGGAAGGGTAAGATCGCAGAGTACTGGAAGCACCAGGATTTTGGCTAAACCTCCATACCTTAGTAATTTTGGATTTCTCGACTAGGCAACTCGATACCAAGGGCATCACCAAACTCAGCAGGGGAGGATGTGGGAGGTGCGACATTGTCCACTGTTCATCTCCCTTCATCGTAACGTTTCATATTATGTCGTGCCGTAATATTGTAATGGGTCGAGCATGTTTGGATATGTCCCATGTGCCAAGGGGCGGTCATTGTGCCATGAGATAAAGTTTTGGTCGTGTGTTTGGGTGCCTTTGACAAGGTCATCTGCCACATGTGGTGAAAAGTGCCTTGACATGGTTGCCACCACGTGTAGCGAGGTGTTGGTTTTTGGTTGCCTTTAGTGATTTCCATGTGTGTAATTTAAGTAGGCCATGTTGGATGGACCCCATGGTGCCAAGTAACTAGGCAAGTACCTTGCCATGGTATAGACCCTTGTTCCTTGTATTCGGCCAAGTAAGATAGGTGGGTAAGCTTTGGGCTAAGTGGCAGATAGGTGGTATTTATGGCTATAGTGGCTTTGGTCGGTTCACGAGTGTGACAAGGCATCATAGTGGGAAGGATTTGACTTGGATCTTAGGGCTCATTTGCCTAAGTGATTAATGCATGTTTCCATTTGAAATTGGGCACGGGTTGGTGAACCAAGGAAACAGCCATGTGGGCCTTGGTCCGTAATGTGGGTTAATGCACCTTATCAGTTGTTAGCCATTTTGTAATGTAAACATTAATATGGCATGGGTAGGCATTTTGAAAGTGGTTATCTTGACCACATGTGTATATATCTTGCCACCGTGTTTATTGTAAGGGACATTGGTTAAGCATTATACTGGTTATCTATTGTATGGCTCGTCGAAGCCTTATGTAATTTTTTACATAATATTAATAGACAACGATGCTTTTCGCCATGGTTGTGTGTTCTTTGATGTGTTGAATTGTTATGTGATGCTTTCATGTTGTGTTTGTCATTATGGTATTTTATATACTGGGTTTGCATTTTGGTTAGGGTTACTCTGCATTGAAACTGTCGTATGGCAATTCGAGTTCCCTGTTCATGATCAACTCGAATGATCATGAAGGGAGTTAGGCATAGTCCCCATTATCATGGTGCTCGATGAGGTAAAGGAGTGTTGCGGAGGGTTATGTAGCCGTGTATCTAGCTAGCCCCCCAACATATAGTGTCCCCCAAGAGGATGTGAATGAGATTTTGTGTTGATAATCAAGGTTGATCCACATTTGATTATAACCTAAAAACCCATCCATGAGGGATAACATTTTGTGACTTACGCATGAATCAACCAGTGTGTCGATGTTTGGAAGAGAGAAGTCATATTTAGGGCAAGCGATATTAAGATCTCAAAAATTTTTGGAGATACGAATGCCTCCTTTAATTTTACCAACAGGCACGATGTTGGATACCCATTCAGGGTAGTCAATTGGTTGAATAAAGTCTACATCCAAGATTTTTTGCAATTCATATTTGACCATCAAAGTGATGGTGGGATGCATCTTGTGAAGTTTCTATTTAATCAATTTTCCATCCTTGTCTAATGTAATGTTGTAGACCGTAATGTCCCTTTCCAGGCTTATCTTTTGTCAGAATGCTCTCAGAGGATGTTGGGGTTTCGTCGAATGGTTGTATGCCTTTGGATGCCAGTTTTTCAGGGACATTCTGAGATTTGAGGGAGGACTTACTATTTATAGTAAGTCGATGATTCAGTTTTATGGCCGAATTGACTACAGAATGTTGTTCTTAATTGAATTGGGTATCCAGATATATCTTCAGTTGATTGACTAGACCCGTTTGGTTATCAGTGCAGGGAACTTACTATTTTTAGTAAGTTGGTTTTGGTGGAGCGAAAGTCCTACGAGTGGCTAGTTTGGCCAAATGGGTACTCATTTCTATCTTCGGATGTGAGTTTGGATGAGCGGTCATGGAGTTTTTAATCGTTGAAGTTATAATTATTGTAAAGTCATTAAATTATTATATTATTCTCCTAAGTATGACTTTATAATTTGTTAGGGGGCTTATGAGTACTTATTTTGAAGGAAATAATGTATATTTTAATGTAGTTTTATTAATGCCTAGATTGGATGCCACTTTGGGAGATTATAATATGATTATGTGATATTGTGGAGTTAATTCATTATATGTGTTCATTAGTAAATGATTTATTGACATAAAGCAAGTAAAAAAGAAAGAATTTTAATCCCACATTCTACCCACATTGGGTCGACCAGCTCGAAAAAATAATAAATAGAGGTTGTGAGAGCATTTGAAGACATATTTGGTTATTACATTTCATGTTTGGAGAAAGGAGCTTGCTTGCAATAGATTTTGCAGGAAGATATCCAACTTGTTTGTGACAAAAAACCACAGGCAAGGGCACATTTGGCTTGTTTGGAGATGAAACCCTCCAGCAGGAACATCACTTTTGGGATTGCAAGATATCCTTGGAGTGATTGTGGCATTTCCGTGATGGGGAATGATTTGAGCTTCAAAGTGGTAGGTTGTTGATGAGTTTTGGGGTGCACTTGGAGCCATTTTTAGAGTTACTTCAGATTGCAGATGTTTCCAGTGAGGCCAAACCATTAGAGGTTATTTTGAATTAGATTGCTTGGGTTTTGAATAAGCTTGTATTGTTGATTACTCATAATTTTTTATCAGCTTATCAACCATACACTTTAGCATTTTGTAAGGGATCTATGTCATTTGTGAAGGATTTTTAATAGGTCGTACCAGTTGCAGTGAAGGGCGTGCACTTATTGAGGTCAAATGCCTCCCATTTGGAGTATTCATTGTGTTGTATGAGGTCTTCTCTTTTTTGGACAGCCAAACAACAATTAGTATGTTGGAGAAATTGTATTACAAGCATATTTAATGAATATAAGTTTGTTGTTGCTAGTGTTAACTTCCAAAATTATATCAGGCCTTTATATCTTTGGGTACACTTATCCTTGTACAATTTCCTTCATTGGGTTTGCTCAATATCATTAGAAGAAGTTTGTGCTTAAATTTTGTATTCATTGGAGGAGTAATTTTTAAGATACAAGCATTTCTAGTTTATTGCTATTTTTATTTCCAGAATTTGTATTATTGCAAAAAGTATAAAAATTTCATATTTGCATAAAACACGTGATATCAAAGCAATCAACAAACAAGACATTCAATTTTTATGTTTGGAACCCAAGATCGGAACCTGGCTCTTTGGGTGGCAAATTTATTTGCCTTCAAAAGGGGTAGGACATTACAGTGGTATCAGAGCCTAGGCTCTACCCTGCCAGCCTATTCGGGGTTCACATTAGGGCTTATCAATTTTGCAAAATTTGTAGGTCTTCTTCAAATAATGGTTTGAGGTTTTCAGTAAAATTTGTTTGAACGATTCAGTTTTAGAGATTTCTTTAGGGTTTGAATTGGTTGAATGAGGAAATACCTAAATTATAATTCCAAAATTTGCTATATGATGAGAATATCATATATTAGTCCAGTCATAGCCTATACTAGAAGATGAGCAGGGATAACACTCAGGGTCAAACTTCATAGTTTTAATTATCAGACTATCGATTAAATGTTATTTTGGTTGCTTCATACCAATCACTGGCATTTGGAGTTATTTCATATTACCTTGGAATTGATTAATCATTGTGTTCTTATTTATGTTGGCCAAATTTGCTATAACGGAGTGTGATATCCTAGAAATATGTGTTAGTCTGGGATAGAATCATTGAATTTAATAGTAGTTTTAATATACCCAGATCATAGCCTTTATTTAGGAAAATTTATTTCAAACCTAGCGTAATATTTGGGGAGTTAATCGACCCCTATACAGTTTGGCATCCTCTTGATTTGCGTGACTTCATTGTTGAGATTCTTAGATTCTAGAACCATGGTGATTAAGGGCGACTGGAGTGAAGTTGTACCTTGCAAGGGCAACTACAAACTCACAGGTTGATTTAATATTGACCGCAAGTGCTCATTTTATACCTTCGGCATTTTATTTATGATGTTCCTGTAACTTGGTTGGAATTATGGGCAATAAATTTTGTTTGTATATGGACCGTTGGAGATAATTCAAGGTAATTGCATGAATAAATTGGTGACTTCTAGCATTTAATGAGATCCAACAATCTTCAGTTAGGCGGATGGGAGGTTGTATTGGGAAAATTGACTTCTGCATTATTTCTAGAGAAGTTGAGTCTTTATGAATAAGTTTAATTAAGAGGGCAAAAATAAGCAGTTGTAGTATCGTGGGTTTCACAGTTGCAGTAGTGCGTTGGTAATGGCTACCATTTAGAAGCTTATGATAGAGCTGATGCAAAGGTTTCAATATCATGATACAAATTTTACAACACTATTAGAACGTCATCCTAAGTGGTTGAAGCCACCATTAGTATTTGAAACTAAAAAGGATGAGCTTGCTATCCCAACAAGAAATGACAAAGGGAAATAGAAGTTGGTGGATAAAGTAGTAGCTTCGAAAGTTTCATAGGATATAAGACCTCCTCACATAAGTAAAAATTAGTTAAGGAGAGAACGACGATGTTTCAATTGTAGAAAGGAGTGGACATTCGATCATGTTTGTGAAACTAACTATGATAGTAATTTGTTGCAGCCATCTATGATTCAGGACAACGAAACAGTTGAATGGATAATTGATGCTTCATCTCAGGAGGTAAACAATATAGTGACTCAAAATGATTTAAGTAATGATGAGTTGCTAGAAGATAGTTTGTCATAGGACGAATGCATATCAGAGTTTCAGGATGACTCGGTCAAGGACCAACTTGATGATGAGGTAGTAGTTGTGGGTTTACATGTAGAACAATCCATTGATAGTTACAGTAGGTTGATTAACCATTTCAATGACCATTACAATGTTCCTGAAGATCCTAAGTACAATGAATTGGAAGTTTATGATGATTCTCCTTTGAGTTCGGAGATAGAGAGGATCAACAGGTTGTTGTATGGTGAACCGAATAACCCATAGGTCCCAGGATTGGAGAGTGGAGATGAATTTCCTTTTTATCATGGTGCTGATTTCGATGAAGATGAAGTTAATTCATCTTGTGGATCCACTTTAGGAGAAGTATACAATAGAGGTGTGGACCAAGAGTTAGCTTATTTTAAAACAATAGTTGTTGATGACTCTTGGGATGATAATGAATCAGACCTAACTTCAGTTTATGTAGTTGGTTAATGTAGTGTTAAGAGGGATAATAATTTTGATCATCATGCTAAGTATAACAAATCAAAAAAATTATTGTGTGCTACTGATTGCAATTTAGAACCAGAAGCAAAGCAAACTTGGAAGGATAAATTGTAGGTTACATATGAAAAAATTGTGTACAGCCCAACTCAAGGATAGACATGAGGGGTTGATAGATGGTTCCTCTATTACTAGTGCACAAACAATAAAAATGCAAACTGTTAACCAAGCTTTGGAAGTGATAAAATCTGATTATATACAGTTGTTGGCAGATAGGGACTTGGCTGTCCAAACACTCAGAGAGAGAGATTCATTTATGAGCTTAGCTTGGAGCTGAGTTTAGCTCATATCTCTCTTGACCAAGTGGGAATTTCATCACCTGTCATGACTACTTCAAAGAGTGCAGAACATGATACAAGGTGCACAATAATCCAACCGTTGATCGAAGAGGTTCATAAGATCAGACGTGATAGAGAGTTGCATAGTAACAACAGTGAGGGTGATGCAACTTCTGAAGTTGATCAAACTTCTCCCGATTCATGCATAATGGATGGTGAGGGTGATTCTTTCGAGTTTCCCATAGAGCCTATCAGAGAAGTGTGCATGGATTGCATTGGGAGGTATGCTCACCATTTATATTTTAGTTCACATATGGAGAAATTATTCATGACATATTCAAATGATAATAAGAGTTGCGATACAATTTTTTTTTGTATCCCATTGGCATGAGGTGATCTCTTCTTCAGATGCAGAATCATTTCTCTGTTGGTTCCCCAGTATATCAGATCCTGATGAGTTCATATTGGGATACAGAGTAGTTCAGTTATAATCAATGTGGCACAACAGAAGCTTCCAATTGTGAGGAATGATAGGTTACCATCTTGGCTATGGGACCCGGGTATTGGTTTGCATTTTGGGTTGCTTCATCAACTAGTGCAGTTTGACTAGGTCATTTTTGACAGGGTTGAGCAGCAGCTTTACAGTGAGTCATTCTATAGTTTCATTTGGGATCCCAACATACAAATAGTATGGAGGGAAGTTCTTTTAGGAAGTTGTGAGATTTATCTTAGTTGGAGATATGGAGCTCTTTGGTTCATCTGGGATCCAGGGATCACATGGCAGTTGTCATTGAGATTATTATGTGATGAGATTGGATTGCTTCGGGATAAGCAATCTCAGGGAGGGAGGACTGTAATGTCCCTTTCCAGGCTTATATTTTGTGAGAATTCTCTCAGAGGATGTTGGGGTTTCACCAGATGGTTGTATGCCTTTGGATGCCAATTTTTTGGGGACATTATGAGATTTGAGGGAGGACTTACTATTTATAGTAAGTCGATGATTCAGGTTTCTGGCCGAATTGACTGTAGAATGTTGTTCTTCATTGAATTGGGTATCCAGATATATCTTCAATTGATTGACTAGACCCATTTGGTTATCAGTGCAGGGAACTTAATATTTTTAGTAAGTTGGTTTTGGCGGAGCGAAAGTCCTACGAGTGGCTAGTTTGGCCAAATGGATACTCATTTCTATCTTCGGATGTGAATTTGGATGAGCGGTCATGGAGTTTTTAATCGTCAAAGTTATAATTATTATAAAGTCATTAAATTATTATATTATTCTCCTAATTATGACTTTATAATTTGTTAGGGGGCTTATGAGTACTCATTTAGAAGGAAATAATGTATATTTTAATGTGGTTTTATTAATGCCTATCTTGGATGCCACTTTGGGAGATTATAATATGATTAAGTGATATTGTGGAGTTAAGTCATTATATGTGTTCATTAGTAAATGAATTATTGACATAAAGCAAGTAAAAAAGAAAGAAGTTTAATCCCATATTATACCCACATTGGGTCGACCAGCTCGAGAAGAGAATAAATAGAGGTTGTGAGAGCATTTGAAGACATATTTGGTTATTAAATTTCATTTTTGGAGAAAGGAGCTTGCTTGCAACAGAGTTTGCAGGAAGATATCCAGCTTGTTTGTGACGAAAAACCACAGGCAAGGGCAGATTTGGCTTGTTTGGAGACGAAACCCTCCAGCAGGAACATCACTTTTGGGATTGCAAGATATCCTTGGAGTGATTGTGGTATTTCTGTGATGGGGAATTATTTGAACTTCAAAGTGGTAGGTTGTTGATGAGTTTTGGGGTGCACTTGGTGCCATTTTTAGAGTTACTTTAGATTGCAGATGTTTCTAGTGAGGCCAAACCATTAGAGGTTATTTTGAATTAGATTGCTTGGGTTTTGAAGAAGCTTGTATTGCTGATTACTCATAGTTTTTGATCAGCTTATCAATCCTACACTTTAGTAGTTTGGAAGGGATCTATGTCATTTGTAAAGGGTTTTTAATAGGTCGTACTAGTTGAAGTGAAGTGCATGCACTTATTGAGGCCAAACACCTCCCATTTGGAGTATTAATTGTGTTGTATGAGGTCTTCTCTTTGTTGGATAGCCAAACAACAATTAGTATGCTGGATAAATTGTATTACAAGCATATTTAATGAATATATAAGTTTATTGTTGCTGGTGTTAACTTCCAGAATTATATCAGGCCTTTAGATCTCTGGGTACACTTATCCTTGTACAATTTCCTTCATTGGGCTCAATATCATTAGAATAAGTTTATGCTTAAATTTCGTAGTCATTGGAGGAGTAGTTTTTAAGATACAAACATTTCTAGTTTGCTGCTATTTTTATTTCTAGAATTTGTATTATTGCAAAAAGTATAAAAAATTCATATTTGCATAAAACACATGATATCAAAGCAATCAACAAACAAGACATTCAAGTTTTTAGTTTGGAACCCAAGATCGAAACCTGGCTCTTTGGGTGGCAAATTTATTTACCTTCAAAAGGGGTAGGACATTACATAGACCACCATGTTTGGATCAAGGTAGGGCATGTCAGTGTATGACCAAGCAAAAGCCTTTTTATATTTGGTAAGGAATGCCGTAAATTGTTATTGTTCATCAGATGATAAACTTACCCCTAGTTGCATAATTCATGAATTCTAAGGATCTTCACTAATGTCAACCTCGATGGTATCTTCCACCAACATGTGGGATCCATTTACCAGTTGGGTGGTATAGGAATGAGGTGTATATCATCTGCTATATACAAAATAGGTGTGTTATTATCTGTAGTGGCGTCTATGTGATGAAAACTTGAAATTGGATGGGAGGATGGAATGTATGTATTATCATGGTGACCCATTTTTGGGGTGGTAATGAAATGATGTAGAGATGTATTGGGTGGAAGATGATCAAAATCGATACAATCCAGATCAATTTCAAGAATTTAATCAGGGTGTTTATTGTAATGAAGTAGAGCAAAGAGGTTGACTAAGATCATGTTGATCATAGGTGATGTGAAGGGTGTGTATTGCGCCTTATGATGAGGTTTTGTGGGTTGGAGTAAGGTTTTTGGTTATGGGAGAAGTTGAGGGAGGATGGATGGAATGGGAATGAGGTGAAGAAGATCATTATTTCCATCTAGTGGATTAGCGATGGGGAATATGGTAGCAAACATGTCCTCTGAGCTATTTGTATGGATAGAAATGGTGTCGAAGTGTAGATCTAGCTCATTGTTCAGGCTATAAAAATATTCTGAGTGGATGATAGCAACGTGGAAGAAGGAAGAAGGTATGTTAATGGATTATTATGAATATGAGCTTCTTGGTGGAGAAGGGCAATGGGAATCCATAGAGTTCTCCTCATTAGAATTAGTGAGTGTGATGCTAAAACATCCAATTGACACGTCAAACCATCTTGATTTGTGCTTTAAAATACTATGTTTGATCTATCATTGGGTTGTAATAATGTGGGATCGATGATGTCACGTCACCCTTATTCATGATTACCTAACCCATATCCTTGTTAGTTGTGTCTTTGAAAATATCATAGGTTAAAATTTGGATTAGAAATATAATCTAGATTGGCACAATATAGAAGCTCAGGCTCAAGGGGTTTAAGTGATTGTAAGGAGGTATCGATAGCTCCATAGGTAAAATTTGTGTGGTTTGTGGGAACCCCCATGGAAATGACAATGTTGATTGTAAGAGGTGCATTACAGGGATGATCAAAGTTATGGGTGGATTGGATGTTTGGTAGGATGAGGTAAGCATTATGGAAAATGTACTCTCCTGTCCTATACTGGTTATAAGTACTAAGATATGAGGTGTCTCAGGATGTATTTAAGACATTAGGTATCCAAAATTTGGTGAGGATGAGGTGGAAGAAGAAGCATTTGTATTCAAGGGAATGATCAATGGGTGAGGGGGAGATGAGAGGTGGAAGAGTGCTAGGTCTAGGAGGCAGAAAATAGGTGGAGTGAGTAGAAGGTGGAGGTTGGTGGGGTGGGGTGTGAGTTGTGAAGGGTGGTGGAGGAAAAATGATGGAAGATGATGAAGGTTGAGGAGGGAAAATGTAGGAATAATCTTGATGGGGTGGTCCATGAGAGGTGAAGTGAGGTGGAGGTAAAATGGTGGTAGATGATGAAGGGTGAGAGGAGAAATGTAGGAATAATATTGATAGGGTGAGTGATAAAAGGAGCATGAGGGAGGATGAGGAGGTGTAACTGGTAGAGGGGTTGATGATGTGGATGCTTCAGGTGTTGATGATGATGGTAGGGGGGTTGATGTTGCTAGAGTGGAGGGTGAAGGTTGGATGGGTGTGGTAACAAGGTGAATGGAAGAAAGGGTGGTTGTAGGTGGTAAGGAAATTAAGTTGAAAATTTTGAAGGGGTCATCATCAGCTATAATGTGATGTACCACTCATACATGGATGTATTTAAGATAATGGTGAATGGTGGAGGGAATACACTACATGTCCTAGATCCATGGTCTGCCAAGGAGAAGGTTGTATTGCATTTCTCCTTCAATGATGTGACTGTGAGACAAGCAAAGTCTCCCCAAGATCGAAGAATGCTCCACAAGATCAATCACACATAAAAGAGGTAAACCCACAACACAAATATTGAGTGGTAAAACCCTACTTCAAATGAAGAAGGGAAACATCCACTATGAAGCTCACTATATTACTCAATGATTCAACAGTACAAGAATGCTTCAATGTTATGCAACAATATGCATCAACATAAACTACAACACAAGTCAATATGACAAGATATGTAAGATATGATAATATGTAGTAGAAAACACCCCTATTTAAAGAGAAGCTTTTCTACTACAACCCTAAATCTTATCACAATCTAATCTTATCACAATCTATCAAATATTAGAAAGTGCTTTAGTTACTTTCTAATTTTATCACAATCTAATCTTTGAGATATGTGATAAGTGGCATCTATCAAATATTAGAAAGTGATTAGTTACTTTCTAATATTTTCTAGAAAAGAGAAATAACTTTTTCCCAAGAAATTAAATATTCCTAGCACCCTTAATTTATTTATTAATTGGGTGGGAATATTTTACATAAGATAGAATTATATTCTAATTCAAATATTATTCTTTAGACTTTATATTTTAGTCTAAGAATAATTTACACAATGTTGCATTACATATTCCAACACTCCCCCTTAATGCAATATTGGGGAAAGGAATTATGAGACAAAGAAACATTCTCCCCCTAAAGATACAAACGGGGATGAGAATCAAATGAGTAATATAGTTACAATGAGCTTCTATGACCAAGAATGGTCTACAATAAGGCACCAATACAAAATGGGCCAAAATGAGACTACAAGCCCCCAACGGAGTAGCTTCAGATACAAGCAACTTACAAAGCCATCCATCAACCACAAGTGGTTGCAAATGACAAGAAGAAAACATCACAAGGGTGTCTTCAGTAAGCCTACAAAATCCCAAATGGAAGTACCTGCAAGCTACAAGCAGCTCAACATAAGATCAGTTAGATACATCATCATAAATATATTCACCACAACATATATGAATATCCAAAGATGATAACAAAATTGATCTAACAAATAGTGAACTATAAGTCATCACAAAAAGATGCCAAGCCATACTTATAGTCACGTGCTATATAGTTGATCAAAAAATATCATGTACAAAGTTGCATAAAGCAAACAAGGAGTACCATGATAATGCAAACTCTAAAGTACCATGTACAAAAGTAGCACAAGGCTAACAAAAAAGTACCATGTACAAGAGTTGCATAAGGTATATGAAAATAATAAAGTGTGCACACCGGTTGCATAAAGCCAACCATAAAATATCATGTACAAAAGTAGCATAAATGCTAACAAGAAAGTACCATGATAAACCAATTGCATAATGCCAACTACATAAAAAAACATGTACAAAGTTGCACAAGGCAACAAGAAAGTACCATGTAAAAGAGTCGCATAAAGCAATTGCATCATATACCATAATTGCACAATGCCATCTACAAAGTAACATGTACAAAAGTTGCACAAGGCAAACAAGAAAGTACCATGTTCAAAAGAGATGCAAAAAGCAATTATACCACCAAATATCAACTCATATATATAGCACAAAACACCTCATAAGGATGAAGTTGTCATCACACAAGTGTAACTACACTTCATTCCCCCTTGAGGACAACTTCACCAAACCAAGTGAGTCCCTCGACTTACAAAACTGCTCCTTGGGAAGAGGTTTGGTGAACAAATCAGCAGAATTAGAAGATGATGGGCAATACTCCAACTGAATAGTCCCATCCAATACCTTCTCTCTGATAAAATGGGCTTGGATTTCAACATGCTTTGTCCTTTGATGCATTACAGGATTTTTAGCCAAGGCAATAGTTGATTGATCATCATGAAAGATAATCATGAACTACTATAACCATCTTGCAATAAACAACTATAACCATATTGCAATTGAATAAACCAAGATCAACTTGCAATAGATTAACTTGCAATAAGAAGGTAACTAACCATAACAATCATCTTGCAACAAAATAAACTAACTTGAATTGAACCATAAAACATTTGTTAAATGTTAGATAGTCAATAAGTTAGTAAGTTAGTGTTCATTTTAAGGTTTTGCTATAGCCTAATGAATTGCCAATTCATCTCACCCAAGGTCAACCAAGCTACCCAAAAGGGTATGGGTACGAGGACCCAAAAAGGACTTGCTACCGATAGAGCGGATTCTTTTGGATTCAATAGGTGTTTAGCAAATATAAACTGTGTTGCAAGATTAAGTAAATTTTAATCAAATACTAAAGTTGTGGTTAGGAAGTTGATTCATTTTTAACCTTCTTGATTAATATGAAAATTAGTAAATTGCAAGTTAGTTGGTTAGTAGATTGTTTAGTAGCAAGTTAGTAGTTAGATTAGTTGAGATGCAAAATGTAAGAAAGATGAACAAGAGATAGTGGAGACACAAAGCAAAACACAAATACACACTCTCTCTCTCTCTCTCTCTCTCTCTCACTCTCACTTTCATTCTCTTTTACTTTCATAATGAGAGATACAAGTTACATTAATTTACAGTATGCTTCAAGCAAATACTGGAGAGATTAGAAGAAATTAATAAAAATAGGGGAAGAGAGTGAAAAAGTTGATCCGAAATTGCCTTGTATACTCCAAAACATACTTGGATAACCTTGCAAAACAAGCAAACTCACAAACAACCATTGTTAATGTGAGACAAAAAAATATTGCATTTTAAGGAGAATAATAATAATTTTTAATACAAAAAATTGCTTAAAAAAATGCAATTAAATTAATAAAATTTATTTTATTAATAAAAAAAATGGTATGAAAAAGTTTAAAGATTTTTATAAAGCAAAACTTTTTCAAAAAAACAAAACTATTTTTTTTTTAAAAAGCAAAACTATTTTTTTTTTTTTAAACAAAACTATTTTTTTTATAAAGCAAAACTGTTTTTTTTTTTTTAATAAAGCAAAACTGTTTTTTTTTTTAAACAAAACTATTTTTTTTTTATAAAGCAAAACTGTTTTTATATATATATATATATATATATATATATATATATATATATATATATATATAGCTAATTGTTTTTTTTTAATAAATAAAAAAAATGACTATATATGGAAATAGGGGTTTTTGGGTCTTCCGGACGCAACCATGGGGTCCGTTTGGCTCCAAAAACCTTTCCAGCAAAAGCTTAATGCCAAAAAAAATTATAGATTTAAAATGAAAATATTGTTTGCAAAAGATCTAACAACTAGATCTAAAAACATAATAAATCTATAAACCCTAATGGCAGATTTGCAAAATAAGTTTACATAAAATACCCAAATATCAAATGCATGCAAAAAAAAATATACCTTAATGGGTTTTTCACCTCAAAGGATTGAAGACACTTGATGGAGATCCCAACCGCTCTGATACCAAATGTGAGACAAGCAAAGTCTCCCCAAGATCGAAGAATGCTCCACAAGATCAATCACACATAAAAGAGGTAAACCCACAACACAAATATTGAGTGGTAAAACCCTACTTCAAATGAAGAAGGGAAACATCCACTATGAAGCTCACTATATTACTCAATGATTCAACAATACAAGAATGCTTCAATGTTATGCAACAATATGCATCAACATAAACTACAACACAAGTCAATATGACAAGATATAATAATATGTAGTAGAAAACACCCCTATTTAAAGAGAAGCTTTTCTACTACAACCCTAAATCTTATCACAATCTAATCTTATCACAATCTATCAAATATTAGAAAGTGCTTTAGTTACTTTCTAATTTTATCACAATCTAATCTTTGAGATATGTGATAAGTGGCATCTATCAAATATTAGAAAGTGATTAGTTACTTTCTAATATTTGCTAGAAAAGGGAAATAACTTTTTCCCAAGAAATTAAATATTCCTAGCACCCTTAATTTATTTATTAATTGGGTGGGAATATTTTACATAAGATAGAATTATATTCTAATTCAAATATTATTCTTTAGACTTTATATTTTAGTCTAAGAATAATTTACACAATGTTGCATTACATATTCCAACAGTGACAAAGGATGAATATGGTTTTGGTACCTACATTTATGGGTAGGATGATGGTGCTCAATGTTTGGCAAAGTATACCATTGAAAGAGCATAAATCTATGGCTAGGACAGTGTGATGTTCAGGTGGAATGTGGATATGATCGAGGGTGGGTGATGTGATGATGTTTATAGAAGAGCCAGTGTCAATAAACACCCTCTTATAGGTGGTACAATAAAATTTTGCATTATGTGCATGGGAGGATCCGATCCAGGGCCTACAAGAGTGGTGATCTCATAGTTGTAGAACACAATGAATGGTTGCATACTAGTACACACATTGCCAATGAAGTTAGTAAAATCATTGCTATTATTAGTTTAAATATCAATAGACCATAGTATATCATTTAATACCTCATGATGAGGTTATGACTACTATAATAGTTTGTATATAGATAGCTTGGCTGGAGCAATTTGAAGTCGATGTGTAAGACTATTGCAAATGGTGATGATTGGTCATGGTGGCATAGGTGGACCTTGGTCTTGTGGAGGTTAGGAAGATGGTGGAGGAGGTGCTAGAACCTATTCTAGATTAGACTAAGAAAGATATTGGTTATTCCATGTAACAATATTGATCATCTCCACAAAGCCTTGTTGTTAAGGTATGCAATTGATTTGATTGACTTGGGGGTTTGGTGGTCGCATATTGGATGTGGAAGCATTTGGTGGGGTGGTATTATGCTATAGTAGGGGATTTTAAATGACATCTAAGTTTTGGTTGGAAAGAGCCAAGGGGTTGTAAACCTTGATGGTACCCTTATCAATGAGATCTTGGATGATATGTAAAAATTTGTAGCAATTACTAATGGCATGTCCCTTGCGATGATGATAGTCACAGTGAGCATATCCATTGTATCCCCTTGATTTTAGTAGGGTGGTATCTTCAAGTTGAATTGATGGTAAGGCTAAATGACCTACAATAATTAAGTATTGAAATATGCTACCTATAGGTTCGATTAGTGGGATTCATGTGCAGGATGGATGATCACCTTGGCATTGAGAGGCTTGTGAATTAGGCTATGATTGTGGGGAAATGTATTGCCTAGGTGTGGATGAGTTTGTGGTTGTTGCAATGGATTATTGTGAATGAGGTGGTGTTGAGCACAAATTTGGTATTATGAGGTGGTTTAGGTGGGGTTTGACTAAAATTACCTTTTTGGAACCGGTTTGAATTGTAGTTAGTTCTTTTGTGGGGTTTTATTTTCCTCTTTTGAATTTTAACTTCCTCAATCAGCTTAGTGTGATTGGATACCTCCTTGAATGTGCTATGGAGTTGCATTTGTAGAGTGCTGGAAATGGGCTTGATACAACTTTTGACAAATACCTTGACCAATTTTATTTGATAAAGATGAAAAGGGATATCATTAATAGTAGCTCTCCATAACATGACATAATCATTGATGGATTCATCCTCAAAATATCGTAAGTTGTAGATATCGGGTAGTTCTATCCTATTATTGATGTTGAGGGCAAATTGTTCAAGGAATATGTTAGCCAATTTTTCAAATGTGTACAAGCTATGATGAGCTAAGTTGTCATACCAGTTTAGAGCTTATCCACCAAGGTATTGTGAAAAGATCTTAAGTATGAGGTCATCATGATCACTGATGTGATATCATGTAAATTGGTAATTACTTAAATGCTCTCTAGGATCCTCCTTACCCCTAAATTTATCAAATTTAGGGTTAAATTTGGAGGGGTAGGGTGGCATGTGGATGGATGGATGGATGGGTTTAGAGCACAACTTACTATAAGTGGGTTTGGTAGATCCATAGGTATGGAAACATGTTTGCAATTGCTTGATATTCACTTGCATGGTTTGAATAGCATCGAGTAGGATAGGTATGATGAGGTTAAAACCAACAGGGGTGGTAACCAATTATGGTGCTTGATGAGTGTGGTTAGGCATGTGGTAGTTGGATCATGATGCTTAATTTTGAACAATGGTGTGTTGATGCATCTATGGATTTACATGTTGATGTGGAGCTTGATTGGCCATGGGGATGGTATCTTTATGATAAATGTGTTCAGGTCCCTCATAAAATTGATTTTGTTCAAAAATTTGTTGATTGTCCACCGGAGGAAACAATGATTGATGAGGGTTTGACTAGATGTACCCTTTTTGGGGTGGACCTTGGACTATCATTAGTTGTTGTAAGGGTATGTGGACATACCTTGATGGATTGTGCCCTTTATTGGGTATTTTTTGTTGTTTTTGTGTGTAATATGAGGTTGATGGAACAAATCCTTTATTGGAGACTTGTTTTTGGAAGGGTATTTGAGCATACCCTATTTGATGAAGCCCCTGAATAGGTGGTTGTGGTTGTTTTTGTTGTGTGTGTTGAGAGTTTGATTAAAAAAATTCTTGATTGGGGACTTGTTTTTGGAAGGGTAATTGAGCATACCCTATGTGATTAGGCATTTTATTAGGAATCTATGGTTGTTGTTGAGCTTGATGGAACAAATTCTTGATTGAGGACTTGTTGTTGGAAGGGTATTTGAGCATACCCTGTTTTATTAGGCCCTTGATTGAGCATCTATGGTTTTTTTGTTGTGTGGGGTGAGTGTTTTATTAAACAAATCCTTGATTGAGGACATGTTGTTGGAAGGTTATTTGAGCATACCCTATTTTATTATGCCCTTGATTGGGCATTTATGATTGGTGTTGTGCAGTGTGAGAGCTTTAATTGAATAAATCCTTGATTGGGGACTTGTTGTTGGAAGGGTATTTGAGCATAACTTATTTTATTAGGCCCTTGATTAGAAATATTTAGTTGTTATTGTGTGGTGTGAGAGCTTGATTGAACAAATACTTGATTTGGGACTTTTTTTTGGAAGGGTATTTGAGCATACCCTATTGGATTAGACCCTTGATTAGACACGTGATGTTGTAATAGGTTTGGACAAAACCCTTGTGGATTTTGCCCCTGAATGGGTACTTGAGTATTGAAATGGAATTGTGTACTCCATTTTTTATTTAGTTCTTGAATGGATATTTGATTTTTGAGAGAGAATTATGTACCCCCTTATGGATTTTGGCCCTGAATGGGCACTTGATTATGGAGAGGGAATTGTGTACCCCTTATGGATTTTGGCCCTGAATGGAAATTTTATTTTGGAGAGGGAATTGTGTACCCCCTTGTGGATTTTGGCCCTGAATGGGCATTTGATTTTGGAGAGGGAATTGTGTACCCCCTTGTGAATTTTGGCCTTGAATGGGCATTTGATTTTGCAATTATAGGTAAGAGAATTTGTGTGCAACTGATGACTAGAGGGACTGTCCAAGAGATGTGATAGAAGGTGGGGTGGATGTACAAGAAGATAGAGCAGTGAAGAATTGGCCAATGGCTTATTGAGAAAGAGGGACGGTGCCAGAATGTATGGGTAAAATGAGAATACCATGGTTGTGTAAGGTGGGAGGTTAGTAGCAGTGCCTAAGGAAGTGGATGGAAGATGGAGGCCAAAGCTCGACATGTCAAGTTGTGAGACAACTTGTGGTTTGGTTTGGAGAATGTGTTGATGGTATAGGAGGGGGGTTTGAGTGACACTTATCTAGGACAATTAAGTATGTGGTACAATAAGATGCTCTTACTGAGAGGACTCTCCTTGATGTTCAAATAATGGATTAAGGTGGGTATTTTTGAGAGGTGTACGCTCTTTAGCAATTTTTTTGCTTTGTGTGTTGACCATAGTGATTGGAAAATGGAATGTAGATCAAGTTCTATAGTGAATAACTAATATAAAACAATAGTCTAGATAGTGACAGGTTCTATTTTAGGACACTAAAGCAAGTTTTTGGAAAACACGCCTTGAGGTATGTTTTGAGGCCCTAATGTACCTTGAACTAATTTTTTAGGAAAAATAGGTTTTTGAAGTCCATAGAGATGCCAAAAAAATTTGGAGGTCTCTAAAACTAGATTTGCATAGTTTTGAACAATTTTGATACAATTTTTAGAGCTTTTGCAACTATTTTGTGAAGTTTTGTAACTGAATTTTGTAAGGTGCAAACAATAAGCAAAGTGTATTTTTTATTGTAAAATTGAGATCATATAACCTTGATTTGGAGGTTTGTGTGTGTTTGAATGTAATAAACCAACTACAAACTCAAGGGGTGTGGGTAATTTTTAGAAAAATATGTGTTGTAGCATAGAACCTTTTACAACACCCAAAAGTATGCAAAATGGAATTGTGTCCAATGGGAGAATGACAATTAAGTGGAAGGCACAACAAAAAGATAACTAGAAAGAGGGGAACTCAAAATGTTCTGAAGAGTCCAAATCCTCTTACAAAAAGAGGTGGTACTATTTAATACTTGCTACCAACACAACAATGCTTTCACTTCACCCTCAGGTGAGCTTGGTCAATAACAACAATTACTAGCTCACAAATTATACCAAGCCTTGTGAGCAAAGGCATCTAATCCTAACCCACTTTGAGGGTCTCTCAAGAGTAGGGGATCTTCTGGTGATGAAGTCCAAAAAATCACTTGTGGGGGCTACTAGGGTGTTTAGGGGGTGAGTCAATACTTTTGCTAATGAGAGCCAATGTCATTGATCTCTATTGGTGGTTGGTGATTAAATCCAATGCAAACCAATGTTTAACCTTGGTGGTTGGTGATGAAATCCAACATAAACCAAAGGTGCACCTTGTGTGCATGTTTCTAAAACCTATGTTTAATAAAGTAGGAAATGTTGAAATAAACTTATCTAAGAAAAATAAATGCACTTTTTGGTTACAATTATTTATTTATTTTTTTAGAAAGTAAATGCAAGAAACAATACAATGGGGGTCGCTTGATTGTAGCAACTTTATCTAAGAATTGCGTAGGCGTAAATATGTGTAAACTAGCCAATATATGCTTGGTTAGGTTATGGCTAGATGTCTCTAAGAGATTTATATATGAGGTAGAGGATCAAAATCATGCTTTCATCTCATGGAGATGAAGAGATTAAAAGGGCTCTTCAAACCTTATGCAGATCATTTAATGATTAATCGAATGCTTAGATAGGCAAAAATAAAGCTAAGCTAACTTGAATATTGACCAAATGATTATGGTACTTTTTTTAAAGGAAATATAATCTAAGTTGCAAGGTGACCTGAGATGTTAGATGTATTTTGAAAAATAAAATGAAAAGGATGATTTAAAATACAAAAGCAAGCAAAAATGGGATAAAACAGGTGAATTTTATGACTTGGAATAGTCTACCTGTGTTCTCTAGCTTTTGGTTGGCTTTTATGGTCTATTAGAGTCCGCCATAGGTGTCGGAAGTTAAAATGCACCTTGGGGTGTGTTTGAAGGTCCTAACGAACCTCGAGGTGCATTTTCCCCCAAGAGTAGTGTTTTGATTTGTAACAGGTTTTGGAGATAGAAAATAGGTGATTTTTTGCTCTGTACCTATGATTGTCCAACAAATGTCAAAATTATTTTAAGTACAAGAAAATATATTTTTGATGCAAATCATGAAAAATTAATACAAGGTAAAACACGGGATTGGTGATATGTATTTCTAAGTGTGTCTTAGGATGTTGGGAGAGTCCATGCATGATTTTGGAGACCTATAATGATAACAATACCACAAATTGTTAGACTAATAACTCGAGCAATATCCATCATGATCGCCAAAATGAAATAAATAAAAACTTGTTGCTTGTATTTATTTATATGAAAAGGTGTTACAAAGTTTATTGTGTAACTCTTTTACAATATGCCACATGAGATACAAAATAAAGATTCCTGAAGGGTGATCCTAGTTGTTGATTTTCTTTGCAGCACACCAAAATGTTCTTCTTTGATTCCTTAGAGTTGAAGTGGGTTTATGATTCTTACCACCTCAATCTACACCTATCTACGATATCTGCATAACCCTACAAAAATGAGTTAGATCATTTGGAGGCTTGTCTCAATCAGACCTCTTTTAATGAAAGACACCTCAACACAAAATCCAATAGAAAATGCATAACAAGAGTTCAAAATGAGATAAAACTAAAAATGGAGTACTATGTTACCTAGAGGTGTGTTTTCTATCAAAACAAACCTTGAGGTCTATTTTGGTTTCTACAAATTTCAAATATTTGCAGGTGTCACGTGGATGCCTTATGTGGTGTTCTGTTTTACATAGATCTTTGTAGTCACCTGTTCAGCCCTTTAGAATGCTAAAAATATACAATGGGAAATATGGAGGAGATATATCATGCATGAAAATGGATTGAAAAAACTTTGGACATGATTTCAGTAGCATAACCTTACTTCTTTTTTTCTCTTATAAATTCATAGACAATGGCCTTCATTTATAGATTTCATGGCAAGCAAAGAGGGGTGGTGAGGTGGAGGAGAGAGGAGAAGCCTCTTAAATGAGCATGTGATGGAATAGACTTTCCTACCTAAGTGCCTTTAATGGGAATGGATTCTCCATGCCCATCTAGGACTTAGGGAGAAGTGAAAATGCACTTTTTACCCACATTCCTTAAATACCTTTTAATGGGAGTGGGCACTTTTTGAAAAAGGGGGTAAGTAGGTATTTTGATAAATGTACAAAGGGGGTGTGGGATGAATGCGTTGGATGGGGAGAATACTTTTATTTTTATTGTATCCTATGGATTTGAATTTATTTTGCAATTGGTTTTTGGGTTTTGGAATGTTCTTACCCTTTTTGGAACTAACTTTACCTTTTTGAAATTGACTTTACCTTTTTGGAATTGTTTGTCTTTTTAGAATTGATTTTGTTATTTTTGTTATTTTTATTTGATTTTGCATTAATTCAAAAAAAATTGAATTGATTTTGTACCCCTTGACTTGATTTTGAATTGCTCTTAGGGATTTTGAACCAATTTTGCATTAATTTGATCTTTTGGTGTTGATTGATTTTGCAAGAGATTAAAAATTGAGATATTTTTAAGTGTCTACAATAATACCATTCCAAAGCCATACCAACAAGAAATTTACTAAATATTTTTAACAATAACATATCATCATATACAATATCATGGCATGTTATTTTAAAAATCCTTAAATATTTGATTGGGTCCTCTATTCCCTTACAAATGGATAATATCAACATTGTAAAATGCTTGGGATAGGACCTAGAGGCTACCATAGGATATAGGGGTTGATTGCACATATTATAGTTATAAGTGAAAATTTAAGATTAACTTGCATCCATTCTCAATGCCAATTGTTTCACTTTACTCGTCAAACTTTGCATGTCTAGATTGTTGTTGTGCAATACCCCTAGATTTCCTAAGAGTGGGTTATAGGTAGGATGTTGAAAGGAAACTTGGTTAATGTTGGAGGTATTAACATTGTTATGATAGGGTTTATGTGTAGACACCTAAAATATGTCATGTCAAGGTGACTACTCATATGGGACATGCTAGAAGACCATATGGAAGACCTTGGAAAAATACCAAGGTATAGCAATGGTTTTAACCACTCAATTAGGCAGTTTGACCTAATCAACGTTAGTCATGGTTAGTAGTGCTTACTGTGCCTCAAAGTCGTGGCTAGCATCCAAAATTAGTTGGACCTTGATTGATCCAAAATCAGTTGCAATAGCCAATTGGTTGCAAATATAAGTGGTTTAGGAGATAAAATATCTAGAAGTTTCTCTCCAACTGCTCCAATTGTCCATTCTTGATCTTGGCTTCCTCAAGAAGCTAAGACATAGCCCTCCTAGGTGTTATAAGACCCCCATCCAAAATGGAAAAATGGAGAGATGCATAGGATAATTTGAGCGGTGAAGCCCTATCGAGTTCATTACTCACCTATTTGCATTTATAGAAAGCTTGGACATAAGAATAGAGAGATCAAAATGGCAATTCAATCCATGGAGGTCTTAGGAGGCTAGGAGAGCCAAGAAACTCAATTACATAAACTCCATGTGCGATCTGAGCAATCCAACCGCAAAACTAGTCAGAGGACACAAAGGTGACCCTTGACCATCAATTTGATAGAGATTCAAAGATTCAACCCCTAAATTGGAGGGCAAATATATCTTAACCTCAGCCACGACTGTCAGCCATGGCTAACAGTGCTCATCGTGGGATAGAGTCACAATCAGGGTATTATCTTTGATTTCTCTATTTTCTAACCGTAGGATCTTTTTAACTTCATTAGATTATGCTTGTTTCATGTTTATTTGCTTTAATAGAGACTCTTACTGATAGAATTAGGGTTTTTAGTCACTTTTCTTTCATTCTTGAAATCAAGATACGAATGGTATTTTCCATGCTTTCATGCTTTCACATTCATAATTGAGGCATTAGATAGATTGATTGATGTTTCTTTTACAGTATTAATGGTAGAATTACCATTTTTAATGTAGTTTAACATGTTTCTTGCACTTTCTTGATTTCATGTTGCTATGACATATTTTGTACAATATTTCTCTAAAAGCCTCATCAAGAGAGGCCTCCTTTTTTACTAATATGCCTCTTGTTGTTTATTGCACACAGGACTAATAGGGTTTTGACATGCAAGGCAAAAAATACCTCTAATCATGGAGAAGAAGGTCATCTACACCTTGGAGTAGTTTGTGTCATTATAGAAGGCATTGAAATACACCTACCCTTATGAGGGATATTTTCTACTGTAATTGTTGTATCGAATGGGTATCCCTAAGAGGTATGGATTTGTAACATGGATTGATTCAAATTAATGGAAGATAAATTTCTTGTTATGTGTTATTTATCATCAATTTGTGTATGAATGCTCATTTTCATATGATCTACAACCATTACAACATTAGGTTTTAGCCTTTTACAATGTTACATAAGGCGATCATGATGGAAAATCCGTATTAAATTCCACAGACCACTGATATTTGTATTTTGTGATATCAGGTGCTAGCCATTATTGATAGTTACGGTCAATAGTTGTAGCCATGGATGATACCCACAGGTAATAGTTGCAGCCATGCCATAGAGCCATGGTTAGTAGCAAACAGGTCATACAACAGAGAACCAAATCTTAATCGAATGTGGATCTGAGGTAGGACCCATATCCCATTGGTTTTCCTATGTTATCTATCTATGTTTTTCTAGAATGTGTAAAATTCTAGCATAATTAGGGAATGCAACAAAAAATATAAAATACATTGAGTCCCTAGGTCCTTTTCTTAGGTTCCACTAGTCGCTGCTAGGAATAGCGGACCTCTGAGTGTAGTCTGCCCTAGTCTCCAGTGGTATAGGCCATTTTTTGTGTGTTGGTTTACTTGTATGAGGCATAATCCAGTGGCCATCTCATTATCATTGTTAGTGTGCATTTTATTTGAAATTCATGTAGTTTAATCATGCATACTTTCTAAAATTAAACGTTCCTTTTTGCATAGCATATATAAGAATCATTTGAGTATTTTTTTATGCATTTACTTTTCATGCAAAATAAAAGGAACCCCACACACCATGACATATTGTAAACGCTAGTGAATTTGAAGTCACATTCAACCACTAGTAGGGTTCAACGATAGTGGCAGTGATTTTCATTCGTTGTCCCAACTACCTCGAACCTTTTGTTACTATAACAATACCTATTGCAAGTGTGAATGCGTCCTCATAACAAGCTGCCTCGAAAAGGCTTGCTCTAGTGTGAACGTGTTGTGGTTTTTTGAAATGTCGATGATTTGTCGGCACAATTTTTTTCTCCCCTCCTCCTCTATTCCTTCCCCTTATTCCTCCTATTTTTTCTCCTCTTATTCCTCCTCTTATCTCTCCTATATTCCCTTTCTATCCTCCTTATCTCCTATACTCCCTGCGTCAGTTGTGTAATATAGTTTAAGTAAACTATATATATATGGCATGTAATCTAAGGTTTGAATAATAATACAAGTTTTTAAAATCAATGTGTAGTCTCCGGATTTGAATTGACCCTCATTCTGGTATCAAAGCCAGGGGTGCAAAAATCAAGGGTGCCAAGGAGGACGTCGATCGAGGAGGGTCCTGACAGAGATAATCTATCATATCTATCGGCACATAGTTTGAGGTTGGCATGAAGTTGAGGTGGCACTAAGATTCGAGTAGACTGACACATGGTAGATCATGATTGTTGGATGCTGACGTGGTAGGCACTGAGTTGGAGCATTGACGTGGTGGATGCTAGCTGGTGGCATGTAAACCGAGGTAGGTGTTGTGGTGGCTGGTTGAGGTGGTGGCTAGCAGTGACATGGCATGAGGAGCGACACATGGTGAGCGATGATGAGCAGGCGAGCTGACGTGGGCGTACAGTTCATCTGATGTGGCATACGAGTTGGTAGGGTGACACGTGTCACTGTTCGGTTGGTTGTTGTGGCAAAAAACTAGCGGGAACGATTGCCCGAAGGCAATCAACTTTAAACGTGCTTGTTCACGTTTAAATATTCTTCTTCTGCCTTTATCCCAACCCATGTGGGATTATTGTTTTTTTTAAAAATTGATGTCACGCTGTGTTTAATTTGTTCATTGCCTGTTTTGTTAACCTGTCGAACCGTGTAGCGCGCGTGGCAACATTGGCAGCTTTGCAGGCTATTGGTCTTGGGTTCGAAACCAGTCGACGCTCACCGAAACACTTTTTTATTTTTTTGTCGTCGGAGCTATGGAAAATAAAGGCACGTGGTGCCGTTTGTTTTTTCAAAGGGACTATGGGGAGTAGAGGCCAAAACCCCCTGCCTGGAAGCTTAGGATTGTGATTTCGATCCTCTATGCGGCACATATATAAAGGTTTTTTTTATTATTACTTTATTTCTTTAAAGGTTTCATTAAATTTTTAAAGCTTTTTGAATATTAATTTAATAATTTAATAAATGCTTTTAATTATTTAAAAAAAGTTTTTTTTATATAATTTTTAAAAGCATATTTTATTATTAAATTAAAAACTTTTAAAAAGCTTTATAAGGTTTAATTGTAAACTTTTATAAGAGAAATTGTGAACCTATTGTGGCAAATTGTAAAATCGCCCAAGGGGCTTAAAAAAAACCTTGCAAAATTGTGTAATAGCCTAAGAGGCAAGCATTGTAAAAAGGGGAAAAAAAAGTGACGGGAAGCCTTCCGGAGCGCCCGTTTATCGCTTTCAAAAAATTTTGGACTCCTAGGGGCGCTGCCCCTTGGAACCCCGTTCAAGGCTAAAAATTTTGTGTAATAGCCTCAGCGGTTGTAAAAGAGCAAAAATTGTAACCTCAGAAGCTCTAACGAAGTTTTCTTTTTGCCTTGATGAGTAGATGATCAGATCTACCGGATGTTACCATGCTTTGTGCTCTCTACTACGGAGAGAGACTGCTGAGTCATTTGATGAACGAGTTCGGAGAGACGGACTGCACGTTGTATTCAGTCAGTTGTAGAATGTTGTTATAGCCCACCAGAGAAACCCTGATTTTGGTTACGAGGCTGACTCTAAAGACAACATATTTGGACAATGAGTGGAAGAGTTTGATTCAGTAGAAATCACACCTAGGGAACAAGCCAACGATAGTTATTCCCCATGCTCTTTGGAGGCAGAGCCAGAGCCAGAGCCAGTTGAGCTAGTTGCCCCTAAAATCATCCTCATCAGCGACGACGAGGATTCTATTGCCGACAATTTTGGGCATCCAGTACTGGGAGATCCACAACAAGAAGAACAAGCAATCAGTGAGAGAATTAAAAAAGCAAGATTTGATTTGAACTTGTAATTGCTTTTCTTTGTAATTGCTTGTATTAGTCAAATCAAAGTTTATTTCCAATCAGTAGCCATGGCCTCAAATACTAGTCTTCCAATTCTAGAATTCAATGGTAGTGATTACGAATATTGGTCCATAAAAATGAAAACCTTACTCATTGGTAAAGGTTTGTGGGATGTAGTTGAAGAGGGTTACACAGAACCCTCTCCTACTGACTGGACCGCTTTAAGTGTTGCTGATAGAAAATCTAGGAAAGAAGCACAAAAAAATAATTCCTCTGCCCTGTATCATTTGCAAGCAGCCCTAGATAAAAGCATCTTTCCTAGAATAGCTTCCTGTGTAACAGCTCAAGAGGCATGGAAGGCCTTGAAAGAAGGCTTCCAAGGGAGTGATCAAGTGAAGCAAGTCAGGCTTCAAACTTTGAAAAGAGATTTTGAGAATCTCAGGATGCAAGAGGATGAGAAAGTTGGAGACTACTACATGTGAGTCAAAGCAGTAGTAGACAAAATGATCACTCTCGGAGATGACATCAAGCCAGAGATTGTGGTTAAGAAAGTGTTAAGAACACTTCTTCCAAAGTGGAACCATGTTGCAATTATCATTGAAGAATCGAAGGATTTGTCTGCACTATCCTTTGATGCTTTGATTGGTTCTCTACTTTCACATGAAGAGAGATTGTAAGAATCTCCTTCAACCAGCTATGGAGGCGATGACAAGGCCTTCGCATCTCAAGAAGGAAGAGGCCAAGGTAGAGGCCAAAGTAGAGGTCAACGAAGAGGAAGAGGCAGGAACAGTCCAAGAGGTGGAACCCCAAGCAGAGGAGGATCTTCCAGCAGAGGTGGAGGTCAAAATAGAGGTGGTCAGCAAAATAGAGGAAAGAATCCAGGTCGAGGAAGAGGAAGTGATAAGTCGAAGAAAGTTTGTTTCAATTGTGGTAAACCAGGCCACTTTGCTCGTGACTGTTGGTCCAAATCCTCACAAGGGAGCAGCAGTCAAAGCAGTCAGTATGGCCATTTTGGAGAAGAGGAAGGGACATCTAATCTCTTTCTCTCATATGGCCAATCAGATCAGAATTTGAATGACACCTGGATCTTGGACACTGGGTGTTCAAATCATATGAGTGGCAAAGAAGAACTCTTTGCTACACTTGATTCCTCCTACAAATCTCGCATCAAGCTGGGAGATGACAAGTCATTGGCAGTCGAAGGCATTGGAGCCATGGAGGTTCCAACACAAGAAGGCATCAAACAGGTGAATGATATCTATTACACCCCTCAACTCCAACATAATCTTCTTAGTGTTGGTCAAATGTTGGAAAAGAATTATAAACTTGTATTTGATGAGGGTAAATGTGTAATATTTGATAAGAATGATGGTAATAGAATCATTACACAGGTACCAATGACTAAGAACAGGTTATTTCCCTTGAATTTTGGCCAGCCAGGGGGAGTTCAATTGGTAAATATTGCTATTGCGAATCCAAGTGTGTTGTGGCACTTGAGATATGGTCACCTGAATCCAGCCAGTTTGAAATTGTTGACTTCTCAAGCAATGGTGACCGGACTCCCTAAAATTCAAGATCATAAGGAAGTCTATGAAGGATGTGCTTTGGGAAAACATGCCAGGGCCAAATTTCCATGAGGGCAAGCATGGCGGGCCAACTATCCACTTCAGCTAGTGCATTCGGACATCTGTGGTCCAATGCAGACCAAAAGTCTTGGTAACAACTCTTACTTTCTTCTTTTCATAGATGATTTTTCCAGAATGTGTTGGGTCTATTTTCTGAAGCATAAAGATGAAGCATTTGATTGCTTCATTGATTTCAAAACAAATGTTGAAAAATAAAGTGGATATCATGTAAAATGTCTTAGAACAGATAGAGGAGGAGAATACTCCTCAAAAGAATTTTTGAAATTTTGTAAAGAAAATGGGATAAAAAGGCAGTTCACTACTGCCTATACTCCACAGCAGAATGGTGTGGCAGAGAGAAAAAACCACACCATTGTAGAAATGGCAAGATCTATGCTTCAAACGAAGCATTTAAGCAACATGTATTGGGCTGATGCAGTCAGAACCAGTGTCTATATTTTGAATAGGAGCCCTACTTCAAGTCTGAAGGGAAAAACTCCTTACCAAGCATGGTATGGTAAGAAACCAAATGTCAAACATTTTAGAGTGTTTGGTTCACTGGCTTATGCTCACATTCCTGATGAGCAGAGGAAGAAGCTTGATCCCAAGAGTCAAGCATGCATTTTTGTAGGGTATTGTGAGTCCACCAAAGCCTATAGACTCTACAATCTGAAGACCCAAAAGTTTGTTCTTTCCAGGGATGTGATTTTTGATGAAGGGGGAGAATGGGGACATCCAAGATTTTTTATTGATGATGAGTCCCATGATGCAGGTTCTTCACAAATTCAGCAGGTGTCAACCAAGAAAGGCAAGGACACACCCCCTTCAAGCCCAAGCAGACGTTCTACTTCAAGTTCATCAACAACTTCACCAAGTCCTTCTCCACAAAGATCAATCAGTTCTTCACCAATGGATATTGATTCTCCATCCAGAGGTAAGAGAACACTCCAACATCATCCATCTTATCAGATGTTGGATAAAAATTTTCAAAGAAGATATACTAGAAGTCAAGCTAGTGAAATGAGTTCAGTTTTGCAAAGACTTGAAAATATGCATTTGTATGGAGATGATGACTCCCAAGAACCTCGGGGAGATGTAGTTAACTATGCTTTGATGACTAGTGCACAACTTGAACCTTCTAGTTATGAGAAGGCTTGTACTCAGAAGATATGGTAGGATGCCATGAAAGAGGAGATGACCTCTATAAAAAACAATGATACTTGGGAGCTGGTAGAGCTTCCTAAAGGGAAGAAGTGTGTTGGATGTAAATGGGTCTTCAAGACCAAATTCAATGTTGATGGAAGCATTGAAAGACACAAAGCAAGATTAGTAGCAAAAGGCTTCACACAAAAGTATGGCATTGACTATGAGGAGACATTTGCTCCTGTAGCCAGACAGGAGACAATCAGAACAGTTCTTGCTTTAGCTGCCCACAAAGGATGGAAAATCCAACACATGGATGTAAAAAGTGCTTTTCTCAATGGGTATTTGATAGAGGAGGTTTATGTTGAACAACCTCAAGGTTTTCAAGAGCAAGGTAAGGAACACCTTGTTTATAGACTGAAAAAAGCATTGTATGGCCTCAAGCAAGCACCACGAGCTTGGTACTCTCGCATTGATGGCTATTTCCAAGAATATGGGTTCACCAGAAGCAAAAATGAACCCACTCTCTACTACCTGAAGGAAGGGAAAGACATCCTCATTGTTTGCTTATATGTGGATGATCTTATATTTATGGGTAGTAATGAAAAGATGAATATGGAGTTCAAACACTCCATGATGAAGCAGTTTGAGATGAAGGATCTGGGCTTAATGCACTACTTCCTTGGCATGGAAGTTCACCAGACAGATACAGGGATCTTCATCTGTCAACATAAGTATGCTCGGGACATGATTAAGAAGTTTTCCATGGAGCATTGCAAAGCAGTTGCAACTCCAATTGGACATGGGATCCAATTGAGCAAAAATGATGGAGCACCGAAAGTTGACGTGACCACTTTCAGGAGCATGGTTGGGAGTTTGATGTTTCTCACCAACACAAGGCCTGACATTCAGTATGTTGTTTCTCTTGTCTCTCGATTTATGGCTAGTCCATCTGAGCTACATTTGCAAGCAGCTAAAAGAATTCTCAGATATGTAAAGGGTACATGGGATTTTGGAATCCATTACCACAAATGTAAAACTATCAAGCTTGTAGGCTTCAGTGATAGTGATTGGGGTAGCAACATTGATGATAGGAAATCTACTTCAGGGAACTATTTTAGTCTAGGATCAGGACTAATAACATGGAGTTCCAAAAAGTAGACTGTTGTAGCATTGTCCTCTACAGAAGCTGAGTATATAGCAGTCACATATGCTAGTACTCAAGCCCTATGGTTGAGAAAAGTACTGGAAGAGATTGGAGAATAGCAAAGTGGTCCTACAAGAATCTACTGTGATAACATAAGTGCCATTCAGTTGGCATATAATCCAGTCCACCATAGCAGAACAAAACACTTTGATATGAAGTATCACTTCATCCGAGATATGGTGGAGCAAGAGATTGTTGAGTTTAAATTTTTTCGCACTTTGGAGAACGTTGCAGACATCTTCACCAAAGGGATGGCTAAAGCTCAATTTATAAAGTTGAGAGACTGTCTAGTCAGTCCTCTCAACTTTAAGGGGGAGAGTGTTGCAAGTGTGAACGCGTCCTCATAACAAGCTGCCTCGAAAAGGCTTGCTCTAGTGTGAACGTGTTGTGGTTTTTTGAAATGTCGACGATTTGTCGGCATGATTTTTTCTCCCCTCCTCCTCTATTCCTTCCCCTTATTCCTCCTATTTTTTCTCCTCTTATTCCTCCTCTTATCTCTCCTATATTCCCTTTCTATCCTCCTTATCTCCTATACTCCCTGCGTCAGTTGTGTAATATAGTTTAAGTAAACTATATATATATGGCGTGTAATCTAAGGTTTGAATAATAATACAAGTTTTTAAAATCAATGTGTAGTCTCCGGATTTGAATTGACCCTCAATACCAACTCCAAGATCCATCCTACCATGCAAAATAGCATGCATTCCTCTTTGGAGGGGTGTATCACTATGCACAGGGTATCGGGGTGAGGATCGATAGGACATGTACTCCCTACCCTAGTGTGGGTTTCATATCCTTATTTCAGGGGGATTACATGACATGGAGTTCATTTCTAGGTTGTCGAGATACAAGTATACAGGTGAAATCCCTTTAAAAATTGAGTATATCATCAACATTTTGAAAACATGATGAGAGTTACTTATTGATACAACAAATTGTAAAAGCACATAAAACAGTTTAGGGTTCACATTAAAGCTTTAAAAGAGATAATCACCATTGTAATCTTTGTGTGTTAATAAAATTTGAATCTAGACATAGGATACGCACTATGGTGGTTACACGAAGAGGCCAACCCGAGCATAGATCCGAGGTCGAGGCCGAAGCTCCACCCAATGCACAACAAGATGTGCAGCACCCTCAATCATAGAATCCTCCTGAACATCATTCAACAAGTATTAGAGGGGACAATTCTATGTGTGGGGATCTTGTTGATAATACCCTGGTATGAGGAGCTACTAGAAACTCCTTAAGACATAGATTAGAGCATGGAGCTTCCCAGCATTGGGGTTCCAAACATGTTGGTATATACCATGACCGCATTCCATGTGCATCCATGGGATCTGCTAAAGAGCTTGTCATTGAGAGATCCAGATTTGTACCTCTTCATCCTATAGCTAAGGGAGGCTTGAGACCCCCAAAATCTGAGTATAGACAAGTTTAGGATCTTCCCACATAGGGGTAAACATATAGGGCCGCTTTCGAGTGTAGGCCCATTCAAACTCCCAACAAAGTTGAGACTTGTAGGATCACTATAGACATATCTAAAATGGGATCCAACGGTATGCTACCTCATGAGCCATGATGTAGCAAAAAGTTGGATGGTTTGGGTAAAGTCCTAGGATAATTAAGTTACAAGCCTACCCTCGTGCATTCTCACTCTGTGAGTGTGCATAGTGGTAGTACTATTTGAAGAACACAAGCTTATACTGAGAGGGGGGTGAACAGTATAGCACCCACTTTTTACTTTCTTTCCAAACCAATATCAATTAGTGTCCTTAATTGCAATAACCAAATATAGCAGTGTGCATTAATGACATAGATAGCAATAGTAAGCAAGTGCACAAATCACCACACACAATTGAGACACAAGATTTAACGTGGTTCCCCCAATGTGGGGTAGTCCACAAGATAATCTCCTTATAATATTTCACAAATAAATAGGGATCCTTATCCCAATACAAATGATTACTTTGATCTGCTCAAAGCTAGGCTATCCTGATCTGCTCAAGTGGGCTCCACTGATCTGCTCAGCTAGGCTATCCACTGATCTACTCAGCTAGGCTATCCATTGATCTGCTCAACTAGGCTATCCACTGATCTACTTAGCTAGGTAATCCATTGATCTGCTCAACTAGGCAATCTTGATCTGCTCAGGTGGGCTCTTCATTGATCTACTCATCTAGGCAATTGGTGTTGGTATATTTTTCTATTTATGTTCTATCTCTTTCACTGCTCACAAATCTTCCTCAATGCCTTCTCACAAGGCTCAAACAATCCTGCTCAAATGTTGTCCCAAATCTATCCACAAATCTGTCCCAAAAGCCTTCTCAAAGGCTCACTCAATCATGCACAAAAGCTGCCTCAAATCTGTCTAGAAATTCTATCCCAAAAGCTTCTCAAAGGCTCAAAATCAATCATTCTCAAGACAATGGCAATGTACTCTTCAATGGATGATAACAATGATCCACAATGATATCAACAATGTATGACAAATACTCTCTCAAATGGATGATAACAATGCTCAACAATGAACTCAACCATGTATGACAAATACTCTCTCAAATGGATGATAACAATGCTCAACAATGAACTCTCAAATATATGGCAAATGAGCTCTCTAATGAAAACCTCTCCAAGCAATAACAATGAGGACTTTAACCAACCAAGGACAATCTCCACAAGTGATAGCAATAGGTTCTCAATAATATCTTCCTCATGCAATGTCAATAAGCTCTCAAGAAACAAGCACAACTCCCTCAAGCAAAGAGCTCTCAAATAGCCAACAATGATCTCCTCAAATGAAAGACAAATGTATCCACAAGTGACTAGCAAATGATCTCCTCAATGGTCTCAAATAGTGGTAATGTACTCAACAAGTAACCAACAATAATCTCCTCAAGCAATGGCAAAAACCTCCTCAATAATGGCAATACTCTCAATGAACTCCACTAAAGCAATAATGAACTCAAGCATCAATTTTATCCACAAAATTGATTTTCTAATCCATCCACTTCTTCTTAATAGCCAAGGCACATAATCAAGCAATTTGTCTTCAACTTCAAACCCTAACTCATGTGCATGTCTTCTAACTCAAGGTGGCAATTAACTAGGTCTCAAGTTCCTAGTTTAATTTCATAATTAAATCATGCACTAGAACATATAACAAGTTCAACACTTTTCAACCTTATGACTCCCTAATTTTTATTAATACATACAACAAACACCTATGCTTTTATTTTTAATTCCACACCTTATAACTCCACATACAACAATCACAAATATTTAACTTCAAACCTTATAACTCCCTAAGCACATACAACAATCATTTATTTTTACTAAATACCTTATAACTCCCTAGTTATAATAGAAATGATTTTCAATGCACCAAAACTTTGGCAATATCAAATATTACCATGCGCTAGAGATAAATACCTTTTTATGAAATGCCTTTGCCAAAATTAATGTGCCTTCACCATCTTCGAAATCGTTAATGCCTTACCAAAAACAATGCACCTTCACACCTTTGCGGGAGTCGAACTCTGTTCCTCTCACTTAGCATTGTGAAGCGCTTACCACGTGGGCGTCAACCCACGTTGGGATTTAATCCCAAACACCCAACTTTGCCTATGCTCAAATCTGAAAACTCAAATTGCCTTCCTTAGCAAAACACTTTGCCCTTGGCGGGATTCGAACAATGAACCTACCTTGTGCAAAGTTCATGCGCTACCAACTGCGCTATAGGCTCCTGCATGACGTCACTTTCCCATGTTGTCTCCTTGACCTTGCTCTCAAATAAAAATTATTTTTCTTTATTTCTTCGTTGCTCCCCTTTCGACGATTCTCACTCATGCACAATTATTCCCAATCTCTTATAAACAAAGGTTTTACCTTTTATTTATATGCACCTCCATGCCTTCGAATGACGTCAATGGATTTTATTAATCTCCCCAACCATTGCACGTCGATGAATAATAAAATTCAACTTTAGACCTTAGAATTATTAAATAAGAATTTAATAATTCACCTCTTAACTTTGAATTGGGATATCTCCTTCATTCTTTTGAATTTTGCCATGAAACTTTTTGCACCTAGGTTTTATTTGAAAAACCTTTTCATCCATCATTATTTGGAGAAGTCTTAGCATAGTGGTTTTAATGAAAAACCCTTTCCAATGGTTTTAATAAAAACCCTTTCCATTGGTTTAAATAAAAACCTTTACCATTGGTTTTAATAAAAACCCTTGCCATTGGTTTTAATAAAAACCTTTACCATTGGTTTTAATAAAAACCATTAATATAATATTTAAAAATTAAATATTATATGCCTCTTGTGCCACAAAACCCTGTATACATCCATGCTCTCCAAAATATCATAAATGATTATTTATGAAGTGCTTTTGCCACCAAAACTCAATGTGATCCATGTGACATCAATGACAACACAAAATAACTCAAATTGCCAACAATCTCCCCCTTTGTCATTGATGGCAACACCTCTAATGCAAATCACCACAATCACTGCAAAAACCATCTCTGAGAATCAAAGGTGCTCCCCCTGACTCAATACTCTCTATGGAGGTTGCTCCCCCTATCTCAATGCTCTCTTTGGAGGCTTCTCCCCCTAACTCAATGCTCTCCCCCTTACTCAAATCTCTCCCCCTTTGACATCAATGGCAAAAGGGACACCTATGGGGCTAAAAGATATGACTCTTAAGCTTAGCCCCCCACCACCTTCTCTCTTGAGGTGATTAATTTTGGGGTGGGAGTACATTTACTCCCATATTACATTGTTCCTTTCCTTTGTCAACTTCCTTCCACATCTTTCTGATATCCTTTTCTTGATGAGTTACTTGATCTTCTTGTCTTGAACCTGTTTGGAATTGAGTCCTACACCATTTTGCAATATGTCCAAAATTATTGCAATTAAAACACTTGATATTGTAGCCTTTGGATGGTGCCCATATCCTGAATTCTTTCTTGAAATAATTTCCATATCCATTCCTTTCCTGAACCCTGTATTGTGAAGTTTTATTTTCATAATCATTATGACCATGACTTCTGAATTGTGTAGCTCTAAAACCAAAACCATGTTGCTCATTTTCTTTGCACTGAGAAGCTCTATGACCAATCCTGTTGCATAAGAAGCAATGTCCTTGAAAACCATACCTTCTTCCTTTGAAGTTCCTTCTAGAAAAATCAAACTTCTTTGATCCATAGACCCTACAGTGTATAGCCCTGTGTCCAAATCCATTACAAGAAAAACAATGTCCTTGAAAAGCCCTTTGTTCATGCCTTGGTTCCTCATACCTTTCTTGACCATTATCCTTGTGATCATCTTTGACTTGTGCATTGTATCCTTGATCCTTCTTTGTAGTATCTAAATCCTCTTCCTTAATTTCTTCCTTGCTTTCCTTTTCAAGAATTTATTTTCCTCTTGAACTTGATTCACCTATCTCAAAACAAGATCCAAACTGGATGTTTGGAGCCATAGGAACTTTGGAACTTTCTTCATGAATCTTATGTGCTTCCTTACTTTCATATTTTTAGAACTTCCTTTCCTTTTGAGTGTGATTCCCCAAACCTGAAATATGAGACCTTTGGTGCTTTGGAACCTTCCTCTTCTTTCTCTTCATTTGTGTCAAATAGCAAATTGGCACACATCTCTATAGCCTCTGAAATGCAAGTATCCATTTCTGTTGCTTCCTTTTCTTTGGGAACCGGTTCTTCCTTATAGATTTCTGAAACAAAGCCTCCTGATACAAATAGAGGTCCCTGTGTGTTTATTTTTTATTTCCCTTCTTCATAACCAAGCCCTGTCTTTATAAATGGATCTCGTTGTAAATCCAAAAAATTATCCAAAGTTTTTGAATTCCTTTGAAATCATGCTAACTCATTTATGTAGGTCCCCAAACATTTTTGATCTTCTTCTTCTAACTGATTACATATTTCTTTCTTCTTCTTCAATTGCTCATAAATAGTGATGCCAAGCTCTTTTGTTTCTTGAAGCTCTTTTTCCAAATCTTGAATGTGTCGATTAAGCATTATTTTGACCTTTTCATTTTCATGAACCTTATTTTCAAGCCTTTTGATTTTCCTTTTCAATCTCCTAATTTTATTTTCTTGTTTTGTGGATTCCTCTTCTTCATCATCACTGCTACTGGAATTGTCACTAGAACTGCTGCTAGAACTATTACTGGAACTGTTGCTTTCTTTTTCCATAGATAAACTTTTCTTGTTGCAATTGTTGTAGTACATGCAATCATCATCTAAATGCCCAAAGTCTCCGCATATGAAGCATTTTAGTATTCTTAGACCCTTCTTGTACCTGTTTTCTTGCTCAATGGCTATAGCAAGCTCTTCATGTCTTTCTTCGATAGATATATCCTCTTCTTTAACTTCAATACCTAGGAATAGGTGTTCTTGCCTTTCTTCACTTATTCCAAAGAATGTACATTCTTCTTCATCTGACTGGTCTTCATTGTTATGAACTGAACCATCACTTGCTTCTTCAATGTAGAAGGTTTTCTTATTCTTACGAAAACTCTTCTTCTTCTCATGCTTGCTTTGCTTGTACTTGTCATCTTTGTCATGCTTATGCTTTTCTTCTCCTTTTCTTCTGTGACCCTATTTTTCATCATCACTATTTTCTTCATGTGAACACTTGTTTGTATAGTGACCATAATCACCACACTTGTAGCATTTGACTTTCTTCATATCCCTGTAATTCCTTGAGTCCTCTTTCCTTTTGATGAAGTTAGCTTCCTCATCATTATCTGAATCTCTATCTATCTCTGGATCTTTCCCTTTATTTTTCTCTGAAGTCTTGAATGCAATTTCTTTCATTGGAGCTTGATGCTTATCTATCCTCATCTCATAAGTTGTGAGAGTTCCTTGTAGCTCTTCCATTGTTAGCTTGTCGATATTCATTGTTTCTTCTATCACTGAAACCTTTGCATCATACTTCATGGGAAGTGATCTCAAAACCTTTTGAGTAACATCTGATTCTTTCATCTCAAATCCTAGACCTCTCATGGTGTTAGCAATCTCATCAACTCGAAGTAAAAACTTTGCAATATCTTCAGAATCTTCCATTTTCAATTCCTCAAATATTTTTCTATGAGTTTGTAGTTTTTCCAACTTTACCTTGGAATCTCCTTCATAGGTATTCTACAACTTGGTCCACATTTCATTAGCTGAATTACATACCATGACTTTTGCAAAATTTGTCTCATGTAGCCCACTCAGAATACAATTCATTGCCTTTGCATTGATCTCAACCAATTTCTTGATAGTTTCATCTATCTCGGGATCACCTTCAACCTTATACTCTTTTGCAACCATCTGCCATACCTCATATCCTTGTGATATCAAGTAGTTCTTCATTCTCATGCTCTAGAAAGCATAATTGTTACCATCAAACAGTGGAGCCTTACTTGTAGATGATCCATTCTATGAAGCCATCTGTGTTCTTGTAGAATCTGCCCTCAAGTTGTTAGCCTTTCATAAGGAACCCACTCTGATACCAATTGAAGAACACAAGCTTATACTGAGAGGGGGAGTGAATAGTATAGCACCCACTTTTTACTTTCTTTCCAAACCAATATCAATTAGTGTCCTTAATTGCAATAACCAAATATAGCAGTGTGCATTAATGACATAGATAGCAATAGTAAGCAAGTGCACAAATCACCACACACAATTGAGACACAAGATTTAACGTGGTTCCCCCAATGTGGGGTAGTCCACAAGATAATCTCCTTATAATATTTCATAAAGAAATAGGGATCCTTATCCCAATACAAATGATTACTTTGATCTGCTCAAAGCTAGGCTATCCTGATCTACTCAGGTGGGCTCCATTGATCTACTCAGCTAGGCTATCCATTGATCTGCTTAGCTAGGCTATCCATTGATCTACTCAACTAGGCTATCCATTGATCTGCTCAGCTAGGCAATCCATTGATCTGCTCAGCTAGGCAATCTTGATCTACTCAGGTGGGCTCTTCATTGATCTGCTCAGCTAGGCAATTGGTGTTGGTATATTTTTCTATTTTTGTTCTATCTCTTTCATTGCTCATAAATCTGCCTCAATGCCTTCTCACAAGGCTCAAACAATCCTGCTCAAATGTTGTCCCAAATATGTCCACAAATCTATCCCAAAAGCCTTCTCAAAGGCTCACTCAATCATGCACAAAAGCTACCTCAAATCTATCTAGAAATTTTATCCCAAAAGCCTTCTCAAAGGCTCAATCAATCATGCTCAAGTAGCACTCAAATCTCATCCACAAATCAATGAAGGCAAGGCTCAATGATGAACTCAACAATGAATGGCAATGTACTCTTCAATGGATGACAACAATGATCCACAATGATCTCAACAATGTATGACAAATACTCTCTCAAATGGATGATAACAATGCTCAATAATGTATGACAAATACTCTCTCAAATGGATGATAACAATGCTCAACAATGAACTCAACCATGTATGACAAATACTCTCTCAAATGGATGATAACAATGCTCAACAATGAACTCTCAAATATATGGCAAATGAGCTCTCTAATGAAAACCTCTCCAAGCAATAACAATGAGGACTTTAACCAACCAAGGACAATCTCCACAAGTGATAGCAATAGGTTCTCAATAATATCTTCCTCATGCAATGTCAATAAGCTCTCAAGAAACAAGCACAACTCCCTCAAGCAAAGAGCTCTCAAATAGCCAACAATGATCTCCTCAAATGAAAGACAAATGTATCCACAAGTGACTAGCAAATGATCTCCTCAATGGTCTCAAATAGTGGCAATGTACTCAACAAGTAACCAACAATAATCTCCTCAAGCAATGGCAAAAACCTCCTCAATAATGGCAATACTCTCAATGAACTCCACTAAAGCAATAATGAACTCAAGCATCAATTTTATCCACAAAATTGATTTTCTAATCCATCCACTTCTTCTTAATAGCCAAGGCACATAATCAAGCAATTTGTCTTCAACTTCAAACCCTAACTCATGTGCATGTCTTCTAACTCAAGGTGGCAATTAACTAGGTCTCAAGTTCCTAGTTTAATTTCATAATTAAATCATGCACTAGAACATATAACAAGTTCAACACTTTTCAACCTTATGACTCCCTAATTTTATTAATACATACAACAAACACCTATGCTTTTATTTTTAATTCCACACCTTATAACTCCACATACAACAATCACAAATATTTAACTTCAAACCTTATAACTCCCTAAGCACATACAACAATCATTTATTTTTACTAAATACCTTATAACTCCCTAGTTATAATAGAAATGATTTTCAATGCACCAAAACTTTGGCAATATCAAATATTACCATGCGCTAGAGATAAATACCTTTTTACGAAATCACAAAAATAATGCCTTTGCCAAAATTAATGTGCCTTCACCATCTTCGAAATCGTTAATGCCTTGCCAAAAACAATGCGCCTTCACACCTTTGCGGGAGTCAAACTCTGTTCCTCTCACTTAGCGTTGTGAAGCGCTTACCACATGGGCATCAACCCACATTGGGATTTAATCCCAAACACCCAACTTTTCCTGCGCTCAAATCTGAAAACTCAAATTGCCTTCCTTAGCAAAACACTTTGCCCCTAGCGGGATTCAAACAACGAACCTACCTTGTGCAAAGTTCATGCGCTACCAACTGCGCTATAGGCTCCTGCGTGATGTCACTTTCCCATGTTGTCTCCTTGACCTTGCTCTCAAACAAAAATTATTTTTCTTTATTTCTTCGTTGCTCCCCTTTCGACGATTCTCACTCATGCACAATATTCCCAATCTCTTATAAACAAAGGTTTTACCTTTTATTTATATGCACCTCCATGCCTTCGAATGACGTCGATGGATTTTATTAATCTCCCCAACCATTGCACGTCGACGAATAATAAAATTCAACTTTAGACCTTAGAATTATTAAATAAGAATTTAATAATTCACCTCTTAACTTTGAATTGGGATATCTCCTTCATTCTTTTGAATTTTGCCATGAAACTTTTTGCACCTAGGTTTTATTTGAAAAACCTTTTCATCCATCATTATTTGGAGAAGTCTTAGCATAGTGGTTTTAATGAAAAACCCTTTCCAATGGTTTTAATAAAAACCCTTTCCATTGGTTTAAATAAAAACCTTTACCATTGGTTTTAATAAAAACCCTTGCCATTGGTTTTAATAAAAACCTTTACCATTGGTTTTAATAAAAACCATTAATATAATATTTAAAAATTAAATATTATATGCCTCTTGTGCCACAAAACCTTGTATACATCCATGCTCTCCAAAATATCATAAATGATTATTTATGAAGTGCTTTTGCCACCAAAACTCAATGTGATCCATGTGACATCAATGACAACACAAAATAACTCAAATTGCCAACACTATTAGGACTATTAGAGAACCTGGAGAGTGCTCCAAGTGTTCTCGATATATGTGTGCTCCTGCATCTCATGTACGCATGGAGTGTAGGAAATAGTTGGATGTGAATGTCATCTTCATAGACAGGGGTAAGAGCATAGCATATCAGTCCATTGGAGGACACACCCACAAAGTCACTCAAAAAAAGCATACACACCAGAGGCCTCGTACAGATGATCACATAGATAGATTGCAAAATATGGTATCAGAGCAGAGACATTAGATCCTCCAATACCAATTGGAGGATGTCGATACAGAGCAGGAATACCTCAAAAATAAGAACACTCAGGGACAAAGGTTCATAAGACAACATTTATATGAACAACGAATGCGTGAGAAACATATCCTTGATTGAAAGGAACATGTTGAGAGGGGATATCAACTGGCCAATGTCAATTTGCATACCCATAGTGAGCATAGGGATCACATTGATAAAGGAGTTGCTTTGCAACCCGATTTGCACCCTGAGTATATAGATACTCGTAATCACTACACAACCCAACATAGATATGGGTACACTCCACTCAAGTATCATGGGCATAGGTAGTACGAAGAAGAAGCAGGAGATGAATTAGGTCAAGAATATCCTGAAATCTCCCAATTCAAGGAGGAGGACGAGCCTATTCCTTCACCTCGATCGAAGAGGAGCGTGCCTCCAAAGGTACCTCCAAGGTAATCCATAAAAGAGGAGTTCTTATCTTTGTAGGCTTATAAAGTCTTGGCAGATAAGGTCAAAGCTATAGAAAAGCAAGGAATAGCTTATCAAAAGCCAACGTTGAATAAATTCATAATGAACCTTTATGCCCATCAGTGCCTATTTCAGCTTATCCTGAGCATTTTGAAATACCTGAGCTAGAAAAATTTAGAGGAGAGGAGGATGCTTAGGAGCACATCATGATTTTTTTAGACCTGTGCTTTCATATTGGAAGCAATGATGCCCTGCTCCTATAGACTTTCATCATGACCCTCTCAGGCCCAGTCTAGGAGTGGTTTAATCAACACAAGAGGCACAGTATCACTAGTTTTGAGCAACTGGTCAATGCATTTCTTGAACGTTTCTCCTTTGGCATCAAGAAGAAGATGAACTTATCTAAGCTGGCTAATTTAATGCAACATGATGACAAGCCAGTTATGGATTATGGGAAACGATGGAGAAAGATGATGGCAAAGCTATTGTTTTCTATCCCTGTTGCTGAATTAACTTAGATTTTTATAAAAATTTATGCAAAGCACATTTTGTTATTTTTATATTTGTAGCAATATCAAAAATTTGAAGAGGCTTTGGTGCAAGCCAAAGTGATTGAGGATATCAAGTTACAAGAGGGTAACTTGAAACTCATAAATAAGAAGGAATGGAACAAGAAAAAAACTGAGAGACAACAGGCCAAGCTATCTCACGTCAATCAAGTGGTTCTAAACCTTCATAAAGGATATAAGGGGTAACAACAATAGAATTATCAATCCTAACCTCCCCCTGCACAATATGAGCAGTGCAACAACCAAAGGGGTAAGGATAAAGAAAGACGCCCTCCTTGCATGTTCACTCAATTATCAAAATTGTTAACAATTATTTTCCATCGGTTATGCAAGGTAAAGGCAATAAACTTACCAGAAGTCAATATGATAAACCCTAATCAACCCAAGCCTAAGGGATATAAGGATGATCATGTAGCACCCTAAAATTGGTGCAGTAAAACCTTAATAATTACACTTACTCTAGTAAATATTCAAATTCAAATTTCAACCTCCAAAACCGCTCCCAAACCGTCGCTTAATCCATTTCCTCATTTCCCGTGCCATTTTTAGAGTTTGTTTTGACCGTTTGACGATATCTTCGCCGATCAGACGATATCGCCTCAGATCGGACGATTTCGTCTAGGCTAGGACGTCCAAACGATCTTGTCCCAAAACTAATTTTTCATAATTAGTCTTTGTTCCAACGATGTCTCTAATCTAGGCAGAAGCGTGTCTACGTCGTTAGAGACCCTCCCCGTTGGAGATCTCCCAAATTGGGATGATCTCCAACCTCCCAATCTCTATCCTAAGCCTATTTAATCCTAGGCCCTCCCCTTAGCATCCCCCTGGCTGAAATTCCTTGTAACTCGAATTCTACACACACTAGACCATTTTAAAACACTATTTGCATTCGCATTTTTTCAAGTTTGTTTGCAGGAACTTCATTGTTTTTCAGCCGAAGCAAGCTCAGTTCGTCGTGGACGATCCTGTCCAATTAGAGACGATTTCATACCAATCTGAGGCGATTTCGACTGCAGTCCACATTGGGGGCAATCAATGCCCAGAGTTTGCATTTCTTCATCCTTTTTTTGCTATATTATTCTGCATTTAGTTAATTCTATGGTTATTCTTTATTATTCTGCATCTTGGAGTTCACCCATATAGCTTATATGCATAATATAATCATGATTTGTTAATAATTCATTATATTGCACTTGTGTCTTAGTTTGTTATCATCATTTTAATGTTCTTACTATCATTTTATATCATTACCCTTTGTTATCATAGTTGCATTCTCTGTATTTTGCACCTGTTTTTCTATTTGCAAGTCTCTGACGAATTCGTTAGATCTCAGACGATCTTGTTAGATAGGAGATGATCCTGTTGAATTCCAGACGATCTTGACTACTTCAAAAATTAGAACCTTCATCAGACATCCGGATCAGGTATGGGTCTTTAATCCATCTTGTTCTTTCTATTTTTCTGTCTAAATATGTTTCTGTCTTCATTTAAATCTGCATTTCATATAGAATAGCTTAGACGCATTTTGGCCAAACCTAGGACTTGGATGATTAAAGCTAAAACTGAACACATCAAACACATTCCCAACCTAGGCATGGAAACTGCCATTCAAACATTTCTTGGTGAACCCACCATCCGTCGAAAAATCACCATAATACACCTCCCCCGAGAGGCGGGACCTTCACAAGGCCTCTCAGTCTGAGGGACCACGCCATCCTTTTCCCATCCTCCTTTCGGGCACGGATCCTATAGCCTGAAGGTAGGGATGCGAAAAAATTGGAGCGATACAGATCAGTATTGCATATTTCATCGAATGAAAGGTCACGACATAGAGGTGTGTTGGTCTTTCAAAGATTTAGTACATAACATGATTGAAAGAGGTATGCTTCTTGTGGATAATCCACAAGTGCCGAACAATAATAATATGGGGATTTACAAGAATCCTTTGCCCAACCATGAGGTTCCAAGGAACAATGTTGGCTAGGTCAATCAAGTATGTATCAAACCACCAACCCATGGGTTCATCAGAATGGTCAACCTCCAGCTCCTATTAGAGTCCATGTTGCACCTCCTCCAAGGCCAACCCAACATGTACCAGGTCCACCAACTAGATCGATGGTGACACTCAGGAGTAGGTTAGTCCAAAACCTACAGATAACTCCAGTGAAGTTGACAATTTATGAGCTGATTCAGTAGTTTCCCAAGCATAGGGAGATGCTTATGGATATTCTAAGGTCCATATAATTGTAGTCCCAGGATCCTAAAGTGTTCATACACTTATGGGACATGTGCAGTAGTTTCAAAAGATGGTCATACAATTTTATGATCATGAAATCAAGATGGTTTCCACTATCATGGTTGACCTGCCACTCCACATTATTGCGTGTGTAAATCACATACCCTTCAAACGGGTTTTGATTGATACAGGATCATCAATAAATATTATCATGACCAAGGCATTAACATACCTGAAGTTACCAAAGATGCATATCATACCTTTTGCCTTCATGTTAAGAGTTTTTAATGATGTATTATGCTCAACTATCGACACGATAGTCTTATCTATTCAGGTGGGGCTGCATACCATCCTCGTGATGTGTCATGTGATTAAAGGTGCTATGCAATATAATATACTTCTAGGATGGCCTTGGATAAGAGAAATATGTTGTGTCCCCTCTATTCTCCATTAGTGTATCAAATAGGTTCATGTGGTACCTTCAGATGAGGAACCATTCAAATACATGAATCTAGCAAATTTTCTAGGGAATTTCATGCTCCCCTCAATACACCTATACATACGACTAGTGTCACCAATCAAAGAGCCAGGAGGTAAAATAAAATAAGTGTGTATCAAACCTGCAACATTCGCATCCCAACGATTGGAGCACACAACAGTTGCTTCTACCAGACCATCTACATATATAATGCATTGAGATGATGGGAAGCTAAAAGCCAAAATAGGCAAAAAAGAGATAAAGCGAGCACCTAAACCAGTGATTATCAAGGTTCCTATTCCCATGAAAGTAGAGGATTCTCAAGGATAAGTTGAAGAGGCACCTCAGTCTGCTTCACCTGCATCTTTAGTAGGGTCATCTACACTGCAAGTGACAATTCATTTGGTTAATCTCAGATTGGGGGAATATATCATACAAAATGTGATGTTTACACTGATCATCGATACTGTACAGGATATGGGCCGATCGTGAGCCCATCACCTTCCTGTAGGGACTGTGGTACTATTGGGGGTGCCCCCTAACCAAACCAATTTCATCTATGGAGGGCTCAACCAGAGTGCATCTCGTACCCCTATGGATGAAGATGATGATGAGCCATTCACTATGAATGTTCATTATCTCTCTAACCCAGAGTATGCCTTATGATTTTTGAATGCTACCATTGGCATGGTTACGATATTGGATTATCTGAGTAGGGGCGAAGGAGGCCTTATGAACCGTAATATCAGTTGCATACAAATAGTTTTGGGTTATGACACATATTAGAGGATAGGATGAACTCCTCATGGTATCTTTGGACTGCCTGTACCTCAGTATAGAGGAGGAAGTCGATATTAATCCTTATCATCCCAATCCTTCCACCTTTCAATGGGACAACCTGATAGTGTCTTATGTCACTATAGAACCATCTAAGACATATCACAAAAATATCTTGGTTGAGACCAATCCAGAGCATATCCCAAGATATAACTTGGATGAACAAATTCATGCAGCAGCTGACAACATAGGAGTGCAAGTTCACAACGCTGGCATAACATAAGACTCTGAGTCAGAATATCATTCTAATGAGGACATAGCAGAGTTTGTATCTGAGATATAGGTACCTAGCTATGTGTATGATATTAATGATGATGGTGAGTCCTCAAACAATGAGTGATCTGAGGATGACACTAGGCTAGCTTATTTGGGCCCTCTTAACTTACGTCATTTGATTCCCTTGGATACAGTCACCGAGGATGAGAAATCCTCTATCGATGAGGACGAGTACCAAGTGTGGACTTACATGGATCCACATATCCCTAATCCTTGAGTTCCAGTAGGTAGCGATGAAGGCTTTTATTATGATAGCAATGACAAATATTAAACAAAGAGAGCCTATTTGGGACCTCCCTACTTGCATCATTGTAATGCATTGTATACTATAGAGGATATGTACAGAGATATCAATATTCATCCTCACCTCAGAGGAAGACCACCTAGTTTGGATAGAATTTATCATATGGTCTTCCTCGATCCGTCAATATTTAGAGAGCTCCTTGAGCCTAGTGATCTTGTGTGTGAGTCCATACATAGATCGGATCTAGAGATCCCCATACCCCCAGAACCACATCTCTAGGATGGAAGTTATACAAATGTAGAGTCATGCACGTGGTCCTAGAGACATGATCCATTCCATCAACATGGTCTCCATTTATTTGACCACTCTACTTCACAACCCATCTGATCCTTCCAAGACAATACATCTGGATGTAGATGTTATTGATTGGGATCATGCTAACTCACCACTAGAGCCTAAATATTTCTTCCCTAATGAAGAAATTTTGCAACCTTTTTATTTTGCGTTAGGCTGTGCACATGATTTTTATCATGTTGATGATGTTTCTAATGTAGAATCCATAAACCTGACAGATGACATCCACTTGATCCCTACGTCTCATCAGCTTGAGTAGGGATCCCATATGTTAGTAGAGGAAACCTTTGAAGTGGATATCAGTAATGATGCCACCAATCTAAGGAAGGTTAAATTTGGAGAAATTTTATCTCCTAATGAGCATGCCAATCTCATCCCTCTACTGAAAGAGAAACATGATCTCTTTTCTTAGAATTATAAGGACATGTCAGGTCTAGATCCAAAATTGGTTACTCATAACCTTTCACTAGATCTATCAAAGAAGCCAATCAAGAAAAAACTCAAGAAGATGCTATTAGAATTTAATTATAACTACTCCTCTTGTTTTTTAAATAATATGTATGTTGTTAGAGTTTATATTTGAGAGCATATAGGGTTTATATTTAGACTAGCTTGAGAGAATAGTGGAGTTCTAGATTTTAAGCCTCAATTAGACTTCACTCAGTCTATAAAATGTAACTCATTTTTTGTTGAATATAAGTAAATGTGATTCAAATACACATTTTGGTATCAGAGCCTGAGAGAAAAGCCTATGAATTTCCCATCACAAAAAAAAAATTCAATTCAGTCTACTAAGAGCTTAGAGGAGTCAGTCATTTTTGGAGGTGAAGCTTTGTTGCAGAGTGGAAAGATCTGGTTCACCATGTGATTTGGAAGACAAACACCTATATATTTTTTAATCAAATAAATGTAGGTGTATGGTGTTAAAGCCAATCGTGGAACCATCAAAGCAATGAGAGTGGGTTAGATCGCATTAGTTTCACTATGATTCTACTGGTAAATAAGACACAATTCAATTGCTCGATGACATTTTGCGAGTGAAGGCGTGCATAAAAAACAAGAAGCAATATGAGTGAAGGTGATTAGTGCATTGTTGAAGGTGATCAGAACACGTCTGATTAATAATGAAGCATTGTGAAGTTTGGCCTTCATGAAGAGAAATGATGTTCATGGTTGTTCATCATAAAAGGAGAATGCACTGTTCGAATAGAAGCGCTTGACTACGAATAATTTTTTTGGTGAATAAAAAAAGGAGACATTGATTTCGTGATTGCATTTGATCCACGAGCTGAGGAGAATCATGTGAAGTTAATCGCGTAAGGAGCCTGCAAAATATCTCCGTGAGATGTGAAGAAGCTCACACCAGAGAAGCGTTTGAGACATGTTGGGCGTATTTTATGTTCATACAACGTGTTTTGCTGTGAGGAGTTCGCTTTGCGTGGAAGAAAACAAAACAAAGCAATTTTTTGAATCGTGTGAATATTGAGATGAGTTACCTGCTATGAAGCAATTTATCCTCCGCTTTGCCTGGTGATTAGTAGAATTGCGTGTGAAGTTCATTGTGCATAAGAAGCCAATTTTTTTGTTGCTACTGTCGAGTTTTATCTTGCGAAGGATGTGAAGGTTGATCAGCGATGAATGTTGTGTTAGAACGGATGCTTCATAAAGAGGACATGATAGATAATCATCAAATGCAATCTAGGGATGTGATTTATGCAGACAACATTGAACACCATGGAAATAGAAGCAACGAGCAACGTGTCTTTGCATGGGGAGCCTGACATGTCCTACATTAAAAGAGAGCTTAGCAGCAGTAGAATTATTGAAAGAGTGTCCATTTGCTAAAATTTCATTAAGTTCAAAGTTATATATAAAAAATATATATATACAAATGAGGCAAGTCCATTTGCCGTTATAGAATTATTTTGTTTATTTTTTTAATAAATTTATTTCATTTTTTCTTTAATAATTTAATATATGAAGCTAAAAATATATTTTTTTGCTTAAATATTTTATTATTAATCAAATTTGTGATGAAATTAATTTTTGCAAACATAATATAAAGGAGTACATATAATCCTGCAGAAGCCTTCCGACACGCCCGTTTAACACTTCCAAAAAAATTCTAGCTTTGAACAGGGGAGGCATGCCAGGGGCGCTGCCCCTTGGAACCTCGTTCAGGGGTATATGTTGTGAAAATAGAGAGATATACTATTTTTGTTGCTAGTGAGAAGACAGAGTGTAGAAGTATTATGATAAGGTCACATGGATGTTACCTTGCGCTTCATTCTCTTCTAGATAGAGAGACCCCTGAAGCATTTGATGAAAGAGTGTGTTTGTATGGTCTCAATACCATCTTTAGTCAGCTCCAAAACTCTGTAATAGCAAACCAGAGAGTACCTGACGCTGGTTACGATGGTGATTTCAAAGATAACAATTCTTTTGATAGTGGACTCTAGGAAGTCGAGTGATCGTTGAGGTTGCACCACAGGAACCTGAAATCATTTGTATTAGTGATAGTGATTCGGTTGAGCTAGTGGAGCCAGAACCACATTCTCCTGAAATTGTAATTGTTAGTGATGATAGTGATTCTGTAGCTGACAATTTTATCAATGAAGAGATAGGTGAACCTATGGAAGTAGAGCAAGACATCTATGAGAGAATTGACAGAGTGAGATTTTATTTAAATTTGTAATCTTCTTGTTTGTAAGCATCTTGCCTTGTTTGTATTGAAGAATAAAGAGATAGAAGGGTATTTCTTGTTTATTTCAAAAGTATTGTTTAAACAATGGCAACAAATAATAATCTACCCATACCTGAGTTTAATGGGCTAGATTATGAGTATTGGTCCATCAAGATGAGGACCTTACTCATTGGCAAAGGACTATGGGATATAGTCGAAGAAGGTTATGCAGAACCTTCAGATTGGACCACCTTGAGTGCAGCAGATAAAAAGAACAAGAAAGATGCCCAAAAGAGCAATTCTTCTGCCCTCTACCATCTCCAAGCAGCTTTGGAGAAGAGCATCTTTCCAAGGATTGCTTCTTGTTTATCAGCCCAAGAAGCATGGAAAGCCTTGAAGGATAGTTATCAAGGTAGTGATCAGGTGAAGCAAGTGAGGCTTCAAACCTTGAAGAGAGATTTTGAAAATCTCAAGATGCAAGAGAATGAAACTGTAGGTGACTATTGTGTGAGAGTGAAGGCAATTGTCAACAAAATGCAAACCCTTGGAGAAGACATCAAAACTGAAGTCATGGTGAAGAAAGTGTTGAGAACACTTCTTCATAAATGGAACCATATTGCTATCATTATTGAAGAGTCTAAAGATTTTTCTACTTTATATTTTGATGCTCTAATTGGTTCCTTGATGTCTCATGAAGAAATATTACAGGGTTCTACTTCAACAAGCTATGGAGGTGATGACAAAGCTTTCTCATCCAAGGAGGGTGAAGGAAGAGGACAAGGAAGAGGCCAAGGGGGAATCCAAGGAAGAGGACAAGGTAGAGGACAAAGGAGAGGCAAAGGGAGAAGTAGCTCAAGAGGTGGCAATCAAGGAAGAGGTGGCAATCAAGGAAGAGGAGGTGACAAATCAAAGAAAGCTTGTTACAATTGTGGTAAGCTTGGTCACTTTAAAAAATATTGTTGGTCCAAGACTTCTCAAGGAGGAAGAGGTCAATATGGAAACTATGGAGAGGAAGAAGGTTCTTCAAATTTATTTCTAACCTATGGAAAATCAGATCAAAATCTTAATGAGACTTGGATTTTGGATACTGGTTGTTCCAATCATATGAGTGGCAAAGAAGAGCTTTTTGCTACTATGGATTCCTCCTACAAATCAAAGATCAAATTGGGAGATGACAAAGCCCTACAAGTTGAAGGTATTGGAGCCATGGAGGTTCCAACAAAAGAAGGCACCAAGAAGGTAAATGACATCTATTACACCCCCAAACTCCAACATAATTTGCTTAGTGTTGGACAAATGATGGAGAAAAATTATAGGCTTGTTTTTTATGAAGGCAAATGTGTAATTTTTGATAAGAACAATTGTAATAGAGTTGTTACCCAAGTACCTATGACAAAGAATAGGTTGTTTCCTCTTAAGTTTGGGGAACAAGGAGGTGCTCAACTTGCTAGTGTAGCTATTTCTAATCCAAGTGTGCTTTGGCACTTGAGATATGGTCATCTCAATTTTGTAAGCTTGAAGATGTTGACTTCTCAAGCTATGGTGAGTGGACTTCCAAAAGTTGATGAACACAAGGAGGTGTGTGAAGGGTGTGCTTTGGGAAAGCACTCAAGATCCAAGTTTCCAAGAGGACAAGCATGGAGAGCTAGCCATCCACTCCAATTGGTGCATTCGGACATTTGTGGTCCAATGCAAACCAAAAGCATTGGTAACAACTCTTACTTTCTCACTTTCATTGATGATTTCTCTAGGATGTGTTGGATTTATTTTTTGAAAACTAAAGATGAAGCTTTTGATTGTTTCATAGATTTCAAAAATAATGTAGAGAATCAAAGTGAGTTTGTTGTAAAGAGTCTAAGGACTGATAGAGGAGGAGAGTATTCTTCAAATGCATTTCTAAAATATTGTAAATATTGTGGAATAAAAAGGCAATTCACAACTGCCTACACCCCACAACAAAATGGTGTGGCTGAAAGAAAGAACCGCACTATAGTAGAAATGGCTAGATCAATGCTTCAAACTAAGCATCTAAGTAACATGTATTGGGTTGATGTTGTAAGAACTAGTGTTTACATTTTGAATAGGAGTCCTACTTCTAGTTTAGATGGGATCACTCCTTATGAAGGATGGTATGGCAAAAAGCCAAATGTAAAACACTTTAAGGTTTTTGGTTGTCTTGCATATGCCCACATTCCTGATGAGCAAAGAAAGAAACTTGACCCCAAAAGTCAAGCATGTATTTTTGTTGGATATTGTGAGTCTTCCAAAGCATATAGGCTCTACAATCCCAAAACACATAAAATTGTACTCTCCAGGGATGTAATTTTTGATGAAGGGGGAGAATGGGGTCATCAAAAACTTTTTGTTGATGATGGATCTCATGATGCAAGTTCCTCTCAAGTGCAGCAAGTGCAGCCCAAAAATAGCAAAGGAAGTCCTCCAAGCCCAAGTATGAGTACTACTTCAAGTACAACGAGATGCTACTCCAAGTCCTTCTCCACAAAGATCAGTAAGTTCTTCACCAATGGATATTGATTCTCCATCAAGAGGTAAGAGAACACTTCAGCACCATCCATCTTTTCAAATGTTGGATAAGAATTTCTAGAAAAGATACACTAGAAGTCAAGCTAGTGAAATGAATGCAGTTTTGAAAAGACTTGAAAATCTGCATATGTATGGTGATGATGACTCTCAAGAGCCTAAGGGTGATGTTGTAAATTATGCTTTAATGACTAGTGTTGAGCTAGAGCCATCTAGTTATGAAAAAGCATGTAATTTTGATGTATGGCAACAAGCCATGAAAGAGGAAATGACCTCTATAAAAAAGAATGATACTTGGGAGCTAGTGAAGCTTCCTAAGGGCAAGAAATGTGTTGGATGCAAATGGGTCTACAAGACCAAATTCAATGCTGATGGAAGCATTGAAAGACACAAGGCAAGACTAGTAGCAAAAGGGTTCACTCAGAAGTATGGGATTGACTATGAGGAGACCTTTGCTCCTGTTGCTAGATAGGAGACAATCAGATCAGTACTTTCTTTGGCTGCCCACAAAGGGTGGAAAATTCAGCACATGGATGTTAAAAGTGCCTTTCTCAATGGGTACTTGAATGAAGAGGTTTTTGTGCAACAACCTCAAGGATTTGAAGAACAAGGTAAGGAGAACCTTGTCTACAAACTAAAGAAAGCATTGTATGGCCTCAAGCAAGCACCAAGGGCATGGTACTCACGCATTGATGGCTACTTTCAAAGGTATGGATTCACTAGGAGCAAAAGTGAACCTACTCTCTACTACATGAAACAAGGTAAAGATATTCTCATTGTATGTTTATATGTGGATGATCTAATATTCATGGGTAGTAGTGCTAAGATGAATAAGGAGTTCAAAAACTCCATGATGAAAGAATTTGAAATGAAAGATCTAGGCTTGATGCATTACTTCCTAGGCATGGAAGTACATCAAACAGAAAAAGGGATCTTCATATGTCAACACAAATATGCTCAAGATATGATCAAGAAATTTGCTATGGAGCAATGCAAGTCTGTTGCAACTCCAACGGGTCATGGGATCCAATTGAGCAAAGATGATGGAGCACCAAAAGTTGACATGACCACTTACAGGAGCATGGTTGGGAGTCTAATGTTCCTCACCAACACAAGGCCGGATATTCAATATGTTGTTTCTCTTGTTTCAAGGTATATGGCTGATCCATCTGAACTTCATTTACAAGCAACTAAAAGAATTTTGAGATATGTAAAGGGTACATTGGATTTTGGGATCCATTACCACAAATGTAATTCTGTAAAATTAGTTGGCTTTAGTGATAGTGATTGGGGCAGCAATATAGATGATAGAAAATCTACTTCAGGGAATTGTTTTAGTCTTGGGTCAGGACTAATTACATGGAGTTCCAAAAAGTAGACTATTGTAGCATTATCATCTACTGAGGCTGAGTATATAGCAATCACAAATGCTAGTACTCAAGCTTTATGGTTGAGAAAAGTTCTTGAAGAAATTGGAGAGCAACAAAGTGGTCCTACAAGATTGTACTGTGACAATATGAGTGCCATCCAATTGGCACATAATCCTATCCACCATAGCAGGTCAAAGCACTTTGATATGAAGTATCACTTCATTCGAGACATGGTGGAGAAATAGGTGGTTGAGCTACGACATTGCAGCACTTTGGACAACATGGCAGACATCTTCACCAAAGGAGTTGCTAAAGCTCAATATGTAAAGCTGAGAGACTGTCTTGTCAGCCCTCTCAACTTTAAGGGGGAGAATGTTAGAATTTAATTAGAACTACTCCTCTTGTTTGTTAAATTAGATGTATGTTGTTAGAGTTTATAGTTGAGAGCATATAGGGTTTATATTTAGACTAGGTTGAGAGAATATTGGAGTTCCATATTTTAAGCCTCAATTAGACTTCGCTCAGTCTATAAAATGTAACTCATTTTATTTTGAATATAAGTAAATGTGATTCAAATACACATATGCATCTGACAGTAGCCTTAATGGTTAAATATGAATTGTAGAAGCTATTGGATGTAGAGTTTATCATTTCCATCGACTATCCAAAATGGATATCAAACATGGTGCATGTAGGAAAACCTAATGGAAGGATCCGTATTTGTATGAATTTTAGAGACCTCAATAAGGCAACACCCAAGGATTCATTCTCATTGACAAACATAGATGCTTTCGTAGATGCAACTACGGGTCATGAAATACTCTCCCTAATGGATGGTTTTTCTGGTTACAACCAAATTCATATTAAGCCCAAAGACCAGCATAAAACTATGTTCATAATGCCATGGGGGACATTTTACTATAATTTTATGCCATTTGGTCTTAAAATGTTGGTGCCACATATCAGTGGGCTATGACATATATCTTTCATGACTACATGCATAAGATCTTGGAATATTACATCGATGACTTATTGCGAAGTCATTACTGCATTCAAATAATGCTAAGGTCCTAAGAAAGGTCTTCGATCACTTGATAGAGCATAATGTCAGGTTGAATCCTAAGAAGTGTGTATTTTGTGTAACTTTATGAAAACTCTTGGAATTCATCATTTCAAAGTGAGGCATCGAAGTTGATCCAACGAAGGTCAAGGCAATTCTAGAAATGCATCCTCCCATGAATATCAAATAATTAAGAAGCCTATAGGACAAAGTAGCATTCATAAAGTGATTTATCGCATAGTTATCAGATAAATATTGACCTATGAATCGACTTCTAACAAGGGGGTCCCATTCAATTGGGACGAGGACTGTCAAGCAGCCTTTGTTGAGATTAAGCAATACCTGGCAACGCTACCAATACTAGCTCCACCAAGACCAGATGAGTCGTTCTTGCTATATATATTGGTAATTGACTTTGCATTAGGGACCATGTTTACCCAAAAGAATGTGTAAAACAAAGAGCATGCCATATATTACATTAGCTAAACCTTGGTGAATTACGAGATAGGATATGCATACATGGAAAAACTATGCTTAGCAGTAGTGTTGACAACAAAGAAATTGTGGCATTATATGTTAAGTCATACGATGTATGTTATATCAAAACAAAATCCTTTGCAGTATATTATGAGTAAGACGTATCATAATACACGTCCTTTGAAGTGGATCATGTTATTGACAGAATTTGATCTAGAATATATTAGCCATAAGTTCATTAAGGGATATGGCATAGCTGATCAACTAGCTGAGGCACCTCTTAAAAATAGTAGGTCCCTCACAATTGAGCTTCCTGATGACGTAGTTTTTACCTTATCAGAAGCACCCAAACCTGAAGAACCGGATAACAAAGTTGATATGACCTTGTTCTTTGGCGGTTCGAAGTGTGAGCAAGGGGGTGGTGTAGTAATAGTGTTGTTCACACCGTAAGGTGCTCCTATGCCCTTGTCATTTAAGTTGGAATTTCCTTGCACTAACAATAATGTTGAATATGAAGCCCTAATTTTGGGCCTCCAAATAGCTATCGCCATGAATATTAAAAAGTTAAATATCTTTTGCGATTCCCTTCTCATTGCTAACCAAGTGAAGGGACTTTTTCAATTTTGATGTCCCATCTTGAAGTCTTATAAATATCTTGTTGATACATATTTAGCTCAGTTGGGATGGTATGACATCAAGGCAATCCATCGTTCATCAAACAGATTCACAGACGCTATGTCATCTTTGGGATTCTTAATCCCCCAAAATCGGTCTATCAATTTTACTACCATCCATGTAAAAATGTTGTCACACTTTGTTGTGCAGTGCAAAAATTTGGATAACAATGAGTCGGTCAACATGATTCAGGTAGAACCAAACCATGAGTGGTTCTACAAAGTCAGAGACTTTCTCAAGGGAGCATCTTGGGGGTCTTTGATCTCATAGGATCGTACGGGGAGTGGTACTACCATCCACCATAAGGTTTTTTTCTAGTCTGTATTTGTGAATGTTAAACTATAGGGGGAACATGTTGTCTTGTCAGTTGAGACTAAGAGCTATCATAATTGGATGTTGCAGATATACGACTTCCTTAAGCTTAGTGTAATCTCTCAGTAATTTTTGTGTGCCATGAAGCACACATTTAAATAGAGAGTGACAAAGTATGTCCTGTTAGGAGATATTTTGTATCGTCTACGCAATGATGGAGTTCTCCTTTATTGTCTTTAGCCCCAAGAATCATCTTGGGAACTTTTGCAAGCTCACAACAATATGTGCGGTGGCCATTTTAGCGGCATGGCTATCATCAAGCGCATCCTTCGCATGGGTTATTACTAAACCACTGTGGATAAGGATTGCAATATGTATGTTAGGAAATGCGTTAAATGTCAGCATCATGCTAATCTTGCACACTTGCCATCATAGGCCTTACAGCCCATTCAAGAGGCTTGGCCATTTGCTTAGTGGGGTTTGGATCTCATCGATAAGATATTTCCTCCGTCATTGGGCCAGTATACATTCATTATTATGGCTACTGAGTATTTTACTAAATTAGTGGAAGGAATCCCGTTAACAACGACAACTAGAGCACGTATTGTTGAGTTCACACTCACCAATATCATAAGTCATTTTGGGATACCATCCAAGATAATTTTGGATAATGGAACTTCATTCAAAAATAAATTTATGAGAGCTTTGATGTTCAAGTACAAGATCAAACATAGTTTTACAACTCCATATTATCCACAGGCAAACGGGCAGGTTGAAGCTTCAAACAAGATAGTGGTATCCATGTTGAAAAATACGGTACAATAACACCACAAATATTGGTACATCTAGCTGCCCCTTGCATTATGGGCTTACAGGACTAGCATTCGGACACCCATTGGGGCAACTCCATTTTCACTAGTATATGGCACTGAGGCCATTATGCCCTTAGATTTGGAAATTCCAACGCTGCGCGTCGTATTGAAAGAGTTCATCGATGATGACACTGAGCAACAAGCTCACCTAGATCAATTGATGCTACTTCATGAACATCATGTGAATGCCCTTGAGCATCTCCGTGTTTATCAAGAGCACTTAAAATGAGCTTACAATGACAAATTCCATCTAAGAGACTTTGAAGTTGGTGATCTTGTGCTGAAAGAGAACCAGAAGAACTCAAATTTACCTCCAAAAATGTGAGACAATTTTGCAGTTAATTGGTTAGGTCCTTATATCATCTCTGAGAAGATTGGACCTGGGATATACCGCTTGACATCGTTGGAAAGGTTTGAAGAGCCTGAACCTCTCAAAATCCTTCATATTAAAGCATTTTATTCCTAAAACCATCAAAAGGTCCCAAAGGTATCTATAAGCCCTTTGGTCATCTAGTTAAAGGCCCCAAAGGTGTCTATAAGCCCTTTGGTCAAATTAAAAATCAATAAAATCTTTAAAAAAAATGGAAAATATCAAAATTTCAAAAACAATTGCACATTGCATTTTATTTGCATAATTGCATTCCAGTTATCACCTGCATTTCATTTTACATTGCATTAGGTATATCCATTCATCGCACTTGCATTAGGATAGTTTGTATTGGTATTCTTACAAACGACACCATATTTCAATCATACATCTTTGAACTATCATCATCATTCATCACCCATGTGAGTAATTATGTTTTTCAACACAATCCATCTTGTTGCTATGAATAATATACTAATATTTTTTGATCACTCGGCCATACCTAGTGGTCTTCTCAAGAGTTTGGTAGAAAGCTCACTTTACTTTTGTAGATGAGGTCTAGTTTTGATAGTACTTAGCACATCATAATCCTATCACTAATATCCAAACTAAATAATCCTAATTAGGACTAGGGACATATGAATGCTACGAAGTGGGACCAGGTATCCTGAAGTGAAAATTTTATCTCACTTATCTCCCAATGTGTACGGTGCAAGAAATATTGGCAATTGGTAAAAGGACAAGCTTGCCCCCTACCCAAATAAATCCCTTGCTTACAAATGAAGGAGAAAAATCCCATAATGAAATCCCCGAGTGAAATTCCAAAGTTAAATCCTCATAAATCAAATCAAATCAAGATCAAATTCAAAGTGAAATCAAATCAGTATCAAATCCCTTGCTCAAGAGAAAAAAAAAGTACAAAATAAACAATGGTTTTTATCACTAAAAGAGAAGTACAAAATAAATAGTGATTCTTATCACTTTACATAAGCCAGTATCCTGATAAATTAAAGAAAATAAGGGTTTGAGCTTGAATCCTTGGAATTGTCAGCACTATCGTACCTTATGCATGATGATATGTGTGATACATTAGCATTTCACTTTTGCGTAGACCAATGTTTGAATGTGGAAGAGCTAGCTTCAGGTGTCCTGTATCATCTAGTGGTCTAGTCCAACTAAAATATAAACCTAGGATTGGATAGACATTTGAGGATCCCCAATCTTAGCAATGGGTTGAAAGAATCTTTCCTGACATCGGGGTATGCTTATGCCTTATCTAATATACTTATTTGAACACACAGGGATAATGAATAGTTCGGGTCTATCCTAGCGAAAGCTTTATATTTTAGAAGTCTAGTATGGTCATTATACAACTTTTGATAAGTCAAATAAGGTGTTTGAGTCTCATGGAAAGCCTCAAAAATTCCCAAATAGCAACAACTAATTTTCAATACAATCATCAAAAATCAATTTCTTTTATGAGAGTTTTTTTATTAGAATTATTTATAATATAGGTTAGATACCGTAGGGATTTCAAAAATTATATTTACATGACCACTATGTTATCCATATTCTTTTAAATCTACAAACGCTTAGCAATTTATAATTGCATCTCACATATAGGTGCACAATTTATCAATTTTCATAAAAAGATATAGCAATTACATTTCATGATTTTTATACATTCTATGGTGTCATCCATTAGATTGTTATACATTCTATGGTGTCATCCATTAGATTTTTAAACTCATATTGCATTCATACATGATGTTTTGAGTGATTAAAGCATACATGTCCACTTACTGAAAAACACCAGCAAAAAAAAAAATGTATATATATGCAATACATACATGGCATAGATTATGTCATAACAACATAAATTAAATGCATATAAGTACAACAAATTACACATGCATTTAATAGCAAACATTACATTCATATACATTCATCATAAGTAGTCCATCTACACATATATATCATTGCATCTAAAATCATACATCCATCATTTATCTAGTGCATGTCATCCATACATCACATCATATAGTGTAAAATAAACATCACATCTAAGCATTGCATCCATATGCATCTCATAAAATCTAAAAACAATAAAACAAATAAACTGCACATATAATAAGTCTCAAAGGTCTGATCATATATATATGTGTGTGTGTGTAATAAGCATTACACCGACATGTCAAAAATACCCGTAGGCTACAACTGTGTAGGTCCTCGACCTTACACATAAAAATGGTACAGTAGCATCTGTCATGGACCTGTACTAAGTAGTGCCTGCACCCCCAGTCTAAGAGGCTCCACACTCAACTCCGTCATCCCTACATCTGGAGTTGGCACTCGAGGTCCTCTCTGATCTGTGACTCCTGTGGCTAGAGCGAGATGAAGACTAGCCTATCTCCTGAGTGTCAGTCCTCTAAGAGCTTGAAGTCATGGGCATCTTCAAAACATCACCCCATAGTATCTGAATCGATCCTCTCAATGAAGTTATGTAGGCATAATCTCATGCTCTCTCATTGATGTGTTGTTGTACTAGAGCCTGAAGTCTCCTTATCTCTACCCCCTGATCTAGCCCTACTAATCCCTGCATTGCCTGAGTTGTTGGAGTCACTGGTGGCGCTAGAGCAACTTGTGAAGCAGAGGGCTCTCCCCTCTCAACCCAAAGTGCATCATGTTGTACCCTGAGAGCATTTAGCTAAGACTTTAGGAGGATGCACTGGCCTTTAACCCGTTGTACCTCTGTATCTATCAAGGCAATCCTGGCCTATAGAGCAATCTCCATGGACCCCTGAATGTCGTTGTGTTGCCTCGCTGCGACCATCAAAGATCATCATGAATACTGTATCCTTTGCCTTCGTTGGTGAAGATGTGATGGCCTCACCATATAGAGTAAGTCGAAAGATGCAGTAGACATCCTCCAAAGTAATAGTCATTTCACCTGTCGGTATATGAAAGGTATTGGTTTGCACGTCCCAGCGTTGAGCCAATGCAATCATGTAGGCCTGATCGGCCCTAATGGTGGGGAGGCATAAGACATAGCCAAATCCCACAACCACAAACCAATCCTGATCTGCCTGGGTCAGGGCACCACGTAGGTTGCGAAGGATCTCTGATTCCCTTGCCCTAGAAGTCAGGGTCTGGTAGAGCGCATAATAATAAGGCAAAAGTAAATAAAAATCAACAAAAAATACATAAAAAGTGACTTAAAAATGACAAACAAAGTCGTAAAATCATAAAAGCACATATAAATAAAAAAATGCACTCAAAAATTTTAAAAAAAATCAATTAACGCCTTTAAAATTCAAAAAAATTAAAAATTATTGAAAAAATTAAAAATTTCCCTAAGGTCATCGAGTCACGGCTCAAACCCGTGGTCAAGATGGTGGTCAATTTTATGACCGTTGGGATTTAAATCCTGTCGTGGCTGACAGTCGCAGCCCCAAATTTGCCAATTGGGGACCGCATCTGCCAGCTGTGGTCAGGAGGGAAGGCCTTTTCAGGGTCCTTCCTCATCCCAAGACCCCCCCAAAAATAATAATAAAACAAAAAGAAGAAAACAAAAACAAAAATTTTCAATAATTTTAACCCTCCCCTTAAGCTAACCTAAGCTAAACCTAACTAGGGTGAGGTTCATTATCGACGGTTTAATGAAGTTCATTTGACCCATTACTTAATAAGGTTAATTTTAAATCGATAAAAATAAATGATGGTCAAGGGTTTTGTGTGCTTCTACCTTAGTAGCACCGACTCCTCCAGGTTGGGCTACCATCAATGCAGTTGGTGGTGAGGTCAAATTATAGCAGCACTTCGCATCAGAATTGTCTAAACACCTCTCAGAGCACTCAGTTTTTGCAAGCTATCAAGTTGAAAATTATGTCGAAAATGACAGCAAATTTTTTAAATATTTCCTATTTTTTGCCTGATCATGGTTGACACCCACGGACGTAGAACTAGGGTTTTCCAACCTAGATGTCATCCACGGCTAGCAAGATTTTAAAACCTAGCTACTGTTGACAAACGCGGCTAGAAAACCACAATAAATGTTCACAAATCCCACCGTGAGGAGCTGAAAATATCAAATTAAAAATATCCATTTGACCAGAATTGCCAAAAACATTAAAAATAACAAAAAAAATAGATATACTAAAAATCCAAATGCGCATTGTACCTAGTAATTTACCCTATACACTTGGCGGTTGCAGCGACTTACGATCCATGCAATATGATAGGATGAGTAAATTACCATAAGGACATTTGGGGCAAATTCATCATCATGGAATTGGTATGCTTCATTTCAAACCCTAAGAAGGCCCAGATGGTTAAACTGCTCCATGGGAATGAGGTATTCATGACAATTATTCTATGACATTTTTAGCAGATCATCAAACAATATGATTCTGCATATGCCTAATTGGAATTGCTATCATCTTGATTCCCTAAGAAGGCCATTGAGGTTGGACCGCTCCATGGGATAGAGATGTACAATTACTCTTAACAGTTGTAATCATAGCTGATTAGGCCTAATCAATTATCAAATGCTAAATCTTATTTTATTCAAAGTCATTCATAGTGGTCAAGCGACTTGTCACTTCATCTAATTATCCTACCCTCATCGACTCGTCACTTGATAGGGTAGTCATAATATCATTTTCATAATCAAAGTCAACAGAAGATACCTTGATCATAGATCCCTTGATCTTGTCAAAATTATGTTCGTCCTACAAATCATTACCAATGACTATCATAAGCTTACCCTCTACTGGGGCAAAAAGCAAATATGACAGTTCATTTAGTAGCTCTCCTCCTTTCAGATCTATATAGCACAGAAGCCTATAGTAGCACTGAAGCTACCTGATCGCCATTGAAGCTTGCCAAAGCTTTGCAAATTTAAGCCTTCCATTCAGTTGGAAGCAATGATTCTAGGATACGTGTCCTTTTTCTGGACCATGAGCATCTAATGTTGATCAAACTAATGATCATCATCCAACCTATGGCATCATTTTAGGAGGTCTATTTTTTCTTAGCATTGTTCGATCTCACAATGCATCTCAAAAGGGGTATTTGTAGACACCTAAAATGTGTCATGTCAAGGCGACTACTCATATGGGACATGCTAGAAGACCATATGGAAGACCTTGGATAAATACCAAGGTATAGCAGTGGTTTTAACCACTCAATTAGGCAATTTGGTCTAATCAACATTAGCCGCGATTGACACCCGTGGTTAGCAATGTTGACCGTGCCTCAGAGTCACGACTAGCATCCAGAATTAGTTGGACCTTGGCCAATACAAAATCGGTTGCAATGGCCAATTGGTTGCAGATCCAAGTGGTTTAGGGGTAAAAATATCTAGAAGTTTCCCTCCAACTGCTCCAACTGTCCATTCTTGATCTTGGCTTCCTCAAGAAGCTAAGACATAACCCTCCTAGGTGCTATAAGACCCCCATCCAAAATGGAAAAATGGAGAGATGCATAGGATAATTTGAGCGGCGAAGCCCTATCGAGTTCATTACTCACCTATTTGCATTGAGAGAAAGCTTAGTCATTAGCATTGAGAGATCAAAATGGTAATTCAAGCCATGGAGGTCCTAGGAGGCTAGGAGAGCCAAGAAACTCAATTATGCCAACTTCACAAGAAATCTAAGCAATCCAACCACCAAACTAGTTAGAGGACACAGAGGCGACCCTTGACCATCAATTTTACAAAGAGATTCAGAGATTCAACCCTTGAATTGGAGGGCAAACATATCTTAGGCTCAACCGTGGCTGTCAGCCATGACTAACAGTGCTCACCGCAGGACAGAGCCGCGATCAGGGTATTATCTCTCATTTCTCTATTTTCTAACCGTAGGATCTTTTTAACTTCATTAGATTAGGCATTTTTCATGTTTATTTACTTTAATAGAGACTCTAACTAATAGAATTAGGGGTTTTAGTCACTTTTATTTCATTCTTGCAATCAAGATACTAATGGTATTTTCCATGCTTTCATTCTTTCACATTCATAATTGAGGCATTAGATAGATTGATTGATATTTCCTTTACAGTATTAATGGTAGAATTATCATGTTTAATGTAGTTTAACATGTTTCTTGCACTTTCTTGATTTCATGTTGCTATGACATCTTTTGTACAATATTCCTCCAAAAGCCTCATCAAGAGAGGTCTCCTTTGTTACTGATATGCCTCTTTTTGTTTATTGCATGCAAGACTAATAGGGTTTTGACATGCAAGGTAACAAATACCTCTAATCATGGATAAGAAGGTCATCTACACCTTGGAGCAGTTTGTGTCATTGTAGAAGGTATTGAAAGACACCTACCCTTGCGAGGGATCTTTTCTACTGTAATTATTGTATCGAATGGGTATCCCTAAGAGGTATGGATTTGTAACATAGATTGATTCAAATTAATGGAAGATATATTTCTTGTTATGTGTTATTTGTCATCAATTTTTTGTATGAATGCTCATTTTCATATGATCTACAACCATTATGGCATTAGGTGTTAGCCTTTTACAATGTTACATTATGAAATGGGATGTTTTGTGTAGCATCTTGTTGTGGGATAAAATTTGCATTTGGTGGAATAGAATAAGGAATGTTGAAAGGAGGAACATTATGAGATGGAAATTGACCATTATTTTGGGATGCACTACTAGTTGGAGGAGGTTGTGAAACACCCATAATGTTGATGGTTGTTGTAGTAGCATATGTGGGTTTATGAAATAGATTAACATTAGGAGAAGATTGAAACAATGGATTGATGTGAATGTTTTGAGGAGAATTGACTTGATGATGAGACGTTCTAGCTTCATTGAAGTGGGTGTCTCTTTCCAAGGCTTCATTTTGAACTTCCCTATGTTGCCTAAAGAAATTCAAGAGTTGATTATGTGATTTGAAAGTGACCGGACCATGAGGTCCTTCAATAGGATTAGTGTCATTACCAGTCTCTATGTCCTCTTCTTCCTCTAGATTGAGATTTTCCCTATCAACCTGATCATCCTCATGGCATAGAGGATTCTCTTTTGGTTCTATCATCTTTCTCTTATTCCTAAGGTTTGGGGCCATAGGAATGAGAAAGAGGAAGGAAGAAAAGGAGAACGCAAAAAAAAGAACCCTAAAACAACAAAGGATTTATTTTTATTTTTAAAATTTTTTATCTATGCAAACAAATTAAATGGTCTTGCTTATAGTTAAAAAAAAGGAAGAACAAAAGGGGAAAAAGCTTCATGTATGGCTACTAAGGATGTGCTTCACGTCGCATTTACTAAATATGTAGAGGGGGGAAAACTGCCCACCATGTATGATTCTCGACGGATCCGTTAGGAGTCAAGGTGACCATGGGGTTGTTGTGTTTCCTCTACACTCGAGGGCTTAGGGGATCGAAGGGTTCACCAGGAATGGTTTAATGAATCACTCCAAGTCCAGGATGGAAGGTTTTGTGTTTATTTAGCAAGCACCTAAGTTTGATCTTACTAAGATCTAAACTATAAATAATTAAAGAACAATGCAGGGCAAACAATGATGCAAGCAAACAAAGGACTATTTCTAGAATGATTCTTTGGTTGAATGAGGACTATCCCTAATTTTGCAAGAAAGTAAATTTTATTTATTTTCAAGCAAGAGACCAAGAGAATGCACAAACAAGATTAGCCTAGATGCAAACTATATGTTTTTCCTCTTTCAATGCCTAGAAACGAAATCAAAATATAATTTTCTAATTTATCAAATTTATGTTATTTTCTTCAACTACAGAAAGCAAAACGATCATAGACATCAGTAAACAACCTAAAATATCTAACAAAGCACTTACTTGACCCTATGGTTGATCCTAGCTAAATCTGTGCCCTCTAAATCCCAAGCGTGAATTCGGTTAAACCTGTAAAACAACTTCAAAACCTTGGAAAAATTTATTAGTGTTTGGGGGTCTACTTATGCCACTATGTGACTGAGCTTGGAGGCGCAATAGTCAAGACCCCTTGGTCCTTTTAGCTGATCGTTCAAAAAATGAAATTGATTATCGACCTTTAAAAACAAGCAAAACAAGATACAATAGCATGGAACAATGAAAATAGAGTGCAAGTAGGATGGATACAATGGAAAAAAGTATGCAAATGAAAACCTAGGGCTTGAGGGAAAAAATTTGCCCCCAAGTTATCTATGATCAAATTCACGTCCCGTAATTAATGGGCATGAATTCAAAAACAAAACAAAAAAAATCAAATTCGGACCCCATAAGGGAGGGATGTGAATTCATGAAAGAGAACTTAAAGCAATCTATAAATGTGAAATGCAACAAATTACTAAGAATTAACGATGAAAAAAACTAAATAAGACCCAAAAAACTTGATAAACACATGGAGGAAGCAAGAGCAATGGCAACAACCAAGATGGAAGACCTCTCCTTATTTAGAAGACAAATGATGGGAACAATTTATCGTCGAGGATTCACCACTTGCTCATCCACAACAATAGATCACAAGAAGCACACAATAAAGCAAATTATTCAAATCCTAAAATTGTCAAGAGCATAAGATCAATCTGGGATGAAAATGAGAGTCCAATCCTCATGTATATAGGGGGTTTGAAGGGGAAAAAATGTGGGAAAACAAAACTTAGACTTAGGTATGAGCTGGCATCATAGAGAGTCGACGCTAAATTAGGATTTTTAGGAGTAAAAATCCAAAATTGCTAAATTTGCGTCCCATGTTGGCGACTACAAATTCAACAAAGCTAGAAAAAAAAGACTAAACCAAAAAAAAAAAAAAATCAAACTTGCACTTAACAAGCTTGAGGGGCTGCCTATGGATCTAAGGAAAAACTGACTCATCTCGATGGGTCAATTTTCCATGTCTACACAAAGAGTTTTGAGTTTTATTGTAATTTCCAAATTACCAGTAAGAGAAGATTACCAAAAAAGGAAGCAAATAAATGGAGTTTAAGTTTTGCTATAATTTCTTGTTTACCAACAAGAGAAGTTTAGTGACTACACTATTATTTTTTTAAGAAATGCAAGAAATTTGGGGTTGTTCATTTTTTGGTTGTTGAATTTGTTGTTGAGACACTCAGGCTGTTAAAAGAGGTTGTCTTTTATTATACCCCCTCATATAGAGTACATTACTTTAGCTATTAGATGCACATCAATTTGATAGTACTTGAATTGATCCTAACAGAGACTACAGGTAGAACAGGGACTCCTACAATAAGTTCAAGCAATTTAAAAAAAATCAAAACAAACAAATAAGACAAAGAGGGGGTGACAAAAAAAGACATGGTATATATAAAAGAGGTCAACCCATGCAAGCATAACCCTATGAGGTCTTAAATATGTCTCTGATGATCCTATTATATTGTATATACTAGCATACAAATCGAGACATGAAATATCCAAGGTGGAGAGCCTTCAATTTTGGGTTTGGTGTTCAATTGGGTTAAATAAAATAACTACTCTAGGTAACCTTTAAACTAACCTTGCATGCATCCACTTTCATCCTCTCGTATAACAAACAATAGCATGAGATTATGGTGAGAAGATACACATCATTGAAATAGCATGAGATCATGGTGGGAAGATAGACATAGTTGAAACTTGAAAGTGGCCCCAATAGGATGAAGTTTAGGAAAAATTAACCAAGTAGGAGAGAGGGAATAAGAACAATAAGAAAGAAAATATCCTATTCCATTAAAACATTATTATCTAAATATTTATGCTACTAAAATGAAACAACACTAAAGTAAATGCAAATTATATGTTAGTTCCAAGGTTAGTTGTAGAAGTTGGAGAATGAGAAGTTCGTTGGTTTATTTTATTACTACTTTTTTAATTAGTTATATGGAATTGAAATGAGCCCTATATATACTACATCATGTCCATGTTATTGTGGTACTACAACTTATTGGAAATTACGCATGTATCTCTTGGTAAGATTTAGAACCTAGTCTCTACCTTGTAAGTCTACTTATTTAACTAGTTGATCTACCATTTGATTGTTTTATAACTACCCTTAATGATGGTAAATTATGGATTAAAAATATGAAAAAACATATATTTTATCAGAGATTATATTTTAATATGTTCTATGCAAATTGCAATTTAGAGATTGTGGGCTAGTGAATTAGGTTCATTAACTTACCTAGAATTAACCCGCATGAAGAAAAGGTAATATGAAGACAATGTTATAGGAGTAAATTAGCATGTTAATGATAGGATGATGAAAATGACCACATGAAACTCAAATTAAAACATTTTCTTGAAAATAACAAAGTTTGTGTTGATGAAAAAAGTTGATATCCTCCATGTATAAACTAGAAAATAAATCTAAGCATGTGAATAAGTGAAATGAATCTCTAATTTTAATGCATCTAATGAACTTAAATATGCAAACTTAAAAAGGTAGAATGAGACAAAGAAAGAGGTAATACAAATCAACTCTCACTCCTCACAATGAAATCTCACTAAATAACGATAGTATTTCCTCTAAAATGTTAGAAAGCAGCAATCCAAGAGAAATCACAATCACTATTTTTCTCTATAAAATCTAAAAATAAAATTATCTTATCTCATAGTGGGAGTGGAGATTGGCAAAGGGTGTGTGGAGATTTCATGAATAGATGTAGTATATTAGGGAACACCATCATAAGTGATCTTCTATGCATTCATAAGAAATACAAAGGGAGATAGGAATCCAATATAGTAACAATAGGAAAAGGAATGCCAAGTGGATCCTCAGCATCAAACAATTTTTTATAGCTTAACTTTATGAAAATGTGATTGAAAATGGATGACTTCTACATTAAAATAAGAGATCATTAGGAGGGATGAAAAGCTTAAGGAGAGGGAAATATTCACCACCAAGTGATGTTCAACATGTAAAACAAACCATGGCAAGTGGTATTTTAGTTTTGCCTCAACCAAAAAATCTAATCAAGAGAAAATTGTTGTGAATATTGCATTATGCTAACATATTCACCTCATGGTTACAAAGGTTATGCGAAGTTGAAAAAGTAGTTGTAACTTCCACGCTCGTACCTTCTTGCTTACACATGTACATACATAATTCTATCACATCAATGCAAAAGATGATTGCAATTGATGAACCTATTCTGCATTTCTAGCATTTGATATCAGAACATGCTTATATCATAATTAAGTTTCAACTTTTGAAGATAATTCAGTTGCCAAGGAGCAAGAGACACCTTGGAGTTTGTGAAAGTGTGTTGTCGTTGGAGAATTTAGAAAGGAGTAGACATAAGTCTAAGTAAGGAGAAGACCTTGCCAATTAGAGAAGAAGATTTCTTCTTGGTTATTCTTGTTTGTGTTTGCAGGTGTTGCAAACATTTATTTAATCTTGAAGAGTTGCAGAGTCATTCTAAAACTATCCATTTTATGTCAAAAGAGTTGTCATCATGAAAATTACTATCATTTGGTGGAAGAACGTGCCATCTGAAAAATATAATTTATTTAAAACATTACGTCAGAGAGAGTTTTGGTAATATTCCTCTTTGTATCTCGTTTCCTTGTTCATATTGCAAAGTCATTCGAGAAATATTTAGTTCATGTCGAAAGAGTTGTCATCACAAAAATTACTGTCATCTAGTGAAGAACCATGCTATTCGAAGAAAATGAGCCATCTGGAGTATTGCACCAAAGAGAGTTTTGACTATCATTTTCTTTGTATCTTGCTTCCTTGGTTCATGTCGGAGAGCAAAGGTTTGGAACGAGATTAATTATATATGATTGTTGTCATTTGAATATCATGTCATCATAAAATTTAATAGTCTAGAGAAGAGTTGTCATCTAGAGTTGTCATTTGTAGTTGTCTTCTAGAGTTGTTGTCTAGAGATGTCATCTAGAGCTACCATTTAAAGCTTTCATTTGGAGCTACCATCTCGAATTGTCGTCTAGAGCTAGTGTCCAAAAATGTTGTCTACAACTATCATATAAAGCTATCATCTACAACTGCCATTAGTTGTCATCTAGAGCTGTCGTTTAGAGTTGTCATCTAGAGCTTCCATCTAGAGCTATCATTTGGAGCTGCCATCTAGATTTGCCTAGAGCTATCATCTAGGGTTATAGTTTGCATATCTTGTTTGGAGCAATTGTCTATAGCTGTCATCTAGAGAAGATTTATTGTCTAAAGAAACAGGTCATCTAAAGACATTAGTGTCATCACATAACTTGCCACCAAGAAAAGTCGTCAGGAGTTGTAGAAAAAAAGGGTCATGTGAAGTGAAGTTTGAATTTGTTGTCTATTGATTGGGTCGTCTAACAACAAAGTCGTATGAAGATGCACAAGGGTCATCTATTATGAAATTGTCGTCAAATCAATGCATGTGCTATTTGAAAGTTAACTTCCATCAAAGTGTTGGCAGATGAAGGCTTATGCCATGCATTTAAATCACCTGGTACACAATTTACTAGGAGGAAAGTGTTGTGCATGTTTTGTTGCATGCAAAGAATAGGTTATCTAAAAATAGAAATGAGGCACCAATATATTTAAATAAATAAAAAATAATAATAAATTAATATTAAAAAATCTGACATGCTCTGTGGGAAGGCTCTTCGAAGCCTTTAAAAAATATTTTTAATTTTATTATTATTATTTGCAAGTGAAAAGATGATGATTTGGCATTTTTTTTATTACCCAATTGATAGAATATTTACTGAAGATTCAAGTTGGAGGGAAAAGACCTCATTTCTCCACACCTAATTTTTTTCCAAGTGAGACCTTATTGTTATCTTGTAGTTTAAGGCATTAATTGTTGTTCAAGTATAGACATATATAACTCATTAGGAATCTCTTTTAGAGCATGTTACAATAGAAGCACTTTTTATAACTTTGTGAATATTTTCCATGGCTATTAGTGCCCCAAAAATGTTGTTGCTTGATAAGTAGCTGCTGAAGGGTGACAATTATTCTATGTGGAATATGAAGTTGAAGATTCACCTAGAGTTTGAAGACTTATGGCAAGTGGTATCTAGCACTATGCAAAGAAATGTAGCTGACCTAGATGAATTAAGAAAATTCAATAAATTTGATTAAAAAGTCAGACTGATCATAATGTTTTGCGAGAGATCCAGTAATACATTCATGATGCTATCACCATAAAGGATGCTTGGGGTAAACTCAATATAGTGTTTGAGGCCAAGAACTGAAACCAAATTCTACACCTACAAAGCCAATTGCATTGCTTAAAGATGAAGAGTGGTGAGAAGCTAGAAGGAAAAATGTTAGATGAAACTATCAATGAACATATGCTTGTTCCAATAATGCTACATGCACTGGCACCAATGTTTAACAATATGACAAATCGAAGTCTCACTTTTAAGACTTGTGAATTTGCTTCAATAGGAGGAAGTGATTCCAGAGACGAAGAGTGATGATGAATATGCTTTGCTCATGCATAAAAAAGCAAGAAGACAATGCAGTCAAAGAAAGGTGGAAGACTCCCCAACAAGCACCAAAACAATCAACAAGCCAAAGGGAAAAAATAGCAACAACAATATCAAGGACAAAGAAATGTCACATATTTGATCTATGGAAAACAAGGACTTCTTCAGGAGTGCTAGTACAACACATTCTCACAAGGACCATCCAAGAATATATTGAAGAATTCATTAGGAGGCAAGAAAAAGAGTTCGCATTGGAGGAATGCACCTCAATGCCAAAATGACAATGTTGCTAAGGATGCTAATTTTGATGCAGAAGGACAAGACTGTTTGTTTAGTTCAATTTCCTAATGCTCTTTCAAAATTGATCCCAATTTGGTATGTTGATTCAGGATCTACTAGAAACGTGACAAGCCAGAAGGAATGGTTTGTAATCCTTGACCATCCATATTACCATAGGCTAGTAACACTTGATGACAATTTGACATACACCATTGCTAGAATCGATGATGTTCAATTACATCTTGGTGAGCATACTTGTCGTGTGGACTTAAGTTCTTTACATGCCTAGCTTCACAAAGAACTTTCTTTCTGTAAATCAATTGCTTGATCATAATTTGCACGTTGAATTTTTTAAAATATGTGCAAAGAAATTCGGTCTCATTCGAGAGAAATCTAGAGGTTCGAGGGTGATTGCTTGTGCTATTGGCATAGGCATGATATTTTAGCTTTTAGTGGTAATGTGAGACAACCAAGCATTAGAAGCAAAAGGAGATAAATTTGGCTCATTATGGCACACGCAATTTGGACATCTAAGCTTTGGCCATTTGAAGTCACTCCTGCATTAGGACATGGTACGTGGACTTCCATCTTTAATGGAGCTGTGTGACCTTTGTACAAGTTATTTGGCTGGAAAGCAACATTAAGCTCAAACATTTGCAAAGCGGTTGGTCCACTTGACCTAGTGCATATTGATCTGTATAGGCCCATGGATTCAAGTTTCAGTGGCTGCAAATATTTTCAATTATTCATTGATGATTATACAGAAGAGATGTGGGTGTATTTCCTAAAGATAAAGGATGAAGCTTTCCATTATTTCCAAGAGTTCAAAGCTTATGTGGAAAATATTGTTGGTCATTCCATTCATACACTTTGCTTAGATAGAGGGGGCAGTATACCAGTAATCAATTTTCTAATTTCTTGAAGCAACATGGCCTCAAACAGCAACTAACGAATGCTTACAGACCTCAACAAAATGGAGTTACAGAGAGGCAAAACGTACTATTTAGGAGATGGTGTGACATACGCTGAGCAATACCAAATTGGAACTAGCATTTTGGGTAGAAGTTGTTTGTACTGTAGTCTACTTGCTAAACTGCGCACCCACACTTCAATTGAATGGTGTCACACCTAAAGAGGCATGGATGAGAAACAAACCTTCTATGTCACAATTCCACGTGTTTGGATGAACTACATCCATGCACATTTTGAAGTAGAGGCAAATGAAGCTAGAGGAGAAATCCAAGCGATGTATTTTCATTGGATACAATAGTGATTCAAAGGGATATTCTCATAGATCCTAACAAGAAGTTCTATATTAACAGAGAACGAGTGTACCTCTTCTTCAAAGCCATGATATTGTTGACAAAACATTTGTTATTTTCTTTGATGATGGTGATGACATAGTCTCAAAGAGAGGATGTTGATTTTGATGATGATGAAGATGTTCTTGATGTAGTTGATTGTGCTGATTACCCAGGACCATCCACTTTGAGTACCACTAGTAAGCCATAGCAGTATCTTAGTAAAATTCATGATGCGAACTTAAATTGTGTTCCAGACACATCTAGTTCTAGACCAAGAACTCATAGCAAAGTTCAAAATAAGGTCAACCTAGCCCTAATGAACACAGTGGTGTAGACATGAACCTACAATGGTTTGTGAAGCCCTTGCATCAAAGGAGTGGAAGGATGCCATAAACATCAAGTATCAAGCATTGATGAAGAACAAGATTGACGACTTGTTTTTCTTCTACCTGGCAAGAAACCCATTGGTTGTAAGTGGGTACTCAAGACCAAATACAAAGCCAATGAGCATCGAAAAATACAAAGCAAGGCTTGCTTTAAAGGGTTATGCACAAAAGGAAAGAATTGACTATGATAAAAGTTTTGCACCAGCAGCGAAATCAAGATCGTTCGGATGGTTTCTACAATGGCTACATAGTTTGGATGGAGTTGCATCAAATGGACATGAAGAGTGCATTTCTCAATGGCAACCTCAATGAATAAGTCTTTGTGACATAGCTAGAGGGATACCTTGTAAGAGGACAAGGTATGGAAGCTCATCAAATCTATTTAGGGCTGAAACAGGCACCTACAACCTGGTATGTAAAGATTAATGAGCATCTGTTGTGACATGGATTTCATTGCATTCTATATGATTTGAACCTCTACTTCAAAAGATAAGAAAGAGACGTCGTGATCATCATTATGTATGTTGACGACATGGTCATCATTGGGAGTCTGGGGAAGTTGATTGAAGACACCAAGAAACCATTAAAGCATTCATTTGCCATGACTGATCTCAGGCTAATGCAATTAAGTTGCCACCTGGAGTAAATTTGTTTGCTTGATATGAAATTAAACTTGAACATAATGCAACATAATGCAATTAAGTTGCCACCTCGAGTAAATTTGTTTGCTTGATATATAATTAAATTTGAACAGATAGGTAGATGGACATGGGCTACAGCCTACAGCATGAGCACCAACACTCGGCAAAATTGAAAATTTGTACTGTAAAATAAGACTTCAACGTTTCCAAGCCAAGCTAACCTCAAAATATGGGTAAAACAAACCCTGAAATACGTGTATTTACACGTCACACCCTGAAATACGTGTCAAATTCCACGACAGCTTTAAAGTAGCGTTCAATTTTATGCATAAACCAAACGTATGAATGTCCATATAATGGGTGCACATTAGGATGATGTCATTGAGAGTCACAAAGCCAAAGTCGAACTGAACTTGACATAAAAAAATTAAACACTGAACGCCTGAGGCAGGCATAAAAAATGACAAAACTTACATAGACGAACTGTTAAAAGTAGTGGAACAGCCCTGAAATATCATATTAAAAGAATTGGACAACATTTTATCAAACTTTCACACGAAATTGCAGTTTTGTTGCTTGGCAGACTGAATAATTTCAGTGTAGGAGTGAATCTTTGCTGCAACATCTGAAAAGCTGTGACATAAGAAATACATGTTCTGGAATCCGTCTTTGTAACTCATCTTTGGTAGCTTAGCAAAGGGATCAAGTTCCTGAAATGCTGGCTTCCCTGACTTCATATGTTGAAGTTCTCCAAAGCTTGACAGCAAGCCAGCTCCAAATGCTTTCACACCATCATCTTCTTGAATCGTTCCAAATTCAACTGTATACCAATACAGTTTGGTGAGATGCCAGATTTCTTTATCAGATGCTCCCAGTGATGCTAACCCAATAACTTCAGCAAGATCGGCAAAATCAGGGTGTGCAAGCAATGGTATGTGACCAAGAATCTCATGGCAAATGTCAGGTTCAGGAGTGTACATGGGATTAGTAGGGTGACGGATGTACTGTGTCGAGTGGAATGTTTTAAAAGCCAATCCGTTCAGAAATTGACGTGGGTGTAACAGCCCTGCAACAGGCCTTATCTTCCAACCGGTATGCTGTTCCAAGACCTGATTGCAAAAAAGTGATAATCTGATATATACAAAGATAAAAGCTTTATCCACAAAGCAATTACCTAAACAGAAGCATGACAATCACACAATTGCCCAAAACACTTGCACACCTGTGAGAGCTCTTCTAACTGGGGAATTCTGCCAGGCGAAAAGTTGAAAAGAGGATATAATTCTAAATATTCTCTGCAGGCATGTGTTGGGTACAGATCGCTAAGCTTTGTAAGAACTTGCTCCCAAACACGAGCTTCTTCAATGGTGTATTGCACATTGGGAATGGGTTCTCCTCTGAAGAAAGCAAATCCCTTCATGAGCTTTGATTAAAAATGAAGAAAAAAAGCAAACAAATGCATGATAGAGCAAAAACTAAAACTAAAATTTAGTTGCTCTTCTAACAGTAAATATCAAAGATAGAAGTCATATGTACGCTCTAAGTTTTGTCACTATAAATTTGGCATGGGATTGGTTAAATATTGAATGATCTTGCCATACATGAGGACATCAAAATTTCCCCAAAGATAGCAGGACCACTTGACTTACACTTTGTGTTTCTTAGCCAGATCTGCTATCCACGACCGCCTTCTCTTGTATTCTTCATCATGATACCCCTAAAAGCCAACAGAATATGAGGTCAGTCCAAATATTCTTTCATTGTTTTTAATAAATATTCATGCTGATTTATACCACGAGTCCACTCTAGCTTTCCACAGACTCTATATTAATTCATGTGTTGGATCCATCGTCTCTTATAGCTTTCCAGTGTATAATGAATAAAATATCAATTATGAAGAAAGTATATTATACTTCTGGAAGTTGAAGAGCATTTCTATATAATATTATTTAGTGAGACCACATAAATTTTATAGAATAAGTTAGAAAGAATACTTGTTCAGTTGAAATTCTAAATGAAAAAGAAAGAAAGGAGTAAAATGTATAAAGGAAGCATCAACCAACAAAAAAAACATCAAAAAAATCTATGGAAAACAATAATTGCATGGCATACATGATGCAGATCAAAATAATACACTTTTGATAATTATATGTATGCAGATCAAAATAATACACTTTTGATAATTATATAAAATTATAAACATGGAACAAAAAGAAATCTGATTTCCCTCTGGAAAAGGTTTTGATCATCATTACATCAAGGAATTACAGATAATACACTTAGTAGAAAGTTGGAAACACATAAGAAAAACTCTGGGAAATATTTTGATGGTCATTAGATCAAGGAAATATCAAATCTAGAAGGATCACCAGTTTAACCATGTAGAGGAGCAAAGAGAAACATACCAAGAAGGAAAGAACATTATTGGATGATTCACTTGGATTCAAAATGAAGCTCTTAGCACACCCATGAGAAGTTAATTACTGTATTAACATACTCAAAATTCATCTCAGACAGGAAAAAGAAACTATATATGAATTACTAGTAGAAATTCACTGTACAACCCAAGTGGATCTAATGGTTAAAACTTAAGACTTTGGAACTTCAATTAAGAGGTCCAAAGTTCGAATCCAGATGGGGGTAGATTTATACACCATACTTTGGTATGGGTGGATAAACACTAGGATAACTACATCATCCCATAGAACCTATAGCCTTGTGGACATTAAAAACTACTTTATTTTACTTTAGGGAAAGGTGTGAGATTATCCTTTTTCACTAACACTACTCTTTCCATGTTTCAATATATCAGAGCGTTAATAAGTGCAAACTAATCATGTATTTGTTACTATATCCTTTCCAGGTTTCAATCTATCAGAGCATTAATTAATGCATATTAATTGCATATTTGTTACTATATCCCTTTAGAGTGACCCCAGAAAAATATATGACAATTATGATTTAAGTAGCTTGACTTATTGCGCATTGTTGGGCCCAAAAATATTAGAAATTCAAATTTTTATAGCAGCAAGATGTGATACTTTTTGCCTTCCTTGCGATAAAACCAATTACTTACAGGCTGATTTATTATTTTGTTGATATAAATCCTATATTTACACTACTTTGATTGACTTGTTACCTCTACAGTTCTACTCTATGGCATTTTTTCTTTGAGCCTTTGACCTATTGTCATGCCTAATATGCTAAAAATTTCATCTTGTAAATACAATATACTATTTAATGTTATCAAAGACCTTTGGATTATGATGTTTCTAGACTAATTGACTATTTATGCTCTTGAATCCCTATTCTCTACTATTTAACATCTTTGTGAAGTAAGCAAAAAAATTGCCTCCATTTTAATGTTGATGTTGTCTGTGAGAATGACATGATTTTGTTTTTGTTGGTTGCAAGTATGAGAACAACATTAGTTTTAGCCTGCTTTATTTTTTATTCATATGGCATAGTTGCTTTATTTATTGAGGCACGAAACCCTAATTGAATGCATGCTTGAAACACTAAAGTGATAAGCTGTATACTTCTAGCTAACCTATTTATGGAGTTCAATAGATAGCCACAAGATAACAAAGTATGAAGCACCAAAACATCCTTTAGGTGGGATTTTGCACTTCAACTATGTATGTGGATAAATAACTTTTAAGGCCAAGCATATGAGGGTTGCAAAAGTATCTTAATTTGGCATAAGCAATGCATTTATGAATTGTGTAACTGTTATATGCCCATCATTTAGTCATGATTACTATTGGCATTTTGCTTCTTTGACAGTTGACTTATGAAGCAGCTGAAACATGGTGCATATAACCCTAGCTCAATCTTCTACAGGATTTTCAGAAATTTGTCTAGCATATTGAATAAACCTATTTTGGGACTGATAGTTTGATCTAATTTAGTTATGACTATAGAGGTAGGAGTTCATTTGTTAGGAATCTGGGATCATTTTTAGGTAACTTATTTGGGGGGTGCCACCCTAAAGTGGCATTGAAATATGACTCAGTTTCTATATCCAATCTCTTCCTGTTCAGAGTGCTCTCTCGATTAACTTTGTAATTATCCATTTCTATATGTCCTTTCATTATTACTCTGCATTATACTGCCCCATGGTAAATCTCAGTCTTTTCCACTCAATTGGTATGAAAAAATCTTTACAAGTGGCAATTTCAGCAAGCTATTCTGTAGTGAAACGGCAGGGCTCAATGCAAGCATTAGGGTTTGAGGACCAATTTAAGCAGTAAATTACTATCAAATGAAAATTCCTTCCTTGCTTTACCTTTACTTAAGCCTGAAATATTTTCTACCCAACAGTTTATCTTTCAATCTTTTGCCATTGATGGGTTACCCTTTTGTCAAACCCCATCGTGTTATCTGAAAACTTCAAAACCAAATGTCTTCTCAATTATTAGTCTTTTTGAATTTTTGAGAATACTTAACTTAAAAAAAAAAGAGCCAGCATCCAATATTTATACCGCCTGTAATCCCCTTTTTGATTCTATTTCCCCTTCCCAAACCAAATCACTAGCCCCACACTTCCACCATCTCTAATTGTCTCACACCAAAGTGAAAAGGCTGTAAAAGCAAATTTTGGAAGATAATACGACAGCAAAGGTCAAGCACTCCAGGAAAAAGAGAACAATTCAAATTGGTAACAAGTAAATTGCTGATCACTAGGGCAATTCCAAAACTATGCTTCTTTGGAGAATACTCAAGTGATGTTGCAAGCCAAAGAACTTTCTTTATATGATTTCTCAAGAAAGGATGTTAACCTGAAATAATAGAAGGGTAGAATCTGCTTTCTTTGCTCATAGGAGGGATAGGTTCTTAGTAGGTGAAGGTTGAGTTCATCAATGCTGATTTGGAATTGCATACAAGAATATGGACCGGTCTAACCACTAGCCAATCATCCTGGAAATTATGACCAAATGCAAGGCCAAAAATTGCCCCTTTAGATTTGAGCTTATGTGGCTCAAGGATGATACTTTTGAGGATATTGATCCAAGATTCGTGAAGCAAAGGAATACTTGCTTATGGTCCTGCTATGGTTGTATGTCAAAAAATTGAAACACAGTAAAACCAAGGCAAGAGAGTGAAATGCAATTCATCTTGGTAACATTCAAGAGGAAATCTTGGAAGACTGTTCGGAGCAGGTAGAGATAAGATTTTGGGACTGAATATTGAACAAAGGTCCTGCTTTGTCAAGTAATCTACTTGCAGAACAAGTTAAATGAATTGGAACCAAAGGAGAATGTTCTTTGAAAGCAAAAATTTACACTTTTGTAGTTAAGGTAATGGGATCAAAGCTCCCCCTTGCTTTCACAGATCACATCAACACTAGATATTAAAAAAGCATGAGTACAATCAGCTCATTGGAGGGTTATGATGGTTCCAATCTGGACTGCACATCACATTCAGCAGAATCTGTACCATACTTCTCTGCTCTCTTTTTCTAGCCCAAATATTGATGGAGAGGGAGCTCAAAGAAAGATTTTGGATTGTATCTCTTTAATTATTGCAGAAAGCCAGAATGAGGACGTTCTTAAGATTATAAGGGACAGGGAGCTGCAATTATGTTTTAATATGAACAGAAAGCTCCCTGCATGAAGATTTTTCCTACTGAATCTTTGAAGAACTCTTCGAGATTGTAAAGCTTGACAGTGAATGACACCTTCATCTCTGTCAACCCAAGAAAGCTAATGTTGTTAGGCTAGAGAATTTCATGCTTATAGTATCACCTACCTCCATGCACAAAATAACTACTAAACAAATGGTTGAGCAATTAAAGATGTTGGATTTCATTCTCTCGTGAATAGCATAAATTTGTGAAAGATGGGAAGATCCTTGATGGGATTATTGTATCCCAAGAAGCCATTTGATCCATTCATCACCATGGATAGAAAAGTGCGCATATTAAGTTGGTCATGGCTAAGGATGAAAACATGATGAGAATCTTTTGTTTGAGTAGAAAGTGAATGGCATGGACCAGTAGTTCCTTCTCAATTGTGTTCCATTGTCCTTCATTAATGAATCCCTTTTCCAAACAAATCAAGGCTCAAGGATAGCTCCATTAAATGGAACCTCTTTGTTCATCATGTTGGCATTCCTTAGAAGGTTCCTTAGGGACAATTCCTTAAGAGGATCGTGCAGAACTTCAAGAAGCATATGACCAGGTAGAATTAGGATTCCCTTCCAAGGGCTTGGGGTCAGTTCCAGGTCTAGGGAATTAAAGTAATTATAGAAAGAATTTTAGAGCAAAATTTTTTGGAGACTGTGTAAGGAGTCGGAGAATCTCTAGGCCTTCATTTTGAAAAAAAGAAATTTGTGGGAAACAGCCAAGACATTGATATTCCATATGCTCAAATCTTGGTCATGGATCTCCCAAATTTTAGACTACTTTGACACTGCCTTGGTTTGGGAAGACCCTTAAGACTAGCAGCCTCAGTTGCATGCACTTGATTCTTGTCTTATGCAAGCTAAGCATAAATATGATTTGTGGAAATGGCCTAAGGTGGTACTATTTTCAAAAATACAAAAAAAGGAAGACCCAAACTATATATTATGGAAGCCCCTAGATATGTGACCCAAAGATATCAACCCGAGTCAAGGAAATCCTTTTGTACATATTGGAGGGCCTTCTGTTGAAATTTGTGTAATCTGATCTTGTTTAGGTCAAGGCCAAAAGTGTGAAGAAGTGCTTATGAGCACTATCAATGTAGCCTATAGGCATGTGATTATGTAAGCCTACGGACATTCATCATTTATGTAAGCCTATGGGCATGTAATTATGTAAGCCTATGGGCATTCATCATTTATGTAAGCCTATGGTCTGCTTTCATATTTCACCCTTAGTGGTATTGGTTAATCCACCATTATGAATAACCTTGCAATTTATTATTATTTTATTGTAAGGTTAATCTCAAGGTTAAGTTTATGTCGGCCCGAGGTTAACTTCTCATTGAGGATTTGGTATCACTATAGATACCCCTCAATGAAAATCCATTTGCTTCATACATGTGAATAAATTGTGATATATTGGGTTACCCACGCACACCCACCTTATACTTCTTGTCATCTCCCTTCGTTTCTTTACTTTATTTACTATTGCTATGTTTTAATCGCCTTTACTTCTTTTTGGCTTGCAATTTGATCAATGCAAGTTTTGGAATGTTTCTGGAAAATATTGCAAATTCAAACATGGTATCAAAGAAAGATCCAATGCAGCATTACTCATCAGTAGAAGAGGAATCAATTCATCCGTGATTAAAGATTGCATTCAGGTTACATCTCCTTTTTAATTTCAGATTTCAAATTTTAAAACTGGTTTGCACCATTTTTTTGGCACCATTTTTTTGGCACTTTTCGTGCCACCAGGCACCACACATTTACATATCCTAGTGCATAAGTGACACATTGGCACAAACAGAATGGCAATTAGGAAACGTGCCTTAAATCTGGGAGGAGGGATGCTCGAATATCGGCATTTTCAACAGTCATATCAACCTTTATTTTTCTTCTAGAGCCCTTCCTCTTCCACTCATCAACCAAGTAGTGGCCTGTTGGTAAAGGCAATGCTTGATTGAAAGGCCATCATGAGGTCAAATCACCAAGATGTGCAATAGTTGCAAGGTTTTTTTGAATGAAGTGAAGCACAAGTGCCAAAGAAGGGATCAAGTGGTGGCACAGTGGCTTGACCTCTCCTTTGCATGGGCAAGGTCACCGGTTCAAATCTCAACAGTTGTTTTCTCCTGCAATTTTCCTCGAAAGAATTTTTAAAAAGCATTTCCCTCTCTTCCTACTATCACATCCAATAGTTTAGCATAGTCGTTGGCCGGCTTGATTGCAGCTTGGAGGTCAGCAGTTCGAATCCCCCCAAGCTAAATTTTTGAAAGTTTTTTTCCCAGCATATGAATGGCATACACTCCATGAGGAAGGAAGCCTTCATGAGTCTCAACCCACTGCATGGTACAGTGGTTGGTGCAATTGGCTTGTACAAGGGAGGTGCCGAGTTTAAAGGTCAGTGCTGGCACTTCTTTTCTTGCTCTAGGCAAAATCAATCTTTGCGCATCAGTCATAATTGTTTTCTCTCCAATGCTCTTAGTTGCATGCGTGGCACAATGGTCTGCTCTCTTCCTTCAAAGAGGGTTGTCTCGAGTTCAAGCCCCATCAACTCCAAAACCCATTTAAAACTTTATATACATATATATATATATATATGGTGAGAATTCGAACCAATTATATCAAGTCATTTGTCAAATTCAGATTCACCGGTTGATTACATAGCATCCAATCCAGTGACAATTGTTGATTTGGCAAAACATTTTTTGAGGTTTGGCATTTGCTTTTTTTTTTTATTTGAGTGCTGGTATAGCAAATCTTTCGAAGGCCATAACTTCTGCATACAACAGCGTTTGGAACCCTTTTTTCTAAATTGCACAATTTTTCGAGCTCTATGCAATGATGCATCAGTTTACAGACCTATTACAAATCTGTTTGGGGTTTTTGAGCAAAATGGATTCTTTGAGGAATGTTACTTGCCTCAATAGACGACATTATAGCACTTGGTTAGTTAAAGCAAGATTACAGAGAAGCAAGAATCTGGTTCATCTTCAATAATGAATCAGAAGGCCTACGTGATCATGAACTCGGTAAGAGAAAAGAGGAAGATCTTGGACTCTTGGAACCAATGTATTTTTACACATTAGAGAGAAAACTGATCATATTGAGGGATGGTCTACTTTGAAAGATCTCTATTACACATTACAAGGCTGAAGAAGATTGAGACACAATTCGTGAGGGCTGGACACATGCTTTCTTATCATGAAGATGAGGATGAAGGAGGAACAACAAAGGCCCACTAAATCATCCATTATGGGGGGAGTTGTTACCTCTAATGCCTTCTCTCCTTGGCCCTCTCAACTCAAATGATGGGAGGGTGTTGACATTTGTGTTATCTGATCTTGTTTAGGCCAACCAAGGTCAAAAGTGTGAAGAAGTGCTTATGAGCACTATCCATGTAGCCTACAGACATTCATCATATATGTAAGCCTACAAACATGTTCATGTAATCCTACGTGCCCCTTTCATATTTCACCCTTAGTGGTATTGGTTAATCCACCTTTATGGATAACCTTGCTTATCAGGGTAATTTATTATTGTTAACCTTAAGGTTAAGTTTATCTCGGCCTAAGGTTAACCTCTCATTGGGGATTTGGTATCACCATAAATACCTTCAATGAGAATCCATTTGCATCATAAGTGTGAATAAAATGTGATATATTAGGATGCCCATGGGCACCCACCTTATACTTCTTGTTGTCTCCCTTCGTTTCTTTACTTCGTTTACTATTGCTATCTTTTAATCGACTCTAATTCTTGTTGGCATACGATTGTGGTAAATTCATGTTATGGAATGTTTTTGGAAAATATTGCAAATTTGAACACCTTCATTGCTGCTTAAATATGGGGAATGCCATCCTAGAATGGGATGGGATGGGAAAGGCAATTGCTTTCCTACTATCTAGTCATTATGACCATTTTTCCTACCAGACTAAACGAACGGATAGAAACTCGAAATGGGGAAACATTTGGAAATCCAAGGGGTGTCCTGAGGTTGATGCCTTTATTTGGCATGTAATGAATAAGAAAATTCTGAACTTTGACAACATCAGAAGAAGAGGGGTTGGTTGTCCACTCATCTAGATGTGATCTCTGCTATAAAAAAAGAAGACAGACCTCATGTTTTTCCTTTTCTGTCCATCCTCCATCCTTATTTGAGAGTGTTGGGCTCAGTAATTCTGTAAACTAATTATTCAGTTTCAGTGTTTGATTCAGCAGTTGGTTTCAAAATAAACAGGCAAAAGTAATTGGCAAGTGGAAAAAAACAAAAGTGAATGAAATCTGGCTTGGGCAGGAAGTTCGAAACCATCCTAAGACTGGCATAGATACTTGACTAGACTTGTTGAATTTGAGAAGCCCATTAAGCAGTCCCCTGAACACTTTAATTACCAACAAAACGATCAACTATTCTAAACATAAAAGAATACACACATCATACTTGGCAATCCAAAGAGGCATAATTTGGCTTGGCCTGACTCTAGATCATAAAGTGAGTTTTAATTGGAAACAAAATGAAGCCTTCAATATGCAATAAATCTCCACATGATACCTGATCCACGGATCCTTCCAACTATGTCCATTAATATTATATATATATATATATATATATACACGGAATAAATCGACCATAAAACCAATGCCATTGTCGATTTCTGAAAAGCATGTAATGACCATTAACTTTTCATAGATAAATTTCATCAAATACAGTATAACATGTTTTCCATAATTTCGTTTTTGGTTAATGACACCTCAGAAAGATGGTGGGGAGGCATTGACGTAAGGATTTGCCATAGATGCCCTTAGGGCCTACCCTAGGAGCATCTTGAAGCATCAAAGGGAGCCAAGCTACTATGAAGTGAAGATCAAGCATCAAGTCAAGCATCCCTAAGAGGTTAGTACATTTATTTCTTTCACCTTTTGCAAGTTCATTTCTTTTACTTTATTTATACTGCATTTGTATCCAATTATATTCACTTCATTTAAAATCTACTATACTAGTTGTATATGGGTGAACCTAATCTAACCCATCTACCCCTCCTAGACCACACCTTAGGATTGCCCTTTACATGTCCCAACCTAAAGTTTCCCCACCTTTATCCTTTCTACATGGTTTTCCACAATTTGGACTTGTTTTGGTGTTGCTTGTGTTCAAGTGTATATTGTCTTCTTAGGCTTGTCCAAATAGGTAAAACACATAAACATGAAAGTTGCACACAGAGGCAAAATACTGCACTACTTAATGAGAAAGTAAATATCCACAAAAATATTACGAAAGAATAAAATGGCCAAAAGCCCATAGAAGAGTTACATAGCGAGATGTCTATTCCAACCATAGTAGCAAAACTCGGACTCGACTCGGACTCGGAAAGTTCGACTCGGGAGTCGGACTCGGGACTCGGCAAAAAAACTTGGCAAGACTCGGTAAAAACTCGGAAAAAGAAAAAAATGAAAAAAAATACAAATTTTATTGAAAAAATAAGTTTTTTCATGAATATTACTTATTAGTATATTCTAACACACTTACTCAACATTCAACATTGTACAAATAAGAAATTAACAAGAGGAAGGAGCATATTCTAATAGCAAGCTAATAATTTTGTTTTATAATTTTTTTTTTTTTTGGATACATAGGGAGTTGGTTACATCCACACTATTTTTAGTAACTGCCAAGTGCAAGGTTCAAACTACAAGGACTGCCCCCAACAAGCCTATACCACCTCATTATTTTATAACCCGGCATGAAGAGGACCACCGGTCACTCGAGATTCATACCATCGTTGTCGGTCTGGCGTGCACTCAGAGGATTCGGAACAGACTATGACCTTTGCAAGCATGACCACTTTGGTTTATAAAATTATAAATAAATAATATAATGATAAAATAAACTTAATATATAAAGTTCAAAAACATTATTAACATTTTACAAAACATTAAATAATAATAAACTTTACTATATGACGAAATCACCCTAACTTAGTCCACCATGTTTAATAAATAAAAATTTCAAATACCATGTTTAATAGAGAAACCATGGGACGGAATCACCCTAACTTAGTCCACCATGTTTAATAAATAAAATATTCAAATACCATGGTTAATTATAATCGGTGGGTTGTCTAGATTCGATTTCCTAGATGGTTGGTTGGGATCTATTAACTTTACTTTTATTAAAAGGTTCCTGAGAAAAAAAATTGAAAATAAAATTCTTCATATATTAATAAAGCTAATATTTAATCATAGCCATTTTTCCGGTTTTAGAATGGGAAGCTGTTTTTTAAAACTGCTTACCAAAATTCAAGGTAGAAGCGACATTCATTATTCTGGGGGAGCTTCGTGCGTAGCAATTGTTTCGTTGGCAGTCGAGGGTTTCAGAGCGAAATAAATTATCGTTTTTAATTTTTTTCCATTGTCGCGTGGTGGTGTGTATTGGCTGCAATGGCGACGGTGGCAGTGACGGCGACGGGAGAGGGTGCATTGAAGGAGAGAAAAGAATGGAAGAAAATGAAGGTGCAAGAACTGCGCGACGAACTTTCTAGAAGAGGTCTCAGCACTGGCGGCCTCAAGCCTTCCTTGATCGAACGCCTCCAAAACTCATGCCATTCTCCGCCCGAACCGCCACACCCCACAGGACATGCATACGTGCATTCTGAAGCGGTTCTCATTCCCAAACAAGACGCGGATGATGTATCCATCGGAGAAAGATATATTTGTATTAAAATAAATTATAATTGAGGGATAAGCATTCTCAAGGTTTGAGAAGCAAAATTGCACATTCTCTCGTTAATATAATAAACAAAGATTTCAGCGTCTTGTTCGTGATTGCGCACTGGCCAACGTGGATGCTTAAGTCGTGGAGCATCATCAACACTTAACCTCCCTAGACGTAATTTTTTTTTTTTTTTAAACTTCCATTTTTTTTGGGCCAGCCGAGTTCCGACGTTGGGACTCGGGAGTCCGAGTCGGACTCGGACTCGGCCCAGGACTCGGCCGGACTCGGAGGAGTCCAGAAAAAAAAGGAGTAGGAGTGGGCTCGGCTCGGCTGAGCCCACTCGGACTCGGACTCGGCCGAGTACTCAGGAGTCCAAAAGAGTCTGACTACTATGATTCCAACACATGCATAGAGATAAGTAGCCACCCAGACCATGCTGAGAAATGATGCAACATAATGCATCTTGTCTCATCAAGGAGAAGAATATCTTTGAAGAGTGGCAAGATGTTACCACCTCAAAGAGAGGACAAAGAAAGAAGGTGCACTTATTAAAACCAAAGGACCACTTAAATGTCATTTGAAGAGGCTATGAATGCCCTTAAGTTTTTGCTTATGGGAAATAAGTTCACAGGTTTTGGGGTATGGGATGATCTATTGATAAGAAATAATCTGCTTGAAGGATGCACAATACTTCAATCCATGTGTAAAGCAGATCTGTGATTGATAGTGATATGTATGACTTGAGGATTAGTTTCATGTCTCATTTTCATCTAGTTCACTGCTATTCTACTATAAGTTGTCAGCCAATTTAAATGAGCTTTCATGTAGTGTTCTCCTCATGCCAGGCAATAGGCCCAATTGAAAGCTGTTTGAAATGGTATTGTTCACTGCATTTAGTAGGACCTATTTATATTTGTTACCTTTCCTGGAAATTGAGTTCAGTAGCAAACATTGTTGGTTGTTGTATTTGGTCGTGACAGAACTTGCATTGCTAATGCTGTACAAAAGTTGTTCTAATTAGTTTGAAGTGACACTCTAAAGACTGAGGATACTGTAAGTACTCCAATCTACACTGCCACATCATTTTGGTAAGAACTAATACTGAAAGAATATATTTTGCCTTATTAGACTTTTTGAGTGTAACTGAGTTTGGATCTGATATGTGCATAGAAGACCTGGTCTGAGGCTTCTCTTAAGGGATGCATTATGGAAAGGGGTGAATCATTAAAATGAGATTTTGCATGAACTCCAGGAGAGTTTAGCAGCTACTGCTACAACATTAACTCCTCTACAAGATTATTTAAAGCCCTGTATATTGATGATACAAATGCGTCCTGCAATGAAACTATTATGAATAGCTCCAAAAGGGTTTGGCATGGATGTTATGCCTGCTCTGCTTTCAGAGCTTGTACATACACATTATGGATGACTAAGATTTACAATTACATTTGAAGTTGTAGTTTTGAAAAAAGATATTATATTGTCCACATCCTTGAATATCTGGAGAAAACATACAACAAACCTTAGCTGATGTTTGCAATACATAGCTTCCAATAACATTTGCAAAAAAGAGACAGTTGTCCAATCCATGTTTTTTTTAAGTTTTTGTACAACATTTTTATGGTTATTCATGTAACTACTATACCCAATTAGTTAAGAGACATAATTGGCTTCTGAAAGACTTACAAATGTAAGAACAAGGAAGAAAACATAATTCCATTCCCTTTTCATCCAAGTTTTGAGTTTTCTTATGCTTCTGTACTGCACTTTTTACTCATTTAACATCTTCTTGAAAGCATTATTGTCAGACTTATCAATCAAATACCTTCTATTGCACAATAAAGTCGAAGCAGAATTTGTGGTTTGAAAAGGCATAAACTTGTTGAAATTTTATTTTGGAAAATCATGGTATATGAAATTCATCCATAAGAAATCTTGATAGCATAGAATGTGCAGTACCATAATAAATATGTTCCATATACAAAGTTAGATGCAAAAATTTCAGAAGCACCAAAAGCACAAGAGAATTATAATGACAACTTACTGGATGATCTTCTGCTAAATTGGCCCCAAACCCAAGAATATGATCGCCATTTGGAATATCATGAATAGACCTTGGGATTGGAGCTACTTCAATTGTGTTGCACACTCTTCCTGAGTATCCTGAAATAAAACATCCATTTAACTATGTGACTTTATCATGTAAATAAGATGTATGAACTATGAACAAAGACATTACTGACTATACAAATTTCTTGAATCTGCTTGTTCATGACATCAATTATCGAACAATAAAGATATAAAGTTGGATGCAACCAGAATTATACCTTCATTTAATTGCATTTCACATTTACCATCGCTCCACCTAATCCCTTATCTTAATTGCTATGCTCTTCAAATAAGTCTATAATATTTAAGGCAATACATGTTGATATATGTTGAGGCCACCAAAGAATTTGTATTGTATTGTATGTATAAGCCCTCTGGACCCTTGTAAACCTTGAAAAAGGTATTTTTTGTAATATTTTATTATTTTAAACCTAAAGGTCAATTACTTAACCTTGACCTAAAGGTAACTTGTATTTGGCAACCATTCTTACTATCAATTAGAGTGTATTTTATTTTGCTATAATGTGTGCATTATTGTGTGTATTTCTTATTTAGCAATATTGGATATTGTGTTGATTTTTATTTGTTTCTAGAAATTGTTGTGAAATCCAACTTGGTATCAAAGGGTGTGAATCTCCTTTACTCGATTGTTGGTCATCAGCAAATTGACTTCTACGCCATCTTCCAAGGGCAACAATTTTTGGTGCAGTCAAAAGACTTTTTAGTAAGTTGACAGCAAATTTGGAAAAAGGGTTTTTCTAATAAAACCCTAGGTGGACTTGTATCATGAGGATCTTATTGGATACAAGAGATTGGCTCTAGGAGAAATATTCACCTACAGGTTCTTTTGTTCCTCTAAATGGCACTCAGATGTCCTTATTTTTTTATTTCTAACGAAATGGATGCCCTAGTTTAAGGATTTAGTTTCTCAATTTTTTTTTAAAGTCTCATTTGTCTTTTACATACTTTTAAAAAAATCCATTACCTTTTCTCTTTTGGAATTTTGTGTCCAATAGCAGCAAAAATGAGAGGTCGAACTACTTGATTGCCATTAAAGAAGAAAAAAAGAGGCTGAATATTTTTCAACAGACCCCTAGTGCCAGAGAAGTCATTGGCAAGTTTCCATGCATGGCAAAGACCTTCGAGCCACTTGACAAAGTTGCTAAAATGGTCTAGCTACAATTTTGCTACATAGGCATGAGCGGATATCCTGATTGATTGTGTTCGATAAAAAGTTTGTGTAGGGCAAACCATGACAAATACGAACAAACTATCAACATTTCTAGACTTTTTGCAAAATATCAGGGGTGTCCCTAGTTTAACACTTTTTTGTGGCCTGCAAGTACTATTTGTTCCATGTTGAAAGTTTGCTCTTTTTCCCTACAAGGCTTAAAAATTTGAATTCAAATTTAAGGGATATTCTAGGGAATATTCCCTAGAATGAGCGGCAAAAGCATATGCATGTTAGCATGACACATGTTGGCATCATGTGTGCACAAAGGAATGAACACATTTGAATGGCGGGCAGGGTATAAAGAAAGGTAAGCACCTCATATTCTCATAGGTGCCTCCACCCTTGTGTCTCGGGAAGGCTTCCATAAGGTGTTGAGCCTTGGAAGTTCATAGTTCAAACCTCCCTTGCCAAAACTTTTGATGACAATGAATGACATCAACATGACCAGTAGTGATGAGGTGGCAAAGACCAATGATGTGGCATTTCGTACATTTGACGTGCCACTCCATATAGATGACATTGCGACTAACATGACAGGTGACTTGGTGGCTTACATTGCAAGTGATGTGGCAATCCATATAGCTAACATGGCAATCCATATAGTTACCATGGCAGGTGATGTGGCAGCTGAAGTGGTAGTCAACATGGCAGTCCTTATAGGGGCCCACATGTCAACCGACGTGGCAGGCAAATTGCCACTTAATGAGTATAAATATAAGTTCAACCAATCACATTCTTCCAACTCATTGAACCCAATGACCATACAACTGCACAATCAACAACAAACTTGGTAAGCACAAATTTTGGAGCGAATCAGAACACGACAAGTGGAGCAACATTGTTTGCAGGATGTAGAGCAAATCAGAGAATGACAAGTGGCACAATCTGGTTCACTGACGCTTTGCCCAATGGCCTGCATAGTCAGTGCATAGTTGGCAGTCCCCTGTTTTAGATCATGATCTGCCCAATGGCCTGCATAGTCAATGCATAGTTGGCAGTCCCCTATTTTAGATCATGACAAGTAGCGTCACCTCATTTGCCAATATGTTGTCTAGTCAGTGCATAGTTGGCAACCCCTCAGCCACATTCGCTATAGGTATTGAACTTTTCTTTTTTAAGTTCAAAGGTTTTGGAGACATTTTGTGTGATTTTTGGGCCATAAATTTTGCATATGACAGCATTTTGAACTTGTTTTTTTTCAAATTGCACATTTTTTCAAGATCTTTGTATTGATGGTGTTGTTTCTGGTCACATTTACATGCAGGATTTTGTATTTTAGTAGGATAGTTATAGATCAACATGTGCCCTTGTTAGTTATAGATCAACATGTACCCTTGTTAGTTATAGATCAACATGTGCCCTTGTTGAATGGTCCAAACCATAGTAGCAAAACTCGGACTCGTCTCGGTCTCGGAAAGTTCAACTTGGGAGTCGGACTCGGGACTTGGCAAAAAAATTTGGCAAGACTCGGAAAAAAAGAAAAAATGAAAAAAATACAGTTTTTTATTGAAAAAATAAGTTTTTTCATGCATATTACTTATTAGTATATTCTAACACACTCAACATTCAACATTATACAAATAAGAAATTAACAAGAGAAAGGAGCATATCCTAATAGCAAGCTAATAATTGTGTTTAATAATTTTTTTTTTTTTTGATAGATAGGGAGTTGGTTACATCCAAACTATTTTTAGTAACTGTCAAGTGCAAGGTTCAAACTACAGGGGCTGCCCCCAACAAACCTATACCACCTCATTATTTTATAACCCGGCATGAAGAGGACAATCGGTCGCTCGAGATTCATACCATCGTTGTCGGTATGGCGTGCACTCAGAGGATTTGAAACAGACTATGACCTTTGCAGGCATGACCACTTTGGTTTATAAAATTATAAATAAATAATATAATGATAAAATAAAACTTAATATAAAAAGTTCAAAAACATTATTAACATTTTACAAAACATTAAATAATAATAAAATCATTAAATAATGATAAAATAAAACTTAATATATAAAGTTCAAAAACATTATTAACATTTTACAAAACATTAAATAATAATAAAAAAATTAAATAATGATAAACTTTACTATATGACGGAATCACCCTAACTTAGTCCACCATGTTTAATAAATAAATTATTCAAATACCATGTTAAATAGAGAAACCATGGGACCATGGGACGGAATCACCCTAACTTAGTCCGCCATGTTTAATAAATAAAAAATTCAAATACCATGTTTAAAAATAATTGGTGGGTTGTCTAGAGTCGATTTTCTGGATAATTTGTTGGGATCTCTGAGAAACAAAAATTGAAAAAAAAAATCTTCAAATATTAATAAAGCTAGTATTTAATCCTAGCCATTTTTCCGGTTTTAGAATGGGAAGCCGTTTTTTAAAACTGCTTACCAAAATTCAAGGTAGAAGCGACATTTATTATTCTGGGGGAACTTCGTGCATAGCAATTGTTTCGTTGGCAGTCGAGGGTTTCAAAGCGAAATAAATTATCGTTTTTAAATTTTTTTCCATTGCGGCGTGGTGGTGTGTATTGGCTGCAACGACGACGGTGGCAGCAACAGGAGAGGGTGCATTGAAGGAGAGAAAATAATGGAAGAAAATGAAGGTGCAAGAACTGTGCTACGAACTTTCCAAAAGAGGTCTCAACACCGGCAGCCTCAAGCCTTCCTTGATCGAACGCCTCCAAAAATCATACCATTCTCTGCCCGAATCGCCACACCCTACAGGACATGCATACGTGCATTCTGAAGCGGTTCTTATTCCCAAACAAGACGCAGATGATGTATCCATCGACAAAAGATATATTGTTTTAAAAATAAATTATAATTGAGGGATAAGCATTCTGAAGGTTTGAGAAGCAAAATTGCACATTCTCTTGTTAATATAATAAACAAAGATTTCAATGTCTTGTTCGTGATTGGGCACTGGCCAACGTGGATGCTTAAGTCGTGGAGCATCATCAACACTTAACCGCCCTAGAAGTAGTTTTTTTTCCTTTTTTAAACTTCCATTTTTTTGGGCCAGCAGAGTCTCAACGTCGGGACTTGGGAGTCCGTGTCGGACTCGACCGGACTCGATGGAGTCCAAAAAAAAAAGGGGTTGGAGTGGACTCGACGTGGCCGAGCCCACTCGGACTCGGACTCGGCGGATTACTTGAGAGTCCAAAAGAGTCTGACTACTATGGTCCAAACTATGCAACCTAAAATATCAAGATTGAAGCTTTGGTCTAGAGTAAGGGGTTACTCAAACATGTGAATGAGGAACTTCATGCTACAAATTATGAAGAGAGGAAGTAGTTATATAGGGACAAAAAGGATGAGGGTCTTGGTGTGATAGCTTTTCACGTTGACAAGATCTATGACACTTGTGTTAGTATCACCATAGATGCTAAAGAACTGCTTGGTAATTTTAAAGGATTGTGTGATCGTATTCGTTCTACACAAATTAGTAGGTGATCGTATTGATTCCACACAAATTAGTAGGTAAAAGGCTGATTTTATTAATTTGCCTATGAACTCCTTTGATACTGTTGATGAGTACATTAATCAATTCAAGAAATTGCAAGATAATTCCCAGATTACTAGAGGAATTCCAAAGGTAACAAGAGAAGTTCAGGAAGATGTGGACAAGGAGAAAAATGTTGAAATGTTCAATATCGTCTTCGACAATATTTTAGAGACATATAGATAGTTTGTTGTGTTTGAGATTCTTCTTGTTTATTTTCTTGATTCGCCTACACCAATTGATGAGGTATTCAAGTACTTCCTTCATTGTCAAGTTAAAAGATAGAGGCTTAAAGGTAATTATTTTATTAATATGGCCCATCCAAAAGAAGTGGTTTTCAAAGCTCAAAATGATAAGAAGCCAAAGCATAATGAAAAGAAGCCCGAGAAGCCTTTCAAAAAGGCAACATGTGAGGTTTGCAAGAGGACATAAAGCAAAGCTTAGCCAAATTCACATTAAGATACTTGAAGGGGTGTTGATGCTGCTCTCTTTTATGCACAAGGTGAGGACAGTTTTGATGGAGAAACCTCACAGACACATGTAGTTGTTCATTCCATAGTAGTCAGACTCGGCCAAACTCCCAAGTATTCGGCCGAGTCCGAGACCGAGTTCGAGTGGGCTCAGCCGTGCCAAGTCCACTCGGACTCTTTTTTTCCTGGACTCGATCGAGTCCAGCCGAGTCTAGGGCCGAGTCCAAGCCCGACTCAGACTCGCGAGTGCCAACGTCCAGACTCGACTGGCCCAGCAAAAATTAAACTTCAAATAAAAAATATTCAAGCAAGGCCTTGAAATGTGTCTGCGAGATGACACTGTTCACCGCATTCAACTGAAAACCGGCATTAACTAAAATCTCATACGCTTCCATTTGAACAATCCCTAACCTTGTCTCTGCTGTAAACAATCTCCGTTGATTTATAAGTTGTGGCTGTCTTTGCTCGTGCCTCAATGCACTCACTGTTCATATGCCATGTAGGCCCACAATCACTTATGAATTTAATGGAATAAAATTGTTTACCACATAACAAGATAAAAATATATTATATAGATTTTATTTTTTATAGAATCACTTTACAAACACTAAAATCTATTTTAATTTTTATTTTAATAGGCTACTTTACTTTTTAAAATATCAGGAATAAGATAACCTAACCTTCCATGTCTAGCGCTAAAGTTTTCTGGGAGCCGTTGGTAGAACACAAATCGTAATTGATTTTTTAGCGTTGACAGCAAAGTACCAACACAAATCGTAATTGATTTTTTAGCGTTGACAGCGAACGTCGACATTAGTTTTTTTTGATGATCCTTTTAATTTTTTTTTAGAAGAAATTATAAATATCTATTTATAGAAAATAGTTAATAATAAATTAATTTTTGTTTAGAATTCTATATACTGAACTGCAAAAAGAATTAGGTAACTATAAAATAAAACATCCATGAGATTTGTAACAAAATGGTTATTATTTTTAAATTTTGATTTAATTTTTTTTAAATATTAATTTTTCCAAGAAATTATAAATATCTATTTATAGAATATGGTTAATAATAAATCAATTTTTGTTTGGAATTTTTATATAATGAACTGCAAGAAGAATTTGGTAACTATAAAATAAGACATCCATGAGATTTGTAACAAAATGGTTATTATTTTAAAATTTTAATTAAAAAACTAAGATAAAAATCTTTAAATTATTATTAAAAAATAATTAAATATTAAAAACTACTTTAAATTATGATTAAAAATAATTAAATATTTATAATTATTTTAATATTTTTTTGAATAGGTTGGAAAACTAGGGTAGGGTCACCCTCCCCATGAATTGAACTTACATTATTTATTGAAATTAGAGCATTAACTAAAATCTCATACGCTTTCATTTTTTTTAAATATTATTTTTTCTGGTGTATAGGCTCAACCTCCTCCATAAATAAATTCTTTTAAATTAAATTTTACCTTACTGCACACGACCTATGTTCATGACCATTAGAATCTTAAATAAACCTATGTTTTTTTTTTATTATTTAACGAAAAACCCCTTGCGGGGCTGCCTTGGTTTGAGAAACCACGACCAGGGGGTTCTACATTGTCAAAATCACCCGGGAGTCACGCTCGGCTCTGATCATACCAGCATTATCTACTGGATTTTGGGTACCCGATGTGCGTTTGGTAGGGTGGAGATATGAACCAGGGACCTCCCTTGGAGGATTACCCTACCCTCTGCAACTCACCTAGAACACGTGGGTAATAAATCTATGTTCATGACCATTAGGAATCTTTAATAAAAAAATTATATCTCTTTTAATAAAAATGTATAATTTTGATTAAAATTCAATCAAATATATAAAGTTTTTTAGAAACCATGACATGTCTTTGGTTATTGTGTTTATATTTTTAAAAAATAGTACTCAACACAATGGTAATATCTTATACTCTTTTAACTACAGAGACAGTTTATTGACATACTTTTTTTGAGCTCTTAGCTCTTCAAATTTTCACTTAATTAGCTATGCCTTGTTATGCTATGCTACTTTGTTTATATAGGAGTGAGGGCTCTTCAGTTGACATCCAATCACCTTTACCTATTTTTTTGGTTTTTAATTTTTCTTCCAGATAAACATTACATATCATCCTTATGTACATATCATCCATATTTGTATAATGTTGAATGTTGAGTGTGTTAGAATATACTAATAAGTAATATGCATGAAAAAACTTATTTTTTCAATAATTTTTTTTTTTTTTTCATTTTTTTCTTTTTGCCGAGTTTTTGTCGAGTCTTGCCGAGTTTTTTTTCCGAGTCTTGAGTCCAACTCCCGAGTCGACCTTTCCGAGTCCGAGCCGAGTCCGAGTTTTGCTACTATGGTTCATTCAGCATATTGGGGACATCCACTAATTCTGATGAGTAGACTACAGATGTAGGGGAAACAAGGCACATGACAAAGCATAACCATTTCCTATAGGGGTACAACAAATCGCATTCAAAGAAGTGTGTTGTCATTGGAGATGAGTCCTCTTTACGGGTAGCAAGATTTTTGAGAGGATAGTATTGAATCTTCTTCTTTTGATGAAGAACTTCATGTTCCTAGTGTTTGACCCTATCTATTCTCTTTTTATCGCATTACTCATACAAATAATAGGGTAGATTTTTGGCCGTACTGTTGGGTAATCAATGATAGACAATGGATTTAAGACAATTGTTTTTGGTTACTGTGATGAATCGGACAAAAAGTATAAATTAGAAGAAAGGTCGACTCTTGTTTCTTCCTCTCGGAAGAAAGATTTTATAGCTATGGTGGTTCATGTAGATGATGACAATCAGCAATGGCATCATAGGCTTGGACATCTCACTAATTGATCCTTAAGATACATGAATCGCCACCAGATGGTCATTGCACTTCCTCACATATCCCCTTCAAGTGGTGCATGCCAAAGATCTATTCTTGGAAAATGGCATAGACCATTTAAAAAGAATAGCAAGACGTGCTACTCACCCAAATGGAGATCATATACAGTGACATATGTGGACATATGGGTACAACCTCCTTTTTTGGAAATAAGTACTTCCTTTTATTGATGATTTCTCTAGATATGTGTGATTGTATACTATTCGCACCAAGGATGCGGCCTTTGAGAGATTCAAGGCATTTAAAGATTCTCTAGGAAATCAGCTAGACAGGAAGATCAAGTGTCCTAGGTCAAATAGGGGAGGTAAGTACATGAGAAATGCCTTTCATGATTTCTTGACCCTTCATGGGATACCATATCAGAGGACTGGTCACTATACCCTTGAGGAGAATAGAGTAGCTGAGAGGAAGAATAGGATAATCATGGAGATGGCACATTGTATGATTCATGCCAAATTCTAGGGTGAGATCGTCAATTGTGCATATATCATCAAGAGGGTTCTCACTAGAGTTGTCCAAGGTATGACACCTCTTGAGATGTTGATAGGTGATAAACCAAATGTATCTCCATTCCATATCTTTGGGTCTTCAGCATGGGCTCACATACCAAAAGTTATTCAAAAAAAGGGCGCATCGAAGAGTCATAGTTGTATCTTTGTAGGGTATTTGGATACTTGTAAGGCATATTGTCTCTATGATCCTCATATGTGTGAGATTCTTATTTGGACAAATGTAATTTTTTATGAGATTCTCCTAGGGGCTCCATCGAGTCCACCACCTGAGCTTTTGGTAGAAGATCCTCCTGTTTCAGCAAATACTTCAAAAATTCTTATAGGCTCTATTCCTATTAAAACGCCCTTGTCATAATTCATTGGGGTCCTATGCATATAGATTTGACCCCTTCACAAGCAACACCACCTACAACACCTTCAATTTCAGATTCAAGGCATGTTGAGCTTGACACGCCAGTTTCGAGTACTTTAGCTTTGCATGATGAGGTGAGTGGTGAGTTTGATTTGAATTCTTCAGTTTTGGCTTTTAATGATGCTTTTCCATAGTGTGCCTAGTTATTCTTCAATTCGTCCACCACCCAAGTAGGTTCGGTCAGTTTTGCAGGATGCTCAACCTATTTTGTCTCTAGAGCAGCATCAAAAGGCTCCTTCTCAAGCATTGCTCTTGATAGTTAATGATTTTGGAATCTTGTTACATATTCTTAGGCTAAGGGTCCACCAAAGAGGGAAGATGCTATGCTTGCAAAGTATTGAATCCTTGATGAAGAATAGTACATGGGAGATTGCTCCTCTTCTAGAAGGGAAGAATGTGGTAGGATGCAAATGGATCTATAGGACCAAGGACAATTTGACTGGTCACATGGAAAAGCACAAGGCACACCTTGTTGCTAAGGAATTATCTCTGTAGGAGGGAGTTGACTATTCAAAGACATTTACTTTAGCTTCTAGGATGGATTCCATCAAGATGGTTCTTTCTATAGTTGATTCCTTTGGTGGGACGATGCATCAGATGGATGTGAAGAGTGCCTTCCTATATGGGGAGCTTTAGGACTATATCTATATGAAGCAGCCACCTAGTTTTAAGCTTGACGGTTCCACTCCCTTGGTTTGTTGATTGACTACATCCTTGTATGGACTTAAGCAAGCTTCTTGCGCTTGGTTTGAAAAGATCCACTCTTTCTTCCTTGTGGGTTTCGACCATGTGAGACCGAACATGATTTTTACATCAAACATAAATATGGGAAGACTTTGGTGATTGTTCTCTATGTGGATGATCTTATCAATACAGGTAATTCTCTTGCCTTGATTCAGAACATGAAGTCATGGCTTTGTGCTTCCTTTGAGATGATAGATTTGGGGCTTCTACACTATTTATTAGGGTTTAGATTTATTATATTGCTTTCATGATCACTCTTCACATTCCAAGTATGCATTCGATCTTCTTCAACGCTTCAATGTGGACGATTGTAAGTCCACTCAAACTCCTTTGGCTTCAAGACTGAAGCTTCAAGTTGATTGTATGACTCCTTTGGTGAATGCTACTTTATATTAGTCTCTTGTGGGAGGTCTCATTTACCTTACACGCCACCTGATATAGCATTTGCTACCACCTATTGCTTCAGGTACATGTAATCCCTTCGAGAGAGTTGTACCATGGCCAAGAAGATTCTCAAATATATCAGAGGTACTTATCAGATGGATATTCATTATTTAGTTAGTTCACCTTCGATTCTAATAGGATTTTTAGATGTTGATTGCGATGATAATTTGAATAAGTGGCGCTCCACCACAGGCTTTGTGTTCTATTTGGATTCCAACCATAGTTGAGAAAATCAGAATTGGCAAAGAATCAACATTTTTAAAAATCGGCAAAAATCGAGAATCGGCAAAAAATCGGGGAAAGAATTGGCAAAGAAAAAACCGAAGAAAACAAAAAATTTCATTGAAAAAAAGTTTTTTTTATGCATATTACAATGAATTAACATTATGCAAATCAAATATTGCAATAAAAGCAATAATTTTTGTCAAGACATCATACAAGGCTCAAGCTTTAAGTACAAATGAAAGTGACAAAACACATCTTGTATTGCTTATAGTATGAAAAGGTACAAAGTCACAAGTAACAAGAAAAAAAAGGTTTCATTTTTTATATGTCTGAACATGGAAACAAGTAACAACAAGGGAAAAAACCTAAACCTTAAACCAAAAGGCGAGGGTTTAGGGTTTACAATTGAAACATTGACAACTGAAAAATGGGCTTGCATACATAGTTATCAGGCAGCAATATTTACTTGAAAAGAGGAGGAAAAAAAAAACCAAAACCCTAGGGCCTAGACTAGGGTTTAGGGTTTAAACTTCAAGTTCAAAGTTTCAAATTCAAACATTAACAACTGAAAAATGGGCTTGCATACATAGTTACCAAGCAACAATATTTACTTAAAAAGAGGAGGAAAAAAACAAAACCCAAAACCCAAAACCCTAGGGCCTAGCCTAGGGTTTAGGGTTTAAACTTCAAATTTCAAAGTTTCAAACATTAACAACTGAAAAATGGGCTTACATACATAGTTATCAAGCAACAATATTTACTTAAAAAGAGGAGGAAAAAAAAACCAAAACCCTAGACTAGGGTTTTAAGTTTAGGGTTTAAACTTTAAACTTTGAAGTTCAAACTTTAACATCTGACAAATGAGCTTGCATAAAAAAACCCTAAATCATCATTGCAGATTTTTTGAAAATTTCGGCAAAAAATCCACGATGCTTATTTATTCAAAAAATGGGCAAAAAATCTTCAAAAAATCTTTGCATCGCCGAGAGTTTGCCGATTGGATTGGCATTTTAAAAAATCAGCAAAAAATCTGGATTCTGCAGATTTTTTGCAACTTTTTTCAACTATGGTTCCAACCCTATTTCATGTTGCTCTAGATGGCAGTCTACTATATCTCAGTCTTCCATGAAAGCTGCCAATGAGGCAGCCAAGCACTTTCGATGGATGTTCATGATTTTGGAGTAGGTGGGAATTCCTAAGACATATACAATCACTCTTTGATGTGACAATCAGGGCACCATCTAGGTTGTTCGCAATCCAGTGTTTTTCAGCAAACCAAGCCCATTGCAATTTGGATGCATTATGTGCGATGGCTTTATGGTCGTGGTATGCTTGATCCTATTTACGTGCTATTAGCAAAGCAAATAGCAGATATTCTGACCAAGGTGATGCCCAAGGTTCCTTTTGTGCACATGCAGGAGCTACTTGGTGTGGGAGAGTGTCCCTTAAGGGGGGATGACAAATAAGGGTCTCTCTTTGTATCCCCCATTCAACTAAAGGGGGGATGTTGAAATATGTAGTGATTAAGCTTCACTTGAGGCCACAACCGACTTTGTATTGCATTGTATGTATAAGCCCTTCGGGCCCTTTAAAACCTTTGACAAAGGTATTTTTGGTAATATATTATTATTTTAAACCTAAAGGTTGGTTACTTGACCTAAAGATAACTTGTATTTGGGTATAATTACACCATCATACCAACCATTTTTAGAATCAGCTAGAATGTATTCTATTTTGCTATAGTAAGATTATTTCCTGTCCATGGACATCCCCTTATATCATGTGCATTGTTTTGTGTGTATTTTTTTAACAATATTGGGTAATGTGTTGATTAGCTTCGTTTTTGGAAAACTGCTGTGATATCCAACATTAAGTTCTACGGTACCTTGCGTTTTAACACATTGTGAAATGTGATTGCAAGTATCATTGAAAAAACAAAATAAGACAGCTTATATCTACTGCCATTTATTATTGGAAGATTTAAGCTTGCAAGTATATCATAGCACATAGCAATATTTACACTACAAATTTAGTTATTATTTTGGTATTGTGAATGCTAAAACTCATCATTGTTTTCATTTGCACTTCCATTACAATCTTAAGTTTTCATAAGGAATTAGATCAATACATTTTATCTGGTCTAGTCTTAGGAACAGAGTTCCTCAAGTTTCTGTGGTAGATTGCTTCCTAGAAGTCATCTAGAAGTCAACAACCAAGCTTACAGCTTCCATATTTCAACCAACCTAAAACATAGTCATAAATTCTTTTATGTTGAACAACTTAAACGTGTGGCATTCTACCATATACAGCCTGATTTTATGATTTCAACATTTAAAAACTATTCTTCACTGATACATTTTAGTATGGGTATGGTACTTAGGCTTGCAATGAGCAGTTTGCATTAAAGAGAGCTCACATGTTCTCTAAGAAACCAACGTGAGCCTAATGAAATGAGGAAAAACCATAATCGCATGTACCTATGGCTTGATAAAGTCAGATAATATAGAAGAAACAAAAACAAGTATTTTAGAAGTAAAATGGCTAGGCAGTCTGCACCCTGCATACTCAATCCCAAAGCCAATGAAAAATGAAGCCAAGTGGTTGGGGGTGATATATTTCAAGCACCATCCCTAAGAAACAGGTGAGGCACAGAAGGTGAAAGGAAGGCCAAACAAGTTGGTATTTTGCAATAATAGTAAATGGGGTGCATTCATAAGAAGTTGACCAGCACTATGATAAAGCAGCCCACGGCTTCAAACACTCCCATGATTAAACTAACCATGCTAATGCAGTTATCTTGTAATACTGGAGGGGCCATTTCCACCCTCAAATTATCTATTAATAGAAAAGGAAATAAAAAGTAAGGTCAAACAAGGAACAAAGAAAACATTGGATTCATCTTCACTGAAAAGGCATGTAGCACCACGAGAAGGATTCTTTTGGGTAAGTTGTAACCATACTTGTATAGACAAAACGGCTAATAACTCTTATTTTAATCTATGACCATGAATTGGTTGTTCCAATTGATCCTTGGGAGCATTACATGACGGTGACTGCTATATGCATCCCACAATACTCCACCATCAAATAAGGCAACTATGAAGCCAATGATGATGATGATGGTAAGTCTGCATTAAAGCTTTTATTCGCATCTCAACAAGCTACACCCCAAAGTTGGAAATGGGGAAGAACCTGGTACCTAGAATAGTCACGAGATTTGGTCCAATCAAAACGTTTTGGATGGTCTGAAGTTTTCTGAACTGCTGTTGTCTGGTTTGGCTCTTTAGTGAAATTGGAAAAATAAAATAAAATAAATAAAAGAGGCTTCCAAGCAAGTAGACAGCCATTTCCTCTGCTTTTTATGCATACGTTTATATTTCTATTTTTAAATATTTGTATAAAACACATACATATATTATTTTAATTGTATGCATCTTTTCACATATAACTTATTAAAAAAAAATTGTATGCATCTTTTGAAATTTAAACCAGTCTTTTCCAAATTTCTGAATCTCTGGACTTTACTTTCCTTCCATTTGGACCAAACTTTCCATACCTTGTAACTATGGTACCCAGGCAATTGATTGAATCCAGCATGTTCTGTTAAAATACTGTTTTCTTGTCATATTGTTGTTTACTACATATGATATGGAATTTGTCACCTTAAAGTTTTGTAACTTCCATGTAGTATCATCTGATAATAACCTGAATCCTCCAGGTGGCTCTTCTTATAACAAGATACAGTTAACAGCTTGCAATATCCTATATGAGTATAGGTGAGAGATTCTACTATGTTTTCATGATTAATGAAGATTTAATGGAGTCGTATTTGTAACTGTTTGCTTATTTCAAACTCCATTATGCCATATTACTGTTACTAATTTGGTAGTGACAGGCATCCTGAGTCTGACCATGTCAAAATCACAATAGAAGCACCAAGAAAGTGACAATAGAGACTAATAACAAGGAACATCTATGTGACATAACAACCAAACTACAGTTTCGAGCACTGACACAATTCTCACATGAGACGCTCAGCCTTCTTGCAGTTATTCTAAAACATGATGGGCATGTGTATAAAGGATCCCTACAAAGAAGAATGCACCAAATGGTAAGAGTATTAAAAAATTTCATGTCATAGTCTACTAAATTAAAGATGACTTAAGCTCATTGTCCTTAAAACTGCAGGCATACATAACATTGGCTCTATATATATCCCCAAGAAAAATCCATAGGTGAGAAACTTATGTTTTATTGAAGAGAGATGACTTTCGATCTTTCATCAGATGGTCAATCAATGAGTGTACTGAATTTCCTTGTGGAAACCTAATAAAAGGATTATGTGTTCTCCCAAGCCAGAATCCTGATTGATCTCTGAATTTAATGAATGCTCGTAGGTGTTAATGTATTGTTTACACTTATTTTTCCTTAATTCAATTTAAATAGGTCGTACATTGGAAGATTAATTTTTTTTTTCCTTTTCGCCTCTACCACTGTGGTATGAAATTAATAGAGACCTATCAAGTAACACTAGCAAGCACAAAATTTAAGCCCTGAATGTATCAGGCCATGGTGCCAGCCTTTTGAGTCCTGAGGTGCAAAACAAATTATATGATCACCCTATATAGATAATCAGTATAACTATGAATTTTGGCCAATTGAAGAGGAGTTGCCTTCCCAGGTTTTAAATTATTTAGCTAGGTGGTTATATGTGGAATGCTTGCACCTCCTTGCTGCTATATGTTTCTGTGTTTGCTATTTCAAGGGTTAAAACATTTTTTAAGTGCGGTCTACTTATAGCCCTATTTCATCTCAAAAGTTTATTACATATATGTGATATTTTTTGAGCAAGTATAAGTGAACACCATGTAAAAGAAATCTATTGATTTTGGTTGTTTCTACGGATTGTTTGTAACTTGTTTTCAGATCATCTTTTAGCATAAACTTACTTATAATCCATGATCAACCATGGCCTAGACTAGGACAGTTTTTAATGGCTCATGTTAGTCACAAGAATATTATTTTTGCACTGTATCAGTCACTATGCAGGTCGTTCTGCATGTGAATACCTCCATCAAATACTAGAAGAAAAGTGTCCTCACACCTGCAAATACATGAATAGACAATAAACTTGCTTAACAGGTTAATGCTCAACACAATCCCAATCAAGCACTATAGGAACTATGGCAGTTAATTAACCTATTAGTTCCAGAGAATGGATAACCAGAACATGGCATTCATGAAACCTCCCATAAGGGATAAAACAATACGATCGGCACCACTTGACATTCTCATTCCCACATTGAGAGTCAAGCTTACTAATTTGTGGCTCCATAACTTTGTTATTTCTACTACCATATAACAATGAAGAAAATTAAAAGTCAGAGAATGTTTGCAAGAATGTTCCAAACGAAAAATAATTATAGCATCTCTACAACTCCCAAAAATATTTTAAAAAGGTGATAAAATCCTAGGTGGCGAAACAATCCTTGATGATTAGGGCTATGATAAGTTTTGGAGTCATAATATGTACATGATCAGTCATCATTCAATAGACAAATAAAATAAAATAATAATAAGTGATAATATAGAAAAAAGTAATAACCAATTAAATTATGTCTCAAAAGAGATATCTTCTAAAAGGTATAATTCCAAGATTTTGAGTCCCTTACACATATAAGACATGTAAATGATATGAATAATGAGCAATGCTATTTTTGCATAATGAATGTACAGGAAAACATTGTCTTCAGCAGACCAAGGTATAGTTAACCTAGGTGGCTTGATGTTGTTGATATGATCAGGTGACAAACTTGGTTATGGAAGACTGAAGGAAAAGCCCAATGGAAAGTCGCAAAGCATTATGACATGAGGAGTTGGGGTATTAGATGGTCGACAGTTGCCATATTTCCATGGATGTAACACATAAACAATTTAACCTACCATTTTCAACAATTTTTTGTCTCTCATTAACTATTTGTCATAGATACCTTGCACTATTTATGTCCTTTGCCATATGTGAATTAGTGACTTTCGACTGCTCATATGTGAACTAGTTACTTTAGACTGCTATTGTTAGTGAGCTAGGTAGCTTACACATGTCAACATAGTGACAAAACATATTTTGTGTGGCAGTATGGCACCTTACTCTGTTTACAAACGGCAAGGTTGGGTTATATAGAAAGTTGTGTCTTATGACTTTAACTACCAGGGAATTCACCCTTTTGACCTTCATACCTCTTTTCCCACTTGATATTTGCACATCCCATAGTGCTCCAAAATGATCCACGTACACCAAGACATTACATCATTCATGAGGACTATGGCCAAATTCACTTTTGTGATTTTGCTTTTAGGGCAACACTATCATTGCTTTTTAGAGCAGTAGCATACTCATAAAAGGCAGGAAGTCCAAATTTGACCATGATTATAAAAAGCACTTCCCAATTGCATTTCTAGTTCTAGTTTATGCATACTCACATTCTCATTTACGTCATTGCTCTTATACTGTTCCATTCTGGCTGTATGTCTGCAGCATCCTTTGCAACTTTTTGACATCTCACTTCATCCATAGAGTCGCAATAGCACTCATATGATCCAATAAGTTTAACTCTTGGTCTGCAGCTTTTGGCTTGGATGAAAAAGGCCAATGCATCATACTAAGTTTTCTAGGGCTACTACATCGAATCACTTCAATGACTTCATCAACACCTAAGTAGGTTGGATATGCTTATTCGAAACAAATACTAATGCTCCTTATCATTGTTCTTCTATTTCCAATACATCTAAGAAGTGACTTGAGCTGAATAAAGGAATTTTCAGATTTCCTTGATTGTACTTGAGTTGAACTCAATAATGCAATAGTTTGTGTTGTTTAAAAATAAATAAAAACAAAACTTAAGATGGTTAATTGCTTGTTTAATACTATTATCTTGTGTAACCCATGGGGTTTAGAACAACTGGTGGGGAGTGAGGAGTTTCACAACTTAAACCAAGATTCAAAACTCATGGCTGAACCTTAACAATTTAAATTAACAAAAAAAATGTTATGTCGTGTCTCTCAAACCCTGAATAGAAGGTTTGATTCACACTAGTCATTGCCTTTGCTAGAAGTCTTCGCACTAACGCCTTCTATCTCTCCATAAGCTGCATAGGAAGGTCTATTCCTCTTTGGATTTCAGCCTTGAGGAATGTTCTCCTTTGTCCCTTACATTTTTGTTAAACCCCCACATAGATCCCTCCCTTTTATTGGTTTTAGATTTCCTTGATCTTAGCCTCTACATCTTCAGATTTCATTTTCTAGTGTTCTAAATACACCATGGCCAGAACTAGTACTAACACTACTTCACATCTACTACTAGCTTTGGATCTCCTAGTTTTAACACACAGAATTAATACAAGAGCACTGGTAGTGAAATGGTATTAATGGTACAAATTACGCTAATACTTCCAGGTGGTGTCACTAATGCCAAAGAGACACAAAGTATTCATTCAACAACCGTGGCGGTGATTACCTGAATCTGTTACATAATAGTTGAAGAAATTGTGTAGTATTCAGAGAACATAATTGTTTAAGACTTGAGAAGATGCTAGAATTCGAGATGTATAATTCAAGCATTATAATACTAAAGGTTTATAAAGATCCATTCAATCCGTGCAAGTTTGTAACACTACAGGTTTAGCTCAGGGTATGTTACCCATTCTTATGTCCTAAGGCCATAAATATCAAAACAACTGAATGATAGAATGATTTTATAGAAAGCTAAAACTATGGTAGGAGGAGGCCTAGAGAAAATTGTTTTTGAAGGTGTGATCAAATTTATTCATAATTTGCAAGATAATATGTGCAAGGTTGGCATAGTGGTTTCCAGTAGAACTGCATCAAATGATATTCATAACATCAATTTTAGCACGGTTTGATTCCCCCTAAATGTTGGCTAGCAAGTGGATTTACAAAAGTATTAGGGGGCGTATTAAATACCTTGCTAAAGCCACCGCTTTATCTATAGTTAAGGACCTATATCCACGTCATGACATGAAATTCAAGGTTATGAAATGAAAGTGGAGGCTACTCTTATGTTGTCAGGTGCAGTCAAGAGCTACGAATGAGACGGGGGTTAATGTTTAGTTGGATAAATTCCCATACCTTTCATTCTCTAATTTTATTAGCTGATAGAGTAAAGTGTTTGCGAATGTCATTATTATTACCTTCTCAAAGTTGCATTTTGCAGTTAAACCACAGCCAAAGAATTCAATTTTAAAAAATTTGTTGCATGCCCTATAGCCTTTAGCCATCCAGTAAACGTACTGCTGAGGGACTAAAATCAAATAAGTATCTTCATGACACAACTGTTTTTCTAAAATGTTCAGAGTCGACTCCCGTCCAGAGAACTTACACTGTTTTCTTGCCTTCTAGTGAAGATTCTGAGTGCTTCCGAACTTGAAGCAATACCGCAACAATTGAATAGCAGATAAAAGGAGCACATACGTACCTCGTAAGCGTTGAGTTCGTAAACATGCAGTTCCATTTCTAAGTCCAATTGTGAGAGGAGGGTAACAAGGTTTGTCAAGAGGGCGCAGGAACTTTACACGCAGTGTTGGCAGTGGCAGCGAAAAAGAGCGCTGAGGTTGGAGTTGGCGTTGGCGTTGGCATTGGCTCTCGATAGCAGTAAGAGAGGCAGCCATGGCGAATACATAGTGCCGGCAAATGTTACCCCAAGCTGTATATATACAATTGACACAGATGAAGATAAACATGGAGATGGAAATTGATGGTTCTGACTTGTAACTTGCCGTGTCTGGCACAAAAAGGTGGTGCCACTGCCTGGTGTAGATTTCCTATAATTTGGGTGGTGACTTGTCATGCATATCCACATTTCACGTACAGGCCAGAGCATCCTCTGAGCTGCGACTTACCAAACTTTTAAGTCAGGCTACCTGTAGCATTTCTATAATTGGAATTTGATTTTATATATTAATATTTATTTTGATTTATTAAATAAAAATAATTTTTTTTTTTTTTTAAAGATTAGATTGGTTGCCCATTACTATTCTCAGGGTTCTTTCTTCTTAAAATTTTCCATAAAAATTATAAAAGCTTTTATATAACTTAAAAAATCTAAATTTATCTTTTGGGGTTCTTTTTAATAAAACATTATTAACGAAATTTAAGTCCACGTGGGCAGTCGTTACTCCCACTTCCCATCGTGACCGTGAGGATGAGGAGGTAACGTTAGGACGTCTCGTGCTTTTTTCATCTAGATGCAAAACTCATTGGCAACAAAATCGTAATAGAAAATATATATTTAGTTATTATTAGAAAACGCCATCTTTATCTTGTTGTTCAAATCATTGTCGATGTGCCGTGTGCCGTCATTGATATTGATCTTAATTTGTAGCACACTAAGTTGGGACATGATTATTGAAATTGAAGGTACTAAGCTCATAAAAGAGATAAGAAAAGCAAACAAACTCCAAATGTCGTTATTATTAGGTCATATATAATATAATATTAATTTAATAAAAAATTAATATTAAAATTTAATTTTTTTTATTAATTTATTTATTGATTTGGTTAATATAATATATCTTTACAATCAACACACAGTTGAGCAGTTTCTTCTCAACCATGATCCTTCATAAAGTCGAAAACTATGTTTATCAATAAGGAATTCACAAGCACCACACACACTCGCCTACGTCTTAATTTAGACGTTGATTTGGTTAGTATAATATATCCTTACAATCAACACACACGGTTGAGCAGTTTCTTTCCAACCATGATCTTTCATAAAATCGAAAACTATGTTTATCAATAACGAATTCACATGCACCACACACACTCGCCTACGTCGCGGTTACTTCGTTGTTTGAACCTTGGACCTCTTGAAGGAGTTGCTACTTTTTACTTGACTCGTTAGTATATATAATTTAATATTAATTTAACAAAGAATGATTATTAAATTTAATTTTATAGATAGATAAGTATTAGCATAGTACAAAATTCCAACCATGGAATATGCCACTAGACTTGCATCATCACATTAACCGGTTAGAAAGCATGAGGGCCAGCTCACCCCACACACATGCCCAAACTCGATGTTAATAGGGGTGAGGAATCCCACAAAGTGGGAGAGTTTAATTGTATAAATTTTTGGATTTTTAAATAAAGATTTAGATTTTTTTAATTTTGCATCGTTTGTCTAGAGCTTCACAAGGGATTAGGGTTTTTTTTTTTCTAAAAAATGTTTTATTTTCTAGGAATCATATCTTCGTGAAAGATTATCTGATTTAACTGGTTCTTGAATCAACTTGTGTGAAATTTGAATAACTTTAAAATGAGTAGTTATATAAAAGAATTCGAGCAATATTGAGGGAGATACAACCCTGTGAAGTCAACCATCTGAAATAAGGGTAGTGACGATTTTTTAAGTCACGAAAAACAAATTTGCAAATATTTTTCAGCTAAGGTTCGAATGATGGGAAGAACAATGAAGGGCTAGGACTTCAGTGAGGCAAGACATTCTATTTGGACATAATTTTTCAGCTAAGTTTTTTTTCCCTTTCTTTATCATAAAATTTTTGAATAGAAATTATTATAAGATTTTATCAAATATTATATTTGCTATAGGACATTCAAATACATTTCAATAGATTTTGAGTTTTAATTACCTTTCCATGGATCGAGTTATGTTAAATCCTTAGAATCATATCTAGTGGTAGAGGTTAGTGAGTGCACCTCTGAGAGATCCTCATTGCTCCAAGATAGGGTGGTTTTTGGTAAATTTAATGGGTATTAGCCATGGGCTTCAGCCATGAGAAAATAGATTGATAGGAGTTGGAAATCTCCAAGAGTCATTCTATCATTTCTTCTTAAAGGTTTATTCCTAGCCATTTTTTGTTCTAGGGAAGAAAGAGAAAAAATCCTAAAAGGGGGTCCTTGGTTAATGGGAAGAGCAGGACTCTTCCTTACTCGCTAGTAAGAAGGCTTTTCACCTGAAAATGTTAATCTATCCCTAGTACAAGTTTGGGTTAGGATGTTTGGTTTACCCATAGAATTTTGGAAAATAGATACTTTTAAGGCAATAGGCAACACTCTAGGAGAATTCCTTAAGATTTTATATACCATGAAAGATGGATTCTTGGCTATTTATGCTCGGATATTGGTCATGATTGATATAAGTAAAGCTTTACTAGAATCAATCATTCTTAAGTATTGGGATAAGATGTGGATCCAAACCATAAATTATGAAACATATCTTTTAGTGTAGAAGATGTCATGAGGTGGGGCATATTGAGAGATCATGCCCTAAGAAGAGCCCAAGAGAATCATATGTAGAAAACCCCAAGAGAAACTTATAAATGGTTATGGATGAAGATGGTTTTCAACTTCTAAAAAATAGATCTAGAAAAATGAAATAAAATAAATAGTGGAGACTAGTAAGAAAGGATATTGGAAGAAATACCAACTCTTTTGAGGCTTTAGCCTATGAAGAAAAAGTAGATCAAAACTTAGAGGACACATTACAACAATTTCAACATATTAACAAGGAACCGTCTATTCAATATGATCCTGATTTAAGGAAGAACATTCTCGATGAACCTAAGGAATGTGTCTCATCAGATTTTGAAGACTTTCTTGAAGTACCATGCACCATTCAAAAAAAAAATAGTAAAGAAAATGCAGTTATAGAAGTTAAATCCTTCGCCATTAATAAGGAAATACCAAAAAAATGAGCAAGACAAGTCAAAAGCTTCTGTAATAGAGCCAGAAGAGGATAAATATGATGAGAAATAAAATTGTGAAAGAATATTAAGGAATAAAATAATAAGACCTACTCCTTATATAGGCAAGGCAAAAAGAGGAAAACCCTTAAATTATCAAGCAAGATCTAGGGAAGCAAGAGCAAACATAGAGAAAGGAACACAAACTAATTTGGTTGAACTCTTTACTAAATAACAAAATAATATTGGTAATACGCAAGTGGGGTCAAAATCCTTATGATTATCATCTCATGGAAAATAAGGGGTGTTAATGCCCCTCAAAGTAGAGGTGTATTAAGGACCTATGTTTAAGTAATAAGCCTGATATTCTTTGTATCCAGGAAACTAAAATGACAAAGTTTCAAAAACTATGAAAGCAATATGGGCAAGATGTGAATGGGATTCTATGGATTCTAAAGAAGCGATAGGGGAAATTCTAACTTGTTGAAATCATTCTAGAACCTCCTATGTAACCATTCATAAAACTAGGCATTGGATAACATCTTTAGTCACTTGCTACTTTGTATATTATCATTTCATCCTTATCAATGTCTATGGACCTACAACTCAATCAAGTAGATTAGAAGTTTAGAGTGGGATTGAAGCCTTTATGAGAAGTAAATACCAAGAAATTCAATTCATGATCATAAGATATTTTAATGCCATAACTAAGTTGGATGAAAAATTGGGGAAGTTAGGAAATTAACCCAAAGTATGAGAGATTTCTCAACTTTTATTAAAAACAATAATCTATGTGAATTTGAGTTTGAAGAAGACAACTATACTTGGACAAACAACAGAAGAGGCCAAAACCTAATAGTAAAAAATTAGATAGATGCATACTTTCTGATCATTGGCTAGATAAAGGAACTTGTGCTAAAATTAATACCTTAACAAGAACTGGTTCATATCATTGGCCAATAAGAGTTAAAATGGTGGTATGTGAATTTAAAAAAATATCATATTTAAATATGAGCAGATGTGGGAAGATCGTCCTCAATTTGTTGATATGATATCTCACACGTGGAATTCTATCGTCCTCAATTTGTTGATATGATATCTCACACGTAGAATTCTTCAGGTAATGGTGGGTTGTATGCTCTTCCAAATCAATTAAATTTATGACATCTAGATTAAAAGAATGGAACAAGAATACTTTTGGAAATACTTTTTAGAAGAAAGAACTAAAAGATAAACTTTCAAAATTTCAAAAAGGTGATCATAATAATCCAAGCTTAGAGGAAAGGGAGTTACTTAGTGAATATCATAATATTTTGAGTAAGGAAGAGAAATAATGGAGATTAAAATCAAGACAAACGTGGTTAAAATAAGGAGATAAAAATACAAAGTTTTTTCATAAGATGACAATAGTACAAAGACATCCATAATTAGTAGAATTAAATCAATAAAAGGGGTTTGGATTGAAGATCGGAGTGAAATTAGAAAAGAGATAAAGTATTTTTATCAGAATATTCTAGGATCATAGGAGACTGAAGTTGATGCAGGAGCATCCGGTGGCGAAGCTGCAATCTTGCATCACCCAAAATGTATTTTTTTTGTTAAGTACTAAAACTGTCGCGATATCGCGACGCTTTTTGAAGAAGGGCGCCAGCGGGCCAAACTGTCGCGATATCGCGACGCTTTTTGATAAAAGGGGCCAAGGTGCAAAACTGTCGCGATATCGCGACGCTTTTTGAAGAAGGTCGCCAGCGGGCCAACCTGTCGCGATATCGCGACGCTTTTTCATGGAAAGGGCCAAGGCGTGAAACTGTCGCGAAATCGTGACATTTTCAAGGAATGCAGCTTCAGCGCCAAACGGTCGCGAAATCGCGACAATTTCGGAGGAAAGCAGCTTCAGCGCCCAACGGTCGCGAAATCGCGACAGCTCCGGCAAAATCACTTAAGTGCCAAATGGTCGCGAAATCGCGACACATCCGGGAAGCAAGATTTGAAAGCACAGGAACATCTTTGGCAAAAAGTTCTAAGGCACAAGAATCATCGCGAAATCGTGACACCTTCGGAGACAAAGTTCAAGGACGTCACGAAATCGCGACACCTTCGAAGACAAAGTTCAAGGACGTCGCGAAATCGCGACACCTTCGAAGACTAGGTTTCAGGACGTCGCGAAATCGTGACACCTTCAAGATAAAGTTTAAAAGACATCGCGAAATCGTGACACTTCCGAGCCAAGACGTACGGAATGCAAAGATGTCGCGAAATCGCGACATGTCACGGTTTCGCGGCCCAAGGGAGGAAGGCGAGTAAGAAAAGCCTAGACGTCACGATTTCGTGACGTGTAGCGGAATCGCGGTCCCAAGGAGGAGAGAGAAGCCTAACGCCAAAACGTCATGATATCGCGACCAAAGAGGAGAGAGAAAGTACTGAGCAAAAACGTCGCGATATCGCGACCAGAGCTCTCACGACGTTGACCAGCCGACGATTACAGAGACCAGTGCAGAGGGACACGTGGCGTGAAGTTACAGGTGGCTCGAGAGTATGAAGCGGTTACAGGGAGCATGACAATAGGACACGTGGCATCAACTGCAAGCGGCCATGGCGCATTCTTATGAATGATGACTTGGCGGAGGATTGACAGGCGGTTGCAGGGCATGCCGCCACTACAGGCCATGATTTTTTTTTGATGCACCTGGCAGCATCATGCAGGCGGGACAGAGCATTCGTGCGGGCGGTATGGGGAGTCTCGCATTCAAGGTAATGATGGACCAAAGAGAGTCGGGCCTGGGGAAAAAAAAAAGGCCCGCACTTTGCGTAATGATGGAGAAGGAGGTGGCGGCCGAGGATAAAAGGCGCGCATGCATTGTATTGAAGGACTCTTGGCCATTTATTTTTGGGGATAGCTGTGTATTCGAGGAGAGACCTCTGTTTAATGAAACTTGCTGGAATTTTTGGCCTGTGCATTGTTGATTTCTGCATTCTTGCTGTGTGTTGTGTGTAGCTCTATATCAAGTGGTATCAGAGCAGGTTGGTTCTGAGAGTGCAAACCGATCGCCGAACAGAGAGGCAGTTTGCGCCAGGACCGTGGTTGTGGGGTTGTGAAGAAGAAGCAAGATGCCTCCGCGTAGAGCCCGTGGTGGTATAAGACACAGGCGAGCAAGAAGGGAGGAGGTCGATCTAAGAGCCCTGCAGAGGCAAGTTGAGGCCCTGCAAGAGGAAATTCGAAGAGGAGTCGAGCCGAGAAGGGAAGAACCCAGCGAAGATGAAGTGTGGGAAGAAGAAGTTCCATCTGATGAGGAAGAGGCCTTGGATCCAGCAGAAGCTAGGTTGTATCGGGCTATCTCCCAGATCGGGAAGAAGCCAAAATTTGACGTCTCCACTTATTCTGGGAACCTCAACCCTGAGGAGTTGATAGACTGGATCAACGACATGGAGGAGTATTTTGAATACGAAGAGATATCAGATCCAAATCGGATCAGGTTCGCGAAAACCAAGCTGAAAGGACATGCTAGCATCTGGTGGAAAGGAGTGCAGTTGGAAAGGAACAGGAGGGGAAAGGAAAGGATCACCAGGTGGGATAGGATGGTAGAGAAACTAAAGAGGCAGTTCATCCCTGCAGATTATGAGCTGGACTTGTTAAAGAAAATGCAGTCTTCGACAAGCTAGTAAGACTGTCAAGGAATATACTGAAGAGTTCTATCAAATCTCTATCAGAACCGGCCATTCGGAGGCGAATAAGGAGAAGGTCGCACGTTACATAAATGGATTGCGAACCAGCATTCAAGAAGAGCTGGGGCTGGTTAGAATGAGCACAGTGGAGGATGCATATCAGTTTGCATTAAAAGTGGAAGAGAAACTAAATAGAAGGTTTGATGGCAAGCGAGAGAGGGAAGGACAGGGGTGGAAGAGCCGGTGGAAGAGGCAATGGTGGAAGATACAAAGATTTTGGGAAAATCGGTGAAGCTAGCAAGCAGCCAAAAATAGAAAGAAGTGAAAGAGGAGGATGACCAACGCCCACGCAATCCGAACAACAACTACCCAAGAGGAAGAGGTAGGTCTGGGCGAGGGTTTGGCAGAGGTGTCTTTCGAGGAACCTGCTTCAACTGCGGAGGAGAAGGACACAGGGCATACAACTGCCCAAAGCATCAAGAGAGGCCAAATCGAAGACCTGAGGGTCGGGCCTGAGCTGCTGTAGCAGATGAAGGTGTAGAGTCTGAGCACTCAGAGGAGGCAGAAAGAGGAGAAGCAATGGTCATCAGAAGAGTCCTGTTAAATGAAGAAGAAAAGATAGACCAGAGGAACAACCTGTTTCGAACAAGATGCAAGTGTGCAGGCAAGGTATGTAACATCATCATAGATAATGGAAGCACTGATAATTTGGTTTCTGAGGAAATGGTTGCCAAGCTACAGTTGGAAAGGAGAAAACACCCACGCCCTTATCGAATTGCATGGTTGCAAAAGGACCATCGGGTGTTAGTAAGTGAACAATGCCTGGTGAAGTTCAATATTGGAACTTACCGAGATGAGATTTTATGTGACATCTTGCCTATGGATGCATGTCACCTGCTGCTTGGGAGACCATGGCAGTTTGACCGAAGTGCTGTTCATGATGGTCGAGCCAACACATATTCTCTATCAAAGAATGGAGTTCGCCATAAGTTAAAACCCCTGAAGGAGGCGGATGAGAAAGTATGCAGCAGTGCACGAGTCTGTCTAGTTGATGGCAGAAGATTCTTGGAAGGCCTGAAGCCGGATCATATGTGCTATGCTATAATCCCCAGGGTTAGGGAAGAAGGATGCAAGGAGATTCCAATGGAAGTCATGGGACTGTTAGAAGAATTCCCTGATATCATTTCAGATAATGTTCCTGAAGGTTTACCGCCTGTTAGGAAGATCAGTCACCACATAGATCTGGTGCCTAGATCGAGCTTGCCAAACAAGGCTGCACATCGAATGACGCCTGTGGAGACTGAGGAACTAAATCGGCAAGTTCAAGATCTGTTGAAGAAGGGACTGATTAGGGAGAGTCTTAGTCCATGTGCTGTACCAGCAATATTAGCACCCAAGAAGGATGGAGAATGGAGGATGTGCACCGACTCTCGGGCAATCAACAAGATCACCATTAAATACAGGTTCCCACTGCCAAGGATGGATGATATCATGGACTGCTTGGGTGGAGCTGAGTACTTCACAAAAATTGATTTGAAAAGTGGATACCATCAGATCCGCATTAGAGAAGGGGATGAATGGAAGACAACTTTTAAAACCAGAGAGGGGCTGTATGAGTGGTTGGTTATGCCATTTGGATTAACCAATGCACCTAGTACCTTTATGAGGTTAATGAATGAGGTTCTGAAGGAATTTTTGGGCAAATTTGTTATTGTTTACTTGGATGATATACTGATTTTTAGCAGAACCTTAGAGGAGCACCTGATGCACATCAGGAAGGTTTTTGAGAAACTACGGGAGGAACAGTTACTGATCAATCTGAAGAAGTGCAACTTCGTGAAGAAGGAGCTGGTATACCTAGGATTTGTCATATCAGCAAATGGTCTCAAAATGGACCCCAAAAAGGTGAAGGCTATCCTAGAATGGCCTGTCCCAAGAAGTGTGACCGAGGTTAGATCATTTCATGGTCTGGCCAGTTTCTACAAAAAATTTATCAGAAACTTCAGCAGTATTTGTGGATCTCTTACAGAGACAATGAAGGGGAACAAGAAGGAATTCCAGTGGACAGTTGGAGCAGACAAAAGCTTTGATCTGCTGAAGAAGAAGGTCACTGAGCAACCCGTCTTAGCACTTCCAGATTTCAATAAGGTGTTTCAGGTGGACTGCGATGCGAGTGGCAATGCGATAGGAGCCGTATTGAGCCAAGAAGGTAGGCCTGTAGCTTATTTCAGCGAGAAGCTCAATGATGCCAGGAGAAAGTATTCGGTGTATGATCAGGAGTTCTACGCCATAGTCCAAGCACTTAAGAAATGGAGGCATTATTTGTTGCCCAAGGAGTTTGTTCTCTATACCGACCATCAAGCGCTGCAAGATATTAACAGTCAGGGAAAATTGAATCAGAGGCACCTGAAATGGGTAGAGTTCCTGCAGAGCTATACCTTTGTACTGAAGCATCGGAGTGGAAGATCCAATAGGGTGGCAGATGCATTGAGTAGGAGGCAATGTCCGATGACAGAAATGAGAGTGGAGGTTGTAGGGTTTGCTTGAGCTCAAGAACTTATACCCTGCAGACCCCGATTTCGTAGAAGCTTGGAAAGCCTGCACTGCGCCTGTTGCGTTGGACAGGACTAGATGGTTGGATTACCTGATTCAAGATGGAATGCTGTTTAGGGGGAATCAATTGTGCATTCCGAGGAGCTCAATGAGAGAGAACCTCATTAAAGAAAAGCACAGTGGGGGTTTAGCTGGACACTTTGGTCGTGACAAGACCATCTCACTGGTTAGTGAAAACTATTGCTGGCCACAATTGCAGCAGGATGTGGCAAAGTTTGTGCAGAGTTGCAGGATTTGCCAGATGGCAAAGGGTATGAGGCAGCCTACTGGTTTGTATCAACCGCTACCTATACCCGAAAGGCCGTGGGAAGATATTAGTATGGATTTTGTGCTTGGTTTGCCTAGGACGCAGAGGGGGCACGATTCCATATTTGTGGTAGTGGACAGATTTTTGAAAATGGCACACTTTATCCCGTGCGATGCGGTCCATGTAGCTGGTTTGTTCTTTAAGGAAGTGGTACGCCTTCATGGGCTGCCAAGAAGCATTGTGTCGGACAGGGATACCAAGTTTGTAGGTTATTTTTGGAAGACCCTGTGGAAGAAGCTGAGGACGGAGTTAAAGTTCAGTTCTGCATACCACCCCCAAACAGATGGACAAACAGAGGTGGTTAATAGGAGTTTGGGCAACCTACTACGATGCTTGGTAGGGGACAAGCCCAAGGGATGGGATCTAATTCTACCGCAAGCTGAGTTTGCGTATAACAGCTCGGTCAATCGGAGTACCAACAAGTCACCATTCCAGATTATCTATGGGAGCAGCCCAAGGAACGCTTCGTAGTTAAGAAGGCTAGATACAAGGGAGAAATGCAAGGTCGAAGCGGAAGACTTTGTCGAACACCCGAAGGGAGTGCATGAGGAAGTGACAAAACACATTGCCAAGATGAATGCTCAAGACAAGGCAAGGGCGGATCAAAAACGCAGAGCTAAGGAGTTCCAAGTAGGAGATTCGGTCATGGTCCATCTCACGGAAGGAACGGTTTCCTCGCCAAGACCTACAACAAACTAAAAATGAAGAAATTTGGACCATGTAAGATCATTGGCAAACGAGATTCGGGTAATGCGTACGAGGTGGAGTTACCAAGCGAACTCAACATCTCCCCCGTGTTTAACATCTCGGATTTGGTCGAGTATCATGAAGGAGAAAGCAGTGAGATACCCAGTCCAGATCTATGGAGCATTCCCGCAGCCATTCCAGTTACGGACGAGATAGAAGAAGTTCTGGATATGCGTGAGGGCCGAAGTACTAGGAATAGGAGTTACTCGGAGTACTTGGTCAAATGGAAGGGCCGACCCATTGAAGACGCGACGTGGTTGTCAAAGGATGAGGTTGATCGCCTGGGTCTACCTCGAAAAGATCAGAAGTGAGGTCACTTCTCAAACTCACCCCGGGTGTCTGATGCAGGAGCATCCGGTGGCGAAGCCGCAATCTTGCATCACCCAAAATGTATTTTTTTTGTTAAGTACTAAAACTATCGCGATATCGCGACGCTTTTTGAAGAAGGGCGCCAGTGGCCAAACTGTCGCGATATCGCGACGCTTTTTGATAAAAGGGCCAAGGTGCAAAACTGTCGCGATATCGCGACGCTTTTTGAAGAAGGTCGCCAGCGGGCCAACCTGTCGCGATATCGCGACGCTTTTTCATGGAAAGGGCCAAGGCGTGAAACTGTCACGAAATCATGACATTTTCAAGGAATGCAGCTTCAGCGCCAAACGATCGCGAAATCATGACAATTCTGGAGGAAAGCAGCTTCAGCGCCCAACGGTCGCGAAATCGCGACAGCTCCGACAAAATCACTTAAGTGCCAAATGGTCACGAAATCGCGACACATCCGGGAAGCAAGATTTGAAAGCACAGGAACATCTTTGGCAAAAAGTTCTAAGGCACAAGAATCATCGTGAAATCGTGACACCTTCGGAGACAAAGTTCAAGGACGTCGCGAAATCGCGACACCTTCGAAGACAAAGTTCAAGGACGTCGCGAAATCGCGACACCTTCGAAGACTAGGTTCCAGGACGTCGCGAAATCGCGACACCTTCATGGACGCAAGACTTGAAGCATAAAGACATCGACACCTTGAAGGGAGCTCAAAGATGTCGCGAAATCATGACATATCCGGAGGCAAGGTTCCACAATGCAAAGATGTCACGAAATCGTGACACTTTCGAGCCAAGACGTACGGAATGCAAAGATGTCACGAAATCGTGACATGTCACGGTTTCGCGGCCCAAGGGAGGAAGGCGAGTAAGAAAATCCTAGACGTCACGATTTCGTGACGTGTAGCGAAATCGCGGTCCCAAGGAGGAGAGAGAAGCCAAACGCCAAAAACGTCGCGATATCGCGACCAAAGAGGAGAGAGAAAGTACTGGAGCAAAAACGTCGCGATATCGCGACCAGAGCTCTCACGACGTTGACCAGCCGATGATTACAGAGACCAGTGCAGAGGGACACGTGGCGTGAAGTTACAGGTGGCTCGAGAGTATGAAGCGGTTACAGGGAGCATGACAGTAGGACACGTGGCATCAACTCGCAAGCGGCCATGGCGCATTCTTATGAATGATGACTTGGCGGAGGATTGATAGGCGACTGCAGGGCATGCCGCCACTACGTGCCATGATTTTTTTTTGATGCACCTGGCAGCATCATGCAGGAGGGACAGAGCATTCGTGCGGGCGGTATGGGGAGTCTCGCATTCAAGGTAATGATGGTCCACAGGGGAAAAAAAAAAGGCCCGCACTTTGCGTAATGATGGAGAAGGAGGTGGCGGCCGAGGATAAAAGGCGCGCATGCATTGTATTGAAGGACTCTTGGCCATTTATTTTTGGGGATAGTTGTGTATTCGAGGAGAGACCTCTGTTTAATGAAACTTGCTGGAATTTTTGGCCTGTGCATTGTTGATCTCTGCATTCTTGTTGTGTGTTGTGTGTAGTTCTATATCAGAAGTTCTTAATGATAAACTTCTTCAAGATGTTCCTTCAATTATAACGAATTAAGACAATAGAAAATTGGAGCCTATTACTCTAGAAGAAGTTCATTTAGCTATTTTCTCTTTTAATAAGGATAAATCCGTAGGTCCAGATGGGATCTTTGCAATTTTTTACCAACATAATTGGGATATAGTGAAGGTTTTTTTATTGGTGGTAGTTGAATAGTCCAGGGTAAAACAATACATACCTTATAAAATAAATGCAACATATCTTACCCTAATTCCAAAAAAGAAGGATGTTGAATTGTTTTATTCTTTTAAACACATAAGTCTATGTAATATGGCATATAATATTATCTCCAAAGTGATGGTAAATCGATTAAGATCATTTTCATACAAAATCATTTCAAAGGAGCAAGGAGGATTTGTGAAAGGGAGACAAATTTTGGACGAGATCATAGTAGCTCATGAATTTATGCATTCAAAAACTTCAAGAAAAGAGAAAGCAATGATATTAAAACTTGATATGAGTAAAGCCTATGATAGGGTTAAATGGGATTTTTTTTTTGCAATTTTAGAAAAGTTTGGATTTGGGAAGAAATGGGTTAGATGGATTAAAGCTTGTGTTTCTACAATTTCTTATTCAGTGTTGGTCAAAGGGTTAGTAACGTAATATTTTAAATCCAAAAGAGGCCTTAGACAAGGAGATCCTCTATCTCCTTATTCATTCATTATTATGGTAGAGGTTTTGAGTAGGATATTAAATAAGGCTTACAAATATGGTCTTATAAGTGGACTTAATGTTTGTAATAACATCGACAACATCACCCATCAATAGTTTGTAGATGATACAACTCTTTTGGAAGGGCAAGGATAAATGAGACTAGAGCTTTGAATAAATTTTTAAAAGAATACGAAAGAGCTTCAGGGTAAAAATTTAATAGGACAAAATTCAAAATTTACTTCCTTAACACTCCAACTAATATCAAAGCAAGAATTTGCAGGTTACTTCAAATTGAGGAGGCAAATTTTCTAGCAACTTATCTAGGGATGACTTTATTTGAGGGGAGAATGAGGATAGAATTATGTAATAAATTATTAGTAAATTTTAAAATAAAATTATAGCTTGGAAAGGTAGATGATTATCATTAGTAGGAAGAGTGCAGTTAATTAAGTCAGTCTTACAGACCATTCCAACATATTATATGTCATTGTATTCTATGCCAAAATAAATTGAAAATTTTTTAATCTATATTATGCAATCCTTTTTATGGTCAGGTTTACATGATAAAAGGAAATTTCCTTTGGTGAAATGGAGTAAGGTGTGTGATGATAAAACTAGGGGAGGTCTTGGTTTAAGAGTTCTTACAGATGTAAACTTAGCTCTTAGGGAAAAAGTAATATGGAGATTGTACAAAGAGAGTCAAATACAACGGGCAAGAATTCTTCTAAGTATGTTGATCCCAATGATCTAAGTTTAATATTTATTGCATTCTCTCTTCCAAATGGTTCTACTATTTGGAATATTTAAAAAAAATCTATTGATATTATAATTAAAGGTTTAATATGGGTGGTGGGAACTAGAGAAAAATTCTAATTGGATGCATACTTGGTGTGACAAAAAACCACTCAATTTAGATCCACTTTTGAAACCTTGGATGATATTTCTTCAAGACAAATACAGTGATAGGGTTTCAAACATTTTTGTACAAGGATCAGGAAGGAAGATACAAATGGGAAGAAATTTTTTTAACAAGTATACAAGACATTGATGCTAGGAGGCAATTGAGTAGAAAGATAACAACTGTGATTATTCCGAGGGGATCCAAGGATAAATTTATTTGGGAGTTACACAACAAGAAGTGGATATAATGTACAACACCAACAAAATAATAATATCACTATAATATGGAGAGATATTTGGGATAGCCCAAGCATTCCTAAAGTCAATATGTTTGTTTGTCTAGTAGGTCATAGAAATTTTTTATCCTAGGATAACCTTATGATAAGGGGGTTTTATGGCCCCTCTCAATGTGTTCTTTGTAAAAATGAGGAGAGTATACACCATCTCTTCGGACATTGCTCAATAGTCTTGAATTTATGGCAATGGATTCTTAATATGTTTGGTAAATGAATGGTGATGAATAGTAGAATTAAAGATTGGTTAAAGTAATGATAGAGCACTTATAAAAGTGAGGCTTTACAGATAATATGAGATATATCAAAAGATACAATACTTTGGACTGTATGACTAGAAAGGAATAGAAGAATATATAAAGGAAAGAAAAGCATTTTAGAGGTAATGAAAAGGAAGATATGTTCAGCCATTGAGGAGTCTAAACCAACCCTATCAACTCACCCAATCCCTATTCTAGAAACAGAGAGCCTTTATGGATGGAGTAAAGTCATTAAATGGAGTTATGGTGTTGGGTACAAGAGAAGCAAAATTAAGGAAACTAATATAAAGTGGAAACCACCAAATGTGGAGTGGGTTAAATTAAATTTTTATGGAGCATTTAAAGGAAATCTAGGACCAGTAGGAGGAGAGGAATAAATAAAAAATAATAGAGGAGACATTTTATCTTATTATAGTTTCAATAGTGGATTTAATACAAATAATGAAGCTGAAGCTTGGGTGGATTTAGAAGGATTAAAAATATGCAAACAAATGAAATGGAACAAAATATGGATGGAAGGTGATTCTCTCATAGTAATAAATACAATTTTGAGAAAAGCTAAGGCTCCATGGAACATACAAGAGATAATTATGGAAATTCAAGATCTTGCTAAAGAGTTTGAAGAAATCAGGTTTACACATACATTAAGGGAAGGAAACAAATATGCAGATAGACTAGCTAATAGAAGGATTTTGATTGAGGATCATGAAGTAAAATCTTATTTCCATGGTTAGAGGTAGTAGTAAGTTTAGTTGAAACTGATAAGAAAATATTGATTGTCTGAATCAATTAATGATTAAGATTTACTTTAATGTTTTCCATTGGTAAATCCAGATTTGGTAAGTGGACTATGATAGTGAGATATTTTGGAGATATTAATCTACTAAGATGCAATGCATAGATAGTAGAGATGAAGTTTTGTATTGTAAGGCTACTATAGGAAAATATCAAGAAGGATGTTGAATTCAAGAATATTTGTATACATTACTGAAAATTGAAAAAATCCAAAAAATAAAAATCAAGAATTTATATAGTTTATGTAAAATGATGTAGGTTTCTATCTATAGCATCTCAATTGAGATGAGAAGTGTATCTATTTGTAAACTTTCAAGCTCTAAAGAAGAGAGTTGTAATTTTTCAAGGGTGGGAGACCCGAGTACAACCCCTTCTTATCCACCCAAAAAATAAAAATTTAGATTTGAATTTTTAATAATTGTGAAGGTGTTATAATACCACGATATTATTATAATATAATACATATAACACTATTTCATAAAATATAACCAATAAAAAATATTTAATTAAATATTATAATAATAACATATTAAACCTTACCTCTTCCTTTCATCTACGTACCAAAATTTTTATCACAGTCTCAAGGTTCATTGTGCATGACATATTAAATTAATAAAAAATTGTATTTAAATTTAATATTTAATTAAATATTATAAAAAATAATATATGAAAAAGTGGTACTTATTTGGTTATAAGTTGGATGTTAAATTATAAAGACTATTTAAGCAATTATTATTTTTTATTTTTTATTTATTATATTAAAGAAGGGGTTTTGAAAGGATCCCCAAACCTTATACAAAAAATGAAATAGAAAGAGCTCAAGGTAAATCCCAAGAGAATCTAACAAGAAGGACTACCCAACCAAAAAAAATAAACTATCTAAACAAATAGTCGACGATATAAACCATCGCCAAATTGGATCACCCAATCCCGCAAGGGAGATGCACAATAGGACCATAGTATAGAACATATAGGACTCAAGGAACTACCATTGAAGATCTGACTATGCCATAGAGGGAAATTTTTCTACATTTCCCATGTCCTTTTTGGGAATTATTGGTTCATCACACTGCTATTGGGTCATACCTTAGAGCTCCTCAATAAAAGAGAGCCACTTGAAGAGATCCAATCAAAGCCTAGTGTTTTTCCTCAAGCTTGTTGAGGAAGGGCATTAAACTAACGAGGGGGACTTTTCTTCGATATAAATTGAAACCTCTAGCAGCTTGTTTTTCTTCATCATCGGAGAGTGCTCTTTCGAATCTGACATTTCCACTATGACGACCTTGGGATCCCTAGATAATAGTTTGAGGATTTCCAATCTAGGCTCATTGGATGTGTTATGGGTGTAAAATATATATTGATAAGACCATTTAGATTTGGAGAAATGACGAGTGTGGGTTCAATGCTACGTAATGGTTCCCATGGAAATAGACCACGTACATGGTGGCCTAGTTATCAATTCTAGTGCAAGTCCATACAAGTTTTCTATTCAACCAATTCAATTGCTCAAGCTTAGATATATTTGGGAATGCTTCAATCCACTCTAGGAGGCCACTGATGATGAGAAAGTCCACAAAAATTACCTACAAATATGATAGAATATAGATTGTAAAGCTATGGCTGGTGAATGGGACACATAGACCATGCAAAAAATGAGATCAAGAGCTTTGAGGATCTATTCACTAAAATTCTAAATTAGGAGTAGTGCATCATTGTGTTGAGGATGATGAGTAGTAGTATGGAGGATTCAACCTTCACAACTTTCATGGAGAGACGCTTAGAGCATCTCATGCACCCACCCTTGGTACCTCTAGGTAAGATCAAAACACCTCGAGTTTTTGCTTTCTCTTTGAATGAGATTATGGAACTTTTGAAGTCTTTTGACTCAGACTCCAAGGAGTTGTTGGAGGAGTCGAAAGAGACCAGGGGCGGGTCGAAAGCAATAGATATTATTTGGTACTCGGTTTGTGCCAAAGCCTCATCCATCACCACTCCTTTGTTCTTGGCCACATGCTTGAAAATCAATAATATTAAGCCTTGTTGGATAGGGTCTGACCCCTTCCCTCCCCTCACATCAGTTAGTTTTTGATATGGAATGGTAGAGGAATGATGGAACATTCATGGGGTGTTTATGTCTCAGTTGATTCAAAAAAATTACGTGGAAACTATGCAACACCTCCTTGTTATAATCCAGAGTGAAAAATTCCATGACCACGAAGACGACATGGTTCCAGGGAGCTTTGAGGGTCGTTGCATTGTATCCATTTAGAAATTTTGGAAGATATTCATATTCATCAAGAAAGAATCCTAATTCCCTAATGAGGGAGTACTTCTTCCTATTATGTTTAGCGTCATCAACTAGGAGCCCCATCACCTCCCCCACCAAAGTTACAAAAATTTGAAACTCCAAACCACTAGCTTGGACCCACCCTTTCCTCCATGAATGTGCCAACTACCTAGCCAACCCTCTATGGTGTTTATGGAAGGCTTGAATGCAATCCACAAGGCCACATTTGTGAAGGATATTTCTAACCTCATCGTCCACCTCTAGGGAATTTAGCTCCAATGGTAATCTCTAGCCCTTCTAAAGCAAACCATGGCCCATTTTCCACAACCTAAACTAGAAAAAATTGGAGTTGAAACCTCCACACATTAGACATACCACACTAAGAACATAATCCCTAAGTGAATTTAATAAGCAAAGAGATCCATTTGGTCCCTGACAGATAGTTTTAATGAGACTTTGAAACTCATGCCAAAAATCATGGTGCCACTAATACAGAGGATGACCACAAGGAGGTATGATTCCAATTATACCTTGCTAATGAAGGCTACAATAGATCTAATCGTTAAGATTGAAAATATCAAGTTTACCATCTCCTTCCACTTTCCAAATATGATTAAAGCATCTTGTCAAACTGAATTGCCATGGGTTAAAGAGAGTTTCTTTCCCAAGCGAAGGAATTAGAGATGTCACTAAGCCAAATTGAAAAAATCAAATCTAGGGATGAAACAACCACATCCATGCATAAACATCACAAATATTAGCAGTACAGATTCCAAATAAACCTATGAAATTATGAATACCGATGTGGTCTATCACCTCACAAAGGAGATTTCTAGTAAACATCCTCTTTCTCCACCTATTGCCACACCACATAGGTAGAGTGTCTGCTAGACCTTCCGTTTTGTAAAATTGACCAACCAGGCTATTCCTTGGAATAAGGATGGATCCCCTCATCACTGTAGGTTACTTGATATGTGGCCAATAATTCGCGTGCCAATGTGATGCCAACTACTCCACCTAGTCCTATCAAACTCGATTGCTTCCTTATGAATATTTTCCATAGTGGAGTAGTTTTTATTGGAGGAAGTGGCACTAAATATCTAGCGCGTAAACTCATATTTGAATTTGAATTTTCTCGAGGGCCGAAAAATGCTCACCAACTTACGAACCTCAAAACTAACCACCATCCATGGTTGCTCGACAGTGTATCTAGGAGATTAGTGGTTTGCTCCATTAACCAACCTCAGAATGTTTTGAGGATAATTTGCATGCCAAATGGATAGCCCTTGAAGAGTTAGACCAATATTTTCCATTAAGTTTGCCTACTTATTTCCTTCTTTGAATATGTGCTAGATATGAAATTCTTCTTTGGACTGCAAAATTCTTGTGGCTTTAGAAATCAAGTTTAAGTTGTTCTAGCTCGGGGTTTTATAAAGTTTAATTAAATTGATAATGTTCAAAGAATCACCTTCTACAATTATCTTCTTGAGTCCCATAGATTCAATTAAAAGCAAGCCTTGGAGTAAAGCCCTAATATTTTGGAAATTTTGAGTTAGTTGTGTTGTCATTGATGTCAAGAGTCAATGTCAGGAATCAGTGCAGGACTTGGCAAAAGAAGGGTTAAAATATTTATATTTTAAGCCCAAGAGATTTGGTTAAGAGCTCCACATGATTGGTCAAAAGGATGGTTAAATACCCTGAAGAAAAGGCCTAAAAGGAACAATATTATAATATTCATTATTATAATATTAAATACGGTCAGAAAAGGTCTAAAGGTGAAAGAGGAAAACACCTAGGCCCAATGGAAATAATATTATAATATTTCATTATAATATTAAAAGTTTAATTATGCCTAAGGTAGTTTATAAATAATTTATAATATTTATATTATAAATTTATTTATAAAAATAATATTTTTATAACCCAAAGTTGGGTTGGGCGCCAAAAACAATTTAATTTTTATAATCTCCATCGACGTGGGAGAGAGGGAGGCATATGGTATAAATACCATAGCACTTCCCCCTAAAAAGACAAGTCTCCAAAATTTATTAATGCATGCGAGTTTGAAGTGAAGGCGAAATATATTCGTGAGCAAGCAAAGGACAAAGGCTATAATTTTTATTTGCCCCCAAAATTTATGGAAGTCAAAGCGATAAAGGTGGAAAGGACAAACACCAACCAACGGTTGGGCTAGTAGCAAATCCGAGGTGTGCAAAGTATTTGGAACGCAGAGGTGTTGCGTTCGATTCTCATCGGTGACGTGGGACAAAGCCTTTTTGGCTTTTGGCGAGCAAGGAGGAGTCAAAGCACCCTAGGCGCCTTTGACTCCCACGTGAGCGCTTAGCTCACGCGGCTAGGGAGCCACGACTAAGGCACTGCAGGTGCTTCGACCAGGGATCGAATCCCATGGGAGCGCACAAGGAGGTATTTAATTTTTAATTAAATTTGCATTGCCTAAGGTCGTTGGTGGCGCTCAAAGTGCATAGTTTATTTTTGCGCTTGGACTATAGTGTGAAGAGGGAAAATTATTAGCACGTGGGTTATTTGGTTTTTGTTAAAGTGCTTAGGGAGTTAAAAGGGTAAGGTAATTAATTTTTACCTTAGAGAAAGTGAGAAATATTTTATTGAGGGTTAAAAATATATTGCATTGTTTTATAAAGTTAATTACTTGAAAAATGCAATATTGAGTAGGGAGACATAAGTAGTGTTTGGATTGCTTCATGCATTAAATTTTTGAAAGGGGTTATTGTGAAATTGAATGGGTGAAATCTTTATTTGATAAAGTTGGAGATTATAAGGTGTAATTGAGAATTAATAATTTGTGTATGGTGAAATATTTGGAGGAAATAATTGAGGATAGATTTTTGATATCTAACCATTGAGATTGGCAAAGAGGTTGATTGTGATTGAGACAGGTTTTGAGGTCATTTCTCCATCAAGAAAAAGGTATGGGCATATCTTCCTTGTGAGTGAAATATTGTTGGGTTGAATGTTATGAATGCTAAGTTGGAGTGAAAAGGTTTGTTTGATAAGCATTGTTGAGTAAGCTTTCATATGCATGATTGGTGAATGTTTGTGAGAACATTTGAGTGAGAAATTGAGAACTATCTTGAACTAGGGTTTGTGAAATATCATGAGTATCATTGTTATGTGAGGTTGTTTGATAAGCATTGTTGGAAATATTTGAGTAAACCTTCATGTGCATGATTAGGGTTTGTGAAAAGAACATGAGTATCATTGTTATGTGAATGAGGAATCATCTTGAGTCAAGGATTGAGATTCATAGTGTGAGTTGTTGAAAGCATTGTGAAACACTTGTTTAGGGTTTATAAGCAAGTTGTGTTTCATTAAGTGATTGATTGAGTGGAGTTGATTGAGCATAGTTGATTGAAAGTGTTGGAGTGATAGTTCAAGTTCTGTGAAACAAATTGTTCTTTATTCTTAATTGATTTGAAGAGAGTTTGGAAGTGATTGAGTGTTGTGTGAGAGTGAAATATATTGAGTCTCTAACCATTCTCCATATGTTTCTATGGTTAAAAAGAGATTGAAAGTGATTAAGTATTGTTGTGAGTGTGAAACATATTGAGTCTCTAACCATTCTCTATATGTTTCTGTGAGATTAAACAAGATTCTGTGTGAAACTTGTTTGTGTGATTGAAGAGGTTTTCTGTGATAGATTGAGTTGAGTTGAACAAGCTTTTGTGAAAGCTAGTGAGATTTGAGTAAGTCCTAGAGTGGACTTAAGGAAATTTGTGAGCTTTTGTGGAAGCTTACAAATATTTGAGGTAAGTCTTGGTGAAGACTTATTGAGTATATTGGACAAGTTCTAGTGAGGACTTGTTGAGCATATTTGAGGTAAGTCTTGGTGAAGACTTGTTGAGTAGATTGGACAAGTTCTTGAGAGAACTTGTGATAGATTTGAGGTAAGTCTTTGAGAAGACTTGAGAGTAGATTTGATTGATTGATTTGTTCAAACCTTGAGTTAAGGTTTGGGGTAGATCTAGCAGAGTTGATTTGTGATTGGATCAAGCTTTGTGTTAAGGCTTGAGGATAGATTTGAGGATAGAGTTTGGTGAAGATTTGAGGATTTGATAATTGAGATTTGTTAGACAAAGGTGTGATAGATTTGAGATGATTGAGCATATTTGTGCTAGATCGAAGGACTATGTTTAGTGTAGATTTGAGATAGAGTTGAGAGTAAGCTTTGGAGGTGATAGAGTAGAGGATAGTAGTCTCTAGTGGATAGAGATCCATTATCTAGGGTAGTGAGGATAAAGATCTTCTGAGTGAGGATAGAGTCTTCAGTGGAGAGAGATCCACAAGCTAGAGTAGTGGAGGTAGTAGTCTTCTAGAGGATCACCAACTAGAGTAGAGGAGAAGGAGTTCTCCTATGGATAGAGATCCACAAACCAGCTAAGGAGATTGGTGTCTCCTATGGGTTGTACCCATAAACTAGATTAGGGGATTGGTGTCTCCTTTGGATAGAGGTCCATAAACATTGTAATAGGGAAGGATTCCCAAGAGATTTGTTGAGAAAATTTTAGTGAAATATTTTCTCCATGGAGTAGCCCACATTGGGTGAACCACGTTAAATTGGTGTCTCTATTGTGTGTGGTGATTTATGCATTGCTTTGATTATTGTTGTTGACATTGCATTGATATATTGGATAATATTGTTTGAGTAAAGAAAAGTAAAAAGTGGTCTTATATTGTTCACCCCCCTCTCAGTATAAGCTTGTGTTCTTCAATTGGTATCAGAGTGGGTTCCTTCGAAAGAGTTTAATAGCTTGAAGGAAAAGCTCACAAGAACACAGATGGATTCTCAGAATGGATCTTCAGGGAATTCAGCACCATTGTTCGATGGGAACAATTATGTACTTTGGAGTATGAGGATGAAGATTCACCTAATGGCACTTGGAAATGAAATATGGGAAGCAGTTGAGAATGGATACATACCACCAACTACTCCACCTACAGATAAATATGGTAAGCTCCTACATCTGAGTAATTCAAAGGCAATGAATGGAATTTTAAAGGGTTTGCATGAAATAGAGTTTATAAAGGTTATGCATTGCACATCAACAAAGGAAATTTGGGATAAGTTGAAAGGTATATATGAGGGAGACAAAAAGGTCAAAAGGGTAAAGTTGCAAAATTACAAGAGAACATTTGAAGACCTAAATATGAAGGATGAGGAAAACATTGTTGCATATCTACTTCATGTGGATGAGGTTGTTAACTCCATGCAAGGACTTGGGCTTAAAGTTGAAGAAATAGATGTTTGTGATAAGATTTTAAGGTCACTCCCAAAAAGGTATAGTGAAAATATTTCAGCTATAGAAGAGTCAAAAGATATTGAAATTTTGACAAGGGATGAATTACATGGAATTCTCACAACTTTTGAGATGAGAATAAAAGAGGAACCTATTCCCTAGAAAGAAGCAACCTTCAAAGTTACTAAGAAGACAAAGGGTAAGAAGTCAGATTCAAGCAATGAGTCATCTAGTGATGAAGAAGCAAATTATGGCAGAAGGAACAAGGACTCAAGAAAGTATAAAGGTACAAAATCAGTTAGATGTTTCAATTATGGAAAATATGGTCACTATGCATCTGATTGTCCCAGAGGCTAGAAATAGCAATGATGAAGAAAAATAGGATCATAAGAACAGGGAAACAGGAAAATATAGGTACCAAAAGAAAAGTAGGGATGGACAAGGCAAGCAAGGAAAGAAGTTTTTCCAAAGGCATAAGAAGAGTTTCTATGCAGACAAGGCAGGTAAGAGTTCAAGTGATAGTGATGAAAGTTCCTCAAATAATGATGAAGATGAAATTCTATTTATGGCAGTAGAAAAAGAAGTGGTTAGAAAGAGAGGTCACCAATAATTCTCAAGTGTTTTAGATGTGGTAACTTTGGTCATCTTGAAGATAGTTGTACAAGGAATGGATTCAGTTTCAGTGATGATGAATATGATGATGCTCTTGAAGGACCAGAAGAAAGTCTTCTTATGGCAATAGAAGAAGAAGGAAGTGCTTCTAGTGGAAATAAATCAGAAAGGAATGAAGATGATCCCAAAGGCAAACAAATAGAGGAAGAATCAGAGAAAGGAGAAGTTGATCTTGAGGGTGAGCTTATTTCTGCCCTTGATGCATTAAGGGAGGTAAGAAAGCAGAACTCAAAACTCAAGCTTCAATTTCAAGAATGTGATGAAGAGAAAGGAAAGCTTATAGAAGATCTAACCAACTCAATAGCTAAGACAAGGAGATTTAAAGAGAAGTTAGAAGCTAAGGTTTTAGAATGTGAAAGGTTAGAGCATGAAGTAGCTTCACTAAGGAAGGAAGTAAAAGAGTCTAAAGATAAGCTACATAGGTTTGGGAGAAGCTCAAAGAACTTGGATAAGATTATCAAGGTACAAATATCTTCATCAAACAAGATAGGTCTTGGTTTTGAATAGGTACAAAGAGAACAAGGAGAGGAGTCAATCTCAAGCTCCAAAGAAGAAGAAGCTTCAGAAGAAGAGAGTGTAAGAGAAAGTGAGACTTCTGAGGATGAGTTGGACAATAGAAAGTTCAACAAGGAAAGGAACAATGCACAAATGAGGAACATATGGAACATGAAGCAACATAGGGTAAAAGAGACTAAGAGACCAATGGGGTCAAGGCAAGGTAATTTCAATGGATGATGCTTCTCATGTCATAGGTTTGGGCACAAGGCTACATAGTGTAGGACACATGAAAGATATGAATATGGGAATTTTAGAAATATGTATCTCTTTCAAGGGTATTGCTACTCTTGTAATTAGTTTGGTCACAAGGTAGTAAATTGTAGGGTTCATGATAGGAATGGATATGGCTTCACCAGGAGAAACCCCAAGATATTTGCACCTTTAAGGAATAACAACATTAAGTGTTATAAGTGCAATAATGATGGGCATACAACAAAGTGGTGTAGAGAAAAAATTCTAGAGATAAGCAGGAACAGGAATATTCAGAGGAATCAAAAGGATCAGTTGAGGAAGAAAGTGGACAAAGGTAAAGATCAGTGCATGCTGGGAGTAGAGATACTCCCACCCTAGAATTAACCACCTCAAGAGGAGGTGGGGGAGGGGCTAAGCTAAGAGTCTCATTCTTAGCCCCAAGCCCCAAAGGTGACCCTTTGCCATTGATGTCAAAGGGGGAGAGATTTGAGTTAGGGGGAGAGCATTCAATCAGGGGGAGCAGTTTCTCAAGGGGAGCAGTTTTGAAAGAAGAAAAAGGTTTGGTAAAAAAAAGGGGTTGCCATCAATGACAAAGGGGGAGATTGTTGGAAATTTTGAGTTAGTTGTGTTGTCATTGATGTCAAGAGTCAATGTCAGGAATCAGTGCAAGACTTGGCAAAAGAAGGGTTAAAATATTTATATTTTAAGCCCAAGATATTTGGTTTAAGAGCTCCACATGATTGGTCAAAAGGATGGTTAAATACCCTGAAGAAAAGGCCTAAAAGGAATAATATTATAATATTCATTATTATAATATTAAATGCGGTCAAAAAAGGTCTAAAGGTGAAAGAGGAAAACACCTAGGCCCAATGGAAATAATATTATAATATTTTATTATAATATTAAAAGTTTAATTATGCCTAAGGTAGTTTATAAATAATTTATAATATTTATATTATAAATTTATTTATAAAATAATATTGTTTATAACCCAAAGTTGGGTTGGGTGCCAAAAATAATTTAATTTTTATTATCTCCATCGATGTGGGAGAGAGGAAGGCATATGGTATAAATACCATAGCACTTACCCCTAAAAAGTAAGTCTCTAAAATTATTTTAATGCATGCGAGTTTGAAGTGAATGCAAAATATTTTGTGAGCAAGCAAAGGACAAAGGTTATAATTTTTATTTGCCCTCAATATTTGTGGAAGTCAAAGTGTTAAAGGTGGAAGGGACAAACACCAACCAATGGTTGGGCTAGCGGTGAATCTGAGGTGTGCAAAGTGTTTGGAATGTAGAGGTGCTGCGTTCGATTCTCATCGGTGATGCAGGACAAGAGCCTTTTGGCTCTTGGTAGGAAGGAAGAGTCAAAGCGCTCTAGGCACCTTTGACTCCCACGTGAGCGCTTAGCTCATGCGGCTAGGGAGCCATGGCTAAGGCATTGTAGGCGCTTCGACCAGGGATCGAATCCCATGGGAGCGCACAAGGAGGTATTTAATTTTTTAATTAAATTTGCATTACCTAAGGTCGTTGGTGGCGCTCAAAGTGCATAGTTTATTTTTGTGCTTGGACTATAGTGTGAAGAGGAAAATTATTAGCACGTGGGTTATTTGGATTTTGTTAAAGTGCTTAGGGAGTTAAAAGGGTAAGGTAATTAATTTTTACCTTAGAGAAAGTGAGAAATATTTTATTGAAGGTTAAAAATATATTGCATTGTTTTATAAAGTTAATTATTTGAAAAATGCAATATTGAGTAGGGAGACATAAGTAGTGTTTGGATTGCTTTATGCATTAAATTTTTGAAAGGGGTTATTGTGAAATTAAATGGTTGAAATCTTTATTTGATAAAGTTGGAGATAATAAGGTGTAATTGAGAATTAATAATTTGTGTATGGTGAAATATTTGGATGAGGATAGATTTTTGATATCTAACCATTGAGATTGGCAAAGAGGTTGATTGTGTTGAGACATGTTTTGAGGTCATTTCTCCATCAAGAAAAAGGTATGGGCATATCTTCCTTGTGAGTGAAATATTGTTGGGTTGAATGTTATGAATGCTAAGTTGGAGTGAAAAGGTTTGTTTGATAAGCATTGTTGAGTAAGCTTTCATGTGCATGATTGGTGAATGTTTGTGAGAACATTTGAGTGAGAAATTGAGAACTATCTTGAACTAGGGTTTGTGAAATATCATGAGTATCATTGTTATGTGAGGTTGTTTGATAAGCATTGTTGGAAATATTTGAGTAAACCTTCATGTGCATGATTAGGGTTTGTGAGTATCATTGTTATGTGAATTTGGAATCATCTTGAGTCAAGGTTGAGTTCCATAGTGTGAGTTGTTGAAAGCATTGTGAAACACTTGTTTAGGGTTTGTAAGCAAGTTGTGTTTCATTGAGTGATTGATTGGAGTTGATTGAGCATAGTTGATTGAGAGTGTTGGAGTGATAGTTCAAGTTCTATGAAACAAATTGTTCTTTATTCTTAATTGATTTGAAGAGAGTTTGGAAGTGATTGAGTGTTGTGTGAGAGTGAAACATATTGAGTCTCTAACCATTCTCCATATGTTTCTATGGTTAAACAAGAGAGTATTGAAAGTGATTAAGTATTGTTGTGAGTGTGAAGCATATTGAGTCTCTAACCATTCTCTATATGTTTTTGAGATTAAAACATAATCTGTGTGAAACTTGTTTGTGTGATTGAAGAGGTTTTCTGTGATAGATTGAGTTGATTTGAATAAGCTTTTGTGAAAGCTAGATGAGTGATTTGAGTAAGTCCTTGAGTGGACTTAAGGAGATTGGTGAGTTTTGTGAAAGCTTATGAATAGATTTGAGGTAAGTCTTGGTGAAGACTTGTTGAGATATTGGACAAGTTCTAGTGAGGACTTGTTGAGAATATTTGAGGTAAGTCTTGGTGAAGACTTGTGAGTATATTAGTGTAAGTTTTGTGAGGACTTATTGATAGATTTGAGGTAAGTCTTTGAGAAGACTTGAGAGCAGAGTTGATTGATTGATTTGTTCAAACCTTGAGTTAAGGTTTGGGGCAGATCTAGCAGAGTTGATTTGTGATTGGATCAAGCTTTGTGTTAAGGCTTGAGGACAGATTTGAGGATAGAGTTTGGTGTAGATTTGAGGATAGGTTTGTGTGGAAGATTTGTGTAGCTAACAAAGGACTATGTTTAGTGTAGATATTGGATTAGATAGATATTGAGCAGATTTGTGCTAGATCGAAGGACTATGTGTTAGTGCATAATTTGAGAAATAGAGATTGAGCAGAATTTGTGCTAGATCGAAGGACTGTGTTTAGTGCATTTGAGAGAGTTAGAGCAAGATTTGGAGGTGATAGAGCAGAGAGGATAGTAGTCTCTAGTGGATAGAGATCCATTAGCCAAGGTAGTGAGGATAGAGATCTTCTGAGTGAGGATAGGAGTCTTCAGTGGAGAGAGATCCACAAGCCAGAGTAGTGGAGGCAGTAGTCTTCTAGAGGATCACCACCCAAGTAGAGGAGAAGGAGTTCTCCTATGGATAGAGATCCACAAACCAGCTGAGGGGATTGGTGTCTCCTGTGGATAGGTATCCATAAACTTGATTAGGGGATTGGTGTCTCCTTTGGATAGAGGTCCATAAACATTGTAATAGGGAAGGATTCCCAAGAGATTTGTTGAGAAAATTTTAGTGAAATATTTTCTCCGTGGAGTAGCCCACATTGGGTGAACCACGTTAAATTGGTGTCTCTATTGTGTGTGGTGATTTGTGCATTGCTTTGATTACTACTGTTGACATTGCATTGATATATTGGATAATATTGTTTGAGTAAAGAAAAGTAAAAAGTGGTCTTATACTGTTCACCCCCCTCTCAGTATAAGCTTGTGTTCTTCATAGTCTTCATGAAGTGGGAGGTTTGGGAAGAGAGGAACTCAACATATACTAGAATCAATTTCCCTCTTTCTTTTCTAACCACTTCGTTGACTCCAGCTAAACTTGGGTTTCCTTTTGAGGCTCCATAAAAGTTTAGCTTAATCCAGCCAATCAAGGGCAACAACCACTGCACTAAATTTCTCTGATTCAAAGGAGGTTCTACAGGACTTGAGTTTTGAGGAAAGCCGATGATACGTTTCAAATTCACTTCAGATAAAGTACCTCCTCATAGGTCAGGTAGACAAGAGGACATATTTTCAACAACTCTTCCCAAAATCCTAGACTAGACTGTCTCAGAGTCTCTCTTGATGTTATTGAAATCTCTTTAATTTCTCTCCCACTAGATACGCCAAACGAGATGGGAAAAAGGAATCTCCATAACCAAATGAGTCTCTGAGATTTAAAAGGGAGAACCCACTAAGTGCAAACATCGATTAGAGAATTAAGGGAGACCCAACAAATCACTAAGGCGTGTAAAACTCTTCCCTAGACATCAATAGAGAAAGTACACTAGAAGAAGAGATGCATTAAAGTTTCAACACAGGATTCACAAAGATAAAATCTATTAGGAAGGATCATACCTCTTTTCCACAGATTCTCAATAGTTAGAGATTTATTTTGTATATCCAACCAAAATATAATGTTGATAAGGGGGAGCCAAGGGGAAGAGCTCGAGTCAAGAAGGGTATAAGTTGACTTAACTAAGAAAATTCCACCACTCTCTCCTTTCCAAACAATAACATCATCTATATCTTGAGAGTTTAACACCTAGAGATTAAGCTTTTTAGAGATAGATCCCCATGCCAACTTTGCTTCTCTCTTATAGTTGGTGGTTGGGGGGCTCTTCCAAATTTTCCTACCATTAGTAACATCGATGAAATCCGCCACCTTGACTCATCCAAGTCTCCTACATAGCAGTTCAACTGCCACCATATTGGAGTCTTGAGAGAGAGGGTCTTCCAACAACCAAACATCCTTCCAGAAATCAACTGAATTACCATTTTCCAGCATCCACCTAGAGCCTTTAACAAGGGTTGGTTTGGATTTCACAAAATTATGCTAGAAGAGAGCTTGTTTTGGACCCACTCCAGATGATGGGCTCTCTCTTCTGGAAAAATATGATGAAATCCAGACCAACCCTTGTTAAAGGCTCTAGGTGGATGTTGAGAAATGACAATTCAATTGATTTATGGAAGGATGATTGGATGTTGGAAGACTGGAAGCATCCTTCCAGAAATCAACTGAATTACCATTTCCCAACATCCACCTAGAGCCTTTAACAAGGGTTGGTTTGGATTTCACCAAATTATGCTAGAAGAGAGCTTGTTTTGGACCCACTCCAGATGATGGGCTCTCTCTTCTGGAAAATTTTGGTGAAATCCAAACCAACCCTTGTTGAAGGCTCTAGGTGGATGTTGAGAAATGGCAATTCAATTGATTTCTGGAAGGATGATTGGCTGTTGGAAGACCCTCTCTCTCAAGACTCCAATATGGTGGTGACTGAACTTTTGTACAATAAGGTATTATTTTTTATTTTAATTAATATATATATATATATATATATATATATATATATATATATATATTAAATTGGTTATATGGAATTGAAACAAATACCATCCATAGTACATCATTTTTTTTTATTTGTTTAGTGTGAGAAACCCCTATGACCAACGCATAAGGTTGAGTAGTCTCCTTCCAACCATGACCCCTCGTAAAGCCGAGAGCTATACTTATCAATAGGGAATTTAACACACAACCACCACACACCCACCCCTTCACACACTCGCCCACGTTGCGGTTTGAACCTTGGACCTCCCATCCATAATACATCATGACCACATGGTGGTGTTGTATTACAATACATGTAAAACTTGACAAGATTCGAATTAGATATTCTCTTTGAAAGTTGAAGAATATAATCTATTGAGTTAATGCCATTTAATTCTTAATATGTTATAATTTTTTTCCAAATGGTTATATGGGATTGAAACGAATCCCATCTATATTACCAAAAGTGATTATCAATGATAAGATGATCAAGCATGATATAATAACTCTTAAAATAAAGAGTTAATATGTAAATTCCATAAATATTAATAATAATTTTTTAAAGATTCAAAAATAAATTAAATTTTTTTTTGGTAAATAAAAGTCTTCATTAATTACCGGGTTTTGCAGGTTAACCCAAAACCTATTACAATATCCAGCCTTCTGCTGAGATTGTAGATCCTAGTCATCCTTGAAACTTTCTTACCAGAAATTGTGTTGAATCCCCTACAACACCTTACTAACAAAGCACACCCATACCTAAACATAATCGTAAACATTACTTACATTGACCGGAATTGAAGTTTGGAACTTTGAACTTGTGAAACCTGTTGCTTGCCCATTTCCTATTCTCTATCGGAATCTTCTAAGGCTTACACCCTGTTACCTTCATTTCCAATTTGGTATGATTTAGAAGGAAACCCCATAGTTATTACCAGCTCCATGGGGAAAGAACACCCATTCATCTTTCTCCTTAACGGGTAGGTTTCTTTTCATGACTAATAATGTTTCCCACTTCACGTGGCACACCTTGTGTCCATGTCACCAAACTAACAACATCAACACCTATGTTGGCTAATTTGTCAGCTGACCCGTTGGCCTCATGGTACACGTGACGAGCCCTCATGTTCTGTCTTGCCGCAAAAAGGATCTTCACTTCATGGATGACTCCCTCGATTCTCCATGGAGGTTTTTTGCCATTGGTTAACGGGTTGATGATGTTCATAGAATCACCTTCAATCATCAAGTTACCTTGAGTTGCTTGGGCTACTTGCAACCCTCTCCAAAGGGCTCTAGCTTCCGCTTCGTTATTAGTTCCGATTCCCAATGGTTCAACGAAGGCCTTGACCATATTTCCTTGATGATCCCCGATTATTCCTCCAGACTCCAGCTCTTCCCGGGTTCTCCTTGGTCGCACCATCAAAATTTAGTTTAAACCAACCCCGGGGGTGGCTCCCAAGAAATCCCATTTCTGGGATTGGGCAAAGGAATGGAAGGTTTGTCCTCAATACCTAAGGCCCGAGCTAATTGTTTTTTTTGGGGAAGAATTGAGTGGTTCTCATCCACTAAGGTGCTAAGGTTTTCTTTCGCAAAGACAATAATCCTGTTGAGGATGGTTTTGGGTTGTGAATGGTATCCTTAAAGGCTCTATGATTCCTTTTTAGCCAAATCTGCCAGAGAAAATGATGCCAACAGATTTATCAAAAATAAATTAAATAGAAATAAAAGTTGAGTTTAAATTATTCCTCGTCTTTCCTTTAAAAATGATTTCCTATAATTTGAGTGGTGACTTGTCATGCAAATCCACATTTCACGTACAAGCCATTAAAGATTAAAAAATAGATTAAATGAAAATAAAGGTTGAGTTTAAATTATTCCTTGCCTTTCCTTTAAAAATGATTTCCTATAATTTGGGTGGTGACTTGTCATGCATATCCACATTTGCGAATTTTGTTTCACATTATTTTATAATTAAAATTTCATTCTACGATAATATTTAATACATTTAGGTTTATTGAATAAAAATAAAATTATAAAACTTAAAATACTGTGGTTGAGGTGGATTGCCCATTATAATTCCCTTAAGGATCAGGGTTCTTAACTTCAACGTATTTTATAATTCCCTTAACGATCAGGGTTATTGACCAAATATAATTCCACGTGGGCAGTCGTTACTCCCACTTCCCACCGTGACCGTGACCGTTAGGACGTCTCATGCTTTTTTCATCTCTTTTACAGAGCACGCGACGGAGTTGCGGAATGTGTGTTTTTAGATGCAAAATTCATGGGCAACAAAATCGTAATAGAAAATATATTTTAATTATTATTAGAAAACGTATCTTTATCTTTTTGTTCAATTCATTGTCATGTGCCGTGTGCCGTCATCGATATTTATCGTAATTTGTAGCACACTAAGTTGCGACATGATTATTGAAATTGAAGGCACTAAACTAATAAAAGAGATAAGAAAAGCAGCCAAACTCCAATGTTTTGGTTACACTAAGTCCTTATTATTAGGTCATATATAATATAAAATTAATTTAATAAAAAAATTAATATTAAATTTGCGACTTTTCAATTGACTCTTTAGTGTATATAATTTAATAAAGAATGATTATCAAATTTAATAAATTTTTGGATTTTTAAATAAAGATCTAGATTTTTTTAATTATGTATAGGATTAGGGTTTTTTAATTAAAAAATATTTTATCTTTTAAGAGTTATATTTTCGCGAAGAATCTTTGATTCAACTGATTCTTGGACCACCTTGTGTGGAATTTGAATAACTTTAAAATGAGTGGTCATATGAAAGAATTCGAGCAATATTGAGGGAGATATTACCCTGTGAAGTCAACCATTTGGAACAAGGGCAATGACGATTTTATAAGTTGCGAAAAATAAAATTATAAATATTTGTCCACTAGGGTTCAGATGATGGGAAGAGCAATGAAGGGCTAAGATTTCAGTGAGGCAAGACATTCTATGTGGACATAGAATTTTTTAGCTAAGTTTTTTCTCCTTTTCTTTATCATAGAATTTTTTGAATGAAAATTATTATAAATTTTTTATTAAATAGTATATTTGTTATAGGACATTCAGATAAATTTCAATAGATTTTGAGTTTTAGTTTCCTTTCCATGGACCGAGTTATAGTTAAATCCTTAGAATCATCTCTAGTGATAGAGGTTAGTGAGTGCACCCCAGAGAGATCATCGTTGCTCCAAGATAGGATGGTTTTTGGTCAATTTAATGGGTATTGGCTAGGGGCTTCAGCCTTGAGAAAATAGATTGATAGGAGTTGGAAGTCTCCAAGAGTGATTTATCATTTCTTATTAAAGGTTTCTTCCTAGCCATTTTTTGTTTTAGGGAGGAAAGAGAAAAATTCCAAAAAGGGGGTCCTTGGTTTATGGGAATAGGAGGACTCTTCCTTACTCGCTAGTATGAAGGTTTTTCACTTGAAAATGCTAATCTATCCCTAGTACCAGTCTGGGTTAGGATGTTTGGGTTACCCATTGAATTTTGGAACATAGATACTTTCAAGGTAATAGGCAACACTCTAGGAGAATTCCTTGAGATTTCATATACGATGAAAGATGGATTCTTGGATATTTATGCTTAGATATTGGTCATGATTGATATAAGCAAAGATTTACCAGAATCAATCATTCTTAAGTATGGGGATAAGAAGTGGATCCAAACCATAGATTATGAAAATATATCTTTTAGTGTAGAATATGTCATGAGGTGGGGCATATTGAGAGATCATGCCCTAAGAAGAGCCCAAGAGAATCATATGTAGAAAACCCCAAGAGAAACATACAAATGGTTATGGATGAAGATGGTTTTCAATTTCTAAAAAATAGATCTAGAAAAATGAAAGAAAATAAATAGTGGAGACCAATAAGGAAGGATAATGGAAGAAATACCAACTTTTGAGGCTTTAGCCTATGAAGAAAAAGTAGAAAAAAACTTAGAGGACACATTACAATAATTTCAACATATTAACAAGGAATAATCTATTCAATATGATCTTGATTTAAGGAAGAACATTCTCGATGAACCTAAGGAATGTGTCTTATTAAATTTTGAGAACTTTCTTGAAGTACCATGCACCATTCAACAAAAAAAATGGTAAAGAAAATGTAGTTTTAGAAGTTAATACCTTTGCCATTAACAAGGAAATACCAAAAAATGAGCAAGATAAGTCAAAAGCTTCTGTAATAGAGCTAGGAGAGGATAAATATGATCAAAAATAAAATTGTGAAAGAATATTAAGGAATAAAATAATAAGAACTACTCTTGATATAGGCAAGGAAAAAAGAGGAAAACCCTCAAATTATCAAGCAAGATCCAGGGAAGCAAGAGAAAACATAGAGAAAGGAACACAAACTAAGTTGGTTGAACTTCTCTTTACCAAATAACAAAATGATATTGATAATATGCAAGCGAGGCCAAAAGCCTTAATTTATGATCGTCATCTCATGGAATATAAGGGGTGCTAATGGCCCCTCAAAGCATAGGTGTATTAGGAACCTGTGTTTAAGTAATAAGCCTGATATTCTTTGTATCTAGGAAACTAAAATGATAAAAGAAGTTTCAAAAACTATGAAAGCAATATGGACAAGATGTGAGTGGGATTCTATGAATTTTGAAGGAGTGGTAGGGAAAATTCTAACTTGTTGGAATCCTTTTAGAACCTCCTATGTAACCATTCATAAAACTAGGCATTGGATAGTCTCTTTAGTCACTTGCTACTTTGCAGATTATCATTTTATCCTTATCAATGTCTATGGACCTACAACTCAGTCAGGTCAATTAGAAGTTAGGAGTGGGATTGAAGCCTTTATGAGAAGTAAAGACCAAGAAACCTGATTCGTGATCATAAGAGATTTTAATACCATAACAAAGCTGGATGAAAAAAATGGGGGAGTTAGAAAATTAACCCAAAGTATGAGAAATTTCTCAACTTTAATTCAAAATGATAATCTATGGAAGGATGAATTTGAAGAAGACAACTATACTTAGACCAACAAAAGGAGAGGCCAAAACCTAATAGCAAAAAATTATATATATGTATACTCTTTGATCATTGGCTAGATGAAAGAACTTGTGCTAAAATTAATACCTTAACAAGGATTGGTTAAAATGATGGTAAGTGAATTAAAAAAAGATCATATTTTAAATATGAGCATATGTGGGAAAACCATCCTCAATTTTTTGATATAAAATCTCAAACGTGGAATTCTTCAGGTAATGGTGGGTTGTATGCTCTTCCAAATCAAATTAATTCTATGACATCTAGATTAAAAGAATGGAACAAGAACACTTTTGGAAATATTTTTATAAGAAAGAAGAACTAAAAGATAAACTTTCAAAATTTTAAATAGGTGATCATAATAATCCAAACTCAGAGGAAATGGAGTTGCTTAGTGAATATCATAATATTTTGAATAAGGAAGATAAATTATGGAGATTAAAATCAAGACAAATGCGGTTAAAAGGAGATAAAAATACAAAAAAAACCATAGGATGGCAATAGTACAGAGATCACCATCCAAAATTAGTAGAATTAAATCAATAGAAGGGGTTTGGATTGAATATCAGAGTAAAATTAGAAAAGATATAAATTATTTTTATCAGAATATTCTAAGATCAAATGAGATCAAATTTCTTAATGATAAATTTCTTCAAGATGTACCCAGGTGTTGTAGGTGAGTTGGAGAGGAGAGGACAATTCTCCAAGGGAGGTCCCAGGTTCAAATCTCCACCCTACCAAAAAGCTGAATTGGGTATCCAAAATCCAATTGATAATGTTGGTGCGGGCAGGGTCGGGTGCAACCCTCGGGTGACTTTGATTGTGTAGAACCCCTGTTCGTGGTCTCTTAGACCAAGGTGGCCCCGCAAGGGGTTTTTCGCTTAAAAAAAAAAAATGTCTTCAAGATGTTCCTTCAGTTATAATGAATGAAGACAATAGGAAATTGGAGCCTAATACTCTCAAAGAAGTTCATTTAGTTTTTTTTCTCTTTTAATAAGGATAAATCTCCAGGTCCAGATGGGATCTTTGCATATTTTTACCAACATAATTGGGATATAGTGAAGGTTCTTTATTGGTGGTAATGGAACAATCTAGGGTAAAACAATACATACCTTATAAAATAAATGCAACATATCTTACCCTAATTCCAAAAATAAGGATGTTGAATTGTTTGATTCTTTTAGACCCATAAGTCTATGTAATATGGCATATAATATTATCTCCAAAGTGATGGCAAATCGATTAAGGCCATTGTTAGAAAAAATTATTTTAGAAGACCAAGGAGGATTTGTTAAAGGGAGACAAATTCTGGACGAGATCATAGTAGCTCATGAAGTTGTACATTCAACAACTTAAAGAAAAGAGAAAGTAATGATCTTAAAATTTGATATGATTAAATCCTATGATAAGGTTAAATGGGATTTTTTTTGTAATTTTAGAAAAGTTTAGATTTGGGAAGAAATGGGTTAGATGGATTAAAGCTTGTGTTTCTACAGTTTCTTATTTAGTGTTGGTCAATGGGTTAGTAACATAATATTTTAAAGCCAAGAGAGGCCTTAGACAAGGAGATCCTCTATCTCCTTATTTGTTCATTATTATGGTAGAGGTTTTGAGTAGGAACTTAAAGAAGGCTTACAAAGTGCAAACAAAAAACAAACAACACCAAAGCAATAGATAGAACCAATACACAATATGTTGCACAATGAATAGAGATAATATTTTATTGATATAAATGGAGCCTTAATCTCCAATGTTACAACATGATTTTTGGTATTGATACAAATATTACAAATCTAGGGTTTCAAAGCCCTAGTTCAAAGAATAGTTGGTGTCTTCTTTCTCGTCCTCGATCCAAACAAGAGTGTGGGTGGGCTTGTTTATCCCTACAATACCACCCTAGCTGCAACAACCTCCAAAAATATGATTCCTGCACCTGCAAAAAATAAACAAAAAAGGGATTAGAAGTACCTGCAAGGGCTCCACTTCATGAGGCCCTCAAAAAGATAAAACTACTAAAACCCTAGATGTTGCACCATGTAATTGTAAACAATAAGTACAAAAATATGAATGAATACCAATAAATTATTACCTTGTCAATGCTAGTCTCTGTTTCTGCTTCTGTGAATGAGAATTCACACGAACGCTTGGAAGGCGCCCGAGGGTTGGGGAACTATAAATCTGCTACTGAAAATACCCAAAGGCATTCAATGATGGTTGTAAACACCCACTAGTATTCTAGAAACACTCAACAGAGTTCGATGAACTCTGGGGGGCATTGAGGGGTTGAGATAAGGGTCATAAAACTAGATTTGGTTCGTGAAGATTTTGGCAGCGACGAAAATGGGGGATGCGGTGGCAACAGTGAGGGGTAAGGATGACTAGTGTAAATATTATCCTAAAAATTTCTAAGGTGCTTAAGGAATTTTCATGTACCTTGATTCATAAAAATGAATCAGTTTTATAATATGCCCTTAAACATATTAAGGTTTCGACGACACAAAAGGAGCGATTGAGATTAAAACATGAAGAAGGGTGGAGATTAAGCTTGGGCAAGTGACATGGATTGAGATGGATGAATGGCTGAGATTAAATTGTGGCATATGGTTAGGATTTATTTATATAAATACATATATATTTATTAAATATATATAAATATAGTATATAAAATATTAATATCTATATATTTATTATATATATATAAATATAGTATATAAAATATTAATAGCTATATATAATGGATGACTATGATTGGAGGACATAGATGGATGACAAGTGGCTAGATTTTGGTATCTACAAATGCCTCTTTTTGTATCACATTGCGTGAAACACAATACAATGCAAAAACAAGAGACACCTGGTTTGGCATGATGAAGCAACTTTCTTTCCTTGGAATGCGAAGATGATTTTGAAGATAAAATAATTTGTATGTGAAGTTTACCCCCTCAATTGGTGAATGTTTGAATGCAATTTGGAGTGATTTTGTGGAGGTAAGCTACCTTTTTGGATCATTTTGGTCTTTCTACAAATTTTGATATCAAACACCGACTAGCATCCACATTGATGCGTAGACATCATCAAGCATTTGCCACTCTGCAAATGTTGGTAAGCATTTCAATGCACCTATGAACACCCATGGGTGTTTGTGTACCAAGAACATCTATAAATAGTCTACAGAGGTAAAATCAGATTCATTCTTGCATTCATGAATTCTAAAAGTTGCGTATGAAAAAGTGAGTGAGTGAAGAAGCGAGGTGGAGAGGAAGCTATGGTGATGGAGGGTGTGGATGCGGAAGGAGCAATGATGTAGGTGGCTGAGGTAAGTGCCCTTGGCACTCTTGTTTGGATTTTGTGCAATTTTTTTTTAAGTATGAAAATGAATGTGACATTAATGTGTTTGCATTGTGCATGTGTTGTGCTACAGTTGAGGATCTTGGAGGCTCGACATCGGTTCTCACCTCTCATCCTAGGGGTGAGAAAGGTATTGCTGGATGAGTAGTGGAAGTGGTTGGAGTATGTAGGGCTACTCAGGGAAGCCTAAATTGATGTGGTGAGGGCTAATGAGGGGTATCTCTCTACCTTGGTAGAGATATGGGATCTAGATAGGGGGACCTTTCATATTCCTACTGGTGAGGTGATAGTGACACTTGAGGATGTATATCACATCCTTAAAGTACCAATGGAGGGGTTACGTGTCAAGGTTGGACACGATAAGGAGCATGAGATGAGTCAAATCTTTGGAGATCGATGGTAGGATGTGAGTGTGAAGGGTGGAGGGATAAGGTACTTGGTGATGTATGTCGATAAGAATTTGGAGGTATTGCCCACCTTGGTCATGTTCCTGTTGGTCAACATAGTGGCACCAAATAGCACTGGCTATCGATTCCCTTGGAACATGATCAAGATGGTGTACGATATGATCGATGAGCCTCGGGTGTATGCATGGGAACCTGCTCTATTTGCATAGCTGTACTAGGATTTGTATGAGGTGAGGAGGTGGAAGCGAAAGGGGTTGGGTTGTAGTGTATTACTGTAGTGTTGGGGTTGGGAGCACTTAAGTGTGGCTTGACTTATGGGCTTTCCTACTGAGGCATGGGATGGGGAGCAGCCATATGCTATGAGATGGTGGGTGGCTAAGGAGGTGCAACCAAGTCATCCTATCCAGACTGGCTAGGAGTATAGGGATCTATGGGTAGGGATGATACCTACTTAGGTGCATTGGAGACCATGGTGAGGTGCTAGTTGGACTGGTGATGGGGAGCAACTACGAGAGAGTTTGGCAGGCTAGATGGGTGGTTGGGAGGCATAGGAGTGAGGTGGAGTTGATCCAGTTCTCATGGGTGCTATGGTAGTTTGGGCTATGGTAGGGGATTCTTGAGGCACTAGTGCTATATAGGCACCATCGGGATGAGATGGGTCTACCTTGTGTGGAGGCATGGAGGGTGACCTATGAGGATGATGAGGAGATAGATCTCCTCGATGTGGATGATGTAGGGACTACCACTGAGTATGATGCATGGTTCACTGCACAACCACCATGGGTACCAAGTCCGGTAGTGGATGAGGGTAGTAAGGATGAGGATGAGGTAGAGGCCAAGGTGGAGGAGGTAGATGAGGCTCCTAGATATTGGAGATGTCTTTGATCTAGCAGTTGAGGGAGGTAGGTGAGGGATGTAGTAGAGCAGCCTCTAGAGATTAGAGGTGATGGAGATGGTATGGATGATATGGAGGAGGTTCTAGAGAGACCTCTAGGTCGGAGTGAGGAGTGGGTGAGGCTCGAGTAGATGGTGGTAGATCGAGATGTAGAGATAGTGGCTTGGGATGCAGAGATAGCTTAGTTGTAGGAAGAGCTAGAGGTACAAATGGTTGTAGGTGGAGGTGAGGATAGGATCATGAGGCTCTAGGTAGAGCTAGCATAGAGGGACTATCACTAGAGGCATGATGTACTATGCCTTCGATCTTGAGATGGATATATCTAGGATTTATTGATGCAACACCATATTGGGCTGCTAGATCGACCCTCTTCCTCCATATCTAGGTCTATTATGCATAGTGAGTCTAGGCATAGTGGCTCTAGGTCTAGGGCTCCTTCGAGGTCATAGGGGTCCTCCTATAGGTGATAGCTAGTGCTGAGATGCACTTTTTGTATATGAGCCTTGGTGCTCCATTGTATATAGCCTTTGGGCATTCATTGTATATGCTATAATATATATATATATATATATATATATATATATATATATATATATGGATTTTAATTTTGTGTTATGATTTTGTGTGAATGCATGTGTATATGTGTGATGGATGATAATGCAATGATAATGTGTATGAATGCAAATGAATTAATGCTCTAATGATCATTCATAGTTTAGATTTTACTTGACCATTTTATAGCATTGTTGTTTAATCAGGGGCACCAAAATTGTGGCATGTGAAATGGAAGACTCATGTAATGATATGGATGTTGATATGGAAGATATGATATGGATGTTGATATGGAAAATTGATTGTTTTGTAGAGACTCAGACATACTAGTGATATCAAACAAACTCACTAAATTTTATCTAATTTCTCTAAGACCAAATGTGTGTGCAGTGAATTCATTTACCAAATCATGAGTATGGTAATGACTCGAGGTAATCAAGAACCAATGTGTGTGCAAGTGAGTTCATTAACCCATCTTGAGTAAATTGAGATGAAACCTGTCATGGAGGAGACCAAGAAGCTAGTTTGTCCTTATGTGTGATCAGAGGTCTCTTCAAGAGAGACGTGTCACCACGCATGAGCGTACTCCACTGCCAGTCAAGCATCTATAGCCCCGGTGGATATTAGCTCCATAGTCCAAGAATATGATCTCTAAGCTTTGGGGATTTAGACTACCTAACCGTCTGACTGGAAATGTAGTTCTATCCTTACAACTTGAGGATCTGTGGTGTGTGATGTGTAAAATATTTAGAGCTTTGGGGAATCAAATTCTCAACCGAAGTGTGATGAGAATTTTACCCTATCCTTACTACTCTTTCTTTTGTTTGGAAGTGATTGTGATAGTGGTGAAAACCACTATTTTTTATTTTTGGACTATGTGCATAATGGGACAAGCAAGGAGTACCCTTTTCACTTTGAGGTTCAACCCATTCATGGTATTATCCCTCTTTGACACAAGATGTTTTTAAGATGTGTGATTGTGTTTGGTTCAAGAGTGTTAGAGTCAATTCCTAGAACTCAAGATTTTCTTAGTGAAAATGTGTCTTGGTCCTAAAGAAAACTTGACATGTATTGGAGGTTGCTTAAAACACTAGGAGTGGCTGAGTGACCGAAAACACCTAGGGATTATGGAAATGTGGTTTGCAAATGATAATTTTGACTTTATGGAATGGTGCAATGAAATGGATGATGATTTGAAGGTGCCCTTGATTAAGGCAACAAGACTTTATTGGACCAATTATTATCTAAACTGAATAAATGACCCCTAAAATGTGTGAATATGGTTGTGAATGCAATGTATGAAATGCAATTTGTGAAATGTAATGTGTGCAATGCAATGTGTAAAATGTAATGTGTGAAATGCAATGTTGTTTTTGTGTATTAGCCATGTATATATACATATATATATATCACATTAAGCATAGAATGCTCTCAAGTGGATGATGTTAAGTGGTTCGGGCTCTTCAACTCCCTCTAGACTGGCAAGCCTATAAGTTCCTTTACCCACTTTTTGAGTGATAATGTATGGACCTAGCCAATTAGCCATGAATTTATCATGAAGATGTGGTAATGCATTGGTGTTTTGTTGATTCTCTTTAAGAACAAGATCTCCTACTTGGAATTCATGTAGATGAACTTTGGCATTGTAAGCATGCTTTAGGCGGTCTTGATAAACTCGTAAATGCTCTAAAGCATTGACCCACCTTTCATCAAGAAGTGTGAGTTGGTCAAAATGTGCTTGTCTAGCAGTATCATCATCTATGAATTCCTGCAATGAAATTCGCAATGAGGGGATCTCAAGCTCAAGAGGCATAATTGCTTCAGCTCCATAGACCAGTGAAAATGGCATTGCCCCAGTAGGCGTGCGGATGCTTGTTCGATAAGCCCATAATGCCAAGGGGATTTGAGTATGCCAATCTCGATGATTTTCTTTGACTAGTTTCTTGAGAATAGCAATTAAGGTCTTGTTGGTAGCCTCAGCTTGTCCATTTGCTTGTGGGTAGTAAGGAGTCGAGAAACTGTGTTGGATATTATATTTCTCACAAAGTGCTTGAACATCCTTGTTTTTGAAAGACTTGCCATTGTCAGAGATGATTTTTGAGGGAATACCAAAATGATAGATGATATGATGAAGTATAAACTCCACAATTCGAGGTCCTATCGTATTGGTTAGAGGAATTACCTCAACCCACTTTGTGAAGTATTCAATGGCTGTGATGATGAATGTATGTTATCCTAAGGAAGGAGGTGAGATTTTTCCAATCAAATCAAGACCCCATTGTGAAAAGGGCCAAAGGCTTTGAATAGGTTGTAATGCTTGTGATGGCACATGAGTTAAATTAGCATGTTGTTGACATTTCTGACAATGCTTGACGTAAGTGCAATAATCATGTTCCATGGTGGGCCAATAGTAACCCATGCATAGAATACGCTTTGCAATGGCCATTCCACTAAAATGACCACCACAAGTACCATCATGAGCTTCAGCTATGGCTCTTTGTGCCTCTGCAGGCTCAAGACAATGAAGGAGGACTCCATCATAACCATGTCTATACAACACGTCCCCCAAGAGAGTAAAACGAGCTACCTTTTTCTTGAAAGTGCATTTAGCAGTCCGTGACATGTCTAATGGGAGTGTTCCAAACTTGAGGAAGGCTATTATTTGGTTGGACCAAGGCTCATATGGCTCTGAATGGATAAAGCAAATATCCTTCTCATCCTTAGATTCAACATGGACAATTGCAAATTTAGAGATCGTTGTGATAATGAGTGGTTGTACCTCTCCTACGAAGTTCTTTGGAATCAATGATCCTAGAGAGGCCATCACATCTGCAAATCTATTAGTCAAACGTGGTAAACTATCGATTTCATACCAATCAAATTTAGTGAGCAATATCATTGCTACTTCATGGTAAAGCTTTATGGTAGGTTCCTTGCATTGGTATTCTCCGTTGATTTGATGAACGACAAGTTGAGAATCACCAAATATCCTGATACACTTTATGCCCATAGCTATGGTTGCTTGAAGACCTAAGATTAAGGCTTCATACTCTACATTGTTGTTTGTGCATTGGAAGTCAAGTTTGAATGATAAGGGAATAGGTACCCCCTGTGGTGTATGAAACATGACTCTAGCACCTTGACCTTTTTTGCACTTAGAACCATCAAAGAATAGTGTGATATCGACATCTTCCTCTAGAATGACATCTTCTTCTTGTTCAGTGATAGTGAATACCGAATCATCTGGGAGCTCAATAATCAAGGGTTGATCACTAGGAAGTGGAGCTTCCACAAGTTGATCGGCTATGACCTGACCTTTAATGGATTTTTGGCTAATGAACTCAAGATCAAATTCAGTGAGAAGCATTATCCATTTTGTGGTGTGGGTGTTATTGTAAGTGCGAGACATCATATAACACAGAGGATTTTTGTGAGCTATGACATATGTGGTGTGACTAAGCATGTAATGTCTGAGTTTCTTAGTGGCAAAAACCACTTCTAAGCATAATTTTTCCATGTAAGCATATCTGGTTTCATAGCTTACCAATGTTTGACTAATGTAGTAGACAACTTGCTCTCGATTGTTTTCATTCTTTTGTGCAAGCATTGTCCCTAATGCAAAGTCCATTGCTGAAACATAAATATGGAAGGGGACCCCCGGATGAGGAGGAGTTAAGACTGGTGGAGAAGCTAGGTATTGCTTGATGTCATCAAAAGCTTTTTGGCACTCATCTATCCATGAAAATGTCACCCCCTTTTGTAGCAGGTGATTGAATGGCCTGCATTTGTCAGAAAGTTGCACAATGAAATGATGGATCGATTGGATATTTCCTTGTAAACTATGCAATTCCTTCAAGTTTATTGGGGGAGGCATCTCCATGATGGCCTTGACTTTGTTTGGGTCCACCTCAATGCCTCTTTTGGAGATAATGAATCCTAGTAGTTTGCCTGAGGTAACACCAAAGACACACTTTTTGGGGTTCAACCTTACATTATGCTCTAGAAGTCGATCAAAGACTTTTTCCAAGACACCAATGTGCTCTTGTCGAGTTTTGGATTTTTCCAAGAGATCATCCACATAATATTCGATGATATTATGCATGTAATCATGGAAGATGTATGTCATGGCATGTTGATAAGTGGCACCTACATTTTTGAGGCCAAAGGGCATCACCTTGTAACAAAAAGTCCCCCAAGGTGTAGTGAATGTTATTTTGTGTTGGTCATCAGGATTGATTCAAATCTGGTTGTATCCTAAAAAACCATCCATTAGAGAAAGCATTTCATGGCCAGCGCAAGTGTCGACAAGAGTATCGATGTTTGGTAGAGGAAATTCATCCTTAGGACACACTTTTTTAAGGTCTCAAAAGTTAGTGCAAATGTGTATCACCCCATTAGGCTTGCGAATGGGTACCATGTTTGAAAGCCACTCAGGATAGTCAATGGGGACAATGAAACCCACATCTAAAAGCTTTTGAAGCTCTTCTTTGACCATGAGGGCAATGGTAGGATGCATCTTTCTCAATTTTTATTTGACCGACTTAGCATCAGAGTGCAAGGTGAGATTGTGGACAACCAAGTTAGGGTCAAGACCAGGCATGTCTTTGTAGGACCATGCAAAAATACCCTTCTTCTTCTTGAGGAGAGTAATTAATTGCTCTTGTTCATCTATGGATAAAATTTTACCAAGTTTGACAATTTGAGGATTGTCTGCATCTGAACTAAGGTTCACATCGATGGTATCTTCAATGGACATATGAGAACCTTCCTCAAGATGATGGGGTATTGGTATCAGATGAATTTCATCTATGACATTATCAAACTCTTCTGACTCAACCTCTTGATATAAATATGGGGAGCCTTAATATTCAATGTTACAACATGATTTTTGGTATTGAAATAGATATTACAAATCTAGGGTCTCAAAGCCCTTGTTCAAAGAAAAATTGGTGTCTTTTTTCTCATCCTTGATCCAAACAAGAGTGTGGTTGGGATTGTGTATCCCTACAGGACTACCCTAGCTGCAATAACCTCAAAAAACATGATTCCTACACCTACAAACAACAAACAATAAAAAGGGGTTAGAAGTACTTATGAGGGCTCCACTGCATGAGGCCCTTAAAAAGATAAAACTACTAAAACCCTAGATGTTGTAGAATGTAACTATAAATAGAAAGTATAGAAATATGAATGAATACCAATAATTATTACCTTGTCAATGCTAGTCTCTATTTTTGTTTCTATGATCAAGAATCATGCAAACACCCAAAAGGCGCTTGAGGGTTGGGGAACTGTAAATATGCTCCAAAAATACCCAAAGGCATTCGGTGATGGCTGTAAGTGCCCACCGACATTCCAAGAATTCTCAGTAGAGTTTTGTGAACTCTAGGGGGAATTTGGGGGTTAAGGGAAGGGTCGTAGAACCAGATCTAGTTCGCAAGGGTTTTTGCGATGGCAGAAACACAGGATGCGATGGCAGTAGCGAGGGGCAAGGATGACTAGGACAAATGTTCTCCTAAAAATTTCTAAGGTTCTTAAGGAATTTTCATGGAACTTGATTCATAAAAATGAATCACTTTTATAATCTACCCTTAAACATGTTAGGGTTTCAATGACACAAAATGGGCGATCAAGATTAAAACATGAGGAAGGGTGGAGATTAAGCTTGAGAAAGTGACATGGATTGATGGATGGATGGTTGAGATTAAATCGTGGTGGATGGATAGGATTTATTTATATAAATAAATATATATAAATATAATATATAAAATATTAATATCTATATATATTAAGTATATATATATATATATAAATAATGGATGACTATGATTGGAGGACATGGATGGATGAAAAGTGGTTAGATTTTGGTGTCTACATAAATATGATATTATAAGTGGACTTAAGGTTAGTAATAAGATCGAAAACATCACCCATAAATATTTTGTAGATGATACAACCTTTTTTGGAAGGGCAAGGATAAATGAGACCAGAACTTTGAATAAATTTTTAAAGGAATACGAAAGAGCTTCAGGGAAAAAAGTTAATAGGACAAAATCTAAAATTTACTTCCTTAACACTCCAACTAGTATCAAAGAAAGAATTTATAGGTTACTTCAAATGGAGGAGGCAAATTTTCTAGCAAATTATGTAGGGATGAATTTAGTTGAGGGGAGAATGAGGATAGAATCATGTAATCAATTATTAGTAAAGTTCAAAATAAAATTCTATCTTGGAAAGGTAGATAATTATCATTATCAGGAATAGTGTTATTAATTAAGTCAATATTACAAACCATTCCAACTTATTTTATGTCATTGTATTCTATGCCAAAATCAATTGAAAAAAGTTTAATCTATATTATGCAATCCATTTTATGGTCAGTTTTACATGATAAAAGGAAATTTCCTTTGGTGAAATAGAGCAAGGTGTGTGCTGATAAAACTAGGGGAGGTCTTGGTTTAAGAGTTCTTACAAATGTAAACTTAACTCTTAGGGGAAAAATAATATGGAGATTGTACAAAGAAATTCAAGGACAATGGGCAAGAATTCTTCTAAATATGTTGATCCCAATGACCCAAGTTTAATATTTATTGCATTCTCTCTACCAAATGGTTTTTCTCTTTGGAATATTTTAAAAAAATCTATTGACCTTATGATTAAAGGTTTAATATGGGTGGTGGGAAATAGAGAAAAAAATTCTATTTTGATGGATACTTCATGTGATAAAAAACCACTCAATTTAGATCCAATTTTGAAACCTTGGATGAGATTAGTTCAAGACAACTATGGTGATAGAGTTTCAAACATTTTGTACAAGGATCAGGAAGGAAGATAGAAATGGAAAGAAGATTGTTTTTACAAGTATACAAGACATTGATGCTAGGAGGCAATTGAGTAGAAAGATAACAACTGTGATTGTTCCAAGGGGAGCCAAGGATAAATTGAAGTGGATATAATGTACAACACCAAAAAAATAATAATTTCATTAGAATATAGAGAGATATTTGGGATATCCCAAGCATTCCTAAAGTTAAAATATTTGTTTGTCTAGTAGGTCATAGAAGAATTTTATCCTAGGATAACCTTATGAAAAGGGGTTTTCATGGCCCCTCTCAATGTGTTCTTTATAAAAAGGAGGGGAGTATATACCATCTCTTGGGATATTTCTCAATAGTCTAGAATTTATGGCAATGGATTCTTAATATGTTTGGTAAATGCATGGTGATGCTTAGCATAATTAGGATTGGTTAAAGTAATGATAGAGGACTTATAAAAATGAGGCTGTATAGACAATATGGGATTATATCAAAAGATAGAATACTTTGGACTATATGGCTAGAAAGGAATAGACAAATATATAAAGGAACATAAAGCATTTTAGAGGTAATGAAAAGGAAGACATGTTTATCCATTGAGGAGTCTAAACCAACCCTATGAACTCATCCAATCCCTAATCTAGAAGCAGAGAACCTTGATAGATGGAGTCAATTCATTAAATGGAGTTATGATGTTGGGTACAAGAGAAACAATAAGAAGGAAAATAATATAAAGTGGAAACCACCAGACGTGGAGTGGGTTAAATTAAATTTTGATGGAGCATTCAAAGGAAATCTAGGACCAGTAGTAGGAGGAGGAATAATTAAAAATAATAGAGGAGGGATTTTATCTCATTATGATTTCAATAGTGGATATAAGACAAATAATGAAGTTGAAGATTGGGTGGCTTTATAAGGATTAAAAATATACAAAAAAATTAAATGGAACAAAATATGGATGGAAGCTAATTCTCTCATAGTAATAAATGCAATTTTGAGGAAAGCTAAGGCTCCATGGAACATACATGAGATAATTGTGGAATTTCAAGATATTGCTAAAGAGTTTGAAGAAACCAGGTTTACACATATATCAAGGGAAGGAAACAAATATGTAGATAGGCTAGCTAATAGAGGAGTTTTGATTGAGGATCATGAAGTAAAATATCATTTCCATGGTTAGAGGTAATAATAAGTTTAGTTGAAGCTGATAAGAAAATGTTGATTGGCTGAATCAATTAATGATTAAGATTTACTTTAATGTTTTTAATATCTACTTTATTTTGTAACAATAATGTGTTTTCATATAAACTATTTATTATAATTTTTGTGGTTGCACTTGTGTTTCAGGAAGGAAACTAGAAATACAGATTTGGTAAGTGGACTATGATAGTGAGATGTTTTGAAGATATTACTCTACTAAGATTCAATGCATATATAGTAGAGGTAAAGTTTTGTATTGTGAAGGCTGCTATACGAAAATGTCAAGAAGGATGTTGAATTATAGAATATTTGTATTTATACAAAAATTTGAAAAGATCCAAAAAATAAAAATCAAGAATTCAGATAATTTATGTAAAATGATGTAGGTTTCTAGCTATAGCATCTCAGTTGAGATGAGAAGTGTATCTATTTGTAAACTGTCAAGATCTAAAGAAGAGAGTTGTAATTTTTCAAGGGTGGGAGACCCGAGTACAACCTCTTATTATCTAGCCAAAAAAATAAAGATTTAGATTTGAATTTTGAATAATTATGAAGGTGTTGTAATACCACTATATTATTATAATATAATATAGATAAAAATATTTCATTAGATATAACCAATAAAAAACATTTAATTAAATATTATATGAATAACATATTAAACCTTACCTCTAACTTTCATTTAGGTACCAAAATTTTTATCACAGTCTCAAGGTTCATTGTGCATGACATATTAATTTAATAAAAATTAGTATTTAAATTTAATATTTAATTAAATATTATAAAAAATAATATTTGAAAAAGTGGTACTTATTTGGTTATAAGTTGGATGTTATTTTATAAAGAAAATTTTAACAGTTATTATTTTTTATTTTTTATTTATTAGATAAAAGAAGGGGTTTGGAAAGGATCCCCAAAACTTATACAAAAGAAGAAACAAAAAGAGCTCAAGGCAAAGCCTAAGAGACTCTAACGAGAAGGACTACCCAACCAAAAAATAAACTACCTAAAAAAAATAGTAGGCTAGATAAACCACTGCTAAACTGGATCACCCAATCCCACAAGGGAGATGCACAACATGACCATAATCTAGAACAGACTGGACTCAAGGAACTACCATTGAAGATCCAACTACGCCATAGAGGAAAATTTTCTTGCATTACCCATGTCCTTTTTAGGGTTCTTGGTTCATCACATTGCTATTAGGTCATACCTTAGAGCTCCTTAATAAAAGAGATAGCCACTTAAAGAGATCTAATCAAAGCCTAGTGCTTTTCCTCAAGCTTGCTGAGGAAGGGCATTAAACTAGAAGAATCAGGTCTTAACGAGGGAGACTTTTCTTCGATATCAACTAAAACCTATAGAAACTTGCTTTTATTCATCACTAGAGAGTGCTCTTCCAAATCTAACATTTCCACTATGACAAGAGGGATTCAACCTTCACAACTTTCGTTAAGATATACTTAGAGCATCTCGCACACCCACCCTTGATACCTCTGGGCAAGATCGAAACACATCCCAAGTTTTTACTTTCTCTTTGAATGAGTACAAATTTTTTGAATTATTTTGACTCAAACTCTAAGGAGTTGTTGGAGGAGTCATAAGAGACTAGGGGTGGGTCAAAAATAGGAGGGATGTTTTGGTACTTAGTTTGTACCAGAGCCTCCTCCACCACCACTCCTTTGTTCTTGGCAACATGTTAGAAAATCAATAAGATTAAGCCTTGGTAAATAGGGTCTAACCCATTCTCTCCCCTCACATCAATCAAAATTTTTTCTAGGGAATGGTAGAGGAATGATGAAATATTCATGAGGTATTTATGTCTCAGTTGATTTAGAAACATTATGTGGAAACTATGCAACACCTCCTTGTTAGAATCTAGAGTGAAAAAGTCCATGACCAAAAATATGATATGGTTCCAGGGAGCTTTGAGGGTCGTTGTATTGTATTATTTTAGCAATTTTAGGAGATATTCATCTTCATCAAGAAATGAGTCCAATTCTCTAATGGAGTACTTATTCCTATTATGTTTAGCACCATCAACTAGGTGCTCCATCACCTCCCCCACCAAAGCTACATAAATTTGAAACTCCAAACCACTAGCTTGGACCCACCCTTTCCTCCATGAATGTAACAACTACTTTGCCAACCCTCTATGGTGTTTGTAAAAGGCCTGAATGTAATCTAGAAGGCCACCGTTATGAAGGATATTTCTAACATCATCATCCACATCCAGTGAATTTAGCTCCAATGGTAACCTTTTACTATTATAAAGTGAACCCATTTTACACAACCTAAACTAGAAAAACTTGGAGTTGAAACCTCCACACCTTTGACATACCACATTGAGAACATAATCCCAAAGTAAATTCAATAAGCGAAGAGATCCATTTGGTATCTGATAGGTAGTTTTAATGAGACTTTGAAACTCATGCCAAAAAGCATGGTACCACTAATACAAAGGATGACCACAAGGGGGGTATGCTTCCAATTATACCATGCTAACAAAGCCCACAACAAATATAATCATTAAAATTGTAAATATTGAGCTTACCATATTATTTCACTTTCCAAAAATGATTAAATCTTGTCAAACCAAATTGCCATGGGTTAAAGCAATAGTTTCTCTTCCAAGAGAAGGAATCAGAGCTATCACTGAGCTGAATTGAAAAAATCACCCTTGAAATCCAAGGATGAAACAAACACATCCATGCATAGACATTATAAATATTAGCGGTCCAAATTCCAAAGAAACCTATGAAAGTACAACTACTAATGTGGTCTATCACCTCACAAAGGAGCTTTCTATCAAACATCCTCCTTCTCCACCTATTGCCACACCACATTGGTAGAGTATGTGCCAGACATCCTATTTTATAAAATTGACCAACCAGGCCAATCCTTGGGACAAGGTTGGATCACCTAGTATTGGGGGTTACTTGATATGTGGCCAATCATCCATATGCCAATGTGATGCCAACTACTCCACCTAGTCCTATCAAACTCAACTGCTTCCTTATGAATATTTTTGATAGTGGAGTAGTTTTTACTAGAGGAAGTGGCACTAAATGTCTAGCGCATATGCTCATATTTGAATTTGAATTTTCCCAAGGGCCGAAAAAAACTCACCAACTTATGACCCTTAAAACTAAACCACCAACCATGGTTGCTTAATAGTGTATCTAGGAGATCAGTGGTTTGCTCCATCAACCAACCTCATAAGGCTTTGAGGATAATTTGCATGCCAAACGAATAGCCATTGAAGAGTTAGAAAATTATTTACCATGAAGTTTGCAAGATTATTTCCTTCTCTGAATATGTGCTAGATCTAGAATTCCTCTTTGGACTACAAAATTCTTGTGGTTTCAAAAATCAAGTTTGAGATGTTTCAGCTCAGGGTTTTAGAAAGTTTAATTAAATTGACAATGTTCAAATAATAACCTTCTACAATTATCTTATTGATCCCTATATATTCAATTAAAAGCAATCCTTGGAGTTGTAAAGTAGTAAAAACCATGTATCTACTTGTAACAAATGTAAACAAATCGATAAAGAATTCTAAGTAACCATTGTGACACAAAAGTAAAAGAAATAGGATGATATTTTATTAATAATTTGTAATAGTGGTTAAAATAAATCCCTCTTAGGGATATGCCAATTTGATACACAAATTACAATAGGTCACCCCAAAATATACACTCCACAAGGTTCTTACCCTTCCAAAATCTGATTATAGAGGGTTTCTTTGCAATCTTTGCTTTTGATGCCAAGAATATGGATCTTGGTGATGTATAGCTCTTGAATAACCCTGTAATTTGTACACAAAAAACTATAAGAAAGGTCAATAGCATATGATGCCTCTCAAGATAAGGCTTATTTCTTGATTAATACAAATTGTAAAGCAAATGCATAAAGCAAGAAAAAATTGCATGAAAACATGAAATGAACGCGTAAAGACTAAATGTAAATGTTGCTAATCTATGTTAATCCAAATAAAAATATCTAAGACTAAGTAAGTTGGAAAAGATAGGGAAATAAAATGGCACCCTTTGGCTGTCTTCAATCAGATCGACGAGCTTTGCTATCCATAGATATTACCGATGACGATGCCTACAGGTCACTATTGAAACAGTGCTTATCGAATAGAGACTCTGTTCTCTGCGCTCGATGCAGGGCAATGATCAATTTGACTGCCAAATTGATGTTCAAGGGTCTATCTATTTGAATCACAGTGATATTATGATAATTGGCTTAGAAATTAGGTAAAATTGATGGTTAAATGATAGTGAAGTCTCTCCTTTAAGCTTCAATGCTCTCCATTGTCATGAATGCAAGCTTATGACAAAATTTCGACAACACCGAGACACTTGTGAGAGATTTCTCTCTCTTTTAGGCAGTTTGAAAACACTTCATTATAACAATTGAACATATTATTTATCTAATTTGGGTGCCTTATATAGACCTCCCAAATTGGTATTATAGCTTCTTCAACAAGCCAAGATCAAGATTCAGCTAGACTAAGGTAGGTGAGGCGATGCTTTTGGAAGCTTCCAAGGAGTAACTGCTCAAGAATCGTTGCTTTGTAACGATTTTTACTCAACTCAGGTAGCTAAAGTTTGTTACAGACTCAATCATATTTGAAAGGCATGGCTCGATCTATGATCGCTATCGACAATCATGGCCCACTTGTGACCGTCATCAACGTCAATTAATGTGTAGCTACCGCTAAGAAAAATAACAACTGCATGGCTACCATTGAGGAAAACAATGACCAAGGCTAAATAGGACTGGCTTGCCTTGATTGAGTGGTTAGAACCACTACTAGGTCTTGGAAAGGTCCAAGGTGAATTATGTGGCCTGAAAAGATGTCCACATGAGTAGCCTCCTCAACATGACGTGTTTTAGGTGTCTACAAATGCCTATTTTTGGGATGCGTTGTGGGAAAACACAAAACTGAGCAAAAATAGACAACCTAAAGTCACATTGTAGGTTGATTAATGTTCATTGATCTGGTCAACTTTAGATGTCCCAATAATGGAAAGAACATGCATCTTTTAATCATTACCTCCAATAGAATGGTGGCTTAAATTTGATTAAAGCTTTGATGAAATATGAAGGTAATCGAATCACATTGTTTAAGATACAAGGAACGACGGTCAAACCAACAAAGGTTTAGTTTTTCATTTTTGCTTTTTTCCCATCAAAAGGGTAAGGTTATGATAGCTGTTAGCAATGATTCATGGATGAACATAATTAACATGATTAGGTGTTTAATCATTGATTTTTATTATGATTGTTATGATTATGACTTCTTTAGAGCTTTTTGGGATTTGACCAAAGGAAATTAGGATTCTTTGGAGATTTTTGGGATTTGACCAAAGGAAGCTAGGCTTCTTTGGATCTTTTTGGGATTTGGCAAAAGGAAACTAGGCTTATTTGGAGCTTTTTAAGTTTTGAACAAAGGAAACTAGGCATATTTGGAGCATTGAGATTTGACCAAAGGAAATTGGGCTTCTTTGGAGCTTTTTGGGATTTGACCAAAGGAAATTGGGCTTCTTTGGAGCTTTTTGGGATTGACCAAAGGAAACTAGGCTTCTTTGGAGTTTTTTGAGATTTGACCAAAGGAAACTCAACTTCTTTGGAGTTTTTTGGGATTTGACCAAAGGAAATTGGGTTTCTTTGGAGCTTTTTGGGATTTGACCAAAGGAAATCGGGCTTCCTTAGAGATTTTTGCGTTTGACCAAAGGAAACTGGGCTTCTTTAGAGATTTTTGGGATTGACCAAAGGAAACTAGGCTTCTTTGGAGCTTTTTGAGATTTGACCAAAGGAAACTAGGCTTCTTTGGAGCTTTTTGGGATTTGACCAAAGGAAACTAGGCTTCTTTGGAGCTTTTTAGAATTTGACCAAAGGAAACTAGGCTTCTTTGGAGCTTTTTGGGATTTGACCAAATGAAACTGGGCTTCTTTAGAGCTTTTTGAGATTGAGATAGTGAGGTAAAGGGTGCAACCATTTGAAACCAAGCAACTGATTATGATTATATGCAAGGCAAAGGATGTAACCTTTTGAAACCTAGAAATTAAGGTACCTGTATTGATGATTGGATTAAATCAAACATTTTATTAGGAAGGCGTGCTAACTTGATTGATCCAATGTTACATGATTGTATTATTACTGATTGGTGGAAGTATGATACTGATTATGCCTAGTTTATGTGTGAAAATGTTTGCATGATTTTTAATTATGTGATTTTGGACCATTAGATGCATTATGTGTTACGATTTATGGATGTATTGATGGATGTAATACCTAGATGACAGATGTATGGATGCATAGATGTATGTATGCATAGATGCATGATTGTGGGTTCAAGTCCCACCATGATCACCACTTGTAAAGCAACAAAAACCATGCATCTACTTGTAACAAATGTAAACAAATCGATAAAGAATACTAAGTAACCATTGTGACACAAAAGTAAAAGAAATAGGATGTTCTTTTATTGATAATTCATAATAGCGGTTACAATAAATCCCTCTTAGGGATATACCAATTTGATACACAAATTACAATAGGTCACCCCACAAAGGGGAAAGATGCACTCCACAAGGTTCTTGCCCTTCCAAAATTTGATTATTGAGGGTTTATTTGCAACCTCTGCTTTTGATGCCAAGAATATGGATCTTGGTGATGTATAGCTCTTGAATATCCCTGTAATCTACACACAAGAAACTACAAGAAAGGTCAATAGCATATGATGCCTCTCAAGATGAGGCTCATTTATTGATTAATACAAATTGTAAAACAAATACGTAAAGCAAGAAGAAATTGCATGAAAATAGAAAATGAACGCGTAAAGACTGAATGTAAATGCTGCTAATATATGTTAAAAATCCAAATAAAAGCATCTAAGACTAAGTAAGATAGAAAATATGGAGAAATCAGATGTCACCCTATGGTCGTCTTCGATCAGGTCGATAGACTTTATTGGCCATCAATGTTGCTGACGGTGGAACTTGTGGGCCGCTATTGAAAATGGTGGCCGTTAGACAGAGAATCTATTCTCTACGCTTGATGTGGGGTAATGATCAATTTGACTGCCAAATTGATGTTCAAGGTTATATCTATTTTAATCATAGTTATATTGCAATAATTAGCTTAGAATTGGATTGAATTGATGATTAAACGGTAGTGAAGTCTCTCCTTCAAGCTTCAATGCTCTCCATGGTCATGAATGTAAGCTTATGACACAAATTTAGTAGCATCGGGATGCTTGTGAAAGATTTATCTCTCTATTAGGTAGTTTGAAAACACTTCAATATAGTAACTGAACATATTATTTCTCTAATTTGGGTGCCTTATATAGACCTCCCAAATTGGCATCCTAGCTTCTTCAACAAGCCAAGATCAAGATTCGGTTGGACTGAGGTAGGTGAGGTGACTCTTCTAAAAGCTTCCAAGGAGTAACTGCTCAATAATCGTTGCTTTGTAACAATTTTTACTTGGCTTAGGTAGCTCAAGTTTACTATAGACCCACTTGTATTTGACAAGCATGACTCGATTTGTGGTCACTATCGATAAGTGTGGCTTGCTTGTGGTTGTCATCAATGTCAATGATTGCAAGGTCATCAATGATGAAAAAAATGGCCAAGGTTGAATAGGACTGAATTGCCCTGATTGAGTGGTTAGAACCACTGTTGGGTCTTGGAAAGGTCCAAGGTGAATCATATGGCCTGAAAAGGTGTCCACGTGAGTAGCCTCCTCAACATGACACATTTTAGGTGTCTACAAGAGTAAATATCCAATATTCATGAAGTGGGAGGTTTGGGAAGAGAGGAACTGAACATATGCTAGAATAAATTCCCCTCTTTCATTTCTAACCACTTTGTCAACTCTAGCTAAACTTGGGTTTCCTTTTGAGGGTCCATCAAAGTTTAGCTTAATCTAGCCAATCAGGGGCAACGACCATTGCACTAAATTTTTTTGATTCAGGAAAGGAGGTTCTGTAGGACTTGAATTTTAAGGAAAGATGAGGATACATTTCAAATTCATTTTAGATAAAGTACCTCCTCACAAGTCAGTTAGACAAGAGGATACATTTTCAATAATGCTCCCCAAAACCCTAGAAGAGACTATCTCAAATTCTCTCTTAATGTTCTTGAAATCCCTTTGATTTCTCTCCCATCAGATACCCCAAAAGAGATAGGGAAGAAGGAATATCCATAACCAAATGAGTATCTAATATTTAAAAGAGGGCACCCACTGAGTGCAAATATCGATCAAAGAATTAGGGGAGACCCAAAAAACCCCTAAGGCATGTAAAAATCTTCCTTGGGCATCAGTAGATAAAGTACACTAGAAGAAGAGATGCATCAAAGTTTCATCATAAGATTCACAAAGATAAAACCTATTAGAAAGGACCATACCTCTTTTCCAGAAATTTTCAATAGTTAGGGATTATTTTGTATGTCCAACCAAAATAAGATGTTGATATTTGAAGTCAGATGCTTAAACCAAACCTTACAAGGGGGGATCCAAGGGGGAGAGCTTGATTCAATAAGGGTATAAGTTGACTTAATCAAGAAATTTCCACCACTCTCTCCTTCCCAAATAATAACATTCTTTTTATATTGAGAGTTTAACACCTAGAGATTAAGCATCTTAGAGATAGATCCCCATGCCAACTCTGCTTCTTTGTTGTTGTTGGTGGTTGGGGGGTCTTCCAAACTTTCCTACCATTAGTAACATCAATGTAATCTACCACCTTGACCCATCCAAGCCTCCTATATAGAATTTCAACCACCACCATTTTGGAGTCTTGAGAGAGGGGGTCTTCTGATAGCTAAGCATCCTTATAGAAATCAACTGAATTACCATTTCCAAGCATCCACCTAGAGCCTTTAACAAGGGTTGGTCTGAATTTCACCAAATTCTGCTAGAAGAGAAAGCCTCTTCTAGATCCTCTCCAAACTATGGGCTCTCACTTTTGGAAGAATTTGGTGAAATCTAAACCAACCCTTCTTAAAAGTTCTAGGTGGATGTTCGAAAATGGTAATTTAGTTGATTTCTGAAGGATGTTTGGCTATTGAAAGACCCCCTCTCTCAAAAATTCAATATTATGGCGACTAAAATTATATACAATAAGGTATTATTTTTTATTTTAATTAATATAATATGTTATATATATTTTAAATTGGTTATATAGAATTGAAACAGGTACCATCCATAGTACGTCATGACCACATGGTGGTGTTGTATTACAATAACTTGACAAATATGCATGTATCACTTGACAAGATCCGAATATAAATCTTCTCTTTGAAAGTTGAAGAATATAATCCATTGAGTTAATGCCATTTAATTCTTAATATGTTATAAATTTTTTCCAATTGATTATATGGGATTGAAACGAGTCCCACCTATATTACATCATCACCAATTAGTGGTATTACAACAAATCTTAGATATTATCCTTAAATGTTATAGTTGATATGTATTATAATTTTAGTTTATTTTATGTATAATCTAAAAATTTTAATCTTTAAGTGAGTTGTCTTGGTCTTATTAAAAACAAACTCATTATAATTCATTAAAAATAAATAATTCCAGTTTGTTTTAAGAAATATTTTTTATTTAATATATTATATTTTAATTAAAATTTAAATATGTAAATTAAATATATACATTATTTGGTTATCAAATGGTATTATCTTAAGTGGTTAAGAACTTAAGCTTTCAATGGAAAGAATCATGTTCAAATATTATTGGATGATATAATACCGCTATGTGGTTTATTGAAATACCATGGTGAGATGGAGATGATGCAAGCAAGGTTTATTTCAGTTCCATATAATTGCGTGCATACACACACACACACATATATATATACTAATTGGCTATAACATCAAAATATTTCTTAATTATAATATATCTATTTTAATAAACCACTTATCATTGTATTATAACAAATAGTATTATCATGTATTACCTTATCATAGTTATGTTTGTCACAATACAAATATTTAAACTTAAATCATTTTATATGATTGCATCTCATCTATTGTTGTTCTAACATATATTTGACAAATGCTAACATTAGGTTAAACTCCCAAAGAACATGAAGGTGGCTTAAATCCATAATATGGGTACATATAATCCTAGGTTTATGGCCACACAATTTTAGGTTCATACATTGATAAAAGTTCAATCCCTTCCTTTGGGGTTTCTTATGGCTCTACAAAGTACTCACCTATGGTATTTGAATCTTAGCTTATGATAAGAAACACGTCACTCCTCATTACTTACTTAAAACCCATTAGGTATTAGAAAGTAAATATCAAACATATATATATTAATATTTAAAAACACTAGTACATATTATTTTTATAGATCTATGATGAATGAATGTGAGCAATGAGAAAGCCTCACATTTTTTTCTTCAAAAACTTGGACAAATTAAAAAAAAAGAAGGATTCTCATGAGAAAAATCTAGATAGCAATGAAGGAAAGTTATTTATGGAATCCCTAGATGGAAGCAAAGATGTACCAGTTAGGGATAAGAGGAAGATAAAATATATGATATTTACTATCCAAGCAATAAATGTTTCATAAAAACTTGTAAGCTTCTTGCAGTGGTAAGGGCTTTGGCCTCTCTTTGAGAGGTTCAAATTTCAAACTCCACTTAGTATGAAGGGACCAAGACCCCTCATAAAAACCTGTATAAACCCATTGAAAATACACAAATGTTTCACCAAAAGTGATTATCAATGATGAGATGATCAAGAATGATATAATGACTCTTAAAGCAGAGGGTTACCAAAAGTGATTATCAATGATGAGATGATCAAGCATGATATAATGGCTCTTAAAGAAGAGGGTTAATATGTAAGTTCCATATATATTGGTCATGTTTTTTAGAGATTCAAAAGTGGATTAAATGAAAATGAGGGTTTAATATAAATTATTCTTTGAATTTCCTTTTAAAAGGATTTTTCTTATCATTTTATTAGAGATGAAATATTAAATGGCATTAGCTTGACTGGTTATATTCCTCAACTTTCAAGGAGGAGACCTAGGTTCAAATTTTTCCAAGAGATGTGTGCATAATTTTCAAATTTTTGTAACACCACTATATGATCATGATGTAATATAGGTGTTGTCTATTTTAATACCATATAGCCAATTGTGAAAAAAATAGAGATTAAATAATGGGTGATGGCCCATAATTTAGATGGAGAGATGGTTTTTATTTAAGACCATGAAGTGAGAGTTTTTCGTGAAGACAAAAACTATTAATAGATTTTAGTGTGAATTACGATTTTTGCACTTTTGTATCAACTTATTTTTGAAATTGGTTATATCAAATTGAAATAGGCACCATTCTTGTTACATCTTGACCACCTAGTCGCATTATAATAGCTTGGAACTTATGCATGTATTGCTTGGCAAGATTCAATTTGGGTCTCCTACTTGATATTTGGAGTAATTTAATTGGTTGAGCTCATGCCATTTGATCTTTTGTATCAATTTATTAATAAGTAGCCTTTGAAGAATATTAGTAGTACTATAAGGGAGTTCATCTAGGAGGGATTGATAAATGAGAAGCGAAAGCATTATATGTATACCTAGGTATGCATTATGATGGATATTTGAAATATTTTCCAAAATACATAAATATTATATCTAAATAAACATAATGAGACTAGAAAATTTCAAGGGAGGAGGCCCGACATTGATGCCATAAGACATTGGGCCCTGGTTAAGTGGAAGCCTAAGGGAGATTTGGACATTGTGGTAGCTTCCAACGGTTTTTCCTTATTAAGCTTAACTACGAGGAGGATTCAAAGAATATTTTGGGTGGAGGGCCCTAGTTCTTTGGAAAGCAGAGACTCTTTCTGCAAAAATGGGGACCCGATTTTAATCCTAGAACCCAAAAAATTAATCTGGTTCCATTGTGGGTCAGATTACCAGATCTACCCTTTCACCTTTGGCATAATGATATTCTTAGAGGCATAGCTAAATCCATAGGTGAACTAGTCCTAATCGACTCAACAACTAGGGCCAAATCCAGATTAGTCTTTGCTTGTATGTGTGTTATGGTGGACCCTGAAGCTAATATTTTGGATCACATTAATATGCTTTTGAATTTTGGGCCATGGATTTAGCCTATTGTATATGAGAATAAACTAGTGAAATGTTCGATCTGTAATAAGTTTGGCCATGTCCCTGGCTCATGCCCGATCCAAAATAGGAAGGCCCATTTCAAGAAAAACTAGGAGAAAAGGAATCCAGAGCAAAACCGAGACCAACTCCTAGAAAAGAAGGCAAGATATGATTCTGTAGGTCCCTCAGGTGAGGCTCCTGGTTTGAAGGAATTTATTGAGGAAGATATTCAACAAATGGCTTCAAACGATGGAGAAAATGGGTGTATGATCTTGGGAAGTACTTATTCTAGCCTGCTAGTGCTAAAAAATAAAGATTTAACTTTTGAGACTCCAATCCCTAAGGAGTTTCTCCAAAACTCTTTTCAATGCCTAAACTTGGAGGAGGTTGAGTAGGATGGCTCTGAAGACCCTTAGGTGGGAGAGGGATCTCCTCAGAAGATGGAGTTGAAAATGGACCTCCCAATTTTGGGTGATGTCAAATCCCCCTCTGGTGAAGGTTCCTCAGGGGTAAGGATGTTACATCCTAAAACCAGAAGCTTGCACAAGGGCCCGATTGACGTGGGAGTTCCAAGGAAGGTAGGCAAACCATCCAATAAAGCTCAAATAAGTAGAGAGGTAGAAGTTGATATTGCATATGGAGTTCAATCCAAGCTCAAGTTCAAAAAGGAAAAGGATACAAAAGGTAAGCAACTGAAGCTAGATTCATTCTATCAGTCCCCCCAATCTAAGGATGGGGGTTTTCTTTCCAAGAATTGTAAATGAAAATTTTATCATGGAACATTAGGGGCCTTAATGGGCTACCTAAACATCGTGCATTGGAATCCATCATAAAATATTTTAAACCAGATATAATTTTATTGCAAGAAACAAAAATGGATAGTAGTAGTGCTAAAATAGTTAAGAGGAAGGTTTGGAAGGAGGTTGAGTTCATAGCTAACTCGGCTAACGGTGCCTTGGGGGGTCTCTTGTGCATGTGGGACCCTAAAACCATTGATGGGTCAACTGTGTTCATATCTGATCGAGTGATTAGCATCCTATTTTGTTCCAAGGAGTCAGGATTTAAATGGATAACCTTGAATATTTATACCCCAAATTTGAGACCCTCTAGAACCATGCTTTGGGATTTCCTTGGTTCTATGAGAGAACATTTTAAAGGAGAGGTCTGGATTTTGGTGGGTGATTTCAATACACCCTTATATCCATCTGATAAAAAATGAGGAACCTCGGTGCTCAGTAGCATGGATGAATTTACCTCTTTTATTTACTCCTAGGAGCTGATGGATTTGGACCTAAAAGGGTCAAGATTTACATGGAGTAATAGGCAAATTGGGAGTCAAAACATTCAGATTAGGTTGGATAGAATGTTGGTGTCTAAAGAAGGTATCCCATTTTTTGGTGATGCATCCTTATGCTCTCTCCCTAAGCTGGCCTCAGATCACAATCCAATTTTGCTTGAGAAGACACAGGATTCGGCCTTCTTTCCCCGACCATTTAGATTTGAAGCAATGTGGCTTCAACACCCTAGTCTAGAATCCAACATTGAGGAATGGTGGAGTCACAGGTTTTTAGGTTCTCGAATGGCACAAATAGCCTCCAAGTTGAGATTTATAAAGGCTAAGCTGAAGGATTGGAATAAGCAGGTTTTTGGAAATATTATCACCAAAAATATGGAGATTCGCAACTAGTTGCAGGAGGTTGAGCAGATAGCCAAAACTTAGGGTTACTCTATGGAATTAAAGAGGCAAGAACTATCTATTCTCATAGAGCTCCATAATGTTCTGGTAGGGGAAGAAATTATGTGGAGGTAGAAATCTAGGGCCCTGTGGCTTAAGGAGGGTGATCGAAACACAAAATTTTTCACTCCACTGCGTTGAGGCATAGGAGTAACAATAGGATCAGGGTGATTACGAAAGCAAATGGAGAACTCTCTGAAGACATCGAAGAGATTAGATCCGAGGTAGTGAATTTTTTTAAGGACCTCTTGTGTTCCACATCAACAAAAAATCAATAGGTTGAAGCTCACTTATTGAATAACATACCACCTCTGGTCTCTGCAGATATGAATAATATTTTGGATACTCCATTTTTAGATGATGAAATCAGTAAAGTAGTTTTTGCAATGGGCGGGCTCAAAGCATCGAGACCTGATGGGTTTCCCCCAATATTTTTTCAGAAATTTTGGCATATTTTGGGGTCGAAGATTTGTGATGCCATCAGAGATGTTCAGTCTTTGAAATGGATCCCTTCAGATGTCAACTCTACGTTTTTGGTGCTTATCCCTAAAATGGTTGATGCTAAGGATTTTGTAGCTTATAGGCCTATCAGTCTATGCAATACTATTTTTAAAATTTTGATGAAGACCCTAGCGAACAGATTGAAACTTTTATTACCAGGCATCATTGATATCCCATAGAGTGGTTTTGTGGTTGGGAGGCAAATTCTGGATGGAATCATTGCAGTCCATGAAATCATCCATTCGGTGACCAAAAGCGGTAATTCTAGGACCTTGCTCAAGTTGGATATGAACAAAGCTTACGATAGGGTTGATTGGGAGTTTCTCTTCAAAGTCTTGCATAAATTTAGCTTTAGTCAGGAGTGGATAAGTTTGATCAAATCATGTGTCTCTTCAGCCAAGTTCTCGATTTTGGTGAATGGCTCTCCAATGGGATATTTCAGGAGCTATAGGGGAATTCGTCAAGGAGATCCATTGTCCCCATACCTTTTTATTTTATTGGTAGAATCTCTGGGGTGGGCCATCAAAGCTGACTATTCTATTGTAGGCCTTAATCTGGCTACGCCCATCAATCCCATATCCCATCATCAGTTTGTCGATGATACTCTTATGTCCTTTCAAGCTTCAATTCCACAAGCAAAATCAGTCAGAAGTATTCTAGAAGATTATGAACAGGTGGTGGGTCAGAAGGTTAATTTCAGGAAAAGTGTTATTTTTTTCTTCAATACTCCTCCAACAAGGCAGTTGAGGATTGCGGATATTCTGGGATGTAATATTGGGTCTCTCCCTTCAGCCTACCTAGGGATGCCAATGTTTTTTGGGGCTTCAAGATCATCCCTGTGGGAACCGGTTGTGGAGCGTGTCCAGAGAAAGCTTGCAAGTTGGAAAGGGGCTCTCCTGAGCCAAGCAGGAAAAGTGATGTTAGTTAAGGCCACCCTTCAAAGCATCCCGGTATATTTCCTTTCTCTATTCCGAATCTCGGGTAAGATTCTTGAAAGAATAGAACAGATCCAACGCTCATTTCTTTGGTCAGGAGCAAGTGAGAAAAATAAATTTCATCTAGTGGCGTGGGACCAAGTATGCAACAAGAAGGAGGAGGGCGGTTTAGGCCTTAGAATATTGAAATCCATGAACAAAGCTCTTGTTGCCAAGCAGGGTTGGAGATTGGTTCAAGAGGAGAAAGTGGGATGGGTTGATATTGTCAAAGCCAAATACCTAAATGATGGGAAGTAGTTTATTAGAGACCCGTTACCCCTCTAGGGTTCAACTTTTTGGTCTAGCCTGATATGGTGCAGATCGAATATCCGTAGAGGGGGTAGGTGGTGTTTGGGAGATGGTAGGTTTGTCGACTTCTGGAGTGACGTGTGGGTGATTGAGGTTCCGCTGGAGTCAAGATCAGAGTTGGATTTAGTCAAACCAATTACAGATCATTTCTGGGGGAATAAGGTTTGTGATTTCATTGAAAGGATTGAAGACCACCCTCGATGGAAACCATTTGACTTCCTAGGACTTTTGGTGGAGGAAAGGAGGGCATTTGATGAAATTTTCAATATCATTAAATGGATTATAATTCTTGGAAGAGAAATTCTGGATAGATTCATCTGGGGATTAGAGAAGGATGGGAAATTCTCTATCAAATCAACTTATTTAGCAGTAGATGGTCCTTCTGATCCTTGGTTTTCGATAGATAAAATTTGGCTGAAAGGACTGACTCTGAAAATCAACATTTTCTTCTGGCTGGCCGTACAAGGAAAATTTCTAACTTTAGACAATCTCAAAAAAAGAGGTATGATTTTACCTAATGCTTGTTTCTTGTGCAAAAATATGGAGGAATCCCCGCTCCATCTTCTTTTCAGTTGTCCTTTCTCGTAGGAGGTTTTTAGCTACTTTTTCAAATATTTGAACATCCAATGGGTGTTTTTGAACAGCCTAGAGGATGTGTTGACCCAATGGGTTTCTCCCTTCCTATCTCTCCACCTTCGTTGGTTTTGGAAATTCAGCCTTCCTCATATCTAGTGGTGGATTTGGAAGGAAAGAAACTCAAGGGCGTTTAAGGATGTTGCTCATTCGACTAAAGTTGTGGCTTTGTAGGTGATTTATTTTTCTGTGGAGAACATTAGAACCCTAAATCTGAATGTTGTGACTATAGAGCAGGAATGATCAGTGGAGAGATCTCTTGGATTCAATGCCAATCCTCAACTAGTCAGACCTGTTGTGCCTCCGGATAGAGCCAGGGTTAAGTGGGAGCCACCTCCAATTGGTTGGCTAAAGTTGAATTTTGATGGTGCATCTAAAGGGAATCTGGGTCCTACAGGTATTGGAGGGATTGTAAGGAACCATGATGGCTTGATAATTTTAGCCTTTGCTGATAATCTGGGCCATCAAACCAGTCACTTCACCAAAGCCAGGGCCCTGTTCCAAGGAGTTTCTCTATTGGATTCTGTAAGTTGTAGGAAACTAATCATTGAAGGGGACTCCCTTAATATTATAAATATGGCAAGAGGGACTCAATCTCCTACCTGGACTATTTCGAACCTTCTTCTGGAAGTTCAGAGATACATCCAAAATTTGGAAGAGGTTCAGTTTAAGCATACATATAGGGAAGGTAATCGAGCGGTCGATCTATTGGCTAACAAAGGAGTTATTCAGAATGGTTTAGTGGTGTGGTGGGATAATTTCTCGATGGATATTGCTTCTATCGATAATGACCTCATACACAATTAGCCTTTGCTCCGCTCTGGTCGAGTTGTTGATGACTTGGCTACAAAACTTGGGGGTGCTTGTTGATTTTGGGTTTTTGCACCAAATTTCATATCTCCAAGCTATTGTTTCCTCCCTGCAAGCCACAATCTCCAATGCAAAAGAAATTCTTGCCCTGATGGGCTGGTAGGCCTAGGAAAGCAATGACCTCATGGGGGAGAATGGGACTGGTGCATGGCTCGGTTCGTGGTTCAGGTCCTGCTACTGATCTGTGTTCGGTTGGTTATCTCTGACATCCTGATTTGGTTTCAATTTGTTTTAAGTTTTAAATTATGTATGGTCTTACCTATGTACTGGTTTGGCTTTGGAAGGGGTAACTCCTCTGATTGGTCATTCCTCGATTATTACCGGATGTAAGTAATTTTGGCTCCCTCTTTTTGGGTGGGGCTTAGTCTCTTTTGTACAAGGTTTGGAGATCCTTTCAAAACTCCTTCGTCCATCTAATAAAAAAAAAATGAATTAAGAAAAAATTAAATTTTGATGCTGCATATGTTATGAGATTGGATGCATGGTAAGAAGTTGCAAAATAAAAACAACCAAGAAAGATATGGAATGTCATGGATATGATACAATATTCAAGATAAAGCAATGAGGTCATATTATAGTAGAAATTGGTCTTAGATTGAGGATTTTTCATTCCCAAAAAAGTACCAAAGAAACAAGATTGCTTAGAACAACCATTACAATAAACTAAAGAGGACGCAAGGGATGAGAAATTACATGTGGAAGTTCAAATTCAAAAAAGGTGAAAAGGGATATGTGGAGTCAAATTAGAAAACAAAGAAGGCAGAAGAGGTCAAGTATGATCTAGATAAATCATCTACATTTTCCTCAAGTATAAGAAAATCATCACCTTATAATAAAAATGAAATTTGTATATATTTTATCCTTGGCACCTTAGGTTTTCAAGAGAAGAATAATAAAAAATGGATTTTGGAGGATATCCATTGTAGTATAGGTTTTTAGGGAAGAATAACAAAACAAGTACTATGAATTATGGCTTTTTCACTTTAGGGAGCATAAAGGAAAAATACTTTTAAGGATATTCCTTGCACTTTAGGTTCTCCAAGGTAGCATAAGTCTATAGATCGTAAGTCACAATATGAATAGTCTAGAAAAATAAAAGAGATTCATGAGGATAGAAGTGTTGATGGGAATGGAGAAAATATAGGAAAATCCTCAAAGCAAGAACAAAGTGAAAATAAAATGTGAAGGGATATCAATTTGGAAAACTAGAAAAAAATATAAGAAGTGTTAACATGAAGTGGGGCTAAGCCCACAATTAAGAATAAAAAGTTATAATAAATATAATATCTTGGAATATTTAGGATATGAATAAGGCCCCTATAAAATAGTTATTAGGAAATTAATATGTTTTTATAGTCCATAGTTTATTATATTACAAGAAACAAAAATAATAATGAGTGTAGGGATGCATTCAAATAGATTTGGAAGATGGAGGATTGTCTAGTAGTTTCTACTACAAAAGCTTCAAGCGGTATTGCAAGGGACAAATGCAGATGGGATGGGAAACTACTAGAAGCAAGAAGTAATTATATTGTTGGTAGTTTTCAACTATAGTTACTCTTCATGATAAATGTTGGCAACACCTCAATTTATTTAACCAAGATCACTGACGATTCATAACTTTGATCTATAGATTCTTTTGAGGGAATTCAATGTGGTTTTATCTCATTTAGAAAAAAAAAATAATACTCTTATATGGTCAAGATGAATAGAGGCTTTTTCTTGGTTTTCCTATTGAAATAACCTTTGGAATATTATTCCTTTGACCAACCTCTATATATAAGATAATAAACATACTGGACAAACTCATATTAAAAAGATAGGACATATTTTCATTATATAATGCATGATCGCACACAAAGAATAAATTCTCTTTAAATATTTTACTATAAGCAAGATCAAATAACAAAATCATTTGTTTGAATACATAGTAACAATTGTTCAAAACTATTTTGATTTCAATTTACATGGATCCAAGACATAAATTCATTAAATGGTTATGTCATGGTGGGATGAAGCAAGGTTTGAAAGATCATATGTATATAGGTTTATTCAAATATGATAAAACTAAATGAGAAAATGAATATTTGGAATGTCAAATATTTTGATAAAATATTTAAATAAAAGGAAAAATATAATCTAAACTTCACAATTTACAAGGGATAGTAGAAATCAATAGAATGGGCCAAGCTACATATATGCAAGAAAAACAATTAATTTTTATTATCAATAATGAATTACAAAAGGAAGAGACGTATTGAGCCCAAAAATCTAGGGAGAGTTAGCTTGAGAATGGGGATATACCAAGTTTTTTCATGTTACGATCAAAATTGATTTATCTCTTCATAAAACAAAAGATATAAAAAATTTAGGTGGAAGAAGTATTGAGAAGTTAGAAGATATTAGGTATGACATAATTAAATTATTTCAAATATATTCTATCAGAAGTTGGGCAAGATAAGGAGGCTTTAACATTTGGGGTCAAAATATCATCCCAAAAATAAAAGTATTTCATTGGCTAGTTTAGCAAAATAAAATTCTCATTGGGAAAAACCTCTCTAAATTAGGTATTTAGGCTTCCATATTTGTTCTAGATGCTTTAAATACCATGAAACTCAAGCCTATCTATTTTTTGAATGTGAGGAAGCTGCTACGATTTGGATCTCACTTGCTCTTATCTTTGGAGTTTGCATTAGAAGGAGATAAAATATTGAGTCTTGTACTAAAAGCTGAAACAAAAAGCACCTTAGCTCCTTTCAAGGTAAGCCTATAATAAAATTTTTATGGTCTTCAATTCCTTATTATTGCATGTGGTATATATGGATGGATAGGAACTATCAAATAATTTAAGGAAAATCAACTCACAAGGCAGTTTTTATACATATAAAAAATCATGCTATCATGGAAAATTCCAGAGCCTGCTTTATAGCTAAGCAATACTGGAGTGCTCTTTTTAGAGCTAAGTTACACATCCTAAAAAATTAGAATCTTCAAGATCTAATTAGCACATCTATTGCTAGTAGTTGACTTCTCAACTGTGTTTTAGTTTTCTAGTTCTATTCTTTGATGGGGCTTCAAAGTCTAACCCTAGAATAGTTGCTACAAGAGGATTTTTATGGTTAAAAACACACTCTAGGATTCTTGATTTTGGCCTAAATTTAGGATAAACCACCAATAATATAGTTGAGTTGATGGGCATAAAATTTGGTCTCACTCTAGCGACAAGAGAAAATATCAAAACCCTTTTAGTTTATGGGGACTCTAAGTTGATCATACAATTTATTTATAGAAAACAAGAGATCAAGTCTATTATGCTCTAGCTATTGTTGAATCAAGTCTATAATACTCTAAGAAAATTTGAATAGATTAATTGGCATCACATTCCTAGGAAGTGAAACCATTTGGTAGATAAAAAGGCCAATGAAGGCTTTCTTTTGCAACCTTCTTTAGCTCATATTAGAGATTTTAAAACCATAAATTCTAAGAACTTAAGGATGGCCATACATTCTAAGCATATTGGCTCTATTTTTTCTATGGACTATTGTGGATCAAGGATTTCTTTGCCTTGGTTCTTTTAACTTTTATAGAGAAGAAAATTTGTTTTTTATCAGTATTCTTGGCCTTGTGTGATTCCAGCTTTGGCTACATACATCCTTAGTTTTCCCATGATGCTTGTACCACCTAAACAAATTGTAATATTTGTGCTATATTAAATAATATAAATATTTTCTTAAAAAAATATATAAAGAGTCTCTAGATGAGCTTTTACAAAATATTTCATCAATTAATACACAAATACAAAATAAAATCTTGATGATAAATATCTCTATAGAGGATCTATAGGAGTCAATATTCTATTTTCCACCTTGATAAATAACTTGGCCTTTATGAATTTCCCATGTTTTTTATTCAAAAGTTTATAGATTTGTTGAAGAGTGATATGTTGGTTGTAGTTGAAAAGACTAAGGGGATAAAAAATAAAATGAATGCCACATTTATTACATTGGTTCCCTAGAAAAGTTTAGTTCACATTTTGATTATATTTATCCAACAAGCCTATGTAATATGATTTATAACATTATTCTAAGAATCATAGAAAATAGATTGAAAAATTTCTAGATTGTGTTATATTTGAGAAACAAAGTGGTTTTGTTCATGACAAGTAAAGTATTAATGGCATAGTGATTGCATAAGAGACCACACATTCTCTTTATTCCAGTAAAAAAATTGGTATGCTTGCAACATTAAATATAAATAAAGTTTGATAGGGTTCGCTAGAGTTCTCTACATGATATTCCCCAAAAATAGGGATTTTGATCAAGTTTGATATGATTGGATCAAATGTTATTATAAGCACTCCAAAATATTCTTTATTAATCAATGGATCCAATGGTGGATACTTTGAATAGTCATGTGGACTTTGCTAATATGACCTACTATATTCTTGGATCTTTATTATTTTTGCCAAGGCATTAGGGAGAGATTTATTAAAGGTTAAAATGGAAATCAAATTTGAAGGTATTCATATTTCAAAAATGGGTCCTTATAATCTCATCTCCAATTTTTTGATGATACTTTCCTTTTGGGTCATCAATGAGGTAATGGAGTTCAAATAAGAGCAATAATGCTATGAGGATATTATTGAATAGTTAGTAAATACTATAAAATATAGGAGTTTTTCATTAACAATGACCTAGATGTATGATAGCTTTAGCACCATTCCATCATAGAGAGAGAAAGAAAACATATATTATTGAGAATGAAAAATTGATACATTCGAGTAAGGGTATGAGACCCTTTATATAGGAAGATAGGTTCCTTGGCTAACACTCTACCTAACTGTGCAAAGGACAACTTGCACATTGACACTTGTGCATTTACTATGTTGCATGAAGTAACTAGATAACTTCCCCCTAAAGTAATCTAACATAACCAAATGATGTAATATATTCTAACACCCCCTATATTACATTATTTGGTATGAAGTTCTCTTGAATCACATAGATGATCTCTGAATGTTTGAAACTTGATTTTTCCAAGTGCCTTTGTAAAGATGTCTTCTAGCTGATCTTCTGTAGGTACATACTTGAGGATGATGTGCTTGTTCTAAAAGTGTTCTCTGATGAAATGACATTGAGTTTCAATATGCTTTGTTCTTTCATGTATAATTGGATTCTTGATCAGATTCAATACTCCTTGATTATCATAGAATATCATAGTCGGAGTTCGTTTGATTCCCATGTCAGATAGTATGTATTGCAACCATAGGGCTTCACAGGTTGTATCTCTTGTTGCTTTGTATTCTGCTTTAGTTGATGATTGTGCTACTGTATGTTGTTTCTTGTTGTGCCAAGATATGGGTCTTGATCCGAGATAGAAGACATAACCTAAGGTAGATTTCCTATCATCAATAGACCCAACATAATCTAAATCTGAGTATCCTTGTAGACAAAAGTCTTTGACATTCTTCATATAAGTTAGTCCATAGTCCGTAGTCTTCTTGATATATTGTAATATTCTTTTCATAGCTTTCCAATGACTTTCTCTTGGTTCTTGCATGAACCGTGAAAGATAATTTACTACAAATGCTATGTCTGGTCAATTGTTTGTTAAGTATAGAAGACTTCCAATCAACTGATGATACATTGTTGCTGAAATCAATGGTGTTTTATCATTTTTGGATAGTTGAATTCCTTGTTCCATTGGTGTATCTTTGGGCTTGCACTCTATCATCCTGTATTTTTCAAGAAGAGCTTTTGCATATTTTGATTGAGTGATAACTATTTTGTCTTCTCCTTGATAAATCTCTAGACCAAGGTAGTAGTTCATTAGACCTAGATCTATCATTTCAAAAGCCTTTTCCAGATCCTTTTTGATATCACTTATTAACTTTTCTGAACTTCCAGTAATCACTATGTCATCAACATATACTATGAGGATCAAGATATCATTTCCAATATTCTTGGTATATAGACTAGGATCTGTTGTACTTCTATTGAAATTATGATGTAGTAGATGATTATTGATCTTGATGTTCCATGCTCTAGGAGCTTGTTTCAAACCATATAGAGATTTATTCAATTTGCATACCTTACTTTCCTATCCTTGAATGACAAAGCCTTCAGGTTGTGTCATATAGACTTCTTCCTCTAAGTCACCATTAAGGAATGCACTTTTTACATCCATATGATGAAGTTTCCACCCTTGATGTGTTGCTAGAGCATAAACTATTTGGATAGTAGTCATTCAAGTTGTTGGTGTGAATGTTTCTTCATAGTCAATTCCCTCTGTTTGAGTATACCCTTTGGCCACTAGTCGAGCCTTGTATTTATCAAGTGTTCCATCTGCTTTGTATTTGATTTTGTACACCCACTTGCATCCCACTATTTTTTTTCTAGAGGTAGGTTTACTAGATCCCATGTCTTATTCTTCTTGAGTGATGCATATTCGGATTCCATGGTTGCTTTCCAATGTGAGTTTTTTAGTGCTTGAGAGGTTGATATTGGTTCCACTGTGTTACTTAGCATTCCTCTGTTCATTCTGGTCATGCTGCGAGTTTGAGGTCCTATGGTGGTAAGATCTAGTATCCTTTCTAGATTTGATTCTCTGAGAGTATCTCTAAGCCATATTGGTTCTTTTCTCTATAGTACAATTGATGCTTCTGTATCCTGTTCTTCTGATTCTAGCTCTATGCTCATTGTATCTTCTTTAGGTAGATTCAGGAGAACTTCTGTGTCACTACTGGATTCATCTGTGTTGATTTTGACTTTCTCATCAAAGATCACATCTCTGCTAATGTAAAATTTCTTTGTAGATGGATCTAATATTATGTATCTTGTAGATTCATTATCATAGCCAACAAATATCCCTATCATAGTTTTGTCATCTAACTTGGTCCTCTTTTGCTTTGGAATATGCATGTAGGCTTTGCATCCAAAGATTTTTAGTCTTTCTATGTTGGGATTTTGTCCTAACCATGCTTCTTCTGGTGTAATATGCTTGAGTACTCTTGTTGGTAGTCTGTTTTGTATGTAGACTATTGTGTGTACTACTTCAACCTAGTATTTGTGATCAAGTTGTGCTTCTTTTAACATACATCTTACCATTTCCATTATTGATCTATTTCTTCTTTCTACAATTCCATTTTTTTGAGGCGAGTATGTTGTAGTAAGTTGTCTTTTGATTCCATTATCTTCAAGAAAGGAGTCAAATTCCTTAGAAATAAATTCTCCTCCTCTATCTGAATGAAGTGCTTTTATGGTCTTTCCTGATTCTTTTTCAACTTGAAGTTTGAATTGTTTGAAGTAGCTAAATGCTTCTGATTTGTACTTCATGAAATATACCCACATTTTTCTAGTATGATCATCAACAAATATCTGAAAGTATTTATGTCCTCCAACACTATCAACTTTCATTGGTCCACACAAATCTGTATATATTATTTCTAGAGGATGTTGAGCTCTGTGTTGACGAAGTTCGAAAGGAATTCTATGTTGTTTTCCTGCTAAACATTCTGCACATACAATAGTTTCTGGAGATAAGTTGGGTAGTCCTTTCACCATTTGATATCTGAATAATTCCTTCATTGATGTCTCACTGGTATGTCCTAGTCGTTTGTGCCATAGTTCTGAAGCATTGATTGAAAGAGCTGAGTGAATAGTAGTGTCCAGGACAAATAGGCCATTTTTATATGATCCTGATGCTATCATTCTTCCTTATCTGGAGATGTGACATTGCTTTCTTCCAGTGAGAACCTTGAACTCAATAGTTAAGTCTTGATCCATGAGTTGAGAAATAGAAATAAGATTGGTGGTTAATCCTGGAACATACAATACATTTTTATTATACCTCTTCCATCCTTAAGATTTACTAGAATATTTCTGATTCCTTTCACTTCATATGTTTTTCTATCTACTACTGCAACTAGCTTTTCATTTATCTTCTTCAAAAAGTTGAACCAATGTATGTTTCCTGTCATATGCTTACTTGCACCTGAATCTATATACCAACACTCCATGATGTTGTTTAGTACTTTATGTATTCCTAGAGATTTTTGGATTATGATATAGTGCTTTTGTAAAAATATAGTTCAATTTTGGTTGATTTTGTACAAATTTTGTAAAGATCAAAAATCAACTTTTCTAACACCTTATTACTCCTAATTGAACTAAGCACTTTTCCAATTTTGAAGAGGTTTTAATGTTGGATTTCTTTTGTCCCTTTTTAGAAATTTTGAGACAAGAAAATTATAAATTTCCAACCTTAGAAAAAATATTTAATAACCTCTTTTTATAACCCTTAGGATTATTCAAATGTTTCTAATTTCCAATAACCTAGTTTGATGTTGTAACCCTTATCACTCCCAAATTTGGAAAATTAGAAAATTAATAATATTTGTAAAATATTAAAGAATTTAATCCAAGTAGAATTCCTTATTTCTCCTAGGTTAAATTGCAAATATTATTTCAATTTGATAAGTTATCCCTTATAGCTTTTGCTTTCAAAATCTAAGTTTTAACCTTAGCTTATAACCCTTATATCTCCAAAAATGAAAGCAATAATAAAATGAGATTAAACCTTACCTTTGGATGCTAAATCTCCTCACTGTTCGATGCTTTTTTGGCTGGATATAATAGCAATATTAAGGTTACCTTTGGTGCTAGAATCAATGGAGATTTGGAATACTTGTCTTCAATGTTGGAATGTAGGCACTTATGGGAGTCAAAGTCTCCTTTGACCTACACTTTCTTCTCCCTCGTATGGCACTCCTTCTCCTCCTTGAAATGCACTTTCTCCTTCTAAATTTAGGTGTTGGTTTATGATAGTGCTTTAAATGCACTTCTTACACCTTTGAATGGTGTATGGCTGGAAAGTAGTCTTCTCCTTCCAAATGAGCTACGTATTGCCTTATGTCTTCTTTGTTTGACCTCCTTGGCACCTTAAATAGGATGAGCTTCTTGCACTTTGTGACAAGTGTCACTTGAAACATTTTTTGTAGATGCCTTCAATGTAAACCTTGCAATGATGAGGTTAGTGGTAACCTCCCAAGATTTGTAACTCCTCCAAGCATGTGTAACTCCTTCCAAGCATATGTAACATCTTTTTGGTGAGCGCTTGAGTCTTCACGTAAGTTGGAGAGTGTAGAGCATCTGTGCCAAGTGGCACTCAAGGCTTATGCATGTAAGCCTCCCTTGTAACGTTTCTTGGAGCCCTTTATCTTTCCTTCTACGTAAACTTGCCTTGTTTCTTGAAATGCAAGTAATCTCCCAATGTTCTTGGTTGCTTCTATGTATTGGCTCTTGGATATTTGGTGCTCCTCCATGGTGGTCCTATGGTAGCTCCTTGTAGTCTTCAATGGTGGACGTTCTCCTTGGATATACCACATCCTTTTCCTTTGTAATATGTTGGTTCATTTTTACAACAGTTGAATGCTTCCCTTTTGCTTGATTTTGATAATGCTCCTCTTATGTAGGTAATTTCTTCCTTGTAGGCTACCCTTCTACGTAATATTTGACTGATTTTTGGCTCCTTGTTATGCTTCCAATGCTGCAGGTGATACGTACTCTTCTAGGGCTTGATTTGAAGATTGAAAACTGGTGTTTGTAAACACCTTGACTCCTTGGACGTATGGGCTCTTCGATGGCTCCTTTCTTTTTCTGGATAAAACATCCTTGCTGCCCCCTGTAGATAATACTTTTGTCCTTCCAAAAGAACAAAAGTGGTGCTTTTATAATATATAGTTTTTGCACCAAAATGAAGAGTTTTTACATAATCTTTTTTTTCTTTCCTTGGATGATAGATGATCCAAGTTAATGCTGATTTTGAATAGGAATTCCTGCTCTCTGCACTGAAATGAACCCCTTATAATTTCCTTGAATCTTGAGACTTCCAAGGTCTCGATTTGAGGCTTCCTTCAAGGACTTCAATGGTGGTTTTCTTCTTCACCTTTTGCTTCCAATGGTGGCTTCTATAGGCCATGAAAGTGCTGCAGATTTTGTGCTAATTTTTATGCTTTCAACAACATAAATTAATTGAGATAACTAGTTAACAAATCAACTAGTATAGTGCTTAACAATGCACCTTTTAATGGTAACAATAATCTCACCTTATTGCTCCACTAATCTCTTAAAAATGCACTTAATAATTTCACTACAACCTTTCAAGCATAATCTGGAATGAACCCATGCATATTTCACTACAAACATAGTTGTAGGATCAAGTCTTCTTTTTCTTTTTTTTTCAAAGTAGAAGATAGGTAGTTGATAGATAACTCTAAAATCTAATCAACCCCTAATGTGCAAATGAACCTTAAAATGAACCTTTTATTTTTACACTTTTGAAGACTATAATTTTGCTTTCCCTTCTTGCAACTTTAATCTAAATAAGGTGCTCCAATGAATCTGATAAGTAATCCAATTAATGAGTTAGCTAGCACCTATAGTTGCATACCTTTTTAAAAGCTTATGTAGCTCTTTTGCCACTTCTGTAGAGGATGTGGATCTTGGTGTCTAAGATCACCAAGTTGCTGCTTTGAGTAGGATCTTGCAACTTTTTGTAGATTATCTTGAATAACTCCTTTATTCAAAAATATGGTCTTGAACTTTCTTTAATGAGCCTAAGATTTGGTGGCTTGTTCTCCTCTTGTGTTCTACTTCTTTTTGGGTTTTAAGTTTTTGGATTTGGTGGTTTTCTTCAAGTCTTCTTGTCGAATTTTGACTTCAAGTAGGATCTTCTGTATCTTCTTTGACACTTCTTACCTCGTTCTTCTCCTCTGGGTTTGGCACTCCTTGCCAAAATATTCTCTTCTAGGGATTTGGCACTCCTTGCCAAGTTCTTCTTTTCTAAGGATTTGGCAGATCTCCTTCTGGTCTTCTACCTTCTTCTTTTTGGGCTTGTTGTCGGATGGTGACAATTGTCCCAAATATTTTGCTTATTAAAAACTTCTCTGATCTCCTTATTCTTGCCGAGCTCTTCAAACAATCTCAAAGCAATGGAATTTGCAAGTGGCAGGTCCAAAGGTGCGTCTATTTTGCAAAACCCGTAGCAATGACTTTCCCTATTTCTATCTAGGAATGATCGTAGCTCTGATACCACTGATAGCTTTAGCACCATTCCATCATAGAGAAAGAAAGAAAACATATATTATTGAGAATGAAAAACTGATACATTCGAGTAAGGGTATGAGACCCTTTATATAGGAAGATAGGTTCCTTGGCTAACACTCTACCTAACTGTGCAAAGGACAACTTGCACATATACAACTTGCACATTGACACTTGTGCATTTACTATGTTGCATGAAGTAACTAGATAACTTCCCCCTAAAGTAATCTAACATAACCAAATGATGTAATATATTCCAAAAATGTACATATTATTGTGGATATTTTAAGGTTTAAAGTTGAAAATTTATCATCAATATATTGAGGCATTCCTTTGTTTGATAAAGAAAAGATGAAGGAGATTTGGGAATCAATATTAGGTAGCATAATTGTTTTTTGGTAGGTTAGAAAGGTAAGTTCTTAACCATGGTTAGAATGTTACAACTCATTAAGACTATACTCTAACCTATATCTATATATAATGTCACTTTTAAGATTTCAATGGGTATAACATCCAAACATGATAAAACTCAAAGAGATTACTTTTTTACAGATTTGAGAAAAAATTAGATTTTGCCTTGTAATTAGGATAAGGTTTGGCCTATGGATTCTGAGGAAAGAAATGGAGCATGAGAAGTTTCACACCATATTTCAAGGTTTTAATATAATGGGTGAACTCTAGTATTTAATCAAATGACATGTACTAAATAGAGTAAATGACTTATCTTTAAAGGAGGTGACAAATGATTGAATCTTGCCAGACAATACAAGCATCATTGATAGAATTTTGTTATAATGCTAGGACAACATGGTCACAATGTAGTATAGGAGGGGTCTATTTCAATCCCATATAAGCAATAAAAAATACTAGGATGGGGTTTAATAGACAAGAACATGGTATGGATAGGTTTGTAAACTTGAAGAGTTGTGATTTTTGTATTAAGAAAAAAATTGTTTGGATATTATTCAAATATCAAAGACAAAGTTGGGCAAAAATATTGCTTCAAAATTTTATAGGTTCTATGGATGCAAAAATTATTTCAAGGAAATAAATCCTACATAGGGTTTCAACATCACACAATATCATATTAGAGAGTTTGCATTTGACTATGAAATATATTAGGTATTTGGATGTTTGATTGAAGAGTTATCCTCTTATTTTTTATCCAAATGGAAACCATTGGCCAAATTCTATTTAGATTGTAGAGGTTTAAAGGTTAAGAATTATATTGATGTGAACAACAATTCTAGATTATATATTTATGTTAGAAACTTAGTTGTGGAAAAGGACCTCAAAAAAATAATAGATGTTCTTCAAAAGATGCTTCAAGAGTTATATTTACCTATTTTTACTTAGAAGGATGAGTTGTTTTGAGATCTATAAAAATATGATAGAAATTTTTTTCTAAAGAAAATAAGAGGTTGTACTCAAGTCCCCCACACTTGAAAAATTAAAACTCTATCCTTTAGATCTTGAAATTTTACAAATAGAGTCAATTATCATCTCAATTGAGTTGCTATAGTTAGCTATCTACATCATTTTCATAAAAAGTCTAAATTCTTGATTTTTATTTTTTGGATCTTCTTTAATTTTATGTGTGAATACAAATATTCCAGAATTCAGCATCCTTCTTGACATTTTTCTACAAGATACTTCACAATAAAAACACTCCACCTCTATTGTCTATGCATTACATCTTAGTAGAGTAATATTTCCAACATAAAAATTCTATTTGATGACTTAACTCCATCTATCAAGGCTCATTGCTTCAGGATTAGGGATTGGGTGAGTTGACAGGGTTGGTTTAGACTCCTCTATGGCTAAAAAAATATTCCTTTTCATTACATCTAAATTGCTTTCTTTTCCTTTAAATATTCTTCTATTCCTTTCCATTCATATAGTCCAAAGTATTGTATCTTTTGATATATCCCATATTATTTTTAAAGCCTCACTTTTAAAAGTGCTCTCCCATTGCTTTAACCATTCTTCAATTCTACCATTAATCATCATGCATTTACCAAACATATTAAGAATCCGTTTCCATAGTTTCCAGACTATTGAGCAGTATCCCAAGAGATGGTCTATACTCTCCTCCTCCTTTTTACATAGAACACATTGAGAGGATCCATGAAAACCCCTTTTTATAATGTTATCCCAGGATAAAATTCTTCTATGACCTACTAACCAAAAAATATTTTGACTTTAGGAATGGTTGGGATATCCCAAATATCTCTCCATATTCTTGTGGTATTTCTATTTCATTGGTGCTTTATATTACATATGCTTCTTGTTGTGTATTCTCTTGATCTATTCAACTCCCAAATCAGCTTATCCTTGGCTCCCTTCAGAATAGTCATAGTTGTTATCTTTCTACTCAATTGTCTCCTAGCATCAATGTCTTGTATACTTGAATAAAAATCCTCTTTCCATTTGTATCTTCCTTCTTGATCCTTGTACATAATGTTTGAAACCCTATCACTGTATTTGTCTTGAAGTAATCTCATCCATGGTTTCAAAATTGGATCTAGATTGAGTGGTTTTTTATCACACCAAGTATCCATCCAAATAGATATTTTTCTCTAGTTCCTACCATCCATCTTAGACCTTTAATCACTAGATCAATTGATTTTTTAAAATTATTCCATAGTGCAGAACCATCTGGAAGTGAGAATGTAGTAAATATTAAGATTGGGTCATTGGGCTCAACATACTTACTTGAATAATTCTTTCCCATTGTATTTGAATCTCTTTGTACAATCTCCAAATTTAATTTTCCCCTAAGAGCTAAGTTTGCATCTACAAGAACTCTTAAACCAAAACCTCCCCTAGTTTTATCATCATACACCTTGCTCCATTTCACCAAAGGAAATTTCCTTTTATCATGTAATCATGACCATAAAAATGACCACATAATATAGATTAAACATTTTATATCAATTTTGGCATAGTATTGAAGGGTATATAATATGTTGGAATGGCTTATAAGATTACTTTAACTAGCTGCACTCAACTACTCATGATAATCATCTACCTTTCCATACTGGTAGTTTATTTTGAACTTTACTTATAACTGGATTCCATAAATCTATCCTCATTCTCCCCTCAAATAAGGGCACCCCTAGATAATTTAATGGTAAATTTACCTCATCCATTTGAAGTAACCTACATATCCCTACTTTGATTCTAATTGGAGTGTTTGGGAAGTAAATTTTGGATTTTGTCCTATTAACTTTTTGCCTTGATTCTATTTCATATTCTTTTAATAAGTTATTCAAAGCTCAGGACTCATTTATCCCTATCCTCCAAAAAAGGTTTTTATCATCTACAAACTATTGATGGGTGATGTTGTCAATGTTATTACTAACCTTAAGTCCACTTATTAGCCCATATTTATTAGCCTTCTCAAGTTCCTACCCAATACCTATATTATAATAATGAACATATTAGTATTAGAGTTAGAGTCTATTACATCATTTGGATCATGTAAATGTACCTTTCTAGGTACATACTTAGGACATTAGATTACTTTAGGGGGAAGTTATCTAGTTACTTTATGCAATGTAATAAATGCACAAGTGTCAATGTGCAAGTTGTAAATGTGCAAGGTGTCCCTTGTACAACTAGGTAGAGTGTTGGCCAAGGAATCTATCTTCCATTATAAAAGGGCCTCATTGTAAGAGATTGATGAGATAGTAGGTAGTAGTAGAATTACTGTGTAACTCCATTAGTGATGGAGTACAATGTAGTCCTGTAGCTTCTTGCATGGAGTGTCCATTTCCTCCATAGCAATATTGTATTCATTTTTATCATTTCTATTTATAGCATATTTTTGTAATCTCATAAATTTACTTTCTCTCATATTTTTGCATCTTGTGATTGCCATCTCCCATTGCGATCTACCTCAAAAGCTAATAGTGGTATCAGAGCCATGGTAGATCTAGTCACAGTAGAACTAGCTACTGTAGATTGAGAGGAGAACCACCATTATTATTGAGCCTAAATTTTTGTGAACCTGATTCACCATAGTGCACAAGCTCTTGCAAAAATATTTAGAAGAATCAAGGTGGTAGGGAGAGCTTCGAGAAAGTACTATTGTTAAAAATTGGGCCAATCACCATAGCTTCAATTTTTGCAAATTGGATGTTCCTTTGGACCCATTGCATGTAAATTTTGTTGCCTTAAGATTGTTTGGTAGAATAGACTAGAAAGAGATATTGTGAAATTCATTTGGCTTAGAGTCTTCCCATAGAGTTGTAGGAAAACTTGTGAAGATAAGGACTCAACATTTGATCCACTAGTTTGATGAATCAACTAGTGAAGCTCATCTAAGAGATCTAAAAAGTTTACTATTGCTTAAAGTTTATTTTATTGTAGGGAACTAACTCTTAGATGATTGGGACACCTCCTACAATAGAAATCTAGGAGATTTCAACTTCGTTCTCAAAGGTCGGAGTGCCTTCATAGTGTAGATATTAGTTGTTGCAAGAGAAGAATACTATAGAAGAGACTCTAGGAGAAAGAGTCATGGTGAAGTCTAGAGATTGAATATCTCCATCGATAAGAGTCAACTTCATAAAAAAACACAAAAGCCTTGATCTAAAAAATGCCACAAAAGCCTTGATCTAAAAAAGACACATAAGCCTTGATCCTAAAGAAGACTCTATAAGAGAGTACCTAATTTAGAAGTAGATTCAAATTTTAGTACTAATAACTTGTTGTAGGGAAAGGAGATTCAGTGAGTTGGGAAACTTCCTACAAGAAATTTAGGAAGAGTATCTTCTTCAGAATCAATCTAACACCTAAAGCAAACTTGAAGGTGAAGAGATCAGGTGAAGATCTCATTGAAGAAACTTCCATTCTTGGAAGAATGAGAAGGACTAGGAGAGTCTTATTCAAATCTAGAAGTAGTAGAATCAAGAGATCTAGGAAGGAGATCTCAATTCCAGAAGTTGAAGAAGAAGGTCTCAAGGAAGACCAAAGTAGCTGTAAAATCGAAGACCTAGGAGAGGTCTCAAGGAAAAAGGCTTGGAGAGCCTTGTTGTTGAAGCAAGATCATCAAAAGAGTTCCTAGAAGAACTCATTGGAGAAATTCTCCATCAAGGAGAAAGTTTTTGATAAGGGAAAGAATTGGGACAATTATCACCATCCGACAACAAGCCCAAAAAGGAGAAGAAGAATTGGCAAGGAGTGCCAAAGAAGATACAAAAGACCTCAAGACATTTAGAGTCTTGAGAAGAAGATCCTACTTGAAGTCAAAATTCGACAAGAAGACTTGAAGATAGAAGAAGCTTACCAAATCTGAGATATTTAAAGATTACCTTTCACAACAAGAAGGCATAAATATTTCTCCAAATCTACAGTAGAAAGGAGAATATTACTAGAGAAGAACAAGCCACCAAACCCTAGGCTCATGAAAGAAAGTTTGAGACCTCTTTTTGGTGAAGGAGGAGCTTTTTGGAAAAGCTAACAAAAGTTGCAGAAATCTAAAGCAACAAGCTTGATCTACATCCTCTACAAAAATCTTTCAAAAAGGTAAGCAACTATTGGTGCAAGTAGATTCATTAATTGGATTACTTATCAGATTTGTTAAAGCACCTTATATTGGATCAAAGTTGCAAATTGAATTATAGTCTTCAAAAGTGCAAAAGAGAAAAATTCCTTTTAAGGATCATTTGCACATTAGGAGTTGATTAGATTTCAGAGTTACAATCAACTACCTATCTTATATTTTGAAGAGAAAAAGAAGACTAGATCCTACAACTGTGTTTGTAGTGAAATTTGCAAGAGTTCATTCTAGATTATGCTTGAAAGGTTGCAGTGGAATTGTTAAGTGCATGTTTGAGAAATTAGTGGAGCAATAAGGTGAGATTATTGTTACCATTAAAAGTGCATCTATTAAGCACTATACTAGTTGATTTTTTAACTAGTTATTCTCAATTAGTTTGTGTTGTTAAAAGCACAAAAACTAGCACAAAATCTGTAGCACTTTCATGGCCAAAAGAAGCCACCATTACAAGCAAAAAGGTGGAGAAGAAAGCCACCATTGAAGTCCTTGAAGGAAGCCTCAAATCGAGACCTTGGAAGTCTCAAGATTCAAGGAGAATATAAGGGTTTCATTTCAGTATAGAGTGCAGGAATCCTTATTCAAAAAAATATTTCATTAGCTTGGATTGACTATCATCCAAAGAAGAAGAAGCAAGAAGGATTACGTAAAAATTCTTCATTTTGGTGCAAGATCTATCTATTAAAAAAGCACCTCTTTTGTCCCTTTGAAAGGACAAAAGTATTACTATTTATAGGGGGTAGTAAGGATGTTATATCCAATAGATTTTTGGCAAGAGGAAGGAGCCATCAAAGAACTCACATAGTTAGAAGAAGGATACCAAAGAGCTAAGATAATTACAAGAGGAAGGAGCCACCGAAGAGCTCACATATCCAAGAATCGAGGTGTTTAAAAACACCATTTTCCTCCATCAAATCCAGCCCTATAAGCAGCACATCACCTACAATAGTGGAGCCATTGAAAGAAGGTATTATCTACTTGTGTTTACATAAAAATAAGGGCAAAATTCAGTGATAAATTATCTACGTAAAAGGCCAAGCAAAAGGGCTACCTATTGGCTATTACAGACAACACTATCTTTCAAGCACTAAAGAAGGGCACAAATCAGCATTAGAACAAGCTACAAAACCTACAAATAGGTGAAGAGAAAGGAGCTATACCTAAGGCATCCATTGAAGCAAACATCCACAAAAAGGAGCTCAAAAGTGTGCCATAGAACCATGGAGCAATCCAGCTGTAGCCATCCATCATCCTCACCAAGCCAACATGCAAAAGGAAGCTTGCATCTCAAGAAACATAGCAAGCTCACGTAGGATGCAAATATAAAGGAAGAATTAGGGTTGCAAGCTCATATTTGAAGCATTAGAAATAAGGCTTACATGCACAAGCCTTGAGTGCCACTTGGCACAAATTCTCTAAGCTTCCCAACGTTCATGAAGACCCAAGCGCTCACCTAAAGGGAGTTACATATATTTGGAGGGAGTTAAGAATATTTGGAGGTTACCACCAACCTCATCATTGCCAAAGGTACATTGAAGACACCTACCTTGTAATGCTTCAAGTGACACTTGTCATGAAGTCCATCCTATTTAAGATGTCTATCTTGAAAAAAAAGAAGTCAAAAATTAGCATTGAAGCTTACTTGGAGAAAAAGGCTAATTCAAGCCATACACCATTCAAAGGTGTAAGAGAAGCATTTAAGATGCTATCATAAAACTAATGAACCAATGCTTGCATTTGGAGGAGCCTTACAAAGCGTATTTCAAGGATTTTTGATGTCATTGTAGAAGAGAAGGAGCACCAACCTAGGAGGAAACTAGCATCGGTCAAAGAGGGCTTTGACTGCCCATGAGCGCTACACAACACAAAGCTATGAATCTGCCATCGCACAACATTGAAGGATTATTAAGGTAAAGGTTGATTTTATTAGCTTGCTTTAAACCTAAGGTCTTTGGAGTTATAAGGGTACATTATATCTACTATTGCAATATTCAGCATTAGTGATTTATTAAGCAAGCATATTTTAGAATTGTTAATATTTGCAAAAGGTAACCAAGGAGAAATAAGGGTTATTACTGAAATTTAAATTATTTGCAAATATTATTTTCTAATCTTTCCAAATTTGGGAGTTATAAGGAATACAACATCAAATTTAGGAATTGGAAATTAGAAAACATTAAAAATCAACCAAAAGGGGTATTTAAAGAGGTTTATTAAATATTTTCAAAGGTTGGAATTTTTATAATAGTGTTGTCTCAAAAATACTTAAAGGAGGCAAAATAAATCCAACATCAAAACCTCTTCAAAAATTGAAATAGTGCTTAGTTCAATAGGAGTAATAAGGAGATAGAAAAGTTGATTTTGGTGTTTACAAAATTTCACAAAATCAACCCAAAATTGAACTACAATTTACAAAAAGCACTATATTGATCATATATCCTATCCAAAACATCCTAGGGAGTCATAAGGTATTCTACAAAACTTGGTAATATTAGCATCCATAAAAAATTATCAAGTTCTAAATTCATTGGATAGATGTAAGCTTTCTACAAAACCTAAAATCTTATTAGGTTTGTGAACTCTCATCATTAGGGAGACATAAGGAAGTCCACAAAATCTAAGGGTTGATAAAGGGAATTCAATGGCATCCAACAAATTCTTCCTAGCTGAATCCCAACTACTCAAGGGCCCAAATTATTTCTCTTGGAAGAATAAAGTAAAAGCAATCTTGGTATATGAAAAACTTTGGGATATTGTCCAAGGGAAAACAAAGAAACCTGCCACAGGTGATACTGAGATTCTAAAATTTGAGGAAAATGATTCAAAAGCCCTAATGATCATAACATTTGCTATCACTGATGAAATACAACCTTATATCAGTTCAACAAAAACATCTTCTGAAGCTTGGACAAGCTTAGAGAAAATATTCGAAGGAAAGAATAAAGCCACCATTCTTCATCTACAAACTCAACTACATTCCTTGAAAATGAGCAGTGGGGAAAGCATAGAACTATTTCTAAGGAAGGTAGCAGATATTAAGGGGAAATTGTTAACCCTTGGACAAGAGCCTAAAGATGAACTTCTTACTCAAGTAACCATGAGAGCACTTCCAGACAACTATAAGCATTTGGTCACATCTTTACAAATCCTAAGTAAAGATACTTCTTTTGATGACTTAGTCAATATCCTTCAGGAATATGAGGTGGAACACACTGTGAAATATGAGATGACTAACACTGCATTGACATCAAAAGATAATCCATAGGGAAATATTGCTTCATCAACAAAAGGATGGAGAACATGGTATTGTCAGATATGCAGAAAGAAAGGTCATAGTACCAATTATTGCAGGTACAATCCCAGAAACTAGAATCAAGGAAATCAGATAAACAATGGGAATCAATTTCAACCATGATAATATCAAAGGAATTCTCATCAACAACAATTTCAGTGACCAACCAATTATCCTCAATTGGAGTATCGAAAGGGGAATCAGAAAGGACACCTGGTTCAGAGGATAGAAGAAATTGAAGAACTGGATGAACACTCAAAAAATTATGAGGAGAAAGCTCTATCAACAAATGTAACACATTACAGAGACACTAACCATTTGCTTGAATAGGTTACAAAGAATCTAGAGGAAGAGTACAAAGTTCAAGATGAAGAAGAAGATCCATATTGAAGACTAAAGTCTTCAATACCCAAATAATGTAATACAGGGGGTGTTAGAGTTAGATTCTATTACATCATTTGGATCATGTAAATGTACCTTTCTAGGTACATACTTAGGACATTAGATTACTTTAGGGGGAAGTTATCTAGTTACTTTATGCAATGTAATAAATGCACAAGTGTCAATGTGCAAGTTGTAAATGTGCAAGGTGTCCCTTGTACAACTAGGTAGAGTGTTGGCCAAGGAATCTATCTTCCATTATAAAAGGGCCTCATTGTAAGAGATTGATGAGACAGTAGGTAGTAGTAGAATTATTGTGTAACTCCATTAGTGATGGAGTACAATGTAGTCTTGTAGCTTCTTGCATGGAGTGTCCATTTCCTCCATAGCAACATTGTATTCATTTTCATCATTTCTATTTATAGCATATTTTTGCAATCTCATAAATTTACTTTCTCTCATATTTTTGCATCTTGTGATTGCCATCTCCCATTGCAATCTACCTCAAAAGCTAACAATTAGTAACCCATTGGCCAACACTGAATATGATGTTGTAGAGATAAAATTTTAATCCATTTGACCCATTTATTCCATTTCCATAAATTTCTAGTATTACCGCCTCCCCCTTTTCATGATCATACCTTCATGGGATACTATGATCTTGTCCAAAATTTGTCTCCCTTTCACAAATCCTCCTTGCTCTTCTAAAATAATATTTTCTAATAATGGACTTAACTATATTCTCCTTCACATTGGATATAATCTTATATGCCATATTACATAGGCGTATGGGCCTAAATGAATCAAACAATTCTACATCCTTCTTTTATGGAATTAGGGTAAGATATGTTGCATTTATTTTATAAGGAATGTATTGTTTTACCCTAGATTGTTCCACTACCACCGATAAAGAATACTTCACTATATTCCAATTATACTAATAGAATTTTGCAGGGAGCCCATATGGAACTAGGGATTTATCCTTATCAAAAGAGAAAAGAGCTAAATGAACTTCTTCCAAAGTAATAGGCTCCATAAATTTCCTATTGTCTTCATCTGTTATAACTAAAGGAGTTACTTCTTGTAGTATAAAATCATTAAGAACTTCAAACTCCTCCAACCTAGAATATTATGGTAAAAAAACTTGCCTCCTTTTCTAATTTCACTCTAATATTTAATCCAAACCCCTTCTACTAATTTAATTCTACTAATTCTAGAAGATGATCTTTGTACTATAGCCATCCTATGATTTTTTTTTGTATTTTTATCTCCTTTTAACCAAGTCTATCTTGATTTTAATCTCCAAAATTTCTCTTCCTTACTCAAAATATTATGATAATCACTAAGCAACTCCATTTCCTCTGAGCTTGGATTATTATGCTCACCTTTTTGGAATTTTGGAAGTTTATCTTTCAGTTCTTTCTTCTCAAAAATGTTTCAAAAGGTGTTCTTGTTCCAATATTTTAATCTAGATGCCATTAAATTTAATTTGTTTTGGAAGTGCATACAACCCACCCTTTCCTAAAGAATTCCATGTTTGAGCTATCATATCAAAAAATTGAGGATGGTATTCCCACATCTACTCATATTTAAAATAAGATATTTTTTGAATTCACTTACCACCATTTTAACTCTTATTGGCTAGTGATCTAAACCAATCCTTGTTAAGGTATTAATTTTAGCACAAGTCCCTTCATCTAGCCAATGATCTGAGAGTATGCATCTATTTATTTTTTTTGCTATTAGGTTCTGGCCTCTTCTATTGTTGGTCCATGTATTGTTGTCCTCTTCAAACTCAATCTCCCATAGATTCATGTTTTTAATAAAAGCTAAGAAATATCTCATACTTTGGGTTAATTTCCTAACTCTCCCAAATTTTATATCCAGCTTGGTTATGGCATTAAAATATCCAATGATCATGAATCAAGTTTCTTGGTCTTTACCTCTCATAAAGGCTTCAATCCCACTCCAAAATTCTAATCTTCCTGATTGGGTTGTAGGTCCATAGACATTGATAAGGATGAAACAAATATCTGTAAAGTAGCAAGTGACTAAAGAGGCTATCCAATGCCTAGTTTTATGAATGGTTACACAAGAGGTTCTAGAAGGATTCCAACAAGTTATAATTTCCCCTACCGCTCCTTCAAAATCCATAGCATCCCATTCACATCTTGCCCAAAATGCTCTCATAGTTTTAGAATTTCTTCCTTTGTTTTGTTCATGTCTACAAAGAATATCAGGTTTATTACTTAAATAAAGGTCCCTAATACACCTCTGCTTTGAGGGGGTATTAGCACCCCTTATATTCTATGAGATGATAATCATATCTCATTAGGGGCTACTGGCCTCACCTACGAATTACCAATATCATTTTGTTGTTTGGTAAATAGAAATTCAACCAACTTAGTTTGTGTTCCTTTCTCTATGTTAGCTCTTGCTTCCTTGGATATTGCTTGATAAGAGGGTTTCCCTCTTTTTATGTTCCCTATATTAGGAGTAGGTCTTATTATTCTATTCCTAAATATTCTTTCACAACTTTCCTTTTAATTATATTTATCCTCTCTAAGATCTATTATGTAAGATTTTGGTTTCTCTTGCTCATTTTTTGGTATTTATTTACTAATGGTAGCGGTATTAACATCTAACACTGCATTTAATCTACCAATTTTCTTCTTTTGAATTATGCATGGTACTTCAAGAGAGTCTTCAAAATATGATGAGACACATTCCTTAGGTTTCATCAAGAATATTCATCCCTAAATTAGATTCATATTGAATAGATGGTTCTTTTTTAATATTCTAATCATATTGTAAAATGTCCTCTAAGCTTTGATCTACTTTTTCTTCATAGGCTAAAGCCTCAAAAGAATTGGAATTTCTTCCAGTATCCTTCCTTATTGGTCTCCATTGTTCATTTACTTTTATTTTTATAGATCTAATTTTTGGAAGTTGTAAACCATATTTATCATTACCATTTGTAAATTTCTCTTACGATTTTCTACAAATGATTCTACTGGGCTCTTCTTAGGGCATGATCTCTCAATATGCCCCACATCATGACATTCTACATCTAAAATATATGTTTTAATAATCTATGGTTTAGGTCCACAAATTAACCCCATACTTAAGAATGATTGATTATGGTAAAGGCTTACTTATATCAATCATGACCAATATCTAAGCATAAATAGTCTAGAATCCATCTCTTGTAGTTTCTAAAATCTCAAGGAATTCTCCCAGAGTGTTGCCTATTGCCTTGAAGGTATCCATTTCCAAGAATTCAATGGGCAACCCATACATCCTAACCCAAGTTGGTACTAGGGATAGATTTATATTTTTAGGTGAAAAGACTTCATACTAGTGGGTAAGGAAGAGTCCAACTCTTCCCATAAACCAAGGACCCCTTTTTAGGATTCTATCTTTTTCCTCCTTGGAATAAAAATTGATAGAAATAAACCTTTGGGAATAAATAATAGACTCAATATTATAGACATCCAAATCCTATCAATCCATTTTCTTAGGGTCAAATACCTTGTTCTAGACCCATTAAAGTTACCAATAATCACCCTATCTTTGAGAAACAAGGATCACTTCTCTATGAGGTCCTCACTAACCTCTACTACTAGGGATGATTATAAGATTTTAGCTGTAAATAAATCCATGGAAAAGAAACTATAACTCAAAATATACTAAAATTTACCAATATATCCTATAAAAATTATAATTATTGAAGTTAGACCTATAATAATTTGCATGCAAAACTTCTAAGCTAATGAAGAGAAAAAATAAACTTAGCAAAAAATTTCTATGCCCACACAAAAAATTATTGCCTTGTTGATGCCCTAGCCCTCTATTTCTCCTCCCATAATTTGAACCCTGGCTAATAAATATCTGCAATTTCATTTTTTACAACTTGAAAAATCATCACTACCCTTATTTCGGATGGTTGACTTCATAGGGTCATATCTCCCTCAATATCGCTCGGATTCATTCATATGACTACTCATTTTAAAGCTATTCAAATTCTTCAAAAATTGGTCTAAGAATCATCTAAATGAGACAACCTTTCACAAATAAAGAAGTCCTAAAATATGAGATGTTTTTTAAGAAAATTTTGTCCTAATGCTGCCCTATTTTTGAACGATTGTCTTCACATGGTCATGTCTCCCTCAATACTACTTAAAAATGATAGTCACTTAGTGCATACATATATGAGGGTTTAGAGATATAAAATTTTCCTACTGCACTAATTTTCCTTGGAATCATTTTTGATAGCTTAAGTCTCTCCTCTCTCAACATTCCTTTGGTTTATAGTCAAAAGAAAATTTCTATAGGTGAGAATTTGCAAAAAAAGAGGATTTCATGGAACTTTTAGGTATGCCTTGTATAAAAAGGATATAAAAATATTATATCATTTAATTCTTCACTATCCATTTTTATTATACAATTTAGATCCATTAAAAAAATTAGAACATATTAGGTAGATAACCTTATAAATATTAAAAGAGTTTATTAAATGTTGGATTAAATGTTTAAATATAATGAATTATGTATTCTATGGAGGATTTGTCCTACCATTATTTATTGGAATCTATGGATTTAAATAAATAATATACCTTTTAAAAACAAATTTGAAAATCATGTCTAGGTTTGGAATCATATTATTGGTTCTCTTGCAAAATTTGTGTAGATATTGTGCTCATCATAGAAATTATCAAGTGTGGAAAAGGGGTATCAACCACTTGGTTGAAGGATTTGAATATATGTAAAAGGTTTATATGTGACATTGGAGTTAACATAGAGGATTTACATTGATACATGGTTTAAGAAAATGACCATAAGTTGAATTCATCAAAATTGATTTGATGGTACTTCTAAAGGAAATTTAAGGAAGACTTGCAAAGGTAGTGTTTTTTAAAATAATAAAGGTAAAATTCTCCTTACTAACTCAAAATAAAATGGAACCTCAACTAGTAATTGTGCAAATGATGGGGTACATTTTACAGAGATCAAAAAGAGGGTAGTAAGGGGAAAGAAAGGTTATTGCATCCTCTAAAGTCACAACATCCATTGCTATAACTCCAGATTTGGATGGTGAAACAATTTCTTGCATGATGACCTCTTTCAATATTTCTATTTCTTCAAGTGTAGACATACCTTCAACTGGGACTATTTTTTTCCCATTCCATTTCCTTTCTAGAATAGACCCCTAGAATTAAATTTCTTTCAAGTCATTTCCTATGAAATGTTGTTGACAAGTCCTAGTGTTGAAGGGACAATAGTCACAATAGTGATTTTTTTTATCCACGGATTCTTGGATCCTCTTTTCTTATACCCCTTATCCCATGAAATAGAATATTCTATGTCAAAATTACCCTACTACATGGGATACCTAGTAGTACTTATTTATACCTAATGTAGACACCTAAAACATGTCATGTGTAGGGGAATACTCATATGGGTATGCTAATAGACCATATGAATGATCTTGGATACCTCCAAGGTGAAGCGGTGGTTTTAACCACTCAATTTGGGTATATTTGACATACTTAGCCTTAGCCGTGGTTGACAACCGTGGATAATAGAGTTAGCTATGCCTCAGAGCCACAACTAGCATTGAAAATATTTTGAATCCCAGGTCGAGCCAAATTCGGTTGCAACGGTCTGGGAAACAGAGATTCAAACAATTTTGGATGGGGAAGCTTCCAGAGTTTTCCTCCCAATTGATCCAACCTCCTAGATCTTGATCTTGGCTTCCCAAGGAAGCCAAAATTAAATATTAGGAAGGCTATAAGACCCCCCTTCAAATTGGGGAGAAGTATAGAATGATATTGAGTTGAAATGTAGCGAAGCTCTACCAAAATGGACAATGAATTGACAACCCTTTGAGGAGAGTCAAAATGCTTCCCAATTGTGGAGTGACAAGCATGAATCCGTCAATGAAGCTTCCAAAGGACTAAGAAGCATCAATCACAAAATCAAGCCAATAAAATGTGAATCTTATCAAATTCAACCAAAAATCCATCTTAGGACACAAAGGTGACCCTTGATCATCAATTCCACAAAGGGAATCAGATATCTAAGCTCTGATTACAAGAGTAAGAACATTTTCAGCTTAGCCATGGCTGTAAGCTACGATGAGGGTTTGATATTTAATTTCCTTTGTTTTAGCAGTAGATTTCCATTTCTAGTTATGCAATTAGTTTAATATAGCATAGATTAACATTGTAGTAGACATTTGACCGGTCAATTTAGGATTTAGAGGTAGATTTGCTCTCATTTCCTAGCAATTATCAATTTAGACTAGTTTCATGCTTTTCAAGTTCTAATGGCTAATTAGGCTTCCTAATTGCTAGATTTCATGCTTTATTTACATGCTTTACAATAATTTGATGATTTATTGCACATATTCATAGATTTATATAATTTCTTACTTTCTTTGTCATCAATTTATGCAATCATATCAAAAGCCTCATCAAGAGATGCTTCCTTTGTTATTAACCCTTTTCATGTTGTTTCTTGAACACAAGGTTTACAGGACCTAATCAATTTTAAGGCATTAAAGATAGCATATACCTCCAAATAAAGGAGAGGAAGGATATATTTGGCCTTAAGCAGTTTGTGTACCTTCTAAAAAATCTATGGATTACACCACCCCCTCGTTTAGAGGGTCTTCAAAATTGTATCAAAAATTAAGTATCCTTAAGAGGGACGTATATGTAATATGGATTTGATAAATTTTTAATAAATGAAAACCCTATTTTCTTGTTAAATTCATTGTTGTCTACTCTTTATTGCTTTAATACTCGATTTCAATTGATGCACTAATTAGGTGTATGCTTTTTAGATCATTACACATGGCGATCATGGGGGACCTTGCAAATTCTACAAGAACTGATGGATTTTTGAAAATTTTTATTGTAGGTGTCAGCCGTGCTTGATAGCCATAACGCACAATCTCCACCATGCCTAACAAATATAGCTAGTAGCATATCAAAAAAGCAAACAATAATTAGCTTGTCTCTCCATCAGATGAGGAATCCAGGTAACCCTGATCCTTTGTAATTTTTTAGCTTGCTATTTTCACTACTGTAGGTAATTAGAAAACTTAGAAAATAGTATAGTGAATGAATTTCAATGTAATTTTCATGCTGTATATCAGCCACACCTGACATCCATGGCTAGCTCTATTAGCTGCACCTGTCAAATATGACTAAATTCTTAGCCCGTGGATCTGTCCTACGACCAACACTGTTACCTGCGTCTCTGTCCCATGACTAATAAAGAATATTTGTTTGTAGAGTTGCCTATGGTGGCCTGCTTAGAGGCCAATTAGAGCATTTTACCTACATTCTCTGAAAATCATTCAATAATTAGATGTATCTTTTTAAATATTAAAATGCTTTTATCATTAGGTATATAGGAAAGAGCATTGTATGCTTGGTGTTGCATTTTACATTTTTTTACAATGTATTAAATGAACACACACACACACCAAGTAACACTTAAACTTTGGTGAATTGGAAGTCATATCCAAACACTAGTAGGGTTCAACGATGGTGGCAGTGATTTCCATCTGTTGGCCCAACTCCCTTGAACCTTGTACTATTGGTCAATACCAACTCCAAGATCTATCCTAACCATGAAAAATAGCACACATTCCTCTAGGTGTATCACTGTGCATAGGGTGCTAGGTGAGGATCAGTAAGACCTATGCTCCCTACTCGGGTGTGGATTTCATCTCCACATTTCAAGGGGTTTACGTTATTGTGACTTTCATTACCGGTTGTCGAGCTACGAGAATATAGGTGAAAACCTTAAACTATTGAGCATTACATCAATAATTTCAAACATGATGAGAGTAGTTTAAGTTTTCAAAAAAAATTCAAACACATAAAACCAGTGTCGGGCTCACAATTTAAAAAAAAAAATATAATCATTCTTGTTTGATTGGTTTGCTTTAAAATATACATATGAGATAATACACATCATGGTTAGAACATGGAGAGACCGATCTCAACCCAAAACCAAGGTCGAAGCCAACGAATTGTTAAATTCTCTCAAGGTGAAAGTAGAAGGTATGATGTGTGACTTTGACAACTTCATATATGTCAATGCCTTGGTAATGATAATGTTGATTGATGACCCAGTGTCAATCAAAACCCGTTTGAATGGTGTGTGATTAACACATGCAATTATTGCTATAGCAATGGAGATCATCTTAATCTCATGATCATTGAATTAAATCATTGGTTCACTACACTGCTGCACATGTCCCATGAAGTTCATAAATGCTTTAGGGTTCTGGGACTAAACTCTGATAGAAATTAGGATGTCCATGAGCATCTCCTTATGCTTAAGAGACTGCTAAATTAGTTCATAGATTGACAACTTTGATGGAGTTATCTATAGGCTCTAAACTTTCCTACTCTTGATTATCACCATCGGTCTAGGTGGTGGGCCTAGAACATTTTATGCTAGCCTTTAAGGGGGCATGGCTTGAACCCTAATTTGAACTGGAGGCAGATTTGGTTACTTATACCTCCCTAGTCTTGTGACAACATTGACCATATCGATGAATCCTTGAGTTGAAGATTCCACTCACACTTGATTCACATGACCATAATTGTTCCTCGATGGCTCATGATTCAATATGGGGATCTTCAAGAACCCCTTACCGAATCATGAGCCATCGAGGAACAATGTTGGTCATGTGAATCAAGTGCGGGTGGAACCACCAACTCAAGGATTCATCGGCATGGTCAATGTTGTCACAAGACAAGGGAGGTATGAGTGACCAAATCCACCTCCAACTCCAATTAGAGTTCAAGTTGCACCTCCTCAAAGGCCAATGCAAAATGTTCTAGGCCCACCAACTAGACCGGTGGTGACAATCAGGAGTAGGCTAGTTCAAAGCTTGCAGACAACTCCAGCAAAGTTGTCGATCTATGAACTGATTCAGCAGTCTCCTAAGCATAGGGAGATGCTCATGGACATCCTAATGTCTATCGAAGTTCAGTCCCAAGACCCTGAAGCATTTATGAACTTCATGGGACATGTGCAACAGTGCAGTGAACCAGTGATTCAATTCAATGATCATGAGATTAAGATGGTCTCCACTACTATAGTGGACCCATCACTACATATAATTGCATGTGTAAATCACACACCATTCAAATGGGTTTTGATTGATATAGGGTCATCAATCAACATAATTACTACCAAGGCATTGACACATCTGAAGTTGCCAAAATCACATATTGTACCTTCTACTTTCACCTTGAGAGCATTTAATGATGCACTATGCTCAATGGTAGGTACTATAGTTCTTCCAATTTAGGTTGGACTGAAGACCATCCCTGTGATGTGTCATGTGATAGAAGGTGCCATGCAGTATAACATCCTCCTGGGGAGGCCTTGGATTAGAGAAATGCATTGCGTTCCCTCGATTTTACATCAATGTATTAAATATATACATGAGGGACAAGTTCACATGGTGCCTTTCGATGAGGAGCCATTCAAATATGTGAACTTAGCTGATTTGCCAGGAGATTTCATTCTCCCCTCAATGCATCTGGATATATGACCGACATCACCAATCAAACATCTAGAAGGTAAATTAAAAGGAGTGTGTGCAGGACCTTCCACGATAGCACCACAACTATCAGAGCACACAACAACAACTTCAACAAAGCCTACGACATCCAAAATGCTTAGGAATGATAAGAAGATTAAGGTAGTTATGGGCGAAAAAGAGTCAAAGCAAGCACCCAAGGTAGCAACTATCAAGGTTCCTAGTCCCATGGATGAAGGGGATGCTCAAAATCAAGTCGAGGAGGCACCTCAGCCTACCTCACCTACTTCTTCAGTAGGGTCATCTACACCATAGGTGACCATACATTTGGTTAATCTTAGATTAGCAGAATATATCATGTAGAACATGACATTCATGCCATTTATCAAAACTGCATAGGACATGGGCCGACCTCAAGCCCATCACTTTCCCATGGGAATGGTGGTACCACTAGGGGTGCCACCCAACCAAACAAACTTCATTTATGGAGGGCTTGATCAACTTACAAATCACACACCCATAGATGAGGATGATGATGAACCATTCATGGTGAATGTTCATTATTTGTCTAACCCTGAATTCACCTTGCGCTATTTTGAATGTTACCATTGGCATGGTTATGATTTAGGCTTATTCGAGCAAGGGCATCGAGTTCCCATCGAACCATAGTATCAGCTACCAACTGATAGGTTTGGGTTAGGCTACCATATAAGAGGATAGGATGAGCTCCTAGCAGCATCTTTAGATCATCTAAACCTCAGTTTGGGGGATGATGTGGATTGGAATCCTTATCACCCTAACCCTTCTCGCATACGAAGGGGTAATAGGCTGGTAACCTATGTCTCTATTGAGCCACCTGAGATCTATCATGATAACATCATGGTAGAGGTCAATCCAAGAGACAATCCAAGAGCCAACTTGGACATTGAAAGTCATGAAGCTACCGATGACACTGGTATGCAGATCCAAAATCTGGGTATAGCAATAGACACTGAATCAGAAGTTGCTTCTGAGGAAGTGCAAGTAGAGTCCATTGTCGAAAGTGATGGACCCAATTATGATTCTGGAATAGATGATAATGAGCAATCCTCAAGCAATGAATGATATGAGGATGAGACTGAGTTGGCTTACTTAGGTCCTCTACATTTACATCATCTATTACCCATGGAGATAATGGGTGAGAATGAGGGATCCCTCATTGATGATAGTGGCTATGAAGAGTGGGCCTACCTTGGGCCTCATCTTGCTAATCACCCGATTCCTATCGGTCGGGGTGAAGGACTCATATACGATAATGATGATGAGGATGAGATTGAGAGAGCCTATCTCGGGCCTCACTATTTATGCCATCATCATGAGCTGGTTGACATCGATGAGATGTATCGAAGAGTCTATCCTGGCCCATGCCTCAGAGGGAGACCACCCAATTTGGATATGATTTATCATATAGTCTTCCCTGATCCATCGACATACATGCAACTCCTTGAGCCAAGTGATCCCACTTTCTAGTCTATTCATAGACCAGATCTAGAGATCCCCATACCCCTAGAGCCACATCTTGGGTATGCGAATAGCATAGATAAGTTAGAATTGCACACATGTGGTCCTGGAGATCTAATCCATTCCATCAATATGATCTCCATTGATTTGACCACTCCACTTCACAATCCAGCCGATCCTTCCAAACCATTGTATCTTAATGTAGATGCTATTGATTGGGATCATGCTGATTCACCACTAGAGCCTAAATATTTCTTCCCTAATAAAGAAATGTTGCAACCTTTCCATTTTGCGCTAGGCTGTGCACATGATGTTTATCACACTAAGGGAAATTCTGATGTAGGACCTTTAAACCCAGCTGATGACATCCACTTGATTCCTATACCTCACCAGCTTGAGGAGGGATCACATATGTTAGTAGAGGAAACCTTCGATGTGGATATCAGTGATGATCCCACTAATCCTAAGAAGGTTAAGTTTGGAGAGAGTCTATCTCTTGATGAGCGTGCCAACCTCATCCCTCTACTGAAAGAGAGACCTGATCTCTTTTCTTGGACATACAAGGATATGCCGGGACTAGATCCAAAAATGGTTACTCATAACCTTTCGCTAGATCCCTCCAAAAGACCTATCAAGCAGAAGCTCAGGAAGATGCATCCAACAGTCACTTTAATGGTTAAAGATGAGTTGCAGAAGTTGTTGGATGTAGAGTTCATTATCTCCATCGACTATCCAGAATGGGTATCAAACATGGTACCTATAGGAAAACTTGATGGAAGGATCCATATCTATACAGATTTTAGAGACCTCAACAAGGCAACACCAAAGGATTCATTCCCATTGCCCAACATAGATGCTCTTGTAGATGCAACTACAGGTCATGAGATGCTCTCCCTTATGGATGGTTTTTTTGGTTACAATCAAATTCAGATTAAAGTTGAAGACCAACATAAAACCACATTCACAATGCCATGGGGAACATTCTATTATAAAGTTATGCCATTCGGCCTTAAAAATATTGGTGCCACATATCAGCGAGCCATGACATACATTTTCCATGACTACATGCACAAAATATTAGAAGATTATATCGATGACTTATTGGCAAAGTCATTGCTACGTTCTGAGCATGCAGAGGTCCTGAGGAAGGTCTTCGATCACCTGATAGAGCATAATGTTAGGTTGAATCCCAAGAAGTGCGTATTTGGCGTAACTTCAGGAAAGCTCTTGGGATTCATCATTTCAAAATGAGGGATCAAATTTGACCTAGTGAAGGTCAAGGCCATATTAGAAATGCATCCTCCCACAAATATCAAAGAGTTAAGAAGCCTACAAGGCAAAGTAGCATCCATAAAGTGATTTATCACACAATTATTGGACAAATATTGACCCATGAATCGACTGCTACACAAGGGGGTCCCATTCAATTGGGATGAGGACTATCAAGTGACCTTCATTAAAATTAAGCAATACCTAGAAATGCCACCAGTGCTAGCTCCACCAAGACTAGATGTGCCTTTCTTGCTATATATATCAGCTACTAACTTTGCATTGGGAACTATGTTAGCCCAAAAGAACATGCAAGACAAAGAGCAAGTGATATATTACATCAGTCACACCTTGGTGAGTTATGATCTAGGGTATGCATACATGGAGAAGTTATGTTTAGCAATGGTGTTTGCAATGAAGAAGTTGCATCATTACATGCTAAGTCATATGATGTATGTGATATCCAAACAAAATCCTTTGTAGTATATGATGAGCAAGACATATCATAATACACGTACTACAAAGTGGATCATGCTATTGATAGAATTTGATTTGGAATTCATCAACCAAAATTCCATCAAGGGATAGGTCATAGTTGATCATCTGGTAGAGGCACCTCTCAAGAATAGTAGGCCCCTCACCATAGAGCTTCCTGATGATGCAGTCTTTGCATTATCAAAATCTCCCAAACCCAAAGAACCAGATAACAAAGCTGACATGACTTTGTTCTTCGATGGTTCAAAGTGTGAGCAAGGGGGTGGTGTAGGAATTGTCTTCTTCACACCACAAGGTGCTCCAATGCCCTTGTCATTTAAGCTAGACTTTCCTTGTACCAATAACAATGTTGAATATGAAGCCCTAATCTTGGGCCTCCAAACAACTATCACCATGAATATTAAATGATTAAACATCTTTGGTGATTCCCTTCTCATAGTCAATCAAGTGAAGGGACTTTTTCAATGTAGGTGTCCTATCCTGAAAGCTTATAAGGATCTTGCTGACACTTATCTAGCCTAGCTAGAGTGGTATGACATCGAGGCAATCCCTCGTACATCGAACAGATTCATAGACACTATGGCATCTTTGGGATCTTTAATCCCTCAGAATCCATCTACCAATTTTACTACCATTCATGTAAATATGCTATCGCATGCCATGATGCAACGTGAGGCTTTCGATAACAAGGAATCAGTCAACATGATTCATATAGAACCAAACCATGAGTGGTTCTATAAAGCTAGAGACTTTCTCAAGAAGGCACCCTAGGGGTCTTTGATCTCACAGGGTCCTATGGGGAATGGCACCACCATTCACCACAAGGTTGTATCCCAGTCTGCATTCATGCACAGCAAAATGCCAAGGGAACAAGTCATCTTGTCAGTCGAGGTAGAAGCTTATCAGGATTGGATGTCATAATTACATGACTTCCTCAAGCTTGGTTTAATCCCTCAGGGATTATCGCATGTCATGCAAAGTGCACATTCAGATAGAAAGTGACAAAGTATGTCTTTCTAGGAGACATCTTGTACCATCGAAGCTATGATGGAATTCTCCTTCATTGTCTTGAGCCCCAAGAATCAGCTTGGGCAATTTTGTAAGCTCATGATGGTACATGTGGTGGCCATTTTAGTGGCATGGCCATTGTCAAGTGCATCCTTTGAATGGGTTATTATTGGCCCACTATGGAGAAGGATTGCATCGCGTATGTCAAGAAATGCGTTAAATGTCAACATCATGCTAATCTTATGCACTTGCCATCATAGGCCTTATAGCCCATCCAAGCGGCTTGGCCATTTTCTCAGTGGGGTTTAGATCTAATCGGTAAGATCTCTCCCTCATCATCGGGTCAGCATACATTTATTATAATGGCTACTGAGTATTTTACAAAGTGGGTGGAAGCAATCCCTCTAACAATGATAACTGGAGCATGTATTATGGAGTTTATACTTCACAATATCATTAGTCATTTTGGGATACCATCCAAGATAATCTTGGATAATGGAATATCATTCAAGAATAAAATTGTAAGGGCTTTAACATCCAAGTACAATATACAACATAGTTTTGTGACTCCATACTATCCGTAGGCAAACGAGTAAGTTGAGGCTTCAAACAAGATAATGGTAGCCATCTTGAAAAATATGGTACAAGAAAACCACAAATATTGGCACATCCAGCTACCCCTTGCATTATGGGCTTATAGGACTAGCATACGGATGCCCACTAGGGCAACCCCATTTTTACTAGTATATGGCATTGAGGCCATTATGCCCTTAGAGTTGGAAATTCCAATGTTGCGCATCACATTGAAAGAGTTCATCGATGATGACACTACACGACAAGCTCACCTTGATCAATTGATGCTTCTTGATGAACATCACATGAATGCCCTTGAGCATCTCCATGTTTATCAAGAGTACTTAAAATGAGCTTACAATAATAAATTCCATCTGAGAGACTTTAAAGTTGGTGATCTTGTGCTGAAAGAGAACCAACAGAACTCAAACCTACCACCGCACTTGCAAGATAAATTTATGGCTAACTGGTTAGGTCCTTATATCATCTTAGAGTAGATTGGACCTAGAATGTATCACCTGACATCACTTGAAGGTGTTGAAGAGCCTGAACCTCTCAACATCCTTCATCTTAAGGTATTCCACACATAATAATTCAAAAATTTAAAAATATGGAAAATTTCAAAATCCATAAAAATTAAAAAGCAATAAAATCTAAAAATATTGCAAAATATTCAAAACTTCAAAAACATTTGCATCATGCATTTCATTTTGCACTTGCATTTCATTTAATTGCATTGCATTTAGGCATTTCCATCCATCACACTTGCATTAGGATAGGTTGTGTTTGCAATCTTACAAATGACACCACGTTTGTATTTCAATCATGCATCTATGCATCATCATCATCCATCACCCTTGTGAGTAATTGTGTTTCTCAACACAACCCCTCCTATTGCTATGAAGAATATACTAGGGTTTTCTTGGTCATTCAGCCATACCTAGTGGTCTTCTCAAATTTAGTAGAAAGCTTGCTTTGCTTTTGTAGATGAGGTCTAGTTTTGATAGCACTTAGCATATCAGAATCCCATCACTAATCAAACACATTAACAATCCTAATTAGGGTAAGGAAAGATGAACACTACAAAGTGGTCTGAGTCACCTTAAGTGAAAGGTTTTGTTACTTGCTCATTTGTGAGGCGCAATGGTCTAGAGTAGAGGTCATTGGCAAAAGGACAAGTTCCCCCCTACCCGAAGAAATCCCTTGCTTACAAAAAGGAGCAAAATACCAAAATCAAATCAAATCCCTTGCTCTACAAAAATAAAAATAAAAATAAATACAAAATAAATAGTGATTCTTATCACTATATATGAGCAAGTATCCCAATAAATTGAAGAAAATAAGGGGGTGAACTTGAATCCCTGGAATGGTCAATACTCGAAAATCATGGAGTGATCCCCAATATAGCAATGGGCTGAATGAATCCCACCTGACATTGGGGTAGGTCTAAGCAATTCACAAATGAGCTAGCTTTAGGTGGCTTGTATTGCCTAGTGGTCTAGTCCAACTAAGTCCAAACCTAGGATCGGGTGGACATTTGAGGATCCCCAATACAACAATGGGCTGAATGAATCCCACCTGGCATTGGGGTATGCTTATGTCTCATCTAATATATTCATTTGCACACATATGGGTAATGAATAGCTTGGTATTTCATAGCAAAAACTTTATCTTTCAGAAGTCTAGTATAGTCATTATACAACTTTTGATAAGTCAACTAGGGTGTTTGAGTCTCATGGAAAACCTCAAAAATTCCCAAATAGCAACAACTCATTTCAATAAATCAATCATCAATTATCAACTTATTTTTATAAGATTTTATTTGTTAAGGGGTGTTCATAACATAGGTTAGATACCGGATGGATATCAACAATGATATTTAAATGACCACTGACTATGTTGTGCATATCTTTTAACTTACAAAAGCTTATGAATAGAAACAATACATCATTTCATCTCACATATGGATGTCTAATTGATTAATTCTTATGATAAGATATATCAATTACATTTCATGATTGTTATACATTCTGTGGTGTCATCCATTAGATTGTTAACTCATATTGCATTCATTCCTTATGTTTTAAGTGATTAAAGCATACAGGTTCATTTACATTAGATCATCATCATGTAAATAATGCATTACATACATTGCATTCATCATATCATAACATCATAAATTAAATGCATACAAGTAAATCAAATTAAACATGCATTTAACATCTAAACATTGCATCCACATATGCATACATCATAGTAGTCCATCTACACATCTAGATCACAATATCTAGTCATACATCCATCATCTAGCTAGTGCATGTCATCCATACATCACATCATATAGCATCAAATAAACATAACATATAAGCATTGCATCCATATGCATATCATAAACATAAAATAAATAAATGTACACATATAATGAGTCATAAATCAATTTCATATAATATATATATATATATATATTTGTGTGTGTGTGTCTCAAAAAGTACATAGGTGTGTCCAAAATACTTGTAGGCTACAAATGTGTAGGTCCTCAGACCTTACACTCAAAAATGATACAATATATTCAATGCATAATCATGATTGGCCTGCACCTCCTATCTGTGAGGCTCCTCCATCACCTCCACCCTCTCGGTGAGTCTTCCTAGAGCTGGTATCGGTGGACCTCTCTGACCTATGAGTCCTATGGTTAGGTCAAGTTGAGGACTGCCCTATCTCCCATGTCTGAGTCCCTTGAGTCCCTAGATCTATAGATCTCTCTAGAATCTCACCATCATGGAGTGTGACCTCTCCCTCTAGGAGAGTGATGTGGGCCACATCTAAAGCATGCTGCCTGATATGAGTTTGTAATAAAGTCTATAATTGCCTAATCTCTATAGATGGATCCAATCCTGTAGGTCCCTATACAACTAGAGCCATAGGAGCAGCTTGTGGAGTCGAGGTATCACCTTGCACAATCACTAGATCCCTCTCCTGAGTCTTGAGGTCTAGTTGAGACTATAGAAGATCCTACTCAAGCATCATCTTCTCTAGAGCTATAGTGGCACTCTCAATCTATGCTAGGTGAAGAGTCCTCTCCTCCTGGTATCCCTACCACTGCTCCTATCCCTATGCTAGTTGATCCTAGCTACTCTCAGTTGTGCCTATAGAGTGGCAATGGAGGTGTCCCTCCCTAAGATCTACATCTACGTGATCCCTAATTATGATTGTAAGCTAACCACCTAGGCTCTAAGCTATGAGGTCTCATCATCTAGCTCCTCCTCACCCTCCTCCTCTACCTAGGGCTCCTCCTCTATGGCTGCACCCTCACCCCATCCACCCTCTATCCATTGGTGCACTCATCACCCATGAGGATTTGCTACCTCATCTAACTTAGCTACATTTTCTCCTACTTTATCCCTAGCTCTACCTAGTGGGTCACCACCTCACCATATCTTGGTAGTCCACTAGGCATCATAGTCAGTAGTGGTCCCCATGTTTTGAGTCCAGTCCTCATCACCTAGTGGAGTCATAGTAGGCCAAGTCAAATCCTTCTCCACCTTAAGGTGGTGGTAGATAGTGGGTATTGGTGGAATATCCTGGTAGATCCCAAACTACCTCGTGATGCATGAGAAGTGGAAGAACTCATGCATGTCGGGCTTATACTTGATGAGCCACCTATCTCGTCTTATCCACCTTAGATAATTATCTACCTCTCTCCATGTAGGATAGTCCATGTAAGGTCACCATACAACCTACTATAGCCATAGTGAAGTCAATTAATCTAGGTAATACTCTAAATCCCCTACCTGGGACCTACTCCTGAACCCCTCAGCCTCTCTAGGCTAGCAAGTAGTGTAGCACTATGAAGCCTCTATAATATCACCAATATGATATGGAAGTCCCCTTGGGTGGTCAATGGTGATGTGCTACCACACCCATATCTAGAGTAGTAGGTTGTAGGTAACTCCAATGTGGCCTCATTGAGTGATCTTATATAGCTCATCATAGAGCTATGCTAGGAGGGTGCTACCCCATGATAGAATCAATGGTTGCTCTCTAGTACTCCCTAGAATATCCTACATCTTAGATAGGAGGTTCCAAGGGAACCTTACTCTAGATGTATCTAGGAGTAGGATGTGGATGCATAGGTACATCAAGATGGCCTGTCACTCTGTGAAGACATGCATCCTATACCAGTGCTCAATGGGTACACCCCCATGGTCAATGTCCTCTAGTGCCTCATCACTCTGAGTATCAAATATCCATTAGAATATTATAACCTTCACCATGGTAGGTGAAGATGTGATGGCCTCACCATCAATAGGGATGTGAAAGATGTGGTAGACATCCTCCAAGGTGATCGTAATCTCTCTAGTCGATAAGTGAAATGTGTTGGTCTATGCATCCCAGCGATGGGCCAAAGTAGTCATATAGGCCTGGTCAGCCCTGATGGATGGTAGTTGGATGACATAACCAAGGCCTATAGTGGTGAACCAGTCTCGGTTAGCATCACTAATCTCGTGGAGGAGGTCCCGAAAGAGCTCGAACTCCCTCGCTCTGGTAGTCAGCTAAAAGGGCAAATAATAATACATAAAATCAATCAAAAACATAAAAAATGTACTTCAAAAGTCAAACAAATTCAAAAAATCTTCAAAAAGATAAAAAAATTCATAAATGCACAAGAAAATTCAAAAAAATCAATTAAATAAGTCAAATTTCAAAAAAATAAAAAAAATTGGAAATTTTTCCTAAAGTTGCTTAGCCATGGTGGGACCTGTGACTAGTGGTAATGGTCAAATTTTTGACTATTGGGATTTGAATCCCATCATGGTTGATAGTTATGACCCCCAATTTTCCAATTGGGAGCCATGTCTGCCACCCATGACTAAGAGAAGTACCCCTTTCGAGGTCACTTCCCATCTTAAGCAACCCAAAAATTAAAAACCCTCCCATCTAAGCTAACCTAGACTAATCCTAACTAGGGTGAGGTTCTTTACCAGTAGTTTAATTTGGTTCATTTAACCCATTTATTAATGAGGTTCATTTTAATTTGGTAATAAAATGAGTGAGATGTGATGCTACCTTCGTGGCACTGGCTCCACCACTGGAAGATGCCTCTGGTTGGTCAGCCATTGGGTGTGAGTGTTCGGTTTCGATAGTGTTCTATGTCAATTTTTAATCTCACCTCTCAGAGCTCTCTTGATAGCTATAGCAAATTGGAAAATAATGAATTGAAAATGATAGATTTTTATTTTATATTTTTGATTTTTCCCTCAGCCATGCTTGGCAACCATGGGCATAGAATTAGGGTTTTTCGATCATGGGTCAAAGCTATGACTAAGAAATTTATAAAAATTAGCTACGTCTGACAAGCATGGCTAGCATCCAGACATAGATACCCTCAAAATTTCACCATGAGGAGCTTCAAAATGCAAAATAAAAAATATCTAATGGTGCAAAACCCTCAAAATTTTCAAAAATAATAAAAATTTTACATAATTCAAAAATTCAAATGTGCCTCGTATCTAGTTATTTACCCTATACACTTGGTGGTTGTAGTGACTTGCGATCCATGCAATCTGGCAAGATGAGTAAATTACCATAAGGCCATTTGGGGTAAATTAGTCATCATTGAATTGATATGCTTCACTTCAATCCCTAAGAAGGCCATAGTGGCTGGACTACCCCATAGGAATAAGGATTTATCTCAATTCTTCTATGAAATTTTTAGCAGATCATCGAACATTATGATTCAACATAAACCTAATTGGAATTGCTATCATCTTGATTCCCTAAGAAGGCCATTACGATTGGACTACTCCATGGGATAGAGATGTACAATTACTATTAATAGTTGAAATCATGGCTGAATTAGGCCTTGCCAAGTAATATCAAAGTGCTAAAGTCTTCAATTGTTCAGATCAATCATGTTGGTCAAGTGACTCATCACTTCATTAATTGTCCTACCCTCATCGACTCATCACTTGAGGGGGTAGTCATAATATCAATAATCATAATCAAATTCAATAGGAGATCACTCGATCTTGTCAAATTGTATTCATCTTATGAATCATTGCCAACAACTATCATAAGCTTACCCTTTTCTGGGAAAAAAGCAAATATGATAGTTAAGTTAGTAGCTCTCCACCTATCGGTACTATTGTAGCACTGAAGCTACCCGATCACCATTGGAGCTTGCAAAAGCTTTACAAATTTAAGCCTTCCCTCAGTTGGAAGCAATGATTCTAAGATGCATGTCCTTTTGTAGGATTGGGCATCTAATGTTGATCAGATCAATGATCATCATTCAACCTACGACATGGTTTTAGGAGGTCTATTTTTTCTCAGCATTGTTCATTCTCACAATGCATCCCAAAAGGGGCATCTGTAGACACCTAAAATATGTCATGTGTAGGGGACTACTCATATGGGACATGCTAATAGACCATATGAATGATCTTGGATAACTCTAAGGTGAAGCAGTGGTTTTAACCACTCAATTTAGGTAGAGTTGGCATAATCAGCCTTAGCCATGGTTGACACCCATGGCTAATAGAGCTAGTTATGCCTCAAAGTCATGGCTAGCATCAAAACTATTTTGAATCTCGGGTCGAGCCAAATTTGGTTACAATGGTCTAGGCAATGAAGATTCAAATGGTTTTGGGTGGGGAAGCTTCGAGAGTTTTCCTCCCAACTGATCCAACCTCTTGGATCTTGATCTTGGCTTCCCAAGCAAGCCAAGATTAGAGATTAGGAAGGCTATAAGACCCCCTTCAAATTGGGGAGAAGTCTGGAATAATATTGATTTGAAATGTAGTGAAGCTCTACCAAAATGGATAGTGAATTGACAACCCCTTGAGGAGAGTCAAAATGCTACCCAATTGTGGAGTGACAAGCATGAATCCATCAATGGAGCTTCCAAAGGACTAGGAAGCATCAATCACAAAATCAAGCCAATCGAACGTGAATCTCATCAAATTCGACCACCAATCCATCTTGGGACACAGAGGTGACCCTTGATCATCAATTCCATGGAGGGAATCAGAGATCCAAGCCCTGATTACAAGAGCAAGAACACTTTTAGCTCAGCCATGGCTAACAGTGCCAATTGCCCTCAGACCCACGGTGAGGGTTTGATCTTTAATTTCCTTTGTTTTAGCAGTAGATTTCCATTTCTAGTTATGCAATTAGCTTAATCTAGCATAGATTAACATTTTAGCAGACATTTGACCGGTTAATTTAGGATTTAGAGGTAGATTTGCTCCCATTTCCTTGCAATTATCAATTTAGACTAGTTTCATGCTTTTCAAGTTCTAATGGCTAATTAGGCTTCCTAATTGCTAGATTTCATGCTTTCTTTACATGCTTTATAGTAATTTGATGATTTCTTGCATATCTTCATAGATTTACATGCTTTCTTGCTTTCTTTATCATCAATTTATGCAATTGTCTCAAAAGCCTCATCAAGAGAGGCCTCCTTTGTCATTAACCCCTTTCATGTTGTTTCTTGAACGTAGGGTTTACAGGACCTAATCATTTTCAAGGCATTCAAGGCAGCATATGCCTCCAACCAAAGGAGAAGAAGGCTATCTTTGGCCTTAAGCAGTTCGTGTACCTTCTAAAAAGTCTACGGATTACACCTCCCCCTCGTTTAGAGGGTCTTCAATATTGTATCAATTGTATCAAAATTGAGTATCCCTAAGAGGGACGTATATGTAATTTGGATTTGACAAAGTTTTAATAAAAGGAAACCCTATTTTCTTGTTAAATTCATTGTTGTCTATTCTTTATTGCTTTAATACTTGATTTCAATTGATGCACTAGTTAGGTGTATGCTTTTTAGATCATTACACCTAATATTTTGCCATACCAAAATTTTCCTTATTGTGTATCCCTAATTCTTGAGGGCTCTCCTTATCTAATGATTTAGGATTGAAATCATCCTTCTTATTCATACTAGTGTAAAAGGTATAGAATAGGGAAGGGTGATCATACAAACTTGTATTCATACCCATGTGGCCCTTCTAGTCTAGCAATTGCCAAAACTTCATCCAAGTCGAACTATTTTTTGACCATGTACCTTATTTCATGGACATAGAAAGTATTGAGTCCATGTGTTGTAAGTTCATTCAAAAAAAGTGGTTTAGGGTCTTAAGAAGAATAATCCTTTATTAAAGTCATTTATAAACTTCTCAACCTATTATTGATGAAGAAGTGGTATCCCATCATCATTGGTATGATTATCATGATTGGCTTCTTGGTATCATAAAATGTGACCTTTTGCCCCTTAAAATATTGTTGATTCACATGATCCAACTTTTGTACATGTTCCAAATTGTACATTTAATATGGTACAAATTCCAATAATTCATAAGGCATACTAGAGAATTTGAATAATGTAATGAAATATTTGTATTTACCTAGGTAGATTCAACATTAGGCATTTTCTTTGACATAAGAAATTCATGATTTTTTTGATAGTCTAGATACATTATATTTTAGGCTATTTATTATTAGATGGTAGAAAACATCATAGAAGTCATAGGATGCTTTATTGTGTGTAATCATAAATAGTCAAGAGCTTCTTGCTAGGATCAATCTAGTTCAATGGTAGCTTTGGATGCTAATGCTTATTTTTATTTAGCATTATCTAGATGAGATAATAGGTATAGTTAATATGCATGGTCTACTTGAAGTTCTTGAGTGGCCTCATTTGGTTTGCTATGTACTTTGTAAAATTGACCATCCATAAGTGCCTTGGATAGTGATCTACTAGATGTAATATAGACACATATTTATCTCCAACCAATTTATTTGTCATTTCCCTAAGTATAATAATTATTACTAAGAACATCATCTACATGCCTTGAATTTATCAATATGGAGTGGTAGCTTCAAGTTCTATTTGTTCTAGAGCCTTCTAAGCTAGGTGGCAATAAAGGTCCTCCATCTATTGTAATCAAGACTATTATAACATTCAATCTAAACTTATAGGTTGCATATGACTCAATGCATAGGGTTGTATTATATGTTCAATATTTTCCTAGTCTCATATTTGATAATATGAAAATCTAGTCTCAGACCTAAGGGAAAATGATATGATAATTTGTTGTATTTTTTACACACCTTTCTACTATTTTTGAATAATCTCATATCTAGATTATAAAATTTATGGTGAACCTGTAAACCAAAAATGAACAACACCAATACAAAGATAAAATACAAAAGCACAATAACACCATTGAATGCACAAAATGAATAAAATTTTATTTAATATGGGTAGATCTTCGAGTTGTACAATGAATGTGCCCCAATATGGGGTTTGTAATACAAATATTATAGATAATAGTGTTTGAAACCCTAGTTCAATGAATAGTTGGTGTCTTCTCACTCGTCCTTGATCCAAACAAGAGTGTGGGTGGGCTTGTGTATCCCTATGAGACCACCCTAGCTTCAACAACTTTCAGAAATATGATTCATGCACCTGCAAACAACAAACAACAAACAACAAACAACAAACAACATAAAAGGAGTTAAAAGAACCTGCAAGGGCTCCACTGTGTGAGGCCCTATGAAAGATAAAACTAACAAACCCTAGAAGATGTGGAGTAGAACTATAAATAGAAATATAAGACTGTAAATAAAATGCAACGGATATTTTTACCTTGTCAATGTTAATATTTGCTCATGTGTCTGTGGTCGATAGTCACCTGAATGCTTGAAAGCATTTGAGGGCTTATAGAATGTAAATATACTGTAGGAAAAACCTAGAGGTGGTTGGAAATGGTTTTGAACATCCAACAACATTCCAAAAATGCTCAACAACATTCTCCAAACTCTGGGTGGCATTCAAGGGTTGAGGGAAGTGAGGCAAAACCAAATCTGGTTTGTGAGGGTTTATTGGTGGTGGAAATAGGAGAGATGATGGAGGCTATAAAGGAGAGAGGATGATGATAAAATTTGAGGACAAATATTCAAATTTGAGACCTTTGGAATTTTTGTGGACCTTGATTCATCAAAATGAATCACTTTTTATAATCTGCCCTTGAACATGTTAGGGTTTCAATGACACAAAATAGGCGGTCAAGATTAAAACATGAGGAAGGGTGGAGATTAAGCTTGGTAAAGAGACATGGATTGAGATGGATGGATGGCTAAGATTAAAACATGATGTATGTCTAGGATTTATTTATATAAACATATATATATATATATATTATATATATATAAATATAAAATATTAATATTTATGTATATATTAAATAAACACACACACACATATATATATATAATGGATGACTATGATTTGAGGATATCGATGGATGATAAGTGGCTAGAATTTAGTGTCTAAAGATACCTCTTTTTGTATTGCATTGCGTGAAACACAATGCGGTGCAAAAATATGAGGCACTTGGTTTGGCATGATGAAGCAGATTTCTTTCCTTGGAACACAAAGATGATTTTGAAGGTAAAGAATTTGTATGTGTAGATTACCCCCTCAATTGGTGAATGAGTAAAAAATGAGTCTCACGAGCTAATTGATAGAATTATAGGTGAAAATTTAGTTGAATGGTGCAAGTGCAAGTGTATAGTGTAAATGTGGATGACATGAATGATGTAAATGTGAATGATATGAATCATTTAAATTGATGCCATTTTTGTCCCAACGGATTAAAATGGTTTTTGCCAAGTGTAGATGCCATGATCATGTAAGATGTATCCCACTATGGGAAATCAAAATCAAATTTGTTTACCCTAAATTTGGGGTGATTCCATGCTATTGAAGAAAGTGCCTTTTGGTGTCATTGAAATGCAAAGTGATGAAAATGCAAAATATTAGGAACCAATCATCCTATGATCGGGTGATTGCTAGGAGGCCCCTCCTAGTGACTATGCACAATTCCTGAATGTTAAAGGGAATGATGTAGTATAAATTATCCATGTTTCAAGCCCCACGGACAAGGTCATCAATGATAGATTTTGAGCAAATTAATCTGAGCATAGTCACACTCAAGAGATGAGGGACCTATTGTTGCCATCGTACAATGTACCCCAATTTGGGGATCCAATTGAAATTTTGATGTTCATGTGAATTTTTGATATACATTGTTTGTTATCGCTTACGATGTCAATATAAGATAGCATGAAAAGTATTGTGTTATAATTATTTAAAGTCTAAAATCATGAATGCCAAATAGCACACCAAAACCTAAATAAAAAAATGAAGAGAAATCTTGATCAATGGAATAGCCAAATAACCAAAGCAAGCATTGATAAGAGTGTAGCAAGGTGTACTTAGAATAAAAATATGCACAATTAGAATAAAAATGGGCATAGAGGGGCAATAAAAGTATCAATATCTACAATCTAACAAGAAACCACTAACCATATAACAATGAAATAGCAAGGGCTACAAGCCATCTAGGAGCCATGAGCAAAAAATATGCCATCTAGAAACTATGAGACAACAAGACATCAAGATCTATATGAGAGCCACGAGTTACTAAGATGATATGAATCATCTGAATTCCAAGATCTATTGAAGACACTATGTGCCATATAAGCAGTCAACAAAGACACTATGAGGTTTCTACTTAGCAATATAAGCCACCTAGGTGTTATAAGCCATTGAGACACAAACCAACACCATGAGTAAGCAAAGCATCACAAGTCATTGAAGTGTTATAAGCATTATGGTTTACCAGAGAACTATTAGAAATTGAAGTGTCATGAGAAATTGAAGTACCAAGGCTATCCAAACATTGAAGCACCAAAGCCATCTCAACATTGAAGTGCCAAAGCCATTTAAACGTTGAAGTGTTAAAAACATCCAAACATTGAAGCACCAAAGTCATTAATGAAATCCATATGAACATAGATGAAATAATAGAATTTAAAACACCAAATGATAAGCCAATACATGAAACATTTGATTATAACATTGTAACATCAAAAATATCATTTGTTCACCAACCAAAGGAATATGTGTTGGCAGAATATGAGCAAAGTTGGCAGACATTTGTATCAATTCTAAGATATTTCCTTTAGAGGTAGAATATTAAATGAATCACCTAGGTGAAACATATGAGCATATCTAAACTAAAATACCCCATATAACACTCAATAAATATTCTCATTCAAGCATTTTGGAGTTAGATTCATGGTAGTTTGAACGTATACAAAACTAGAGCCCAAACAATCAAAGAATTTCTCAAGGTATGCATGATGAGAAGTATCTATACAGGAGAAGAAAGAGTCATATGATTATAAATATAAAATAAATAGGAAAGTACAAGAAGCTACAAAGACTAAAGAACATGATGATGAATTCAAAGACAAGGACAACCAAGAAATGGTAGACTCCGACAAAGAACAAATCCATTCTTAAGTCACTTGAAGGATGAAGATCATATTGAAAATATTGGAGTGTTGGAGAATATTACATTATTTAGTGCATGCCAATTTACCACCTTGATACATCCCTGTAAATATTATATTAGGATTGTGTTCTTCATTAGAGTGTGAGTAAATATTTTATGTAATGTAATAATATGCAAGAAATGCACAAATGTTATGTAAATATGTGTGCACGTTTTATGAGCGTAAATCTGCAAAAGTGTATCATATGTAAGTATGCACATGTATCCTTAGATTAGGAAGAGTTATATCAAGAGTCATGTCCAAGTGTTCATACAAGATAGAGTCATGTGTATGCAAATTCCAAGTAGAGAAGCTAAGAGTCATGAGACTTGGTATATGGAAAGGAAGAGTCAAGTAACAAAAGAGTCATCCTACGATGGCTATATATCAGACCAAAGATGAATAGAAATATATCACCATATACATCACCATCTATAGAGTCTATAGTATGTACATAGTGAGCATAGAAAGTATTATCATATGAGACTTTTATGATATAATTTCAGTGAAATCCGAGGGTTTTTTTTTCATTGTCATATTTTTAACACCGAATAGTTTTGTGATCAATTTGTTTGATCTCATGTGTTTGTTCTCATGTTTTATTAATAAGTCACCCCACTTTCAAATACCATGTGGAACTTACACATTAATAAAAAAATAAAAACAAAAAAGCAATAAAAACAAAAAATAAAATAAAATTTAAATTATAATGATTTGTTTTCACTTTATATAGTAATTTTTTTCTAAAGTTTATATAGTAAAATTATATACCCCCATACTATTATTATTAACCATTTTGTTCATATGTCTAGGTTATAAAAGGTAATGGTGAGATTTTCAAGGTGAACACTATCGACCAAAATATGCAATGTAGGAGCGTGATCAATGTTGGGGCACGATTCCCAAGGGGTCAACACAGGTACAGTTTGCAAGGGGTGCAACACAAATTTTGAGGTGCCATGAGGTTAAAGATACCACCAAGGGGTTAGATGAGTCATTAGCATTATATCCTGTTGGTGTTGATAAACCTTCCCCATGTTGTCCCCGGATGCATGTAGGATTAAAGCTTCCGTTTTGATTCTATAATTTGATAGTATTCTGCATATACCAAGACTCCTCGCACAGGAAAACATTTGGGTAGCCATTATATTAATGAGTATCATGTGAAAGAAACTAAAACCACTAAAAATAAATTTCTATAATGGAGAACCAAAATTGAATGGAGGAGTTACGTGAATGGTCTCTCAAATTACGTGATGTACACATTGGGATGCACTGATTCCTTCATAGACAGTTTTACAATGGAAGTTTTTGTGGTGTTGTTGATGTCCCGGGTGAAGAGGACCATGTGTGGTTAATCATGAAGGAAAAATAGTGTATGAATAATCCCGAGGGATATCCTCCAAATAGTGCTCATGATGTTGGTATGAGACCTGTGCAATTGAAAAACCCATATCAATAAGAAGAATAATTTAGAGAAAGGCTTGTTTCACTATGAAATGCACACCATGGTAGAAGTGATTTGGAGGTAGAAGATATATGAAATGAAAATAAAATCATAAATTACCACTACATCTTGTCTAATATATTGGAAGTATCTTGAAATTTGGATAGATTATGTTTTTATCGTGATGAAAAATATGTGTATTTGAAAGGGAAAAGAGTGGTTTTCTATGAAACTTGTTGGGAGCTGATGATGTAGACATACTGGAAGTGATGGCATTGACGAATGGTGGTTTGCCATTGCTATTGGTAGCAGATGAGATCTATGAGAGAAATAAGAATCCTCTATTATCTAAACCAATTCAATACAGATGCAGTGAAGGTAAGGATGGATCTAGATGGAAAACACAATGGTGGGCTGATGGTGGACTATATACTTTCATCATCTATGATGTAGGTTATGATGCAAACAGTGATGGAATATCCACGTGCCCTGAAGAGGTAATGACACGAATCACATATCACACTTAGAAGTATGACTATTGGCACAATATGTAAGCTGATATAAAGACCTCAAAATAGTTCATGGGGAGCGAGTATTTCATCTAGAAGAAAGTAAAAATTTCATGATTTCAAGCCAATTCTTCATTTAATTTCCATTCATATCGAGATCTAGTGATTGTATAGCCACAACGTATTTTGTATTTGCAATCTAACTTAACTCCATAAAGACTTGGTGTTCATCGGTGGTTGTTACAAGAATTGATCATAAAATGATGTGTTGAGCTTCTTAGTAGTAGTAGTATTTATGGAAATGAACATGGAGAACACCAATTTTGAGTTTTACAAATAAGGATAGCGACGATAGTCATGGAATAAGTACTTTGAGGAATATATGCCATATGTAAAGATAAATTATGGATTATGGATTTAACACAGGAAGGTTTGACCTAGCTATTTGAATACTATCGCTAGAGATTTAAGAAGTGGTTCACGTATGGGATGACATAAGATCATGTCACTTGTAACATAAATATCGTGTACCTATCGTGGCAAATGGAATGATGCAAAAAAAATTGACACACCAACTATTTTGAGGTACAAAAGTGAAGAATATGGGTACACAAAGTCAATCAAAGAGAAGAACACACTCGTAAGCACTATGGAGGCTTAGTGGATAAGTGAATGGATTTATGGTGAATGTTTACTATTTTTAAAATGATAGGTGGTTTGCTTGCTCCTATTTTTGAGCTGACACTATGCTCACATGTGCTATTTTTATAAGAGTGACTATAAAAATGAAAACACTTATGAAATCGGGCACCGTTTATGAATACATGTCAACCTTCATTGGGCATTGGTTAGGAATACATGTCAGACTTCATTTGGCACCAGTTATGAATACATGTCAGTATTCATGGGATGCAATGGTTACGAGGCATATGTGGGTAGTGGACAAAGATATTTACCACCCAAAATCAATTGATTTTAGGATTACAAAGAGCAAAGTGGAATTTTGAAGTGCTTGATAAAAGGGAGAATTTGGAGATAAAAGAAAATGGTAGCACTCAACAAAAGAATAAATAAAGAGAACAAACGCTTGTTGAAGACCAAACAAGCGAGAGAAAAAACAAAGGATTTTTTTTGAAAATTTTCAATAGCCATTGAAACTCATGAAACAGGGTCGAAGAATTGGTGGAATAAGTGCATGTTGGAAATAGGATTTTCTTGAAGAACATCTCCTCCTTGGTTGCTGGACTGCAAAAATTTCACCTTTGAAATCCATTTGAAAGTAACATATTCTGAAGGAACATGAATTTGATATCTTTCATTTTGTGATATATTAGAAATTTCAATAAGTTTTATAAATGCTAATGGTAGACTTATTTATTTTTTCTTAATATATTGCATTATATTATGGGTTGTGTGAAGACTGTCCAGTTTAATGTTGATTTAGTTTTAGAATATTTGTTTATGTAGATTCAGGTTGAAATTTTAGAAGTTACGGTGACTTGTTATTTTCATTTTATTTTTTCAAAACCTATATTTTACATTTTTATTTAATTTCATCAAATAAAAATAATAATAAAAATTAAAACCCAAAAATAAATACGCCAGTTTCAACAATTGAGATTCCAAATTTCATGTTCACGTAAATTCACATTTTTAATGAAAATTTGAGGTTTTAAAATTTGCACAATTTTTCCAAATAATCAATTAGTTTCATTTTATGAAAATTGAAATTTAAATAAATTTCAATTTTTCATTAAAGTGAATAATTAATATGATATTCCAAAGTTTTTACATGGTAAAGTTAGATTTAATCGTTTTATTTTTATTTTCAATCAAATATTAACAATCGAAGATAAAAATTGATTAACAATCAAAGATAAAACTTGATTAACAATCAAAGATAAAATTTGATTAACAATCAAAGATAAAATTTAATTAATAATTTGAGATAAAGTCAATTATGAAGAAAACAAGCTTATACTGAGAGGGGGGGTGAATAGTAGAAGGCCACTTTTTAATTTTCTTTCCCAATCAATATTATGCAATGAATAGATATCAATATCAACAACAGTAATAAAGCAATGCATAAAACACCATACACAATAGAGACACCATAATTTATGTGGTTCACCCAATGTGGGCTACTCCATGAAGAAAATATTTCACTAAAATTTTCTCAATCAATATCTTGGGAATCCTTCCCTATTACAATGTTTATGGACCTCTGTCCAAAGGAGATACCAATCCCCTAAATCAAGTTCATGGATCTCTATCCACAGGAGAACTCCTCTGCTCTGGCTGGTGATCCTCTAGAAGACTACTGCCTCCACTACACTAGCTTGTGGATATCTCTCCACTGAAGACTCTTGTCCCCACTCAGAATACCTATCCTCACTGTCCTGGATGATGGATCTCTATCCACTAGAGACTATTGTCCTCTCTGCTCTATCATCTCCAAAGATCTATCCAAAATATATACTAAACACAGTCCTTCGGTTTAGCACAAATTTTCTCAATATCTACTCAACAAGTCCACTCAGAACTTGCTCAATCTGCTCAATAAGTCCACTCATAACTTGCTCAAATCTTCTCAAAAATTCCACTTAGAACTTGCTCAAATATGTTCAACAAGTCCACTTAGAACTTTCTCAAATATGCTCAACAAGTCCACTTGAAACTTGCTCAAATCTGCTCAACAAGTCCACTCAGAACTTGCTCAAATCTGCTCAACAATTCATCTCAAAACTTGCTCAAATTTTCTCAACAAGTCCACTCAAAAAATGCTCAAATATTCTCAACAAGTCCACTAAAAACTTGCTCAAATCTGCTCAATAAGTCCACTCAGAACTTGCTCAAATCTACGCAATAAGTCCACGAAGAAAATATTTCACTAAAATTTTCTCAATCAATCTCTTGGGAATCCTTCCCTATTACAATGTTTATGGACCTCTGTCCAAAGGAGATACCAATCCCCTAAATCAAGTTTGTGGATCTCTATCCATAGGAGAACTCCTTCTCCTCTACTTTGGTTGGTGATCCTCTAGAAGACTACTACCTCCACTGCACTGGCTTGTGGATCTCTCTCCACTGAAGAATCTTATCCCCACTCAGAAGACCTATCCTCACTGCCCTGGCTGATGGATCTCTATCCACTAGAGACTACTGTCCTCTCTACTCTATCACCTCCAAATATCTGTCTCAAATCTATACTAAACATAGTCCTTCGGTCTAGCACAAATTTGCTCAATATCTGCTCAACAAGTCCACTCAAACCCCTCAATCTCAAACTATTCAACTCTGCTCCACAAGTCCACTCAGAACTTGCTCAAATATTCTCAACAAGTCCACTCAAAACTTGCTCAATATACTCAACAAGTCCACTCAGAACTTGCTCAAATATGCTCAACAAGTCCACTTAGAACTTGCTCAAATCTGCTCAACAAGTCCACTCAGAACTTGCTCAAATCTGCTCAACAAGTCCACTCAGAACTTGCTCAAATCTGCTCAACAAGTCCACTTAGAACTTGCTCAAATTTGCTCAACAAGTCCACTCAGAACTTGCTCAAATATGCTCAACAAGTCCACTCAGAACTTGCTCAAATTTGCTCAACAAGTTCACTCAGAACTTGCTCAAATATGCTCAACAAGTCCACTCAGAACTTGCTCAAATTGCTCAACAAGTTCACTCAGAACTTGTCCAAATCTGCTCAACAAGCTCACTCAGAACTTGTCCAAATCTACTCAACAAGCTCACTCAGAACTTGTCCAAATCTCATAGAAACATAGAGAGAATTGTTAGAGACCCAATATGTTCTATACTCAATGCTCAATCACTTTTCAACTCAGATCAGAATATAGAATAGTTTGTTTTATGGAACTTGAACAATCACTTCACACATCCACTTGACTAGGCTCAATCAACTTTACTCAACCAATCACTCAATGAAACAACCTTTGCTCACAAACCCTAGTCCAAGTATATATCAACCAACTCAAAATGTTTCCAACAATGCTCAACAACAAATCTCACATAACAATGATACTCATGTTCTTTTCAAACCCTAGTTCAAGTTCTTCACACAACCAATGGCTTCAACAACAATGCTTATAAAACAAGGTTTTAACAACTCTTTATTCCAGAAAACCTTGAAGCATTAACTCAAACACTCTCGAAAAGGAAACCCTAATCAAGTCATTTTCACTCCAAACTTATTTTCCAGAAAACCAATCAATCAACTCAACTATGGAAGAATGTGCTCATACCTTTTTCTTGATGATGAAGGGATCTCATAAATCTGCCACAACCACAACAACTTCTATGCCAATCTCAAAGAGGTTAGAAGATAAATATTTCTCACAATATAATGTAAATACTCAAATACACCTTATCACTCCACCTTTCAAAACAACCATCAACATACATAAAATATTTATCCAATAACACCTTATAAACTCCCAACTAGAATAAACTTAACATCCACCAAAAATTAATTCAAACCTCTTTAATTTATTTTAATGGCAAGAGAAACTTTGATAAAAATCAAATCAACTTTCTTTATGGTTCCAAAGATATAAATCACTTCATCAATAAAACAACCTCACATTAATCCTTATTACTCCACAATAATAAAAATCAAATATCAAATCAACAACCTTTCTCAAACCCTTATAACTCCAACAATAACATAAATCAAACACACAACTTTTCACAAACCCTTATTACTCCACAATATCCTTTGAAAAACCTTAGGCAAAAATTAATTATCAAAAAGTTACCTTTGCCTCTTAGTGGGTTTCGAACCCACGTTCTCTGCCTCCATGAGTGCTCTAGCCGTGACTATAACCACCGCGTGCGCTAGATGCATGGTTAAGAGCCTAAGCGCTCTTCGTCTTCTTTGTCCTCGGCTGGCACGCAAAAACCACGTGCAAAACGAACTTCCCTTGGCGCCCAAGACACACCACTCCATACGAATCGATCGCATGCTTCCTCAACTCCCAATACCTTCACAAAATGTGCACTACCAATGGACCACCGTGTCCTATGCATTTCAATCAATGTGCCCTTCCTCTTTTGTCCTCTACCTGGCGCTAAAGACAAGCAAAATTTCTTGTCTTCTTCCTCACGATCAACAAGCACGAAAACCTTTCACTTTTTATCGCATACATTAATCAATCGAAGGGATGAATTTCGAATGCCTCCTTGGCATTTATTTATACACAAATTCCTTTGTTGCTTGGACGTCGATGCTTCCTTTTATTGCATGACGTCGGCGCTCCCACCTTTATAATTTATAAATTATTTAAATTCTAAGGAATTTAAATTTTATAAATTATTTTTATAAACTTTAACTTTGGGTTTAAACTTAAACCTTTAAATGTAATATATTCTGCCATCGTGGGTTTACCATAAACCCTCATAAAATATTATTTTTCCAACTATAATGGTTTTAATGAAACCTTTTAATCTTCCATCATGGGTTTACCATAAACCCTCATAAAATATAAATTTTCCAACTTTCTCTTCAACTCTTCGCATTGTTCCTGGTGCTATTGATGGTGTGCTCCATAGTATTAATGATGAATTTTCACCTTGACATCAATGACAACTAAATAAGCTCAAAATGTCCAACAATCTCCCCCTTTGTCATTGATGGCAACCCAATTTCCTTTTACTGAAAACTTGACTTTTCCTTTGTTCTGCTCCCCTAGGACATTGCTCCCCCTAGCTCAATGCTCTCTCAAATCAAATCTCTCCCCCTTACTCAAATATCTCCCCTTTGACATCAATGGCAAAGGGTCACCTTTGGGGCTCGGGGCTAAGAATGAGCCTCTTAGCTTAGCCCCTCCCCCACCTTCTTTTGAGGTGGTTAATTCTGGGGTGGGAGTATTTCTACTCCTATAAAGCATTGTTCTTTACCTTTATCCTCTTTTCTTCTTATCTAAATTTTTTGATTCCTCTGATTGTTTCTATCCATGTCCATGTTCTTGTCCATGTCTACATTCCTATTCTTGTTCATATCCATGTTCCTATTCTTGTTCTTGTTTATATTCCTATTCCTGTTCATATTCATGTTCCTATTCATATTCATGTTCTTGTTCCTGTTCTTGTTCATACCTATTTTTGGAATATCTGCTCTACACCATTTTGTTGTGTGACCATCATTATTGCACTTATAACACTTAATATTATTATTCCTTGGAGGTGCAAATGTCTTAGGATTTCTCCTAGTGAAGCCATATCCTCTTCTGTCATGAACCCTGCAATTCATTGCCTTGTGACCAAACTGATTACATGAGTAGCAATACCCATGGAAAGGTTGTTTGTTCCCATATTCCTATCTTTCATGTGTCCTGCATTGTGAAGCCATGTGCCCAAACCTGTGACATGAAAAGCATCTTCCATTGAAGTTTCCTTGTCTTGACCTCATTGGTCTCCCTATTCTGATTGTTGTTCCATCTGTATCTTCTTTGTGCATTGTTCCTATTTTTGTTGAACTCTCTATTGTCCAACTCATCCTTAGATGTCTCACTTTATTTTACACTGTCTTCTTCTGAAGTATCTTCATCTGAAGTTTCTTCTCCTCCAAAACTTGAAGTTGACTCTCCTTCCCATTTCTTTTGAACTTGTTCAAATCCAAGACCTGTCTTGCTTGATGTAGTCTTTTGTATCTTGATGAACTTATCCAAGTTCTTTGAGCTATTTTTGAACCCTTTCATCTTGACCTTGGAGTCTTCTAAATATTCTTTTAGTAGTGCCACTTCTTGTGCTAACTTCTCACATTCCAAGATCTTTGCTTCTAACTTATCCTTGAACCTCTTTGCCTTAGCCTTTGATTTTTCTAAATCCTCTATGAGCAATCTTCTCTCTTCATCACATTCTTGAAACTGAATTTCAAGTTTAGAGTGTTGCTTTCTTACCTTCTTTACCATGTCAAGGGCATAGATAAGTTCTCCCTTGAGATCATAACCATCCTTTTCTGAATATTCCTCTATTTGTTTACCTTTGTCCACATCTTTATTTTCTATTGGCTTGTCTTCTATAGGATCACTTTCTTCTTCTTCTAAAGCCATTAGAAGATTTTCATCTGGTCTTTCAAGTGCATCTTCATATTCATCATCACTGAAACTATAACCATCCCTTGTACAATCATCTTCAAGATGTCCAAAGTTACCACATCTAAAACACTTGAGAATTATTGGAGTCCTTTTCTTAACTTGCTCTTTTTCTTCAATCATAAATAGGACTTCATCTCTATCATTGTCTGAAAAACTAGCATCACTATCACTTGAGTACTTACTTGCCTTATCCACATAGTAGCTCCTCTTTTGCCTTTGGAAGAACTTATTTCCTTGTCTGCTTTGTCCATCCTTGCTTTTCTTCTGGTGCCTATATCTTTCTGATTCCCTGTACCTATGATCCTATTTTTCTTCACCATTGTTGTTCTTTGGTTCTTGAAAATCTATTGCAAAATGTCCAAACTTTCCACAATTGAAACACTTAACAGATCTTAGATCTCTGGATCTTCTGGAATCTTTATCTCTTCTACCATAATTAGCTTCTTCATCATTGGATGACTCATTGCTTGATTCTGACTTCTTACCCTTTGTCTTCTTGATTGCTTTGAATGTTGCTTCCTTCTAGGGAATAGGATCTTTTGTTCTTATCTCAAAATTTGTGAGCATACCAAGCAATTTATCTCTTGTCAAAGTATCACCATCCATTGATACTTCTATAGCAAAAACCTATTCACTGAATCTTTTTGGAAGAGATCTTAATACTTTATCACAAATATCAGATTCATCAATCTTCATTCCAAGCCCTTGCATATCATTAACAACCTCATCAATTCGAATTAGATAAGCACTAATATTTTCCTCTTCATTCATTCTTAATGCTTCAAGTTGTCCTTTGAGATTTTGCATCTTTGCTTTCTTGACACTTTTATCTCCTTCATATATATTTTGCAATTTATCCCACATCTCTTTTGCAGTTTGACAATGCATAACTTTCATAGACTCTGTTCTACGCAAACCTCTCACAAGTGCATTCATTGCTTTTGAATTATAGTGTTGTAAAAGCTTACCTTCCTTATCTGTAGGAGGATTGATTAAGGGATCGTATCCAAATTCCACTGATTCCCAAATTTCATTGCCAAGTGCCATCAGGTAGATCTTCATCATCATACTCCAATACATATAGTCACTTCCATCAAATAATGGTGCTGAATTATTTGAGGACACCTCCTTAGGATCCATTGTGTTCTTGTTAGCTTTTCCTTCAAGCTATTAAACTCTTCTAAAGGAACCCACTCTGATACCAATTGAAGAACACAAGCTTATACTGAGAGGGGGGTGAATAGTATAAGACCACTTTTTACTTTTCTTTCCCAATCAATATTATGCAATGAATAGATAGCAATATCAATAATAGTAATCAAGCAATGCACAAAACACCATACACAATAGAGACACCATAATTTACATGGTTCACCCAATGTGGGCTACTCCACGAAGAAAATATTTCACTAAAATTTTCTCAATTAATCTCTTGGGAATCCTTCCCTATTACAATGTTTATGGACCTCTATCCAAAGGAGATACCAATACCCTAAATCAAGTTTATGGATCTCTATCCATAGGAGAACTCCTTCTCCTCTACTCTGGTTGGTGATCCTCTAGAAGACTACTACCTCCACTGCACTGGCTTATGGATCTCTCTCCACTGAAGACTCTTATCCCCACTCAGAAGACCTATCCTCATTGCCCTAGCTGATGGATCTCTATCCACTGGAGACTACTGTCCTCTCTACTCTATCACCTCCAAATATCTATCTCAAATCTATACTAAACATAGTCCTTCGATCTAGCACAAATTTGCTCAATATCTATCTCAACAAGTCCACTCAAAACTTGCTCAAATATGCTCAACAAGTCCACTAAGAACTTGCTCAAATCTGCTCAACAAGTCCACTCAAAACTTGCTCAAATCTTCTCAACAAGTCCACTCAAAACTTGCTCAAATATACTCAACAAGTCCACTCAGAACTTGCTCAAATATGCTCAACAAGTCCACTCAAAACTTGCTCAAATCTGCTCAACAAGTCCACTTAGAACTTGCTCAAATCTGCTCAACAAGTCCACTCAAAACTTGCTCAAATCTTCTCAACAAGTCCACTCAGAACTTGCTCAAATTGCTCAACAAGCTCACTTAGAACTTGCTTAATCTGCTCAACAAGTCCACTCAGAACTTGCTCAAATCTTCTCAACAAGTCCACTCAGAACTTGCTCAAATATGCTCAACAAGTTCACTCAGAACTTATCCAAATCTGCTCAACAATCTCACTCAGAACTTGTCCAAATTTGCTCAACAAGCTCACTCAGAACTTGTCCAAATCTGCTCAACAAGCTCACTCAGAACTTGTCCAAATCTCATAGAAACATAGAGAGAATTGTTAGAGACCCAATATGTTCTATACTCAATGCTCAATCACTTTTCAACTCAGATCAGAATATAGAATAGTTTGTTTTATGGAACTTGAACAATCACTTCACACATCCACTTGACTAGGCTCAATCAACTTTACTCAACCAATCACTCAATGAAACAACCTTTGCTCACAAACCCTAGTCCAAGTATATATCAACCAACTCAAAATATTTTCAACAATGCTCAACAACAAATCTCACATAATAATGATACTCATGTTCTTTTCAAACCCTAGTTCAAGTTCTTCACACAACCAATGGCTTCAACAATAATGCTTATAAAATAAGGTTTTAACAACTCTTTATTCCAGAAAACCTTGAAGCATTAACTCAAACACTCTCAAAAGGAAACCCTAATCAAGTCCTTTTCACTCCAAACTTATTTTCCAAAAAACCAATCAATCAACTCAACTATGGAAGAATGTGCTCATACCTTTTTCTTGATGATGAAGGGATCTCATAAATCTGCCACAACCACAACAACTTCTATGCCAATCTCAAAGAGGTTAGAAGATAAATATTTCTCACAATATAATGTAAATACTCAAATACACCTTATCACTCCACCTTTCAAAACAACCATCAACATACATAAAATATTTATCCAATAACACCTTATAAACTCCCAACTAGAATAAACTTAACATCCACCAAAAATTAATTCAAACCTCTTTAATTTATTTTAATGGCAAGAGAAACTTTGATAAAAATCAAATCAACTTTCTTTATGGTTCCAAAGATATAAATCACTTCATCAATAAAACAACCTCACATTAATCCTTATTACTCCACAATAATAAAGATCAAATATCAAATCAACAACCTTTCTCAAACCCTTATAACTCCAACAATAACATAAATCAAACACACAACTTTTCACAAACCCTTATTACTCCACAATATCCTTTGAAAAACCTTAGGCAAAAATTAATTATCAAAAAGTTACCTTTGCCTCTTAGTGGGTTTCGAACCCACGTTCTCTACCTTCGCAAGTGCTCTAGCCACGGCTATAACCATCGTGTGTGCTAGATGCATGGTTAAGAGCCTAAGTGCTCTTCATCTTCTTTGTCCTCGACTGGCGTGCAAAAACCATGTGCAAAACAAACTTCCCTTGGTGCCCAAGACACACCACTCCACGTGAATCGATCGTGTGCTTCCTCAACTCCCAACGCCTTCACAAAATGTGCATTGCCAATGGACCACCGTGTCCTATGCATTTCAATCAATGTGCCCTTCCTCTTTTGTCCTCTACCTGGCGCTAAAGACAAGCAAAATTTCTTGTCTTCTTCCTCACGATCAACAAGCACGAAAACCTTTCACTTTTTATCGCATACATTAATCAATCGAAGGGATGAATTTTGAATGCCTCCTTGGCATTTATTTATACACAAATTCCTTTGTTGCTTGGACGTCGGTGCTTCCTTTTATTGCATGACGTCGACGCTCCCACCTTTATAATTTATAAATTATTTAAATTCTAAGGAATTTAAATTTTATAAATTATTTTTATAAACTTTAACTTTGGGTTTAAACTTAAACCTTTAAATGTAATATATTCTGCCACCGTGGGTTTACCATAAACCCTCATAAAATATTATTTTGCCAACTATAATGGTTTTAATGAAACCTTTTAATCTTCCATCATGGGTTTTGTAGCACCCTAAAATTGGAGCAGTTAAACCCTTAGTAAAAAGATAAAAATTTGAATTTTAACCCCAAAACTGCCCATTACCCGCTCCCCTTGTTTTCCATGCCATTTTTAGGAGTTGTTTTGACCGTTGGACGATATCGTCGACGATCAGAAGAAATCATCCCAGATATGACGAATTCATCTGGAACAGAACGTCCAGACGATTTCGTCCCAAAACCAAATTTTCATAATTAGCTTCTGTTTCAACAACTTCTCTAACTTGGGCAGAAAGCGTGTATGCGCGGTTAGAGTCTCCCCCGTTGGAGATCTCCCAAATTGGGGTGATCTCCAACCTCCTAACCTCTCCCTAAATCCTATATAAACTTAGGATTTTTCTTGACTTCCCCTGGCTGATTTTCCCTACAACTTTAGTTTCTCGTGCATTAGAACACCTTCGCACCATCGTTTGCATTGTGTATTTCAAGTTTTTCTTGCAGGAATTTTACTGTTTTTCAGCTGGAGCAAGCTCGGATCGTCGCTGGCGATTCCAGACGATTTCGGATGATCTTGTCATAGATCGGTGATGATCTCGTACGATTGGAGGTGATCTCGACTGTAGTCCATATTGGGGGCAATCAGAGCCCGAAGTTTGCATTTTTTTATCTTCTCTCTTCATTTCCTTATGCATTAACTTAGTTTATTCTATTTCTGCATTCTGGAGTTCACCTCATTTAGCATAGATGCATGATAAAGTTAAAATAAATTATTAAATTAATGAATTTCCTTTAATTGTTATCTAGATCTATCATTTAGGCAGGTTTACTATTATTTCTATCATTTCCCCTTGCTTTTGCAGTTGCATTTTTGGTCTTTGGTATCTGTTTCTGTGATTGCAGGTTTCTAACGAATTCGTCTGATGAATTCATCAGGTCGACGATGATCTCGTCTGATCTCAGATGACCGACTGTGATCTGAGATGATTCTATGCAATTGTAGATGATTATGTAAGATTTGAGATGATCTGGACTTCTACAAACCTCAGAATCTTCATCAGACATCCGAAATCAGGTACATTCTATCTTATTTAGCACACTTTCTATGTTTAGCACTTATTCATGTTTTTTGTATCCATATAAATCAGCATTGGCATATAGAATAGCTTAGATTCATCTTGGCCAAACCTAGGATATGAATGATTAAAGTACAAAATGAACACATCAAACCCATTCTCAACCTAGGCGTGGAAACTGCCACTCAAAGTTTCCTGGTGAACCCACCATCCGTCAAAAATTCACCCTTATACCCCTCCCCCGAGAGGCGTGACCTTCAAAGGGCCTCTCAGTCCGAGGTATTGTCCCATCCTTCTCGCATCCCCCTTCTGGGCGTGGATCCTATAGCCTGAAGGTAAGGATGCGAAAAATTTGGAGCGATACATTTTGGTGAACCCGACGTGAAAACTAAAACCTTTTGAAAACAATCCAAAAAAAAAAAATGCATTTAGAATCATCAGACAAACAATTAAAGTTGCATATCATATTTAGATGGTAGATTATAATAAAAGACGAGTTGTCACCATAAATGTTGAAAATCAATTAGCAGCCATAGAGATTACTTCTTTGCTTAGAGTATCTCAAACATATAGAGTCCCACCTTTATGGGACGAACTTGATAGGAGATTGGGTATTATTTCATCTAGGTCAACAGAACTTAGGCAAATTAAGAGGTTTGTCCTAGATAGAATCCTGGATCTTGATCAAGTAACCTTATATCATGAACTTCAGAGAGCTTGCCATAGGTGGTTAGCAGATAAAAGAGCACTTGTGTCTTTCGAGTTGTACACCTTTGAGGAATACCTCGACAATGCAGTTGTAGTACATAAATTTCTATCTCGTATAGAGGATCAAGAGGTCATTCTTACGGATAGAAAGAGATGGAATAGAGTTCCTAGAGCTGTGTTATATCGAGAGTATTGCCATGAACTTTATTTCTACAGGTCAGAGTCTAAAATAGATAATATCACCATAGCACACTTTGTCAAATTCTTGAAAAACCATTTCCAATTTGAAGAGGAGCATTTCATGACTCTCGATGAACTTGATCCTATTAATGATATCCATAAACTATTTATAGAAAACTAAGCCATTCTTTTATTATTATTATTTCTTGCATTTAGTATGTTGTTTGTTGTCTTTATAATATTATCATAAAAACATAAAAATAAAAAAAAACAAAACAAAAATATAACAAAAATTAAAACGTTTTCTTTTAAGTATTATAGTAGGTATATAATTAAAATATATACCTCCCAAACTTATCATATATATATATATATATATATATATATATATATATATATATATAAATATATATTTGCTAAAATCTAAGTTTAAGCATAATGACTAGACTTAGGAATGGAAAACAGACTGAAGTAGAAGAAGATTGGTTAGGAAAACCATTAAATAACCCAGATGTCCTTCCTGAAGACCCAATTCAGGAAGAAGGAACCCTAGACCAACAAGAAGAAGAGTTTGTTGTAGGAAATGAACAAAAAGAAAGCTGTTAGAGAGGAAGGATCCTCATCCCCTAAAATGTCTCCGGGAGGAGCTATTACTTTTGAGAACATGGAACATTTTTGGAAGTTCCTCAATACTAATATTGGCGCTCTTAATAGAGCAGTCCATATGGACAAGGATCAAATTAGTGACACTCAAGCAACCCTAGAAGAAATATATCACACACGCACTAATCCCTTGTCCTTCGTTGATCAAGAAAGTGATCAAGCTGGACCATCCAATTTGGATATGGCCGCTATAATCCAGAACATGCAACAACAAGAGGTTACCCAACCACCTAGAGTGCACTGTTACCAAGCCTAGAGTTATTCCCACACAAAAGAAACCTTCATTCACTGCTCTATTTTGCCAAGCTATTGATCAACATACCTCAAATCAACAAAAGCCCAAAACAAAACCAAACACCAATTTCCAACAATCTGGGATACAACATAATGCTACTACAAATATTCTTCATAATACTCTCCCTACCAACCATTTGCATAATAGCAATATAGCATCTAATCCTTACGTCACGCCATCATACGCTCACATACCACCGAACCAATATGGTGGACAAACTAGTAATCTGGAAGCCATGGTGAAACAGTTAGTCTCCCGCATGGACCAGATAGATCCCTACCATCCCTCGTACAATTATCGAGAGATGTGTAGTCAGCCTTTAGATCCTATAGTTGTAGCACAGCCATATCCTAAACACTTTCCTATGCCTGTCCTACCTATATACAAAGGAACCGAAGATCCCATAGAGCATCTTCGTATGTTTAGGATAGCATGTCATGATATATCACATGATGACTTGTTATTACTAAAAATGTTCCCAAAAAGTTTAGGAGGAATGGCATTAGAGTGGTATTATCAATTACCCACTCATTCTTTGAGGAATTTCAAAGAAACAACCGAGTCTTTTGTTCATCAATTTAGTGCCTACATCGAAAGGCATGTAACCATTAAATATTTGTACAACTTAAAACAAGACAAAGATGAATGTTTTGCTGATTTCCTAGCTCGGTGGAGACAGTTGATAGGAAAATTACACTTTGTGTTACCTTATCGAGAAATGTTGGATATCTTTATCAATAATTTACAAGAACAACTATCCTATGAGTTATCAACTGCTACCTTGACCACCTTCGATCAAGCTATAGACTTAGCTCGAAGAGTGGAAGATGCTCTCATTAGGAGAGGTCAGCTTAAAAAGAAAGATGATGAGAAAACATCCAGAAATCAATATAAGAATAAACAAGTTGTGGGTGATGGAGTCATTGATAGCAGAAACATTGCTAATGTTAATGCTACGAAAACAACGGAGAAGTTTATATTGAAACCTCCTGATAAACCACCTCGAGAATTTACTAGGTTAAATCAACCTCTATCAACCATTCTCCCGCAATTATTAGAATGAGGTTTGATCCAATTACCAAATATCCGGGAACCTGATCCAACTATACCCGGATACGGAGCTGATTTACACCTGTGATTTCCATAGAGGACCTGGACACGCTACCAACTCTTGTAAAATATTAAAACATAAAATACAAGACTTAATTGATAACAATGAGATGGAGGTGCAAGCCTTTCAACCTAAACAAAATCCTCCTAATAATGCTCAAAAGAACATCCCCCAAAATCAGAATCAGAATGCCAATCAATCATTGGACATATTTCAACATCCTTTACCAAAGCATGGTAAAGAGGTGGCTAATCAAATTGAGCATCATAATGTTCCCCCTCCTACCCGATATGTAGGGACTATTAGTGGACATTTACCTACTCATGATTTGCAAATATTTGACACAACTTTATCCATGGTTACGACCAGACCTCTATATAATATTCAGACACCTGATCTTAGTGATACAGAATATGAGACTGAAAGTGACATGGAAATCACCTCAAATCAATCGAATAGCTCTGAAGATGAATCGGATCCTATTCAACCTATCACAAGTTCTATGGTTCCAGAAGAACCATTTCCAAGAAGAGTCACTACTAGACCATCGTCTCACCAATTACTTTCTAATGAACAAGCCATAAATGCTAGACCAAGACCCATTCATCATCCGCAAAATAATATTGTAGGTACCATCGAAGTTGTTACTAGACAACGAGGCTCAAAATTCTCAACAAGATCAAACTCGGAATGATGGATCAGCTCCATTTGTTTTGAAAGTTCCTAATAAAGGGAATCATGCACCTAATGTTCAACCTAAACCTCCTTATAATATTAATGAACAATTATCAAATACTACAGCTAGAATTTCCCTTTTGGACCTTTTAAGATCTTCTCCTACACATAGGGATGAATTAATGCTCACATTAAGCCAAATGATGGTACCACAAAATATTCAACTTGAAGCCATGGCCAATACTATCATAACTCGAGAAGTCGATTGTATTGACTTTCGGGATAGAGATATACCGCAACATAGTTTACATAAGGATAACCCCTTATATATTACTGCCCTAATTGGAGATGTAGGAGTTAAACGAGTCTTGATTGATAATGGTTCATCTTTAAACATTTGCACTTTTGACTTCTACCAAATATTTGGGTTTAGAAGTGATGAAATGAAAAGAAGTGATATGATCATAAAAGCCTTCAATGACGAAACACAAGAAACATGTGGAGTTATTACTATCCCATTGCAAGTTGGTCCAAGAACCTTAGACACGACCGTGTTTATTGTACATTGCCCTGCATCGTACAATATACTCTTGGGTCACCCTTGGATCAACGCGATGCGAGCTGTTCCCTCAACTTTACATGAATGTGTTAAATTCGAATTTAAAAATCAGTTGGTTACCATTCATGGTGATCCTAGACCCTTTGATATGTGTGCTTTGGCAGAACCTGTTGGAGTTCAATTTTGCCCTGCTCTATCATCCACACATCCTAATTCTCATCATCCATCTAAACATGTGAAACACACACCCATAACATCATCTACTTTTTCTCCATCAACTCCACCTCTACATATAGTTCAACCATCTTCCGAACAAACCACATTAGGACCTCAAAAAGATCCTAAACCCACAACCAATGCTTCTTGTTTTACTCCTATAACTTCCATACCTATAGACCCATCCATCGACATCTCTACAACATCTACACCTACCAGAGGCATATTTTCCACATCCGAAGATGTAGGAAATGTTCCTTCTACCTCTTACGCTCTTATTGATGAGCTCTTACCCGATTTATCTAAAATTCTTATATCAGAAAAAACAAACGTTGCTATGCAAGATTCCCTTATTTTAAATAATTTGCCACCCTCTCCTCATACCTTGGGCCTCCCACAGCCTATGGGAAGTATTTACCAAGTCGGGAGCTGCGCTTTTATTTATAAGGGATATGACTAGGGTAGAATACCCAGAAACATCAAGGCTCATTATGATGGATATGCTCGATGTTATTTTACTAATGAGTATATTAAAGCTAAGCCTATAATGCTTAAATTGGGATATAAAGGGAAAGGTTTGGGACCTTTCCAGAATGGTATGAAAGAACCCTTTGAGGTAGAACCATGGCCTACCCGATGTGGTGTGGGCCTATTTCCTAGTAAAGGTCAGCCCTTCCCATTTGAGGATGATGACCATCTCATATGTTACCAAGATTATTTGGATAAACGTGATGCCTTGTGTTTAATGAATAAGCCATTTACATGTAATATGCTATCTATAGCCTACCCTAAGATGATCGCCAAATCCGACGATGAGTTGGAGGGAGATATCTTCCATGATGTCTCCGTTGAGGAATTATTACATCATGAATTTTATTTTGATGGCTCTATACCTAGTATAGCCCAGCTTGAGGCCACGACTCCTCAAGATGAATTATCCAAACTAACCTTGGAAGAATTACAAGAATTGGGTGTTTCACCCGCCCCACCTAATTTTGAGAGAGATCTACACATGGAAGTAGAAAACGTCATAAAAATTAACATTGGAACCAAAGATAATCCTCACATAATCAACATTGGATCAGAATTGAGCCAAGAAAAACAGGATAAATACATTGCATTTCTTAAGGAATATGAAGATGTCTTTGCTTGGACATATGAAGATATGCCAGGATTAGACCCTTCTGTAGTTATGCATCACCTAGTAGTCCATCCGGATGCTAAACCTGTTAAACAGAAACTTAGAAAAATGCATCCTAAAGTGGCCTTACTAGTCAAAGGGGAATTAGAAAAACTCCTGAAGGTTATTTTTATACAAGCCATTGATTATGCTGAATGGATCTCGAATGTAGTTCCAGTAACTAAGAAAGAAGCTACCAAAGTTAGGGTTTGCATAGACTTTAGAGATATTAATGTTGCATGCCCTAAAGATGATTTTCCTCTTCCCAACATGGATCAGATCATTGATTTTACTTGCTGGGAGTGGAATGATATCCTTAATGGATGGATTTTTTGGTTATAATCAGATCAGGATAGCTCCTGAAGATCAGGCTAAAACAACCTTTATTACCCCTTGGGGGACCTTTTGTTGGAAAGTGATGCCATTCGGTTTGAAGAATGCGGGTGCAACATATCAACGAGCCATGACTTATATCTTTCATGATATGATGCATGATATTCTACATGATTATGTAGATGATATTATAGCTCGTTCCATCAAAGAAGATGATCATTTAGATGACTTGAGAAAAGTATTTGATCGGTTAAGGGAATATCTTATCCGACTAAATCCAGCCAAATGTATATTCGGAGTTAAGTCCGATAAATTATTGGGGGTTATAGTTTCTTTATGTGGCATTGAAATTGACCCTCTCAAGATCATGGCTATCACTGATATGCCCGCACCCACAAATATATCTAAATTATGGAGTCTACAAGGTAAGCTTCAAGCTATTCGTCGCTTCATCGATAAGTTGGCGGACAAAACAGGACCCTTTCTTAAGCTTCTTAAGAAAGATGTCTCTTTTCATTGGGACGATGAATGTCAGGAAGCATTTGAACTCCTCAAACAATATCTCCTTAACCCACCTGTGCTTTCACCACCTAGATCTGATCGCCCATTTATCTTGTATATTTTTGCTTTAGATTTTGCCTTAGGAGCTATGTTAGCTCAACTTGACGATGAGAAAAGAGAGCGTGCTAATTATTACATTAGCCGAACCTTAATCAGTTATGAAACCCGCTACACAACATTAGAGAAGTTATGTCTAGCAGTCATATTTTCTACACAAAAACTATGCCATTATATGCTCAGTCAAAAAACGTATGTTATTGCTAAATTCGATCCTTTGCGGTATCTCATGAGTCGACCATACTTATCTAGTCACACAACAAAGTGGGTTCTTGTGCTAAGCGAGTTTGAACTCACGTTTATAGGACAGAAGTTTGTTAAGGGTCAAATCATAGCAGATCAATTAGTTGCTGCACCCTTAGAGTCTACCCATCCCCTCATCATTGAGTTTCTTGATGAATACCTTAAATTAGAGGCAGACCATCCAGAGCAATGGTCCCTATACTTTGACGGAGCCCGATGCATGAGTGGGGCTGGTGCAGGTATTATTTTAATATCTCCATAGAAACATCTTATCCCTCTGTCCTTTAAATTAACGTTTGCTTGTACTAATAACACTGCTTGAGTATGAGGCTCTAATCCTTGGATTACGAGCTGCCTTGGCACTGAAAATTAAAAATTTATTAGTTTTTGATGATTCTCAACTTGTCATAAATCAAATTAATGATGTTTATTAGACCAAAGATGATAAATTATGCCCATATAAAGCATATGTCTTACAATTATTATCTTTATTTGATCAAGTTACCTTGGAAGCTATTCCTTGAACTAGCAACCATGCGGCTAACGCTATGGCTACAGCTACGTATCTCTTGCCCTTGGAGTTAGATGATGAATATGCTACCATCATTATTCATCGACTCCAGGAACCCGCTTCAAATAAATCATGCTTAGAACCTTTGGATGTGTTTCTAATCAACAAAACTACTCCTGAACCTTGGTACACTGATATATTTAATTTTCTTCAAAATGGGACCTTCCTTGAAGGTTGTAATAGCAACCAACATCGGTTATTACGTAGACGAGCAAGTCGCTTCGTAATTATTGGTAATACATTGTATAGGAGATCTTTTGAAGGCATCCTATTGAGATGTTTGAATCTAGAAGAATCTAGATCAGCTTTGAGGGAAGCCCACGATGGATCTTGTGGGGGACATTTTAGTGGTAGCATCATTTCTTTTTTTTTTGGTAATTAAGGTACATAATCATTACAACCGGGTTTTACAGGTTGACCCAAAACCTATTACAAAAATAGCACAATGCTGAAACGAGACATGATCTCAATAGGGACAGTCTGTCCTTAGCCCCCTACTGAGGTCACACAACCAACAAAGAGCAACACCCTTACAAAAGATTACACACACCTTAGAACACAGGAAGTTGACACTTTCGCCTCCTAACTCTTTCTCTTTTCTTTTGGTCATGAAACTGTGACATGTCACGATATCGTGACACTTTTCCTTCCTCCTCTTTCTTTTCTATTTTGGTCATGAAAAAGCGACATGTCATGAAATCGTGACACTTTTCCTTCCCGCTCTTTCTCTTCTCTTTTGGTCACAAAAATACGACATGTCACGATATCGCGACACTTTTTCCCTCTTGCTTATTCTCTTCACTTTTGGTCACGAAAAAGCGACATGTCACGATATCGCTACACCCTTTCTTTCATTCTGAACATGTCGTGAAATCGTGACACTTTTTCTTTCCTCCTCTTTCTCTTCTCTTTTGGTCATGAAAATGTGACATGTAGCGATATCCCGACACTTATCCTTCTTGCTTTTGGTCGTGAAAGGATGACATGTTGCGAAATCACGACTCTTTTTCCATATTTCTCTTGCTCTTCTATTTTGGTCACGATAAACTGATATGTCACAAAATCGTGACACTTTTTCCTTCTTGCTCTTTCTCTTCTCTTTTGGACACGAAAATCCGACATGTCGTGAAATCGCAAAACTTTTTCATTCATGTTCAACACATCGTCAAAAAGCGACACTATTTCCTTCTTGCTCACCATGTCGCGATATCGCAACACTCTTTATTTCTTGCTTAGCATGTCGCGATATCATGACACTTTTTCTTTCTTGTTCTTTCTCTTTTCTTTTGGTCACAAAAATGCGACATGTTGCGATATCGCGACACTTTTTCCATGTCGCGATATCGCGACACTTTTTCTTTCATGCTCAACATGTCGCGATATCGCGACACTTTTTCCTTCCTCCTCTTTCACTTCTTTTTTGGTCATGAGAATGTGACGTGTCACGATATCATGCCACTTTTCCTTCTTGCTCTTGGTCTTCTCTTTTGGCCATGAAAAGATGACATGTCATGAAATCGTGACACTTTTTCTTTCTTGCTCTTTCTCTTCTCTTTTAGTCACGAAAAAACATGTCGCGATATCGTGACACTTTTTCCCACTTGCTCTTTCTCTTCTTTTTTGGTCGCGATAATACGACATGTCGCGATATCGTGACACTTCATCCTTCAAGCTTAACTTATCACCAAAAAGTGACCCTTCTTCCTTCAAGCTTAACTTATCGCCAAAAAGCGACACTTTTTCCTTCTTGCTCAACATGTCACGAAATCGTGACACTCTTTCATTCTTGCTCATCATGTCACGATATCGCGACACTTTTTCCCTCATGATTTTTCTCTTCTCTTTTGATCGCGACAACGTGACATGTCGTGATATCGTGACACTTTTTCCATGTCATGATATCACGACACTCTTTCTAGCATGTCGCGACATCGTGACACTTTTCCTTTCTTGCTCTATATGTTGTGAAATTGTGACACTCTTCATTGCTCAACCTGTCGCGATATCATGACCCTTTTTCCAACATGTCGTGATATTGTGACACTATTTCTTTCTTGCTCAACCTGTCGTGAAATCGTGACACTTTTCCTTGCTGAAATTTGCTTTTCTTGAAACTCGAACAAGTCACGAAAATGTGACATCGGTATTTGGCCTCAGCCATTGCCCCTAACCCCATAACATGAAGCCACCAAGACACCTGGAACCTTCCCCTATTGCAAATAAAACTAAAGCCATCACAATAAGGACCAAAGAAATACTGACAAAACCACATTGAAACTGCTCTCCCTTTTTCTGATCCCCACGACTTCACCATCATTGGTGATCATTTTGAATAATTTTAGCCACTTCACTTGGGACCCCATGTTCCCAAATGACCAACCCAGCGGCTTCCACCCCTAAATTAGCCAATATATCAGCAATTTTATTTGCTTCCCTAAAAATATGCTAGGCCTTCCGATCATTCCTAGCATGGTAAAGGCTCCTAGCCTCTTCGATGATAGTCTTAATCCACCACGGAGGATTTTTCCCATTGCTAAGAAGGTTTATGACCTGCATTGAATCTCCTTCGATAATAAGTTTACCTTCAATTTCCAGAGACAACTGAAGACCCCTCCATAACGCTCTTGCTTTCGCCTCGTTGTTAGTCCTAGTTCCTAGTCATTCAAAAAAGGCCATCACCAACTTGCCTTGATGATCTCTCACTACTCCTCCAGCCCCTGCATTGCCAGGGTTACCTTTAGAGGCCCCATCGAAGTTGAGCTTGAACCAACCTACCGAGGGTGGTTTCCACTTGACACCTAATCTAGGATTGACCTTGAAAGACACAGGTATCTCGCCTAGAGTAATATTTAAGGATTGAGCGATCCGCCTCTCCCACGGGGAAGGATTTCGATCTTCATAATGTATAAGGATGATTTTCACGGGCAAAGGTAAGAATCATATTGGTAGTGGAGGTGACATCATGGCTGGACTCATGGAATGCTCTATGATTTCTTTCTAGCCACACCTACCAAAGAAAATGATGGAGACAAATCTTCCAAAAAAACCTCAGCCTAAGGCTAACAAAGGGATTTTGCCATTGGTGGAAGAGGTCAAGGATGGTAGCTGGTCTAACCCAGAAAATGCTAAAGGCTTGAAATAACCCATTGAGAACACTCAGAGAGATCGAGCATTCAAGGAAAATATGGTGGGTGGACTCCCAATTACCCCTACACAAAGAACATCGATTAGCAATTATCATACCTTTCCTTAATCATCAGAATCTTGCCTTGGATAACCAGCCATGAAAACATAGCAACTTTAGGAATAAGGTTTTTGACCCACACCAACTAAGTCTGGAGTGTGGGGTCCTCGTATCTAACATTAGAATATATGCAGATTTGACTAAGAACTACCCATTTTCGATGGCTACCCATATTACATTATCCTGCTTAGGTCTCATGGAAATGAATTTTTGATGCAGGATGCTTTGGAGTTCTTCTGATTCATCTTCAAAGCCTTGAATCCTTATCTGTTTCCAGATAAGCCTACCTCTATCCTATCTTATGAAGTCAGCCACTTTCCTTCCTATGAGATCCTCTGTGATTCTTTTGATCCTTGCAAGGGAAGGAAACTAAGATAAAGCTTCATCCTTGGCCCACCTATCATCCCATAACTTGATCTTCTACCCGTTACCAAGAACCCATCTTAGGCCTTTCTTTATGACCTCTCTACTTGTTAAGACTACTTTCCAGAACGTCGACCCTCCACCATGCACCGAATCATTTAGGAAATCGGTATCTTGAAGATATTTTCTTTTAATTATGGCAATCCACTCATTTTCCTCATTGTTGATAAGACGCCAAGCTTGTTTGGCAAGCAAGGCAGTGTTTAGGTGAGAAACTCTTCTTAGTTCTAGCCCCCCATTTTCTTTCGGCTTGCAAACCTTGCCCCAGCCCACAAGGTGAAACCTCTTTTTTTCCTCTGACCCAGACCATAGAAAATTCTTTTGGAGCTATTCAATTTTTTGGTAAACTCTGGTAGGGGCCTTAAACACAGATAGAAAATAACCTGGGATGCTCTGTAAGGATGCCTTAGTGAGAGTAAGCTTCCCGGCTTGAGATAATAGATGACCTTTCCAACTAGCCAGTTTCTTTTGAATTCTTTCAACCAATCTATCCCACATCAACTCTTGGTAGCGCCATTTCTAAGAAACTCCTTAGGATAGGATATTTTTGGCCTACCATGGAAAATGATGCACATGATTACGTGTGCCATTGCGACAAGTGCCAAAAACATGCTGACCTTGTCCATGCACCTACACAAGAGCTACAGGCTATTTCATCTCCTTGGCCCTTTTCAAAATGGGGCTTAGAAATCATTGGAAAAATCAACCCTGTGTCATCTGATGGACACAAATTCATCATAACCGCCATCGAGTATTTCATGAAGTGGGTTGAAGCTATGCCCTTAGCTTCTTGCACTGGAACCCAAGTTTCCAAGTTTATTTTTAATCAAATTATTTGTAGGTTCGAAATTCTTGCAAATCTCATCTCAGATAATGGAACTTGTTTCAAAAATAAAGATGTCAAAAAATTATGTCAAAAATATAAAATTCAACATCGTTGGTCCACTCCCTATTATCCTCAGGGTAATGGCCAAGCGGAAGCATCTAATAAAACATTAATCAAAATCCTCAAAATACTAGTCAATAAATCTGGCCGAGATTGGCACATCCAATTATATCCTGCTTTGTGGGCTTATCGAACTAGTGTTCGCACTCCCACGGGCACTTCACCTTTTGTTTTGGTTTATGGCGTTGAAGCTGTTTTTCCCTTTGAATTAGAAGTTCCTTCTTTGGCTCTGCTACTTCAAGATACTAAAGTAGGAGATGAATATCATGCTAGCAGACTTAGTCAGCTAGAACTCCTAGATGAGAAGCGCATCAATGCTTTGGAACATCTTCGAGCCTACCAAAACAAGCTCAAGCGAGCATACCTCAAGAAAGTTCATCATCGATCCTTTGAGATCGGTGACCTTGTCTTGAAAGAAAATAAAAAAAATACTAATGCAACTAAAGATCTTAAAGGTAAATTTGAACCTAACTGGCTTGGACCATATATCATCACTGCTAAATTTGGCTCGGGAGCATACAAATTAGCTACCTTAGATGGTAAAGATCTTAAAGAACCTATGAACATTATGCATCTTAAACGCTATTATGCATAAATATGGTCATTTCATCATTGTATATATTGTTATTTTGCATGTTGTTTCATTTTAGTCATTCATATAAAATTTTTTCAAAAAAAACAATCACATTGTGTATCTTCTCAATTCATCAATCAAAATCAAAATATAAAAACATCAAAATCATCAAAATCTTCAAAAACATCTTTTATTTTCGTACTTGTCAATTCTTGAAGTATTGCAGTTATATTTTCAGTTATTTTGGATAAATTAGCATTTATTTGGAATCCCGCACTTTCACACTCACATGAATAAATATCTTGATTTTATTTGGTATGATTATTAATCTCTCTTATATCAAAAGCCCACAGTTGAATTAAATAAAGTTTTGAGCATAGAGAACTGATCTTGTTATTTACTTGAACCAAGCATATCTTTTCACATTAAAATGATTTCATTGCAAATTTGATATGATGCTACATAGTAGAAGTGGTTTCTTGAGCGAAAAGTTTCCCCTGCTATCCTATCATGCACATGGTCTAGAATCTTTGAGAATTGACAAAAGGACAAGCTCACCCCTGCCCAGAATAAAAATCCCTTGCTCTACAGCCCAATCCGAGCAAGTATCCCTAGTATAGGAAGAAAAAGAAAAGTCAAAGAAAATGAGAAAAAGAAAAATATTATTTTGTACCATCGCAGCAATATTTCAGCATTATCTCAGTTCCACGCAAAAATACAAAAAAAAAAAAGAGAGAAAGAAGAGAAAAAGAAAAAGAAAAAGCAAAAAGCAATAAAATCCCTTTCCCTACCCTTTGAAAAAGAAAAGAAGGGTGAATGAGCTTGAATCCCTGGAATTCTCAATTATTCAAAAACTGTGAGGTAAGCCCCATAACAGGTGGTTTGTGCCCAACCCGCTTGGCCTTGGGTAATCCCTAGCGTGGTGATATGTCTATCACATTAGCGACCTTCTTTTGTATAGACCTATGTCTGCTTATGGATCAGCTAGCTCTTGATGACCCGACTTACATAGTAGTCTGGTACGGTTACATGCATATAAATCATGGTCAACAAACACTTATTTGGTTAATTCAAATTACTTGTATCAAATTATCTTGCTCAAAATTGGTGAATGAACAATACAATTGCACACACATTTGTATTTGAGAGATTTTTGTATCATTATGATAAATCAAGATCGGCAATGAACTCACATATGCACATGGGATTCCTTATAAATCTACATTTTGTCTTTGAGATAATCTAAAATATTTATGCAAATCTTTTGGAATAATTTCATCTTCTTATTTAAGAACATCTGTTTAGTATAAAAACAATTACATACATTGTTTTCAAAAATCCAAAAATTCTTTCAACAACATATTCAACAATCTAGCAATAAAGTCACGTTTATATATTTTTTCTGTTTATCTCAAAATCAAAAATCAAATTATGCAATAAAATTACTTTTTTGGATTTCGCGATGATGGTATAAGTCTATACCTATAATTCTATGCCTAGCGCAAACCATTGTTCTAATTTTATTTCCCATTCATTATTATTTATAAAAACATATGGCTTATATCATTATGTTACACAATTGTGCTTTAAAAAGAACGAACACATTTTTCTATTTCATTTCATTATGTCAACATTCCATTTTGCAACCATGGTATAATTTCTAAGGAATTGTTCAAAATTTTATCACACTTAGGAATTTATGCCTAGCAAAAATCATTTTTAAATATATTTCATGCATAATATTTTTATGAAAATCTGAAAACAAATCATCACCATCATCATTTTTCATCATCACAACACAAAGTCTTAAGACAGTCTCTTAAGCATTCTTTTACTTTTAGCAATATTTCTATACTGGGATTAGCTTGACGACCTAGCGAGCGGCGACTCCATGAAATGGTCTATAACAACGACAATGTCCTTTGAAATTATTGTTAGAAGTCTCTTTATTTTCATCAAATTACACCAAAACAACCAATTTGTTTACATCAGATTATTTCATTTAAATTTTACAGCATGACATAAAATTATACTATTTCCAAATGACATAATTACATGAATAATCAACCAAACAAATCCAAAATTAAAGCATCATACAACATATACACAAGTCATATCATCAAAAAGACCATATATATATCAACAAATTATGTACATCATATCAAAACTGGATTGGTATGCCACAATCTATACCCTGGCATACTCAATCCTCTCAAAAAATAATAATAATATATACAATCTCTGTGCAGTGAGTGGCTAGCCTCGAGAAGCCCTCGAGCTCTCAGCCTCATCTCCTCTCCCACCCTGACGTGGAGGAGGTGGTCCCATAGAGGTCCAAGCTGTGTCTCGGGTCCTCATCGTCGATCGTGAGGATGTCCTCGATGATCCCATCCTGATCGGCTCCGCAATGCCGACTGGCAGCTGTAACCTCTGGCCCTCTAGAACTAGCTGGAAGTATACTCCTTGATAGAATGTGGTCTGAGCCATAGACCATGCCAACTCCTGCATGCTCACCCCTCCGCTCCGAGCCCTAAGCCATGTAGCCTCATCCTGTAGAGTCTGCACCTAAGCCCAGAGGCGGGCAACCTCAGCCCGAAGAGCCACCATCTCGTTGCTCTCCCCCACCTCGACACCCTTGCCCTTATCGGGTGATGGTGGCCTCTCCCCCTGCTGAGAAGGGAATCCCTCCTCCCTCCTCCCTATCCGCTGTGGTCTCTATGGAGCCTGTGGCATCCTCTGGCATCTCTCCTATGGAGACCGTCATTGCTCTCTCCCTCCGTGACCCCATGCTGCCTCAATGGCAGCCTGGTGCCGCCTCCCCATCCATCGCACAACCGCGTGCATCGGACCCTGTGCCCTCGTCATTCGAGGAGGGCGGATGCCTACGTACTAGGCATCATATCCATCAGTGACCCTAGCGTCATCCCCATCCACTAGCTGGATGGGGGCATCATCCGTGTCCTGGCTCCAGAATCATTGCATATTCGAAGCCCCGCTTAGTGTGGTATTATCCTTGATAGTCCGGGAGTACTCATAGTCCCTGAGAGATGGGATCCCCTACTGTAGACCGAACTGTCACAAAACTCGGTCGTAGCGATGGAGCTCTACCTCTCCCCGCTCCATCCTCAGCCAGTAGACTCGCCTGATGCGAGCCAACTCCTGTCCATCCTCTCCCCACCCTGGATGCTCTCTCCATGGCCTCCAGGTGATCTGGTCAGGGATGAGGTCATCTAGTAACCTCCGAGACATCGATAGATCTATCCATCGTTGTGACCCTCTCTGGAGCCACCAATAGAAAACCCAGGGTCTCTCTCGGTCAACCCCTGTCAGTGGGAGTCCTACCGGCCTCCACACCGCGATGTGCTCCCAACACCATACCTGCAGTAGCGATGTCAAAACTAGACATCGGCCTCCCTTGTATATGACCCCGTGCAGGATCCTATACAAGCGGCACAGTACAAAGCTGCCCCATGCAAATCTATACCCATGGTCTCTCATGTCGTAGACCACATCTGAAAGGAGCCATGGTAATCTGCACCCGCTCTAGTGGCACAGTAGTAGGCCACCCACCACCCCTACCAAAACTTGAGTCAACCTAGATGCCCCAGGAATCTGCCTCAGAGACTCGATGTTCACTCCGCCCTTCTCTAGGGTGAAGCTCGGGTCTCCGCACAGCCTCATCATAGCCTAGCCCTGATTGGCCATAGGAGTCATAAACCGTCCTTGTATGGGGATCCTCAAGATCCTCCATACATCCTCTAAAGTGGGAGCCATCTCCCCTATCGATAACCAAAAGCAGGATGACCCCGGATACCACCTCTCTGCTAGGGCTGTCAGTAGCCCCATGTTTGTCGATATTTGTGGCATCTCTGCCACATGCTGTAGTCCGACCTGTGCCAGTTGGTCTCGCTCCACCTGATTGAGCATGGCCACGTCATCCCTCAGCCCCCGTATTTCCATTCCTGACTCTTTAGTAATCCCCTCTGCAAAATAAACAATAAAACAACAAAATTCATTAATAAAACAATTATTACAATCAATTAAATGCAATTCAAACAAGCTTAATTTCATAAAAATGATGATATCGTCCACCATTGGATGATATCATCCTAAATTGGGTCAAATCATCCTTTGTAGGATGAAATCATCTTCGATTTCTCAACTTGGGGATCGCCCCTTGTTGGACGGGATCGCCCCTATTTCATCGATTTCGCCCTCAGATGAAATCGACGATCTAGGGACGATTTCGACGAAATTGGGACGATTTCATCCCAACGTCATCGACGGCCTAAAAATGGCCGCGATGCCCCAAAAAAGTCAAAATTTAAATTGCAAATTACACAAATCAAATTAAAAACATAATTCACTAAGTTTAGATCCTTACCCGTAGCCCGCACCGGACCTCTATTGATCTGTGCGCTGTTTCGACCATTTTGTCTGCAGAGCTCTAAAAATAGTGAAAATGAACAATAAAAATGAATTAGGGTTTTACCCTATTTTTCTTAATTTTATTTAAAAACAACAACATTTTTTAAAAAAAATTGCTTTTCCGTGCTTTTACCTCAAACGTTCGATTTGGGTAAAAACACGGAGGGGGCACCATAGTAAGCAGTCGTACGATTCGACCTAGAATCGTCGTCTAAAAAATTGAGTAAATTTTTGCTTTCTCGTAAAACGGGAAGAACTCGTCTTTAACGCATTTTCTTCGAAAAATTCGCTAAAGAGGGGGCAAAATGTAGCACCCTAAAATTGGCATAGTTAAACCTTAGTAAAAAGATAAAATTTGAATTTTAACCCCGAAACCGCCCGTTACCCGCTCCCCTCGTTTTTCGTGCCATTTTTAGGAGTTGTTTTGACCGTTGGACGATATCATCGACGATCAAACGAAATCATCCCAGATCTGACGAATTCGTCTGGAACAGAACGTCCAGACGATTTCATCCCAAAACCAAATTTTCATAATTAGTTTATGTTTCAACAGCTTCTCTAACTTGGGCAGAAAGCGTGTCTGCGTGGTTAGAGTCTCCCCCATTGGAGATCTCCCAAATTGGGGTGATCTCCAACCTCCTAACCTCTCCCTAAATCCTATATAAACTTAGGATTTTTCTTGACTTCCCCATGGCTGATTTTCCCTGCAACTTTAGTTTCTCGTGCATTAGAACACCTTCGCACCATCGTTTGCATTGTGTATTTCAAGTTTTCTTGCAGGAATTTTACTATTTTTCAGTTGGAGCAAGCTCGGATCGTCGTTGGCGATTCCAGACGATTTTGGATGATCCTGTCGTAGATCGGTGATGATCTCGTACGATTGGAGGTGATATCGACTGCAGTCCAGATTGGGGGCAATCAGAGCCCGAAGTTTGCATTTTTTTATCTTCTCTCTTCATTTCCTTATGCATTAACTTAGTTTATTCTATTTCTGCATTCTGAGTTCACCTCATTTAGCATAGATGCATGATAAAGTTAAAATAAATTATTAAATTAATGCATTTCATTTAATTGTTATCTGGATCTATCATTTAGGCAGGTTTATTGTTATTTCTATCATTTCCCCTTGCTTTTGCAGTTGCATTTTTGGTCTTTGGTATCTGTTTATGTGATTGTAGGTTTCTGACGAATTCGTCTAACAAATTCGTCAGGTCGACGATGATCTCGTCTGATCTCAGATGACCGACTGTGATCTGAGATGATTCTATGCAATTGCAGATGATTATGTAAGATTTGAGACGATCTGGACTTCTACAAACCTCAGAATCTTCATCAGACATCCAAAATCAGGTACATTCTATCTTATTTAGCACACTTTCTGTGTTTAGCACTTATTCATGTTTTTTGTATCCATATAAATCAGCATTGGCATATAGAATAGCTTAGATTCATCTTGGCCAAACCTAGGATATGAATGATTAAAGTACAAAATGAACACATCAAACCCATTCTCAACCTAGGCATGGAAACTGCCACTCAAAGTTTCCTGGTGAACCCACCATCCATCAAAAATTCACCCTTATACCCCTCCCCCGAGAGGCGTGACCTTCAAAGGGCCTCTCAGTCCGAGGTATTGTCCCATCCTTCTCGCATCCCCCTTTCGGGCACGGATCCTATAGCCTGAAGGTAAGGATGCAAAAAATTTGGAGCGATACAGGTTTACCATAAACCCTCATAAAATATTATTTTTCCAACTTTCTCTTCAACTCTTCGTATTGTTCCCGGTGCTATTGATGGTGTGCTCCATAGTATTAATGATGAATTTTCACCTTGACATCAATGACAACTAAATAAGCTCAAAATTTCCATCAAAATAAAAATAAAAATTTCCAAGGTTCAAATCAAATATTTATCAAATTTTGAAGGTTGTTTGTTGATCAATAATTTCACATTTTCATAAATTCAATGATCAAAAAAATCATTGCAAATCAAATCAGCCCAAAGAAGGCCCCTTGTTAATAGGTATATGTAACACTGAGGTATCCAATTAACTTTTGACATTTCACATTTTTCACTAAGCATTGCAAGCAAATTAACACATTAAATAGAACCTTGGAGAAATAACAAATATTTCCTTGTAAGAGGTTCACTTGAAATTGTATGTGAACTTGTTAAATGTTTGATGCAAATAAAATTATTGGTGGATTTTATGATGTTGAAATGAAGATGTGATGATGAAAAATGCATTCATGAATGAATTGCATGAGTTTGTGATATCTTGCATTAGTTTTGGAGTGTTTTTAGAGCAAACTTTGGATAATTTTTGTGACTTTTTGGTCGCAAACAAAAGTTAACCACCCAAATAAATCGATGTTATCACAAATATGAATGAAATGATGAAGTGGATAATTATACTAATAAATATGGTAATTTTGTGAAATTTGGATCGTTTTGGTGCATTTGGAAGCTTGTAATGTGATTTTGCAATTGTAGGTCGCAAACGAAAATTACGTGTCCAAATCAATTTTTGGTTCACAAAGCATGATATGACAATGAAGTGAAAGTATGGATGCAATATGGAGTGATTTTATGGAGGTAAACTATGTTTTTGGAGTATTTTGGTCTTTTTGCAAATTTTGAAACCAAACACCAGCTAGCATCCGTATCATGCACAGATGTCGATAAGCATTTGTCACTCTATAGATGCTTTCAACATTTTAATGCACCTGTGAATGCCCATGAGTGATTTAGTGCACAAAAAAAAGCTATAAATAGTTTGTAGAGGTAAAATCAGATTCATTCTTGCATTCACAAGTTTCAAAAACTACGTTTGAAGGAGAGTGAGTGAGTGAAGAAGTGAGGTGGAGTGGAGACTATGATGATGGAGGGTGCGTATGTGGTAGTAGGAGTAGAGGTGCATGTGGCTGAGGTAAGTGCCCTTGGCACTCTTGTTTGGACTTGTGCAAAATTTATTTTTTTAATTATGCAATGAGTGTGACATTAATGTGTTTGCATTATGTATATGTTGTGATGTAGTTGAGGATCTTGGAGGCTTGACATCAGTTCTCACCAATTATTCTTAGGGTGATAAAAGCACTACAGAAGGAGCATTGGGTTTGGGTGTAGGATGTGGGGCTAGCTAGAGTAGCTCAAATTTAAGTGAGAGCAGATGAGGGGTATCTCTCTACCTTGGAGATGTTGGAGGGGTTACAAAAACTATGTTTGAAGGAGATTGAATGAGTGAAGAAGTGAGGTGGAGTGGAGACTATGATGATGGAGGGTGCATATGTGACAGTAGGAGTAGAGGTGCATGTGGCTGAGGTAAGTGCCCTAGGCACTCTTGTTTGGACTTGTGCAAAATTTATTTTTTTAATTATGCAATGAGTGACATTAATGTGGTTGCATTGTGTATGTGTTGTGTTGTAGTTGAGGATCTTGGAGGCTTGACATCAGTTCTCACCCCTCATAATTAGGGTGAGAAAAGCACTACAGAAGGAGCATTGGGTTTGGTTGGAGGATGTGGGGCTAGCTAGAGTAGCTCAAATTTATGTGAGATCAGATGAGGGATATATCTACCTTGGAGATGTTGGAGGGGTTACGTGTCGAGGTTGGACATGATAAGAGGTATGAGATGAGCTAAATATTTAGAGATAGATGGAAGAATGTTAGTGTGAGGGGTGGGGGGATCAGGTACTTGGTGATGTATGCTAAGAAGAATTTGGAGGCTTTGCCCACCTTGGTCATGTTTTTATTGGTCAACATAGTGGCATCGAACATCAGTGGCTATCAGTTTCTATGGAATATGATTAGGTTGGCATACGATATGATCGATGAACCTTGAGTATATGCATGGGTGCTTACTCTATTAGTGTAGATGTACCAAGATCTATACAAGGTGAGGAGGTTGAAGTGGAAGGGGTTGGGGTGTAGTTTACTTCTGTAGTGTTGGGGTTGGGATCACTTTAGTGTGGCTCAACCTATGGGCTTACCTACTGAGGCATGGGATGGGAAGCAACCTTATGCTTTGAGATGATGAGTGGCTGAGGAGGTGCAACTAAGTCATCCTAGCCATACTAGACAAGAGTACAGGGATCTGTGGGTAGGTGTTAGGATACTATCCTAACATTAATTAATAATAATAATAATACATGTTATCCTATGGTTATATTAATAAATAATATAATAATTAATTATATTAATTATTATATTATTATAAGATTAGGGTTAGGGTTAGGAAGCATGGTGACTCTTCACTCATAACCCTAAAGGGGTATAAGACACTATGTGATTCTATCATTTAATATATCCATGAAATATTATACAAAACATTTATTAAAACATTGAAGGGACTTCCCGACAATCCAAAAGCGATTCTTTTAGTTTTAGGTTATTATTTATTTATTTATCAATTTATGTGCTAGGAACCCTAGGTTCCTACCATCTGGTATCAGAGCCTTATGGATCCAACCATATTGGTCAAGGAAATGAAAAATGACATTGCAGAAATTAGAAGAATGATTGAACAAAAACAAAAAAAACAAATGGAACGTTCTGATCGTATTATACAATATTTAATGGAAATGCAAGAGGAGACCCTAGCCATGGAATCTCAAGTAGAGGAGGATCCCATAGCCATGGAATCCCAGGTGGAGGAAGAGCCCATAACCAGGGAATCCCAGAGGGTACCCATTGCACTCCCCAAGAACGAAAAAAAATCCAAACCCTAAAAATATCTCCAATATTGTTTGCAATATCTCCAATGTTGTTTGCAATGTTCTTTTTAATGCAGAGGAAGAAACGAAAGTTTCTAAAAATTACAATGCATATCAAAGTGGAAGCCAACCTAGTATCACCTATGCAAACAAAATAGAGGCTCAAGGTGCTCAGTATCATAAAGTTATTTCCATTGCACTAACATCCACTAAAGCTCCTTATTTCTCTCCTTCACCTGGTGCTACTAAAATTGTTTCTCAAAATTTAGGAGGTCCAATCCTCGTGAAGGACATCATTCCCAGCGAGGTTACATTTGAGTATTCTCATAGCTCCAAATTAGTTGCAAGTGAATTTCAGATTGCAAAAGCAAAAGAAACAAAATCTAAGGAATGCAGCCCTGCCCGTCCGCCTCCATGGCCACCTCCGCCATTTCCCATTTCCTATGCAGTGTCAATGATCCTTCTTTGTGGAATTGTCTGGCTGCGGTTGAATTCGTATTTAAAAATTATAAAGTACCATTACCATCCTTTCTATTTGATTGAAATGGTCGCTCGGTTTGGTGGTAATTCAAACAATTGGGCACATAAAGTGAAGGACTTGTCAAAATTTTCTGAATCTACATGTGAGGACCAACGCCATGCACTGTCATTCATTCTTAGTGACATTCAGTATGAATCCTTTCATCATCAATTTTTGGTTTTGAAAAATGTGGACAGTATAAAACAGTGGTTCACGTCTTTAATTCGGTTCACAAAAACCTGGAACAAATCACAGATAATGGACAGAATATAAAGCTTTGTGAGCATCCATCTCAAATTCAATGCCATATTTTAGAGTTTTGTTGGGTAGATTTTCGTCGGTAACTCAAGCTTACTCTTCTTCGGAAGGGAAATCGAGCCTGAGATATAACAAAACATATGTGTTTAAAAATGTGAGGAACCACAGGCTTTATGGGAATCACATCATCGAAGCCATGTTCAAAGCCTAAGCCCACCGTGACCATCCAAACCAGGAGACCAGTGATGATGAACGATCTCTCCACTTCAAAGATGAAATCTAGCAGCAACTCGGTCCAGAAATTGCAGGCCAACTGCATACCACACCAACCACACTGCCAAGCTAGATGACTGCTCAAACGTAAAATAAGAAATTAAAAACAAAAATACATTTGGCTTCCCTTAAATTCTAAGTGCCATGAAAAAGTTCTTCCTTACAAGCTCTCACACTCCTGTGTTGCGAACGAACGTCAAACACGGTAGTCGGTTCTAAAACACATCGATTAAGTTATGGGTGATAATATCTATTGTGCGCATACTCTACCAGACATGGAGAACGAACGAGGGATTTGTCTATTCAAAATATTTTTTTCTATCTATTCATGGATTTCATCCTAGGGATGTCTTTTTGCAGCATCTCGTGATCATTGAAAATTTTGAACGAGTTTGAGAAGAAAAGATTAATGGAGGTGCCAATAGAGCATTAGTTCAATGATAACATATAAGTGATGGGATACACTAAAGTTGAATCAGAATGACAGCAAATTATCTCAAAAATAAACAAGACGAATATATCGTAGCCTACGTGCAGAAAAGGCCGCCCTTTTTCGTTGTGGTGAACATTAGTTATTACCGGTGTTCATCAATAAGATTTAAGATGGACTCTTATATCACTGGCGGTTAAAATCAGTAAAGTTAAAAGAGAAGCTTTATAACTATTGTCTCTTCTTATAAGGTTCAAATGGAAGCTTTTTGTATACAATTTAGAAGGACAATTAGGTATCTATATCATATTTTGTCTACGTTCAAAAAAAAAAAAAAACTGAAGTGAAAACTGTTCCATTTTGTTTGGATACGATATGAACTTCAAAATAAGATGATATAAAGACTACTGAGTAGTGACTACTAATGGAAATGATGATTGTTGATAGATGGGTCTGTTTTCATTTCATTGAAAGTGTACATAGTTTGCAGGTATTATGTGTACAGCTTACCGACATGTAAGCTTACAAGCATCGAGCCACATTGAAGAAATTCATAGGCACATGGCACTCAAGTTGGTAACAGACACTTGGTAGATGGCCACACTTAACGAATTCATAGAGCCCTTTTATTTCATCAAACATACTATGGAGGAAAATCTCACAATCAAATTCACCAACTATCACGATCACAACTTAGAAGAAAGACCATCTCCATAGAAGATTGCACATCGTGTTTGTCCTATGCACTAAACAATATAGAGCATTGTTATTCTAAAAAATATTGGGAATTCTTAGATCCCATGGTATAAAAAAAAAAAAAAGGTATTTCTTTAGAAATTGTTATCGAAACGAGAAAAGAAGAATATGGACCATAAATAATACAAGATAGCATTATTCATATACTACCGGGAGTGGCAATACAAAGAGGTTCTTTATCTCTAACAAACAAGTTCTAAACCTTAGGAGAAATAAGGCATTTGCCTCGTTAAGGATTTTCAAAGGTTTAATTAACCAACTATTTAGAGAAAGAAGTTGTGAATAGACGAGAAGTGGCCGATGTTAATGTGCATTATAGTGTGACAATTGAGTTTTTTTTAAAGACAAACTTAACTACAAGAAGCCTGTGATATTGAGATTGGCAAACTTTGTAGAAGCATATTTCCAAATTTTTCTAGCTTTGAGGACAAAGCTCTTCAAAGAGGGATGGCATGTTAGGATACTATCCTAACATTAATTAATAATAATAATAATACATGTTATCCTATGGTTATATTAATAAATAATATAATAATTAATTATATTAATTATTATATTATTATAAGATTAGGGTTAGGGTTAGGAAGCATGGTGACTCTTCACTCATAACCCTAAAGGGGTATAAGACACTATGTGATTCTATCATTTAATATATCCATGAAATATTATACAAAACATTTATTAAAACATTGAAGGGACTTCCCGACAATCCAAAAGTGATTCTTTTAGTTTTAGGTTATTATTTATTTATTTATCAATTTATGTGCTAGGAACCCTAGGTTCCTACCAGTAGGACTGATACTTTATCAGGTGCTTTGGAGACCATGGTGAGGTGCCACTTGGATTAGTGATAGGGAGTAGCTATAGAGAGTTTGATAGGCTAGATGGGTGGTTGGGTGACATAGGAGTGAGGTGGAGTTGATCCAATTCTCATGGGTGCTATGGTAGTTTGGGCTATGATAGGGGGTTCTTGAGGCACCAATGTTGTACAGGCACCATCGAGATGAGATGGGTCTACCTTGTGCTGAGGCATGGAGGGTGACCTATGAGGATGATGAGGAGATAGATCTCCCTGATGTGGATGATGTGGGGACTACCATTGAGTATGATGCATGGTTCATTGCACAACCACCATGGGTACCTAGTTAGGTAGTGGATGAGGATAATGGGGATGAGGATGAGGTAGAGGCTAAGGTGGAGGAGGTAGATGAGGCTCCCAAACATCGAAGATATCTTTGATCTAGTAGTCAAGGGAGACGGGTGAGGGATGCAATAGAGCAGCCTCCAGATATTGGAGGTGATGGAGATGGCATGGATGATATGGAGGAGGTTCTAGAGAGACCTCTAAGTTAGAGTGAGGAGGAGTGGATGAGGCTTGAGCAGATGGTGGTGGATCGAGATGTAGAGATAGTGGCTCAGGATGTAGAGATAGCTCGATTATAGGTGGAGCTAGAGGCATAGGTGACTATAGGTGGAGGTGAGGATAGGATCATGAGGCTCCAGGTAGAGCTAGCATAGAGGGACCATCATCAGAGGCATGATGTACTATACCTTCGATCTCAAGATGGATACATCTAAGAGTTGGAGGATCTATTGATGCAACACCACATTGGGCTACTAGATCGACCCTCTTCCTCCATATCTAGGACTATTAGGCATAGTGAGTCTAGGCATAGTGGCTCTAGGTCTAGGGCTCCTTCAGGATCACAGGGGTCCTCCTATAGGCGTTAGCTAGTGCTTAGATGCACTTTTTGTATATGAGCCTTGGTGCTCCATTGTATATAGCCTTTGGGTATTCATTGTATATGCGATATATATATACATGGATTTTACTTTTGTGTTATGCTTTTGTGTGGATGTTTTTGTGTGAATGCATGTGTATATGTGTGATGGATGATAATGCAATGATAATGTGTATGAATGCAAATGAATTAATGCTCTAATGATCATTCATAGTTTAGATTTTACTTGACCATGTATAGCATTGTTGTTTAATCAGGGGCACCAAAATGGTGGCATGTGAAATGGAAGACTCATGTAATGATATGGATGTTGATATGGATGTTGATATGGAAAATTGATTGTTTTGCAGAGACTTAGACATACTAGTGATATCAAACAAACTCACTAAATTTTATCTAATTTCTCTAAGACCAAATGTGTGTGCAATGAATTCATTTACCGAATCATGAGTATGGTAATGACTCGAGGCAATCAAGAACCAATGTGTGTGCAAGTGAGTTCATTAACCCATCTTGAGTAAATTGAGATGAAACCTGTCATGGAGGAGACCAAGAAGCTAGCTTGTCCTTATGTGTGGTCAGAGGTCTCTTCAAGAGAGATGTGTCACCACGCATGAGCGTACTCCACTACCAGTCAAGCATCTATAGCCCTAGTGGAGATTAGCTCCATAGTCCAAGAATCTGATCTCTAAGCTTTGGGGATTTGGACTACCTAACCATCTGACTAGAAATGTAGTTCTATCCTTACAACTTGAGGATCTATGGTGTGTGATGTGTAAAATATTTAGAGCTTTGGGGAATCAGATTCTCAATCGAAGTGTGATGAGAATTTTACCCTATCCTTACTACTCTTTTTTGTATTTGGAAAGTGATTGTGATAGTGGTGAAAACCACTATTTTTTATTTTTGGACTATGTGCATAATGGGACAAGCAAGGAATACCCTTTTCACTTTGAGGTTCAACCCAATCATGGTGTTATCCCTCTTTGACACAAGATGTTTTTAAGATGTGTGATTGTGTTTGGTTCAAGAGTGTTAGAGTCAATTCCCAGAACTCAAGATTTTCTTAGTGAAAATGTGTCTTGGTCCTAAAGAAAACTCGACATGTATTGGAGGTTGCTAGAAACACTAGGAGTGGTTGAGTGATCGAAAACACCTAGGGATTTATGGAAATGTGGTTTGCAAATGATAATTTGACTTTATGGAATGGTGCAATGAAATGGATGATGGTTTGAAGGTGCCCCTGATTAAGGCAACATAACTTTATTGGACCAATTATTATCTGACTAAATGAATAACCCCTAAAATGTGTGGAGATGATTGTGAATGCAATGTATGAAATGCAATTTGTGAAATGTAATGTGTGAAATGTAATGTGTGAAATGCAATGTGTGAAATGTAATGTGTGAAATGTAATGTGAAATGTAATGTGTGAAATGCAATGTTGTTTTTGTGTATTAGCCATGTATATATATATATATATAAATCACATTAAGCATAGAATGCTCTCAAGTGGATGATGTTAAGTGGTTCGAGCTCTTCTACTCCCCCTAGTCTAGCAAGCCTATAAGAACCTTGGAAACTTGGATAGCAACAAGCAACACATATAAATGCAAATGATAAAATCCATGCACATGCAATGCAATGATAATATTTTTTATTATGTACATATATTACAAGAAAAATATTTCGATGAGGTGGATTAATGAAATGGAGGTGGTTCATCGGTTGGTTCAACTCACTCTTGTGGAAGAAGCAAGTGAAATATGGGTTGATGGATGGGGAACATTCTGAGGTAATACTCATCCTGTTCGGTGAATGGAATGATGGGTGTCGATTCCTCATCAGATTCATCAGAAGCTATCAATATAACATCGTATTCTTCATAGATTTCTTCTTCAAAGTCATCAGGGTGATGGGTTTCTTCTTCTAAATTCAAATGAAGATTTTGAAAAGCTTGTTCAAAAGAAGAGGTGAAAGAATAAGGGTGATAGCCTAAACCTGAATGGTCATGCACTTCTCGATATGGAGTATCAATGAGCTCATGCATTCCTTGTTCATGTCATCCTAGGCCATATCCTTACCAATTGACTTGATGAAAGTATCAAGATGGAAAACCCGACATGTGTTGTATGTTGGCAAGTGTTGGTTGCTTGGGTTCATCTAGGGAAGATGGATTGGATGATGAATCAATCCCCCCATACATAAAATTAATGTTATTGGGCATTGAACCCATGTTGTATACCACTCCTATGGATAAGGGTGGGTCACATGGGTGACCATAATCCCTAGAATTTTGGATGTTAAGTGGTGTGATAGTGATGTCTTGGACCACGTATTCACCAATACCAAGATTAGTGAGGTGGACCACAACTTGGGATGATGTGGAAGTGGATGTGGAAGGCTCAAGATTGGCTTGGGGCTTTGATAATGGGAGAGGTATGGATTGGAATGGCATCTCACAATCTGTTAATTTGACTTGTGAGACATCAATTGATGTGGATGAAGGTGGATTTGGCTGAGGTATTTGATGAATGGGTGATGATGTGGAGGGAGTGATGATGGAGGATGTTGATGATGATGATTGATGTGGATTGAGTTTGACCACATGTACATGTAGTCAATGATGATGAAGATGAGGGTATGGAGGTGGAAGCTTGATGTGGGGTAGTGATGGGGAGTTCCTCAGGAATAGGAATTTTGGATGAAGAAGTGGATGGTGTGGTGGATGATGTGGTTGATGATGTCAAGAAAATATGAGTGGATGAAAGGGTGGACTCATAGGGATTTGAAATGAAATTGCAATACTTAAATGGTTTGATGTCCATTGGTATGCAATGAATTTATCCCTCATGTACATATTTTAAGCATTGATGGAGTATAGAGGGGACACATCTCATTTCCCTAATCCAAGGATGTCCAAGGAGTACATTGTATGCCATGGATCCTTCCAAGATGTGGAACATTGTGTGCAATATTTTTACCCCCACTTTGATGGGTAAAACTATAGTGCCAACTATGGAATAGAGAGCATCATTAAATGCTTTTAAGGTGAATGTGGATTTGGTGATGTGAGATGGTGGGAGATTAAGATGTTGAAGAGTGGATGTGGTGATGATATTTATGGAGGAGCCGGTATCAATAAAAACTTATTTGAATGGCTTCCTATCAATTTGAGCCATGATATGCAATGGAGGGTCCACCGATCCTGATGATATTGGTTTGATTTCAAAATCATAGAATGTAATGGAAGGCTCCACACATGTTCGAATACTTCCCACAAAATTTCTAAAGGTATTAGCATCCTGAGATTGGAGTTCAATGGATTTTAGAATCTCCATTAATGCCTCATGATGTGGGGGAGATTGTTGAATTAGCTCATAAATGGATAGTTTAGTTGAAGCTATTTTAAGGCTAGTGGTTAACCGACTACTCAGAGAGATGATTGGCCTTGATGGATGATTGGGAGGATGAGTGGGTGGAGATGGATGGCTTGGAATATGAATTGGTTGGGAAGAATTGGTAGAGAACTGAATGGGAGATGATGAATTGGTAGGTTGAGGAGACACACTTTCCTATGGTGCTATGGGAGATTGAACAGTCTATTGTTGTGCATTTTGTTGATTTGTGTATTGTTGACCTCGGGTGACTACATGAATAGCACCCACAAAACCTTGGTATTGTTGAACATGGTTAACTTGATTAGGAGGAGTCTTGGTGTTTGACCCTCTTATTTTTGGTTGCACTTCCTCATGATGAGGAAGTGGTGTTTGATAGATGCCAAGGTTTTGATTTTGTTGAGCTAAGGGACTATCAACCTTGATGGCCCCTAAGTCAATTAGGTCTTGCACTATATCTTTAAATGTGTAGCAATCATTAATATCATACCCATTTTATCGATGATAAGGACAAAATAAATGCTCTTGATAGTTTTTACTATGCTTAGTAGGATCATCTGGTTTAACCTCAGGTAAGGCAAGTTGGTTTGTGTCATACAACCTATGAAATATGGAGGTATATGACTCAGATAAGGGGGTGTAGTGGTGATTTTTTCAAATAGATTGTCGATGTTGGTGATTTTCCATAGTTGGCATTGTGTTTTGAACTTGTGGTGGTGGGGGAACCACTTGATATGCAATTTTTTGTGGTTTTTGTTGCATTGGTTGTTGTTGTTGAGCCATTATCGACTGGCTCATGACCACTTGATTCACTTGATTTGCTTGATGAGCTTGATTTGGCTTGGATTGGCTAGAATAAGTTCCTTTGGATTGGCCCTTGTTCTACCATTATTTATTTTTAGGCTTTAGCACACCTTCTTGGATTTTTATCTCCTCAATTATGCTAGCCTAGGCAAGAGCTTCTTCAAATGATCTATATTATTGTAATTGCAATAACCAGGAGATGGGTTTTAAGCAACTCTTGGTGAACAATCGAGTTAGCTCTTCCATTGGTAGGGAGAATGGTAGTTTTGTGATAACAACCCTCCAATGGTTGCCAAAATCATAGACTGACTCATCATCAAATTGCTTAAGATTATATAAGTCAGTCAGTGAAATTTTATTTCAAACATTGAGGGAAAATATTTTGAGAAATTGGTCTACCAACTATTCAAAAGTATAAATACTATGATGAGGTAGATGGTTATACCACTCTATGACATCTCCCCCAATGTCTGAGGAAAGGTTTTGAGCATTAAGGCATCTTGATTTTAGATTCTAAAATATGAGTGAATGAATGTGCTCACATGCTCTCTAGGGTCCTTAGTCCCTTTAAATTTATCAAATTTTGGCACTGTAAAATCTATCGGATATGGTGGTGATGGTACCAAAAATTGAATTGGTTGATTGATAAGTTGTCTTAAAGTTGGCTTCTGGTTCATCATACCAGGAGTGTGTTGCATCAAGCTATCAATCTGTTGTTGCATTGCTTGAATTCTAGGGTCTTCCCTAGGTATGTGGAAGCCCTGAATCACTTGATGATTGTGTGGAGATGAAGTGGTGAAATGTTGAGGTGTGATGAGATGTTGATGATTTGATGGATTGGATTGAATTTGGTGATGTTGGGCTTGATGAAGGAATGATTGTGGATGATGAAATGGAGATGAGGTTTGAGGACTATGAATGTGTTGACTTATGGGAATGGAATGGGTGTGGGTTGATGGAGGTGTGGGGATGGAAACCATAGAAGGTTGTGATACCCATGATGGATTTGTAGTAAATAAGGTAGGCTGAGTGGAAGTGGGTTGGGGCTTGAGATCTATCACTTGTATTTGTTGTTGGGGATAAGAATGAGCATTTTGTCGATCCTTGAGAAATTTATTGAGGTGTTGCCATGCTTCTTGTATGGTAATATCTGAAGGTATATGGTGTGGATGTGGTGGGAATGGATGAAGTAGGTGGAGGATAAGTTGCAATAGGGATTGCAACTGAATGTGGGATATTGGATGTAGTGGAAGCTGGCATTTGTGAAGCAACATTGACATGTGCTTCATACAATGGATTGCCATAGGTGGTGGTATATGAAGATGGAATGGAAGTGCTTTGGACACATGACTATTGTGGAAGAGACCAATGATGGGAAGGTGCATATGATACCTCAAAAAGAGGGTTGGTATACACCTGGGTGAAATTGGAAGGCTACGAGTGGGCAAGTTCCTACTGAGAAGAAGGATCATGCCTAGGTGGGCTATTGATTTGCTCTAGAACATGGTTGATGGATCTTCGAAAAGCTTCCACTTTACCCATATCTATGTGGGTGATGTTATGGATTGGTGGGAGATGATGGCTCAATTTTTGGAATGGGGGTGTTGGTGGCTCTATGTAACACATCAATGTTTGAGGTATACATAGTGTGTGATGGTCCCATAGATAAACCAAAATAGCTTGTCTATATCACACTGATAGGGTTAACCATAGAAGTGGTAGGGGAAGATGTGGAACACTCCATGGATGAAGTGGTTTGGATGATGGAGGTTTGACTCAAAATATTTTCTTGGCTTCGAGTTGAAACCATAAGCTAATGAGTCAGATGGGGATGGTGAGTGTGGAATGTGTAGAAAGAAAATGCAAATGGAAATCACACAGAATCAAACAAGCAATTCAATCCTATGTTTTGCAATAGATTTTTTTATGTGGGGTTTGTGTGTTGTAGATGTGCTAAACTAAACTATTATGCAAGGTGGAATCTAAGGTTGGATGGAAAATGAGATTCTTCTTGGTGATGAAATCCAAAAATTTTTCTCATGGGTGACTATGGTTTCTATGGGCGAGATGATGGATGGAGATGAAGCCCACCATCACCAATCTCGAACAATGGTTGGTGATGAAATCCAACTCACTATTGTTTAGTGTGTGATGTGCAAAGTGTGTGATTCATTTTAATATTTATGTTTTCTATTGTGTTCACTCAATGTTGAAAACACCCTATTTCACTTGTCTAATCTAGAAGCCAAGAACATTAACACTAAGCTCCTCAAAAGAACTTAGGGGTACACCACTTAAGACCCACCCTGAATCATCAAGTGATTCCAATAGTGGAGGGTTCACCCAGTTCTTCCACCCTAAATCATCAAGTGATTCCAATAATGGGAGTATACTTAGGTATTATGATCTTGTTCCAACTTAGAAAAGTAAAAATGGAAGCTTTCAACCCTACTATGCAACTATTTATGCTTTTGTAATTTCAAATGCAAACAACATACAAAATAATGAATGAATACACCATAAAGCAACATAAATCTAAATTAAATGTGATCTATAGTGAATGCATGAATGCAATTCTACTCTATATGCAATCTATATGAAGAATGTAAATGTCTAAAATGAAAATAAAAATGCAACTACTTTAAATAGAAAATGAATGATTTTATTTTGTTAGTTTCACTATTAAAAGTAGAAAAATGAAAACAAAAATGAGTTAGGGTTTGAACCAGGCTTACCAGGAAGCCTACGTATTTCTTCCCCACTCTATTAAACATCACCTAGAGTCTCTAGAATGTTGTAGAGCATTTCTTGAATGTTGTAGGGCATCCCTCGAACGTTGTAGGGCATCTACACGACCTCTGATCGAATTCTGCAACTTCCAAAAACCCTCATTTTCATGATTTTTGTGTGATCAAACTTCTAGAACCTGCAAGATAGAAACAGAAATAGAAATTAGTGATAAGATAAATCAAAATGAAGAACCCTTTGGGGGTCCCACCATGATCACCATTTTGTAAACCAAAAATGAACAACACCAATACAAAGATAAAAGTACAAAAGCACAATAACACCACGAAATGCACAAAATGAATAATATTTTATTAATATGGGTAGATCTCTGAGTTGTACAATGAATGTGCCCCAATATGGGGGTTACAAATGCTTTTTGATACAAATATTACAAATAATAGGGTTTCAAAACCCTAGTTCAATGAACAATTGGTGTCTTCTCGCTCGTCCTTGATCCAAACAAGAGTGTGGGTGGGCTTGTGTATCCCTACGGGACCACCCTAGCTTCAACAGCTTCCAGAAAGATGATTCCTACACCTGCAAACAACAAACAACATAAAAGGGGTTAAAAGCACCTGTGAGGGCTCCACTGTGTGAGGCCCTCTAAAAGATAAAACCTATAAACCCTAGATGTTGTAGAATGGAACTATAAATAGAAATGCAAGAATATAAATAAATGATGCAATGAATATTTTTACCTTATCAATGCTAATATCTACTCCTGTTTCTATTGTCGATGGTCATGCGAATGCTCGAAAGCATCCGAGGGCTTACGAACTATAAAATATGCTATGAGAAATACCTAGAGGTGTTCGGTGATGGCTGTGAATGCCCAACAGCATTCCAAAAATGCTCAATAGCATTCTACGAACTCTGGGAGGCGTTCGAGGGTGGATGGGGATGAAGCAAAACCAGATCTGGTTCGTGAGGGTTTGGAAGTGATGAAAGCGAGTGATGCGATGGTGGCGATGAAGGACAAAGATGATAGCGAAATGGCTAGGGAAAATGTTCAAATTTGGGACCTATGGATTTTTGTGGACCTTGATTCATAAAAATGAATCACTTTTTATAATCTACCCTTGAACATGTTAGGGTTTTGATGACACAAAATGGGCGGTCGAGATTAAAACATGAGGAAGGGTGGAGATTAAGCTTGGGCAAGTGACATGGATTGAGATGGATGGATGGCTGAGATTAAAATGTGGTGGATGGCTAGGATTTATTTATATAAACATATATATATATATATATATATATATATATATTATATATATATATATATATATATTAAATATATAAATATAAATATAAAATATTAATATTTATGTATATATTAAATAAATACACACACATATATATAAATAATGGATGACTATGATTGGAGGATACAAATGGATGACAAGTGGCTAGATTTTGGTGTCTATAGAACCAAAATATCCATATATTGCTAAGCTATAGGAGTCTAATTTGGGCCCCAAATTAAAGTCTTTAATTTATTATTTTCAAAAATTTATGGGTGAGTGTTTGAATATCTCCTTAACCACCTTTTGACATAGGTCACTATACATGTCTTCAACCTTCTTCAGGTTTTTAGGGGTCTCTTAATTATTGGTTCCAAAGGTTCTTCTTGTTCCATCTATATTTGTGCATCTATTGAGACCATTAGCATAGTGCATGTAGGGCTTACAAATTCACTTTGGTCATTGTTCCATTACTAGCCAATATATCAATGCCCATTCTCTTCTAGGAAATTTACCTAAAAAATGTTGTCTTAGAAAAAGTTGTGATTTCCTCTTTTGGGATCACTATTAGGAAGAAAATCAATAAATTCAAGTGTAGCAATTCACTACTTTAGTATTTGGGCAATTTTATTAGTCGTACTTAAAAGGAGTGATTTGCTCAATTAGAACTAGAAAATCACTAGTTCCAAACTTAGCAATTTTTTTGAAAATGACCTATGCAACCTACTCCCATAGGGGTAAATTACATCCTAATACTCATGCTTGTATAAGTAGAGATCATTTTGAATTGCCAACACTTCATAAACAATGGTTATAGGTGCCCTTGAGGGGCATGGGAGGAGAAAACTAAAAGAGGGTATGGTTGTGGTGAATTGAGTGGGATCGACTAAATAAGTGGGGCCACAATGAAAGTAATCTATGGTTGGATTTTGCATCCTCTTCTTCTCTTTAAAATTTCAAAGCTTCCTTGTGCTCTTCCTCTTAGGCCATGGTGAAAATAGATTTCCTTGCTTTATATTGGTATTCTTACTAGTTAGGGAATGGTAAAATGTAGGAAAGGGTTAAAAACCATTCACTAAATGTGGGAAACTACCACCATTTATGCATTTATTTTGTATAAGTATTAATTTGATACTTTTGGAAAGTAGTGATTCAATTTTCTTTTATTTTTTTCCCAAGTGTCTCTTTGGAAAGCTAAAGATGGTTTGTTAAAAAAATGTTGCCATTCACTAAGTTTGATGAATCATAATTATGAATAGAAAATAACTATTTTATTTTTAAGAACTTAAAATTTTTACACTTTTCCATTTTTTCATAAAAGTTTGCAAAATTTTCTAAGGAAAAAGGAGGTAGCATGTCTAGGGTCCCTTTTCAAGATTTTCATTGAGTTTTTCTTTCTTTTTATATTTTATATTTTATTTTTATTTTTTAATAATTGTTCACCCTCTTATCAACTTACTTGATTTGATGTCTATATTCAATTCTTGAATTTTATTTATCCATCTAGTTATTTTTCTCCTAACTCATGTAGCACTATGGATCTCATATCAAGATGGACTATGAAGATGGTGGTATTGGGTTAAGAAAAATAGTACTTGATTATTTTAAGGGCCTTCACCATGGAAAATACTTATTTTTCTATGGTATAAAATTCCTCAAAATTATAAATCATCTAAATCATGAAGGAAATTGGATGCTCCTCTTCCTTTTTGTCCTTTTGGGTTAGCACAATAGTAATAGTTTCATCAATACCAAATACATATAGCCTAAAATATTTGGATAAATCTTGATAAATTAGTACTAGATATTTTGTGATTACATCCCTAATCCCCTTGAAGCCTTGTTTTCCATCTTCTGTCTAATTGAAAGTGACATCTTTCTTCAAAATCTTGGTGATGGGCTAAACTAGCTACACAAATCTTATTATAAATTTAGATATAAATTAAATTTTCCCAAAGGAAATATCTAATGCCTTTTATAGACAAGCATAGAGGTGACTCCTACATTGCCTTAATGTATATGGATCAATTGCAAGGTCTTCTTTACATACTAGATGATTGAGGTTCCCTTCTTGAACCATAAATATTTATTTCTTAGGATTTAATGAAATTCCATACTCTCTACACCTTTTTAAAACTAACTCTAGGTGTTCAATATGTATGCTTATTTCATTTGAGAAGAATATTAAGTCATAAAGGTATATGAGTACAATTTCATCAATTAACCCAACAAATACAATATAAATAGCTCTTTGGAAAGTGCCCTCTATGTTAGATAAGCTAAAATACATCCTTTGGTACGCAAATATACCTTATTTTGTGGTGGATGTTGTCTTATGTTGATCATCATCCTTAATCCATATCTTATTATGCCCAAATAAACTATTGAGCAACAATAATTGGAGTTTGAAATCACTATGACCATTATTACCAAAGTTATGGGCCTTCCCCTCAACGGTTACAACCACAATAGGGATAAATACTCCCTTATTAGAGAGCTTAGTTTTTTCTTGGATGAGGATGAGTACATCCCAAAGGAGCATAATGGTTTAAGCACAAAATATCTCAAAGCCCCATGGGACTAGGTTGTAATAGTAATCATGGAATATTTTACACAAAATTTTATCTAAATAAGTAGTAAGGAGCTACCATGTTATATTTCTTAATAAAATGAGAAGAGAAATATGGATGAACATCCCAACGTTTCTATTTCACTCGATGCAAAAATTCATGATGAATGTGTAGGGTGATAGAGGCTTGGACCCAATTCACCACGGTTTGACCATGCTGATATTTGAACATATGGCTAAAAATAAAGGCTTGGAGGCTACAAAAATTATTAGTGTAATTGAATCTCAGCCTATATCGCTACGCATCAAATTCACTCAGGAGACATTGTTGTCCAAGTCCAGTGACTCAATAGATTTTTATGAGAGGGAGAGCATCATAACCTCCCTCAAGGTGGCTAAAATAGACAACAAGCCAAGGAAAATATCTGTGTATCCTAGGTGTGTGAGAGGAGGGAAAATGTGTTGCTCCAAAATATCACTCTCAAATTCCTCAGTTTGATGATATGGAGAGCCCCTCAACCTCTCTTAATGTGGCTGAAAGTAGTAGAAGATCGAGGGGTATTTTTGTGACATCCAAAGGTGTGAGGGGGAGGGTGAGACACTCCAAAAGATTATTTGAAAAGAATATTAAGAAGGAGGACTCTCTAATTACAATGGTCCATTTGGACTCTAAATATCAAGCCCAAGTAAAGAAAAAAGTCAAACCTATGAAGGAGGATATTTGCTCTACTCCTAACACAGGGGGATCCTATAATCATGTCTAGATAGTCATGCTAGTGGATGAAAAACAACAATCGATTCTAGGAACCCTCAATATTGTTGTGGAATTCATAGAAGAGGTGAACCACCTTGTAGGTCAAATTTTGGGGGATCCTTCTTTAGGTAAGAAAGAGTTCAGGGACACACTAGGGAACCCCTAGGTTTAGGGAGTTTTGTTGGTCATAAATTTTTACCTGTAAGGTGGTTGGATTCTTGTTTGGTTGGGTATCTTAGTATGTTAATCCTCACTTGGTTAACTAGAGGTCCTATGGGTAGGATCATAGGGTGGTTGGATCTGAATGGTTTGGTGTTAGTCTAGTTTGCATTTGTGTTGGGGTGGCTAGAGTGTGATCACTGGTCATTTTGCTCCATTTGGAGAATTTTGTAAAAGGTTGAGGGGATCCTTTCAAAACATTTTTTTTTAATTACTAAAAAATATTAAAATTTATAATCCTTCCACCTTTTGCAATATTTGATCAACTATTGGTAATTGATAATGATATTTACAGATGATCTATTTAGATTTTTGAAGTCAATGCATAGCCAAATATCTTCATTTTTCTTATGTCATGGGACCAAATTTGCTACCAATGTAGAATGCTTAACTAGGAAAATGATTTGATCCCATAATAACTTCTAGAGTTCCTTATTCATCACAACCTCAATATTTGGGTTAATAGGCCTTTGTTTGTGGCAAAAAGGTTTGGATCTACATTCAAGCTCAATGGTATGTTCAATGGTTCTCTTATCATAAAATTTTAAATCTATATATGTTTGGGTAATGATATCTCCATATTTCTTGCACAAATTTGAATAGATGGATTTCTTCTTTAGTATAGTCTTTTCCCATGAGTAGGTTTTTACCTTTTCCTATCTCAATTGGATGATAAGAGGATGTATTTATTTTGTAACTTACCTTCTTAGCACTATAATTAATATTGAATAAGATTTCTAATGTGATTAGTCTGATAGGCAGTTGGTTGATATTTAATTGAATTACAACATCCTTGATGACATCCTCATATTCATTCTTCTCTTTTGTACATTGATTTTATTTGAAAAAATAATAATATAATATAATCATCATTATTGAAAATATGCTAGTGATTTGTAGTGTAGGGGACAAAAGGTCTACAAACCACCTCAAGTTCTTTTTGAATCAGGAAATTTTCCTATCTTGTATTTTAATGTTTCAACAAAATTATACAAGATGTGCCGATGGCACCTCCAAATATTTTTATTGAGGTGGGCTTCTCACTATCCCCATGGAATACTCCTATGGTAACCTAAACTAATTGTATAAAAAGTAAAGTATGAAAATATGCATACATAAAATATTAAGGGTGCAAGGGATTCAAATGAAATACAATGTTTAGTCATAGCAAGGAAGTGTGTGTAATTGATAAACAAATAAGAATATAAATAACATCAATATTTTTCCATTTATTAAGTATCAAATTCCTAAGTGAATTTCAAGATGAGAAAAAAGAAAACACATCAATCATATTGAACTTAGCAAACTAAGAGGGGAATGCCACTAATGGAATGCATAAGTACTTTCCAATTTATAAATAATATCATGCAATACAAAACACTCTATGGGTTATATAAAGTGTAAATATGAATTTTGATGGCCAAAATACCCATACAATGGGGCCCAGGGTTCCTATTTATAGTAGGTGTTTACCCATTAGTCACCTAGGGTGAGAAACAATCATCCCTAGTAAAAGTAAATACTTGGGGGTATATCTAACAAAATGATGCATCTCCAAATGTTACATGCCTTTACATATACCTCTAATAGGATTATAATTCTTCCTAAATGAGTTAGTGAGCAACTAAATACCTAAATATCACTCTCAAAGGATTCTCCTTGGGATCCATACCTTCATTTTTACTCCTTTATTACCTAGTGAGTGATTTTATCAAACATGTAAGAAAATCACTCAAGTATGCTAGCTAATCACTAGCTGAACCTAAGTGGATTGCTCCTCTGATATAATTTGATCCTTCTATAATCAAATTAGTCTTGAATTAGTTGGTACCTAGGTTGGACTCAATCAAAAATTTTAGGGTTTTGGAAGGAACTAGTTGCTTGATTTTATTGTCTTATGTCCTTCAAAAATTGTAAATTCCAAGGTCATATCAAGGCACTATATTTATGGGAACTTCATGGGGTGCCAAGATTTAATGGTGAGAGATCCTACATATTACCTTTATCATTGGGAATAAAGTCTACAAAATTGGAATCCCTGTTGGCAAAACTATTAAAATTATGTCTTCCTTACACCCTCTTTTGTGACAACAAACCCAACAACTTATACCACTCATTATCACCTAAAAATTTGATAGAGGTAAGGTCTTCAACTTCTTACATAATATATTCAAATAGATTGTCTAACAACTCATCCATTTTTCTTGTATATCTCTATTGCATCCCCCTCTTTGACCTAATCATTTTCTTCCTCAAACATAAGATCAATGATATTATCATCAATATATTTCATCTATGGATCAAATTTGTTTGGAAATATTGTAGAAACCAACCCATAAAATTATTTGACCATCTCCGTAATTTGGGTATTCAAAGATGCCAAAGTACTTTTGCAAGCTTGTAAGTCACTCTAGGCATCTAAGAATTTCTGAGTTTCCTAAATAGGCCCTTCTTATCCATCCCTAGTTGTTATGTCTATGAATATGGTATGGAGGATAGAAGTTTTAATACTTCCTAGTATTCACCCCTAGCAGACAATTGTTCCTGCACTCGTTCAATGGTCTCTATAACTTTATATAGGTTGTGCTCTACATAGGCTACAAAAAGAAAGTATTCATGTGCATTATTTGTTTCTACTCTATAATTTTCCCAAAGGGACTTGAATTGTTGAATGTCAAAGGCCTTATTAGGGTCTATAGTTTCTTATGTTGGTATTAAATAAGTCAACTCTTTGATCCTATGATCCCTCTCTTGTAAGACCTCTAAAGGTTTTTCAATTAGCTTTTCTCTTGTACAAGTTCCTTTGAGACACTTTCAAGTTATAACATGCTATTTTAATCCTTATTTTATCAAGATTTGAGATCCTCAATCTACTTCTTTAGTTGATCCCTCCTTGACACATTTATTTAGCATCTCATTTTCTTGTTGGAGTTAAACCCTTTGTGCTTTGGATTATGCTAATTCTACATTTTATTCTTAATTTTTCTTTTTTAATACTTCATTCTCAATTGCTACTTGATCAAACTTCATGGTCACACTAAGTGTGAGTTTATTCATGATTTGGATCATTTGGTATGTATCTATTTGGTTTAGATCTAACTCAAAACCTCTAGTAGTAAAGTTAGTAGGAGATGTTGCCACCTTGGATGGGTCCAATTATTTGGATTTTACAACATAGATACTACCCCATTTCCTAGGTAGTTGTGACTACATTAGAATCAAAGACTTACATTTTTTGTTCTTCATCCACTTGTATTCCTTCTTCAATTTATTTTACTCAATGGAAAGGATGTTAAATGTACCTTTAAAATATATCTCCTCTAGCTCATAGAAACTTCCATTCAAAGGCCTAAATTGATCCTCTAGTTACACTTCTTTAAGGGGGTGCTCCTATAGACTCAATCCATTTAGTTGGGGTAGGTGATGTCATCACCTACAAGAGGAGTTGTCTTACTTGGGATGATGGACACAATAGGAAAGTGGATACAATTGGTGGAGAAAATATAGTGGTGATGAAAGGAAATATGGAAGATAAAAAGGAGTGGGATGTGATACTAGTTGTAACAATGTTTTAGCTAGCAATGATATTATTGACAATGAGGTGGATGAAGATAATGGTGATAAGGCATAAAACACTAACAAATATATGGTGGAGACTTGGAAAAATGGAGATGAAAATGAGGTGATTAGACTGGTACCAAGCGTTATTTAAATGGTTTGAGGTAGGGTGTCTCTAGGATAACCATGGGCTATATTGGTAGAGGGTGAGATAAGTGAAATAGAAGAAGGGGTGACAAGATAAGAAGTATAAATAGAAGAAGAAATAATAAATAAATAAATGAGAGTGTTGGAGGATGGAATGGAAGTAAAAATGGTAAAATAAGTGGCCATGATGTAGGTCATTTTCAACTCAATAGGAAATCCTCCTAGAGGGGTTTTCCCATCCTCAACTTGAGTTGTCTACTCTTGTTCCTCCTAAGCTATAACCACTTTGTTAAACATTTACCTATACTTTTAAAATCCTCTTTTCCCTTCAACAACTATTTGTCTCCCTATTGAGATGACCATTTCTAGTGTCATTGGTGTAGCACATATAGTGGTCTTTGGAATTGGCATCTTCCTTGGTATCCATGGGCTTGATGGAATAGATACATATTTAATGATAGTATTCACATATTTGGAATTATTGGGATGCTTTTAATCATAAATGGTGGATAACTAATCATAAAACAAACCATCTCTTGTTGGTCTAGTTAATGTGCATGTCTTGTATAACATATTTTACCATAATAGGATTTTTTATATCACTATACCTGTCATGACCCACCTTGGTAGGACTCTTTATGAGATTGATTATGTATTGATTAATGTTTCAATGCTTAATATTTATGCAATATTGATGTCTTATTGCTTTGAGGAATATGGTACTACTAATATACTCATTGATTGTAGGACCAAGTACTCTCATGGGTGGAAGAGGTTGATCGACCACCAAGAACGGGATACTGGAAAAAGGAAATGATGATGATGGTGGTGTAGGGTAACATGAACAATTACTCTCATGTAGATGTATGCATTGTTGCTTTTGAGTTGATCATCAAAGATTCAAAATTTGTTTGCTTGTGATGTAGATGCATGCATTCTTCAACTAGGATATGCGATCTTACAATAAATCACCCACCTTGTTTGATGCATTTGTTTGCTTGCAATTGATAAAATATTGATTTTGCATATACAATGCTATGTTTAGAGAAAACATGTTGTGGAAACATATTGCTACTTTTGCAATATTTTGTGATAAATATGGATGTTTTTGTGAAAATATATTGGGGAAATATATTTTGTAAAAGAAAAGCAATTTAATTAATTATGGTTTAATTGCATGTTACCTTGATGATTTGGTAAATTTTGGAATGCAAATTAATACCCCTTTTGTCTTTTCTAGTAAAGCAAGAAAAATGAATATATTAATATGAGATATTTTAGAAAAGAAATAATATTATATTATATAAAAATAAAAATATCTACCTTGTTGTCTTGCATAGATGGACATTTATTTTTGGTAGATGGGATTTTATTCTTTTTGGAAGTTGGGCTTTTAGGTTTTCATTTCGTAGATATTTTCCCTTTATGAAGGGATAGAGAAAAATAAAAAGAGGGGAGGTAGGCTGGAAGTTTGAGAAAAACAACAAGGCTTTTAAGGGTAAAAATGATTTTAGAGAGAAAGCTTGGAGGTTGAAGAAGGATCAATCGAGCAAGGATTTATAGGTTGGGGACTTTCATAAATTTAGCATTGTATTAATATTTTGATAAAATGACTATGCTTTTTTTAATCTATGTTGTTCCTTGTGGTAAAAAAGTAATTCCTAGCCTCTGTTTCCAATTTATAGTCATCTATTTGTTGTTTAAACTAAGAAAATATTATACTTGCACCAATTTAGCGTAGGTTATAATTATATTTGCACCAAATTTTAGAAGGGATGATCCTAAAATTCCAATTGCCTTCAACATCTCAGGTAGACATCTTCATTCAAGATTATTCCATCTTAGATCCTCCCACTGGTGAGAGCAAGGCTATAGGATTTTCACCCGTAGATCCTAGGAGGGATTAAGTTCTATTTAAAACTACCATGGTCATTTAGCTGCGATTAAGAATTTGTTTAAACTTAAGTTTTACTCCCTTCTAAGGTTTTGAAAGGCATATTTCTCTTAATATGATTATTTTTGTAACAGATAAGGACGTATGATTAACTCTTAATGCCTCTATGCCTGTGTTTGGGTAATTATTATTTTCTCCTAAGGTTAATATTAGAATATGTTTTAATTTATGCCCCATCATCAGGGCACAATGCTGTAGTGCAACATTTCTATGCTCGCGAGGGTATGGACAAGGGGAAGGTTGTGTAGGGCATCCCACTAAATATCCCACATGGGATATGTAGAGGCCTACACATACCTTAAAGGGGGTTTGACTCCCCTTTAGGGTTGACCATAGGTTATGGTCAAGGCCGCTCCATGTGGGGCTACCCATAGCACCAATTATAGGCACTAGGAAGCTACCGTGTGTAGCCACGATGCCAGTTGGAGGCCTCAACCTTACCAATATGGCTAGCAAAATTTGTTGATATATGTTTACTACTTGACCATATTCTATGCATAGTTGGTTGATGCATGGCATGTTTGACCATTGTTAACTATTATCTAAACCTTACCCTAAGTTGCCACATGGATGGGTTGGACTTGCTATTGTTATGCACTCCTTTGGTGGTACAAAAAACTCTTTTAGAAGATATTAGTTTAGTTCCACATGCCTTGTGTGGGGGCACCTTAGCACTATAAAAGGGGGAAGCCACACCCATTTGGATGACCACCAAGTGGTGGTTAGTAAAATCATCGCTTGGTAGATGCTAGAGCGCTAGTTGATGGCATAGTCAACAATGTTGACCCGATTGACTATGGAAAATTGTGTTACCTACCTTTGACCTAGCTTGATTTTGGATCACTGATTGACTTCCTAGTTTGACTGTTGATTAAATTTGAAAACTCCTAATTGATTCAAAACCAAAACCACTTTTTATTGAAGTAAACCCTTTTGATTTTTTTTTGGAGGGGTTTTGAATAAGAGTTTTTATGGTGAAATTGAACCAAATTTTAGGAAGCTTATAACCAATTTTATAGGGTAAAATGAATGAAAATTTGGGATCAATTTTGTGGAGGAATTGAATGAATTTTTGGATTATTTTAGTAGATAAATTGATTCAAATTTAGGTATCAATTTTAGAGGACAAATTGAATGTGATGTATTTTTGCAAAAAAATTGAATGAAACCTAAGTACAATTTTATGGAAAAATTGAAGGAAACTTAGGCTTGATATTATGGAAAAATTAAATGAGTTATATGATCAATTTTTGTGGAGAAATAGAAATTGAAAATTGAAAGAGACTTAAGTCCAATTTTGAAGAAAAATTGGAGACTTAAGTCCAGTCTTGATGGAAAATTGAAGGAGACTTGAGCCCAATTTTGTGGAAAAATCGAAAGGAATATTGAATCAATTTCGTGGAGAAATTGAATGAATCTTGGATATTTTTCATGGAGAAACTAAATGAATATTAGGAAATATTTTTGTGGAAAATTTGAATGAAAACCTAGGATCAACTTTGTGGAAATATTGAATGAAACTTAGGTTTATTTTTGTGAAAGTTATGTTTGATTTTGTTGAGAAAATGAATGGAAAACTATGTTGTGTGGAATTATTGATGGATATTATGGGGTTCCTTTATGTTCATGCTTTAAAATTTTTAGTGAAAACTATTGTTGCCTATGAAACTCTTTTATGACCCTTGCCTAGTTAATATTTCTAGGATGGGTTTGTTTGATAAAAGATGTATGCTTTTATGGATTAAGAACATACCTTTTGGAAAAGAATAGATAGGGAATCTATTCTTGAGTGGAGTATGGAATCCTCTCAAAGCCATGTATTCTAAGTTGAGTATTGATCATACTTATGGGAAATAATAGATGGGGAAATCTATTCTTAGTTAAGTATTGAACATACTCAATATGATAGAATAGATGGAAAACTAAGGATCTAATGAAAATGACCTTAATTTTCCAAGGGGAAAACTAAGGATCTAATGAAAATGACTCACCTTAGTGGGTAAATTTTATGTGTCTACATTTTACCCCCTCTTTGATGTTTTTATGGCCAAGTAAATGTGTCAAATAAAGATGTAGAATCCTATGGGTAGAAAAGAAAAAAGCATAGAAAAGGGGTATCCTAGTTTGGACAAATGGGGGGTGCAAAAGGGGTACAACAATGGATACTTTAGACTTTTGCACACAAAGTGAGACATTACTGCCATTAATGCCTCTATGGCTGGGATAACCCCTCAAGTTTTATAAGGAATGGAGAATTCCTTAAGAAACCTGAAAAAGACAAAGAAAGGAAAACAAAAACACAAGAACAAAGCAAGCAGATAAATAAACATAACTATGGTAATCGGGTACAACATGAATCTAAAAAATACAACTAATGCATGAAATGCAATCTACTTAAGATGAAATGCATGAATGTAAATTAGAAGGGAAAATAATGAAGAGGGAAAAAAGAGAGAAGAATGAGATTATGAAGAAGAAGAAATAAAGCTCCAAAGAGGTCAAATAGATAGAAAGCAAGAGAAAATGGTCAAAACCCTAGATATAGGGTGTTATGCTCAAAAATATGGTCAAAAGTGGAGTGAAAAACCACTATGGATGTAGTAATTGCTAAGATGGATAAATGGACAAATGCGGAGCATGAACAACTGTCATGACCCTCCTTGGTGGAAATTTTTGAATGGAAGACTATGTGATGATAATCTTAATTTGATACTTAGTTTTTTTGCAAATGAAATATTATACAATGTTTAGATTGATTCATATTTGAAGAACATGGTACTGTTTATAGATTATCCATATGCAGGATCAAGTATGCTCGTAGGTGGAATAAATAGAACCATCCACCAGAAGTGGGTACTTGAAATAGGAGAAATGATGATTATGGTGGCTCAGGGTAACATGGATGGCTACCCTCATATAGGTATGCATTATCATTTTGGGATAATCGTCAACTAGCCAACCACCTAGAGCCTTAGTTGATAGCCTAGTAGCTATCATAAATTCTCTAGATGAGATGGGTGACTAGGTTTATGGAAAGACTCTACCTTTGTTGTTGCATATGTTTAGTTGTATTTTACTTCATCACTCTATTGCATCTTGATTTTAGAATTTGTGCATGATTTGGTTGCCTTTAAGTTCACTGAATTTGCCTGCAAATATTTTGGAGAATATCAATTTTTGCTTGGGTATGGTAAAATAATCTCTCTAAATATTTAGTAGAACCTATTTAAATAATAATAGAATTTTATTTAAATAGAAAATAAGAGCTTTTATTTAAATAATAATAGAATTTTATTTAAAAAATTAATAAGATATTTTATTTAATTAATAATAGAATTCAAAAAATAAATAATAATTTATTTAAATAATAGAGCTTTATTTAAATAACAAGAACTTTATTTAAATAATAAATGAGATTTTTTATATCTAAATAATAGTAAGTCCATAACTTGAATAATAAAATATTATTATTTAAATATGAGGTAAGACCTCAAATTAATTAATAAAAGAGATTTGTTAAGATATTAAGGTAATGGAATTTATATGCTCTTACCTTTTTAATTTGCAAATTTGATTTTAAAAGCCTCTCATTTGGAAAAAAGTAGAAGGATTTGCTTGTGGAAGCTTCCAACTGACTTGAAAGATTCATTTATGATAAAACTTTGAATAAGGTGAAAAATAATTAAAAAATAACAAATATCCTACTACGACTTGTTGGATGGGAAGGAAGCAAAGGCAAGAATATAAGAGTTAAGAACAATCTATAAAAAGGCATGGGAAAGGTGGACATGATTCCTGAGGTATGAGAGAGCGTAAGGTAAGAGGAAGGAGATATTTTTTTCATAGGGAGAAAGGTGTTAAGAAACGATAGAATAATGAAAGAGGAAGCAATGGACATTCTCAAGATGACACAAAAGAAGAAGAATAAGGACGTTGCTTCCATAAAAACTCAGGTTGGTTTTGGAAAGACATATCTTTATTTTCCTTAAGATATTTAGAGCTAAGATTAATGATTAAAACTAGATATGCACCACTGGTCTCCTTTAGTCGGGTTCACTGGTTTTATTTTGAGTTCAATAGCTGGCCAATATCTAAGAACCCAAGGATTTTATATGTTAGGAACCATGAGAATAATCCCCTGCTAAATGGGTCCTTGGTCGATGGACCACACTCATGTGTTTTATTTGTTGGGATATTGGTATTAGAACACCCTATTAGCTGGTCTATGTTTGCTGATACAATTCCCCTTGGTTGGCTTGACACAGTTCATGCTTGGTAAGGGATAATTGTCTTGGCTACATGTAAGCATATCACCCTCCATGTTGAGATAAAATACCTAGCTTAGAATTCTCTCTATGTGGCACATTCAAAGAAGACAACGACTTTGGATTTTCCCCCCTCTAGACAATGTTAGATTTTGAAGCTTTAAACTTAAAGGAAATGCAACCACAAGTATTGAAATAAGTATGCAATGTTATAACTATGATAATGGCTAACTAATATGCATGAAAATATGATAGAAAACTTGATACAATGCTCTAGAAATTTTCATATAAGAAAGCTCACAAAAATACAATGCTCCTCTAATGGAGTTTACAACTTCTCCATATTAGCAAAATGGAGCTACATTGTGACTACTCTTACCTATGCACTATAGAACCAAAAATTTAGGAGCTCAAAATATAATCTCTGATATTCATTAGCCTTGAAAGGTTCGAAAATACATTGCTTAAATACATAAACTAATAACCAATACTTAGAAAGCTTAGGAGAAATATTAGGGAGGAAGGAAAATAGGGAGGAAAGGAAAAAAGGAATTTGGAGTCAAACTCTTCCTGCCGTCCATGCCGTCCAATCCTGCTGACTCGGTTGCCGTCCAAGGAGGTAAAAGGGTAAGGTCCAAAGCTTACAGTTGTAAAACAAATTTTTACCATTTTACCATTTTAACTTCCAACATTCTCCCCCTTAAAGTTGAGAGGACTGACTATACAGTCTCTCAGCTTTATATATTGAGCTTTAGCCATGCCTTTGGTGAAGATATCTGCAATGTTATCCAAAGTGTTGCAATATTTAAGCTCAACTATCTGTTGCTCCACCATGTCTCGAATGAAGTGATACTTCATATCGAAATGCTTTGATCTGCTATGGTGGATTGGATTGTATGCCAACTGAATGGCACTTATGTTATCACAATACAATCGAGTTGGACCACTTTGACTTTCTCCAATCTCTTCAAGGACTTTTCTCAACCATAGGGCTTGAGTACTAGCATGTGTGATGGCTATATACTCAGCCTCAGTAGATGACAATGCTACAACAGTTTGTTTCTTGGAACTCCAAGTGATTAGTCCTGACCCTAGACTAAAATAGTTCCCTGATGTAGATTTCCTATCATCTATATTGCTGCCCCAATCACTATCATTGAAGCCAACTAATTTCATAGAATTACATTTGTGGTAATGGATTCCAAAATCCAATGTACCTTTTACATATCTTAAGATTCTTTTAGTTGCTTGTAGATGCAGCTCAGATGGACTTGCCATAAACCTTGAAACTAGAGAAACAACATATTGAATATCGGGCCTTGTGTTGGTGAGAAACATCAGACTCCCAACCATGCTCCTGTAAGTGGTCATGTCAACCTTTGGTGCTCCGTCGTCCTTGCTCAATTGGATTCCATGTCCAGTTGGAGTTGCAACTGATTTGCACTGCTCCATGGCAAATTTCTTGATCATGTCTCGAGCATACTTGTGTTGACATATGAAGATCCCCTTATTTGATTGATGCACTTCCATGCCTAGGAAGTATCACATTAAACCGAGATCTTTCATCTCAAACTGCTTCATCATGGAGTTTTTGAACTCCATATTCATTTTAGTGTTACTACCCATAAATATTAGATCATCCACATACAAACAAACTATGAGAATGTCTACACCATGCTTTAGGTAGTACAGAGTTGGTTCACTTTTGCTTCTAGTGAATCCATACTCATTGAAATAGCCATCAATGCGTGAGTACCAAGCTCTTGGTGCTTGCTTGAGGCCATAAAGTGCCTTTTTCAATTTGTAAACAAGGTTCTCCTTTCCTTGTTCTTGAAAGCCTTGAGGTTGTTGAACATAAACCTCCTCTAGTCAAGTATCCATTCAGAAAAGCACTTTTCACATCCATGTGTTGAATGTTCCATCCTTTGTGGGCAGCTAAGGAAAGAACTGATCTGATTGTCTCTTGTCGTGCAACAGGAGCAAAAGTTTCCTCATAGTCAATGCCAAATTTTTGAGTAAAACCTTTTGCTACTAATCTCGCCTTGTGCCTCTCAATGCTTCCATCAACATTGTATTTGGTCTTGTAGACCCATTTACATCCAACACACTTTTTTCCTTTGGGTAGCTTTACTAGCTCCCATGTATCATTATTTTTTATAGAGGTTATTTCCTCTTCCATGGCTTCTTGCCATACATTTTGAGTACAAGCCTTCTCATAGCTAGTTGGTTCTAGCTGTGCACTAGCCAATAAAGCATAATTGACTACATCTCCCTTAGGATCATGGGAGTCATCATCCCCATACAATTGCAAATTTTCAAGTTGTTGCAAAACTGTATTCATTTCACTAGCTTGGCTTCTAGTGAATCTTCTCTTGAAAATTTTGATCCAGCATTTGAAAGGATGGATGATGTTGTAAAGTTCTTTTGCCTCTTGATGGAGAGTCACTGTCAATGTCCATCGGTGAAGAACTTACTGATCTCTGTGGAGAAGGACTTGGAGTGGCGGTTGAAGTACTTGATGTAGTACTCCTGCTTGGGCTTGGAGGGGGTGGTGTGCCTTTGCTTTTCTTGGGAGACACCTCTTGTACCTATTGTACCTATGAAGAATTTACATCTTGGGACTCATCATCAACAAAAATTCTTTGATGACCCCATTCTCCCCCTTCATCAAAAATTACATCCCTGGAAAGTACAATTTTATGAGTCTTGGGATTGTAGAGTCTATATGCTTTGGTAGACTCACAATACCCTACAAATATACAAGCTTGAATTTTGGGATCAAGCTTCTTCCTTTTCTCATCAGGAATGTGTGCATATGCTAAAGAACCAAAAACTTTGAAGTGCTTTACATTTGGTTTCTTTCCATACCACCCCTCATAAGGAGTGATGCCATCTAAACTAGAAGTTGGACTTCTATTTAGAATGTATACATTGGTTCTTACAACATCAACCTAGTACATATTAGTTAGATGCTTAGTCTGAAGCATCATTCTCGCCATCTCAACTATGGTGCGGTTCTTTCTCTCTACCACACCATTCTGTTGTGGGGTATAGGCAGTGGTGAATTGCCTTTTGATCCCACTTGCTTTACAATATTTCAAGAATTCTTTTGAGGAGTACTCACCTCCTCGATCTGTCCTAAGACATTTTACAAAATACTCACTTTGTTTCTCTACATTGTTTCTGAAATCTATGAAGCAATCAAAAGCTTCATCTTTATGTTTCAAGAAATAAATCCAACACATTCTAGAGAAATCATCTATGAAAGTGAGAAAATAGGAATTGTTTCCGATACTCTTTGTCTGCATTGGACCACAGATGTCCGAATGCACTAACTAAAGTGGATAGCTGGCTCTCCACGCTTGTCCTTTTGGAAACTTAGACCTTGAGTGCTTTCCCAAAGCACATCCTTCATAGACCTCCTTCTGTTCATTGATTTTGGGAAGTCCTGTCACCATAGCTTGAGAAGTTAACAGTTTCAAGCTAGCGGAATTAAGGTGACCATATCGCAAGTGCCAAAGTACACTTGGATTAGTTATAGCTACATTTGCAAGTTGAGCTCCCCCTGGCTCACCAAATTTGAGAGGGAATAACCGATTCTTGGTCATTGGGACCTATGTGATGACACGATTACAATTGTTTTTATCAAGAATGATACATTTTCCTTCATCAAAAACAAGTTTGTAATTATTCTCCATCATTTTCCCAATGCTTAGCAGATTGTGTTGGAGCTTTGGAGTGTAGTAGATGTCATTCACTTTCTTTAGGCCTTCTTTTGTTGGAACCTCCATGGCTCCAATGCCTTCGACTTGCAAAGCTTTATCATCCCCTAACTTGATGTGGGATTTATAAGTGGAATCTAGAGTAGCAAATAGATTTTCTTTGCCACTCATATGGTTTGAGCAACCAGTATCCAAAATCCATGTGTCATTTAGATTTTGTTCTGATTGTCCATATGAAAGAAAAATATTAGAGGTATCATCTTCTTCACCATAATTTCCATATTGACTGCTGCTGCCTTGAGAAGATTTTGACCAGCAGTCACGAGCAAAGTGACCTAGCTTGCCACAGTTAAAACAAGTTGTTTTGGACTTGTCACTTCCTCGTCCTTGATTTCCACTTCATCCTGGATTTCCTCCTCGATTTTGGTTTCCACCTCTATTCTGATTGCCTCCTCTATTGGAGTTGCCTCCTCTATTATGATTGCCTCCTCTGTAGTTGCCTCTACCTCTACCTCTTCGCTGGCCTCTGCCTTGACCTCTTCCACGTCCTCTTCTAGTATTTTCATTGGATGTGAAGGCTTTATCATCACCTCCATAGCTAGTTGAAGGAGATTCCTGTAATCTCTCTTCATGAGACATTAACGACCCAATTAATGCATCAAATGTTAAAGTGGAAAGATCTTTTGACTCTTCTATGATTATGGCTATGTGATTCCATATTTGAAGAAGTGTTCGTAACACTTTCTTTACAATTGTTTCAGGCTTAATTTCTTCGCCAAGAGTAACCATTTTATCAACTACTGCTTTCACTCTGACACAATAATCACCTACTTTTTCATCTTCTTTCATTTTGAGATTTTCAAAATCTCATTTTAGTGTTTGAAGCCTCACTTGCTTCACTTGATCACTTCCCTGGAATCCATCTTTCAAAGCTTTCCATGCATCTTGTGCAGTTATACAAGCGGCTATTCTAGGGAATATACTCTTCTCCAATGCTGCTTGGAGATGATAAAGAGCAGAGGAGTTGCTCTTTTGCGCTTCTTTCTTTGTTTTCTTATCTGTGACACTTAATGTTGTCCAGTCTGTGGGTTCGGTGTAACCCTCTTCCACTATGTCCCACAAACCTTTCCCTATGAGTAAGGTCTTCATTTTGATAGACCAATACTCGTAATCATATCCGTTGAATTCTGGAATTGGTAGATTGTTATGTGAGGCCATAGTTACTAAAACACTCTTTTTATTTCTCGGTTACAATAAAGCACTCTGCTTTTTCAAAGAAGGAAGAAGGAAGAAAGAAGAAAGAAGAAGAAAGAAGAGATTACAAATTTAAGTCAAATCTGACTTGATTCACTCTTTCATTGATTGCTTGTTCCTCTTGCTGTGGCACTGCTATTTCTTGATTCACAAAATTGTCTGCTACTTGTTCTTCATCGTCACTGATCAATATTATCTCAGGTGATTCTGGTTCTAGAATTTCTACTGAATTACTATAATGAGTATATTCAGATTCTTGTGGTGCAACTTCTATGGATTCAGATTGCTCAAATTGACTCCCAAAGGAGTTATCTTCAGATTCTGCCTCGTACCCTGAGTCTGGATGCCTCTGGTGTGCTATTACTACGTTCTGCAACTGACTAAACATAGTATGAAGCCCATAAGCTCATACTTTTTCATCAAAGATTTCAGCATTCTCTCTTACCAAAAGTGCACAAAGTGCATGATAACATCTTGTGGAGCGAATCATGAATTTTGCCCTTCAATTTGCCTCTTTTTACAAATTCCTAGTCTTCAATGTTTTGCCTCTCTCAGACTTTTACAAAGAAATTGTCACAATTTTCCACCTTTGAGTCCTCTTACATAAATTGCCTCTTAGGCAATGTTCTTTTTCTCCTTTTATTGTACTAAAAAGATATCTATATTTCTATTTAATAAAAAAAATAATTGCTTTATAATTTTTTTTAAAAACAATTATTATTTTAATTTATTAAATATAATATAAATTATTCTTTTTAATATATAAAAAAAACTTTAGAAAGAAAAAAAAATTTTTAATTTTTTTTCAAGCCTGCAGGAGTCGAACCCGTGACTCCTCTCACTAAACAAAGCCTTCTTACCAACTCGGCTTCCACCGTCGATGGGACTCAAGCACCATACACCTGTATTTCTAAGCTTTCGGGGCAAGTGTACCAAAAAAATTTAAAACCTTCGTCGCTTGTCGGGTTTCGAACCCGTGACCTGCTGGGGGCGAGCGCCTTAAGGCTGGCTCCTCGAGCCAGTCAAGCTGCGTGGCCCGACGAGGATGCAAGGGAGGCTTGCCTCCTTTGTTTCATCATGGCCTACGCAAAACAACAAAAAAAAACTTGTGCTTTTATCCCACATTCATTGTGCGAAGGGGAAATAACACTATATAATCAAAAATATGCACAAAGCTTATCGATTGCCTTTGGGCAATCGATGACCACCCTTTTGCCAACTTCCTTAGCCAATATCCTCATGCCACATCACCCTAGTTGCTCCTTTGTCTACCACATCACCTGCCATATCACCTTACATCCAGTCAGCTCTCCTCTGGTCCGCGTGTCCACGTGTCTGCCTCGTTGTCTGCTCACCATGTGTCTGCCTCTGGTTTACGTTCCTCCAAGTCACCTATCAGTCACCTAGGGAATCATGCCTGGTGTTCTCTGGTCAGCTGGTCAACCTCGAACCACATGCTCTCTATGGGCCTCCTCTCGACCTCGCCTCGGTTCACGCTCTACGGGCCCTCTCGACCTCCTCGAGATCCGTGCCTCACCTGTGGGCCTCCTCGGGCCTCCTCGGGATCCGTGCCTAGCTTGCCTTGAAGCCCTAGACACCCTCCGCTCTGATACCAGATATAGAACCAAAAATTTAGGAGCTCAAAATATAATCTCTGATATTCATTCGCCTTGAAAGGTTCGAAAATACATTGCTTAAATACATAAACTAATAACCAATACTTAGAAAGCTTAGGAGAAATATTAGGGAGGAAGGAAAATAGGGAGGAAAGGAAAAAAGGAATTTGGAGTCAAACTCTTCCTGCCGTCCATGTCGTCCAATCCTGTTGACTCGGTTGCCGTCCAAGGAGGTAAAAGGGTAAGGTCCAAAGCTTACAGTTGTAAAACAAATTTTTACCATTTTACCATTTTAACTTCCAACATGCACTCCAAAAATCACTCACTCTTCTACTCTATGAAGGCCTATTTATAATGAGATGCAACTCTTTGCCTCCAATATTCTTGTGACACCTCACTATTCTATTCCAAGACTCATGTACATGTGGACTTCATGCACACTTACAATCATTGCATATTTTACACTTGTGCATTTATTACACTACTTTAATAAAGTACTTAAATCCTAATATAATACTAATTTAAATATGTACCCATGATGGTACATTAGCGAAGGACCAAATAATGCAATATATTCCAAATACCCCCCTGTATTACATTATTTGGTTGTTGAAGACTTTAGTATTCAATAAGGATCTTTGTCTCTTGCACATTTTTCAGATTTGATGAGGTTTTTGAAATATTTTTAATTTACCTTGCATTATATTCCTTCTTGACCTAATTCATCATCTTATTATTCTTCTTCATATTTTTATTTTGGTCCAGTGTCTATACTTTCATTAGTGGTTGTACTATCACCTAATTCCTGTAATAATATTTTATCTTTTTCCTTCTCCTTTTTATCATTTTCTAGGTTTTTTATAGAAGCCTATGAACAAACATTTACGGCATCATGATAAGATTTTGTGTTAGAGAAACTTGAAGTACCAATATTGCATGAGGATTGAAATATTTTCTCTAGGTATGATTCATCCATTTCAATTTTTATTTTAAGTAATTCTATCAATCCTTTTTGTTCTACATTCTCATCCTTGTAACATTTGAATGTAAGTAATGCCATATATAATATGCTTCCATAGTCTAAAGGGATTTTAATGTCACTCTTTCCATTGTCAATTACTTCGGTGAGTTGAGCATGTAGATAATAGTCCATGGTTTTAAAGTTATCTCTTAGAGCTTCATTATGAATATTTTTCAAAGTAGGGTCTAAGTCTCCTTCAAATTTTATAAGTTCTTGATTCTAGTTTTTATGATACTTGTTCTTTCCCTCCTAATAGTGTTGTTCATATCAATGTTCACTGTATTCTTTGAGGTTGACATTTTTCTTCTTCTTTTAGTTTGAGAAGACTATGTTACTTTGTAAAAACTAAATCAAATCTTGTGGTGTATAATTTGAACAATGGAACTCCTATTCTTTTGGGATCCTTTGGAGTAGTCAACCTTATATCTCCCTAGTAGAATAATTAAATTCTATGAATATGATTCACTTCTCTTATTTGCAATAAACTATTTAACTCTTCTTACAGTAAGCTTATAAATGCAATTTCAAAGGATAAGATTTAATGTCCTTAGTTGGATTGTCTATGTCTCTTTTCTTTAGGTATGAGACTAGTAAGTTCACTTTTCCAACTAGTATTTGATGCAAGCAATAAAATTCAACTATGATTCAATGCTATAAGAAATTTCTAAACTTCTAAAATATTAATTTGATGTAGGATACCTTGTATCTCCCAAGTTAGAAGTTTTAGAAATACTATGTATTTAGTTTTTCTAATCCTTATAACTCCTTGTATTAGAACTTGCAAGTATATTTGAAGCAATAATAATGATGGTTCTAATGCTTCTAATTCCAACTAATTATCCAAGGTAAGCTTTCTAGATATTAACACCTTATTACTCCTATCAATCACTTTCTCTAGAGTAAGTTGATTTTCAACTTTAATAGACTTTGCAATATAACTCTTACCTTTGCTTTGAACTTGAAGACTCTCTGTAATTGATTTGAATTCATGTGCCTTAGTAATAGTCAACTTCTTATCAACTCCAAAATGTAACTAAGGTCTTCACTTTCTACTTTATCGATATGTGCACTCCTTTCAATGTTGGTGTTTTTAGACCTGTGCACTCCTCCTCCAACATCTAAATTTAGACCTATTGGCTTCTATTAACCTTGTCAAATATGCTTTCCTTCATACTTCACTCAGATGGAAATAGATATCTTCTTTCAATGTTGTTTTGGTCAGCCTTTGAGCTTCTATCTCATTGGAGAACATTATCTTCTATGATTTCAAATGACTTTGGTCCGCAAACTTCTTGGTCTGTGAACTCATTGGAATGTTGTGTGTGCTATACTTTGATGTAGATGTGTCGATCTGAGCACTTAGTGAATTAATCAACTTTACTTAGTTTCTATGATGTTAGGCTTCTTAATTGCACCTTAAAGCTCTCTTATAGCTTTCAATTAATGTTTCTCTTTATGAGTGCTATGCTAGCACTTCTCTTCTAAAGTGTGATCTCTATGATGTATGAAGGATTGTGCCAAATGGTATGTAGTTCTCCTAACTTCTTTGAACCACTTACACTGCACCTTCCAATGTTGAGTAATAGGTGGCACTCAATCATTGTCTAATTACCTTCAATGCTTCTGACCTAACACTTATTATAAGGGTATTATAGTAATGATGCCTTTGTCTAGATGCTTCTACTACTGTGTGCTCGAACTACCTTCGATGTGGTGGTGACTATGCATGAGATATTATCTTCCACATGGTGCAATATCTCTACTTATTTTCCCTAACTCCCTTGGGCTCTACTTAACGCTTTCTCCTTGTTGTCTAATGCTCATTCTCTATAGTCTATGATGCTAATCCAACATTTTATTCAACCAATATTCTCCAATGCTTCACTTGGGGAGAAATGATGTTTATTCCTTCAATGCTTATATGGTAGAGAAGGTTATCTTCCAATGCATCTAAACGAATTCTAACTAGGTGTATGTAATGGCCTTGGTTATGGGCAACTACTTTATAAATCTGAGTCGAGTTTCAAAGGAAATACGTTATCACTTTGATGCATTTTATCTTGCCCAGATGGTGCAACTTGCTAAGTTCCCTTTGCTAATTATAATGGCTTCCTTATTGTATATATTCAACTAAATGCTATAATTATTTTGATGCAAGTTATGTATGTAAAAGGAATTCTCTCTTTTGCTGGCGATGATGCTTCTTCTACTTAGAATAAATTTTGCTTTGCTTTCACCACTCGTAGCTAAATTTAGATTGTAATACCTTCACCAAAGGCTATTAGATGCACCTTTGTTTGCCTTCTCCAAATATTTCGATGATGTTCTACATATTCAACCTTTATGTCCTTAGTATTACGATTAATTTCACTTACCTTCAAATGACTATATAGATTTAAGAAGTCTACTATTAACCTTATGCTTTCACCTTTATTTTTGACTTATTTTGATTTTCTTGGATGATATTCTATAGGTTGATGTCATCCATGATATCTCCTATTTCACCTTGGAGATGCAAATATTGAGCCCTCTAGAATGGCTCCTCTTTCAAATACCTTGGTTGTGCTTCTTCTCTACCAATGGTGGCCACTTATATGCTCTATTATGGTCACCGTAATATGTCCTTGAGACACTCCTGCTATTTAGAGCTCTCTTGAATGGCTCCAATATTCTACTATACAAATGTGGAATAGACTAGTGTAGACGTTTGCCCCCTTATGCTCTTGAATCAAGCCTCTTGACTTCTTGGAATTCAAGCTTCAACTTCCTTTGTTGGATGATATAGATTGAACCCAATATTACCCTTTAATCCTTTGGCAATACCTTCCTTGCTTGGTTATTTTTTATGCTTAATAACTCAAGCTCTCCAATAATGTTTGCACTATAGAATATGCAAATATGTAAAGTCTTCTTTTTCTTAGAATAAGTAATAGAATGTTGATATGTTTCTTTCTCTTGAAATATATCTAACTTCTATTTTCTTCTATGTGCAGGTTTGAACCTTGTAGACTATAACTTCTGCACTTACCTTGAAGACTTAAATAAACACTATTGATGCAACCTCTAATTCTTGAAATTAGTGCTTAATAACTTTAATAAAAATTCAAATATAAAATCTCAACTAATGAACTTTTGCACCTTTTGTTGCATACCTTTATATCTTCATAGATGATGATGATAGTGATTCAAATCACTTAACTAGATGCCTTATGTAGATGATATTGTAGCTCTTCTAGGCTATTCAAAAATAGCTCTATTGCTCACCTTTTTGTAGCTTTAACACTCTATTAATCTACTGCCCAATACTATAACTTGGTGGCTTCAATACTTCTTCCAGATGTACCTCTAAAATATGATCTTTAGCAGCTACTAATACTGCCCAAATTGCTACCTTTTTCCTATCCTCAAATCTAAAATTTTTTATATTGTAAAGTAGTCAATACCTTCACTGAAATGTTATCCTTGAATCCCAAAAATTTGGTGGGATACTCCTCCAAATCATAACTGAGATATTCACTCAAGAACCCTTCAATGATAGTCCCCAAATATCTCATATTTGGTGATTCTTCTATCTCCTTTCTCTTGCCAAATTCTTCTACCTTGGGCTTGTTGTCGGATGGCGATAATTGTCCCAATTTCTCCAATGAGTTCTCCTAGGAACTTCTTCCAATGAGGCTCACCAAGCCTTCTCCTTGTTTCTCCTTGAGACCTCTCCAAGGTCTTCAATCTTGTAGCTTCAAAACCTTCAATGAGATCTTCAATGATCTCCTTCTTGGATCTTCTAAATTTGATGCTACTAAAATATGCAATAGGAATTTTGTTAGTCCTTCTCAATACTCAATATTCCACTATGGAAGTTCTTCAATAGGGCCTTCTATGGACCTCTTCTTCAATGTGAAGTTTTCAATCTTCAATGGAGATCACCAATCTCCAATATTCACTAGGACTCTTCTCCTTGAGTCTCTTCTTCAATGGGATCTTCTTTCTAGGACCTCCTCCTTGATTTGTAGTCTTCAATGTGGCTTCCTTGGCCACTATATTTCTTCTCAATCTCCAAATTGGAGTCTTCAATCCGTAAATATTGCAATGGAACTTTTTCCAGGCTTTCAAATATCCACTCTTAATTTTTTGCAAGAAATAACTAATCCCTACACGAGGAAAGTACATTGACTTTCAGGCAATGAAGATGAAGTTCTTCTCTATCTGTTGTAGGAAGCTTCCCAACTTCTAAGAGTTAATTTTCTACAACAAGAAAAACTTAGATAATAGTAACCAAATATTTTTTGAATCTCCTCTCTTCTACAATAAAATATTAGAAATGATAATAGAAATTTCTATAACTCTATAGAAAATAATCTTCACTAGTTGGATTACCAATCTAGTGGATGCAATGTTGAGTTCTAGTCTTCACAAGTTTTTGCAACTCTGTGGAAAAACTCTAGCCAATAATAATTTTTAGAAATATAAAAATGAGGTTTATAATTACCTCTCAATCACTCTTGTGGATTTCTCTATTTCCTATTTTTCTACCTAGAGCTTCTTCTATCAAACAATCTATTGTGGTGGTGTTTGCATGTAGTGATGCACAATGGTAGATCTGGTTTGCAAAGACACAACAATAGCAATGGTGATCACTTATGGTTTTCCTTTGATCTACCGTGGCTCTGATACCACTATTAGATTTTGAAGCTTTAAAATTAAAGGAAATGCAACCACAAGTATTGAAATAAGCATGCAATATTATAGCTATGATAATGACTAACTAATATGCATGAAAATATGATAGAAAACTTGATACAATGCTCTAGAAATGCTCATATAAGAAAGCTCACAAAAATTACAATGCTCCTCTAATGGAGTTTACAACTTCTCCATATTAGAAAAATGGAGCTACATTGTGACTACTACTACTCTAACCTATGCACTCCAAAAACCTCTCACTCTTCTACTCTATGAAGGCCTATTTATAATGAGATGCAACTATTTGCCTTCAAGATTCCTATGACACCTCACTATTCTATTCTAAGACTCATGTACATGTGGACTTCATGCACACTTACAATCATTGCACATTCTTACACTTGTGCACTTATTACATTGCTTTAATAAAGTACTTAACTCCTAATCTAATCCTAATCTAAATATGTACCCATGATGGTACATTAGTGAAGGACCAAATAATGTAATATATTTAAACAAACAACTTAGGCATTGTCCACACCCTCTTACTATCAATAAATGACATGTCCTTAAGGTACATATTTCTTGTGCCATGTTTGTATTTCTTTCTAGTCAACTATGCATCTCATATTTCCTAAAAGAAACCCTTCTTGAAGTTTTGTACTACACAGGGTGTGTTTTAGACAAGAAGGTATGCCCAACTATTGCTAAATTGGGTTGATCTCTTAGAACTACTAAGGGATGTCATTTGTCTATTGTAGGGATGCTATTGTGGACTGTTGAAGTTCCATGTGGACAACTGCAAGCTACTAAAATCCTCACCTCAACTTCTTGTAGTTTGTGTTACGCCTTGTTCTCCTAGTAGTTTTCCTTTCATGGACTTTAGTTTCTTCTTAGCTAAGATTCTTCTAATTCTTATTCAAGTAAGAGATTCATTGGATGCCCGAGGAGCAAAGGGTCCCTTTTGTTGTAAAATTTATTAGTAAGTCATTTAATTTATAAAGAAGAAATAACTCGTAGTTGCAAAAAGGGAATTAAAATATTTAAATCTTTAATTCATGTGAAAGAAGGAATTAGAATGTTTATTTGATTATTGGATTATTTTTTTGATTAAAGGAATGATACTTTAGTTAAATAAGTTTCTTATTGGATTATTTATTTGGTTAAAGGAATGAGACTTTAGTTAAATGAATAATTTGGTTATTGGATTATTTATTTGATTAAAGGAATGAGACTTTAGTTAAATAAATAAGTTGGTTATTGGATTATTTATTTGATTAAAGGAATGAGACTTTAGTTAAATGAATAAGTTGCTTATTGGATTATTTATTTGATTAAAGGAATGAGACTTTAGTTAAATGAATAAGTTGCTTATTGGATTATTTATTTGATTAAAGGAATGGGACTTTAGTTAAATAGATGAGTTGCTTATTGAATTATTTGGTTGATTAAAGGAATGAGACTTTAATTGACTAAATAAATAGTTTAAATGAATTATTTGATTAATTAAGGAATGAGACCTTAGTTAATTGGAAGAATGATTTATTGAACTATTTGGTTAAAGGAAGAAATGTGAATTGTCTATGTTTGATGGAATGACTCACTTCTTGAGTTAATAGAGATAAGAATGGAAAGGATGAAATTCTTATGAGATCAACTAGACAATAGATGGTTAAATGCTTGTGATAGATTTGTATAGTTGCAATTTGGCAAATCAATCTATATATGCACTTGCTTTATGTTTAGTAGAAGCATATAGATGCATGTTTTTCATAGAACCATGAGTTGTCTTGATCCCCTACTACCCTTCAAATGAACGATGGAAGACAGGAAGAACCAAGAGGACACTTGAAACTAGAGCACCAAATTTTACTTCAGTTTAGTAGGTATTATGTTGGGGAATATTCCCTAGGTAATCATTGATGTAATACTTTATTCCTTTAAAGTATGGAGGTTTTACCATACTTGGATTTATGTAATGATTTAATGAATGAATGAGGAATGTATTTTAATTTATTGTCTATATAATTTGTAGGTATTGTGAATATTTAGCATTCCTTTGCTTAATGTTTTATCTTATTCTTGATGTTTTATTTTAAAGCACTTATTAGATGTTTGGTAGATATTGTTCTTGTTTAGATTAAATAAATTAAGTTAGTCTTGTCTTTCTAATAAACATAGAAAAGGACCTAAGATATTAGGATCTCTTAGGGTGAACATAGAAAAATACCTAAGAGATTAAGACCTCTTAGGGTGAACATAGAATAGACCTAAGAGATTAAGACCTCTTAGGGTGAACATAGAATAGACCTAAGATATTAAGACCTCTTAGGGTGATTTAAACTATGAAACAACTTGATAATCTACAAATGGGTTAAGTTAGCTCATTATGAAGATGATATGGATGACTTAACTCATAGTACATGTAGCATACCTGCATAGACAGACTTGTGCATGGTATGGAGATGGGCGTATACCTTCAATTGTACTAAAGGTGATAAGTTAGCTCATCAATAAGGATGAGATGGATAGCTTATCTATGGTACGCATGATATACCTACACAGATGAACTTGTGTAGGGTATTGAGTGTGACATGATTCTTTGTAGATTTGGGTAGTTTGGTAAACCTAAACAATAGATTAACTTAAACTATTATGCTAGTTAGGGATTTATGGATCCCTCTCAGTTGTCTTGTTCAAAAAAATTCTTAGTTATTTTTAGCTAGTTTTTGGGTCATTACATCTGGTATCAGAGCTCTAGGTATGAGGGTATAGAGCTTCTTAATGTGCTTAAGGGATTTGGATGTCTTTCTATTTCAGGCTTTGGGATAAAGTTGGGAAGACCTAGAATTCCTACTTGCTAAGAATCTAATGGGGACTAACCCCAGGGGTGGCTAGAATGTTATGACACCTTACTTATAGTAAGAATGGACATGTGCATTTAAGCTACTTTCTAGCTTAGTGTACCACCCTAATTAGAGTATAGATGGTTTTAGCAAGAGAACTCTATATTATGGCTTGAATTAGTAGTACAGTTTAAGGTGAAGTTATAACCTAATATTCTCTATTTTGGTTGTGTTCAGGCTAGATGGCACCCAATATGAGAGGAGGAAATATTGCTTCCCCAAATAGACAACACCATAAGGATAATGTTAAGGAAAGGACCCAAGAAAGGGGTTCAAGGAACTTAAGCAAAGAGGTGGAAAATCTCATCACCATTGCTACAGTGTTACAAGAACAAATAGAATAGTAGGGGGAGCTAATAGACCAGTAAAGAGAACAAATAAAACAACATAAGTAGTTGAATGATTCCTATTTTGTAGAACTAACAAAGAAAAACCAATAGTCCCAAAGGGGAAGAGAAAGTGTTGGTTATTTAAAGTGGAAAGGTCAACAAAAATAATGGGTAAGCCAAATCAAACCCACTAATAATAAGAGGAAGGGTGATGAATAGGGTGAATGGAAACCTGCTCAACTAAAGAAAAGTGTAGCTAAACCGGGTTATGGGGGAGGTCAAAGTCAACTAAAGGCACCCCAAGTAGAACAAATTGCAAAGAAGATTCAAAAAAACCATGAAGGCCCCAAAGAAGGTTTCCACATATGTGGAGGGCCACATTATGCGATCAAATGCCCCAATAAAATAAAATTGAGTAAGTGGATAGAAGGGGTGACCCCAAAAACTCACTCAACCTCGAGAAAAGAAGAACAAATAGAATCACCTCAAATAAGGCAATTGGGAAATGGAATTGGGGAAAAATAAAAACACCCCAAGGGAGGTTGCTACTAGTGTGGAGGTCCTCATTATGCGGTCAATTACCCAAGCAAAGCAAGACCAAGCATTCAGGCCAAAGAGACAAACCCTGGAATATAGGTGATAGCAAGAAATTAGGACTGGAACCAAGCATCCATGCCATTGATCTAGGAATGTAAATTTTCTTTTTCCCTCTAAAGAAATGCTTTAGCTTTAGTTAGATTTATTTTCTTAGTTTTATTTATTCTATTTTAGTAAGGGATATGCTGAAAAGGCCATGATATTTGGCCCAAGGGTGGAAGGTCGAGTATGATTTTGGGTAAACCTACTCAGTAAATCAATGTTTTCTAATGGTAGAGATTACTTTAACTAGTGGTTCTACTAAAGGTTGTTTGTATGTAGCTCCACTTCATGCTTTTGATGTGATCCTAGGAATGGATTGGTTATAGGATCATAAAGCCTTGATCAATTTCCAAGATAGATGGATCAAGTATTCAGAAAAAGGTAAGGAGAGACTGAGAATTCATAGCAAACAAGGGTCATTTAAACCCCATATGTTGTCAGCTATGCAATTAAAGAAAGCCCTCAAGAAGGGAGGGATAGTCTATGTTGTAAAACTCAATGAAGTTGGAGAAGATAAAAAAGAGAGGTGTTGGAGAAACACCCAATTTTGCAAGACTTTAAAGATGTGTTTCCTGAGGATTTACCTAGAATTCCTCTTGTGTGAGAATTTGATTTTACTATTGAACTTATGCCAGGAGTGGAACCTATCCATAGATATCCATATAGGATGAATCCTATTGAGATGCAGGAATTAAAGGTACAATTGCAAGGGCTATTAGAAAAGGGATTGATAAAACCAAGTGTGTCGCCATGGGGTGCACCGATGTTATTTGTTAAAAAGAAGGATGGTTCATTAAGATTATGTATTGACTATAGAATGCTTAACAAGGCTACAATCAAGAACCGATACCCTTTACCTAGAATCAAATATTTGTTTGACCAACTGAAATATGCCACGATATTCACAAATATTGATTTAAAATCAGGGTACCATCAATTAAGAATACATGAGGAGGACACTCACAAAATGATATTTAAAACTAGGTATGGGCATTATGAGTTTACAGTCCTACCCTTTGGACTGACTAATGCCCCAACTACATTTATGAATCTAATGAACAATGTGTTTAGGAGGCATCTAGATCAGTTTGTCCTCATATTTTTAGATGATATCTTAATATACTCTTGATACAAGGAGGAACATGATAAACACCTCAAAATCGTGTTAGAGTTGTTAAGGGAGAACCAACTCTATGGAAATCTAGCAAAAAGTGATTTCTATGTCTCAAAGGTACGATATATTGGACATATATAATCTAAAAAAGGAATTACAGTAGATCCAGAGAAAATTGAAGCCATTTTGAATTGGCCATCCCCTACCAATGTGATAGAAGTGCGAAGCTTCATGGGAATGATGGGCTATTATAGACATTATATAAAGGATTACTCCAAGATTATGATAGCAATAACTAACCTCCAGAAAAATGGAAAGGAATTCAAGTGGACCAAGAAGTGTGAGACTACCTTTGCATTATTAAAATAGAAACTCACTATGACACCAATATTAAAAATTCTAGATCCTCAAGGGAACTTCTCAGCAGTATGCATTAATGCATCACTAGAAGGGGTAGGAGGAGTACTCTCCCAAGAAGAGTTAGTGGTATAATATACTTTAATAAATATTAAGAAACATGAAATCAACTATGCTATGCATTATTTAGAGCTAATTGTAGTAGTGTATGCTCTAAAAGTTTGGTGTCATTACTTGGTGGGAAGGCCCTTTGAGCTGAAAATTGATCACTAAAGTTTAAGATATATATTCACCTAACCCATGCTCAATGCAAGACATAGGATATGGATCGAGTTTCTCACTGAGTATGACTTTGAGATTGAATATATAAAAAGGAAAGAGAATAAGGTTACCTACGCCTTGAGTAGAAGAAAGCATATAGTTGCCATAACCAAAAGTCATATAGATCTAATAGATCAAGTGAGGAAGAAACAAGTTCAAGATGAGTATTGCAAGAAAATTTTGGTTAAAATGAGCAGGTACCCTGAGGTTAATAAGGATTTTAGCATGAAATATGGTTTTTTATGCTATCAATATAGGATCATCATACCAAAGATAGGTAATTTAAGGAAGCTAATAATGCAAGAAGCCCATAGATCCCCTTATTCTGCAAATAAAGGGAAATATGAAGAGGACCTTCTTCTTGATAGGAATGAAGAAGGATGTTACCGATTTTATCACTCGATGCCTTGAATGTCAGAAGGTTAAGGTTGAACACAAGCATCTTGCAGGACAATTATATCCACATGATATACCTACCCAAAAATGGTAGGTCATATCTATGGACTTCATAGTAGGTTTACCCAAGATCAGGTATCAACATGATGCAATCCTTGTGATAGTCAACATATTGACTAAGGTTGCACATTTTATACTAGGAAACATCAAGGATGATGCTCAGGTAGTGGCTAATAAATTTGCCAAGGAGGTATTTTGATTGCATGGGTTTCCTAAAATAATCATTTTAGATAGGGACTCTAGATTCACTTTTGAGTTTTGGAAAGCTCTAAATCATGCGATAGGCATGAAATTGAATATGATCTCGACATACCACCCTAATATAGATGGTCAAATGAAAATGGTAAATCAAGTACTAGAAGATATGCTTTGCATGTACTACATGGATCAAAAGTCTCATTGGGAAGACTACCTACACCTTGTAGAGTTCACCTACAATAATGGATATCACTCTTCTTTGGGGATGGCTCCCTTTGGTGCCTTGTATGATCAAAAGTGTAGAACTCCATTATCCTAGGATAATATGGAAGATCGAGTTGTGATTGGTCCATATATGGTCAAGGAAATGGAAGATCAGTTAAAGGTGATCAGGCAAAGACTCAAGGAAGTTGTCGATCGATAGAAAAGTTATGTCAATCTAAAGAGAACCCCAAGAGAGCACTTTGTAGGGGATAGAGTGTTCTTAAGGGTTAAATTGAATAAAAGTGCTATTAAATCCATAAAGTTGGATCCTTGATTTATGGGACCCTTTGAGATCATTGAGAAGATCAGCCTGATTGCATACCGACTTGCCTTACCGCCTAACCTATCAAAGATCCATGACACCTTCCACATATCCTTACTTAGAAAATATGTTGCTAACCCTGAACATGTGTGGGATGTTTCTAAATTGTAGATGGCAAACCTTGAGGCTATTGAAGTGATGCTAATAAATATTCTTGAGTTTCATTCTAAGTCTATGCAAAATCGAACTCTAGAACAATGTAAGGTCCAATGGGACCATTTTTTTGAATGAAATACCACTTGGGAAAAAGTGGAGGACATGCAGAAACATTTTCCTTTCTTATTTGAAAATATATTGTAATAAATTTTAATTTATTTAAAACAAGAAACACCCGGGATGGTGTTTAGCTCCAAGGGGTAGTATGTCATGACCCTCCCTAGTAAAAAATTTTGGCATGAAAAACTATGTGATGATCAATGTTAATTTGATACTTAGTTTTGTTGCAAATGAATGATTATACAATGTTTAGATTGATTCATATTTGAAGAACATGGTACTATTGATATGATTATCAATATGCAAGATCAGGTACACTCGTGAGGTGGAAGAAATAGAACCATCCACCAAGAAACGGGGTACTTGAAATAGAGGAAGTGATGATTATGGTGGTTTAGGGTAACATGGATGGCTACACTCATATAGGCACACATTATCATTTTGGGATAATCATCAACTAGCCAACCACCTAGAGCCTTAGTTGATAGCCTAGTAGCTATCATAAATTCTTCGATTGAGATGGGTGACTAGGTTGATGGAAAGACTCCCTCTTTATTGTTGCATATGTTTGGTTATATTTTACTTCATCACTCTATTGCATCTTGATTTTGAAATTTTTGCATGATTTGGTTGTATTTTTTTTAAAGCGAAAAACCTATTACGGGGTTGCCTTGGTCTGAGAGACCACAATAAGGGGTTTCTACACCGTCAAAGTCACTCGAGAAACACACCTGACCTTGCCCACACCAACACTATCAACTGGATTTTGGGTACCCAATTCAAATTTTTAGTAGGGTGGAGATTCGAACCTGGGACATCCCTTGGAGGATTGCCCTTTCCTCTCCAACTCACCTACAACACCTGGGTTTATTTGGTTACCTTTAAGTTCACTGAATTTACCTGTAAATATTTTGGAGAATATCAAATTTGTCTTGGGTATGGTAAAAGAACCCCTCTAAATATGTAGTAGAACCTATTTAAATAAGAATATAATTTTATTTGGGTCTGAGGGCTTGGTGCAACAGTTAAAATACTTTTCTAGGAGCACAAAGACCAGGGTTCCAATCCCTCGGGCCCTGTAGTGCTAGTGGGCATGTCGCATCAGCATAGCTACCTACGTAAAAGGTTTACCCAATGCAACTTAAGGTTATAGTGGTGACAAGGAGCGAGATTCAAACTCATGCAGAGGCATATAACATTTTAACGAGTTACCGATTCCTCTAGTATAATAAAAAAAATAGAATTTTATTTAAATAGAAAATAAGAGCTTTTATTTAAATAATAATAGAATTTTATTTAAATAATTAATAAGAGATTTTATTTTATTATTAATAGAATTTTTAAAAAATAAGAACTCTATTTAAATAATAGAGATTTATTTAAATAACAAAACTTTATTTAAATAATAAATGAGATTTTTATATTTAAATAATAGTAAGACCATAACTTGAATAATAAAAGATTATTATTTAAATATGAGGTGAGACCACAAATTAATTAATAAAAGATATTTGTTAAGATATTAAGGTAATGGAATTTATATGCTCTTACCTTTTTAATTTGCAAATTTGGTTTTAAAAGCCTCTCCTTTGAAAAAAAGGAGATAAGGCTTTGCTTATGGAAGCTTCCAGCCGACTTGAAAGCTTCATTTATGATAAAACTTTGAATAAGGTAAAAAATAATAAAAAAATAAAAAATATCCTACTACCGCTTGTTGGATGGGAAGGAAGTAAATGTAGGTAGATAGGAGTTAAGAAAAAATTGCTAGAATAAATGGGAAAGGTGGACACGATATCTAAGGTATGAGAGAGCATAAGGCAAGAGGAAGGAGCTCTTTTTTTCATAGGGAGCAAGGTGTTAAGAAATGATAGAAGAGCGAAATAGGAAGCATTGGACATTCTCAAGACAACACAAAAGAAGAAGAAGAAGGATGTCATTTCCATCAAATCTCAGGTTGATTTCAAAAAGATATCTCTTTGTTTTTCGTAAGATATTTAGAGCTAAGATTAATGAATAAAACTAGGTATTCATCGTTGGTCTCCTTAAGCCAGGTTTGCTAGGTTTTCTTTTGAGTTCAATGGCTATCCAATATATAAGAACCCGAGGCTTTAATTTATTAAGAACCATCAAAGTAATACCCTATCAAGTCTATCCATGGTTGATGGGCCATGCTCATATGTTTTCTTTGTTGGTTTGTTGGTATTAGAATTTCGTGTTAGTTGGTCTACATTTTTTGATATAGTCACCCTTGGTTGGCTTGGCACTAGTTGTGCTTAGGAAGGGATAGTTGCCTTGGCTGCATGTAAGCATCTCACCCTCCATATTTATAACAACTACTTAGGTTGGACTACTCTCTATATGGAGACGTTTGAAGAAGGCAATGATTTGGCTTTTTTCCCCTCTGGACAACTTAGGTGCTATCCATGCCCTTTTGTTGTCAATGATTGGTGCATACTTAGGGTATATATTTATTATGTTGTATTTGTGTTGCTTCCTATTTGACTATGCATCTTGCCTTTCCTATAAGAAACCCCTCCTTGAAGTGTCATCCTATGTAGGGCATGTTTCAGACAAGAAGATGTGCTTACCTATTGCTAAATCGGGTTGATCCCTTCAACTTGCTAATGGATACCATTTTTTTGTTATAGGGCTACTATTGTGGACTAATGAAGTACCACGTGGATAGTTGTAACCTCCTAAAACCCTCACCTTGGCTGCCCATAGTTTGTGTTACACCCTGTTCTCCTAATAGTTTGCCTTTCATGGACTTTAGTTTCTTCTTAGCTAAAATTCTTCTAATTCTTATTCAAGTAAGAGATCTGTTGGATGCCTAAGGAGTGAAGGGTCCTTTTTGCTATAAAATTTATTAGTAAGTTCTTTAATTTATAAATAAGAAAGAACTCATAGTTGCAAAAAGGGAATTAAAATATTTAAATCTTTAATTCATGTGAAAGAAAGAATTAGAAGGTTTATTTTATTATTGGATTATTATTTTTATTAAATGAATGAGACTTTAGTTAAATGAATAAGTTAGTTATTGGATTATTTATTTGATTAAAGGAATGGAATTTTAGTTAATTGAATAAATTAGTTATTGGATTATTTATTTGATTAAAGGAATGATACTTTAGTTAAATAAATAATTTGGTTATTGGATTATTTATTTGATTAAAGGAATGGGACTTTAGTTAAATGAATAAGTTGCTTATTGGATTATTTATTTTATTAAAGAAATGGGACTTTAGTTAAATGAATTTACAAACAAATGAATTATTCTGCAGACACAAGACGAAGCAAATACGAAATGGAGAATAACGGTGAACGAATGGAATAAATCACTGGCCACTTAAGGTGGGCACACCCTTGCGCAGAGGCAGAATGAAAATATAAAATAGATAAGATGATGAATCCAATAAACTATTGGATTAGTATATATATTAATTAATAAACCTTTGGATGCGTCGGCTGTCTATGTTTGGACTGCAACATGACTCCCCTCCTCGGAAAGCTTTGTCCTCAAAGCTGGAAATGACTGGAATATACTTTCAGGTTCCCATGTGGCATCCTCCTCTGATAAATCTTGCCATTTAATGAGAAATTCGTGAATCTGACGTGATCTCGGTTTCGGATTCTATGTTGTAGTATATCTTCGGTTGGAGATGTATGCGCCCTTCCTCATCAAGCACCGGTAATTCCGATTGACTTTGTACTTTCTGACCAATTACTTTTTTGAGACATGAAACATGAAATACCGGGTGTATTCGTGAAGATGTAGGTAGCTCTAATTGATAGGCTACTTCTCCAATGCGGCGCACAATTTTGTAAGGACCATAGAATCGTGGGGCCAACTTCTGGCTGGACTTTATCTTTAACGAGGATTGTTTGTAAGGTTGCAGCTTTAGGAACACCCAATCACCTATATCAAAGGTTCTTTCTGATCGGTGCAAGTCTTGTTGTTGTTTCATACGATTCTGTGCTTGGACTAAATTCTCTTTGAGGATGGTGAGTGTAGACTGCCTTTGTTGGAACCAATCATCCACTTTGGCTACCTTGGATGATCCCTGGACGTAATCTGCAATGGCTGGAGGTTTGGTGCCATACAATGCTTCAAATGGAGACATCTTAATTGAGTAATGGTAAGAAGTGTTGTACCACCATTCTGCCAATGCTAACCAATGGCTCCATTGGTATTGTTTATCTTGAGCAAAACATCTTAAGTACGTACCCAAACATTTGTTAACTACTTCTGTTTGACCATCTGTCTGTGGATGGTAAGCTGAAGACATGTTCAATTTGGTACCACTAAGGCGAAATAACTCCCTCCAAAAGTTACTAGTAAAAATGGGATCTCTATCACTTACAATATTTTTTGGCATACCATGTAATTTGAAAATTGAATCCATAAATACCTTTGCCACCTTGCTTGCGGAAAATGGATGTTGTAAAGCCTGAAAGTGAGCATATTTGGATAACCGGTCTACGACGACGAAGATTACTGTCCTGCCTTCTAATTTTGGAAGACCTTCAATGAAATCCATGGATATATGTTCCCACTGTCGTTCGGGGATGGGTAATGGTTGTAATAATCCTGGTGATTTGACTGTTTCTCCTTTATTGCGCTGGCAAACTTCACATTCTGCTACCCATTGTTTGACTTCTGCTTTTAATCCTTTCCAACAAAATGATTGTTTGACCCTTAAATATGTCTTCAAAAATCCCGAATGTCCTGCTGATGGAGAAGCGTGTGATTCGTCGAGGATCTTTGATTTGAGTTCTGAATTATGTGGAATGTAAATGCGGTTCTTCTTCCGGAGGATGTTATCTTCATAAGAGAACAAAGGGTGTTTGGAAGACCCTATAGATAATTCATGAATTATCTGGGCAGTTTCACTATTGGACAACCATTCAATTTGTAATTGAGTTACCCATTGGGAGCAAGGACCTGAAATAGCATTGATGACTACTTCATCTTCATATTTTCTAGACAGCGCATCGGCCGCTATATTTTCCTTCCCTTTCTTATATTCGATAACGAAATCATAGCCCAGAAGTTTGGTTAACCACTTATTTTGTTCTGGATAAGAAAATCTTTGCTCCAAAAAATGCTTGAGGCTACTATGATCTGTTTTGATAATGAAGCGGCTACTGATTAGGTAGTGTCTCCATTTTTCTACTGCATGAAGAATAGCCAACATTTCTTTTTCATATGTTGATCTTCCCAAATTTTTTCCGGAAAGCTGTTTACTTTCAAATGCCAATGGATGACCTTCTTGCATTAATATAGCCCCAATTCCTGTTCCTGATGCATCACATTCGATAATAAATGGTTTGTGAAAATTGGGAGTTGCTAATACTGGAGTTGTACACATGGCTTGCTTAAGAGCTTCAAAAGCTAGAGTAGCCTCTTCCGACCAACGAAAAGCATCCTTTTTTGTGAGTGCCGTGAGAGGTGCTGCAATCTTACCATAATTCTGTACAAACTTGCGATAGTAGCCCGTGAGACCCAAAAAACCATGAAGTTTCTTGATGGTTTTAGGTAAAGGCCACTCTTGAATTGCCTTAATCTTATTGGGATCGACTTTGACACCCTCATGTGAAACTATATGACCAAGATACTCGACTTCTTGAACACCAAATGAGCATTTGGAGCGTTTAAAAAATAATTTTTCTTTGTGTAGGATGTGAAGAGCTTTATCCACATGATGTAAATGGTCCGTCCATGTTTTGCTGTATATGAGAATATCATCAAAAAAAACTAACACAAACTTACGGAGGAGTGGACGAAACACTTGGTTCATGAGACTTTGGAATGTGGATGGTGCATTAGTGAGACCAAAAGGCATGACCAAAAATTCGTAATGACCTTCATGAGTACGAAAGGCCGTTTTGGGAATATCTTCTTCTCTAACGCGGATTTGGTGAAAGCCAGAGCGAAGGTCTAATTTTGTAAAAAATTTTGCACCATGCAACTCATCTAATAGGTCATCTATGACAGGGATAGGAAATTTGTCCTTGATAGTGAGTTTATTGAGAGAACGAAAGTCGGGACACATACGCCAAGAGTTATCTTTTCGTCTAGCCAGGACTACAGGTGAGGAATAAGGACTAGTGCTGTGACGAATGACTCCATGATCCAACAAATCCCGAACGATCTGTTCAATTTCTGTCTTTTGTGGTTGAGGATAGCGATAAGGACGACTGTTAGGTGGGACACTCCCTGGTATCAAATGGATGGCATGATCATGAGATCGTTTAGGTGGTAATCCTTGAGGTTCTTGGAAAACCTCTTCGTAATGTGTTATAATATCTTGTAACTCAGGTGCAATAATATCCGAAGTTGCTTGAAGATTGTTTTTCCAAACAATTAATTTGAGCTATAAAACCATATCCACCCTTTTTTAACATCTTCTCCATACTATGAGAGCTCACCATTTGTGATGGAGGAGTAGTAATGCCTTGTAAGCGAATGACTCGTCCATTTTCCTTCCATTCCACAAATAATTTTTTGAAGTTGAAACTAATCGTGTCTAATGTTTCCAACCATTCAACACCCAAAATGACATCATAGTTCCCTAAATTCATGACAAAAAGGGATCCTAACCAGGTATAAGTTCCCATATTTATGGAAACTTGAGATGTGCGACCAACACATTGTGCGTTCACCCCATTGGCCACTAGAACCTGGAATTTGTCTTTGTTGGAAGAGTTAATGAATAAATTCAAAGCTTTTGTTGTTTTGATGTCGATAAAATTGTGGGTGCTACCAGAATCAATTAGCACATTCACCTTTTTCTGGCGAAGAAAACCTGGTACCTTGATGGTATGGTGGGCGGTTAAACCCATGAGAGCATGCACTGAAATTGCCATTGTATCCTCTTCTTTTTCGTCTATAGTACATGGTATGTCTTCTGGCATAGGTTCTTCTGATGGGTAAGGTTCATCTTCTTCTCCTTCACAATGATCACCTTCAATATGAAAATTTTGTTTTTGGGCACAAGCTTGTTCCCTGGGGTGATGAGTGCGACATTTATAGCAAAAATATCTTGGTGGTTGATCATTTCTACGAAAGGAATTGTTGCGATATGAAGGACGACTATATGTTTCCCTTTGTGCAGACAACTGATGTCTCTTCTCGGCCAACTTGGCTATTCTTATACAACTGTTCAACAAGGTTGGATCGTGCATGTCTACCTCCACGCGAATACTTTCTTTCAACCCATTGCGAAAAGCACCTACCACTGTGTCGGGACTGAGGTCTGAAGTGTATGGTAGTAAACTGGTAAACTCCGAAACAAATTCACTAACTGACCCTTTTTGTTTAAGAGATAACAATCTTACTGTGTAGGATGATGTAGCTCCATCGTCAAATCTTTCTAAAAAAGAGGTAGTGAATTTTCTCCAAGTAATAATGGCTCCATTCTCTTTTTTAAGCCATACAAACCATTGGTAGGCCTCAGTGCCTAATTTTGATGCAGCGAAAGGAACTCTATCAATTTCCTTAAGTTGATATAAGTCAAGGATGCCTTCCATTTTGGCTAACCAACCACGAGGATCATGACCTTCAAAAGTGGGCATATCAATTCTTGGAAAATTAATATTAGGGCCTCTTGGTTGGTGATAACCCGTGTCCCTTTCTTGATTATGGTTATACTGCTGTCTTTGAGAGCGATCCTTGTAATTATCCCAATCACCCTGTTTTTGTTCCCAATCATCATTAGGATCGACAATTTCTTTATTTCGTTGAGCATGGGAGTGATTTTGGGAATTAGTATTGGGATTAAGCTGGTTTTGTGCTTGCACTAGGGCTTTTAGGTGAAGACTCATTTCGTTTATACTCTCTAGTATGCTGTGAAGAGACTCCCTATCAGACATGGCTGAATTACTGGAGTTTCCTTGCGTGATGTTTTCGTGAGTTGGGGAAGGATTAGTAGCCATAGGATCGACTAGGGGATGATGTGGATTATAACTACCAATTTTAAAAGGAGAAAGAGAATTTTTAGTACCTGGGCTGCGGTTAGCTCTTCTTATGTTGGTATTGGTCGTTTCTGAGCTTGATAATCGACCGTCAGGACCTTTGGACCACTTTTTGCTCATGCACTTGTTAACATAGCCCGCCTAGGATTCCGCTTCAACTGCCACAAATTTTGGTTGAATTCAGCAAAAAATTGGGATTCCGCTTGAAGTTTCGCTCCAACTGCGACGCGGAAGTGAATGTGGTCTTTGGCTCCTCCTTGACAGCAACTTGGACAGCTTATGATAACTCAAGTTATGACAACTTATACTTTTTGACCTTGACCTGCCAACTATGGAACCGAAACTTATGACAACTTATTAACGTTGTTTGACTGCGGACATCGGACAGTGAGACGCGCGGATGCAAACCCACGTGGACGCGATACTACGATGCGACACAGAGGACAAGCGAATGGAGGACGCGGAGAACGACACGACGACTACCCACGACACGACGGAGGAGATCGAACGACACGACGCGGATGAAAACCTACGTGGACGCGATACTACGATGCGACACAGAGGACAAGCGAATGGAGGATGCGGAGAACGACACGACGACTACCCACGACACGAGGACTACCCACGACACGACAACTGACGGAGGAGATCGAACGACGGCGACCGACGAAAAAAACCCGATGATAACAAGCTTACGACATGCATGCGCAAAGACCACGGAGGGTGTGACCGAAGTCACAAACACAAAGAGGTGATTAATTCATTATAAATGCTTAAACGCCCTTCCCATGCCAAATGTGGGATAAATCTTGTAAACCCACGCCCGCAGTAATCTTTTCGCTGACGTCAGCCAACGATTTTTAGTTTAAAACCTTAGGCAAAAGTTTAATTAAAAAAATTCTTCGAATTTCTATTGGACGCCGAGAGCTCTGCTGCGTTTGATGTCCTGGCCTTTGGAACTATGGCTGCGAAGGACTATACACGGAATAGGATTGGTTAAGGCTTCGAACGATTGGAAAAAATGGTGATAGTGATCGCCTACAATGGAAGACGGTGATTGAGGACTGCGAACGGCGACGAAAAATGGAGCAGCGTACCGCCTGCAGCTGATGACGGTGACGGAGGACTGCGAACGGCCACGAAAAATGGACCGGCTCATGAAACTGCCAACGATGCTAACGGAGGGGCACGAAGAATCGCGTTTTGACCACTGATACCACTTGCAGGGATATTTCTATCCCCTACACAATGAATTTACAAACAAATGAATTATTCTGCAGACACAAGACGAAGCAAATACGAAATGGAGAATAACGGTGAACGAATGGAATAAATCACTGGCCACTTAAGGTGGGCACACCCTTGCGCAGAGGCAGAATGAAAATATAAATAGATAAGATGATGAATCCAATAAACTATTGGATTAGTATATATATTAATTAATAAACCTTTGGATGCGTCGGCTGTCTATGTTTGGACTGCAACATAAATTATCAATACAATGAAGATATTCTTCTCAAATAATGTCACATAATTCTCCTACTCTCCTTGTTCTAATTTGGTAACATAAAAGTATCTAAATATTTGACTCAATAATCTGGAAATATTCTCAGCTTCCTGGGTACTTTCCTATAAAAATCCTGCACAGAATGGGGAAGAAAATAAGAATGAATGATAAAAATAAACACAGAAAGGAGATACAACAACACAATTCTAAAGGGAACTCAAGTATAGCTCTTAGAAAAAATTCTATTCTCTAATTGCTTGATGATGATTCTGAACCAGGGCACTCCTTCTTATAGGCTGGGTTATTGAATCTCTTATTATTAGTTTATTTTTAGCCTTACACTTGTCCTCTTATGAGTTGATCTTCAAAATTGGTACAACTGGCTTCCACTATCTCTTTTTTTTTTTATGTTGTACACTTGCCTTTGACCTTTTCAAACTATAGCTTATTTCAACCAGTGATGGTGGTGTTTGGAGAGTCTATTTTTTCTTCCACTACTTCCTTTTCAACTATTTTATCTTCAACTACTTCCTCTTGAACTATCTCCCTTTGAGCCCTTGACTCTTTTGCTATTTCAGAGACTTTTTCTACTGGTATAGGTCCTTGTTTAGTTGGAAGAGTTGAGCTCATTTCTGGCTATTGACCATACGTTTCAACCTTTTTCCCATTTTGACCTTATTGCAGCCACTTTATTTGTTCACTGATCAGTTTCCAAACTTCTGTATCAAAGGTTGTAGCAAACCTTAGCATGTTCATTTCCTGCAAAATTCTATTTTTTTGTATGGCAAGAATGGGTTTCTTTATCTCATATTGAAAGAGCAACATCTCTACAGTATTTACCAAAAAAGTAGATTGTCTAGTCATTTTTGACTCATCATCTGACTGACAATTAAATATTTCTAATATATGCTTGAGTAGCTCTTCTACACTGGGGGCTTCCAAGAATTGGTCTAAGGAAAGAAAATATCTACCATTTTTCTTGTTGCATCTTCTATCAGATTATCCATTTCAGTAACAACACTGATCCACCTTTCCTGGTTTACCCCAAACATGGTCACTTTCGGGAACTCAATATTGAACTAGATTTTACTACCATCATTTTTTATTATCTCTCGACTCTGCAACTCTTCAAAATTTTCTCACATTAAAGGGTAGAAAGAGTGACTTCAAAGTCTTCTTCCTTCTCTTGTATCAATGCCTATATTTCTTGAGAAATTATTCGAATCACCCTAATTTGCCTAAATATCTTGGTGAGCCCTTTGGCGTGAGCTCATATTTTCATTGACATTTCCTTATTTATTATATTCAGATAATAGGCATGATTCAGAATCCTTACCACTGAAGGGGGCTATGCCTTTGGAGTATCTTTTTATGCCAATTCTTCTTGTTGTTTATTTATCAATGCTTTCATTTCAGCTTTTTCCTTCTCTTCTCTTTTCAATTGATTCCTTAATTCTACAAATTTCTTGACTAGTTGGTCCATGGTTTGATTTTGTATTGCCTTGACAAATTTGACCATGTCACCTTCCTTTCCCATAAATGATGAGCCTCCCATATCCTCAATGAATCTAAAGACAATTGGGTCCTATAGGGCAAGAATATTTACTTATGCTATATCTGACACAGATGTTTATAATTGTGGTTCATCTGTAAGTTGTTCTCCTGTATTTCCCATTCATGCCACTACCTGTAATTCTTATTTATTTGTAGCAGTAAAGGTAGTTTGCTCATATTTCCTCTCCAACAAGACCTTTGTAGAAGTTAAGGATAATTTCAGTTTCTTATTTTCTATAGTGGTTATCTTTGTTTGATTCTTCACTTGGTGACTTTGGAACAAACTCCCAAATCCACCTGTTCTTCTCATATTCATTTGTATTACTGATGGAATTTTAATCTCCTAGCCTTTTATTTTTAGAGATGTAGGGATGGCCATGGGTACCAATTTATTCACACTTGTTACAACTAATACTGTATCAAATATGGGATTATAGCTTGTTTTGGGAGAGAAGACTTCTGAGCAAGTGTAGTTATAATCTCTTTCGCTTTAGCTGCGCTTGGATTTTGGGAAATTTCTTGGGATGTGCTTGGTGTTGCTTCTATTATAAGATGAACATCTCTAGGAGGCTTGAACTATTGCTCTACTATGTCTGTAGTATTCACAGTGAACTCCATTTGATCAATACCTTGTTCTTATATTAACTCTAATAAAGGGTCTTCCTTGACTACTTGAGCAGCTCTAGGTAAAATACGTGCTACAGATTCTACTGAACCTTATCTAAGATTTTTTAATTCTGTAGGGTAATCATAAGCTTCATGAATCTGAGTGCTGCCCCTATATTTAGGAGGGAACTCATTCCATAAAACTTGCAAATCTGTTCCTTTTTCCATAGCTTCCAATAATATTTCTTCGTATGCATCTTTTCGATACCGTATTTGAGCATACTCTCGTTTTTCCATCATTTTACTGTATATTCATTTTGGGTCATAAAACCTCCAAATTATCTCATCGAAGTCCATATTGTCTAAATACAACATCCCCTTGAGTAGTGTAGGGTAGCCAACAAATAGATAGTCTCCAAAGTGATAGGGAACGTTGAGCCAGGGGAATTTACCATGTTTCTTCACTAGTCTCATCTTAGCTTCCTCGTCCACCTGCCTACATAACTCTAGAGCTGCTAAGGACAATGGAAAATACATCAATAACATATTAGGAAGTATTTTGGCTACATAGAGCCTAATATAGGTGAACCCTTTGGAGAAAAAGAAATCCATAATATCCTTGTCTTTGATGAAAGCTTTTCCTCCTAGCCCTAACCTTTTGGGGAGTACACCAGTTAAAGCCCAGTGGATTTCTATCATAAAATGGTCACATAACCAGCCCATTTGAGTTTGCCCTTCATGTATTTTCCAAAATTTGGTATCTATGTAAGGTCTGTTAATGACTTCTACTCTTTTCTAGGCTTCTTCTCCCAATTGCCCCACTATCATCTGGATAAAAATTGAGTATTGTGAAAAATAGGGCATCTCTTACCTTTGTTCAAAAACAACCTTTTTCAATTTTGTCATATGCTAGTGCATTTGGTTACTCAATTCTAGTTCCCATGCATAAATTGGGGTATTATTTGCCCGTTTGCATTGTGCTACTAAATATAAGACTCTTTTGCTTACTACACTGAGATCCTGTACTCCTAGGAAAATATTTACCATATCACAAAAATCTTGGACCCATGGTCTAAAATAAGTTTTCCTAATGGGGAATTGATCAACAATTTTCTCATGTGTATTAAACAAATATTTAAAAACTTCTACTCTTATTAACATTCAATATTGAAGTTCAATTACCCATTTTATTAACTAGGTGGTAGACTCTATAAAATTGAAAACTTGCTTGATGTGCTCGACATTGATGTTGAACACCAGTCGATCTTTATTATCTCAAAATATTCTAGTCCTCTCATCATATGCCACTGCTAACCATGCCATAAAGTCTAATGAGAAGAGGACCTTTAGACATATCAACTTCCTGAGGTTGCTAGTCCATATGTTACTTCTAGGAAAACCCTTGTACTGTAACCTCCTGGCTTTATGAAATAGGTCATCCATTATCCAAGGGGTTATGTTATAATTCTCCATTACATGAGAAAAAATCTTGATACATGTGTTTTCAATATCGTACTGTTATGCTGGAGTAGGTTTCTTATCAGCTCTGCACTTTGGGTGAAGTCATACATTGTGCTACTCGATACAGGAAATCCAAAAATCTTAGAGTATGGTGGCCGATATGTAATGAATTTCACCACTTCTCTAGTGTCTTCGAGTGCAAAAGCGTCTCCCCAGGATGCCATTGTATTCACGGTAATGGGTCTAGTTTCTCTGAAAAAAATCTCAAAACTCTTTTTCTCTCTGTAACTCTTACGTATCAATTTCTCCTCAAGATTACCAGGGTGGTAAGATCGACTGATTTCGTGAGCTAAAATATTGGGTGGTGAAATGAGTTCAATATTTTCACATATTTTATCATTAATACTGTGTTTTCAACTACTTTTTAAAATTGGCCAAAGAAAATTTGCCAACATGTTTTCTTCCTAAGTTGGAATTTTATGGCGGGTAGTGTCCCTCATCCTATGTGTCCTTGGGTACTTTGGATTGTGTACCTGCAATCATTTATAGTTTTGCTATTGGTCACTAAACCTTCTTCTCATCTAATGTGGAACTGCGATGTGTGGTAGTGGTGGATTCTTTTTGAACATCGTGCCACCTTGGCCCTGAATGATAGTTAAATCTTAGGGATCGATTACACTTTTAATTGGGCAACAATCATCTTGGGGATCCCCATAAGATTTGATTATTTATGTGAGTGCCAGTCATCATCTTGGATATATATTGGGAGGAATGTTTCTTGTAAGTTTATTCTAAATATTTTAGGTCCGTTAGATCAGATGTTCAACCAAGATCACCCGTATGATTGTTTACACATACCTTAAAGTTTCTTGAATAACCATGAATGAGCACAGTCGTTCAATAAAAATGGATAAGGTCGTAGCCTTTGATTTCATTTGTGGCATAAAATCTACTTTAGGGTACCCTTAAATGGTGGTTGTTATATATCGATGGGTTAAAATGTAACCATTGATCTCCAAACGATATTCTTTAATGTGTTTGTGATATTCGTGGAGCTTTCTGCAATACAATTTCGATGTTTCATATTCTCCTAGCCTTAGTCAACATTCATAAGGACCTCAGTTAACATATTGCTCTTTTTTTTTTTTTAAAACAAACCAAAAGTGTCCAAAGGACCAACACACAACTTGAAACCAAAACAGAAATGCAAAACCAACATCAAAACCAAAAAATCATATACAAATGTACAATATAATGCAAGATGGTGCAAAAGTTTGGATTATCATTTTCCCGGATCCCAAACCTGATTGGAATTCTTTAAAAGACGTATGACGTGATACGCATACCGAGTTTTGTAGGAATCCAAAAAAAACAAGATCAAACTAAACAAAGAAACAAACTTCCACTTGCCCCTCTCACCATACCAATTTGATTTAGTTTCATTAATAATCCTATGGTGGAGTTTCAAGTTTTCAAATTGATTAGACAATGATTGATATTCAATTCCTTTATGTCTATTCTTTAAGATGTCCATTCCACACTTTAATTCATGGTGTAGAAATAAGCTTTCATTTTCATTCAATAAAGCCATAACATTAATAATATTTGAATCAAACCATTCATTAGGTAAACCTTCATTCAAATTTTGCATGGTGAAATAAAAAAGGTGAGATTTTACCTTCGACATGTTTTCATTTGACCTTACTTGAAGAGGATTTGAAAATTCCTCTTTTCTCTCATGACATTCATCATCATGTAGCACTTGTTCTTTCTCCATGACTCATTTATAAAAGGCACCAAACTTAGGTACCCAATTGAACACACGTCCATCCCTTTCAAACCATAAGTCTTGTCTATCTAGGGGTGGGTTAACTAACACATTTCCGTGATCAATCACTTGGGTTGTTTTGGGTAATGTGAGATTTTCAATTGGATCATCAATGATATCAAACCCAAATGATTTAGGTTTTGTAATTTTCTCCTTTTGAAATGGCATAATCATTGTAGCACAAGTAAGTGGATCAAGATTTTCAATTTATTTTCCTTCAAAGGAATCTAAAGAAAATGACTCTCTTTCTTGATTCATGGTTGTAGAATCCTTATCATGTTCCAAAATTTGATGAGATTCGAATTCCTCTTCCAAAACTTTCTCAAATTGTACAGGATTTATAGTATCCTCATGTGGGGAAGCCATTGAGTTATCCTTCATATTAATTGACACAACAAGTTTATTAGAATATTTAGATTGATAATATTCTTCCCATTTCTTCCACGAATCATAGTAATCATCCTCCAAGTTCAAGTTGTGATGCTCAAGTACTTCTTCTTCATCTTATTATTCATCAACATGTTTCTCACCCCATTCATCTTCACCTTCCTCATTCTCACTCTCTTGACGATATAGAGTTTCCACCACCAAAATGTTGTCCTCTCCTTGTTGATGTTGGGGTGGACCCTTATTTGGCACAAGTTCCAAATCATCCACTTGAGCTTGGAGACAATGGGTATACCTAGGAATTTTGGGAAAATTCCTTTCATTATGTTCCTTTGTATTATGCAATATACACCCCTTTTCCCATGCAAAATCAGAAATATTAAGAATGGAACTAGAGTGACTTGGTCCTGTAGAAGTATCTATCTAATTAGCAATAGAGGAAGGCACTCCCCCATTGTTTGGCTTCGTATTCCACTATCTCCCTCTATTTTTGAAATTTCAATTTGGGTGAGGGGCATGAGATTCATACTTCTGACCAAATCATTACTCAATTTGTGAACTATCTTTTTGAGCTCTTCAACCTCTGAATAAATCTCTTTTGGTTGAGCTATGTTATTTCTAGTTCTAGTAGGGTTTGCGTAATTGGTGATATCTTGACTTAACATTTGAGTTGTATTTTGAGCCACTTGATTTGCGTAGGGATTCACACTTTGAATCGGAATTGGATTGGGTGTGTAAGCGGGTGTTGATGAATATGGTTGTTTATAAGGCAAAGCATTTATGCCTGATATTTGTGGTACCATGATCTGATTCATCATAGGAGCTTGACCATATTGACCATATTGTCCTACCATAGGCATCTGGGAAAACCCATAACTCTGTGGTGTCATTTGTTGTTCAATTGTCATAGCTTCATTGTAGGCTAGAGTTGAGGATTTCACCTTACAAACATTGCCGTCATAGGATCCAATGCCCCAAAATATATTTGCAAAGCTACTGCGGGATCAATGGAAAAATGTCGAATTGCTCTATTATAGAACTTCTAAAATCTCTGATTAAAAGCTCAAATTGGATCACCCTGACCTCTTTTGCATGTAATGAGTTTATTATAGATGATTGTGGGATCTAATGGTGACTTGAATTGGTTGACAAAAGCATCCTCCATTTGCGTCCATGACGTAATGGAACCAATAGGTAAGAAAATATACCATTCGTAAGCCACTTGGTCTAGGCTCATGGGGAAGAGTCTACAAGCCACATCTTCATGTTGAACTTGCAATCTTATCAAAACATCCCTATAGGCCTGAATATGTTCTTCTGTGGGCCTTGGGCCATCCGGTTTGCATTCGGGCAAAAATATCTCTATATTCTTAAGGATCTCATGAATATCCCTTGCAATATTCAAAGGAATGTTATGGGCTCCGTACTAAGGAGGTGGTGGAGGTTGGGCCATTTGATTCAAAATCGATGATGATAATCCTACAAGAACCGTGGAAATGGTACTGATAATTGGCACACTAGTGGAAAATGACACCACCGATGCAAGTCTGCAAGATGCGCCTAAAATAGAAGGATATTCTATAACAAGAATATCTGGTGGGACCACAATTTGCTCGGTTTTATTCTTTGGATTCCTATGAGTGAGTGAGAGGCTTTGGAATATGGTTTCCTCGGTTGTTTTGGACCTAGTTGTGATGCGATGGGTCCAGCTTGTAAATGCAACTACCCTACAAAACCTGACAAAACTCTCAATACCTCAAAGAAAACCTGCGACACACAAAAAATCCTGCAATTAATGAAATTCAAAGAATAACTTCAAAATCAATTTGTTAGTTGTGAATGAAAGAAGGAACCATAACAAAGCAGTATTCTAAAAATGTAAGTTTCTTATTCACCAGATCGCATATGCGCAAGTGAAGAGCATACTCCTAGTGTTGTAGGCTTTCTGATTCACAAGATCGCATTACACGCAAGTGAAGAGCATAATACCGACAACAAATACATTTTAGACAAAAAATAATTCCTTACAAATAAGCATGAAATTGACTAGCAAATATCAAACATGTAACGTATTGATAATCATATCAGCATCAACCAAGAGATGTATCCATTAAAATCAAATGAAAGTAATTGCATGGAGACAACCTCGTTAGTCAAGACCAATTTTTTTTCAAAATCAAATCAAAACACATTATTCTTGTATGAACAATCAAAAGCGTTAGAACAATGCATAGCAATTCATGTCCTCATTTTAACACTACAAGGTTGTGTTGTTAAAAGAGAGCTAAAGATAATGATCAATAGGGCATGAAATATTCAAAATTTAAATCCCTATAGCATTTAAATCACTCTGATATAAAATAATTCAGGCCCTCCTTCTAGCACCAATTTGTTGAGTGGTATTTTCACCCAGTTGTGAAAGTACACTCTCCTTTAGGATTTGGGTTCCAAATCCCCTCTTGCAAAGAAATTACGTAAAAAACTTCTCCAAGGTCTCTGTTGTAGCATTTGCATGTGTATTAGTAATCTCAAATAAAGATATTCAATTTAAATGCTTGGAACACCTTAGTGATTGCAAGTAACTGTAAACAAGAGGCAATGGTGGTTTATTTCACCATGAAACTTTAATGATTGTTCATTGTTTTTTTGGATTTTAAAATTTTTTAAATGTTTATTTTAATGCCTGAAAATTTAAAATAAGTTAAAAATTTTGGAAAAATAAAATGCAGAAAAATGAAAATGAAATGCAGAAAACTGAAAATAAAATGCATTCAGTATGATGCTATCCTATTTTGACAAAACCGAAGATGTGAGGTTTTCATGCATGCAACCTAACCTATTGGACCTGCAAAAAAAGCACAGTACGGATAAGCTAAGTGCTGGATCCTAGGGTTTTAAATGAGGTTTTTCAGATTTAAACATTCGCATGAAGCAACCAAGAAAACTTGCATAAACTCCATTTACAAGCCTAAAATCTAAAAAGGGGAAAAATAGACATTTAATCTTGCATGCAGAAAATGAATCCTCCTTTCTTGTCCATAAGATGCAACTTTCTAAAATTTTATGTATTAAAAATTTGTCATTTTACAATAACAAAAATTTTTGGTTTTCCCAAACCAGTCCATGGAAGAAAAATGACTCAAACAGGTCCAGAATGACCCTCTTGCCTTCAAATCTGCAACTCTGCTTGCAGCAATTTCCAACCTTGCAAAACATCCTTGCCTAGAATATTTAAACTTTTTAGGAAGCTTTTCGTTTCATTTTCCCATGGTTGTTCGTTTCACCTTCCCTTGTGCATGCGTGCGTTTCCAAAAAACTTTTCGTTTCTATTTTGTGGCCCTTCGTTTCATTTTCTCCACATGGGCTTGCATCCGTTTCCCTCCGTGCATAACGACCATCTTAAATGATTTCAAATCATTAAATATTCCTTATGTAATGTTTTGTCTTATTCATTAGATTTTGTCCTTATTTCCACGTCACTATGCAGGTCTGTTACCTTGGCGAAAATCGAACATGTCACGATATCGTGACACATCTTGTTTCTCTTCTTGTCTGCCCCTTTTGAATCACAAAAATGCAACATGTCGCGATATCGTGACACTTTTTCTTTCTTCTCTTTTGGCCGTGAAAATGCAACATGTCGCGATATCGCGACACTTTTCTCTTTTGGCCATGAAAATGCAACATGTCGTGATATCACGACACTTTTCTCTTTTGGCCACGACGATGCAACATGTCACGATATCGTGACACTTTTTCTCTTTTGGCCGCGACGATGCAACATGTCACGATATTGCGACACTTTTTCTCTTTTGGCCGTGATGATGCAACATGTCACGATATCGTGACACTTTTTCTCTTTTGGCCGCGATGATGCAACATGTCATGATTTCGCGACACTTTTGTCGTGATATTGCAACACTTTTTATCTTTTGGCCGTGACGATGCAACATGTCACGATATCGCGACACTTTTTCTCTTTTGGCTACGATGATGCAACATGTCGCGATATCGTGACACTTTTTCCTCCTTTGCACTTTTTCTTCCTTTGGCCACGACGGTGCAACATGTCGCGATATCGCGACACTTTTTCTCTTTTGGCCGTGACAATGCAACATGTCACAATATTGTGACACTTTTTCTTCCTTGCTCTCTCCCTTTGCTTTGGACTACAAAAATGCAACATGTCGCGATATCGCAACACTTTTTCTCCTTGTGGTGTTTTGCTTTTTCTTTGATCTTTAGCATATGGACCACTTCGGTCTTCTTGGAAAACATGCCAAAAAAAAGGTGGGTCCCCAATTTTGGGGTACGTTGTGGAGCAGCCACAACACCAGTCAAGCATCTATAGCCCCGATAGAGGTTTTCCAAGATATCTCAGGCAATGACTCAGTTTACTTTATTTTTTATTTGTCTTTCTCGTTTGAGAAGTATTTGATATAAGAAAATTGTGCATAGAGTATGCTTGAGTTGAGGATTAGTTTTTGGCTAAAAGGATGAGTGTAATTATTTTTAGCTTAACCACCCTCTCAAAGATAACTCGGTTCTTTGGACTTTTGAAGTCACCTTAAGTATAATTGTAATGTGAGGCTTTGACATGATGTTTCAATCAACTCTGTTTTCATCTTGTTTTATCTCATATCAAATAACTATTGCATAAAAACTCATATTTAAAAAATTGTAAACCTCATCAGAGTCTAAAATAAATCTCTTTTTTTCTTATTATTTTTTGTGGAATCAACAGTAATGTATACTCATCAAACTAAGAATATCACATGTACAACAAACTTAGAATTATGCTAACAACAAAGGAAAAGCTTATTTAGTACAAAAAATAACAAAATACATCACTCTATTTTTGGGTTTTTTTTGTTTTTCCCCTTTTTTTTCTTTATATATATATATATTACCTTCAATAGGGATTGTACATTTTGAGGTGTTGGCCATTAATAGGGATAACCATTATTTCTCCCTACAAAGTCTACAACTTGTAAGTATTTTGCCCTATAACATGGGATATCTGGTATGGACCAATCCATTTAAGCTAAAATTTACCCTTTTCACCATGATTATCATTTTTAGGATCCCAATAGATGACTATATCTCCTTGAGAAAATAGAGTACCCTTAGCTTTCTTATTAAACAATTTCATGGTTTTCTGGGTTTGTTCCATCATTCTATTAAGGGTCTCTCTTATTTTCTCTTCTAACATGACAATTTGGTCAAACCTTATCTGTAAGGGATTGGGGTCTTCATGGTCTTGCAACAGGAGGGAAAGTGCCAATCTTTATATTTTTTAAGGTAATAAGGCCTTCTCTCCATATACCATCTCATAGGGGGTTCTTCTTGTGTTTCTTTTTATAGATAGTCTATTAGCCTATAGAGCAAATTTAAGTTCACTGTCCCACCCTCTTTTGTTCTTACCTAATGATCTTTTTATTCTAGTTATTACATTATTATTTGATGACTCAGCTAGACCATTTCCTTGGGGGTAATAATTAGCAGAATGGGACAAATAAATTCCACATTAAACACAGAATTCTACCATTTCATATGAAACAAAATACTATGCATTATCTGTTACCAGTTTTTGAGGAACTCCAAACTTCGTCAGAATGTTCTCTTCCAAGAATTTGATAATAGTGGCAATTGTAGATGTTTTCAAAGGTGCAACTTCTACCCACTTTGTAAAGTAATATGTTGTAGTTATGATCCACTTGTGTTGGCTAGATGAATTAGGCTTGATCTCTCCAATTAAATCAATACCCCATTGGGTGAATGGTGCTTCAATGATTACTGGCTTGAGGGGCATGGCTGCTAGTTGCTTCTTTCCTACAAAAACCTGTAGTTATGATAGTTCCTAACATATTTATATACATCCTTAAAAATGAATGGCCAATAATATCTTGCTCTCATAATTTTATTAGTTGTGGCTCTTGGAGCAAAATTTCCCCCACATAAACCATCATAACATTCATTAATTATTTCTAAGATTTCACTTTCATATAAACAGACTAATAATACTCCATCAGGGTGTTTCCAGTACAACACACCATCTTGTATATAATATTTTTTGGATTGAAGCTTGACTGACCTCATTCTGTTTGCTGACATATCTTTAGGGAATGATAGGGTTTGTAAGTATCACAAAATTTCTTCATACCATTTGCATTCGGTATTATTGATTCTTCTGACATAATATGCCTCATCTATTTTGAGAACATTGTCAAATCCTTATTATTCTTTATTAGCCAACAATTTAGCTAAACCTCACATTTTGATAGTTTTAACTACCTTGAATTCAGTATCATACTACAGAAGATTTACCATCCAGCTCGCTGGTCTTCCTAATGGCTCTGATTGAGAAAAAATATCTTTTATTTCTATAAAAGGGATACAACAATAAACTTTATTTGAGCCAAATATACCTTTGAAATGTTTCAAATATTGGATTACTACATAAGCATGTTTTTATAGCAAGGTGTATTTGAGATGTGCTCCTTTCAAACTTGAAATCATGAAGGTTGTTGGCATTTTATTATTTTCATCATATTTCTATGAAATAACTACAACAATGGAGTATTCAGATGCATAAGAGTAGATATTAAAATATTTTGCATAATTAGGGCAACTTAGGGCTGGAGTGGTTGATATGGCTTCTTTGATCTAGATAAATGCTTCCATATTTTATATTGTCCATTTTATTTCTCTGATTTTCTTAACCAAATAATTTATGGGTTTGCTCATCTCTGTAAAATTTGGGACAAATATTCTAATAAAATTTATCTTTCCAAAGAATGACCTAACTCCTTTTAAATTTATGGGAGGAGGAATTTTAGAAATAACTTCAATTATGTCTGGATCAATGCTTATTCCTTTTTCTGAAACTATATGTCCTAACAAATTTCCTTGTGTAGTCCCAAATATGTATTCTTGGGATTTAAAGAAATTCCAAATTCCTTGCACCGAGCAAAAACTATAGTTAAGTGTTGTAGATGATCTTTTGGATTCTTAGAAAATACGGTGATATCATCCAGGTATACAACTACAATTTAGAACATCAATCCTTTGAAGGAAAAATCCATTTCCCTATGAGAAGTAGCACCTGCATTCATTAGTCCAAAAGATATTCTTAAATATTCAAATGTGCCCCAAGGTGTAGTGAATGTTGTCTTATGTCTATCTTATGGATTTATCTGAATTTGATTGTACCCTAAAAATCAATGTAACAGAGAAAATCTAGTTGATCCAACTACTGCTTGCAATAATTGTTCCATGTTGGGTAATGGGTAATTGTATTTTAATGAACTCTTGTTTAAATTTCTAAAATCTACACAGAGTCTAATATCACCATCCATTTTTTTACTAGTACCAAATTGGATATCCAAGAAGAAAATATTACCCTTATGATTATTTTGGAATCCAACAATTTTTGTACTTCCTTTTTCATTATTGGGTGCAGAGTTGGGTTGTATTTCCTATGTTTCTATCTAAATGGTTTATAATATTCCTTCAGAGGTATTATGTTTGTCATTACATCTTTTTTGAAAGTTCTAAGGTCTTTGTAAGTCCAAGAAAAATGTTCTTTGTTCTTTTTTAAGAAACTAATATATCCAACTTTTTTCTTTAGCTAGGTAAGGTTGTGTCTACCTTCACTATTTTGGGTTCTTTCATTGTACCAATGTTAATGTCTTCAGATATTACTTCTTTGCATAAAGGCTTATAAGATTTGTCAAAATCATCAAATAGAATATCTATAGAAACCAATCCTTTGGGTATCCTATTTGTTTTCAACTAGATTACTTCTACTGGCTCTCCTATTTGTTCTCTTAGCTTGTCTTCATCCTTTTCATCATAGATTACATTTGCATACTAATTTTATAGTCATAAAATATTTAATATCTATATCATCCTGAAAGGTCTGTAGATAGACTATGTTATTTGGCATAAAAGGCTTATAGACTGACATAGTTGGGAATATTTCCATATATTCTATAGTTATATATGGGTGATCTAGACTTGAGGTGCTTACAACTAAAAGATCTGCAACATGATTTTGTTCTCTTGGAATAAATGAGATATTGAAAGCTAAGAATTTATCAATTTCTTCCAATACTGCATTTTTATATTGTTTAAGCCTAGGGTGCTTGGTCTGCTATTTACCTTTGACCTGTTGTATAATAAGCTTTGCATCCCCTATTACAGTCAAGTAGTTAATACCTAATTCTTTTGCTTTTCTTAACCCTAGTAGTAAAGCTTCATACTCAGCTACATTTTTTGTGCAAGGAAATTCCAGTCTATAAGGAATACCAAGGCAATTTCCTTTAATATCGATCAAATTAACACCTGCACCTGCTCTAGATTGGGATTTAGATCCATTAAAAGACTTGGTCCACATTTCTTGGTTTAATACTCTGTCTGATTCAACATCTACCATTTTTATAACTTTTGAATCCATGTTCTTTGCTTCCAGTACTTCCACTAGGAATGGGTTGTGCCATATGGAGTAGAAAACTAACAATCCAGTTATCACCCCTACACAAGGAATTTATCTGCTATCCATTACTAAAATAGGGGAAGAATCTCTTGTACATATTAATCCCATTTGATCAGCTATAATTTTGGGCATAATGTTATGAGAAGATCCACTGTCTAACATATAGTTATGGATAACATACCTTTCTCCTTCATATGAATTATACCTTAGTGATACATAGAAGGGTCTAACAAAAGAGGGTGACCTTGTGTCATGCTGATATTTCCTGGTAGCATGACATGTTGGGTCTTCTTTTTGTTCAGCTAACCCAAATGCTTTGCAAACCTGTTCTCTATATTGTTGTACCTTCATAAGTTCACCAAATATGATGTTGACCTTTTATTTGTTGAGTTCTGTTCTAGCATCAAATTCAAATTTTTTTATGTCCAATGGTTTGTTGCTTTATTCTTTGAGTACTTCATTCTCTACTTCTATAATTTTAGGGATTATTATTTTAGGGGTTTTATCAATTCTCTCTTTATTAGCACTTTTGTTGATGAAAGGTTGTTTTTTGATTTCACTAGTGGGAGTTGTTCGTGTCCTTTTAGGGATCATTCTATTCCTTAAATTCAGAACATGGGTTGCTTCTAATTCTTCCACTTCTTGGACATTAGGAGTTATCTTACCTTGTTTCATTTTGTCATATATTGAAATCATGTGGTTTTTGTAATATTTTAGTACCTTCAGCTACAAATATTTGAGGATGATGATTTGAAGCATACTTATCCATATTCTCTTCAAACAACATTTCTCTAGATTCATCTTCAACAGACCAAAAATCATTGATTCTTATATCCTCTTCTGAATTAACATGTAAATGCATCAGGGTTATGAGGTGCATCACAAGTAGAGAAAAAATAGGGGAATCCTTCAGCTACATTGGTAGATGGTATAGGGTTTGAAACATTGTTCTAATATTTGTCAAAATCTCTATTTTTCTAGTTATTACTCCCATTATTTCTATTCCTACTTCCTTCTTTAGAGCCATTTTTTTTCCCAATTCTTGTTGAAGTTCTTCTTAAAGGGAGGATGATTATCAACATGATGTCACTCTGTTTGTGGTGATTCACCATTATTAACATTGTTTCTTTCGATTCTTGTTATCCTATTGTTCCTGTTATCGAGCATCTCAGTCATTTGATTAGTCTATTTTTCCACTGGATCTATTTCAATTCTTCTTTGTATATCAAATGCTACTATTTTGGGATTTATTTTAGGTATGTTATCTTCTAGAGAGTAAGGCTTCATTTTACCACTGTTCGACATGTTTCTTTTGACTTCTATTACTTTTTCCATGCATTCATCTATAGTTTTTGCATGTTCTTGTCTTAACTCATAATTAAATTCTCCTTGGAAAGTATTTTTATGAAAGCATATCGACTGAATGTCACTAGGTCTAAGGTTGGTAGGGATTTTATTTCTAGTTTTTGAAAACTTTATGTTAAAGTCACTAACAACCTCATTTTCCTTTTTATTCATAGTGGCTAACTCAGTCAATAGGGACTACTAATTTTTTCTCTCTCCAAATTTCTTTAAGAACACAACTTCCATCTTGGTGAAATCTAGGATATCATCATCTAGAAGGGAATTGAACCATTATCTAGCATATTTTTATAAAGTTTGTAAAAATAGTCTTAAGACTACATCTTCATGTTCAACCTCTAGACTATCCATCGCATACAAATGTTTTTGATATGATATTCTCCAGTTATTGCATAGTTTCCTAAAAATTTTGGAAGGTATTTGTGAGCTTTACTGGGTAAGGCATTTAAATTTTTAGGTAACACAAAATGTCTATACCTATTAGTCCTCCACAAATGGACATAAGCCTGGTTTTTTTGATTTACCTGATTTCCCTGGGCCATTGTTATTGTAGGTATAATGGGATTTAGATTTGCATTTGTAACGCCTATAAGGATATGGGTCTAGGTAGGTTGAATATAATATAAGGGATTATCTACCTTAGTATTACTATTAATTGGAAAATTAGAATAATCACATGGATCTTCTATAGTAGAATTCAATTTTTCATCTACAGTGATATCAACAAGTAAAAGTATTTTGATCTTTATTTTTCTTTACGTAATTTTTGCCACTAGAATTTGATTTACTATTATAAGTAGTATTCTTGAAAAATGGAGTTTTTTGATTATTATATAATACCTTTGGATTCTTGAGTTCTGGGAATAGCTCCGTATCGCTTCTCCTTGTGTTCGCCAAAGACTTTCTACTCTTTCCTTTTTTATTTTAATATTTTGGGTTCATTCAAAAAGAGTCACCAAAACTGGGGTGCAGAAAGAACAATGTATGATTTATAAAAAAATGCTTGATATTAACACTCATCCTCACAAGATTTAGTTCCTGGGGTAATTTAAGAAAATAAAAAAACCAAGATTTTTAAGAAAATAAAGAAACATAAAATAAAATATCGGAATTGAAAACCATATGTAAAATAAAGAACGAACAAATCAAAGAAAATCAAAGCTATAGTTCTTTATTCCTATTGGCTGCTCATTATTAAAATAATATCGTTGTTTAAGCCAAAGCTAAGAATTTAAAAAACTCTTCCCTGAAAATGGTGCCAATATACTTGTTGGAACCATTTCTTGCATCCATAGGATTCGATTGTCATGCTGCAAGAAACTATTTGAAACCAACGAGATATTACAAGCTCTGGTCAGCCTGCCTCTTTGTTCTAATAAATATGAGTATTAATAAAGAAAAACTATAGAACGGGTAAATAGACCCCAGTGGTAATTTTATAATAAAACGATGATTACACACTCCAGATTAATATAAGGCTATATGTATTAAAATTACCAAGCAAGAAAATAACCATTTTTTATGCCTAATGTAGACCAGTGCCTAGATTCATTGGGTTGTTATAGAAATTTAACAATAATTTTAATATGAACAGAGAGAATGGGAAAAAGAAAATTGGCGCTCTTAGACTTATCTGAATATCGTAATAAAACTAAAATTTGACCAAAAAAATAAATGTATGTAATGCATTCAAATAATGTAATCCATTACACATAAACACACCAAACTGATACAAAGAATTAACAGGAAAAAGACCCAAAATTGTATTGATTTAAAAAGTCATTACATTCAGAGTAAGAAAGAAGCTTTTAAACTCTGTTTTCTCTTAGAAATTATCAATACAATGAAGATATTCTTCTCAAATAATGTAACATAAATCTCCTACTCTCCTTGTTCTAATTTGGTAACAGAAAAGTCTCTAAATATTTGACTCAATAATCTGGAAATATTCTCAGCTTCTTGGGTACTTTCCTATAAAAATATTGCACAAAATGGGGAAGAAAATAAGAACAAATGATAAAAATAGACATAAAAAGGAGATACAACAACACAACTCTAAAGGGCACTCAAGTATACCTCTTAGCAAAAATGCTATTCTCTAATTGCTTAATGATTATTATGAACCAAGGTACTCCTTATTATAGGCTGGATTCTTGAATATGTTATTCTTAGTTTATTTTTAGCCTTACACTTATCCTCTTCTGAGTTGATCTTAAAAAATGGTATAGCTGGCTTCCACTATCTCTTTTTTTTTTATATTGTACACTTGTATTTGACATTTTCAAACTATAGCTTATTTCAACCAGTGATGGTGGTGTTTGGAGAATCTATTTTTTCTTCCACTACCTCCTTTTAAACTGTTTTCTCTTCAACTGCTTCCTCTTGAACTATCTCCCTTTGACCACTTGACTCATTTGTTATTTTAGAGACTTTTTCTACTGGCATAGGTCCTTGTTTAGTTGGAAGAGTTGAGATCATTTCTATATGTTGACCAAAGGTTTCAACCTTTTTCCCCTTTTGACCTTATTGCAGCCACTTTATTTTTTTGCTGATCAATTTCTAAACTTTTGTCAAAGGTTGCAACAAACCTTAGCATGTTCATTTCCTGCAAAATTCTATTTTTTTGTATGGCAAGAATGGGTTTGTTTCTCTCATATTGAAAGATCAACATCTCTACGGTCTTTACCAGAAAAGTAGATTGTCTAGTCATTTATGACTCATCATCAGACTCAATTAAATCTTTTTATTATATGCTTGAGTAGCTCTTCTACACTGGGGGCTTCTAATAATTGGTCTAACGAAAAACCAATATCTACCATTTTTCCTATTGCATCTTCTATCCGATTATCCATTTTAGTAACAACACTGATCCATCTTTCCTATTTTTCCCCAAACATGATCGCTTTTAGGAACTCAATATTGAACTGGATTTTACTACCATCATTTGTTATTATCTCTTGTCTTTGCAACTCTTCAAAATTTTCTCCCATTAAATCAAGGGTAGGACAAATGACTTCGAAGTCTTATTCCTTCTCCTATATCAATGCTTGTATATATTGAGTAGTTATTCAAATCACCCTAATCTACCTAAACATCTCGGTGAGCCCTTTGGCATGAGCTTGTATTTTTATTGAAATTTACTTCTTTGTTGTATTCAGATAATAGGCATGATAGAATCCTCACCACCGAAGGGGGCTGTGCATTTGGAGTATCTTTTTGTGCCAATTCTTCTTGTTTTTTATTTATCAATTATTTCATTTCAGCTTTTTCCTTCTATTCTCTTTTCAATTGATTCCTTAATTCTACAATTTTCTTGACTAGTTGGTCCATGCTTTGATTAAGCATTGCCTTGACAACTTTAACCATGTCGCCTTCCTTTCCCTGTACTAATGAAGCTCCCATATCCTCATTGAATTTGAAGGTAATTGGGTCCTACAAGATAAGAAGATTTACTTCTGCTATATCTGAAACAAATTTTTCTAATCATGGTTCATATGTAAGTTGTTCTCATGTATCTCCCTTTCCTACCACTACCTATAATTTCTGTTCATTTGCAATAGTAAAGGTGGTTTGCTCATATGTACTCTCCAACAAGACCTTTGTAGAAGGTAAGGATAATTTTGGCTTCTTCTTTTCTATAGTGGTTATCTCTGTTTGATTCTTCACTTGGTGACTTCAGAACAGACTGCCAAATCCACCTGTTCTTCTCATATTCATCCATATTACTAATGGAATTTTAATCTCCTAGACTTTTATCTTTAGAGAGGAATGGATGGCCATGGGTTTCAATTTACTCAAACTTGTTATAGCTAATACTCTATCGAAGATGGGAATTATAGCTTATTCTAGGAGAGAAGACTTCTGAGCAAGTGTGGTTACAATCTCTTTCCCTTTAGCTACACTTAGGTTTTTGTAAACTTCTTGGGAAGTGCTTGGTGCTACTTCTATTCTAAGATGATCATCTCTAGGAGGCATGACCTATTTCTCTACTATATTTGTAGTATTCACAATGACCTCAATTTGATCAATACCTTGTTCTTCTATTAACCCTAATAAAGGGTATTCCTTAACTGCTTGAGTAGCTTCAGGTAAAATAGGTGCTACAGATTCTATTGAACATTCTTTAAGCCTTTTAAATTTTGTAGGTAATCATAAGATTCATGAATCTAAGTGCTACCCCTATATTTAGGAGGGAAATCATTCCATAAAACCTGCAATAGCTTCCAATAATCTTTCTTCATATGCATATTTTCAATGCCGTATTTGAGCATACTCTCATTTTTCCATAATTTTATTGTATATTCCTTTCGGGTCATAAAACCTCCAAGTTATCTCATCAAAGTCCATATTTTCTAAATCAAACATCCCCTTGAGTAGTGCAGGGTAGCCAAAAAATAGATATTCTCTAGAGCGGTAGGGAACATTGAGCCAGGGGACTTTACCATGTTTCTTCACTAGTCTCATCTTAGCTTCCTTGGTCACCTGCCTACATAACTCTAGAGCTGCTAGGGACAATGGACAATACATCAATAATAAATTAGGGGGGATTTTTGCTCCATAGATCCTAAGATAGGTGAACCCTTCAGAGAAAAAGAAATCCCCAATATCCTTTTCTTTGATGAAAGCTTTTACTCTTGGCCCTAGCCTTTCGAGGAGTATGCAAATTAAAGTCCAGTGGATTTCTATCATAAAATGGTCACATAACCAGCCCATCTGAGTCCGTCCTTAATGTATTCTCCAAAATATGGTATGTATGTAAGGGATGTTAATGTATTCTACTTTAATCTGGGCTTCTTCTCCCAATTTCCCCACTATCAGGTGGTATAAAAATTGAGTATTGTGAAAAATAGGGTATCTCTTGTCTTTGTTTGAAAACAACCTTTTTTAATTCTATCATCTGCTCGTGCATTTGGTTACTCAATTCTAGTTCCCATGCATAAATTGGGGTATTATTTGCCCGGTTGCATTGTGCTACTAAATATAAGACTCTTCTACTTACTACACTGAGATCTTGTACTCCTAGGAAAATATTTACCATATCACAAAAATCTTGGAACCATGGCCTAAAAGCAGTTTTCCTAATTGGGAATTGATCAACTATTTTCTCATGTGTATCAAAAAAGATTTAAAAAATTCTAATCTTGTTAAAATTCGAGATTGAAGTTCAATTACTCATTTTATTAACTATGTGGTAGACTCTATCAAATTGAAAACTTGCTTGATGTGCTCGACTTTGATGCCAAACATCGATCCGTATTTAATATCTCGAAATGTTCTAGTCCTCTCATTGTATGCCACTGCTAACCATGCCATCGAGTCTGAGGAGAAGTGGGCCTTTGGACATATCAACTTCTCGAGGTTACTGGTCCATCTATTACTTGTGGGAAAACCCTTGTACTGTAACCTCCTGGCTTTATGAAATAGGTCAGCCATTATCCAAGGGGTTATGTTATCGTTATCCATTACACAAGCAAAACTCTTGATACATGTGTTTTCGATCTCATACGACTGTGCTGGAGTAGGTTTCTTATCATCTCCACACTTTTGGGTGAAGTCATACATTGTGCTACCTGGTACAGGCGATCCAAAAATCTCAGAGTATGGTTACTGGTATGTAATGAATTTCATCACTTCTCTAGTGTCTTCGGATGCAAAAGCGTCTCCTCGGGATGCCATTATATTCACAGTAATGGGTCTAGTTTCTTTGAAAAAAAAAAGTTCAAAACTTTTTTTCTCTCTATACCTCTTGAGTATCAATTTCTACTCAAGATTACCTGGGTGGTAAGATCGACTGATTTTGTGAGCTCAAATGCTAGGTGGTGAAATGAGTTCAATATTTTCACACATTTTATCATTAATACTATGTTGCCAACTACTTTTTAAAATTGGCCAAAGGAAATTTGCCAAAAAGTTTTCTTCTAAATTTGTGCTTTTATGGCGAGTAGTATCCCTCATCCTATGTGTCCTTGGATTATTTGGATTATGTACCTACAATCATTTATAGTTTTTCTATTGGTAACTGAAGCTTCTTCTCCTCTGATGTGGAACTAGGATGTGTGGTAGTGGTGGCTTCTTTTAGAACATCATGCCACCTTGGCCCTGAATGATAATTAATTCTTAGGGATTGATTACACTTTTAATTGGGCAACAATCATCTTGGGGATCCCCATAAGATTTTATTCTTGATGTGAGTGTCAGTCAACATCTTGGATATCTATTGGGAGGAATGCGTCTTGTAAGTTTATTATAAATATTTTAGGTTCGTTAGATCAGATGTTTGACCAAGCTCACCCGTTCGATCATTTACACATACCTTAAAGTTCCCTGAATAACCGTGAACGAGCATAATCATTCGATCAGAATGGATAAGGATGCAACATTTGATTTCATTTGTCATCGGATCTACTTTAGGGTACCCTTACTTAAATAGTGGCTGTTAGATCTCGATTGGTTAAAACGTAGCCATTTATCTCCCTTTTGTATATAACTTGAGATTTGGAAGAACTGTGACCATTGGATTGACTTAAATCATAATGCAGCTATTGATTTGACTTGGCTCTTATTTTTAATAAAGCTTTTATTAATCCATGATCATCTTCCTTTCACACAAAACCATTGGATCTACTGAGCCTAATCATGGTTGTTGGATCTGTTATACCTGTGATTGACTTAACTTGGACTTATGTGGAAATCCTTTCTTAGTTTTCCCTCTTGTGGGTTGCGGTACCATCGATTCATCTTCTGGGGATGTCACGTTTGTCGATCTGATTAAACCTGCAAATGCTTTAGATTGAAATATGTGATTAATTTTCATAGTCAAAACTTTATACCTTATGGTTGCATCGCCACCATTGGATCAACCTTTATTCCATCATAGCCTTGGATATTTTATAACCTACGGGATAGATAACCGAAAAAACATGCTTCAAATTTTTTTTTAATATTGATTAATCAAAAAATGAGGGGATTCATAATGTGTTAGGACCCTTGCTAAATGTGATTAAAATTTGATCAATCGAATATTAATTTAGGCTTACCATTAGATTTACCTTTGAAGCATGCATCGTTGTTGGATTATTTTGAGAGGGAGTGCATCTGTTGGATTTATAAAAATATATCCATTGGATTAGCCCCGCTTGTATCTTACCATTTTGACTTTGACTTGATCGCTGCCGTCGGATCCTAATAAGATTTTTTTTGTGGCCATTGATTTATTTTAATATCGATGGAGTGCTACCATCAGATTTACTGAAAGACATTCATGATCATTTCATTACTTGTACCTTTGACTTGTGCACTGTCATCAGATCCTAAAGGGGATTAGTGCAGCCATTTATTTATTTTATCCTGCAAGATTAGTTTCAAAACAAAATGTGACCATTGGATTAAACCAAATCTTATCGCTTCCCTTGGATCCTTTAAATCGGTCTAACATCTAATCAATAGATTTTGACCTTAACTTAGGCTCCCGAAACCTTAGAGCATGAAAATTTTCTTAAAATTAGTTTTATCAAATAAAATGTGTCCGTTCGATTTCACCTTGGAGAAGCGCTACCGTCGGATCTGCATGATTTAATCAAAGGAGTGCATTTTTTAAATGTTAACCATATACTATGAAAATATTAAAAATTACCTTTAGACCTAATCGATCTAACTCCCAATTGGCTCATTAAAGCGCCACCGCTCGATTAAGGAAGAACGAAGTGCTACCCTTGGATTTAGATCGATGTGCTTGATTTTTAATGAAAGGGGGTACATACCCTCAAGCCTTTGCTAAAAATTATTATTATAGCCTTAATTAAGGTTTTCAACATTGCTTAGATTTTAGGGTTTCTAGACCATGGCACTTGATCAAATCCTTTTAATACCTTAGGAATTTAATGTTTTAACATTTGACTTAGGTCCAAATATGATTATTGATCTGTTAAATTGTTAGGTTTTATTAAAAAGGATTGAATTTTGTAACCTCCTTAAGATATAACAATTTTTTTAAAGGTGCACATATTAGCAATGTTTAAGGTTAAACTCATTAATCAACTTATGGAAAATCAACTTCTATAATAAGATGCGAAGAGACCAACAATGCTTGTTTATTTTGATGAAACCAAAAATTTAAATTTGGGGGTTTCAAAGTTTGAGTCAAATTTGGCTCCAACATAGGCTCTGATTGGGACAATGTGTTGAAAACATGAGGTACTTGAGAATTACAGAATCTCCTAGTTTCATTGCAATTTTGGATAAAAATTCAAATCATCAAGATTGATAAACAAAGTTTTGAAAAACAAAACATAACAATTTTTAAACTAAAAACTGTACAAACAATAGGACATCAAAGTAATAGAGTATTGAAAAACTGTAATTCCTTTTATTCACTTTGGAAACTAGGGTCAGAATTTTAGAAACAAATGAGTGTTTTTTTTAGATATATTGTAATGCCCATTTTAGCTAAGTCATAGGATATGATTACACAAAAATTTTCAAATCTATTCGTTCCATAATGCTTTGGCCCATGTGTGTGTTTGTGCATTCATTTTAATTTCTAATTCTTTCAAAACTTTGTCATATCTGAGCAAAACAGTTAGGCCTAATATGTGATTTCACTCTTAATTTTTTTTACCATTCTGCAGGGTTCCATTGCCAGTCAAGCGTCTATATCCCTAGTGGAGTTTCTTCTAATCCCATCCGGTTTTACCCTACTTCCAGTCAAGCATCTATAGCCCCGATAGAGGTTTTCCAAGATATCTCAAGAAGTGACTCAATTTAATTTATTTTTTATTTTTCTTTCTCATTTGAGAAGTATTTGATATAAGAAAATTGTGTAAATAGTATGCCTAAGTTGAGGATTAGTTTCTGGCTAAAAGGATGAGTGTAATGATTTTTATCTTAACCACCCTCTCAAAGATAACTCAGTTCATTGGACTTTTGAAGTCACCTTAACTATCATTTGTAATGTGAGGCTTTGACATGATGTTTCAATTAGCTCTGTTTTCATCTTGTTTTATCTCATATCAAATAACTATTGCATAAACACTCATATTTGAAAAATTGTAAACCTAATTAGAGTCTAAAATAAATCTCCTTTTTTCTTACTATTTTTGGTGGAATCAAAAGTAATGTATACTCATCAAACTAAGAAAATCACGTGTACAACAAACTCAGAATTATGCTAACAACAAAAGAAAAGCTTATATAGTACACAAAATAACAAAATACATCACATGTATGGATCAATGTTTATTTATTTTTTTGAAACTATATGTCCTAAAAAATTTCCTTATGTAGTCCCAAGTATGAATTTATTGGGATTTAAAGAAATTCCAAATTCCTTGGCATCGAGCAAAAATTATAGTTAAGTGTTCTATATGATCTTCTAGATTCTTAGAAAATATGATGATATCATCCAGGTATACAAATACCATTTTTAAGATCAATCCTTTGAAGGCAAAATCCATTGCCCTCTGAAAAGTAGCACCTGCATTCATTAGTCCAAAAGGTATTCTTAAATATTCAAAAGTGTCCCAAGGTGTAGTGAATTCTGCCTTATGTCTATCTTATGGATTTATCTGAATTTGATTGTACCCTAAAAATCCATCTAACAAAGACAATCTAGTTGATCCAACTACTGCTTGCAATAATTGTTCCATGTGTAGACACATAAATCATGTCATTCTTAGGGGATCTACTCACATAGACACACTCATAATATCATAAGACATAATCTTGGACTTTCCAAGCATCAAAAATGGTTCTCACCACTCATTTGGGGTATTTTCAAGCCATCCAAGCTTGGTCGCTCAATCCAAGAGTGACTAGATCCTAGTAGCTCAAGCTTAGAGCGGCTAGACCTTAGCCACTACATATGACAATGACCAGATCTTAGCCACTGCAGATGACAGTGGCTAAGCCATAAGAAGTGATTTTCTGACAAACATGCCTAATCACAGGTAAAAGTGGTAGTCTGCATGCAATAAAGGTGAGCGAGAGTGACTTTGCATTACTTTTCATGACCAGTTCACATAAGAGACTTGAGTTTGCTTTTAGACTTAAGTTAACTAACCTCCAAGCATAAAAAAATGACAAAGGCTTCTCATGCTAACGATCAGTTCACATAGAAGACTCAAGTGGGCAGTTAGATTTCAGTTAACTAGCCTTTGAATATAGACAATAGACAAAAGCTTCTCATGCTAACTTGCACTACGCATGAGAAATTCATTTCTAGGGCTTGGACATAGACCTAGGGTTTCACACTATAAAATGTGCAAGCCTAAGAGCACCAAGATATCCAGATATCCAGAGATATTTTATCTTTTATCATAAAAGAGACATATATGATATCATATCAGAGAGACATCTTTTTGAGGAGAGATTTCAAGACTTGGAAAGTTCTCTTTGAGATCACGTGTACGACGAAGATTTGACAAATCAAAGAGCATAACACCTACTATTTCAACATCAGATTAAAGTCTTTGACCCATAGCTTTGGGGCAAAGAGGGTAAGGTTTACTTTAGTGGCCTTTGTCTTGGATAGTGGCCCGCAAGCTTATCTAGATAGACATAGCATATTTTATTCTATTTTCTTATATCATTAGCATAGATTTACATGGTTTCATGGTATAGTTTTATCATATTTTTGTTAAATTATTTGATTGAAGAACATGAACTTATACTGAGAGGGGGGGTGAACAGTATAAGATAAAACCATTTAATAATTTTAATTTCAGATAGCAGTGGCATCAACATAACATAAACAAGACAGAAAGCATCACACATAAAAGACCCATTTTAACGTGGTTCACCCAAGGTGGGCTACTCCACGGATAAAACTTTTCCTCTAAAAGTTATATCAAAACCTCTCGGGAATCCTTCCCGATTACAATGTTTATGAGCCTCAGCCCAAAGGAGACACCTTCCCCTAAATCTACTTTGCTAGTGATCCTCTAGAAAACATCTATCTCTTTTGCCCTTAGCAAGTTGGAATTCTTTCCACAGAAGACATAGATCTCTGTCCTCAACTCTGTCACAACAAGTTGGTCCTCTTTTCGCACCAAAACACAGTCCTTCGGTATGGCACAATTCTGTCCTCTTTCTTTGTTCTTTTCGGCACTTGGTTTGGAAAACAATTCTTCACTGTCTGCACAACTACAACAGCACAGTCTTCTTAAACTACAGCAGCATTCTCTTCTCAACTTACAGCAGCACTTGATCACTGTTAGTTCTTCACAACCGTTCGCAATTATAGCAGCATCTATTGCGCGCACTTTTCTTTCTATTACCCAAACTATGCGAACACAGTCGCAATCACAACAGAATCTTCTTCGCACAGTCTTCTCATAAACAAAAGCACATACTTCGTGTATACAACACAAACTTCTACACTTAGAAGATTCAGCGAAACGTACTTTGATGCGGTAGTCGGACTTCGCTCTCTGCTTTTTCGATTGCGAACCTTGCTTGTCGCACTAACTCTGTGAACGCCACGCTTCGAAAGCACACATCAATCCACACCCAAAAATGCTCAAACAGTCCTCCTTTAATACCCACAATCTCAAGATGAAATCTTGTTCTTTAGTCGGCTGATCAATCTTTTAATACGTCGGCTGTAAAACCTTATCCTTCGTCGGCCAAGGTTAACTTCGTCGGCTTCAACCGCCTCTGCTGTCCTGTAGCTTTTCTCGTGCGAAGCTCAAACATGTCACGATATCGCTACGCCTTGGTCTACCGTACACCTTCTTTGGTTTGTTGTCGCGAAATCGCTACACTACAGCCTTTGCTGACGTCATCGCAAATCTTGTCGCGAAATCATGACGCTCTAGACTTCACTGCCTTCTTCTCCGTTGTTGTCATGAAATCGTGACACTACAGCCTTTGCTGACGTCATCATGAAACTTGTCATGAAATCGCGACGCTCTAGACTTCACTGCCTTCTTCTCCATTGTTGTCGTGAAATCGCGACGCTACAGCTTTTGCTGACGTCATCATGAATCTTGTCGCGAAATCACGACGCTCTAGACTTCACTGCCTTCTTCTCCGTTGTCATGAAATCGTGACGCTATAGCTTTTGCTGATGTCATCAGCAACTCTGTCACGAAATCGTGACACCTCTTGCTTCTTCATCCTTTTCTTGGTTTGCACTAGCGAAAATGAAACATGTCACGAAATCGTGACATTTTCTGCCTTAGTCTTTCTTGCAACTACACTTGTGCAACTCAACTTGTCATGAAATCGTGACACTTTCTGCATCCGTACAACTTCTTCGAAACTTGTCATGAAATCGTGACACTTTTTGCCCGCTATGCTTCTGCCTTCCTGCATGTCACGAAATCGTGACAGTTTTGGCTAAACTTTCTCTCTCCTCAACCATGTCATGAAATCATGACACTTTTGCCCGCTTTGCCTCTGCCTTCCTGCATGTCACGAAATCATGACTTTCTCTCTCCTCAAACATGTCACGAAATCATGACAGTTTTTCCAGTAGCCTGCAAACTTATTCTACTTTATCTTTTTCTGGATTTTTGGCAACTGGGCTACTCTGATTTTCTTGGAGACTTACTGACCAACAGAAACCTTCAACAAAAACACATCCTTGGACTTAAAAACAAATTGCTCCAATAGTTCCTCGACATCAAAAACAACATCTACCAATAGCTCCTTGACATCAATGACAACAACTAAACTTAGGCAAGGGCAATGTACTCAAGGTACCCAAAATTGCCAACAATCTCCCCCTTTGTCATTGATGGCAATCCTTATCTAAAACACATCTTTCAAGAGTCAAAACTGAATTCAATCTCTCCAAGTTTTGCTCCCCCTGATTTGAAGCTTTCCTCTTCTCTTGAAAAACTCTCCCCCTTACTTAAATCTCTCCCCCTTTGTCATCAATGGCAAAGGGTCACCTTTGGGGCTTGGGACTAAGAATGAGCCTCTTAGCTTAGTCCCTCCCCCATCTCCTGATGAGGTGATTAATCTCGAGGTGAGAGTACAACTCCCAATTTCTCCCTTAGATACTCAAACGTATCTTTTGGAAGGGGTTTGGTGAAGATATCTGCAATTTGCTCTTTAGTGGGTACATATTCTAGCTTGACCTGCTTCTCTTGCACTTTTTCCCTTAGAAAATGATACTTGATAGAAATGTGCTTCGTCCTTGAGTGCATTACCGGATTTTTAGAAATACTTATGGCACTTGAATTATCACAAAGAATAGGAATAGGTTGTTCATGCATGACTTTGAAATCCTCCAAGGTTGTTTTCATCCATAAAACCTGAGTACACCCAGCCACTGCTGCTATGTATTCAGCTTCTGCTGTAGATAAGGAAACTGAAGGTTGTTTCTTACTTAGCCAAGAAACCAGACTCTTTCCCAGAAAGAATGCTCCACCACTAGTGCTCTTCCTATCATCAATACTGCCTGCCCAATCTGCATCTGTATAGGCTGTGAGGGTGAAATTACCACCTTTGGGATACCAAAGCCCAAAATCCATAGTGCCCTTCAAATATCTGAATATCCTCTTGACTGCCATAACATGAGATTCTTTTGGAGCTGCCTGAAATCTTGCTACTAATCCAACGGCCTGCATGATATCCGGTCTGGTAGCTGTACTATATAGTAAACTGCCAATCATAGATCTGTACAATTTCTGATCTCGTCACTGGGATTCATCATCCTTACTCAGATTGCACCCTGTAATCATTGGAGTACATACAGGTTTGTTGTCCATCATCCCAAATTTTTTTAACATCTCTTTGATATATTTTTCTTGAGAAAGAAATATACCATTTTTTGATTGCGCAATCTGCAGTCCTAAAAAGAATGACAACTCTCCAATCATGGACATCTCGAATTCCTTTTGCATGGTGTTGGCAAAAACTTTGCACATCCGAGTATTATTTCCCTCGAAAATAATATCATCGACATAAACAACTATGATAATCATATCATCACCTTTATTCTTAATGTACAAGTTGCAATCTGCCATGCCTTTCCTGAACCCTTGTTCATGAAGATACCCGTCAAGTCTTGAGTACCAAGCCCTGGGTGCTTGCTTTAACCCGTACAGTGCCTTTTTCAGTTTACACACATAGTCTGGCTGTTCTGAAAGAGACACACCTTCTGGCTGTTCTACATAGACTTCTTCATCCAACACTCCATTTAGAAAAGCAGACTTTACATCCATTTGAAACACTTTGAAAGAATTGAAACTAGACAGGGCCAAGAACATTCTGATCGCTTCAAGACGAGCAACAGGCACAAACGTCTCTTCGAAATCAACACCTTCGACTTGAGCATACCCTTTACAGACTAACCTCGCTTTGTTCCTGACAATCTTTCCATCCTCATTAAGTTTATTTTTGAAAACCCATTTTGTGCCAATGACATTCTTATTCTTAGGTCTTGGAACCAAGTCCCAGGTTTCACTTTTCTCTATTTGATTTAGCTCTTCATCCATTGCTTGTACCCAAAAATCATCTGTACATGCTTCACTGAAATTCTTTGGCTCAATCTGAGATAACAATGAAACATTTGCAGATTCATGTGAAGAAATGACTCTTCTTCTCGTTTGCTTGCTATTTGGATCACCGATGATCAAGTCTTTGGGATGATGTTTCTGAACATACCGTGAAGGGGTTTTGGGAAGCAGCTGTTGTTTTTCCTCTTCTTCATCTGACACTTCTCTGAATTCTTCTTGACAGATTCCATCACTGAGTTCCTTGACTGGTTCTCTTATTCCTGTCTTTTCATCTACTGTCACATTTATGCTCTCTACAACTGTATGAGTTCTTTTGTTGAAGCATCTGTAGGCCTTACTTTTGCTGGAATATCCAAGAAAAATTCCCTCATCACACCTAGGATCAAACTTACCTGGATTTTGATCTTCCCTTCTGATGAAGCACTTACTCCCGAACACTTTGAAGTGTTTAACTGTAGGTGGTCTTCCTTTCCACAGCTCATAGGGAGTTTTATGATGATTGACTCTGAGTTGAGCCCTGGTAATGATGTGGACTGTTGTATTTACCGCTTCTCTCCAAAAACCATCTGAAAGTTTTGACTCATCTAACATTGCTCTCGCCATATTTTCAATAGTTCTATTTTTTCTTTCAACTAATCCATTTTTTTTAGGAGTTCTTACCGCTGAATATTCTCTTTTGATTCCATGTTGTTCATAGAATTCTATGAATTTATTTGAATTGAACTCTCCTCCTCTATCCGATCTTAAGCATTTGATTCTCTTGTGAGTCTCATTTTCAATCATTTCTTTAAAAATTTTAAATTTTTCAAAAGCTTCAGATTTTTCTTTGAGAAAAGTAACCCAAGTCATTCTCGAGTAATCATCTATAAACAACATGAAATAGCTATCTCCTTGAATGCTCTGAGTTCTGGTAGGACCACACAAATCAGTATGAATAAGATCCAAGGGTTTGGACGAGGAATACCCTTTCGATTTGAAACTGGTTCTGGTCTGTTTACCATGTTGACAAGGACCGCAAATGATGTTTTGAGGCCTTTTTATTTTGGGCAAGTCTCTAACTGCTTCCTTGTTACTAATACTGACCAGATTATCAAAACTCAAATGTCCCAATCTTTTATGCCACAACCAACTCTCATCTTCTTGAGTTAGAAGGCATTTTTCTCTTTTTATCTCGCTCAGCATGTAAAGATTGTTTGGAGTCCTTGTAGCTTTAGCAATAAGCTTTCCATTTAATTCTTTACTTATCTCACATCTATCAGAAAAGAAAGATACTATGTGCCCTTGATCACAAAGTTGACTCACACTAAGCAGATTATGTCTTAGCCCTTCTACATAAAGCACGTCTTCTGTTTTGGATTTCCCATCCAAACTAAGAGTTCCTTTACCACAGATCTTTGCGGACTTGTTATCTCCAAAACTGACTGTTCCTCTGTTTGCTTCTTTTAAAGACAAAAATTTTCCTTTTTCGCCAATCATATGTTTTGAACAGCCACTATCAAGATACCATTTTTCTACTTTGTCTTGAGCATGAAAAGCAGTTTGAACTATCATTGACTTAGATTCTATCACATTCTTCCTTTTTGAGACCTCAAAGCTAAATTTATCCAAGTTGCACATCCTTGCTATATGCCCAAAATTCTTGCACTTGTAACACATGATATTTTTATTCATAAGAGGTGCAAATGAGTTAACATTTTCCTTACTATGACTCTTCAGAGATTTATTGCAATGCATAGCTATGTGACCAAATTTTTTACAGGAAAAACAATATCCATGGAAGGTATTATGTAACCTGTTTTGATGCCTTGGAAGTTTGTTCTTCTTGCGATCAACTGGAATCCATTTCTCTTCAGAATGAAGATTGTTCTTGCTTGAAGATCCTGTTTCATACATGGTGATGCCATCCTTCTTTTCACACGTAAAATTCTGTCTGAGAGTTGACTGTTCTAACTTTACTCTAAGAGACATAATCTCTCCTTCTAGTTTCTCACAATCAACTACTTTTTCTTTTAGAACTTCTGTTAGAACTTGTTCAATCTTCTTCCCTTCTTCAGCTAGAATTTTGAAATCTATAATATGTTGAGCCAATTCTGATCTTGCTATCTCTTTTTCTTGACAATGCTGCTTAAGAACAGAATTCTCTTCCCTGAGTTTCTCAAGCTTTCTCAAGGCCAAGAAGAATTCACTCTTGAGATCGAATTCAAACTTTTCTGAATTTACATGTTCCTCTGTTAGATCCTTCTCCAAGCTGTTAGGCTTTTTCTGGAGAGACCCGCTCTGATACCAATTGAAGAACATGAACTTATACTGAGAGGGGGGTGAACAAGTATAAGATAAAACCATTTAATAATTTTAATTTCGGATAGCAGTGGCATCAACATAACATTAAACAAGACATAAAGCATCACACATAAAAGACCCATTTTAACGTGGTTCACCCAAGGTGGGCTACTCCACGGATAAAACTTTTCCTCTAAAAGTTATATCAAAACCTCTGGGAATCCTTCCCGATTACAATGTTTATGAGCCTCAGCCCAAAGGAGACACCTTCCCCTAAATCTGCTTTGCTAGTGATCCTCTAGAAGACCTCTATCTCTTTTGCCCTTAGCAAGTGGAACTCTTTCCACAGAAGACACCTGTCTTCCCTGCTCTGGCGGAGATCTCTGTCCTCAACTCTGTCACAGCAAGCTGGTCCTCTTTTCTGCACCAAAACACAGTCCTTCGGTATGGCACAATTCTGTCCTCTTTCTTTGTTCTTTTCGGCACTTGGTTTGGAAAACAATTCTTCACTGTCTGCACAACTACAGCAGCACAGTCTTCTTAAACTACAGCAACATTCTCTTCTCAACTTACAGCAGCACTTGATCACTGTTAGTTCTTCACAACCGTTCGCAATTATAGCAGCATCTACTGCGCGCACTTTTCTTTCTATTACCCAAACTGTGCGAACACAGTCACAATCACAACAGAATCTTCTCTGCATAGTCTTCTCATAAACAATAGCACATACTTCGTGTATACAACAACATAGACTTCTACACTTAGAAGATTCAGCGAAACGTACTTTGATGCTGCAGTCGGACTTCGCTCTCTGCTTTTTCGATTGTGAACCTTGCTTGTCGCACTAACTCTGCGAACGCCACGCTTCGAAAGCACACATCAATCCACACCCAAAAATGCTCAAACAGTCCTCCTTTAATACCCACAATCTCAAGATGAAATCTTGTTCTTTAGTCGGTTGATCAATCTTTTAATACGTCGGCTATAAAACCTTATCCTTCGTCGACCAAGGTTAACTTCGTCGGCTTCAACCGCCTCTGCTGTCCTGTAGCTTTTCTCGTGAAGCTCAAACATGTCACGATATCGCTACGCCTTGGTCTGTCGTACACCTTCTTTGGTTTGTTGTCACGAAATCGCTACACTACAGCCTTTGTTGACGTCATCGCAAATCTTGTCACGAAATCGCGACGCTCTAGACTTCACTGCCTTCTTCTCCGTTGCTGTCATGAAATCGTGACACTACAGCCTTTGCTGACGTCATCATGAAACTTGTCACGAAATCACGACGCTCTAGACTTCACTGCCTTCTTCTCCGTTGCTGTCATGAAATCGTGACGCTACAGCTTTTGCTGACGTCATCATGAATCTTGTCATGAAATCATGACGCTCTAGACTTCATCGCCTTCTTCTCCGTCGTCAGAAATCGTGACCTTGCTTTTTGACGTCATCAGCAACTCTGTCGAAATCGTGACACCTCTTGCTTCTTCATCCTTTTCTTGGTTTGCACTAGCGAAAATGAAACATGTCATGAAATCGTGACATTTTCATCCTTAGACTCTTTCTTGCAACTCTACACGAAATCAACTTGTCACGAAATCGTGACACTTTCTGCATCCGTACAACTTCTTCGAAACTTGTCATGAAATCGTGACACTTTTTTCCCGCTGTGCTTCTGCCTTCCTGCATGTCACGAAATCATGACAGTTTTGGCCAAACTTTCTCTCTCCTCAACCATGTCACGAAATCATGACACTTTTGCCCGCTTTGCCTCTGCCTTCCTGCATGTCACGAAATCATGACTTTCTCTCTCCTCAAACATGTCACGAAATCGCGACAGTTTTTCCAGCAGCCTTGCAAACTTATTCTACTTTATCTTTTTCTGGATTTTTGGCAATTGGGCTACTCTGATTTTCTTGGAGACTTACTGACCAACAGAAACCTTCAACAAAAACACATCCTTGGACTTAAAAACAAATTGCTCCAATAGTTCCTCGACATCAAAAACAACATCTACCAATAGCTCCTTGACATCAATGACAACAACTAAACTTAGGCAAGGGCAATGTACTCAAGGTACCCAAAATTGCCAACATTGATTACTAACAACCTCATCCGGGGAGGCAATATCAAACACCTAAATGTGTGTTATTATTTCATTGCTTGCAGAGCCATAGATACATCAGACGAATATTGCAACATACGAGAGCAAAAGGGATCTCTCTAGGAAATAGACCTGGAGAAGGAGGCATTTGTAAGCCCTCATACATTTTCGTGTGCAAAACTGGGAAGCTTTTATAAGCACACCACCTCTTCACGGAAGGAGCACTCCTTGCCTATTTGTAATTTATAGTATCAAAATGGGTATCCCTAAGAGGTACCGACATGTAACCGAGCTTCAATATCAATAAAGAGATCCGTATTTTGTTATTTCATGTTATATGCTTTTTCCTCTTGTCTTTCCATTTTATCTTTGGTATTTTAAATAAGCATTGCAAGTAGGGTTTTAGAAAAGGTACCGGTGCATGCATTCTCGGGATCACTACAGATGGTGATCACGGTGGGACCACCACTAATTTTTTATTTTCTATTGGAATACTAACTTAATTTTGTGTGTAGGTCTAGCCACTCTGAGCTACAGTAGCCAAAAACTAGTTGCTCTGAGCTACAAAATCCAATAGAGCTTAGTTGCTCTGAGCTATAGTGGGCAAGAATCAGTTGCTCTGGTCAACAGCAGCCAGGATTGGAGTGCAGCAGAGGTCAAAACATAGACTCTCTGAGTTGGATCAAAGGTTGGTATAGCTTCCCTAATATTTTACAATTTTATATCTACTTTTGTGTGCCTAAAATAGAGAACTTAAAGCACATTTATGTTTGGAAATTGAAGGAATAAAAGAAGAAAGAATTAAGCATTTCACATATCTTAGATGTTATTTTAAATTTTCCACTAGGTGTTGCTAGGAACAGTGGCTTATGCTCCAAAATTTCACCCTAGAATCCAATGTGCTAGACATTGTATGTTGTTTGCTTGCTTTGAGGCCCTGCTAGAGGCCATAGTTGCATGATATAAAGTGCGCTCATACAAATCATAGTAGTTCATGCATATTTCTTAATATTGAAACATATTTTTGCATTTAGGAATATAGGAAAGACTCATTGCTGCTATATGATGCACTTTATGCTACACAATCTTAAAATGAACACCACACACACACATCTCATTTAAACATTGGAGAGTTGGATTTCATCGCCAACCTTCAATTCAGTCCAATGACATTGGAATTCATCTCCTTCCACTAGTTACTAGATCTTCCTAGAAATGGATTAGGAAACTTACTTATAGTGACACTAAGTTACTTGTGTTCAAACTATCTCCCATTGTTGGAAGAATCATTGGTTCAGAGTGGAAGAGCTAGGTGAACCCTCCATTGGGTCTTCAGCGGTGTACCCTAGTTTATTTTGAGAAAATCATGTTTGGCATGAGTGTACTTGATTTTCACCGTGGATGAGTCTTCTCATTCTTAATATAAGAACAATAGCAAAGAAATCGAAAGAAAAACACATAAAAATATACCAAATAGTTTAGGGCACACTCAAATTGGTAATCAAGATAAACATTTGTTTGGTATTGTGTGGTCATTCCTAATTTGCAACTCAAAATATCAAGTCATAAAACAACATGGTCAAAACAAGAAGTAAAAACCCTCGGTCTGATACCGAGGGAGAGATAGAAGTAATTCATACCCATAGGCAGAGTCGTAGTAACATTGAACAACCTACCCGTAAGATCGTGAGACGTAGCTTCGTGAGCCTAAGGGGTGATAAATCAACCCTTGGGGATCTCTTCGAGAAACCCCAAGTAAGGAGCCACATCATGGAACAAAGTCACATAAACAAAAAGAGGCTTCACAACCATCCTCATCAAGGAGACATGAGGAGACCTCAAGGGCCTCCTCTAAACACACAAAAACATCTCAAATATGTGAGAAAGCTTCAAGGGCTTCCTCCTCACATGGACATAAATAAGGTTCTAAGACCCATTATTCACATGGGGATGACGAGACTACCACATCTTCATCCACATGGAGAAATCATGTTACCACAAAGCCCTCTTCATCAAGAAGGCAAAAAAGAATTGCAACACCTCAAGACTCACAAGAAACATATGAAACAAGTCTGCCCACTGAAGGGCAAGAAACTAGATCTACATCTAGTCATGGGAATCATATAGAAGAAACCCTTCACACAAAAGGAAATATTCTTGTAGACTATAACCTCATAGGAGTAAATGGCACCCCACGGGACTAGCCATGGAAAACAATACAACTAGATGGTATGGATCAATTTCCTACTCAACCAACTCAAAGAACTATAGCTACTAAGAACTCCACATATGGAAGCTCATAAAATGTGACTTATAGACATACCTCCCAGTCTGGGGGTATCTTAGAGTGACCTCGTAGAATATTTGTGGAGTCTGATCATAGGGATACTCAATAGTACACTAAAAAAGTCACATTAACTAGCAAGAGTACAAATATAGTAGAAACCCCCTCAAGGAATCTACGAGTCAAGACAACAAGAACAGAGTCAAACAAACATGAATCTTCTATGATAGCACAAACTAATCGAATGAGGTGGTTAGAAAATGCATTACGTAATGAGTGAGATCTAGTGGAAGCTCTCGAATAAGAGAAACAAAGAGAAAGACTCTTGCACCAACATGAGCAACATTTAAGAGAGCAAGCTGAGTGGCTAGCTCTTAACAATTTACCAACAAATAGTGGTGACCACCAAATAACAAGACAAGCTAACTCACCTAAGGATATGCGCACTAGACAAGATAGCCCACAATGAAACCCCCCACCAAATCATGAACGGAATCTAACTTATGGGGGGAGGGAAAACATAACAAACCAAGATCACAATCTTGAGTCCCCTTGTAGGAGGGAGGAAAATGGAATAAATCAAATGGATAGAGAGTTACCTCCATTGCCAATGCAAATAGGCTTACAAGAGGAGGAAATTTGTGCATCAAAGGCATTTCAAGAGCTTGCTAAAAATATGAAAACCTTTGAGAAACAAGAGGCAGCTAGGAACTCACCAACATTGAGCAAAATACACAATCAACCATTGTGCCCATCAATCCCTAGCCCTTCATATCCTAAGCACTTTGATAATGCCTAAGTTAGAGAAGTTTAAAGGTGAAGAGGATGCACAAGAGCATGTCACAAATTTTATCAATGCCTATTTTCATCTTGAATACAATGACACTCTCATGCTAAGAACATTCATAATGACATTTTTAGGTGCTGCTACTCAATGGTTCAATCAACTACCTAAGCATAGCATAACCAACTTTGAACAACTAGTAAACACATTCTTGAAGCATTTCTCCTTTGGTGCTAAGAAGAAGGTGAACCTTTCAAATATGGCCAACTTGAACCAGTATGATGATGAGCCAGTAATGGATTATGGGAATAGATGGAGAAAAATCATGGCAAAGTTATCATTCTCTGTTCCCACAGAAGATATCATTCACATGTTCACAAAAAGTTGTTCTAAAAATATCTCCCTCTTGCTACAACTCCAACAATATCCTTCATTTTAGGAAGATTTGGCACAGGCCAAGCTCATAGAAGAGATAAAAATAGATGAGGGAACCATTAGACTTTGAAACAAAAAGGAGTGGAATGAGAATGGTAAGAATTACAAGTACAAGCAGAAGCAGGGCAACCCTACTCTAGTAAATCAAGTCATATTGGCTATAACCAAGGATGGGGGTGCACAACAACCATAGAACTATCAAGCACATCCCCTGCCAGCCAACTACGACCAAAAGAACAATCAAGGAAGAAATCGAGAATGCAAGCCACCTCGTCATTTCATGCCTTTGACATAATCAATGTAATAAATATTTAATCAATTGAGCAAGTCCAGGAGGATCAGATTTCCTGATATACCTCTTATAGATCCTAACCATCCTAAGCAAAAAGGATATAGGAAAGATCAATTCTACCCTTATCATAGGATACCGGGGCATGACATTGAGGCTTGCATTAGGTTTAAGCATCAAGTGCAAAACATGATTGAGGCAGGAGAACTCAAAGTTGACAATTTGTTGGCTCCCAATAACAGAGACATAGGCATATACAGAAACCCATTGCCTAATCATGAGGTCCCTCGAGAGCAAGGGGCCCAAGTCAATCAGGTTCGAGTTGACATACCTACCCATGGTTACGTAGGGATGGTTGAGATTGTTAACATAGCACCAAGGACTAGGCAGTATGGTCAATTGTAATCGCCTGCAACTCCCATGAACATCCCAGCCACCCCTAGGCAAAGGCAAGACAACCTTCCAGGTCCACTGATGAGACCCATGGTAACTATTCGAAGTAGATTGGAGCAAAACCTACAAACGAATCCAACTAAGTTATCCATCTATGAGCTCATACAATAGTCCCTAAAGCATAGGGATACTCTAATGGATATTTTAAGAATAATTGATATTCAATCGCAATATGCGAATGCATTCACTCACTTTGTGGGACAAGTGCAAGAATACCAAGAACCTATAATATGATTCTATGATCATGAGATTAAGACAATTTCTGCTGCCTAATCGAAACCTCCACTAAACATTGTAGCAGCCATCAATGACTTACCTTTCAAGAGGGTTTTGGTTGATATAGGTTCATCAATAAATATCATCACAACAACTACAATAGAGCACCTCAAAATACCCAAGACCAATATCGTTCTAGGAGCTTACACATTGAGAGATTTTAATGATGTTTTATGCAATACTATAGGAACGATAGTCCTACCCATCAAGGTGGGGCACAAGACCATCCTTGTGATGTGTCATGTATTGGAAGTATCTATGCAATATAACATCCTCTTAGGGCATCCTTGGATAAGGGCCATGAAGTGTGTACCTTTGATCTTGCACTAGTGTGTCAAGTATGTGCATGAAAACAAAGTCTATGTGGTTCTATCAGACAAAGAGCCTTTTAAATACATCAATCAGGTGGATATTCTAGGAGAATTCATGATCCCTTCTACTCACCTATACATGGCACCTTCATCCCCAACCACACAAGGGGATAACAAAGACAAAGGGGTAACAAAAAACCCATGCACATCAACACATCCTAATGCACTCAAGACAGTCAATGCTTCTAAAGTACCATCAACATCAAAACCAAAATATAATCAGAAGCTAAAGGCACCCTTAGTTAAGGAAGAAAGGCCCAAAGAAGTTCCAACTGTAGAAATTTCTAAAATACCAAGTCCTATGGAAGAGGAAGATCCTCAATATCAAGATGAAGATAGTGATTATAACCTTGGTTCGCCAGTATCATCCGTGGGGTCATCCACATCGCATGCATCAATACACTTGGAAAGCATAGGCTTAGGGTAGTACCTTGTATAGAACATTACTTTTACACCTATCATTGAGTTTGCACAAGACATAGGAAGGCCTAAGGACTTGATGCCGCCAGTAGGAATAGTGGTTCCACTTGGAATCCCTCCCAACCAAACCAATTTTTTCTATGCTGGCCTTGACTGCGCTTATAAGTCTTCATATATAGAAGAGGATGGTGACGAATTATTCACAATCAATGTTTGCTACCTCTCTAATCCTGAGTTTGCTCTAAGATACTTTGAGCATTGCCATTGACATGGCTATGGCCTTGGCGTATATGAGCAGGGCAACAGGTGGTCTTACGAGCCACTATATCAGCTTCCCTCTGACAGATTTGGCTTAGGCTACTATAGCAAAGGTCGAGATGACTCTCTTGTAGTAGCATTGGAAAGATTAAGAATAGGGTTGGGAGAAGATATTGATTTCATTCCTTATCACCCCCTAAGAATAGAAAATTTGAGCAACAGACAAGTGGCCAGAATAAACATACCGCTTCCAAAAAATTTTCATCCAAACACCTCAATTGATTCCACCCCAATAGGGAAAAACTCATGGGATGAGGAGAATGGATATGAAGCAAGTGATTATGAGGCACAACTTGGCTTAGCCTATCAGGGGCCTCGCTATTTGCAAATATTCACATGGTCCATCCATGATGAAATTGGATATACCTCAGATGAAAGTGACTATGAATTAGAAGATTCAACAGAAGGAGCTTACTTAGGCCTATGCCGTCAATCCCTAACTTTGGGGCAAAAGACAAATGTAAATGGATTCTTCATAAGTGATAAAGAATATGAAGATGAAACAAATATGACCTACTTGGGGCCAAGACATGAGCCCCTTGTCTTAGGTGTGCATACCAATGCTAAAATTTTTTGGATAAGTGATGATGAATTTGAGGATGAGACCGAGATGGCTTATCTTGGACATCACCACTTGCGGCAAGTCAACGAGCTAGAAGAGAGAGAGGTAGCACTTCATGCCATAGACCCTCATCTCTAATTTTTGGGGAGACCTATTGACCTAGATGCCATTCATCAGATGATCAATCCCCCTCTGCCTACATTCAGAGAATAGTTAGAGCCCAATGATCCTATTGTCCATCCTACTTATAGGCCAGATCCAAAAATTCCCATTCCTCCAGAACCTCATCGCGAGTATGGAAGGGAAACCCCTAAGATAATATTACACCCATGTGGTCCTAGAGATTTCATCCCATCTATCAACATGATCTCCATTTATTTGACTGCTCCACTCCATAATCTAGTAGATCCCACCAAATTATTGCATCTTGACATAGATGCTATTGATTGGGATTGTGCTAATTCACCCATAGAGCTAGAATATCTCTTCACCAATGAAGATATGTTACAGATATCTTCCATGTTGGTTTGGAACCTAAGTCACTAGGTCTTGTAAATCCCACTGATGACATTCATTTGATACCCATGCCTCATCAGCTAGAGGATGGGTCACATATGGATATAGAAGCAACTTTCGAGGTGGACATCAATGATGATCCTACCCAACCAAGGAGATTCAAGTTCAGAGAAATTCTATCTCCAGAGGAACAAGCCATCCTAATTCCTCTCAAGGAGAGGCCAAACATTTTTTCTTGGACTTACAAATACATGCTAGGGATAGATCCAAAGTTAGTCATTCACAACCTTTCATTGGATCCCATTTAGAAGCCAGTCAAGCAAAAACTAAGGAAAATACATCCAACCATCGCTTTGATGGTGAAGAACGAATTGCAAAAACTATTGGATGCAGTATTCATAGTTCCTCTCAACTACCTTGAGTGGGTGTCAAACATGGTACCCATAGGGAAACCTAGCGGAAGAGTCCGTATCTCATTGCCAAACAAGGCAACACCAAAGGATTCATTCTCATTGCCAAACATAGATGCTCTTGTGGATGCAACCACAGGTCATGAAATGCTCTCCCTAATGGATGGTTTTTCTAGATACAACCAGATCTGGATTAAGCCCGAAGATCAACATAAAACTACTTTCATTACTCCATGGGGAACATTCTATTACAAAGTGATGTCATTTGGTCTCAAAAATGTTGGTGCCACATATCAGCAGACCATGACATACAGATTCTATGACTATATGCATAATATATTGGAAGATTACATGGATGAATTACTAGCCAAGTCCCTATTGTGGCAAGAGCATGCCGAAGTCCTTAGACAAGTCTTCAATCACCTCATAGAACACAATGTCCGATTGAATCCTAAGAAGTGCGTATTTGGCATAACTTTTGGCAAGCTTTTGGGATTCATCATATCCAAGAGAGGCATCGATGTAGATCCTGCAAAGGTAAAGGCTATACTGGAAATTGCTGCCCCTACCAACATTAAGGAGTTAAGGAGCCTACAAGGCAAAATAACATCCATCAAAATATTCATCGCATAATTATCAGATAAATGCAGACCTATGAACAGGTTGCTATGCAAGGAATTTCTCTTTTATTGGGATGAAGAATACCATCAAGCCTTTACAGAGATAAAAAATTATCTGGTAACACCGCCAGTATTGGCTCCACCAAGGCTAGACATACCATTTTTACTATACATATCAGCTATTGATTTCACATTGGGCACCATGTTAGCCCAAAATAATGCACAAGACAAAGAGCAAGCCATATATTACATTAGTTGCACCTTGGTGAGCTATGAGCTAGGATATGTGTATGTCAAAAAGTTGTGTTTAGGAGTGGTATTTGCAACTCAAAAGTTGCGACACTACATGTTGAGCCATACGACCTACGTCATATCAAAAAAAATCCTTTGTAGTACATGATGAGCAAGACATATCACAATACACGTATCGCAAAGTGGATCATGCTATTGATAGAATTTGATCTAGAGTTTGTAAGCCAAAAGTCCATCAAGGGACAAGTCATAGCAGATCAATTAGCAGAGGTGCCTCTTCAGGATAACAAGCCTTTCACCATAGAGTTGCCTGATGATGCGGTCTTTGCATTATCAGATCTGCCAGAACTTGAAGAACCTAAGAAAGAAAGAGAAATGTCATTATTATTTGATGGTTCAAAGTGTGAACAAGGAGGCAAAGTAGGGATTGTATTTATCACACTGCAGGGCACTCCCTTGCCCTTATCATTCAAGCTAGAATTCCCGTGCACAAATAACAATACAAAGTATGAAGCATTGATATTGGGACTCCAAATAGCCATAGCGATGGGCATTAAAATATTGAATATATTTGGTGACTCCTTGCTCATAGTAAACAAGGTCAAAGGACTATTCCAATGCAGGTGCCCACTCTTGAAGAATTACAAAGAACTTGTTGATACCTACTTAGCTCAGATAGAATGGTACGACATCGAGGAAATCCCTCGTACGTAGAATATATTTGCATACACCATGGCCTATTTGGGATCCTTAATCCCTCATAATCCATCTTTTGATTTTACTACTGTTCATGTAAAAGTACTTTCGCACTCAAAAATATGCCATGAATCTTTTAACAATAAAGAATCAGTCGACATGATCAACATCGAACCAAATTAGGATTGGTCCTTCGTAGCCAGATATTTCTTGCAAATAGCACCTTAGGGGTCTTTGATATACCAAGGACCTATGGAGTGTGGTGCAATCATAAACCATAAAGTTATTTCTAAATCCATGTTCAATACCTCATAAATGTAGGAAGAGCAAGCTGTCTATTCTATAGAAGTTGTGGCTTATCAGGATTGGCTTTTCCAACTGTGGGACTTCCTGAAGCTTGGAATAATACCTCAAGGTTTGTCACATACTAAAAGGTGAACATTCAAGTAGAGAGCAACAAGATACATTTTGATAGGATAAATCCTCTACATAAGAGGATATGATGGAGTATTACTCCATTGTCTTGAGCCCTAGTAAGCATATTGGGCAATTTTGCAAGCTCACGATGGTACATGTGGAGGCCATTTCAGTGGCATGGCCATCATTAAGCGCATCTTGAGGATGGGTTACTATTGGACCACAATAGAAAAGGACTGCTACGAGTATATCAAGAAATGTAGTAAGTGCCAGCAACATGCGAATCTAATGCACTTACCATCGCAAGCTTTGTAGCCCATCCAGGCATCATGGCCATTCTCGCAATGGGGACTAGAATTGATTGGGAAGATCTCACCCCATACTCAGGTCGACACACATTCATCATAATAGCCATAGAATACTTCACTAAATGGGTAGAAGCAATCCCCTTAACATCAACAACTGTACAAAGGATTACGAAGTTTATAATCCAAAATATCATGTCATTTTAGGGTCCCTTCTAAGATAATATCGAATAATGGGCCGTATTTCAAGAAAAAAATGTGTGTGCTTTAATGAACAAATACCATATTTAGCATAGTTTTTCAACGCCTTATTATCCGCAAGAAAACGGGCAAGCAAAAGCCTCAAACAAAACAATAGTCTCCATTTTGAGGAAGATAGTGCAAGAAAATCACAAGGATTGGCACATGCAATTGCCTCTTGCACTATGGGCATACAAGACTAGTATACGGACACCCACTGGGGCAACACCATTTTCACTAGTATATGGCACTGAGGCCATCATGCCTCTAGAGTTGGAAATCATGACTCTACGCATAGCATTAAAGGACTTCATAGATGATGAAGCTGCGTGACAAGGCCACCTTGATCAGTTGATGCTTCTTGATGAATGCCGAGTCAATGCTTTAGAGAATATTCACGTTTACCAAGATTTACTTGTGTGAGCTTACAATATCAAAGTCCACCTAACGGAATTCAAGGTTGGAGATCTAGTGCTCAAAGAAAATCAACAAAATTCAAATTTGCCGCTGCATCTACAAGATAAGTTCGTGGCAAACTGGATAGGTCCATATATGATTTCACAAATATTTGGGCCTAGAGCATATCACATTATATCATTAGATGGTGTTGAGGATCCTGAGCCTCTCAATATCATTCATTTAAAGGTATTTTATACATAAAATTCAGAAAAACATTCAAATATGTCAAAAATACAAACAAATCATAAAAACATAAAATTCAAAAATTCAATTCAAAGGCTCCAAGGGTAATTCATACTGCTTGGTCAAAATAAAATAAAAGGCTCCAAGGGTAATTCATACCACTTGGTCAAAAATCAACTCAAAGGCTCCAAGGGTAATTCATACCACTTGGTCAAAAATCAATTCAAAAGCCTCCAAGATAATTCATACTGCTTGGTCAAAACCAATACAATCAAAAAGCTCCAAGGGTAATTCATACTGCTTGGTCAAAATCAACCAAAGGCTCCAAGGGTAATCCAAACCGCTTGGTCAAATCCAATCAACCAAAGGCTCCAAGGGTAATTCAAACCGCTTGGTCAAATCCAATCAAAAAGGCTCCAAAGGTGATCCATACCGCTTGGTCAAAATCAACAACAAAAGCCCCAAAGGCATAATAAGCCCTTTGGTCAAATTAATCAAAAATACAAAAACAACATAAAATCAAAAATACAAAAATAATGCACTTCACATTTTGCATCCACATCATTGCATTGCATTTTCACATACATTACAATTGTATATGTCAAGAGAGCCTTAAAAGTGATACCACAATTATCGCACAAGTCATTCATATCCATACCTCCATCCACATGTGTGTAATTGTTTTTTTCAACACAACCATTATTTGTTGCTATACATAATATACTAAGGTTTTTCGGTTAGTCAACCACACCTAGTAATCTTATCAAATTTTGAGGAAAACAACTTTGATTAGTAGAAGGTAAGGCCTAGCTGTAAAGCCTTGGATATTCAAGATCCCATCACTAATTGAAACACTAAAATCCTAGTTGGTACAAGGAAAAGATGAAAGTTGCAAAGTGGTCTAGGTTACCTTAAGTGAAAAGGATTATCCTTGCTTATCCTCTCGTGCAACTGGTTTAAAGGTGCTAAGAATTGGCAAAAGGACAAGCTTTACATAAAAATAATCAAAAATCCCAAAGCAAAGTACATATTCAAAATGCCAAGCATACAGTCCATATTTCAAAGCAAAAATCTAATCACACAAATCAAAAATCCAAAAAAAAAAATCAAGCTCAAAAAGAAAATAAACAGTGATTTTCATCACTACATATGAGCAAAATAAATAGTGATTATCATCACTACAAAAATCCCTGCTCAAAGAAAAAAATCAAATCAAAATAAACAGTGATTTTCATCAATACATATGAGCAAAACTCCAAAGCCAAAAAGAAGCCAAAAAGAAGGGAATAAAGCTTGAATCCCTGGAATTCTCAGCATTGTACAAAACTGGAAGGAGAAATCCTTATGCATGACGATATGTCTATTACAATTGCTTCATGCATTTGTGTATACCAATGTTTGAATGTGGATGAGCTAGCTTAGGTAACCCAATATTGCCTAGTGGTATAGTCCAACTAAGTCCAACATAAGGATGAGATGAACACCTAAAAATCCCTGATATTAGCAATGGGCTGAAAGAATCCTGCCTGACATCGGAGGAAATGCTTGAGTTCTATCTCAAAATAAACAATCACATGCACACACATAGATCGTGAAAAACCAGGTCCATGGTAAAAACATTACTTTTCAAAAGTCTAAGTGGTAAGTAGACAGTTGTTGATAGGATAACTAGAGTGTTTGAATCTCTGAAAAACCCCAATTATTATTTTTACATAGCAACAAATCATAACATCATTCACACCATCACTTTCTTTATAATATTCTATAAATTAGGGAGTATCAACATAGTAGGACAAATACCGCATATATATTAGAAATAATATATAGACGACCACTGACTACTTTATATCTTTTAATTTACAGAAACTTATTAAGAAAATACATTACACACCATTACATCTCATATATGAATACTTAATCAATTCTTATGATAGGAGTGATTATTTAAATTCATGATTATTTTTTATTTCTGTGGTATCACCCATTAAGATTGTCAATGTCATATGCATTTCGTATGTTTTAAGTGATTAGAGCATACAAGTTCATTTATACCATTCCATCACATAAGTTAGATGCATACAATTAAAACAAAAATTAAACATGCATTTAACAATAACATTTGCATCCACAAAAACAAGTCATTAATCATCCATAAACCACATCATAAAACATATAGGCAATACCCAATTACATACAATCATAAATTCATCATTCATCATCAAAATACATCGCACCATATCATCAAAACATATAAGCATCTACACATCCATCTAATACTCTTCAAATATCATCTATCATCTAGCATATTCATCAAATCATCATAATACCATCATCGCATCATATCATAAAACAAAATAATAACAAAAACATAAGCAATAAACGATACACATAATGAGTCATAAAAGGCAAATCTATCATAAAAGTATGTGTGTCAAGTCCAATGGATATACAAAAATGCTTGTGGGCTATAGTCATGTAGGTCAGTCGACCTCAAAAATGGATCAAAAACCAAGTAGAGCATCAATAAAATGCTGGGCCTGAGCCCCCTGCACCACTTCCTCTGGTGCCACCTCCTCCTGTGGCAGTATTGTGAGTCAAGTGGTGTGAGCCTGTCGGTCTCTCTACCCGAGTTCAGGTCCGATGGCTAGGATGGGCAGAAGACTACCCCAGGGTAGAGCGCCCACTGACCTATGAACCACCTGCACCTACTGGATCCTTAGGGACAAGCCCATGCCTCCTAAGATACATATTAAGGATGGTGACATGATCCATAAGTCCCCAGATCCGCTCCTCATGCTCATCCAACAAATACTAAAGTCACCCAACATTTGCCCTTGAGCCTACTGCTGGAACCTCTTGTGGTGTAGAAGGAGGAACAACAAACTGCATCCTGACATCACCACCCCCAATAGTGGCTTGTAGAGCCTGTATCTATGTTATGAGATGCTCAATCATAGCATCTCACCACTGTACCTAGATCTTAGTGGCCTGAAGCTCAGCGTCGACCTCATGTAACTATGCTCTCAGAGGAGAGTCTCTCTCCTTAGGCTCTAACTCCTCCTCAGGAACATCAAGATCCTCTATTGACACTTGCTCTGTCAGCTGACCCCATACCTCGGTCCTAACTTGAACCCTGTGTCCTACCAGATCTGCACCATCACCCCCACTATCATCCTCGCACCCTAGGCTACCGATGCCATGCCAAATCCACTCACCTCACCACTAAGAGCAGGCCTCTGTAACTCCCCCAGTCACTGTAGGGTCTATGACTAGGGGATCCTCCTCATCTATAAGCTCTATGATCTATCATGGAGGTAGGTCCTTCTATGCTATGAGGCACCAGTATAAGAATGGTATCAAGGGCACATCCTGTTGTAATCTATACTGATGAATAATCTGAGAGTAGAAGAAATACTCTCAGATGGAAATATTAGGGAAATCTACCTTAATGTGCTCCCATCCCCAAACCTATAGGAGCAAGCTACAGGCAATGTTGACATGTCCTTGCCGATGGATGTGGTACAAATCATCATAGCACTGAGCCAATAACGATCTACCCCATGCATAGATGATGGGCTCCTCACTATCCAGTAGGTCCTACACCATCACCAGGAGATTCCAAGGGAACCTCAAACCTAAGTAGTCTAGGATAAGAATGTTGTTGATCACCATCAGCAACACGACATGCATCGCTATGAAAACATGAGCATCATACCAAGCCTTGATAGATACTCCTTTAGACCTAGTCTCCTAGAGGGCTTGTTCAGAGTGTGCTCAAAACACGCGATCATAGATGACCACCTGATCATTAGTGGTCGATGAAACAATGGGCACCCCATCGAATGGGATCTAAAAGATCTTGTAAACGTCCTCTGGTGTGATAGTCATCTCGTCGGGTGGAAGGTGGAAGGTGTTGGTCCATGGGTCCCAAATATGGGCTAAGGTCATAAGATAAGCCTGGTCATCCATAATATGGGGCAACCTGATGACGTATTGTAGCCCATGAGCCTTAAACCACTCCCAGTCAGTATCATCAAATCTAGGAAGTAAGTCAAGTAGGATCTTTGGGTCCCAAGCCTGAGCAGTGAGGATCTAAACAAAGTAGAAGAAAGACAAAATATAACTAGAGTGCATCTAAGGCATAATTCACAATAAACATGAAGCCGATGCAAAAGAGTATGAGTTACTCTAAATCTAAGCAAGAGAAGAATAAATTACACATAATCAAGCAAAAAGCCAAAAAATTAAAAAAAAAAATCATAAATCATAAAAAGACAAAAAATAAAAAAACAAGGCTTAAGCTTTAGCCATTGTTGCCTACAACGGATGAAACCTGGTCACTAGAGGTAGCAATGACCAAGGTCCAATAGTCAAATTTATGACCATTGGGATTCAAGCTTGGCCACTCTGAGCGACAGCGGCCAAGGGGTGGCATGACAAACCCATGAACCCTTAGCCAAAAAATAAAAATTTAACAAAATAACTTGAACAAAATAATAGAGGGAGGGAAAAACAAGAAAATGGAAAGCAAATCCCCTACCCAAGCATCAAAACTAAGCTAAGTTTGAGAACACCCAAATGGTGGTAGCAGGTGAATAATTAAAAAAATTTGAAAAACCCTAAGCTGAAGCTACTGATAGATAGCAAAATTGGGGACTAACCCACCATAGCAAAGAGGAATCTAAGCCTAATTATGGAGTTTTTTCATTGCCAGTAGGCTTAGTGAGGTTCATTTTTCTCATTACTTAGTGAGGTTTAAATTTACTTAGACAAAGAAAAGAGAGCTAGGGTTTTGAAGAAAGAAATACCCGAGAAGCTCTGGCTCCTCCAGCAGCTGATGTCTCACCCCGTGCAGCCATATCCTCAGCACCAGCAAGTTTCAAAGTTGCAACCGTCGTCGCTACACCAGAGCTTTGAAAATGAATCTTCAACAGTGAAAATGACAGGTCAAACCCTAGAAAAAATAAAATTTTATTTCCTTAATAATGCCTTGGCTGCTGCTGACATCAGTGGCCCGAACTTCTTGGCTGCTCAAGGCAACAACGACCATAGGCAAGAAATCAGAAGTCACTAGACCTGACAGCGGCCAGATCCACAGATCAAAATAAGGGATTTTCTCCTTGAGGGATGCCACAAAAACAACAAATAAACACACTTTGGTGGTTTTAGGTCATCAGAATGTTCAAAATAACCAAAAAAACACATAAAATCACAATATCAAGTAGGCCTCGTATCCAGTTACCTACTCTATCCACTCGATGATTGCAATGATTTGCACTCCATGTATTTCGATGAGATGAGTAGATAACCATAAGGCCACTTGGGGCAAAAGCAACTCCTTTTGGAATTACGATATGTCACCCTTCAAATTTGAAGAAGATCAATATGGTCGGACTGCTCCATGGGTACAAAGGGGTCATTCTAATTCCCCTATGATATCAAAAATATTAAGTCAAAGTGATACAATCTAGGCATAAACAGAATCACTCATCCTAACTCCCTAAGAAGGTTATTGATAGTCGGACCGCTCCTTGGGATAGGGATGGATGATTATCATAAGCAATTGGAATCACACTTGGATGTAGGATTTCCCATTAAAAGCAACAAATGCAAGAAAGGAAACAGATTAGTCATAGTGGTCAAGCAACTTATCGCTTCATTCATTGTCATTTCTTCACCAATTCATTATGTTAAGAGGTAGTTCAAAACATCAAATTAATAATAATCAAAATTAACAAAAGATCACTTGATCATAGCAAAATTGTGTTCATCCTTTGAATCATTGCATACAACAATCAAAAATTTCCCTTGTTTGCTGGGAATGTAAGCAGACATGACATCTTCAATTGTAGCTCTCCTACCGATCGAAATTGTTGTAGTAGCTAAATCTACCCGATTGAGTTTGAGGAACGAGTGTAATTTAACATGCAAAAGCCACTGAGCTAAGTCCTCTGAACGTTGAGGCAATTTTTCAAGGGATGTGCACCATATTGCATGATTGGGCCATATGGCATTGATCAGACCATTGATCACACCATACACCCTAAAAATAGATCAGTCTACATTTTTGCTCAGCGTTGTGTTTTCCACACAACACATCACAAAAAGGGGTATCTGTAGACACCTAAATCGTGTCATGCTTAGGGGAGCTTATCACATAGACACACTCATAAGATCATAAGATATAATATTGGACTTTCCAAGCATCAACAGTGGTTCTCACCACTCATTTGGGGCCTTTTCAAGCCATCCAAGCTTGGTCGCTCAATCCAAGAGCGACCAAATCCTAGCTGCTCAAGCTTAGAGCGGCCAGACCTTAGCCATTGCAGATGATAGTGACCAAATCTTAGCCATCGTAGATGATAGCGGCTAGATATTAGCCACTTCAGAGGACAATGACTAAGCCATAAGAAGCAGTTTACTGACAAACATGCCTAATCACAGGTGGAAGTGGTAGTCTACATGCAATAAAGGTGAGTAGGAGTGACTTTGCATTCCTTTTCACGACCAGTTCACATAGGAGACTTGAGTTTGCATTTAGAATTAATTTAACTAACCTCCAAACATAAAAAAAGGACAAAGGCTTCTCATTCTAACGATCAATTCACATAGAAGACTCGAGTGGGCAGTTAGATTTCAGTTAACTGGCCTTTGAATATAGACAATAGATAAAAGCTTCTCATGCTAACTTGCACTACACATGAGAAATTCATTTCTAGGGCTTGGACATAGACCTAGGGTTTCACACTATAAAAGGTGCAAGCCTAAGAGCACCAAGATATCCAAGGGTCCAGAGATATTTTATATTTTATCATAAAAGAGACATACAGGAGATCATATCAGAGAGACATATTTTTGAGGAGAGCTTTCAAGACTCGAAAAGTTCTCTTTGAGATCACGTGTATGATGGAGATTTGATGAATTGAAGAGCATAACACCTACTATTTCAACATCATATTAAAGTCTTTGACCCATAGCTTTGGGGCAAATAGGGCAAGGTTTACTTTAGCGGTCGTTGTCTTGGACAGTGGCCCGCAGGCTTAGCTTAGATAGATAGCATCTTTTATTCTATTTTCTTATATCATTACCATAGATTTACATGGTTTCATGGCATAGTTTTATCATATTTCTGTTACATTATTTGATTAATAACAACCTCATCTAGGGAGGCAATCTCGGACACCTAAATGTGTGTTGTTTTTTCATTGCTTGCAGAGCCATAGGTACATCAGACAAAGATTGCAACATACGAGAGCAAAACGGATCCCTCTAGGAAACAAACCTAGAGAAAGAGTCATCTATAAGTCCTCATACATTTCCGTGTGCATAATCAGAAAGATTTTATAAGCACACCACCTCTTCGTAGAAGGGGCACTCCTTGCCTATTTGTAATTTATAGTATCAAAATAGGTATCCCTAAGAGGGACCGACATGTAACCGAGATTCAATATCAATAAAGTGATCTATCTTTTGCTATTTCATGTTATATGCTTTTTCCTCTTGTCTTTCCATTTTATCTTTGGTATTTTAAATAAGCATTGCAAGTAGGGTTTTAGAAAAGGGACTGATGCGTGTGTTCCCGGGGTCGCTAAACCATGTTGGGTAAAGGGTAATTATATTTTAATGAACTCTTGTTTAAATTTCTAAAATCTAAATTGAGTCTAATATCACCATTTTTTTTTTATTGGTACCAAATTGGATATCCAAGAAGAAAATCTTACCCAATACTGCATTTTTATATTTTTTAAGCCTAGGGTATTTGGTCTGATATTTACCTTTGACCTACAGTATAATAAGATCTACATCCCCTGTTACTGTCAAGTAGTTAATGCCTAATTCTTTTACTTTTCTTAACCCTAGTAGTAAAGCTTCATACTCAACTACATTGTTTGTGCAAGGAAATTCCAGTCTGTAAGGAATACCAAGTAATTTCCTTTAATATTGGTCAAATTAACACCTGCACCTACTCCATATTGGTATTTAGCTCCATCAAAATACATGGTCCACATTTCTTGGGTTAATAATCTATATGATTTAGCATCTACCATTTTCATAACTTCTGGATCCATGTTCTTTGCTTTCGGTACTTCCACCAAGAATTGGTTGTGCCATATGGAGTAAACTCCCATCCCTTTTTCTTCCATAGAGTTTACTAAGTTTATCTTGGTTTAATCAGTTTGAATTAACTCTACGGAGTGCTTGTTAAATGGTTCTCTTCGTAAGATTATATTCTCCTTATCTAATATGGGAATTTTAGCATAGGACCAGTCCAGTTGAATTGAACCTCTATTTTGTTCTACCCAATTTCTACTAAGTAATAGTGAAAATAATGGGTCAAAATCAACTACTGCAACATCCATGACTATGCCCTTTTTGGGATGTTGATCTAAGAAAACTAACAATCTAGTTATCACCCCTACACAAGGAATTTGTCTGCTATTCATTACTAAAACAGGGGTAGAATTTCTTATACATATTAATACCATTTGATCAGCTATCATTTTGGGCATAATGTTATGAGAAGCTCCACTATATAACATACAATTGTTGATAATGTATCTTTCTTCTTCACCTGAATTATACCTTAGTGATACATAAGAAGGGTCTAATAGAAGAGGGTGACCTTGTGTCATACTGATATTTCTTGGAAACATGACATGTTGGATCTTATTTTTGTTCAGCTAACCCAAATGCTTTGTATACCTGTTTTCTATATTTTTGTACCTTCATAATTTCATAAAATGTGAAATTGATCTTTTGTTTGTTGAGTTTTGTTTCAACATCAAATTCAATTTTTTTATGTCCAATGGTGTGTTGCTTTCTTCTTTGAGTACTTCCTCCTCTACTTCAATAATTTTAGGGATTATTCTTTTAGGGGTTTTATCAATTCTCTCTTTATTAGCACTTTTGTTGATGAAAGGTTGCTTTTTGATTTCACTAGTGGGAGTTGTTCCTATCCTTTCAGGGATCGTTGTGTTCCTTAAATTCAGAACATGGGTTGCTTCTAATTCTTCCATTTCTTGGATAGTAGGAATTATCTTACCTTGTTTCATTTTGTCATATCTTGACTCATGTGGTTTCTGCAAGATTTTAGTACATTCAGCTAATAAGATTTGAGGATGATGATTTGAAGCATACTTATCCATATTCTCTTCAAAAAACCTTTCTCTAGATTCATATTCAACAGACCAACAAGCATTGATTCTTATATCCTCTTCTAAATCAACATGTAAATCTACATTGTGCTGGTCACTTATGTAAATTCCACATGCATCAGGGTTATGAGGTGCATCACAAGTAGAGAAAAAATAGGGGAATCCTTCAACTACAGTGGCAGATGGTATAGGGTTTGGAACATTGTTCTAATACCTGTCAGAATCTCTATTTTTCCAATTATTATTCCCATTGTTGTTATTCCTACTTCCTTCTTCAGAGCCATTGTTGTTTCCCCAATTCCTGATGAATTTATTCTTAAAGTGAGGATTATTATCAACATGAGATCACTCTATTTGAGGTGATTCACCATTATTACCATTATTTCTTTAGATTCTTGCTATCCTATTGTTCATGTTATCGAGCATCTCAATCATTTTATTAGTCATTTTTTTCAAATATTTCACAGAACCAGCCCATGTGAGTCCACCCTTCATGTATTCTCCAAAAGTTGGTCTGGATGTAAGGGTTGTTAATGGCTTCTACTATTTTTCGGGCTTCTTCTCCCAATTTCCCCACTATCAGGTGGATAAAAATTGAGTATTGTGAAAAATAGGGCATCTCTTGCCTTTGTTCAAAAACAACCTTTTTCAATTCTATCATTTGCTCATGCATTTGGTTACTCAATTCTAGTTCCCATGCATAAATTGGGGTATTATTTTCCCGGTTGCATTGTGCTACTAAATATAAGACTCTTCTGCTTACTACACTGAGATCTTGTACTCCTAGGACAATATTTACCATATCACAAAAATATTGGACCCATGGCCTAAAAGTAGTTTTCCTAATTGGGAATTGATCAACTATTTTCTCATGTGTATCAAACAAAGATTTAAAAACTTCTAATCTTGTTAACATTCGAGATTGAAGTTCAATTACCCATTTTATTAACTAGGTGGTAGACTCTGTCAAATTGAAAACTTGCTTGATGTGCTCGACTTTGATGTTGAACACAGATTAGTATTTATTATCTTGAAATGTTCTAGTCCTCTCATCGTATGCCACTACTAACCATGCCATCAAGTCTGAGGAGAAGTGGACCTTCGGACATATCAACTTCCCGAGGTTGTTGGTCCATATGTTACTTTTGGGAAAACCCTTGTATTGTAACCTCCTAGCTTTATGAAATAGGTCAGCCATTATCCAAGGGGTTCTATTATCATTCTCCATTACACAAGAAAAAATCTTGATACATGTGTTTTTGATCTCGTACTATTGTGCTGGAGTAGGTTTCTTATCAGCTCCACACTTTTGGGAAAAGTCATACATTGTGCTACCAAGTACAGGTGGTCCAAAAATCTTAGAGTATGGTGACCGGTCTATAATGAATTTCCCGCTTCTCTAGTGTCTTTGGGTGCAAAAGCATCTCCCCAGGATGCCATTGTATTCACGGTAATGGGTCTAGTTTCTCTGAAAATAAAAGCTCAAAAATATTTCTCTCTGTACCTCTTGCGTATCAATTTCTACTCAAGATTACCAGGGTGGTAAGATCGACTGATTTCGTGAGCTCAAATACTAGGTGGTGAAATGAGTTCAATATTTTCACATGTTTTGTCATTAATACTATGTTACCAACTACTTTTTAAAATTGGCCAAAGGAAATTTGCCAACACATTTTCTTTCGAAGTTGGGCTTTTATGGCGGGTAGTGTCCCTCATCCTATGTGTCCTTGGGTTCTTTGGATTGCGTACCTACAATCATTTATAGTTTCACTATTGGTCACTGAAGCTTCTTCTCCTATGACATGGAACTGTGATGTGTGGTAGTGGTGGCTTCTTTTTGAACATCGTGCCACCTTGGCCCTGGACGATAATTAAATCTTAGGGATCGATTACACTTTTAATTGGGCAACAATCATCTTGGGGATCCCCATAAGATTTGATTCTTGATGTGAGTGTCGATCATCATCTTGGATATCTATTGGGAGGAATGCATCTTGTAAGTTTATTCTAAATATTTTAGGTTCGTTAGATCAGATGTTCGACCAAGCTCACTCATCCGATCGTTTACACATACCTTAAAGTTCCTTGAATAACCGTGAATGAGCACAACCGTTCGATCAGAATGGATAAGGATGCAACCTTTGATTTCATTTGTATCATCGGATCTACTGTAGGGTACCCTTACTTAAACGATGGCCGTTAGATCTTGATGGGTTAAAACATAGCCATTGATCTCCCTTTTGTATATAACTTGAGCTTTGGAAGAACCACGATCATTGGATCAACTTAAATCATAATGCAACCATTGATCTGACTTGGCTCTCCTTTTTAATAAAGCTTTTATTAATCCATGATCATCTTCCTTTCGCGTGGAACCATTGGATCTGCTGAGCCTAACCATGGTCATTGGATCTGTTATACCTGTGATTGACTTAACCTAGGACTTATGTGGGAATCCTTTCTCAGTTGTCCCTCTTGTGGCTCGTGGCACCGTTGATTCATCTTTTGGGGATGTCGCGTCCATCGATCTGATTAAACCTACAAATGCTTTAGATTAAAAGATGCAATTAATTTTCATAGTCAAACCTTTATGCCTTATGGTTGCACCGTTACCATTGGATCAACCTTTGTTCCATCGCAACCTTGGATATTTTATAACCTATGGGTTAGATAACCAAAAAATATGCTTCAAATTTTTTGTTTAATATTGATTAATAAAAAAAAAGGGGTTAATAATGTATTAGGACCCTTGCTAATGTGATTAAAATTTGATTAATCGAATGCTAATTTAGGCTTACCATTAGATTTACCTTTTAAGTGTGCACCGTCATTGGATTATTTTGAGAGGGAGCGCATCCATTGGATTTGTTAGAAGATATCCATTGGATTAGCCCTGCTTGTATCTTACCATTTTGACTTTGACTCGATCGCTATCGTCGGATCCTAATAATATTTTTTTTATGGCCATCAATTTCTTTTAATATTGATGGAGCACTACCATCAGATTTACTAGAAGACATTCATGATCATTTCATTACTTGGACCTTTGACTTGTGCACTGTCATCGGATCTTGAGGGGGATTAGCACAACCATTGATTTCTTTTATCTTGTGGGATTAGTTTCAAAACAAAATGTGACCATTGGATTAAACCTAATCTTATCACTGCCCTTGGATCCTTTAAAGTGGTCTAACATCTAATCAATAGCTTTTGACATTAACTTAGGCTCCCGAAACCTTAGAGCATGAAAATTTTCTTAAAATTAGTTTTACCGAATAAAATGTGTCCGTTCGATTTCACCTTGGAGAAGCGCTATCATCGGATCTACATGATTTAATCAAAGGAGTGCATTTTTTAAATGTTAACCATATACTATGCAAATATTAAAAATTACCTTTAGACCTGATCGATCTAACTCCCGATTGGCTCATTAAAGCGCCATCGCTCGATTAAGGAATAACGGAGCGCTACCCTTGGATTTAGATCAATGTGCTCAATTGTTAATGAATGGGGGCGCATACCCTCAAGCCTTTGTTCGAAATTATTATTATAGCCTTAATTAAGGTTTTTGACATTGCTTAGATTTTTGGGTTTTTAGACCATGGCACTTGATTAAATCCTTTTAATACCTTAGGACTTTAATGATTTAACATTTGACTTAGGTCCAAATATGATTATTGATCTGGGAGACTAAACCTTGTCTCTTAAATGGTCGGGTTTTATTAAAAGGGATTGACTTTTGTAACCTCTTTAAGATATAACAATTTTTTTAAAGGTGCACATATTAGCAATGTTTAAGGTTAAACTCATTAATCAACTTATGGAAAATCAACTTCTCTAATAAGATGCAAAGAGACCAACAATGCTTGCTTATTTTGATGAAACCAAAAATTTAAATTTGGGGGTTTCAAAGTTTGAGTCAAATTTGGCTCCAACATAGGCTCTGACTGGGACAATGTGTTGAAAACATGAGGCACTTGAGAATTACAGAATCTCCTGGTTTTATTGCAATTTTGGACAAAAATTCAAATCATCAAGATTGATAAACAAAGCTTTGAAAAACAAAACATAACAATTTTTAAACTAAAAAATTGTACAAACAATAGGATATCAAAGTAATAGAGTATTGAAAAACTATAATTCCTTTTATTCAATTTGGAAACTAGGGTCAGAATTTTAGAAACATATGAGTTTTTTTTAGATATATTGTAATGCTTGTTTTAGCTAAGTCATAGGATATGATTACACAAAATTTGTCAAAGCTATTCGTTCCATCATGCTTTGGCCCATGTGTGTGTTTGTGCATTCATTTTGATTTCTAAGTCTTTCAGAACTTTGCCATATCTGAGAAAAATAGTTAAGCCTAATATGTGATTTCACTCTTAAAAATTTTCACCATTCTACAGGGCTCCACTACCAGTCAAGCGTCTATAGCCTCGATGGAGTTGCTTCTAATCCCATCCGGTTTTACCCTACTTCCAATCAAGCGTCTATAGCCCCAGTAGAGGTTTTCCAAGATATCTCAAGCAATGACTCAATTTACTTTATTTTTATTTTTCTTTCTCGTTTGAGAAGTATTTGATATAAGCAAATTGTGCAAAGAGTATGCCTGAGTTGAGGATTAGTTTTTGGCTAAAAGGATGAGTGTAATGATTTTTAGCTTAACCACCCTCTCAAAGATAACTCGGTTCTTTGGACTTTTGAAGTCACCTTAAGTATCATTTGTAATGTGAGGCTTTGACATGATGTTTCAATCAGCTCTATTTTCATCTTGTTTTATCTCATATCAAATAACTATTGCATAAACACTCATATTTGAAAAATTGTAAACCTCATCAGAGTCTAAAATAAATCTCCTTTTTTCTTATTGTTTTTGGTGGAATCAACAGTAATGTATACTCATCAAACTAAGAATATCATGTGTACAACAAACTCAGAATTATGCTAACAATAAAAGAAAGCTTATCTAGTACACAAAATAACAAAATACATCACTCTATTTTTGGGGTTTTTTGTTTTTCCATTTTTTTATATATATATTATATATATTTCACCTTCAACAGGGATTGTACATTTTGAGGTGTTGGCCATTAATAGGGATAGCCATTATTTCTCCCTACAAAGTCTGCAACTTGTAAGTATTCTGCCCTATAACATGGGCTATCTGGTATGGACCAATCCATTTAGGTTCAAATTTACCCTTTTCACCATGCTTATCATTTTTAGGATCCCAATAGATGACTATATCTCCTTGAGAAAATGGAGTACCCTTGGCTTTCTTATTAAACAATTTCATGGTTTTCTGGGTTTGTTCCATCATTCTATTAAGGGTCTCTCTTCTTTGCTCTTCTAATAGGACAATTTGGTCAAGCCTTCTCTGTAAGGGATTGGGGTCTTCATGGTCTTGCAACAGGAGGGAAAGTGCCAATTTTTCTATTCTTGAAGGTAATAAGGCCTTCTCTCCATATACCATCTCATAGGGGGTTCTTCTTGTGTTTCTTTTTATAGATAACCTATCAGCCCATAGAGAAAATTTAAGTTCACTGTCCCACCCTCTTTTGTTCTTACCTAATGATCTTTTTATTCTAGTTATTACATTCTTATTTGATGACTCAGCTAGACCATTTCCTTGGGGGTAATAATTAGCAGAATGGGATAATTCAATTCCATATTCAACACAAAATTCTACCATTTCATATGAAACAAAATATTGTGCATTATCTGTTACCAGTTTTTGAGGAACTCCAAACCTGGTCAAAATGTTTTCTTCCAAGAATTTGATGATAGTGGTAGTTGTGGATGTTCTTAGAGGTGCAACTTCTACCCACTTTGTAAAGTAATTTGTTGCAGTTATGATCCACTTGTGTTGGCTAGATGAATTAGGCTTGATCTCTCCAATTAAATCAATGCCCCATTGGGTGAATGGTGCTTCAATGATTACTGGCTTGAGGGGCATGGCTGCTAGCTGCTTCTTTCCTACAAAAACCTGGCAGTTATGATAGTTCCTAACATATTTATATACATCCTTAAAAATGGAAGGCCAATAATATCCTGCTCTCATAATTTTATTAGTTGTGGCTCTTGGAGCAAAATGTCCCCCACAGAAACCATCATGAAATTCATTAATTATTTTTGGGATTTCACTTTCATATAAATAGACTAATAATACTCCATCAAGGTGTTTCCAGTACAACACACCATCCTGTATATAATATTTCTGGGCTTGAAGCTTGATTGACCTCATTCTATTTGCTGACATATCTTTAGGGAATGATAGGGTTTGTAAGTATGACAAAATTTCTTCATACCATTTGCATTCGGTATTATTGATTCTTCTGACATCATATGCCTCATCTATTATGAGAACATTATCAAATCCTTCTTCTTTGTTAGCTAACAATTTAGCCAAACCTCACCCTTTGATAGTTTTAACTATCTTGAATTCAACATCATACTATAGAAGCTTTACCATCCATCTCGTTGGTCTTCCTAATGGCTCTGATTGAGAAAAAATATCTTTTATTGCTATAAAAGGGATACAACAGTAAACTTTATTTGAGCCAAATATACCTTTGAAATGTTCTAAAGATTGGATGACTGCATAAGCATGTTTTTCTAGCAAGGTGTATTTGAGATGTGCTCCTTTCAGACCTGAACTCATGAAGGCTATTGGCCTTTCATTATTTTCATCATCTTTCTATGAAAGAACTACAACAATGGAGTGTTCAGATGCATAAGAGTAGATATTAAAATCTTTTGCATAATCAGGGCAACTTAGGGTTGGAGTGGTTGATATGGCTTCTTTGATCTGGTTAAATGCTTCCATATTTTCTATTGTCCATTTTATTTCTCCGGTTTTCTTAACCATATCATTTATGGGTTTGGTCATCTCTACAAAATTTGGGACAAATATTCTAATAAAATTTATCTTGCCAAAGAATGACCTAACTCCTTTTAAATTTTTGGGAGGAGGAATTTTGGAAATAACTTCAATTCTATCTGGATCAATGCTTATTCCTTTTTCTGAAACTATATGTCCTAACAAATTTCCTTGTGTAGTCCCAAATATGCATTTCTTGGGATTTAAAGAAATTCCAAATTCCTTGCACCGAGCAAAAACTACAGTTAAGTGTTCTAGATGATCTTCTAGATTCTTAGAAAATACGGTGATATCATCCAGGTATACAACTACAATTTTGAACATCAATCCTTTGAAGGTAAAATCCATTGCCCTCTAAAAAGTAGCACCTGCATTCATTAGTCCAAAAGGTATTCTTAAATATTCAAATGTGCCCCAAGGTGTAGTGAATGTTGTCTTATGTCTATCTTCTGGATTTATCTGAATTTGATTGTACCCTAAAAATCCATCTAATAGAGACAATCTAGTTGAGCCAACTACTGCTTGCAATAATTGTTCCATGTTGGGTAATGGGTAATTGTCTTTTAATGAACTCTTGTTTAAATTTCTAAAATCTACACAGAGTCTAATATCACCATTCTTTTTTTTGACTGGTACCAAATTGGATATCCAAGAAGAAAATCTTACCTTTCTGATTATTTTGGAATCCAACAATTTTTGTACCTCCTTTTGCATTATTGGGTGCAGAGTTGGGTTGTACTTCCTCTATTTTTGTCTAAATGGTTTGGAATCTTCCTTCAGGGGTATTATGTGTGTCATTACATCTGTTTTGAAAGTTTTAAGGTCTTCATAAGTCCAAGCAAAATGTTCTTTGTTCTTTTTTAAGAAACTGATATATCCAACTTTTTCTTTAGCAGGTAAGGCCATGTCTACCTTCACTATTCTGGGTTCTTTCATTGTACCAATGTTAATGTCTTCAGATATTACTTCTCTACGTAAAGGCTTATAAGCTTTGTCAAAATCATCAAATAGACTCTCTAGAGAAACCAATCCTTTGGGTATCCTATTTGTTTTCAATTGGATTACTTCTACTGGCTCTCCTATTTGGTCTTTTAGCTTATCTTCATCCTTTTCATCACAGATTACATCTGCATACTAATTTTGCAGAGTCATAAAATCTTTAATATCTATATCATCCTGAAAGACCTGTAGATAGACTATGTTATCTAGCACAGAAGGCTTATAGACTGACATAGTTGGGAATCTATCCATATATTCTGTAGTTATCTCTGGGTGATCTAGACCTGAGGCATTTATAGCTAAAATATCTGCAACATGATTTTGTTCTCTTGGAATAAATGAGATATTGAAAGCTAAGAATTTATCAATTTCTTCCAATACTACATTTTTATATTGCTTAAGCCTAGGGTGCTTGGTATGATATTTACCTTTGACCTGTTGTATAATAAGCTCTGCATCCCCTATTATAGTCAAGTAGTTAATACCTAATTATTTTGCTTTTCTTAACCCTAGTAGTAAAGCTTCATACTCAGCTACATTGTTTGTGCAAGGAAATTCTAGTCTGTAAGGAATACCAAGGTAATTTCCTTTAATATCGATCAAATTAACACCTGCACCTACTCCAGATTGGGATTTAGCTCCATCAAAAGACATGGTCCACATTTCTTGGGTTAATACTCTATCTGATTCAGCATCTACCATTTTCATAACTTTTGGATCCATGTTCTTTGCTTCTGGTACTTCCACCAGGAATGGGTTGTGCCATATGGAGTAAACTCCCATCCCTTTTTCTTCCATAGAGTTTACTAAGTTTATCATGGTTTCATCAGTTTGAATTAACTCTATGGAGTGCTTGTTAAATGGTTCTCTTCGTAATATTATGTTCTCCTTATCTGATATGGGGATTGTAGCATAGGACCAGTCCAGTTGAATTGAACCTCCCAGTTGTTCTACCCAATGTCTACTGAGTAATAGTGAGAAGAATGGGTCAACATCAACTACTACAACATCCATGACTATGCCCTTTTTGGGGTGTTGATCTAAGAAAACTAACAATCTAGTTATCACCCCTACACAAGGAATTTGTCTGCTATCCATTACTAAAATAGGGGCAAAATCTCTTGTACATATTAATCCCATTTGATCAACTATCATTTTGGGCATAATGTTATGAGAAGCTCCACTGTCTAACATACAGTTGTGGATAACGTACCTTTCTCCTTCATCTGAATTATACCTTAGTGATACATAGAAGGGTCTAATAGAAGAGGGTGACCTTGTGTCATGCTGATATTTCCTGGCAGCATGACATGTTGGGTCTTCTTTTTGTTCAGCTAACCCAAATGCTTTGCAGACCTGTTCTCTATATTGTTGTACCTTCATAAGTTCACCAAATGTGATGTTGACCTTTTGTTTACTGAGTTCTGTTCCAACATCAAATTCAATTTTTTTTATGTCCAATGGTTTGTTGCTTTCTTCTTTGAGTACTTCCTCCTCTACTTCAATAATTTTAGGGATTATTCTTTTAGGGGTTTTATCAATTCTCTCTTTATTAGCACTTTTGTTGATGAAAGGTTGCTTTTTGATTTCACTAGTGGGAGTTGTTCTTGTCCTTTCAGGGATCGTTCTATTCCTTAAATTCAGAATATGGGTTGCTTCTAATTCTTCCACTTCTTGGATAGTAGGAGTTATCTTACCTTGTTTCATTTTGTCATATCTTGACTCATGTGGTTTCTACAAGATTTTAGTACCTTCAGCTACTAAGATTTGAGGATGATGATTTGAAGCATACTTATCCATATTCTCTTCAAACAACCTTTCTCTGGATTCATCTTCTACAGACCAACAAGCATTGATTCTTATATCCTCTTCTGAATCAGCATGTAAATCTACATTGCGTTGGTCACTTAGGTGAATTCCACATGCATCAGGGTTATGAGGTGCATCACAAGTAGAGTAAAAATAGGGGAATCCTTCAGCTACATTGGTATATGGTATAGGGTTTGGAACACTATTCTGATCCCTGTCAGAATCTCTATTTTTCCAGTTATTATTCCCATTGTTCCTATTCCTACTTCCTTCTTCAGAGCCATTGTTGTTTCCCCAATTCCTGTTGAAGTTCTTCTTAAAGGGAGGATGATTATCAACATGAGGTCACTCTGTTTGTGATGATTCACCATTATTACCATTGTTTCTTTCGATTCTTGCTATCCTGTTGTTCATGTTATTGAGCATCTCAATCATTTGATTAGTCAATTTTTCCATTGGATCTATTTCAGTTCTTCTTTGTATATCAAATGCTACTCTTTTGGGCTTTCTTTTAGGTATGTTAGCTTCTAGAGAGTAAGGCTTCATTTTACCACTATCCAGCATGTTTCTTTCGACTTCTATTGCTTTTTCCATGCATTCATCTATAGTGTTTGCTTGTTCTTGTCTTAACTCATAATTAAATTCTCCTTGGAAAGCATTTTTATAAAAGCATATCGACTGAATGTCACTAGGTCTAAGGTTGGTAGGGATTTTGTTTCTGGTTTTTGAAAACCTTCTGTTAAAGTCACTAACAACCTCATTTTCCTTTTTCTTCATAGTGGCTAACTCAGTCAACAGGGACTGTTCATTTTTTCTCTCTCCAAATTTCTTTAAGAACACAACTTCCATCTTGGTGAAATCTGGGATATCATCATCTGGAAGGGAATTGAACCATTCTCTAGCATATTTTTCTAAAGTTTGTAAAAATAGTCTTAAGACTACATCTTCATGTTCAACCTCTAGACTATCCATCACATACAAAAAACTTTTGATATGATCTTCTCTAGTTACTGCACTATTTCCTAGAAATTTTGGAAGGTATTTGTGAGCTTTACTAGGTAAGGCATTTAAATTTATAGGTAACACAAAAGGCCTATACCTATTAGTCCTCCACAAATGGACATTAGCCTGATTTTTTTGATTTGCCTAATTTTCCTGGGCCATTGTTACTGTAGGTATAATGGGATTTAGATTTGCAGTAGCAACGCCTACAGGGATATGGGTCTGGGTAGCCTGAATATAATCTAAGGGATTATCTACCTTAGTATTACTATTAATTGGACAATGAGAATAATCACATGTATCTTCTATAGTAGAATTCAAATTTTCATCTACAGTGATATCAATAGTAAAAGTATTCTGATCTTTATTTTTCTTTACGTACTTTTTACCGCTAGAATTTGATTTACTATTATAAGTAGTATTCTTGAAAAGTGGAGTTTTTTGATTATGTATAAATACCTCTAGATTCTCGAGTTCTAGGAATAGCTCCTTACCACTTCTCCTAGTGTTCGCCAACACGTTCTGCTCTTTCCTTTTTTATTTTAATCTTCTGGGTTCGTTCAGACAGAGTCACCAACATCGGGGTAGAAAGAACAATGTATACTTTATCAAGAATGCTTGATATTAACACTCATCCTCACAGGAGTCGGTTCTTGGGATAATTCAAGAAAATCAAGAAACCAAGATTTTCAAGAAAATAAAGAAACATAAAATAAAACCTCAGAATTGAAAACCATAAGGAAAATAAAGAATGTACAGATCAAAGAAAATCAAAGCAATAGTTCTTTATTCCTATTGGCTACTCATTATTAAAATAATGTCATTGTTAAAGCCAAAGTTAAGAATTTAAAAACTCTTCCTCAACAACGGTGCCAAAAAACTATTGGAACCATTTCTTGCATCCATAGGATTCGATTTTCATGCTGCAAGAAACCATTTGAAACCAATGAGCTATTATAGGCTCTGGTCAACCTGCCTCTTTGTTCTGATAAACATGAGTATTGCTAAAGAAAAACTATAGAATGGGTAAGGAGACCCCAATGGTAATTTTATAATAAAACGTTGATTACACGCTCCAGATTAATATAACACTATATGTATTAAAAATGACCAAGCAAGAAAATAACCATTTGTTATGCCTTATGTAGACCGGTGCCTAGATTCATTGGGTTGTTATAGCAATTTAACAACAATTTTAACATGAACAGAGAGAATGGGGAAAAGAAAATTGGTGCTCTTAGACTTATTCGAATATCGTAATAAAACTAAAAGTTGACCAATGAAAGAAACGTATGTAATGCATTCAAATAATGTAATCCATTACACAGTAACACACCAAAATGATACAAAGAATTAATAGGAAAAAGACCCAGAATTGTATTGATTTAAAAAGTCATTACATTCAGAGTAAGCAAGAAGCTTTTAAACTCTATTTTCTCTCAGAAATTATCAATACAATGAAGATATTCTGTTCAAATAATGTAACAAAAATCTCCTACTCTCCTTGTTCCAATTTGGTAACAGAAAAGTCTCTAAATATTTGACTCAATAGTCTAGAAATATTCTCAGCTTCTTGGGTACTTTCCTATCAAAATCCTGCATAGAATGGGGAAGAAAATAAGAATGAATGAGAAAAATAGACACAGAAAGGAGATACAACAACACAACTCTAAAGGGCACTCAAGTATACCTCTTAGCAAAAATGCTATTCTCTAATTGCTTGATGATGATTCTGAACCAGGGCACTCCTTCTTATAGGTTGGGTTCTTGAATCTGTTATTCTTGGTTTATTTTTAGCCTTACACTTGTCCTCTTCTGAGTTGATCTTCAAAATTGGTACAGTTGGCTTCCACTATCTCTTTTTTTTTATGTTGTACACTTTCCTTTGACCTTTTCAAACTGTAGCTTATTTCAACCAGTGATGGTGGTGTTTGGAGAGTCTATTTTTTCTTCCACTACTTCCTTTTCAATTGTTTTCTCTTCAACTGCTTCCTCTTGAACTATCTCCCTTTGAGCACTTGACTCTTTGGCTATTTCGGAGACTTTTTTTGTTGGCATAGGTCCTTGTTTAGTTGGAAGAGTTGAGCTCATTTCTAGTTGTTGACCATATGTTTCAACCTTTTTTCCCTTTTGACCTTGTTGCAGCCACTTTATTTGTTTGTTGATTAGTCTCCAAACTTCTGTGTCAAAGGTTGCAGCAAACCTTAGCATGTTCATTTCCTATAAAATTCTATTTTTTTGTATGGCAAGAATGGGCTTGTTTCTCTCATATTGGAAGAGCAACATCTCCACGGTATTTACCAAAAAGGTAGATTGTCTAGTCATTTCTGACTCATCATCTGACTCACAATTAAATATTTCTATTATATGCCTGAGTAGCTCTTCTACATTAGGGGCTTCCAAGAATTGGTCTAAGGACAAACCAATATCTACCATTTTTCCTATTGCATCTTCTATCAGATTATCCATTTTAGTAACAACATTGATCCACCTTTCCTGGTTTACCCCAAACATGGCCACTTTCAGGAACTCAATATTGAACTGGATTTTACTGCCATCATTTGTTATTATCTCTTGGCTCTGCAACTCTTCAAAATTATCTCCCATTAAATCAAGGGTAGGATGAATGACTTTGAAGTCTTCTTCCTTCTCCTGTATCAATGCCTGTATTTCTTGAGCAGTTATTTGAATCACCCTAATCTACCTAAACATCTCGGTGAGCCCTTTGGCATGAGCTCGTATTTTCATTGACATTTCCTTCTTCATTGTATTCAGATAATAGGCATGATTCAGAATCCTTACCACCGAAGGGGGTTGTGCCTTTGGAGTATCTTTTTGTGCCAATTCTTCTTGTTGTTTATTTATCAATGCTTTCATTTCAGCTTTTTCCTTCTCTTCTCTTTTCAATTGATTCCTTAATTCTACAATTTTCTTGACTAGTTGGTCCATGGTTTGATTTTGCATTGCCTTGACAACTTTGACCATGTCACCTTCCTTTCCCAGTACTGATGAGCCTCCCATCTCCTCATTGACTCTGAAGACAATTGGGTCTTGTAGGGTAGGAAGATTTACTTCTGCTATATCTGACATAGATGTTTCTAATCATGGTTCATCTGTAAGTTGTTCTCCTATATCTCCCATTCCTGCCACTACCTGTAATTCCTGTTCATTTGCAGTAGTAAAGGTAGTTTGCTCATCTGTCCTCTCCAACAAGACCTTTGTAGAAGGTAAGGATAATTTAGGCTTCTTATTTTCTGTAGTGGTTATCTCTATTTGATTCTTCACTTGGTGACTTCGGAATAGACTCCCAAATCCACTTGTTCTTCTCATATTCATCCGTATTACTGATGGAATTTTAATCTCTTGGCCTTTTATTTTTAGAGAGGTAGGGATGGCCATGGGTGCCAATTTCTTCACACTTGTTATAGCTAATACTCTATCATAAATGGGAATTATAGCTTATTCTAGGAGAGAAGACTTCTGAGCAAGTGTGGTTACAATCTCTTTCCCTTTAGTTGCGCTTGGGTTTTTGGAAACTTCTTGGGAAGTGCTTGGTGCTGCTTCTATTCTAAGATGATCATCTCTAGGAGGCCTGACCTATTGCTCTACTATGTCTATAGTATTCATAGTGACCTCCATTTGATCAATACCTTGTTCTTCTATTAACTCTAATAAAGGGTCTTCCTTGATTGCTTGAGCAGCTCCAGGTAAAATAGGTGCTACAGATTCTACTGAACCTTCTCTAAGCCTTTTCAATTTTGTAGGGTAATCATAGGCTTCATGAATCTGAGTGTTGCCCCTATCTTTAGGAGGGAATTCATTCCATACAACCTACAAATTTATTCCTTTTTCCATAGCTTCCAATAATATTTCTTCATAAGCATCTTTTCGATGTTGTATTCGAGCATACTCTCATTTTTCCATCATTTTACTGTATATTCCTTTCGGGTCATAAAACCTCCAAGTTATCTCATCGAAGTCCATATTGTCTAAATCAAACATTCCCTTGAGTAGTGCAGGGTAGCCAACAAATATATAGTCTCCAAAGCGATAGGGAACGTTGAGCCAGGGGACTTTACCATGTTTCTTCACTAGTCTCATCTTAGCTTCCTCGGCCACCTACCTACATAACTCCAGAGCTACTAGGGACAATGGAAAATACATCGGTAACAGCTTAGGGGGGATTTTGGCTCCATAGAGCCTAATATAGGTGAACCCTTTAGAGAAAAAGAAATCCCCAATCTCCTTTTCTTTGATGAAAGCCTTTACTCCTGGCCCTAGCCTTTCAGGGAGTACGTCGGTTAAAGTCCAGTGGATTTCTACCATAAAATGGTCACAGAACTAGCCCATGTGAGTCCGCCCTTCATGTATTCTCCAAAAACTGGTCTGGACGTAAGGGTTGTTAATGACTTCTACTCTTTTTTGGGCTTCTTCTCCCAATTGCCCCACTATCAGGTGGATAAAAATTGAGTATTGTGAAAAATAGGGCATCTCTTGCCTTTGTTCAAAAATAGCCTTTTTCAATTCTATCATCTGCTCGTGCATTTGGTTACTCAATTCTAGTTCCCATGCATAAATTGGGGTATTATTTGCCCGATTGCATTGTGCTACTAAATATAAGACTCTTCTGCTTACTACACTGAGATCTTGTACTCCTAGGACAATATTTACCATATCACAAAAATCTTGGACCCATGGCCTAAAAGTAGTTTTCCTAATTGGGAATTGATCAACTATTTTCTCATTTGTATCAAACAAATATTTAAAAACTTCTAATATTGTTAACATTCGAGATTGAAGTTCAATTACCCATTTTATTAACCAGGTGGTAGACTCTATCAAATTGAAAACTTGCTTGATGTGCTCGACTTTGATGTTGAACACCGGTCGATCTTTATTATCTTGAAATGTTCTAGTCCTCTCATCGTATGCCACTGCTAACCATGCCATCAAGTCTGAGGAGAAGTGAACCTTCGGACATATCAACTTCCCGAGGTTGTTGGTCCATCTATTACTTCTGGGAAAACCCTTGTACTGTAACCTCCTGGCTTTATGAAATAGGTCAGCCATTATCCAAGGGGTTCTGTTATCATTCTCCATCACATGAGAAAAACTCTTGATACATGTGTTTTCGATCTCGTACTGCTGTGCTGGAGTAGGTTTCTTATCAGCTCCACACTTTTGGGTGAAGTCATACATTGTGCTACCCAGTACAGGTGGTCCAAAAATCTCAGAGTATGGTGACTGGTCTGTAATGAATTTCACCGCTTCTCTAGTGTCTTCGGGTGCAAAAGCGTCTCCCCAGGATGCCATTGTATTCATGGTAATGGGTCTAGTTTCTCTGAAAAGAAAATCTCAAAACTCTTTTTCTCTCTGTACCTCTTGCATATCAATTTCTGCTCAAGATTACCAGGGTGGTAAGATCGACTGATTTTGTGAGCTCAAATACTGGGTGGTGAAATGAGTTCAATATTTTTGCATGTTTTTTCATTAATACTGTGTTACCAACTACTTTTTAAAATTGGCCAAAGAAAATTTTCCAACACATTTTCTTTCAAAGTTGGGCTTTTATGGTGGGTAGTGTCCCTCATCCTATGTGTTCCTGGGTTCTTTAGTTTGTGTACCTACAATCATTTACAGTTTCACCATTGGTTGTTGAAGCTTCTTCTCCTCTGACATGGAACTGTGATGTGTGGTAGTGGTGGCTTCTTTTTGAACATCGTGCCACCTTGGCCCTAGATGATAATTAAATCTTAGGGATCGATTACACTTTTAATTGGGCAGCAATCATCTTGGGGATCCCCATAAGATTTGATTCTTGATGTGAGTGTCTGTCATCATCTTGGATATCTATTGGGAGGAATGCATCTTGTAAGTTTATTCTAAATATTTTAGGTCCGTTAGATCAGATGTTCGACCAAGCTTAGTCATCCGATCGTTTACACATACCTTAAAGTTCCTTGAATAACCATGAATGAGCGTAGTCGTTCGATCAGAATGGATAAGGCCACAACCTTTGATTTCATTTGTATCATCAGATCTACTGTAGGGTACCCTTACTTAAATGGTGGTCATTAGATCTTGATGGGTTAAAATGCAGCCATTGATCTCCCTTTTGTATATAACTTGAGCTTTGGAAGAACCGTGACCATTGGATCAACTTAAATCATAATGCAATCATTGATCCGACTTGGCTCTCCTTTTTAATAAAGCTTTTATTAATCCATGATCATCTTCCTTTCACGCAGAACCATTGGATCTGCTGAGCCTAACCACGGTCGTTGGATCTGTTATACCTATGATTGACTTAACCTAGGACTTATGTGGGAATCCTTTCTCATTTGTCCCTCTCGTGGCTCATGACACCATTGATTCATCTTCTGGGGATGTCACGTCCATCGATCTGATTAAACCTGCAAATGCTTTAGATTAAAAGATGCGATTAATTTTCATAGTCAAACCTTTATGCCTTATGGTTGCACCACCACCATTGGATCAACCTTTGTTTCATCATAGCCTTGGATCTTTTATAACCTATGGGTTAGATAACCGAAAAAACATGCTTCGAATTTTTTTGTTTAATATTGATTAATCAAAAAAGGGGGGGATTAATAATGTGTTAGGACCCTTGCTAAATGTGATTAAAATTTGATTAATCGAATGCTAATTTAGGCTTACCATTAGATTTACATTTGAAGCGTGCATCGCCATTGGATTATTTTGAGAGGGAGCGCATCCATTGGATTTTTCAGAAGATATCCATTGGATTAGCCCCACTTGTATCTTACCATTTTGACTTTGACTCGATCACTATCGTCGGATCCTAATAAGATTTTTTTGCAGCCATCAATTTATTTTAATCTTGATGGAGCGCTACCATCAGATTTACTGGAAGACATTCATGATCATTTCATTACTTGGACCTTTGACTTGTGCGCTACCATCGGATCCTGAGGGGGATTAGCGTAGCCGTTGATTTCTTTTATCCTATGGGATTAGTTTCAAAACAAAATGTGACCATTGGATTAAACCTAATCTTATCACTACCCTTGGATCCTTTAAAGTGGTCTAACATCTAATCAATAGCTTTTGACATTAACTTAGGCTCCCAAAACCTTAGAGCATGAAACTTTTCTTAAAATTAGTTTTACCGAATAAAACATGTCCGTTCGATTTCACCTTGGAGAAGCGCTACCGTCGGATCTGCATGATTTAATCAAAGGAGTGCATTTTTTAAATGTTAACCATATACTATGCAAATATTAAAAATTACCTTTAGACCTGATCGATCTAACTCCCGATTGGCTCATTAAAGTGCCACCGCTCGATTAAGGAAGAACGGAGTGCTACCCTTGGATTTAGGTCAATGTGCTCGACTGTTAATGAATGGGGGCACATACCCTCAAGCCTTTGCTCAAAATTATCATTATAGCCTTAATTAAGGTTTTCGACATTGCTTAGATTTTTGGGTTTCTAGACCATGGCACTTGATTAAATCCTTTTAATACCTTAGGACTTTAATGATTTAACATTTGACTTAGGTCCAAATATGATTATTGATCCGGGAGACTAAACCCTGTCTCTTAAATGGTCGAGTTTTATTAAAAGGGATTGACTTTTGTAACCTCTTTAAGATATAATAATTTTTTTAAAGGTGCACATATTAGCAATGTTTAAGGTTAAACTCATTAATCAACTTATGGAAAATCAACTTCTCTAATAAGATGCGAAGAGACCAGCAATGCTTGCTTATTTTGATGAAACCAAAAATTTAAATTTGGGGGTTTCAAAGTTTGAGTGAAATTTGGCTCCAACAGGGTGAACCTAGAATAGAACTAAGAGATTAAGACCTCTTAGGGTGAACATGGAATGGACCTAAGAGATTAAGACCTCTTAGGGTGATTTAAACTATGCAAACAACTTGATAATCTACAAATGGGTTAAACTAGCTCATCAAGAAGATGAGATGGATGAATTAACTCATAGTACACGTAGCATATCTACACATATGGACTTATGCATGGTATGGATATGGGTGTATACCTTTGACTGTACTGAAGGTGATAAGTTAGATCATCTAGAAGGATTAAATGGATAGCTTATTTATGGTACAAATGATATACCTACACAGATGAACTTGTGTAGGGTATTAAGTGTGACATGATTCTTTGTAGATTTGGATAGTTTGATAAACCTAAATAATAGATTAACTTAAACTAGTATGCTAGATAAGGGTTTATGAATCCCTCTCAACTTAAAAAAAAATCATAGTACTTTTTAGCTAGTTTTAGGTCATTACACCCGCTATGGATGTAATGCTCACTAATATGGTCAGATGGATAGAGATACCCACTATGATGTATGCTCATAAATTATCAATATGAAGGCTAACCCTTGTGTGTGGCCATGAAGCTATCCCATATGGGGTATATTATGTGTGCAATTGATATATTAGAAAATACTACTTGATAAAGGTGTGATGTGTGAAAAGTATGAATGGACCAAATAATCTGAGCATAATACAATGTGAGTGTGTGCATGTATCAAAATTAAAGAGAGGAAGAATAATGAGAAGCAAATAAAATGTGTGTACCGCCATATTGAATTTTCAATGGTTAAGTGTGTGTAAGATAGTCAGTGGTCGTATGAATAACATTCATGTGGTATCTATCCTATATCACGAGGACCACTTAACTATTGAAAATTCAAGAAGGAAGAAGTGTGAAAAAAAATAAGAGAGAATAATGTATATCCCTAGAAAAAATAAGGAGAAACATGCAAAGGACAAGGATATACCAAAAGAGGATTGTATTACTTGGTTTGGGATAGAAATTATGGTCATTGTAAAAATTTCAAAATCAAGGAATATAAGAAGAAAAGAGAAGAGAAGAGAAGAAAAGAGTAGAGGAAGAAAAAAGAAGAGAATAAGGGATGAAAATGCATGGGCCCTAGGTTGGGGCTTCTCTAGGCATCAAAGCCCTAGTGAGAATGCAATGCATGTGAGCTATGACCTAACTAGGTGTCATCACTTGCCATTATCATGAAATCCCCAAAAATCTATATGATCAAGTAGTCATGAGCAAGCAACAATGCAATGATGATAAATAGACATGAAAATGGAACAAAATTTCAAGCATATTATGCAAAATGTGATAGGCAAACATGCAATATGATAGATTCTAAATGCATGCCTAATTAATGATTTATTATTGTTATTATTTTAAGGAGTGGAACAATAGTTGATACACAATCTGATTGTACCTCCTATCTTAACATCAAAAACATGCATACAAGGGATTGATCCATATAATAAAAATCTATGAGGGTCATCTAAAATGATAAAAACCACAAAGAGGTTCCTTTATAGGTTTTCCTATGGAAACCATTGCATGAAAGTCTTCACAAATTTGAACAAAACCATATTTCTTAGAAAAATGCCCTAGGGGCATCCCTAATTTCACAAGATCTCTATAAGATAACGAAGTAGGGTCCCATTTATAAGTAGAAGATTTACCATGACAATGCATAGACTTTATCATATTATAAAATAATATGTTAGAGGGATAATGGGGGTCCTCATCCTCATTATTCCACTCCAAACCTTGATGAGATATATCTAGAAGAGGATCTTGAAGAAAATGATTGACTTAATCCCATGATGAAACATTGATTAATGGTTCCTCACTCACTTTTAAATTTTCAAGTTGTTGAGTTGTTTGAGATGAGGGACTTGGAGAAACTGATGATGAAACTAAAGGACAAACATTGAGACCATACTAATCTTTCTCAACCATAGAATAATATTCAAATGGATGAGGGTCATCCAAAATGGTGACAAGTTGGTCCTTAAACTCAAAATTCAAACATTGATGAAAAGTAGAAGGGATGACCTTCATCACATGGATCCAAGGTCGTTCAAGAAGAAGATTAAAAGATGTAGGGCAAGACACCACATAAAACAAGGTATCTAAGATCTTAGGTCCAACCCTAAGGGGGAGGGATACAATACCACAAGCTTATTGGGACTCATTGTTGAAGGTTTTGATGATTGCATTGGATTTAGTTAAATCTTCCTCTTTTAATCCAAAATTTTGGAAAAATTGATATGTGCATAAATTAAAGGAAGAACCATTGTCAATCAGAATCCTCTTGATAAAAGTATCCCTAATAAATGTAATAATGTAGATATAAGAATATCTATGTAAGTTTGAGGAAGAAATATCATCATTTGAGAATGTGATATAATGTTTCCCAAGAGATCTTACAACATTAGCCATAGCACTAGGAGAAATGTCTTGAAGAACAAATTATTGTCTTCGAAGTTCCAACAAAGCGTCCCTATGAATAGGATAAGTTTTAAAAAGTTCTAAGAGAGAGATCTTGGATGGGGTACTAGCTAACTGTTGTTGAATATCGAAGGAGACTTTAGGTTGTGGCTTCAACACTAAATATGGGGCTCATCTTCCCATGCTCTTTCTCTGATTATTCTTGAAAACCAAAATTGGTTGTGAATGTGGATAAAATGAAGATATATTTTCCTACTAAGAGTCGAATGAGCTTGATCTTACCTCCTAGTGATTTATCCAACCATGCCAACCATATTACCATAGGGAGGTGGCACATTCTGATAAGATACTTGATTAGCTACTTGTGGTTCGTGCTTAAGTAGTGGATCTTGAAATATTCTCATATCCTTATTAATCATGGGAACTTATTGAGTAGGAGGTTGATTATTTGGTAAATTAGAGCCTTCTATGACAAGGCATTCTACATCAATAAAATCTTGAACCACATGTTTCAACCTCTTGCAAGAATTTATCCAATGTCCTTCTACTCTATGATATTCACAATGTTGATCTACCTTATACCAATTAGTTGTAGTATCAAGTCACCTTATGGGAGGTAATTCAATCATATTAGTTTCCAAAATCTCCTTCAAGACCACTTCCATTGGCATGTTAAGTCTTGTGAAATTCCTTCATGGAGGTTTTTGAAGTATCAAATTTTGTAGGTTGTTAACGATATTGTAAACATGACTACTATCCGCTGCACCATCCCCTACCACATGCTTATTATTATATTGTGACTTAGTGGTTTATCTTCTTTCACTTTAAGTTGTCCTCTTCTAATAAGAGCTTGTTCCACTTTCCTTGCTAACTTAATTTCTTGATCGAAATATGTGATAGTGGTAGTTTCTAATACAAATATAATTGCTCTTGCAAATTTCCAATAAATATTATAAGCATGTCTTGAGGAGGTAAAGTATATTTCAAACGTTCAACTAAAATTCTCCAATGAGCCAAGAATTTTGAAAAAATTTCCTCTTTATCTTGCTTTAGATTGTAAACATCTTTCATAGATATTTTTCTTTCAATGCAAACCCCAAATTATTGAATGAAAAATTTAGCTATCTCTTCAAAATTTATTAGAGAATGGTTGGGTAACTGATAATACCATTCTAATGCCATACCAAAAATACTCTTAGGAAATACATTTACCAACAAAATTTCATCATATATGATATCATGGCAAGCTATTCTAATCCTTCTTAAATTCTCAATTGGATCTTCTATTCCCTTTTATATAGGTAAAACTAGCATGAGAAAATACTTAGGATAAGGTCTAGCAATAACAATAGGGTATAGGGATTGATTGCACATTTATTTATAACTAAAGGTGAAAATAGGAGGCTGAATCATCTCCACTTTTGAAACCAATTGTTTTACCACATTAGTTAAACTTTGCACCTTGGTATTGTTGTTGTGCAATACCCCAGATTCCCTAAGGGAGGGGTATAGATAGGTTGTTGAAAGGGTAATTGGTCTATGTTGGATATATTGACACTGTTGTGATATGTTGTATCTTTCTAGATAGGATAACTAATAGTTGGTGGAACAAAAGCAAAATTGTTGAGATTAGTAGATTGAGGAGAAAATTGAAAATAATTTTGAGTGACACTACTATTTGGAGGGACTTGTGGATTCCTTCCAATGTTGGTGGTTATAGTAGTGGCATAAGTTGGTTTATGGACAAGATTACCATGATTCAAAGATTCAAATAAAGGGTTAGTAATAACGTGTCTAGGAGAGACTGTTGGAGGGGGAGGAGTCTCACCTATTTCAAGTTGAGATTCCTGCCTCATAGATTTAAGCAAGTATTCCTTATGATGTTTCATAAAATACTTCATATGATCAAATGATTTAAATATGTAGCACCCATCGGGCCCCTTAAGGGGATCATATTTTACTTTAGTTTCTTCATTTTCTTACTTTTTTGTATCAAGGTTATGGTTCTCTCTATCAATATGATCATCTTCTTGGGGAACATGATCAGACTCGAGCTACCTTCACTGACTTCTAAGGAATTTATCCATTAGAATAAGTGAAAGGATAGAAGAGAAGACTAAAAAAAGACACACAAGTATATTTTAAATATGTTTATTAATTTTCTTCTAATTCCAAGCAAATAAATTAGTGATATTACTTAAAAAGGTTTTCAAAAGAAAAACAAACAAGTAATAGGCTCCCTAATTTGGCCACTAAGATGTGCATTCACATCGGGTTCACAAAATATGTAGAGGGGGAAAACTATGCACCAGTGTATGATTCTCAAGGCTAGATTCATAGGGAAGCCTTGAGGTGATCATGGTGGTTGTTATAACTCTACACTTAGTGTAAAGGGGGAAGGGTTTACCAAGAATTGTTTAAGTACTCACTTAAAGTCTAGGGTGGAATGTGTTTGGATGTGTTCAATTAGGCATACACCTATGTTTGGTCTTTCTAAACTAAGTTATGAAAATGAAGAACAATGCAAGATACAAGATGCAAGAATACAAGAACTAACCCTAGAATGATTCGTTGATTTAATGATATCTAACCGTAGATTGCAAAATGAAACCTTTTGAGCAAGGTTCCAAGGGAATGCACAAAAAATACCCTAGATGCACACTATATGCTCTTATTCATTCAAATGCCTATGAAACTTAATCAAATATTTATACTTTGCTTATGATCTAGGTTTTCCACAAAAGTGGGTAGAAAGAAAACAACAAAAAATATAAAGATCTATTAGGGAAATTATCTTATCTGATGGTTGATCCAAGCTTTATCTTGTATCTAGAATATCAAATAGCTTCAAATCTATAAAATAGCTTCACAAACCCTAGAAAATTTGATCAATGTTTGGGGGCCTACTTAGGTCGCTATATAGTTGAGCTTGGAGGTGCAACACTCAAGACCCCTTGGTCCTTTTAGTTGACCATTCAAAAGAAAAATAATATTTGACCTTTGGAACATGCACATACATGGTAAAACATATATGCAATAGTAATTTGAAATGCAGCTAAGATGGACACAATAGAAATCTTCAAAATGAAGTGTGAATTAGGGTTTTAAAGTGCAAATATTATTCCCAAAACCCTAATTGTACCAAATTATGCCCTATAACTAGGAGGCATGAATTTGATTGACCAAATTCACAACCTATATGGGTAGGGTGTGAATTTCATTCAAATACCCTTTTCAGGGTCTGAAACATAAAAAAATAGGGTGCAAAAAGCAGAAAATAGAGTTCTAAATGCACTAGGAATGAATACAAGACCTGATGAGCTGATGGAGCAAGAAAGAAGAAATGAAGATATGGAAAAATTACTCCAAAATGGTTGATCTATCCAATCATAAATACTTCTTCACTCAATCCCCAAGGACAACAATCACCAAGCACCAAAACTGTTGGACATTTTGAGTCCATAAAGTTGTCATTGATGTCAAGGCATGAAGTTGTCATTGATGCCAAAAAGTGAATCACCACTAACGCCAGAAGACCAAAATGAGAAATGAAATAGATTGATGAAGAAGGTGTAATAATATTCTTTTTGATATTATGTATGGCAGAAATAAAGGTTTTTATTAAAAACCATGATGGCAAAATAAATGGTCTTTTATTTAAAACCAATTGGATAGACCTATGGGAATTAAATAAATTATATTTAATTATAATTTCATTATATATTAATTAATTAACCTATGGTTATTAAATTAATTATAAGTTAATTATAATAATGTTATTATTAATTAAATTATAATTAACCTAAGGTTAGGGTTGCAAGGCAATTAAATTTGTGCCAATGTTAAAGTTTAAAGGTGGCAAATGATATATAAACTATATGCCTTAGTGGCATTCAAATCATCCTTCATTCGAACAAGAGAAAGAGGTAAGCGTGTGTTGAAGAGAATTCGTGCAAGGAAGAAGACAAGGTTCTTGTATTAGGCACCAACAAAAGGGGATAAGATCATCGAGAGCTAAAATCCCATATCCACCTAGGCAACATGGCCTAGTGGCAAGTGGTCGAGGGCTAAGGTGTTTAGGCACGGAGTGATCCACGATCAATTCATGATAGCAAAATTTTGGTGTGTTTTATTTGAAGCATCTAAGGAATTGACATGTGGTTTTTTGGTTTAGGCACAAAAGGGGAAGAATATAGAGCACCTGGTGCTCTTTTCTTCCTAAATGAGCACCTAGTGCACGCGGTAGCCAAGACCACAACTAGGATGCATGAGGAGGAGGTATCAAGGGTTCGAGTCTCACCAAGGCGGAGGTAATAATTTTTTGTTATATTTTATAATGCCTAAGGTTTGACATAATATTATAGGGAGTTAAAAGGGGTAAATAAAAGGTATTTTATTTGGTCATTATTTTGAGTAATTGGAGAAATAAGTGGATTAAAGTGTTGGTTATATTTTGAGAGGATTTCTTGCCATTGAGTTATTTTGAAAAGGTGATTGTATTGACATTATTTTTTATGTTGGATATTATTTTAACTAGGAGATTATAAGGTGTATTTGGTCAATTATTTTTGTATATGTTGATGGATGCTTTCTTCAATATGGAGTGATAAGGTGTATGTGTGTTTTGATATTTTCATTGTATCTTTGAGAGAGTTTATCTTCTTCTAACTGATGCAGGAGCATCCGATGGCGAAGCTGCAATATTGCATCACCCAAAATGTATTTTTTTTCGTTAAGTACTAAAACTATCACGATATCGTGATGCTTTTTGAAGAAGGGTGCCAGCGGGCCAAACTGTCGCGATATCACGACGCTTTTTGAAGAAGGGCGCTAGCGGGCCAAACTGTCGCGATATCGCGGCGCTTTTTGAAGAAGGTTGCCAGCGGGCCAACCTGTCGCGATATCGTGACGCTTTTTCATGGAAAGGGCCAAGGCATGAAACTGTTGTGAAATCATGATATTTTCAAGGAATGCAGCTTCAGCGCCAAATGGTCGCGAAATCATGACAATTTCGAAGGAAAGCAGCTTCAGCGCCCAACGGTCGCGAAATCGCAACAGCTCCGGCAAAATCACTTAAGGGCCAAATGGTCACGAAATCACGACACATCCGGGAAGCAAGATTTGAAAGCACAGGAACATCTTTGGCAAAAAGTTCTAAGGCACAAGAATCATCGTGAAATCGTGACACCTTCGGAGACAAAGTTCAAGGACGTCACGAAATCGTGACACCTTCGAAGACAAAGTTCAAGGACATCGCGAAATCGTGACACCTTCGAAGACTAGGTTTCAGGACGTCGCGAACACCTTCAAGATAAAGTTTAAAAGACGTCATGAAATTGTGACACTTTCGAGCCAAGACGTACGGAATGCAAAGATGTCACGAAATCGTGACATGTCACAGTTTCATGGCCCAAGGGAGGAAGGCGAGTAAGAAAAGCCTAGACATCACGATTTCACGACGTGTAGCAAAATCGTGGTCCCAAGGAGGAGAGAGAAGCCAAACGCCAAAAACGTCATGATATCACGACCAAAGAGGAGAGAGAAAGTACTGGAGCAAAAATGTCGCGATATCGCGACCAGAGCTCTCATGACGTTGACCAGCCTGCGATTACAGAGACAGTGCAGAGGGACACGTGGCATGAAGTTACAGGTGGCTCGAGAGTATGAAGTGATTAAAGGAGCATGACAGTAGGACACGTGGCATCAACTGCAAGTGGCCATGGCGCATTCTTATGAATGATGACTTGGCGGAGGATTGACAAGCAGCTGCAGGGCATGCTGCCACTACAGGCCATGATTTTTTTTATGCACCTGGCAGCATCATGCAGGTGGGACAGAGCATTCATGCAGGCGGTATGGGGAGTCTCGCATTCAAGGTAATGATGGAGAAGGAGGTGGCAGCAAAGGATAAAAGGTGCGCATGCATTGTATTGAAGGACTCTTGGCCATTGATTTTTGGGGATAGCTGTGTATTCGAGGAAGACCTCTGTTTTAATGAAACTTGCTAGAATTTTTGGCCTGTGCATTGTTGATCTCTGCATTCTTGCTGTGTGTTGTGTGTAGTTCTATATCAAGTGGTATCCTTGATATAGAACTACACACAACACATAGCAAGAATGTAGAGATCAACAATGCACAGGCCAAAAATTCTAGCAAGTTTTTTTCATTAAAACAGAGGTCTTCCTCGAATACACAGCTATCCTCGAAAATCAATGGCCAAGAGTCCTTCAATACAATGCATGCGCACCTTTTATCCTTGGCTACCACCTCCTTCTCCATCATTACCTTGAATGCGAGACTCCCCATATCGCCCGCACGAATGCTCTGTCCCGCCTGCATGATGCTGCCAGGTGCATAAAAAAAATCATGGCCTGTAGTGGCGGCATGCTCTGTAGCCGCCTGTCAATCCTCTGCCAAGTTATCATTCATAAGAATGCGCCATGGCTGCTTGCAGTTGATGCCACGTGTCCTACTGTCATGCTCCTTGTAACCACTTCATACTCTCGAGCCACCTGTAACTTCACGCCATGTGTCCCTCTGCACTGGTCTCTGTAATCGCTGATTGGTCAACGTCATGAGAGCTCTGGTCGCGATATCACGACGTTTTTTCTCTAGTAATTTCTCTCTCCTCTTTGGTCATGATATCGTGACATTTTTGGTGTTTGGCTTCTCTCTCCTCCTTGGTACCGTGATTTCGCTACACGTCGCAAAATCACGACGTCTAGGCTTTTCTTACTCGCCTTCCTCCCTTGGGCCGTGAAATAGTGACATGTCACGATTTCATGACATCTTTGCATTCCGTACGTCTTGGCTCGAAAGTGTCGTGATTTCATGACGTCTTTTAAACTTTATCTTGAAGGTGTCACGATTTTACGATGTCCTGAAACCTAGTCTTCGAAGGTGTCACGATTTCGCGACGTCCTTGAACTTTGTCTTCGAAGGTGTCACGATTTTGCGACGTCCTTGAACTTTGTCTTCGAAGGTGTCACAATTTCATGACGATTCTTGTGCCTTAGAACTTTTTGCTAAAGATGTTCCTGTGCTTTCAAACCTTGCTTCCTGGATGTGTCACGATTTCATGACCATTTGGCCCTTAAGTGATTTTGCCGGAGCTGTCGTGATTTCGCGACCGTTGGGCGCTGAAGCTACTTTCCTCCAGAATTATCGCGATTTCGTGACCGTTTGGCGCTGAAGCTGCATTCCTTGAAAATGTCATGATTTCACGACAGTTTCATGCCTTGGCCATTTCCATAAAAAAGCGTCATGATATCACGACAGGTTGGCCCGCTGGCGACCTTATTCAAAAAGCGTCGCGATATCGCGACAGTTTGGCCCGCTAGCGCCCTTCTTCAAAAAGCGTCACGATATCACGACAGTTTGGCCCGCTGGAACCCTTATTCAAAAAGCATCACGATATCATGACAGTTTTAGTACTTAACGAAAAAAAATACATTTTGGGTGATGAAAGATTGCAGCTTCGCCACCGGATGCTCCTGCATCAGACACCCGGGGTGAGTTTGAGAAGTGACCTCACTTCTGATCTTTTCGAGGTAGACCCAGGCGATCAACCTTAGCCTTTGACAACCATGTCACGTCTTCAATGGGTTGGCCCTTCCATTTGACCAAGTACTCCGAGTAACTCCTGTTCCTAGTACTTTGGCCCTCAAGCATATCCAGAACTTCTATCTTGTCTGCAACTGGAATGGCTGTGGGAATGCTCCACAAATCTGGACTGGGTATCTCACTGCTTTCTCCTTCATGATACTCGACCAAATCTGAGATGTTAAACACGGGGGAGATGTTGAGTTCACTTGGTAACTCCACATCGTACGCATTGCCCGAATCTTGTTTGCCAATGATCTTACATGGTCCAAATTTCTTCATTTTTAGTTTGTTGTAGGTCTTGGCAGGAAACCGTTCCTTTCGCAGATGGACCATGACCGAATCTCCTACTTGGAACTCCTTAGCTCTACGTTTTTGATCCACCCTTGCCTTGTACTGAGAATTCATCTTGGCAATGTGTGTTTTCACTTCCTCATGCACTCCCTTTAGGTGTTCATCAAAGTCTTCTGCTTTAGCACTACATTTCTCCCTTGTATCTATCCTTCTTAATTCTGAAGCGTTTTTTGGGCTGCTCCCATAGATAATCTAGAATGGTGACTTGTTGGTACTCCGATTGACCGAGCTGTTATACGCAAACTCAGCTTGCGAAAAAATTAGATCCCATCCCTTGGGCTTATCCCCTACCAAGCATCGCAGTAGGTTGCCCAAACTCCTATTAACCACCTCTGTTTGTCCATCTGTTCGGGGGTGGTATGCAGAACTGAACTTTAACTCTGTCCTCAGTTTCTTCCACAGGGTCTTCCAAAAATAACCTACAAACTTGGTATCCCTGTCCGACATAATGCTTCTTGGTAGCCCATGAAGGCGTACCACTTCCTTAAAGAACAAACCAGCTACATGGACCGCATCGCTAGTCTTCTGGCACGGGATAAAGTGTGCCATTTTCGAAAATCTGTCCACTACCACAAATATGGAATCGTGCCCCCTCTGCGTCCTAGGCAAACCAAGCACAAAATCCATACTAATATCTTCCCATGGCCTTTCGGGTATAGGTAGCGGTTGATACAAACCAGTAGGCTGCCTCATACCCTTTGCCATCTGGAAAATCCTGCAACTCTGCACAAACCTTGCCACATCCTGCTGCAATTGTGGCCAGCAATAGTTTTCACTAACCAATGAGATGGTTTTGTCATGACCAAAGTGTCTAGATAAACCCCCACTGTGCTTTTCTTTAATGAGGTTCTCTCTCATTGAGCTCCTCGAAATGCACAATTGATTCCCCCTAAACAACATTCCATATTGAATCAGGTAATCCAACCATCTAGTCTTATCCAACGCAATAGGCGCAGTGCAGGCTTTCCAAGATTCTACGAAATCGGGGTCTGCAGGGTATAATTTCTTGAGCTCAACAAACCCTACAACCTCCACTCTCATTTCTATCATCAGACATTGCCTCCTACTCAATGCATCTGCCACCCTATTGGATCTTCCACTCTGATGCTTCAGCACAAAGGTATAGCTCTACAGGAACTCTACCCATTTCAGGTGCCTCTGATTCAATTTTCCCTGACTGTTAATATACTGCAGTGCTTGATGGTCGGTATAGAGAACAAAATCCTTGGGCAACAAATAATGCCTCCATTTCTTAAGCGCTTGGACTATGGCGTAGAACTCCTGATCATACACCGAATACTTTCTCCTAGCATCATTGAGCTTCTCGCTGAAATAAGCTACAAGCCTACCTTCTTGGCTCAATACGGCTCCTATCGCATTGCCACTCGCATCGCAGTCCACCTGAAACACCTTATTGAAATCTGGAAGTGCTAATACGGGTTGCTCAGTGACCTTCTTCTTCAGCAGATCAAAGCTTTTGTCTGCTCCAACTGTCCACTGGAATTCCTTCTTGTTCCCCTTCATTGTCTCTGTAAGAGATCCACAAATACTGCTGAAGTTTCTAATAAATTTTCTGTAGAAACTGGCCAGACCATGAAATGATCTAACCTCGGTCACACTTCTTGGGACAGGCCATTCTAGGATAGCCTTCACCTTTTCGGGGTCCATTTTGAGGCCATTATCTGATATAACAAATCCCAGGTATACCAGCTCCTTCTTCACAAAGTTGCACTTCTTCAGATTGATCAGTAACTGCTCCTCCCGTAATTTCTCAAAAACCTTCCTGATGTGCATTAGGTGCTCCTCTAAGGTTCTGCTAAAAATTAGTATATCATCTAAGTAAACAATAACAAATTTGCCCATAAATTCCTTCAGAAATTCATTCATTAACCTCATAAAGGTACTAGGTGCATTGGTTAATCCAAATGGCATAACCAACCACTCATACAACCCCTCTCTGGTTTTAAAGGTTGTCTTCCACTCATCCCCTTCTTTAATGAGAATTTGATGGTACCAACTTTTCAAATCAATTTTTGTGAAGTACTTAGCTCCACCCAAGCAGTCCATGATATCATCCATCCTTGGCAGTGGGAACCTGTATTTAATGGTGATCTTGTTGATTGCCCGAGAGTCGGTGCACATCCTCCATTCTCCATCCTTCTTGGGTGCACATGGACTAAGACTCTCCCTTATCAGGCCTTTCTTCAACAGATCTTGAACTTGTCGATTTAATTCTTCAGTTTCCACAGGTGTCATTCGATGTGCAGCCTTGTTTGGCAAGCTCGATCCAGGCACCAAATCTATGTGGTGACTAATCTTCCTAATAGGCGGTAAACCTTCAGGAACATTGTCAGAAATGATATCAGGGAATTCTTCTAACAGTCCCATGACTTCCATTGGAATCTCCTTGCATCCTGCTTCCCTAACCCTGGGGATTATAGCATAGCACATATGATCTGACTTTAGGCCTTCCAAGAATATTCTGCCATCAACTAGACAGACTCGTGCACTACTGCATACTATCTCATCCGCCTCCTTCAGGGGTTTTAACTTATTTCGAACTCCATTCTTTGACAGAGAATATGTGTTGGCTCGACTATCATGAACAGCACTTCGGTCAAACTGCCATGGTCTCCCAAGCAGCAGGTGACATGCATCCATAGGCAAGATGTCACATAAAATCTCATCTCGGTAAGTTCCAATATTGAACTTCACCAGGCATTGTTCACTTACTAACACCCGATGGTCCTTTTGCAACCATGCAATTCTATAAGGGTGTGGGTGTTTTCTCCTTTCCAACTGCAGCTTGGCAACCATTTCCTCAGAAACCAAATTATCAGTGCTTCCATTATCTATGATGATGTTACATACCTTGCCTGCACACTTGCATCTTGTCTGAAATAGGCTGTTCCTTTGGTCTGTCTTTTCTTCTTCATTTAACAAGACTCTTCTGATGACCATTGCTTCTCCTCTTTCTGCCTCCTCTGAGTGCTTAGATTCTACACCTTCGTCTGCTATAGCAGCTCGGGCCTGACCCTCAGGTCTTCGATTTAGCCTCTCTTGATGCTACGGGCAGTTGTATGCCCTATGTCCTTCTCCTCCATAGTTGAAGCAGGTTCCTCTAAAAACACCTCTACCAAACCCTCGCCTAGACCTACCTCTTCCTCTTGGGTAGTTGTTGTTCGGATTGCGTGGGCGTTGGTCATCCTCCTCTTTCACCTCTTTCTATTTCTGGCTGCTTCTAGCTTCACCAGTTTTCCCAAAATCTTTGTATCTTCCACCACTGCCTCTTCCACCAGCTCTTCCACCCCTGTCCTTCCCTCTCTGCTTGCCATCAAACCTTCTATTTAGTTTCTCTTCCACTTTTAATGCAAATTGATATGCATCCTCTACTGTGCTCATTCTAACCAGCCCCAACTCTTCTTGAATGCTGGTTCACAATCCATTGATGTAACGTGTGACCTTCTTCTTATTCACCTCCGAATGGCCAGTTCTGATAGAGATTTGATAGAAATATTTAGTATATTCCTTGACAGTCTTACTAGCTTGTCGAAGACTCTGCATTTTCTTTAACAAGTCCAACTCATAATCTGTAGGGATGAACTGCCTCTTTAGTTTCTCTACCATCCTATCCCACCTGGTGATCCTTTCCTTTCCCCTCCTGTTCCTTTCCAACTGCACTCCTTTCCACCAGATGCTAGCATGTCCTTTTATCTTGGTTTTCGTGAACCTGATCCGATTTGGATCTGATATCTCTTCGTATTCAAAATACTCCTCCATGTCATTGATATAGTATATCAACTCCTCAGGGTTGAGGTTCCCAGAATAAGTGGAGACGTCAAATTTTGGCTTCTTCTCGATCTGGGAGATAGCTCGATACAACCTAGCTTCTGCTGGATCCAAGGCCTCTTCCTCATCAGATGGAACTTCTTCTTCCCACACTTCATCTTCACTGGGTTCTTCCCTTCTCGGCTCGACTCCTCTTCAAATTTCCTCTTGCAGGGCCTCAACTTGCCTCTGCAGGGCTCTTAGATCGACCTCCTCCCTTCTTGCTCACCTGTGTCTTATACCACCATGGGCTCTACGCGGAGGCATCCTGCTTCTTCTTCGCAACCCACAACCACAGTCTTGGCGCAAATTGCCTCTCTGTTCGATGATCGGTTTGCACTCTCAGAACCAACCGGCTCTGATACCACTTGATATAGAACTACACACAACACACAGCAAGAATGCAGAGATCAACAATGCACAGGCCAAAAATTCTAGCAAGTTTTTTTTTTTTAAATAGAGGTCTTCCTCGAATACACAGCTATCCCCAAAAATCAATGGCCAAGAGTCCTTCAATACAATGCATGTGCGCCTTTTATCCTCGGCCACCACCTCCTTCTCCATCATTACCTTGAATGCGAGACTCCCCATACCGCCCGCACAAATGCTCTGTCCCGCCTGCATGATGCTGCCAGGTGCATAAAAAAAATCATGGCCTATAGTGGTGGCATGCCCTGCAGCCGCCTGTCAATCCTCCGCCAAGTCATCATTCATAAGAATGTGCCATGGCCACTTGCAGTTGATGCCACGTGTCCTACTGTCATGCTCCCTGTAACCGCTTCATACTCTCGAGCCACCTGTAACTTCATGCCACGTGTCCCTCTGCACTGGTCTCTGTAATCACCGGCTGGTCAATGTCGTGAGAGCTCTGGTCATGATATCGTGATGTTTTTGCTCCAGTACTTTGGTCGTGATATCACGACGTTTTTGGCGTTTGGCTTCTCTCTCCTCTTTGGGACTGCGATTTCGCTACACGTCATGAAATCGTAACGTCTAGGCTTTTCTTACTCGCCTTCCTCCCTTGGGCCACGAAACCGCGACATGTCACGATTTCGCGACATCTTTGCATTCCGTACGTCTTGGCTCGGAAGTGTCACGATTTCATGACATATTTTAAACTTTATCTTGAAGGTGTCATGATTTTGTGACGTCCTAAAACCTAGTCTTCGAAGGTGTCACAATTTCGTGACGTCCTTGAACTTTGTCTTCGAAGGTGTCGCGATTTCGCGATGTCCTTGAACTTTGTCTCCGAAGGTGTCGCAATTTCACGATGATTCTTGTGCCTTAGAACTTTTTGCCAAAGATGTTCCTGTGCTTTCAAACCTTGCTTCCCGGATGTGTCACGATTTCGCGACCATTTGGCCCTTAAGTGATTTTGTCGGAGCTATCACGATTTCGTGACTGTTGGGCACTGAAGCTGCTTTCCTTTAGAATTGTCGTTATTTCACAACCGTTTGGTGCTGAAGATGCATTCCTTGAAAATGTCACGATTTTGTGATAGTTTCACGCCTTGGCCCTTTCCATGAAAAATCGTCGTGATATCACGACAGGTTGGCCCGCTGGCGACCTTCTTCAAAAAGCGTCGCGATATCGCGACAGTTTGGCCCACTGGCGCCCTTCTTCAAAAAGCGTCACGATATCGCGACAGTTTGGCCCGCTGGTGCCCTTCTTCAAAAAGCGTCACGATATCGCGATAGTTTTAGTACTTAACGAAAAAAATACATTTTGGGTGATGCAAGATTGCAGCTTCACCACCGGATGCTCCTGCATCACTAACTTTCTTGATCTAGACAAATAAGTGTTTGTTGGTTGTGGCAGATTTTTGAGGTTCCTTCATTATCAAATAAAAGGTATGGGCACATTCTTCCATAGTTGAGTTGATTGGTTGGTTTTTAAGAAAACAAGTTTGGAGTGAAAATGACTTAATTAGGTTTCCTTATTGAGTGTGTTGAGTTAATACTTCAAGATTTTCTATAATAAAGATTTGTTAAAACCTTGTTTGATAAGCATTGTTGTTGAAGCCATTGGTTAAGTGAAGAACCTAAACTAGGGTTTGAAAAGAACATGAGTATAATTGTTATGTGATATTGTTTGATAAGCATTGTTGTTGAAGCCATTGGTTAAGTGAAGAACTTGAACTAGGGTTTGAAAAGAATATGAGTATCATTGTTATGTGAGATTGGTTGATAAGAATTATTGGAAACATTTTGAGTGAAGGCTTATATGTTTGGACTAGGGTTTGTAAGCAAGGATTGTTTTATTGAGTGATTGGTTGAGTAGAGTTGGTTGAGCCTAGTCAAGTGGATGTGTGAAGTGATTGTTCAAGTTCTAATAAATAAACTATTCTATATTATGAATTGATTTGAGAAAGAGGTTAAGTATTGATGAGAGTGAAACATATTGAGTCTCTAACAATTCTCTGTATGTTTCTATAATGAGAGAGATTGAAAGTAATTGAGCATTGAGGTGAATTTGAAGGATATTGAGTCTTTAACAATTATCTTTATGTTTCTATGAATTGGACAAGTTCTAGTGTGGACCCGTTGAGCATATTTGAGGTAAGTCTTTGAGAAGACTTGTGGACAGATTTGGGTAAGCTTTTGTGGATGCTTACAATACAGATTGAGAGCAGATTTGGATAAGTTCTTGTGAGGACTTATTGAGTAAATTTGAACAAGTTCTAGAGAGGAATTGTGGATAGATTAGTATGAGCTTTTGTGGAATCTTGCAAGGCATATTTGAGATAAGTGTTTGAGAAGACTTGAGAGCAGAATTGATTTATTTTTTCAAACCTTGAGTTAAGGTTTGGGGTAGATCCAGTAGAGTTGATTTGAGATTGAATCAAGCTTTGAGTTAAGGGTTGAGAATAGATATTGAGGAAAAATTTGTGCTAGACCGAAGGACTATGTTTAGTGCAGATCAAAGAATAGAATTGAGGACAAATTTTGGTGCAGAATTGAGGACAGGTTTGTTCTAGATTAGAGACAGAGATTGAGCAGATTTATGCTATATTGAAGGACTATGTTTAGTACATATTTGATATAGATCTTTGGAGGTGATATAGTATAGAGGATGATAGTCTCCAATGGATAGATATCCATTAGCTAGGTCAGTGAGGATAGGAGTCTTTAGTGGATAGATATCCATTATCCAAAGCAATGGGGATAATAGTTCTTCTAGAATATCACTAATCAAAGCTAAGGAGAAAGGAGTTCTCCTATGGATAGAGATCCACAAACTTAATTAGGGGATTGGTGTATCCTTTGGAAAGAGGTCCATAAACATTGTAATAGGGAAAGGATTCCCAAGATATTGATTGAGAAAATTTTAGTGAAATATTTTCTCTATGGAGTAGCCCACATTGGGTGAACCATGTTAAATTGGTGTCTCTATTGTGTGTGATAATTTATGAATTGATTTGGTTATTTCTATTGATATTTCCATTTATTATATTGGATAATATTGTTTGAGAAATAAAAGTAAAAAGTGGTCTTATATTGTTCACCCCCCTCTCAGTATAAGCTTGTGTTCTTCAATTTTTATCAGAGTTGGTTTCTTCGGAAAAGGTTTAACAACTTGAAGGAAGATCAAATGGCAAATAAAGGCAAAAATAGAACCATGAGACACAAGAATAAAAGAACACACATGGTCATGAAATAAAAGGAATATGAGTTTTATATTGTTGTGTTGGGAGGAAAAATGAAAATAGATTCAAAATATGAATCAAGCAGTGGAGAAAAGATCATATTGATAAAGTTTTGTACCAAATGTAGGAATACAGGTCATCATGCAGCTTATTGTCCACAAGAAGGTGAAGAATGCTTTGTTTGTGGTCAAATCGGTCATGATGCAAGATATTGTCATGGGTTTAGTAGTGGTGAAGATGAAATGGATCTAAATGATAACAGGGACGGTTAAAATAGGTATGAAGAAGAAACTCTACTTTCAATAATAGAAGAAAAATAAGATGCTCCTATAAAATATCAAAGAAATAAAGAAGAGGAAGATTCAAAAAAGAAAAAGAGGAAATCACTCTTAAGGAAATTTATGAATTGAAAAGAGAGAATTTATAATTGAAGGCCCAAATAAAATAATATGAGAAATGTAAGACAAAGCTTCTACAATATCTCTCTAACTTGAGAGATAAGGTTGAAAAGGCAAGGAGAGCTGAAAAGGATATGGTTGAACAATCAAAGGTAAAAGAGAAAGACTGTAAAAGACTTATTTTTGACCTCAAAGAATTAAAAAATGAGAACTCAGGATTAAGGGTTCAAGATCAAGAAGATGAGAAAGATAAAGCAAATTTTCTACAAGAACTCACTAACTTCAAAATCAAGGTTGAAGAGGTAAGAAAAATTGAAGAAGGTATGGCCAAAAAATTAAATACAAAAGATCTAGAATGTGAAAGATTAGAACATGAGATAGTTTCACTAAGGTTGGAAGTAAAAGGCTTTAAGGACAAGCTACACAAGTTTGAGAAAAATTCAAAGACTTTGGATAGGATTATAAATTCACAAAGATCATCAATCACCAAAATAGGACTTAGTTTTGAAGAAGAACAAGGGAAACAAGAAGCAGAAAAAGGAGAGTCAAGCTCAAGCACTAGAGAAGAAGAAGTGTCAAAAGAAGTAAGTAAAATAAAGAGTGAGACTTCTAAGGATAAGTTGGACAATAGAAATTTCAACAAAGAAAGGAACAATGCACAAATAAGGAACAAATGGAACAATAATCAGAATAGGTTAAGAGAGACTAAGAGACCAATGAGGTCAAGACAAGGAAACTTTAATGGAAGATGTTTCTCATGTCATATATTTGGGCACATGGCTTCACAGTGCAGGACACATGAAATATAGGAATATGGTAACAGATAGATTTTCCATGGGTATTGCTACTCATGTAATCAGTTTGGTCACAAGGCAATGAATTGCAGGGTACATGACAGGAACATATATGGCTTCACCAGGAGAAATACCAAGACATTTGCACCTCCAAGGAATAATAATATTAAGTGTTATAAGTGCAATAATGATGGACATACAATAAAGTGGTGTAGAGCAGAAATTCGAGAATCAAGCATGAATAAAAACATGAAAATTAACAGTCAAAGGAATCAGAAGGATCAAATGAGAAATAAAGAGGACAAAGGTAAAGACCAATGTTTTTTGGGAGTAGAAATACTCCCACCCCAGAATTAACCACCTCAAGAGGAGGTGGGGGAGGGGCTAAGCTAAGAGACTCATTCTTAGCCCTAATCCCCAAAGGTGATCCTTTGTCATTGATGTCAAAGGGGGAGATATTTGAGTAAGGGGGAGAGATTTAGTTTAAGGAGATTGCATTGAGTCAGGGGAGTAATTTCCCAAGGGGAGCAGAACATAGAAAATGTTACGTTTTTGGTAAAAATAATTTGGGTTGCCATTAATGACAAAGGGGGAGATTATTGGAAATTTTGAGTCCATAGAGTTGTCATTGATGTCAAGGCATGAAGTTGTCATTGATGCCAAAAAGTGAACCACCACTGATGCCAGAAGGCCAAAAGGAGCAATGCAAAAGATTGATGAAGAAGGTGTCATAATATTATTTTTGATATTATGTATGGTAGAAATAAAGGTTTTTATTAAAACCCATGATGGAAAAATAAATGGTCTTTTATTTAAAACCAATTGGATAGACCTATGGGAGTTAAATAAATTATATTTAATTATAATTTCATTATATATTAATTTGTAAGTTAATTTAATTAACCTATGGTTATTAAATTAATTAAAAGTTAATTATAATAATGTTATTATTAATTAAATTATAATTACCCTAAGGTTAGGGTTGCAAGGTAATTAAATTTATGCCGATGTTCAATTTTAAAGGTGGCAAATGATATATAAACTATATGCCTTAGTGGCATTTGAATCATCCTTCTTTTGAACAAGAGAAAGAGGCAAGCGTGTTTTGAAGAGAATTTGTACGAGGAAGAAGATAAGGTTCTTGTATTAGGCACCAACGAAAGGGGATAAGATCATTGAGGGCTAAAATCCCATATCCACATAGGCAACATGGCCTAGTGGCAAGTGGTCGAGGGCTAAGGCGTTTGGGCGCAGAGTGACCCGCGATCGATTCATGGTAGCAATATTTTGGTGTGTTGTGTTTGAAGTGTCAAAGGAAGCGATGTGTGGTTTTTTGGATAAGGTGCAAAAGGGGAGGAATATAGAGCATGTGGTGCTCTTTGCTCCCTAAAAGAGTACCTAGCACACGTAACTACCAAGACCACGTCTAAGACGCACGGGGAGGTAGCTTCAAGGGTTCGAGTCTCACCAAGGTGGAGGTAATAACTTTTTGTTATATTTTATAATTCCTAAGGTTTGAAATAAGATTCTAGGGAGTTAAAAGGGGCAAATAAAAGGTATTTTATTTGGTCATTATTTTGAGTAATTGGAGAAATAAATGGATTAAAGTGTTGGTTAGATTTTGAGAGGATTTCTTGCCATTGAGTTATTTTGAAAAGGTGATTGTATTGACATTATTTCTTATGTTGGATATTATTTTAATTGGGATATTATAAGGTATATTTGGTCAATTATTTTTGTATATGTTGATGGATGCTTTCTTCAAGATGGAGTGATAAGGTGTATGTGTATTTTGATATTTGCATTGTATCTTTGAGAGAGTTTATCATCTTCTAACTTTCTTGAGCTTGGCAAAGAAGTGTTTGTTGGTTGTGGCATATTTTTGAGGTTCCTTCATCATCAAATAAAAGGTATGGGCACATTATTCCATAGTTGAGTTGATTGGTTGGTTTTATGGAAAACAAGTTTGGAGTGAAAAGGACTTAATTAGGTTTCCTTATTGAGTGTGTTGAGTTAATACTTCAAGGTTTTCTAGAATAAAGAGTTTTTAAAACCTTGTTTGATAAGCATTGTTGTTGAATCCATTGGTTAAGTGAAGAACCTGAACTAGGGTTTGAAAAGAACATGAGTATCATTGTTATGTGAGATTGTTTGATAAGCATTGTTGTTGAAGCCATTGGTTAAGGGGAGAACTTGAACTAGGGTTTGGAAATAACATGAGTATCATTGTTATGTGAGATTGGTTGATAAGCATTGTTGGAAACATTTTGAGTGAAGGTTTATATGCTTGGACTAGGGTTTGTAAGCAAGGATTGTTTTATTGAGTGATTTGTTGAGTAGAGTTGGTTGAGCCTAGTCAAGTGGATGTGTGAAGTGATTGTTCAAGTTCTAATAAATAAACTATTCTATATTCTAAATTGATTTGAGAAAGAGGTTAAGTATTGATGAGTGTGAAACATATTGAGTCTCTAACAATTCTCTATATGTTTCTATGATGAGAGAGAGATTGAAAGTAATTGAGCATTGAGGTGAATGTGAAGCATATTGAGTCTCTAATAATTCTCTATATGTTTCAAAAGAGTGATTGAAAGTAATTGAGCATTGAGGTGAATGTGAAGCATATTGAGTCTCTAACAATTCTTTGTATGTTTATGAAAGAGTGATTGAAAGTGATTGAGCATTATGATGAGTATAGAGCATATTGAGTCTCTAACAATTCTCTTTATGTTTCTACGAGATTGAAAAATTTCTAGTGTAGACTTGTTGAGCATATTTGAAGTCTTTGAGAAGACTTGTGGACAAATTTGGTTAAGCTTTTGTGGATGCTTACAATACAGATTGAGAATAGATTTAGATAAGTTCTTGTGAGGACTTATTGAGCAGATTTGGACAAGTTCTAAAGAGGACTTGTGGACAGATTAGTGTGAGCTTTTGTGGAAGCTTGCAAGGCAAATTTGAGATAAGTATTTGAGAAGACTTGAGAGCATAATTGATTGATTTGTTCAAACCTTCAGTTAAGGTTTGGGGTAGATCCAATAGAGTTGATTTGAGATTGAATCAAGCTTTTAGTTAAGGCTTGAGAATAAATATTGAGGATAGATTTATCCTATACCAAAGGACTATGTTTAGTGTAGATCAAAGAACAGAATTAAGGACAAATTTTGGTGCAGATTTGAGGATAAGTTTGTGCCAGACCAGAGATAGAGATTGAGCAGATTTGTGCTAGACTGAAGGACTATTTTTAGTACAAATTTGAGATAGATCTTTGGAGGTGATAGAGTATAGAGTACGATAGTCTCTAGTGGATAGATATCCATTAGCCAGGTCAGTGAGGACAAGAGACTTTAGTGGATAGATATCCATTAGCCAGAGCAGTGGGGATAATAGTTCTTCTAGAAGATCACCAGTCAGAGCTAAGGAGAAAGGAGTTATTTTGTGGATAGAGATCCATAAAATTGATTAGGTGATTGGTGTCTCCTTTGGACAAAGGTCCATAAACATTGTAATAGGTAAAGGATTCCCAAGAGATTGATTGATAAAATTTTAGTGAAACATTTTCTCCGTGGAGTAGCCCACATTGGGTGAATCATGTTAAATTGTTGTCTCTATTGTGTGTGATGATTTGTGCATTGCTTTGGTTATTACTATTGATATTTCCATTTATTATATTAGATAATATTGTTTGGGAAATAAAAGTAAAAAGTGATCTTATACTGTTCACCTCCCTCTTAGTATAAGCTTGTGTTCTTCAAAAACAACCAAAACAATAACTTGTAGCAGAAATCCACTTAAAAGCATGAGAAAATGAGTGAGTCAATAATTAGAATCTCAAGAGAAATTTTTGTAACTTAATTGAAAAACTAAGAGGATATAAACCCTTATTTATAAGAATTTTGAAATGAAAAATGGGTGGAAAGTGAAATTTTACTTTGGGCAAGGCCGACTCCAATATGGGCCAACGAGGGGAGGGGTTTTAGAGAGAAAAACCCCTAGAATGCCAAATTCGCACCCTATACAAGATGACCACAAATTTGGTAAAATAGTTTAACAAAATTTGTGCCCCATAAAATATAGGGCACAAATATAACAAGTTAAACTTGCCAAATTTGCACCCCATATGGGGCTATTGCGAATTTGGTTCAACTATACCCAAGTGCAATTTTTTGGCACTTTGGGGGATCAAACAATGTTAGAACAGGATAAAACTTATACCGTTGGAAAACTCTTTTCAAGACCTATCCAATGGTATTGTTTTTGGAAGGAATGGAGAGAATTAGGTGGGGGGAAATTTGGCTCAAAGATAACCTTATTTTTCCAAGGGGAAAACTAAGGATCTAAGGAAAATGACTCACCTTAGTGGGTTAATTTTTTGTGTCTATAGTGTTTTGTGAAAACTTTCATGGCTTTTGCTTAACTAGAAGTAGTTGCTTGTGATGACATTATTGTTATTTGTCCATTGTCCTAGTCTAATATGTGTAGCTCAATTTTTGGTTGGTTGATTTATCTGAATGTGGTCTATTGAATCAATTGAATATTTATTTATGATTAAACTAATCTTTTGGGTTTTATGGATATTTTTGATTAATTGAAGGAATGGATTATGAATTTATAATTAATTGAAGGAATGGATTATGGATATCTTGACAAATTAAAAGAAATACTCCTCGTTGATAATAAAGGATTATAAGTCTCTTTTGGATTTTGAAAGGCAAGTCTATTATTTTGGAAATGTAATAGAGGTTAAAGATTAAAGATTAGTACAAGAGTAGAACTTGTTTATAAAGGAACATAGTGGATAATATTAATGGAATTAAACTTATATTTATTCTTGAATGATTTAGATTGATAAGTTTATACTTTCAAATGATGATATTTGAATGCATAGAGTTTATATTTGAGCTTTGAATTTATGGTTAAGAATAGATAGGATATCTATTTTTAAGAGAAGTATGGGCTTCTCTTGGTATTCTTTTATGAAAATTGAATAGAAGTAAATATTGGTGTAGATGCAAAAACAAAACACCAAAATACAATAGATAAATAAAATCAATCCACAATATGTTGCACAAAAGAGAGAATATTTTATTGATATAAAAAGGGGGAGCCTCAAATCTCCAATGTTACAACATAATATGATATTGATACAAATGTGACAATTATTACAAATCTAGGGTTCTCCGAAACCCTAGGTCAATAAATGGTGGTGTCTTCAAAACTCATATTTGATCCCAACAGAGTGAGTGGGCTTCTTGATATCCTATGTAGGACCACTCGAGCTTCAACAACTACCAATGAACATGACTCCTAGATATGCACACAAAAAATAACAAGAGTTAGCAATACCTGTGAGGGCTCCACTGCGTGAGACCCTCAAAAATAAAATTATTGAAAACCCTAATTACAGAAACAATACTATAAATAGATCTAAGAATACTAAAAATTAATGCAATAAATAGTTTACCTTGTCTCACATTGACTTGTTATCTTTTAATTTTCATGATTGTTGTAGAAACTAGTGCACAGATGCCCTAGTGACACACGAGGGGTAGTAGGTCTATAGAACTAGGGTTGTGAATGCCCACAGACACTCGATGATAGTAGGAAGTTCCTAGAGGTGCTTCATGATGGTAGGAAGCACCCATAGGTTCTCTATGATGGAAGGAAGTTCCCAAAGGCACTCGAGAAACTTAAAGGGGTGTTATGGGGATTGAGATAGAAGTTGTAGAAGCAGATTTGGTTCGTGTGAGATGGGATATGGTGAATACGAAGATGACAATGAGCAAAAGATGGAAATGATGAGGATGCTTATATGCTTAAGAACTTAGGGTACAAGGTCTCAAGAAACTCAATAAATAATAGGCTTAAGGACTTTAAAAACGTAGGGGATTTAGGGGTTGAGTCATCAAAATGACTCCTCTTTATAATCTCTCCTAGGGCATGTTAGGGTTTTAACGATACAATTTGTGTGGTCAAGATTAAACATGATGGAGGGCGGATATTAAATCTAGGCATGTGACATAGATTAAGATGGATGAATGGCTAGGATTAGATCATGATGGATGGTTTGAATTAATTCATATAAAAATATATAAAATGTTATTATTTAAATATATATTAAACAAATATATATAAATATATAAATAATGGGTAAATATGGTAGGAAGCTATGGATGGATGACAAGTGGCTAGATTTTGGTGTCTATAGATGCCCATTTTTGTACCGTGTTATGTGAAACACAACATGGTGCAAAAATACAAGACACTTGGTTTGGCCTGATAAAGATGAAACTTACTCTTATTAGAACGTGAAGATTAAACTTGAAGAAAACCAAATTTTGATTGTGTAGCTTACCCCCTCAATTGGCGAATGAGTGACAAATGCATCTCATGAGCCAATTGATATATTTGTGCAAATGATTGTGTGAAATGCATGGTGCAATTATGAATGATATGAATTATGTAAATGTGATGCCATTTTTGCCCCAATGGTGGAAGGGGGTTGTTGAAAAATGTAAGTGATTGTTTCTATTTTTTCTCTAACTAAGAGAAGGTTTTTCTTTTTTGCCAAATGTTGATGCCATGATCATGTAAGATGTATCCCGCTATGGGAATTCAATATCAAATTATGGTTGCCCTAAGTTTGGGGTGATTCCATGCTATTGAATAATGTGCCTTCCAATGTCATTGAAATTCAAGTATGCAAATGTAAAAAGAAAATAAAAATAGACTTGCCCTTGGAGCCACTCATAATTGTAGCAATTCCCACACAAAATATTTAAATGATTGCTCAATAACTTTACTCGGTCTATATCCTCAGAGACTAGTGTAATTACAAAATAAAATGATGAAAGTTGTGTTATTATCCATGTTTCAATCCCCACAAACAAGGCCATCAATGATAGCTTTTGAGCAAATTGGTCTTGGCATAGTCTCACTCTACATATGAGGTACCAAAATTGATTTTTGTTTTCGAACAATGAAATATGTGATGATGAAGATGGCCAAGTGTCCTTATGGTGATTTATTCATCTTACCAAATTGCATGGATGTAAATTGTTGCAATCACCAAGGAGATAGAATAAACCACTAGATACGAGGTTCACTTGAAATTGTATACGAACTTGGCAAATGTAAATGCAATTGTTGATGGATTTGATGGTGACATGAAGATGTGATGATGAGAAATGTACTGATAGATGCAATATGGAGTGATTTTGTGGAGGTAAGCTACATTTTTGAATATATGGATGCAAGTTACTAAGTCTATTTTTGCCCCAACAGATGAAAGGGGTTTTTGACATGTGTATGATTGATTCTACTTTTGCCCTCATAGATGAAGGGGTTTTGATAATGTAAGTGTCCTTATGGTGATTTATCCATCCTACAAAATTGCATGGATAACCAATTGTTGCAACCACTAGGTTAATAGGATAAACCACTAAATACAAGGTTCACTTGTAATTGTAAATGTATTTGACAAATGTTGAATGAAGTTGATGATGTGGAATGCGAATGTAAATGAATAATGCAATGAATGATTTTGTTTTTATCTCAATAGAGAAGGGGTTTGTGAAAATGTAAGTTTTATTATGGTGATTTGTCCATCCTATCAGATTGCATGGATAACTAGTCCCTGCAACCACTAGGTTAATAGGATAAACCACTAAATACAAGGTTCACTTAAAATTTTAAATGTATTTGGAAAATGATGAATGAAATTGATGATGTTGAATGTTAATGTATGGATAATGCAATGAGTGATTCTATTTTTACCCCAAAAGATGAAGGGGTTTTTGACATGGAAAAATGCAATGATTGTGAAAAATGTAATGATTGATTTCTATTTTTACCCTAACAAATGAAGGGTTTTTGATAATGTAAATGATTGATTCTATTTTTTTCCCAATAGATGAAGGGTATTTTTAATAATGTAAGTTTCCTTATGGTAATATATCCATCCTACCATATTGCATGGATAATTAGTCACTGCAACCGCTAGGTGACTAAGATAAACCACTAAATACAAGGTTCACTTGTACTTGCAAATGTACTTGACAAATGTTGAGTGAAAGTGTAATGATGATTGAAATTGATGATATTGAATGTAAATATGAATGTGATCTGTTTTTACCCCAAAATATGAAGGGTTTTTGGTAATGTAAGATGATTGATTCTATTTTTACCCCAACATAGAAGGGGTTTTTGATAATGTAAGTGTCCTTATGGTAATCTATCCATCCTATCGGATTGCATGGATAACTAGTCACTGCAACCATCAAGTGACTAGGATAAATCACTAAATACAAGGTTCACTTGAAATTGTAAATGAATTTGGAAAATTTTGAATGAAGGTGCAATGATGAATGAAATTGATGATATTGAATGTAAATGTGAATGTGATCTATTTTTTCCCTAACAGATGAAGGGGGTTGTGATTGAGAAAATACAATGATTGATTTTGTTTTTTCCCTAACATAAAAGGGGTTTTTTGTATGATATACATGATTGGTTCTATTTTTGCCCTAATAGATGAAGGGGTTTTTAACAATGTAAGTGTCCTTATGGTGATTTTTCCATCCTATCGGAGTGCATGGATAACTAGTCTTTGCAACCACCAGGTGACTAGGATAAACCACTAAATACAAGGTTCACTTGGAAAGTGTCAAGGAATTTGATAAATGCAATGATGAGTAAAATTGATGATGTTGAATGCAAGGAATGTGGATGATGTAATGAATGATTTTGTTTTTGCCCTAACAGAAAAGGGGTTTTTGACAAGGAATGAATGCAAGGAATATTTGAAAAAATAACACAATATTTTGAACCTAGCAATGGATGTGGATGATGTGAATGCAAGGAAAGGGCACAATATTTGACAAAAGAACGTAATATTTTGAACCTAGCAATGGATTTGGATGATGTGAATGCAAGGCAATGGGTGCAACCTTTGAAAAAATAACACAATATTTTGAACCTAGCAATTGACTTGTTGATGATGTGATATGTATGCGTGATTGAATTATTTGTTGAATTTATGGGGAAGTTGTGATACCTTGAACACCCCCAAGTTGTGATGTTGTTTGAACTTTCTAGCGGTCTTTGCATATGCGATATATATACATGGATTTTACTTTTGTGTTATGCTTTTGTATGAATGTTTTTATGTGGATGCATGTTTATATGGATGATTAATGCAAATGATAATGTGTATGAATGCAAATGTTCTAATGATCATTCATAGTTTAGCTATTTCTTGGCCATGTTTTTAGAATTATTGTTTAATTAAGGGTACCAAAATGGTGGCATGTGGGGTGGAAAAATCATGAAATGACATGGATGTTGACATGGAAGAAGATATGGATGTTGATATAGAAGACTGATTGTTTTGTAGAGACTCAGACATACTAGTGATATCAAATAAACTCACTAAATTTTACCTATTCTCTTTAAGATAAAATGTGTGTGCAGTGAATTTATTTACCGAATCATGAGCATGGTAATGACTTGAGGTAATCAAGAACCAACGTGTGTGCAAGTGAGTTCATTAATTCATCTTAAGTAAAGTGGGTGAAACCTGTTATGTATGAGACCAAGAAGCTATTTTGTCCTTATGTGCAGTCAGAGATCTCTTTGAAATAAATGTGTCACCATGCATGAGTGTACTCCACTACCAGTCAAGCATCTATAGCTCCATAGTCCAAGATTTTGATTTAAGTTTTGGGGATGACTACTAACCATCTTAATGAAAATGTAGTATGATCCTTACAACTTGCAAATCTGTGGTGTGTGATGAAATATTTAGAGCTTTAGGGAATCATATTCTCAACCTAAGTGTGATAAGAATTGTACCCTATCCTTACTACTTTGTTTCTTGTATTTGGAAATAATTGTGCTAGTGATGAAAACCACTGATTTTGTGGACTATTTTGCATTATGGGATAAGCAAGGAATACCCTTTTTACTTTGAGTACAACCCAAGTATGGTGTTATCCCTTTTTTACACAAGATGTTTTTAAGATGTGTGATTGTGTTTGGTTCAAGAATATTTAGAGCCAATTTTTAGAACTCAATATTTTCTTAGTGAAAATGTGTCTTGGTCCTAAAGAAAACTCAACATGTATTTTGAGTTTGCTTAAAACACTAGGAGTCCCTGAGTGATCGAAAACACCTAGGAATTATGGATATGTGGCTTTGCAAATGAAAATTTGACTATATAGAATGATGCAATGAAATGGATGATGATGTGAAGGTACCTCTGATTAAGGAAACATGACTTTATTTGACCAATTTATATCTGAACTGAATAAATGATCCCTAATATAAAATGTGAAATATGGTTATGTGGTTGTGAATGCAATGTATGAAATATAATTTGTAAAATGGAATGTGTGTAATGCAATGTGTGAAATATAATGTATGCAATGTGATGTGTGAAAGAAATGCAATATTGTTTTTGTGTAATAGACATGTATAAATATATATAAAGCATAGTAAGCATGGAACACTTTCAAGTGTATGATGTTTAATGGCTCGGGTTCTTCTAATTCCCCTAGCCTGGTAAGCGTATGTGCTCCTTGCATATTGTGAACTTAGGTAGCAGCAAGAAATATGTATATATATAAATAAATTTGAGTTTATGTGTGACCAAAGGTGTTAAGTGCCTTTGGAGCCTTTTGAAATTGAAATGTGACCAAAGAGATTAGGTACCTTTGGAGATTTTTGGAATTGAGATGTGACCAAAGGGATTTGGTACCTTTGGAACCTTTTGAAATTGATATGTGACCAAAGGTGTTAAGTGCCTTTGGAGCTTTTTGAAATTGAGATGTGACCAAAGGTGTTAAGTGCCTTTGGATATTTTTGAAATTGAGATGTGACCAAAGGGATTAAGTGAATTTGGAGATTTTTGAAATTGATATGTGACCAAAGGGATTAAGTGCCTTTGGAGCTTTTTGAAATTGAGATGTGACTAAAGAGATTAAGCACCTTTGGAGCTTTTTGAAATTGAGATGTGACCAAAGGGATTAAGTGCCTTTGGAGCTTTTTAAAAATTGAGACGTGACCAAATGGAGTAAGTGCCTTTGGAGCTTTTTGAAATTGAGATGTGATCAAAAGGATTAAGCACCTTTGGAGCTTTTTGAAATTGAGATGTGACCAAAGGGATTAAGTGCCTTTGGAGCTTTTTGAAAATTGATATGTGACCAAAGGGAGTAAGTGAATTTGTAGCTTTTTGAAATTGAGATGTGATCAAAAGGATTAAGTGCCTTTGGAGCTTTTTGAAATTGAGATGTTACCAAAGGGATTCAATGCCTTTGGAGATTTTTGAAATTAATATGTGACCAAAGGGAGTAAGTGCCTTTGGAGCTTTTTTAAAATTGAGATGTGATCAAAGGGAGTAAGTGCCTTTGGAGCTTTTTAAAATTGAGATGTGATCAAAGGGATTAAGTGCATTTAGATATTTTTAAAATTGAGACGTGACTAAAGGGATTAAGTACCTTTGGAGCTTTTTAAAATTGAGATGTGACCAAAGGATTAAGTACCTTTGAAGATTTTTGAAAATTGAGATGTGACCAAAGGGATTAAGTACCTTTGGAGCTTTTTGAAATTGAGATGTGACAAAAGGGTTTTTGATTCCTTTGGATCTTTTTTTTGTATGGGGAAAGTGCAATACCTTAACGTCCCCAAAATGCTTAATGATTGATTATGTGAGTGATTGGGAGGATGTAATATCTTGAGAATCCTCAGTATTCTTAATGATTGAGTTGGTACCAATGTCCTGATTAGATGGGTTGATGGATCATGTGTGGGAAAGACTTTCATATCAATAATAACTTGGAGAATATATTTAAATGCATGGCAATTTTTTATGTCATGACCCACTTGTTGATGACAGGGATAGTACAAGTGCTTCTTATAACCTTTTCCATGTGGTTTGTTAGGATATCTTGATTTGATTTCTAGAAGTAAAATCTCTTGTACTTCATAAAGCCTTTGAAAAATGGTTGCATAAGATTCTGAAAGCACCGTGTAGTCGTGAGTGGTATTTGTAAGATATTTGGTGTGTTTGTCTAATTTTTTTGGATGTTGAAATTGTGGTATAGGTACCATAACTTGAAATGTGGATTGTGGAACTGAATTGTGTAACTGCTATGATTGTTGATATGAATGATGATGGCACTGATGATGAATCAACTGTAACTCAATGTTAGTGATTCGGGTTAAAATCTATTGCAAAAATAAAGTGTATTGACAATATGATTGTAAGCCTTAGTTTGCTTATTCAGTGTATTGAGATGTGGTAAATGGATTGATGAATGGATGAGATTGAGTGTGTTGTTGTTTGTGTGATGAATTGGGGGGCATGGATTGAAATTAATGATGATGAGGTTGTGAATGAAATTATTGTGAATGAAGAAAAGGAGATGATGTATGAGGGATGTGAATATGATGATTTATTGGAATGGTATGGGTATGGGTTGGCAACGGTGTTGGAATGGAAACCATATAGATTGTGGTACCCAATATGGAATTTGGCTAACAAATATGGACTAAGTGGAAATAGGTTGAGGCCTATGGTTGATCATCTGAACTTGTTGCTGAGAATTCTATTGATTATTAAGAAATTTACTAAGATGTTCCCATGTTTCATGTATTTCCATATCAGTGGTTGATGGAGTGGATGTGGATGGGATTGAATAGGTAGGTAGGGGATAAGTTGCAATGGGAATTGCAACTTGATGGGAGATACTAGATGGCATGAACACGAGCAATTATGAATAATCATTAACATGTGCTTCATACAAGGGGTTATCATAGATTGAGGTACATGAGGATGGGATGGATGTGCTTTGGGCATATGATGATTGTGGTATGGAAAAATATTAGGAAGGTGCAGCATATACCTCAAAAATAGGATTATTTTACACCTGGGTAAGGCTTGAAGGTTGGGAGGAGAAAATTTCTTGATGGAAATAAGGGTCATACCTAGGTGGGCTATTAACTGGCTCTAATACATAGTTAGAGGATTTTAAAAGAGCTTCCACTTGTGCCATGTCTATATGGGTGATGTGGTGATCAATAGTAGGTGAATATGATTCTATTTGTGGAACAACCATGTGAAATGGCTATGTGGATGACACAGTGTGTGATGGACCCATAGACAAATCTGGATGACTTACCTGTATCACACTAGGGGGATTGATCATGGAAGTGGTGGTGGAAGGTGATGATGAACACTCCATTGCTGAAGTGGTTTGATTGGTGGATATTTGATTAATTATTTTATATTGATTTATTGTTAATACCATAAACTAATGAACCAAATATAAAATATGCTGGAAAGTAAAATACGGAATGAAAAAATCACAAAATCAAATAGGAAATCCAATCCTATATTTATACAATAAATGTATCTTACCTCTATTATTTTTTTATCTCGTTTTAATGTTTTCCTTTTTTTTTTGGTTTTGTGTGTTTTGATGAACTAATATGAATTAAATGGGTAAAAACTATGGCTTGGATGGGCAGTGAGATTCTTACTAGTGATGAAGTCTAGCAAGTTTTCTCATGGGTGTCCTAAAGTGTCCAAGAGAAGATATTGGTGGACGGAGATGAAATCCACCATCACCAATGGTTGGTGATGAAATCCAACATATTACTATTTAAAGTGATACATGTTGTGTGTGATTCCTTTTAATATTTTCAATTTTTTTATGGTGTACACACAATTCAAGAATAACTAATTTCACAAGTCTAAATTAGAAGCCAACACCAGAAATATTAATTTCCCCAAAAGAAGTAGAGTACACCGCTTAAGACCGCTCTCTAAATAGAGGAAGGTTCATCTACTCTTTCGTCTATTGCAAATATTAAGTTGGTATTGGTTGTCATTGATGTCAAATGTATTCGTCAAAGGTTGAGCTTGGTAAGACAAAAAATATTATTCTAATAATAGAAAAGTTTTCAAGACAAGGCATCTCTCAAAAGCAAGGAAAATGGTTACAAGAAATAAATATTATAATATTTAATCACAATATTAAATTATTATAATATAAAATTGGTTTCATTAAATGTAAAAAATTTATTAAAAGCACTGGCCTCCCATAGAAGACTTTGGAAATGGTTTTATAAAGTTATATTTTGAATTTGAAGTTGATAGGGCACCAAAAAGGAAGTGAACGTTTATATGTCTTCAAAGGCCCAAGTCTATCATGCACTGACATATTTAATATGGAAAGCAAACATTATAAAAAGGAGGTAAAATTATTTGTGACTATAACTTTTTGATGAGTGATTGAATTCCTATGTCTACGAGAATTATTGTCATCGAAAGAAGACATTGTTGTCAAGTGGAAGTGAGTTGAACGTCGTTCATTCCAGTTCCTGAGAGTAGAGAGAAGTAATTCTAGCACTGTTTGTTCCAGATCCTGAAGGCAGAGTGACATGATTTGAATGCCATTCATCCTAGTTTGTGAGGCTAGAGAGAAGTAATTCAAGAATAATTTGTTCTAGTTCATGAGGGTAAAGTGAATTAAGGAGAGTGTCATTCATTCCAATTCCTGAGGGCATAAATCACCGTTCATTCCATTTGTGAGGGTAGAGTGAAGCAAGGAGAGTATACAAAATTTAAATCAAGGGTAGAGAGGATAGTGCACAAAATTCTATATAGAGATAGAGGTTTAAAGAGGAGGTAGTGCATTAGATATTCTAGCTATGTAGCTAGCCCAGGTGGCAAGTAGACTCTATGCAGGATGCTGGCAGAAGAGAGGTTTCAGGTTTGAGACACGGTGGTAATGTTTTGATGTTTATTTAGGCAAAAGATAAAAGGAATAAAATATTTTTTGAGTGCCTTTGAATCCAATGGGTGGGCCAGCCTAGCTAGCACTCTAGCTCATGCTAGAGCATGGGTTGCGTGAGGTTTCGTGTTCAACTCTCTTTGGCAGCAGAAGTGGTAAGGGCATTAAATTTTGTTTTAATTTGAAATTAAAGATATGGAGTCATAATGTTTGACTTGAGGAATTAATGTGAGTTGACATTTTTAGAATTACAAAGGTTTATTATAAGTTGATTTTAGAAAGTATAAAGGCAGAAGTGAAACTATTAAGGGATTATTATTGTGTTTTCCAAAGAATTATTTAGTAAGCAATAAAAGGAGTAATAAGGTTAAAAGTATTTTTGCACTTAGGGTTTTGTTGTTTAGAAGGTACATTGTGGTATTGAAATCATTTGTGGCTTTTACAAGTAGGAGTTATAAGGTGTTTGTGTTTTAATTATTATGGGTATTTATGCATGGTGAAAGAAAATTTGAAGGGTTTTTTTCTTTGATTAAAAAGCCTTGTTTTGAGAAATTAAAAGGAGTTGTAAAGTAATATCTTTGTGCACATTTTTTAAGATAATTGTTTCATGTGGATTATTGAAAGCGTGTTATGCTAACTAACCCTTGAAAGCGTCTTAAGAAAGATAGAATATTTTGAGACAGGTTTTGAGGGCACATATTCATCAAAGCAAGTTAAGAGGTATGGTGATATCATTCCTTATTTAAGGTGTTTGGTTGAGAAAATATTTCTAAATCATAATGTGGAGAAATAAGGATTATATATGTGCATTGTTAGAAATATTTGAGCTAGGGTTTGTGAAAAAAATTGTGCATCCTTGTTGTAAGATTTTAGAAACACTCGTGCTAGAGTTTGTGACCAAATTGTGCTTATTTGTTTGAATGAATTTGTGAAGCTTTTGGGTATTGTTTTGAGTGACATTGAATGTGAATGAGGAAGTGTTAGAAACCAGTTTGGTGAAGCAATTTGTGCATTGGGATTAAGTGATATTTGGAAAGAACATATTGTGAAATTGTATTGCATATCATTTTCTATGTGTTCTTGAACAAGAATTTTGGGTAGAATATGTCTGAAGTATTATGATCAAAGCATGTGTTATGAGCAGTGTTGAGCAAGTGTTATGAGCAGTTTTGAGCATGTGTTAGGGCAAAGTTAAGCAGATAAAGTGAGTAGTGTTGAGCAAGTGTTATGAGAAGTTTTGAGCATGTGTTAGGACAAAGTTAAGCAGAGACAATGAGCAAATTTATATAGGATTTATGCACAGGCTTGAGGTAGACTTGCGAGCATATTTGGGACAGAGTTGATACATATTTGTGCATGTAACGTGTGTAGATTTGGGACATATTTGAGACAAATTTGTGCATGTAATGTGTGCAGATTTGGGATAAAGTTGAGACAAATTTGTGCATGTAATGTGTGTATATTTGGGACAGAGTTGAGATAGATTTGTGCATGTAATGTGTGCAGATTTGAGATAGAGTCGAGACAAATTTATGCATGTAATGTGTGCATATTTGGGGTATATTTGAGATAAATTTGTGCATGTAATATTTGCAGATTTGGGATAGAAATGAGATAGATTTGTGCATGCAATGTGTGCAAATTTGGGGTATATTTGAAAGCTAATTTATGAGTAGACCTGAGTAAGTCGCATGAGTAGGCTTGGGGTAGAGTTAAAGTAGAGGTGTGTACCAGCTTTGGAGGTGACCAGAGTAGAGAGGAGAGGTGTCTCCCGTGGATATATTTCCATAAACTAGATCAAGTGAGAGGTGTCTCCTATGGATAGATTTCCATGAAGTAGACCAGTACGGAGATAGAGTTCTCCTATGGATAGAGTTACATGAACTAGAGCAAAGAGGAGAAGTGTCTTCTATGGATAGAGTTCCATGAACTAAACATTAAGGAGATAGATTTCTCCAGTGGATAGAGTTCCACAAACCAGAGTATAGACGATAAATGTCTCCTATGGATAGAGTTTCACGAATCATAGAAATGGAGAGGTGTCTCCTATGGATAGAGTTCCATGAAATGTACCAACAATGGGATAGATTTCTCTTGTAGATAGAGTTCCATGAACAAGATTTAAGGGGATAGAATTATCCTATGGATAGAGATCCATGAACCTGAGCATAGGGGATTGAGATCTCCTTTGGATAGAGGTCCATAAAAATTATAATAGGGAATTGGTTCCCAAGACATTTATTAAGAAAATTTAAAAGAAATATTTTCTCTATGGATGTAACCCACATTAGGTGAACCACATTAAATCTGTGTCTCTCATGTGTATGATGATTTATGCATTGTCTTGTTATTGCTATTGATGAGATTGGTTAATACTGCTATGAAAAGATATTGCAATTGATAACATTGGATAATATTGTTTGGGAAAGAAAAGTAAAAGTTTATCTTATACTATTAACCCCCCTCTCAGTATAAGCTTGTGTTCTTCAATTGGTATCAGAGCGAGTTCCTTTGAAAAGTATATCAACTTAAAGGAAGATCTTATAGTAAAATAGATGGCTTCTTAGAATGGATATTTAGCAAATAAGGTTCCAATATTTTATGGGAATAAATATGCTTTCTGGATAATGAGGATGAAGAATTATTTGATGGCACAATGATACTCCGATGGTACCTACAATGTTATAGTGATGACGTTGAAACGGTCTCGATTGAGAGTTTATGGCTTGTTCATAAGGAAGGACTTCATTAGAAGAAGGTCGAGTAGTGACTCTTCTAGGAAATGGTTCTTTTGGAACATTAGCATCTATGATAGGTTGAATAGGATCTGATTCATTTTCAGAACTATTCGATTGAATGGTGTCTACTTCACTCTCACTATCTGACTCTATATCGCTAGAATCAGAAGTTTGAAAATTATGTAAGAGCCTGGTTGTAACCAGGGATAAGGTTGTGTCGAATGTGTGAGAGTCCTGAACAGGTAATTGTCCGCTGATGGTTCCTACATATCGGGTAGGAGGGGGAACATTATGATGTTCAATTTGATTGGCTATCTCTTTACCATGTCTTGGTAAAGGGTGTTGAAATATGTCTAAAGTTTGATTAGCATTCTGATTTTGATTTTGGGGAACAGTCTTTAGGGTATTATTAGGAGGGTTTTGTTTATGTTGGAAGGCTTGCACTTCCATTTCATTATTGTCAATCAAATCTTGTATTTTATGTTTCAATCTCTTACAAGCGTTGGTAGAATGTCCAGGACCTCTATGAAAATCACAGTGCAAATCAGCTCTATATCCGGGTATGCTTGGGTCGGGTTCCCGGATAGCTGGCAATTGGATTAAACCTCTTTCAAGAAGTTGAGGTAAAATAGTTGATAAAGGTTGGTTTAATCTAGTGAACTCTCGAGGAGGCTTATCAGGAGGTTTCAAGATGAATTTTTCTGTTGTTTTTGTTGCATTGATATTAGCAACATTTATGCTGTCAGTGACTCCATCACCGACAACCTGTTTGTTTTTATATTGATTTCTAGATGTTTTCTCATCATCCTTCTTCCTAAGTTGGCCTCTCCTAATGAGGGCATCTTCTACTCTTCGAGCTAAGTCTATAGCTTGATCGAAGGTAGTCAAAGTAGTCGTTGATAGCTCATAAGAAAGTTGTTCTTGTAAATTGTTAATGAAAATGTCTAACATTTCCCTATAGGATAGCACAAAGTGCAGTTTTCCTGTCAATTGTCTCCATCTTGCTAAGAAATCAGAAAAACATTCGTCTTTATCTTGTTTTAAATTGTATAGGTCTTTAATAGTTACATGCCTCTCGATGTAGGCACTAAATTGATGAACAAATGACTCAGCTATTTCTTCAAAGTTTCTTAAGGAATGAGTGGGCAATTGATAATACCATTCTAACGCCATTCCACCTAAACTTTTGGGGAACATTTTTAGTAATAGCAAGTCATTATGCGATATGTCATGACATGCTATCCTAAACATGCGAAGATGTTCTATGGGATCTTCGGTTCCTTTATAGATAGGCAGGACGGGCATGGGAAAATGTTTAGGGTATGGTTGAGCTACCACTATGGGATCCAATGGTTGGCTACAAATCTCTCGATAATTATACGAGGGACGGTAGGGATCTATCTGGTCCATACATGAAGCCAATTGTTTCACCATAGCTTCCAAACTACTAGTTTGCCCCCCATATTGATTCGGTGGGGCATTGCCATAAGTGTTATGGGCATAGGATGGAGGAACATGCAGATTAGATGCCATGTTACTATTGTGTAAAACATTGGTAGGAAAAATATTATGGAGGAGTTTTGAAGTTGGATTGTGTTGTATTGTAGATTTTTTAAAGTTTGTATTTGGATTTGTTTTAGATTTTTGTCTATTTAAAGCATTTTGCTCAATAGTTTGGAGGAAGGAAGTAGTGAAGGGAATTTTCTTTTGTGCGGGAGTGATTTTAGGTTGAGTAACAGGTTGCTTAGGAGGTTGGGTGACCTGTTGTTTGGTCATGGCTTGGGCTATAGTGACCATATTCGCATTAGATGGTCCACCCTTATCACTTTCTTGATCAATGAAAGACAAGGGATTAGTTTGCATATCAAGCGCCCGTTCTAAGGCTATTTGAGCATCACTAATTTCCCCTTTATCAATACGGACTGCCACATTAAGGACGTCGATATGTTGATTAAGAAATTTTTGAAAATGTTCTGCGTTGTCAAAAGTAATGCCTCCATTTGGAGCTATTCTAAGTGACGAAGATTCTTTAACACTTCCTTCTTGTTCCTTATCTTCACCTAAGTCTTCATCTGATTGACCTAGAGTTTCACCTTCCGGATTTGTATCTCCAAGAAGGACATTTGGGTTTTCAGTTGTATTTTGTAGCCAATCTTCTCCTTCTCCTAAAATTTCTTTACCATTCCTAAGTTTAGTCATGGTGCTAAGTTTTGATTTCAGCAAATATATATATATTTATATATATATATATATATATATATATGCAACAAATTAAAAGGTATATATTTATATATACCTAATGCAATATTGTAAATGAAATGTTTAAGTTTTTTACTATGTTTTTTGATTTTTTTGATTTTGATTTTTAGTTTTTCTTTGAAACAATATAATAAAGACAGCAAATGAAACAATAAATGCACACAATAATAATAAGGCTGAAAGTAGATGAACTAATCTTCTATGAATAATTTATGAATATCATTAATTGGTTCAAGCTGTTCAGGGGTCATGAAATGTTCTTCTTCAAATTGAAAGTTTTCTTTTAAGAATTTGATGAAAAGGGCTATGGTGATATTGTCTATCTCAGATCCCGGTTGGAAATAATAATTCTCACGACAATATTTACAATATAACATAGCTCTAGGAGTTTTGTTCCATCTTCTCCTAACTATAAGATCATCTTCTAAGGAATCTATATGAACTAGAAATGGGCGCACTATAACGGTGCTTTCAAGATCTTCCCTGAAAGTTAAAAATTTTGCAGATACAAGAGCTCTCCTATAGGCTAGCCACCTATGGCAAGCTCTCTGAAGTTCATGATAGAACACTAATTGATGAGGATCCAAGATTCTATCCAAGACTAGCCTCTTAATTTGTTTAAGTTGTGTGGACCTAGATGAAATGATACTAAGTTTCCTGATAAGCTCGTCCCACAAGGATTGATTTCTACTTGCTTCAGGGACACTAAGGACAAAATTAACTTCTATGGCCGCTAATTGGTTTACTAAGTTTATAGTAACTGCTAACCTCTTTTTAGGAGCTACCATCTAAACATGATTTTGAACCTTAAATGTTTTTTAAAATGCATCTAAGTTTTAGTTGTTCTAATTTTTTTTTTTTTTGTCTTTGTTTGTTTTTGTTCAAAAGGTTATGATGCATTCACGTCGGGTTCACCAAAATGTATCGCTCCAAATTTTTCGCACCCCTACCTTCAGGCTATTGGATCCGTGCCCGGAAGGAGGATGGGAAAAGGATGGTGCGGTACCTCGGACGAGAGGACTTTGTGAAGGTCCCGCCTCTCAAGGGAGGTGCATTTTGGTGATTTTTCGACGGATGGTGGGTTCACCAGGAAACATTTGACGGTAGTTTCCACGCCTAGGTTTTGGGAATGAGTTTTGATGAGTTCGTTTTATTTTTAAACATTCATCCTAGGTTTGGCCGAATGATTCTAACTTAAACTACATGAAAATGCAATTTAAATGCATACAACAAACAAAAAGGAAAACAGAAACAGAGAATTTGCAGGAGGCCAATGAAGATTACCTGATCCGAAAGTCTGATGGAGTTTCTGAAGCTTGAAGCAGTCTGGATCGTCTGCAATTCAACAAAATCGCCTTCAATTTGATAAAATCATCTAAACTGACAGGATCGTCTGCAATCTGACGAATTCGTCAGACAAATTCATCAGAGACCTGCAAAACAACAAACAGATACGAAATACAAGAAATTCTATTTTGCAAATAGGGGCAAACTATATGAAACAGTAATATGAGTGTTGAAAAATATACAAGAATAGAAGTAAATGCAAATAACTGTGTTTAGATAGCAGAATATGATCTTAATATGCAAACTAGACAAAATGGGTGAACTCCAGATGCAATATAGTATAAAAACTGAATAAACAATCTAATTTATAGCATAAAATGACAAAAAAAAGAGACAGAAGAGCAAACTCCAGGCACTGATTGCCTCGATGTGTGCTGCAGTCGAAATCGTCTCGCATCAGTACGAGATCATCCCGAATTTGACGAGATCGCCTCCGATCTTGACAGGTTCGTCGGCTGCGATAGGTGCTGGCTCCGGCTGAAAACCAGTGGTGTACCTGTAATGAAATGACTATAGGACTAATGCAAAATATGAATTACGATGTTTTAGAGCATAAGGGTTCAATTTGCATAAAAATTCAGCCAGGGGTTGGGGAGGGAAAAGTCTTAGAGTTAAATATGCATAGGATAGTTGTTGGGAGGTTGGAGATCATCCCAATTTGGGAGATCTCCAACGGGGGAAGGGTCCCAATGGTGCAGACATGCTTCTGCCCGGATTGGAGACCCGTTGGAACAGATTCCAACTATGCAAATTCAGTTTTACGACGAAATCGTCTGGACGTTCTAGTCTAGATGAAATCGTCAAATCTGGGGCGATATCGTCTGATCGGAGATGATATCGTCAAACGGTCAAAACAACTGCTAAAAATGACGTGGAAAAGGAGGAAACGGGTTTCTCGACGGTTAATGGGCGGTTTGGGAGGTTAAATTTGAATTTAAATTTATTTACTAAGGTGAATGTAATTATTCCAATTTTACTGCGCCAATTTTAGGGTGCTACAAGGGCATAAAGCACCATTTGTTCCATTCGTGAGGGTAGAGTGAAGCAAGGAGAGTGCTCAAAATTTAAAACAAGGGTAGATAGGATAACACATAAACTTCTAGATAGAGGCAAAGGTTTAAAGAGAAGGTAGTGCATTAGATATTCCAGCTGGACAACTAGCCCAGGAGGTAGGCAGAATCTATGCAGGAGAGAGGTTTCAGGTTTGTGACACGGTGGTAGTATTTGATGTTCATTTGGGTAGAAGATAAAAGGAATAAAATGTTTTTTGAGCACCTTCGTATCCAATGGGTGGGTCAGCTTGGCTGGCAATCTAGCTCGTGCTAGAGCGTGGGTTGCATGAGATTTTGTGTTTGACTCTCTTCAGTGGCAGAAGTGGTAAGGGCATTAATATTTTGTCTTAATTTGAAATTAAAGATAAGGAGTCATAAGGTTTGTCTTGAGGAATTAATGTGAGTTGAAATTTTTGGAGTTACAAAGATTTCTTATAAGGTGATTTTAAAAATTATAAAGGCAAAAGTAAAAGTATTAAGGGATTATTGATGTGTTTTCCAAATAATTATTTAGTAAGCAATAAAAAGAGTAATAAGTTTAAAAGTGTTTTTGCACTTAGGGTTTTGTTGTTTAGAAGGTACATTGTGGTATTGAAATCATTTGTGGCTTTTACAAGTAGGAGTTATAAGGTGTTTGTGTTTTAATTATTATGGGTATTTATGCATGGTGAAATAAAGTTTGAAGGGTTTTGTTCTTTGATTAAAAAGCCTTGTTTTGAGAAATTAAAAGGAGTTGTAAAGTAATATATTTGTGCACATTTTTTAAGAGAAATTTTTCATGTGGATGATTGAAAAAGTGTTATACTAACTAACCCTTGAAAGTTGCTTAAGAAAGATAGAATATTTTGAGACAGGTTTTGAGGGCACATCTTCATCAAAGCAAGTTAAGAGGTATGGTGATATCATTCCTTCTTTAAGGTGTTTGGTTGAGAAAATATTTCTAAATCATAATGTGGAGAAATAAGGATTATATATGTGCATTGTTAGAAATATTTGAGCTAGGGTTTGTAAAACAAATTGTGCATCCTGTTGAAATATTTTAGAAACACTCGTGCTAGAGTTTATGAACAAATTGTGCTTCATTGTTTGAATGAATTTATGAAGATTTTGGGTATTGGTTTGAGTGACATTGAATGTGAATGAGGAAGTGTTAGAAACGAGTTTGGTGAAGCAATTTGTGCATTGGGCTTGAGTGATATTTGGAAAGAGCATATTGTGAAATTGTATTGCATATCATTTTCTATGTGTTCTTGAACAATAATTTTGGGTAGAATATGTCTGAAGTATTATGATCAAAGCATGTGTTATGAGCAGTGTTGAGAAAGTGTTATGAGCATTTTTGAGCATGTGTTAGGGCAGAGTTAAGTAGAGACAGTGAGTATATTTGTGCAAGATTTATGCATAGGCTTGAGGTAGACTTGTGATAATATTTGGGAAACATTTGAGATAAATTTGTGCATGTAACGTGTGTAGATTTGGGATAGAGTTGAGATAAATTTTTGCATGTAATGTTTGCAGATTTAGGATAAATTTGAGACAAATTTGTGCATGTAATGTGTGCAGATTTGGGACAGAGTTGAGATATAGTTGTGCATGTAATGTGTACATATTTGAGATAGAGTTGAGATAGATTTGTGCATGTAACGTGTGCAAATTTAGGGTAGAGTTGAGACATATTTGTGCATGTAATGTGTGCAGATTTAGGACAATGTTGAGATGGTTTTTTACATGCAATTTGTGTATATTTGGGCCAAATTTGAAAGATAATTTGTGAGAAAACCTGAGTAAGCCTCATGAATAGGCTTGGGTAAGAGTCAAAGAAGAGGTGTGTACCATATTTGGAGGTGAACAGAGCAGAGAGGAGAGGTATATCATATGTATAGAGTTCCATAAACTAGAGCAAAGGAGAGGTATCTCCTATGGATAGAGTTCCGTGAACTAGACCACTAAGGAGATAGATTTCCATGAACCAAAGCAGAGAGGAAAAGTGTCTCCTATGGATAGAGTTCCATGAAATAGACCAGTAAGGAGATAGAGTTCTCCTATGGATAGAGTTCCATGAACTAGATTAGAGAGGAGAAGTGTCTCATGTGTATAGAGTTCCACGAATCAGAGCAAGGGAGATGTGTCTCTTGTGGATAGAGTTCCACGAAACAGACCAACAAGGGGTTAGAGTTCTCCTATGGATAGAGTTCCAAAAATTAGATTTAAGGGGATAGATTTTTGCTATGGATAGAGGTTCATGAATCTAAGCATAGGGGATTGAGATCTTCTTTGGATAGAGGTCCATAAATATTGTAATAAGGAATTGGTTCCCAAGATATTTTTTAAGAAAATTTAGAAGAAATATTTTCTCTATGGATGTAACCCACATTGGGTGAACCACGTTAAATCTGTGTCTCTCATGTGTGTGATGATTTGTGCATTTCCTTGTTACTGCTATTGATGAGATTGGTTAATATTGCTATGCAAATATATTGCAATTGATAACATTGGATACTATTGTTTGGGAAATAAAAGTAAAAGTTTATCTTATACTGTTCACCCCCCTCTCAGTATAATCTTATGTTCTTCACCATATTGAATCACCAAATGCGGGGGTACTTTCAATATACTAATGTTGTTCCTACTTAGACCAAAAAAAGGAGAAATTCCTAACCCTAGAATGCAGACTATTTCATGCGATTAACAATTCATATACAAACAGAATGTAGGGTTTTAAGTGCAGCACACTAAAAAATAGTGAAATTTTAATTGGAAATGTGAAATGTGTGAATGAAAATTGATGCAAAAACTATTCTAATGCCTAAAATCCAGATTAAACATGCTTTTTTATAACAGATATTTAATGATGTTTTTTTTAACACTAAATTTGTAAAAACATAAAAATATGTAAAATAAAGGGGTTAGGATTTTTAGTCAGACTTATTGATAAACCTACATATTTTCCTTCCTCTTTGTGAAACACCCTTGGGCACCTATGAAATACACCTGGGTGTTTCTTTAATATCCCATGAGTGCCACAGGGTTTTTGTGCACCTTCTGCAACTTCTGCAGCTCCTTAGAAACCTTAATTCTTATAAAATCCATGTGATCTTGTTTTTTTGAAAACCTGTAACATGAAAATAGAAAACCACAAGTTAGTGTTAAGATAATTTAAAATTTATAACCCTTTGTGGGTCCCACCGTGATTGCCATTTGTGAATGCAAATCGACCAACACCAAAATATGAACTATAGAATTAAATAAGCAATGTAATTGTAGACACCCAAAATGCATCATGTCAAGGTGACTACTCATATGGGCACCCTTGTAGACCATATGAATGATCTTGGACCTCTCCAAGGAAAAATTAGTGGTTCTAACCACTCAATTTGGGCATTTTGGCCTATCTAGACTTATCCACTGGTGTCACCCATAGCTAGGATTCTTAGTCGTGGGTGACATCCATGACTAGAGTTTTTAGCCACTTTTAAGAGCTGCGGCTAGCCCTGTAACAAAATCAGGTGACCAGAGTTGAGTAAAATCAGTTGCAAAAATAAAATTGCAATGGTTTCAAAGCATTTTGGGCTTGGAAGCTTCCTCCCAACTACCAATTCTTGTTCTTTTCTTCTCCATGAATCTACAACAAGGATTTTAGGAGTCTATTTAAGACCCCAAGTTAAAATAGCAAACCCTGGATATACCTGGTTGTCTTCTCTAACGAAGTGCTACCAAATTACTAAATAATTGTTCAATTGCATTATAGCGAAGCCCTGTAAAATTGGAGAGCCAATTGCACCTTGTGAAGATTAACAAGATGCTTCCAAAATCCAATTTGATCATCAAATTTGCAACAATGGAGATCTCAAGAGCTTGAGGAGCAAGCTTAATAATTGACACACTTCCATTGCCAATTCTAGTGAATTCAACCACCAATATATTTTAGAACACCGAGGCAACCCTTGATCATCAATTCCTTGGAGGATTTGAGAGTTTTTGGCCCTAGTTTCAAGAGAAAGGGAAGTTTTATTGTTGTTGCAGCTATCAGCCATGGCTAACAGTGCTAGTTGTACCTCAGACCCATAGCTAGGGTTTGATGCTCTCTTTCCTACATTTTAGCAGTATATTTCCATTTTCAGTTATGCAAATAGCTTAATCTAGCATAGATTAACATTGTAGCAGACATTTGACTGATTAATTTAGGAATTAGAGGTAGTTTTACTTCCATTTCCTTGCATTTATCAATTTAGAATAGTTTTCTTGTTATTTCATGCAATCCAAGTTTCTAATGGTTAATTAGGATGTTTCATAATTAGATTCATGTCTTTCTTTATCATGCTTTATGATAATTTCACCATTTCTTGCATAGATTGATAGTTTTACAAGCTTTCTTGATTTCATGACATGTTTTGTGCAAGATTCCTCTAAAAGCCTCATCAAGAGAGGCATCCTTTGATTTTAATATTTCTTGTTGTTTCTTGAATGCATGGTTTTCAAGACTTCATTTTCAAAGCATTCAAGGCAACAAATGCCTCTTCACAGGAGAGAAGAAGGTCATACTTGACCTAGAGTAGTTCGTGTCATTCTAAAAAGTTTACGGATTATACCTACCCTTGCGAGGGATTTATTATGATTGTAAAATTGTATCACATTGGGTATCCCTAAGAGGGATGAATTTGTAGCCATGAATTGATTCAATTTTAATAAAAGACACCCTTATTTTGGTTATTTCAATTTTGTCAATTTATGTATATGCTTTATGTTGATTTTCAACAATAATTAGTTTAGGTGTATGATTCCTGGGTTGCTACAATAATACATAAAATTGCACAATGAAATAAAATTTTATTATGTTGCTCATGGATCTTCAATGTTACAATAAAATGTGCCCCAAATATGGGGTTACAAAGCTTATTATGCTTGATACAATGATTACAATACACTAGGGTTCTTCAAAACCCGAGGTTAATAAATGGTGGTGTCTTCAAAACTCATCTTTGATCCCAATAGAGTGAGTGGGATTATTGATATTCTATGTAGGACCACTCGAGCTTAAAAAACTACCAATGAACATGAATCCTAGATCTGCACACAAAAAATAGCAACAAGAGTTAGCAATACTTGTGAGGTCTCCACTGCGTAAGACCCTCAGAAATAAAATTATTGAAAATCCTAATTGCAAAAACAATACTGTAAACAATTCTAAGAATACTAAAATTAATGCAATAAATAGTTTACCTTATCTCACACTAACTTTTTATCTTCTAATTTTTATCATTGTTGCAGAAACGGCTGCACAGATGCCCTAGCAACATCTGAGGGGTAGTGGAACTACAAAAGTAGGGTTGTGAACACCTGCAGGCATTCAATGATAGCAAGAAATGTACAAATGTGCTTGGTGATGGTAGGAAGCACCTAGAGGCACTTGGTTATGGAAGGAATCACCTAGAGGTACTAAAAAAATTGAAGGGACATTCTGGGGATTGATACAAAAGCTATAGAAGTAGATCTGGTTCGTGTGATGTGGGTGGTCGTGGATGTAGAGACGATGATGAGCGATAGAATATGGTAGTGGTGAGGATTCTTATATGCTTGAGAACTTATGGCACAAGGGCTCAAGTAACTCAAGATATCTTAGACTTACGAACTTCAAAAACTTAGGGGATTCAAGGGTTGAGTTGTCAAAATGACTCCTCTTTATAATATCTCATAAGGCAAGTTGGGGTTTCAATGACATGATTTGTGTGGTCAAGATTAAAACATGATGGATGGTGGAGATTAAATCTAGGCATGTGGTATGGATTAAGGTAGATGAATGGCTAGGATTAGATCATGATGGATGGCTGGGATTAGTTCATATAAATAAATAAATAAATAAATATTTATATATAATATATATATAAATAAAACATATAAAATATTATTTAAATAGATATTAAACAAATATATATAAATAATGGGTAAATATTGCGGGAAACTATGGATGGATGAAAAGTGGCTAGATTTTGGTGTCTACAATTGGATTTTTCTATGTTTTATGGAATGATAAATGACTTTCATTCTTGAATGATGAATGTAATTTTGTGTGATTGATGAAATAAATATTCTTGTATGGAAAAAGGGGTATTAGATGAAATAATGGGTGTGGGAAAATTATGGGGTTTCCTCTTTATGATTGATTGAATTATTTATGCATGGTTACATTGTGGAGAATGTATAGTTGCATTGATGAGCACCAAAAATGCTCATATTTTTGTATGGATTCATAACATGTTGTGCGACATTATTTTGATAGAATGTACTTTTTATGAAGGTTTTATATATATTTAATAGGAAATTGTGTATATTCTCTAATATGCATTTTAAGTGTGATTTGTGTGTAGATTCAATGATTTTACTACTTTTCTGCATATTTACGTCAAGGTCCCATTTGGACCTGGCACTTCATGTTTTATGGTGGAGAACTAAAGACAAAGGTGACCACAACAAAGAGTTACGTACGCTAAGTTAGGCGCCCAACTTCTAGCTAAAGGTTGGAAGGCGCCTAACTCCTATCTTCCGAAAGAGCGATGCCTGACTCCCGACTTCAGGGTCAACGAGTGCCTCACTTCAAGCGATAGGTTGAGCGATGCCTAACTCTTGACTTCGGAGTCAACGATGCCTAATTTCCAATGATAGGCTAGATGCCCTGACTCCCATTGAAGCAGAGTACAATAAGGACCCTATTTTTAGATGAAATAGAGTAGCGGTTTCTAGCGATATATGCGGATGAAGGACAACATAATGAACCAAAAAATTATCCATTTCTCATTAATGGTTAAGCAAACATGTAAATTGTATGAAACTATTGATATCAATTGAGGTGTAATTTTAGATATATTCTATTTGATAAATAGAACACGCCTAATTTATCCTACGAAGGATAAATTTAGTGCGTGTTCATTGTCTATGATTATTTTTTGTGTATTTGTTATAACTACAAGTCTAAAATAGACTTGCCTAAATTTGTAATAGGGGATGGTTGTACACTATATAAATACATAGGCCACCCCTAAGAAAGGGATCCTTGAATATTTTTTGTAAATCATTTTTGAAGCTACAAATAAAATTCATTCGAGTGTTCATATATATATTTCTAAGCATTCGGTGTGCATGAATTAATCTAGGTGGAGTTTATTGGAGCTTGGGCCCACTCTCAATAGTATTCCTCCCCTTTTCCTATTTTTCTATAATTAATTTATTCATTATTTATTTTCTTTTTTCTTTCTTTTCTATAGTTTATTTGATTACTGTAATTTCCTTATTTTTTGTATTTTCTAGCAAGTGTGTGTTTTTACTTTCTATAGTTTATTTTTAGTCATGTGTTTGATAATGTAGGCTAGATTAATGGTTTGGACAAGAAATATAATTACACCATAAACCACCCCCAAACCTTAGGACATAGTGGACTCATCTTGTTGGTTTTACAGGCATAAACTATGCATGGTACTTCACAAAGTTTATGAGCTTTCCTAGGTTTGACAATTTAAATGGAGGTAATAAATTAGTTGTAGTTGTAACCAATGTTTTACCCAACATTTTGGCACCATTTTGAGGAAGTACCAACTGTAATACCCTATTCTGTAGCAAGTGAATCTAAAAATTTTAGGTTAACTTATCTACAGAATTTTTCCACCTAATCTTGTATGAGTCCACCACGAATCAGAGGACCGGATGATCATTTTCTCAAGAGTAAAAACATTGTTTCACAAGAAGCCCCTGAATCAGTTGTACCAAATTCTAAAGTTGAAATTTCATCACCCCCATCACCTCCACCAGTGCATTGGAGTCAACATCCAATTTTTGCATAGAGTTCTTCTTTACCAAAATAGCCAAATCTTGATGAAGAATTAATGGTAGATAATAGAAACTTTAGAAGAATCCAATATGAGGAGGATTTGTTGTACAACCAATATTGGAAAGTAGTAGAGGATGGAACTATATCAGTAGCTGACTTAGAGATTCTTGTGCAGAATACTCAAAATGATAGAAGAGCCTTAGAGACTGCTTTAAGGGAAGCAGGTGTAGATACCCCATTTTCTGAAAATATGGCTGAAACTGAAGAGACATCCACTAGTTTTAACTTTCCAATAGAAGAGGCAATAGGAGACACAAAAATGAAACACATCTCTCCTACCCACCTTCCTATTTTTAGAGGATTTCAGACTGAAGATCCTGACTTGTTCCTTTTTAAGTATGATGTTCTATGCAGGTTAGTAGATTACAAGATTGATGCCCAAAAATTGAAATTGTTTCCCTCAACTTTAGATGATTCAGCCCTACACTGGTTCATTAGTTTAGGAAATAAATAGATTACTACCTGGGAAGATATGAAAAGACTCTTCCTAGAACAATACCAAAACTTTGGTAGGGCACAAGATTCTAGAGAGGAAATATTTGATATGACTCAGAAGGAAGATGAATCATTGGAAGAATACTAGGATAGATTTAGCTTTAACCTACAAAGATCTCCCCATGCAAAACTGAGTGATAGGTCCTTAAGAAGTGTCTTCTTAAAAGGACTCACCAATGAGTCTCTTGAAGCACTAAACATGATATCTAGAGGAGATATTTACCAACATCAAATGTCAGATATCCAATGTTTATGTTAGAATTATTCATGAAGGAAAGGTAAACCAACCTCCTAAAATATCAAATCAATAGCCATAATCACCAAAACTAAAATAGGTAACATGCTAGAAGACCTAAAAAGTGAGATGTTGTCATCTCTTGCACTTCATATGGATACTCTTCTACTTCAAAAAAGAAGCAGGAGAATGAGGTAACATTAGCCTATTTCTATCCCAAATGTAGAGGGAAGCACCCCAAAAATGCATGTCCAAAAAACAATATTAGAGTATGTGTTGTTTGTTAGAAAGACCATAAGATAAAGTTGTGCCCACAATTGCCAAAATCTAGAGAAGATCCTGAAGTAATGGAAGCATATTTCATGGGAAATAGGAGAAACTGGCAATAGTCTCCTATGGGAAACAACATGCCAGCTGGAATGCCACCCTATGGGGGAGGTAATTACATGAATCAAGGTCAAGTTCAGCCACCCAATATGGGTTGGTGGGGACAACCACCTTGGACAAACACCCCCCAAGGAACCACTCCTTATAATCCATACCCATGGATGCCATATCAGTAGCCTGGACCTTAGTGGAGAAACTATAATGCATGGAATTCAACTCCACAGAATGCAACACAAGTCCCACTACAATAGAGTTTGCTAACTCCCCTACTTTGAGACCTACTCAACTTCCTGCATAACCCACATCAAATCCCAACAACAACAAATCAAATCAGCTAGCATACCAAGTGGAAAATGAGATGTTTCCAATGTATAATATTAGAGTAGGTTGTAATCCTATATAGTTAAGATTAGGAAGACAAGTAGGAGTAGAAATAGCTCCTTTGGTAGAAGAGGAGGAAAATGTAGAAGTAGAAATTGAGGAATCACCTCTTGTAGAAGAAGTAGAGGAAGAACCAATTACTAAAAATGATAGAGAAGAGGTTCCACCTTTTCCTAAAAGGTTATAGGAACCAAGGAAGCTAGTACAACTAGAGTTTGACATTTTATCTAGTCTAAAAAATTTAATAGTCACAATTCCTCTTTTCCAGGCTATAAGAGATGTTCCAATTTACACAAAATCCATACGGGAATTATGTCTAAGAAAACCAGGCTGAAAGCCAGCAAAAGCAATTAATGTGGTAGGTCAGCTAGCTGATCTCATGCTAGGAAACACCTACCACCAAAAATATTCTGACCTAGGAAGCCCTATTTTAACTATCAAAATTGAAGGCTATCCATTACCCAACACACTAGTAGATCTAGGGGTAGCCATTAATGTCATGCCCAAGGATACTATGCTGAAACTTAAACTCACAAATCTGAAGCCAACTAAAATTGTTCTTCAATTGGCTGATAGATCTATAGTGCTCCCTGAAGGAATGTTGGAGGACATTATAGTTACAGTAGATGCATGGGAATATCCAATAGATTTCTTGGTGTTGCAATCAAATTTTGGGTTGGGTGGTTATCCACTCATCTTAGGTAGACCCTGGCTGGAAATAGTTGATGCCTACATAAGTTGTAGGAATGGAAAAATGACCATTTCTAATGGTCAGAATGTTAAAAATATGATTATTCATCCACCTGCACAATCCATTGACTTGTTGGGAGAACCTGATTATGAAAATCAGAATACTAGTGATTTATCAATGATTCAACCAATAATGGCATTGGATGAGCTTGAGGATGAAAATGATGAAGAGAGAGTTATAACAAACTTTTTCCAAGGAGAATCCTCCTACCCTCCTCTAGAATTACCACTTGTTGGAAGTAAATATCATCACATCAAACAAATTGAGGTTGAACCTAGGAGGATATTGAATGTAAATAATGAGTTGACACTCGTTCAACAGGACACCCTGAAAGAGATATTAGTCAAACACCAAAATGCTTTTGCTTGGGACTATTCAGACATGAGGGGAATTGCTCCTGAAGTCTGTACTCATCATATATATCTGGAAGAACAAGTAAGACCGGTAAGACAACCACAATGTCGGATGAATCCAGCCATGAAAGAAATTGTTAAAACTAAATTACAGAAACTCCTAATAGTTGGATTTATCTACCCTATATCTGATAGTGAGTGGGTATCACCTTTGGTGGTGGTGCCCAAGAAAAATGGAAAGTGGTGTATCTATGTTGATTACAGAATGCTCAATAAGGCAACAAAGAAAGACCACTTCCCCTTACCTTTTATAGATCAGGTCCTTGACACCTTAGCAGGAAGAAAGTACTTTTCTTTCTTGGATGGGTTTAGTGGATACAATCAGATACAGATTGGGGAAGGGGATCAGGATAAAACAATATTCACTTGTCCATGGGGAACCTTCACTTATCGAGTCTTACCCTTTGGTTTATGTAATGCACCTACCACTTTTCAAAGGGTAGTATTGAGTATCTTCTCTGATATGATTGGAGAAACTATGGAAGTATACATGGATGACTTCATAGTTTATGGTGAGACTTTTGAGGAAGCCACAACAAATTTGGAAAGAGTGCTTCAAAGGTGTGAGGAAACTAATCTATCCCTGAGTCATGAAAAATATTTTATGTTAATGTAGGAGGGGATAGTATTAGGACATCATATTTTTGGAGATGGGATAAAGGTAGATAAAAATAAAATTGAGGTAATAAAAAATCTGCCCACTCCTAAAACTCAAAAATATGTCCAAAGTTTCCTTGGCTCTACTGGATACTATAGAAGGTTTATATCAGATTTCAGCAAAATTTCTAAACCCTTGACCACATTGTTGTCAAAATATGTAGAGTTTGTTTGGATAGATGAATGTGAATAGGCATTTCAAACTTTGAAAGAGAGACTGACCACTGCTCCAGTATTGAGAGGTCCAAATTGGACCATTCCCTTTCACATATATGCGGATGCATCCAATAATGTGATAGGGGTAGTACTAGGATAGAAATATGGTGAAGAATTTTATACCATTTATTATGTCAGTAAACATCTTACAGGTGTTGAGTTTAATTACACTATCATAGAGAAAGAGTTTCTTGTAGTCATTCATGCTATTAACAAATTTTACCATTATATTATAGGTTACAAGGTTTTTGTGCATACTGATCATTCAACCATCAGATACCTGATGAATAAACCTACAATTAGTGGTAGAATTATTATATGGATTTTACTTTTGCAAGAATTTGATATTACAATTGTTGACAAACTAGGTAAAGATAATGTGGTTGCAGATTTTCTTTCCAGGTTGACACCTCCAGATCATACAACCATAGAAGATCAATTTCTAGATGAGCATCTCTTTGCTCTTGATGAACAAATATCATGGTATGCAGATATGGCTAATTACTTAGCCATTGGTAAAGTATCCCCTGCACTCTCACCGCATGAAAAATAGACATTAATAGAGAAGAGTGTGGCCTTTTCATGGATTGATGGTCACCTATTTAAAATTGGGCCTGATCAAATCATGAGAAGGTGTGTTGCTGAAAATGACATTGCAAAAATTCTTAAAGCTTGCCATGATGAACCTTGTGGTGGCCATTTTGTAGGTAAAAGGACTACATTTAAAGTATTGCAGGCTAGATATTTTTGGCCTTCATTATTTAAGGATGCAACCAAATATGTGAGTCAATGTGACCAGTGCTAGAGGATGGGTAGACCAACTTTCTGAGATGAAATGCCACTCCAACCACATGTGCACATTGAGCCATTTGACAAATGGGGAATGGATTTTGTAGGACCCATTAATCCATAATCAGTAGGTAAGAGATATATTTTAGTTTGTACTGACTATGTGACTAAATGGGTTGAAGTGCAAGCATTACATGATTCCAAGGAAAGGACTATAGCAGATTTCCTATTTGCATTCATCTTCATATGATTTGGTATTCCAAGAGAAATCACTACTGATCAAGGACCCCAATTCACTTTGAAGTTGATCTAAGAAATAATGCAATAGTACAAAATCAGGCACAATAAGACCACTCCTTACCATCCACAAGAAAATGGGCAAGTAGAAGTCACTAATCATGAATTGGAAAATATTCTCACAAAAATGGTGCAGCAACACAGGAAAGACTAGGCTATGAGATTACTAGAAGTAGTCTGGGCTTACAGAACCACCTAGAAAACTACCACTGGTTTTACACCATTTCAGTTGGTATATGGGAAGAATGCTATGATGCCTATAGAATTTGAAATCAGAACTCTTAGAACTATAGTAGAACTAAATTTGAATTTGGATGAAGCACAGAAAGAATGGATTCAGTAGCTTAATCAGTTGGATGAATACCGGTGTGATGCTTTGCATCGAACAGAAGTCATTCAAAAATAGAGAACCTGATGGCATGATCATCACATTCGGCCAAAGTAGTTCAAGGTGGGAGAATGGGCATTGTTGTATGATTCTTAGTTCTAGGAGAGAAAGGGAAAACTCATGCAGCACTGGATGGGGCCATATGAGGTGATTGAACTAATCAACAATGGTGTTGTGCATGTCAGAACTATTGATGGAAGCAACACTATGTTGATAATCAATGGTCACCGATTGCGGCCATATCACATGCCTAAGAATTACGTGATTGAGTCTAGAATAGGCATGGGGGAGACCCCACTCGATTGAATTTTTAAAATTTTTAGTAATATGTGGACACATGTTTGTCCACATGAACCAAAAATAATTTATTCTTTTATAAGTCCCACATTTTCTTTCTTTAGTTGTGTTTTTGTTTTGTAGGAATGATGCCCTGAATGCACTCTATAGGTAGCCTAGGAAACCTAGGCCTATCAGGCATAGGATCCATGAACTTGCGCATTTCTAGCTTTCTAGGAAGTTTAATTTTAGTAGAGTATGCTCATCCCCATCTGAAGGGGGATAACCATGTTTGGACGCATGTGCAAGTGTTTACGTCTTCATGGAGAGAAATGCCCACATGCTAGTTTAGATAATGGATGTTGATTCTATCCTTAAAAGGAGAACATTAAAAGTTTGATCAATTAGAAGTGCTCAACTACGGACACATCAGTAGACGTTGAATTTTCAATGATGGGGAGGCACCTAACTCCCACATATCATAAAGGTGCCTACCTCCCATTATTGGAGAGTCCTCATAAAAAAGGTGTGTGTAATGTTAGTATATAAATATGCTCTATTTAGGTAGGCACCTGTCTCCTATGTATTGGAGTGAGGTGCCTGATTTCTAGAAAATGTTTTCTAGGGATTTCTAGGAAAAGTGTACTTCCATTCTAATGGGTGTATCCATGTATTGGAAGTAAGGCACCTGATTTCTAGTAAAAAGGTGTCTAATTCATTCTAATGAGTGCCTGTATCCAGTATAAGAAATAAATCTTCGACATTGAGAAGCGGTCGAAGCCACGTCAACATTTTATCCATGTGATCAAATTCAAACTTCTCATGGATAAAAATATTTTTCGTTGGATATTTATGCACGTTCCAAGACAATCAAACAACTTCCAAGGAGGGATGTGTGTTGTCCCATGAAAAATATTAATTTAATATTTTTCTTGCATTTTTAGCATGGAACCTTGAATGAAAATAAAATTGTAGCACCCAAGAATAATTTCTTCGAAGAAGAATTTATTCACATGGGAAATATGCATGCCATTATTTTTTTGGTAATCATCATCATCATGAGACAACCAATCCGTATGCACCACAAGCATCTACACATCATGCATGCATGAAACACTATTTAGGTATGTACTCAATTTTCTATTTTATATATATATAATTTTCATGGAAAATACATTCTTGTAAATAGTGTCATCACATTATCCATAGACATCCATCCAATCATCATACCCAATTCTACATTTTTCCATGTGTCAGTGATCAGTTGGGTGAATAATTATAACAATCATCCATTAGAAATCCGACACACGATTTTAACGATATTTTGCACACATCACTATAATTATTTCTAATTATGGTGAGGAAGTGCCTGATTGCATGGATACAATTGAGTTAAAATGATATGTTAGAAAGAACCTATGAGCAATAGTAAGTTGTAGAGAAATCTAGAAAGTTAGAAAAAAATTACAGACAAAACCAGAGAGAAATTCACCATGGGAGGGAAATCCATGAATCATCTTCTTAAAAAGAATGAGCCCAAAGATATTTTAGGGATCAATGAAGATGTTCAGAGCTAATTCAAAGTTGTTATATGGATGGATTACTACCGCCTAGTTAGTCAGAACCAGGATGCTGAAGTAGCCAAAGAATTTGTAGAATCCTTGAGAGATGATGTCATCTGAATGCATGGACTAGAAATTCTAGTCATAGAGGCCCATATTGCTGTAGTCATTGGTCTCCCTCAAATAGGGGACCATATATATAAATATGATAACCCTGTAATGTGATCAAAGGTTTTTGAGCATATTATGACACATCTGAAGTGCTCTGGACTACCGAGATAGTACCTCCTAGATCTCTGGAGCCAAGTCTTTGAGCAAGTAGCTTGATTCTTCACCTGCACGGGTAGGTATTCATGGCTCAATGCAAACCATTTTCATTTTTTGAATCATCTGCTACATGGGGACAAGATCAATATCCCATATTATTTAGCATGTGCCCTAAAATATGAGGCCAATCGGTATCAGGCAGGGACAACTACTACCCTGGTGCACCATGGGCTGATTTCAGCCCTAATTAGACATGTAGAAGCACATAGGGAAGCACCAATTGAAGAAGCTAAAGAAGACACTACTATTCCAGAATAGTAGGAGATGATAGAGGTGCTTAACTCCCATAGTCACTCGACTGTAGGGGCATCAGGGCCAATAGAGTCGATGCCTACCTCCTATCATGATCAATTAACAAGGGAGGTAGGGCAAACTCCATCCCCTATTTCTCAATATTTTAATGAGGAAGTAAGACAAAACATGTGGATGATGACCTACCCAAGGACTAGAAGTAGGACAAAGAGAGCATCCTTGGTCATCTCTAGTTCATCTAGTGATGAAGAAGTCATTGGCATGATCGAGGATGAACTTGCTACCCAGGTGTTGTAGGACATGGCTAACGGTGAACCTTCTCACCCAGAAATCCAAGGAGAAGATCTATAGAAATAGTTGTAGATATTAAAGGAGTAAGCCTTCATTTGGGAAGGCAAGTACAAAGTAGAGTAGACTCTCTTTTAGGAGTCTAGAAAGGCTATTGTAGAAAAGTTATAGGAGATGTACAATAATATATGCTAGCTATAGGACATAGTGCAATGATTGAAGTTATAGATTTAGCAAATAGAGGTTGGTCAGCCAGCCAAGGTTGACGTTGTAGTCTAGATAGACTGGGCGATGGAGGTGCCTACAACTTCTCTAGACTCTGAGGAGAGGATTGCTTCTTCTGGTCAGATTAGGTCAGATGCCAAAAAAGAGGCCAGCTTAGAAGCTAAGGTAGGGGACCTCTCTGAGGCCTCTACTAAAATAATTTGTGAAGAATAGGGGAGCCCAATTCTACAAATAGAGCCCCTTGTAGTAGATATTGAGGAGAGTGAGGTTGAATAGTCACCTCCAGCTACCCAAATGGAAGGAAGGCAAGAATAGGATGCTGATATGGAGGTAGAACAACCTCAAGCATCAACACACTCTACAAAAAAGGAGCAGTCAATAGGACAACCACTTGTTGACCAACCTGTGATTGATCAGTCACCTAAGCAGATGCCTACTGAGCCAGTACAAGAAGTTCCTATGGACCAAAAGTCAAGCTTTTCTGATGATCATGAGGTGACACCATCACTAGCAGTAGAGAAGAAGAATCCCTCTGTTTCCACTTCTCACACAGCCATACAGGTACAACAAATGATGTTAAGGCCTAAGAGAAAAGTTGCAAGAGAATCACAAAGAAGGTCAAGAACTAGGGCAAGGACTACAAGACCTAAGGCTCAGCCAACCCTAAATTTAGATGATGAATGGGCTGAATCTATGAAGGCTTTTGCCAAGTAGAAGGAGTAGTTTGCAAAGCTCCAAGAAAGCCTTAAAGGAGAAAAAGAGTCAAGGAAGGCCTCTAAATGAATGGCCAGAGAGCCAATGATTTCTGTCAATCCTACCTAGGAAAATCAATTCTGGGATATCTATGGATCGACTGGTGACAAGCCATCCAAGATGAAAGAGTACTTTCAGAAAATGGGTGTACTAGGTCCCATAACACCTACAGTTCAAGCGGCAGCAAGTAAGGCACCTCTAACAGAGGTGAAAGCAAAAAAAATTGATTCTGATGATGCTGCACTTGAGCCAGAGGTGGCCAAGTTGTATAAAGTTAAGGTTGTTGATGAATCCTATTTTCCATTCTGGGATAAACCAGATGTCCCAGAAGTAGAACACCTATCCCCACACCATCAATTCTGGAAGCAGGTCGAGCTAGCATTTCAGAAATATACCTCAACTTTCATAGGGTTTTATTTAAGGGAGGTAGCAAGGAGAAAAATATGAGCTTGTAGTGACCACTTCACAATACCCCAAAACTGAGGTAGACCAGTGGACTCAGCATAAGGTGGTCAACACCCCAAATTTTTTTTCAAAGCATTGTGAGGTTAAGAGATGCAAGTTGGAAAGTCACCCAGTGACTTGAGCTAAATCAAAACATGGTGTGTGCATTATTATTTATAAACACTTCTTGTGAAGTAATTTAATACATGTGGGATAAATGTTGTGGAGAGATATTTATAACCATATCATAGAATTAAATCTATGGCTGAAGATAAGGTTGTATATGTCATGATGTTCAGTTTGATAGCAGAACACTATTCAACAAGTTTGTATTATGTTAAGGATAGGTCGTTCACATTTTGAATGATACCAAAAAGAGAAGAATCTTACGCCAAGGACCATGCATTCACACATCTCGAAGGAGACATTCATTGAGGATAAAGATATCATGCATGATATACAATAGCCATGTTTTGTATCTCACAGTGGATATGCAGATAAAATAGTTACCCAACACTCATACACAACTCAATTAGTATATTTCATCAAGTTTGGGTCTATTTGGAAAGAAAAATAGTCACAGGTGATGAAATATGATAGAATTGAAAATTAGGACCACAAAGCTAGTGTTGGAAATGGCAATGGAGTGGTGCTTAGAGTTCATAAAAAATTATGTCATCAGCATACACAACAAGGATATACGTATGGAATGTACATACATGAGCAGCGGGAGGTTTGATCGTGGGAGTGTATATGCTTATTTGATAAGTGTTGCCAATGGTATTTGATATATCATATGCATAATGGTTGATGGCCTTCTACAAATCCTCTACTAGTGATTGTTATGGCTTTCAATTTGGTTGTTGATATCAACTATTGCAAATTTCTTCGATTGCATGGTGTTTTGGGTATACTGAGTGATTCACTATGGATGCAAACTCAAATCCAAACTAACAAACAAAACCAATTGCAATTTAGATATGTTGGAAAAATAAAGGAAGAAGCCTATTGACAATAATCAAATAGCGCAAGAATGTTGCACATGATTACCAAAGTGTATAAAAAAATAGACATTGGTTCTGGGGCATATGAGGTTTGTGGTGACATAGATCCGGGTAACCTCTCGAATGGAGATGATTAATGACAATAGCCACTATAGCATTGAACACGTTGGAAGTATTGGCTTCAATATTATTCTCATGAATTTTATCGAAGCCTACAAAAATTGTATTCATTTCATATGAATTTGCATTATAACAGAATGTTGTTGAGCCTTAAGAATATTAAATAATTTTATAATGAAACATCATCACGGAGAAAATGGAAGTTTCATTGTATAGAACAGTTTTAAACCTCGTTACATCAACTTTTTTAAAAATAAAAAATTCAAATTATAAATAAAGCCAATGAAGACAAGAAAAAGGGTCAGACAATTTTTACAAGATAGAGGAGATATTGAAAAGGAGAAGCGGAAGGACATATTGCATTTGGTTTTGGCATTGAAAGAACAGAGGAGCTTCTGGAGATTATTTTATTGTAAAATCCAAAGTTTTTATATCAAATTATTCTTGTTAAAACAAGCATGCAGATGATGTTTTAGTGGATGAAATAGTTTGATATAATTTCATTTTAAAGTTTCCTTTGAAGATAGCATTTGATTTATATTAGATTGTGTTAGTTATGATAAATATAGGTTGAATTTAAATTCTAGAAGAGTTCTATTTTCATTTTGTAGCTTGTAGATTAATTTTATTTTAAATTTATTTTTCTTCCTTAAGCTTTTTATTTTTATTGCAAAGGTTCGATTTATGAAACCTTAATTTCATATTATGAAGCTCAAACTTTATAATTAAGGTTTCCTGTGTATTCATTATCCAAATATTTACGTAAATTTTATATTTGGATAAATAAGCATTACACTGGTTGGAAGGTTATAGAAACCCTAACTGCCATATTATAAAGGTGCAAAACCTTATAATTAGGGTTAATTTTATTGGTCATAGAAACCCTAACTGCAATAATTATAAAGGTTCAAAACCTTATAATTAGGGTTTAAAATTTTTATGTTTGTTCACCATTCGGATATTCAAATTTCAATTTTATATCGGGATGAACAAGCATTCAAATTAAATAAAAACCTTAATTTTTAATATTATAAAGTTCAAACTTTATAATTAGGGTTTTATATTTAATGGCTTTGTTGGAACTTACGTAAACTTTAATTTTACGTAAAGTTTCATTGATGAAATAAATGTTAATTTTAATTAAAATGCTTAAAGTAATTTATGTAAGTTTAATATAAAGTTTTGAAGCATTTTAAATTAAAATTCTATTTTGAAAGTTTTAAAATAAATTTGCATTGTTTAATGTTAAATTTAAAGGTAAATTTATTCATTTTTGAAAAGTGAATTTTATTGAAGAGTGCATAAAAATGATTTCAAATCAAAACACCTAAAATCTAGGCCCCTTGTTAACAAGTTATGTGCATTTAAGAGTTATTTTTAGCATTATTTCATATCTATATGTTCCACACTTTTATGACACATTAAAACAAAGAACCTTGGAAGAATCAAGTATTCTTTTGCAAGAGAGGGTTTTAACTCTAAAATCCTAATTGTGAGTGTGATTTCGCAATTGGGCAAAATTATCCCTCAACAGAATTGGCGCTAGAAGGAGGGCCCAAAAAATAGGTAATTTGATTTTAGCATTTCATTGTTTGTTATCAATCATTCACTTGTTCATTCTTGAAAATTCATGCTTAAAATACATTACTTGGATACTGTGATTTCATTTTTACATTTGATATAATATTTGAGTGTTGTATTTTTAGAGCATCTAAGTTTCATTAAACTGGAGCCTAAGAAAATAATCACTAGATCTAAATCGATAGGATCCACCATTTTTCAGAGTTTATCTCCTACTAGGAGGCATAGAAGAAGTCAGACTCAAACTATGATTATTCCATCACCTACTAGTACTTCAAATACAAATCCTAATTTATCATTAAACCCACCACTTATTGCTATGGCTGCCCCAAATTTAGCATGGATGGGAAATCAGAGAAGTCCTTTGAATATTCCAGGGGATGTTCATGATATGCCTAAAAATGTAGAAAAATATTTGCCTAAGTACAAACATAATGGTTCACGTTTAGCAGAGGAACATATACAAGCTTATACTGATGCATTATCTAGATTACAAGTTGAACATGAAGATGTAGCCTGTAGATTATTTCCTCTAACATTGGATGAAATTGCATATGATTGGTATGTATGTATACCTTCTGGGTCCATTACCTCTTGGACCATGTTAAAAGATGCATTTATTACACAGTTTAAATTTGCTATAGATCCTGCTAGCATTTATTTACAATTTGCATCTACACGAAGAGAGCCTAATGAACCGTTACGCATGTTTAACACTAGATTTCATAAAATATTTTCAAGACTAACTGCTCCCTATAATATTGCAGAAGCAACCATGATTCAAATATACTTTGGAGCTTTGGATCCATTGACAACAATGTTCGTCAGGAGAGCAGGACAAATCACAACTCTCACGGGAGCTTACATAGAAGCACTCACAATGGAGCAACAAATGATGCCACCAAGTTATGGACTAGGTCAATTGCCATCAATTGGTTATCCAGGTATGCATAATCAAATCCCAATGATTAATCATGCTTTATCTAATCAGATGCCAATGTTAAACACAATACCACATGCCACAAATCCAATGGTATATGCACAATCAAACAATCCTATGTTGTTAGAAAGCCAGTTTGTTGCACATAAGATAAGGAATAATGATGTACCTAATATGAATACATTTGGAAATGTAGCAGCAACACAAAATGCAACTTCATTTCAAAACTTTCATGCTCAACAAACTAATCCAATGCTTGCACAAGCTTTACAAAATCAGGGTAATTCAATGTATGCAAACCCTTGGTTAAATCAGAATGTTCAAAATACTTTACCAAACCAAAACATTTCAAATGCTATGCCAAGTCAAAATGTTCCAAGTTGGTTAAATCCAAGTGCTCAAAATGTGTTACCAAATCAAAATGTTCAAAATGTCATGCCGAATCAAAATCAAAATAATCCTCCTAATACTGCTAATGAGTCTAATTCAGAAATGGTAGATATAAAAAGGATGTATCAAAAGTTAAGCAATGACATGGTTCAAATGCAAAAGCAAAATGCTCAAAACTCACAACTAGGTAGAAAATTCACCATGCAAAGAAAACAGTTTAACACAAAACCTAATAATGGGGGTGTACCAACTCCTGTTACCAATAATAATGGTGCTTCTACTAGTTCTAGCCATAAAGCTACAATTGTTAATTTATCTGAAGTTGTGTTGGATAATTGGTGTAGATTACATAGCACTAGTGAACACAATGAGCTTGAATGTGCTGAATTTAGACATGTTACAGATTTCATTCAGCAGGGATTAGATAATTTGGAATTGGTTGCTAATGATGATGTTGATGAAGCTAGTACGAGTAAAGGCAAAAGTTTTACTTTTGTGATAGACATAAATGGATCAAGTGAAGATGATGATGATGAAGAAGAAGAAAAGGATGAAGTTATCGAAGAAATTCATACATTGAAATAGTACAAAAAGGGGAATCATGGCTATCATTTGAGAAGTAAAAGTAAGTCTTATAATACTACTTCTACTCCTAATAATCTTATCATTCCTCCTGATATTAGTGCAAGTAATAATCCAGTACCTCCATCTTCCCCAGATGTATCTAATGTTATACAAAAAATGCAAAATGATGAGAATGTGACTTATAATATCATTGAAGACCTTAAGAAAACTAAAGCTAACATTAATTTGTATGAAGCTTTTCATTTACCTAAACAAAGGAAATTGTTAATGGAAGCTTTTGGTTTACAAGAAGAAAAGGAAATTAAAGATGTCACAAAAGTAAAATATGTTGCACAAAAAGAGAAAGAGGAAGCTCTTCCTTTTCTCTTAATGGTTAGAATTGTAGGTAAAAACTTGCATAATTGTATGGTTGATTCTAGAGCTTCAGGTAATGTCATGCCTTATTCTGTTTGTCAAAGGTTAGGACTTAAACCATTAAAGTCGAATAGAATTGTTGTTCAACTAGATAAGATAGAAGTAAACGTTGTAGGCATGCTCAAAAATATTCTTATTCAAATATCATCAGAGCCTAGAGTGCAACAATATATAGATATTCATGTGGTTGATATTTATGCTAAATATGGCTTGTTGTTGAGCAGATATTGGAGCAAGAACTTAAATGGATACTTTTCGATAGAATTTTCACATATGTGGCTACCTTGGAAGGGCATTGCAAACCAGATAAAAGTGGAAAGGGAACCTAGACTCAAAGAATTGATCACAGAATATAACAAAGGATCAAATGAGATTCTTTACAATGACACTGAGTTAGGTGTTTATGCTTTAGACACAAAGGTGAGTACAAGTGAATCAGAAGCAAAAGATACATCTTATGAATCACTTGTTGAAGATAGTCTTGTCTGGATGTTAAAATTTGATGGATCCAAATCCAGACAAGGTAGTGGTGCAGGGGTAGAACTCATAAACCCCAAAGGTAAATCCTCATTTTTTGTTTACAGATTACAATTTCCTTGTACATGCAATACAATAGAATATGAGGCATTAGTTTATGGTTTGCAATTAGCTCTAAATAAAGGAATCAAATATCTAAAAGTTTTAGGAGACTCACAGCTAGTTGTCAAACAAGTTAAAGGTCAATATTCTTGTAATGACAAAATATTAATACACTACAGGAATAGAGTTAGAGGTTTGATTGATGAATTCATGGCCTTTAACATTTCTTTAATATCTAGAAAAGGCAATCACATTGCAGATTCACTAGCAGTTGTCGTAGGTACACTCAATCCAATTGATAATAGGAAGTTAAAGAAGTTTTTGATTGAGTTGATTCCCTATCCCTCAATACTTGATAATGTCAATAATTTACAAGTATTTGAGAGTGATAGACATATTTATAGTTTTGTAACTAATTCTGGTGTGTTTGAAAATTAGGTGATCGACGAGGATGAAAGGTTACAAGAGGATCTTGATGAAGATGATGAGGTAACCAAAGTAAACAAGATTCCTCAAGGTATGCTTTCACTTGAGAAATTTTTTGATATTGGTTATAAAACAAAACAATGTGATAAAATTTCGCTACCTAAGGATGCCTATGATGCGTTTAACATTAGTGATTCTGATGATTCACAAAATATACTTATAGGTAAATCTAGCACACCTAAGGAAAAAGAAGATATCATACATGCATTAAGAGATTATAAGGATGTAGTGGCATGGAGTTATAAAGATCTTAAAATGTATAATCAAAATATTATAACTCACACTATTCCATTAAAGCCAGATGTTAAACCATTTAGGCAGAAACAAAGACCAGTAAACCCTCTCTTAGAACCATTGATTGAAAAAGAGGTTAAGAAGTTATTAGATGCCAAGATCATTTTTCCTATTAGGCATTCCACATGGGTCACAAATATAGTGCCAGTTCAAAAGAAAACTGGAGAAATCAGATTGTGCATTGATTTTAGAAATTTGAATAAAGCATCACAAAAAGACAATTATCCTTTACCTTCTATAGATCATATCTTACAAATGGTTAATGGGTTAGAAATGATGTCATTTTTGGATGGATATTCAGGTTATAATCAAATACTTATTGATCCTAAAGATAGAATGAAGACAACATTTACAACCAAATGGGGAACGTTTGCCTACAGGAGAATGCCATTTGGTCTGTTGAATGCAGGAGCTACTTTTCAACGAGCTATGGATTATGCTTTTCGAGACTTGATTGGTAAGTGTATTGTGGTATACGTAGATGACATACCTGTATTTTCAAAATATAGAAATGATCATGTTAAGGATTTAAGGAAAGTGTTGCAAAAATGTAGAGAACATGGAATTTATTTGAATCCCAAAAAGTGCATATTTGGCTTAACTGAAGGTAAATTGTTAGGACATGTAATTTCAAAGGATGGTATTTCTATTGATCTCGAAAGGATTAGTGCTATTCAAAAAATTCAGTTACCAGGAAGTAAGAAAGAATTAAGATCTTTCTTTGGAAAGATTAATTTTGTGAGAAAATTTATTTCTGGATTTGCTGAAATAGTTAAACCTTTGAATGATATGATGAAAAAGGATGCTAACATGACTTGGATTAATGAAGCCAAAACTGCATTTCAAAATGTAAAATATGCTATATCAAAAGCTCCTATTTTGGTAAGTCCTGACTACACAAAGCCATTTTACATTTATTCATTCGCTTCTGAACACTCGTTTGCGAGTGTATTAACGTAGAAGAGTGAAGGTAATGTTGAAAATCCCATTGCTTTCACAAGTTCACCATTCAAATATGCACAAGTAAGATTTTCAATTCTAGATAAACAGATGTATGCCTTGTTTAAAATAGTTAAAAAATTTAGGCATTACATTTTGCATAGTCAAATATTTGCGATTGTACCTGACCCTACGGTAAAAACAATGTTATTGCAGAATGAATTGGGAGAGAGAAGAGGAAAGTGGATTTCCACTTTACAAGAATTTGATCTCGAAGTTCAGCCCATGAAGCTTGTTCGAGGGCAAGGTTTGTCTAAAACTCTCACTCAAATTGATCCGTAGATCCATTGTCAACAATATTCAGTAGAAGAAATTACAGATGATGAATGGTACAAAGACATAGCATATTTTCTTCTTAATGGTAAATGTCCTTCTAACCTTAATGCTACACAAAGAAGAGCCTTAAGATTAAAATGTGCTAACTTCATGATAAAAGCAGGAATTTTATATAGGAGAAATCATGAGGGGATTTATCTTAGGTGTCTTAATCAAAATGAAGCATCTCAGGTTTTAAATGATTTTCATGGAAAATATGGAATAGGGCATGGCTCTGCTAATGCTACAACTCATCAAATTTTAAGAGCAGGTTATTATTGGCCTCATATCTTTAAAAATGCACATGCTCATGTTCGGAATTGTCATGTTTGCCAGGTTGCGGTGAATAGGGAGAGGCATGCTTCTATGCCATTACAACCAGTGATTGAATCAAGGCCTTTCACCCAATGGGGATTAGATTTTGTAGGAGAAATTAATCCAAATTCTTCTGCAGGTCACAAATACATCTTGACAACTACAGATTATTGTATGAGGTGGTCTGAGGCAGTGCCTACAAAGAATTGCACAACTGAAGTAGTAATTAAATTTCTAGAAGAATACATTATCACAAGATTTGGTATGCCTAACTCTATAGTTAGTGATAATGGTTCAACTTTCTCATCACTTCATTTTGCATATTGGGCATATGACAACAAGGTGAGCTTAAAATTTTCGTCTAACTACTATCCACAAGGTAATGGTCTAGCCGAATCCACAAACAAAAATTTGTTGTCAGTAGTCAAAAATTTGTTAGAATTAAATCCTCGTGAATGGCATACCAAGTTAAAATTTGCATTGTGGGTAGATAGAATTAGAGCTAAGGATTCTATTGGGACATCTCCATATCACCTTGTGTATGGTCAAGACCCTATATTTCCTAAAAATTTAAAACTACAAACTTTACAATTCATGAAAGAACATTTAGAAACTGATGATAAAGTTGAAGCTCATCTTGTAAATCTCATGAAACTTGATGAAAAATGACAAGATGCATTGTTACATTTTAGTAAGCACCAAGAGGTAGTTAAAATATGGTTTGATAAATGAGCAACAATAAAGGCATTTAGAATTTTTGATCTGGTTTTATTGTGGGATAAGGCTCATGAAAAGAAAGGTGACCATAACAAGTTTGACAATTTGTGGTTAGGGCCTTATCAAATCTCAAAAATCTTAGGGGAGAGTACATTTTGATTGAAAACCTTAAGTGGTGAGGATTTATCACTTCCTGTGAATGGGCAGTTTCTTAAGCATTACTTTCAACCTTGAAAATAGGAAAATCATTTCATTTGTATATTTATCATATGTATATAATCATTTTGTTTAACAGTTTTATGTTGTATATATAATAGTTGTTTTGGTGAGTTTGTCAGTTGTTTGATTTTGTTTATGTTTATTTTCGTTTGTTTAAAGTTCATCAGATTTTGGTTGTGTTTCATTTGTTAGTATAGCAATAAATTGGTTTTTGCCAAATTTTGGAGTTCAGTTATTGTTATGATGTTTGTTGTTGAGTTTGGTAAATATTGCAGTGAGGTTTTCCTTGATTGAGGTAGTTGTTATATGGACACTAAACATTTGATGATTTCATTTGGTATTTGTTCCTGGGTCATTCAAGACAAAATTGCTTATTTTGAAAGCATGCAAAACTTGAAGAAAAAGAAAGTGAGATGTTTAGTGTATATCTTTATGAATTTGGACTAAGATAATGAAACTTGGAACAATGGAATCATCTTGCAAAAGCTCCACAAGTACTGCAAACACATTAAAAGAATATTCTTTGAAATCTTGAAGGATGAAGTTATTTAGTTTTGCAGATTAAGGTGAAAATCCAATATACTCAATTTTTAGCCTTACTTGATCTCTAACCCAAGTGGCAGGTGAATTTTGCAAAAGCAATATAAAGCTTGAATAAAATACAAGAAAAGCAAATACAATGGAAAGTAAAGTCAAATCAGTCACCATAGTCTAGATAACCTTCACCGGGGCTATAGACGCCTGACTGGCAGTGGAGCTAGGTCTAGACTAAAATAAAGAAAAGAAGCAAAATGCAAAATTCACCTAATATTTGGGAGATTCAGATAATCTCTACCGGGGCTATAAACGCCTGGTTGGAAGTAGAGCAATGTCTTGAAGAGAGCAATGTAGAGGTATACTTCAAAGAGGAAATTTTTATAGCCTAAATGCAAAATTGATAAATGGAAATCTGAATGGTTTCAGGGATATAAAATGAACCACATTGCACACACCGAGTAGATGCAAATGATTCCACTATTTCAGTTTGAATTTATCTATTCACATTCTTTGGATATTATTGATGCTCATTTTTCTAATATTTGAGTTTTGTTGGTTTCAGAATTGGGTTCTTAAGTCCGAAATGTTCAGGAACATTTCCCAATAGAGTCACCATTTGTTGTGACCACTTCACAACGCCCCAAAATTGGGGACCCATTTGGAAAATTGTGAAAATTTTGGATCATTTGTGTGTTTTTTTTTCAAATATTGTTGGTATATTTTGTTTACTATTTTGTAAGTCATGTGCTTATGTTATTTTATTAATTTTTAAGTTTTATTTGTGTTATGTTAAAGTGATTTACTTTAGTTTTTCTTTAGGTTATTTTAGTTTATTTTTCTTGTTATTTTCAATGTTAAAACTTGATTATTTTCAATGTTTTAAAATTATTTTAATGTATATATAACCCAGGTGTTGTAGGTGAGTTGGAGAGGAGAGGGCAATCCTCCAAGAGAGGTCCCAAGTTTGAATCTCCACCCTACCAAAAAGCTGAATTGGGTACCCAAAATCCAATTGATAATGTTGGTGCAGGCAGGGTCGGGTGCGACTCCCGGGTGACTTTGACGGTGTAGATCCCCTATTCGTGGTCTCTTAGACCAAGGCGACCCTGCAAGAGGTTTTTCTCTAAAAAAAATGTATATATAGTTTAAAGACATTTAAAAAAAATTAAAGTCAATTATGAAAATATTTAATAAAAATTGTTTTTGTTTTATTTGTGCAGGTGATCGAGGTAATGGGAACAGTTTATGAAGTGCACCAACGGACTCAGTACGAGGTGGTCAATGCCCCAACATGTTTTTCAAAGCATTTTGAGGTTAAGAGGTGCAAGTTGGCAAGTCACCTAGTGACTTTAGATGAATGAAACATGATGTGTGCGTTATTGTTTATAAATGCTTCTTGTGAAGTAATTTAATACAAGTGGGATAAATATTATGGAGAGATATTTATAACCATGTCATAGAATCAAATATGTGGCTGAAGATAAGGTTGCAGATGCCATGATGTTTATTTTTATGGCACAACATTATTCAGCAAGTTCATATTGTGTTAAGGATAGGTTGTTCATGTTTTGAATGATACTAAAAAGAGAATAATATTATGCCAACGACTATGCATTCACACGTCTTTAAGGAGACATTCATTGAGGATAAAGATATCATGCATGGTATAAAATAGCTATATTTTGTATCTCACAATGGATATGTAGATAAAATAGTTACCCAACACTCATATATAGTTCGGTTAGTATATTTCATCAAGTTCGGTTCTATTTGGAAAGAAACATAGTCACAGGTTAAGAAATATGATAGAATTAGGATATAATAAAAAATGAGGACCATGAAGCTAGCGCTGGAAATGGTATGGAGTGGTGCTCAGAGTTTGTGAAAAATTATGTCATCGGCATCTACAACAAGGATGTACGCATGGAATGTACGTACATGAGCAGCAAAATTTTTGATCTTGGGAGTGTATACGCTTCTTTGATAAGTATTGACGATGGTATTCAACATATCATATGCATAACAGTTTATGGCCTTCTACAAATCATCTTCCAGTGATTGTTATGGATTTTAGTTTGGTTGTTGTCGATGTCAGCTATTGCAAATTCCTTCGATTGTAGGGTGTTTTGGGTATACTGAGTGATTCACTATGGATGCAAAATAAAATCTAAATTGATGAAAAAAACCAATTTTAATTCAGATAAATTGGAAAAACAAAGAAAAATATGATTAAATATTTGTTCACATTGATGATTAATGATAAGACATCAAGACAGTGACATGATAGTTTCATAATTGATAGAAGTTCCATTATTGGTTGCTTTATATGAAAATGGGATAGAAAGGCAGGTTATGTACAATGAAAGAATGGGCATGATTGTTTCTATTTTGTAGTGTTAGAAAAATTGAGGTTGCCTCAAATAACCGAATAGAATGAAGATGGGTATAGAGAATGAACCGGAAAATATTCATGAAGAGGTCGATATTTTAAATTTTCAATCAAAGCAAAAGAGGATGTCATATTTGTATGGTTTGCTCATAGATGTTTCAATGAATTAAGTGCATTTATAACAAAGGATTTCACAATAGCATTGATAACGGGCACTCGTTAGTCACAATACATTGTGTGTTGTTGGGATAGTTTATGATTCAGAGTGGAATGGGTATGAGCAGCGAAGTATGGATGTTGGTAAAGGGGATCAATCATATAGTTAGATGCCTATAGACATGGGAAGAAGCCTATTGAAAACAATAAAATAGTGCAGGAATGTTACACATGATTACCAAAGCATACAAAAAAATAGACATTGGTTTTGGTAAATATGAGGTTTGTGGCGACATAGATCTAGGTAACCTCTCGAATAGAGATGATGACAATAGCCACTATAGCATTGAACATGTTGGAAGTATTAGCTTCAATATTATTATCATGAATATTATTGGAGCCTACAAAAATTGTATTAATTTCATATGCATTTGTGTTATAACATAATTTCGTTGAGCCTTAATAATATTAAATAATTTTATAACAAAATATCATCACGGAGAAAATGAAAATTTCACTGTATAGAACATTTTAAAACCTCATTACATCCTGCTTTCAAAACAAAAAATTCAAACTATAAATAAATCCAATGACGCCAATAAAAAGGGTTGGACAATTTTTACAGGATAGAGGAGATATTGAAGAGGAGAAGTGGAAGGATGGGTTGCATTTGGTTTTGGCATTTAAATAATAGAGGAGCTTCTAGAGATTATTTTATTGTAAAATCCAAAGTTTTTATATCAAATTATTCTTGTTAAAACAATAATGCAGATGATGTTTTAGTGGATGAAATAGTTTGATATAATTTCATTTTAAAGTTTCCTTTGAAGATAGCATTCGATCTATATTAGATTGTGTTAGTTCTGATCAATATAGGTTGAATTTAAATTCCATAAGAGTTCTATTTTCATTTTGTAGACTGTAGATTAATTTTATTTTAAATTTATTTTTTCTTCCTTAAGATTTTATTTTTATTGCAAAGGTTCGATCTATGAAATTTTAATTTCAAATTATGAAGCTCAAAATTTATAATTAATGTTTCTTGTGTATTCATTATCCAAATATTTACGTAAATTTTCTATTTGGATAAATAAATATTACACTGGTTGGAAGGTTACAGAAACCCTAACTACCATATTATAAAAGTGAAAAACCTTATAATGAGGGTTAATTTTATTGGGCATAGAAACCCTAACTGCAATAATTATAAAGGTTCAAAACCTTATAATTAGAGTTCAAACTTTTTATGTTTGTTCACTATTCAGATATTCAAATTTCAATTTTATATCGGGATGAACAAACATTCAAATTAAATAAAAACCTTAATTTTAATATTATAAAGTTCAAACTTTATAATTAGGGTTTTATATTTAATGGATTTGTTGAAACTTACGTAAACTTTAATTTTACATAAAGTTTCATTGATGAAATAAATGTTGGTTTTAATTAAAATGCTTAAAGTAATTCATGTAATTTTAATGTAATATTTTGAAGCATTTTTAATTAAAATTCTATTTTGGAAGTTTTAAAATAAATTTGCATTGTTTAATGTTAAATTTAAAGGTAAATTTATTCATTTTTGGAAAGTGAATTTTATTGAAGAGTGCATAAAAATGATTTCAAATCAAAACACCTAAAGTCCAGGCCCCTTGTTAACAGTGATGTGCATCTAAGAGTTATCTTTAGCATTATTTCATATCTAGATGTTTCACACTTTTATGACACATTAAAACAAAGAACCTTGGAAGAATCAAGTATTCTTTTGCAAGAGAGGGTTTTAGCTCTAAAATCCTAATTGTGAGTGTGATTTCACAATTGGGTGAAATTATCCCTCAAGAAAGCTAGGCCTACTCAATTAGTTTGGTGCAGTTAGCGCTTTTGCATGCTGCAAAAGGAACCAACACTTCTCAAACACATAGTGGTCGGAATCCAAGGAACAAAGAGAAGGACAGGGCCACAACCAAAGAGAGGAAAGGGATAAATAAAGCCTACTGGAAAGTCATTTATGAAAATAGAGATTATCAGCATCGGGTATCACGAGGACATGTCAATCCTTAGGCATGGGGGGATGATGAGCACCAAAAATGCTCATAATTTTGCATGGATTCATAACATGTTGTGTAGCATTATTTTGATAGAAATTTACTTTCTATGAAGGTTTTATATATATTCAATAGGAAACTATGTATATTCTCTAAAATGCATTTTGAGTGTGATTTGTGTGTAGATTATATGATTTTACTACTTTTATGCATATTTACATCAACGTCCCATTTGGACCTGGCAGTACATGTATTATGGTGAATAACTAAATACAAAGGTGACAGAAAAAAGGAGTTACATATGCTAAGTTAGGTGCTCAACTTTCAGCTAAAGGATGGAAGTCACCTAACTCCCATCTTCTGAAAGAGTGGCACCTGACTCCCAACTTTGAGGTGAAAGGTGACTGAATTCCAATGATAAGCTGAGTAGTGCCTAAATCCTAACTTTGGTGTCAACGGTGCCTAACTTCCAATGATAGGCTAGACGGTGTCTAAATCCTATTGAAGTAGAGTACAATAAGGACCCTATTTTTAGATGAAATAGATTAGTGGTTTCTAGTGATAGATGCGGATGAAAGACAATGTAATGAACTAGAAAATTATCCATTTCTAATCTATGGCTAAGCAAACATACAAATCGAGCAAACACCTATACAAAACTGTTGATATCGATTGAGCTGTAATTTTAGACATATTCTATTTGGATAAATAGAACACACCTAATTTATTCTACAAAGGATAAATTTAGTGCGTGGTCATTTTTGATCAAACATCTACGATTTTTTTTTGCATATTTTTTATAAATACAAGTCTAAAATAGACTTGCCTAAATTTGTAATAGGGGATGGTTGTACACTATATAAATACATAGGCCACCCTTAAGAAAGATATCCTCAGACATTTTTTATAAATCATTTCTAAAGCTGCAAATAAAATTCATTTGAGTGTTCACATATATATTTTTAAGTGTTGGTATGCATGAATTGATCTAGGAAGAGTCTGCTGGATCCTGAGCCCACTCTCAATAGTATTCCTCCCATTTTCTATTTTTCTGTAATTAGTTTATTCATTATTTATTTTCCTATTTCCTTTCTTTTCTATAGTTTATTTAATTTTTGTAATTTTCTTGTTTTTCTGTATTTTCCTGCAAGTGTATGTTTTACTTTCCATAGTTTATTTTTAGTCATGTTTCTGATAATGTAGTCTAGATTAATTGTTTGGAAAAGAAATATAACTATACCATAAACCATCCCCCAAACCTTAGGACAGAGTGGACTCATCTCGTTGGTTTTACAGACATAAATTGTGCATGGTACTTCACAAGTTTACGAGCTTTCCAAAGTTTGATAATTTAAATGGAGGCAATAAATTAGTTGTATTTGTAACCAATATTTTATACAACATGCATTATGGTGTTCAATTTATAAATGCATATGTTGCATATTGATAGATCATCTAGAAAATGCATTTAGTTGCATACTACATGATATCTATGAGCTGTCTTGATTCCTTACTACCATCAAATGAGTGATGGAGAAGCAAGAAGGACTAGTGAAGACTTATTTATTCTAGACTTTGTCCTTTGACATATATTGTAGTAAAGCTCTCATTATGGAAAGCTTATTGTAAAGTAGTTTCTAGCATGAATATTCTCCTAGTTTGGATGATGATGTAATGCTCTACTCTTTTATATTGTGGTAGTACTTTTACCCTACATGGAATATGTAATGGTTGGATTTATGAATGGAAAATTTATATTTTACTTAGTTATTGATAAAATATCTATTATTATATGGTTTTGTAAATGATCATATTTTTATGATGGAAGTAAATAAGGATTACATCATATTTATGTGACTTCTTTTGATGAAGTTGTAGATGTTATTTAATGTTTAAATTAAGTAAATAGACTTAATTACATCCATGAGGGAGTTGCGAGGAGGCAACACCTAGGATTATTACATAAGTTACACTATGAGTGTGAAACTCTAGTGGGATCCATAGATGGTAGTCTTTGGGAAAGGTCTAAAGTGGTGTAGCTTAGATCTTATCTCCTATGACAAAGGTTAGGAGGGTCTTATGCAAGTAAGTTGGGTGGTAGGCATTAGGATGCCTATGTGGAGTTTATTCATTAGAACCTTAGAGAGTTAATATAAGGGATTATGGGGTCCCTATTAAAAGGAATTTTTGGGTAACATTGTTTCATAACTTCTTCGTAAAGACCTAATCTTAGATATTTGCAGGAAGGTAAAAAATACGTTGTAGTGTCAATGAATGACTATCACGCAAAGTGATAGGTGCTTTTGTTGGCTCATTGCATAGATGATACGAATAACTAAAAATTTACCTACATAGATGGAATTATGTATGATAAATGAAGCATAGAAAACTTATGCCACTATGCTTAGTACACCTATATAGATGGAATTATATATGGTGTAGGGATAGGCGTACCCTTTTGACAAATAAAAAGGGATAAGTTGGCTCATCATAGATATGAGATGGATAAATTAATCATAAGTCATTACATTAATAGAAACCTTCATAGGATGACTTATGTAAGGTAGGGAGATGCAGATCCCTAATGATTTTAAAAAAATCTCTCTCTAGTTGGTTAGTTTTCAGGTTAGACTAGTTTTTTTTAGGATTGTTACAATACCCTATCTTTCTCAAGGCACCTAGATTCAAATATTTCATATTAATGTCTAGGTCAAAGTGGTTTGTTACCTTGACATAAAAAACATACCACTTAGAAGGGTTTTTGTGTAATCTCTAGATTTCATCTTCATACCCATGGCTACTTTCCAAGGTAGTGGGGGTTAGCTCTACACTTAGATTTACCTCAATTATTCCATAGGATCATCAATCCATCAATTATTCTACCTTTATGTCTCTTATCTTAGCCCCCATTACTTTGTGAAACCCATGCAACTTGGGTGTGATCTTCATGATTTACCACTTGATTAGGTAGAAGGTGGTTTTCTTCTAACCCTTCAAGTACTTTAGGTCCATGTAATTAAGTTGCTACATATATTCAATATTGAAATTATAGTCTAACACATGTAGACAACTTGAAATGTATGGTTGAAAAGCTATAGAGGCAAATGAATGATTGGTTCCTCCATAATTAGAAGTCACCTTTTAACCACTTTGCTAATTTAATTAAATATTGCACCTCATTTGATAACCTTGGTGTCTTACCCTTGAATATCTCCATGATGATCTCATACACCTCATCATAGAATAATTAAGAGGTATTTTTTGCTTCTTAATAGGGTATACTTGTGTAATAAACTACCAATAGATGCTTATTTTCTGTCCCTACTTGATCTAATTGTAATGTTGGAAACCAATGCTTCTAAAAATTAATGAGGTAGATCAAGTATAATATATAAGTAAATTTTCTTTCCTCCTTGAATACCTTCATCTAATTATCCATTTTTTCTATAATATATTTCACAAAATCAATTATTTGGAAGTCTTGGGGATAGGTTTGCATGACATGAAGGTAATGTGCTCCCCATAGATGTTCACATATATTTTTTCTTCTAAAACTACAACAATTCTTGATAACACAATTTGGACATATTTGAAAATTTCTAACTCCAATGGGATGCTAAAGTCAGATATCAAGTTGGGATTCCTTATGTATGAGATTAATAAGTCTCTCCAATAGGTTTTTATTCCCCAATAATAAGATTATTTTTTAGTCTTAGGTTTGTATAAAACCTGCATGGTCATATATTACCTTTAACATATTTCAATTGTCCCCCTCTCTAATGTAAATTGATTTCCCACTTTATCAAAGGGGTCTAAAGTTACATCTAGATGGGTCACACATTTCAACAAAATCCTTAATAATTCTTGGTAGCTCCACACTTGGGATACTAGATTTATGGATAACCCCAAAGTCCATAAGTAACACTCTAGGACTCTACTTATGGGCCTAGGTCAAATATCCTTAAATCCTCCTTCCTAACATGGTTTATGGAATGTGTATATCTCCCCTATTCAATCCTTCTACATGAATTAGGTCTGAGGTGTAGAAAAATTGGTTCTTCAAACCCTGTAAGAGGGGTAGATGTCCAAGGTTCAAATATTAGGCCTTTTTGGAATGAACACTTATCCCTTTCCTGGTGCTTTCAATGGCATAAAAGGTTTAAAAATATTGTGGTATGGTGGTTATAGGGGTAGACTATGCGAGTAATGTGTGACAGCTTCTGAGGTGGACAATGCAAAATACTATGGCAGCCATAAAATATGGACATCATGCCTGGATCATCGTGGTGGTTACCGATTCCACCATGTAAACTCAAAAAAAAATCCTTCTATGAGTTATCAAAGATTTATTTGGGTCTCTTTATGATGGAAATGGTTGATATTCATATATTAAATCTCAATGCAAGGTTAAAAAATTTCATAATACATTATACAAGAACTAAGATTAAACAATAAAATTCTCACAAACAATATACAAGTATGCAAATCACATATTCATGTAATGAATCAAATAAATAAATATTCTATATTTAAGTGGATAATACAAATCTACAATGCATTATAATATTAAACAATGCAATACAATTTGATACTTTACAATCTCACTTGCCATCCCTACATATAGCCTTTACATAAAGTCTCTTGAGATTTCATCTTCTACTATCTCTTCATCTCTCAAACTCATAGGAGATATGAATCTAATTATTCCAAAAAGAATCAGGTAGACTAGAACCTGTGACCACTCCCTCCCAAATACCTAAAGCATATTAGCTAACCAATGCATCATCTCATTGGTGATGCGCTAATCTTAACACATACCCCCTTTTTAACTATCCACATTTAAATTACACGTGTCCTTTCATGTGTAAATCCATAATATTTTGGTTTTAGAAATTCTAATAACCTTAAGAATAATAGTTTTGAACCTTTTTAAACCTAAAACATGCATATATTTATAGGTTTAATGATTGAAATATCTCATTGTAATGTCAATTAGCATGCAAAGAAATGAATATGATATTTTTATGGGCATTCAGAGTGTATTCACACACAAGAAAAATTATACATCCTAGGTAAGCATTTAAGGAAAAAATAACATGACACAAAGAAAATAACATGACACAAAGCATTTCATATATCTTAGGAAAATATTCCAAGAAAAGTAACATAACTCAAATATATTAGGTAAAAATTTAGACTATTTCATAGTCTTCAAATTATTTATGCAAACATTTAAGGGATACAATACTTTAGGAGAAACATTTAAGGAAAATAAATAATGAATATTTGAATACACTCGAGGCTACTTAGACACTTCCAAACATAGGGGAATTTCTTTAAAAAATTGCTCATAAATAAAATGTCTTTGAATGGTGACAATTGTTCCTTCCCATAAAATATTCATATCCTCAAGTATGAAAAACTAGGATTTGATACCAAATGATGGAAATGGTCTAATATTTAACAATTAAATCTCCATGTAAAGATAAATACTTTCAAAATATATCAAGAAATAACTTATATTAAACAATAAATTCTCACAAAAAATATGCAAATATGCAACTCACATATTCATGCCATGGTTCGAATGAATAAACACTCTATATTCAAGTGGATGATACAAATCTACAATGCATTACAATAATGAATGATGTTGTATATGGAGAAAAAGTTCTTTCCTCTTAAAAGTATAATTAATGTCAAGCGTGCATGGGGGAGATTCATTGGAATATTTTCTTCTCCACTTGAGGGTCTCTTTCAAAATAAAACCCTAAGAATATGGATATTCTCAACATGATTAGACCTCTAATCAATGTTTTTTTCTCACGCCTTGTAGAAAGTTGATGTTATGCTTGTTTGATTGGTGTTTTATATGGGTTTATTAAAAGAAAACACCTAAGGCTTGGATCACTAATATATTAACTCTTTTTTGAGCCTTAACGATTATTTAAGACTTAAAAATGAAGATCATCTAAATGCATGCTAAGCTTATATCACACAAATGCAAGAATACAAGAACTATCTTATATGCTTTTTTATTTTGATGAGTTTAACTAAGGATATTTTGATATTTCAAGGTAAAATTAGAGAATAATCAAGAAGAAAATTTAGCCTAAATGCAACTAAATGATTTTTTATTTCTTTGCCTATGTGCTTGAAAATGATCAAGAAACTAATATTTAGTCTAAGGTTCCTTGATTGACTAATTTAGATGTGTTTTATAAGAAATTAGGGTTTTAGTTTAAGATTCCTTAATTCCCCAAATGAAATGTGATTTACAGGTGTAAAACAATAGAATACATAAGCAAAACATAGAGAAATGGAAGTTACAAGGCTTAAGGAAGTGCCTAGTGGTAGAATTACCTCTTTTGGAGCCATTTGTTTTCAATTTACCATTGCTTGCCAAATTCATAGCTACCTACGAATTTGGTTTTGATTGGGGAGAATTTAGTACCTGCATAATTTAAACTAAAAAAATTGGTTTTTTGATTTAGAAGTTTTTTCTGAGAGCTGGATAGGATAAAATACTTGTCTAAGTAGCTGATCAAACCACCTGTTAATGAAAATTTTGAATTTGCTTAACGCTTGGAGTGGAAATTTGACTTTGATAAAATTTTCCACTAGGCTTACCAAATTTACCATTGGAAAATTTGGTCAGTGGAGAATTTGGTTCTATGTATTCTAGAGAGCCAAATTCACTAGTGACTATGCAGAGTGGTGAATTTGGTCTGAATACGATGTTGAGGTAGTTTTGAAGGCTGTTTTGGATGGATTTTTGTAAATTTTTAGGCTGAAATTATAGGAGGATGATCCTAATAGTGTATGCTACTAATTTGAGTGCAAAATAAGTAGAATATATCATAAATATTTGCCAATTTGTGTTCTAAGTGGATGCTTTGATGAAAAGGACAAGGGAGGATGCTTCAATGACTATTTTGAATAGTCAAAGAGATGGAAATAGAGATACGAGAGTATAGAAGAGTTAGGAATATAGCAAGTTAACTTGTCTATATCCTAATATTTACAATTATTATGAAATTGATAAAGATATTAATGCAAATGCCTCGAAAATGAACGAATATGCTATGAAATGCAGTTTCTAGCAACTATGAAAGAAAATGCACATATGGGGATTGGAAAGAGTCTATTAGTGGGACAAAAAGGCAATAAAAGGCCTTGTATCCTCCACTATGGCAGCTTGAGAGATGAAAAGAAGTGATTAAGTGCTTGAAATACTAGCAAAATAATGCTAAATATACTTGAAAAGAAGAGATTAGCATGCTAAATACTTAGTAAATGAAAACATAAAAGCATGGAGATAAGAGGAAATAATTAGTAAACATGAAATGAAATGGATAAACCTATAAATATAAAGAACAACTAATATCCAAATGCTATGAAGAAGGATGCTTAAAATAACCCTACAAGCTAAGAGGGCTAGTAGGAAAAATGGGGATGGCAAGTAAGAGGGCTCCTAAAAACCTATAAAAATGATGTTAGATACTTTAAAAAAGACCTAAAAATAAATATATAAGAGCCTACAAGACAAAGGTAAGCTCAAAATAATATGAGAGCATGAAATGAAGAATTTTTTGCAAGTAAATGAAGGTAAACTAGTTAGCAAGGCTATGCTAAAAGAGATCAAATGAAAGATCTAAAAATAAAATAGAGAAGATAACTATGCTAGGGATGATATCACCTAGAAATGGCCTCTCCCTTGCACCAATAATGGTATCCTTACCACCAATATCCCTTGCCTTGCTTGACTACCCTTCACAAATGCTTGCAAATGGAGGAAGAATGCTTGAAATGCTTGAAGAAATGAAATAGCTTGAAATGGAGATGCTAGAGAAATATTGGTAGAGTGTAATTACTCTTCAAGATCATGCCAAATGCCTACCCAAGGGGCTTTTTAAATAGGATTTGGAGGAAGTATTGGGGGAAAATTAGTTAGGATCAAATTGAATTGAACAAATTTGGTTCATAACTGGAGCATGTGAGGTCAGAGTAGAAAGTGGAGGATGGAATCTGTATGCTTAAGGATTATTCTGAGATATTTTTCTCATTAGAAAAATTCACCAATGGTGAATTTGGTGGATTTGAGTAGCAATTTTGGTTATAAATCAAGTTTGATTCTTTAATTTTTGAAATTTGAATATCTACCAAATTCACCACTAAGCTTACCAAATTCACCACTGACAAATTTGGTAAAGTTAATTTTAACTATTTAGAATTCAATTTTGAAGGTTTATCAAATTTGCCATTGAAATTGCCAAATTCACCACTAGTAAATTTGGTTAGGGTGGCAAATTTGGTAAAGGTTGAATTTGATGCCCAAAATGTTGGGTTATTGCCAGATTGAAGTTTTGTAATGTTTGTGACCGGTTTTGGTATCTTTTGCCTTGTTGGTGTGTCAAAATTAGGTTTCTACATTTTACCCTAGTTTTGACATGATGTCTGTGAGATTGCATCAAAATTTAAGTAGTGATACTCAATTTTGACATTGTAATGTATTGTTTTGCTGATTTGAAGAAATGATTATGATTGCATTTGTTTTGATTTTTTTGCTTCATTATTGTATGTATGTCTTATTTTTAATGATGTATTGATGTTTGGAGAAGAAAATTTTACCCCATGTGAAAATTTTTTACCCCATGGTATGGTCCCTTCCTCAAGAATGATACACCCAATGGTATATTTGGGGTGAATTCCTCAAAAATGGGATGTTCGATTGAGTTGATTATGGATAGGTGGATGGGTTAAAAGGAGGAAAGGGAGGTAAAAGTACCTTCATTTGCACTTTACCCCTTTTAGAAAGTTGGAGAGAGAGAAAAATGATTACTTGAGAAGTTGGTGAATAACCAGATATGGGTGCATCGTGCAAATATCATTTGAGGGATGGTACATGTGTTAGATTGAGATCAGTAGGTTTGTTCCTAGGCCAAACTTAAAATTTTGCTTTTTGAGTCAATTTTTCCATTTTTTATACCTGTGGTGAATTTGGTACTAGTGGAAATTTGGCACTAGCACCAATGGTAAATTTAGCATTGGTGAATTTGGCACTAGTGGAAAATTTGGTATTGGTAAATTTGGAACCAATGAAAAATTTGGCACTGATCAAAAACTTTATTATAAGGCTTTTTGACTGAGTTTTGTATGTGGTTTATATAGGTAATAAATGTTTTGGTGAGATGAGAGCACTATGCAAAGTGCTTGGAGAGTATATTAGTGAGTAAGTAGAGGATGGAGGATGTGGGAGTATTGACCATGACTGGGATATACTATGTGACATATATGCCCAAGCTAGAGTTTGATCATCCTTTGTTGATAACTCTTGCAGAGATGTGGTACCCATTGTATAATACTTTTAGATTGCTGATGAGGGAGATGCTAGTGATATTAGAGGATGTATGGCATATATTTAGAGCACCTATTCAAGGTGTTCCTATTAATTTAGGGATATATGTAGATGCTAGGATGTTGGCCTTCTCATAGGAAGGTGACTTCACGAGGATGGATTCAGGGTTGAGGATCAATAATGCCTACATTGGAGGGCATATTGATTGATTGACTATACTTCTATAATTTGTTGTGTCAGGATTGTTGATAGGTGATATTAGTAGGTATCTCATGTAGTGGGGATGGGTAGAGATCATTATTGGATTGAGAGATGAGTAGATTATTTATGCTTGGTCTCCTACTATCTTGGTGAGATTATACCACACTTTAAGGTAATATCTTGATATGTTGTACTTTACTCTAGGTCTAGGAATGGGAGCATATAGTGATCCAATGACCAGTTATAGTTATGAGGGATTGCGATCTTGAGAGACCACCAGTTTACAAGTGGATAAAGTGCATTCATCCTTTCTTTTGTTCTTTGGATTCGGTGTGATGTCTAATTGATGATTTGAGGTTGGCACACATTATTTGGTGACCATAGAGGGATAGGTATGTGTGGCCAGATGACCATAAGGAGCTAGCTAGAGTGAGAAAAACATGATGGTTGGATGATGGGAGCTAGACCTATGAGTTGTACTGGTATGATTGTGTGCTACATCAGCACAGGGAGGTGTAGGGGATATTGATTATAGGTGATGTGTGGATATGATGAGTTTGTTATAAGATGTGGTGGGATTATATGGATCCCTATATCTTTATAAAGGTACATACAAATGACTATATGGTGCTAACTCCTATGAGATATGATGTAGGGGTGATGGTAGAGTATACCAATTGGTATGGGATATTTAGACCTCATTGATTGATAGCAGGCCCACCATAAAGGGATCAAAGATAAGAATTTTAGGATGTGGTCGATGCCTTGAGAGGGGTCAAAAATTGTTTTTGAGTGAGTGTACCAATTTTGGGATGTGGTACACCCTCCTTTTATGAGTTGAGTATATCATTTTGTCTTTGTTTGTGATACACCTTCTCCAGTGATATGTATGATATGAGGTATATATTTATAATGATGACATTTGCATTTCAAGTCTTGACATGATGTTTTGACCTTTTGTGGTTTGATTGTGTGATGTGAAAATGCGTTAGATGTTGAAAATATGATGTTTTTGATGTATTCATGTGTTGATATTATATGATGTATTTGACTAGGTGATGGAAATATTGATTGATTTCTTAGTGGTGGTATTGTAAACCATGAGAATGATCAGACACTAAGGTATGGTAGTTACCCTGTTGAGAGATGTTTTGAGTCCTGAATGATAGATAAACATTTAGATGTATGTTATGAGTGATGGTCTCTAGACCTGATAGAGAAAATGCTCATGTGTTTTGGGATAATGGAGTTATCTCTTGAATGTTTTTGTATGTGGAAACTTGATCTTATTATGCTTAAATGGTGGTCTATGAATCCACATTCATGATAACATTTAAGACATAAATGAGGTACATGTAATATGTATGTTTTTTTTCTCATCAATGTATAAGTGTCATGCTCTATAAAACACTTAAGCGTGTAGATGAGGTACTTGAAATATGTACATGATATGTGTATTTTGAGATAATATTTTTCTTCTCATCAATGTTTAAGTACCATGCTCTATGAAACACTTAACTATGTAGATGAGGTACATGTAATATGTACATGATATATGTATTTTGAGATAATATTTTTCTTCTCATCAATGTTTAAGTGCCATGCTCTATGAAACACTTAACTACGTAGATGAGGTACCTGTAATATGTACATGATATGTGTATTTTGAGATAATATTTTTCTTATTATCAATGTTTAAGTGGCATGCTCTATGAAACACTTAAATGCGTAGATGAGGTACCTGTAATATGTACATGATATGTGTATTTTGAGATAATATTTTTCTTCTCATCAATGTTTAAGTGCCATGCTCTATGAAACACTTAACTACATAGATGAGGTACCTATAATGTTTATTTTCTCATCAATTTTTAAGTTCCATGTTCTATAAAACACTTAACTACATAGATGAGATATTTTATTTTTCATCAATGTTTAAGTAACATGCTCTATGCTACACTTAAATACGTAGATGAAGTAATTGCTTATTATCTATGTTTAAGTGCCATGCTCTATGAAACACTTAACTGCATAGATAAGTTATTTAATTTTTCATCAATATTTAAGTGCCATGCTCTATGAAATACTTAACTACGTAGATGAAGTATTTTATTCTTATAAATATTTAAGTACCATGCTCTATGAAACACTTAACTGCATAGATAAGATATTTGATTTTTCATCAATGTTTAAGTGCCATGCTCTATGAAACACTTAATTGCATAGATGAAGTAATTGCTTCTTATCAATGTTTAAGTGCCATGCTCTATGAAACACTTAACTATGTAGATAAGATATTTTATTTTTCATCAATGTTTAAGTGTCATGCTCTATGAAACACTTAACTACGTAGATGAAGTAATTGCTTCTTATCAATGTTTAAGTGTCATGCTCTATGAAACACTTAACTGCATAGATAAGATATTTGATTTTTTATCAATGTTTAAGTGCCATGCTCTATGAAACACTTAACTACGTAGATAAGATATTTAATTTATATCAATGTTTGAGTACCATGCTCTATGAAACACTTAATTGTGTCGATGAAGTAATTTCTTCTTATCAATGTTTAAGTGTCATGCTATATGAAACACTTAACTATGTAGATAATAAATGTGTTGTATGTAAAATTTTTACAAGGCTTTGAAATGATGTTTGATAATGCTTTTGATGCTTGCAAACATCTTACAATATTTTGTGATAATTGCAATTTTTTTTTGATGAGTGCAAACATTATGCAATGTTTTGTGATGCAAACATTTTGCAAAGTTTTTTGATGATTGCAAATGTTTTGCAATGTTTTGTAATGCTTTTTGTAATACTTTTTGTAATGATTTTGTGATGATTTCAAATATTTTGTAATTTTTTGTGATGATTGTAAACATTCTGCAATGTTTTATAATGCTTTTGTAATGATTTTATGCTTGCAAAAGGTTTTGCAAGGTAATGAGATGATGATTGCAACTTTTTGCAATGTAATGCTTTTATTTATGATTTTGTGATAATGATTGTGTTGATTGTAAAATATTTTGCATTGTTTTGTGATGATCAAAAATGTTTTGTAATGCTCTTGTAATGATTTTGTGATGATTGCAAATGTTTTACAAAGTTTTGTGATGATTGCAAACATTTTGCAATGTTTTGTGATAATTGCAAACGTTTTGCAATGTAATGCTTTTGTTATGCTTTGATGCTTGCAAAGGTTTTGCAAGGTAATGAGATGATGATTGCAATATTTTTAGAAGAGATAGGTAATGCAACTTTGTAGTGCTTTTGAAAGCATGATATGATGTTCACAAATGTTTTTGCAATGTATTGATATAATATTTGCAAAACGCTTGTAGGATGATTTTGTGTTGTTCTGTTGTTTGAAATAAAAATGCTTTGATAAATATAATGATTTGATATTGCTAATTTTATTAACACATGAGAGAGGGTAACAAGAGTATATAAGTTCATTACCTAACACATATGTAAATATTTACATGTATGTGAGGAATTAGACTTAATACTCGTTGCCACCTTTGATGTGTTGAAAGATTCAATAATTTGTAGGGTAAACAAAATATTTTAGGATAAGTGTAATGCTCTCATATGGATGATCCAAGGGAAGAAGAAACCCTTCTCTTTTTCTCGACGTGTGTACAAAGAATTGTATATGCGTAGAGCATGGGAAAAAGAAATCCCCTTTTCTAGGAGGTCCATGTGATAGCATGGCCCTTAGTCTAAAGGATCTTGTTGTATGAGAAATAGATAACATCCGTGTTGGCTTATAAGCCATTAGGAAGCACAAGAATTTGATAATTGACTACTTGATGTAGTCATAAATAATTATGGATACATAAAGTGTTGATCATCAAACCCCAATGTTTTTGAAGGGTCCATAAGTCAGCTTGGATGTTTTTTGTTTTGTTATATTTTTGAGAAGAAATGATAGCTTGTTGTCACATATCAAGATGGAGGAAGTTCTCTATCTATTGATTGATGTTTTGTACAAATAGATAGAGAATATCTAGCCATTTTAATAAATGCTTATGAATGTTTTTGAGATTTGATGTTTATGGCATGATTGCATCATAAATTGATTGGAAAGTAGAGAACTATTAATCCAATTTCTTATTAGACAAGTAGTTGGTGAAGGGGGTGTGATTTGCAAATGATCTATTATTGTATAATACCAAGCAAGTACAAATATAATATCGATCCAATGTCTAGTGAAGCTTGCAAATAATTGTATGCTTAGAAGAAATTAGGTTTATGGAGCCTCGTAGTCTAATAGATCTATTTGAACAATGGTTCATGAGAGATCTTGATTTTTGTTTGATAGAATTCTAATTAAATGAACTAGGCAGCTATGAGGACAACATTGATCGAGTGTTTGGTAAGATTTACAAATGACTATAGATCTACAAGATATTGGATCAATAGAGTCTTCTTAAAATGCATGGATTATCAAAGGTGATCAATGATATTTGTAAAAATGTGATAGCATGCTAATGCAATATATCAAGAGGAATGTTATAACACCATTGATCCATTGCTTGAAGAGACTTGCAAGTAATTGCAAAAGCTTGTAAGATATTAGATCAATGGAATATGATGATTTTTGTGATCTATTTTATAGATGATGCATGAAGATTTAATTTATGTCTAATTGCATACTTAAATGATACGTCAAATGGTAAAGACTGCCCTTAATCATCCATTCCCATATAAATTTGACAAGTAATTTTTACCCATAGGAGAATGGATGATTAAGGGCTTCTTAGCCCATGCAACTTACCGAATGAGTAAGTTGATGATGATTTTTGTATTAGGTATGATTTTTGTGAACTTAGATGATAGGCCAATTAGGGAAGAAAACCCCATTCAACCAATGACTAGTGAAATTCAAAAATGATTATGAATTTATGAGATATTGGTTGAATGCAATTTTCCATCCCAAGATGGTATGCCAAATGAGTTGCATTTGAATAATGTGATGAATAGATGTCATGAATTATTTTATAGACTACTCTTAAAACTCTCTTATGCAATACATCATTCTCACAAAAGGTTTGCAAGGTTATGATGTATTATAGGAGAGGAAGGGGTGTCCTAGAGGAGCCTATTAAATAATCATGAGTGTTGATTGAAAAAGAGTTTTGTTGAAAGATATTATAGATATGTATTTTTGATGCTATTATTGTGAAATAATGTTGATAGCCATGGTGTGAATGTATATTAAAATGAAATATAGGGATGACCATGAGTCATCAAGGTTGTGGATGATCGTGTCATACATTACTTAACCCAAGAAGAGAATAAGTATGATTGGTATGCAGTAGGAGGCTTGAAACCAGGTATTTTGGACTGAGGGAGTTTACTCAAGCCTCCTGACTCTATGGTATTATAAAAAAACCAAGAAATCATATAAGGGGTAGAGTGTGTATGATGATATGATGATGTTTATCATGCATTCAATCATATGAACAAGCAAATGACTTAATGTTTTATGCATAGTATCATTTAATATGCATGATGTTGATTAGTTTCTTATGTTCTTGGTCATCCAATATGGCTAGGTGGCAAGCTCTAGATCTAAATTTGGATGTAATGATGAAAGGTCATAACCAGTTAGGTTCAAACTTTCCTTTGAGATCATTGTCAGTGTTAGTATTTTTTGGTTTTTCTTGACCAAGTCCCCAATTTCGAAGGATCTTGGATGCACTTTCTTGTGATAGGCACATAAAATCCTGTTGTGGTATATTTTGAGATGTTATAAAGAATTAATGTATTTTTATTCTAAGAGCTTTAGCTATTGTAAGCGATTTAGGTGATATTCATCTCCTATCGAAGAGTCTTGTAACAAGACTCTTAAAGAAGGTATCTCAAGTTCAAAAGGAAATACTGCTTTAGTGTTGTAAACTAAGGTGTATGGAATTGCCCCCATGGGAGTATGCACACTTGTGTAGTATTCCCATAGGGCTGGATAGAGTTGCAAGTGCCAGTATTGACCATTTTTGTTTGCTAGCTTTTTAAGGATTTTGATTAGCATTTTGTTGGAGGATTCAACTTATCCATTTTTTTGTGGGTAGTATGGTGTAGACAATTTTTGTTGAATTTTGTATTTGGTGCATAGTTTGGAAACTTCCTTATTTTTAAAAGGAGTGTCATTATCAACAATTAAGGTAGAAGGTATACCGTATCGGCTAATGATTTGATTTAGAATGAACTTTGATACTTGAATTCTTATTGCAGTGGATAGGGGCATTGCCTTGACCTATTTAGTGAATTATAATATAGTAGTGATAATGAACTTATGTCCATATGATGATTAAGGGTTGATCTTACCTATGATATCCAATCCCCAAGAGGAGAAAGGCCAAGGAGATGTAATCAATTGTAATTCTTGAGAAGGGGAGTGAACAAGGTTGTCATATAATTAACACTTGTCACATTTTTTAACATAGTTGTGGTTATTTTTTTCCATAGAGGACCAATAATAGCCCATGATAAGGAGCTTCTTGGATATGGATAGTATTCTAAAATGTCTACCACATGATCCATCATGGGTTTATTTTATGATAGCTTGGGCTTCGTTCGTATTTATGCATCTGAGGAGTATTCCTTCAAAGGAGCATCAATATAATATATCTCCAATGATGACATATTTGTAAGATTTTAGCCTAAATTATCTTTGCTTTTGAAAGTTGGATCCCTTAGAGAATGCTCTCTCTTTGAGAAATTTAAATATGTCTTGATACCATGGTTCTTGTGGTGTAGACACTTTGATAGTGCATATGTTGAGAGGTTGTAGACATGATTCGATGGTAGAATATTCATTAATTGATCTTATGATAATGGAAGCCTCTTCATCTTCTAAATCCAAGGGAACGAGAGATGCAGTTGTAGCCATAACATCAGTGTGATGGTTTCTAGATCATGGTATGGTTTCTATAATGATTTGGTTGAAGTGATTTTTTAACATGTCTACAATATCTTTGTATGTTTTTAGCTTTTCATCTTTTGTTTGATAAGTATCATTCACTTGGTTGACCACTAATTGCAAATCATTGTATACTATTATGTTTTCAACATTTAGTTTTGTTATGGACCTAAGACCTAGGATGAGTGCTTTGTATTCTACTGTATTGTTAGTATATGAGAGGTGAAGATTAAAAGATAATGGAATGAGTTGTTGTTGTGGGGTGAATAGGATAATTCCTGCACCTACACCTTTTGCACATCTAGATCCATCAAAGTACATGTTAGAATATAGTTAATGTTCACTATGCCAATTTGACACTTATCTTCTGCCACTTGTCTTATTTATTTAGTTTGAGTTGTATTTGTGTATTCTACTTGACACTTGGAGTGGATATTATGACACTTGTCATATCTCCCTCATAGGCTTGATGCCTATATATTGTAAACATACTTGTGAATATAATTTTTACCTTATTATTATGTCCCAACATTTGGTATCATAGATCCACGTGCTCTCCTGATCTTGTGAGCTTGAGGGGGAATTTCCCTCATGGAAATCCTCCCCTCCTTTTTTTCCTCCATTTTTTTCTTCAAGCTAGGGAGTATGCTCTCCATCCATGAGATGGATCAGAAACCAGAAGCTTGAGAAATTAAAGGCTGCCCCAAATTTTTTTAGAGAGATTTTTTTTGGGAGGTATCCATTTGCAGAAGTAATTTCTCCATGAAGAAATGAAAAATAGGATACACTCCAAGATCTGATTTTTTTTTTGTTCATTTTTTCACTGTTTTGTAGGTTTTCCAGTTGATGAGGGGTTTTGTTACAATTTATGTTTATTTTTTTATACAGAGGACATAATATTTTTTTGTACCTCCATGAAGTACCTATGTTGAATCTATCGTAGTTATGCTAGTTTCAACTTTTAACAATTCCTGGTGCTAGTTTTCCAGTCAAATAATGAAGTCGATGGCCAAATCTATGCTTCAGTTGTAGAATCCCATATTTATAAATATAGGTGTAACAATGAGTGCAGAAGGATTCATACTTTCATTCTGCCATCACGTTTGAATCTAGATCAAACTAAAAGTTTTTTTTTACCATGCGGTGTTTCCAACAGAGGCTATTTTTTGATCGGATCTGATGCAATAGGAGGAGACATGGTCAAATGTTCCAATCGCAAAATATCTACATGGAGAAATTCTAGGTGATTTCAAGGATTTTTACTTCAAAGATCTGATCTTCTATGGTAACAATAGTTCCATGGTGTGTAGGATATTTATTTTGCAAGAGGAATATTTCTGTTTAATAGCAGTTGTGGCAAAATACCACGAGATTTTTTTGAAGATAGACATCTTGCTGCACCCTGGATCATCCAATGATGGGAGCATGTAGATATCTGCATGAATGATGATACACTGCTATGTGAGGAGATCACTAGGTCATTTTAATGTGTTGCACTCTAGAATTTTCACCATGGCATATGGTATTTATCATCGATTTTTATTTTATTTTGGCCCTTGTCTTGACACGGTGTTAATGGAGGATGTAGGACAGTTTGAAGAATTAGTCACCATGGGAGATATTCATGTGTTCTGGTGAGTATTGGTGTAGTATGCTATTCAAATTCCATGCTTTAGTGACTGCATTATGTGGATCAATTCGATGGATAGAGTGCCCTCGATCACCACATAATTTTCTAAAGTTTGCTTAAAACATAATTATCATAATGTTTGTTGTAGGACTGTGTGATGTTGTTGAAGGCCCTTTTTATTTGGATTCCATATTTTGGATATCGGAGCAAGCATCGAGATTGAATTTGATAGTTGTGAAGATCAAGGCCCTAAGAATGTGCTCAAAGTTAAGTATCGATCATGAATCATATCAAGCACCATTATAGAAGCGTCACCGTTAAGCAGTTTTCTAGTGGACGCAAAAAAATCTAGGAGGCTAGACAAGGAGTATGAATTGAAGATTCAAATTTATTCTCAAAGCCATCTATTATGTGGAGGAAAGCATGGCGGAGCATCTTGCATTGATCGAGGGGTTGAAGGAACCTTGCAGTGAGGTTGATTATCCATGTTGCCCGGTCGATTTTATGAATTTCCCATGGTCATCAAAGATCCCAAATAAGAGGATGATGGAAATGCATGGTGTCTAATCTACACATATCTTAACATTTCTTGCATAGCTATGGTGATGGACCAACGATGTCTAGGAGGCTCAGTTACTATTTTGGGAGGCAGATTGATTTTTTTACAAGATGGAAAATATTTGTGCTACAAAATGATGGTATTGCAGTATTTTGATATGTTCTAAAATTCATTACAGCCAAATAGCAGCTCCTCCCATCCCTCCCATTATGATTCTACACAATTATTAGGTGAGCAACTACTGCATCGAGAATCATACTGCCACTTGTTGATTGCGTACCTATATTTAATACCGCGCATGGAGCTACGTTTGATTTTAGCACCACATTATCTACTAGGATATGGTAATTTTTATGAATGGTGCACATAAGATAGTGATGGTGTGATCTCAGCGATTGACACCACACCCATCTTTGAAATCGTACTAAATGGATATGTAAGGAGCTTTCATCTTGCAAAAATGTCTTTCTAGTTTTTTTTCTACCTACGCATTATGTGTGTCTGTGATTACAATGATGATATTTGGGCCAAGTTTGCTATATTAACTGCTATAGTTTAGTTTACATGATATTGTGTGGGAAAGTGGCATTTCCTTGCCTAGCAAAGTTCATGTAGTATGAGGAATTACGGGTGATATCGAATGGTTCCACACCAGCTGCATCAACGCATGGCTATTCACCCATTCGTGTGCTTTTCAATGCAGAGAAACCTTCATTTAATTTGAGCGATTTTTAATGCATAAAATCTATTTTTTGATGTTTTCTAGCTACATTTTATTTTTGACATTTACAGTATACCATATGATGGTGGACATCTCATCGAAACATGGTAGCAAAAGAGTAGTTCAAGTCAACCATTTTTTTAGTTGGAAGAGGTTGTTTGCAGATTGCGGCCTTTCGAATACTTCAATGATTCGGATCGTGGAGGGTGTAAGAAGTCGTGGTGGTGGTAAGCCATCACCATAAAAGTATGTGAAGAATACTGGACTTGTATGGAGATTAGGTGGGAATGGGAAAAGGTGGAGTGCTATGCGTATTTTTTTGTAGCAGTGGCCTCTAGCCTTAGTATCACTAGCATGGCCACCACCGCTGTTTACTCCTAGTTCATGTGGCAAATGTAGGGTGAGGAGATTCACTATAATGGATCTTCTCGATGCTAATGGAAACATAACAAGGGTTTTTATGTTGGAATATATCTAATTGTTAAAGCTGAAAAATTTCCACTCTATTTAAATTTTTTGGGGGTAGTTGGTTTTGTCCTATTTTGAAAATATGAGTTTAAGAGAAATTTTTAGGTGATTCTTTTCTTTGGGAGAAGTAAATCCTTCCTTTTTCTTCTAATTAACATACAAGGTGTTGGGATGAAAATTATTATATAGTGTGATGTGCTCTTACAATATAATTTTATTAAGTGGAGTATGGTCAACCTTACAAAAAAATTATAGTTAGGTTAGTAGGCCATGAGCTTGTTTTTTAAACATTGGTTGTATATGGCAGCATTTTATTTTGAAGGCAAGAAACCTTTTTATTAATTTTCCACATGAGAGTGGAAAGCCCATTTCTTATAAAGTGGGGGTTATTTAATGATAGGGCCATGCAATGAAGTTTTAAAACTTTGTATTTATTTTGAAGTCAAAATTTTGGAATATTTATTTTGAGGGAAAATTATTAATCATGGCGGAGAGTTGCTATTGTTCTTTAGAGAGGCATATTGTTTGAGGCATATTTTTTTTCCAGCAGATGAATGCCCTATTAAAAAAAAAACATAGGGGTATTTATAGTCATCGAAAAGGTTTTTCCGTGATGGACACATTGGTGGTATCCATTTATAATTTTGGGACTAATTCATTGGTATTTTTAGCCTCAAATTTTTGTATCTTGGAGTACACTCTTGATTGTACCCGACACTCCCAATGTAAATTTTATGTGATCCTTGTACCTAGTCACTTTCTCTATAGAATTTGGTAGATGAAACGACTTGTTACCCATGCTTTCTAGTTGGATGAGGAGGTCACAATAAGAACACCTACTCTAGGAACTACAAACATAAACACCCTAGACTCTATTCAAGGAATTTTTTGGATCAACTTCTGAAGACTACAAATGAAGATACTTCAAAATATTCTATTCTCTTATTTCTTCTTCTCCTCTACATTTGGATTCTATGGCTCATTTTATTGTATTGAGTCCATTTTTAGCAAATACTAACACTCTTATATGGCTCGTATTTTATTTTGTATTAAGGTGCATTTTTAGCAAAGATCGACACCTTCTAGATTGATTTCACCATGAGGGAGGATGATATTCATGGTGAATCTATTCAATGACCTACGAGAGGCAACATACCTAGAGGATGACCTGCAAAGGCAACATACAAAGAAGTGGCTGATCCTAAGGTACACAAGATGACCCTAAGACACTTAGATGGCTGATCTAATGGTAACAGATCCAAGGTAGTGGCTAATCTTGAGGCAACAGACTGATATGTATACACCATTGATATAGCATTATTCATAGTTGGAGATCTGTAGAGGCAATAGACCCAGAAGTGGCTGACCCTAAGGTACTTAGATGACTGACCCAATGGCAAAATATCTAAGGTAGTGGCTAACCCTGAGGTAACAAACAAAGATGTATACACCATTGATCTAGAATTATTCACAGTTGGAGAGCCAAATACAAAGAGCACGAGCCTAGACCAAATTAGCAATAAAGGAGGATGATAGGGTTATTTTAGAGAAGTCAACATTAAGGGGGAATGTTACCTAATGTTGACTTGTTTTTTTCTATAGTTAGGATAGTGCACATTAAGGGGGAATGTTAGAATATAATATGCACTATACCTTGTTCTTGACACTTGTCATATTATTTTGATACTTGTCATATTTTCATATAGGCTTATGCCTATATATTGTACTCATTTCTTGTATAATATATCTCATATTTTCCATTCCCAACATTTGGTATCAGAAACCAGAAGCTCCATAATTTTTTTTTGGTTTCTCCTAATCCATGTGAGATTTTTTTTATGTCTGAGTCAGGATTTATGTGATGCTCTGATAGAGTTAAGGTTTGGTCTTCAAGTCATTGTGTCTTTGTGTATAATTGGATCCGCACTCATTGAAGCTACGAATATCAACTAGATTGCATACTCAACAAGCCTGTTCATGTCTATCCTGCTAGTAGGAGCGTATTCATTGAATGAGGATAGTAGTGTGGCATTTTTTAGATCCAATTTTAAAAAAAGACCGAACATAGATCAACAGATTTCATGTTCTAGTCATGCGGTATATCTACATTTGGTGGTTGCTATGAATACCATCTCTCATCGCAGACACAACAAAGCATGAGAGAAAATAGAGAAAATCATTATCAATTCATAATCATTGTTTTTTTTTGATAACTTTGATTTTTTAGATCATCGTTGGAGTTTTTTTTCTTTCTAAGGATGCTCAATAAAATATGGTTCTGACCAGTGTAGATTTGCAAAATTTTAAAAAATCTTATCCTAGGACCACTCTGGGTGCCCAATGACCAGTGTCGTCAAATGACAAAAAGCCTACATCCCTTAGGTTATATGCTCATAAAAATGTCACTTTCATCATCTGTTAGGTGATAGAAAGCCAAATCTACCAATAGGAGGTCCCTGTTCTCCACCTGGTCAAAAGTTCATAGAAATAAAATGTTCGTAAAGGAGGCCATCAAAATAATTTGATTTGGTGCTCTCAGAATTTTTTTTTGGCCTCAGCTTCGTGATGCCTCATCAACACTGACCAATCCACTATTATGTGCACTTTAATCTCTCCAAGGAAGCGTACCACACTTGTGTTTGGCCCTATGTGATAGTGGTCACATCAGCCCTGTCAATCCACCAATCAGGCACTTTTTCCTACTTCATTATCTTTGTTTTGTGTTGTCATCTTAAAAGGCCTCAAGGGGTTCAAAAAAGCAATAAAAAAAGTTATGAATATTTTGGAAAATGAAATCATAATTTCACTAATTTCTATCATAGGAAAAGAGATCAAAGGGGTCCACAAAATAATAATCTCAACACATTGTATGCAGTAAACCAAGTTAATGTTGAAGATAAAGACTATTGGTATATTGATTCTGGAGCAGCAAAGCACATGAAAGTAAGGCAAGATTGGTTGACCAAGGTTCAACCTACTTCTAATCAATTCATTACCTTTGGTGATGAAATTTCCCTTCCCATTGAAGGTGTTTGGGAGGCACCACTTGCTTTGCATGATGGGAATAATGTTCCTGTAACAAATATTTTGTATGTACCTAGTTTTGAAAGGAGCCTTCTTTCTATTGGGCAGCTTACAGATAAGGGCTATACTATTTATTTTAGAAATGATAAGTGTTTCATTCAAGAACCAAATGGTAATGCCAAAGCCATAGGAATAAAAAAGGATAGTGTTTACTACCTCCTTACCAAATCTGTAATACAAACATCTTTGCATACAACAACTACTTTTTCTTTGGAGTACATGTGGCATGAAAGAATGGGGTATTTAAATTTTTATAATCTTCAAATTATGGCAAGGAAAGGTTTAGTAAAAGGACTTCCAAATATTAAGGAGTCTAAATGTTTTTGTGAACCATGTGTTATTTCCAAACACCAAAGATAGCCTTTTGAATCAGGAAAGGCTTGGAGAGCCAATAGATATTTGCAATTGGTTTATTTAGATATTTATGGGCCAATGTGCATTTAATATTATACTGGGGCTAAATACTACATCACTTTCATTGATGATTATAGTAGAAATGTATGGATCTACATAATTCAATATAAGTGGCAAGCCCTTGATAAGTTCAAAGAATTCATGGTACTTGTTGAAATAGAAAGTGGCTATCAAATCTCCACCTTAATATTAGATAATTGCGGAGAATATGTCTCCAATGAATTCTTCAATTTTTGTAAGCACCATGGGATAAGGATGCAATTCACAACTCCTTATACCCCCCAACAAAATGGAGTAGCTGAGAGGATGAATCAAACAATAACAAACAGGGCAAAATCAATGTTACATGCTGCTACATTGCCTAATTTATTTTGAGGAGAAGTTGTTCTTGATGATTACACAATGACACTGAGAGGGGGGGGTGAATCAGTGTAGCTATTAATTTTTATATCTACAACATTTAATATGAAATAAAGAGAACTTGACAACTGAAAAACAACTTGAACAAGAGAGCACACCACAACACTCAATATACCGAGGTTCACCAATTTGGCTACTCCTCAAAAATGACTGCTTGGACTCCAATCCAAATCCAGTCTTTGCAAAATCAATTTTACAAATACTTTACCAGCATCAACTGGAAGGAGCACCAACCCCTGTAATTTTCTGCTGCAACAGATGGAGCACCAACTCCTAGTACCAAGCACCAACTTGGACTGCAATTCTGATCAATTTAGAATGACATAAAAATGTCTTCACTTCATGCACGACCCTGACTGGTCTGCAATTAACCCAACTCTACACACTCTCACGGCTCTGCTTATTTTTCTCTTGATTCTTTTCTAACCCTCCTTTTACAGCAATTTCTCTCTAACAGCAGCAACATCTTCTCTGTACGACTATTCTTTTATAACCTTTCAATCCTACATGCAATCGAATCATATACCCAACTGTTCGAATTCTTTTCTCCTGCAAATAAGTGGCTGTTCGAAAATGACTGTTCGAAACCCTGCAATACGGCGTTTCGATTTCTTGTAGTATGGCTATTTTGAATGCTGCAAACATATCTTCTCGAAAAGCATATCTTGATCCTTCATATTCGGCTCTTTGAAGACAAGCAAAATGTCTGTTCGATTCCATGAGTGCGACCGTTCGAAAGCTGTAAAAAAGACTTTTCGAAAACCTTTCGATACTTTATATTTGATTCTTCGAATACATGCAAACGGCTGTTCGAATGCATGACTGACACTTGTCAATCTGTAACTGCAGATCTGACATCAGTTACATTTTACGTAACTGGCTGCATGATTTTCCTGTCTGCTTTTTCCGACACGTGTCACCTTGCATGCTCCTGCGGGTTTTACCTGCCAGACTGTTACCTGTCGCGATATCGCGACACTTTTTGAAGCCGCACACTTCATGCCCTTTTGTCGTGAAATCGTGACCATTTTGGCTTTGACAGCTTTCCTCTTTCATGTCGCGATATCGCGACACTTAGAACTTTTTTTGACGTCATCCTTAAGCATGTCGATGAAATCGTGACTTTTTTGTTTGGTTTCTTTTATTTCTGTATGTCGACGGTTTGGCTCTTGGAAGCTTTCCTGTGCATCTTGTCGCGATATCGCGACACTTTCAACATTTGCTGACGTCATCCTTAAGCATGTCGCGAAATCACGACCGTTTTGGCTCTTGGAAGCTTTCCCTGCATCTTGTCGCGATATCGCGACACTTTCAACATTTGCTGACGTCATCCTTAAGCATGTCGCGAAATCGCGACAGTTTACCTTTCACTTTCTCTCTCCTCTGCCATGTCGCGATATCGCGACAAATTGGCATGCACTTTCTCTCTCCTCGGCAATGTCGCGAAATCGTGACAATCTTCCTTGCAGTTTCTCTCTCTTCAGTTTTGTCGCGATATCGCGACACATTTTCTCTCTCCTCAATGAAAACTTGACATGTCACGAAATCGTGACATTTCCTGCTGTGCCTTCTCTCTCCTCGACCATGTCGCGAAATCGCGACAGAAAACATGTCGCGATATCGCGACAGTTTTCTTCCTTGTCTCTTTCTGCCATTTTTTGAATCTGGGTTACCTCTGTTTGTCTTGAAACTTTCTGCACTTGATCTGACTGACCTCTGAACTGCATCAACTGCATCAATCTGATTGTGTTGACAACAATGACAATACTTTTGCAATGCTTTTGCTGCACCTTGCTCAACAATCTCCCCCTTTGGAATTGTTGGCAACACACTCGCAACCTTGCTTAATTTCTTCTCCCCCTTTGCCAATAATACCAAAGGGCTGCTTGTAGACTCCCCCGAGTCTATGCACAACATTCTCAGACTTAAAAAGTTTGAATGCTCCCCCTGAGAATGTGTTTCCCATAGCTAGTCAGTGCTTGGGTGGTGTGACTACTCCCAACTTCTTCCGAAGGTATTCAAATACTTCCTTTGGCAAAGGTTTTGTGAATATATCAGCTACTTGCTCTGTAGTTGGAACAAAATCCAATTTAACCTCTCCTGCAACTTTATCCTTCAAGAAATGATATCGGATTGCAATATGTTTGGTTCTTGAATGCATTACTTGGATTCTTGGATATGTTGATAGCACTAGTGTTATCACATTTAATTGAAATTGGCTCTTTGAAATGAATACCAAGATCTTTCAACGTTTGTCTCATCCATAATATCTGAGTACAGACATGTTGTTGCTGCAATGTATTCTGCCTCTGCAGTGGATAGAGATACTGATTCTTGTTTCTTGCTGTGCCATGCTACCAGCCTGTCACCAAGATAAAATGCTCCTCCACTTGTGCTCTTTCTGTCATCAATACATCCTGCCCAATCTGCATCAGAATATGCAATCAAAGTGAAATCTTTACCTTTTGGGTACCACAACCCATAATCCATAGTGCCCTTGAGATATCTGAAGATCCTCTTTACAACTGTTACATGAGTTTCTTTGGGACTGGCTCTAAAATCTTGCAACCATACATACTGCTTGTAATATATCTGGTCTAGTGGCTATTAAATACAACAGGCTTCCAATCATAGACCTGTACATTGTTTGATCTACATCTGGGGATTTATCATCCTTGCTCAACTTGCGACTTGTTGTCATAGGAGTGCTTGACCGGTTTCTTGTCTTCCATTGTGAACTTTTTCAGCATTTCTTTTACATATTTAACTTGAGAAATAAAAATGCCTTTTTCATTTTGATTGACCTGCAGATCCTAAGAAATAAGAAAGTTCACCAATCATTGACATCTCAAATTCTTTTTTCATTTTAATTGATATGTCTTTGCAAGTATTCATCCATCTTGCTTGCCAAATATTATGTCATCTACATAAACAACAAGAACAATAAGATGACCCTTCTCTGTTTTGACATATAAGTTGCTATCCACCAAACCTTTCTTAAACCCTTGTTTAATTAGATAATTATCCGACCTTGCATACCATGCTCTGGGTGCCTGTTTTAATCCATATAAAGCTTTCTTTAACTCTGCAAACAAAATCTGGATTGTCACCAAGTTGGAAGCCATCCGGTTGTTCAATGTAAACCTCTTCTTCCAGTTTTCCATTCAAAAATGCTGATTTTACATCCATTTGATATACTTTGAAGTTTTTATGAACTGCTAATGCCCGAAACATTCCGATTGCCTCTAGTCGGCTACCGGTGCAAAAGTTTCTTCAAAATCAATGCCTTCAACCTGAGCATAGCCTTTACATACCAATCTTGCCTAATTTCTGACAACCTTTCCATCTTCATTCAATTTATTTCTAAAAACCCATTTAGTGCCAATTATGTTTTTATTTGTTGGTCTAGGTACTAATTACCAGGTATTGTTTTTCTCTATCTCGATCTAGTTCTTCATTGATTGCCTTCATCCAACTTTCATCAGTGCTTGCTTCAACAACATTTTTAGGTTCAATACTAGATAACAGAGAATAGTTCCTCACTGTTGTTCTTCTTGTCTGAATACCATCTGTGGGATCCCCAATAATCTGTTCACTTGGATGATTTTTCTGCCAGTTGCCTGTTTTAAATTTCCTGTTTTCTTCTTCTTCAGATTCAGTTTTTACACCATCTGGATCAATTTTCTGATTCTTCTCTGTTTCTTTTTCATCATCACCTTCAATGACTTCTTCATACATAGGGTAGTTTTCTTGATAAGTAGTTTCTTGTTCTCTACCTTCATCAACTTTCACATCAGCACTTTCAACAATTTTCTTCAACCTCTTGTTGTAACATGTGTACGCCTTGCTTTTTGTTGAGTAACCAAGAAAGATACCTTCATCAACTCTATCTTCAAATTTACCGAGGTTATCTTCAATCCGTTTTATGTAGCACTTGCTGCCAAATACTTTGAAATGTCTTGTTGTTGCCTTTCTGCCAAACCACAACTCATAAGGTGTTTTGCTTTCATGTGGTCTCAGCATGCACCTGTTTTGAATGTAAACTGCAGTATGGACTGCCTCTTTCCAAAATCTGTCAGCTATTTTGTTTTCTGCCAGCATTGTCCTTGCCATTTCCTGCACTGTTCTATTCTTCCTTTCTACAACACCATTCTGCTGAGGTGTCCTAGCTGCTGAAAACTGTCTTCTTATCCCATGTTTTTGACAGTATTCTACAAATTCTTCGGAGATAAACTCTCCTCCCCTGTCTGATCTTAGGCATTTAATTCTTTTTCTTGATTGATTCTCAACAAGATTTTTGAAGGTTTTAAACATCTCAAAGGCTTCTGACTTGAGTTTCAGAAATAGTACCCATGTCATTCTTGAGTAGTCATCTATACACAACATAAAATATTTGTGTCCATTTATGCTTTCTGTTCTCATGGGTCCACATAGATCAGTGTGAATTAGTTCTAATGGCTTGCTAGTGAAGTATTCTTTTGCTTTGAAAGTGGCTCTGGTTTGTTTTCCCTTTTGGCATGACTCACAGATGCTATTTACAGGTTTGCCAATGTTTGGTATATCTCTAATTGCTCTTTTTGAACTGATTTTTGCCGGATTGTCAAAACTAATATGCCCAAGCCTCTTGTGCCATAGCCGGTTTTCATCTTCTGTCCAATCAAGCATGTTCCTTCTGCAGTTTCGAAAGTGTATACAGATTTCCAGAAGTTCTCGATCCAGTGGCTATTAACTTTCCATTTTTTGTCTTTCTTACTTCACAGCCCTCCTTCTTGAAGATTACATCATGACCTCTGTCACATATTTGACTTACACTTAGCAAGTTATGCTTCAGGCCAATTACAAACAAGACTTCTTTTGATTTTATATTGCCATCACTTATCTTGACTGATCCCTTTCCAACAATCTTTGCTCCATCATTATTTCCAAATTTCACCGAACCACCTTCATAATTCTGTAAATTCTCAAACTTTTGCTTGTCACCCGTCATGTGACTGGAACAACCACCGTCAAGTATCCAAGGTGCTGATTTGTTCCGAGCTTTAAAAGGCGGTCTGGACAATCAAAGATTCCTTTTCTTTCCATTCTGGTTTGATAGCAGATTTTGCTACTTGTTTTGCCTTTGTCCTTTCATTAGCATGTGCCTATTTTTCAGGAAATTTCTGGTTTTGTTTCAACCCACTTGGCTGAGATTTTCTACCCTGATAATTATTTGATGCAAAAGTGCTTCTAGAGTTTCTAGCAATATGTCCAAAATTATGACAATTATAACATTCAACTGCATAATTCATTAAAGGAGAAAAAACATTTCTGCTGGTAAAATTCCTTTGAGATACATTATGCCTGCAATCTGAAATCTTATGGCCATAAGCATTGCATTTAAAACAATAACCAGAAAATGCATGATTAAACCTGGGTGCCGGTCTTTGCCAGTTTGAAGTAGGAGCCATGACTCTTCTCCTCCTCGGATGTGTGACTTTTGTGAATCCATCTTTGTCAGTATTCTTCTTGAATCTGGCATTATTGTTTTCTTTTGCATGATTTGGTTTTTCTGGTTCAACCCCGATCTTTTCTTCTTTCTTTATGGGTTCTATATTCAAGTTCTTTGAATCCTTTGAAGATTCTCCTTCATCAAAGCCTAAACCAAATTTGATGCCAGAAGGCCTTTGGTTATTTAACATTTTATCCAACTTTACAGTACTTTCTTCAAACTTATGAAAACAGTTCAATTTTCTATTCATCTCCTCTAACTGCATCCTTAACTTAACAATGTCTTCCTCTAGCTTGCTTGCATTCAACTGTCTTTACAGTTAATTGTTCATCAAGAACTTCAGACATTTTCTTGAATTCCTCTGTCCGTATTTTCAGATTGTTTATTATGTCTGTGGCATTCTCTAATTTCTTTGAAAAATTTTTATTCTTCTTCCTTTCTGCACTCAACTCTTCAAGTGCAGCAACCAATTCTCCTTCCAAATACACTTCAGCTTCATCCTTGGAATTTTCATCACCTTCCTGATTTTCCTCTGTTCTTTCTTCTTCAAGTGCCATGAACAGAGCTTCACCTCCTTCTTCTTCAGACTCCTCATCTGTGCTTTCTTCAGAGCTGCTGACATTCTTGGTTATGAAGCTTTTCTTCTTGAAGTTGTTCTTTCTGAAATTTTGTTTCTTCTTCCAGTCACCTTTTTCTTGGTGTGAACCTTCACCATTTTTGGTTCTCTCCTGCATTGGACATTTGGCTGCAAAATGACCGACTCCTCCACAATTGAAGCATTTAAAAGGTAGCTTCCCTCTATATTTTCCTTTTCCTTTTGTGAGTTTTCGAACAAAATTGGCTTCTGTTTCATCCAGTGTTCCTTCATCCTCAGATTCATGTTCAGCTTTTACATTCTTGTGTGCTTTAAAGGCTGCTTCTCTGTCTGTAGACTTGGTTTGTCCTATTCTCATTTCATATGTTGTCAGGGAACCATGCAACTCATCCATGCTTGAAGTTGTTTAGATCTTTTGCCTCTTCTATTGCAGAGACTTTGGAGTTAAATCTTTTGTGAAGTGTTCTGAGAACCTTTTTCACAACAACTGCATCATCAATTTCTTCACCGAGTCCTCTGATTGCATTAATAATTCCGTTGACTCTCAGCATATAAGTCTCTATGTTTTCATCTTCATTCATTTGCGGTGCTTCGAACCGTGCTCGATGAGTTTGCGGTTTTGCTTCCTTAATCTTCTTGTCTCCTTCATGGATGCTCTTCAGTTTATCCCACATGTCTTTTGCTGATTTACAACTCATGACTCTTATCAGTTCACTGTCAACAAGCCCACACATTATGGCATTCTTAGCTTTGGAGTTGTTTTCAAATTTCTTTTTCTCAGCAGTATCTGTTGGAGGGGTAGTGGGTGCTGTGTATCCACTATCTACAGAATCCCAAATATCGTATCCCAATGCACTCAGATATGTTTGCATTCTGAGTTTCCAGAAGGTGTAATTTGTTCCATCAAATAAGGGAGCTTTGTTGGATGAAAATCCTTCACCACCTGCCATTGTTTCTTCCAAGATCTCCTTAGCTGATTAAGCTTGTACAAGGAACCTTGCTCTGATACCAATTGATGATTACACAATGACACTGAGAGGGGGGGTGAATCAGTGTAGCTATTAATTTTTATATCTACAACATTTAATATGAAATAAAGAGAACTTGACAACTGAAAAACAACTTGAACAAGAGAGCACACCACAACACTCAATATACCGAGGTTCACCAATTTGGCTACTCCTCAAAAATGACTGCTTGGACTCCAATCCAAATCCAGTCTTTGCAAAATCAATTTTACAAATACTTTACCAGCATCAAGCTCGGAAGGAGCACCAACCCCTGTAATTTTCTGCTACAACAGATGGAGCACCAACTCCTAGTACCAAGCACCAACTTGGACTGCAATTCTGATCAATTTAGAATGACATAAAAATGTCTTCACTTCATGCACGACCCTGGTGGTCTGCAATTAACCCAACTCTACACACTCTCACGGCTCTGCTTATTTTTCTCTTGATTCTTTTCTAACCCTCCTTTTACAGCAATTTCTCTCTAACAGCAGCAACATCTTCTCTGTACGACTATTCTTTTATAACCTTTCAATCCTACATGCAATCGAATCATATACCCAACTGTTCGAATTCTTTTCTCCTGCAAATAAGTGGCTGTTCGAAAATGACTGTTCGAAACCCTGCAATACGGCGTTTCGATTTCTTGTAGTATGGCTATTTTGAATGCTGCAAACATATCTTCTCGAAAAGCATATCTTGATCCTTCATATTCGGCTCTTTGAAGACAAGCAAAATGTCTGTTCGATTCCATGAGTGCGACCGTTCGAAAGCTGTAAAAAAGACTTTTCGAAAACCTTTCGATACTTTATATTTGATTCTTCGAATACATGCAAACGGCTGTTCGAATGCATGACTGACACTTGTCAATCTGTAACTGTAGATCTGACATCAGTTACATTTTACGTAACTGGCTGCATGATTTTCCTGTCTGCTTTTTCCGACACGTGTCACCTTGCATGCTCCTACGGGTTTTACCTGCATACTGTTACCTATCGCGATATCGCGACACTTTTTGAAGCCACACACTTCATGCCCTTGCTGTCGCGAAATCATGACCATTTTGGCTTTGACAACTTTCCTTCTGTTCATGTCGCGATATCGCGACACTTAGAACTTTTGCTGACGTCATCCTTAAGCATGTCATGAAATCGTGACCGTTTTGGCTCTTGGAAAGCTTTCCCGCATCTTGTCCCGATATCAGCGACACTTTCAAAACAATTGACGGACGTCGATCCTTAAGCATGTCGCGAAATCGTGACCGTTTTGGCTCTTGAGAAGCTTTCCCCGCATCTTGTCGCGATATCGGACACTTTCAACATTTCTCATCCTTAACATGTCTTTTCTGTTGGACTTCTAATCCTTAAGCATGTCGCGAAATCGTGACAGTTTACCTTTCACTTTCTCTCTCCTCTGCCATGTCACGATATCACGACAAATTGGCATGCACTTTCTCTCTCCTCGACAATGTCACGAAATCGCGACAATCTTCCTTGCAGTTTCTCTCTCTTCAGTTTTGTCGCGATATCGCGACACATTTTCTCTCTCCTCAGCGAAAACTTGACATGTCACGAAATCGTGACATTTTCGGCTGCGCCTTCTCTCTCCTCGACCATGTCGCGAAATCGCGACAGAAAACATGTCGCGATATCGCGACAGTTTTCTTCCTTGTCTCTTTCTGCCATTTTCTGAATCGGGTCACCTCTGTTTGCCTTGAAACTTTCTCGCACTTGATCTGACTGACCTTTGAACTGCATCAACTGCATCAATCTGACTGTGTTGACAACAATGACAATACTTTTGCAATTCTTTTGCTGCACCTTGCTCAACAGTTCTTACTACTACATACTTGACTAATAGGTTCTACACAAAGGCCTTACATTAAAAAACACATGAATAAGCATGGATTGGAAGGATGCCCTATGTGGGAAATTTTAAAGTCTTTGGATGTGATGTATATGCTCATATTCCTCATAAGAAAATAAACAAATTTGATGATAAGAACCAAAATGCATCTTTATTGGCTATAGTGATAGTACCAATGCATATAAGTTGTATGAGCCTATTTCCAAGAGGATAATTCTATCTAGGGATGTTACCTTTCATGAGTAAACCCCATATAATCCTCCTCCTATGGCACTTACTTTAGAATTAACTAATAAAATAGTTCCCTTAATGCATACAATATCATCTAGTCCTTCCCCTTCACTTAACAATCAAGAAATTATTCCACATGAAGAAGTCCCCAAAAATTATCCATGTCCTCCATATTCTCCTCCATATAATGATCAGGCGACATCATCAAATACTTTATCTAAATGGGTTCAAGCCACACTAGATGAAGCCCAAAATCATTTGCCCACTTATACAGGTAAGACCTTCAGCCCTAAGACACCAAGTGAATTATACCATCATGGCAAAAGTCCTTAACCAACCTAAACCTTCTAATGTCAGAGAAGCAATTGGTGATCCTAAATCGGTTCTTGAAATGGATCAAGAATTGGATTCCATTGAAAGGAATCACACTTGGGAGTTAGTTGATTTATCCCAAGGAAAATATACCATTGGCATAATATGGGTGTACAAGGCAAAGTACAAATTAGATGGTTCACTAGATCGCTACAAGGCTCACTTAGTAGCTCAAGGCTATAAGCAACAAGAAGGAATTTATTATGAGAAGAATTTTTCTCCTGTGGTAAAGATGACTACAATCAGGAAAGTTATTGCTTTGGAAGCTTAAAAGCATTGGTCTATATATCATATGGATGTTAAAAGTACATTTCTCAATGGTCACTTGAAGGAGGAAGTATATGTGAACCAACCACCAGGGTACACAATTGTAGGCCAAGAAAACAAAGTCCTCAGATTAAAGAAATCTCTATATGGGTTGAAGCAAGCACCTCGATCTTGGTATGCAAAGATTAAATCCTATTTCCTCAAACCTTGGTTTCACTAGATCTACAACAAAATCTACTCTCTATGTGAAATATTGGAGGAACCGCATCATTTTGGTTACATTATATGTGGATGACCTTCTCATTATAAGTGATGACATAGAAGGAATAAGATTTCTCAAGGAAGACTTATGCAAAAATTTTGAGATGACAGACTTAGGTCTCCTCCACTATTACTTAGGCATAGAGGTATTGAAACAACCTAATAAGATTTTTATCCCATAGGCTAAATACATTTACTCTATTTTGGTGAGGTTTCACATGGAGGAGTGTAAGCCCTCCATCACTCCCATGGAAACTAGGTTGAAATTGGTTAATAATGATGATGAAGAAAGGGTTGATGGCACCCTTTACAGACAACTAGTTGGAATTTTGATCTACTTAACTTCAACTAGACCAGATATTTTCTATTTAGTTGGCCTTATTTCTAGATTCATGTAGGATCCTAAGAAGAGCCATTGGATAGCAACTAAGAGGATTGTAATATTACTCAAGGCCACTCCTCATCATGACCTTATGTACAAATTAAGTGATAAGTTTTCATTGATTGGCTACACAGATTCATATTGGGCTAGTTGTCCTAAAACTAGAAGATCCACATCAGGTTATTGCTTTCAATTGGTCCAGGGCTCTATTTCATGGAGTACAAAGAAGTAGAACATAGTATCATTATCTTCAATAGAAGCTAAATATAGAGCAACAGTTGAGGCAACTAAGGAGGCTATTTGGTTGAGGCAATTACTTTAGGACATTGGTCTATTCATATATGGCCCAACCTACATATATTATGACAATCAAAGTACCATCAAAATGACAAAGAATCTAGTTTTCCATGCCATAAAAAAGCACATTGATATCCATCATCACTTCATTAGAGAAATGGTCCAAGAAGACATTATACACATGGAGTATGTACCAACTCAATATCAAGTGGTTGACATCTTCACCAAGTCACTTGGGCAAGACAACTTTTCTCAATTTAGCAAATAGCTATATGTATGTAATAGAAGTCAATATTAAGGGGGAATGTTATCTAATGTTGATTTTTTTTTTTTATAGTTAGGATAGTGCACATTAAGGGGAAATGTTAGAATATTTTTAATGTGCACTATGCCAGTTTGATACTTGTCTTCTAAGTAAATAGATGCACCACAATTGTAATCAAAATATTATTGATTCAACATTAGCCTAACATTGTAAAATGCCAATGCTAATATAGGTTACAAAATAGCATAAAAAACTATATCATCTACATCCATGCTAACCAAGCGCTATAGGAGGTAGAGTGTTTAGTTTAGGACTCTTAACCTAGGATATTTAGGATTTAACCTAGTTACCATTAGATATTTGAAACAGTAAACATCTACATGGTAATAGTACAAAGTAAATGTAATAATCTATGTAGTATAATGCAATATACTACCTATTTTACCCTAACATCCCCCCTTTATTACATTACTTTGATATACAAAGTTTACTTCGAAATAATTCAAATTTGACACGTCCAAGTGCCTTTGTGAAGATGTCAGCAACTTGTTCGTCGATGGGAATGTATTGGAGCTTGATTCTGTGTTTAGGAACTTCATCACGAATGAAATGACAATCTATGTCAATATGCTTTGTACGTTCATGATGTACTGGATTCTTTACCAAGTTCAAAACACCTGAGTTGTCACAAAACATGTGAATAGGAAGTTTCTTTGGTAGGCCCATGGTAGCCAAGATGTGACTTAACCATATCGCTTCACACACAGCTCCACATGCAGCGTGATATTCTACCTCAGTTGAAGATAAAGCAACCACCTATTGCTTTTTACTATGCCATGAGATAGGACCAGATCCAAGATGAAATACATATCCTGATGTTGATTTTCTGTCATCTAGGGATCCAGCGTAGTCAGAGTCAGTGTAACTCTATAAGAAGAATGAGTTATTCTTCTTATACTCTAGACCATAATCTACACTACCCTGAATGTAGTGAAGAACCCTTTTAGCTACTTTCCAGTGAGAGACCTTTGGTTCCTGCATGAACCGAGAAAGATAGTTTACAACATAAGTAATGTCTGGTCTAGTATTGGTCAGATAGATGAGGCTTCCAATCATCTGTCTATATAGCGTGCCATCTACCTATGGTGAGTCATCATACCATGATAACTGAAGCCCTGATTCCATCGATGTTGCTTTGGGCTTACAATCAGTCATACAATATTTTTCTACTAAAGTCTTGGCATACTTTTTTTGAGTCACCCTAAGATGATTCTTCTTCTGTTCTATCTCAAGGCCAAGACAGTAGTGGAGAAGTCCTAGATCTGTCATATCAAATGACTTTTTCAAGTCATATTTCATGATGTTGATCAATTTCTCTGAATTTCCAGTGATGATCAGATCATCTACATATAATACAAGAATCACTATTTCAGAACCTGTGTTCTTGATATAGAGATTTGCATCAGATGGACTTCTCCTGAATCCATGTTGTAGTAGGTGACTATCCATTTTGATGTACCATGCTCTTGGGGCTTGTTTTAGCCCGTATAATGATTTGACCAACTTGCAAACCTTTTGCTCATGGCCTTCCTCAAAAAATCCTGGAGGTTGAGTCATGTATACCTCTTATTTTAAGTCACCATTTAGAAAGGCACTTTTTACATCCATCTGATGTAATTTCCATCCGAATTGTGTTGCCATAGCACAAAGAACTCGAATGGTGGTCATCCTTGCAGTGGGTGCAAAGGTTTCCTCATAATCAAGGCCTTCCTTTTGAGCATATCCCTTCGCCACAAGATGGGCCTTATGCTTGTCTATGGTGCCATCTACCTTATATTTGACTTTGTAAACCCATTTGCAGCCTATGGGTTTCTTTCCTTTAGGCAAATCCACCAGCTTCCATATTTTATTCTTCATGAGGGAATTATGTTCAGCATCCATAGCTGCCTTCCACTGAGGCAGTCTAAGTGCTTCATCAACTGTAGAAGGTTCATTTTCATCATATGATGACATGTAAACCCTCTCCTCATCAATTTCCATATCATCTCCACTTTCTAAATCTCTATCAACAGAAAGCTCTTGAAAATCTGCACAAAGATCATCAACTGAAGTAGATGCTTCTGCCTTTCTCTGTCGAGACATGCTTCATGTCTGTGGGTGATTGAGAGTGAGATCAGGTGGTGAAGTGAGTTTAGAATCTTTCATAGTACTTGTATACCATTTTGGAGGCTTTTTCTATTGTGGAGGAGGAAGTGGTTGTTGCTCCTCATCATCTAGGTATACCGATGTAGTGTTAGATGTGAAAGCTTCATCAAACACTACATCTCTACTAATATGTATTTTCTTGGTGAATGGATCTATCAACCGATAGCCTTTTGAGAATTCATCATATCCAAGAAAAACACATTGTAGGGTCTTCTCATCTAACTTCTTTCTTTTCTCCTTAGGTATATGCATAAAAGCCTTACACCCAAATACTCGTAGATGAGATATGGAGGGTTTCCTTCCACTCCATGCTTCCTGAGGAGTCATACCTTCAAGAGCCCATGTGGGAGCCCTATTTAGAAGATATACTATAGTTGTTACAGCTTCAGCCCAATAAATGTGCTCAATATTGGCTCCCTTAAGCATACATCGAACCATTTCCATAATGGAACGATTTCTTCTCTCAACAACTCCATTTGACTGAGGAGAATAGGTTGTTGTTAACTGTATTTTTATCCCATGTTTCTGCAAAAATGAGGAAAATTATTTTGATGTGTATTCCCCCCTCGATCTGAATGGAGGGTCTTTATGAAACATCTTGATTCTTTCTCAACAAGTTTCTTGAACTGCTGAAAATAGTCAAATGCTTCAGACTTCAACTGCAAGAAGAAGACCCACATTTTTCGTGAGTGATCATCTACAAACAATTGAAAATACCTTTTTCCTCCACAACTAGTAGACATAGGACCACACAAATCTATGTGAACTAACTCCAAAGGTACCTTAGCTCGGAAGGAGCTAGGTTCAAAAGGTACTCTGTGTTGCTTTCCTACCAAGCAATCTGAGCACACTGGCAAAGTAGATGAAAGAGTAGGCAGTCCTTTCACCATTTGATATTTACTGAGTTCTAGTAAATACCCTAAGCTTAGATGCCCAAATATCTTATGCCATAGAGAAGTGGCCTCTTTTGTGGTTACTGCCATTGCAGTATGTGTGGAGGTAATTGCATCTAAGACAAACAAACCATGTTTGTAAGAACCTGTTGCTATCTATTTTCCTTTCTGAGTGATAAAGCAACGTTTATTTTCTTGGTCCACTTTGAAATTGACATTCATGTTGTTGTCCAGGATTTGTGGAACTGACAAGAGATTATTTTTCAATCTTGGTACATAAAGAACTTTTTGAATCTTACATTCTCCATCTGGAAGGGAGACAGAAACACTTCCTTCTCCCTAAACTCGATAGGTCTGATCATCAACAATGGTTACCGGTCTACCTTCTCGAGCCTCAAATGTCTCAAACCAGGACTTATCGCCAGTCATATGTTTACTAGCACCTGAATCTATGTACCAAATAGTATCCTTGTGAGGGGAGTCTATATGTGTCATGAGCACTTTGTGTGCTCATTCAGAGTCCGAACTAGAATCTTCAGCGACAACAACATGTCCTTGTTGTTGTTTGTTCTTGTTCTTTGGTTTGCCTTTGCCCTTCTTTTGTCCTTGTTCATTGGGCGGTTTGTTCTTAAACCAACATATTTTGGTTTCATGAGTGTCTTTATCACAAATTTTACAATACTGCTTCTTCTTCTGAGTCTCTTTGCCTTTACCCTTGTCTTTGTTAGAAGAAGATCCTTTCTGTTGATTCCACTTTTTCTTTCCACCTTGCCTGTTTGAGAAAAGTGCATTGTTAGATGCCTCATCTCTTTGGAGTTGATTAGCTTCCTCAGTTTGAAGCATATTTACCAACTCTACAAAAGTCACTGTCCTCCCAGAGACTTGTAGTGAAGTGATCAACATTCTGTAGGAGTCTGGAAGAGCCCTCAAAATGATAGAGGTCAGGACTTTGTCTTCCACTTTTTCTCCTAAGGCTTGCAGTTTTGTTTTTATATCTACCACTCTGCAGAGGAATAGCTCTATTGTCTCTCCAGATTTCATATGAAGAGTATGAAGCTGTGTTTGAAGGTTAAGAATTGTTGATTGATTCTTTCCTTCAAAAATGGTTGCTAAGGCATCCCATGCCTCCTTACCATTTTTAGCTTCACTTATATGAGGTTGTATGTCATCAGTAATAGCTAGCAAGATCAATAAGGAAAGTCTTTTATCCTTTTTATCATATGTTGTCTGATCTGCTCCTGGTGATGTGGGTCTAGAATCAGTGCCATCCACTATTCCCCACATCTCCTCTATAGTTAAAATAGCTTTCATCTTAGTTTTCCAGGCAGAATAATTTGAACCTTTAAGTAGTTGGCTCTCATTGAGATACTTGTTTATCATGGCCATGGTGAAGGTTTCAAATTGATGTGACTAAGATGACTATATCTTGCAGTATACCCTCAAAAAAGTATATGGAAGATTTTAATTTGCTCTTTAAGATATTTAATGGCACCTGCCTTAACACCCTTAACAAGGGATGAAAATTTTGAGGAAATTAAGCCAAAAAAATAGAGCAAATTAAAGGGGTAGGTTTTGGAAGACTTCTGATTTTGCTCTCTAGGATATTTAATGGCACTTGCCTTAACACCCTTCAAGAAGGATGGAAAGTTTGAGGAAATTAAGCCAAACAAAGAGAGTGAATCAAGGTGTTTTGGATTTTGACCTTTGATGGGGAGTGAAAATTGACTTGTTTAACTTGTGCAAGGTGTAGCACGATTTTAGTGAAGTTTGGGTTTTTGAAATGCTCTTCAATGTTTTATGATTGTTTAATTGCAAAAAACATGATGGTTAGTGCAATAATAAAAAAGAGAGCAACCCAAATTTTATCACTATAGGTGTCGGATGCAACCAAAAATGCACCTAGTGTAGTCAATTTTAAGAAAAGGTGTCAAGTACAATCGAGAATGCACCTTTCTTACTCTGAAATATCCCCCCTTTCTCTTTACAATTTTGCAAAAAAAATAGAATCACAAAATATGACTTCTATCCCCCCTTAATTTTTACAAAATTGAAAAATTTGAGCACTCCTTTCAAGACAAGTCGACACACGACCCGCGTTTGAAAGGCTTCCAGACCAGTTGACACACGACTTTGGTTTTTGTCTTCAACACTCAAGCATGAGGATAAAGAAAATAGGTTCAAAATATTTCTCAAGTTTACAACAAAAATTACAATTTTATGTCTTATATCTCCTTTGTGAAGGAGAAAACAAAAGCAAATTTTGGATTTTGTTGCAAATAAAATGACCTATGTGCTTCCTCAATGTTGTCAATCTCTTTGTTTTGCAAATAGAAATTTGAGTTTCTATGTCTTTTTATTGCAAAAATGTGTTGAAGAAGGCCTTTAGATTTTGCAAAAAAAATGTTCCTATGTCTCTTTATCTCCAATTTGGAGAAAACATAAATTTGCTATGGAACTTTTGAGTGCAAAATAATTTGGTTTAATTTTTAATGTTTCTAAGTTCAAAAAAGCTAAAATATATTTTTAAAGATTTAAATTTCTTTATAATCAAGAAAATTGGAAAAAAAATCAATTAAAAAAAGGCTTAAAATTGAATTTTTCTGACCAATTTATGCTAAATGATAAAGAAATATCTAAAAAAAATATTTAAAACTTTAATAAACTTTAGAAAAAATTTAAAAAAAATTCATAAAAACCTTTGTTTATGGCATCGCGTGGGCTCGAACATGCGACCCGCTTGGCCCAAGGCGTCCGCCTTGGCCAACCAAGCTATCGGTTGGCTTGGAACCAAAGCCGTGATGCTTGGTTTTGTAGAGGCCAGCTGCATCAAGTTGGGATTCATGGGATTTATCCCACATGCATCCCATAGAGGGATGCAGGAGGCTTTATAAGCCTCAACACTGCCTTCATGTCTTGATTGCCTACGGGTAATCCGAGTCGGTCTGTTCACCCTTTTGGTCATCGCCACATGGTGCCAAAGGGTTTGTCCATCAAGTATCTTCTATCCTATGGTTTTTTGCCATGTGTCACCTATTTAGTTATCTAGGTTAGCAATGGTCCAAGTCAACACCTCGAGGTGCGTGTAGTCCAGATCAGCATCTCAAAAACTAAGCGATGAGTCCATGTCATATGCGATCGTCAGTGTCCACATCAACGTCTCAAAAATTGAGCTGAGGGTGCACGTCAGATGCGATTATCGATGTCCACATCAGTGGCTATGCCTTGATATCTATGCCTAAGGTCGCATGGATTGGGTTGATCATTGATCTCATCCATAGGGTTCCAATTGAATACGGACATCGAAATACCTTTTTGGTCATCGGTTTAGTTGGATGGGGGCACCAAAATAGCTTTTTGTTCACCATTGTTGTTGGATGCAGGCACCGAAACACCTTTCCAGTTGTCTTCATGGGATTATGGGGGTGTTGGAACTCCTTTTAGGTCATCGTCATGGGCCTATAGGTGCAAGATGCCCAATCATACCGCCTAGGAGGTCTACGGGTCCGTTGTCAGAGCGGACAGGAGCACGAGTGGATGCGCAGGTGCTAGATGGCCTTTGGATCCATGTGGGTCCTTGGGATGCATGCCAGAAGATAGTAGGTGTAGGCAGGGCCACTGGATAGGGTCTCCTCGGGATCCGTGTAGGTCCAGGTGAGGTGGGACGAGCGAAGCTCGTATTAGGCCACCCGACGATAGATACCAATGAAGTAAATAGATGCACCACAATTGTAATCAAAAGATTATTGATTCAACATTAGCCTAACATTGTAAAATGCCAATGCTAATATAGGTTACAAAATAGCATAAAAAACTATATCATCTACATCCATGCTAACCAAGCGCTATAGGAGGTAGAGTGTTTAGTTTAGGACTCTTAACCTAGGATATTTAGGATTTAACCTAGTTACCATTAGATATTTGAAATAGTAAACATCTACATGGTAATAGTACAAAGTAAATGTAATAATCTATGTAGTATAATGCAATATACTACCTATTTTACCCTAACATCTTCTGCCACTTGTCTTATATCTTCAATTTGAGTTGTAGTTGTGTCTTCTGCTTGATACTTGGAGTGGATATTATGACACTTATCATATCTCCCTCATAGGCTCGATGCCTATGTATTGTAAACATAATTATGAATATAATTTGTGCCTTATTGTTATGTCCCAACAATACAAGATCCAAGTTTTAAGTTCTTGGGCTTCTATTGAGAAGACTGCTTCATCTAGGAAATACATGCTTATGGGATGTTTATATTCTAAAGGGGATGCAACAAGTTGATCAGCTATAACTTATCCCTTTAGTAATTTTTTATATATGAATTTTGTGTCAATATCATTAAGGACTATGATCCATTTTGCAATCCTACCATATAGGTAAGACTTTGATATAAGCTAATTTAGTGGATCTACCCTTGCTAATATGTAGGTATTTTGACTAAGCATGTAGTATCTTAGTTTTAGAGATGAGAAGACCATTGCTAAGAAAATATTCTCTAATGGTGTGTAGCAAGTTTTGTAGCTCACCAAAGTTCTACTAATGTAGTGGATTGCTCTTTCTCAGTGTTATTCATTGTATTGGGCTAATAATACCCTAAGGACATGCTTAATGGTTACTATGTATAGAAATAGTGGTTGGTTTAGGTTTGGCAATACCAAGATAGGTGGTGTCAAGAGGTAAGTTTTTAGAGCTTCGAAGGCCTTTTTACATCCTTCATACCATTCAAAATTTGTCCCCTTATTAAATAATTTGGAGAAAGGTTGACATTTTTTTACAAGTTGAGATATGAATCTATGAATAACTTGCAATTTTCCTTACAAGATTTGTAATTCAATTAATTTTATAGGTTGCAACATTTTTGTTATGGCTGTAATTTTGGAGGGATCAAATTCAATCCCATGATGGGATATGATGAATCCCAATATTTTTCCTGATGTTACCCCAAAGATACACTTTTGAGGTTTTAGCCTAACTTTGTAATCTTGTAATCTTTCAAAAATACATCTAAGATCTAGAGTATGGTTTTGTCTTTCATGATATCGACCCAAGATGTTGTCCATTTAGTATTCTACTATTTTATGCATAATATCATGAAATATGTATGTCATGGACCTTTGATACATTGCCCTACATTTTTAAGGCTAAATGGCCTGACTTGATAGTATAAGGTTCCCCAAGGGGTAGTGAAATTCATTTTAGATTGATATTCTAGTGCAATCTTAATTTGATTGTAGCCTAAAAATCCATCCATTTAAGATAGCATCTAAGATCTTGTAGTGAAGTCCACTATCATGTCTAAGTTTGGAGAAGGAAAATAATATTTTGGACAAGCATTGCTTATATATTTGAATTCTATGTAAATTAAAATTAATCCTTCCTTATTAGAAATAAGAATGACGGTGGATATCCAATCCAAATAATCTATGGTCTTTATTAAGTCAACATCTAGTAATTTTTGCAATTCATCTTTTACACAAAAAATGACTCTTGCATGTATTTTTCTTAAATTTTGTTTGACAAGTTTGGCATTAGGGTGCACTATCAAATGGTGGAATACCAGTGAAGGGTTAAGTCTTGGAATGTCATCATATCCCCAAGAGAAAATGTCAAAGAATTCCTTTAATAGGTTTGTGTATTCTATCTACTCTTCTTGAGTTAGGACTTTTCCAAGTTTGATAAGGTGAGGATATTGATTTGTTTCGATGTTGATATCTATCATTTTTTGATTAAGGCTTGTGATTCATCCTTGAAATGAAGAGGGTCATCTATTATCCCTAATTCTTCAAGTTCTTGTGGATCCATAGATGTTTGTTCCAACTCAGGAAGTTGGGCTAAGTTTAAGTTGATTTGTTTAAGAGATTCTTCTATAGGATAATTATCCAAAGAATATTCAAGATTTTATTTGGTTGCTATTGATTTTGGATGAACCAATTCTAGCATGTTAATGCTACCAAATTGTATGGTTTTGTAGGGTGTCATGTTAAGGAGTGACCATAGTTCTTCATCCTCATCAACCCATTGAGAGCCATGTAGTGACTTGAGATGATTATTCTCATTATATTATTTTGATAGAGGAGAAGGTTTATTTTTGTTAGGGATGAATTTGATTTCACATCGTGCTAGCCAAGGTTCAACTTCTAGGGGTTCTTTGATACCCTGTTCATAATGACCTAGACATTTACCTTAAAAACCCATTTTGGAAAGCATTTGTTTAACTATAGAGAATGAATATGATATGTAGCATATATTTGTTCCTTTGGCATGAAGTTACACCCTTGAATATTTTCATCAAAGGTAGTTCCCCCATGAATGAAAGCACAAGATCCTATTTGGATTTTGAGTCATTTTCTATTGATCATGCCTATGTCACGAGGATATAGGAACATGTTTACTAGTTCTGCAAAAGGATCTAACTTTTGATAAATGATATTGACCTGATCATTGGAATAGGATGATTGGGGGGTATCCCCTAAGTTTATGAAGGGATCCTCTAATATTTCCTTTCATTTTTCTATTTTTTATTGATCACTTGATATTGTTCATTGTATGGAAGAGCAAATATTAATCTCTTGTAGGTTTATAGAGTTGCACATGACAAAAGGTTTTGGATCTCCAGGAACATGGATAATCCTCTCTTGATACTTTAATTTGAGACATTGATGTAAGGTAGAAAGAACTGCCCTCATAGCATGTATCCAAGATCTTCCAAGGAGCATGTTATATGTTATGTTATATAATATGACATAGAAAAGAGTGTTTAGGACATGAGGCCCCACTTTGATAGGTAAAGTAATAGTGCTTATTACCTCTCATTCTTTATTGTCAAAGGCTCTAATGATGAGGTTAGATTTTTGTAAATCATTTTTAGTTAAGTCAAAATTTTACAAGAATTTGATGTTGCATACATTCAAGGCTGATCCATTGTCCACTAGGACTCTCTTGATATATTTATCACCTACTTGAGTTATGATGTAAAGAGGAGAATATCTTGATATGGTTTCAAGAGGGGTATCTACCTCATGAAATGCTAAGATAGCATTGTTTACTCTAGCTAGTCCAACCATGTTGGTGATGTCATTTGGAGATATGTCTTGAGGGACTTCTTGTGATGGGGAGCCAAAATCGCTCATCCCAAAAACCCAATTCTCATTCAACAACTTGGAAAAATTTACAATAATGGCAGCAATCTACCAAATAAACTCCTTTATTCTGAAAGATAGTTTATTTTTTTATATTACAGCATTTCCAACTCTAGAAGAAAACAGCCCAAACAGGTCTAGAATGGCCCTCTTGCCTTCACGTCTGCAACACTGTCTCAGCAATTTTTTGACCCCTTGTGCATGCCTTCACTTCCCCTTTTAAAATATCTGGTGTGACTCTCTGTTTCCCTTTTTTGACCCTTTATTTCATTTCCCATACCTCTTCGTTGTCTTGGCTTTCGAAACATCTTTCTTTTCGACTCTTGATCTTCGTCTGCTTTCATTGCACCTTGGTGCCACATGTTGTTCAGTGCTGCCACTGTAGACTCTGTCCACCTATCAACCAATGATGATGTTCGGTATACCCACCGCTTGATAATTTCCTCTGTAACGGCTCCTGTAACTACCTACCTTTTTTTTTTTTCTTTTGTTTGGTCGCAAAAATGTTACATGTCACAATATCGCGACACTTTTTCTTCTTTGCAAAAATGTCGTGATATCGTGACACTTTTTCCTTCTTTCTCTTTCTCTTCTATTGTAGTCATGATAATGTGACATGCCACGATATTGTGATACCTTTTCCCTCTTGCTCTTGCTCTTCTCTTTTAGTTGCGATAATGCGACATGTCGCGATATCGTGACACTTTTTCTCTCCTGTGCCTTCTCTTGTCTTTTGGTCACAAAAATGCAACATGTCACGATATCGTGACACTTTTCCTCCCTTGCACCTTCTCTCATCCTTTGGTCATGAAAATGCGACATGTCACGATATCGCGACACTTTTTCTCCCTTGCACCTTCTCTCGTCCTTTGGTCACGAAAATGCGACATGTCGCGATATCGCGACACTTTTCCTCCCTTGCGCATTCTCTCATCCTTTGGTCGCAAAAATGCGACATGTCGTGATATCGTGACACTTTTTCTCCTTTGCGCCTTCTCTCGTCTTTTGGTCACAAAAATGCGACATATCGCGATATCACGACACTTTTCCTCCCTTGCGCCTTCTCTCGTCCTTTGGTCGTGAAAATGCGACATGTCGCGATATCGCGACACTTTTCTCTCTTGCACCTTCTCTCGTCTTCAGGTCATGAAAATGCAATATGTCGCGATATCGTGACACTTTTATCTCTTGCACCTTCTCTTGTCTTCTGGTCACAAAAATACGACATGTCGCGATATCACGACACTTTTCTCTCTTGCGCCTTCTCTCGTCTTCTGGTCGCAAAAATGTGACATGTCATGATATTGTGATACTTTTTTCTCTCTCACCTTCTCTCATATTTACGTCATGAAAATGGGACATGCCGAGATATCGTGACACTTTTCTCTCTCTCGCCTTCTCTCATCTTTATGTCACGAAAATGCGACATGTCATGATATCGTGACACTTTTTCTTCTTTGCCGACATGTCGCAATATCATGACATTTTTTCTACTTTGCAGTATTTTGCCTTTCGTTGGATGCTCCTGCATCAGACAACCGAGGTGGATTGAGAAGTGACCTTCACTTCTATACTATTCTGTCACCTTCTTTGTAACTGGGACTGTACAAACTCTCCAAGCTTCAGCAAAATTTGGGTCTTCAGGGTACAAACCCTTAAGTTCTTCAAACTCCACAACTTCCACTCTCATTGTTGTCAGCAAACTCTTTTCATCCATCTACTTCAATGGCTTCAACTTGTGGCGCACTCCACCTTTCATCAGACAGTAAGTATTTGCATGCCCATCATACACTGCACGTCTATCAAATTGCCATGGCCTCTCCAACAACACATGGCAAGCATCCATAGGCAAAACATCACATAGGACCTCATCCTGGTATCTCCTTCTCTCTAGCTGTAACTTAGTAACCATTTCTTCAGAGACCAAGTTATCAGTACTACCATTATCTATAATAACATTACAAACCTTACTTGAACATTTGCACCTTGTGCAAAATAGGCTCCTCCTCTGGTCTGGTCCTTTCTCCTCATTCAACAAGGTTCTCCTTGTGACCATAACTTCTCCTCTCTCTACCTCCTCAGAATGTTCTGATTTAGCACCTTCTTCTACTACAATAGCTTTGGCATGACCCTCAGGTCTCCTATTCATCCTCTCTTGGTGTTAGGGACACTCATATGCCCGATGTCCCTCTTCCCCATAATGGAAATAAGTTCCACAAAATCCTCCTCTTCCATATCTACCTCTTCCTCTTTGGTAACCATTATTCTGATTACGAGATCTGTAATCATTACCTCCCTTCTGATCCTGACTACTGCTAGCTTATTCTTTCTTATCATCTCGTCCTCCATCTATTCTTCCACCAGTTATTTCCCCATGACCTCTTCCTTTCTGCTTACCCTCAAACCTTCTGTTCAACTTCTCTTCAACTTTTAGAACAAATTGGTAAGCATCCTCAATGGTACTCATCCTAACCAAATTCAACTCTTCTTGAATACTAGTTCTCAATCCATTGATGTAACGGGCTACCCTCTCCTTGTTAACCTCTGAATGGCCAATTCTAATTGAGATCTGGTAAAACTCCTTTGTATATTCTTGGACATATTTGCTTGACTGTCTCAGGCTCTGCATTTTCCTCAACAGATCCAATTTGTAATCTATAGGAACAAACTGCCTCTTCAACTTCTCTACCATTCGATCCCATCTAGTTATCTTTTCCTTTCCTCTCCAATTTCTTTCTAGCTACACTTCTTTCCACCATATGCTAGCATGGATTTTCAACTTTATTTTTTCCAATTTGATCTGATATGGATCTACAACCTCCTCATACTCAAAATATTTCTCAAAATCATTGATCCAATCAATAAACTCCTATGGATTGAGATTCCCAGAATACGTGGAGACATCAAACTTTGGCTTCTTCTCGATCTGAGATATGGCCTTAACTAATATAGCTTCTATAGGATCCATTGCTTCTTCTTCTTCTGATGGATTATCAACCTCCCAAGATTCATCTTAATTACGGTCTTCTCTCCTTGGCTCAGCCTCTCTTCGCAACTCCTCTTGTAGGGCTTGCACTTGCCTTTGCAAAGCTCTTAAATCTTCTTCAGGTACCACATTTCTCCCACCACCATAGTTTCTTTGTGGAGGCATTCTTCCTCACTCTCTTCTCATAATCCTTAACCACAGATCCTGATGTAAACTGCCTCACGTTCGGTGATCTGTTTACACACTCAGGAAACCTATGCTCTTCCACAGATCCTAGTGCAAACTGCCTCACTTTCGGTGATCTGCTCACACACTCAGGAACTCCTGATCTTCCATAGATCCTGGTGTAAACTGCCTCACTTTTAGCGATCTACTCACACACTCAGGAAATCTCGCTCTGATACCACTTGATGGGGAGCCAAAAAATCTCACTCATCCCAAAAACCCAATTCTCATTCAACAACTTGGAAAAATTTACAATAATGGCAGCAATCTGCCAAATAAACTCCTTTATTCCGAAATATAGTTTATTTATTTTTTATATTACAGCATTTCCAACTCTGGAATAAAACAGCCCAAACAGGTCCAGAATGGCCCTCTTACCTTCACGTCTACAACACTATCTCAACAGTTTTTTGACCCCTTGTGCATGCCTTCGCTTCCCCTTTTAAAATCTCTGGTGTGACTCTTTGTTTCCCTTTTTTGACCCTTCATTTCATTTCCCATGCCTCTTCGTTGTCTTGGCTTTCGAAACGTCTTTCTTTCTGACTCTTTATCTTCATCTGCTTTCATTGCACCTTGGTGCCACATGCTGTTCAGTGTTGCCACTGTAGACTCTATCCGCCTGTCAATCAATGATGATGTTCGGTATACCCACCACTCGATAATTTCCTTTGTAACGGCCCTTGTAATCGCTTGCCTTTTTTTTTTTTCTTTTGTTTGGTCACGAAAATGCGACATGTCGCGATATCGTGACACTTTTTCTTCTTTGCCAACATGTCACGATATCATGACACTTTTTCCTTCTTCCTCTTTCTATTCTCTTGTAGTCACGATAATGCGACAGGTCGTGATATCGTGACACCTTTTCCCTCTTGCTCTTGCTCTTCTCTTTTAGTCACGATAATGTGACATGTCACGATATTGAGACACTTTTTCTCTCCTATGCCTTTTCTCGTATTTTGGTCATGAAAATACGACATGTCATGATATTGCGGAACTTTTCCTCCCTTGCACCTTCTCTCATCCTTTGGTCATGAAAATGCGACATGTCACGATATCGCGACACTTTTTCTCCCTTGCGCCTTCTCTCGTCCTTTGGTCATGAAAATGCGACATGTCGCGATATTGCGACACTTTTCCTCCCTTGTGCCTTCTCTCATCCTTTGGTCACGAAAATGCGACATGTCATGATATCACGACACTTTTTCTCCTTTGCGCCTTCTCTCGTCTTCTGGTCGTGAAAATGCGACATGTCGCGATATCATGACACTTTTCCTCCCTTACGCCTTCTCTCATCCTTTGTTCGTGAAAATGCAACATGTGATATCGTGACACTTTTCTCTCTCTCGTCTTCTCTCGTATTTATGTCGCAAAAATGCGACATGTCGCGATATCGCGAAACTTTCTTCTTTGCCAACATGTCGCGATATCGCGACATTTTTTCTACTTTGTGGTATTTTACCTTTCGTTGGATGCTCCTGCATCATCTTGCTCACTTAAAATTTTTAGCAATATTTTCCTGAGTGGGTGATGTACCTCCTCTAATTGTTTATTGAGATCGAAGGTATGCAAGGTGTTTTGAGAAGGTGTGATCACCAAAGGTTTTTTATTAGAAATTTTGATATTTTTTCTTAGGATAACCACTGGAGGTTGATCCAAATATTTATTATTTGCTTATTTCCTAGTCATAGTATCAGAAGATCTTGATAAATGCATAGTGCCTATGAAGTTGGCTAATTTTTTATCATGTGTTGGCAAGGGATATTGAAAGATCCCCATGTTTTTATTAGGATTTTTTGGTTTATTTAATGTTATTTTTCCTTCCTCAATGAGGTCTTGGATAATGTTCTTTAAAGTTCTACATTTATTGGTAGTGTGTCCCTTCGTACAGTGAAAATCATAATATTCATCCTATCTATACCAAAATAGCTTTTCTTTGGATAAATCCCAAGGCTTGATAGGTAGAAGTTCCACCAATTTAGAATCAAGGAGCATCTTTAGCATAGATGTTTGACTCTATCTAGTATTTGTATATTATCTCTTGGGTTTGTCTTCTCTTTGGACAACCAATTTTTGAGGGATATTTTGAGTTATGTTTACATTGTTGTTTTGATGGGAATCTGTTACACCATAGCCTACAACATTTTTGTTCTTGTATTTTCCCTTGCTAGGGGATTTTCATCTTCTTTCCTGTTATAGTTGAGTTTCCCTCATCTTATGAGGATGGCTTCTATTATTTTAGCCATATCAATGACTTCTTCAAAAGAGGTTATGTTTGTCATTTCCAAGGGATATGATAGTTGTTTGTGAAGGTTTCATATGAAAATATACAATAGTTCTTTAGGAGGAGGAATATATTGAAGTATTCCTACTAAACCTCTCCATTTGGCTAAGAAATCCGAGAATTTCTCAGTCTTAGATTATTTAAGTTGATAAAGGTCATCTATGGTAACCTTATCTTCTATGTAAATTATGAATTGTTTGATGAAGGTTTCCATAAGTTCCTTGAACTTCTTGATGGAATGATGAGGTATTTGAAAATACCATTCTATGGCTAAACTACTAAGAATTTAAGGAAATATACTAAGGAGAAGTTGTTCATTGTGATTTATGTCACTACAAGCTATTTGAAATAGCCTTAGATGGTTTATGGGGTCTTGCTTTCCATTGTACATTTGAAATTTAGGAGTTTCAAATTTCTTTGGAAATGTATGATTAATGATTGTTGGATCTAATGGTTCATTGTAGAACTCTTCAAAAGAGGACTTTAACTTAGATATTTCTTGAAGAGAGATAATTTGATGCTCAAGTTATTCAAACTTGGAATAAACTTGGAATCCCTCTTTTCTAAGTCTAATATTTTAGTGTTGATATCTTGAATATCATTTTATGTAAGGTTTGGTGGTGTAGGCAACATTATCAATGGTTGCATGAGTGGTTGAGAAAAATTTTCTACATGAAAGGTATATTCATGAGAGTTGAAGTGTTTTGATTTGATGTTATGGTGGGAGGGACTTGGCTAAGTCCCATGTTGTGAGTGAGAAAGGGATTTGTAGTATTGATGGAAATTGCATCATTAGGAGATGTTGAGAAAGGGTTACCCATGGTGGGTATCCCTATGGATATTGTTGAAGGTGTTCTAGAATTGGTAGGTTGTGCCATAGCCACATTAAGACTTGCCAAGTTGTTTTGAGTTTCGTTGATTTGAGAAATGGTTGATTGATCATTAGAATATTCAGTATTATCATGCATTGTAGTTGATTCTCTTTCTACTTGTTCTCTAAGTTCACTTTTAATAAAATCTAAAAAAATATCTTTGGTTCTTCTAATGTATTCTCTAACATGATCTATGGTTTGAAAAAAAAATTGTTCAATAACTTGTTCTTGTTTCCTACTCACTTGTTGTGACCAAGTATTTTCTTCTTGCTCATGGGTGAAGACCTCATGAGATGAAGAGGGAAAGTTCTTGCTTCAAGTGTTGTAAGGATGTTGATACATGGTTTGAAATCTTGGTTTTGAAGGAGATAAATTTATTAAAGTTTTGTTTCCAAAGTACTTATAGCAAAGAAGAGAAGATGTTTGAAATCCTTATGTCACCTTGAAAAGCAGCCCTCCTTGTGACTCCTACTAATCCACCATGATATACAAGCCAAATATGATTGCTCCCCTCAAGTTCATACTTTGCTTTACTCAAGGGATCGTTATCCTTTCCCCAATAGGATTAACAATTGGTTATGTTCTTGTTATGTTGATTTAATGTGATGTAAGCTAAGAAAGCAAATTAGATGATCTTTTTTAAGTTTAACACATTTTTATCTTTGTTAAGGCAAAAGGAGTGTCCACATCGGGTTCATAAAATATATAGATGGGGAAAAAGTTCTTTCCTCTTAAAAGTCTAATTAATGTCAAGCATGCATGAGGGAGATTCATTGGAATCTCTACTTTCCCACTTGAGGGTCTCTTTCCAAAGGAGACCCCAAGAATATGGATATTCTCAACATGATTAGACCCCTACTCAATGTTTTTTTCTCACACCTTGTAGAAGTTGATGTTATGCTTGTTTGATTGGTGTTTTATATGGGTTTATTCAAATAAAACACCTAAGGCTTGGATCGCTAATATCTTGACTCTTTTTTTAGCCTTAATGGTTATTTAAGACTTAAAAATGAAGATCATATAAATGCATGCTAAGCTTATATCACACAAATGCAAGAATACAAGAACTATATTATATGCTTTTTGATTTTGATGAGTTTAACTGAGGATATTTTGATATTTCAAGGTAAAACTAGAGAAGATGTAAGAAGACAAGTTAGCCTAAATGCAACTAAATGATTTTTTATTTCTTTGCCTATGTGCTTGAAAATGATCAAGAAACTAAGATTTAGTCTAAGGTTCCTTGATTGACTAATTTAGATGTGTTTTGTAAGCAATTAGGGTTTTAGTTTAAGATTCCTTAATTACCCAAATGAAATGTGATTTATAGGTGTAAAATAGTAGAATACAAAAGAAAAACACAAATAAATAAAATTTATAGAGCTTAAGGGCTTAGTGGCAAAATTATCTCTTTTGTATCCTTTTTGCCAAATTTTCCACTACTTGCCAAATTCACAGTTGCCTACAAATTTGGTTCTGACTAGGGAGGATTTGGTATCTGCACAAGTTAAATAAAAAAAATAGGTTTTCTAATTTAGGAGGTCTATATGAGAGCTGGGTAGGGTAGAATACTTGTCTAACCAGCTGATTAGACCCCTTATTAATAAAAAATTTAAATTTGCTTACCTCATGGAGTGGAAAATTGATTTGCACCAAATTTTCCATTAGTCTTACCAAATTTACCACTATCAAGTTTGGTTAGTGGTAAATTTGATTCTATGTATTCTAGAGATCCAAATTTGATTTGAATATGGAGTTGAGGTTTTTCTGAAGGCTATTTTGGATGGATTTTTGTAGATTTTTGGGTTGAAATTGTAGGAGTATAATACTAACAATTTTTGCTACTAATTTGATTCTAAAATAGGTATAAGATACCACAAATATTTTCTAATTTGTTTTCTAAGTGGATTCTTTGATGAAAAGGAAAAGAGAGGATGCTTCAATGTCTATTTTGAACAATTAGAGAGTTTGAAATAGAGATATAAGAGTGTAGAAGAGTTAGGAATATAGCAAGGTAACTTTTCTATATCCTAATATTTACAATGCTTGTGAAATTGATAAAGATATTAATGCAAAATACCTAGAAAATGAAGAATATGCTATGAAATGTAGTTTCTAGAAACTATGAAAGAAAATACATGTATGGGGATTGGAAAGAGGTTGTTAGTGGGACAAGGTAATAAAAGGCCTTGTATCCTCCATTATGACATCTTGAGAGATGAAAATAAGTGATTAAGTTCTTGAAATACTAACAAAATAATGCTAAATATGCTTGAAAAGAAGAGATTAACATGCTAAATACTTAGTAAATGAAAGCATAAAAGCATGGAGATAAGAGGAAATGATTAGTATGCATGAAATGAAATGGATAAAGCTGCAAATAGAAAGAACAACTAATATCCAAATGCTATGAAGAAGAATGCTTAAAATGACCCTACAAGATAAGAGGGTTAGTAAGCAAAATGGGGATGGCAAGTAAGAGGGGTCCTCAAAACCTGAAAAAATGATGTTAGATCCTTGAAAAAAAACCTAGAAATGAAGAAAGAAGATCCTACAAGATAAAATAATATGAGAGAATGAAATGAAGAAAGTTCACTTTTGCTAGCTTTAGTTCTCTTGGTTCTAATTATTTATTTTTTGGTTTTGACTTTTTGATTTTGTCTTGGAATTTATCCCTGGGTCAATTGTTGAACTATCATATCTCTTATTTCCTAAATTTTCAAATGAAATTTCCTTTGTAGGCCCAACCACTATATGTCATTTTCGATACAAATATTATTTATTGATGAATCATTTCTTATGCTTAACAAACTCTTTTTACTTTTGTAAAAACACTTCAACATTTCTAGTATCTTACTCCATTTTGTCATAATTATCCATTTATAACTCATATATGTTATGTTGTTTTTATTTTATTCATACTAGCAATTTTTTTTTGAAGTGATTACGTTATTTACAAAAAATATAATAATGAAGGTCTCACCATTTTCTAACTTTTTATATTTTCCACAATGAATGCCACTGGTACTTGTCACAAACTTGGTTTTCTTGTTTTCTATCATAAAATTAGTCCTTGTCACAAGATTGATATTAGTATTCTTGTCACAAAATCATTGCCATTTATTTGTTCTATAAACCCAAGGTATTTATATTTTTGTCTTCTTTCTAATACCAAAAGTTCTTTTAGTACTTATCCATATTTTTCCAAATCTATTTCATTATATCCCATTTTCCTTTATAATTTTGAACTGATCCCTTTTGTATGTTTTTCAAAAATACTAAACTCATCATCACACTATTTTATAATACCATTTGAATGCCATAAATCATCACAATAATATTCATAACTTATACTAATAGATTTAGAATACCTCAAACCATCATAACTATCAATATCTAAATATTCATCAACACAACTTAGACTATCATTATCCCTATCATTATTTGTATACCTCAAACTATCATCAACACATCTAGAGGTGTCCTTGTTTCCATCAAAAAGTATTATAGTATCACCAATATTTTCATTTTCATCAATAATAAGAGTTTAGGCTTCATTTTTACAAACATGGTTTGCATATTTAATACAAACATTTTCTATATAAATATTCTCATGAACAATGCTTAGATCACCAATGTTATGTTTCATATATTTTATGTACTATATTTCTAGTGTCACAATATACATCTACCATCTTGGGTTTCAAATTACATCTCATATATATCCCTTGATATATTTCATATATTGCAATTTGCATATTTTTTCTTTATTATGTTGGAGGAAGGGAATTTTTAAAGGGTCCCAACCCTTTTACATTTTCTTAAAAAAAATATGATAATATAATACAAAGCTCAATATGTGACATAAAGTGAGTCACCAATTTGAAAATACATCCCACATAACCTATATTATCTTATACTATAGAAAACCAACTTAGTCAAAAACTTAACAACATAAACACAATAGTAACACAAATGCTTAACAACTGTTTCTTTTACATTCTCTACTATCATGTATTTGTGAATCCCTTTTTCTAATCCTTATATCAAATAACTACATTTTGAAATTCATTATCTCTAATTTCCATATTTTATTGTGGAAAATTATCTTCCAATATTACATATCCTTCATTCTAAATTCCCCAATTGGCTACCCAATCTACAACCCTATTGCCTTATCGGTAGATATGTACAATTTGTACATTTTATAAATTCCTAATTTGTAGTCTAACCTCCTGAATCATATGATTTATGTCTCAAATAGAATCTTGATTACCCTTTATTAGGTTGATAATTTTTAATGAATCTGCTTCTATGATGATATTTTTAACTCCAAATCTATCAATCATCCTAATGCCTAGGAATAGATCTCTAGTTTTAGTAAAATGATTAGTTTAAATTTCAATATTCTCAACATACAATAATACCACTTATCCTCTTTCATTTTGAAAAATACCACCAGAACCTACTAATCTTGTGTTCCATTTTGAAGCACCATCAAAATTTAATTTTAACCAACCCTGTAGTGGAGGCTCCCATTTTATTTGAAGTCTTTTAATCTTGGAAGAAATTAATGGATGAAACTTGCAATAATCCAATCCCCAACTATTTACAATAAATATTTCACCATCATCTTCCCATGAGTACTTAAAATTGATTATCAAAATGTTCTCATTCACAACATTGTAGATCCTGATCACTGTAGACATCACATCTTTCTTGCATCCTTTAAAAATTCTATTGTTTCTCTCTTTCACAATTTGCATCTTTCATCATGAACATATTTTTTAATTTATTTATTATTTCTTCTTGTTTTTGACACTAATTTTGTATATCTCAATAATTGAAAGAACCACTTTTAATGTACTTATAGATATTTTCACTTCTTTTGAATATTCATTACCATCATGTTTTAGACTATATTTTGATACCATATAGTCTTGATCCATTTATTTTACCATGAGAAACTTGTGTACAATTTTAGAATATAATTCTTTGTAAGTAATGTTTCCTTGATGATTTAAATTTCTTCTTTGGTATTGCACTTGGGATTGATATTGCTCTCTTGGTAGTGGCTAATTTAATTATTTTCTAGAATTATATCTAGAACAAATATATCACTTTTGAAAGAACCATAGGCTTCAAGAGCTCTTTGTCTTCTAAGAAAATTTATTTAAACTATATTAACAACCTTGAATTCAACTACTCTTCCCTTATCTAATAACTGTGATGTTGACATTTAAGTTATTAGCTAACCAAGCACATAAAGTATATTTTCTAATGCACATTCAAGAAAGGTAGGTTGAGTGAAACATTTCCTATTCCCTAGACTTGATAGATTTTATCATTTGAAAATTTGATTCGTGTACTTTGTTTTACTTGAGAGTAAAACTAATGTATATTCCCAATCATGTGATCACTTGCTCCTAAATAAATAAATCAATAATTATATTTTTCTATGCAATGTGTCATTTCCAATTTTTTTTGTTTGTCTCAACTAAGAATTCATTGTATCTTAAACATGTTTGTGACAAAATTTCTTTGTTTTTTAAGACATTTTCTAAAAAAAATTAGCTCTTTGACCAAGTGAGACTTTTTGAGAGGAATTTTTGATGAAGACATAACTAGGATTTCTTGTATTTAAAAATTGTTTCCTTCAATTGTTTTCCAATTTTCCAAATAAATGTGGAATATTTGAATAAAATATGGTATTTAATACATTAAAGTCCACTTCCCTTCTTCTTATTCTTCTTATTTTTATCTCAATTCTTCTAATTTTGTCTTCTCTTAAATTTTATTTTAAAAAATTTATCCAATTTAAAATTTCTTATAGATCCAATAATATTTTTCCTTTTTCTCACTTTTCAATCTTTCTTTTGAAAAATATCAATCTTATGAACATTTACCAATTTCCTTTTTTCTTTTAAATTTTAATCTTCTAAAAAATTTCCTTTGAATAAACCTCTTAATATATTTCCTTTTGAATCCTTAATTATTCTTAAAGAAAGCCTTTAAAAAAATTTCCTTTATTTCCTTCAAAAGTATTTAGATATCCTTGCAAATGCTTATTTTTAACTTTTGCAAACTTGAACTATTTAACCATTCATTGTCTTTGTCAAAAAATTAACATATATCTTAAATGTCACTATATAATGCAACTTTAAGAGGAAAAACCAACTTTTAGATGTGAAATAATGTACTTGCTTATTAAAAAAAAATTGGGTAGACTAGAATATATGAACTCTCCCTTATAAATACCCAAAGCACATGAGCTAACCAATGCATTATCTCATTGATGATGCTCTAATATTCACACATCCCCTCATTTTAATTATCCACCTTTAAATTACACATATCCCTCCATGTGTAAATCCAAACTATTATAGTTTGGGCACTAACTGCAAGTTCTAATAACCTTAAAATAATAGCTCTGAATCTTATTAAACCTCAAACACACTTATATTTGAAGGTATAATGGTTGAAATGTCTCACTTGTAATGTCAAGTAGCATACCAAGTAATGAATGTGAGATTTTGATGGGCATTCAGAGTGTATTTTATTTAAATTATTTTACACATGTTTTTATGAGGGCTCATGGTCCCCTCATATTGAGTGGGGTTTGATACTTAGACCTTTCAAAGAGAAGCCAAAGCCCTTACCACTGCAGTAAGCTTACAACTCTAAGCATTCAAAGTGTATTTGCATAGAGAAAAAAATTAAATATCCTGGAAAGCATTCAAGGAAAAAATAGCATGACACAAAGCATTTTGGACATCTCAAGCAAATATTTAGACTATTTTGACTATTTTATGGGTTTCAAATAATTTATGCAAATATTTTAGGTGTAAAAATTTAGGGAAAAGACATTTCAGGGGTAAAAATTTCAAGAAATGAAAACAATGAATATTTGAATACACCCGAGGCTACTCAAACACTTCCAAACATAGGGGAATTTATTTTAAAAAATTTCTCATAGAGGACATGTTGTTGGATGGTAGAAATTATCCCTTCCCATCAAATATTTATCTCCACAAGTATGAAAAACTAGGCTCTAATACCAAATTATGAAGTTGTCTATATTCAAAGATCAAATCTTAATGCAAGGTTAAAGAATTTCACAATATATCAAGAAAGAACTCAGATTTAACTATAAAATTCTCACAAGCAATATACAAGTATGCAACTCACATATTCATTCCATGATTCAAATTTAAAAACACTCTATATTCAAGTGGATGATACAAGTCTACAATGCATTATAATACTAAATGATGCAATACAATTCGATACTTTGCAATCTCACTTGCCATCCCTACATATAGACATTACATAGAGTCTCTTGATATTTCATCTTCCATTTGATGAGCCACATAATTGCTCATTTTTTTTACTCTTTTCCCCATAATGTGTGACATATATTCTTGTAGATATAAATGTTTTATGGAAATTATATATATAATTGACAGTTTATTTTGCATGTTTTCTAATATTTGTCTTTAAGTGTAATTTGTGTAGATTTAATGGAAATTGTTGCATTTTGACATGTTTTCATCGAGGTCCAACTCGGACCTGGCACTTACAAATTAATGAAGGGAAAACATCTGCATAATATCAGTAAAAAGGCATGAAGTCAAACACCAAGTCCTTTGAAGCGCCTGACTTCCATTCGGTACCTAACTGTTAGGCATCTACTTCCTATTTTATGATGGAAGGTACCTGCTTCTCGTTGTACGATGAAAGGTGTCTAATTCTTGTTATATAGTGAAAGGTGTCTGCTTACCATTGTATGGCGGAAGGTGCTTGCTTCCTATCATGCGAACGAAAGGCACCTACTTCCCAACTTCTTAAACCATGGCACCTGATTCCCATTAGTGTCAAACTTCAACACGGCTTTGTGGTCCCCTCTAGGATGTAGGAGTATTTTAAGTAGATAGTATTTCTAGGCCCTGTACAGAAAGAGGATCTAGCTTCAAGCATCAAAACTCCCCTTGTGCCAAAAATAGAGGTTAAATTTTAATTGAGCTTGATCCAACAAGGGGATATTTTCCCACAGCCAAGATTGATAAGGAATCCAACATCCCATTTGAAGATAAGGAATCAGTGCTCAAGGGTGATAAGTTGCCACTTCACCATGAGTACTGGAAAATGGTTGAGCCTATATTCTAGAAATATGCCACCAGATTCATTGGTTTTTATATGAATTTTGATAAGGGTAAGGTGGCCTAGACTAGAGAACTACCCAAGAAGAGGGTAGGGCCAAGTGAACCACTCCGGTGCAACAAATGCCAGAAATAGCAGGGACAGGAGACAGTAGCTCCCACAACACCAAAGGGGATAAAGCCCCAAAGTAAAGAGAAATCCAAGGCCACTAAGAGAAAGAGAACACAGACCAACTGGGCCTATTGGAATGAGGTGAACAGAACTAGTAATTACCAGTTCAAAGTGGCATAGGGACATGCCACCCCTTAAGCATGGGGGGATGATGAGCCATAGAATTGCTCATTTTTTGTACTCTTTTCCCCATAATGTGTGGCATATATTCTTGTAGATATAAATAATTTATGGAAATTATATATATAATTGACAATTTTTTTTGCTTGTAATCTAATATTTGTCTTTAAGTGTAATTTGTGTAGATTTAGTGGAAATCGTTGCATTTTGGCATGTTTTTCGTTGAGGTACAACTCAGACCTAGCACTTAAAAATTAATGAAGGAAAAAAATCTATAAAATATCGGTAAAAAGACACAAAGTTAGGTGCCAAGCCCTTTGAAGTGTCTGACTTCCATTCAGTACCTAACTATTAGGCACTTGCTTCCCGTTTTATGATGGAAGGTGCTTGCTTCCCATTGTATGACAAAAGGTGCCTACTTCCCATTATACGATAGAATGTGTCTACTTCCTATTGTATGGTGGAAGGTGCTTCCTTCTCGTCATGTAAATGAAAGGCATCTGCTTCCCGACTTCTTCAACCACAACACCTAATTCTTGTTAGCGTCAAAATTTAGCATGCCTCTATGGTTGGCATAACAAAGTGAACGCATCGAAAACTAGCTTGAAAGGATTTTTAGAATCATAACTAAACAAGGTATAATGTCAAAGGTGATTCATCACCTATGTTGCAATTGTTACGTAAATTTATTTTGTAAATTGGGCAAATCGAATATCAACGTATTTTGGAAATAGAATACGCTGAGATATTTTGATATTTTCTCGATTCAAGTAAACAGGTGTAATAGCAAATCATGCATTGATTTGTTCTAAAATTGTAATAGGGTTAGCTACATACATTATAAATATGCAGGCCACTCCGAAAGAAGAGCCCCTTGGACTTTTTATGTAATTTTTCAGTTGCAAATTGTTATAAAAACCCCTGCATTATTCTTGTAAAAAGTATTCTCTAAGTGTCCGGTGAACATTCTACCATGGGAAAAACCTGCTGGAAGCGTGGGCCCACTTGAAATAGAGTTCTTCCCTATTTCCCTATTTTTCTATAATTATTTTCATAGATTAATTTATTTCCAACACTTTCCATGTTTTTTGTAATTTCCAGCAAAGTAGTTATTTAGAGTTTTAATGTTTTTAGTCCTGTTTCTTAGACTTAGCATAGGATTATGAGTTAAAAAAAAAAACTTCAACGAACATAAAACACCCCCTAAACCATAATCCAAGGGAATAATCTCCAAATGAGGAATTGCAAGCATATATTTTGCATGGCTACTCAAAAAACTATGAGCTACCCCAGGTTGACAATTAAATGGAGGCAATTAATTAAACCATAGAAAAAACTAACCAATGTTTTTCCCAACACCATTATCTCTTCATATACTCTCCAACTCATGGGGGATATGACTCTTCATATTTATCATAGGAGAAATATTTTATTAACCTTCTGATAATGATAAAACCTAATGATTACATGAAACCAAATATTGAAAAGATATTTATAAGGAATTTACAAAGTATTTACAAGTTACCAAATAATGTAATTGTTTCTAATAGACCCATTATTACATTATTTGGTATAAAGATCAATATTTGGTTCTATATTTGGTTGAATTTTGTTGGATTTGGCTATTTCTTTTTTGGTTCTAAATTTTTGATTCTATTTTGGACTTTATATCTAATTCAATTGTTGAACTATCATGTCTCTTATATTTGGCATGTCCAAATGCTATTTATTATGTAGGACCAACCAATATAGGTATTTTTTGATACAAAATAATATTTATGGATGAATCATTTCTTATCCTTAATAAAATATTTTTCTTTTTGTAAAAACACTTCAACATTTTTGGTATCCTATTCCATTTTGTCATATTTATCATCCATAATTTACATCTATTGTGTTTCTCTTTTATTCATACTAAAAAATATTTTTGAAGTGAATGCTTTCTTAACAAAAAACACAATAATGAAGGTACCACCATTTTTCTAACATGTGTTCATATTTTCCATAATGACTACATCTGAAACCTGTCACAAATATGGTTTTCATGTTCCCTATCACAAGTTTGGTATTAGTGTTCCCTATCACAAAATCACTATCATATCCTTATCCTTTAAGCCAAAGGACTTTATATTTTGGTATGGTTGTCCTCTTCGATTGTTCTAATTGTTGTATAAGATGTAGACCAGGTAGTCAAGGCTATCACATATAGTGTGGAGCGATATAGTAGGACTTTTCCCAAAAGCATGAGGTTCAACTTAGTTGGAAGCCTCCAAGATTTTTATAAAGGCTAATTCCTTTATAGGATGTAATATTAGGCACACATTTTATAATCTAATGGCTTGGGAGGAAAAGGTTCAAAGAATGAAAAAATAAAGATAGCAAAAAGGAAAAAACCTAGGCTAACAAAACAATAATGCACCAAATATCAAATAAGATCCCTCGTACAATAGCTCTAGCCATAATGTGCTAGCATGAATACTTCATCTCCTAAAAATACATAAATGAATATTATAAAGCAAGTGCACACACACAAAGTATATGGATCAAGGTATGAGAACCAAATATATTTAGAACCAAATAGACATGTAGGACTCCAGGATATATATATATATATATATATATATATATATATATATATATATATATATGCAAGCAAAAGTATTACAAATATTATTCCAAGAGCAAGGGTTTATGTTGCCCACAAGACCACCCAGAGATCCATGTACTTCTATACAAAGGAAAATGAAGAGAAATTTTATACAACTCATTGATCCCTTACAATGTTAAACTATTTCTATTTATATATTACAAAGAGGAGGATTCCCCTCTAAAACTCATGCAAATATTTCAAGATGATTATGTTTTTGGATACCGATTCATATCTTTATTTAAGTCGTCGGTCTCCTTGAGGTCTCTGGATATAGAATCATAAATGCCAAATGGTTCTAATTCTTTGGATGAGCAACTACCACCATTATTTCCATCTACCCCTTTTGGGGATTCTTGTAATTTAGATGCAAAATATTTTTGCATTTAATACTTTAGCTTTGGGGTTGTCCCTGTTATGTCTCAAATGTTGCTACCCTTATAAAGTTTATCCATATTTTCTAAAAAATATGCCATGATATTTTGTAGAGAAGAGCTATACTCCCTTGAAGACTATACACATTAGCACAACTGGCCCTATTTATTTTTATAACATGGGTATTTCTAATATTTGAAATGTTTACCACCATTTGACATTAGGATTTTTTCATATTTCAACCTTGAAATGTTTCTCATCATTTGACCATAGTACTTCATGCATAAAAAATTTAGCCTTTCATTTTTGGTCGAACCTTCTATAAACATCCAACTTTAAAATTTTAGCTTTCTTGTACCTTCCAAGACTTTCACCTTTAGAACTTTTTGATTGGAAGTTTTATCTGTATTTATTTGTTGCTTTAACTTTTATTTTCTACCATAAAAAATAATGTCTTTCTTGCATGTAGTGAGAATTCACTATAATTTTGGTGAATCATAGAGGATCTTTAGCTTGATAAAGATAAAGGAACCAAAAACTTGATGTCTAGTCCATTGTGTGTGGAGTCAAGAAAATATCCCATAATTGAAATGAAAATGGAGATGGGAATTTCACCAATCAATATACAATTTTACATCTCTATAGTTGTTATGACTTTTGAAATATTACAAAATTAGGATTATTCCCATATGTTACATATAATACATATACACAAGGGTTGAGTGGGTGGCCTTATACATTGGGTATGGAGTCAAGTGAGGCCCCCACTTGTGGCTTGAGCCCCTTTTCTTTATATTTTCTAGTTTCTTAGGTAAAACATGTTTATCATTAAGGAACTAGGACTCTTGAGTAGCCCCTTTGGGTACTAGGGACAATAGATCTTCTTGGTGAAGTAGGATTGGTACTGATGCTGACTCGCTTTCTATTCTTGACCCAATTAGCATGCATATTCCACCTTAAAATTAGATCCTTTATCTCCTTCATGTCCTTGGAGGTAATGATCTTTATTTTTGGCTTAAATAAGTACCTGAGCTTGTTTTTTTGAACACTTCAAAGGAAGTGGAATCCACTATTTCTGCTATCATTTGGCTCATATAATCATTGGTCTAGTTTTAGGGCTTGCTAGATGTTGAATTATATACCTCCATGTATTTTTCTTCCTTGTACCAAGTTGTAATATTGTTAGAAGTATGAAGTGGCTTAATGATATAAGGTTGGGGAGTGGTAGGTTAGATAGCTAGAGCCAATTACGATTTTTCTCTAAATTCATCAATGAATAGAGAAGCAAGCTAATCCCATTCAATAATTGAGTTTGAAGTGATATTCATACCTCTTGTAATATTTACCTTTGAATGATATCATGAGCAACCTTATAGCCAAGTTTTGTTTTGTGATATTGTGTAGTTGATACAAGTAAACCATTGTTGGAGAATATTATATTATTTGGTACATGCTAATGTACCCCCACGGTACCTTTATGATACAAATGTAAATATGTAATATATTAGGGTGTGATTATATAGTTTAGGAGTGTGATTTACATTTCCCCTTTATGTATGTGATCATGTGTAGAATGTGCAAAAGTGTCATGTAATTATGTGTGCAAGTGAAGAGTGAGAATGTGCATAAGTGTGAAGAGTGAAAATGTGTGTGTCATGTAATAGAGTGTGTAGGAGTGTACAATGTGTCATATAGTAAAGTTTCCAAGTGTGTAAGTAGGAGTGTAAAAATGTCATAGAGTAAAGTGTGCAAGAGTAAATAGAGATTCAAGATTCATTTATACAAGTGGTAGAATCCAAAAGACATGAGAGTCTTATATTATGCATGAAATAGAAAAAGTTACATCTCCTTGATATGTGAGGAGAGCAATAGAAAAATATTCCAAGAGTCACCTTGCTAATATTATATTATAGAAATAAATCTCTATGTAATGCATTGAAGAATATTATGACATTGAATGAATATTGAGTAAATCTTGTTTACAATTTTGAGAAATATTATTGTAAGTTTTCTTCATGTTATTATAGGAATGATATTATCCATTTATCTCATTATTATTATTATTATTATTTTGATATATTGGAGGTGTGGGTTTTAAAAGGGCCCCAAAACATTAATTACAAAGTGATCAACAAGAGTGACAAGTCAGTAAGACTAGAAACAACAGAAAGCATCCCAAGGTGCCACAAAGATAACCAAGACCAAAAGGGGATAGGTCAACAAGATCAAAAATCAACAAAAATGACCAATGGGTCCATGGAGGTAATATTAGCAAAAAGGAAACCAAGTAAGCAAAAATACAACATAAAGGTCACCACAGGGGTCACCGAGATGATCCCTGAGCATCACTCTAACAAAACTCAATACTATTGGTAGGGGTTGCATATCATGCTTTTGGAGATCCTTGAGATAGTGGTACAGATCATCCAAGATCTTTATAGCTTATTGTACAAGGACCAAATGAACTTGGATGCATTTGTAGCAGTGAACAGAGTAACCATAATCCCAACAAGAGGATCAAGGATGGTTTTTTTGGTATATGTTGGTATCAAGTTAAAACAAAGGTTCAAATAGCTTCATGCCAAAAACATTCTCTTCAAATATTACTTTCAAAGGTAAGCTTTTGATCTTGACCTTCTCATGTTGAGGAGGCTCTCGTACCACATCGAGACTATCCTTACACTTGTTCTTAGCCATCTTGTTTCTACTTGAATGACATTGAATCTCGTAGTTGCTAGACTAAGAAGTGATTCATGGAGATGGGCAAGAGACTTGATTTTTGACTTTCTTGGTAGAGATAAGGGAGTATTTCTCTAAATCTTCATCATCACTAGCCACATTGATATCAATGATATCCTTGCTAGAAATCAGGGTAGTAAAATCAGGTGGGATTATGGTGATGACTGCCTTCTATGCTTATTTTTGAAGGGCATGATGATAGAGGATTAAATTAAGATCCTAGTGGATGGTATGGGAAGAATTCCCTTTCCTGATACTATCGATGGATATCTCCAAGGAATGATAGAGGTATTCAAGCACATCAATAATTTTAATCTCTCAAGTTGTTAAGAAAAGTGAGATGAAAACTATGGATAGGCATATCAATATTTTCCACAGTGAAGTATTACATCACTAGGATATTCACCCTATCCCACAAAGCTGGGAGGGACTTCCTTACAATGTTACCATTCTCCCATGAAAGATTTTTACCTTTGTCTAAAAAATGGTTGATCTCTTCAACCATGAAATGCCTATCTCGATGAATGATTCGACCATCATTCATAATTTTATGATCTCCACTAAGAGCTAGATACTGACTTTAAAATACAAGCCTCAAATTGAGATGCACCTCTAGTTCCATGATTTCATGAACTCTGCAAAAATCTCAACATTGCTCCCAACAAACTTCTTAAAGAATGGTAAGAACTCGTAGCTTCTAAGGATGTCCTCGATGATTAGGTCTAGCTCTAGGGTTTTAGGCTCCAAGACAACCATTATCAACCAGCGAAGGGAATCTTCAAGGAAGAAATCAATTATTAATAACAAGTAGGGAGAAGTGCTCAGGTGGTGGTGATGAGGAGATTCCTTCTAGATAATTTTATAATATTATGAAATCAAGGTGCTTCTAAAAGCTTGCAAAGTATGCATGTTAAAGGTTCTAGAGGTGGATCCATTCAAGAGCCATTGGTGGATATCAATATTGATGATACTAGTGGTATGTGTTCTATAATGCAAAAATATCATGACATGGAGTACATCCAAATTTTGTTTAAATTAGTATTACCATCAGTGGAGCAGGCATTTTGGAAATGACTGATCCAGAATTTTTTTGGGATAATACATTGGAAATGACCAAGATGTGGGAAAATCATGGCACAATGGGGGAAGGTACAGGGGATCTCCACAGGTGAAGCCATGATGGATGTAGGACAAGTGGAAAAGATATGGGGATGGGCATGAGGGGTGATAGGTTAAGAGTAAGGTGAATAAATGGAAAAGGGTAAGCTGATGAGGTGGTAATGGGATTGCATATTGACAAGGCTAGGATAGGGAGGGGGTCACAGGTGGAGATGATAGGTGGTAGTAGTATGGTTAATATTAGAAGTGAATGGGATGGTTCCAAGAAGGACATTATGGTGGATCAACAAATAAGGATTAAGCTGATGAGGATTTTCATGAATGTTATGTTTAATGATTTGACCATTTATATTAAGTTGATCTACTATAAGACTACTCAAAATATTGTATATTTTAGACCTATGATTATCTAGATAAAAATACAAAATGGTATTAGAGCTATGATACTCTATCCCTTTTTGGAAGATTCATATTCAGAGCTACTTTGAGTAGTCTCTACTACTAGCATTAAAAAAATAGTTTTTGATGTGAATTAGAAATTGAAGCCTTTTTCCTTTGAAGAACTCTAAAATTTGAAGAGCTTTTACGATCATATGATATTTTGAGTTCAAATCAAAATTATTTATTTGGCTACTACTCAATTTTGAGTTGTGATGGATGATGCTTTTTTTAGTGTACTGATGAAATGATGATGATGAGTTATGATGGATGATGAGTTTTTTATGTAATATAAAATGGTGTTGATGAGTGATAGATGGATAATGATAGTTATGATAATTGAGGGTAAGACATAAATATGAAAAAGTATTTTGCCAAGTGAGAGGATAATTGACATCAACTGATTAGGATTGGTTGGGAGACATTGGGCTGGTAGAGGTCACTCGACTAGAGCTGGTTCATGCAAATAACTAGTATCTATCAACATTAGCAGAGATATGGGACCTATACACAAGGATGTTCTATTTTTGATAGAAGATATGATAATCATGTTGGAGGATATGTATCAAATATTGTGAGTTCTAGTAGAGGGTATTCCCATCTAGATGGCTAGCATTATGTAAAGGGATGTAGTACTATAGAGAGTATATAGGGGGATCTAGGAGGATATATATATTGATAATGGTAGTGTGATGTATGAGGTGCACTATGATATGGGGATGTTGAGGCAACAACATACACTCTTGATGGTGTTGATTTCCAATATCATCCTACTAGATTCATTAGGTGCATGGTTCCCCTAGAACCTTCTAGGATTGGTGTTTGATCTAGTGGAGAGACCTACAATTTATGCATGGGACTTAGTCTTATTAGCCTAGACATATAGAGATATCTTTGAGGTGTGAAGATAGAGGTAGATAGGGTTAGGCTATAATTTATTGCTACAAGTGTGGGGTTGGGAGCATGTGTGAGTGGGACAACCCTAAGGTTTATCATTTGATACACATATATACATAGGGCTAGAGGTACCATATGCACTGATATGGTGGCATGACAAAGAGGTCCAAGCAAGTAGGCCACATGCTAAAGGCAATGATTATTACCGTACTTTATAGGTAGGATTGAGGCTAGTGGATATTGTATGGAGGCCATGGAGAGAGGTTCTAACATGGGATGAGGATGGATAATAGTTAGCATGGGTACAATAAGTAAAATGAGTGGTGGGGATATTTAGTAAATAGTGCTCATATTTTCAATAATCATAGGTGCTTAGGTAGTTTGGGATTAGAGGAGTACCAAATCCACCAGTGGTGTATAGGTAGAGAGGGCCTGAGATGGCCACAATATCATGGGTCAAGCTAATGAGCCTTAAGGTAGATGAGAGGATTACCATACTAGATGTGGATGATATAGGGACCACATCAGAGTATGAAATTTGGTGTATGATGCAATAGGTAAAACCAAGAAGAGGGATGGAGGAGGCTAAAGAGGGGGATATTATGGGTGTTAGGGAAGTTGTAGGTTTAGGGATATTAGGATGAGGGAATGAGGGTTAGGAGGAGACTCCTTTAAGACCAAATGTACAATATGAAGTCAACCATGAAGCAGGACCATCATAGAAAATAATGATAGAGGTAGATATGGGAGGTAGGGAATAATATAGGGATGAGATATTTGATTATGGAGAGTTTATAAACAATATGAGTTACATAACAAATTTGGAGGAGAGGGTCTAGTTATTGGAGTCCTATAGGATAGTGTTGGATACCACTCTCATAGATGGTAGATAATATTGGTAGATAGAGATGCAAATGTGGTAGAAAAAGTGAGTGATACTACAGATATAGTTGAAAAACCTATAGGAGAATCAAGATGTTGTGGTGATAGAGTGGTGGTAGATATAGAGGAGGGACAAAGATAAATGGTGATAGAGAGGATGTAGTTGTAGAGGTAGCTTGAGGTATTGACTATCAAGAGAGATAGGCTTGTAGAGGAGATGGAGTAGTTGAGGACATAGACTCAAGGAGTAGAAAGTGGGACCAAGGTGGTAGTGCTATACCCAAATATAGTAGAGGTCTGCTAGAGTGAGTAGTGTATTATGATAAGTTGGTGGGAGATATTGATTCATCATTATCAATGTCACAATAAAGGGTAAGTTATAGGAGCACACCGTTAATCATACCATATATGCCCCATTTTGTAGTTCCTACCATATCATAGATGTTAGGGGATAGACCCTCTCAAGGCAATGAGAGACATCAGATGAGTGGTAAGAGTAGACATAGGGGATCACAAATAATAATAAACAAGCAATAGGATAGGTATGATGGTAGCGAGGAGATGATAGGTAGGCAAAAATAGTGAGGATGTTATTTTTTGTGGCTTTATAAGCCACCTTTTGTATATATGATAATTAGTATGATGATGATATGTCTAAGGGTAATTTTGATGTAGCCTTCAAGTATGGATTATTTTATATGAAGACCTTATTATATAGACAAGATTTTATGATCATGTGGCACAAATTATATGTATGAATGATGATGTGCATTATTGTAAAAATGTATGATTGAATATTATTTTGTGAATGATGTAGATGAGATATACATGATGTATATGATGGCATAGATATATGATTATATGATGACTAGATATGATATGAGGAATAGAGATTTTGTGATGATGTAGACTCATAGGTTATTACATGATTTCAATTTGAAAAATATGTGTATGTATATTACTAACCACGATTAGTTTAATTAATCATTTACATCGGCACAATAGTTCAAACATAGTCACAAAAGATAAAACATGGTAATCACAATGGACAACTAACACAAAATATGGACAGACAATATTTAAACCAAAAAATACTAAGATAAATGGTTAAGGGAATATGATATAGATGAAAATATTAGGCTAAATGGATAATTAATGATATGAGATGACAATGTATGTTGCTCTAAATGCCTTAGTATTGTGAGGCTCTAGAAGTATTTTAGGGAACTCAAACACCATAGTGATACCACTCAAGCTCATATACTAGTCAATAAATATCCCTTAGAGATCTAGAACATACTAAAAAATATCAAGCCAATCATGGACCAATGTGTGTGCCATGTAATTCATTTCTAAATTTTAAAGAAGGTTGGAATAACCAATTATAGGAAACACCAATAGAAGCTATCTCATCCATGAGTGGTTAGAGGTCTATAAAAAATAAGGTCACTAAAGTGATAGACATGTCACCAGGAAAATGGTATACTCCATTTTCTATTAGATGTCTATAGCCTATGTGGAGATTATTCCCAAAATTCTTCAACGTCGCTCCACTGCAAACTAGGAATCCATAGCCCTGGTGGAGATGTCCAAAATTCTTGAGGAACTAATATTTTCCCTTTTACTAATTATCATTGTAATTATTATTTTAAATATTGGACCCTAAGGTTTGAATTATGCGCATAATAGGATGGGCAAGGGAAATAATTCACTTTGTGGTGAGAGCTACACATGGATTCATCTTTAATATAGGGCTATCAACAACACACAGCAAGAGTCCCGAGATCAACAATGCACAGGCCAAAATTCCATCAAGTTTCATTAAACAGAGGTCTTAATTCGAATACACAACAATTCCAAAATAAATGGCCAGGAGTCCCCCAATACAATGCATGCGCGGTCTTTTTATATCACCGGCCCCAACTTCTTTCCATCATTACATCAAGTGCGGGATTCCCTGTAACCCTTCACACGAATGTCCTATGACCGCCTGCAACATGCTGCCAGGTGCCCCGTATTATCATGGTCTGGGGTGGCGGAGTGCGCTGCGACCGCCTGTCAATCCTTTCGCCAATTCATCATTCAAAGGGATGCGTCACAGCTGCTTGTAATTTTATGCCATGCGTCCCCTTGCCAGAGTCCCTATAACCGCTCCATACTCTCGGGCCACCTGTAACTTCACGCCATGTGTCCCTCTGCACTGGTCTCTACAATCGCCGGTTGGTCAACGTCGTGAGAGCTCTGGTCGTGATATCACGATGTTTTTGCTCCAATAATTTCTCTCTCATCTTTGGTCGTGATATCACGACGTTTTTGGTGTTAGGCTTCTCTCTCCTCCTTGGGGCCACGATTTCGTGACACATCATGAAATCACGATGTCTAGGCCTTTCTTACTCGCTTTCCTCCTTTGGGCCGTGAAATCGTGACATGTCACGATTTCACGACATCTTTGCATTTCGTACTTGTTGCTTCGTTTCGGGCCACGAAATCGTGACATGTCACGATTTTGTGACCATTTCACGCCCTTGAGTCTTTGGCTCGTAAGTGTCGCAATTTCATGACCACTTTGCGTTTAAGAACCTTTCTTTTGGAAGTGTCACGATTTCACGACGTCTTTGAGCTCTGCCTTCGAAGGTGTTGCGATGTCTTTATGCTTTCAAGTATTGCCTCCCAGAAGTGTCATGATTTCGCGACGTCTTTTGAACTTTGTCTTCGAAGGTGTCATCTTCGTGATGTCCTTTAAGCTTGCCTTCGAAGGTGTCACAATTTCATGACCATTCTTGTGCCTTAGAATATTTTGCCGAAGATGTCCCTGTGCTTTCCAATATTGCTTCCCGGAAGCATCACGATTTCGTGACCATTTGGCGCTCAAGTGACTTTGCCTTGGAGCTGTCGCGATTTCGCGACCGTTGGGCGCTGAAGCTGCTTTCCTCCGAAATTGTCACGATTTCGTGACCGTTTGGCGCTGAAGCTGCATTCCTTTGAAAATGTCATGATTTCATGACCATTTTGCGCTGAAGCTGCATTCCTTTGAAAATGTCACGATTTCGTGATAGTTTCACGCCTTGGCCCTTTCCATGAAAAAGCGTCACGATATCGCGACAGTTTGGCCTGCTGGCGACCTTCTTCAAAAAGCATCGTGATATCGCGACAGTTTTAGTACTTAAGGAAAAAAAACACATTTTGGGTGATGCAAGATTGCAGCTTCGCCACTGGATGCTCCTGCATCAGACACCCGGGGTGAGTTTGAGAAGTGACCTCACTTCTGATCTTTCCGAGGTAGACCCAGGCGATCAACCTCTGCCATTGATAACCAAGTCGCATCTTCCATGGGTCTACCCTTCCATTTGACTAGATACTCAGAGTAATTCTTGTTTCGAGTACTTCAGCTCTCGCACATATCTAGAACTTCTTCTATCTCATCTGTAACTGGAATGACTGCTGGAATGCTCCACAAATCTGGATTGGGTATCTCACTACTTTCTCCTTCATGATACTCGGTCAAATCCGAGATGTTAAACACGGGGGAGATGTTAAGTTCGCTTGGTAACTCCACCTCGTAGGCATTACCCGAATCCCGTTTGCCAATGATCTTACATGGCCCAAATTTCTTCATTTTTAGTTTGTTGTAGGTCTTGGCAAGAAACCGTTCCTTCCTCAGATGGACCATGACAGAATCTCCTACTTGGAACTCCTTAGCTTTGCATTTTTGATCCGCCCTTGCCTTGTACTGAGAATTCATCTTGGCAATGTGTTTTGTCACTTCCTCATGCACTCCCTTCAGGTGTTCAGTAAAGTCTTCTGCTTCAGCACTGCATTTCTCCCTCGGATCAATCCTTCTTAATTCTGAAGCATTTCTTGGGCTGCTCCCATAGATAATTTGGAATGGGGATTTATTTGTGCTCCTATTGACCGAGCTATTATACGCGAATTCTGCTTACGGCAGAACTAGATCCCATCCCTTGGGCTTGTCCCCTACCAAACATCGTAGTAGGTTGCCCAAACTCCTATTAACCACCTCTGTTTGGCCATCTATTTGGGGGTGGTATGCAGAACTGAAATTTAACTCCGTCTTCAGTTTCTTCCACAGGGTCTTCCAAAAATATCCTACAAAATTGGTATCCCTGTCCGACACAATGCTTCTTAGCAGCCCATGCAGGCGTACCATTTCTTTAAAGAACAAACCAGCTACATGGACTGCATCGCTAGTCTTCTGGCATGGGATAAAGTGTGCCATTTTCAAAAATTTGTCCACTACCACAAATATGGAATCGTGTCCCCTCTGCGTCCTAGGCAAACCAAGCACAAAATCCATACTGATATCTTCCCATGGTCTTTCAAGTATAGGTAGCGGTTGATACAAACCAGTAGGCTTCCTCATACCCTTTGCCATCTGGCAAATCGTGCAACTCTGCACAAACTTTGCCACATCCTGCTACAATTGTGGCCAGTAATAGTTTTCACTAACCAGTGAGATGGTCTTCTCACAACCGAAGTGTCCAGCTAAACCCCCACTGTGCTTTTCTTTAATGAGGTTCTATCTCATTGAGCTCCTCGAAATGCACAACTGGTTCCCCCTAAACAACATTCCATCTTGAATCAGGTAATCCAACCATTTAGTCCTATCCAACGCAATAGGCGCAGTGCAGGCTTTCCAAGATTTTGCAAAATCGGGGTCTGCAGGGTATAAGTTCTTGAGTTCAACAAACCCTACAACCTCCACTTTCATTTCTATCATCATAAATTGCCTCCTACTCAGTGCATCTACCACCCTATTGGATCTTCCACTCCGATGCTTTAGCACAAAGGTATAGCTCTACAGGAACTCTACCCATTTCAGGTGCCTCTGATTCAATTTTCCTTGGCTGTTAATATACTGCAGCGCTTGATGGTCGATATATAGAACAAACTCTTTTGGCAATAGATAGTGCCTCCATTTCTTGAGTGCTTGAACTATGGCGTAGAACTCTTGATCATATACCGAATACTTTCTCCTGGCATCATTGAGCTTCTTGCTGAAATAAGCTACAGGCCTACCTTCTTGGCTCAATACGGCTCCTATCGCATTGCCACTCGCATCATAGTCCACCTGAAACACCTTATTGAAATCTGGAAGTGCTAAGACGGGTTGCTCAGTGACCTTCTTCTTCAGCAGATCAAAGCTTTTGTCTGCTCCAATTGTCCACTGGAATTCCTTCTTGTTCCCCTTCATTGTCTCTGTAAGAGATCCACAAATACTGCTGAAGTTTTTGATAAATTTTCTGTAGAAACTGGCCAGACCATGAAATGATCTAACCTCGGTCGCACTTCTTGGGACAGGACATTCTAGGATAGCCTTCACCTTTTTGGGGTCCATTTTGAGGCCATTTGCTGATATAACAAATCCCAGGTATACCAGATCCTTCTTCACGAAGTTGCACTTCTTCAGATTGATCAGTAACTGCTCCTCCCGTAGTTTCTCAAAAACCTTCCTGATGTGCATCAGGTGCTCCTCTAAGGTTCTGCTAAAAATTAGTATATCATCCAAGTAAACAATAACAAATTTGCCCAAAAATTCCTTCAAAACTTCATTCATTAATCTCATAAAGGTACTAGGTGCATTGGTTAATCCAAATGGCATAACCAACCACTCATACAGCCCCTCTCTAGTTTTAAATGTTGTCTTCCACTCATCCCCTTCTCTAATGCGAATCTGATGGTACCCACTTTTCAAGTCAATTTTTGTGAAGTACTCAGCTCCACTCAAGTAGTCCATGATATCATCCATCCTTGGCAGTGGGAACCTGTATTTAATGGTGATCTTGTTGATTGCCCGAGAGTCGGTGCACATCCTCCATTCTCCATCCTTCTTGGGTGCTAATACTACTGGTACAACACATGGACTAAGACTCTCCCTAATTAGTCCCTTCTTCAACAGATCTTGAACTTGTTGATTTAGTTCCTCAGTCTCCACAGGCATCATTCGATGTGCAGCCTTGTTTGGCAAGCTCGATCCAGGCACCAAATCTATGTGGTGACTGATCTTCCTAACAGGCGGTAAACCTTCAGGAACATTATCTGAAATGATATCTGGGAATTCTTCTAACAGTCCCATGACTTCAACTAGAATTTCCTTGCATCCTTCTTCCCTAACCCTGGGGATTATAGCATAGCACATATGATCCGGCTTCAGGCCTTCCAAGAATATTCTGCCATCAACTAGACAGACTCGTGCACTACTGCATACTTTCTCATACGCATCCTTCAGGGGTTTTAACTTGTGGCGAACTCCATTCTTTGACAGAGAATATGTGTTGGCTCGACCATCATGGATAGCACTTCGGTCAAACTACCATGGTCTCCCAAGCAGCAGGTGACATGCATCCATAGGCAAGATGTCACATAAAATCTCATCTCGATAAGTTCCAATATTGAACTTCACTAGGCATTGTTCACTTACTAACACCCGCTGGTCCTTTTGCAACCATGCAATTCAATAAGGGCACGGGTGTTTTCTCCTCTCCAACTGCAGCTTGGCAACCATTTCCTCAGAAACCAAATTATCAGTGCTTCCATTATCAATGATGATGTTACAGACCTTGCCTGCACACTTGCATCTTGTTCGAAACAGGCTATTCCTCTGGTCTGTCTTTTCTTCTTCATTTAACAAGACTCTTCTGATGACCATTGCTTCTCCTCTTTTTGCCTCCTCTGAGTGCTCAGACTCTACACCTTCATCTACTACAGCAGCTCAAGCCTGACCCTCAGGTCTTCGATTTGGCATTTCTTAATGCTGCGGGCAGTTGTATGCCCTGTGTCCTTCTTCTCTGTAGTTGAAGCAGGTTCCTCGAAAGACACCTCTGCCAAACCCTCGCCCAGACCTACCTCTTCCTCTTGGGTAGTTGTTGTTCTGATTGCGTGGGCATTGGTCATCCTCCTCTTTCACTTCTTTCTATTTTTGGCTACTACTAGCTTCACCAGTTTTCCCAAAATATTTGTATCTTCCACCACTGCCTCTTCCACCAGCTCTTCCACCCCTGTCCTTCCCTCTATTCTTACCATCAAACCTCCTATTCAGTTTCTCCTCCACTTTTAATGCAAATTGATATGCATCCTCTACTGTGCTCATTCTAACCAAACCCAGCTCTTCTTGAATACTGGTTTGTAATACATTGGTGTAACGTGCGACTTTCTCCTTATTCGCCTCTGAATGGCCGGTTCTGATTGAGATTTGATAGAACTCTTTAGTATATTCCTTGACAGTCTTACTAGCTTGTCGAAGACTCTACATTTTCTTGACAACTCTGCATTTTATTTAACAAGTCCAGCTCATAATCTGCAAGGATGAACTGCCTCTTTAGTTTCTCTACCATCCTATCCCACCTGGTGATCCTTTCCTTTCCCCTCCTATTCCTTTCCAACTGCAATCCTTTCCACCAGATGCTAGCATGTCCTTTCAGCTTGGTTTTCACAAACCTGATCCGATTTGGATCTGATATCTCTTCGTATTCAAAATACTCCTCCATGTCGTTGATCCAGTCTATCAACTCCTCAGGTTTGAGGTTCCTAGAATAAGTGGAGACGTCAAATTTTGGCTTCTTCCTGATATGGGAGATGGCCCTATACAGCCTAGCCTCAGCTAGATCCAAGGCCTCTTCTGCATTGGAGGGAACCTCTTCTTCCCACACTTCATCTTCACTGGGTTCTTCCCTTCTCGGCTCGACTCCTCTTCTAATTTCCTCTTGCAGGGCCTCAACTTGCCTCTACAGGGCTCTTAGATCGACCTCTTCCCTTATTGCTCACCTGTGCCTTATACCACCACGGTATCTACGTGAAGGCATTCTGCTTCTTCTTCACAACCCACAACCACAGTCCTGGTGCAAACTGTCTCTCTGTTCGGCGATCGGTTTGCACTCTCAGAACCAACTAGCTCTGATACCACTTAATATAGGGCTATCAACAACACACAACAAGAGTGTCGAGATCAACAATGCACAGGCCAAAATTTTAGCAAGTTTCATTAAACAGAGGTTTTAATTCAAATACATAGCAATTCCAAAATAAATGGCCAGTAGTCCCCCAATACAATGCATGCGCGATATTTTTATATCACAGGCCCCAACTTATTTCCATCATTACATCAAGTTCGGGATTCCATGTAACCCTTTGCATGAATGTCCTGTGACCACTGGCAACATGCTGCCCGGTGCCCTGTATTATCATGGTCTGGGGTGGCGGAGTGCGCTGCGGTCGCCTGTCAATCCTTTCGTCAATTCAACATTCAAAGGGATGCGTCACATCTGCTTGTAATTTGATGCCACGCGTCCCCTTGCCAGAGTCCTTGTAATCGCTCCATACTCTCGGGCCACCTGTAACTTCATGCCATGTGTCCCTCTACACTAGTCTCTGTAATCATCGACTGGTCAACGTCGTGAGAGCTCTGGTCATGATATCGCGACATTTTTGGCATTAGGCTTCTCTCTCCTCCTTGGGGTCGCGATTCTATGACACGTCGCGAAATCACGACGTCTAGGCATTTCTTACTCGCTTTCCTCCTTTGGGCTGCAAAATCGTGACATGTCATGATTTCGTGACATCTTTGCATTCTGTACTTGCTGCTTCGTTTCGGGCCGCGAAACCGCGACATGTCACGATTTCACGACCATTTCATGCCCTTGAGTCTTCGGCTCGGAAGTGTCACGATTTTGCGACCACTTTGCGTTTAAGAACCTTTCTTCCAGAAGTGTCATGATTTCGCGATGTCTTTGAGCTCTGCCTTCGAAGGTGTTGCGATGTCTTTATGCTTTCAAGTCTTGCCTCCCAGAAGTGTCACGATTTCGTGACGTCTTTTGAACTTTGTCTTTGAAGGTGTCACGATTTCGCGACGTCCTTTAAGCTTGCCTTCAAAGGTGTCACGATTTCGCGACCATTCTTGTGCCTTAGAATATTTTGCCGAAGATGTCCCTGTGCTTTCAAATCTTGCTTCCCGGAAGCGTCGCGATTTCGTGACCATTTGGCGCTTAAGTGACTTTGCCTCGGAGCTGTCGCGATTTCACGACCGTTGGGCACTGAAGCTGCTTTCCTCCAAAATTGTCACGATTTCGTGATTGTTTGGCGCTGAAGCTGCATTCCTTTGAAAATGTCGTGATTTCGTGACCATTTTGCGCTGAAGCTGCATTCCTTTGAAAATGTCACGATTTCGTGACAGTTTCACGCCTTGGCCCTTTCCATGAAAAAGCATCGCGATATCACGACAGTTTGGCCCACTGGCGACCTTCTTCAAAAAGCGTCACGATATCACGATAGTTTGGCCCGCTGGTGACCTTCTTCAAAAAGCATTGCGATATCGCGATAGTTTTAGTACTTAAGGAAAAAAAATACATTTTGGGTGATGCAAGATTGCAGCTTCGCCACCGGATGCTCCTACATCAATCTTTCCTATACTCAAAATGTAATTAAAGTGTATGATATATGCAAGCACCAAGAAAGAACTCTATTTAGCATGTAACATCCCATATTGACCCAACCCCCTTGGTTTGATGAATAAAGGTTTAATGTTTGGTTTTGTAAGCTTTGTGATTTTTTTGTAAAAATATATCTAGGAAAATATATTTGAAAAGCAAATCACTTATGGATTAATTAATTTCATAATTAGCCTAATAAATTTAAGCTAAATTTTAGGAGAAGGTAAAGAAGGTCATATTCTAGAAAAAGAAGAAAAATAGGTGTTATTCTAGAAAGAAAATAAAAATGTGACTAAAAGTTCTAGAAAGAAAAGAAAAACATGACCCAAGCTCTAGAAAAGAAGAAATCTAGGCCTAAAAGGGTACTAGGAGAAAAAAATATATAGTTAAGGTCATTAAAGTATTTTTATGGTAGAATTTGGTTTCTTTTGGAACCTTCCTTCTATATCCCCTAATATGACTTATCCTTGCGTAAAAAGGTCCCCCTTAAGTTCTATAAATACCTCCTTGGAATAATGAAATGATCATATTTTGGTGAAAGGAGGTTGAAGAAGGAAATAAATTTTGGAGCATTCGTAAGAGAAGGAATCCTTTTCATTTGAGGAATTCATGTTGAACCCCTCCATGTTCTTCGAATGCAAAAATATTTCATGTTATTGGTTTCCTTTAATCTCTTATCTTACTTGTGCTATTATTTGTTATATGACAAAAGGTATTAGATTATGTTTTTTTGGATGTCTCTATTATGTATTAAATATGTGTAGCAGAGATTTGGTAATTAGGACCCATTGATCGATGACGATTTGACCATGGCCTAATTTAAGTTACATCAAATTAAATTTTTAACAAACCGTGATACACATGTCAATTATGAGTTAAAGTCTAATTAGCTTAACTGTGACGTGACTTGGTTGTGAATGAATTATGTTGACTACTACTAAACCTTTCTGATAGATGATTTGTGAGCATGCTTGGTATTACATAAGTCAAGGTTATCCTTAGTACCAAATTTTTGTTTTCTCCTCTATAGTAGAGCAAACAAGATTGAATGTGCATCAACCTCTATGTAGATCTCATTTCAAAGTGATATGTATCATTAACTCTACACTTCTTGTTATGGATTGATAAATTTTTGCTGCAGACATTTTATATTAAGTATACCTCACCCTATCTCTTGATATTTCGATACAAGTAGTACTACATTTAATTCCATTCAAGCAAGGATTATATGAGGGAATTCTCAAACATATGTCCCAAATTGAGCATTCTTGGGGTTACAACATGTTTATACAAGGAAAGCCTCCCATAATCAATATATTACCATGTGGTAGTCAAGAACCTATCATGTGCAAATGGCATAGTTCTAATTGTAGGTACGAGTATGCATTGTCAGTCATTGTTTCCAATAGCATAGTGCTCACATTTTTATGTCTTATGATGCATCTTATTGGGATTGTGGTAAATCATGGAGGTGTAATTCTACTATTGATTTTATGAAACATATGGTTTGATATCCCACATATCCCTTGCAATAGCATATGGGTTCTTCAAATAGCAATGTCACTCATTATAACTTGACCACAAGATGTGGTCATGGCTAGAAAATTCTAGATGCCTAGGCACAAAGGCTAGGGTGCTAGAAGTTTGAGGGCTAAGAGTTTGAATTGTTAAGGGTTAATTATGTTGTGACAACAAATATTGGTTGACTATGTTGCGATGTTGGTTTGTGGGTATAGTCACTTTGGCAAAAAAAGGCTACATTCATACTTAGGCCAAAATTTTGCAAAATTTGGCTAAGTATGTAAGGGAGACGCAAAAGCGCTACAAATTACCCAAAGTTGAGAAGCGCTAAAATTGGCTCAAAAGTGAGAAGGCTAGCAAAGGGTGCACTTCTTAATTTCCTTTGTAATCACTGTACAAAAGTGAAGAGTGTTTGAAAACTAAAAAGCACTACGCAAAGGCAAAATTTGAGAAAGCACTAAAATCGAGTCAAAAGTGAGAAGTCTAGAAATATCACACTTCTCAACCTTCCTTGTATCAAGTGCATAGTTAAAAAACATTGAAAAGAACCTGAAGTTGAGAAGCACTAAAAATAAAGGAAAATAAAGAAGTCACAGAAGCCACACTTCTTGATCATCTTCACATAAGCCATGCAAACCAAAAAGCGTTAAGAAAAGGCAAAAATTGAGAAGCACCAACAAAAGGTGAAAATATAGAAGAACAAAATCTGCACTTTTCCTCCTCCTTCGCATGAGCCACGTAAATAGGAAAGCACTAAGAAAAGGCTAAAGTTGAGAAGTGCTGAAAAAAGGCAAAAATATAGAAGAATAAAAAGTCATGCTTTCCCTCCTTCTTCATTTCCATTGTGCAAACAAGAAGTGGTACTCTAGCCATTCGATGGACTGATCTATGACCACAATTAAACTTTTGCCTCCCTCTAGGGTTTTTAGTGAACTTTTGCACGCGTAATCTAGTAAATAAGGAAAATGTAAAATGGATGCTAGAGAAGCCAAATAGAAAGTGGTTATAGTCGAGAACCTTCCAGAAGCATCCTGTTGAACCAGATTTAGTTGAGAGATTAGCGTAGAGAAATTGATTCCAAGAATCACCAAAAATAGGGTCGGGTGTGACTTGGTAACCCCTATGCATTATCTTCTTTGTTTCTTAATTCTCTGTTTTGCCCCTGTCCCTAAAAAGAATCACCAACGATGATGATGGGCTCAACCAGAAACCATTGCAATAGAACCAGGAGGTCATAGTTGGTGGGCATCATGAATGGCAAGTGGTTAGAGAAACCACAAGAAAATCAAATCTCCCTATAATGCTTGAGAGTAAAATTACTATTGTAAAACCTATAAATATGGGTAGCTACCTCCTTCCAAATGGTCAGCTCTGGAGTGTTTGCTTGCACCACTATGTAGTTCTTTGCAAATTGATGAATAAAGCATTACAAGGGATGTTTACCTCGAATTTGTGCCTGTGTTGAATGGTGGACTTGATATTATCTCATCTTACTACTATGGTTAGTCTATTCTGTTAATTTGAAAAGCTAACTTAGAGTAGATTGAGTTAATTGTTTCTACATACATGTTTATCGAGAATTCTATTTCTATCAAATCAGGGTATTGATCTTATTCTACTGAAATTGGATAATCAATACTTCTAGATATTTGGAATAATTTTGTGAATGTGCAAAACACCATTTCAATAGCGTAACTGCATAATTTTTGAATGTTGTTAATCCTCTAGGATGCTTTTCTAAAATCATTTGTTAAAGGATATTGTGTGGTTGTCTATGTTGTTAGCTTCATCCGACCAACTTAAATCCATTCTTTCTAACCCTATCATTTCTATCCTTAACTTCACTATAATTGAGCTAAATAGAGTCAACACTCATTAAGTTGACAAGGAGCCAACCTTCTCTAGAGGTTGAATCAAAATAGTTTGGTTCTCCCAATGTTTAGTCTGGGCTGTGATCAGTGGGTGCTCACCTTCAAATCTCAAGAGATGATAATCATAGTTCTAGCGTGAGCTAGATGACAAACTAGGCTACAATAGTTTTTGGCACGCTCGGTGGGACCAATCCACCACATATGTTTTACCCAGAGGAATCAAAATTTAGTGAATTGTTTTGACCTCATATGCAGAGAAAGTAAATTCACTTGGCGACTCCCTGAAAATAAAATCCAGTAAAGCCTCAATCCTAACTTTTAAATTTTCATGTTCACTAGAGACGCAGCTAAGAAAAGTGAATAGCCTACAAATTTCTACGAGCTATTCTCAGGATCTAAGTATCCTAGATACTCTTCCTCTAAAACTTCCATAGAGGAAATCCCAACAACATCCTCTTCTTCAGATTCTTCTAGTACTTAGACCAATATGGTAGAAGAATGGGATGATGTTCTACACAATTATCCAGATTGGGATGCCCCAACTCCACTGTCATTTCTAGCTTCACATGACATTCCCCAAGCTGCTATTAAAGCCATCCCTACCTATGATGGCATTGGAAGAACAACATATGAGCATTGTCAGGATGTATTATCAATGGCAACTATTCATAACATAAGGTATGAAGATGTTATTGTAAAGTTATTAGTTCTTTCTTTCAGAGGTAAAATTTTGCATTGGTTCAGAACTTTGGAAAATGGTTCTATCAAGAATTGGGCTGATTTGGTAGGTCCTTTTGTAGAAGAATTCAATGAGTCTATAGATCCATTCTCACTCCTGACTCAGTTTACTATCATTCAGAGACATCTACAAGAATCAGTGTCATATTTTAATCTCAGATTTAGCAAAACTTGGAAAAGAATCCCTAATGAGTTTAGACCTACTTCTCCCTTAGCTTACAAATATTACATCAGAGCTTTAGGGCTAGATATTGGCTTACAAACTCAAAAATATAGAATCACCACATTTCCTAATGTTTATCAAGCAACAGTTCATGTTGAAGATATCTTGATTTCAGTTGGAAGATTACCCTCCAAGCATGTTACTCCATATACTCCTGAAATCATGCAGTAACCCTCTATCCCATATCTTCCTTCCATGAATCCTATTCCTATTGCAACTCATCTCTCAATAGCAAACCCGACTCCAAAGTTACCTACTATCATACCTTTTCCTCCTCTTCCTTCACAACCATCTCAGGATTCCTTAGTACTTCTTGACATTTAGAATTCTTTGAAAACTATCAACAACAAGGTCAATGCTATAGAGAAGAGAGAAGTTGAGAGGTCTCAACCAAGAATATTTCCTTACATAAATAAATATCAAAATCCTAGTTCAAGCAACAGTGTAGGACCTAGAGTCAATACTAATCAAGAAGAATATGATTTAAATCTTGAAACAACTCTAGTTAATGTCTGGTGCTTGGTTTGCAATGATCCACATGACCTTGAGTCTTGTTATATGTATCAACATCATATTTGACAAGCTATGGAAAAAGTAGAAAATAACCAGAAAGGGAGAATTAATATGTTGAGACACCATGAGCAAAAGGATGAAGAACCTAGCTCTTCCAAATTAGAACATGTCGTAGTATTGACTAGATCTGGAAAGAAACCAATACAAGTTGATTCTCAAAAATTGGGATCATTTTAGGTTCCTTCTCAGAATAAGAAGGACCAACCCTCATCAAACAAGGATAAATTCCCTATTCCTCAAGCTGCTACAGAGTTGACACCTCAGAGATATGAAAAGGGTAAAGTTGCACCAAAACCAATATATAGGGATAAAGAACAACCAGGTTCTAAAGAGGAAGCTAGAGAAAAACTACAATTCCCCTCTATCACTAAAAGGTAGAGGATTGAAGTTACCCAATAGTACAGAAGAAGATTCAGAGATATGGATAGAAGGGAAGAGAGAAACCCTTTGGATAAACCTGAGTTTAACATTGTAGAAGAGCTTAAAAAGACACCATCAAGAGCAAGTCTCTATGATACTCTTTTCCTCCCTGGCTAGATTGATTTGTTAAAAGCATCTCTTAACAAGAAATCTCAAGGAAAAGATATGGCTACCATGCTCAACTAGCCCCTAGAGCAGAGACAACTAACACCTACTACTTTGAAAAATAAGCCTCCCCCATTCTATATTTCCTTAAGAATGGAGGGATGGATTGTCCATAACTGTATGATTGACTCTAGAGCATCTACCATGGTAATGCCCAAGGTTGTTTGTGATGAGATGGGTATGGAATACACCCGCTCCTATCAAGGCATTCTGCAACTAGATGGTACCCCAGTGAAAACTATGGGAGTAGTAAAAGATGTATTAATGAGGTTGCACAGAGCTCCTGAAGTCACTATTGTACAAGATATTGTAGTGGTAGACCTCGAACCCTACTTTGGCTTATGTCTTTCTAGAGAATTTACCACCAATATGGGAGGATACATGTACCTAGACTACTTTGGTATGATGATACCTCATAAAGGAAGAAGAATAAGATTGATCCCTAAAAATCTAGTCACTTACCATATTGAGAAGATAGAAGAAGAAATGTACAATCACTCAGTGATGGAAGAGCCAAAACTGGTAGAACTCCTGGAGGATTTGGAAGTTGATGATCAACTACCTTTCCAAAATGATCAAGCTCTACTAGAGATAGGATTGGGGACATATAGTATAATATCATAAGTAGATAAGAAAATTCCTACAATCTCCAATCAGTCATTAAGAGAGTCTAAAATTTGGACAATGCATTTTGATGGAGCAAAATGCAGAAATGGAGCTGGAGCAGGTGTAGTTCTAAAATCCCCATCCGAGGGAACAAAGAGTTTTTCTTTTAGACTCGCATGGTCTTGCACAAATAATACTGTAGAGTATGAAGCTCTCTATTTAGGGTTAATGCAAGCAGAATTGATGGGCATTAAGATGCTAGACATTTATGGTGACTCAAAACTAATCGTAAATCAGGTTACTGAGAAGTATAGTAGTAAGCATCATTATCTAAAAGCTTACAAAAATAGAGTCTGGGACCTGATGGAATATTTTGATGCTTTGAATTTATGGGTCATCCCTAGACAACAAAATTCTTTGGTAGATGCATTAGCTGTTAAGGGGGCTAATTTCTCTCTCTCAGCAGATTATGGATCTCCAAAAAATAAGAGAGTTAAACTAGTTTTCAGACCATCTATGCCTGATAAACAAGTTTACTAGCAAGTCTTTGAAGATGATGAGCAAATTGTAGATTTTTTAATCAAAGAAGTAGATTGTGCTCTTTCAAACGGTGAGCTTGTTCAATATTTTGATCAAGATGGGATGATTCAGTTGAAAAACAACCACATACCCAAAGGCTTGATTACTCTAGAGAGCCTATTCGATAATGAAGATGGCAAAATATTAAAGCAAATGAAAGTCGATGATCAAATCTACAAAGAAATTGAAATGCAGAATGGAGAAAAGTTGAAGTTCGGTATCCAGTGTACTATAGAAGAAACTGAGAGCTTTAGAGCTTTATGCCACAAGTATCAAGATATAATAGCTTGGACTTATAATGACTTGAAAGTATATGATAAAAATGTCATCCAACATACTATCGAGTTAGTGCCGAATGCTAGGCCATTCAAGAAAAAGCAAAGGGTAGTAAACCCCAAGATTGAAACAATTATGCGGGAAGAATTACTTAAGCTACTAAGAGCTAAGATAATTTACCCAGTCAAACACTCAACTTGGGTAGCCAATCTAGTCCCGGTAAGAAAGAAGAATGGTGATATTCACCTTTGTGTGGATTTTAGGAATCTAAATCAAGCTTCTCTGAAAGACCATTACCCCTTACCATAGATGGACCAAATCTTACAAATGGTAGCAGGGGCAGAAAGGTTCTCCTTACTAGATGGTTTCTCTGGGTACAACCAAATTTGGGTAAAGAATGAAGACCAACACAAAACCACATTTACAACAAAGTGGGGCACTTTCGCCTACCAAAGAATGCCATTCGGTCTATCAAATGTTGGCGCTACTTTTCAAAGAGCTATGGATTATGCATTTGGTAAATTGATCAACAAAATAATTCTGATATACTTAGATGATATGATTGTGTTCTCACATGAAATATAGGATCATATTTGTCATTTAGAATAGGTGTTCCAAAAATGTAGAGAATTTGGCATATCATTAAATCCTAAGAAGTCCATCTTTGCAGTTCACGAAGGAAAGTTGCTAGGGCATGTAGTATCAAAATAGGGGATGTCTATTGACCTTGATAGAGTGAAAGCACTACTAGAATTACCCCTCTCGATGAATAAGAAAGCTCTGCAATCCTTCTTTGGGTAGATTAATTTTGTAAGGAAATTCATTTCAGACTTTGCTCAGATTATAAGACCAATTTCAGAATTGCTCAAAAAGAATGCAGATTATAAATGGACCGATAAAAGAAAGCAAGCATTTGAAATGATCAAATAGGCCATCACCATAGCTCCTATATTGGTCAATCCAAACTTTGATAGAGACTTCATTCTCTATGCTTATGACATTGAAGAGAGTTATGTCATTGTACTAACCCAAAAGGATGAACAGGGGAATGAACATCCTATCTTCTTTTGGAGCCAAACCTTGCATGAATACCAGGTAAAATACAACTTCATAGAAAGGAAAATATTTGCAGTCATGAAGTCATTAAAAAATTTTAGACAATATCTAGCTCAGAGCAAAACATTGGTCTATGTGGTCCATCCCGACGTAAGAGCTTTCATATTACAAGGGGAACTTGGTGAGAAAAGAGCAGGTTGGATTACAAATATTCAAGAGTTTGACATTGAAATTCACCCAACCAAGGTGGTAAGAGGTAGAGCTCTCTATCAAGAATTAGCAGCTACAACAAATCCACGAGAAGAAGTAGTATGCCAGATCAATGCACTAGATCAAGAGGATGAGACTCTCCCACAAGAAGCTGATTGGATAGATCAACTCACAAGTTACTTCCAGACTAGGATCTATCCTCAAAATATCAATGCTTCACAAAGAAGGAGGTATAGGCTCCAAGCCTTGCACTACACCATAATGTCTGGAGAACTCTACAGAAAAAATCTCGATGGCATCCTCTTAAGATGTATAAGAGAAAATAAAAAGCATAAGGTCTTAAAAGAGTTTCATGATGGACCATCTGGAGGCCACTATTCGGGAAGATCTACTACACTAAAAATCATAAGAGCAGGTTATTTTTGGCCTAATATTTTTTCTAACACTTTTAAAATTGCCAGAGCTTGTGACAAATGCCAGAGATACATAGGTAGAAATAAAAAGGTTGCAATGCCTCTACAACCAATATAGGTTGAGCAACCTTTTCAATAGTGGGGTCTAGACTTTGTAGGAGAGATCAGTCCTAATTCTTTGATAGGCCATAGGTACATCTTAACTACCACGGATTATTTCACTAGATGGGTGGAGGCAATACCAACCAAGAGGTGCGATCAAGATGTAGTGCTCGAATTCCTTGAAACTCTGATCACCAGGTTTGGAATCCTCGAAGCTTTGGTAAGTGATAATGGCCCAACTTTCATAGGAGCCAAGTATATAGAATTTGCTAGAAAATATGGCATTTACTTGAAGAATTCTTCAAATTATTACCCACAGGGAAATGGCCTAGCAGAATCAAGCAATAAAAATCTCCTCAGGATGCTCAAAAGGTCGTTGGAAGACAATAAGAAATCTTGGCATTTGTTGATGAACCAGGTATTATGGGTAGATCGAATTACCATGAAAAAATCTATAGGTACATCTCCCTATACGCTGGTCTATGGGAAAGAAGCTATGCTACCAATCCATTTAGAATTGCCAGCTTTGAAATACATCAACGATAGCGATTCTGATAAAGAAGACCCTGTGAATGAAAGACTGCTTCAACTGATGCATTTGGAAGAATAGAGGGAGGAATATTACCAGAGGTTCCAAAGACACTTATCATAGACAAAGGGTTGGTTCGATAAGAAAACCACACTTAGAAAGTTTAAAGTTGGTGACTTGGTTTTAAAATGGAACGTAGACAAAGCCAAGCCAGGTAAGCACGAAAAGTTTGACTCATTCTGGGAAGGTCCCTTCCAAATAGAATCTATCAAATAGAAGAACACCTTCTAGTTGAAAATTCAAGAAGGAGAGGTGCTACCCATTCTAGTGAATGGATATCACCTCAAGTTGTACGTCCAACAGTAAGTTATCCCCTGTATCATATGTATCATAAACTTGTAAATATTTTCACTTTTGCACTTTATTTTATGATATGGGTAACTAAAAGATAAAGGTTGATCCATGGTGGCAAGTACCCTCACAAGCTGCAATGCCAAACTACCTCATAATTCAACCATGCTACATGGCTCATAGTGGCGTCACCTCGTTACAAGAAAATAATGTTGCTATGTAAACAAGAAAAGAGAGATCCAAGGAAGATTACACTCAGTCAAGAAAAGCTCAAAATAAATGTGGGGCCCATGATCCAAAGCAAAGCCAACACTATATTTTATATTCCCAAGCATGAGAAGTGCATACGTGTCCAAGAAGCACCGTCAACCTCAAAGGTGACCCAATCATGGGAAACAATGGCATCGATATTGGTTCACATGCAGAAGAACATTGTAACCACCTCATTTAAATTGCACGTACTGAGACAACTATATGTTCGATACTACTCAACAAAGTTTACTCTTGCTACAAAATTTGATTTCTGAGAATTGTGCGAGGGAAAGAGGAGAATAGTTTTTTGCAGAGCAACCAAGAGCTCAGAGTTTTATTTCAGAGGAAAGTAGTTCAATTCCACCCAGAACCATGGCATCATCATCTACTACCACCAAGAAGAGCCCTTCTAAGGAAACCCAAGTCAGTAGCCATTTTCAAGATAATGCAAGAAAAATTGTTGATATGGTTACCACCTTCAAGGAGAAGTCCCAAATGAGGATGGAGGTAGAACAAAGGGTCACTAAGCACATATCATCCTCGAGCCCAAAGGTGATAGCGGTAAGTTCATTACTATATTTTTACATGTGTGATTATGTACATCCATACCCTAAACTCATCCAAGCTATCACAGAGAATTTTGATCCCAAGCAAAAGAAATTGTAGAGCGTCGAGGGTAAAACCCTGATGCATTTTAAAACTCAATCCTTCAACAATGCTTTCACCCTAGGGGTAAAACTAGGCTCAAGAGCCAAAGCATTTTCCACTAAGGCCCAAGCTCAATATTACACCCTAAGTAAGCATGTCGAAGGGGGAAGAAACTTTCTAAACTGGGTAGCTAGACAGTTAAAGGAAACATGGAGTGGTAGTACCCTACCTCCGGTCCCCATAAAATTGGAAGAATTCAAAGACCCAAAACTTTACTCCATGCTAGCCATAATTATTGGTTTATAGTCAGACAAATAGGTGTATAATTGGTAGATAGTTGCAACCCACTACATCTCCAACCCAAAAAATTATGAGTCTTCTGGATACAACAACAACCCAATATTCTTTGATTGGCCTCAATACTTAGCAGTCTGGTCTCAAGAATACCTAAGCTAAATGAAAGCAAAGAAGGAGGGGTCCTCATTCAGGTATTGTTCCCATTTGGCTTGGCTTTTCTTCTACTTTAACCATGAAGAGTTGCCATTTATTCCTACACAAAGAGCAAATCTTGATGGAACCGCTTGATCCATCTATAAATGGATGAATGCTCTAAGAAAAGGAGAGTCTTTTTATAAAGTGTTGAAAGTGGCTCATAAGTGAGAAGGTTGGAAAAGGGTGCACTTCTTGATTTCCTTTGTACTCATCACATAGAAGTGAAGAGCATTTGAAAATTGAAAAGCACTACGTAATGGTGAAAAGCAAGAAAGCACTGAAATAGAGTCAAAAGTGAGAAGTCTAGAAATACCATGCTCCTCAACCTTCCTTATGTCAAGTGCATAGCCACAAAACATCAAAAAAAGCCCAAAGCTAAGAAGCACTAAAAAGAAAGGAAAATAAAGAAGTCATGGAAGTTGCACTTCTCAGTCATCTTCACATAAGCCATGAAAATTGAAAAGTACTGAGAAAAGGTAGAAATTAAGAAGTTTCAAAAAAAGGCAAAAATATAGAAGAACAAAAGTCACATTTTCGTCCTCCTTTACATGAGCCACACAAATGAGAAAGCACCGAGAAAAGCCCAAAATTAAGAAGCATTGAGAAAAGGCTAAAATTGAGAAGTGTTAAAAAAAGGTAAAAATATAGAAGAACAAAAAGTTGCACTTTCTCTCCTTTATTGCCATCACGCAAACAAGAAGCGGTACTCTAGTCGTTCGATAGATTGATCTATGGCCACAATTAAACATCTGCCTCCCTCAAAAGTTTTTGATGAAATTTTATGTGTGTAATCCAAGAAATAAAGAAAAGTTAAAATTGATTCTAGAGAAGCCGAACAAAAAGTAGTTACAACCCAAAACCTTCCAGAAGCATCCTGTTAAACTAGATTCAATTAAGAGATCAACGGAGAGAAATTGATTCCAAGAATTACCAACAACGATGATGGGCTCAACTGAAATATCATTACAATAGATTCAGGAGGTCATATTTGGTAGGCATCATGAATGGAAAGTGGTTAGAGAAACCACAATAAAATCAAATCTCCCTGTAATGCTTGAGAGTAAGATTACTATTGTAAAACCTATAAATATGGGTAGCTACCTCCTTCCAAATGGTAATTTGTGGAGTGTTTGATCGTGCCACTATATAGTTCTTTGCAAATTAATGAATAAAGCATTACAAGGGATTTTTACCTCAAATTTGTGCTTGTGTTGAATTGTGGACTTGATATTATCTCATCTTACTGCTATGCTTAGTCTATTTTGTTAATTTGAAAATCTAACTTAGAGTAGATTGAGTTAATTATTTCTGGATACATGTTTATCAAGAATTCTATTTCTATCAAATCAGGGTATTGATCTTATTCTACTAAAACTGGATAATCAATATTTCTAGATATTCATAATAATTCTATGAGTGTACAAAGCACCATTTCAATAGCATAACTGCATAATTTTTTAATAATGTTAATCATCTAGGATGTTTTTTCTAAAATCATTTGTTAAATAATACTATGTGGCTATCTATGTTGTTAGCTTAATCTGACAAAATTAAATCCTTTCTTTCTAACCCTATCATTTCTATCCTTAACTTCATTATAATTGAGCTAAATAGAGTCAACCCTTATTAAGTTGAAAAGGAGCCAACCTTATCTGGAGGTTGAATAAAAAATAGTTTGGTTCTCCCAATGTTTGGTATGGGTTGTGATTACTAGGTGCTCACCTTCAAATCTCAAGAGATGGTAATCATAGTTCTAGCATGAGCTAGATGACAAACTAGGCTACAACAGTCACATCCATTCAAAAATCTTTTATAATTAAACCTTCTTAGATCATATTAATATATTGCTCATTCATATACTTTTTCTAGTTAGATCCTTTTTAAGATTGTTAAGTAAAGGTTTGACACAAAAAGGAATAAAAAAGAATACAGGAAGAAAAAGAAATATTGTTGATATATTTACCTCTTATTGGTTAACTTATTTATATTAATAAGAATAAAAAGGAAATAGTTGAGCAAGAAATATTATTGCGATAAAGCACACATTGAGTTTTTTGTTTTTAAATCCATAGAACAAATGGAAGAGCATTTTTTAGAAACTCTAGTGAAACAAACTTTGTGCAATTAAAGAGTAATCTTGTTTGATATGTTACAAGAAAAATTAGTGAAAGATTGTGTAATCTTGTTTGATAGATTACAAGACATATTATGATAAAATTTGTGTAATATTGTGTGATAGGTTATGAGACAAATTTGTGTCAAAATTTGTAGAGACTATAGTATAATCTATGAATAGATGAAACTATAGTATGAGACAAATTGGTGGCCAATTTTGAAATAAATTATAGTGTAATATTGTTTGATAGATTACGAGATAGTTTTGTGATAAAATTTGTAATTCTATAAGTCCTTTATTGAGATCTTCTCTTGATCTCTTTTACTTTAGGTGCTGAATTGATTCTAAAGAATATACTCTTCCTAACTTTCTTGGAGGAAGTTTCCCAACTCACTGAATCTTCTTTCCCTGCAACAAAAATATTAGTACTAAAATCTTAAAATGCTTCTAAATAAGATATTACTTTTGAATTCTTCTTCAAGATCAAGGTTTTTGTGGCCTTTATTTTAGTATAAATGCTTCTATGGCCTATTTTAGTATCAATGCTTCTATGGTCTTTTCAGTATCAAGGCTTCTGTGGCCTTTTAAGTTATCAAGGCTTCTATGGACTTTTTAGTAATAATTCTTCTATGGCCTTTTCAATATCAAGGCTTTTGTGGCCTTTTTAGTATCAAGACTTATGTAGCTTCTACTTCAAGGCTTTTATGGTCTATTCTTCAAGGCTACTATGGCATTTTTTATCAATATTTCTATGGCTTGTTCTTCAAGTGTGAAGTTATTTAATCTAGCATTGAAGATCTTCTGTCTCCTAACCTCACCACAAATCTTCTCCATAAGTCTTCTTCTGTAGTGTTCTTCTCTTGCACAAGGAACTAATATTTTCACTATGAGGGCACGCCAACCTTTAGGCAATGGTTAGCAAGTTCCATATATCCTGGATCTTAACTAAATGATATATCAATATAGTGGATTGAAATTTGAGTCCCGATATTCATGATTTTTTCCTATAACTCTATGGAAAGACTCCAATCAAGTGCAATCTCAGTATTTTTTGGAATTGAGATTTCTTTCAGTCCTCACTTGTGAACCTAGATTCTTCTGATATCTTTTGATAGTGACAGGTCCAATGGTACGTTAGGTTGACAAAACACTTAGGCTCAATGATAATGGTGGTTTCCCTATTAATTGACTCAGACTAGATCTATCATAGCTTTGATACCACTGTTAGCTTTTTATGTAATGACCATAGGGAGATAACAATCATGAGATGTAGAATAATATGAAAGAATTTAAATCTTCTAGAAGACTGAGATATGTAATAAACAAAAAATATATAAATGATTACAATGTAGCTATGGAGGAAATGAGCACTCCATTAATAAAGCTACTGAACTACATTAAACCCATCACTACTGGATTGTGATCCACATAGAACTGTACTAACCTTTAAGTTGATGTCCTCAACTATATCTATATATCAATCTATATGAGGCCTTTCTTATATAGGTAAAATAGAAACCTTGGCCAACACTCTACATAGTTGTGCAAGGGATAACTTACACATATACAACTTGCATGTTGACACTTGTGAATTTATTACATTGCATTAAGTAACTATATAACTTCCCCCTAAAGTAATCTACTATCCTAAGTATGTACCTTGGAAGATACGTTTACATGACCCAAATTATGTAATAGACTCTATTTCTTATATATGCACACATCTATTCTATCCATCAACATTCAATCATTTCATCACATCAATCAAGCACAACACAAAGTGGGAGTGTTCATGGTATCACACCTTTCCCATCAATCCAACATCAACCAATCAATGCAAAGTGGGGGTGTTCAAGGTATCACACCTTCTCCACCAATCCAACAACAAGAAACCAACCAACATGGGGGTAATAAAGGTATCATACCTTCCCCATTAGTCATATCAAATTATTCAATAATTTGGAGGTAAGTAAGGTATCACACCTTCCCCACCAATCACATAAAATAATCAACTAACTTGAGGATAAGAAAGGTATCACACCTTCCTCATCAGTTACATAAAATAATAAAAAAACTCAAGGGTAAGCAAGGTATCACACCTTCCCCATCAGTCACATAAAATGATTTACCAACTTGGAGGTAATCAAGGTATCACACATTCCCCATCAATCACATCGAATGATTCAATATCTTAGGGAAATCAAGGTTTTAAACCTTCCCTATAAATCAATCAATCACATCAAGCAACTTGGGGATGTTGAAGGTATCACACCTTCTCCATTAGTCACATTAAGACATAAAGAAATTTGGGGATGTTTTAGGTATCTCACATTCCCCACTAATCCAGTGCATAACTCAATACATCAATAAAACAACCAACTTGGGGACACTCAAGGTATCATGCCTTCCCCATTAGTCACATTCAAACCATAAACCAACTTGGGGATGTTAAAGGTATCACATCTTCCCCATCAAGCAATCAAACAATCATGAAACAAATTAGGAATAATCAAGGTTTTGCATATTCCTTATTAATCAATAAATCAAATAATAATACAAAAATTTGGGGATGCTAAAGGTATCACATCTTATCCACAAATCAATCAAATCAATTCCTTCAATTAATCAAACACACAAACCATCAACAACCTGGGGGAGTTCAAGGTATCACACCCTTCCCATAAATCAATCAAAAAACCATCAATAACCTGGGGGTATTCAAGGTATCATACCTTCCCCATAAATCAATAAAACAACCATCAATAACCTAGGGGTGTTCAAGATATCACACCTTACCCATCAATCAATAAAAAAACCATAAAAAAACTACGGGTGTTCAAGGTATCACACCTTCCCCATAAATAAAATAAACAATAAATAAACTTGGGTGTGTTCAAGGTATCACAATTTCCCTAACATTCAATAAAGAAACCAACCAACTTGAGGATGCTCAAGGTATTGTATATTCTCCACAAATCAAGAAAAATGATCAATTCAATCCAATCAATTTAATTGATCAATCAAACACGTAAACCATAAACCAACTTGGGGGTATTAAAGGTATCACACATTTCCCATCAATCCATCAAAAAACCATCAAAAACTTGGGGGTATTCAAGGTATCACACCTTCCCCAATAATCAATCAAGAAGAAAACCAACTTGGGGATGTTTTAGGTATCACATATTTGCCACCAATCATGCAAAAGGCTCAATCAATCAATAAATTTACCTTGCCATATCCAAAATCAAATTTCAATTCAAAGGCTCCAAAAGCAACAAACTCATTTGGTCTCATTTCAATTCAAAAGGCCCCAAATGTACCAAAAGTGTTTGATCACATTTCAATTCAAAAGCCCCAAAGGCACCAAACCCCTTTGGTCACATTTTAGTTCAAAAGCTCCAAAAGCACCAAAACCCTTTGGTCACATTTCAATTCAAAGACCCCAAAGGCACCAAATCCTTTTAGTCACATTTAAATTCAAATTCCCCAAAGTAACCAAACCCCTTTGGTCACATTTCAATTCAAAAGCTCCAAAGGCACCAAATATCTTTGGTCACATTCCAATTCAAAAGGCTCCAAAGGCACCAAACCTCTTTGGTCAACATCTAGATTAGCTTGTTCTTTTATGCTCTCTATTAGGATTTAATTTCCTATATTAAATTAGATCTAGCATAGGATTTACTTTTATATCATATATTATCTTTAGCCTAGGGTTTTCTTTCTTATCTTAGCTCAACTACACTAAATCTTTGAGTGAGCCTTGTACCCAGTAATCTACTCTAGTTCACTTAGTTGTTTTAGTGATTGATTATCCATGCAATATGGTAGGATGAGAATATTACCATAAGGACACTCATCATCAATCATAAATTAGCACTTATGATTCCTATTTTCATATAATATCTTTCCTTTCATGTTTATAGATTAGCTTAGCTTAAAGCCCGATTCTGCTCAGTAAAAAGTAGACCCATAAAATAGCTTTACTTTTATGTTCATTAATTAGGTTAGGTTAGTAGCCCCATTCTTCTTGAGCAAATGTAAAGCCATATCGTAGATTTATTTTCATGTTCATCCATTAGTTTTGATTATAATCCCATTCTTCTTGAGAAAAAGTAGAGCCATCAATTAGATTATATTATCTTAAAAGCCCCATTTTGCTTGAGAAAAAGCGGAGACCCATAGATTAGATTTACTTTTATGTAATTTGTTGCTTGCATAGACTAGCTTCCATTTCCTATAATTGATTTTCTCACTTAGATCCTCAAGTGAACATCATATCTAGTAATATAATCTAGTCACCTAGTGGTTGTAGAAACTGGTTATCCATGCAGTCCAATAGGATGGATAGATTACCATAAGGATACTTATCTATAAAAAAATAAAAAAAAACAAGTAGCATAACAAAACAAAAACAACCAATCAAGAGCAACATGCACAAAATATTTATTCATGTTATCCCAAACTAAAACTGATAAAATGGTATATCACATCACTTACAGGTCTTGCACTCCTCCCAACTCCAACCACTCCACTTCTTGAAGTCATCCAATCACCCACACAGTTTCATCCATTCTGCAAACTCCCACTAAGGTCAATCATCTCATTGTCCTTATCCATTATGTTTGCTACCCACTCACCTCTTGAGGGAGTAGACAATACCAATAAAATCATACCTCAAACAAGATCAATAATCAAACACCCATTATTGGACTCAATGTTTGTCCAAGAACCTTGTTTGAGACTAATCATACACCCTACTCTGTTGGGTCTAAATATAAAATTTCAAAACAAATCCAAGTGGCTAAAGCATTAGGTCGATGTCCATAAGGGTTTACATGCCTATATTATAATCATTGTGGTAATGCTAACCTATCACAAGATAAGTGATTGTAGCAATGCTAACCGACCACTTACTGCATGCCTAGTTTGTTCACAAAAACCAAGACACTCAGTAATTTATTAATGATAAGGTTTGTAGATATTTATAACCTCCATCACTAGAGCATCCCACATTATTCTTGATCTAGGACAATAAAACATCAATTCTTTCAAGCATAAAAATCATTTTTATCATCCACCCATTTGTACAACAACATGTGTCATTTTTTTTTGCATTGCATTGTGTTTTCACACAACACAATATATAAAGAGGTATCTGTAGACACCAAAATCAAGCATATTAAATGCTAATTAATTAATCACAATTAATTAGTATATTTAATATTAAATTAAAAATTCATTCACCTAAGTATTAATTAATCAATTAATTAATTATTACCTAGGCTACACAACCACTCACCTCCCTCATAGGAACATTCACCCTTCCATTCCCCCTTCCATGTCATCTCCACTTCACTTTAGTTCCACCTCACATCCCCCAATTCGATCACAAATGGGAAAAGGATCACCCTTTACCACAAAAAAAAATCAGTTTACTACACATGACATAACTTGTAGTTGCACCTCCATCAACACATTGGATATTTATAATACACATGCAATCACAACATGCACTCACAATTTAGCATGCATATTTAAATTAAATAAACATATTTAATTTAAATGCATAAAAAAATCAAACATGCATACGGATAAACATGCATAATTAATTTAAAATGCATATTTAAATCCACATGCACTTTCAGTTTACCATACATATATAGTTAATATGCATATATAATATACACACATTTCAAAATAGCATGCACATCCAACAATATTTTCAAGACAAGCTTATCCTTAAATATGAGCATGTATCCTTTGGAATAATCTCAATGTAAAAGAGAAGCACTAGTTAAGTGGTTGAGTCGACCTCCTCATCCATTTCCTTTGGGAAGTCTATAAATGCACCCTATCCTCCTTCATGAAGTATGATAATGGAACAAGTACATGCACATTGATGAAACTATAGCCTACACAAAGATTTCTAGAAACAACACGGTGCAACATGATGCAACACATAAAAAATAATAAGGTAAAATTTATTTATTGGCAATCACATATCATCTTTTACATATTTGCATTAATTTCTTGTATTTTGGTTTTATTTCTTTTTATATACAGTCCTCTCTTCGAGAGGTCCAGTAGATATTACTAATAATTTTGTAGTGTATGTGTGTGCAGGTATTCAGATCCAAACTAGATCTAGTGAAGAAAATCTAGATCTGATAGATCCAACATAAATCAAGTAAATCAATACCAAATCTAGGTCCAACACACATCCAAGAAATAGATCTAGCAGATCTAACACAAATCTAGATTTGCAACCAGCCTAGATCTAGAATATCCAACATATCTAATGTAGATCTAGCCAACACAAATCTAAAAAAACATCAAGAATACAAGTGGTGGTCATGGAAAACCCACCCATCGAATATTGTAGTAGAAGGAGACATCAAGCACCATTCATTGATTGCATTGTAAAAGAAAGAGAGGGAAACAATTTTCCTTTCATATTTGTAAAATCCCTTCATGGGTTTAGTTGTAATTAAAACTACCAACAAAGCGTAATATCATTATAGCATATTCCTTTACATTTTACTTATTATGGCATTGTATTTTTTGTTTACAAAATTAAAAGAAAATTATGAAGAAAAGTTAGGTAGAAAGGAAAAAAATTTACTTTTGCAATCCTTAATTAGAAGTAACAATGCCCTAACTAGAAGTAAAAATACCTTTATTTTAGAGAGGATATAGATCAAATCTATTTTAATCTATATCCAAGCAATTGCTTTTTTATTGTATCAAGGATAATACAATCAAGCATGTTATTGTGGTTCTTTAAAGCAAAAAGAGAATATGTAAGTTCCATGGATACTGGCTAGGTTATCTAGAAATTTAAATGTAGATCATTCAAATTATTGACTTTATTTCCAAAATGATTTTTAATCATATTTTCTAGTTAAAAAATTAGGGATAAAATAATAGGCAGTACCCCTTTATTTAGGGGGAGAATTTAAGACCATGGAGTAAGATTTTTTTGTAAAAAATTAAAGGAATACTATTATGGGTTAGGTTTTTTTCACTTTTATATCAACTTATCAATAAGAAGGCGTTGAATTAGATGGAGACCTCTGGGGCTAGTAACCTTCAAGGTGAGTAGGATCATATGGATATATCTAGGGCTAGTAACCCTCAAGGTGAGAAGGATCATATGGAGACCTTTGGGGCTAGTAAACCTTAAGGTGACTCTTTGATCACATCTAGTCATGGTGCTAGTAGTGTTGTAATGTATTCTTCCAAGTCTCCTTTGGATTTGATGAATTTCCTCCTGGGAGGTGTGTTGAAGGGTTTAGTTGATGAGCAAGGTGATTCAACTCCAGATGTCCTTGTTTTGAGAGAGATAGTAAGAGCAAGTTAGATCGAGTGAAAGATAATAAAATTCCCAACTTTTCTAGAAATGAGAAGAAGATTTTCATTCCTTTGGTAAGTGATGAGAATGTACTGGCCCTAAAAATGCTATATAATATTTTATATGGAGCCCAAAATGAATTTAGTAATAGTTTGATTGGTAAATTTATCAGTTATAGACCATCTATACATTAGATTAAGAAATGGGCTAACCTCAGGTGGAAAGTTAAAGGGAATGTGGATTTCTTAGATCTTCCAAGAGGTTTATTTTTAGCCTCCTTTTTTGCTATGGAAGATAGGGATTCAATATTTTTGGGTGACCCATGGTTTATGGGATGTTCTAGAATTTTCCTATGGAAATGGACTCTTGGGTTCAATCCAGTATCCAAAAATACTAAGGTTACTCCCATTTGGGTTAAACTTCTAGTGTTACCCCTTGATTTTTGGGAAAATGAAATTTTAGAAGCTATTGAAAACTACATTTGTAGCTTTCTATTTATCGATTTTTATACTAAGGAGAATAGGAAGATGGTATTTTTTAGACTTCATGTGCTAGTTGGAGCGAAAAAATCTCTATAAAGCTCCGTTAAACTGGTCTTAAGTAAAGGTACTTGGAAACAAGATATGTCTTATGAAAATAATCTTTTTAGATGTTGGATATGTGAAAAAAATGGTCATCTAGCCAAAATATATTGCCCTAACAAAGATTCTAGAATTAGTCCAAAGGAGCAAGGAATGAAGGTAAGGACATTTGGAAATTAAAAGAGACTAAGAAAACTTTGGAGGACATTGAAAAAACCCTTAAGTTAATCCATAGCAATCCCTCAAGTGTGCAATAAAATATAGATGTATCTTTTGTTGCAATATTTTATGAGGGAGAAGCAAACCAAAGGGTCATGGATTATTTGGGTATAAGTCCCTTGGAAAATAATGAAGCTATAGAGAAATTGGAGATTATCCCTTCTACATTGCCACTGCTACTAGAGAAATATAATGTAAATGTGGTAAAGACAGGATAGGAAGGTCCAATCCACCCTCAAGTGAAAGAAGATGTGAATATGGTGAAGGCAGAGCAGGAAGGACCAAACTATTCCCAAGAAGGACTAATTTTTTCCCATGTGGATATGGATATTTTTCCTTCTACTTTATCATTAATCCTATAGAAATAAAATATGCTTATGGTGAAGACTAGGTAGGAAGGTCCAAATTATTCCCATGAGAAAGACCAATTAGAGATTGATACTCATTAGACTGTAAAGGAATAGACTATTGAGAAAGGTCCATACTTTGTTACTTCAAATATAATAATTACTAGTTCTCATAAAGCCCTTGATCTAGGTCAAGAAGAGTCTAGAAAAATGGGTAGGAAGTCTCTCAAGAATAAAAGATACAAGGAAGCAAACGAAAAAATCTATGGGATCTCAACCTACTTTTAAGGTAATTCTTGTAGGTATGAAAAACCTACACCTTGGAAATAAAACTTCTAAGCTGGAATGTTAGGGGCATGAATACCCCTAGAAAACATAGGTTGGTTAAGAACCTTGTCTACTCCTACCAACCAGATTTCTTGCTTCTCCAAGAAACTAAATTGAATCTTTCAAATTGGATAAATTTTCATAAAGGTATTTGGAAAAATTCCTACAACTTTTAAGAGGAAGCTAAAGAGGCCTCCAGAGGGATTATATCTCTTTGGAATTCCAATATTTATGAGAGAGACCTACTAGCTAAAAGTGAATATCAGGTCATAATACTTCTCATGGCTAAATTTTTTAAAGTTTCCTTTGTGATTACCAATATATATGCCCCTAACTCAAGTAAATCCCATAGAGAACTATGGATATCTTTAGGAAAAATGGGTATGCAGTTTAGAGTTTTAAAATGGATTGTGGAAGGTGATTTTAATACCCCCTTATCTCCATGTTAGAAGTAAGGGGGTGTGGTTGAGTTCTTAGAAAGCATGTAGGATCTAGGGAAGTTTTTACTTGATGGTGGTCTATTTGATGTGTATTTAGATGGTAACAGGTCAAATTGGATGAAAAATGCTCTGGTAGACACTTGATTCAAGTATTTTTGGATAGATTTTTTCTTTCATAGGATTGGTTAAATAAAATCTTCATGTTAAATATTAAATCTCTTCCTAAATCTAGATTTGATCACAATACTTTGCTCTTTTGGTGTAGTGTGGAAGATCAAAAGCATAATGGTCATTTCAAGTTTGAATTTATGTGGATGCACCACCCAAATGTTTATATAGAAATGGGAAAATGGTGGAGTATTCCTTCCTAGGGTACTAAAATACAAATTCTCACAAATAAGCTTAAAACTATGAAGAGAGAAATTAAGAAGTGGAATAGGGAGGTCTTTGAAGATATCTTTCAAAATAAGAAAGCTATTTGGTTAGAGTTAGATATATTAGAAGAATTGGGTATGAAACAAACCTGATTACAAAGAGAAAAAGAGCTTAATTTTGAATATCACACCATAATAGCCAAGAAAGAAACCTATTGGAGGTAAAATTCCAGGATCTAGTGGTTGTAGGAAGGTGACAAGAATTCTAATTTTTTCCATGTCTCCACTATCGAAAATAATATTTCTACCCACATTGATGAAATTCTAAAGGATGATGGCTAGGTTATTAGAGAGAGTGAAGAAATTGAGCATGAGGTTATGGACTTCTATCAAAATATTCTAGCTGAAGATATGGAAGAGGATGAAACAATGGTTAAGGAGATGACTAATCACATTCCTAGGTTGATATCCAAGGAGATCAATGCTCATATTCTAAGGAGATTAAGGAGGAAGAGGTAAGGATAGCCACTTTCTCCCTAAATAAAAAAAATCTTCCTGCTTGGATGGGTTCCAAGAAGATTTTTTCTAAAACTTTTGGGATATTATTAAATTTTATGTTATTAAAGCAGTAAAGGAATCTTTAAAGTTGGATCAGATCCTAAACCTAATAATAAAGGGTTAAAAACCTTCAAATATTTTAGATCTATAAGTATTTTCAATGCTTTATACAAGATTATATCTAAAGTTATAGCCCTCATATTGAATATCTTCCTCCCCTCCATTATCTCCAATGGGCAAGGAGGCTTTACTAAGCATAAATATATTTTGAATGGGATTATATCCCTTCATGAATCCATGCATCCTGTCAAGCTTGGTGAAAGAAAATGTATGTTCCTAAAGTTATACATGAGAAAGTCTTATGATAGAGTTTCATGGAGTTTTTTAGATAAATTTTTGGTTGCCTTTAGTTTTTGTAGATAGTGGATAATATGGATTGATAGCTATTATAATACTACAAGGTACTCTATTCCGATCCATAATTAACTAGAATTTTTTTAAGTGGTAGTAGAGGTCTTAAAAAAAGTGACCCCCTCTCTCATTATCTTTTCATTATTATGGCTAGAATTCTCAAAAGATACCTCAATGCTGCCAAGGATTTCGGTTGAATAGGGGATATTAAACCAACTCATAATCTTAAGGGTATTACTCATTTACAATTTTTGGATGATACCATTTTACTTGGGAATCTTACTGTGGTAGAGGTAATTGAAGTTTAAATAATCTTAGACCTCTATAAGCATGCCTCTCACCAAAAGATCAATTTGGATAAGAGTGATATATTCTTCATTAACACTAAATTTGCTCTCCAAATAAGGGTAGCTAGAGTGATATGGTGCCTTGTGGAAACCTACCTTATTATTACCTTGGAATGCCTATGTTTGTGGGATCTTGCAAGGCACCTATTTGGAATAGTTTATTGATAAGTTTAAATCTAAAATTGTAGGATGGAAAGGTAATCTCTTGTCTCAAGCACGTAAAGTGTTGTTGGTTAAGAGCATTTCATAGGCTATTCCTATTTATATTCTATATTTTTTAATATCCCTACTAAAGTTTCCAAAATCATAGAAGGTATTCAAAAATTATTTCTATCGTCAGGATATGAAGGGAGGAGGAGGATTCCTCTTGTAGCTTGGGAAAAAAATTACCATAAAAAAAGCATGGTGGTCTTGGTTTAAGGAGACTTAGCCTAGTTAATAGTTTTATGGTAGCTAAGGTGGGATGGATATTTCTAAGGGATGGTAAGACTCTTTGGGGATTCTTACAGAAAAATATCTTGACAGTCAAGAGGATACCCAATTTCTCATAATTCAAGACCCTTTTGTGGCTCTTCTTTATGAAACCATTTGATGGAGGCTAGGGAAACCTTGTGGAAGGGTGTGAAATGGCATGTTGCAGATGGGGCATCTATAATTTTCTAGGAATATGCCTAGTTAGATAACAACCATTTAGCCAACAATGATATTTTCTCTAATCTAGAAAATGATATAGAAGATAGATATGGTAAAAAGGTTTGTGACTACATGAATTTATTGGATAACAAGTTGAGTTGCAAATATTTAGAGGTATTCCCTAAGAATTTATAGTCTTTAAACCTCTTTAAAGCTAAACCAAAGGCTTATTAATTAGGTTTTGTCAAGCAAAGAGACTCTATGGTTTGGAGCAGAATTGAGAATGGTGAATTCAACATGAAGATAGCCTATGATCTTTTGGATCTTGTTGTAAATAATGGTTTCCCTTGGAATAGAATTTGGGGTAAGAGAGATATTCCTAAACTAGAGATTTTTATTTAGGAGGCAATCTAGAATAAGATCCTAACAACGGATAATATTATGAATAGAGGTTATTAGTTACCTAATATATGCAGTTTATGTAAAAATGCAGAAGAATTAGTGGAACACATAATCTTAGAATATCCCTACACTCTAAATAGTTTCCAGCTCCTAATCAATAGGATGATCATATCTTAGGTGATGCATTCTAATGTGATTTTGTGGTTACAATAGTGGGAGAACCCTTTTTTTAGTCCTCATATTAATTTTATTTTGAGCCAAATTCCATTTCATTTTGTGTGGGAAGTATGGTTAGAGAGGAACAAGAGAAGTTTTAGAGGGAAAAAAGGTTTGCAATGAGAATTTTTGGAAGTATAGCCCATGTTTTAGAGGAGAATGTTAAATCTATCAAGTACCCTATCAAGCCAAAGAATACTAAAGATACTATGATAGCTAAGGCATGGAATTTGGAATCCATTAGTGGTGGAGAGGTAAATTCTCAAGTTAGAACTAATGTAAAATAGAAACCATCCTAAGATGAATGGTTGAAGTTAAATTTTGATGGGGCAACCAAAGGTACCCAGGTAAGTCCAAAGCAGGAGCAATTTTGAGGGACAATTAGGGCAGATTGGTGGGGTAAGCCTGCAAGTTTTTGGGAATTACTACTAGTCCTAAAGTTGAAGTTAATGCTTTACATCCAACTAGCTAAGGATTTAGGTTCTTAAAAAGTTATCTTTGAAGGATAATACTTGAATATTATCAATATTTTGAAAAAGGAGGGAGAAGATAATTGGAAAATTGATTACATTATGTAAGATATTAAAGAGATTGTAAAGAATTTTGAAGAAGTCAACTTTTTTCATGTCTTAAGAGAAGATAACAAACTAGTATACTGGTTGGCAAACTTTGGTGCCATTAAATAAGAGGATAGGATATGGATCCCCCTAAGGGTGGTCCATGAGGACTTAGAAAAGTTCACGAGGGAGGACTACAACTAATTGGGGTCCAGGATGGATACTATTTGTCTTGCATCTAGGGGATTTTTGGCTACTTGTACTTGGTAGTTGTGCAATTGATGGGCTTATTTCATATTGTAAGAGGGTTTGGACCCTTTCAAAATCCTATTTTTATCCTAATAAAGAAATAATAAGGTGTTGAATAATATTACTAAGGGTGTTCATTTAGGAAGGTCTAATTACTAAGAACTGAAAACACACTATGTTTACTTTGATACATATTTCCATGGTTGTTTCATAACCTTTTCCAAAAAAAATTAATATTAAATATTGAATAAATATAATAGTATCAACAAATGGATTATGAAAACATTATATTTCAATGCCACAAATGATATGAGACTAAATACATAGCAGAGATTACAATGTAAAAATGATAAAGAAATAGATAGATAGTTTTGATCATGACGAAGCATGAGATTATAGTAGAAATTAACCTAGATCAAGGATTTTTGTACTCTTAAAAAAGTGGTAAAGAAATACTCTCTACCTCATTAGATGCTCAAGGCTTTCGTTGTTTAGTCAAATCAACCATTAGATAAATCTAAGAAGGTTGCAAGGAATTAGGAAGTGTGATGTGTATATTCAAATTAAAAAGGAATTGACTATGTGAAGAAAGATATGGAGGTAAATTTTAAAACAAATAAAGTGAAAGAGGTCAAATTTAATCTAGGTAAGACTCTACATTTTTCTCAAATAATAAAATATCATCTTCTTGGAATTAAAAGAAAATTACTATGAATTTTATCCTTTGTACTATAATATTTTAATAGTAGCATAATAAAGGAAGGGATACATATGTTATACATTGAAATTTAGTGATTTTAGTGTAACAAAGGAAAGTACATATAATATAGGATGGACCCTTGCACTATGGGCTTCAAGGGAAGAATAAAGAAAGAATAATTTTCAATGTTGTTCCTCACACTTAGGTTCTTCAAGGCAACACAAACCTATAGATGATAAACCATATTATGGATAATATAAAAAAGTGGAAGAGATTGATAAGAAGAAAAGTGTTAATAAAAATAGAAAAAATATTGGAAGACTCTCAAATCAAGAGCAAAGAGAAAATATAAATCATAAGGATATCATTTGGAAAAACCAAAATCAAATATCTTGTTGAGCAAGGTGCAGCAAAAGTATTGTCATTGTTGTCAACACAGACAGATAGATCAGTTGATGCAGTTGAAGCAGTGGACAGGAGTTCAAAGGTCAGTCAGATCATGTACAGTGAAATTCCAGGAAAACAGAAGTGACCCAGATTCAGAAAATCAAAGAAAAAGACAAGTAAGAAAACTGTCGCGATATCGCGACATGTTTTCTGTCGCGATATCGCGACAGGTTGAGAAGTTAGAAGGCAGAAAGAAAAACGTCATGATTTCACGACATATCGGAGGAGAGAGAAGGCACAAGTAAAATTGTCATGATTTCACGACATGGACGAGGAGAGAGAAGGCGCAAGCAAAACTGTCACGATTTCGCGACATGTTGCAGGCAAAGAAGCCAAGTGGAAAAACTATCGTGATTTCATGACATGTTGGTAGAAAAGAAAGCAAGTAGAAAAATTGTCACGATTTCGTGACATGTTTGGAGAAGAAGTGCTTGTAAAGAAAAAGTGTCACGATTTCGCGACAAGTTGCAAGAAGTGAGAAAAAGTGTCAGATTTGACATGTTGAAGAAGAAGTGTAGGAGAAAAAGTGTCACGATTTCGCGACAAGTTGCAAGAAGAAGTGCTAAGGAGAAAAAGTGTCACGATTTCGTGACATGTCAGGTTTTCATGACTCGATGGGAGTAAGAAAAGCGCTAAGGAGAAAAAGTGTCACGATTTCGTGACATAGTGCAAGAGAAAGAGGAGAGAGAAAATGTTGTCACGATTTCGTGACATGTTGCATTTTCGAGGCGAAGCAAAGAGAAAGTGCAAAGGAGAAAAAGGTGTAGCGATTTCGCTACATTATTATGCGAAGCAAAGAGAAAGTGCAAAGGGAAACAGTGTAGCGATTTCGCTACATGTTGTATTATCGCGGGCCGAAGCAAAGAGAAAGTGCAAAGGGAAAAAGGTGTAGCGATTTCGCTACATGTTGTATTATCGTGGGTTGAAGCAAAGAGAAAGTGCAAAGGGAAAAAGGTGTAGCGATTTCGCTACATGTATTATCGCGGGCCGAAGCAAAGAGAAAGTGCAAGGGGAAAAAGTGTAGCGATTTCGCTACATGTTGAAGTATCGTGGGCCGAAGCAAAGGTAGAGTGCAAGGAACAAAAGTGTAGCGATATCGCTACATGTTGAAGCATCGTGGGTCGAAGCAAAGGTAAAGTGCAAGGAACAAAAGTGTAGCGATATCGCTACATGTTGGGTTTTCATGACCCGAAGGGAAGAGAGAGAGTAAGGAAGCGAGAATGTCATGATTTCGTGACATGCTGGTTTTCGTGGTGGCAAGACAGAAGGAGAACAAGGAGGCCAAGAATGTCACGATTTTGTGACATGCTGGTTTTCAGCGGCAAGACAGAAGGAGAACTAGGAGGCCGAGAATGTCATGATTTTGTGACATGCTATTTTTTCATGGGTTAAAGCCGAGAAGGGCAGAAAGAGACAGAAGTGTCACGATTTCGTGATAGGTCGCAACAGCACGTTAAATAGACAGTTAACTGGAACAGAACGACAGTTAAAGGGGCAGTAGTAGAGAAAAGGCATGCAAATTTTTAATAACAGTTAACTGGAGTAAATGCGACAGTTACAGGTGGATTTACTGATAGAATTCATGCAGCTTTTTAATAACAGTCGTAGAAGGAGAAATCGAACAGTCGCATTTTTAGAATCGTAAATTGCATGCATGCACAGAAATAAATACGAACAGTCATAGGAGAGGTATTTGAAGCATGCAACGTGTTCGACAAAAAGCCCCTCATTTATATACGAAAAGAAATTACGCAAAGAAGCAGTTACAGTTGTCAAGTGGCAGAAGTGATTTTTAGAAGAATAGTTACGGGCTGCATGCATAAAAATTAAAGCTTAAAATAGAGACATTTTTTTAAATAAAAGCAGGTATGAGTAAATATTACAGTTGCTATAGGAAAGTGAGTATTTGCTGCGCAAAGAGGGTAAGAAGAGAGCCGAGAGAAAAATAAGCAGAGCCATGAGAGTGTGCAGAGTTTTATTGAGATTATTTAATTACAGACCAGTCAGGGTCGTATGAACAGCGAAGGCATTTTTATGTCACTATATTAAATTAGAATTGCAGTCCAAGTTGGTGCTTGGAATCAGGGGTTGGTGCTCCTATCTGTTGCAGCAAAAAAATAAGGGGTTGGTGCTCCTTCCGGTGGGTCTTTGGTAAAGTGTTTGTAAAATTGGTGTTTTACAAAGGTTGGATTTGGATTGAAGTCCAAGCGGTCATTTTTTGAGGAGTAGCCAAATTGGTGAACCTCGTTACATTGTGTGTTGTGGTGTGCTCTCTTGTCATTATTGCTTTATCTATTTTCTAGTTCTCTTTGCTTCAGTTTTAAGAATTGCAGATCAGAATTTTTAGCTACACTGATTCACCCCCCCTCTCAGTGTCATTGTGAGAATATCAATTGGTATCAGAGCAAGGTTCCTGAACAAGCTTAATCAGCTAAGGTGATCTTGGAAGGAACACAATGGCAGGTAGTGAAGGTTTCTCATCAAACAAAGCTCCTCTGTTCAATGGAACTAATTACTCATTCTGGAGACTCAGGATGTAGACATATCTGAGTGCGTTAGGATACGACATTTGGGAGTCAGTAGAAAGTGGATACACAGCACCCGCTACTCCTCCAACAGATACTGTCGATAAGAAACTATCTGAGAATAACTCCAAAGCAAAGAATGCCATAATGTGTGGGCTAGTAGACAGTGAACTGATAAGGGTCATGAGCTGTAAATCAGCAAAAGACATATGGGACAAACTGAAGAGCATCCATGAAGGAGACAGACAAGATCAAGGAAGCCAAACTACAAACTCATCGAGCTCAGTTCGAAGCATTACAAATGAATGACGATGAAAACATAGAGGCCTATATACTTGAGAGTCAATGGAATCATTAATGCAATCAGAGGACTCGACGAAGAGATCGATGATGCGGTTGTCATGAAAAAGGTACTTAGAACTCTTCACAAAAGATTTAATTCTAAAGTTTCTGCAATAGAAGAGGCTAAAGATCTAAACAATTTTAGCATGGACGAGATGCATGGTTCCTTGACTGCATACGAAATGAGAATAGGACAAACTAAGCCCATAGACAGAGAAGCTGCTTTTAAAGCACACAAGAATACAAAAGCTGAACAAGAATCTGAGGATGAAGAGACATCGGATGAAACGAAAGCCAATTTTGTTCGAAAACTTACAAAGGGAAAAGGAAAATATAGAGGAAAGTTGCCATTTAAGTGTTTCAATTGTGGAGGGGTCGGTCACTTTGCAGCTAAGTGTCCCATGAATGAGAAAACCAAAAGTAATGAAGGGTCACACCAAGAAAGAAGTGACTGGAAGAAGAAACCAAACTTTAAGAAAAGCAATTTCAAAAGAAAAGTTTCATATCCAAGAATGTCAGCTCTTCTGAAGATAGCTCAGGTGAAGATTCTAAAGAAGAAACAGGTGAAGCTCTGTTCATGGCATTTGAAGAAGCAAAAACAGAAGAAAAATAGGAAGATGATACAAAAAATAAGGATGAGGCTGAAGTTTATCTGGAAGGTGAGTTGGTTGTTGCACTTAAAGAGTTGAAGTCGAGAAAGGAAAAAGAATAATAAGGTCTCAAGAAAGCTTGAGGATGCGAATGAAATAATAAACGAGTTTGAAAGTACGAGACAAAAGAATTTAAGAAAATGTCCGAAGAACTTGAAGTACAGTTAACCATGAGAATAGATGAGTGCAACAAACTAGAAGAAGAGATTGTTGTCTTAAGAATGCGGCTAGAAGAAAAGAATCAAAAATTGAGTTGCTATCACAAACTTGAAGGAAGTTCTACAAAGCTTGAAAAGATTATAAATAGTCAGAGGTCTACAGACATCAAGTTTGGCTTGGGGTTTGTCGAAGGAGAATCATCAAGTGGATCAAAGGCCATAACTGTAGAACCGGTAAAGAAAGAGGATAAGATCAAGGTTGACCAAAGAAAAATGAATCTTGCAAAAGAAAGCAACAATGCCAGGCACGAGAAGACTGTTGACAAAGAGGGATTCACAAAAGTCATACATCAAAGGAGAAGAAAATTTGTGGCTCCTACTACAAATTGGCAAAGACCAACTCCCAGGTTCAATCTTTCCTTTTTTGGTTATTGTTTTAAATGCAATACTTACGGTCATAAGATTTCAGACTGCATTTATAATATAGGACAAAGAAATTTTACCAGTAGAAATGTCTTTGCACCCTTGATGGATTATACAGTAGAATGTTACAACTGTCATAACTTTGGTCACATTGCAAGAAACTGTAGAAGCACATATGCAGCAAATAAATTTCAGGGAAGAAGAACTCAACCAAACAGTTTAAGGCAAAACAGAAAATTCCCAGATAAACATGCACAGGCCATTGACAAAGAAAAGTCTAAACAAGTGACCAAAACTACAGTCAAATCAGAATGGAAAGAAAAAGAGCAACTCAAGGAAGAAAAGGAATCATTGATTGTACAGACAACTTTCAAAGCATAGAACAAATCTGCTCCATGGATATTGGATAGTGGATGCTCCAGTCACATGACAGGAGATAAACAAAAATTTGAAAAATTACAGAAATATGAAGGGGGCTCGGTAAAGTTTGGAAATAATGATGGAGCCAAAATAGTTGGAAAAGGATCAGTCAAGATAAGTGATGGAAAGATCAATTCCAAAGAAGTTCTATTTGTAGTTGGTTTGAAGCACAACTTACTGAGCGTAAGTCAAATCTGTGACAGAGGTCATGAAGTCATCTTTAAAAAGCAGGGCTGTGAAGTAAGAAAAGCACACAGTGGGAAGCTGGTAGCTACTGGATCGAGGACTTCTGGAAATCTATACACTCTCTTAGAAACTTCAGAAGGATCATGCTTGATTGGACAGGAAGATGAAAACTGGCTGTGGCACAAGAGGCTCGGGCATATTAGCTTTGACAATCTGGTAAAAATAAGTTCAAAAAGAGCAGTAAGAGATATACCTAACATTGGCAAACCAGTAAATAGCATCTGTGCTTCATGCCAAAAAGGGAAGCAAACCAGATCCACATTTAAAGCAAAGGAATATTTCACCAGCAAACCGTTAGAGCTGATACATACTGATTTATGTGGACCCATGAGAACACAAAGCATAAATGGTGACAAATACTTTATGTTGTTCATAGATGACTACTCCAGAATGACATGGGTACTATTTTTAAAGCTTAAATCAGATGCCTTTGAGATGTTCAAGATTTTTAAAAAATAGGTTGAGAATCAGATTGGAAAAAGAATTAAATGCCTAAGATCAGACGAGAGGAGGAGAATTTATCTCGGAGGAGTTTATAGAATACTGTCAAAAATATGGGATCAGAAGATAGTTTTCAGCAGTAAGGACACCTCAGTAAAATGGTGTTGTTGAAAGGAAGAACAAGATTGTACAAGAAATGGCACAGACAATGTTGGCTGAGAACAAAATAGCTGACAGATTCTGGAAAGAGGCAGTACATACTGTAGTTTATATTCAAAATAGGTGCATGCTAAGAACACATGAAAGCAAAACACCGTATGAGTTGTGGTTCGACAGAAAGGCTACAGCAAGATATTTCAAAGTGTTCGACAGCAAGTGCTACATCAAACGAACTGAAGATAATCTCGATAAATTTGAAGATAGAGCTGACGAAGGTATTTTTCTTGGATACTCAACAAAAAGCAAAGCCTACACATGTTACAACAAGCGGCTAAAGAAAATTATTGAGAGTGCTGATGTTAAAGTTGATGAAGGTAGAGAACGAGAAGTTACGTATCAAGAAAACTACCCTATTTATGAAGACGTCATTGAAGGAGATGAAGAAATAGAAAAAGAAGAAAATCAAAAAATTGACCCAGCTGATTTAAGAATCGACTCAGAAGAAGAAGAGAACAATAAATTCAAAACAGGCAGCTGGCAAAAAAATCATCCCAGAGAACAGATTATTGGGGACCCAACAGTTGGTATTCAGACAAGAAGAGTAGTAATTCGGAACTACTCTTTATTATCCAGCATTGAACCCAAAAATATTGTTGAAGCAAGCACGAGATGAAAGTTGGATGAAGGCAATTAATGAAGAACTAGATCAGATTGAGAAAAACAAAACCTGGGAATTAGTACCACGGCCAGCAAATAAAAACATAATTGGCACTAAATGGATTTTTTGAAATAAATTAAATGAAGATGGGCAGGTTGTCAGAAATAAGGCAAGATTGGTCCTAGTAAAGGCTATGCTCGGGTTGAAGGCATTGATTTTGAGGAAACATTTGCACCGGTTGCTAGACTAGAAGCAATCAGAATGTTTCTGGCTTTAGCAGTCCATAAAAACTTCAAAGTATATCAAATGGATGTAAAATCAGCATTTTTGAATGGAAATCTGGAAGAAGAGGTTTACATTGAACAGCCAGATGGCTTTCAACTCGGTGACAATCCCGATTTTGTTTGTAGGTTAAAGAAAGCGTTGTATGGTCTGAAACAGGCACCCAGAGCATGGTATGCAAGGCTGGATAACTATCTTATTAAACAAGGGTTCAAGAAAGGTTTGGTGGACAACAATCTGTATGTTAAAATAGAAAATGGCAATCTTATTGTCCTTGTTGTTTATGTAGATGATATCATTTTTGGCGGCAGTCATGATAAATCTTGTAGAGACATAGCAAATAAAATGAAGACTGAATTTGAGATGTCAATGATTGGTGAACTTTCTTATTTCCTCGGATTGCAAGTCAATCAAAGTGAAAAGGGCATTTTTATCTCTCAAGTTAAATATGTGAAAGAAATGCTGAAAAAGTTCACAATGGAGGATAGTAAACCTGTTAGCACTCCCATGACAACGGGTTGCAAGTTGAGCAAGGATGACAAATCTCCAGATGTAGATCAAACCATGTACAGGTCTATGATTGGAAGCTCGTTGTACTTGACGACCACTAGACCGAGATATATTACAGGCGGTATGCATGGTAGCAAGATTTCAGGCTAGTCCCAAAGAGACTCATGTGACAGTTGTAAAGAGGATTTTTAGGTACCTCAAGGGTACTATGGAGTATGGGTTGTGGTACCCAAAAGGTAAGGACTTCACTCTTATTGCATATTCTGATGCAGATTGGGCTGGATGTATTGATGCCAGAAAGAGTACCGGTGGAGGAGCATTTTATCTTGGAGACGAGTTGGTAGCATGGCACAACAAGAAACAAGAATCGGTCTCTCTATCCACAGCAGAGGCGAGAATACATTGCGGCAACAACATGCTGTACACAGATATTATGGATGAGACAAACACTGAAAGATCTTGGTATTCACTTCAAAGAGCCAATTTCGAGTTAAATGTGATAACACCGGGTGCTATAAACATATCAAAGAATCCGGTTATGCATTCTCGAACCAAACATATTGCAATCCGGTATCACTTCTTGAAGGATAAAGTTGCAGAAGGTGAGGTCAAATTGGATTTTGTTCCAACTACAGAGCAAGTAGCGAGATATATTCACAAAACCATTGCCCAAGGAAGTTTTTTAGTACCTTCGGAGTAAGTTGGAAGTAGTCACATTTCCAAAGAACTGACTATCAATTGGGATCACATTCTCAGGGGGAGTACTTATGCCTATGTTTATAGTTTTGCTCATATTCATGATTTTTGCTAACTATAACAATGTGTATCTGAGAATGTTGTGCATAGACTCAGGGGGAGTCTGCAGCAGCCCTTTGGTATTATTGTCAAAGGGGGAGAAGAATTACAGGAGAGTGCATGAGTGTTGCCAACAATTCCAAAGGGGGAGATTGTTGAGCAAGGTGCAGCAAAAGTATTGTCATTGTTGTCAACACAGACAGATAGATCAGTTGATGCAGTTGAAGCAGTGGACAGGAGTTCAGAGATCAGTCAGATCATGTACAGTGAAATTCCAGGAAAACAGAAGTGACCCAGATTCAGAAAATCAAAGAAAAAGACAAGTAAGAAAACTGTCGCGATATCGCGACATGTTTTTATCGCGATATCGCGACAGGTTGAGAAGTTAGAAGGCAGAAAGAAAAACGTCATGATTTCGTGACATATCGGAGGAGAGAGAAGGCGCAAGTAAAATTGTCATGATTTCATGACATGTTGCAGGCAAAGAAGCCAAGTGGAAAAATTGTCATGATTTTGTGACATGTTGCGAAAAGAAAGCAAGTAGAAAAATTGTCACGATTTCATGACATGTTTGGAGAAGAAGCGCTTGTAAAGAAAAAGTGTCGCGATTTCGCGACATGTTGGAAGAAGAAGTGCTAAGGAGAAAAAGTGTCACGATTTCGTGACAAGTTGCAAGAAGAAGTGCTAAGGAGAAAAAGTGTCATGATTTCGTGACAAGTTGCAAGAAGAAGCGCTAAGGAGAAAAAGTGTCACGATTTCGTGACAGGTGAGAAGAAGCGCTAAGGAGAAAAAGTGTCGCGATTTCGCGACATAGTGCAAGAGAAAGAGGAGAGAGAAAATGTTGTCACGATTTGTGCACATGTTGCATTAGGAAGCAAAGAGAAAGTGCAAAGGAGAAAAAGGTGTAGCGATTTCTGACATGTAAAAAAAAGAGGAGAAAATGTAGCGATTTGCTACATGTGTATTATCGCGAGTCGAAGCAAAGAGAAAGTGCAAGGGAAAAAGGTGTAGCGATTTTGCTACATGTTGTATTATCGTGGGCCGAAGCAAAGAGAAAGTGCAAAGGGAAACAGTGTAGCGATTTCGCTACATGTTGTATTATCGCGGGCCGAAGCAAAGAGAAAGTGCAAGGGGAAAAAGTGTAGCGATTTCGCTACATGTTGAAGTATCACGGGCCGAAGCAAAGGTAGAGTGCAAGGAACAAAAGTGTAGCGATATCGCTACATGTTGAAGCATCGCGGGTCGAAGCAAAGGTAAAGTGCAAGGAACAAAAGTGTAGCGATATCGCTACATGTTGGGTTTTCGTGACCCGAAGGGAAGAGAGAGAGTAAGGAAGCGAGAATGTCATGATTTCGTGACATGCTGGTTTTCGTGACGGCAAGACAGGAGGAGAACAAGGAGGCCGAGAATGTCACGATTTCGTGACATGCTGGTTTTCGCGATGGCAAGACAGAAGGAGAACTAGGAGGCCGAGAATGTCGTGATTTTGTGACATGCTATTTTTTCGTGGGTTAAAGCCGAGAAGGGCAGAAAGAGACAGAAGTGTCACGATTTCACGACAGGTCGCAACAACACGTTAAACAGACAGTTAACTGGAATAGAACGACAGTTAAAGGGGCAGTAGTAGAGAAAAGGCATGCAACTTTTTAATAACAGTTAACTGGAGTAAATGCGACAGTTACAGGTGGATTTACTGATAGAATTCATGCAGCTTTTTAATAATAGTCGTAGAAGGAGAAATCGAACAGTCATATTTTTAGAATCGTAAATTGCATGCATGCATAGAAATAAATACGAATAGTCATAGGAGACGTATTTGAAGCATGCAATGTGTTCGAAAAAAAGCCCCTCATTTATATACGAAAAGAAATTATGCAAAGAAGCGATTACGGTTGTCAAGTGGCGAAGTGATTTTTAGAAGAATAGTTACGGGCTGCATGCATAAAAATTAAAGCTTAAAATAGAGACATTTTTTTTAAATAAAAGCAGGTATGAGTAAATATTACAGTTGCTACAAGAAGTGAGTATTTGCTGCGCAAAGAGGGTAAGAAGAGAGCCGAGAGAAAAATAAGCAGAGCCGTGAGAGTGTGCGAGTTTTATTGAGATTATTTAATTGCAGACCAGTCAGGGTCGTATGAACAGCGAAGGCATTTTTATGTCACTATATTAAATCAGAATTGCAGTCCAAGTTGGTGCTTGGAATCAGGGGTTGGTGCTCCTATCTGTTGCAGCAGAAAAATAAGGGGTTGGTGCTCCTTCCAGTGGGTGCTGGTAAAGTGTTTGTAAAATTGGTGTTTTACAAAGGCTGGATTTGGATTGAAGTCCAAGCAGTCATTTTTGAGGAGTAGCCAAATTGGTGAACCTCGTTACATTGTGTGTTGTGGTGTGCTCTCTTGTCATTATTGCTTTATCTATTTTCAGTTCTCTTTGCTTCAGTTTTAAGAATTGCAGATCAGAATTTTTAGCTACACTGATTCACCCCCCTCTCTCAGTGTCATTGTGAGAATATCAATATCATAAGTATTAAAAATAAGTGAGACCAAGCACACTCAAATTGATTGATATCTACTACTACATAACATGCTCAGAAAAGTGTAAAATCTAATGTTATTATAGCATTATGCAAAAAATAGAAATCAAATCACATTATAGAGTACAATAACAATTTTATGCTATAGAAAACAACAAACCTTTTATTACTGTGAGAGATTTGGCCCTTTCTCCTTGTTTGATAAAGGGAGAACTAACTCAAATTATAAAATAGTAATTCATACAAAGACATAATTTAACTAAGCATATTATTCATTACAGGTTAAATAATCAAAATCTTGCTATAGCAATCACTTACTCTTACCTTGTATACATCCATATTGTTATTTTCCAGCCATTGATTATCGTCAAGGTAATTTTTTATAATACAATGTTCTAACTATTTTGACATTGCTAGCCAGCAAGGTCGTTACTACAAAAATTAACAAAAAATATTTGTTCATTCATTAGATTTCTACCTAATATTAGCAAATGGACGTCACTACAACTAAAATCGATATTCACTATGACAAACATTGGTATTTTTCAAATGAAATTAATCACTTTATCTTGTAGAAATAACAATGGTTAATTACCAAAAATGAGCCGTGTGTGTCACCAATAGTAGGGTCCAATTTTTGTAAGTGCCAAAATGACCTTCTTAGTAACCAAAACTAACAAGATATCAATTTCTATGGTGACTTCTTTCCAACTAGATTCCACGCAAAATAGGGTATATTTCTAATTTTCTATGTCAACAACTCCTTGCATCCTAGTGCATGCCTTTACAACATTTCTTTATCCACAACATGGAAATGTAACTCAAAATGAAATTGGAAAAGTGCTTCAACACCTACAACATGAAACAACTCTTTATCCTCTTTTAAGTATTAGTGGAAATAACCAAAGAAAACAAGGAAATTAACCCAAAATTATATAAAAATATAATTCTCCTACTCTAACTTATCTAACTCAAATATCATGCTAAACTATGCAAAAGTACACTTTTAGTCATTCATATGATTTGATTATAGGTAAAATAACATCGTAAAGCACTTGTTAGATGAGGTATTCTTGGGCCTCATCATCGACATTAACAATTTCTAATCCAAAATTTGTCCAAGTATAAACACTAAACTTACAACTAGTCAAAATTTTGCAAAAGCTAACTTCATCCAATACAAATAAAGTTTTGGTGTTTGACATCAAGGCAGTTCCTTACTAGATGAAAAATATGGGTAAGTATCAAAGAATGTTTAGAATTTTCAAGATATGATATCATCATAAAGTGCATAAGAGGTCGGCATAGAGAGAAGCCAAGGTTGGATAAAAATATTTTTATCTTAAAGCTTAACACAAAAGCACTGAATTTCAAGGTTCATCTTTGACACCTAGTAGAGCACATTTTAAAAGGAAGCTAAGTGTAGAGCCAATGGATAGAATTATTAGAAATTTGATGTCATTAAAAAACAAAAAAGGTTTGGAATTAAGATATGGTTGTCAAACTCAAAAAATTTCTAAGGCACAAGTCTAGCATAAAGGAGGCTAGTCTCACACTTCGATATCTAATATATCCCAATCAATAGATTTAACATGTGTTGACTAGACACCTAGCATCATTGTTGTCAAAAACTCAATGGTTGAAGGTTTCTACATCATACACCTATCCTTGCACAAATGGCTTAATGTAATAAAAAGGAGTGGAAGAAAGTAGACCTATCTAATGCTTCTCAAGATGTGATGGTGTAGCATGTGCATCAGCTCCTAAAGAGAAATCTAGGCTAAACACATCAACAAAACATGCTTAAACCAATTGAGCATAACTGATCTAAAATTAATGCCCATTCTCTACACTCACTCTAACGGGCCTACAAAGGACCCTCCATATAATCATTCCAAGTTAATTAAACATAACATAATTCTATATATACTTAAATGTAACCCATTTTTAGGGTTTGGATCTTAAGATTTTACAATTGCATAAGTTGTATGATCAAAATTTATACACCCCTTACTGAATATTGAAGTGTTGTTTGGTCTCTATCTAAAAATATTGTTGAATGTATATTTCATTGTTAAGCATTTATTTTAAAATTGGATCAATTGTGTATTCTATTAAAGTTATTCTACTATCTAGATGTCTCCCTAGATTACTATTTGCTTAGTTCCTAGAATTCTTAGCTATTCATATGCTTATTTGATAAATGATATACAATATTAAATGATAGTTGGTCTATTAGGCAATTTAGTTTAATTAATGGAATGAGACTCTGATGCTCTTATGTCTCTTGTTGTAGTTGAATCCTAACCAACTTGTACTTCTAGCTTCTAACCTTGTTTCCATTCCTTCCTTCAGTACTAACCCCATTATTAGTTTAGCTAGTACCATAAGGAACCAACCTATTTTAGAGGCTGATCCAAAAGCTATTCTAGGTCTTCCAATCTTGGTCGAGGTATTGAGGGTGCATCTCATCCACTTAGATAGATTTTGGACCAACAATTCCTTTTGATGGATTGTGTTTGGTTCAAAATATTCCTATATCCACATGATAGTATTTGGTTTATTTCCCTTTTTATTTTTTCTATGATAAAAAATACATTCAATTAGGTCAAATTTGATACCTTAATTATTGTATCTTTGACATCGTAATCATAAGCCTTGACCTAAGCTTTATTATACCATGCAAAAAGAGCTCAAAAAATCTTCAAAGGAGATATTTAGAAAAAAAAGGTAAATATCCAATTTAAAAAAGTTGGATCACAATTTCTCATACCATGAACCACATTCTTCTTGGGTAAAATTTTGCTTAAATTAGCAAAAAATGGCGAGTCACACTTTTCAAGATAGATTGCACTTTTGCAAGAATTGTGAATTGCAATGTTCTATACTTGGAACATTTTCCATTTCTAAAGTGTACATAGCAAAACATAACATTTCAAATAGCAAGTTGTAAATTTAGGACTTCAAAAATTTAATTATCTCCAAAACTAGAAAATCATAATTTTTTAATTAGCTGATCAAAATTTTAGTTAAAATATGTAGTTTTTTGGGGGGGTGAAAAGAAGGGGTATTTGAAAGGTCCCCAACTAATTTTTACAATACCACTCCTCTACATTAAATAAAATAATAAGGAACTATAGAAAAACAAAAAATAACTAAGACATCAACAATCTACAATTACAAAGAGTAGAAATAGAATAAGATAAGAAGTCACATAGATCCCTTATAGGGAAAAAAATAGAAATGATTCACTTCCTATTACTACAAGATGTGAATAAAGATTGTAGCCAATGATTAATAATTTAACCTTAATTTTATATATCATAAGCTTACAACTCCCTTTGAACTATACTTCTTAACTCATTAGGGAAATCATCCCTCAATAGAATTGGTTGAGAACTATCTACACATTTAGTGGCCAACCAATCCACCACTTGGTTTTCTTCCTAATAGATATGCACTAGATTAACCTCCTCAAAGGCTGCAATGATCTATCTTGAATCTTATATAATGATTTATATGTTCCAACTAGCTTCATTCTTATCCCTTAATCAATTAATAATATCTAAAGAGTCACCTTCAATAATATATAAAGAGTCACCTGCAATAATATCTAAAGAGTCACCTTCAAGTGCTTCATTAAGCTCATACCTATGATTGATTCCCAAGTATGAATCACAATTCAAAGATAGTAAGTCACCCTTTCCACCCTTGGGAAGGATTTTTGATGTCTTTAGGAGTGAATCATAAATTTCCACTTAGCAAAATTTTAGAAGGCTAGATTACTCTTTTAGATCTATAAACAAAATTAGTCAAAAAAATTAACGTAAATCTTGATCTGATCTATATTTCATGGAAAATTTTATTTTCTATTTTATCTTATAATGCTAAACATAGAAGTATTTTTATTGTTTTTACATAATATAGTTGTCATTTCATGAAGTATCTATAGATTTGAAAAATATGGAACAATCAGACATGAAGTCATACCTTGCAAATCAAACAAAATAACTTTGGTTTAGGTGTAAATTAGCATACTAAACAAACACTTTGATAGATCTAACTTTTCAAATGGATTTATTAATATTTTTAGTTTTAATTATTAATAGCACTTTAATTATTTTAAATTTAGATTTATTCTAAATTATATATTTATAAAATTATTTTATTTTTAATTAGGAATAGAATTTAATTATATTTTATATGGTTTGTTGTCTCTTCATTTCTTTATCCACAACAATCCTATATCCTTAAGATCCACTCTTCTATATCCATTTTGATCTAATGAGGGCTCTTGAAGCTAGAGCCAAAATGTCATCCAAAAAACTTCTACATTGTCTTCCATAATTCTTTATATTTTAAAAAAAATTCTTACATTGGATACCATAGCTTCTATTTATAGTAAACTATTCACTTTAAATTTAACTTGGTTAAATACTTTCTACCTATATTAAAATTTCTAATTCAAGGGCATCTTTAGCAAAAATATAAACCACTAAATTTTACAAGCCTCCAACTTGTTCCTAATATGCTTAATAGACTTTTAACTAATATTTGTTACTATAAGAAGAGAAAGTATCACTTTTTGGGAGATTTCCTTGGTTTCTAAGTTGTTCTTGTGTTGCTTGAGACAAAATTTTATGATTTAAAAAATTTGATATTTTTTATTCAAATACTTATACTTGATGATTCAACATTTTGGGGATAAATCATATTTAATGAGTAATCACATTTTTACATTAATCATACTTCTAGGAATTGGCTACTTTTTTGTCAACATTTCCCCAAATATTATTGTTCAAAACTACTACTATCAAGTGATAAAACTTATGTCTTTTGTCCTTCATGGCTAATTCATTGAGGAATTCAAAGGCAATAATTGAGCTATTGCAATAAGCATCCATCCATGCTTGATACACAATAATATGAAATCAATGCAATCTATTGTCACATATATCCAAGTGTGTACACATGTACATCATGTTCATCTACATAGGTCTAGACACATGACCTACTCAATACCTAAGAAAATCCACATGTGTAACACACAATATTTACAATAACAACCTATGTTCTTCAATAATACATGTACAAGAAATTCAATCCACATCCATAAGTGCATAGCATCCATACATAATAATATTTCATAATAAAATCAATGCATTTAATATTCCTCATTATAAAATTAGTGCAATAATATTTCTATAAAATTTAGATGAACCATTAAATATATTTAAAGCAACTTCTTAAAAATAATGTAATAACACTAGACCTCAAGGTATCATAAGAAGTATAAGGTATTAACATAATATCAAGCATAATTCAATACAAAATTTATTTCAAGCATAATAAATATAGTCCTTTTAGACCTATTACAACCAAACACTACTTCACTCAAATGAGGGCTAGATACACCCAGGTGTTGTAGGTGAGTTGGAGAGAAGAGGGCAATCCTCCAAGGGAGGTCCCAGGTTCGAATCTCCACCCTACCAAAAAGCTGAATTGGGTACCCAAAATCCAATTGATAATGTTGGTGCGGGTAGGGCTGGGTGTGACTCCTGGGTGAATTTGATGGTGTATATCCCCTGTTCATGGTCTCTTAGACCAAGGTGGCCCCACAAGAGGTTTTTCGCTAAAAAAAAAATGAGGGTTAGATACAACATATTAATATTTTACATAAGATCCTTTTTAGATATAAAGGATAACACCTGGGTAGATACTATAGTTGGTCCTAAAATCCCTCAAGGACCTCAACATTGGTGAAGCTTATGATAAATAAGAATTCACTAAGATTTACCAAGCTATAAATTGTGAACCACCTAATAATTTAATTTCTTTAAAAAATATAAATTGATCATAGGAAGATCTTAGCTCAATTATTGAATTCAAACTAAATCCCATGGATATAATAACAACATTTTTGCTTTTTAAAGTCATATATATTTCTAGGTATATTATACAACTATAAGTACAAAACCATTTTTTTTTTGGTAGATAAGATACTATAGCATTAATATCGGGTTTTACAGGTTGACCCAAAACCTTTTACAAAAATCAACCCAGGGTTGTTGATGAACATATCCTTACCAAGGATCCTATATATGTAAAATATACATGCTACCAAAGCCATTACATTTGATAAGGCACATAGTCTATTATCAAAAAGAAAATTCCCATACAAAATTTTGGGTATACCCCGAGAAAACACACATGCATCATAATTACAAAAAATAAACAGACATGAATCCCTTCCTTGAGACAATGGAGAAACAAAAAGCTGCAGACACACATAGCAAAGTACTGAAAAAAACTCCCACAAGCTCTGTATTGACAGTTACTCTTAATAATTCTTTGGTGATTGCTTTCTTCTGTATATGACATGCTTTGGTGCCACATACTATCTTGGCCAATCATCCTTAGAGAAGTGAACCTGCTAGCTAGATTTATGGCAATGGCTATCTGGTGGTCCACGTGGCTTTGGTTTGAAGTCTTATATTGTCATTTCTTTCCTTCCCTATGATTATCAACCAACCTCAAAATACTAAGACAACTAGGACCCATGTTATCTGACATGTTACTGTCCCCATTAGTCTTTGTGGTATTTCCAAGCAACATCAATGAAAACTGACAGCTCAGATAATTTTTATTGAGTCCAATTCAAAAAAGATACGGTAATACTCCTAGCCTTTGAACTTATAGTGCCTTCCATGTTGGTAAATTTGACTATCATTCTTGGAATTCTTGTTGAATAAGCTCCTCTACTTCACTCGGGACACCGTGTTCCCATTTGAAAAGTTTGTCACCATCGACACCCAAATTGGCCAGCTTATCAATAATTTTGTTAGCTTCCCGAAAGACATGTTGGGATTTTCTATCCTGTCTTCCTTGGAAAAGGATCCTAGCCTCTTCAACAATTGTTTTAATCCTCCAAGGAGGTGTTTTCCAATTATTGAGGAGATTTATAATATGCATAGAGTCTCATTCTATGATCAAATTGCCTTCCAAATATTGAGTCATTTGAAGGCCTCTCCACATAGCTCTAGCTTCAGCTTCGTTGTTCATCCTTATTCCCAAATATTTGGAAAATGCAAGCATCATATTCCCATTATGATATCGCACAATGCCACTAGTGCCTAATCTACCAAGATTTTCCTTAGATGCTCCATAAAAATTAAGCTTAAACCAACCTGTAGGAGGTGGAGACCACTTAAAATTGGCTCTGGGGTTGACTACCCTAGGCACATACTCATCTAACAAGGTTAAGCTTAAATATTAAGCAATCGTGGTCTCCTGCAGATGAGGTTTACAGCTATAAAAAGGGATAAGGTTCACATTCTCGTTAGCAAAGGATATGATCCTGGCAATGATATTTTTATGATCATGGATAGACTCATTAAAGAATCTATGGTTCATTTCTAACCACACCTACCAAAGATAGTGATTGAGACAAATTTTCCACATGTATCTAAGTCTTTGGCTTGAAAAGGGGCAAGACCACTAGACGAAAAAATCAAGTATGATGGATGGTTTAACCAATGAAATATTGAAGGCTTGGAAAATTCCACTTAGGACAGTCAAGGAAAAAGGGCACTCAAGGAAAATGTGATAAATGGTCTCCCAATTAGCCCTGAATAGATAACAACAATTAGTGATACAAATACCTTTATGCATCATATTATCAATGGTTAGAATTCTTCTTTGGATAACCAACAATAAAAAGACTGCAATTTTTGGAATTAAATTTTTTATCCAAACTAAGTCCTTTTGGAGGATAAAATCCTTGTCATCAAGCAAAAGCTTGTAAGCTAATTTAACAGTGAACTGCCCATTTTTCGTAGGATCCCAGGTCACTTGATCTTCCTTGGGTCTCATGGGGATAAACTGTTGCCCAAGAATGTTACAAATATCATTTGATTCCGCTTGAAATCCTTGAATTATTATTTATTTCCACTTCATTCTACCTTTGTCCTCAACCATATAATCAAATAATTTTCTACCAATGAGTTCTTCTGTGATATCTATGATTTGGGCTAAGTTAGGATATTGCGTTAGTGGTTCATCCTTAGCCCACATGTAATTCCAACAATTTATCCTCTCACCATTGCCTAAAACCCATCTTAAACCTTTTTTGATGATTTCATTACAATTAAGAATTGCTTTCCAAAAAGCAGAACCTCTGATTGGAACTGTCACATAGAAATTCCATATTTTGAAGATACTTTCATTTGATGATAGTTGTCCATTCAATTTCTTCTCCAAAAATGATATGCCATGCTTGCTTAGCTAGTAAAGCTAAATTTATATGAGCAATTCTCCTCAGACCTAAGCCCCCAGTTTCCCTGGGTCTGCACACTTTGGTCCATCCTACAAGGTGTATCCTTTTTTCTCCTCTGATCCAGTACATAAAAATTCTTTTTGGATTTTCTCAATTTTTTGGAAAACCTTCATAGGGGCTTTGAAAATGAAAAGGAAATAGAATGGAATGCTCTGAAGAGAGGCCTTAGTGAGGGTCAGCTTTCCTGCTTGAGATAGAAGATGACCTTTCCATCCAACAAGTTTTTTTTTTTTTTAATTCTTTCAATAACATTATCCCACATTGGCTCTCTTGGAGAACCAATGAAAAGAGGGAGACCAAGATATGAAGTGGGGAGGTTTGCTATATCACACCCTAAAATTTATGCAATCATTTCTTACCTCTGAATGGGGGTGTTCAAGAAATATAACTTACTTTTACTGAAATTAACTTTCTGACTAGCAACGTCCTCATAGAGTTGTAGGATGTATTTAATTATTTTAGCCTCAACCACTGATGCCTTAGTCAATATAAGGGTATCATCGATGAATTGTTGGTGAGAAACAGCCCTAGTGAGATATGTTGCCTTGATTCCCGATATTAGCCTTGAACTGCAAGCATTTTTTATGGTTCTGCCTAAATATTCTACCATAATGATGAATAACATGGGGCTGATAGGGTCCCCCTATCGAATTCCTCTACAACTTTGAAAGTAACCAGCAGTTGTTCCATTAACTAGAATCGAGAACCATGCTTTAGAAATACATTATTTGATCAAATTAACCCATTGGTGGTGAAAACCAAACTTAAGGAGGACAACAATCAGAAAGTCCCAATTTAGCCTATCAAATGCTTTGTTCATATTAAGCTTGAGGGCAAAAATAGACCTGTTAGTCTTATGAGCAGAGTGCAAAGCTTCATGAACTGTGATAACTCCATCCAAGATTGACCTTCCCTGGACAGAGCTTCCCTCACATGGATATATGATGCGGGGCAGAATATATCTCATTCTATTTACAATGGCTTTAGTTAGGATCTTGTAAGAAACATTGCACAGAATGATTAGCCTAAAGTCAGCCATAGATTCAGGGGTTTGCTTATTAGGAATTAGAGAAATAAAAGTAGAGTTGATACCTTTTGGGATATGATTGCTTGCTTAGAATTCTCTGACAGCAAAAATTACATCCTCACTTATGATGTCCCAAAAATATTGATAGAAACGAGGGGGAAAGTCATCGGGTCCTAGGGCTTTGTCTGGCTCCATGCTAAACAAGGCTTCCTTAATTTCCCCATCAGAAAAGGGAGCTAGAAGCTTAAGGTTTATATCCTAATTTATTATGCTAGGAATGGATTATAAGAGAATATATTTGGCCTCCTCATTGCACTGCGATTCCTGACCAAGGATAGAATTGAAATAAGTTACTGCCTCCTTTCTGATTTCTATTAAGTCTTGAGTAATAGAACCATCTAATTTTTAAAAAAATTTATCTTGTTATTGCTTCTGTTTCTAAGCGTGGTGACATGAAAAAACTTGAAATTTGAATCTCCATATTTCAACCAAAGAGCCCTTGATTTTTTCCTCCAATATATTTCCTCACAGGCCAAAATGTTATGAAACTCTACTAGTTTTGTTCATTCCTCCTGCCTAGTAGTTTCATCAACATCACCATGTTGGATCCTCTGATAAATTATCTTCAAACTTTCAACAACCTATTTTTTATTTTCAAAGAGGTTCCCAAAGACCTCTTTGTTCCAAGTTGGCAAATTAAAGTTTGTTAAGTACAAAACCATTTTTCACATGGAAATTTGACAATCATTTCCTTCCCTATGATAATTCATGGCATGAATGTCAATAATACCCATGATGTTGGACAATATTTAAATAACATGTTATATCCATTTGAATATGTTGTTCATAGGAATCCCTCAACTCTTAAGTTTAAAAAAATGAAATTTTTATTTACATAATTTATTTTATTATGTTGGAGGAAGGGGTTTTTTAAAGGGTCCCGACTCTTTTACATTTTCATAAAAAACACATGATACTTTGATACAAATCTCAATACGTGACATAAAGTGAGTCACCAATTTTTAAAATACATCCCACATAACCTATATCAGCTTATACTATAGAAATCCAACTTAGTCAAAAACTTAACAACATAAACACAACACTGACACAAATGCTTAAAAACTATTTCTTTTACATTCTCTAGTATCCTACATTTGTGAATCCCTTTTCCTAATCCTTATATTGAATAACTACATTTTGAATTCATTATTGTTAATTTCCATAATTTCTTGTAGAAAATTATCTTCTAAGATTACATATCCTTCATTTATAATTCCCCAATTGGCTACCCAATCTGTAGCCCTATTGCCTTCTTGATAGATATGTACAATTTGCACATTTTTCAAATTTCTAATTTGTAGTCTAACCTCCTCAATTATATCATTTATGTCCCAATTGAATTCTTATTACCCTTTATTAGGTTGATAATTTTTAATGAATCTTCTTCTATGATTATGTTTTTTAATCCAATTCTATCAATTAGCCTAATGCCTAGGAATAGAGCTCTAGTTTGAGCAAAATAATTAGATTGAATTTCAATATTCTCAACATACAATAATATCACATCTCCTCTTTCATTCTGAAAGATACCACTATCACCTGCTAGACCTGGATTCCCTTTTGAAGCACCATCAAAATTTAATGTTAACCAACCCTGCTATGGAAGCTCCCATTTTGTTTGAAGTATTTTAAGATTTTTATTCACATAATTATTATTTGGAGACAACTAAGAATATTGTTAATTACATCATGAAAAAAATACTATTGGTAAATCATTATTTATAGTATTGTATAATTTTATTATGTAAGACTCTATGGGTCTTGGTTAATTTTTTTATGGTTAAAGTTACCTTATAATTAACCTTAAACCATCTTGTGATTCCATCTTGGGTTAAACTTATTTATGTAATTAGGATTTTTATATTGATATAAATAACCCCCACCTATCCATCAATAATATTAGAGTGTTTTTATTCTTATCTATAGATAATATAGTGATTATTTATCGTGCCTATGGGTTCCTATATATATTTCTCTTTCATCCTTTGCATGATTTCAATATAATATTTGAGTGGATAAATTTATTTTATTTATTTGTAAAAATAAGTGTGAATTTTAATATGGTATCAAAGCAGGTATGGATAAATGAAATTTGGTCATATAGAAGGTCAAATTGGAGCCTCTACTCCTAATTACAAATACAAATTATCCTTTGGAGCTTCATAATTCAAGTGTGACACAAGAGGTATTGATAGAATATATTTTTAAATCTTTGTTATTTTACATTTCTAAGCATGATATTTTAGAGGGAATATTTTTAAAATTTTGAAAACGGAACCTCTCCCTTTTCTATCCTTTTTGCTAACACAACTAGGTAGGTTGCAGTTAAACCATTGAAACAACCACTTTTATTTTTAAGGTCTTTTATTCCAATTAATCAGTGATAGTTTCTCCAATTAAAGTGAGATACTAGAATGGTTGAAATGAGAGCACTGTGATCATTGAAGCCTTGAGTTGAGTCTTTGTTGTGAGTGGTATACAATCTAGATGGTTTTACACATTCTTTCCTTAGGTAAAAGGAAACACATGGATTTATGTGAGGCATTTTTCTTAGACTTGTTGACACTAATGGACATAGTGTACAATGATAGAGGTTATATGTCTTGTTGTAGAGGGGTCAAGGGTTTAATTACTAACTCACTTTTGTATTAACATAAGTGGATTAAATTCTCAACTAGGATTAATGTGAGGTATATTTCTAAGACTTTTTGAAACTAATTTCCATAGTGGAAAATTATTGAGGTTATAATACTTTTTGTATAGGAGTCAAGGGTTTAATTACTAACTCACTTTTGTATTTACATAGGTGGATTAAATTCTCAACTATTTTACACTTTATACCAGATCATGTACCTTTTTCCTAGGTCAACAAAATACCTTCATCAATATGAGTTACACTTTTCTAACTTGTTGATACTAAAGGTAACAATCAATAGTGATAGAGGGAATAAAACTTTGTACAATGATATTAGAAGTTTAGTTCTTAAGTCCCATTTTGTGTTTATTTAGGAGCATAATATTTTTTTTTTCTTGTTCATGATGGGTTTACTTTAAGGAGAATCTCATCTCATCCTATAGGAGAGTAATGCAAAAGTTCTTATAGTTTGGGGTGGTGTGTTCAAATACTTTACCTAGATTTTTAAATTTTAAAATAGCTCAGATCATGGGGCACATGGTTTGTTTCATCTCCAAAGTGTGAGCTTGGTTGGGTAGCTAGCATAGCTAGTCTAGGTAGTCTGTCGCCCAGAGGTTAACAATTTGAACTTTATCCATGCCTTTTACATGCATGTTTCCTATTTATCATCCACGAGTCATATAAGTTGGTAGCTAACATGGTAATTACATAGAGAAAATAATAGTTTTGAATATTTACACATCCTTCTATCTAACAAAAACTCAACAAGTGGTAATTTAGTAGTCAATGGTGATCACAAAGAATAGATTGAGTAGTTATCACCAATAAATGAGAAAACACTAAGTGGGAACTTGGTATTGGATTTTTTTAAAGCTTTATGATGTTAATTTTTCTTTTTTGATGTGTATTAGGGAAAATATCTTAGGCTATAAATTTTGCATGTGGAAGAACTTTTAGATTTTTTTTAAATTGCATGATTTTTCATTCTCTTTGTGTTGGTGGAATTGGTCCATTGACCTTTTATAGTATTAGGGATCAAATTGCATATGATAGTCCTCAAATTCTACTACCCTATTTTTAAAGGGAAAAACTTACCATATAATATGCAATTAGAATATTTTATATATATTTATAGGAGATACAATTAGATTTGTAACAATTATAGTAGTTTTTAAGTATTTTATAGGCATATACAAAAATTATTTTAAATATTTTGGAGGAATAAAGGAAAAGGATTTAGAATATGCTTTTATCATTCCCTCTTCTTCCTTTGGTTTATTGATTATATTATTATGAAGAAATACTCTTTCATAATATCTTCTCTATTCTATTATTTTTCTAGGTACTCTTAGAATTTTGTAATGGCTCTTTTCATAAACAAGTTCATGCAAAGTCTCTTTTGGTAATGGAAATCAAGTGGCTTAAGAATAATTTGAAGTTTCCAAAAAAAGTGTTGTATATTGTAAAAGGGAAACATATGCTTCCAAGTCTTATCATATGCAACTATAGAAGATTAAAGCAACTTTGTAGCAAGAGTGCTCTTGGTTTCTCTTCTTCATATGGAATATTAGTGGAGATGTTATTTGGACATGTGAAAGAGTATCTAATATTGATAATTATAACTATAGACCAGCCTAAGGATATTCTTATGCAAAGGTATTTTTCACATCAGTGGATTTCTATATGATGATGGGGGTTCATATGAGTATTCCTCAAATGTGGATGCCCATTATAACATCTTGGCCAAGGTCAACATTAAATTATGTAATTATGTATAGGCCTATGGGAAATAATTATATAAATATATTTAGTTTATAATTAACCTTAATACCTCTTGTTATGTTATCTTAGCTTAATTTTATTTATATAATTGGTATTTTGGTATTTGTATAAATACCCCCATCACTCCATCTTGTTGGATTTTCAGCTAGATTATCTTATATTTCAATATTCTGGATCTTGAATAGACTCAAATATAAGAGCAATAAATATATAATATGGCCAACATAATTAACAATAATATTCATAAAAATAGCAAAAAAAAAATGATGGAAGGAGGCGGAGCAGCAGGGCTAGAAGATAGCGGCTTAGGGCAGCGAAGCAAGGAAGGTAAGGATTCTGAGGAGGGCGAGGATGCTGAGGATTCTCAGGCATGGGATACTATTGATAAGCGACGGGATTCGGACCCTCCTGACAAAGACCCGGACAAAGGGACCCAGCAGGTATCAAAAGCCCCTTTTACAGGTTTGTCCTTTGCTCAAATTTTCAAAGGCAAGGAGAGCGGGTTTGTCAAAACTCTCCCACCCCTTTTCCCTGATAAGAACAAGCTGAGGGTTCCTGCTACGACTATGGAAGAATTTTTGTCCATCGAAACCTTTTCCCTAGTGGGTAAATTTCTAGGTGAAAGACCCAACATAGAATCCATAAGGGCTTGGGCCTTCTCCAAATGGCGCCTGGCTGGCAGTATGGAGATTGTTGCGATGACAAGGGGTTTCTTCATGATCCAGCTCCACAACAAGGAAGATGCTAGCCGCATCCTCACAGGAGGGCCTTGGTTCCTGGGCAGAAGGAGCCTTTTCCTTAGGCCTTGGGGATAGGATTTCGACCCTGAGACCCAAAGCATTAACACAGCACCCATCTGGGTCAGGCTCCCGAACCTCCCAGCCCATTTCTTCCATGAATATTTCTTGATAGCAATCGCAAAAACCATAGGGGAGTTGGTCGCCATTGACAACCCCACCTTATCTAGAACTCGCATGATGCATGCAAGAATGTGCGTGACTGCTGATTTGGAGTCCGAGCTCCCAACCTTCATAGATCTGGAATATGGGGACTATTCTAGAAGGCAACCCATCGAGTATGAAAATAAGCCAACTTTCTACGTAGAATGCAAAACTCAAGGACACCTAAGGAACCAGTGCCCAGATCTGGTCACCGTCAAGGAAGCACCAAAGAGGAATGCCCAAAGAGGAGCCAACAGAAAAGGGCAAGGGAGGCCCCTCCACCCATGGTTTTTGCCAAACAAAACAATGCACAAAAATGTGTACAACCAGAAGGCGCAAGAAGACCCTACACAATGAAAGTTGAAAGGAATTCAACAAACGGATCATGATCAGGATACTCAGGTTAGTCCCTTCTTTTTAGATCCTAATTCCTTTGAAGCCCTTGTTGAAACCGATGGCCAAGCATCTAGATCTGTCGAGGAAGAACCAGATCAGGGACTCCCCGAAACCCTTGAATCCCCTTCCAAACCTATTTCTCCAAGGAGGTCCTCTCCTTATCCACCACCAAACTGTCCCTATGGCATGCCCCAGGATCCTGAGGACATCAGCAGGAGCATGAACGAAGAGGAGCCAGGGGCAGCCCCATCGGCCCTAGGCGAGGGATGGTCAAGTCCGGTCCAGCAGCAAAACTGTCCCCCAAAGTTCAGCCCGAAGCAGACCCGTAGCTCATCGAATAAAATAGACTTTGGCACCAAAAATAAAAGAGGGAGAATCCCAGATGCAGAACACTACAGGATGAGAATCGAGAATGAAATTGCAAATGGTAAACAAAGCACCCTAGTGCTTCAAGACACGTCCCTCTTCGAAGGCAATAAAACCAACAAACCTCCCCCAGCTCAAGGTCGTGGCAGAGGGAGACATCCAAAATAGTGTAAATGAAGGTCCTCTCCTAGAATGTGAGAGGCCTTAACGACCCACCTAAGCAGAGGGTGGTGAAGGCGTTAAGGAAAGAAACTTGTCCTTCAATCATACTACTTCAAGAAACAAAAATAGATGAAGCATGGTCCAAGATTCTGGCGAGCAAAATATGGAAACAAGGGGAAATGGTGTTCAGGCAAGCTCGTGGGGCCTCTGGGGGTCTTATGGTCCTCTGGGACCCTAAAAAAGTGGAAGGCAGCATCATTCAGGCTGATGATCACGTCCTAAGTGTCCTTTTTAATGACATAGACAACAAATAGTCCTGGATTGTCTCAAATGTTTACGCGCCCAACATTGTCCAAGGAAGAGCCTGCTTGTGGGAACTTCTGAGTCATATGAGCAAGGCCTTTCAAGACGTTCCATGGATAATAGCTGGTGACTTCAACACCCCACTTTTCCCATCTGATAAGAAATGAGGGGCAGGACTTTCGACTAGGAGCATGGAGGACTTCAGCGAGTTTGTGCACACAAACCAGCTGATGGACGTCAAGCTTAAGGATGCCAAGTATACATGGAGCAATAGGCGCTTGGGAAGAAACCTCATCCAGGAGTGGCTAGACAGGGTCCTTCTCTCACAGGAAGCTATCCAGGTCTTTGGTGCATCCTCCTTGCACGCCTTTCCTAAGGTCGGGTCTGACCATAACCCCATTCTCCTAGAAACTCCTCAGACCTCCACTTCCAGCTGCAAGCACCCCTTTCATTTTGAAGCAATGTGGACCAAACACCCAGACCTAAAAAATAGGATCAACCAATGGTGGCAGCAGCCTTGCCAAGGTAGTCATTCCTACAAACTTTCACAAAAGCTTACTCGGGTCAAGAATAACCTCAAAATCTGGAACAAAGAAGTGTTTGGAAATATCTTTGAAAACAAAAAGGTTGTAACTAAAAAACTAAAAGCTATCGACAACCGGATCCAACATGGAGTGCTAGATGATGACACCAGGATTGAGGAGAGAACGCTCCTGTCAGAATACCACAACATCCTGGCCTGTGAAGAGACCTTCTGGAGATAGAAGTCTAGGGCCCTATGGCTCAAAGAGGGTGACTCCAATTCCAAGTTCTTCCATGTCTCCACTCTCAGAAATAGAAGCAACAACCGAATCAAATAGTTAACAAGAGCGGATGGGTCCAGCACCCAAGACAACAATGACATTAAGAATGAAGTTGTGACCTTTTTTAGCTCCATCCTGGGTGAGGAACCTATGTGTCATGAAGCTTCTCGGGACTCTCTACTCCAATTCATTCCCCAAAGGATAGAAAAGGCCGCCAATTCAAAGCTTATCACTCCTTTTTTTGATCAGGAAATCAGGGAGGCACTTTTTTCCATGAATCCTGACAAGGCCTCGGGCCCCGATGGTTTCTCACCAAGGTTCTTCCAAACCTTCTGGGACATCCTAGGAGATGAGGTGTGCTCCACTGTCCAGGAATTCCAAGCTTCCAAGCACATCCCGCGAAGCTACAACTCTACCTTCTTAGCCCTGATCCCGAAAGGACCGGCTCCTAAGTCCATAATAGATTTTAGACCAATCAGCCTCTGCAATGTTTTATATAAGATCCTCACCAAAGCCATTGTGAATCGCATGAAAAGTGTGCTCCCTCAGATCATTGACCCCTGCCAAGGCAGCTCCGTCCAAGGCAGGTCGATCCTGGATGGCATCATCACAGTCCATGAAGCTCTTCACTCTGCCTCTCAGACCAAGAAGGCTACCTTTGCTTTAAAGCTCGACATGAACAAGGCTTTTGATAGAGTTAATTGGGATTTTGTGAGTGCCATACTACTAAAATTTGGGTTCCATCCTGAATGGGTCAGGCTCATTAGTTGTTGCATCCGCACCCCCTAGTTTTCTGTGTTGGTCAATGGGGAGCCAACAGGTTTCTTCCAAAGCCGAAGAGGGCTTAGGCAAGGGGATCCTATCAGCCCCTTGTTGTTCATCATTATCATCGAAGCCCTAGGAAGAACAATCAAAGCCATCATTGCATCAGGGCTTATCTCAGGTATCAAAGCTACATCCCTCATGGAGGCCATTACCCACCAACAATTCATGGATGACACCCTAATTCTGACTATGGCATCGATGGCAGAGGCAAAAAACATCAGGTATATCCTTAAGCTCTACGAAGATGCGGTAGGGTAGAAAGTCAATTTCAACAAGAGCAAAGTGTATTTCCTTAACACTCCCCTTTCGAGACAAATCAAAATCGCCAAAATTTTAGGGTGCTCCACCTCCACTCTACCTACTTCTTACTTGGGCCTTCCCCTATTCACTGGGGTTCCAACGATGCCCATGTGGAACATTGTCCTCGAAAGAATCCAAAAGAAGCTCTCAGGGTGGAAGAGTCACTTGTTGTCCCAGGCAGGTAAGGCAACGTTAACCATGGCTTCCCTTCAAAGTATCCCGATCTATTTCTTATCAGTTTTCAAAGCACCGGTCAAAGTCTATCAGAGAATCGAAAGGTACCAAAAAACTTTTCTCTGGTCCGGCTCTGAAGATAAGCAGAGAATCCACCTGGTGGGATGGGACAAAGTTTGCAGGCCTAAAGATGTCAGAGGGCTAGGGTTAAGGAAAGTTTCCCACCTCAACCTAGCGCTTATAGCAAAACAAGCCTGGCGATTAATGTCCAATGAAAGAAACGAGTGGACAACAATCATCAAATGTAAGTATCTCCAAGGCACTGAGTTGCTCAACAACGCCATTCCAACCTGGGGATCCTCCTTCTGGAAAGTGATCCTAACCTGCAGGGAAGTGATCAGGAAAGGCATAAGATGGATCCTTGGAAATGGGTGAAGGATCGACTTTTGGGAGGATAGATGGGCAGGAACAGAAGCCCTAATCGGTGATCCTATTTTGGCTCCACTGAAAACCCTCACCACTGAAGGCTTTGGGCCCAAGGTTGCTGATTTCTTATGGTAGAATAGGAGCAGATCCAACTGGAAGCCCATTGCCTTTCAAGGGTGGGAGACAACGACCCAAAAACTCAATAGCATTTTACTACATCAGTTTGTCCCCACAAGACCGATAGAAGACCAGATGAGATGGACCGCGATAGACAGTGGCAAATTCATAGTCAAATCAGCGTACAGATTGTTAATCCATCCTGAGGCTCCTCGCTTCCAAACTCAGTTAGTCTAGGTTAAGAGACTCATCCCCAAAATATCCTTTTTTGCATGGCTTGTGGTTCAAGGGAAAATTCTTACTATTGACAATATGATGAAAAAAGGATTAACCATCCCCAACAGATGTTATTTGTGTAGGGCTGACTGGGAATCCATCCAACACCTCTTCATCGAATGCCCCTTTGCCACCACAATCCTTAATGGCCTCTTCCAAGCTTTCAACATAACTTGGGTCAGACCCGAGTCCCTCAGTGAGTTCCTCCTGCAATGGCCCAAACCATTTGTCAGTGCCAGATTAAAATTCTTTTGGAAGATCATTTTCCACCATTTCCTATGGCAAGTTTGGCTTGAAAGGAACCTGAGGATTTTCAATGAGGCAACTAGGGACCCAGGATCCATCACTAATAAAATCATTGCCTTTGCTAAGGAGAATGCCCTATCTTGCACTGATGAGCCCTACTCGACTCCCCTGGGTGAAAAGCTCCTGGCCCAGTCCCTGAGTCTGCCCTGCCAAGACGGCCTCAGGAAGACTAATCCGAGGCGTGAGGTTGGTTGGATCCCCCCCGATCGAATGCCTAAAGTTAAACTTTGATGGTGCCACCAAGGGCAATCCTGGCAGAGCAGGGGTGGGTGGGACCGTCAAGAATCATCATGGCGACGTTGTCTTGGCTTTCACTGAGGCCCTGGGCACCACAACCAACAATGATGCTGAAGCTAGAGCCATTTGGCGTGGTCTTCTCCTAGCTAAGGACGTCCAAGGCCGGTTAATTATGGAAGGAGATTCCCAAGTTATCATCAATCTCCTCAACAATGATAAGGATCCTCCATGGAAGTTTGAGGCTTGCATTAAGGAAGCAAGGAACCTCTTAACCAATAGAGGTGACAGCGTGGCTCAACACGTCTTCAGAGAGGCCAACAAGGTGGCAGACAAACTGGCAAACATAGGTGTTGATGCGGCTGGTTTGACCACGTGGACGCATGACCTCTCGATGGACGTGGATGGTATCTTCCAGGGAGAGCGATGACGTGAAGTCTGATGTGGAACGCTAATCCAAATCAGCTCTCAAAAGTAGCGGTTTCAAGAAATTTGGCCATACGACATCAGGATTGCTCGTATCAACATATCAATATTTCCAAGGCATCCTCCCCGGATAACCATGTGACTAGAAAGAAGTGGCGGTGGCTCCTCGGGCCTCCGCTGGATAGTTCCCCAAGGATTGACATTCTCTAGCGGGCTGCATCTCATGGTAAATCCATTAATTGCATCTCATGCGGAGTTGGGGCATGGGAAGGCCCACCCACCATAGTGAGACATGTGATCCCTCGAACGACCATGATGACCACCAAGAATAGCTCGTATCTTTCCCAGAAGGAGAATGTTAAGGCTCCCAATTCCTATGCCAGATCAGCCATGCAACATGGCACCCAGGTGGCAGGTATGCGTTGGCTTGCCATCAAAGCTGGCACTCACCTTAATGAGCCTTTTCATTTAATATGGAAAGTCCTCTCTCGCCATCACCACTCTTCCCTCCTTTCTGCTTTCGAGAGCAAGCATTACCTTCAAGCTGCCAGACAAGTTTTAGAGGATCCTAGAGGTGAGATTACGATGACGTACATTGAGCCAAGTATGGTGGTCATGGAGCCGACTGTGCAAGCCATCCTTACTGAGAGGAAGTTCATGCAATTCTTTGACATGTTTGCTGGTCCGGACGATAGCATTACTACCGAGTTTATGGAATCCTGGGATGAGGGCAGAGTGGTTATCCACGGGCATGAGATTTTAGTTGATATTAACCTTCTGGCAACCCTAACTGGGTAGACGACGAGGGGCCACTCCATCCATAGGCAAAAACATAACTGGGAAGTCGAATTGCGTGAGTTTAAGGATAACCTCAAGATCTCTAAGGAGGCGAAGAACGACTTGACAAGGATGGACCTCCCTGCCCCATGGAACTCTGTAATGAAAAATGTCATGGAATTCATTATAGCAGAGGACCCCGACAAGGTTCTTCTAAGCTTCCACTATGCCTTCATCAACTTCTTTCGTGACATCAACCCCATTAGCATCCCGTAATTTCTCCTGAATTCCATGAACTACACCATCAATTCTTGTCGTAGCAAGAAAGGCACAACAATGCCTATGCACCAGAGCCTGTTCAAGGTGATTTACAAATTTGCCCTCGCCACCTCTCCCCAACCTGAACCCCCTACTTTTCCCCCTACTGAGACCCCCAGCTCCAGGCCCAAGATACCCAAGCCCCACTCCGGGTCCTCTGCTAAGAAGCGTGAGCTGGAGGTGTCAATCACTGGCGGAGGAGCGAGGAGAAAACTGAATATTGAGGAAGCAGAGGGATCCAAACGATCCTCTACAAGACTAAGGAACAAGCTTGGGCAGGGAAGTTCCACAACCGTTATCTTAGACCCTCAGGCTGAGGGTCCTGAACCCAACGTTTTGGTCCTCAAACATTTTGTTCTGACCACCCTGGCATCCATGGCCCAGCAGATGCAGGAGGTCCTCGATGCCCTATCCAAGGTTTTCTTCAACGAAGGCTACCAGAGCAATGCCCCTGCTCAAGTCAACACAGAGGTCGAGGACCCAAAAAATGACAAGGACGATGACCAGATTGAGGATGAAGACGAGGAGGATTAAGCAAGTTTTAGACCCTTTCCTTTTTGTGGCGGGCGTTTCTGAAGGCCCGATGATGGTGTCTTTTTGTTCATGGACCTAATTTCGCTTCTCCCATGCATGTTTGATGGGAGAAGCGAAATATCTCTCGGTGTTTTTGTTGCCTGACGTTTCAGGACTATTGTCACAAAGGATTAAGGATCCTTAGTCAGTATCTTTTCTCTGTGCTCAGCTACATGCTGATTTTGTACAAGGTTTTGGGTCAACCTGAAAAACCCGTTTGATATAAAAATCTTACTTATAAAAAAAATATTCATAAAAATAAAAAATATGAATATAAATGGCCAAAATAATTCATGCAATAACATGAATAACACTTACAGTAGAATTACTCAAAATATGCATACAAGCTTCAATATTTATGCTTGAATATTTCATACATTTTCTAGATATTCTTCTATATCATTCATGGAGGTTTTCCTCCATAATATAACCTTAGAAAGGTGAATATTGGACTCTTTGTCTATTTCACTCCTCATATATCTAGGAGTTGCAACATTTCCTATTCCATAAATACGATAAACCTATCATGTCCTTTTTGCTTGTCATCCTACCACTTGTATAGATGACTCTTGACTCTCTATTTACATGCACACTTAACTCTATGATATTTGCACACTTATACACTTCTACATGCACACCTAATACATCACACTTCTGCACTTTTTCACATTACATATTTGCACATTTAATTATGTGATACTTGTGCACTTTATCACATTATATATTTGCACACTTAATTACATGACACTTGTGCACTTTCTCACATTACATACTTGCTCACATAATTACATGACATGTATATATCTTGCACATAGACACTTACATAAAGGGGAAATATAAATCACACTCCTAAACTATAGACTCAAAACCTATTCTAATATTTACATTGTACCATAGATACATAGGGGTACATTAGCATGTACCAAATAATGTAATATTCTCTAACACATCCATAATATTAGAGTGATGTGATCTTTTTTTATGGATAAATTAGTGATTATTTATGGTGCTTAAAAGTTCCCACTATATGTTTCTCTCTTTCATCATTTTTAATCTTTTGTATAATATTTTAGTGGATGGATTGCTTCTATTCATTTTTGTAAATAGACATGAATTCCAGTAAACTAGGTATTATACAATAGAAACTCATACATTATTCACACTTCATAATTTATAAAGACCTTTATAAATAAAGTTATAAGGGTTAAAATTCTATTAGATCAAAGAATAAACCTATAATTTGAGTAGTGATAAAATTATGAATGCAACTAAATACCTAGATTGGTTGTTAATAATATCGAAGCATACAAAGTGCATTTGATGACAGGATTGAAAATGAGATGATGTTGTACATAGAATTGAGTACATATATAGGCATAAGAGCCTATATGAGATTATGAAAAGTGTCATAACATGCATACAAAGTACACATTAAACTTATTCTAACATCCTCCCTTAATGTGTACTTTTATAATATACAATGGATAATGTCTAGGCTCATGCTTTTTGGCTCTTGCTCTTTGAATCTTCTACTTTGAAGAATATTGCTAGATCCATGATTCATATCTAGGTTTGTTGCCTCAGGGTTAGCTACTTCATTGGGTATATTGCCTTAGGGTCAGCCTTTGTCTTAGTGCCTCAATTTCAGCCTCCCCCTTGGGTCTATTGCCTTTTTAGGTCAGCCACTAGATATATTGCCTCTATAGGTCACTACTTACTAGGTTCACCATGGGTATGATACCAAATGAAGACACTAAAATGAGATGATATTGTCCATATAAATGAGTACATATATAGGAATAAGAGCATATATGATATTATTAAAAGGGTCATAATATGCATACAAAGTACACATTAAACTTATTCTAATATTTGAGTCAAAATAAAATGCCTTTAAGGTGGATTCATGGTTTATTTTAAAATTATGTCATGATTTTAAAAGTACATCCATTTTAACCAACTAATAAGTAACAATCATCCAAGAATTTAAACTCTATAAACCCTTAGCCTCCTCCTATTTTACTTTATGATCAAAACCAAAATAATTGCCAATAGAAAAATTAGCATAGTAATGTAAAATAATTTGTTTTTCTTTCATCAAAGACTATGCATGCAAGATTTTCAAATATGGTATTTATATATTTTAGAGTAAATAAAGCAAATTGGATATTTTAAAAAGTATCATAAATGGGTTTATCTTATACTCAAACAAAAATAAATGCTTTAATTCTACCCTTTTATCTCTTCCATACAATTACCAAAGTACAAAATAAAAAACCAAGGCATAACATGAGTAATTCACTATAGATAAACACCTACATTTTCTTTCCATTTCATAAAATTCAATCCTCCTACCTCTAGGCATGCATATTTATGATCATTTACTCCACATTAAATCCCATGGAACTAAACCAAAAGTTTGATCCATGTTATCTAACATGTTCAAGAATATATACATTTTCACATAATGCAAGGTTTATAATGGAATTTTTATGCATGGCCTCAATTTAATACTACCACACTTGGTCAAATTAAGGACAATCCTCTATAGTTATCTTGCCTTCTTATCATCATTCCCAAAAACCCTAATTCTCAACAAGTAAGAATGAGGGCATTATAAAATATAGGATTACAATATGCCATAAATTCTAAAAGGAAGATAAACCCTAATTTATGTGCCTCAATAAAATTCCCTTCATTCTAAAATTAAAACAAATATTTTTATAGTGAAGCAATATAAGGGTATTACCACATCATTTTATCCCATTCTCATTGCTAGTACTAGGATAATTTCTTATAAATTAGACCCTAAAATCTGATTTTAGTCTTCATGGCCTAAGTGGGTCCTTCCCAAGATCTTTCCACTTAGCACAAGATATTGCAAGATGGTATTTTAAACAAATCAAGCCATTTTATACATGATTTTATTGAAATTTATAAGGAATATTGAATTGAATAAACACATCCTATATATATTCTTAGTAATACTATCCTTTGTTGGGTTTGATTTAGGGTAACCCTATCACAAACTCAAGCCATAAAATGATAGTCTATTTTACAAAATCATCATTTATAATAATTCAAATAATCATTAATGCAAAATATCATATATATTATCATGTCAATTATATTTTTATTCTAACCATAACATGTTGAGTCATCAATGCCATGTCATATACTTATCTATTTTCTCATAGGAAATAAATGGTATAACTAGAATTAAAATTTGAGATGTGACAATAAGATTGTAGGAAATCAATCAAGCCTAGTTGTTAGTTGTCTTATTATAATAGAAGGAGAAACTTACCTTTTATGGGTCATCCATAGAGATATTCCTCATAAATATTTCATTATGTCTTTGTACGATAATTGATGGATTATTTTATGAAATCTTAACATGAGCCTCTTTATCTTGCATAACTTCTAACAAATTACCTTTGACACCTTCCTTTTTAATACCTTCCTCAATACTTCATTCATCCAAATTATATTTTTATTTAGTGAAAATAATTCTATTTTGGAAGTATCATGATAAAATTTAATATTTATATTCCCTTTAAGAATCCATATCTTCTATATTTTTGGTCCAAATATGACTCTCTTTTGTAAGACATTATAAGAAGAAGAAATTATTTTTTCTTATATATAAGTATCTTTGGCATCTCTATTTATTTATACTATATATTGTAAATTTATGAGCTTGGATTTGATTTCCTATTTTAATTTAAATATGATACCCAAATATTTGACATTCCAAATAGTCATTTTTTACTTTAGATATTTTATATTTAAAAAAAAAATGTACATATATGATCCTTCAAATATTACCTCATCCCATAATAAATAACCAATCATTTGGAATAAATCAGGGCCTTGGGTGCACATATCTTGAAACCAAAATAGATTTAGATTACCATTATTGACTTGATTACATCTCAATAGAATGGATTTGTGATCTTATCATGATTTCAATAAAATAACTAAATAGATTATCTACTCTAATTGCAATCATGTATTAGATAATAAAAATTTGTGTTATCTTTGGACAACATTAGTTTATGCAATATTTGTATTATTCCATGTATAATAAATGGTTAAAGGAATAATATCCCAAATTCCATTTTAATTAACAAAGTAAGTAAAATCCTCCATTGATTTAGACCATATAGGAGTATTGGTATTTTTATTTTAATGAGATAAAGCTATATTGAAGTTTCCATTCCAAAATTCCATATATCACAATCATGAATCAACATTGAATTTTTCATAAATAAAAATAATGGCATATCCTTCCAATATATTTCAAAAATAACAACCATATTTGGATCATATACATTTATGACTTGAATTTTGATATTTTCCTCCTTCCTTAAGAAAAGGACCAATAACCTAATTACTTTTCACTTCTAACCAATGTCCATCCCATTTGCATTTACCCAATTTGTTGTAATACCTCTTGAAGCTTCTATTGTAGAAACTCCTAGACAATATGTCATCTGCAAATATATTTGAGTGCATCCTTACATTACCAACTACTTATTTTTATTCTTGTATTAAATAAAATTAGTACTATAAGAACTTATTAATTCCTTGATAACTCTTTTTCAAGGGCCTTATTCATACCATATTCATCATCACTTTTTATTTCAATTTTACTTAGATTTAATTTTTGTTATTACTTTTTTTGCAATCTTTTTATTATGTTATGTTGTTCTTTTCCATTTAGTTTGATTTAATTGCCTTAGAATCTTAGGAATCCATTTCCTAAGAAAAATCTTATAGTACTTAGTGCATATAGCCAAGGACACCAACCCAATATTGAAAAATTAAAATGAATAGAGATTAATGATACCCATCATTTTTAGCACCATTTTCGAGAACATAAACATTACTAAGAATCTAGTGAGATATCATCCTAGAATAGTTTATGATGTAAAAACAAAACAAAGCTATAAGGATTTCTAGGTGTTATAGGCTGCAAATTTCATTTAAAAAAAAAATCCTTTTGAAGATTACACTTTGCTTGAAAACATTCATCTTTTGAATGCATAGACCTAGATATGCCAAGGGGATATTCACCAATCCAACACCTCATTATACCATAGGTTGGAGGTCATTATACTTACCTATAAACTTAGAGGTTGTGCCAAAAAATGAACCATCTAGGATAAGTGAATCAGACTACTCAAGTGAAGAGGGAGGAAGCTCTAGTGGACCACCTTTATCAATTGAAGGATTGTTGAGATCTCTTGATGATTCCTTAGAAAAATCTAGTAGCTTTCTACAAAGTCTTGAATTATTCACAATCCCAAGAAAACTCAAGGAATTTTATAACATTTGTTAGCAAAATTCTAATATGGCAAATAAACAAAGTAATGTAGATGAGAACTACAATACTGAGGGGAGTAACACAAATAGGAATTTCACATACTCTATCAGATTCAACCCTTATGAAAAAGCTAATATGAAGAATATTTTTCCCTCAATATTACCAATATTTAGAGGATTCATATCCAAAGATCTTAATCAATTATTATTTGAGTTTAAGGTGTTGTGTCAAACATACAACTAAACAAAGGATAACCAAAAACTTAAACTCTTTATAGCCACATTAAAAGATTCAACCATGAGGTGGTTCATGGGGTTAAACTCAGACTCAATACATATGTGAGCCAAACTAGAAAAAGTATTTCTAGATAAGTACCAAGAATATTGTAGGGTTAAAGACTACAAGGAAGAGTTGTTCCAAATGAAACAACAAGATCAAGAAAACATGGAAGACTATATTGATAGATTCTTCTTTGTCCTAAAGAGATATGGAGAAGGAATAAATCAAGGATTGATTATGTAAAGCTCTAAAAAGCATACATCTAGGCTAATTGCAACATGATAACAAATTTAAAGCAATGAAACATGTATAACCAAATGAATTGACAAAAAGAAATGCCTCCTTTGTATTAATAAATTTCAAAGCTCGGTTACATATTCGTCCCTCTTAGGGATACCAAATTTGATACATGATTACAATAGTTTTGAGCCCCAAAATGGGGGTGATGTATTCTACAAAGCTCTTTAGATCTCCACCACTTTTCTTATAAGAGGGCTTATTAGTTGCCTCCTTCTTTGATGCCAAGGAATATGATCTCGATGATGCTCTTGGATCCTTGATTGTCCCTGTCACCTACACACAAAGAAACTAGAAGACACATCAATAGCACATGATGCCTCTCAAGATGAGGCTAGTTTCTTGAAATATGCAAATAGGAAAGAAATGCATGAAATGATAAAGAATGCTTGAAAACTTGAAATAATGCTTGAAATACTGAATATAAAGAATGAAAATGCTGCTATACTAGGTTAGAAATCCAATGAAAAGACTACTAATCTAATCTAATGGCTAAAAATAGGGGAAAAGAGACATCAAACCCTAGTCGCTATCAACCAAAGTAGCTAGCTCTGCTAGCCACTATCAAATTTGGTGGCTAAGCCTATGGGCCGCTATCAAAGACAACGACCATGGGAGAAGTATTCTACCCTCTAAATCTCTGGCCTGGCGTCAATCGATTCCACTGCAAAGGGGTTTGATGTTCTTGGTGCGTTCTCTCAAAATGACTTTGGGTGGGAAATTGGCTCAAATCACATTGAATTGAGTGCTTGAACAATGGTTGTTCTTCTCAAAATGTGGTAGTCTCCATTGGTGGATAGGCACTTGTCATTGCTCAATTGGACAACACTTCATTACTCCTCAAGGGGATGTGAAATCACTCTCCAATCCGATAGGGCTTCACTGCAATGAATTCAGGATAAAACCAGGGTTTGCTTGATAAATTTGGGGCCTTAAGTAGACTCCCAAATTCCTTGGTCTAGCTTCTCCAGGAAGCCAAGATCAAGAACTTGCTGAGCTGGAATGGTTAGGCGAAGCTTCTAGAGGCTTCTGGAACCCAAACCATTGCTAATTTGTTAGACGCAACTAATTTTTCTCGGCTCAAGGAGCCCGAGTTTGTTACAGGGCTAGCCACTCTCACTCAGCATGGCTAGGGCAAGCTACCCTTAGCCGCTATCGATAGGCATGGCTAGCTCTTAGCCGCTCTGATCATCAATGGTTGGGATCTTAGCTATTGTTGACATCAGTGGCTAGAGCTACATAGGACTAGACTGCCCTATATGAGTGGTTAAAACCATTGCTTAGTCTTGGAAAGGTCCCAAGTCATTCATATGGTCTGCAAAGGTGCCCATATGAGTAGTCTCCTAAATATGACGTGTTTTAGGTGTCTACAGATGCCCCTTTTGGGATGCATTGTGGGAAAACATGATGTTGAGAAAAAATAGACCACCTAAAGCCATATTATAGGTTTATTGATGTTCATTGATCTGGTCAATGCTAGATGCCTCAATCTTAGAAAGGACGTACATCTCAGAATCATTGCTTCCAATGACATGGAAGGCTTAAATTGGTGCTCTAATGTATCCGAGCATAATCGGGTAGCATACAAGCTACTATAGGTCCGATAAGCGATATGATAGAGGTGTAATTCATTATATTTGCTTTTTACCCCTACAAATGGGGAAGCTTAAGATAGCTGTTAGCAATGATTCGTAAGATGAACACGATTCACAAGATTAAGTGTTCAATTGTTGATTTAGATTATGAATGTTGTTATTATGACTACCCCCTCAAGCGATGATTCGATGAGGAAAATGACAAGTGATGAAAGTGATGAGTCACTTGACCAAGATGATTGATTTGGATAATTCAATATGATTGCATTTGTTGTAAGGTAGGTCCTATTATAGTTATGATTTCAACCATTAATAGTAATTGTACATCTCTATCCCATGGAGCAGTCTGACCACAATGGCCTTCTTAGGGAATCAAGATGATAGCAATTCAATTTAAGCATGTGATGAATCACTATGTTCGATGATCTGCTGAAATTTTCATAGAAGAAATGAAATGAATACCTCATTCCCATGGAGCAATCTAGTCGTAATGGCCTTCTTGGGGATTGAAGTGAAGACATTTCAATTCAATGATGAATAATTTGGTTCAAATGGCCTTATGGTAATTTACTCATCTTGTCAGATTGCATGGAGTGCAAGTCGCTGCAACCGCCAAGTGTATAGGGTAAATAACTGGATACGAGGCACATTTGAATTTTGATTTATTTGATTTTTTGTTATTTTGATGATTTTTGAAAATTTTGGATTGGTAGATATGCTTAAATGTCCATTTTGAAGCTCCTCATGGTGAGAAAATATGTACATTAGGTGTTTCTTCTTAGCCACTATCGAGGGTCATGACTGGTTTTTGCAATTTCCTTAGCCACTATCGACGTCAGCGATCGGGGTTGCCCTAATCTGTACCCGCTATCGACATCAATGGCTAGGGGAAAATGGAAAATATAAAAATAAAATTAGGGTTTTTATTCTTCATTATTTCTAGTTGGCTTGAGTGAATAGTGAGCTCTGAGGAGAGGTAGAAAGCATTTGACATGGAACGCTACCAGATTTACCCTAGACTTCTATGGTGGACTAGCTAGAGGCATCGATGAGTGGTGAAGCCGATGCTCCTAAGGTAGACTTGAAATCCTTCACTCATGATTTTAGCAATAAAATGAACCTCATTAAGTAATGAAGTTAAATGAACCACATTAAACTACTAGTAATGAACCTCACCCCTTAGTTAGGTTTAACATTAGGTTAGCTTAGGTGGGTTAAGGGTAGATTTTAATTTTTGGGTATTTTTGGGATAGGAAATGACCTCACAAGGGGTCTTTCTTATAGTTATTATTGGTGATGGTGGCTCTCAATATGCCAAAGGGGGGCTATTGTCACTATGGGTGGCTAGGTTTAAACCCCAATGATTAAAAAATTGATCATTGGTGCTATTTGTTGTCTATGTCGATGGTGACCATGGTAGCTATCGACGTGAGTGGCTAAGAAACCTTAGCAAAAATTTTGAAATTTTTGCTTTTTTTTTAGGTTGATTATGCATTTGGATTTTTTGCACCTTAGACCTTGATAGCACGAGTGCGAGAGCCTGATTTGCTGATTGAGTTGCTACCCTAGTTAGACGATGGGGATTGGGACTAGTTTGGGGTGTTGGGCCTCAGCTATGTCATTAGATTACTGATAGTAATGTCAGACCAGACCTACATCATAGCCCTAGCCCATCGATGGGATGCTAGGACTAACACTTTCCATCTCCCTATTGGTGAGATGATGGTGATGTTGGAGGACGTCTACCGTATCTTTCGGATCTTGATCGATGGTCGGGCTATCACTTCTTCATTGACTATGACTAAGGTTGTAGTCTTCTAGAGAGTGTTTGGTGATAGATTTATTGAGGCACTAGGCAACATTGAGCATGGTGGAGTTCTGATTACTTATTGGTTTAGGGAGGATGTCTTCTCGTGGTGCTAGGTCATGCTTATGCACATTATCTATAATGTGCTTTTACCAGACACTTTAGGTGTGAGGTTCCCTTGGAACCTCTTAGCTATGGTACAAGACTTGTTGGATAGCACTACATCATTGATTATGGCATGGGGGAGCATACTGTTGGCCCATATCTATGATGAGCTATACTAGATTACATGGCATGAGTGAGCTAGAGTTGGATGCAGCTTGCTTCTATAGATCTAGGGGTGGGAGCATATCAGGATAGATAGGCCTGGTGGATTACCCCTAGGGATTATAGTAGTAGTGATGGTGGCATAGTGCTATGGTGCTCGATGGCCATGGGAGGTAGAGACACATTAGAGCAGATCTCATGTTGGGGATCTAGCTCATTACATGGGGTCATTGATAGGGCTATAGGTGAGCTAGATCATATGGAGACCCTATTTGGATTGTCTAGCTTGGGAGGAGGTAGATAGGTACCTAGCTCGAATGAGGTATGATAGATGGGTCATTGGGTGTAAATTTAGGGTGAGGAAGTTCTTCTATTTCTCTTGGGTGACTAGGTAGTTTAGGATCAGATAGGATGTCCTTGAGGAGCTAGTCCTCTATCATCACCTAAAGGTAGAGATGTAGCTCACATGGCCCTAGGTTATAGCTCTGATAGAGGAGGTTGATGCTCCTATAGTAGATACAGGGGTAGCAGATGCTAGGACTACTAGTGAGTATGACACCTGGTGGACTACTCAGCTATGGTAGGGTGGTGGTAGCCTAGGTAGGGCTAGGGATGAGGTGGGAGTAGAGGGTGGTGATGGTGATGGGTGATGAGTGCATCATAGGATAGATGAGGCATGGGGCTAGGTTGTAGAGTAGGTGGATGAGCTACATGATGAGGAGGAGGGGGATGAGGAGGACCTAGATGATGAGGTGTCCCAGCTATGAGCTTAGGTACATAGTCTGTAGGTATAGTTATAGATAGCATAGAGATAGATCATGGAGTGAGATACATCTCTCGCTATAGTGTAGAGCCAGTTGAGTGTAGGGTAGAGGTAGTGGTGAGGGTATGTAGAGGAGAGGACCACTCTATAGGCATAGGTGGATTCATCTCAGACCACTATAGATTAGGTCACTACATAGAGGGATATTTTGTAGGTATAGTTGGATGCTAGGATTATTGAGAGAGATGCTCTCAAGACACATTTAGGGGCTACTCCTATTGGCTAATCTACACCATCTACTCTAGCTTCTCAGGAGTCGATAGGCTTGGATGCGGTTGCAGAGATCAGGTGACTATAGGGTCTCTTGGAGGATGATGTGAGGTGATATGCCTCAGATGTGTCCATATAGCTCTTCTAGAGGCTCAGGTTAGGATGCATGGTGGCATTGTGCCAGCCAGGTCTACAATAGAGGTTTAGAGTAGAGTAGGTGAAGTGAGTTTGGGTAGTCATCAGTGTGCCCTAGTCATAGGTCAGGTGCTCGATCTAGAGAGATCGATGGGTACCAGCTCTAGACAGCCTCATAGAGAGGGAGTTGAGGGTGGAGGTGATTCAGGAGGTGCAGGCACCACTTGATACATCACGATGACTTTATCATTTTTGAGTGTAAGGTCTGAGGACCTACACATTTGTAGCCTATGGGCATTTTTGTACCACTCTATGTACTTATTGACATACATATATATGATACTTTTATTTCTCATTATGTGTATTATGTTGTTGCTTTATTGTTCATGTGATGCAAATGTAGATGCAATGCTTATATGATGCTTTGATTATGCTATATGTATGCGATGTATGGATGACATGCACTAGCTAGATGATAGATGTATGATTAGATGTTGTGATCTAGATGTGTAGATGCAGTATTATGTATGCATATATGGATGCAATGATGAATGTTAAATGCATGTTTAATTTGTTTCAATTGTTTATGCATTTAATCTATGTGATATGATATGATAAATGATATGTGATGTAATGCATTAATTACATGAGAATGATCTAATGCAAATGAACTTGTATGCTCTAATCACTTAAAACATAAGGAATGAATTTAAAATGTGTTTAACAAACTAATGGATGACACCACAGAATGTATGAAAATCATGAATGTAAATGGTAAATCTTATCATAAGAATTAATCATTTAAGCATCCATATGTGAGATGAGATGATGTGAGATGTATGGGTTTTCCTTATAAGCTTCTATAAATTAAAAGATATGCACAAAATAGTCAGTGGTCATCTAAATATCATTGTTGATATCCATCTGATATCTATCCTATTTCATGAACATCCTTTAATAAACAAAACCTCATAAGGAAAATTGTGATTGATTTATGAGATGATTTGTTGCTATAAGGGAATTTTTGAGGTTTTCCATGAGACTCAAACACCCTAGTTGATTAATCAAAAGTTGTATAATGACTACACAAGACTTCTGAAAGATAAAAGCTTTTGTTGTGAAGACCAAGATATTCATTATCCCTATGTGTGCAAATGAATATATTAGATGAAGCATAAGACTACCTCATTTCTAAGTGGGATTCATTCAGCCCATTTTTGTAATGAGGATCACCAAATGTTCATCATGATCCTAGGTTTGGATGCAGTTGGACTAGACTACTAGGTAATACAAGCCACCTAAAGCTAGCTCATTTGTAAATTTCTTAGAACTACCCCATTGCCAGGAAGGATTCATTCAACCCATTGTTGTAATGGGGATCACTCAATGGCTTTCGAATACTGACCATTCCAGGGATTCAAGCTCTTCACCCCCTTCTTTTCTTTTCATTTATTGGGATACTTGCTCATGCTTAGTGATGAAAATCACTATTTATTTTACATTTTTTTTAGCAAGGGATTTTGCTTTGATTTTGGGATTTTTCTTATTTTGTATGAAAGCAAGGGATTTCTTTGGGTAGGGGGGAGCTTGTCCTTTTTCCAATGATCAACATCCTAGACCATGCACATCACAATATGAGCAAGTAAAAACCTTTCACTTAAGGTGAACTAGGACCACTTTGTAGTGTTCATATTTCCTTGTTCAAACTAGGATTATTAATGTTTAAATTGTGATAGGATTTTGATATATGCAAGGTACTATCAAAACTAGACCTCATCTTCAAAAGTGAAGATAGCTTTCTATAAAATCTGAGAAGATCACTAGGTATGGTTGAATGACCAAAAAACCCTAGTATATTCCTTATAGCAACTGGAAGGGTTGTGTTGAAAAACACAATTACTCATAGGGGTGATGGATGATGATGATGTAAGGATGCATGATTAGCATACAAACGTGGTGTCATTTGTAAGATTGTAAACACAACCTATCCTAATGCAAGTGCAATGGATGAAAATACCTAAATGCAATGCAATTAAATGAATGCATATGCAAAATGTAAATGCAAATATTTTTGTGTTTTTGATGTTTTTAAATTATTTTTTAATTTTTTGAATTTTATGATTTTTAGGGAGAAAGGTGTGATACCTTAGGTACCCCCAATGTGTGTGCCACTCAATGAAAGTGAGGAAGGTGCGATACCTTTGGAGGTCTCACTTTGCTTCATTGATCTTGATGTGGATGGTGGGGAAGGTATGCTACCTTGAGGACCCCCATTGCGTATGTCGTTCACCATAATATAATCAGCTTGTTTAGGAAGAGTGACTAAAATCAACTCTCCCTGTTTGGGCGTGGACCCCTACGAGGTGCCAATGTCTTGGTGGGGTAAAATGAGTGAACCATCTGCATGGAGCTCATTTCATTCTATCATGTTTTGGACCACCTTCCTGAATGAATGGTAGCCATGGATGTCATGCCCATGTGTATGATGGTAGACACAATAAAGGCTTTCATCCTGTGACCCAGGTTTAGGTGCTCTAGGTTTGACCTCTGGTAATGCGATTGCATTTGCCTCATAAAGCTTTTGAAATAGGGTTGTGGTAGTCATCTAAAATGAAACTACTCGGTGAGTTGGGTTGTTGGGCCTACAAGGTGGTGGATGACCTTGGGGTCACAAATGGGAAGATGTGGCTTCTATTTTGGTAGGTTGAGGCACTATGGATGAGCCATCTATGGGAAAGGTCCCATTATCAATGAGATCTTGAACCACATTCTTGAATCCATAATAATTGTAAATGCCATGGCCCTCTATTCGATGATAAAGATAGAAGTGGTCCTCCTTATAACCCTTAGGTTTAGCTCTGTTTGGGTCTAAAGGGTTTATGTTAGGTAGGGTGATGAGCTTAGCTTCTTGCAGCTTCTAAAAAATATCTGACATAGGCTCGTTTAAAGGAGTCCAAATGCATTGCTAGTGTTTTGAGTGTGTAGCACACTCTGGCTTAGTTTGATGACTAGGTTGAGCCCTAGGTATATTAATTGCTAGCTTAAGGGGCTCTTCTTGCTTTTTTGGTGCAAGGGATGGATTATTGACTATGATTATTTTTTGGTTGACAACCTGAAGTTACTTATTTTCAAGAATTTTGTATATTATGGCTCTAAAACCATGACATGACTGAATGTCATGGCCATTTTGTCTATGATATAGATAATGCAACTCCTCCTCATACCCCTGGGGTTTTGGATGATTTGGATCTAAAGGTCGAACCTCTAGTAAGGTGATGGCATTTATGGCACATAATCGATTGAAAATTGATATCGTAGGTTTGGGTAATGGTGGATACTTGCTAGGTTGTTGGCATGGCCGAATTGGCTCTTGCTCTTGCTAAGGCTTTTCCTGTGGTTGCATAAGAGGTGGTTCAAGATCGGATATGGGTTGCTTTTGTAATTCCAAACTCTCAAGGTAAAGTAGGATAAATTGCAACATCTCATTTTTTTGCTCCATCCATACCTCTATATTATAAAGGTGATTTTGCATATGTTCCAAGATTGATAAGGCTTTCATGTGTATTGCTAGTGATGAGTTTGGATCACCATCATTGACTAAAGGAGATGAAATAGTGGGTGCTAAAGATCCACTAGGTAAATGCAAATCACCGATCTCCTTCATGTGAGATGATGTGGATGCTTCTTGATGATCCACTTTGATAGTGGCATCCCCATGCTCTGGTTTGCTACTCAATTCATATTTATGTTTCACTTTGTAGTGTTGAACTATGCTAGCTTTAGTACCCCTAGTTTGATGTGGGGGAGGCATCTCTTCTTGCTCTTGAGAGGGTGCCATGAGAAATGAATCAGGAGTGACTAATTTCAATGGTTTTGGCCCCTTCGATGTGGAAGCAACATCTGATTGCATTATCTATTGTTTTATCTACTTTAGAGTTATTCGGCTCTCTAACTTGATGTTGACCATTCCCATGAACTCGTGAGAAGGTGCTTTGGCTTTCAGACCAGTTGTGGGTGGATCATCAACTATTCGAGGGGCTTCTGTATCAGTTATGTCAACTGATGTTGTCTTCTCCTCATCTGGTAAGGTGATACCATGGTTTTTGGTGATGGGAGAAGGTGGTGATTTCTTGATGCAAGCTTCAGTCGAATGTTTGATGATTTCATCCGAGTGAATATTTTGAGGCTCACATGTCACCAGAGTGTCTTGTGGCTCCTCGACCTTCTTGTAATATTTGAATGGTTCAGGATCATTGGGGACCACATACACTTGTCCTTGGTGTATGAATTTTAGGCTTTGGTGCACTATGGAAGGTACGCATTCCATGTCCCTCATCCACGATCTACCTAACAATATGTTATATTACCTCTCACCCCCAGGATATGACACAATGTATGTATTGTCTTTATCCCAACCTATATAGGTAGGACTATTGTACCGATTTTCGGAGAGGTGGCATCATTGAAGGCCCTCAATGTGAATGTTGAGTCCTTAATATGTGAGGATGGCAGATTTAAATATTTCAAAGCTACAACCATGATGATATTGATCGATGACCCGGTGTCAATCAAGACTCTCTTGTATGGAATTTGATTGATGCTCGCTATGATGTGTAGCGGTGGATCGGGTTCACCTCTAGAGATTGGCTTAATATCTTACCTACAAAAGGTAATCACAGGGTCCTTTTTTAAGTGAATTGAATTCATTGTTGGTATGGACCATGATAAATGATCAGCTTTAGTTGAATTTTTTGATACGTTGGGTTGATCGAGGCATATTTTTCTTCCTATTATAGTATTGATCCTACTGATAAAGCCCTCCTCAGGCGGATCTATGTGCACCTCATTGACATGCTCAACTTGATTGTTGTTGGCCCCATGATTGGGAAGAGGGTTTTTGAATATGTCGATGTTTTGATTATCGATAGCCAAAGGACTATCTATTTGCAATTCGTTCTTATCCAACATATTTTGCACTAAATTCTTGAATGCGATGCAATCCTAGATATCATGGCCATTTTGTCGATGATAAACACAATAGAGATATTCCCTATACCCCTTAGGTTTGGGGTGATTAGGATCCAGGGTGCGTATCTCAAGAAAAGTTAGAGCCTTGGCCTCACATAGGTGGTTGAAAATAGATGCCAAAGGTTCAGGCAATGGTGTGTAATTATGAGGTGCTCTATGTTGTTTCTTTTGTGCTCAATTATCATTGTGTTGTTTGTAGTGCACTGGGGGAGGTTGAGCCTGATAATTCTGTGGTTGTTGGCTCTATGCTACTTTTGGAACGTTTAACACGACCTGATTTATAGGTGCAGGTTTACCCTGATACTATGGTTGATGTCGTGTGTTCTTGTTGTTCCAATATTTCTTTGTATGGAGCTTTAGGTCTCCTTATTGCAACTTGATATCTTCAATTACTTTGGCTTGCACCAAAGCTTCTTCGAATGTCGTATATTGTTGTAGTTGGAGCAACAACGATATGTGCTTGGCATAAATTTTTATGAACATTTGGGTGAGTTTTGTTGAGCAAGGTGCAATGATAGTATTGTCATTATTGTCAACACAGTCAGATAGATCGGTTGATTTAGTGGACAGGAGTTCAAAGGTTATTCAGAGTATGTACAATGATGTTAAATGCTTATGAGGATGTTTACCCACCTTTTTGCATATTTTTCAAGAAGACCAAAGTGGCCCATATGCTAAAGATCAAAGAGAAGAAAAAAAAAGTGTTGCGATATCGCGACATGTTGAATTTTTGTGGGCCAAAGCAAAGAGAAAGAGCAAAGAAAAAAAGTGTCGCGATATCGCGACATGTTCCATTTTTGTGGTCCAAAGCAAAGAGAAAAATCAAGAAGAAAAAAGTGTCACGATATTGCGACATGTTGCATTTTCCCGAGCCAAAGCAAAGAGAAAGAGAAAAGAAAAAAAGTGTTGTGATATTGCGACATGTTGCATTTTCACAGTCCAAAGCGAAGAGAAAGAGCGAGGAGAAAAAAATGTCACGATATCGCGACATGTCGCATTTTTGTGACTCAAAAATGGCAGGCAAAAAGAGAAACAAAAGTGTCGCGATATCGTGACATGTTGCATTTTTGTGACTCAAAAAGGGCAGGTAGGCAGAGAAACAAAAGTGTCGCGATATCGTGACATGTCGCATTTTTGTGACTCAAAAATGGCAAGCAGGCAGAGAAACAAAAGTGTCACGATATTGCGACATGTCACATTTTTGCGACTCAAAAAGGGTAGGCAGGCAGAGAAACAAAAGTGTCACGATATCGCAACATGTTGCATTTTTTCCAAAGGAACAGTCATCGAAGGAGAAAACTAATAGTCATGAAGAAGAAAATGAACAGTCATCGAAGGAGAAAATGAATAGTCATCAAAGGAGAAAATGAACAGTAATGAAGGAGAAAACAAATAGTCATCGAAGGAGAAAATGAACGGTCATCGAAGGAGAAAATGAACAGTCATAAAGGAGAAAATGAACAGTCATCGAAGGAGAAAACGAACAGTCATCGAAGGAGAAAATGAATAGTCATGAAGGAGAAAAAAATAGTCATCGAAGGAGAAAACGAACAGTCATCGAAGGAGAAAACGAACAGTCATGAAGGAGAAAACAAACAGTCATCGAAGGAGAAAACGAACAGTCATCGAAGGAGAAAATGAACAGTCATCGAAGGAGAAAACGAACAGTCATCGAAGGAGAAAACAAATAGTCATGGAAGGAGAAAATGAACAGTCATGGTAGGAGAATATTGTGTCATAAAGGAGTTACATAAAGAAGGTGTTACAATTGACAAGTGGCATATGAGAATATGAAAGGTGTTACAATTGACAAGTGGCGTATGAGAATATGAAAGGAGTTACAATTGGAGTTACAAAGAGAAAGGATAGTTATAAAATGAGCGTTGCTTGGAGAATTTTTGTTGGGGATTTTATTTTGTGAAGTGCGATGAGTGTGTGTGTTTTGTAAATTGTGGTAGATGTTGGGTAAGCAATGGACCATTCAGGATCTTGTAAAAGTGAAGGCATTTTTATGTCAATCTTCTAGTTTCAAAATTGAAGTCCAAGTTGGTGCTTGGAATCAGGGGTTGGTGCTCCTTCCAGTTGGTGTTGGTAAATTGATTGTAAAGTTGGTGCTTTGCAAAGGCTAGATTTGGATGGGAGTCCAAATAGTCATTTTGAGGAGTAGCCAAATCGGTGAACCTCGGTACATCTTGTGTTGTGTGATGTTCTCTTGTTATACTTGCTTTATTTGGTTTTAAGTTTTCATTATTTCAGCTTTAAGAGTTGAAGATTTAAGTTTTAAAATAGCTACACTGATTCACCCCCCCTCTTAGTGTCATTGTGAGACTAACAATTGGTATTAGAGCGAGGTTCCTGAACAAGATTAACCGACTAGGGTGATCTTGGAAGTGACACAATGGCAGGTGGTGAAGGCTTCTCATCAAACAAAGCACCATTGTTTGATAAAACTAATTACGCATTTTGGAGACTCAAGATGCAGACATATCTTTGTGCTTTGGGATACGAAATTTGGGATTCAATAGATAGTGGATACACAATACCCACCACTTCTCCAACCGATGCTACCAGTAAGAAACTATTTGAGAATAACTCAAAAGCAAAGAATGCTATCATGTGCGGATTAGTGGACAGTGAACTGGTAAAAATTATGAGTTGTAAAATGGCAAAATAAATATGGGACAAACTGAGGAGCATTCATGAAGGAGACGTTAAGATCAAGGAGGCCAAGTTACAAACACATCGAGCTCAGTTCGAAGTATTAAATATGAATGAAGATGAGAACATAGAGGCATTTATGCTGAGAGTTAATGAAGTCATTAATGCGATTAGAGGACTCGATGAGGAAATAAAAGATTTTGTCATCGTGAAAAAGGTATTAAGATCTCTTCCCCAAAGATTTTATTCTAAAGTTTTAGCTATAGAAGAAGCTAAAGATCTAAATTCTTTTAGTATGGATGAGATGCATGGTTCTTTGATTGCATATGATATGAGAATAGGAAAATCTAAACCCATAGACAGAGAAGCTTCTTTTAAAGCCCATAAAAATATGAAAGCAAAACAAGAATCCGAGGAAGAATAGACATTAGATGAAATGGAGGCAAACATTGTTCGAAAACTAAAAAAGGGAAAAGGAAAATACAGAGGAAAGTTACCGTTTAAATGTTTCAATTGTGGAGGCATTGGGAATTTTGTAGCTAAATGTCCACTTAATAAGAAGAACAAAAGTTATGAAGGATCGCACCAAGAAAGAAGTGACTGGAAGAAAAAAACAAATTTTAGAAAAGGCAACTTCAAGAAGAAAAGTTTCATCTCCAAGAATGTCGAGTTCATCAGAAGACAGTGCGGTGAGGATTCTAAAAAGGAAACAGGTGAAGCTCTTTTCATGGCACTCAAAGAAGAAAAAATAGAAAAATAACAGGAATGTGATGAAGAAGAAATTGATGCAGAAGTAAATTTGGAAGAGGAACTAATTGCAGCTCTGGATGAATTAAAGATAGAAAGAAAAAAAAATAAGAAAATCTCAAGAAATCTTGAGGATGCAAATGAAATCATAACCAGTTTGAAAGTACAGATAGAAGAATCCAAGAAAATATCTAAAGATCTTGAAGTGCAAATAACCATGAAAATAGATTATTGCAACAAGCTAGAAGAAGAGACTGTTGGTTTAAGGATGTAGATAGAAGAGATGAATCATAAAATTAGTTGTTATCACAAACGTGAAGAAAGTTCTATGAAGCTAGATAAGATCATAAATAACCAAAAGACTACAGGAATCAAATTTGGTTTGGGCTTTGATGAAGGAGAATCATCAAATGGATCAAAGGCCATAAATGAAGAATCCATAAAGAATAAATATAAGAAACAGGTTGATCAAGAAAAATTGACTCATGCAAAAGAAAGCAATAATGCAAGGCACGAAAGGAGAATTGACAATGATAGATTAACCAATGTCACACATCAAAGAAGAAGAAGGTTTATGGCTCCTACGACAACATGGAAAAGACCATCACCCAGGTTCAATCATCTCTTTTCTAGTTACTGTTTTAAATGCAATGGTTATGGACATAAGATTTTAGATTGCAAGTATAATGTAGGACCAAGGAATTTTACCAGTAGAAATGTTTTTCACCTTTGATGGATTATGCAGTAGAATGTTATAACTGTCATAATTTTGGGCACATTGCAAGAAATTGTCGAAGTACATTTGCATCAAATCAATTTCAGGGAAGAAAATTTCAACCAAATGGAATGAGACAAAATAGAAAATTTCTCGAAAAACATGCACAAGCTACTAAAAAAGAAAATTCAAAACAAGAGCCCAAAATTGTAATCAAACCAGAGTGGAAATAAAAAGAGCGATCTAAGGAAGAAAAAGAATCCTTGATCGTAAAAATAATATTTAGAGCGCAGAATAAATCTGCACCATGGATACTTGATAGTGGATGCTCCAGTCATATGACAGGTGACAAACAAAAATTTGAGAAGTTACAGAAATATGAAGGTGGTTCAGTAAAATTTGGAAATAATGATGGAGCTAAGATAGTTGGCAAAGGTTCAATTAAGATTAGTGATGGAAAAATAAAGTCAAAAGAAGTCTTGTTTGTGGTTGGTCTGAAGCATAACTTGTTGAGCATAAGTCAAATTTGTGATAGAGGTCATGAAGTGATTTTTAAGAAGCAGGGTTGTGAAGTCAGAAAAGCAAACATTGGAAAGTTGATAGCAACTGGATCGAGGACATCTGGAAACCTATACACACTCTCAGAGACTTCAAAAGGATCTTGCTTGATTGGACAGGAAGAAGAAAATTTGTTGTGGCACAAGAGGCTCGGTCATATCAGTTTTGACAATCTAGTAAAAATCAGCTCAAAAAAGGCAGTGAGAGATATTTCCACCATTAGAAAACCATCAAATAGCATTTGTGCTTCATGCCAAAAGGGGAAGCAAACTAGAGTCTCATTTAAAACAAAAGAATACTACACAAGCAGACCTTTGGAACTAATACATACTGATTTATGTGGACCCATGATAACGCAAAGCATAAATGGTGACAAATATTTTATGTTGTGTATAGATGACTATTCCAGGATGACATGGGTACTATTTTTGAAGCATAAATCAGAAGCTTTTGAGATGTTCAAGGTTTTCAAAAACCAAGTTGAGAATCAAACATGAAAAAGGATTAAATGTTTAATATCAGATAGAGGAGGAGAGTTCATTTCAAAGGATTTTACAGAGTATTGTGAAAAATATGGTATTAGGAGACAGTTTTTAGCAGCCAAGACACCTCGACAGAATGGTGTGGTAGAAAGAAAGAACAGGACAGTGCAGGAAATGGCATGGACTATGTTGACTGAGAGCAAAGTAGCAGACAGATTTTGGAAAGAGGCAGTACATACTACGATATACATCCAAAATAGGTGCATGTTGAGGACACATGAAAGCAAAACTCCTTATGAATTGTGGTTCGTTAAAAATGCAATAGTAAGATACTTTAAAGTTTTTGGCAGTAAGTGTTACATCAAAATAACTGAAGAAAACCTTGGTAAGTTTGAATATAGAGTGGATGAAGGTATTTTTCTTGGCTATTCATCAAAAATCAAAGCTTACAAATGCTACAAAAAGAGGCTAAGGAAAATTGTGGATAGTGCCGATGTTAAAGTTGATGAAGGTAGGGAACGAGTAATTAGCTATGAAGAGAACTATCCAATTTATGAAGAGGTTATTGAAGAAGGTGAGGAAAAGGAAATGGAAAAGAAACAAAAAATTGACTCAGATGATTCAAACAGTGATTTCGAAGTGGAAGAAAATAAGAAATTCAAAATAGGCAACTAGCAGAAAGATCATCCTAGAGAGCAAATAATTGGAGACCCCACAGTTGGTGTTCGGACAAGAAGAAGAGTAGTAAGTAACTACTCTCTATTATCCAACATTGAGCCCAAAAATGTTGCTGACGCAAGTAAAGATGAAAGTTGGATGAAGGCAATAAATGAAGAATTAGATCAGATCGAGAAAAAAAAAACTTGGGAGTTTGATGAGGGCATCTAATTAAGCATAGTTATTCTTTTATTATATCCTAGGTTATATTTTTATTTACCACTTACCATGTGAGTTAATCCAACTATTGAGGACATCTGGATCTCGAGAGCCATTATAAATGGTAACTTCACATTTGATTTGATGTCGAGGTTCAGGAGCGGAACTAGGTGGACTAGGTCCAGTCATGTATTGAACCTTGTCAGCCAAGAGGCTAACAATGTCAGCGATGGCGGCCACTTGTTCTGCCAAACTAGCAGCCATCTGACCTCTAGTGTAAGCCAGGAGGCTACAAAACTCGTAAAAAGAGTTACAAAATTTTTACCTCGCAGGGCAATTTACAATGAGTGCTATGAGTTCCAAGCACAATAAGTCTCGTAGGCTTACAATTGGTTGCCTCTTAGGCAATTTACAAAAGCTTTTTGCAAAACTTGAATGTTTAATTAAAATATTTAAACATTTAAAATTTTAAAATGATTGAAACATTTTAATTTTTTTTTTTTTTTTTATGCAAGAACTTACTGTTTAATATATACAGACTTTTTCAAATCCACCGCATAAAGTCTACAATTATTTCCCAAATCCACTTCTTAAAGTCTATGTTACTGGTAATCAAAATGCAGTTGTGATCACTGCCCCCGTACGATGCTAACATGACGTATCCCGATGATCCATGTATCAAACCCCTGCTTTCGTGCTAATCTCACGCATTTTATCCAAAATTACAGTATACGACACTCTGTTAAAATGCCACTCCATTTGCTCGCAAGGCATTCTCGCTAATTGGAGGGGGAGAAGCTCTGACCCTGCAGCAGAGAGAAGCGTGAATCGAACTCACGACGTGGTGACAACGAATCATGGGATTTAAGCCTGGAGAAGAAGAGCGGTGCTGCGGTTACCGCAGCGGCGACGAGTGGGAGGTCCTCGAGTTGGGATCCGTCGCGGGTTCGATTCGCGAGGAGGATGAAAACGAAGATGCAAAAAATTGCCTCTCTGTGCCTCTCAAGATCGAGATCGAAAGCCTCATAGACACCAATTACTTCGCCTGCCCCTCGCATCTGGGGTTCGAAACCCCGACAAAAATAAGACGCTCGGCATGGACGCGGCTCTTCCCCCAAATCACTGTAGGGCTTCAGAAGTGTGATCCGCAGGGCATCACAGAATTTTAACATGGGCTGGTGGGGTGCCTCCCAGTCGAGGGCGAGCAAGTCGTCAACGATGGGCGTGCCGTGGTCCTGCACAGCGGCCACGTGGCGCGGATGAGCGGAGTACCGGGCCAAGGCCTCCCGGCTGCCGTAGCGGCCGTACAGGGCGTGCGTGTAGTTTCCAGAGGCAGCGCCCACCGCAGAGGCAGGGCCTGCTCGGAGGTACAACACGCAGTCGAGGGAACCTAGCTTGTTGAGGGCAAAAAGCCACCAATTGAAGCGAAGTGGTGTAATTTCGAGAGAAATTCTAACCACTCAAGGAGCCCGATCGATCGATCGGCTCTGATACCAATGAGAAGGGCGAGAATAAATTAAATTCAAGCTAATGTTTATTTGATAGTTCTAGGGTTTAAGTAGGCACCCAAATGCCAAATACAAACCATATGCCCTAAATTCGTAACTCCTCGCACAAATCACGTAGGAGCTAAAATAGGGAGGCAAAATAAAATACTTTGGCTAACTTAATCCTAAAGTTCGCTAACAACTTAATAGTGCCAACTATTAACTAAACCAAGCCACAACCTACGTGAGGATTAACTCACATGGTAAGTGGTAAATAAAAATATAACCTAGGATATAATAAAAGAATAACTATGCTTAATTAGATGCCCTCATCAGAGTTAGTACCAAGACCTGCAAATAAAAATATAATCGGTACTAAATGGGTCTTTCGAAACAAATTGAATGAAAAAGGATAGGTAGTCAGGAATAAAGAAATACTGGTATGTAAAGGCTATGCACAAGTTGAAGGTATTGAATTTGAGAAAACCTTTGCACCTGTGGCTAGACTAGAGGCAATTAGAATGTTTCTGGCTTTAGCAGATTTACAAGAATTTCAAAGTTTATCAAATGGATGTGAAATCAGCATTTTTGAATGGGAAACTTCAAGAAGAGGTTTATATTGAGCAGCCAGATGGTTTCCAACTTGCTGATGATTCCAACTTGGTTTGCAAGTTGAAGAAAGCATTATATGGCTTAAAATAGGCACCCCGAGCATGTGATGCAAGGCTAGACAACTATCTTACTCAACAAGGGTTCAAGAAAGGTATGGTGGATAGTAATTTGTATGTCAAAATAGAAAATGGTCATTTTATTGTTCTTGTTGTATACATAGATGATATCATATTTGGCATTAGCAAAGATGAGTCCTGTAAATATTTAGCAAATAAGATGCAGAAAGAATTTGAAATGTCAATGATTGGTGAACTTTCGTATTTTCTCGGGTTGCAAGTTAATCAAAATGAGAAGGGCATATTTATTTCTCAAATTAAATATGTGAAAGAGATACTAAAAAAGTTCACAATGGAGGATTGTAAGCCAGTTAGCACTCCCATGATGACAGGTTGCAAGTTGAGCAAGCATGACAAATCTCCACATGTTTATCAAACCATGTACAGATCTATGATTAGGAGCTTACTGTACTTGATAGCTACCAGACCAGATATTTTATAGGCAGTATGCATGGTAGCACGATTTCAGGCTAGTCCCAAGGAGACTCATGTGACAACAATGAAGAGGATTCTTCGATACCTCAAGGGTACTATGTAGTATGGGTTATGGTATCCGAAAGGTAAGGACTTCACCCTTATTGTGTATTCAGATGCAAATTGGGCAAGATGTGTAGATGACAGAAAGAGTACCAGTGGAGGTGCATTCTATCTTGGAGACAGGTTGGTCACGTGGCACAATAAGAAACAAGAGTCAGTATCCTTATCCACAGCAGAGGTAGAATATATTGCAGCGACAACGTGTTATATGCAGGTATTATGGATGAAACAAACCCTGAAAGATCTTGGTATTAACTTCAGTGAGCCAATTTTAGTTAAGTGTGATAACACCAATGCCATTAACATCTCAAAGAATCTGGTTATGCATTCTCACACAAAACATATTGCTATTCAGTATCACTTTTTGAAGGAGAAAGTTGCAAAAGGTGAGGTTAAGTTAGATTTTGTTCCAACAACAGAGCAAGAAGCAGATATCTTCACAAAACCATTGCCCAAGGAAGTCTTTGAGTACCTTCACAATAAATTGGGAGTGGTCACGCTTCCCAAGAATTGACTAGCTATCAGGACCACATTCTCAGGGGGAGCATTTGTGTATTTGTTTATCTTTTTGCTCATGTTTGTGATTTTTGCTAAGTGTAATAAATTTTTCCTGAGAATGTTGTGCATGGACTCAGGGGGAATTTGTAGTAGCCCTTTGGTATTGATGTCAAAGGGGGAGAAGAGTTATAGGAAATTGCACATGTGTTTCCAACAATTCCAAAGGGGGAGATTATTGAGCAAGGTGCAGTGACAGTATTGTCATTGTTGTCAACATAGTCAGATAGATCGGTTGATGCAGTGGACAGGATTTCATAGGTTATTTAGAGTATGTATAGTGATGTTAAATGCTTATGAGGATGTTTACCCACCTTTTTGCATATTTTTCAAGAAGACCGAAGTGGCCCATATGCTAAAGATCAAAGAGAAGCGAAAAAGCAAAGAAAAAAAAAGTGTCGCGATATCGCAACATGTTGCATTTTCGTGGGCCAAAGCAAAGAGAAAGAGCAAAGAAAAAATGCCACGATATCGCGATATCGTGACATGTTGCATTTTCACAGTCCAAAGCAAAGAGAAAAAGCAAGGAGAAAAAATTGTCGCGATATGGCGACATGTTGCATTTTCGCGGGCCAAAGCAAAGAGAAAGAGCAAAGAAAAAAAAGTGTCGCGATATCGCGACATGTTGCATTTTCATGGTCCAAAGAAAAGAGAAAGAGCAAGGAGAAAAAAGTGTTGCGATATCATGACATGTCACATTTTTGCGACTCAAAAAGGGCAGGCAGACAGAGAAACAAAAGTGTCACGATATCGCGACATGTTGCATTTTCGCGACTCAAAAAGGGCAGGCAGGCAGAGAAACAAAAGTGTCATGATATCGCGACATGTCACATTTTTGAGACTCAAAAAGGGCATGCAGGCAGAGAAACAAAAGTGTCGTGATATCACATGTCGCATTTTCACGACTCAAAAAGGGCAGGCAAGAAGAGAAACAAAAGTGTCGCGATATCGCGACATGTTGCATTTTTGCCAAAGGAACAATAATCAAAGGAGAAAATGAATAGTCATGAAGGAGAAAATGAACAGTCATCGAAGGAGAAAATGAATAGTCATCGAAGGAGAAAATGAATAGTCATCGAAGGAGAAAATGAACAGTCATCGAAGGAGAAAATGAACAGTCATGAAGGAGAAAACAAACAGTCATCGAAGGAGAAAACAAACAATCATCGAAGGAGAAAACGAATAGTCATGAAGGAGAAAATGAATAGTCATCGAAGGAGAAAATGAACAATCATGAAGGAGAAAACGAACAGTCATCGAAGGAGAAAATGAACAGTCATCGAAGGAGAAAACAAACAGTCATGGAAGGAGAAAACAAACAGTCATGGTAGGAGAATATTGTGTCATAAAGGAGTTACATAAATAAGGTGTTACAATTGACAAGTGGCATATGAGAATATGAAAGAAGGTGTTACAATTGACAAGTGGCGTATGAGAATATGAAAGGAGTTACAATTGGATTTACAAAGAGAAAGGATAGTTATAAAAGGAGCGTTGCTTGGAGAATTTTTGTTGGGGATTTTATTTTGTGAAGTGCGATGAGTGTGCGTGTTTTGTGAATTGTGGTAGATGTTGGGTAAGCAATAGACCAGTCAGGGTCTTGTAAAAGTGAAGGCATTTTTATGTCAATCTTCTAGTTTCAAAATTGAAGTCCAAGTTGGTGCGTGGCATCAGGGGTTGATGTTCCTTCCAGTTGGTGCTGGTAAATCATGGGTTGATGCTCCTTCCAGTGGGTGCTGGTAAATTGATTGTAAATTTGGTGCTTTACAAAGGCTGGATTTGGATGGGAGTCCAAATAGTCATTTTGAGGAGTAGCCAAATCGGTGAACCTCGGTATATCTTGTGTTGTGTGATGTTCTCTTGTTATACTTGCTTTATTTGGTTTTAATTTTTCATTGTTTCAGCTTTAAGATTTGAAGATTTAAGTTTTAAAATAGCTACACTGATTCACCCCCCCTCTCAGTGTCATTGTGAGACTAACAAGTTTTATGGTGGGAATGGAGAATGGTAGCTTTACCATTAGTTTTATCCATCGATTCCCATAATCCATGACTGGCTCATCATCATATTATCATAGATTGGCCAAGTTAGATAGATTATTTTTCTTCTTGAAACCAAATGAGAAGCATTCAATAAAAGCATGTACCAACTATTTGAAGTTGGTGATGTTGTGCCTAGGTATTTATTATACCATTCAATGGCTGCACCCAGGAGGGTGATAATTAAAGTTCTTAATAACAAGGCATCATCATGCTACAATTGGAAACATGAATTCATAAAGCTTATTATATGTTCCTGCACATCATCATCTTTAAAATTATCCAATCTAGGCATTTCAAAATGCTTAGGATAAGTAGGGCTTGGCACTGATGGACATAATGGTTGATTGTGTATCTTGCTTAAAGTGGTCTTTTGATCATGCACATCTTGTTTCTCAAGAGCTTTGACTATCTTTGTAAGAACTTTGTAGGCTTGAGAAGAGATGATCTCTTCCTCCTGAAGGGATCTTCAAGGTGCAAGAAGAGGTAAGTTTATCTAAGTTTGATGTGGTTTATTGTATTCATCGACCACATCTACAGAAGATGATTTAGGATAATGCTAACCTTGGTCATTCCATTCTAACTCTTCATACTAACTATGCTCTAGCCATTTTGGTGCTAAACACTTATGTGGTCGAGGGGTATGTTGAGAAGTATGGCAAATATAATTGTCTACTCACCTAGTATGAAACTCGGGATGTGACATAGCATATCTCTTATTGTGCTACTACCTATACTCACTACAAGGAGGTAGGCCGAATCAAGCCAATCTTTTCAATTGCTCTTCATGCTCTCTTTGATCAAGGAGGTTTCAATTGCTCTTCATGCTCTCTTTGATCAAGGAGGTAGTGTTAATATAAAAATTGTTGGTGCAACCACCATTGTTTTATGCTTTCACATTCTAAATTCTCTAGATGATCATGCTCGATGCACAAATCCTCCAATTGATCTTGGAGAATTTATCCTCCCTAAATTTATTCTGATCTATGTGATCGATCTAATTGGTTTGCTATATGAGGCATTTGACTTTGCAACTCCAAGTGAGGGACTTTGTTTACCTCAAATTTCACAACAAGGTTGGCAACTCACTTCCCATGATTCCTTGAGGTTGCATTGACATTAAGCTCTTCCCTCGAGGTATGATTCTCATGTAATGATGTTGTGGGGGTATCGTGTGTTCACCTGGGATGTTCACCATGGGTATGAACAAGATGCAAATAGGTTACAATTCCTTCATCCATGATGTATTCTTTAACAAACCCAGTGGATCCTTGAGAAGTACGATCATGGTATATACTTCCATGCTCAAATATCTCATATTGGGATCTTCCAACACATTTATCTAAGAAGTCAAGGTGATGGGTATTTCATGGTTGATCGAGGGGTGTACCTCCTTCACTAGTATTGTGGTAGGATAAATGAAACCCTCCATGCTAGAAAGGATTTGGCATTATGAAGGGCACGCGAACAATCACAATCCCATTATCTTTCTCATTATTGGATGGATTTGATCTCTCAATGTGATGAGATGAAGTATCCTTATAAATTATCTTATCTAAATCATGAGCAGATCTATTTTTGGTTCTCCTAGGTGGGTTTTCTTGGTGAGATCCACCATGAGTGGTGTTGTCTCCTCTGAGACTACTTGAAGTTTGATCAGGTATATTTTGGGTAGGTGTACTACCTTTAGGGCATTCTAGGCCCTATGGTGAATTGGGTGCCACCTTGGTCGTAGATCAAGGATGGCCCTGTGTAGTGACCATAACTATATGAAATTATCTCTTGTGTAAGTTTTAAGACAAACAAAGTATACAGGGTGATTATCTCATTTAAGTTTTGCTTGTGTTTCCTAAAACTTGTTTTGTGCATTTTTAATTTTTTGTACATACAATCTAAATTCTTATCATTTTTGCAATAGTTGATGTAATTCTTATATTATTTAAATATTTCACCTATACACTCACAAAAACAAACCCGATAATGACATCTAGGCTATCTACCCACCAAAATATGGATATGAAATCCATACCCAATCAGGGAGGATAGGTACTATTGATTCTCACCTAGCACACTGTGGTCAACAATACACCCCTTCAAAGAGGAATGCATGCAATTTTCCATAGATAGGACAGTTCTTGAATCAGCCTTGGCCATGGACGAGTAACGATGATACAATGTTAGACAAGCCAACTGAGTGGTAATGACTTCCACCATTGGTCTTGATAAGTGGGTTGGATGTGAGAGCCCAATGCCATTAATGTTTATCCTTGGATCATGGTGTGTGATTGGTTCATTTTAATTTACATAAAAATAAATGCATCAATTAGCATACAATGCTCTTTTCATCTACATGCATATAATTTACATTTTATATTCAAAAAATGCAAAATAAAAATATGTTTCAGAGAATGCAAATTAAAATATGAAATAGCTTTTGCACAAGCCTCAAGTAAGCACACCTACAAATTAGTCTAAACAGTAGTCACTACTGTAAATAGCATCGCACAGTCTTGGTCACTATAGACACTAGCAGCTAAAATCCTAGTTGTTGTCTTCTAGGGTGGCTAGCAAAACTAGCCGATGTTCCCAGCAGTAGCTAGCAGAAACATAGCAAAAATTTTGGTTTTACCTTATCTAACATTTCTCTGTGTAATTTATTTAACCCTTTTGTCTTTTAGAAACATAACATAAGTAGGAAACAAAAAAAATAAGATAGGATTACTTACAAGTAAATTCACATCTGATGAAGAAATATACTACAAACTATTTTTGTTGATTTTTCTCATAGCCACTGTTGATCAGGGAAGCTACGATGTTAGCCATCGTCACTATCAATCAAAGTAGCTATACCTGCATGAAAAAAAGACAAAAATATTAGTAAACAATGCAAAAATAGGGTCAGTCCAATCGTGATCGCCACTTGTAAAGCTCTAAAAAGCATACATCTAGGCTAATTGCAACATGATAATAAATTTAAAGCAATGAAGCATGTATAACAAAATGAATTGAAAAAAATAAATGCCTCCTTTGTATTAATCAATTTCAAATCTCGGTTACATATTCGTCCCTCTTAGGGATACCAAATTTGATACATGATTACAATCATTTTGAGCCCTAAAATGAGGGTGATGTATTCTACAAGCTCTTTAGATCTCCACCACTTTGCTTATAAGAGGGCTTATTAGCTACCTTCTTCTTTTATTCCAAGGAAGATAATCTCGATGATGCTCTTGGATCCTTGATTTTCCCTATCACCTGCACATAAATAAACTAGAAGACACATCAATAGCACATGATGCCTCTCAAGATGAGGCTAGTTTCTTGAAATATGCAAATAGGAAAGAAATGCATGAAATGATAAATAATGCTTGAAAACTTGAAATAAATCTTGAAAGACTAAATGTAAAGAATGAAAATACTACTATACTAGGTTAGAAATCCAATAAAAATACTACTAATCTAATCTAATGGCTAAAAATAGGAGGAAAAACACATCAAATCCTAGCTACTATCAACCAGAGCAGCTGGCTTTGCTAGCAGCTATCAAATTCGATGGCTAAGCCTATGGTCCATTGTTGAATACAACAACCATAGGAGAAGTATTATGCTCTCTAAATATCTGGCCTGACATCAATCAATTTTTCTACGAAGGGGTTTGATGTTCTTGGTTTATTCTCTCAGAATAACTTTGGGTGGTAAATTGGCTTAAATCATGTTGAATTGAGTGCTTGAACAATTATTGTTCTCAAAATATAATGGTCTCCATTGGTGGATAGGCACTTGTCATTTCTCAATTGGAAAACACTTCATTACTCCTCAAGGGGATGTGAAATTGTTCTCCAATATGACAGGGCTTCACTATAATGAATTCATAATAAAACCAGGGTTTGCTTGATAAATTTGGGACCTTAAGTAGACTCCCAAATTCCTTGGTCTAGCTTCTTCAATAAGCCAAGATCAAGAACTTACTAAGATGGAATAGTTAGGAAAAGCTTTTGGAGGCTTCTAGAACCCAAAACATTGCTAATTTGTTAGATGCAACAAATTTTGCTTGGCTCAAGGAGCTTGAGTTTGTTACAGGGCTAGCCACTCTCACTCAGTGTGGCTAGGGGTAAGCTACCCTTAGCTACTATTGATAGGTATGGCTACTTCTTAGCTTCTCTGATCATCAGTGGCTATGATCTTAGCTACTATTGACATTAGTGGCTAGAGTTGCATAGGACTAGACTACCCTATTTGAGTGGTTAAAACCATCGCTTAGTCTTAGAAAGGTCTCAAGTCATTCATATGGTCTGCAAAGGTGCCCATATGAGTAGTCTCCTAAATATGACATATTTTAGGTGTCTATAGATTAAAACTATATTTTTAAGAGGAATACAATATGAATTACATGATGCCTTAAATCACATGAGGAGGGGTGATATTCACAAGATTTATTCTTAGATATTTTTGAGCTTTACATAAACTATTCCTGTACTAGGGTTAGCAAATGATCCTATAAATGAAATTCAAAAACTATTGACAACATAGGAGAAGTAATGGAAGAGTTAGAAAATTTTAACTCAAGCATCTTAGTTCACCCTGATATTACATTGGATGTAATGCAAGCTAGTAACAAGACTAATGAATCCTTATTAGTATATTTCCCTAAGTGCATGAGGAAACATGCCCTCCATGAATTACCTCTCAATAAGAATATCATTTGTAGCATATTTTAAAAGGAGCATTCACTTGACCAATGTCATTTCTTTCCAAAAATAAAAAAATATAATCTCCATGAATCAACAAGCTACTGAATAACTCAACTTTGTAGGACAAAAGAACAACTATAATCCCTACCAACCTACACCATGATCACATATGAATTGGATGAATAAAACTTGTAATGTACCTTGGACATGCCTTAGATAATGGTATGCCATCCACCAATGGCCCAAAAATTTTGGATACAATAATGGTCAAATGTTTCTTGGGGATTTCAAACACCACAACAACAATGGGGTCTCAACCACCACAATAATAGGGACCTCATCCACAATAAAATCAACCATCCAGGAAATTAGTTCGTTTTCTCAATATGTTTTCTGGTACTGATTGGGATTCCAGTACGACTTTTGCTTTAATTTGGGAATACAAAGTTGTCATCATTCATGGATTTTATTTCCTAGTGAACGTAGAGTTTCTCGTAGAATTGATAGGACAACTTGCTATTGTTCACACTATGAGAAGGAACAAACACAACTAGGAAGTGGAAATCAACCAGTTCAAACCTTCATCACCAATCAGGAAGCTTATCAAGAAGGGTTTATTTTGCAAGGATATACCTATGCCATGGAAGGAGGTAATGAAGCCAGTAATGCAATACATTACTATTGATGATCCTGAGTCACAAATTTGTAGTTTCCACCTTTCTTTTGTGAATCATTTTAGAGATGCAAAATTTCTCAATATTCCAGAATTCTTGTATTTGTCCATGGATTACACTATAACTTCTAACTAGACCAAGTAGGAGGAAGCTTGGCCTTCTCATCAGGGCATGTTCAAGGTCCTTTATGCTTATCTGCTACAAAAATTTCCTAAAGGAAATATTCCCATTCAGGAAAACACTAAGGAAGACACTTCCTCTACACCTCCCTCTAAGATGAGAGGTACCAAAATAAAGGGCAAGGAAGTTAAAATCTAGGGCTCTCTCAATGCTAAGAAAAATGTTAAGGTGGAATTTACTCCCACAAGGAGTTCCCAATGGATAAAGAAAAAATTTCTTAGAGCCCTAAGAAGGTTAAGGAAGAGGGTGAGGATGACCCCAATGACCCCGTTGAAAAATATTTGCACAAATTAGTAATCCAAACCACGTCTTCTACCATTTCCCATGTGGATACCACTGGTACTGCTATGGGGAAAGCCATATTGCATTTGAAGGAGTAGAGAAATACACTTAATTTGTTGTTTTTATGTGACACCTTTGATGAGTAAACCCTTGTGATTTCTGCTGCTACTAGAAAATCTGAAGCAAAGGAGGACGATGTTGTTGAAATCATAAAGGAAGTATTCAAGGAAGTGCCCAAGGATAAAACCAAGGAAGGTGAACAGGAAACTGTTGAAGCACCTACCATGGAGTAATTGCCTTCCCTACTACTATTGTTGACCCTTTGGGGTTTCCTCTCCTTTTGTTCTTCTTTGTTAGTCTTTGTCTTCTCCCCATTCCTCTAAGGATGCATTTTGGACTTTTCTCACATCCTCTTCTCTTTTTTGCTTCCCTAGAATGCATTTTGTTTTTCCCTACATCATTTTATTTTGTGTTGTTCTAAGGCATTGGGGTGCCTTTCAAATGCCCCCTTAATGAAAATTATTAACTTACCAAAAAAATATATTTCAAAGCCAACAACAAGTCTTGTTACCTAGACCAACACCTCCTTCACAATATATTTAGTCACAACACATTAAATACCCTCTATTACTGACACAACATGTGGCTAATCCAAATAACAATAGGTAGGTAACCCTTTTCTATGCCATTGAGATAGTAGAAACAATCACACTTAATGAAATTGATTATGACACATCAAATTATGATAATAAAATACACTCCCTAATCTATTCAAACTGATATTCATAGAACCAGACAATGAAGAAGAGCTATCATAAGAAAAACATCACCATAAAAAACCAATCCCTTCACAAGTTACTCAAGATTCTTCTAGACCACCATATCTAGAACATTTAACAACAAAAGAAGATAAAACAATTAAACTTGATCTTGTATAGGAACTCAAATGACTTAATTAAACAATCCCTCTACTATAATCTATCAAAGAGATACCATTATTCAAAAATACTATAAAGGATTTGTATGTAAATAAGTGTAACAAACGTCCCTAGTAGGACTCATTATTGACAATTAATTATGTATTGGTGTGGATATCTAATGCATAGATTTATTTTATGGTATCAATAATATTGGGTAATTTCACTTTACGCTTTGATTCTATTCTTGAAATATGGTACAATTGATGTATTTGTGGTTGTAGGACCAAGTTCTCTCACTGGTGGATTTATATGGGATAACCACCTAAGTTGAGAGATATTTTGGGAAATGATGGTGATGACTTGTTCATCAATAGCTCTAAGGTTAAAATGTACCCTTCATGTAGATGCATTGCATTTTGCTTGTTTTATGAATACACCATTGGGCCATGATATTACCTTTTGGAAAAGGAGTCATCCTTAGAAAGTAAGGGGGGTAACATGTTAGTTACCTTAAAGGGCCACTTAAGGATAAAGCAACACATTGTATTATGGTTTTGGAAAGTCCTTATTTTTTTGGAAGCTTGGAATTGTTTGGATAACTCCATTAAAGTATTAATAAGGGTAAAGATATTAATACTTGAAATATCAAATGTTAATGGTACTAATTTTGGGTATTAATTTAATGAAATAAATAGCTAATTTCTTTGGAGGTATCTTGATTTAATTTTAGGATATTGATTTCATGCTTGCAAAGGCTTTCTTCCCTTCTCATGTTGATTATGTTTATAAATGCATTTAGGTTAAGCATATTGTGGTTTATAAATGCATTTAGATTAAACATTAGACATATGGTTAATGCTTGCAAATATATATCAAAGGAAGAGATTAATATCAACCTTAGCCAATTTGCAAATAACATTAATCTTAATTAGGAAACACCATCTTATGCTTTGGGTCTTTATTTTTGTAAATCATTGGATGTTGTTGAGTTTGTGGCTATGTTGTTTTCCATGATCCAAGGTAACATCACGCAGATCAAGGTAGCATTGGCTCTTGAATCATGGCAATGCTTGAGGGATGCATAACACCTATGATCCAAGAAGGAAGACTTCCATTTTTGTACCCTTGAAGAAGGTAGTGGGGGGATGGTTAGAAAATCAAGCAAGTAGCATATAAGGGAAACTAGGGAGTTGCAATGCACATTACCACAAAAACTAACTAGCAATGCATAGACGTACCTTAATTTTTATTTTCTTAATTATTATATTATTTGGAGAATGTTGCTTTGCTTCTATATGCATCTATTTTTTATTTTACTATAATTTTTTTAGATTTTTGTATGATGAGTGTGCTCAAGTGTAGCATCCTAATCCATATTAAGGTGGTGTTAATCCCCTAGCTGATGATATTCTATGTCTCCTTCATTCATAGGAATCTTTAGAGTCTATATTTTGTTCTACCTTAGCTTATATGAGTGGTTGCACTGGTATCCTTTGAGTTTGGATATTTGATTTTAGTTTTTGATAGATGCCTATCTATGTATGTCACTCCTATAGTTATCCGAGCTATGTGAGTCTTTGGTGCTTTTGAAATAAGAATACATTGAGTCTCTAGTGTAGCCATAGGAAGAGCTTGGGTTGTGGATTCTTGGTTTTTCTTAAGTGTAGTTTTTTCCCTTGCTAGAGCTTATATAGGAGAGCATAGCATTATGTCTCCTTGGTGGCCTATTGAGATCTTCGAGGTTGGATTCATTTGATTTTATAAGTGTTTAGTTGTTTTGTTGGCTCCTTCAATTTGTATAATTTTTTGGTTTTTCCTTATTTTTTTTTTGGTACATAAAAGTCTTCATTCATTATCGGGTTTTGCAGGTTAACCCAAAACCTATTACAATATCCAACCTTCTACTGAGATTGTAGATCCTAGTCATCCTTGAAAATTTCTTACCAGAACTTGTGTTGAATCCCCTACAACACCTTACTAACAAGGCACACCCATACCTAAACATAACTGTAAATATTACTTACATTGACAGGAAATTGAAGTTTGGAACTTTGCACTTGTGAAACCTGTTACTTGCCTATTTCCTATTCTCTGTCGGAATCTTCCAAGGCTTACACCCTGTTACCTTCATTTCCAATTTGGTATGATTTAGAGGGAAGCCCCATAGTTATTACCAGCTCCATGGGGAAAGAACACCCATTCATCTTTCTCCTTAATGGGTAGGTTTATTTTCATGACTAATAATTTTTTCCACTTCATGTGGCACACCTTGTGTCCATGTCACCAAACTACCAGCATCAACACCTATGTTGGCTAATTTTTCACCTGACCTGTTGGCCTCACGGTACACGTGACGAGCCCTCCTGTTCTGTCTTGCCACATAAAGGATCCTCACTTCATGGATGACTCCCTCGATTCTCCATGGAGGTTTTTTGCCATTGGTTAACAAGTTGATGATGTTCACCGAATCACCTTCAATCATCAAGTTATCTTGAGTTGCTTGGGCTATTTGAAACCCTCTCCAAAGGGATCTAGCTTCTACTTCATTATTAGTTCTGATTCCCAATGGTTCAGTGAAGGCCTTGACCAGATTTCCTTGATGATCCCTGATTATTCCTCCAGCTCTAGCTCTTCTTGGGTTCTCCTTGGCTGCACCATCAAAATTTAGTTTAAACCAACCCTGGGGGGTGGCTCCCAAGAAATACCATTTCTGGGATTGGGCAAAGCAATGGAAGGTTTGTCCTCAATACCTAAGGCCTAAGGTTTTTGGTTTTTCCTTATTGAGTATATGTTCTCAATCCTTTGCTTGGATTAAGTTGAAGGTAGAAGTTGTTTATGCGGTTTTGGAAAATTGTTAAGAGTTTTGTTTGAGGCTTTTGCTTTTAATTGAAAATATAGCCATTCTAGATTTAAATATAGTCTTTGATAAAAAGGAGACATAAGTGAATGAATTGATTTCTAAAATAGCTTCATGTGATTAGAATGATTTGTGGTAAAAGATAATTTATGGGTATGAAATGCTTGTTTGGAAAAGATGGTAATTAATGATTTTTTGAGACTTGGGTAGATAAAGAAAATTATTAAAGAGGGAAGTATGGGATTCCCTTAAAGGATAGAAAATTATAGATGAATATTTACATAAGTAAAATTGCACCTTATATGTTCTTTAATGATTACCTTCAATAAGTATTATGTATGTGGTTGATTGCATTAGAAAATCTAGTTGGTTCTTTTTCCTGGAAGGAAAAATAATTATAATGGTTCTTGAGACTTGCATAGGTAAAGGGGCCACTATAGAGAGAAGTATGGGATTATATCCTTATTTATTTTTTAATATTTGTTCATGGTTTCTTGAATTAAACTTAGAACATGATAAAATGCATTGCTTATATAAATTTATCTTGATCCCTAAGTGTTCCTCAAGTTTACAGGTAATCCCTTTCATGAAGGTGGTCATGGAAAGAAGGTTGTGCAAAGGCTATTTAGGAAGATTGACTTTATTGTACCTTGGAATAAAAATTTGGTATATAAATGAGAGTTTGATTTATATTACATAGATGAAACTTCCAAGTTTATTAAATAACTAGGTAGTTTTGTAAGATGAAGAGAATTTGATTATTAAGCAAGGAATGTTTTTGGAATACAATATTTATATTGCCTAGTGTTCTTATTGTTTTAGAGAATTAAATGTTATCTTGTGATCTAATTTTGATGGGATGCTATTGTAATATTTAAGTGGAGTAGATAGCATTTTAATTTTATCAATTTTATTTTCTAAAGAAATATTTCTTTTACATAGCTTTATAATAGCACTTGGATAAATTTAACTATGGATTTTAAATTGGTGAGATGCTTCTTAGTATTAAAATCATATTGAAGCTTATGTTATTTTGAGATGTAATGTATCATCATATTTCTCAAGTTTCATATTGTGCTATAGCTTAAGAATATTATTTTTAAATGAAGCATTTATTTCTATAGAGAGTTGTTATTGATATTGCTTAATACTATCTTGGATTTGGTAAGAGTTCTTGGGATAGATTTAGAACCTCTTTTAGGACCCAAGTCATAGAAAATAACCCAATCCTATGAGAAGTTGCATTTATGCAATAACCAAGTAGATATGATTCCTTATTTTATTAGAATGCACTTTGTTGAACCCCAACTTCTTTGTGTAGGATGTAGTCATACAAAATTTTTATTCTATTATGTAAAATAAAATAACAAGGTAGGAGGAGTCCAAAACATACTCAAATAGATAACTTTATTAATTCTTATGGTTTTATTAGATCATAAAAAATTCATATAGGTTGTGATGGACATAAATTTAAGAACACAAAGAGTATGGTCCCTGCATGCTAAAATTTTAGCAAGATACTCAATACATTTTTAGAGATATATCATATGAACTACAAAAAGTAGCTATAAGTGAATGCAATATTCAATGGGATGATTTATCTAATAAACTACAAAATTGGGAGCCTCACTCACTCTAAAAATTCTTACAAGCACTATCCAAGTCCAAGACATATGTGAAAATTATTGATACTTTAGAGTATTAGTGGATAGGATTATATTTAAACTATTGATGTTGTAGAATATATTTATGGATTACGCTAAGAGAATGCCTCTATCTCCTACATATGAGCTACAATATTGGAAGGAAATTCAAGAGATTAGAGGACATCAAAGGGAAATTTTACACACCTATTCCATGTCCCATGATCTACAACATCAATACAATATGTCAATGTCATAGTACAAATATGACTACAAATTATAGATTTGTCAATATGGATAGTAAAACCTAGAATTTATGACATAGAGACCTGAAATAGTGTAAGCAATGGGAGATGATGAGTCACTCAAATAAATCATCTATGTGATTCTTATTGCCTTAAAACTCACATATTTCATATTTATTAATGGAATAATTCCTATTTTGATTAAAATGACAATCACATTTATAGCTTACACAAATCAATATAATTTAATATTTGTTGCTAACTTGTGAATGTTTTATTACCTAAAATATCTTGCAATCTAGTGTGATGATACTAATCATCTTACCATGAATGCTCCAATATTTTCAACATGTTATAGATGTCTAAAATCACTATGGAAAATTCAATAAGATGATATGGCTTGAATTCAAATACATCCTATTTAAACTATGGGAATATAAATTACTAAACTATAATAAATAAATCTAAAAAATGCATTGAAAAATTACCTAATAACTTCTAGTTCTATAAACTTGCATTTCTTCAATTGTGATAAGAAGATAAAACATTTTGTAAATAGAAATATGATGCTATAATTGCTTTAGTTAAATTATATATTTCCTATAGAATAGACTACTATTATAATTATAAGCAACCAATATAATATATTAGTTGTGATATGTTTAAGTGGATTCTTCTATTTCTTTGTAAACTATACTAACTACTCAATATTAGAATGATGATTCTCCAAATTATAGAAAATTCTAAAAAAAAAGTATTTATATTTTGCATTTCTATTTTGTAGTGAATTGTTACCATGGAAGTTCCAACTACACCCCCTAAGAGCTAGTAAATAGTTTAAGGAGGATTCATCTATTAAATTTATAATCTAATTCATGGCCAAGAGATGACAATGTGCAGTGTATTGGATAGGGATATTTAATTATGCAATGTGCTTTATATTTTGTAATACTTTATTATGTAAGCCAAATGGGCCATGTTTAAACTTATTTAATATTTGTAATTAAACTAAATCCCACTTATTATGTTAGCTTAGGTTAAACTTTATGATGCAATTAGGGGTTTTGATATTGTTATAAATACCTCCTCACACTCCTTATTTCTTATCAAATTATTGTGTAATTTTTTTTATTAATAGGTTAATAAGGGGATTAAAATGGCCCCACTCCTTTTACATAATCTTACTTACAAACAGATCATTAAAGACAAATAAAACAGGGTGCCAGGTCCATCTGAACTATCAACAATAATAAAGAACCAACCTAAAATGTCCAAAAAAATAAACACATAAACTACACCATCAATGACAAGAGTAACCAGATAGTAGTTGAATTTACATACATAATAGTCTACCACATATGGATTAGGTCATCCATAATAGTCTACTACAAGATTTGATCCCCAATATTTAGCTTCTTCCAACTAGAAATTGAACATCATTGGCCTACTTTGGCTTCTTATTAGCTATAGATTCAGTAAGTTGAGATGGGAAATTATCTTCTCCTATAATAATATCTTGAGCCTCCATCCCATGTTTGCTATAAAATCTGCATTTCCATTCCCCTCCTGATAAACATGATTCAACTAAAGGTTGTGATAGGACTACAAGATTTATTTCATACCAATAACCATATATGCAATGCTCCAACCAACTTCTTATCTTCCTTTTAAAATATTTATAAGGTTTAGGGAGTCCCATTCCATAATAATATTTCTATAATTTCATTCTTTGATTAACTTAGGCCTTATGAAAAAGGCTCGAGCCTAGCAAAATGGTTGGATTGGATGGATAAAGGTTCAACAAAGGCTTGCATAACCATCCCCTTAGAATTCTTAAAAACTCCACAAGCACTAGCATGCCCTAGGTTACATTTCATAGTGCCACCCACATTCAATTTTATACACCCATCTGGAGAGAGTTCCTAATTAAATTTTGACGTTAAAGACCTCAATGGATTCACATAGATTAAAGGCTTAAAATTATAATGAATAGTAATTGCTTCCTTAAGTCTAATTTTAGATACCTCAGGAAAGGATAAGGTCTAATATTTTTTCATAGTAGCATTGAGGATACAAAAAGCAACCACAGAAGCCTTTCTTTTCCTATTTTTAAAATCCTTTTTATTTTGTTCCTTCCAAGTTTCCCAAAAAAATGGGGGAGACAAAACTTCTAGAGAGATTTCAATCTACCATTGTTGAAAGGAGGATTCCACTTCACACATAAATCTACTATAGTCAATAGGAAGAACCAAGTAACATCAAAGGGTTCCAAAACCTTCTCTAAAATATGTCTAGCAAAGGAACATTTGAGAAAAAATATGATGAACTGATTTCAAATTTTGTTCACATAAATAACATCTATATATAATAGGTATGTCTCTTTTATGCAAGTTATCAATCATTAATATTATAATTTGAGCCACCAACCATAAGACGAAAGCTATTTAGGGATGATCCCTTTAATCCATATTTTCCTCATAGGGATGATACCTTCTATCTCAAGAAAATGATAGCTAGACTTAACAAAGTATTTTCCATTATTTTCCTCCTTCCAAATGATCAAATCACTAAAATGGGAGGACATCAGAGGATAAAAATGAAGCCATATTTTCATATTTTTAATATGGCCAACAAAGTTTGGGTCTAAATCTGGAGCAAATAAATATTTCTAAAATTGTTTCACTATTTTTGGTTATTATATAATCAGCAACTTTGATACTAAAATTGAGGGACAGAGCAGGTTTCAAGGCACTTACCTCAAGATCATCTAAGAGGGGAATGTGCTTTAGCAAATTATCTTTCCTAAATTTCACTTGATTTCCATCTCCAATATGCTAGTGAAGCCCTTTACATAATAGATTTCTAATATCCACAAAACTATTCCAAAAGGAAAATTTGACTCACAAGTTATAGTATAAAAAAAATCCCATTTTGTAAATACTTGGCTTTGAGAATCTTAACCCACTCAAGCTGATAATTTTTTAATAATTTCAATAATTTGATCTTTTGATCTAGATCAGAGGAAGGATATTTGAATTTGCTCCATTTTAATCCCTATTTTAGTTGAAATACTAAAAAGGGACATAAAATAAATAGGAATACTTTGTAAAGAAGACTTCATAAGCTAAGCTTTACCTGCCTAGCTGAGAAGACTTCCTCTCCAACTTGTTAAATTTTTTGCTAGTCTATCTAGAACTGGATTCCAAATATGTGATTCCATCCTACCTTTGAACATAGTCATACCCTAATACATGGCTAGGAGTTCTCCACTATCACACCCAAAGATCCGTGCTATATTCCTTTCCTACCAGTTGGGGTGTCGATAAAATAAAATTTACTTAAGAAGTTCCATTTTTAACTAATAGCTTCTTCATAGGACACTAAAATATTTTTAACTCCTTAGTTTAAGGGACATAGGAGTAGGATATCAACAAAGTATCATCAACAAACTATTGATGAGAAATAGAGTCTGATGTCAATGCTGGTTGGAAACCATCTACTCACCCACTTCTATAGCCTCTGAAATAGATCTTCCTAGTGCCTCAACAAGAATAATAAAAATATATGGTGATAACAAATCCCCTTGGAAAATACCACACCACTTTTGAAGTAGCTAGTAGGGACTCCATTTACCAAGACTAAAAATATAGTATATGAGAAAAACTTTTTAACCAGCCCCACCCATTTACTCTAAAATCTAAATTTCATTAGAAATTTGGTTAAGAAGTCCCAAGAAACCCAATCATAAGCTTTGTTCATATTTAAATTCAAAAGCATACCATACCTCTTATTTTTTTTTTTAAATGAATAAACTCAAGAATGGTAATTATGCTATCCAAAAAAAATTGATCTTAAACAAAACCAACTTGTTGATCTGCCACAATAAAAGGTAGAAACCTTTTTAAGCTATTGGCAATAGTCTTGGAAAAAAAATTATATATTTTTTTATACAAATTTATAGGCCTAAAAATTTTAAGATGTCCTGCTTCTTTCACTTTTGGTATCAAATCAAAAAAAGTGGAATTGACATCCTTAGGAAAGTATTGGGATCTTTGTATCTCCTTGATAGTCTCAGTAATATCCGATCCTACAATATTCTAAAACTTCTAGAAGGGAGCAGCTAGGAAACCATTTGGCCCCAAGGTATTTTTCCCACCCAAACTAAATGTGTCCATTCTAATTTCCTCATCCATAAAGGGGCACATAAGAGATAAATTCATCTGATCAATCACTAATTTCAAAATATTAGGAATGAGTTTGCTTTTAGCTTCATAATTCACTACCATAGATTATCCTAAGAGGTCTAAAAAATAACTAACAACTTTTGCCCTGACATCCTCTGACTCCACTACCACTGAGCCATCATCCTAAACCAAATCCTTTATCTTATTTTTGCCTTTATGTCTTAGGGTGGACACATGAAATAATCTAGTGTTTCTATCACCTTCTTTAATAAAAACTAGCCTTGATTTTTATTTTCAAAACACTTCCTTGCAAGCTAGATGATTATGATAATCAACTAGGATCTGCCATTCAACTCTTCTTTTGTGATCATCCAGGCCAAATTGGTTCACTTACTTTTCAATATTTTCAAACTTTATATTTAGATACTTCTTTTGGGTAAATAGATACTTGAAGACTTCTATTCTATTATTTAAGATTGGCTTTAATCCACCTCAATTTACAAGCAATTTGAATTATTTTAGGGTGCCTAAAAATATTTTACCACCAATATTCTATATCAGGTTTTAAATTTTTATGCTTCATCCACAACAACCCAAATCAAAAGGGGATCTTATGTAGTTTTCTTTCACTCTCTATCTACCAAATATTAGGATTGTGGTTGGATAAAATATTTGGGAAGGTTTTAAGAGTAGTGACTCCAAAGAATATTAGGCCTTCTTGAGAAACCAAAAACTGATCCAACCTTATCTAAATAAACTAGTCACCTAATATTTGATTACTCTAGGAATACTTAAATTGCCTAAGATCGATATCCATTAACTCATTATCACTCAAAAACTTCCCAAAATATTCCATTCCCTCTGGCAGAATTGGAGAGTCACCCTTCTTATCAAATGGGTAAAGTAGCATATTGAAGTCTCCCACCAACTCCCAAGGAAGATATTTGAATGCTTCCCTAAGATAGCTTAGATATTTCCACAAGGAATATCTTCCACTCACTAAGTTATGGGGCATACACATTCATAAAAACATTATGGTTATATTGTGGACTATCACAAAATATAGAGATGAAACTGTTATTATTTACTATAATTTGACCTTCAATCCTCTCCTTATTCCATATACACATAAGTACTCTAGATGCTCCATTGAATGGGCTAATCTACTTCTCTCCATAAATTTTTCTTTACACTTTGAACCTTCTACACATCCATTTTGGTTTCTTGAAGCATTACCTTATCTAATTTTTTTTCCTTTCTTAGTGCCAAAATCTCCCAATATTTTGAAGGGTCATTCAACCTCCTGATATTCCAAGAAATAAATTTTATTTTTTATTTTTAATAAGGAGATTTTCCCCCCCAAATTTTAAAACTCTTTGAGATCAATTCATCACTACCATAGTTGTTTCATTCTTACACATTTCAAACTTTGATAAGTGGCCTCTTTAGGTCTCAAAACCAGCATCAACTTTCCTTTTTTTATTTTTTGTGATTCGGTTAGGATTATCGAGTCCCTCACTATGAATTAAAGCAATATCCACATCTTTCCCATGGCCATAATTATTAGAATTAGAAAATCTATATTCATCCAAAAAAGATACTATAGTAGACATAAATGTGGATTCTAGCTTGGAAGCTCCAAAATCCTCTATCATAGATTTATCATAATCTAAAACTTGAATACAATCAAAGGAATTCATATATTCAAAACCAACATCACAAATAAAGGCAATAACTAGTGGAATATTTATCTTTGACCACTTTTCAAAATTCCATCTATGATAACACCTTCAACTACCAGCATCCAAGCTCTCTGGGGGAACTTTACTAAACTACTCAGGAGCACCGTCAACACCTTTCCTATCCATCCCTAATTCAGATGCCAAAAATCTTAGATTTAGGATTTGCTTCCTCTACCATACCTTTTTTTCTTTATCTACTTTTTGAGATAAATCACAAGCAAATCTAGGATGACCAAACTTCTTACATACCAAGCATTTCCTAATTATGTTCTCATATTCCAAATGTTGGATCTAGACCCTAAAATTAGACTACATTTTGATTGACTTTAGGAAGTCCTTATCAAGCAAAGAATTGAAACATAATCTAGTGTACAAAAACCTAGATCTAGAAATGGTCATGAGATCTATCACCAAAAACTCCTCTATTTCACTTGCAATTCTAGCTAGGATATCCTCATACCATAGATATGAGGGAATACCAAGAAGGTAAACCCACATCGGAGCTTGGTCAATGCATTGAGAATTATGGTTGAAATTGAGTATTCACTTCCTTAGGAATAAACCTCCATGCCCAAATAACCATGGACCACCTTGAAGAATCCTATTATGGTCTTCCAAACCACTGAGCATAACTAGGAAAAAACTCTTAGCCAATGCAACAATATCCATAGAAACCTTAGAACACCTTTTGAGTTGAGTCCACTTTCTAATAGCATCTAGATATGGATGACCCCAAAAAATTTCCTAACAAGCACAAAATCCACATGGGAAGCAACCATATCTGCAAGAAGATCTAGAACCACAAGTTTTCCTTATTAGAAAATAATATTTAACCCTAGGCTAATTACCTTTTTCTTCCCCTTAATCATACTAACCTAGGATCAGGCCTTGAATACAAAAGGATAAACATATTTGGGACCCTTTTTCTTACTATCACTACTCACTATGGCTAGAACCCAATACTTCCTTTGTCTTGACCAATACCACTATGCATAACCTGACCCCCTTTTCTAAACATATCATTTCCAACACTACCTAATTCTTGACCATCACTACTCCCTATGCTCTAATTTTTATAGCTCTCCTTGCCCTCCCCACCACCAATATCCACACCCTAACCTCCACTGCTCCATGCACCCTAACCTCCACTACTTTCTACCATTTTTAAGAGTGTTCAAATAAATAGTCATAGCTTTGAAGAAACCCTAACTCTCCATAGTGATAGCTTCAAAGAAACCCTAACTCTTCATAATTACAACTCTCCACGATAATAGCTTTCCATAGTCACAACTCTCCATAGTCATAAGGAAAGGCTCTTGCCCATAGAGGAAACAAATAATTTAGTATCTTCTTGAGAAGATTTTCCTTGTGAAATTATCATTGATAGATCAAAGTGTTGTGCAATATTATCTATGGATAGTGGTTCTTTATGGTACCTTTAGGTACCCAAAATATATTTCATCCTTATTCTTTGATTCCTGTATAATATTTGAGTTAAGGGTTTGCTTATGTTTATTTATAGAAAATAATATGAATTCCATCATGGTATTAGAGAAAGTATAGAGTAGCATTGATTGGTCATACAAAAGGTTCTTTTGGTGCCTCTAATATTTCTTTCAATTTGAAGGCTGACCTCTTCTTTGGAGCTTAATAAGTCTATTTAGACAAAAAAACAATGGAAAATTAAAGCAAGTTGTACTTTTCTTATAATGGTAAATTAAAATGATTTTTTATGGAAAATTTATTCCTTTGAAAATATATATCTTCACTTATTTTTTCCTCATCTATGCCTATTTTGTTGCACCTACCCCTACCATGATCATTGTTCTCCTAGAAGTAATCATTCCTTTTTATTTATACTATGGATTAAAGAACATATCATTTGATTTGGCCATGGAGGAGTGGATATGTCATAGCTAGATAGGTTGATGCTTCTTTTTATATCATTCCCCAACCATGGTTGCCATGACTCCATATTCTCATTTTTTGTAGGGTCATCATCTTTGGAATATAATGCCTCCTCCCATCATATCTCCTACTACAAAAAATATAGATAGGTGAGTGGGTGTCAAGGCATTATTTTGTTGGTATTAATTTTATTGTCCTAAGGGTGTAGGTGTGTATGGTTAAGTGTTGTCTATGTATTTTAGTTTGTGTTCTTTATAGATGCATCTAAGCCACCATTCTATCTAGAACACATGTTGAGTGGGAATATGGCATTAACCTGGACTTATATCTAAAGCATGTAGGGTTTGATCCCCATAGAGTTTGGTTTGGGAGAATTTAAGTGAGGTGTTATCCATATTAAGAGGAAAACACACCTTTTTACTTCTTGTACATTTGTATGGGTAGTTGGCTAGCATAACTAAGCCAAGGTCTAGCATTAAACCATCACCCCCTTGTATGTGTAGTTGTAATTTTATTAGTTGAGGTGGTAGCTAACATGGTCATTGAAAAATATATTTTTTATATATTTATATCAATTAAAATGAGGGTTAAAAGGAAAGTGTCAATAACCTAATGAGTTAGAAGAACCAAGGTGGCTAAATATGATTAGATCATAGTAGTGAATTAGGAAAAACCTAAGGTTAGATCATTTAATTTTTTAGGTTCATTAGGAAAATTAATTAAAGGCCATTAATTTTACATATAGAAGTGTTTTAATCCTATTTTTTCTAAATTACAATATTTTTAAATATCTTTATACTGGTGCATTATTTCATGGACCTACTATAATGTTAAGCGCTATATTGTGTAAGATGGAACTTAGGTATCCATTAAGAGAGCCCAATGAATTTTGTCATTATGGTGTTCATCTTGAGACATAAAGTAGTGGTTCTTGATGATTAAACTTAGTACCGAAAGGTAGAAAAGGTTGTAGGTTATTTTTCTTATTGATTCAACTAAAGTTACTTTTCCATATCAAAGAAGAGAGTGATCCTATCAAGGTATGGTCAAATCATCATGAATTTTTTGGAAAGGTTAATACTACTAAATTAACTCACTTGGAATTAGAGATTTCTTCTCTTAATCTAGTTGAGTTTGATAAGATTGAGGAATATATTATGAGATTCAGTGCTTTAAGGGTAGATATTACATATTTTGGAGGTAAAAAGAAATATTATGGAGAATGTGTTAATATTATCCTTGCTAAAATATCTCCTCCCAAAAATTGAACCTAATACTTCATAATATTCCTAAGTTATTGGAATCCCAAAATATTCTTACTCTTGATTAGTTTTTTCTTCTAGTTCAATTTTAGGTTGTAATGTGGAATTTTTCTTGTGGAACTTCTCACACATAGGGTCATCGAAAAAAAATATAATCTAAGGAGGATAATACCTAGGGTCCCATGGGTAAGGCTAAGTCTTCAAATAAATTCAATACCACTTATGGATGCTATAAAAGAGAGGGAAATTCTATAAAGGATTGCTTGCGAAAGTTTTAGAATATTGAAGCTAAGTACTTGAAGCAAGGTGGACATATTTCAAGTGATGAGGGAAATTTAGATGGATCTACCCCAACTGTAGAGGTCCACTAGAGCATATACTACTGGGGGGAATATATTATTTTTAGTAATTTCTTCTCTCCTTGGCTCCTCAATTCAGATTATGACGGAGTGTTGAAATTGTAATTGATGAGGATAATTAGGACATATGTTGTACTAGAATAGGTGTTAGCACTAGGTGTTAGCTTTACTTATTTGTATTTAAGTATTAAGTCCTAAGTCTAGATTCAATTTATTAAAAGATATTATTCCAACTTGTGAATGTTGGCTCATTTTTTTAGCAAAATCTTTGGGTAAGATTTGTGAGAGTTGTTAATATTAAAGTTGTTAGTATCTTTGCTTAACTATAGCTCTTTGGTTAAGCATCTTCCTAAATTAGGAGATTATGGTTGTAATTATGCTTATTTAAGCACCCTTGATCAATGTAATTGTTATCTTCTCTTTTATTCCAGTTCATTGGTATCAAAGCCTTTGATCAACCATGCGTGGGAGAGACTTCCTAGTTTAGATATGGTTTAGTTGGAGTGCATTTGCATATGCAACTCTAGAGAAGTTCATTTGAGTGCTAGGAGTGTTTTTTCAAGTCCTAGAAAATTGTCCAAGAAGTCTAAGTCAGGTTCCTCTTAGATCTACTTAATTGTCCTCAATTTGATATTATTTTAGTGCAAATTGTTTGTTTACTTCAAGTTCAAGCATATTATTTTCTTGCATTTACAAATATTTTAATTCATATTAATATTTTAGATATTAATATGCAAAAGATTTTTATTTATTTATTTATTTTTAGAAGAGTCTAAAATTTAATTTTCCAATTTGGAAAAATTATGGGCTCCATTGGTTGATTCAATTGAGGGTTGAGAGTGATACTGAACCATCCCCACTACTACCGATATTATATCGATAATGGCAGAAAATAGATAAAGTTTTAACCAGTGAGACCACTCATCGGAAACCAACCCCAATGATAGCCATGTCCTTTTACTGGTGGTAAGCAATCTTCACTTGATCATTTGATGACCCTTTCAGCTAACCTACATCCCTCTCCAGTGATCATCAGTCCCTCTCTGGTAATCATCACTCCCTTTTTCACCAAAAGCGATGATCTTCCCATTAGTTGTGCATGATAAAAATCCAGCATCCTTGTCTGACAGTTTGTTTTTCACATGTGAACCAGTGATTTCCTAATCACGGTCGATGTTAGTTCTCTGATATTCTTGTAGGTGATTTTACCTGTATCCCATTGCAATATTTTCTTAGTGATCATCAATCATTTTATGGTATTCTTCAACAGATAGTAGCTTCCATATTGATAACAACCTTGGTGTAGTTTGAGTTTTTGATGGACGTCATCAAACAACCCATCAAGTTTTTTCATCGATGATTGACACCTATTTCCATGACAATTTTCTAGTGCTCCGATGATGAGTACTACCATCCTAGATTATGTTGCATATTGCAATGAGTTTTTTAAGTTCGTTTACCAATGTTCTGTTACTGACATGTTGTTTCCAACCTGTGCACATATTTTGGGAAATCTAGATTGGTGGTTTTGATTTTTGGGCCATCCTTCGCTAAGTAAAGAACAATTTTCTAGTTGATTTGCTGGTTGTCTTCCAAGTCTCGCATCCGGTGGTAAAATACTTTTCTTTTACGCAAAGTTTTATTTTGATCATCCTATGTTATTTTTCAAACAACCATTTGTGTAGGCTTGTTGTTCTTCATCGCGTACAAGCCAATTATCCCACACTATTTGTGAATTTGGCTTGTGGTTATTTATTAAGAGTAGTGTACGCTATAGGAGATAGCTAGCCGTGGAGGCTGGCTAGAGGTTCTCCAAGTGGCCCATGTTGGATTTGCAAACACAAATCATGCATTGGTTGTTCAACGACCAGTTGAATTTTTGCCATTGACTTTGGTTGACGTTCAAAATTTAGTTTATTTCTTTCCAGTTTAGTGGATTTGTTGTGCATGACTTGTCATCAAGGGTAATCATTGGCTTTGACCCAAGTGGTCACCAAAATTTATTTTGCAAAAAAAAAAAATAGTTCAATTTTTTTTTCATATTCCCACATTTTTTTTATTGATGCTCCTCCATTCCATTACTTTTCTGCATCAACTTGGGGAGAGCATTTCAATTTTTTTTAGGACTTTGAAATTGTAACTACTCAGGAAACTTGGTGAATTTTGTAAGTCTTCCTAGTTTCATTCTAGAAGACAAATTGTATCACATTTTAGCATTTTAAGTTAGTTTGGCTTACACTAGAACCCAAATGGCATCTGACTTAGCTAACCAAATGATGGCCTTAGTGATGAGGCCAGAAATTGCCTCATTCATAGACCATTTTTGGATATTTCATAAACTATTTGATAGACCTTATGCTATGTTTTTGTGCTAATTTTGATGATGGAATGCATTATGTATTACTATTTACATGTTTAGATGTTCAGGAGCATAGCACTCTGTTTTGACCATTTTTTGCATTTTTTTGCACTATTTTAGCTGATTTACTTAGCAAGTAAATATTTATTTGAATATGCAATAATGTATGTTGATGTGTATTCCATTATGGGATCATGTTATTTGTTTTCCTTACCTTCTAACCTATTCAAATTGCAAAAATGTGCCAAAACCTGTTCAAACTAGGTATGACTATGCAAAAAATAGAATTTGACCATACAAATTCCAGCCAGTTGTACATAAACAACATGGCTTGGAATTTGTCAATGCCAACATGTAAAACCTATGGAATTAGTCTTATGAGGACTTAAGAAGACTATCTAGCTGGTCAAACCCATCATCCTGAGCAATTGATGCATGGATAAGCGTCAGAACTATTACACTGCCTGATATTCTGAAGCAGCTCTGAAATGAGCGGAGCAGAACCAGTTTTGGTCAAAACTATCAATATAATGGTCAAAAAGGTGGAAAATGGTGAAATGAATATGGATACAGTTGTATGAGAGGTTTTATCACCTCTTCCAATGCATTTCTTCCAATGTATTATGCCCAACAAGTAAAATGGATAAGTTATAGTAGAATAGTTTCCTGCATTTTAGGAAGACAACTTCAACATAGTTGTTGAATCCTTAAAAAGTAGCAATAGAATGAATCCACATATGTAATAGAATAGTATAAATAACAAGATCCCATATTGGTTGAGCATATAGATAGTTTGCATAGAAGGATAGGAATAGAATAGTTGTTTCAGTTGTAATAGAGTAGTGATTCTGTAGGATTTTTCCTGCATTGTTGTAATGTTATTTCAAATTCAATAAAAAGTGTAGTTTCTCCATTCAATTAGTTTCTTGAGTGAATGAGTGAAAATTAGGTAGCTTAGAGTAGTCTTCTTGCCTTCTTCTGGATCAGGGAGCAAGGGCCCACTTCTAGGCTCAGGAGAAGGATCAACTTTTGATAGGTTTTTTGTTCATTTCTTGTTGTAGCAGATTAGCAGAAACCTGACAATTTCCATTTCATTTGTTAACTATGTTGTTTGTAGATGTATGAAATATGTGTGTAGATGCAAGTAAATTGATCACCTAGCATAGGCTTTTAATCTTACAACACTTTTGAAGATTTCTATTTTTAGTAGTTATTTCAGTTTTTGGTATTTCCATTTGTGTTAATTGATTTCTATTGTTTCATTTCTGCAACATTTCATTTCAGCCTTTTAATTCTGTTAATGTAATTAGGAGTTATTTTATCATTTCCATTTTGCAAGCATAAATAGGTTTCATTTATTTTTTATTTTGCAAGAGTAATTAGTTTCAATCTTCTGCAATCTTTCCATTTCTGCAATTTTGTTTCAGCAAATGTAATTAGGATTCTAATTCAGTTCATAGGATTAGAGGTGACACCAAAAACCCCAAAAATTGACTGGTCTTATCAATAAAGCCATTTCTTGAGTAGACTGACCTTCAAGTTGCTTACCTCTGCTATCGTATACAACCATTGGACACCACCCTGGATTGACAATTATAATGATTAAATGGTGTGATTGATGACACTCATCATTTTTGGTATCGTTTTTGGGGAACCAAGGTGTTGTTAGGAGAAGTAAAGCAGACCAAGAATTGTTATTTGGATACAAGTAATAGTTCTTGGAAACTTGTACTTCAGTTCATTTAGCAAATGAGCATGAATGCATAGGCCAAGAGATGAAAGAGGGAGGTTTATCAGAAGAACCAGCTCTTTCCCAGAAAGACGTTCTTCATGATCAGACTTGCCTGTGTATGAAATCCTTGAATGACTTAAATGAGAATCATCTTCTTCATCATCCAAAATCTTGGGACCCTTGGAAGAAGAACTCTTAGAAGCACTTGCTTCTAGACATCCCTCTGGACCTGGTCCATCTGAACAAATTGTAGAAGTCAAAAGTGAGGGGGACACTATGGTAGAAGAATATGATAGGGATGTTATAGTTCTAGGTGAAAACCCTACTAGGACTTTTGAATATCCTATTCGGTTGAATCCTACTCAGAATGCTCCTATGAAAACAATTTCACCTTCTGTATTGCCAACCTTTAGGGGAATTGTCTCTGAGGATCCTGACCAATTCTTGTTTGAATTTAAGGTTCTGTGTCAGACTTATGACTATGTAAATGATAATCAAAAACTGAAATTGTTTCCATCTACACTTAAAGATGCAGCTTTACGTTGGTTTATGAGTCTTGAACCTGATTCAATCCGCACTTGGGAACAAATGGAAACTGTATTCTTGGATAAATATCAGGAATATTGTAGAGTGCGGAATAGAAAGGATGAATTATTTTAGATTAAACAAGAGGAGGATGAGAATTTAGAGGACTATCTTGATAGATTTACCTTTATCCAAAAGAGATGTGGTCCTGTAGAATCTGACTTGTTAAAGACTATATTCTTGAGAGGTTTGCAGGATGATTCCAGAGAAGTATTAGATTTAATGGGAAAAGGAGATGTGAACCAACTTGACATTAATGATATTGTAGAGTTATGCAAAAATTATTCTCGCACTAGGCAAAGAAGAAAGAAGCGAAATTCTAATACTAATGATATCAAAGACTTAATGGAAGAAATGGCTAACATGAAAACTGATATTCTTGTCCAATTAAATTCCGCATTAGGGGAAAGAAATGCAAAATTTGACTCTACACCACCTTTGGCTATCTATTGCCCAAGATGTAGAAACAAGCATGCTTTACAAGATTGTCCCTTAAATAGAACTTCTATCTCAACTATTTGTGGTATTTTTTCAAAGGGACATATAACTGATAAATGCCATCTGTTGCCTCAACTCAAAAATATTTTGGAAACCCAGATTGAAGAACTTAATGTTATTGGACAAAGGCAAGGAGGTAATTTTTCACAATATCAAAATGCCCCTCACTTTCCTATAGGTTGGGGATAAAATCCTTGGAATATGCCATGGGGATATGCAGAACCACCTTCACAACCTTGGAATCAATCTTGGACATCTCCTCAAGATTGGTCACATCCACCCTAGAAATCCCTAGTTAATCCACCTTGGACACAAAATCAACAATATGGGCAAATATGGGGGCAACAATACCCATCATATCAAGGGCAACAAAGGTATCAAGGACAAACTCAACACCTGCTGCCTACTCCTAATCAAAATTTTTAGGGAAGAATGCAACCACAACAAGCACAATAGGTAAAACAACCTCCACTTCCAGCTCAGCCTATGGCTAACCCAAATAATACCAGACAAGCAACCCCTATTTATGGAGCTGAGTCTAAAGAAACTATTGTAGTTCATGTACTTGATTGTAGTAATATCCAATTGCATTCAGGGAAGGTCTTACCTGACCCTGCTCCACCCACCATTGAAGAAATTTATGGAAAGCAAGAGTCTCCAAGCCTAGAAAAAGTTGAAAAGGAGAAAGAAAAATAAAAAAATGTGCAAGATGAAAGATGTACCCCTACAGGAATGATACCATATCTTGAAAGGTTTGATAATACTGTAACTATCCCTGAATCAGAGTTAGTCATAGAACTTAATAAAATGACTATATCCCTTCCTTTGTTGCAAGCAATAAAGGATGTGCCATTAATTAAGAAAACCATTCAGGAGTTGTGTATTCAGAAACCTGGCAGAAAGAAGAAGTCCTTTCCTAAAACTATGCAAGTAGAAGGAAAATTGGCTGACCTGTTATCTAGAAAACTTGTTCCTCCAAAATATAGTGACCTAGGAAGTCCAGTTGTTACAGTCACTATTGGTCTAGTTCAAATTCCAAATGTGTTGATTGATCTTGGTGCTGCAATTAATGTAATGACTAAAGACACAATGCAAAAATTGTAGCTCAATAATCTCAGTCCTACAACTACAGTTTTGGAGATGGCAGATAGGTCAGTTGCCAAACTAGAAGGAATACTGGAAGACATTTCCATTGAAGTTTCTTCTTGGGAATATCCTATAGATTTCCTAGTATTGCAGCCTAGAAATTTAGTTAATGGCTATCCCATCATTCTAGGAAGGCCTTGGCTTGCCACTATAGCTACTTTTATAGACTGCAGATATAGGGAAATGACTATTTCAAATGGCATTGATCTTAAAAATATTTCCCTTTATCCACCTGCCCAACCTTCAACCAAATTTTTTGGATAGATATGGTTTCCTGAGTCTGATGAAGAACAGGAAGAAACTGTTTCCACTCTGGCCACAATAATAGTAAAGGAACATATTGAGGAAATCAACTCACAAGAAAGAGAAATATTTGAGGATGAAACTATCCTAGTTGAGACATTACAGGAAGAAGGACTTAAATATGATCAAATCATTGTTCATCACTTGCTGTGGAAGGATGAAGAACATACCTCAGAACATCTGTCATCCATTCCAATACAAGAAAGCTCTTTCACACTACCACATGGATGGCATCAACATCTTCTTACTTCTTTCACATGTCCTATGCAAGGAATGATTCCATCAGGCATCACTTTTGAAATAGAATCCAGAGTATTTCATACTTTGCAACCACATCACTGTCCATTAAATTCTTTAATTAGCAAGTATGGAGCAGTCAACTCTATTCATCTAGGGATTAAACAAATAGAAGTACAACTAGGTAAAATTTTGAATATTAATAGTTGGTTGACTGATGAACATGAAGCAAAGTTATTTGTTGTCCTACAAAAACATGTTCAGGATTTTGCTTGGAGTTATAAGGATATGATTGGAATTCACCCTGATGTGTGTACACATAGGATATACACTGAAGATGTTAAACCTGTGAGACAACCTCAAAGATGTTTGAATCCTGCTCTAAAAGATATTGTCAAGGAAGAAATTGAAAAACTTTTAGATGTAGGGTTCATTTATCCAATTTCAGATAGTCGGTGGGTTTCTCCATTGGTTATTGTTCCAAAGAAAAATGGGAAAATGAGAGTGTGTGTAGACTACAGAGAGTTGAACAAGGTCACACATAAGGACCATTTCCCATTACCTTTCATAGACCAAGTGTTAGATACCCTTGCTGGCAAGAAATTCTTCTATTTTCTTGATGGATTCAGTGGATATAATCAGATACAAGTTGCACCTGAAGACCAAGAGAAAACTACTTTCACATGCCCTTGGGGAACATTTGCTTATAGGGTCTTGCCTTTTGGTTTATGTAATGCTCCAACAACCTTTCAAAGAGTTATTTTGGCAATATTCTCTGATTTGACAAATGAAAGTGTGGAAATATATATGGATGATTTCACAGTGTGTGGAGAAACTTTTGATTATACTTTAGAACAACTTGAAAAAGTTTTAACACGTTGTGAAACATACCATTTGTCTTTAAATCCTGAAAAATATTTTCTCATGATGGAGGAAGGGATTGTCCTTGGTCATCATATTTCCTCTCATGGGATTAAGGTTGATCCCAAGAAGGTGGAAGTCATCAAAGACCTTCCTCCTCCAAAAACTCAAACTGATGTAAGGAGTTTCTTGGGACATATTGGTTTCTACCATAGATTTATTGCAAATTTTAGTACCATAGCCAATCCAATGTTTGCATTATTGACTAAGGATTCTGAATTTACTTGGTCTACTGAATGTCAAAAGTCTTTTGAAGCATTGAAAGAGAAATTAACAACTCCCCCTATGTTGAGAGGACCTAATTGGGAACTGCCATTCCATATTTAGACTGATGCTTCCAATACTGCTATTGGAGCAGCATTAGGTCAAATTGAAAATGGAGAACATTATGCCATTTACTACATTAGTAAAAACTTGATAGGAGCTGAAAATAACTACACTACTACTGAGAAGGAATTCTTGGTTGTGGTATATGCTATTAATAAGTTTTGACACTATATCATAGGATATCAAGTGTTCATCCATACAGATCATGCTGCTATTAAATACTTGATGAATAAACCTCTGGTTAGTGCAAGAATTATTCGTTGGTTAATACTATTGTAGGAATTTGATATCACCATAGTTAATAAACCAGGGAAGGCTAATGTAGTAGCAGATTTTCTATCAAGATTGCCAAACACAGACATAGGGGAATTGGTTGAAGATGCTTTTCCTGATGAAAAATTGTTTGCTATTTCTGTACAATCTCCATGGTTTGCAGATATAGCTAATTACTTAGCTACAGGAAAAATTCCTCTTCACTTCACTCCTAAACAAAAGAAATAGTTAATCAAGCAAAGTGCTTCCTTTAAATGGATAGGAGGTCTACTCTTTAAATGCAGTCCTGACCATGTTCTACGTAGGTGCATCCACAAGGATGAAGTGTATGACATTCTTCGTGCATGTCATGATGAACCATCTGGAGGGCACTATTCAGTACATAGTACAATTCAAAAAATCTTGGGTGTTGGCTACTACTGGCCATCCCTGCATAAGGATGTAAAGAAATATGTCAGACATTGTGATGCATGCCAAAGAATGGGAAAACCTACCTATACCAGTGAAATGCCATTGCAACCTCAAGTAGGTGTAGAGCCATTTGAGAGGTGGGGGTTAGATTTTGTAGGACCTATTGATCCACCTTCTCAAGGTAAGGTGCATATTCTGGTATGTACTGATTATGTGACTAAATGGGTAGAAGTGCATGCTTTTAAGCATGCACGAGAAGAAAAAGTTGTTGATTTTCTGTATTCCCAAATTCTTCTACATTTTGGAGCCCCACACTATTACTATAGATCAGGGACCTCAATTTACATCAAAGGTTGTTGAAGCCTTCACCAAACTATATGAAATCAAGCATAGGAAATCCTCACCTTATCACCCTCAAGAAAATGGTCAAGTTGAAGTAACAAATCAGGAATTAGAAAGAATCTTAACCAAAATAGTAGCTTCCCATAGGAGGAATTGGATGGATAAACTACCTGAAGCAGTTTGGGCTTACAACACTACCTGGAAATCTACCACTGGATTTACACCTTATGAATTGGTTTATGGTAAAAAGCCTCTTTTGCCTATTGAATTTGAATTACTAACACTTCGAACTACTTTGGAAGTTGGTATTGATTTGTCACAGGCACAAGCAGACCGAATTTTGCAACTCAATGCATTGGATGAACTACGAATGGATGCATTGCACCAGATTGAGATGATTCAAGCACAACGAAAGTTGTGGCATGATAGTCACATTCAACAATGAAAATTTTAGCAAGGTGATTGGGCTTTGTTGTTTGACTCTCGTTATGAAGACTTTCCTAGGAAGTTGCAGACTAGGTGGCTTGGACCATATCATATTGAAGAAGTGTTTGAAAATGGAGTTGTTCGCCTTTCACCCATTGATGATTCATGTAGAAAGTTAGTGGTTAATGGGCATCGTCTTTGGATATATCATAAACCACTAACTAAGGATGAGTTTCTAAAGCAAGTGGAGCAATTGGATGTACGCATGTTGGAAGGAACCACTTCTTCCACAATAATTCAAGAATAAAAAAAATAAAAATGAAAAAAAATGAAAAAAAATGAATAATTTAGAAAGTGAAAACCTCCTAGGAGGCACTTCTGAATTGGCTTGCATGAAAACCGGTTGTTCGACATGTTTGCCTTGTCATATTCACCATCATTGTCCCATCTGTTCTCACAAACCATTGTTTTCTCTATTCTCAAACTGCACCTATCTTATTCAGTAGAAGAGCCAGCTGGTAGTCAGTAGAAATAACCATCTGTACAAATGTAGATAAGTGGTTAAATCAGGTATGTGCCCTTTATATTTTAAACATTGTAGATAGTTAGTATGTAGTGTGTAAAGTCACTAATTAGTACATAAAGCATTCATAAGGTTTGATCCAAAAGATATCCATCTGGTCAATGAGAGATAAAACATTTTAGGCTATTTTGAAAGTTGAAAAAGCTTCAGAATGATATGATTCTCTAAAATGAGAATATTTTTCAGCTTCAGAATGATGGAAGCTCTGAAATGAAACTATTGTTTGTAAATAAAAACATTGTTAGAATAAAAGGGTTTGTGCTCCAGAATGAGGAAGGATTTTTGACCTTCAGAATAAAATAATGTCACAATGAAAAATTTGAATGAGCAGGGGCACAGGATGAAATGTCACGTGGCATAAAAGTGTTTTAATTTTATCGTTTGGAGTTGGAAATAACAAATGAGGGCACACATTCCAAGTTGTAGATTTCAAGGTTGCAATGAGAAAGAGATCATGGGAACCATTGCGTGCTTCGTGATATGCAAAATCATTGGCACATGCAACAAGGCACTTTGGTAGAAGGAAACTTTACATGTTGTACATGATGTAGCCAATAATTAATTACCACCTCAGAAAGCTGTAACCATTTAATCACAAGCAGAAAAAAGATAAATCACGTTCCTATAGGGAATAGGAGTCTACCATGTGATGAGTTAAAGGGGATTTAATTTTTCAAACACTTCGACATGTTTCGAAGTTGGTTCTTGCACTTTGAAAATTAAATTTCATAGCTAAAATATTATAGCCCTTCAGATGCAAATTGTTCAGTCCAAACCAGAAGATAACCTATTCCAGATGGTTGAGAGAAAATAAAGCACAAGGAATTGAATATGGGAGGAAAGAAAAATAAAATTGAGCCTAAAAATGTAGACTGTCTATGGAGAGATCCTGAATCCTTACGTATCTTTATAGAAGGAGGATTGATGCCATTTCTGAATAAATTTGATGGGTACTCCAAGTTTGGAGGTAGATTTGCACGAACCTTCAGAAACAACTAGGCAAGCATTAGTGGCATGGCAATCTAGGTAACACCACAAATCTTGAGTCAAATCACTGAATTACCATTGCAAGGGTTACAAATTTTAAAAGTTGGTAAAAATACCCTAACATAAATAGTTAATCAGTTTAGAGAGGAACAAGATAGACCTATTGAGTTTCAAATGAATAATAATGTTTGCAAAGGGGTAAAATGAACCAGTTTACAACACCCTTGGGGGGAAGTAGTAGTATGGGTAATCAGGTTTCTGACTTGTGATGGGCAATTTGTCATTTTTTCTGGACACCATATTAGAATTTTAAACCATTTGAGGCATGGTGGTTCAAACCTAGAAGTCAGAGTAAATCTCCCTCTGTATTTATACCAGGAGTTACAAAATATGGCCAAATGATACCAAGCAGGAAGAGGGACTCCTAAACACCATGGGCTCATTAAATTGATTTGTAAACATCATTTTAGGGGAAACCCTAGAAGTTTTGATAGGTTTTTCTCTGCATGGAATGAATTAGAAGTTGAAAGCCCTGAATCTGAAGAAGAGGTAGAGGTTGAGAGGACCTAAATCTAAAGAAGAAGTAGAAATTGGAAGTTCTGAACCTGAAATTGAAACTGAATCCTCTGAAAAAGAAATTCCCTCTTCACCATAGGGACCTCCATCCTCTAGGACTAGGAAGCAAATAGAGAAATAATCTAAGTTTGGTCTTGTAGGAAAAATAAGGAAGGTTACATTTTCTAAAAATGTAACTATTTTTCCAACACAACCCACTAAGCAACTTGGAAGTTCAAGCAGGGAAGAGTAGATGGAGGAGGAAACACCTGAAGTAGACTCTACTCTAGAATTGTCAAAATCTATTCCAAAGTCCCCTAAAAATGTCAAACACAAACAATCTATTGTTGGGTTGTGAAGGTCCTCTAGACTTCAGAAGCAGAAAGTAATGGAGGAGGTAGTAGATATAGAGGCAGTATCACTGTCCCAGCAAGTGAGTGCAAAAATTGATACAAAGGAAGCATATATAGGCACAGAGGATGCAGAGGTAGGCACAACAATTATAGACATAGATACAACAATACCTACAAAGAATATCTCACTTGTTGATTATTCTGATTCTGATTCTGAAGAAGAGTTCATAGCAGAGGAAGGAAAGGAAGATATACAAGAATAATTGTGTGCTGCTAGAAGTGTCATTAGGACACATATGGGTTGGATTGAACAACATGAAGCCTCTATCAAAGAAAAGGATAAGCTTATTGTTGATTTGTAGTAGGAGGTAGATGAATTAAGGGCTAGGTTGTCAACTCTGGAGCAACAACCTACAGAATCTGATTTTGAAGATGAGTTGGCCAGAATTCTATTGGAATTAGTAGAAGAGCATAGGGAGGCAGCCCTACCTGAAGAAGAATCACCTATCAGAGGAGTAGAAATAGAAGAGACAACAACACAAATCTTCTAGTAGGATGTCAGTATGAACATGAAGATTCAGGTGCTTCTGCAGAACATTCTGATAATTTGCAACAATAGGAAGCACAAATATCACAAGTAGTTGAGGAGGCCAATGAACAAGAGGAAGTACAAGAATAGGTAAATGTGCATTCCCCTCAAGTTTCTATTGAATTAACTACAACTGATTCACCTCAAATTGAAACAACAGAAATTGGGGTGCAAGTGGATTTACCCCTTGTGGACACAACAAAAATTGGAATACAGGTGGATCTACTTCCAAAAATGTAGCAGATAACCAGACCCCCACAAATAGTTACACTAACAAAGTATAATGAGGATATAGCACATTGGATGCTGTAGTGTCAACAGATGGAGGCACAAATTTCATCTTTGAAACCTTTGAAGCAGAAGTTGGAAACCCAAAATGCAGACATAACTAAGTTACAAGAGCAGATACAGGATATGAGCCAAATTGCAGAGTACTTAGTTCAGTGCAGAAGGCCTACAAGGTTTTATACTTTGATCTTAAAAGAAAAATACCTCCATTGGTAGTTAATGAGGATTATTTCCAATCTTCCTTACAAATTGGACACTGCTGAAGAATTTGTAGAGACATATCTGCATAGTCCAGAGGAACAAAAGAATTTACTTTGTGAGTTGTTTCTGCATAACTTCTTCATACCTAAGAATGTAACATTCTTGCCAAATATCTTCATAGGAGATATCCAGTTGAGAGCCTTCATATCTACATTACAAAATCAGATGCATTGGGAGGAGGAGAAAAAGGTAAGCAAAGAAATGGAGTTGAAAGCTGAACTACTAATAAGACCTTCCCATGCCAATTATAGGGTCTCCATAAATGAACATTTCACTATGATGAGGGAGCAGAGAATCAGAGAAGTTTATATAAGCAATCTTACTGATTGTGTAATGAGTTTTTAGGTCTTTTGTAACCAACATTTTGGTAATGCTCTATCATCTTGTAAGAGCAGGTGGGGAGAGTTGTCAATATCACTTCAGAAAAGGGAACCTATCTCACCCAACAACTTGTTGTGGTCTAGGAGAAGAGTTGAGGGCATAGTGCAGATCATCCACAAACTAAAATATCATTGGGTAGGTTTGAGATATAGGTTGCCAACTGTTATAACTCTTGTTCCATATTTCTTTGATAATGATCCCCAACCAGATGAGCAGTTCCAGGAGTGGCTCAAGCAAATGCAGGCAATCCGAGGATACTATCAGGTTCTAGGGTGAAAACTGAGTTATGAAGAATGGAATCTGGACATAGATCTCTGTGTTGTTGTGGCTTCACAGAATGCATGAGGACATGCATTATAATAGGTTGGGGGAAAATGATGAGGCCAGAAATTACCTCATTCATAGACCATTTTTGGATATTTCATAAACTATTTGATAGACCTTATGCTATGTTTTTATGCTAATTTTGATGATGGAATGCATTATGTATTACTATTTACATGTTTAGATGTTCAGGAGCATAGTATTCTATTTTGACCATTTTTTGCATTTTTTGCACTATTTTAGCTGATTTACTTAGCAAATAAATATTTATTTTGAATATGCAATAATGTATGTTGATGTGTATTCCATTATGGGATCATGTTATTTGTTTTCCTTGCCTTCTAACCTATTCAAATTGCAAAAAGGTGCCAAAACCTGTTCAAACTGGTATGACTGTGTAGAAAATAGAGTTTGACCATACAAATTCTAGCCAGTTGTACATAAACAACATGGCTTGGAATTTGTCAATGCCAACATGTAAAACTTATGGAATTAGTCTTCTGAGGACTTAAGAAGACTATCTAGCTGGTCAAACCCATTATCTTGAGCAATTGATGCATGGATAAGCGTCAGAACTGTTACACTACCTGATATTCTGGAGCAACTCTAGAATGAGCGGAGTAGAACCAGTTTTGGTCAAAACTATCAACATAATGGTCAAAAAGGTGGAAAATGGTGAAATGAATATGGATAAAGCTGTATGAGAGGTTTTCTCACCTCTTCCAATGCATTTCTTCCAATGTATTGCGCCCAACAAGTAAAATGGATAAGTTGTAATAGAATAGTTTCCTGCATTTCAAGAAGACAACTTCAACATAGTTGTTGAATCCCTGAAAAGCAACAATAGAATGAATCCACATATGTAATAGAATAGTATAAATAACAAGCTCCCATATTGGTTGAGCATATAGATGTTTGCATAGAAGGATAGGAATAGAATAGTTGTTTCAGCTGTAACAGAGCAGTGATTCTACAGGATTTTTCCTGCATTGTTGCAATGTTATTTCAAATTCAATAAAAAGTGCAGTTTCTCCATTCAATTAGTTTCTTGAGTGAATGAGTGAACATTAGGTATCTTAGAGTAGTCTTCTTGCCTTCTTCTGGATCAGGGAGCAAGGGCCCACTTCCAGGCTCAGGAGAAGGATCAACTTTTGATAGGTTTTGTTCATTTCTTGTTGCAACAGGTTAGCAGAAACCTGACAATTTCCATTTCATTTGTTAACTGTGTTGTTTGTAGATGTATGAAATATATGTGTTGTAGATGTAGATGCAAGATAGTTGATCACCTAGCATAGGCTTTTGAATCTTACAACACTTTTGAAGTTTCCCTATTTTTAGTAGTTATTTCTAGTTTTTGGTATTTCCATTTGTGTTCATTGATTTCTATTTGTTTCATTTCTGCAACATTTCATTCCAGCATTTTAATTCTGTTAATGTAATTAGGAGTTACTTTCTATCATTTCCATTTTGCAAGCATAAATAGGTTTCATTTCTGTTATTTCTGATTCTGCAAGAGTAATTAGTTTCAATCTTCTGCAATCTTTCCATTTCTGCAATTTTGTTTCAGCAAATGTAATTAGGAGTTCAATTCAGTTCATAGGATTAGAGGTGACACTAGAAACCCCAAAAATTGATTGATCTTATCAATAAAGCCATTTCTTGAGTAGACTGACCTTCAAGCTGCTTACCTCTGCTATCGTATACAACCATTGGACACCGCCCTGGACTGACAATTATAATGATTAAATGGTGTGATTGATGACACTCATCACTTAGCACAAAATATTGGTCAACAAAGTAGATGATATTGTAGTTCAGTATGCCCTTGATATTAAGGTCATTAAAGATGCTAAATCTCACCTCAAATGTGATGTCAAGATATATGATGGTTCACGGAATCCTGATGTGCTAAATAACTGGATCATGGACATGGAAACCTGGTTTGCTTATACAAAAGTTCCATTAGATGATAAGGTTCCTTTTGCTAAACTCAAATTGAGTGGGCTAGCCAAACTAGTCATCTTGGATTAGAAAGATGAGCAGAATCCCATTAGATTTTGGGATGAATTGGTTCAATGTTTGAAGGATTCTTTTTATCCTTCTAATTATGCACAAGAATTGAAGGTAAAATGGTTTAGATTGTGCCAAGGTTATAATATGTTTGTGCAGGATTACATTTCTTCTTTCAATAGGTTGCACATTTTGCTACATGTTAAAGATCCTGCAGAAGAGTTGATTGTCAAATTTACAAGTGGCCTTCATGAGCACTTGTATAGGGAGCTCAAATACACTCCTTTGGATACTATAGATGCAACATTCAATCATGCACAATTGGCGGAAGAGAAGGTTGTTTCTTCATCATGAGGATCTCACCCTTCAACACCAAAAAGGCCCTCAAATCAACAACAACAAGTGAAGCAAAGCAATTCTCCTTCCCCCTCTTCTTCTTCCTCTTCTATGTCTACTTCTTCTAAGAAAGGGAAAGCTCCATCTTCTTCTTCCCCTTATTATACTCAAAAATATTGTAGTTTTTGTAAGAAGAATGGACATTGGAGGAATCAATGTCATGATTTACAAAAGCAAAAACAAAAATCTTTAGTTGTAAAGCCTACTAATGAGGTTCCCCAAAAAGGACCCATAGAGGCTAAGGGATAGGGTAAGACATATCAAGAGATGAAGGGAAAATTGAATAATTTGACTCTTATGCATCATAGTTCTACTGTGTCAGGGCGTGATCAATTGTTCATCACCAAGGCCCATTTGACACATGATTTCTTCACAGATTGTATCATGGACAATGGCTCGCAGAAGAATCTAATTGCGAGGTCTGTTGTTGACAGGTTGAAACTTCCTTTGACTCCACATCCTCGTCCTTACTTTTTGGGATGGAAGGATAGTGGGAGTACTGAAGAAGTTACACACACTTGCACACTCTCATTTGCATTTGGTCCAAAGTTTGTGGATAAAGTTACGTGTGATGTAACTTCTATGGATTGTTGTGGTTTGTTGTTAGGCAAACCCTATCAATTTGATAGGGATGCCACTTATCATGCTACTCCTAACACTTATACTTTGCACTTGGATAATCAAGCATATATCATTCGCTCCACACAACCCACTAACAATTTGTTTTTGAGTTGTTGCCAAGCACGCAAACAAGTGAATCAAGCACAAGAGTTAGCACTTATCTTCATAAGGCCTCATCATGAAGACATTAAAGCAACACACTCCACTTCAGTTCAGAATAGAGCACTTAATAAACTCTTGCAATCTCATTCACAACTATTCAAGGAACCTTCTTGTCTTCCACCTATCAGAGATATTAATCATAGCATTGATCTTCTTCCTGGAGTATCTCTTCCAAATGCTCCTATGTATCGGCAATCAGTGCCTCAAATGGAAGAAGTAAAAAGGCAAATTCAAGATTTGCTAGCTAAAGGCTTCATTAAACCAAGTACCTCTCCATGTGCTTCACCCATTTTGTTGGTCCTTAAGAAAGATGGTACTTGGCGCCTTTGTATTGATTTTTGGGCTTTGAATAAAATTACAATAAAAAATAGGTATCCACTCCCTAGGATTGATGATCTTCTTGATCAACTCCAAGGGGCTAAGTTCTTCTCAAAGATAGATCTAAAAAGTGGTTATCATCAGGTCCGAGTACAAGTAGAGGACACATGGAAAACAACCTTTAAGACCAAACTAGGGTTATTTGAGTGGCTTGTAATACCTTTTGGTCTTACCAATGCACCAACTACATTCATGAGGCTCATGAATGAAGTATTCAGGGATAGCCTGGATAAATATGTGATCATCTATCTTGATGATATCCTAGTTTTTTCCAACACTTGGAAGGCTCATCTAGATCACCTAGAACAAGTTCTTCAAAAACTTCAACAACATCAATTATTTGTTAATCTTCCAAAGTGTGATTTTGCTCAAACCTCCATTACTTATCTTGGTTTCATTATTAATGATAAAGGAATTCATGTGGATCCCACGAAGGTTGAAGTCCTTCTTCATTGGCCTCCTCCTTCTACAGTCACAAAATTGAGGAGCTTCTTGGGACTTGCCAATTTCTACCACAAGTTCATTGTTGGGTTTTCCACTATTGCCTTTCCTTTGTATCATTTGACCAAGACTAAAGTCATGTTTCAATGGACCAAAGACCATCTTCAAGCCTTTGATACATTGAAACACAAATTGTGTTCAGCACCTGTTCTTGTGCTTCCTAATCTATCTCTACCTTTTGAGATTGAAACAGATGCCTCACAATTTGCTCTTGGAGCAGTATTGAAGCAGAATGGCCATCCAGTGGCCTACCATTCAGAAACTTTCTCAGCTACCAAACAAAATTATTCAACTTATGACAAAGAGCTTTATGCTTTGGTGCAGGCTATAAAATATTGGAGACACTATCTTCTTGGAAAAGAAACCATAGTACATACTGATCACTTGCCTCTCAAGTTCCTTCAATCACAGTCAAATATTGAAGAGAGTAGACATATGAAATGGGCTTCATATTTGCAACAATTCCACTTAGTGATCAAGTATAAAAAAGGGAAGTAGTAACCATGTAGTAGATTGTTTGAGTCGACCACCTACAACTTCCGCATTGATAGTGGCAACTACTTCACATTTTGGGTTTCAGACTTGGCCTACACAATATCCTACAGATTCAGATTTTGGTACAGTTTACCAACATCTTTTACATCCTTCTTCTTCTAATCTTGGTCCTTATCAATATTTTCACTTGAAGGATGGGTTGTTGTATAAGTTGGATAAACTTTGTGTTCCCCATGAGCATCGCTCCTCACTTCTTCGAGAAGCACATTCTACACTCTATGGAGGACATTTTGGAAAACACAAGACTCTTCACCACTTGCAGTGGTTTTTCTACTGGCCTCATATGCAGTGAGATGTTTTGAAATATTTGAGACAATGTGTTGTTTGTTGCCGCTCCAAGCCAGGAAATAGGAAGTTGGGATTGAGTGTTCCTTTACCTATTTCCTCTCATCCTTGGGAAAGCATTTCCATGGACTTGTTGAGTGGATTTTCGATGACTGTCAGGCAACATGATTGTGTTTTTGTGGTTGTGGATCGGTTCAGTAAGATGGCAAAATTCATTCCTTGCCGTAAAACTAGTTTAGCATAGGATCTTGCTCAACTTTTCTTTGAGACAATTTGGCGATCTTTTGGTTTACCTACTAGCATCATTTCTGATAGAGATTCATGATTTGTGGGTCATTTTTGGAGGTCTTTGTGGAAGATTTTGGGAGTTTCCCTTAAATTTTCCATGACTTTTCATCCTCAATCATATGGGCAGACAGAGGTCATCAATCACACACTTGTTCAAAGTTTACGTATTTATCATCACACTTCTCCAGCAAAATGGGATTTGAGTCTCACACATATTGAGCATGCCTATAACCGAGTGGTCCACACCTCTACTGGGCATTCCCCCTTTGAGGTTTGCCTTGGGTTCCAACCCTTGGCCCCATATGAGTTGCCTTTATCTTTGCCTTCTCCATCCATAGTTCATCTTCAGCGAGAGCAAGATAAGGCAAGTGTTTTCATCCAGAACTTGCAACAACTTCAGTCTAGAGTGGTTCAGATTTTGCAAAAAACTAGGCAGCAATAGAATCAAGCTATGGATAAGCATCGTGTTCCTCATCCTTTTCAGATTGGTGATAGAGTTTGGCTCTATTTAGACAAGCATCACTTTTTAGAGAAGGCACATAGTAAAATCAAACCTTTACGCTATGGGCCTTATACTATTTTGTAGCAGGTATCTGAGAATGCTTTTCGACTGGATCTTCCAGCTCATTTAGGTATTCATGACGTTGTTAATGTGGATATTTTGAAACCTTACCATGAGTCCACTTTGGAGATAGCTCTAGTTATCAGTCATCCCATAGATGTGGTTCCAAATTTTTAGCTTCCATTGGATACAGATCAAGTATTCGACATGAAGACTCGTCATACACGACAGGGCTCTACTACTTCTTACCTTGTCGCTCACCGTGGTCAGCTTCCACATCAGGCCCATTGGCTCTCTCAACATCAGCTGGCTCAAGACTTCCCTTCCCTTTTGAAAGCATTGGAGTCCAATGCTTCTATGGTGGAGAGGGATGATGAGGATCATTAGGACATATGTTGTACTAGACTAGGTGTTAGCTTTACTTATTTTTATTTAAGTATTAAGTCCTAAGTCTAGGTTTGATTTATTAAAAGATCTTATTCCAACTTGTGAATGTTGGCACATTTGGACGACATAAGTCTTTGGGTAAGATTTGTTGTCTTGTGAGAGTTGTCAAGATTAAAGTTGTTAGTATCTTTTGCTTAACTATAGCTTTTGGTTAAGCATATTCCTAAATTAGGAGATTATGGTTGTAATTATGCTTATTTAAGCACCCTTGATCAATGTAATTGTTAGCTTCTCTTTAATTCCAGTTCATTAATATATTTCATGGCCACGAGCCAATGTTGTGCAATGCATTATATAGACCTAAGGGCATTTTATTGTGCACTGTATTAAATATTTTATAATATTTTATTTTGTAATCCCAATGGGACATAATTTACCTTATTATGGTTAAATATTATTTAATATTTGTAATTAACTTAAATCCCACTTGTTATGCTTACTTAGGTTAAATATTGTGATATAATTTAGGATTTTTGTATTGCTATAAATAACCTCCTCACACTCTTCATTTATTTTTAGAGTGTTTGTTGGAATATATTACATTATTTGGTACATGCTAATGTACCATATTGGGTACATCATTAGATTAGGAGAGTGTCTTAGATTAAGGCTTGAGTATTTACTTTATGTAATGTAATAAATGTACAAGTATTATTAGAATGTGTAATGATGTAAATATGCATGGTGTCCACATGTATATGAGTCCTTAGAATAGGAAGATGAAGAGACATAGGAATATGGAATTCTGAGAGTCATGTATCATTATATATAAGCCTTTGGTAGATTATTTGATAGATGAATCAAGAAAAATTAGTAGAGGTGATAGACTAGAGTATATACAATGTAGAACTTGTATGAAGTATGGAGCATTGAGATCTCCACATATTGTAACAAGTTCAAATTTTCGTGATCTTTCATTAATGGTTATTTCATGATTTATTTCAAAATTTTCTCATGCTATTTTATTTCTTATAGATTGAAATTATCATATATTTATAATTGTGTGCTTATTTTACTACTTGTGTTTGCATTTCATTTAAGTTTATAGCATCAAAAGCTAATAGTGGTATCAGAGCACTAGGTTGATTGATAGTAAATAGAGAGCCATGAGAGATATTGAGAAGAGAGAAAATATCTATTTTAGAATTTCTAAAATTCCATTTTGCTAGAGTATTTCCATAATTACAAAAAAAATTGTGAAGATTAGGGCTCAACATTGATTTCATTAGATTGACAAATCAACTAATAAAGTTTATTTTCTTCAGATTTAAAGAAATTACTATTATCATTTTATAATACTTTGTTGTAGAAAAGAGGATATTCAAAGAAAGTTGAGAAGCTTTCTACAAGATCTAGGAAGAACATATTATTTGTAATAAATCCAGTACTTGAAGAAACAAGTTGAAGATTCAATATTTGGAGGACTAAGAACAAGCTCCCATTGTAGGATTTGCAAATTAAATATTCCAAGTAGAAGATTGATATGATAGAAAGAGGCCAAAGAAGCCACATGAAGAATATAGATCAAGGAGGAGGTTTAAAAAAGAATACCTCATAGCAGGTTGAATATTTAGGAGAACAAAGAAGGAGGCCCTCATAGAAATCTAAATATTGAAGACTTCAAAGTGAAAAAAGAAGAAAGCAGATCTAGAAGAAGGAGACCCAAGAGAAATGTCCCATTAAATAACTTCCAATTTTGGAAGATTGAAATATTGAAGATAGAGTATTAGGAAATTCCTATTGAAGAGAAGTTGTAAAATTTGAAGATCTAAGAGGAGAGGTCTCAAGAACAGGTAGAAGGAGAAATAAGGAGAAGGGTAGGAAAGCCTCATTGGAGAATTTGAAGAAGACCATTGGAGGAGATTTGAGGAGAAATAAAGTGATAAGACTGATAGCAAGGATAATTTCTTGATAGAGAAGAATTTGGGACAATCATTGCCATCTAAAAACAAGCCCAAAAGGAAGAAATATTTGGAAAGAAGTTTTCCAAATTCTATAAAAGATTTCCAAAGACCTCAAGACATTTAGATTCTTGAGAAGAAGGCCAAAAAAATAGGTCAATATTGAAGTCAAAATTTGACAAGGAGCTAAGGAGGATAGAGGAGCTACAAGAAGCCACCAAAGTTGAGAGATATGGATATTGCCATTGAAGGCTGATTTGTGAAGGAGGATATTTTTTTGCATAAGTTCAAGGGATTAAGGATAACATATCGAAGGAGAAATTGGTTGCGTTAGAATCTGAAAATTTTAGAGTTAAGGGCAGCAATTTGGGCAGCACTAATAGCTATGAATTTTAGGATCCTAGAACAACTTGAAGGAGAAATATGCAGTATTGAAGAGCTACAAAATAGATAATTTTAGGGCAGAAAAGTATATCAAATTGGAGCTGCAAAATAGAGGAGTTTTGGGCAAAAAATATCAAGGAGTTAAAGTTGCATAAGTTAAAAAACTAGAATAGCAATTAGGTGGATCGAATCACCAAGCAAGCTTGCTACAAAGGAGGCCAATATAAGGTTTTAAAAATTGGTGTTATCCAAGTTTTCTTATTCAAGTATTCTTAAGTCTTTAACACTATAGTTGTGTAGAAAAAGGAAAAGTTTTGAGTTTACATATTCTAAGTCAAGAGAAGACTTAGTTATATTGCTGCTATATAGGTTGTTATAAGTATTTAGATTAGATCTTTTTAAGATTACAAAAGCACCACATTAGAGCCATTAAATAGTGCTCTACAATTTAGTATCTCCAAGATGAAAAGGAAACATCATGATATTATTTAACCTACATATTTTAAACAATAAATAAAGCAAATTAGATATTGCTTAGAGAAGAAGCCATAAAAGAAGAAAGCATCATATTGCTTTAGACTCTTCAAGGTACATATTTTTTCTAAGGTCTATTGAGCAAAGAAGAAGACTCAATAGTAAAACCTAAAGACACCAAGAAGGTGTGTCAAGTATTCAAAAAGCCTTTGGTGAAGGTAAGGTTAACAAGGCATAGAAAGGACTACCTCAAGCAACATAATATTTTTGAAGAAGATAGCCAACTGGAAGGCAACGTAGAACATAGAGGAACAATCACTTTTTAGCCAACCTAAATCAGTTGAAACTAGTCACAAATTACAAGGTTAAGCCAACAAGTTTGCACCACCAATGAGAAGAGAAGAAGCATAAATTTGTAGGGTTGAGTCATCAAGGTTTCACCACTCATGTAAGGAAAATAAGGATAGTTTTTCACTGCTAGCATTAATACTATAGGCCACAATATATGTTTAGTTGTAATCTAAGAGGAGTATTGGAAAACAAGGGATACTTGCATCTTCAAAATGCCATCAAGAAGTTGGAGAAACACCATCAAACTAGTTGTAAGATAAGCTACATAAAATCTACCATAGAGAAGAGTTGAAGAAGTTTGATGTATAAGAATCTAAGTGACCATTAAGGAGCATCAATTGATAAACCAAAACTAATATTAGGGTATGTAAATTACATGACAATACCAAGTGTTAAGAGTGCATTCACCATGTAGATAAGGTGCTATATCCCATTGGAGAGTGTGTCATATTCAATAGAGAAGAATCTATGTTAAAGTAAACCTAATACCCTCACACTCATGATGTTTAATGCTCTTAGGAAGTGTTAAGTAAGGAGGTTTGATTATAGCACCACAAAATATGTTAGAAGGAAGAGAAAGGATAATTATTGCAACTTGGCACAAGCATTAAGAAAAGAAAGGTTGGTAGAAGCACCACAAGAGACATTACCAAGCATTTCAATACCTTAAGTGCCACTTGGAATTAGATAAACTGTATATTAGTTACAACTAAAGGGAGAAGCAATGTCTAAAGTACACATATATAGTACATGGATTGAAAATATCCCATGACTAGAAAAAGAAGCATGTGAAGACCTGTGTTGAAAGCATAGAGGATAGTGAAGTAAAATTCCTGTTGGAAATATGAGCAAGATTTGTTGTCATTGATGTCAAGAGTCAGTTTCAGTGAGCAATGCAAAAGGAAGGATGTCAAGAGTCAGTTTCAGTAATCAGTGCAAGAGAAAGATTGCTTCTAGGCCTAAGGAAAAATAATATTATAATATTCCTATTATAATATTCAAGGTGGTCAGATGAGGTCTAAAGAGCAAAAGGAAGGCCCAAGAAAAATAATATTATAATCTTGTATTATAATATTAAAGGTCTAAGGTTAAGACCTAAAGATTTAAATTAATTATAATAATTTCATTATAAATTAATTTATAACTTAATTTAATTAACTTTAAAGTTATTAAATTAATTATAAATTAATTATAATAAATTATAAATTAGTTTATGATTTAATTTAATTAAATAACCCTAAGGTTAGGGTTACAAGGGCAAGCGACTAAGTTAAATGGCACCGACGTCGACTAAAATTCTCATCCGTCGATGTGCCAAGGAGGACAACACATTGGTATAAATACCATGTGCTTTGGAAAACCCAAAGTCACCTTCGATCGAATCTTTGAGTGTGCATGCAAAAATTTGTGAACTGCATGGAAGAAAAGGACAACGTTTTTTGTTTACGTGGCAGTCATCGAAGGCATAAGAGGGAGGAGGCTTGGAGCCTCATAGCCAACCATGGTGGTTGGGCCAATGGCAGGCGATTGTGTGCTTAGGGTGCTAATAGGCGGGAAGTCCCATGATCAAAACCCGATGGTTGCGTTTTGGTAGAGGTTCACGTTTTGGTTTTGGTGCCAAGATGAAGCAATAAAGCGCACGAGGCGCTTTTTGCTTCTAAGGTGAGCGCCTAGCTCACGTGGCATGTGGGCCATGGCTAGGGCGCTATGGAGGCACAAGCGGGGGAGTTCGAATCCCGTTGAAGGCAAAGGTATTTAATTTTTGGAAAATTAAATTGCTTCTAAGGTTTAAGGTGGCATGATTAGTTTTTGTTGAAAGGGAGTTATAAGGTTTTAAGGAATAATTATTTTATTGTGATTTTTGATAAAGTGATTTGAGATAGGAGTTATAAGGTAGAAAAAGGAAATTATATTTTTTTTGGGATAAGCTATGATGTGTTAAATTCTTTGAGAAAAGAGTTAAGGGTTCATAAAGAAAATTATTGTGATTATTTTCTTTAAACAAATTGTTGGCTTATATTTTGAAGTGTGGAGATTATAAGGTGTAATAGAGATTTATTGCTATGTATGGTGAAATATTGTGAGAGATCAATTGAGTGAATTTTTGAGAAGATATTGCTACCTAACCTTTGAGATTGGCAAAGAGTTGATTGTGATTGAGACAGGTGTTTGAGGTCAAATATTCTTCAAACAAAAGGTAAGGGCACATTATCCTTGAGAGTGATTGTTGGATGTTGTGAATGCTAAGTTGGAGTGAAAAGGATTGTTTGATAAGCATTGTTGAGTTTGGTTTTCTGGAATGAAAGTTGATACTAGAAACCTTGTTTGATAAGCATTGTTGGAAATATTGAGTAAGCTTTCATATGCTTGACTAGGGTTTGTGAAAGAACATGAGTATCATTGTTATGTGAAGTTGTGAACTATCTTGAACTAGGGTTTGTGAAATATCATGAGTATCATTGTTATGTGAGGTTTGTTTGATAAGCATTGTTGACTAAGCTTTCATTTAGTGATTGGTTGAGTGGAGTTGATTGAGCTTAGTTGGTTGGAAGTGTTGGAGTGATAGTTCAAGTTCTGTGAAACAAATTGTTCCATATTCTGATTTGATTTGGAAGAGAGATTGAAAGTGATTGAGTGGTTGTGAGTGTGAAACATATTGAGTCTCTAACCATTCTCCATATGTTTCTGTGGTTGAACAAGAGATATTAAAAGTGATTGAGCATTGTTGTGAGTGTGAAGCATATTGAGTCTCTAACCATTCTCTATATGTTTCTGTGAGATTAAAACAAGATTTTGTGTGAAGCTTGTTTGTGTGATTGAAGAGGTTTTCTGTAATAGAGTGAGTTGAGTTGAGTAAGCTTTTGTGGAAGCTTACAATCATATTGGACAAGTTCTAGTGAGGACTTGTTGAGCAGATTTGAGGTAAGTCTTGGTGAAGACTTGTTGAGCAGATTTGAGGTAAGTCTTTGTGAAGACTTGTTGAGCATATTGGACAAGTTCTAGTGAGGACTTGTTGAGAAGATTGGACAAGTTCTAGTGAGGACTTGTTGAGCAGATTTGAGGTAAGTCTTGGTGAAGACTTGTTGAGTAGATTGGACAAGTTCTAGGGAGGACTTGTTGGACAGATTTGAGGCAAGTCTTTGAGAAGACTTGTGAGCAGAGTTGATTGATTGATTTGTTCAAACCTTGAGTTAAGGTTTGGGGCAGATCTAGCAGAGTTGATTTGTGATTGAGTCAAGCTTTGTGTTAAGGCTTGAGGACAAATTTGAGGATAGAGTTTGGTGTAGATTTGAGGATAGGTTTGTGCCAGACTAGAGATAGATATTGAGCAGATTTATGCTAGATCGAAGGACTGTGTTTAGTGTAGATTTGAGGATATATATTGAGAAGATTTGTGCTAGATCGAAGGACTATGTTTAGTGCAGATCATAGATAGATATTGAGCAGATTTGTGCTAGACCGAAGGACTATGTTTAGTACAGATTTGAGACAGAGTTGAGAGCAAGCTTTGGAGGTGATAGAGCAGAGGATAGTAGTCTCCAGTGGATAGAGATCCATTAGCTAGGGTAGTGAGGACAGAGGTCTTCTGAGTGAGGACAGGAGTCTTCAGTGGAGAGAGATCCACAAGCCAGTGCAATGGAGGTAGTAGTCTTCTAGAGGATCACCAGCCAGAGTAGAGGAGAAGGAGTTCTCCTGTGGATAGAGATCCATGAACCAGCTGAGGGGATTGGTGTCTCCTGTGGATAGAGATCCATGAACTTGATTAGGGGATTGGTGTCTCCTTTGGATAGAGGTCCATAAACATTGTAATAGGGAAAGGATTCCCAAGATATTTGTTGAGAAAATTTTAGTGAAATATTTTCTCCGTGGAGTAGCCCACATTGGGTGAACCACGTTAAATTGGTGTCTCTATTGTGTGTGGTGATTTGTGCATTGCTTTGATTACTGCTATTGATATTGCCATTGATATATTGCATAATATTGTTTGGGAAAGAAAAGTAAAAAGTGGTCTTATATTGTTCACCCCCCTCTCAGTATAAGCTTGTGTTCTTCAATTGGTATCAGAGTGGGTTCCTTCGAAAGAGCTTAACAACTTGAAGGAAAAGCTTACAAGAACACAGATGGATTCTTAGAATGGATCATCAGGGAATTCAACACCATTGTTCGATGGGAACAATTATGCACTATGGAGCACAAGGATGAAGTTTCATCTAATGGCACTTGGAAATGAAATATGGGAAGCAGTTGAGAATGGATACATACCACCAACAACTCCACCTACAGATAAATATGGTAAGCTTCTACATCATTACAATTCAAAGGTAATGAATGGAATTTTGAGAGGTTTGCGTGAAATAGAGTTTATAAAGGTTATGCATTGCACATCAACAAAGGAAATTTGGGATAAGTTGCAAGGCATATATGAAGGAGATAAAAATGTCAAAAGGGCAAAGTTGCAAAATTTCAAGAGAGCATTTGAAGACCTAAAGATGAAGGATGAGGAAAAAATTATGGCATATCTACTTCATGTGGATGAGGTTGTTAACTCCATGCAAGGACTTGGGCTTAAGGTTGAGGAAATAGATGTTTGTGATAAGATTTTAAGGTCACTTCCAAAAAGGTTTAGTGAAAATATTTCAGCTATAGAAGAGGTAAAATATATTGAAATTTTGACAAGGGATGAATTACATGGCATTCTCACAACTTTTGAGATGAGAATAAAAGAGGAACCTATTACCTAAAAGGAAGCAACCTTCAAAGTTACTAAGAAGACAAAGGGTAAGAAGTCAGATTCAAGCAGTGAGTCATCTAGTGATGAAGAAGCAAATTATGGCAGAAGGAACAAGGACTCAAGAAAATATAAAGGTACGAAATCAGTTAGATGTTTCAATTATGGAAAATATGGTCACTATGCATCTGATTGTCCAGAGGATGGAAATAGCAATGATGAAGAAAAATAGGATCATAAGAACATGGAAACAGGAAAACACAGGTACCAAAAGAAAAGCAAGGATGGACAAGGCAAGCAAGGAAATAAGTTTTTCCAAAGGCATAAGAAGATTTTCTATGCAGAAAAGGTAGGCAAGAGCTCAAGTGATAGTGATGAAAGTTCCTCATATAATGATAAATATGAAGTACTATTTCTAGAAAAAGAAAAAAATGATGTTAGAAAAAGGTCACAAGTGATTCTCAAGTGTTTTAGATGTGGTAACTTTGGTCATCTTGAAGATAGTTGTACAAGGAATGGATTCAGTTTTAGTGAATATGAATATGAAGATACACTTGAAGGACCAGAAGAAAGTCTTCTTATGGCAATAGAAGAAGAAGGAAATACTTCTAGTGGAAATAAATCATAAAGGAATGAAGATGATCCCAAAGGCAAACAAATAGAGGAAGAATCAAAGAAAGGAGAAGTTGATCTTGAGGGTGAGCTTATTCATGCCCTTGATGCATTAAGGGAGGTAAGAAAGCAAAACTCAAAACTCAAGCTTAAATTTCAAGAATGTGATGAAGAGAAAGGAAAGCTTATAGAGGATCTAACCAACTCAATAGCTAAGACAAGAAGATTCAAAGAGAAGTTAGAAGCAAAGGTTTTAGAATGTGAAATATTAGAGCATGAGGTAGCTTCACTAAGGAAGGAATTAAAAGAGTCTAAGGACAAGTTACACAGATTTGGGAGAAGCTCAAATAACTTGGATAATATTATCAAGGTACAAATATCTTCATCAAACAAAACAGGACTTGGTTTTGAACAAGTACAAAGAAAACAAGGAGAGGAGTCAATCTCAAGCTCCGAAGAAGAAGAAGCTTCAGAAGAAGAGAGTGTAAGAGAGAGTGAGACTTATGAGGATAAGTTGGACAATAGAAAGTTCAACAAGGAAAGGAACAATGCACAAATGAGGAACAAATGGAACAGGAACCAACATAGGGTAAAAGAAACTAAGAGACCAATGGGGTCAAGGCAAGGTAGTTTCAATGGAAGATGCTTCTCATGTCATAGGTTTGGGCACAAGGCTACATAGTGTAGGACACATGAAAGATAGGAATATGGGAATTTTAGAAACAAGTAGCTTTTTCAAGGGTATTGCTACTCTTGTAATCATTTTGGGCACAAGGCGATCAAATTGCAGGGTTCATGACAGGAATGGATATGGCTTCACCAGAAGAAACCCCAAGATATTTGCACCTCCAAGAAATAAAAATATTAAGTGTTATAAGTGCAATAATAATGGGCATACAACAAAGTGGTGTAGAGCAAAAAATTCTAGAGACAAGTAGGAACAAAAATAGTCAGAGGAATCAAAAGGATCAGTTGAGGAAGAAAGTGGACAAAGGTAAAGATTAGTGCTTGCTAGGAGTAGAAATACTCCCACCCTAGAATTAACCACCTCAAGAGGAGGTGGGGGAGGGGCTAAGCTAAGAGTCTCATTCTTAGCCCCGAGCCCCAAAGGTGACCCTTTGCCATTGATGTCAAATGGGGAGAGATTTGAGTTAGGGGGAGAGCATTCAGTCAGGGGGAGCAAAATAGAAAGAGGTAAAGAAAATGGTAAAAGGTAAATGGGTTGCCATCAATGACAAAGGGGGATATTGTTGGAAATATGAGCAAGATTTGTTGTCATTGATGTCAAGAGTCAGTTTGAGTATTCAGTGCAAGAGAAATATTGCTTCTAGGCCTAAGGAAAAATAATATTATAATATTCCTATTATAATATTCAAGGTGGTCAAATGAGGTCTAAAGAGCAAAAGGAAGGCCCAAGAAAAATAATATTATAATCTTGTATTATAATATTAAAGGTCTAAGGTTAAGACCTAAAGATTTAAATTAATTATAATAATTTCATTATAAATTAATTTATAACTTAATTTAATTAACTTTAAAGTCATTAAATTAATTATAATAAATTATAAATTAGTTTATGATTTAATTTAAATAAATAACCCCAAGGTTAGGGTTACAAGGGCAAGCGTTTAAGTTAAATGGTGCCAAATTCGACTAAACTTCTCATCCGTCGATGTGCCAAGGAGGACAACACATTGGTATAAATACCATGTGCTTTGGAAGACCCAAAGTCACCTTTGATAAAATCTTTGAGTGTGCATGCAAAAATTTGTGAACTACGTGGAAGAAAAAGATAACTTTTTTTGTTTACATGGTAGTCATCGAAGGCATAAGAGGGAGGAGGCTTGGAGCCTCATAACCAACTATGGCGGTTGATCCAATGGCAGACAACTGTGTGCTAAGGGTGCTAATAGGAGAAAAGTCCCATGATCGAAACTCAATGGCTACATTTTGGTAGAGGTTCATGTTTTGGTTTTGGCACCAAGATGAAGCAAAAAAGTACACGAGGCACTTTTTGCTTCTAATGTGAGTGCCTAGCTCATGTGGCACATGGGCCATGGCAAGGGCATTATGGAGGAGCAAGTGAGGGAGTTTGAATCCCACTGAAGGTAAAGGTATTTGATTTTTGGAAAATTAAATTGCTTCTAAGGTTTAAGGTGGCATGATTAGTTTTTGTTGAAAGGGAGTTTGCTACATAGCAAACATAGTAGTGGGCTATGTATTTCCAAGTGAATAATTTTATCATAAATATCATATGGTTTTAGTTTAATAAATCATATTTTATCATCTTGAAATTATTCATTTCATCTGCTTTATAGTGTGCCTTTAAGGCGGGGAACTGCCCTCCTCAAAAGGCACTATTTTCATTTGCATTTATACATTCTTCCTTCGCTATTCATTGGTATTTATATCTACTACATTATTTCATTGTAATAAGTTTATGCGTATCACTTTTGTGCTATTTGTGCACTTTTGCATGAATAGCAAGGGAGAGGAAGGGGTGTCCTTCCATGTGGTATCAGGTTGGATCGATTATAATCGAGATCCAAGGCATTTTTGCTATCACACACATGTAAGGAATATTCGATCACAGGTCATAGAACAACTACAATTTTTAGGATTCAAGGCATGTTGTTTATGTCCGATACATTCATAAATAATCTAAAGTCATTCCTCGAAGAGCGTAATACAGAGACGAGCAATTCTGAAGAGCCAATCAAGAATGGTCATTATATGATATTAAAAAATATATATTACGAAGGTGAATAAGCTATTACCAGGCAGTTTCCTAATAGTCATTCGAACTGGTCCAGGGTGATTTCAAAATGAATAAAATATTGGGTGCAGAAACATATTTACTACCTTCTAACCCACAGGATGTGGTGACGGTCCAAGGTGATGAAGCATCCACAAAATTTTTTCAATCCAAGCCAAATACCCTGCTAAACATCGTGAAAATTTTATCCTCCAATCACACACCAGGTACAAACAAAAAATTATTGTGTTTTCTAAGGTTTAAAAATTAAATTATGTTAGGGTTGAAAATCACGTGAAACCAATTATCCCACATTTGTGAGGGATTTGGGATAAGGAGGTTTATAAGTAAAAAATATCACCTATTGAGCTATAGCTCTAGGCCACATAGGTCTCCTCCCGTGCATCGTCTACTTGCTCACCGTATAACATGTTCATTCCCTTGTGTTGATTTGTTGTGTGGTTCTTGTGTCTTATCCTCTGTCAACCCTATCCTTTCGTGTCTTATCCTCTATCAATTTGGTCCTTTCATTGATTTGTTGTTGTAGTTTGTGTTTATCCTATCCTTCCCTCATAGTCGTGTGTCTTCTAGGTAGTTGTGGTCAGGATATCTTGTGTCCTCTGTATCCTTGTTGTCCGTCGTCCTCATGTCTCATCGAGTTGGTATAATGTCGTAACATCCTAGTCTTGCATGTCATCATTATCAATCATCCACATGTCTCATTGGGCGTATCCCAGTCTTACATGTTGTTCGATGTCATTTCATCACGTCCCAATATTGTGTTTCTTTGCTATCCATCATCCACATGTCTCATTGAGTCATGTCGTCATAGTCTTGCATTTTGTTTGATGTCGTGTCAGGGTTAGTCTCCCTCTTCTACATATCTCAATGAGTGGGTGTCATGTTGTCCCTGTCTTGTGTGTGGTTCTTCATGCATCCTACCTTAGTCAATTCCAAGAGTCGTCAAAAAATAGATGCTAAAAAGTTGTCAAAGTTGTACAAAAATTATCAAAACTAAAAAGTTGCTAAAAACTTGTTGTCAAAGTTGTTGAACTAGTCAAATTTGAAAAGTTGCTAAAAACTTGCTATCAAGGAGGCAACCCAAATTCAAATTCGTGTCACAGTTGGAGTGACAGTTGAAGTGGAATACAAATTCTTTCCAAATTCAACAAAATTTTGTAGAAATCAAAGTTCAAAAGCTGCTAAGTAGGATATTTTGGAAAGTGCATGAGCAAAAAGTGGACCAAAGGATATGACAGTTGACTATCAAGATCTGAGACTCCCAATAGAGACGCAAGGTGACCTTGTCGAATCCAAGGTACAAAAAATTCTCCTTCTCCTTTTAGAATTAGTAGCTATAATCCGAATCATCCATTGGTCATCCCAATGGCATCCAATACCTCTCCAAACTCCTCAAAAGAAAACCTCACTCAAGTAGAAAAAAATCATCCCATGGTCAATGATGATGTGTTAAGAGAATTAATAAATAGTCTTCATATTATGACTACAAGCTTCAACGCATCTAGGAAACAACCCCAACCAAATCCTCCTAGTTCCAATCACTGGAGTACTGACGTCCACTATGATGACTATACACACCATAGAGGTCAAAATAGTTAGTTCCTAAATCATAATGGTCATAAAAGTAATGAGGATTGGGGTAACAAAGAAAATTTGGAGCAACAAATATTTTCTAACAGACCTTATCACAATAACAACCAATGATAGAGGAGTAATGAGGAACAAGATAGAAAAAATTCTCACTACCAACCAAGAGGTCCTACTAGAGTCAATTATCCATGCGTTGACATGCCTACCTTTGAAGTCTAGGATCTGTGTGGGTGGATTGCCAAAATGGAAGGCATCTTAGAGTTCTAAAAATTCCAAGAAGAGGACAAAGTCCCTTTTGTAGCAACTAAATTTGGCACTGAAGCTTATCAATTTTTTACATGGTATAAACATGAGTATCCCATCGAGCCTTCTTTTGGCATAATTTCATAAAAGTATTTATTCAAATATTTGACAAAGGTTCCACACATTCATACATAGTACAGTTGTTTTCACTTAAGAAAAAAGGATCATTAGGGGACTATATCTCAGAATTCACCAGTATGCTTCATTATGCACAAGACCTACAACCGGATGTGGTGGTAGCGACTTTTAGAAATGGATTAAAAGCACATATTAAATTTGAAGTGGACCTACAAAATCCATCCAAGTTGGATGAGTGTATAAGGATTGCTTATTTTTTAGAGACAAAGGTGCACTTAGGCCCATCCATACGACATGATTCATATGGGCGACCTCAATTCCACAACAACTCTTTTCGTAGAAATGATCAACCATCACTGTACTTCTGCTACACATATCGCAATCATCATATAAAATATCAAGCATGTACACCATGAAAAAAATTTTAGATTGAATATGCAGACAAGAAAGAAGAAGAAATAGAGAAGTATGGTGCACCTAAGGATCCCCCAGTTGAGGACCAAAGCGAACATGATGATGTTGTAGCTGAGGAGGCCATGACTATTTCATTGCATGCTCTTATGGGGTTATCCTCTAACCATACAATCAAGGTAGTAGGTTTCATTTGGAAATAGAGGGTGACAGTATTAATTAATTAAGGAAGTACTCATAACTTCATTGATGCAAAACTTGCAAGGACATTGGATTTGCACATCTTCTCTTCTAGTCAAGATCAGTTTCAAGTCAGAATTGCAAGTAGGGAGATTTCTCAATATCTAAGGTAAGAGATCTTCAATTTCATTATAAATGGGTATGTATACTTGGCAAGGTGTTAGGATCCCATCCTAACCCTTAATGTAATAACTTCCATGATGTAATAATTCCTAAATAACGTGGGTAGTACCCATGATTAATATTTTGTAATGTTCTAAGTTTTAGCTTATATAGTGCCTATGATAAATGACACCCTTTTTATGTAACACATGGTAGATAGGTTATGTAAGGTGGCCTTGTGCATGTAATTCGAGTGGCATTGTGCATGTAATTTGAGTGGCACTATGTATGTAATTCGGGTGGCATTATGAATGTAATCCAGGTGGCACTTTGCATGTAAGCCAACCATGGAAGGGAACTCTTTAAATACCCGAGAAGGCACCAATGTATTCATATTTTTGCAAATTAATGAAGTGTTGAAAGAGGTTTCCCCCTTGAAGATGCCTGTGATTCTATCTTATTGTGAGATTGTTCCTTTATGCAAATTTATGTTATAATGTGTATTTTTTTTTGAATATTAATATGATGTTTATGTGAGTTTATTTCCAAGCAATTGTGTGAGAGTGTGTTTATTTGAGTTTATTTTATAGTAGGATCCTAACAAGTGGTATCAAAATGCTTTCCAGGGCCAAGTTCTACTACAACAGTAACGATTCTTTCCTGTTAGGTATAATCCTCTGTTATTTTCATGTAATTTTTTTTTTACTATTATCAAAAAAAAAAAAGACAAATACCAGTAAAAAAAAAATAGTCCTTTTTAGTTGAGTAGGTAGAAATCCTATGCCGAGGGTTTTAAAATATCGTGAATGATCTGTCGTTATTGGCAAATCTAGATAGCCCATACAACGTCTAGTGAGTGAGGGGTGATCAGGCTCCAATACCCAAGCCTCAGATAGAACTCACACACGAACTTGAGCTCCCACGCATCTTTGGGTGTATCAGGAGACCATTCTAGGGTTAAAAAAATTTATCCAGTAGGAATCTTATCGGCCTTGTATCATCCATAGTCCACGGGACATAGCATCCCGGATGATTACCCTCCCGTACTATCAGAGAGGCAGATAGTGTGCTCAAGGGTATGTGTGGAATCCTCCTTGGGTAGTGGCCTGAAATATTGGTCCAAGCACTATTGTTCGTCACTGTAGTATAACAAAGGGCCTATGGGTGTTACATACTCCTTTACTTAGCATACCCTGGTTCTGTTAAAACTTCAACATGCATCAAAATCACAAACTAAAATTCCTTGTTTATAAACTTGCATTCCAAATTCCCAAAAGTGAGCATATAAGAAAGGAATCCTCTACCAAAAAAATAACATACATTGCATGGATTCGGGATATAATATGATCATGACAGTTAAATTGATAGTTTGGAGAATAATAGACAAATTTATAGTGGTAGTAACAGTGAGGTCAGTCAAGTCAGCACAGTCAGGTCAGAGACTATAGTTTTTAGTGTCAGAACAGAACTGTCATAACAGTAACCTACAGAATATAGAGAATATTCAGACTAGTGAGATAAGAAGTGTTAGAGAGACTGTCTAGGATGAGAAAAATAGTGAACGAGTGGCCAGAGACCAATTATAGATAGTGCTCTAGTACCCAACTTTTGCACTGTAGCTCAAAATCAAAAATTGTAAACACCATTAGACTCGGCAAAACAGGAGATAAAAAAAGAAGTTTGGGGTGCCCAAAAGTAGTGTTGTGGGATATAGGTCATTGTGACCACCTCTTCGAACTGATATTTTAGATATATAGCACCCAAGCACTTTTTTGGACACTTACTAAAAATAGTAAGTCCTGAAACCCAATTCTACTTTTAGTAACTAGTCACAAAAGGTTCCAAAATGGCCCAGGGTACCCGTGGACATCAAAAAGAGCTAGAACAGATGGACTCCTTAACCAAAGCCATTGAGAATTTGAACTTGGAAATTTTCTCCATAAGGGAAGAGGTCCAAGGTCTTCGTCTAGATCATGAGGCCACTAGTGCTCGCTTAGAAGAAACACTGATAAATATGGGTAGCAAGTTACATAAGGGACCACTCAAAACAGAACACCAGGATGAAAAATCTACAAGGAATGACCATGACCCATCCTTTAAAATTCCAAAATTGGACTTCCCTCGATTTAATGGGAAGGATGTTGATGGGTGGTTATGTAGGGTTGATCAATTCTTTAGACTTCATAATGTTCTCATATATCATCGAGTTCAGATGGCTTCCTTCAATTTGGAATTTGAGGCTCTACACTGGTTCTAGTGGTTACGTAATTCCAACCCAAATATCTCTTGGGAGGAATTTGAGTCCCAACTACTAACCCGATTTGGGCCTAGTGAGTATGAGGACTTCACAGGGGCCTTGACCAAACTACAACAAACATCCTTAGTCCATGATTACCAAACTCAATTTGAAAATTTGGCCAATAAGACAAGAGGATTGACGGAAGGGTTCTTCACGAGTTGTTTTATCAGTGGATTAAAAGAGGATCTCCAAGTTGAAGTAAAGATGTTGAAACCACATTCCATGATGGAAGCTATCAGTTTGGCCCGTTTGGCCGAATCTAAACTCTCAAACCAAAGGCGCCCCCCGTGGTTTTCTCCAAACCAACCTTCATTTCCTTTTCGCACCCAAAATTTAGTGGATAGTAAACCTACTACACCCAAGCGACTAACTACAGAGGAGATGGATGCACATCGTGCCCAAGGCTTATGTTATAATTGTGATGATTTTTTTTTTAAAGGACATAAGTGTGCAAACAAAAGACTGTTCTTGATAGATGTTGAGGAACCTGCTAACACTGACTAGAGTGATGAGGATGAGGACCCCCCTGAAACACCTTATCCATAGGAAGAAGATACATAGGGGTCTGAGGCAGAGATTTTAGTCCATGCTCTTGCAAGCATTACCACTCCACAAACCATGAAAGTTGTGGTATTTTTCAAGGGCCAACATATTACCATCCTTATTGATTCAGGCAACACACACAACTTCATTGATCCTAGAGTTGCTAAGCAGGAAAATTGCTATATCCACACTTGTAATTCATTCGAGGTCATGGTAGCCAATGGGGGAAAATTACCTTATAAAGGAAAATGCCACAATTTCAAGATCAGGATAGGGGACTATGAAATCAAGAAGGACATGTTTGCCCTCCATTTGGGAGGATGTGATATGGTTTTGGTATCTCAATGGTTGAGTACGTTGGGCACTATCAGTTGGAACTTTGCAGAACTCTAGATGCAATTATCCAAAAATGGACAAACACACTTACTCAAGGGCTCCCCTACAAGAACACCTCACCTCATTAGTTCCAATAATATGGATAAAGTGCTAAAGAAATCAAAATGTGGGGTCATTGCACAACTCTTCTCCATCCAACCAACCACTTCACTAATGGCTGAAATTCCATTAGACCTACAACTAGTTATACATAAACATGATGTTGTCTTTGCAGAACCAACTAAACTACCACCGCGTTGCTCTCACGACCATGCTATCCCATTGCTCCTAGGTAATGCACCACCAAATATAAGGTCATCCAGGTACCCTCATGCCATGAAATCAAAACTGGAAAAATTGGTACAGGAATTACTCAAGGCTGGTGTCATCCAGCCTAGTACTAGCCCCTACTCCTCGCCTGTCCTACTTGTTCCCAAAAAATATGGATCATGACACCTATGTATTGACTACTGGGAACTCAACAAGACTATAGTCAAGGATAAATTTTCTATTCCAGTGGTTGATGAATTACTCGATGAACTACACGGGACCATGTATTTCACCAAGATTGATCTTCGCTCTGGCTACCATCAGATCTGGCTCAAGGATGAGGACATCCACAAAACTATCTTTCGCACTCATGAAGGTCATTATGAATTCTTGCCATTTGGTCTCACAAATGCTCCTTCTACCTTCCAAAGTCTTATGAACAACATCTTTCGGCCCTTTCTGTTAAAGTTCATCCTTGTGTTTTTCAATGACATCTTGATTTACAGCCACACATGGGAAGAGCACCTCCATCATGTGGATCAAACTTTACAGTTGTTGGTCACCCATCACCTTTTTGTCAAAAGGTCCAAGTGTTCCTTTGGTCTTATTGAAGTAGAGTATCTGGGACACATTGTCTCACAGGATGGTGTCAAGGTTGACCCTAAGAATATTCAAGCAGTTCAAGAGTGGCCAAAACCAAGCACCCTCAAGGGACTTCAAGGATTTTTAGGGCTTACAGGCTATTATCACAAATTTGTCTACAATTATGGGAAGATAGCTGCCCCCCTCACCTCCATGTTGAAAAAATATTCCTTCACTTGGACAGGGCCTGCTGACCAAGCCTTCATTGAACTCAAGCATGCTATGACCACCACTCTCGTCTTAGCCATGCTAGATTTCTCTAAACCATTTTTCATTGAAAGTGATGCTTTTGGTCATGGTATTGGGGCAGTATTGATGCAAGAAGGATGACCTGTGGCTTTTACTAGCAAGGCACTCTCTGATCGTAATCTGGGGAAATCCACATATGCTAAGGAAATGTTAGCCATATTGCATGTAGTAACACATTGGCAACCTTACCTCATTGGGCGTCACTTCTCCATCAAAACCAACCATCAAAGTCTCAAATATTTTTTGGAACAAAGAGTTGCCATGCCTAACCAACAAAAGTGGGTGTCTAAACTCATGGGCTATGATTATGATATCACCTACAAAAATAGAAAGGAGAATATTGTGGCTGATGCTCTTTCTCACCAAATGGAGACCATAAGTATGTTGTGTGCAATCTCAACACCACTTCCCCAATGGATTGATTCCTTGCATTAAGGAGCATGTCAGGATGCAGATTTGGAAGCTTTGATAGCCTCACTAATGGATGATCCAAATTCTGCACCAGGATATAATTGGAATGACCATGATCTACACTACCATCAACGCCTAGTTCTACCTCTTAAGTCCCCACTTCGAGAGCTCCTCATGAAGGAATTGCATGCCACTACCTCTGCAGGCCATTCAGGGTTCCTTAAAACATATGAGTGACTCAAGCGTACCTTCTTTTGGAAAGGCATGAAATGGGACATCCGCTCTTTTGTTGCTGCCTGTGACACATTTCAAGGATGAAAGGTGAAACAGTGCGCTCTTAGGGCACTCTTTAGCCATTGCCTATCCCGAATAAGGTTTGGACCGATATTTCCATGGACTTTATAGAAGGGTTCCCTAAATCTGGAGGTAAGTCAGTTATTTTCATGGTAGTGGACCGCCTTTCAAAATATGCTCACTTTTGTACCCTTGCCCATCCTTATACAACATCCATTATTGCACAAATTTTTCTTGACTCCATATTTCACCTTCATGGCATGCCCACCTCCATTGTATTTGATCGTGATCCCACCTTCACTAGTCATTTTTGGCAAGAGTTGTTTAAGTTGCAGGGGACTCAGCTCAAAATGAGTTTAGCCTACCATCCGCAAACAGATGGTCAAGTAGAAGTTGTTAATAAATGCTTGGAAACCTACCTTCGTTGCTTTGTCTCAGATCATCCCACTCAAAGGGCCAAATGGCTATCCTTGGCCGAATGGTGGTACAACACTTCCTATCATACTGTAACCAAACTCACACCATTTGAAGCAGTCTATGGGTGCCTTCCACCTACGCCTTCCTCTTACATTCTTGGCAGCTCCAAGGTCCAGGCCGTTGACAACACTCTGAGTCAACACATTGAGGTCCTTCGCCAACTTAAGCAAAATTTGAACATGGCCCAGAATCGGATGCACCAACAAGCTGATCAGCATCATTTTGAGCATAGTTTTGATGTAGGTGATATGGTCTTCCTTTGCTTGTAGCCGTACAAACAATCATCCCTACAACTTCGTAGGTGCTAGAAGCTTGCTACAAAATTCTATGGTCCTTACCAAGTTCTACAAAGGATTGGCCCCACAACTTACAAATTGGTGCTCCCACCTACTTCCAAGCTTCATCCTATTTTTCATGTCTCTGCTCTCAAGAAATTTGTGGGCACACAGGTACAGGTTCAATCCACACTTCCTAAATTGGATGAAGAAGGCTCCATATTACTTGAACCTGAGAAGTTGTTGGATCGTCGGACTCGCATTCTTCACAACCGTACAATTACAAAGATCCTGGTTTAGTGGCATGGGCTTCAACCTAAAGATGCTACATGGGAATCTCTCCACCAACTCCAACAACAGTTTCCTCATTTCAGCTTTGAGGATAAAGCTTCTTCAAGGGGAAGGACATGTTAGGATCCCATCCTAATCCTTAATGTAATAACTTCCATGATGTAATAATTCCTAAATAACGTGGGTAGTACCCATGATTAATATTTTGTAATGTTCTAAGTTTTAGCTTATATAGTGCCTATGACAAATGGCACCCTTTTTATGTAACACATGGTAGATAGGTTATGTAAGGTGGCCTTGTGCATGTAATTCGAGTGGCATTGTGCATGTAATTCGAGTGGCACTATGCATGTAATTCGGGTGGAATTATGCATGTAATCCAGGTGGCATTTTGCATGTAAGCCAACCATGGAAGGGAACTCTTTAAATACCCGAGAAGGCACCAATGTATTCATATTTTTGCAAATTAATGAAATGTTGAAAGAGGTTTCCCCCTCGAAGAGGCCTGTGATTCTATCTTATTGTGAGATTGTTCCTTTATGCAAATTTATGTTATAATGTGTATTTTGTTTTGAATATTAATATGATGTTTATGTGAGTTTATTTCCAAGCAATTGTGTGAGAGTGTGTTTATTTGAGTTTATTTTATAGTAGGATCCTAACACAAGGTCCTATTTTTGTTATGGAATTGGGAAATTCAAAGGTTATTTTAGGCGTTGCACGGATGGGACAATTGGAAACCACCATGGGTTTTAATCACAAACATCGCTTTGTGGAATGGTAAGCCAATGGGAGGACCATTCATCTTCAGGGATTACCCACACCTCCATCAAAAGTTATCAGTTCACATAGCATGGAAAATATATTAATAAAATATGGTGGGGAATTCATAGTCCGCATCAATTGCATAGAGAAATTAGAACAAGATATGCCTGAAATCAAAGAAGATCTCCAAAACATTGTGGCTAACTATGAGGAGGTTTTTCAAAAACCAAAAGGACTACCACACAAATAATCTCATGACCATGCCATACATCTAGTTCCTGGAAGTCTTCCACCCAATGGTCATCCTTATCAATATCCATAACCCTAGAAAACATAAATTGAGAATATTGTCCAATAACTATTAGAACATAGTGTCATATGCCATAGTACTAGCCCTTATTCATCACCAGTAGTTTTGGATCATCGAAAAGACAACTCTTGGCGTATGTGTCCAGATTTTTGTCCTCTCAAAAAAATCATGATCGAAGATAAATTTCCTATCCCTGTTATTGATGATTTACTAGATGAACTAAATAGTTCCAAATTCTTTACCAAATTAGACTTACGTTCAGGGTTTCACTAAATCCCAAAACAACTTTTCAAACTCATGAAGGTCATTATTAATTCTTGGTCATAACCTTTGGTCTCACCAATGCACCATCTACATTCCAAAGTCTCATGAACCATGTGTTTCACCCATTCCTATGAAAATTTGTTCTAGTCTTCTTTGATGACATACTCATATATAGTAAATCATGGAAGGATCATTTATCACATGTGGGAAGAGTTCTTCACATCCTACACAAGGAAAAGTTGTTTGTAAAATGATATAAATGCTCCTTTGGTGTTCAAGAAGTTGAGTACTTGGGTCATATAGTATCTCAAGAAGGTGTTAAAGTGGATCCCAATAAGATTAAGGTAATTCAGGATTTGCCTTTACCTAAAACCATCATGAAATTTCATGGTTTTTTGGGTCTTACTAGTTATTACCATAAATTTTTGTGTAACTATGGTAAAATTGTGGGTCCTCTCACAACTCTCACCAAGAAGGATGCTTTTCATTGGTTCGACATATCTACTCAAGCCTTCGAGGCAATGTGTATGACTCCAGTTTTGACCACTCTAGATTTTCAAAAACTATTTGTCATTGAATGTGATGCCTCAGGAATAGGCATTGGAGCAATACTAATGTAGGAGGGTCAACCTTTGGCATTTGAAAGTAAACAAATTTTAGGGAAGAATCTAGGTAGATCTACATATGAAAAGGAAATTTTGACTATTCTACACACGGTGGACAAATGGAGGCACTACTTAATCAATAGTCATTTTATCATTAAAACAGATCATAGTAGTCTCAATAATTTTTTAGAACTTTTTCTTATCTCGAACAAAATAAGTGGTTGACTAAATTGTTGGGATATGATTTTGTGATTTAATATAAGAAAGGAAATGAAAATGTGGTAGTTGATGCATTATCTAGAAAATACGAAGATGTAGTCATCAATGCCATATCAGGTCTGTGTTCACAATGGGTGTCTCAATTGCAGGAGGAATGGTTGTCCAACAATGAAATAGCTCAAATAATTAAAGAATTATCTATGGGTTCCTCAAAGTACCCTCTTTTCACATATGATGACCAAATATTACATAAGAAGAGTCACATTTACATTCCAAATAAGTGAACAATTAAATCACAGATTCTAGAGGAGTCACATGCTTCTCCATCAATAGGGCATTTAGGATTTCTAAAAACCTACATGAGGATCAAACAATCCTTTTGTTGTAAAGTATTAAAAGTGGATGTCAAGCAATGGGTAGTAGAGTGTGAAGTGCGCCAACGTAATAAGGGAGAAACAGTCAAGTCACTAGGGTTGCTTCAACCATTACCTATTCCAGATCGTCAATGGGAACACATTTCCATGGATTTTATTAAAGGTCTTCCTAAATCGTAAGGTAAAATAGTAATTTTTGTGGTATTTGATCGCATTTCCAAATATGCTCATTTTTAGGCTTTACAACATCCATTTTCAGTAAGCAAAGTGGCCAAGGTATTTATGGATTCAATTTTTAAATTGCACGGTATGCCCAAAAATATTGTCAGTGATAGAGATCCAATTTTTACTAGTAATTTTTAGAAAGAATTGTTTCAACTCAATGGTACTAAATTAAACATGTCTTCCACATACCATACACAAACAAATGGTCAAACAGAGGTAGTTAACAAATGTTTGGGTACTTATCTAAGATGTTTTGTATAAGATAAATAATATCAATGGAGTCAATGGCTATCATTGGCAGAATGATGTTACAATACTTCCTACCATTATTCCACCAAGATGTCTCCTTTTGAAGCATTGTATGGAACTAAGCCACCAACAGTAGCAGATTATGTATTAGGATATTCCAAAGTGGCCCAAGTAGACAATTGGTTGTAGCAGTGACAAGCAATGCTCACTATTCTAAAAGACAATTTGGTACAAGAACAAAATCGTATGAAGCAACAACAATACAAGCATCGTACAAAAAGGTTATTCAATATTGGTGATATGGTGTTCTTACGTCTTCAGCCTTACAAGTAGTTGTCTTTGAAGATCAAATCTAGTCAGAAGTTGGCCCCATGATATTATGGTCCTTACAGAATTGTGCATCATATTGGAGAAGTAGCATATCAACTGGAGTTACCCCAATCCTCACGCATACACCCAGTGTTCCATGTCTCCTGTCTCAAGAAAGTAATTGGCTAGAAAGTACATGCTTAGTAAGAATTACCAGTGCTGGATGAATAAGGATGCATACATCTACAACTAGAAGCAGTGTTACAAACCATAACATGGTAACTAATATCTCGTCACATCCAAGAGTTTCTCATCAAGTGGCAAGACTTATGTGAAGAAGATGCAACTTGAGAATTTGAAAGTATTTTCAAGTAATTTCCAGCTTTAAGGACAATGCTTTTTGAGGAGGGGATTCATGCTACATACCAAACATAGCAGTCGGCTATGTATTTACAAGTGAATAATTTTATCATAAATATCATATGGTTTTAGTTTAATAAATCATATTTTATCATCTTGTAATTATTCATTTAATCTGCTTCGTAGTGTGCCTTCAAGACAGGGAACTGCCCTCCTCAAGAGGCACTATTTTATTTTGTATTTATACATTCTTACTTCGCTATTCATAGATATTTATCTCTACTGCATTATTTCATTGTAATAAGTTTATGCATATCGCTTCTGTGCTATTTGTGCACTTTTACGTGAATATAAAGGGAGAGGAAGGGGTGTACTTCCAGAGTTATAAGGTTTTAAGGAATAATTATTTTATTATGATTTTTGATAAAGTGATTTGAGATAGGAATTATAAGGTAGAAAAAGGAAATTATATTTTTTGTTGGGATAAGCTATGATGATTTAAATTATTTGAGAAAAGAGTTAAGGGTTCAAAAAGAAAATTATTGTGATTATTTTCTTTAAACAAATTATTGGCTTATATTATGAAGTGTGGATATTATAAGGTGTAATAGAGATTTATTGCTATGTATGGTGAAATATTGTGAGAGATCAATTGAGTAAATTTTTTATAAGATGTTGCTACCTAACCTTTGAGATTGGAAAAGAGTTTATTGTGATTGAGATAGGTGGTTGAGGTCAAATATTCATCAAACAAAAGGTAAGGGCACATTATCCCTGAGAGTGATTGTTGGATGTTGTGAATGCTAAGTTGGAGTGAAAAGGATTTTTTGATAAGCATTGTTGAGTTTGGTTTTATCGAATGAAAGTTGATACTAGAAACCTTGTTTGATAAGCATTGTTGGAAATATTGAGTTAGCTTTCATATGCTTGATTAGGGTTTGTGAAATAACATGAGTATCATTGTTATGTGAAGTTGTGAACTATCTTGAACTAGAGTTTTTGAAAGATCATTAGTATCATTGTTATGTGAGGTTTTTTTGATAAGTATTGTTGACTTAGCTTTCATTTACTGATTTGTTGAGTGGATTTGATTGAGCTTAGTTGGTTGGAAGTGTTGGAGTGATAGTTCAAGTTCTGTGAAACAAATTGTTCCATATTCTAATTTGATTTGGAAGAAAAATTGAAAGTGATTGAGTAGTTGTGAGTGTGAAACATATTGAGTCTCTAACCATTCTCCATATGAGAGATATTAAAATTGATTGATCATTGTTGTGAGTGTGAAGCATATTGAGTCTCTAACCATTCTCTATATATTTAAGAGATTAAAACAAGAGACTGTGTGAAGCTTGTTTGTGTGATTGAAGAGGTTTTATGTAATAGAGTGAGTTGAGTTGAGTAAGCTTTTTTGGAAGCTTACAATCATATTGGATAGAGTTGAGGCAAGTCTTGGTGAAGACTTGTTGGATAGATTTGTGTGAGATTTTGTGGAAGCTTACAATTAGACTTGACAAGTTCTAGTGAGGACTTGTTGAGCAAATTGGACAAGTTCTAGTGAGGACTTGTTGAGTAGATTTGAGGTAAGTCTTGGTGAAGACTTAAGAGAAGTGAGAGCAAGTTCTAGAGAGGACTTGTGGATAGATTTGAGGTAAGTCTTTGAGAAGACTTGAGAGAAGAGTTGATTGATTGATTTATTCAAACCTTGAGTTAAGGTTTGAGGTATATCTAGCAGAGTTGATTTATGATTGATTCAAGCTTTGTGTTAAGGCTTGAGGACAAATTTTGGTGCAAATTTGAGGATAGATTTATGCCATACCAGAGATAGATATTGAGTAGATTTGTGCTAGATTGAAGGACTATGTTTAGTGCATATTTGAGACAAATATTGAGCATATTTGTGCTAGACTGAAGGACTATGTTTAGTGTAGATTTGAGATAGAGATTGAGAATATTTGTGCTAGATCGAAGGACTATGTTTAGTGCAAATTTGAGATAGAGCTAAGAGTAAGATTTAGAGGTGACATAGTAGAATACAATAATATCTATTAGATAGAGATCCATTAGCTAGGGTAGTGAGGACAGAGGTCTTCTGAGTGAGGATAGGAGTCTTCAGTGGAGAGAAATACACAAGCCAATAGAGTGGAGACAGTAGTATTCTAGAGGATCACCAGCCATAGCAGAGGATAAGGAGTTATTATATGGATAGATATCCACAAACCATATGAGGGGATTGGTGTCTCCTGTGGATAGAGATCCACAAACTTGATTAGGGTATTGTTGTCTCCTTTGTACAGATGTCCATAAACATTGCAATAGGGAAGGATTCCCAAAATATTTATTGAGAAAATTTTAGTGAAATATTTTCTCCATGGATGTAGCCCACATTGGGTGAACCACATAAAATTTGCGTCTCTATTGTGTATGGTGATTTGTGCATTGTGTTGAATACTTTTGTTGATATTGCCATTGATATATTTCATAATATTCTTTAGGAAAGAAAATTAAAAAATGGTCTTATATTGTTCACCCCCCCTCTCAGTATAAACTTGTGTTCTTCAAGTCCAAGAGAAAAGTGAAGTAAGATATAGTACATAGTGAGGAGAATGTAACAAGCAAGTGTAATTAATGTTGTCATAAGAATTAGAGAAGGGTAATTGAATAGCATCTCAAGACAAGTGCAATTTGTAGGAATTCAAAGGGAGGAAGACTTTAGATTTAGAACATGCCAAAGTTAGAAAAAAGGTATAGAATTTATTTAAATCAAAGTGCATTTTTATAAAGTAAATGAGGAATAAGGAACTTTATTACTAAGGTGAAACTAATTAATTATTAATACTTGAGATTAATTAGATAGTTGGAGATATAAGGAAATTCTTTGATATAGTATAACTTTTAAATGCTTTATTAAAATATTTAAAAGCATTTTTGAAGCAAGGAAGGTTAATTTAAAATCATTTGAATTTACTTTATTCAAGCACTAGGATTATTTGCAAATAATATTTGGAGGAAAAAGGAATTCTACATAGACTTTGAAAAATATTAAATTTGCAAATAACCGTAGTTTCTAAATTTCTAAATAGTGAGATATAAGGAGTTCTACATCAATATAGATTATTGAAATTTAGAAATTATTGAATTGAAAATTAAAAGAAGGAAAACATAACATTTATATAAAGTTGGAAATTGCATTTAAAATTAGTCTCTTATTCTAATTTTATGAGACAAGAAATCTGACTTAAAGGTCTTGAAAGTTAAGAACCTTATCAAAAACTTGAATGTGCATTAAATTATCGTTAGCTTTATATTTATACATTAATAGGAGAAATAAGGTGAAGAATAGAAGTTGAACATTAGGGAGATAAAAGTGATTCAAATCAAGGAAAGCTATGAATACTATCAAATCCATATTGCACTCAAAATCATTTGATGGATATAAAGTATTTTACAAAACTAGAAGAACTAAAAATATCCTATCAAACTTGATATTTTACTAAAATACTTGGGAGTTAAAAGGAATTCTACCTAGAGGGTTGACCATTGAAAAAACAAGGTATATTACAAGATCTAAATAATTGAAAATTATAATCTGATCATATACTCAAATGCAACTTAGAATTTAGAAGTTAAATAATAGGGAGATATAAGGTTTACTTGTGATATTAGTCTATCAAAAATAAGGACGTAGAAGGATGTCTACTTCAAAGAATACAATGAATAATGATAAGGAAAACATCATTAGAAAGGGAAGGAAAATTATCATAAAAAATTAAATCAAAATTTTACTTACAAATACTAAAAAAAATGTAGATCTTACTTCAAAATTGATCTATAGTGAATCCTTAGAAGAAAACTTTAAAACTCTAGAATATTATCTACATGCTAGAATTATTGAAGCAATTAATGATGGAAAAGATAATATTACAATTCCTTTAGAAATTGGGAGTGTATTATATATGGATTTACTTACATTCAAATACTACAAAGAAGAAAATATTGAGCAATTGATTGAATCACTTAAGGAGAAAACAAAAATAGATTGAATCTTTCTTAGAAAAAAAATTTCAGTCATCATGCAGTATTGATACTTCAAGTTCTTCTAACTCAAGATCTTATCATGATGCTTTAAGTGATTTATCAGAAGAATTTATACTGAAGAAGACTTGTGATAAAAAGGACAAAGGCAAAGAGAAAATATTTTTGTAGGAATCTGACAATAGCATGATAGTTCATGAACATACAAAGACTAATTATAATGATGAAGGTAAGCAAGAAGAGAAGGAACCTAACCAAGGAGGCATTCAATGCAAAGTGAATTGAAGATAAGATGAAGACCCATATTGAATACTAAAGTCTTCAATAACCAAATAATGTAATACAAGGGGGTGTTGGAATATATTATATTATTTGGTACATGCTAATGTACCATATTGGGTACATCATTAGATTAGGAGAGTGTCTTAGATTAAGGCTTGAGTATTTACTTTATGTAATATAATAAATGCACAAGTATTATTAGAATGTACAATGATGTGGGTCTTAGGGTTTTGTTCAACGATCAAAATGCTTTTGTAGGAGCATGGAGACTAGGGTTCCAATCCCTCAAGCATCATAGTATAGATGGGTGTATCATTTTAGCATAACTAAATATGTAAAAGGTTTTCTCAATGCAACTAGAGTTTATAGTGGTGACAAGGAGTGATATTCGAACCCACGAAGAGGTATAAAAAAATTTAACATGTTATCGATTCCTCTAGTATAATAAAAAAGAATGTGTAATGATGTAAATATGCATGGTGTCCACATGTACATGAGTCCTTAGAATAGGAATATGAAGAGTTATAAGAAGGTGGAAGGCCAAGAGTCATATCTCATTATATATAGGCCTTTGGTAGATTATTTAATAGATGAATCAAGCAAAAGTAGTAGAGGTGATAGACTAGAGCAGATACAATGTAGAACTTGTATGAAGTATGGAGCATTGAGATCTCCACATATTATAACAAGTTCAATTTTCATGAGCTTTCATTAATGGCTATTTCATGAGTTATTTAAAAAATTTCTCATGCTATTTACTTGCTTATTAGATTATCGTTATCATTATCATATATAACATTGCATGCTTATTTTACTATTTATAGTTGCATTTCCATTAAGTTTATAGCATCAAAAGCTAACAGTGTTGTGTAATATTATCTATGGAGAGTTGTTTTTATGGTGCCTATGGGTACCCCAAATCTCTTTTGTCCTCCTCCTTTAATTTCTATTTAATATTTAATTTAGTAGTTTACTTTTTTTCTAGAAAATAATGTGAATCCTATCATCATGGTTCTATTTAAAGTCTATATATAGTCTACTAGTGAGCTAGCTAGAGTCTATTAGCTAGAATTTATCATTTACAATCAAATAGTCAAGTTTATTTATGTAACTAAAACCTACAATAGAATATAGGATGAACAATTTTATGTAATTCATTCAGTTTAATGAAAGTAGATCTTCCATTTGATTAAGTTATGAGTGTGTAATGTCTTTTCTTCTTGTCAAATGGAAATTGTGTCTTCTCATCTTGTCAAATTTTATGATATGCAAGAGCCTCTATAAGCATATTTTTATGTTTTTTGTATACAATAGTTATATGTTTTCCATGTTAGCTTTTGAAGCTTTAATACTTAATGTAAATCTCACAAAAAAATAATCACAAGATCTAATATAATGAATTTGCAATATAATGAATCAAATAATAACTCAAAATGTAATATTAAATAGAATATCTCATTAAAATACTCACATAAACATGCTCATAATATTACACATGAAAATACTAAAAATGCTATTGAATAAAGGTCTATTAATGCAAGCATAAAGATTTTCACATTCGATTCACCTTCACGATATTACAATGCTTTGTCACAAATATATAATTGTATGTGAATCTTCATATGTTGCACTCTTGAACTTCACTCTTCTTAATAACTCTTTATTTTCCTATTCTAAGGACACATGTGCACACTTACATATTAGACACTTGTGCACATTTACACTCATAACACTTGCACACATATTTACATGACACTTGTGCATTTCTTGCACATTATTACATTACATAAAATATTCACTCACTAATCTAGGACACAACCCTAATCTAATATTTACAATAATGTACTAAGGTTTTACATTTTCATGTACCAAATAATGTATATACTCTAACACCCCCCTTTATTACATTTTTTGGTTATTGAAGACTTTAGTCTTCAATACAGTCTTTGTCTTGATCTTGGATCCTGAGTTGTCTTCTCTTTCTTTATTCAATATGTTACTTTTTTGTATTTTGATCTCCTTTTCCTGCTTGTTTAGCCTATTTTTTATTTCTTCTACAAATTACCTTATAAGACACATGCTCTAATAATTTAGTCCGGTAGAGTTGAATCATATTTGATCCACTTTCTTTTCCCTTGTTTGTTGAATGACTTTTCTTCCTGTACTTCAAAAATTCCACACTTGAATTCATTGCAAGTAGCTACTTCAAAGATAAGTATTTGAAAAATATAATTCAATATGAATATTAATTATTTTTAAAATCTTCTATAGTATTTCTCCTTGTAATAACAACAAATATATGAATGAGTATTTCTTCCACAATATTTACATGAATAGTGATTCCAACAATTTTCTTTTTCATGACCAAATTTATTGCAATAGACAAATATTCATGATATTTCTTTTGCTTTACTCATTTGTATTCTTGATAAAATAGCTTGACCACTTATGTAAAATTGAGGCGATTCTTTCTTTATTTTTCATGTAGATAAATTGTAGATGATGAAGATCTTCAACATTTCTAGAAGACTTTATTTTTTAGGTTGGCTTTATAGTAACAAAATCCAATCACATGACTACTTGGTTATTTTAAAATCTTGTTGCATTCTCAATTGTTTATCTATACCATTTTGGATCCTTAAGTACATGAAATAATTATTAACTATTTTCCTCGAATGTTTTATTATTAATTCCATCCATATTTCTTAATCAAATTCCTTTGATGTAGTCTACCTTATGTCTCCCTAGGTTTTGAATAATAATTTTCAAGTTTCTAAAAAAAATGACAAAACCTATGATGTTGAATTTCTTATGTCTCCCTAATTTATTAGAAACTATAAAAGTAAGAATGTTTGCAAATTTAAAAATCCTAATTTGAAGTAGACTTCCTTATTTATCCAAAATTAAATAATTTGCAAAAATTCTAAAAGCTTTTGTATTTCAAAAAATATCAAAATACTTTAATTAAAAACACTTAAAAAACTTAATCAAACCCTAGTACTACTTATCACTCCAAATGCTAAACAATAAACATCTACTTAGGAAATTAACAACTTATCACTCCAAAAATTAATCTCAATAATAACCTTATAAAATGATTAATCTCAATAATAAAATGATTAATAAAAAATAAACCTTATAAAATCAATTATTCCTTATCTCTCCATTTATCCTTAGGTCAAAAATTAGATTTCAAAATTAATAAGCTTTGAAACCTTAGAATATACCTGTGCACACTAATGTCTTGCACTTGGTGCTCTTTGTTTGTTGACTAAGGATGTTTCACTAATGCTTGAAATATGATACCTCTAATGATATTTTAACTTCCTTAAAATAGCACTCTAGTTTGAAATGATTTGCATGCTCATGAATGTTCCAATGTCCTCAACATGGTGCTTCAATGTCTATGGTTTCTCTAGCCTAGGGTATTTGTTTTAAAATATTTCCTGATGTGGCATTCAACAATGAAGTTATTTAGGTGGCAATAATTAGAGTAACATTTTTGAACTGTTGGATTTGAAAATACCTTTGACCTTTCAATAAATTTAGTGATTAGTTTTCCAAAATTATTATGCCCTTTCCTCTAATGTTTAATTTCAACCTTTCATATCAAAAAAACCATGCAAACATTTTTATCTTAGTTTGAATGGAGATAGCACCTAAAATTTTGAACTCTTCACTTCTCTTTACCTTGAGCTAAATGCTTATGTTATCTAATGCTTTTTTTGCTCATCACTTACAAATCTTGGCACTTTATGTACTCTCAATACTCTCCTAATATTTGGTGCTTCCAATTCTTGTAACTCTTCAGATGCTTGGTGCTCTCAGCTCTCACGATGCTTGGTGCTTCCACTGCTTGTGATGCTTTGGATTCTTGGTACTCTTAGCTCTCATGGTGCTTGGTGTTCCTTTGGTACTTTTGTCTAGCTCTAAAATTTGACCCATGCTTGAATTATCATCCTTAGATCCTTGTTTTTTGGCTCAGATTTTACATTGTGCTTGGCTTTTATCTTGGCTATGGTTTTGTGTTGCACTCTACACTGGAATTAGAGCTCCCTTGGTCATATATAACCCCCTATAATTTTGTGTAGGTTTATATGGTGATGGGACTTCCTTGACCTTCAACTTGTATCTCCTACCTAAAACTTAATCAATGCACTACCTTTGCTGAAATTTTAATGTTATCAAGTCTCTCTTAACACTTTGGCTTTGCTATCTTCTTAACATTATCTTCTCTTTACTTGCTTTGCTCCTTTGAATAGTGCTTATATGGTGCTTCTTTGACTATGGCACTCAAATTTATTATGACACTACTATGGCACTCCTCTTGCTTATAAAATATGCTATGAATACTGCCCTACACTCTTTGAAATTTGTGTCCTACTTTCTTTAAACTTGTAGTCCTAAGATTTTTAAACTTTCATCCCTATATCCTTCAAACTTTGGCAAGATTCTTACCTTCCAAAAATAATGTTTCTTGTTATCCATCTAAACTTTTATGATGCTTTGCTTTAGTCTTTTTCCTAACTTAATATGTTGTTTTGTAATGTAAGCTATCTTTAAATAAGATACTTTCAAGCCTTCATACAATATTGAGGTCTTCTTTTTGTCTTCAAGTATTCTTGCTTGCTTGAGGTCTTCTTTCTACCTTCAATTATTCTTGCTACCTTCAAGTCTTCTTTCTTGCTTTCTATCTCTATACAAAAAGCTAGATTAATGGTCTCTTCTCTTGTTAATGACCACTAATTATTTTATCAAGGACCTCTTTCAAAGCATCTCTTTAATTTTCATTATGGGTTTGTCATCAAATATCAAATTCAATGTAAGTAATCTTGTTAGGACTCTTCAACGAGTCTCCTTTCTATACTCTCAATGGGACCTTTTATAATAGATCTCCAATCAATATCAAGGTTTATCTTCAAGACCTAAATATGTACTATGGACTACCTTTTATTCTAAATAATATTTTTGGAATAGGTTAACTCAATCTATCTTATCAAGGTCTATATTTGAGACTTGATTTATACTTGACTACAACTCAAATAAATCCCTTCATGAGAAAATATCTTAGCCTTCAAACAATCAAAGATGAAAGTATTATCTATTTATTATAGGAAGCTTCTCAACTTCTAAAGATTGATTTTTTATTGTAGCAATATCTTAGATAGATTTCTTTAGCATTACCTAAGAATCCAATATGAAACTTCTTCCAATATCTAAAGCAGAATGACAATGACCAACTTTTCTCTTGAGTTGGTTCTCTCTTAATCAATAACAAGGTTATCTATTTTTCTAAATTATCAACTTTTTTTTTGAGTTGGTTTACCAAACTGTGAATCCTATTCTTCACTAGTTTTTCTTCAACCTAGTGGAAATACTTAGCTTCATTGGTCTTTCTTCAACCATTGAAGACAATAGAAGATGAAATAATACAATAAACTAACCCTAGAATGATTATTTATTTTTATGATGATTAAACCCTAACTTGCAATATAATAGATCTTTTCCTTTTAATCAAGAGTTTAAGAAAATGCACAAACATTATTAACCCTAAGATGCAAACTATATGATTTTACTCTTTCAAATGCTTAGAAATAAAAGACCAATTATTTTTTTCTTTTATCATCAAAATATAAAATAGAAAAAGAAAAATGCATTCACCAAATAGCCTAAATATTTACTAAGGCACTTACCTTATTTGATGGTTTATCCTAGATTTTAGTTGCATCCAAAATATCCAAACAACTTCAACCTACAAAATAGCTTACAAAACCCTAGAAAAATTTATCAGTGTTTGGGGGCCTGCTTAGGCTACTATATGACTAAACTTGGAGGTGCAATAGTCAAGCTACCTTGGTATTTTTAGTTGAAATTTTGAAAATAAAATGATATTTGACCTTTGGAACAAGAAAAAACAAGATGAAATAGACATGCAACAGTGATATGAGATGAAACAAAATGTATGTGACATAAATTTAAAATGCAAACAATAAACTAGGGTTTTGGAAAGAAGACATTTATCCCTGGTATGAATTTGACTTACCAAATTTACACCTTTTATGTGTGGGACATGAATTTTGTTCAGATGCACTTTTCGAGTCCTAAAAAATTGAACAATACGATGTAAAATAGCAAAAAATAAATCTAATAGCTAATAATGCAAGTAAAGAACCTAATTAACTAATGGAAGAAGTAAGGAGTAATGGGAAGATGAAGAAATAACTCTAGAATTGTAGACTTATCCAACCATAAATACTCCACTTGATCCCCAAGGGTAGCCAAAACCACAACAAGAAAATAATAAAAAAATAATAAATCGCAGTAGAAGAGCACTTGTTAGTGAAAAATGAGCGAGTTAAGATCTAGGATTATCCAAAAGATATAGTAAAATTTCCTTGGCATGTATGATTATCAGTTGGACCAACTAGGAGCCAAGGTTACTACAAGGGTGTGTTATATTCTCTACACTTAAGAGCTTGGGTATCAAAGGATTTACCAAGAATGGTTTAAGGACTTGATCCAATTTTAGGGTTGGAATTTTTGATGTGTATATTGAAAAAACACCTATGTTTAACCTTTCTAAAAGCTAAACTATGAAAATGAAAGAACAATTCAAGACAAGCAAAGATGCAAGAAGACAATAAACTAACCTAGAATAATTCTTGATTTTTTATGATGACTAAGCCCTAACTTGAAATAAGATAGATCTTTTTTCTTTTTCAGCAAGGTTTTAAGAGAATGCATAAATAGAGTTAACCCTAGGATGCAAAAATACATGTTTTTATTCTTCAAATATCTATAAATAAAAGATCAAGTATTTTCTTTTATTTATGATCAGAATTTAAAATGAAAAAGGACAAAGACACTCATAAAATAGCCTAAAGATGTACTAGGAAAATTACCTAATTTAATGGTTGATCCTAGATTTATCTTGCATCTAGAATATCCAAATAGCTTCAACCTATGAAATAGCTTACAAAACCCTAGAAAATTTGATTAGAATTTGGGGACCTACTTAGGCCACTATATGACTGAGCTTAGAGGTGCAACGGTCAAGCCCCCTTGGTCCTTTTAGCTGACTATTAAAAAATAAAATGATCTTTGACCTTTGGAGCAAGTACAAGAAATATGGAATGGACATGCAATAATGAAATGATATGAAAGAGAAAGCATGTGATAGAAAACTAAAATGCAAGCAACAAACTAGGGTTTTGGGAAGCAAAACTTTACCCCTAAGCCCTAATTGACCAAATTTATGCCTTATAATTAGAAGGCACAATCTAGCTTATCAAATTCACATATTTTATGGGTGGGGAATGAATTTGTTTTATATGCACTTTTTTGGTCCCAAAATGCCAAAAAATGTGATGCAAAACAACAAAAAATAGAGCTAATGACTAATAATGCAAGTAAAGAACCTAGTTAGTTGATGGAGGAAGAAAAGAGCAATGAGAATATGAAGGAATCACTCTAGAATGGTATACTTATCCAACCATAAATACTCCTCCACTTGATCCCCAAGGGTAGCCAACACCACAATAGGAAAACAACAAAAGTAGTAAATCACAATAGAAAAGCACTTGTTAATGAACCATAAGCGAGTTAAAATCTAGGATTCTCCAAAATATTGATTTTTAGAAAAAAAATAGATTAAAATACTCTATATAAAATAGGTTTGGAGGGCTAAGAGGGTAGGAAAATGAAATATCATCGCAGGAAAGGACTAACACCAAAATGAACTAATAAGGGGTGGGGTTTTTGAGAGAAAAAACCCTAGAATATCAAATTCATGCCTAGTAATTATAGGGCATGATATGGCAAGCCAAATTCATGCCCCGTATGGATTGGGCATGAATTTGGTAAGGCTAGGAAAAAAGGTCAAAGGAAGAGAGGAAAAGGGCCCCAAATTTGCACTTGGTAATTTTGGGTGGCTTCCTAAGGATCTAAGGAAATATTGACTCATTTTGATGGGTCAATTTTCCATGTCTACATTTTTCCCCCTCTTTGATGCATTTATGGCTAAGTAAATACATCAAATAAATATGTAGACTCCTATCAGAAAAAATGATGAACACACACAAAAAGGGGTAGTCGGGTTTGGATGAAGGGATGATGCAAAAAGGGGTGTCATCCTAAACACCATAAATGTGCATGTAAATTGAGTCATTAATACCATTAATGCCTCTAATGCTAGGGTGTCCCCTCAAGTTTTTGAAGGAATGCAAGAATCCTACAAAAACCTTAAAAAATGTACAAAAAAGGAAGCAAAAACAAGAAAAGTACAAAAAATTAAAGAGAGAGAAAAAGACAAAAGGAGGAAGAAAGGAGGAGAGATAAGAAAGGGAAGGAAAAGGAAAAAATAAGAGAGAGAAGAAAATGAAGGAAAAAAGGAGGAGAAAAAGAGGGAAAATGAGCTCATTTTCACCGTGCAAGGAGGAGAAAAGAGATCTAGAGGAGAAAAAGGAGAATGGCACTTCCAACTTGTAGACACCAAAACCTAGCCATTTGTCCTCCACCCATGATTTCCTGCAAAGGAGGAGAGATAAGAAAGGGAAGGAAAATGAAAAAATAAGAGAGAGAAGAAAATGAAGGAAAAAAGGAGGAAAAAAGAGGGAAAATGAGCTCATTTTCACTGTGCAAGGAGGAGAAAAGAGATCTATAGGAGAAGAAGGAGAATGGCACTTCCAACTTGTAGACACCAAAACCTAGCCATTTGTCCTCCACCCATGCTTTCCTGCCATTTTTTGCCCACTATTTACATATATTTATATATTTATTTTATATATATTTAATATTAATATTTTATATATATTTAATAAATATATATTTAGACTTCACCGAACTGAACGCTTGTCCCTTGGTGCTTTCATTGGCGTGAAAAGGTTTAAAATTATTGTGGCATGGTGGTTATAGGGATGGATTGCATGAAGATCTATGTGGTGGATTTTGAGGTGGACATCACAGAATACTATGGTGGCCATAAAAACTAGACAACCTTCTCGAATTCATGGTGGCTACCAATTCCACCATGTAAATTCAAATAAAAAATAAAAAATAAAAATAAATATATATTTATATAAGTGAATTAATCCCAGCCATCCGATTTCATTTAATCCTATCCATCCATCCACATCAATCCATGCCACACCCTAAATTTAATATCCACCCTTCGATGTGCTTTTATCTCAACCACACGATTAGTGTCATTGAAACCCTAAGCATGCCCTAGGTTGGATTATAAATAGGAGCCATTTTGATGGCTCAACCCCTAAGCAACCTAAGTTTTTAGAGTCCCTAAGAAATTTGTACCCTAAATTCCTTGAGTTTCATCTTCCCTTGGAGTATCTAAGTACTTCTACCTCCATCCTCACTCGTCATAACCCCTATAGCCATCGCCATTCATTTCCCTCACTAGATCTACTTTTATAGAATCTTTCCTCAACCATCGAATGCCTTTAGGCGCTTTCTATCATCATCGAGCACCTCTGGGTGCCTCCCTACTAGTCCCAAGCACCCATGGGCATTTCTTGTAACCATCAAGCACCCATGGTATTTTACGTAAGTATTCTAAGCACCTCCTAGCCTTCGAGTGATGCTAGGGCATCATCGTACCTATCATCTACAACAAAATCTCATAGATCAGAAGATAACAAGCAAGTAAGGTAAATCTATTTATGTTATTATATTTCATGTTGTCTTATCCTGTTCATATTTTTGTTGCTATAACTAGGGTTTTATATGATTTATAGAGGGCCTCACATTATGGAGCCCTCATAGTTATTACTAATTATTTGGTGTCTTTGTGTGTAGATTTGAAGGTACATCAGCATTGGATAGTTGTTTAAGCTGGAGTGGCTCGACATCGGATATCAAGAAGCCCACTCAACCTTATTGGGAGCAAAGACGCAGTTGAAGACACCACCAGTTATTTGTGGCTAGGGTTTTGGAGAACCCTAGCCATTTGTAAAATTGTATCAAAAGGATTCAAGGATCCACTATTGTAACAATGGAGTTTTTAGGCTCCCCCCATTAATATAAGATCCATTTATTGTGCAATTTTGGTTTCCTTGTGTTCAATTTATTTAGCATTGTTTGGTGTTGCATTTTTGCTCTTCAAATGGTGATCATGGTGGGACCCCCTAAGGGTTTCTATTTATGATTTGCCTTACTAATTTACTTGTTATTTTCTATCATCTTGTAGGTTTTTAGAAGCATAGATTTCATAGATTTTGTTGGATCTAGGGTTTTTGAAAGTTTGTAGAAGTTGTAGAAGGTGCATGAAATGCCTAATGATGCTCGAGGGCTATCCAAAAATACCTAGGTGCATTTTAAAAATACCAAGGGATTTTATAGAGATCTAGGACAAATATGTAGGTCGTTTGTAAGTCTGCTAACCAAACCCTAGTTTTTCTGTTTACGTTTTTTGGTTGTTTTATGTCTTTTTTAGGATTTTGATATAAAAATAACTTCATTAATTAATCTAGAAAATAAAATTCATATTAGCATGCATTTTAGGATTTAAATTAATCATTTGCATCCATTCACAATTCTATTTGAAATTTTTGAGTTTTTGTTGTGTGAAAAAAATAATACTGCATTCTGATTGCATGTAAATCAAAATTGCATAATTAGTTTGCATTGTTAGGGTTAGAAGTATCTTATTTTATCTATCTAAGTAGGAACATCATTAGGGTGCCAAGAGTATTCCTACCATTGGGTGATTCCAGGCAGAGGGGTGGACGAACCCTCTGACTATTTTGATAGGGGGTCTTAAGCGGTGTACTTCACACCCTTTGGAGAAATTGGCATTCTCTTGTTGGCTTCTGACTTAGATTTATGAAATTAGTTGCTTCTAACATTGTTTGAACACAATAGAAAATCAAAAATTTAAAATTAACCACACACTACATGATTCACATTCAATAGTAGTGGTTGGATTTCATCACCAACCATTGCTTGAGATTTGGTGATGGTGGCATTCATCTCCATCCACCAATATCTGCCCTTAGAAACCCTAGGTCACCCTCAAGCAAACTTGTTGGATTTCATCACCAACAAGAATCTCGTTGCCCTAACTTAGCCATAGTTTTTACCTTTATTTGATTAATTCAGATTAGCACATTTGAAACACACAAGATTGAAACCTAAGAAAATGAACTCACATTAAAAGGAGATAATCAATGAATAAGGTAAGACACATGTGTTAAACAAACTTAGCATTGGTTGTTTGTTTTTATTGTGAAATTTAAATTGGGTGTTTCAGTTTATTGCATAATCTGTATTTTGATTTATTTGCTTTATGGTCTTAACACGAAAATAAAAGCAAGCATTAAATCAAGATAATCAAATGGAACCTTCATCCACCTTCCCCACCACTTCTGTGGTAGATTCCTTGAATGTGACATAGGCAGATTTATCTGTAGGTCCCTCACATTCCTTACCATCCATAACCTTTCATATGGCTATGCCCCAAGAGGATTCAACCTCCCCTACCATCGACCACCACATTACCCATATAGACATGGCAAGAGTAGAAGCTCTCATGAAGTCTTCTAATTATGTCTTAGAGTCCATTCCCAATTCACCTAGATAGGATTCTACTTTACAGTAAGAGCCTGTTTATTCCCAGCCCCCATCCACCTTTACCCAGGTGTATACTAACCCTCTTTTTGAGGCATCAGTTGCACCTTCCTCCCATATGTCCATTCCCCAACCCTCATGTGCTCCTAGCACTTCATACACCTCCACTTACACCAACCCCTTGTATGAAGCACATGTAAATGTTGCTTCACAAGTTCCAGCCTCACAAGTTGCCATACCTAGTGTAACTTGTCCCCAAGCCACATCTTCCATACCATCTACCTCCATACCCTTAGCCTCTGATAGAGATATTAGTGAGGCATGGGAACACCTAAACAAATTTCTTAGATAACATCAAAATGCTCAACAGCAAGTACAAGTGAACCCTAAGCCTTTACATAACTCTACTCAGACTATCCTTGTTAACCAGGGTCCATCATGGGCACCATAGTCTTCTATGGTTTCTATCCCTATTCCCCCACCAAGTCATACCATCACCCATCCTATTCCCATTGGCCAACCTAGCCATAACCCTCATACATCAACCTCATTCCATAATTCTCCATATTTTCATCATCAATCTCCCATTCATCAATTTCCATCAAATTCACCTAGCCATCATTATCAATCTCATCATCACTTAGTCACTCCACAACATTTCTCCACTCCACCACAAAATCATCAGGTAATTTAGGGCTTCCACATTCCTGAGGAAGACCCTCGAATTAAGGCCATGCAAAAATAGATAGATCAATTGATTCAATATACTCCTAGTTTTTCAAACCAGAAACCAACCTTACACCAATTGATCAATCAACCAATTCATCCTTCGGTACCATCACCACCATATCTGATAGATTTCATGGTACCTAAGTTTGACAAATTTAAGGGAACTGAGGATCCCAAAGAACATGTGAGCACTTTTGTACATGCATGCTTTAGAATTCAAAATGATAATGCTCTCATGCTTCAAAATTTTCCTCAAACATTAGGAGGAGATGCCATAGAATGGTATAATCAATTACCAAGCCATAGTATTTATACTTTTGAGCAATTTATTGATCAATTATTTGAGTGTTTCATCTTAAATGTTAAAAAGAAGATCTCATTATCTGATGTCTATGCTTTAAGACAACATGATGATGAATCTATCTATGATTTTAGAAACCATTGGAGGGTTGTCATCACTAAATTGCCATTCACCCTACCAATGGATGAGCTAATTAAGTTATTCACCAAGAGTTGCTTAAAACCTATCTCTTGGATGCTTCAACTATGAACTTATCAATCATTTGAAGAAGCTTTAGCTCAGGCTAGTGTCATTGAGGAGATCAAAATCCAAGAAGGCATACTTAAGCCTAAAAAGAAAGAATGGCAAAATAAGGGCCAATATAAAAGCAACTATTCTGGCCAACCAAAATCAACACAGGCTACCCCAACCAATCAACCCAATCAAGTTAATCAAGTGGTCATGAGCCAGCTGGTAATGGCTCAACAACAACCCATGCAACAAACACCACAACAAATTGCTTATCATGTGGTACCCTCAACAACTCAAGCCATGCAGAACATAGTGCCAACTATGGAAAACCATCCTCGATGATAGTCTATCCAACAAAATCACCAATACACCCCCTTAGCTGAGTCATATGCTTCCCTTTTCCGAAGGTTGTATGACACAAATAAACTTGCTTTACCCAAAATTAGACCTGATGATCCCACCAAACATAGTAAACACTATCGAGAACATCTATTTTATCCTTATCATAGGCAAAATGGGTATGACATTAACAATTGCCATGTATTTAAAGATATAGTGCAAGACCTTATTGACTTGGGGGCGATCAAGCTTGATAATCCCCTCGCTCAACAAAACCAAAACCTTGGTATATTTCAAACACCACTTCCTCATCATGAGGAGGTGCAACCAAATGTAGGAGGGGCTAACACCAAAACTCCTCCTAATCAAGTCAATCACATCCAACAATACCAAGGGTTTGTAGGGGCCATTCATGTGGTCACTAGAGGTCAAAGGAACAACCAACAAAGGCAACCACCTCAAGCAAGTGTGTCACAACCTTCTACATCACCACCCATCCAAGTTTCCCCCAATCCTTCATCACCCATCCATATCCCTAGCCAATCAAATCCTCCAAATCCACCCATCAATCATCCACCTTGACCAATCATCTCATTGAGTAGCCGGTTAACTACAAGTCTAAAAATGGCTTCCACTAAATTGTCAATTTATGAGTTAATTCAACAATCTCCTCCACATCGTGAGGCATTAATGGATATTCTGAAATCCATTGAATTACAATCTCAAGATCCTAATACCTTCAACAACTTTGTAGGGAGCATCCAAACATGCATGGAGCCTTCCATCACATTCTATGACTTTGAGATTAATCCAATCTCATCAGAATCAGTAGACCCTCCATTGCATATCATGGCTCTAATTGACAAGAAGCCTTTTAAAAGAGTCCTAATTGATATCGGTTCCTCTATCAATATCATCACCACATCCACTCTTCATCATTTGAACCTTCCTCCATCTCATATCACCAAGTCATCATTCACCCTCAAAGCATTTAATGATGCTTTGTGTTCCATAGTTGGCACTATTGTTTTACCCATTGAAGTAGGGGTCAAAATATTGCACACCATGTTTCACATCTTGGAAGGATCCATGGCATACAATGTACTCCTTGGAAGACCTTGGATGAGGGAAATGAGATGTGTCCCTTCAATACTACATCAATGTTTGAAATATGTTCATGAGGGACAAGTACATTGCATACCGATGGATGTCGAGCCATTTAAGTATTGCAATTTCATTTCAAATCCTTATGAGTCCATGCTTCCTTCCACTCACCTTTTTCTTTCACCATCATCCAATCCATCCACCACTTCACCAATCTCTTCATCAAAGGATCCCATTCCTGAGGATCTCCCTATCACCAATCCTCATCAAGCTTCCACACCCCCATCATCTTCATCATTGACTACATGCACATGTGGTCACAATCAATCCACATCATCAACATCATTGCCATCCACTTCATCATCATCATCCATTCAACAACCTTCCCAATCCAATCCATCACCATCACCTAATGTTTCACAAGTCGAATTGATGGATTGTGAGATATCTCCATCTTCACCATTCCCCGAGCCATCATCCGACCATAGTCCTTCCATGTCATCCCAAGTCGAGGTCCACCTCACTAATCCTGGTATTGGTGAATATGTGGTCCAAGACATCACCATCACACCCCTCACCATTCCTAAGGCTAAGGATTTCGGTCACCCATGTGACCCACCTTTAGCCATAGGAGTAGTATATAACATGGGTTCAACTCCAAATAGCATAAATTTTGTATATGGGGGGATTGATTCTTCATCAAGTCCAGCTCCCCTAGAGGAACCCAAAGAACCAACACTTGCCAACATTCCAAACATGATGGGATTTCCATCTCGATATTTTCACATAGTCAATTGGTAAGGTCATGGCCTAGGATTGCATGAATAGGGAGTGCATCAACCTATCGATGTTCCATATCAAGAGGTGCACGACCATTCAGGTCTAGGTTACCACCCACTTTCCACCACCTCTTCTCTTGAACAAGCCTTCCAAAGGCTTAATCTCAATTCAGGAGAAGAAGCCCTCCATCTCGATAATTTTGATGATGAAATCTATGAAGAATTTGAACTTATGTCGATAATTTTGGATGAATCTGAAGAAGAATCGAAGCCCATCATTCCCCATACCGAACAAGATGAGTTTTATCTCAACATGTTCCCCATCCATGAGCCCATATTTCACTTGCTTCTTCCACAAGAGTGAGCCACCCCTACCGGTGAACCACCACCTCCATTCCATTAAGCCATTTCATAAGCCAACTTGTAACATATGTACATAACACAAAAATAGTGGTTTTCACCACTACCAAAAAAAATAAAAAAAAAAATCAACAAAAATATTTTTTTCTTTGCATTGCATGTATATATCATTTAGTTAAATGCATTTATTTGTGTTGCTTGCTATTATCCAGGTTAACCAAGCTCCTAGCACCGGTTCTTAGGTCCCATCCATTCCATCCAACCTTATCCACCTTGCCCATAAGTCAACATGAATCCTATTGATTTATTCACCCCACTCCATAATCCATATGATCTAGCTAAACCAATTCCAATTGACATAAGCCTTATTGATATGGATCAGATTTCCTCACCTCCATCCTTTTCCAAATTTGTCTTGTCTGAGGAATTGTTAAGGGCTTCTACCAACTACATTCCTCCATCCCCTCCACCTTCACCTTCACCTTCACCTTTGGATCCTGAGGTTTTCTAGGTAGAAATAGATGAGGATAAGCTAGAAGAGTTTGATGATATCTTAGATGACATTCATCTGATCCCTATGCCCCATCATCTTGAGGAAGGTTCCCACATGTCTATTGAAGATACTATCGATGTGGACCTTAGTTTAGACAAAGACAATCCCCAAATTGTCAATCTTGGTAAAATTTTATCACCTGATGAACAAGAGCAATTAATTGCTCTCCTCAAGAGGAAGAAGGGCATATTTGCATGGTCCTATAAGGACATGCCTGGTCTTGACCCTAGTTTGGTTGTCCATAATCTCACCTTACATCCTGATGCTAAGCCGGTCAAACAAAAACTTAGGAGAATGCATCCTACCATGGCCCTCTTGGTAAAAATAGAGCTTCAAAAACTCTTAGACATGAACTTCATAGTTCCTATCGACTATCCTGAGTGGCTTTCAAACATGGTACCCATTCGCAAGCCTAATGGGGTGATACACGTTTGCACTGAATTTCGAGATCTTAACAAAGCATGTCCTAAGGATGACTTCCCTCTCCCAAACATTGATACTCTTGTCGATACTTACGCTGGCCATGAAATGCTTTCACTCATGGATGGTTTTTTAGGATACAACCAAATTTGAATAAATCCTGATGACCAACACAAAACAACATTCACTACACCTTGGGGAACTTTTTGTTACAAGGTGATGCCCTTTGGCCTCAAAAATGTAGGTGCCACTTATCAACATGCCATGACATACATTTTCCATGACTACATGCATAATATTATTGAAGATTATGTGGATGATCTCTTGGCTAAATCTAAAACTTGACAAGAACATATTGGTGTATTGGAGAAAGTTTTTGACCGACTCCTAGAGCATAATGTAAGGTTGAATCCCAAGAAATGTGTCTTTGGTGTTACCTCGGGAAAACTTCTAGGATTCATTATCTCCAAAAGAGGCATTGAGGTGGACCCTAACAAGGTCAAGGCCATCATGGATATGCCTCCCCCAACTAACTTAAAGGAATTGCGTAGTTTACAAGGAAATATCCAATCAATCCATCATTTTATTGTGCAACTTTTTGACAAATGTAGGCCATTCAATCACCTACTACAAAAGGGGTGCCATTCTCTTGGATAGATGAATGTCAAAAAGCCTTTGATGACATTAAGCAATACCTAGCTTCTCCCTCGATCTTAGCTCCTCCTCGTTCGAGGGTCCCATTTTATCTTTATATCTCCAATAGAGCTTTGCATTAGGGAAAATGCTTAGATTTAATTCTTAAGGTTTAAACTATACAAAAATTGGTTGAGGGTTTTTTCCTCTAACATACAGACCTAGAATTATAGAGTTTATACTCATCATATCATTTGTCATTTGGGTATCCCTCAAAATATATTTTAGATAATGGTAAGTCTTTCAAGAACAAGGATGTTAAGACTTTGAAGAAATATAAAATTCAACATAGTTTATTGACTCCTTATTACCCATAAGAAAATGGATAAGTTGAAGCTTCCAATAAGACCTTAATTGCTATTCTTAAGAAACTTGTCAAATAAAATCATAGAGATTGGCATACATAAATTCCCTTGGTATTATGGGCTTATCGAACAAGCATCTACATGCCTACAAGGGCAACACCATTTTCATTGGTCTATGGAGTCAAAGCAATCATACCTCTTGAGCTTGAGATCCCTTCCTTGTAAATTTCTTTGTAGGAATTCATAGATGATGACACTGCTAGACAAGCACATCTTGACCAACTCACACTTCTTGATGAGAGGTGAGTCAATGCTTTAGAGCATTTACGAGTTTATCAAGACCACCTAAAACATGCTTACAATACCAAAGTTCATCTACATGAATTCCAAGTAGGAGATCTTGTCCTTAAAGAGAACCAACAAAATACCAATGCATTATCACATCTTCATGATAAATTCATGGCTAATTGGTTAGGTCCATACATTGTTACACAAAGAGTGGGTAATGGTACTTATAGGCTTGCTAGTCTAGAGGGAGAGGAAGAACCCGAACCACTTAATGTTATACACTTGAGAGCATTCTATGCATGATTTGATTTCTATATATGTATATATATACATGGCTAATACACAAAAACATTTGCATACATTTCATTCATAACATTGCATTTCACTTGCATCTACATTCCAAAAATAATGCATTCACCCACATTTCATATTACATTTCACAAAATTGCATGTCATACATTGCATTTACATCCACATTTCACATTTCATATTAGGGATCATTTATTAAGTTCAAGGTCTTAATTGGTCCAACAAAATTCATGTTGCCTTAATCAGGGGCACCTTCACAATGTCATCTACACAATTCCACCAAGTCAAATTGCCATTACACATCCATAATTCCTAGGTGTTTTCGGTCACTCAGCCACTCCTAGTGTTTTAAGCAAACCTCCAAAATACATGTCGAGTTCTTTTTAGGACCATTGCACATATACACTAAGAAAATATTGAGTTTTGGGAATTGACTCCAAAACATTCTTGAACCAAACACAATTTCACATCTTAAAAACATCTTGTGTCAAAGAGGGATAACACCATACTTGGTATGAACCTCGAAGTGAAAAGGGTCATCCTTGCTAGTCCCATCATGCAACATAGTCCATAAAAATAGTGGTTCTCACCACTATCACAATTCCAAAAATAAAAGAAAGAGTAGGGAAAATCCCTAACAAAAACTCTAAATATTTTACATCACACACCATTGATCATTGGGTTGTAAGGATCGTACTACATTTCTAGTCAGACGGTTAGGTAGTCATCCCCAAAACTTAAGAGATCAAAAACACAAATCATGGACTATGGAGTTAGCCTCCATCGGAGCTATAGATACTTGACTGGCAGTGGAGTACGCTCATGCATGGTGACACATCTCTTTCAAAGAGACCTCTGACCGCTCATATGGACAAGCTAGCTTCTTGGTTTCATCCATAATAGGTTTACCCAATTTACTCAAGATGAGTTAATGAACTCACTTGCACACACATTGGTTCTTGATTACCTCAAGTCATTACCATGCTCTTGATTCGGTAAATGAATTCACTGCACACACATTTGGTCCTAGAGGGATTAGGTAGTTTTAGTGAGTTTGTTTGATACCACTAGTATGTTTGAGTCTCTACAAAATAGTCAATTTTCCATATCAACATCCATATCTTCTTCCATATCAACATCCATATCTTCTTCCATGTCAACATCCATGTCATTTCATGAGTCATTCATCCCATATGCCACCAAGTTTGGTGCCCCTGATTAAACAACAATGCTAGAAAAATGGCCAAGCAAAGATCTAAACTATAAATGATCATTAGCACATTTACATTCCACCTTGCATTAATCATCCATACATTCCACCTTGCATTAATCATCCATAACATATCATATGCATTAATCATCCATAACATATCATATGCATTAATCATCCATATAAAATGCATTCACACAAAAATATATAACACAAAAGGTAAAATCCATGTATATATATATATACACATGTACAATGAGTGCCAAAAGGCTACATACAATGGAGCACCAAGGCTCATATACAAAAAGTGCATCTAAGCACTAGCTATGTCCTCCAAGAGGACCCCTATGACCTAGTAGGAGCCCTAGACCTAGAGCTATACCTAGACTCGCTATGCCTAGCACCCTCAAATATATATGAGGTTGGAGGATCTAGAAGTGGAATATGATGTTCCATCAACCTATCCTCCAATGCCTCGATATATCTATGCTAAGATTGAAGATGTGCTATGTCGATATTATGTCGATGCTCCCTCTCTACTAGCTCTACCTAGAGCCTCATGATCCTTGCATCTCACTCTACCACCTACTACTCCAACTATACCCAATCCTCCTCACTCTGATCTGGAGGTCCATCTAAAACCTCCTTCACATCCTCCCCATCTCCACCATCTCCCCAATCTCAGGAGCCTACCTTATTACACCCTTAGTCCTCCTCCTTTGACTATCTGATCAAAGGTATCACTATCACTTGGGGGCCTCTTGGGTCCCCTCATCCCATCCCTACCTCACCATCACCATCCCCACTAGCTACTCCTTGAGGTGGTGCCCATGGTGGTTGTGCTATAAACCATACATCATACTCTATGGTAGTCCTCACATCATCTACATCTAGGAGATCTATCTCCTCATCATCCTCATAGACCACCCTCCATGGCTCCATGTATGGTAGCCCTATCTCCTCTCGATGTCTCCTATAGTACATCGGCTCATCTAGGACATCCTACCTCAGCCTAAACTATCAGAGTACTCATGAGAATTGAAAGTACTCAACCTCACTCCGATGTCTCCCAACCACCCACCTAGCTTGCCACACTCATCGTAAGTGCTCTCCATCCCTAGTCCACCTACAAGCCCACCATGGCCTCCATATCACTTGGGTAGATGTCAATCCAACCCATAGCTCCTAGTACCATTGGCTCATCCTCACTAGATGACTCGGTTGTACCTCCTCAACCAATGCCCATCTCCTAGCATAGGGCTGCTCCCTACCCAAGTCTTCTATCGGTAAGCCCTCTGGTCAAGCAACACTAAAGTGCTCCCATCCCCAACACTATAATAGCAAGCTACACCCCAATCCCTTCCTCCCCTACCTCATCACCTCATATAGCTCCTGGTATACCTACACCAATAAGGTAGGAGCCCATGCATACACCTATTGCCTAGTGAGCATATCACTCACTACCCCTATCAGGTTCCAAGGGAACCTACACCTAGTGTTGTTTGGGGCCATGATGTTGGCCAACATGAACATAACCAAGGCATGAAGGGCATCCAACTCCTTGTCCACATACATGGACAAGTATGGTATACCTCCACTCTCCACCCTCACACCCTACCATGCATCCCTAAACATCCTCATCATCTCCATATTTTGGTTGAGCCTAAACTCAACTTGGATCCCCTCCATCGGTACCTTGAGGATGCGATATACATCCTCCAAGGTAATGGTCACCTCTCCTGTAGGGAGCTAAAAAGTCCCCCTATCTACATCCCACCTCTCCACCAAGGTAGAGAGGTACCCCTCATCAACCCTCACTACATCCACTTGGGCTACCTCCGCTAGCCCCACATCCTCAAACAACTCCCACTCCTCATCTGACACTGCATTCCACATCCTAGGGATGTATGATGATAACCAGTGTCGAGCCTCCAAAATCCTAAGCTGTAGCACAACACAAAATATTTGTCAATAATTTAAAAAAAAAAAAAAAAAAAATTTGCACAATACATAAAAAGGTGTTACCTCAGTAGCCCATGCTCCAACCACAACCCCAACCTCCACACCATCTCCCTCCACCGCCATAGCTTCCATGCTCCAAACACTTCACCTCACTTCACTCCACTCTCCTAGACGCAACTTCTCAAACTCTCAAATGCACAAATGAGCTTGGTTTCTCATCCTGACAACTATTTATAGCTACTTTAGGCACCTTGAGATGCCCATGGGTATTTCCTAGTGCATTAAAGCACCCATGGGCATTTGTAGAATGCCCAAACATCGATGGGCATTTCTGTAGGCCAAAAGCACCAATGTGATTTGGCATCAAATTGCACAAAAGACCAAAACATTTCACAAAATAGTGGCTTACCTCCACCAAATCACTCCAAATTGCATCCATGCATTCATTTCATCATTTTATCAAGTTTTGTGAAGATTCCAACTGATTTGGATGCATAATTTTCATTTGCGACCACATATTGCAAATTCACCTAACAAGTTACAAAAGCACTCCAAAATGGTCCAAATCTTCACAAAATGATGATCATCATCATTATCATCATTCATACATCATCACATCATTTCACATCATCATTTGCATATTTTCCAAGTTCAAACAACATTCAAGTGAACCTTGTATCTAGTGGGTTATTCTATATACTTGGTGATTGCAGCGATTTGCATCCATGCAATTCGGTAAGATGAATAGATCCACCATAAGGACACTTGGTCATTTTCATCATCCCATATCTCCTTGTTCGAAATCACAATCATATTTGGTACTTCACATTTTGAGTGAAACCTTGCCAAGAACAATTTGCACAAAAGCTGTCATTGATGGCCTAGTTCATGGGGCTTAAAACATGGACAAAATCACATTTCATCATTACACATTTCCTTGATAGTCATCATGGTGACTGGCTTTAGCTAGGGTGATTGGTTCCGATCATAGGAATTATCTGATAGTCACTAGTTGGCCCTCCGAAGTTGACTACTTTTATCTTTGCATTTTCATCTTTGCATATCAATGATGCTAGAAGGCATATTCTTCAACAACATCGAATCACCCCAAATTTGGGGCAACCACATTTGGTTTTGACTTTCCCACAATGGGATACATCTTACATGATCATGGCATCTACACTTGGCAAAAATCCCTTCATCTATTGGGGCAAAAATAGACACATTTTCCATCACACATTTTCACAAAACCCTTCATCTATTGGGGAAAAATAGATGCATCATGTCACATTTTTCACCAATCCCCTTCCCACCATTGGGGCAAAAATGGTATCACATTTGCATCATTCATTTGCATAGATTTTTCAATTGGCTCATGAGATTCATCCACAAACTCATTCACCAATTGAGGGGGTAAGCTACGCAAAATTCAAATTCTTTTATTCTTTTATCTTCAAGCTCGTGTTCCACATCCCAAGAGAAGTTGCTTCTACACCTAGCCAAAATAGGTGTCTCATGTTTTTGCACTACATTGTGTTTCACGCAATGTAGTACAAAAATGGGCATCTGTAGACACCAAAACCTAGCCACTTGTCCTCCATCCATGCTTTCCCACCATTTTCCCACTATTTACATATATTTATATATATTTATTATATATATTTAAATATTAATATTTTATATATATTTAATAAATATATATTTATATAAGTGAATTAATCCCAGCCATCCAATTTCATTTAATCCTATCCATCCATCCACATCAATCCATGCCACACCCTAAATTTAATATCCACCCTCCGATGTGCTTTTATCTCAGCCACACGATTAGTGTCATTGAAACCCTAAGCATGCCCTAGGTTGGATTATAAATAGGAGCCATTTTGATGGCTCAACCCCTGAGTTTTTGAATTAACCTGAGTTTTTAGAGTTCCTGAGAAATTCTTACCTGAGATTCCTTGAGTTTCATCTTCCCTTGGAGTATCCGAGTACTTCTATCTCCATCCTCACTTTTCATCCTTGTAGCCATCACCATCCATTTCCCCTTTCTAGATATACTTCTACAACATCTTTCCTTAGGTGTCAAATGCCTCTGGGTGCTTTCTATCACCATCGTGCACCTCTGGTCGCTTCCCTACCAGTCTCAAGTACCCAAGGGCATTTCTTGTAATTTCTCGATGCCTGTAGGTATTTATGTAAGTGTTTATAAAACCTCTCTAGCCTTCGAGCGATGCTAGGGCATCATCATACCTATTTATTGCAACAAAATATCATATATCAGAAGATAGCAAGTAAGGTAAATCTATTTATGTTATTATATTTTATGTTGTCTTATCATGTTCATATTATTTATCATTGCTATAGCTAGGGTTTTATTCTGATTTTTAAGGGGCTCACATTGTGGAGCCCTCATTTGTTATTACTAATTCTTTGGTTTCTTTGTGTGCAGGTTTTGACAATGGACATCAGCATTGGACAACTGCTTAAGTTGGAGTGGCCCGACATCGGATAAGTAGAAGCCCACTCAACCTTATTGGGAGCAAAGACGCACTTGAAGACACCACCAGCATGTTTTGCTAGGGTTTTGGAGAACCCTAGCCATTTGTAATATAGTATCAAAAGGATTCAAGGATCCACATTGTAACAATGGAGTTTTTAGGCTCCCCCCTTTAATATAAGATCATCTATTGTGCAATTTTAGGTTCTTTGTGTTCAATTTATTTAGCATTGTTTGGTGTTGCATTTTTGGCTCTTCACAATTCACTATGCTACCATGGTGAGAGGTGATGCTAGCATTACCACTAATTGGGTGAAGGTACGGATCAAAACCCACTTGCTAGAATTAGATGTTTCACCTGCACACAAAAATTTTAGCAAAATTTTGAATTTTTTTAGAATTTTAAGTATTTTTTTGCAAAATTCATTGTGGAGCACAAATTTGGTTGTGAAACATGAATTTGGTCAAGTTCCCTTGCCAAATTCATGCTCAATCATTCCAAAGAATGAATTTGGTAAATTTTGAAAAAAAAAATGCCCGTATTTTGTATAATGAATCAGATGAAATGTGTGAATGTTGTTATGTTGATTATGCAGCTAGATGTACTTGAGAGTAGAGAGTGGTAGCTAAGGACACTCAAGGATGCTATGAGAGAGCTCATAATAATAAAGAGGAAGACACTAGATATCATAGGGCTTCTTCATCTGGTATAGATGCCCCGTATTGAGGCTAACAGGTAACTACTAATAACTTTAACAAAGAGGTGGTATCTGGAATTATCCATATTTTAGTTATCAATGGAGAGATGACTATCACACTATAGAATGTGTAGTACATTTTGAGGATCTCCATTAGGGGGAGGATGGTTTACATAGTATAGGTGCTGATGGTGGTATCAAAGATGATGTTGGGGAACTAAACACATGTGATAAATTAGAGTGGATACCATGTCGATGAGATGCCATGTCGATATGGATTTGGGGCACTAATATCTATACTATGTGGGGTGGTGGGTATGTTGGTGTGCTACATGAGTAGACGATACCTACCATGAGCACTAGTAGTAGTAGTGGTAAACATGAAATATTAGGGGGTTAGATTCATATGGGGACCATATGTATTGGCCCTTTTGTATAGGACATTGCATGAAATCATGTATAAGTGATATATAGGAATGAAATATATGACATTACTCTAGGTGTGGTGTTGGGAGCACATAGTGGTATAAATACTAAATGCACTACCAGGGACATTGTCCAATGTGGAGCAGCTAACAACATACAGGTAGATCCAACACTACGAGCATGGGTACAAGACATATGTTGGTGTCTTAACACAGATGAGTTACAAGAGCATCAAACAATATGGTGACCATGGAATATACACCCTAGCTATATATAGGACATGAAGGATCTAGCTTGGGTATAAAGGATCTAATGGATCATCATTAATAAGGGTGAGTAGGAGCTATACCATTTTGATCGGATACAAAGCTAGTTTGCATTCTATAGTAGATACCAAACCTCAAGGTCTATTTGTTCAAGAGGGTGAGGAGGAACCCACCAAGACTCAAAGGTACTCCTAATATGGTTATATGGGCAGAGGAGAACCTGGATGACCCACTATACATGGATCTAGGGGTGGATGATGTTAGGGTGTCCTTTGGGTATAATATATGGTACACGAGTATGACACCCCTAAGGATCTTTCCACTTGTGCTAGTATAGAGATGCCAAGTTATGAGCCAATGAGTATAGCTAGTACTTCGAGAGGCCACTCAATATACCATGGAGTAATATTAGAGGGGCACAGTCCCACTAAGACTAACCAAGGAATAATTTTGTGTGGAGATAGTGATAGCCATGAGGGGGATGATCACCATCTCTAGCTCAGGGGGATGGAGAACCATAGGAGTTTCCCCACAATGGCATAAGAGGAACCTAACAAGGTTGCAAGTCTAAGTGAGTAGATGAGGGAGGTAGAGGTGCTACAAGCCATAATGGTAGCTAGCAAGTAGAGATGAATACCATACACATAGCACTGGACTAGGCCTTAGTAGAATGGGATATGGTGAGGGCTAAGGTAGAGCACCTCAAAGGGAAGATGGGCTAGTTGGAGCAAGAGTGGAAAAAATACTAGGTAGAGGGGATGGTTATCATTGTAGGTAGCCAATAGAGCAAGGGAGACCACCTACTACTAGAAGAGATATATAGGATTAGGGAGTCATATGATATGGTGATGTGAAGGAAAGTCTACTTTAAAAGGATATACTTCCATGCCATCCTAGAAGATTAGAGGGTTTCTCTATCATCATCTATACAATCATAGAATCACTCATAGTGCAGGAAAGATCTGGTTCATGATCTGTGAACATGGCTCTTCCACCATATCCAAAAGGTGAATTAGAGGGGATAGGCTCACATGGCTAGGACTAGGATCAAGATTATATGCCATTTTTTATTATGGCATGCACCCCTAGGGATGGTCAAGTGTACCAAGCTCTCTATTGTGTCACACTGACTTATTGGCATGCACTTAATACTTTTGAGCAATAAAATTTGTTTTATTTTATTATGTGTTACATGAATGATCTTTTATTATGGTTTAATTTATTTTTGTATGTTTATTGATGCATGATGATCATGAAAATGATTCTATCTAATTTATTTTTTGTAGTATCATCAAAACTACTAGGAACATAAAGAGTGTAATGCATTATGATCCTAATTAAATTAAATGCATGAATGAATCTAACTAAAATGAAATGCAATTTAAAATGAATGCAAAGTGAAATGCATGAGTGAGAAGATAAAAAAGAACAAAAAGAACAAAAATAAAAGAGAATGAAAGAAGGAAACAAATGGTGAAATAAGAGAGAAAGATGAAAGGAAAATAAAACAAAGCTCCAAAAAGCCAAAAGAAAATAAAAATAAAAATAGGAGCAATGCCCTTATAAGGATGTGTGCTTGTAAATATGGATAGGTGTGGGTGATACCTTCTATGGGTGTAGTGCTCACTAATGGCCAAATGAGGAGATATATCCACTAGGATGTGTGGTCATAAATGATTAAGATGGAGGTTACCCCTCGTGTGTGTTCATGAAGCTTATCTTGTATGGGGTGAAAATATGTGATTGATATTGCCAAAATAAGTTATACCCGAGAGGGGTGTAGTGTATGTAAAATATGTATGAGAAGAGTGAAGCACAACAAGGGTAGTGTAAGTATGTGCATGTGTTGAAAGAATATAGAATAAAGTAAGAAGCAAAAGATAGTGTGTGTGTGTGTGTGTGTGTGTGTGTGCACCCCTTGTGAAATTTCAAGAGCTAAGAGGCATGCATAAGATAGTCAGTGGTCATATGAATACCATAAATAATTTCCATGTGGTATAAACCCTATCTTATGAGGACCACTTTAACAATTAAAATACCAATAGGTGTAAAAATGGAAGAAAAACATATATCCTCCTTGACTTGGAGAGAAATTTCATGATCATTTTAGACTTTCAAGGTCAAGGAATATAAGATAAGAAAATAGAAGAAGAGATGGACAAAATGCAAAGATGAAAATGTAGAGATGGGCCCTAGTTTGGGGATTCACTAGGCATCAGAGCCCTTATATGAGTGCAATGCATGTGATCTAAGATCTAACTAGGCTTTATCACTTGCCATCCTCATGAAGTCCCTAAAAATCTATATGATCAAGCAGTCATGCAAATATGGTCAAGCAACAATGCAATTATATGACAAGAAAAATGCAAATGGAACATAATGTCAGGAAAACCATGAAAAATATGATAGGTAGTTATTCAGTATGAGTAAGTAAACCAAATGTAATATGAATACTAATCTAAATACAATATGAAAAATGCAAAATTCCAAGTTATGCATAGTATCTCTTTAGATGCATTATGTTCATTAGTTCTTTAAGTTCTTTTTGAAAGCTTTGATGATGATATTGGATTTGGTTAAATATCCTTCTTTTGATCCAAAATTTTAGAAAAATGATAAGTGCATAGATTAATGGAAGGACCATTGTCTATCAAAATTCGCTTGATAACTATTTTCCTAATAAATGTAGTGATATAAATGGAATAATCCTCTCATAAGTTTAAGTAAGGAAGATCATCATCCAAAAATGTAATATGATGTATCCCAAGAGAGCCTAAAAAATTAGATATAGTACTAGGGGAAATTTCTTGAGGAATAGATTATTTTCTTAGAAGCTTCAACAAGGCTTCCCTATGAATAGGAAAATTTTTCAAAATTTCTAAGAGAGAAATCTTTGTTGGGTGCTAACTAACTATTGTTGAATGTTGAAGGAGACTTGAGATTGTGGCTTCAACATTAAAGGTGGGTTTTCTATTCTTGTGCTTCTTTTTTAGGTACTCTTCAAAACTAAGGATGGTTTTGAAGGTTGGTTGGATGTAGAACTCATCTCTTGCTCATATCGTTGAGTTGGTTGAGCTTGAGCTTATTGCCTTGTAGTTACTGCTACCATACCAACCATATTATCATAGGGAGGTGACATATTATGATATGACACTTGATTAGCTACTTGTTGCCCATGCTTAGGTAGGGGATCTTGGAAGATCCCCATGTCTTGATTAGTTATGGATTATTTTTGAGTAGAAGATTGATTGTTTGTTGGAGGATTAGGTTGAGGACCCTCTATAACAAGGTGATCTGTTGGGCTTCAAAAATCCTAACTTAATTTTCACCCATAAGTTTTAGAAGTTGGCAAAATCAAAAATCTAAGTAATTGTATGATGTGGTATTGATCCCAAAAGAGAGATAAGCCTTGATAAAATAATTCCAATTTCAAGGGAGTCTTCATGGTCATTGAAAGGATAAGTCCAAGTCTTATAGTATTTCATTTCACCCTCCATGAGTCCATCCCTATTCATCAATTTATTAGTAGAGTCCTCATTTCCATATCATCAACCCTTACCATATCATAAATTCTAACCATTTCCACCATTTTGTTTCTCCAATATATGGTCTATACCATCACTATAGCCCCACATCATCCAAGGCACTATGGCAAAAATCATAGACTATAGCCAAAAATGCCATGGTGTCCATCAATATTTTTATTTTTCTAAGTCCCTAAGTCCACCTAGACACTTATCCTAATATTTTTTGAAGTCATTTACTAAGGCCTAACCATCCATAGTCATCATCGCCCTTCTAAAACATCATTTTTGATCCAATATGTGACCATAGTAAGCCAACATGATAGTCTTAACCCAAAATTTCATAGTCACTCATCCAAGCCCCCTGTCATTTATCAATCCATGACCTAAACAAGCTATCAATGATAAGCCTAAGTTCAAAAATGCATCGTCACCCATCCTAACCCACCGTCATTGACCCATCTCTAATAGAAAATTATGATTGGTGATCAAGTAAAGTCAAACATAAAGCAAAGTTCATCGTCACTCTTGCAGAAAATTTATTATTGATCCATCAATGACCACATAGTCTCATAAATAATAGTGATTCTTAAATCTAAATGAGGGTCTGACCATAATCAACCTAGCTAATCCCCCTCCCAATAAATTTTGGTCAACTCAATTTGTTTTAAAGTCTGGAATATCCGCTCGAAATCCCAATTTGCTAATCCATCCATGACTGAAATAATCCATTGGTGATAGTCCAAAACCTACGCAAAGCTTCATCACTCACCCAAACATGTTGTCACTGATCTATCAATGATAATAAATTACCATCAGTGACACTTTAACCCTAGGGCATACAATATACCATTTGGTCTTCGCCCACCTAAATCATAAGCTTAATTCCTGCTTAAAACGTATCCCCCAATTCCAAGTTGTTCTATCATCGATAAAAAGAGCCTATCATCGGTCCATCAATGAAACCCCTTCTCCATCAGTGAAATTCCTCCTTCATCAGCGATTGTGAAATGGCTCCATCTAAATAGGTATTCATTTTCACCCTTAGGAAAAGTCTGTGGTCAATCCATCAGTGATGATGAAGTTTCATCAGTGATCAAAGTGTTTTGAGTCATCTAAAGGGTTAGTTTATCATTGTCCTAGGTCTTTCCCCTCCCTTCGTGCATCGAATAAATATGTTTTTACTAAGTTGTTAGCCAAAGTCTATCTGAACTCTATTAAATTCACTCGTCGTCAATGATAGTTCCCTTTCACTCATCCATTAATGATAGCATGAACACATCAGCAAACTAGTGCAGTCATCGCTCTCACAAAAGTATTATTACCGATTCATCAGTGACAACCCCAAGCAATTAGCAACTATGTATTTCATGTAAGTCTTAATTGCTCATACAAGAAGTCTATCAGTGATACATCAATGATAGGCCAAGGTAAAGAATGAAAATGGAATCAACAATTTAGATCAATCCAGAAGGATCAAAAATATATATTTCACCTAGGAAGGTGCATGGCTCACTATTCAAAGACTGATAGGAGGTATGAAGGGTTGGACAAACCAGGATCCAAAAGTGGTAAAATAAAAAGACCTTCCCAAATGAACATATCTCTTTGAAGCATGTGAAGATTGGCAAATCACTCAAGGCAAGTTTCAAAACTATAGATACAACAAAGTACAGAATCCCAAGTAAGTAATGAAATACCATCAACTTAAGGTTGTTCAGAAGACAAGCAACAAAACTTGGCAAACTTGAAATTTTCTCAAAGGAGAAAATATTGAACCACGTGAATAAAATCCACCACATAAGCTGAAGATATTAAGTTTATACTAAGAGATGCAAGATTGCAGAATGAGCAACTCAAAGGATAGGCTCAAAGCAAGCCCAAGATATCCAGATTGACTCAAACATGATGTTGCCACCATCATATGATAGAATGGATGATCTCAATATGACTTTAAATGAAGTCAGTGGGTAGAGTAAAGGATTCAGTAATAAACATGGGCTAGAGCATGCAAAATGGAGTAATCATAAAATATGGATAGTGTAAAAAGTTTCTATTTTTTAGACACGAAAGGTGCAGCAAAAGGAATAAAATATTGAAGTCTCAACATACTATTGGCTTTGGAAAAATATAAGTGCCTCAAAAAATAATAGTTATAGAGGTCTCACCCCAACAGAGTATAGTTATGGAGGCGCATTACTATTATCATTCCTCTCGGTCTATGCAGCTCCAAATCTCATTTACCATTCTGTTTTTCCTCTCATTTCCCTTTTCCCTCCTCTTTTTGGACATTCTCTCTTGATCACCATCATAGTCTGCTCCACAAAGCACCATCTCACCACTATTGTCTATAGTTTTCCATGTCCATTGTGTCCAACTATTCCCGCCACCATCCATATTATTCCCCATCCTATATCATTTTATTGTGTTTTTCTTTTATGCCTTCACCATCATGTCAAATCCCCCTCTGTTCCATATTAAAACCATATTCACATCAATCCTAGTCAAAAAGTGTCAAAACACAAAAATACAAACGACTATGGTAATAGGAACAAAATAAATATACGTAAACTAGTTGTTTGTACAAATTTTAATGCATAATCAAATTCTTGGACCACTACTATTAAGAGCCCCCTTCAAATCAAAATCCATTAAAAATAAATAAGTCGATAAGAAGAGTCGTAGTAACAGACAATGCAATCTCGAACAAATAAGTGGCCTGACAAGAATTTTGACAATTGACATCAACTAATTTTTCTGTAACAAACTCAGGAAGCCAAAGTGACATGAGACCAAGGGGAACACACATGGCCATACTAGAGTGAAACATTTGTAATAGACTTTAGATAGCCTGGTTATAAAAAGAGTCTAAGCAACCAAGCTTCATCATCAAGCAATCACAAAGCAAGCTTGTGAGAGGTATTCTAAGTGTTTTTGCGAGGGTTATTGTATCTCCTATATTTTTCTTTGTTTCTATCATCTTTTTAAATTCTTTCTACATTTTTGTAGGTATTACCAAAAGTAGAGCAATCTATCTGAGATAATTTCTAGGATTTATTCCAGAGAGCCAGAGTCTATGTGTCACTACAATTAGGATAGTAGATAGCAGTCCCCTATTACATAATTTAAACGGGGTGACCCATGTATCATATTAATTAAAGGACCTAAGCATTTTTTTGGACCTCATGATTGTAGATATTTTTACTCTTAGTACAATACAAATTATCCGGTTTTAGCTTATGGTATTTTTTATGCAATGTGTGTTTTTTCTTGCCTATATATTATGATATTTGAATCTGCAGGCAACGTTTCCTCGTTGATTTATGAATCCATATGGATTGTGATATTCAAATGAATGTGGTTTTATCAATATATTTTTCCTCTTCTATCATTTTACATGAATGTATGATTAAAATTGCTATGATAAACCAAATGGACAAGGCACCAGTCTACTTTTACTGCTAAAATACTTTTATTGTATGCTTGGTCAATATTGTTTTTGTAAAGTCTATCTTAATCTAGTTGGTCTATTTTTTTGAGACATACTATCAAAATCCCATATTAGGGTTTCCATACCTATTCTATTTACCTAATGATATATTCAAGGATTAAGTGGTGAGTCCACCAGAGCTCACATATTTGCTTGTGGGCCTTAGAAAATTTGAATAGTGTGACAGAATAGAAGAATATTCAAATTTTTCCACAATAGTTTTTTGGCATCATTGTTGGGGAGAAACCTTTGAATTTTTCTATTATTTTACTCCCCTACAACATATTTTATTACTGTCTATTCATACTAGCCCGTCATCTTATGACAACAATTTTTTGGCATCATTGTTAGGAATAACCTTTCACAATGCCATAGTTTTTTGGTATAGACTATTTTATTGTCTATATGTCCATAGTCTATCTTCCCATGATAAATTTTTAACAGACAACACCATAGTTCTCTGGAAATTGATTTTAGTCTAATTAACTACAGTTTTTTGAAGTTTTTGTGTTATTTTTTTAAGCATATCTGAGAGATTGACAGAATTTAATAGCCAATACCTCGACTATTAGCACACCTATAGTTAGTGCCCCAATATTTCCTATGGCAAATCCAAATTATAACCTTAAGGTATGGAGGACTAACAAATATAGACCATTCCATTTACCCTAGAATTTACATTCCTTTCTAGCCTAAGCCCATAAGTATTTACCCAAATTCCAAGGAAACATAGTTGTTACTAGGGAAGATCATATTACTTGAGATTGAACATGAGGATGTAGTTCTCAAATTGTTCCTATAGACACTAGAAAATGATGCAAGGGACTAGTTTACTTGCCTCCCAACTGATCAAATTCCTGACTTGTAGACCATGGAAGTAGTGTTTATAGAAATATGGAGAAAGAAAAAATGAACAATCCTTGCTAATAGAGATTTCAATAGTCAATAAAAAGGAAAATGAGTCAGTGGAGGATTTTAACAGATGATTTTTTAAGACTAGAAAGAAAATTCCCATAACTTTAAGATCCATGGATCACCAAGCTATATTTTTTTACAAGAACACCTTTCCTAGAGAATTTAGCTATGAGTTAAGACAACATAGAACCAACACCATCGATGAGTGTATGGAAAAAGCCTTAGAAATTGAAATGAATATGTTAGACGGTGGAAAAATGAAGCCATACTCATCTAAGTCAAGCTCTAGTCAAATGGACAAGAAACCTAAGAAAGTTGGGTTGTCATTGTTAAAAAAGGTTGATGTAGATCCATTAGAAAATTTATCCAACCAATTTACTGAGATGTTTAATACCATAAATAGTAGACTATCCAGAATTGAAAGAGATAAATTTGTAAATGATGAGCAACCTGCTCAGTCATAAATTGATAACAAATCCTAATTTTGGAGGAATTTCAATAGGAATTGGACAAGAAAGTCCCAAAACCCATGGCCACTACTAATACAGTGTTTGACTTCCCTTATCATTGTCATGAATATGATGCATTACACAACCCATATGACTGTGGTTATATCTAAGTGCACATGCCAATAACAATGTGGAAGAAGAATCAAACTAGGAAATAATAATAAATGATTTTTGGACCAAAGATGATGAAGATAGATAAATGCAATTTAATAAAGAAATGGAGGAACTGCCTAAGTTAGAAAAAGAACCTAGAGCCTTGGTTCTTGAGAATATGGAAATCCTGAAGAGAACACAAGAAAATAGGTTTGAAATGACAAAATAAGGTAAAATAATTCCAACAGTTGAGGAATGCATGCCATCAGCATAAGGAGTAGGACAATGTCTAATAAGACCAATAAGGTTGAAAAGGTTGATACAAATCAATAAATCCAAAACAAAGACAAATTTTCCAAGAAACAAAACAATGGTAATCAACACGTAGCCTCTGAGGTTGAAGTAAGGAATGAAGCTTAGAAACAATCAAATTTTGACAAAAATGCTAAATTCAAGAAGGCTAAATTTGATGTAGGGCAATACTTGGCTAAATAGAAGATTAACATTACCTTTGGAGAACTCATGATTATACTAAAATACAGAGATCAAGTGTCTCAAGCATTTGGTCTATTTGAGCCATCAAATAGTCATATATGTAATTTCTTAGAAGTAGAAAAACCCAAGCTCATTTCTAAGAATCCATCATGAGTCAGACCTTTCTATATATCCTTAAGATATAATTCAGACTTTGGAGATCAATATTTAATCCATAATTGTATGTGAAACAGTGGAGCATCACACAATGTCATGCCTAAACAAGTAGTAGATCAGTTGGTATTAATATGTACTAAAGACTCTCCTCCAATATCAGTCATGGATAGTAGACAAATACCTTATGCTAGGATCATTACAGGATTGTTATTTTATTTAGATCAGTATCCTAAGAAAGGAATAGTTATGGATGTGGCTATAGTTGATGTAGACCCTTTCATATCCTTACTATTGTCAAGATATTAAGCTGAACAATTAGGAGGATCTATCCAATTATATTTGTCTTATGTCACTATTCCCATGATAGCTAAAGAGCAGGCCACCCTTAGAAGAGATCCCTTCCATAGGTATTTTGTTGAGCTCAAAAATTTTGATAACACCATTGTTAACTTAGTTCAGTCTTTCAAAGAGAAATAAATAAGGGTATATTCTATCTAGCATTCATCCTTTCTAGTTGAGCTACTTTAAGTGGTAAACATGGACCCAAAAAAAAAATAGAGGTTGATGTTGAGTCTACAAGAATACTAATGTCTGAAATGTGGACTCTCATGTTTGATGAAGTAAACTAAAGCAGGAGGAGGGGTCATCTAACTGAAATTAATGGAAACTATCTGGGCATACCATACAAACTATAATTTTCATGCATAAACAATATGAAACAATATGAAGCATTGTTGTTGGGTATATGGAGATGTAGAATTGATAATACAACATGTTAAATGTAAATATCAAACCAAAAATCCTATGCTGAAGCTATACAAATAGGATGTTTAGGAAGAAATTAATAAATTTTTGATCTTTAATATCACTAATTTTCATAGATATCAAAACCATGTAGCCAATTTGTTATTCATAAATGCTTCTAGTTTAGACAGTCCAAAAATAGACACAAAATATCAAGAGAAGTTCCCTACTATTTCAGTGTATCATTCATCTGTCTTAGACAACCTAGTGTATCTAAAAGTCTTCCAATATGACATAGATATTAAGGACTTCATGACATTACAAAATCAATATGCCAACATTATATGTGATGAAGAATATGAAGAGAAAATAAAAAAGGTAATCGAAGAGCCTATGGAGGTGATACAATTAAAGACTAACAAATTGCCTAAATGTATAATTTTGTTAGAGTGTTTGTTTGATGATTTTGACAAAGACCATAAACCAGCCTTGCAAGGATTGGAACTAGAAGACATCAATATTGGCACTAAATAAGATCCCAAAATGGTGAAGGTTGAAAAATCCATGTCTAAAAAAGAAAAAAAAAAGACTATATAAAATACCTAAAGAAGCATAAGGATGTCTTTTCCTGGAGTTATGAAGATCTTAAAACTTTTAAGACAAAATTAATGAAGCATATAATTCCATTGAAATAAGGCACTAAGCTACACAGACATAAACAAAGGAATTTTAATCCCATATTACACCATGTAATGCAAAAAGAAGTCTAGAAGCTATTAGATGCCAAGATTATAAAGAAAGTTAGATTTTCCACTTGGATTGCGAATCTAGTGCTAGTAAGGAAGACAAATGGAGATATCAGACTGTGTGTAAACTTTAGAAATTTGAAAAAAAATTCCTTGAAAGGTAATTACCCTCTGCCCAACATGGAGCAACTATTACAGGCTATTGCAGGATCATCCAGGATGTCTTTATTGGATGGATTCTTCGGTTACAATTAAATTCAAGTCAATCCTAAGTATAGGCACAAGATAGATTTTACTACTCCATGGGGAACTTTTGAATACCTCAGAATACCCTTTGGTTTGATGAATGCAAGATCCACATTCCAAATATCCATGGATTTTTATTTTAAGGGTTTCATGTTTAAAATGATAGTAGTCTACTTGGATGACATAACTATTTTTTCTAAGAATCCTAAAGATCACTTTGAGCATATGACCCAAGTGTTTACAAGATGTAAGGAATTTGGCATCTCACTAAATCCCAAGAAGTACATATTTGGAGCAAAGTAGGGCAATCTGTTGGGATACATTACCTCTAAATAAGGAATCAAGATTTATCCTAAGAGAACTGAGACCATTGTAAAAATTCCCCCACCAAAGAACTTGAAGGGAGTCAGGTCATTTTTTGGGAAGATTAATTTTATCAGGAGATTTGTCCCAAATTTTGCTCTAATTGCAAAGCCTATAAATAACATGATAAAAAAAGAGGGCATTATCATATGGACAGAGGAGAATTTATAGGCTTTTCAGAAAATAAAATATGCTATCACACAAGCTCCTATATTAGCATACCCAGATTATAACAAAGACTTCAACATATACTCCTTTACCTCATATGACACCATTGCTACTATATTGTCATAAAAGGATGTCGAGAGCCTAGAGATACCAATGGCCTTTTTTATTTTAGGACTAAAAGGATCCCAATTGAAGTATACCATGATAGAAAAGTAGGCCTTCACACTCACAAAATATTTAGAACATTTCAAAGAAATTTTTGGGTCAAATAAAGTGATAGCCTACATCCCTTACACAACCATCAAGGATGTATTTACTCAAAATGAACCTACTAGCAGTTCAACTAGATGGATGGCTAAATTGCAACAGTATGAGGTTGAATTCAAGGTTGTAAAATCTATCAAAGGATAAGGTTTGGCCAAGTATATGGCAACCAAAGGAGATGAGGATTTCAACAATACAGTGGTGATAGCTAATGTTCAATAGACTACTCCAAAGAGAGTATTTGAAGATAATTGGTATAAATATGTAGTGAATTATTTGCAAATATTAACACTTCCTTTTGGTTGTGCTTGAAATATAATGAGAAGCATTAAATTGCAATTCCATAAATATTACATCTATGAAGACAAGTTGTATTGGATATATCCTAGTGGTGTATTATTGCTCTGCCTTTTCAAAGAGGAGATAGCTGGAATAGTTGAGGAATTTCATGCTGGCTTTTGTGGAGGGTATTTTGCACCAAAAGAAACTATTAATAACATCATGAGGATAGGATATTATTGGCCTTCCATGTTCAGTTATGTGCACTAGTTAGTGAGAAAATGTTAAAATTATCAGATATTTGATGGCAAGAAAAAGTTGTCGATAATGCCTCTAAAACCTATGATAGTAGAAGCTCATTTCACTCAATGGGGTCTAGACTTGATAGGGTCAATTAACCCAAATTCATCATGAGGTCATCGATGGATTAATAACTACTATAGACTATTTCACTAAGTGGGTGGAAGCTACCCCTTTAAAAATATCAACTACTGAGTTAATAATCAGGTTTTTAGAAGAGAATATCCTTACCAGATTTGGAGTACCCAAAAATATAGTGACTGGTAATGGCATCAATTTTATTTCTTATGAAATGGTGGATTTTTATAGAAATTATAGCATTGAACTAAATAATTCAGCCAATTACTACTCTCAAGGCAATGGCTTGGTAGAATTTTCAAACAAAAACCTTGTAACCAAGATAAAAATATCTCTTTGTAGAAATAAAAGAAGCTAGGATAGCAAATTGAAATTTGCTTTGTGGGCTGATATATTTTTTGTTAAAAGAGCAATAGGTAAAATATCTTATGAGTTAGTGTATGGATAACATGCCTTACTCCCTCCACATATTGAAATATCAGCTTTAGCATTTTACTCTAAGATCATAGAAGACCTAATAGTTTGCAAAGGAGAATGGATCAGACTGTCAAACTAGAAGAAGACAGGAGAAATGCCTTCAAGAGGATGACCCTGGAAAATCAAAAAACAATACATGTATTTAACAAGAAGGCCAAAGAAAAGCTATTTGTAGAAATAGACATAGTGTTATACCGGGATCCAAAGAATGAAAAACCAATAGAAAAATACAAATTGGAACCCAAATGGCTAGGCGCTTACTAGATTTTCTAGAAAATAGGTCATCACACCTACAGGTTGTAGACCCTACAAGATGAAGAAATGCAATTTCCAATAAATATCCAGTATCTGAATATATATCATACCTATAATGGGGATTAGTTCATATGAACTATTTGCATTTGTCTCTTGTACAAAAAAAAAAAATTTCTTCTAGTTCAGTTCTGTGTGTTTGTTTTAGTCTGTGTCAATTGTAGGTGATTAGATTTCTATTCTTAGTATTATGTATTATTAAATAAGGAATATAAGCATCTTAAATAGGGGAGTTGAATCATCTAAAGATTCTATATAGGCCAAAAGTAGAGGCCATGTCCATAGTGGTTATACTTATCCAAAATCTATTGCAAGAAGTCAAAAGAGAATGGGTATAGTTAGCTGAAGATTCTAGAGTTCTCAAGAGAATTTTTTTCTTGTCAGATCAAACATTTTTCTTGTCCTAGATAAAGCCTGTGTTGAGCTTCAAAAATACCAACTGAATTTTCACTCCAAATTTTTGGAAGTTGAAAAAATCGAACATCTAGGTGATTGTAGGATGTGGTATTGAGCCCAAAAGAGAGAGAAACCTTGATAAAATAATTCCAATTCCAAGGGATTCTTCATGGTCATTGAAAGGATAAGTCCAGGTGTTATAGTATTTAATTTCACCCTCCATGAGTCCATCCCTATTCATAAATTCATTAGTAGAGTCCTCATTTCCATATCATCAACCCTTACCATATCATAAATTCTAACCATTTCCATAATTTTTTGTCTCCAATATATGATCCATACCATCACCATAGCACCACCTCATCCAAGGTATTTAACTATGGCAAAAATCATAGACTATAGCCAAATATGCCATGGTGTCCATCAATATTTTTATTTTCCTAAGTCTAAGTCCCTAAGTTCACTTAGACACTTATCCTAATATTTTCTGAAGTCATTTAAAAAGGCCTAACTATCCATAATCATCATTAACCTTTAAAAACACCATCATTGATCTAATCTGCGACCACAGTAAGCCAATGGTAATAGTCTTAACTTGAAACTCCACAGTCGCTCATCCAAGCCCCCTGTCATCGATCAATTCATGACCTAAACAAGCCATCAGCAATAAGCCTAAGTCCAAAAATGCATCGTTGCCCAGCCTAACCAAATATTTTTGAACCATCTTTGATAGATAATTTTGATTGGTGACCAAGTAAATTCAGACATAAGGCAAAGTCTATCATTGCTCTTGTAGAAACTTTATCGTTGATCCATCAAAAACTACTTAGTCTCATGAGTGACAATGAGTCTTAAATCCAAATGAGGATCTTACCATCGTCAACCTAGTCTGTCCCCCTCTCGATAAATTTTGGTCAAGTCAAGTTGTTTTAAAATTCTAGAATATCTACCCGAAATCCCCCTTTGTTGATCCATTTGTGACTAAAACAATCCATTGTTGATAGTCCAAAACCTGTGCAAATATTTATCACTCACCTAAACATGTTATCATCTATCCATCAATGATAAGCAATTTCCATCAGTAATGCTTTAGTACTGGGTCATACAATCTACCATTTGGTCTTTACCTGCCTCAATCATAAGCTTAATTCCCACTTAAAATGTAGCCTCTAAGTCCAAGATATTCTATCACTGATAAAAATAGCCTATCATCGATCGATCTACAAAACCCATCCTTCATAAGTGATCATGAAATGACTCCATATGAATAGGTATTCCTTGTTGCCCTTAAGAAAATTCTATCATCTATCCATCAACGATGACAAAGTTTCATCAGTGACGAAGTGTTTTAAGTCATATAAAACGTTAGGTTATCATTATCCTAGGTCTTCCCCTCTCATCGTGCATCAAATAAATGTGTGTTTACTAATTAGTTAGCCTAAGTCTGTCTAAATTCTCTTAAAGTCGTATGTCATTGATGATAGTTCCCTTTCACTTATCCATTAGTTATAGTGCAAACTCATCAGTGAACTAGTGTAGTCATCGCTCTCATAAATGAATTGTTGCCAATTCATTAGTGATAGCCCCAGGAAATTAGTGACTATGTATTTTGCATAAGTCTTCATTGCTCATCCAAGAATTTCATTGATGATACATTAGTGATAGGCTAAGGTGAAGAATGAAAAGGACATCAATGATTCAGATCAATCTAGAAGAATCAATGATGCATATTTCACTTGGGAAGGTGCATGACTCACTATTCAAAGACTAACAGGAGGTATGAAAGGTTGGATGGACTAGGGTCCAAAAGTGATAAAATTAGAAGGACATCCCCAGATGAACATATCTCTTTGAAGCATGCAAAGATTGGAAAATCACTCAAGGCATGTTTCAAAACTATGGTTGTGGCAAAGTACAGAAGCCCAAGTAAGTAATGAAATTCCATCAACTTAAGGCTATTCAAAAGACAAGCACCAAAACCTACAAAACCTAAAATATGTTCTTAGACACCAAAACAACACCAATCTGATTATGCTACCAAGGCATTGACAAAGTTGATGCACAAAGCCCTTAGGGCAGCCCTTAGAGGTCAAGCAGTGGTTCTAACCACTCCCAAAGTAGTTTTGGAAGGTTCCCAGGTCAATTGGGGACTTTTTGAGGCCTAGTTCCTATTCGTCCCACCCTGGGATGAATAGCAGTTTCTATTCATCCCACCCCGGAGTGAATAGCAACATTCATCCTAGGGTGGAGCGAATAGCAGGTTTGACTGGCAAAAAGTCAAATATGGACAAGTGGCCGCCAGAAAATACCACTTGCCCTACTCTTCAAGCATGCATGTCATAACCCAGGGCATGCCTATGACAGCCCTCATCAATGAGGCCATTTTGGGGAGATTCTCTTCCCCCTCCTATGCATGTCGCCCTGATGGACAAGTGGCCCCTTGGGCCTTACATGCCCTTGCATGCCCTTTGCACATTTGACCTCCTAGGTCTATAAAATGGATGACATTCTCATCCAAAAGAGAAGGTTATTTCTAGGATTCACGATGAAGTGCTACCGAGTTATCACCTCACCCCTATTGCTCCTTTTTCATCCATAATTTCTCCTTAGCGAGAGAGGTTATCGGGTGGTACAAGAAGGTGCAATTTGACTCCAAAACTGAATTCATTTTTTGAATACCCACACCAAATTTACCTAAAACACTTCCCCTATAGTTTTTCATCAATATTCATTGGATTGGTGTGAAAATTTAGGAGATTTTGGTGGGCGTCCCGCCCTCGAGCGCCCCCCAATTTGTGACAGTTGAATTCATCCCACCCCAAACGAATAGAAATTCATGCATAATTTTAGGACTATTTTTAATTTACCATTTTTTATATGTCTATGAGATGCTTTAGTTCAAATTTCACTGCTTTCTGATGCATATTGACTGAGATATTGCCATTTTATGATTTGCATGTATGCGGGTCCCACTTTTGCATGCAGGAGGATTTGGGTAGGATCTCTAGAATATGATCACATGGGTTCTCTCAAAATGTCATTTTATGCTTACTCACCCAATTTTGTAGGTTTCTGACATGTTTTGGTAGGAGAATCGTTTGCTTACCTTTTGTAGGTTCACTAAGTGCGATGGGACCTAACGCAGCGATCGGGCACCAATATTTCACAAAACTAGGTGATATCATCCCAAAACCATCTCTTTTACATCACTCTTGAGTTTTTCTCTGTTTGGGATTCATTTGATATCTATACCTCACATGCGCCTTCTCAGGCTGTGGGGATTGCATGCTTTAATATTATACACCTATGATTTTGATTCTCTTTTGCTTTCCTGTGTGTAGATTCAGGTGCCAAAATGTGATAGGAAACATCGAAGGACAAGGATCACATTTATGTAAGTGGTGGCGACATTGAGCCCACCCACCTCGAGTGTGGGCATGCGGGAGAATAGTGGATGTGCACCACGTTCTTTGAGAGATTGATATCTCTTGGCACCCCTTTATTGTAATAGATTGTATCAAGTTGATTCAAGTCCTCAAAGGGAGGCATTTTAATTCAATTTGAAGTTATCTAATAAGGAGAATGCCCCATTTGCTTTATTACTTGTTATACATTACCTCTTGCTTGCATGCTTTGATTCACACTTTCGTAGGACTTATAAAGCATTTACATTCTATTGCTTCGGTTGAGGTGCACCATTTTTCCATTTCTATAGTGGTGATCATGGTGGGACCTAGTCCCTTTTGCTTTAGGTGATCTTCTAACTTGATTTTTCACCTTTTTTTGTTGTAGGTTTTAGTCGCTCCAGACCCAGGTGAACTCTGGACTGCTATTCGTGCCACCCTGGGATGGATTCAAATCCGTCCCTCCCTGGGATGAATGCAGACCTATAGTTCATCCCACCCTGGGATGAATAGAAAACAATAGGTTTTCTGAGTTGGATTTTAGAATCAGCAGACAATGGCAGAGAAGAGGTAGGGTCTGAGCTATTTTCTTCCTGTTTTTCATTTACAGAACCCTGTTTTCTGTTGATTTTTGCTTTGTGTGCTTAAGTAGGAAAATTAAAAACTATCGCAATTTCTTTTTTGAAAAATGCAAAATTACAAAAACATACATAAAGTAGAAAATATTAATTAGGATTGCATCTTCTTTGGCCTGCTTGCTTGACGCTCGCCCATCGGTGAGTTTTCATTTAGAGTTGCTTTCCTAGCTTAGTGTAGTGACTTCCATGTTCCATATTTTAATATTCTAAAAGTAAAACATTGCTTTAAAGCTTGCATTTAGTGAAAAATCATTGAATTCTCTATTTCTTGCTTTATTTTGGGTTAAAAGGAATCACACACACCATGATCCACTTAAACGCTAACGAGTTGGACTTCATCCCCAACCGTTGGTAGAGCGCAAGTGACGGTGGGTTTCATCTCCATCCACTTGGCTCAAATCCCATGAACTTGATCCATCATGCCAAGGCCGGTTCCAAGATCCATCATAGCCCATGGGTTATAGCATGCATCACCCTTCGGGGAGGTGTATCGTAGACTACGGGTGAACTGGGTGAGGAACTGGTAGGACTTGTGCTCCCTGGCCATGTGTGGGATTCATTACCACACATTATAGGTGGGATAACGCAACCTGGAGTTCATAGCTAGGTTGTCGAGCTATGAGTATACAGGTGAAATCCATTAAACTTGAGAATATCATCCAACAATTATCAAACACGTGACACAAGGTCTCTTTACAACAAATTTGAAACACACTAAAACTAGTTTTAGGATACACATCTAATACATTAACAAAGATAAACATCTGTTTGACTATGTGTTTCCCTTTTTGGTATATTGTTTCATAAAATTTGTAAAGAAGATAAACATTAAACGTTTGATAGAACATTCTTGCAATGGTTTTCACCCACAGCCAAGCCCAATCAAGGGCGGACGCTATGGAGAGTGTACATGGAGACACAAGTCACCTCCGTTATAGCCCCCGAGATCTGGTTATACCACCTTGGAGGGTAGACACTCACCCCAGTCCATAGACCGCTAGGATAGCTAGGATAGATCAGGGTCTCCAAGAGACCCCTAGATGGGATGCCCCCATGCACCAAGAGCCAACTCAGGGAGAATTCTCTCGTTATATGGACACGTCAAACACTCATTTTGATGATGACTGGCTAGTGCATGAAGAGGCACATGGAGATAGGGCAGTACCACGTATTCGTGTGCCTGCCAGAGCGAAAGCACCCACTCAAGGGCCGGATCCCCACAATGATCATTGGGTGGGGCATGATGATCACATCTTACCTCTGTGCTACCCGATTAGGACTAGGGAGCCCAGATACTAGGATGAGTATGAGGCTCATCATGCAGGGTGGGCCAATTTAGCCCTACCTTTCCTCATTCATGAGGGAATATATGAGGAAGTCCATGACATTCCTCAAGAGCAATTCACTATGCGGGGGTGTTGTACCTCCGCACCTACTGAGTATAGGGAACACCTACCTCGTCCAGAGCCACAGGTGAATGCGGCCAACCTCGACAGAGGGAAGCACATTATAGAGGTCTCGGATCATCATGACCGAGAGAGAGATCAAGGGGAACCATCTAGGCCACCTAGACCCCGCACAATGGAACAAATTCAATAGGCGGTTGCCAAATACGTAGAATACCAAGCTCAATTTAAATAGCTTCGACATGATAAGGAGCAACTAGACCACCTACATCAGCTCAAAAAGGAATGTATTCAATGTCAAACCAATGAGCTGTTCCAAAAGACCCTACATGAGCGGGTTCCAACCCCGAGCACTCATAGGGTGAAGACCTATCGGAGGCAACAACTCCCAGTTCAAGAGAGGTCACCTAGACCTTATAGAGGATTACCTCCTAGACCTCCTAGGTCCGATCGGGATTTGACTCCCAGGAATGATGTGGGGCACCCTTTGCGGCGGCCGCACAAGTTTATAGACCAGCTCTAGAGATGCCTTACGAGGAGTATGATGGATATGAGCTGGAAGAAGAATGCGTAGAGACACCATACCAAGGTAGGGGGGTTGTTCCATAGCCACCCCATAATAGGCCTCACGTTCCTCGCAACCCACCATAGGAATAGGATAAAGAAGAGGAGATCAAGTCCTTCGATGCCTACAAGGCACTACTAGAGCATCTCGAGTCAGTCAAGAATAGAACCTCTGGGTCCCAAAAGCCTATGTTACGTCAGCTCCATAGTCACCCTGTGCATCCATCGGTTCCTATGCCTCCCTACCCCGAACAATTCAAGATGCCTCAGTTGGCCACATTTAAGGGGGAAGAGGATGCATAGGAGCATGTCACCCATTTCCTGAGCCAATGTTTTGGTATCCAGGACAATGATGCCTTGCTTCTAAGGACTTTTGTGACCACCCTCGCAGGCCCTACCTTCGATTGGTTCACACAACTCCTGAAGCACAACATCCACAACTTAGATCAGCTCGTGGATGCATTCCTAGAATGTTTTGCCTTCAATACCAAGAGGAAGGTGACACTTGCTGACCTAGATGGTCTTAAGCAGTATGACAATGAGTCAATCAACAATTATGGAAACATATGGAGGGCCATGCTTTCAAAGGTGCCCTATCTACTCCCTACATCGGAGTTGACCCAGATGTTTACTAAGAGCTGCCTAAAACCCATCTCCTTGCTACTACAACTTCAGCAGTATGCGACTCTTGAGGATGCCCTAGCATAGGCCAGGACCATCGAAGAAATCAAGATCCAAGAGGGCAAGATTGCAAAACCTCGCAAGGAGTGGACCAAGACCACTAAGACCAACACAGTGCAACCAAAACCCACCATGGTCAATCAGGTTGCCATTAGTGTCCCAGGGCCAACACAAGCATAACAACCTCAAAAGGTAGAATATCATGTCATGCCCCCTAGGAACTATGAGAAGGAAAATTAGAAACAAGGGCAGAATCAACAATGCCACCCCAGGTGGTAGTTTACGCCCATAATGGAATCTATGGATTCCTTGTTTGCCCACCTTTATGCGGCCAATTTGGTCCACCTACCTAAGAGTAGACCTATGGATCCTAATGCACCAAAACCTAAAGGATACTAGGAAGACTTGTATTGCAAGTACCACCGGTAAAAGGGTCATGACATCTTTGGATGTTACAAGTTCAAGAACTTGGTGCAGGACCTAATCGACAACAAAGCTCTCATGGTAGACAACCCCATGGTGCCAAACAACCAACATATGGAGGTCTACAAAGACCCCTTTCCAGCCCATGGAGGGTAGGCCAAGCCCACAGCACAAGTAAATGAGGTCCATCAGGCCTATCCCAAGCAGGGATTTGTGGGCATGGTGAGCATTGTGACATGGAACAAGAAGTACCCAAGTCCAGCCATAGCTCCTGTGGCTCCAAGTGATGTTTCATCAACTTCACAAGCTACACCACCTCCAGTATAGACTCCCCCACCTAGGCCTGTGGCCACGATCTAGACCAAACTCGCTCAGATTTTGAGGACCACGTCGGCTAGGCTCTCCATCTATGAGCTAATTCAGCAATCGCAGCCTCACAGGGAGGCCCTGATGGAGATTCTAAAAGCCATTGAGCTGCAACCCTAGGAAGTGAATTCGTTCAACAATTTCATGGGGCATGTATGCCAATGCACTAAGCCAGTCATTACATTCAGGGAAGATGAACTAAGGCCCATCCCCATTGACATAGTGGACCCACCTTTGCACATCATCGCATGCATGAATGGGACCCCATTTAAGAGAGTTCTGATAGACACTAGTTCATCCAATAATATCATTACCACAATAGCACTAGAGCATCTTAAAATACCAGCATCGCACATTGTTGCATCCATGTACACCCTTCGAGCATTCAACGATGCTATATGCTCGATAGTTGGCACAATTATCCTACCCATTCAAGTCGAGCAAAAGATGATTTTGACATTGTGTCACATACTAGAGGGTGAGATGGCATACAACATCCTATTGGGTAGACCCTGGATTAGAAACATGAAGTGTGTCCCTTAAATCATGCACCAGTGCCTAAAATACATGTATGAAGGATAGGTTCACGTTGTCTCGACGGACCTAGAACCCTTCAAATACTACAACCTGGTGTAGTAGTTGCCTGAATTGACCCTACCATCGCCTCATCTAGACTTTCAGTTGAATAAGTCCCATTTGGGTCCGATTTCGGAATCACCCCCTTCGATAGAGTCATCTTCATCGTAGTCCATCCCATCTTCATCATCAGCTCCTTCGTAGGCACCACCATCATCCATGACCCCGTTGTCGAAGGACATAGGGAAGAGACTCATGGAAGAGATCCCCCCAACAGTTTCCACCATCTCCTCTAAAGAGATGCCTAGCGAGATGGAGGAATGGTCGGTCGATGAGCCCATCATGGAATGGGCCCAAGAGGTACTCCCATTTCCCCCATCACCTCGATCGTCGATCATATTTGAGATGGCTAACATAGGTCTGGGAGAGTACATAGTCCAGAATTTCATGGCTACACCTGCAGTTGAGTCAGTACAGGACATGGGCAGACCACTCCTTTCGAGGGGCACCATTATTCCTTTAGGCCTCCCTCCTAATCAAAAAAATTTCATATATGGGGGCCTTGACTATGGCATAGAGCCCTACCAATAGGAGGAGGAGGATGAGGAGCCTTTCAGGGAAAGGATTGATTATTTTTCTAACCTAGACTTCGCACTTAAGTATTTCAACCTATGCAATTGGTATGGTTATGAGTTAGGCCGATATGAGCAAGGCATGCATGCCCCCTTTCAGCCACAATATCAGATGTCATACGACAAGTCAGTATTAGGGCATAACAACCCCTTGCCCCTAGATGTCCTCTTGGATGGCATGGATCACCTATGCATAGGACAGAGAGATGAGTTGGCTCGAGACCCGTACGCCAACCCGCATACCGTCTACTCATTAGGGGACTATTTCTCGATATCGAATGGGAGCCCTATGATATTTAGCGACATCCTCTCACATTCTGAGAGAGGTGAGAGCTTGCAAGCATGTCCTCACATTTGCGATGATGGCCCCTCTTATGAATGGACCTCGAGAGATGAGTCCGATTACGAGGTAGCACCATATGACCCCTTTGAGTCAGACAATGATCATTCATAGGTCATCCCCATTGATTATGAGTAGGAGGACTTCATGCGCATGTTCCCCATAGATGACCCTATCTGGAAGTAGCTCTAGCCTCCTGAAGAGCCGGTCCACCCTCAAGAAGTTAGACCACCTGGTGAGGGCACCATCCATTTGCTCGAACTACTCGATCCTCACGTGCCAATGTCACCACAAGATGAGAGTGAAGAAGTCCTCATCCATGATGATGATTATGAGGCACGAGCATATATGGGACCTCATCAGCCTAATCACCCAATTCCTATGGGTAGAGGTGAAGGATTCATATATGATAGTGATGATGAAGATGAGACGGAGAGGGCCTATCTTGGTCCTCCTTATTTGCATCATCGTCATGAGCCCATCGACATAGATGAGGTGTATCATTAGCTACACGTTGGCCCATGCTTAAGGGTAAGACCAATCAATCGGGACTAGATTTATCATGTGGTTTTTCTTGACCCACCGACATATATGGAGCTCCTTGAGCCCAATGATCCCATCCTATAGTCTATTCATAGACAGGATCCGGTGATCCCTATTCCCCCACCACCACACTTGGGGGTAGGAAGTGATATTAATGAGAAGTATTTCACCTATGGTCCTAGAGAACAAATCCATTCCATCAACATGATCTCCATTGATTTGACCACACCACTCCGCAATCCAGTCGATCCTTCCAAGCCATTGCATCTCGACCTAGATGCCATCGATTGGGACCACATTGATTCACCCCCATCACCTTCTGAGTACTGGCCATGCGGTGAGATGTTTCATTTCACCCTGAGGCCTGCTTAGGATGTCTTTCATGCTGAAGAGGAACTTGACATTCCTATTGATGATCTTAACTCAGCAGATGACATCCACCTGATCTCGACTCTGCATCAGTTGGAGGATGGATCGCATATGTCATTCAAGCCAATGATTGATCGAGACATAGGCTCAAATCCAAATAATCCATAGTTTATCAAGCTAGGGGAAGGCTTATCCCCCAAATAGCAAGCCATGTACGTTTAGATTCTCATAGAGATAAAGTAGGCTTTTGCATGGTCCTATAAGGATATGTCGGGACTAGACCCAAATTTGGTCATGCATAATTTGACACTCAACCCGGCAATCAAGCCGGTAAAGCAAAAGTTATGAAAGATGCATCCAAAAGTAGCCTTGATGGTGAAATATGAGATACAAAAGCTTTTGGATGCCCAATTCATTATCCCCATAGACTATCTACCATGGTTGTCCAACATGGTTCCCATCAAGAAGCTTGATGGGAGGATTCACATATGCACAGACTTCAGATATCTAAATAAGGTGAGTCCTAAGGATGATTTCCCTTTGCCTAGCATCGATGCACTGGTAGATGCCACAGTAGGCCATGAAATTCTTTCCCTCATGGATGGTTTCTCTAGGTACAATCAAATTCATATCAACCTAGAAGACCAGATCAAAATGGTATTTACAATGCCTTGGGGAACATTTTTTTATAGGGTCATGCCCTTTGGCCTCAAGAACGTTGGTGCCACCTATCAGTGGGCCATGACATACATCTTCCATGATTACATGCACAAGATTCTATAAGATTACATGGATGACTTATTGGCTAAGTCTCTATTACGTCATGAGCATCCCAATGTCTTATGCAAAGTCCTCGATCGCCTCATTGAGCACAATGTTAGGCTAAACCCCAAGAAGTGCATCTTCGACATCACATCTAGAAAAATCTTGGGTTTTATAGTCTCCAAGTGAGGCATCGAGGTGGACCCTAACAAATTCAAGGCTATCCTAGAAATGCCTCCCTCGACTACCGTCAAGCAAGTGAGAAGCCTGCAAGGAAAAATCATATCTATCAAGCGCTTCATAGCGCAGTTGTCGGATAAATGTCGGCCAATGAATAGACTATTGCATAAGGGAGTTGCATTCCACTGGGATAATGAGTGCCAAGAAGCCTTTGATGAAATAAACAAATGTTGGCAATTTTGGGTACTTTGGGTACATTGCCTTTGCTCAAGTGTATAAGTTGTCATTGATGTCAAGAAGCTCTTGAAGGAATTTGATTTGATGTCAAACAATTTGTTTTGATGAAGGTTACGACATGACGAGTTTCAAAGGTCTTTTGTAAACCCCAAGTTGGCAGGTTTAAAGATTACAGGTGGATGCATTAGTTTAATGCATTTGGGTCCAGGAGGAAGTATTTATTTAAATAATTAAAAACCTTGTTAAGGTTCCTTTTAATTATTTTTAAATAAATATTAATTTATTGTTTGCATTGGGTTCTCCTAACCCATGGCGCAAATGTCTTAACTTTGATGGCGCTATGTTCTAAGATTGTGGGCGCTAGCCAAGACCTCCGTCGACGTGTTAAACTCCTCCGTCGACGTGTTAAACTCCTCGTCGACGTCAAGAGTTTATGGGAAATATGCATATAAATCTCCCACGATGAAGATCAAAGATTATCCCATCCGCATTTTTGAAAAGTGTTGCTCGCTGTGAATTCGCGATCTGATGTTCGATTTCTTCCTCGCTGAGATTTCGTGATCCGCTGTTCGGATATCCGCCGTTCATTTTTTGTATCCGTCGTAAGGTTTCGTCATCGTCGTTCGCGTCAGAAGACAGGGAGGCCTGTTGTTTATTTTAGCCCTGGCGTAGAAGGTACAAGGGAAACAGAGTGAGGTTTAAACCTCACCGGACGCCTTTGGCGCACCGGTAGCGGCTAGGCTGTTGGCGCGCTACCCGAACGGGAGGTTCCGCGTTCGAATAACGCGAAAGGGTTTTTCTTCGTTGAAGTGGACGCAGCGGGTGGTGTTAGAGTTCATGCGCAATTTCTCCATAGCATGATTTTTGGTGTTGGCCAAGGTATTTTCGAAATTAATTTTTGCTAGTGTATTTTGCGGATGGAGGAAGTTTATTAGAGAGAAAAACAGCTTAGGAGTTATAAGGAGTTTGAAGCTTGCTTTATTTTGATAAAAGATTCTTTTGAAGGTGTTGTTTGCATTATCTTATTGCATTCTTATGAGAGATAAAGTTTATTGTTGATAAGACTATAAGGGAGAAATAAGGTGTATAAGGGATAAATATTTCTTGTAATGTTGAGAGTGCTTTTGGTTGATTATGGAAATGAAAGCATGATGTTTTAAGGTTAGAATTGCTTCTTGTGTGAAGTTGTGAAACCTTAAGTGGGCAGCTTTGAGATTGACATTAGCTTTCATTAAATTGGTTATAATCAAGCTATTCTTTACTTGGTTAAAGTGTTGGGCTTACTTCTTTGTTGATGATTTGAAAAGTTGTTTTGTGCTATTGAGATTTGAGTTGGTGGATGCTTTTTGTTCAAACAATATTGGAGAGAAAAGGAGTTCTACTTGTTTCCTTTTCTGATGTTGATTGTGAAATGCTTCAAGGTTGTGTTTTGAGTTGAATGGTGTTGATTGAACCTTGTTTGATGAGCATTGTTGTTGAAGCCCTAATTGATGGTGAAAAGAACATGAGTATCATTGTTATGTGATTCTTTGCATAGTTGGCAATTGTTGGGGTTTCATGTTCTTGAAAGAAAGCATTCTATCCTATCCATTTTAGATATTGAGTTGAGTTTTCAGATTTGAGATTGAGATTGAGCTGAGTTGATTTGAGTTGAGTTTTGAGATTGGGAGTTGAGTATAGAACATATTGAGTCTCTAACAATTCTCTTTATGCTTCTATGAGTTTGACAAATCACATTGGGTCTCTAACAATTCACTTTGTGATTTCCTACTAAGAAAGTTTTTCTTGGTGAGCTTGTTGAGTTTTTGGACAGGTTTCGGTGGGGACTTGTGAGCAGTTTTGGACAGGTTTCGATGGGGACTTGTGAGCAGTTTTGGACAGGTTTCGGTGGGGACTTGTGAGCAGATTTGGACAGGTCCTAGCAGAGGACTTGTGAGCTGAGTTTGATAGTTCTATCAGAGAACTTGAGGACAGAGGTGCACTGGTTCTATGAGAAGAACCTGAGGATAGATTTGGCAAGTCTTTGAGAAGGCTTGTATGTAGAGGATTGATTTGTTCAAGAGTTGGACAGATCTGACAGACAGAGGAAGACTTGTACTAGACCGATTGACTATGTTTGGTACAGGTTGCTGAGCTGCTGTGGACGTGATCATAGAAGGCAGAGGTCTCTTAGGCTAAGCATTGAGGATAGGAGGTCTTCGGTGGAAAGGAGTTCCACGTGCTTTGGCAAGAGGTAGAGGTAGTTGATCTTCTGAGGGATCATTTCTAGAGTAGAGGGGAAGGTATCTCCTTTGAGCAGAGGCTCATAAATTTTGATTGGGGGAAGGTATCTCCTTTGAGCAGAGGCTCATAAATTTTGATTGGGGGAAGGTATCTCCTTTGGGCCGAGGCTCATAAACATTGTAATTGGGAAGGATTCCCAAAGAACTTTGAGATAACTTTTAGAGAAAAGTTTTGTGGACGTAGCCCAACCATTCCGGGTGAACCACGTTAAAATTGGTGTCACTTTGTGGATGATATTGTGCATTGCTTTGATATTGCTTTGGGTATATTGCTTTACTATTTTGAAGTATAATGGAAAAAGTAAAAAGAGGTCTTATATTGTTCACCCCCCTCTCAAGTATAAGCTTGTGTTCTTCAATTGGTATCAGAGCAGGTGCCTTCGAAAAGTTTAACAGCTTGAAGGAAAAGCTAGTAAAGAACACAATGGATCATTCAAGTGGCAATGCAGCACCTATTCTTGATGGGTCAGATTTTGGTCTTTGGAGTGCAAGGATGAAGGTTCATCTAATGGCACTTGGGAATGAGGTTTGGGAAGTGATTGAAGATGAGTACACTATTCTTGAACATGGTCCTAATACTAAAGAAGAAAGGCTCCTACATCACAACAATTCAAAAGCAATGAATGCAATCCTGAAAGGCTTACAGAAAGCAGATCTCACCAAAGTGATTCACTGCAAGACAACTAGTGAAATGTGGAATCAGTTGAAGGTGGTTCATACAGGTGATACAAATGTCAGAAAGGCCAAGTTGAGACACTTCAAAGGTATGTTTGAACAACTCAAGATGAATGATGATGAAAATATTAGTGACTACATGCTTCGTATGGATGAGGTTGTTAACTCCATGAAAGACTTAGGTCTTGAGCTTGCTGAAAATGATGTTTGTGATAAGATTTTAAGATCTCTTCCTAATAGATTTAGTGAAAATATTTCTGCTATTGAGGAAGCTAAAGATTTGGATAAGTTGAAAAAGGATGAGCTCCATAGTATACTTGCAGCATTTGAGTTGAGAACTCAAGTGAAGGTTGATGTCAAGAAAGAGGCGGCTTTCAAGGCTACCAAGAAATCCAAGGGTAAACAACTTCAAGATAGTGATGAGTCTTCTAGTGATGAAGAGGCATATTACAGCAAGAAAGGCAAGTTCTCTAGAAAGCACAAAAGTATGAAAAATGTAAGATGTTTCAATTGTGGAAAGTTTGGTCATTATGCTACTGACTGTACTTGTTCCCAAGAATGAAAGTGATGAAGATAAACAGGATTCTAAGAGCAAGGATTCTGAAAAGCACAAGCATCACAGGAAAAACAAAGATGAGCACAACAATCAAGGAAAGAGGTATTCTCACAAGCACAAGAAGAGTTTCTACCTAGACAAAGCAAGTAAGTGTTCTAGTAGTGATAGTGAAAGTTCTTCAAGTGATGATGAAAATGAGATGTTGTTCATATCAGAAAAGGAGGAAGAACCGAAACATAGATTCATTATCATGAAATGTCTTAGATGTGGAAACTTTGGTCACCTTGAGGATGATTGCACAAATAATGATTTGGTTTCTAGTATGTATGAGGATGCTTCAAAAAACTATAAGGAAGATGCATGTATGGTTTTTGAAAAGGGTAGCACCTCTAGTGATAAGAAATCTGAAAAAGGCTTTGATGATTCAAAAAGCAAACAAATAGAGGAAGATATAGAGAAAGGTGAAGTAGATCTTAAAGGTGAACTTATTAGTGCTCTTAGTGCTTTGAAAAAGGAAAGAAAGAAGAATGCTAGACTCAAGGATAAGTTAGATGAATGTTGTATGGAGAGAGATGATCTTATAGAAAGTCTTGACTTCTCTATAGCTAAGACACAGGAACTCAAGGATGAGTTAGAGTCTAAGGTTCTTGAGTATAGTGAGTTAGAACAGAAAATGGCTTCTTTGAAAGAGGAAACTAAAGAGTACAAGGATAAGCTTTACAGGTTCCAAGATAGCTCCAAAAAGGTTAAGTCACTCATCAAAGGTCAAAGAAAGACAACGAGATAAAATAGGCCTTGGTTTTGTTAAGCCACACAAGGAACAAGTTGGAGAGTCTAGTAAGAGACTCCAAAAGGAAGAGAGTTCTGATGAGGAAAGTATTTCAGAAAAGGAGTCCTTGAATGATAGATGCACAGAAATAGAAAACAGAATTCAGAATGAGAAGAAGAAGTTTTCAGAACCTAAGAGGTCAAATAAAGGAAAGTTTCAAGGCAGATGTTTTGCTTGTCACAGGTTTGGTCACATGGCTTCACATTGCATGGCTCAAGTGAAGAAGGTAAATGATAGTTTCAGAAGTGCTAGTTACTTTCAAGGGTATTGCTACTCTTGTCAACAGTTTGGGCACAAGGCAGTTTATTGCAAGGCAAATAACAAGAACAGGTTTGGTCAGAACAGGTTTGGACAAAACAGGTTTGGTCAAACAGGTTTGGTCGAACAGGTTTGGTCGAACGGTGGATTCAAAGATCAGGTTTACCTCAGAGAAACAACATCGTCAAGTGTTTCAAGTGCAACAATGAAGGTCACATAATCAGACAGTGTAGAGCTAAAATTCTAGAATACAGGAACAGGAACAGTGGCATGATCAGGTCCAAGGATCAAGGCATGGACAAGAACAGGGATGAGAACAAGAACAAGAACAGTGACAAGAACAGGAATATGGGCAAAGAGTTCAAGAGAAGGCCCGACAAGGAAGTTATAGACGCGATGATGATCAGTGCCTAATGGGAGTTTTACTCCCACCCCAGAATTAATCACCTCATCAGGAGGTGGGGGAGGGACTAAGCTAAGAGGCTCATTCTTAGTCCCGAGCCCCAAAGGTGACCCTTTGCCATTGATGACAAAGGGGAGAGATATGAGTAAGGGGGAGAGCTTCAAAGTGAAGAGGAGAGCTTCAAGTTCGGGGGAGCAAAACTTCAAAGGAAGATTCTCGGTTGTGGGCACAGTTGGTCGGTTGTTAGCACAGTTGGTTTCAGTTTTGGCTCTTGAGAAGTGTTTTCGGTAAAGGTTTGCCATCAATGACAAAGGGGGAGATTGTTGGCAATTTTGGGTACTTTGGGTACATTGCCTTTGCTCAAGTGTATAAGTTGTCATTGATGTCAAGAAGCTCTTGAAGGAATTTGATTTGATGTCAAACAATTTGTTTTGATGAAGGTTACGACATGACAGTTTCAAAGGTCTTTTGTAAACCCCAAGTTGGCAGGTTTAAAGATTACAGGTGGATGCATTAGTTTAATGCATTTGGGTCCAGGAGGAAGTATTTATTTAAATAATTAAAAACCTTGTTAAGGTTCCTTTTAATTATTTTTAAATAAATATTAATTTATGTTTGCATTGGGTTCTCCTAACCCATGGCGCAAATGTCTTAACTTTGATGGCGCTATGTTCTAAGATTGTGGGCGCTAGCCAAGACCTCCGCCGACGTGTTAAACTCCTCCGTCGACGTGTTAAACTCCTCGCCGACGTCAAGAGTTTATGGGAAATATGCATATAAATCTCCCATGATGAAGATCAAAGATTATCCCATCCGCATTTTTGAAAAGTGTTGCTCGCTGTGAATTCGTGATCTGATGTTCGATTTCTTCCTCGTTGTGATTTCGTGATCCGTTGTTCGGATATCCGCCATTCATTTTTTGTATCCGTCGTAAGGTTTCATCGTCGTCGTTCACGTCAGAAGACAGGGAGGCCTGTTGTTTATTTTAGCCCTGGCACAGAAGGTACAAGGGAAACAGAGTGAGGTTTAAACCTCACCGGACGCCTTTGGCGCACCGGTAGCGGCTAGGCTGTTGGCGCGCTACCCGAACGGGAGGTTCCGCGTTCGAATAACGTGAAAGGGTTTTTCTTCGTTGAAGTGGACGCAGCGGGTGGTGTTAGAGTTCGTGCGCAATTTCTCCATAGCACGATTTTTGGTGTTGGCCAAGGTATTTTCGAAATTAATTTTTGCTAGTGTATTTTGCGGATGGAGGAAGTTTATTAGAGAGAAAAACAGCTTAGGAGTTATAAGGAGTTTGAAGCTTGCTTTATTTTGATAAAAGATTCTTTTGAAAGTGTTGTTTGCATTATCTTATTGCATTCTTATGAGAGATAAAGTTTATTGTTGATAAGACTATAAGGGAGAAATAAGGTGTATAAGGGATAAATATTTCTTGTAATGTTGAGAGTGCTTTTGGTTGATTATGGAAATGAAAGCATGATGTTTTAAGGTTAGAATTGCTTCTTGTGTGAAGTTGTGAAACCTTAAGTGGGCAGCTTTGAGATTGACATTAGCTTTCATTAAATTGGTTATAATCAAGCTATTCTTTACTTGGTTAAAGTGTTGGGCTTACTCCTTTGTTGATGATTTGAAAAGTTGTTTTGTGCTATTGAGATTTGAGTTGGTGGATGCTTTTTGTTCAAACAATATTGGAGAGAAAAGGAGTTCTACTTGTTTCCTTTTCTGATGTTGATTGTGAAATGCTTCAAGGTTGTGTTTTGAGTTGAATGGTGTTGATTGAACCTTGTTTGATGAGCATTGTTGTTGAAGCCCTAATTGATGGTGAAAAGAACATGAGTATCATTGTTATGTGATTCTTTGCATAGTTGGCAATTGTTGGGGTTTCATGTTCTTGAAAGAAAGCATTCTATCCTATCCATTTCAGATATTGAGTTGAGTTTTCAGATTTGAGATTGAGATTGAGCTGAGTTGATTTGAGTTGAGTTTTGAGATTGGGAGTTGAGTATAGAACATATTGAGTCTCTAACAATTCTCTTTATGCTTCTATGAGTTTGACAAATCACATTGGGTCTCTAACAATTCACTTTGTGATTTCCTACTAAGAAAGTTTTTCTTGGTGAGCTTGTTGAGTTTTGGACAGGTTTCGATGGGGACTTGTGAGCAGTTTTGGATAGGTTTCGGTGGGGACTTGTGAGCAGTTTTGGACAGGTTTCGGTGGGGACTTGTGAGCAGATTTGGACAGGTCCTAGCAGAGGACTTGTGAGCTGAGTTTGATAGTTCTATCAGAGAACTTGAGGACAGAGGTGCACTGGTTCTATGAGAAGAACCTGAGGACAGATTTGGCAAGTCTTTGAGAAGGCTTGTATGTAGAGGATTGATTTGTTCAAGAGTTGGACAGATCTGACAGACAGAGGAAGACTTGTACTAGACCGATCGATTATGTTTGGTACAGGTTGTTGAGCTGCTGTGGACGTGATCATAGAAGGCAGAGGTCTCTTAGGCTAAGCATTGAGGATAGGAGGTCTTCGGTGGAAAGGAGTTCCACGTGCTGGCAAGAGGTAGAGGCAGTTGATCTTCGAGGGATCATTTTCAGAGCAGAGGGGAAGGTATCTCCTTTGAGCAGAGGCTCATAAATTTTGATTGGGGGAAGGTATCTCCTTTGAGCAGAGGCTCATAAATTCTGATTGGGGGAAGGTATCTCCTTTGGGCCGAGGCTCATAAACATTGTAATTGGGAAGGATTCCCAAAGAACTTTGAGATAACTTTTAGAGAAAAGTTTTGTGGACGTAGCCCGACCATTCCGGGTGAACCACGTTAAAATTGGTGTCACTTTGTGGATGATATTGTGCATTGCTTTGATATTGCTTTGGGTATATTGCTTTACTATTTTGAAGTATAATGGAAAAAGTAAAAAGAGGTCTTATACTGTTCACCCCCCCCCTCTCAGTATAAGCTTGTGTTCTTCAAGAAATACCTAGTTTCACCACCAGTCTTGGCACCTCCTCGACCAGGAATACCGTTCTACTTATACATCTCAGCAACTAAGATCATACTGGGGGCCATGCTAGCCTAGAAGAATGAGTTTTTCAAAGAGCAAGCTACTTATTATCTTAGCCACACCCGTTAGGAATTTTGATAGCACTATGTAGAAGTTTGCTTAGCTGTGGTTTTACCACTAGGAAGCTATGCCATTATATGCTAGGGCATACCACACATTTTGTGGAAAGAGAATCCATTGGATGACATGATGAGTGCACTTATCATAGTAGTGTCGATAAAATGGATCATGCTATTGATGGAGTTCAACCTAGAATTCATCAGATAAAAATCTATCAAATGTTAGGTCATCACCAATCAATTTGTGAAGGTTCCTCTTGAGGATGATCATCCTCTTAGCATAGATTTTCCCGATGATGGGGTCTTCGACATCTCAGAATTACCAAATTATGATGAGCCTGAGATCTAGACTAATATGACCCTACTCTTTGATGGATCCAAATGTGATAGAGGTTGTGGCATAGTAGTCATGTTCTTTATGCCGCAAGGGGCTCCATTGTCCCTGTCATTTAAACTCGATTTCCCATGCACTAACAACAATGTATAATATGAAGCCTTGTCATAGGTCTTCAAGAAACTCCCATGAAATTTAAAAAGCTTAACATTTTTTGACTCCTCTAATTGTTAACTAGGAAAGGGATTTTTAGTGCAAATATCTAGTTATAAGACCCTTGTGGATGAATTCTGATTGGTATATCGAGGATCAAATCATTTTGTGGATACTATGGTCTCCTTGGGGTCACTCATCCTATAGAACCCTTTAGATGACATCACCACCATTCATGTTAAAATGCTATCGCAACCTACAATGAAGCGCAAGAGCTCTCAAGCCACACCAAGCATCCACATAATTCAAATTGAACCATCTCTTGATAGGTTTTCATAAATTTATGATCACTTGAATCATGCTGATTGGGGGTCTTTATTCCCCCAAACCCCTTTTGATAGAAGTGCCATGTTATTCTTAAAAGTTCTCCCACAATAAGCATTCTCTAGGGATGAACTTTTAAAGGGCGTTTCACATCGTCAAGCTTCTAGGTATACTCATTGAGACTACCTTAACTTGGTAGCCTCCCATCGGATTGTCGCATGTCCTAAAGAACACTAAAGGAAGATGTCTTTTTAGGAGAAATTTTGTATATGAGGATTTCTTATTTTGAATAAGGAAGCTACTTGGGAATTCCCAAGCACACGGTACATGTGGTGGCACTTTATGGATGGCCATCACAAGGCATTCTTATGGGCTATTGCCATCCTTAGAGGATTTTGACATATGTTAGGAAGTCTGGTGTCAACACCATGCTAATTTGACACGTAGTTCCTGGTACAACGATTCAATGTTTGGTCATTTAGTGGGGACTCGATTTAATGAGAAGATCACCTCATCCTTGGGCATCACGTTCATCATCATGGAGTATTCACCAAGTGGGTGGAAGGTTCCCTTACCTCGATGATAGGACCCACATAGTGGAGTTCATAACGAATCATATCATTTGTCATTTTGGTATTCCATCCAAAATTATTTTGGATAATGAAACGTCGTTCAAAAACAAGGTTGTGCATGCTTTAATGAATAAGTACAAAATCAAACATAGTTTTTCAACACCATATTATCCCCAATAAAATGGGCAAGCAGAGGCCTTGAACAAGATATTAATTTCCATCCTTAAAAACGTAGTTAATGGTAACCATAAGGATTGGTACACAAAAATCCTCTTGCCCTATGGGCTTACCACACTAGTTTTTGGACACCCACTAGGGCAACCCCATTATCACTAGTGTATGGTGTAGAGGTCATGCCTCTAGAGCTAGAAATTCCTTCATATCCATGCAAGAATTCATTGATGATGATCTTGGTTGACTAGACCATCTTACGTTGCTTGATGAGGGACGCGTTCATGACTTGGAGCATTTACGTGTTTATCAGGAGCGACTAAAGAGAGCCTACAATATGAAAGTCCACCTTAGGGACTTTTAGGTTGGTGACCTCATCTTGAAAGAGAACCAACAAAATTCTAATTTGCCATCCCATCTAAGGGATAAGTTTGTGGTAAACTAGTTAGGTCCTTTTGTCATCACCAGTCAGATAGGACCAAGAACATATCAACTAGCCTCTCTCAAAGGAGTCGAAGATCTTGAGCCCTTGAACATCATCCATTTGAGGTTTTTTCATGCTTAGAGCACCATAGTGTCCCAAAATGCTCCAAGGGTGCCTTAACCCGCTTGGTCAACCTAAAAATGCTCCTAGACGGTCTAGAACCATCTAGGTCACCCCAAAATGCTCCAAGGGTGCCTTAACCCACTTGGTCAACCTAAAATGCTCCTAGGCGGTCTAGAACCATCTAGGTCACCCAAAATGCTCCAAGGGTGCCTTAACCCACTTGGTCAACCTAAAAATGCTCCTAGGTGGTCTAGAACCATCTAGGTCACCCCAAAATGCTCCAAGGGTGCCTATATCCCGCTTGGTCAACCTAAAATGCTCCTAGGCGGCCTATGACCATCTAGGTCACCCAAAAAGCCCCAAAGGCATCCATAAGCCCTTTGGTTCACCCTAAATGCCCCAATGGCCCCCAATAATCCTTTTGGTCACATGTACATACATATATCAATCTCAAAATACAAAAACATTGCATCAAAATAAAAAAATATATAAATAAAAATTAATCAAAAAATTCAAAAATCATCATCAAAATATCAAAAATACAAAAATATTGCATTTCATCACATTGCATCCCATTGCATTCTATCATTGCTTGCATTTAGACATACTCATCATTTGCACTTTACATTTTAGAGTTGCTCATGCATGTCTAGCACCATGATGGTACATCACTTATCGCTCAAAATCAATGTTGTGAAAGTAATCATAGTTCAATGTTCCACTTATCATTTTCACCCACATTCTCACATTCCATATTTGTGTCCACTCCTTCACCTAATCATTTGTTTTAGAATGTCATTAGAGGTTTTGGTCACTCAACCATTTCTAGCTTCTCTTCGGGTTTGGTAGAAAGCTAGCTTGATTTTTAGGAGGTAGAATCTTGCTTAGATTATGCCTTGTGTACATCATATCCCAAACACAATTAATCATTAACAATCCAAGTTTTGCACAAAGACAGATGAAATCCATGAAGTGGTCTAGGTTACCTTATGCGAAAAGGTCATCCTGCTCATCCCCCTATGCGAATGGTTCAAGAATGCTGAGAGTTGGCAAAAGGACAAGTTCTCCCCTACCCAATTCCCCCCCACAACAATAAGTGGTTTTCCCCCCTTTTTTGTCATCAAAATCCCACATTGTCACATGTTTGCAATAGTCTAAATTTGCAAACCCCCACAAAGCAAAAATTCAAAGTACAAAAATACAAAAAAATCAAAAAGTGCACACATCAAAAAGCACAAGAAATAGTGATCCCCATCACTCAAAATTCAAATCCCTTGCTCAAGAGAAAAAGAAAAAACTCAAAATAAATAGTGATTATTGTCACTAAAAAGAGAAAAATAAATAGTGATTCTTATCACTCTATATGAGAGCAAGTATCCCAATAAAATTGAAGAAAGTAGGGAGTCGAACTTGAATCCCTGGAACTCTCAGCATTTGGAAAACCATAAGGTGATCCTCATTATGGGTTTGGTGGATAGCCTATCCATCAATGGCGGTAGCCTCCCGCATGATGATATGTCTGCCACATTAGCTTTTGGGTGTGTGTGTAGACCAATGTTTGCATGTGGATGAGCTAGCTTTGGTAACCTAGATTGCCTAGTGGTCTAGTCATACTTAGTACAAAACCTAGGATGGTGGCATTCATTTGGTGATCCTCAGTACAGGTTTGGTTGAGAGCCTTCTTGGCACTGGCGGTATCCTTATGCATCTCACAGGAATGAACTCACTTGCACACATAGGGATATGAAGTACCTTGGTCATCCTAGCAGATTCATACCTTGTCAAAAAGTCTTGCATAGTCAGTATACAACCTTTGATCAAATTAGCTAGAGTGTTTGAGTCTCATAAAAACCTCACCTACATTATTTACACATGTCATTTCATTCACTCCATTTCACCACATCGAAATAATGGTCTCACATTCCCATTACAAAAAAAAAAAGAAAAAGAGAAACAAACAAAGAGTGTTCATGTGTTTTATAGTCCATAGTGCTAAAACATGGTAAATCAAATCATTAACCACACTCATTTTTATCAACCATCCCAATAGTTCATCTCACTATGTATCCATGCATATAGATAGCTTCAAATCACATCAAATCATAGCAAATACACATGCATACATGACACCTATCCATCACCATCTCATTGCATCCATATGCATGCATGATAAGCATCTAACACATCATCAATAAATCCATACACACATTGCATTCATACAAATAAAACAATAAATGAAAAACTTGATGATCATAACAAAATCTCATATATATATATATATGGGGTAAAAATAGTACATCATAGTTTTCAAAATACCCGTAGGCTACAATAAAGTAGGTCCTCCGACCTCACCAATACCAAAAAGGAAACCCTATCCATGTCGGCCACCATGATCATGTAGGATCGGTGCTGCGACTAGTACTCCCACCTACGGTGTGCGACCATTGAGACCTCTCCGGTCGGCTGCTACCCACTCTGGCCTCCTGTCGACTCCCCCTAGCCACCTCAATCCTCTGCCTAGATGAAGCGGACTACTCCATCTCACTCCATCGGGTCCGATGTGAGGTACTTCCCCCATCCAACTCTGGTAGCTATCCCTCAAGTCGGATCACCTCTCGCTCTAGCTCACTCCTATAGCACTGACCCTGAGCCTCCCGATCCTGGTATGTATCCACCACCCATAGCACCTAGGCCCGTAGTGACCCCACCTCAACCTCCAACTCCTGCACCCACACTCGTAGAGTCCTAACCTCTATCGGGTCACCCTGCCCCTGCACCTATGCTCGTAGGAGATCCCTCTCCTGCCTAACCATGGCTAGCTCCATCTACAGTGTGACATACCGATCCACTGGCACATCCTACTACTCAGGAAACCCCTGATCACCCACATCCTCATCTCCCTCATCACCCTGATCATCCATGATTAGGAGGTCCACCTGCTCCTCCATATGGTAGGGAGCCTTCACTTGATCCTCCTCAGGTACATCCTAAGGCATATCCTCAGCTACCACCATTGCATCACCCCCAAGGGCCTCCTCACCCCACCATCGCCGCATCACCCACCATGTATCATACTCAGCTGTCATCCTAACATCATCCACATTAGGGATCGCTATAACCGGGTCTACCACCTCATCCGTCTCCACCACTATGGGCCAAGTCAGGGTCCTCTCATCCCCATGGTGCCTATAGATCATAGGCACCCTAGGTAGCCCCTGGCGTACCCCAAACTACCATGTCACCCACTCATAGGGGAAGAACTCCTTCTCTATACCATGTCACCCTATCAGCCACCTACCTCGCCTGCTCCTCCACAGCCACTCCCCAGCCTCAGGCCATGTCGGGCAGTCTCTGTAAGGCCACCAACTCACATCACCCACCGCCAACCCAAAAAAAGCCTTGGCGTAGTGACCTACGTCACCCACCCAATGCCTACTCTACCCAACCTCCTATGTCCTCTGCTAGAGGATGGCATACCCGATCTCTTGATCTACCAGCTCACCCTGGGTCATCCACGGTAGTCCTTATGGCCATGCCACAACTATGTGCTCCCATGCCCAACACTGTAGTAGATAGTTGCACCCTATCCCCTTCTACCTTTGATAGTGGATCTCGTACAACTCATCATAGAGCTGTGCCAGTAATTTCATCCCCCATGCCATCACCAATGGGTCCTCCTTAGTGCTTACCACCAAGGCAAACACTAGCTCTAGCAAGTTCCATGGGAACCTCACTCCTGAGGAGTCAGGTAGAAGCATATTGGAGATGAGGGTCATAAGTAATGCATGCCTCACCTTCAATACCTTCTCCCCATACCAATACCCAACCAATATCCCTCCCTTCAAGCAGTCATCCTCTGCATCCTTCGCCCGACCACCAAAGTACCGAGTCAACACTGCACCCCTCAGGTCACAGTGTGTAGTCCTGATGGGTCACCCCTCTATCGAAATCCTTAAAATCCGATAAACATCATCTAAAGTCACCGTCATATCCCCTGTCGAGAGGTGAAAGGTATTAGTATGAGGGTCCCACAAATTGATCAAGGCAGTCAAGTAGGCACGGTCACCTATCACAGGCTCCAACCGTGTCACTTGCTTAAGGCCCAAGGCATCTAGCCACTCCCAATCCGCCTCGCTCAAGGCATCCCGGGCGGTCTCAAAAAGCTTCGACTTATGATACCGACCCCTCACCACCTAATAAGAAACACCAAACAAGGTCAGTAAGCATTCCTATGCTTCACAAATTGACCTTTTCAAAGGCCTCAAAAATAAAAATAAAATAACAAAATAAAACAACAAAATTCAAAAATAGCACCAAGTACGATCGAGGAGTCAATACATACCCACGTGGCACTAGATCCTCCACTGGATGCTCCAGTATGCTAACTCATGGTGTCCTGGATTGAGTTCGATAGCGCTTCACTGCACACAATCGCTCTCCTCCTCCTCACCACTCGAATCGCCAAAGAAAACTTGCAATAATGGCCCCACACCACGATTTTAGGGGCTTTATAGGCTATTATGGGTTGTACTCATCCCAGGGTGGGATGAGCACATTATTTTGTGATCATCCCACCCTGGGATGAATACAAAAATTGCATTCGCCCCACCCCGGGATGAATACAACTCAAAATTTTCAAAACAACCAAAAACAACTCCAAATGGGCTACAAAAACAACATAAAAACTGCCTAAACTTGGTCGATTTTGCACCCAAGCATAATGGCACAATAAACCACCATCGGGGTCATTGAGAGACTCTACTTTACTCCCTAAGAAGGCTAATATAGCTGGACCACTCCATGGGAACAAGGTTTTTCTCTCTCTCTTACTCCGAAAAGGCACCAAAAATGGTTTAAAACCCACCAAAAACAAGTCAAATTTGATGGAATTCATTCAAACTCAAGATAGAATTCAAAAGCACCATAGAGGTTCGAGAGTTACTCCTTTAGTCCCTAAGAAAGCCTTGATGGCTGGACCACTCCATGGGAATGAAGTTTTTGACTCTCTCTCCTCCAGGCAACATCTATCGGATCGACAATATCCTCCCAAAATTGCCATAATCTTCATGAGTACACCTCAAGGCAACCCAACAAAAGTCATCTAGGTCAAGCGACTCATCGCTTTTCTCGCTAAGTCATTCCCTCATCGACTCGTCGCTTGAGGGGGTAGTCATACTCATACTCATAATCAACAATTAAACACTCAATCATGCAAATTGCATTCGTCCAACGAATCTTTGACAAAGACAATCACGCTCCTGCTTGGGGTAGCAAACAAGCACAAAAGTATTAAATTAAAATTCTTGGCATCTAGTAAGCATGTGTAACATTGGGGAACACCCATTTCATGACTGAACGACATCCAAGATAAAGCAGACTCCTTAGCTCGTCAAAAGCAAGGATTCAAGAATGCATGCTCTTTCCATGATTGGGGCATCTAAAGTTGGTTAGGGTACTGAGTAACCTTAATCATTGAGTGCTTTGGTCATCTATTTTTTCTCAACGTTGTGCTACACACAACGCTTCTCAAAAAGGGGCATCTGTAGACACCAAAATAGTGCCAATCCGATTATGCTACCAAGGCATTGACAAAGTTGATGCACAAAGCCCTTAGGGCAGCCCTCAAAGGTCAAGCAGTGGTTCTAACCACTCCCAAAGTAGTTTTGGAAGGTTCCCAGGTCAATTGGGGACTTTTTGAGGCCCAGTTCCTATTCGTCCCACCCTGGGATGAATAGCAGTTTCTATTCATCCCACCCCAGAGTGAATAGCAACATTCATCCCGGGGTGGAGCGAATAGCAGGTTTGACTGGAAAAAGTCAAATCTGGACAAGTGGCCACCAAAAAATACCACTTGCCCTACTCTTCGAAGCATGCATGTCATAACCCATGGCATGCCTATGATAACCCTCATCAATGAGGCCATTTTGGGGAGATTCTCTTCCCCCTCCTATGCATGTCACCCTGATGGACAAGTGGCCCCTTGGGCCTTACATGCCCTTGCATGCCCTTTGCACATTTGACCTCCTAGGTCTATAAAATGGATGACATTCTCATACAAAGGGTGGAAGGTTATTGCTAGGATTCACGATGAAGTGCTACCGAGTTATCACCTCACCCCTATTGCTCCTTTTTCATCCATAATTTCTCCTTAGCGAGAGAGGTTATCGGGTGGTACAAGAAGGTGCAATTTGACTCCAAAACCGAATTCATTGTTTGAATACCCACACCAAATTTACCTAAAACACTTCCCCTATAGTTTTGCATCAATCTTCATTGGATTGGTGTGAAAATTTAGGAGATTTTGGTGGGCATCCCACCCTCGGGCGCCCCCAATTTGTGATAGTCGAATTCGTCCCACCCCGGATGAATAGAAATTCATGCACAATTTTAGGACTATTTTTAATTTACCATTTTTTATATGTCTATGAGATGCTTTAGTTCAAATTTCACTGCTTTCTGATGCATATTGACTGAGATATTGCCATTTTATGATTTGCATGTATGCGGGTCCCACTTTTGCATGTAGGAGGATTTGGGTAGGATATCTAGAATATGATCACATGGGTTCTCTCAAAATATCATTTTATGCTTACTCACCAAATTTTGTAGGTTTTTGACATGTTTTGGTAGGAGAATCGCTTGTTTACCTTTTGTAGGTTCACCACGGGCGACGGGACCTAACACAGTGATCGGGCACCAATATTTTACAAAACTAGGTGATATCATCCCAAAACCATCTCTTTTACATCACTCTTGAGTTTTTCTCTATTTGGGATTCATTTGATATCTATACCTCACATGCGCCTTTTTAGGTTGTGGGGATTGCATGTTTTAATATCATACACCTATGCTTTTGATTCTCTTTTGCTTTCCTGTGTGCAGATTCAGGTGCCAAAATATGATAGGAAACATTGGAGGACAAGGATCACATTGACGTAAGTGGCGGTGACATTGAGCCCACCCACCTCGAGTGTGGGCATGCGGGAGAACAGTGGATGTGCACCACGTTCTTTGAGAGATTGATATCTCTTGGCACCCCTTTATTGTAATGGATTGTATCAAGTTGATTCAAGTCCTCAAAGGGAGGCATTGTAATTCAATTTGAAGTTATCTAATAAGGAGAATGCCCCATTTTCTTTATTACTTGTTATACATTGCCTCTTGCTTGCATGCTTTGATTCACGCTTTCGTAGGACTTATAACGCATTTACATTCTATTGCTTCAGTTGAGGTGCACCATTTTTCCATTGCTACATGTTCAAAGGAGAAAATATTGAACCACATGAATAAAATTCACCACACAATATGAAGACCTCAAGTCTGTATTAAGAAAGGCAAGATTATAGAATGAGCAACTCAAAGGATAGATTCATTGGAGGCCCTAGATATCTAGATCAACTCAAACATGATGCTACCACCATCAGGTGATGGAATGGATGATATCAATAATCTTTAAATGAATTTAGTGGTATAGTATAGGATTCAATAACAAAAATAGACCAGAGCATGTAAAAAGTTCCTATTTTTTAGACATAGAATGTGCAGTAAAAGGAAGAAAATCCTGGAGCCTCAGCATACTGTATGCTTTGTAAAAAGACAAGTGCCTCAACAAAATATAGTTATAGAGGTCTCACCCCGATGGAGTATAGTTATGGAGTTGCATCATTATTGTCATTCCTCTCAGTCTGTGCAGCTCCAAATATCGTTTCCCATTCTATCTTTCCTATCATTTCCCTTTAACCTCTTCTTTTTGGGCATTCTCTCTTGATCACCAATACAATATACTCCACAAAGCACCATCTCACTACCATTGTCTGTAGTTTTCCATGTCCATTGTGTACAACTATTCCCACCACCATCTATATTTTTTTCCATTCTAGGTCATTTCATTATATTTTTTCTTTTCTACCTTCACCGTCATGTCGAGCGCCCCTCTATTCCATATTAAAACCATATTCATGTCAACCCTGGTCAAAAAGCATCAAAACACAAAAATACATATGACTAGGGTAACAAGAACAAAATAAATATATGTAAACTAGTTTTTTGTACAAATTTTAAGGCACAATAAAATGCCTAGTCCACCACTATTAAGAGCCCCCCTTCAAATCAAAAGTCATTAAAAATAAATAAGCCAAGAAGAAGAGTTGCAGTAATAGACGGAGCAATCTTGGACAAATAAGCGGCCTAAAAGGAATTTTTACAGTTGGCATCAACTGATTTTTTGTAACAAACTTAGGAAGTTGAAGTGATGCGAGACCAAGAACAACACACATGGCCATACTAATGTCAAGCATTTGTAACAGACTTTAGATAGCCTGGTTATAAAAAGAGTAAGCAGCCAAGCTTCATCATCAAGCAATCACGTAGCAAGCCTGTGAGAGGTATTTTGAGTGTTTCTATGAAGGTTATTGTATCTCCTATGTTTTTATTTGTTTCTATCATATTTTTAAATTCTTTCCATATTTGTGCAGTTATTGATGAAAGTAGAGCAGTCTATCTGAGATAATTTCTAGAAGTTGTTCTAGGGAGCTAGATTCTATGTGTCACTACAATTAGGATAGTATATAGCAGTCCTTTGTTACGTAATTTGAATGGGGTGACCCATGTATTGTATTCATTAAAGTACCTGAGCATTTTTTTGGGCCTCATGATTGTAGATATTTTTACTTTGAATATAATACAAATTATTTGGTTTTCACTTTCTGTTATTTTTTGTGCAATGTATGTGTGTTTTCTTGCTTGTATATTACATTATTTGAATCTACAGGAAATATTTCCTCACTGATTTAAGAATCCATATTGATGGTGATATTCAAATGAATGTGGTTTTATCAGTATTTCTTTCCTCTTCTATCCTTTTTCATGAATGTGTGATTAAAATTGCTATGATAACCCAAATGGACAAGGCACCGGTCTGCTTTTATTGCTAAAATGCTTTCATTGTATGCTTGGTCAATATTATTTTTGTAAATTCTATCTTAATCTGGTTGGGCTATTTGTCTGAGAAATACCATTGAAATCCCATATTAGGGTATCTAGACCTATCCTATTTAGCTACCAAGCTATTCAAGGATGAAGCGGTGAGTCCACCAGAGCTCACATATCTGCTTGTGGGCCTTAGGAAATTTGAATAGCATGATAGATTAGAAGGATATTCAAATTTTTCCAAAAAAATATCTTCATCAATTAAGTGTTTAACCACATGTTTAAACCTCCTACATGAATTTTCATGTGCCACTCCATTCTATGATACTCATAATGTTGACCAGGCTTATACCAATTAGTCGTGGTATTAGGTTGTCTGATGGGAGGTAACTCAATCATATTTCCTTCCAAAATTTATTTTAGGACCATTTTCATGGGCATGTTGATACTTTTGAAATTCCTTGGTGGAGGTTTTTGAGGTTGGCTAAGCATCATCTTTTGTAGGGTATTAACAACACTATTAACAAGCCTACTATCTGTTACCCCATCACCAACTACATGCTTATTCTTATACCATTTTTTCATGGTCCTATATTCTTCTTTCTTTGGCTTAGTTTGACCTCTTAAAATAAGGGCTTGCTCTATCCTTCTTGCCAAATATATTGCTTGGTCAAAATAGGTGATGGTTGTTGTTTCCAATTCATAAGATATTTGCTCTTGTAAATTTCCAATGAAGACCTCTAACATATCTCAAGGAGGTAAAGTATATCTCAACCATCCAACTAAACTCCTCCAATGAGACAAGAATTTTGAAAAAAATTCATATTTTCCTTGTTTCAACATATAAAAATATTTCATAGTCACATTTTTCTCAACATAAGCTCCAAATTGTTGAACAAACAATTCTACCATATTTTCAAAAAATATCAAATAATTATGAGGCAATTGATAATACCATTCCAATTCCATACCACTAAGGCTCTTAGGGAACATATTTAAAAATAACATGTCATCATATTGTAGACACCCAAAAGTCACACATTGCTATTTTTGCATATCTATAGGTGATTCCAGACATCCCTAGGATATTGTAGACTATTGTAGACATGCGTAGACTTCCATAAGTTCACCATAGTAACGTGTAGACTTCCACAAATGGCTTTCAGGTCCAAAACCCTAATAAGCCCTCAAAACTACACTTTATGCATCGAGATACCTTCAGACGACAACCCGAGGTGATGCATAGCCCATTTACACTCAATTGACACCCCCACGGGGTATTAATTGGCAAAATCAATTAAAAGTCAATTATCAAATTCTAATTTAATGTTGACTTCACTTAAGCCCCTTTTTAGGGCAAAATTGGATTAATTAACTCTTAATTCATAATTAGTGTTAATCAAATCCTCCCACATGTGCCAATTTAGGGTTTCCTAGGGTTTTCTTTTAATCCTCCCCTAAACATGCTTAAGGCCTAATTAGGATTAGCACTAATCCTTCCTCACACATGTGTGAGGATAGGATATTTCCTACTTAGAATGAGATGTTGCCACATAGCATCTATTAACCTAACCCTAGTCAGAATCAAACCTAGGTTTAGTCTATCTAACCCCCCTGCACCTTGCATTTGCCTATAAATAATGGGTCCTAAACCCCTAATTAAGTCTGATTCCCAAATTCAACAAAGTACTGTTACTCTACAGAAATGGAAAGCCAATAGCACACAATCCATTCTCAAAGCACACAGATGGATTCTGATAGCACACAGAGGCACCCTAGCTACCTTAGGATCGATCCACCAAAGATATTTCACCAGAAGAGCATCACAACTCAATTCGTAGCCTGCCCTACGAATCCGGCCCCAATTAGCGACCCAGGTCATGAATTGCATCTACAGACCCCAAATCACTCCAGATTTGGGAGGTAAGCTCTATTTCAATATGTTATTATCTTCTGCATATTTCATTTTAGTTTATGTTATAGTTTTATAGTCATTTTTGTCTTCCTAAATATGGGGCCTGACTAAGGCAAGCCCCCCATCACACTAACCCCTTTTTGCAGGTCTTTCATAGGTTATCTAGCAGATCTAAGGAAGAGGAACAACATACAAACAACAACCCTACGGTGGCCTGCATACATCGAAGCCCACCTACACTGAGGGATGCTAGAAGAAAGCATCAGATTGATTGTAACCTTGTTAGGAATAGAGATGGATAAAGGGCATCAAGGCCCTCTTGTAACACATGCTCATTAATATCAATGGAATACAATTTCTCTATTTAATGCATCATTTATGTTTATGTGTTAAATTATCAAATGTCATTTTCTACCCATTTCATTCTGGCACGCCTGGTGGGACCCCCACAATGGATAGTGCTAGATTCACTTTTCTTGTAAATCTGACATTATCTTCTATTTCTATGTTTTGTAGGTACCAAAAATATGTTTCACTAAAACCTCCAAAGTCCTAGGAATCATCCTAGGCTAGCAGATTTCTGATTTGAAGCCTCTGCACCTGATTCATGACCCACCCTATGATTTAGGTCAAATTCATGACCCGGGTCACGATTTGAGCACAGACACCTCAAAAACCCCCAAATCAGTTGGGGTGATCTTTTTAGGGGCCAAGAAAACCCCCCTTAGCATCAGAATGTAGGTATTTTCACTTTTTCTACCTCTGTTGCAAATTTTTGAAAGTATAAATGCATTAATTAGTTGAATGACCATTACTAGGCCTAGTTTTGGGTTCATTGCAAAGTAGTTAAAGCATTAGGGTTTCTAAAATTTTTAGGACCTGCAACTTTCCAACAAGTGTATAAAATTTATTTCTCAAGTAAATTTGCATTTGTCTTTTGTCTTTACATATAGCATAAGCCTAAGTTGTTCTTCCTTCATTCATAGCTTACATTGCTAAAAGGAATTTTACATTCCAAAGTGAAATCAGGGTTTCTAATCCCCTCTTATATTTTTGAAAGTATTTTTACATTCTGAAAGTGCAAGTTAAGGTTTCATAATCCCTTTTACTCCACACACATTTGGATTGCATGTTTCTATGTTTTGCAAAGTAGATTAGTTTGCTTCACAAAGGCATTTAGACTAGCTCATTTCTTTACAAATATTGTAATCTATCTAATCATTTGCTTTCAAAAAGGCATTAGGATTAGTTTTCTTTTGAAAATGCAAGTAGTTAGTTTCTTATCTTGTAAACATCGATAGTAAAACACAAACCCACACACACTCACGTGGTATCTTAAACAAGTGGTGAGATTGGACTTCATCCCCAATCCATCGCTCGAGACTGGTGTGGATCGAGTTTCACTCTCCATCAGCTCACCCCCCTAGACACCTAGTAGCCCCATAGGAGTGGTTTTCTAGATTTCATCACCAGAGACCCCCTACTTTTGTGATTGGGCCCTGGATTTCATCACCAGTGGTTACCTACGGAGTGGGATAGGATTAGCACCTTCATCCACAAGGCTTGTATAATTTGTGGAATTGGTAACTATCATTCTTGACTAAGCCCACCCGAGGGTGAAGCGAAAGCATGGGTATGCTGGTAGCAGGTCTCAGATAGTGCCACCTCTTCTCATGAGAGGATATTGTGAACTCACTTCAGCATAGTGAGTTCCACCCCTTTAGGATACCATTTTACTGCACCTTCCATACAGGTCACCATTCGCACGTTGCGGTACCATTCTATCCTATGCATCTTTGGGTGTTGTAGGAGGTTTGTTATTGATGACATTCCTAATTTTCTAGAGTATTCACTCCATTACCCATGATTCTACATAGGGAGTATCAACATTATAACACACAAAATGAACATAACACTTTTATTTTCTCAACATTTAGAATTGATTCCGGTCTACCATTGTTTGCATGATCACAGACCGGTCTCAACACACCACACTATATATTGTTTTGCTACACACAACATGTCACTTATTTTACACTCACAGTAGACACACTTGAGTCTACATCACACAGGGTTTATTCTTAAAAACCCCCTTTGACACATGCCACTATGCCTATGGTCACCCGTAGTAGAGCACATGAGAAATCATGCTCTATGGAGGAATGGCCTCCCCCTTCCTCTAGTCAGTCTACTCTTACTCCTTCGATCATGAAGGAGAGGATTATAGATACATCTGATTCATACATAGAATCTGATGCACAATTCACACACATGATGCCTCATGCCGAGACATCAACTTTGAGTGAAATTCTCGCTACTTCACTCGTAGAGGATTACCCACTCTTTGTAGCCCCATCCTCACCTAATCCCTCGACCACATTCTATGACCATGTAATCTACACTACACCAGGATAGTCTCCTCCAACCTTCACCATAGATGAGGAGGTCATGCCTACATCACCCACCTTTGCACACCCCTTTTTCTAGAATCTATCTCAATCCCTATTTGAGAATGATTCCTCCCTTCTAAACCGTACCCATCCTGAGGTCACATCATTCACCCCTACCATAGGAATGGTGTCGGACCCATCCTCATCCACTATAGGAAGCCAGAATCCATCCTTCCAAACTACACAATAGATCCCTATCCAGCAAGAACCATAAACATTCCCTCAAACCTCACGCCCGTACTCCTCACAAGAGTACCAACCATCCTCTTCTCAAGAGTCATTCTTCACCATATCTGAGGGTACCTCCCAATAGCCTCTTCAGGAGCAAGAGATGCAAACCCAAGTGGGAGTATACACTTACACTTTCCCCTCAACCCAAGCTCCTACCTCGATAGCTTATCCCACCTTTTTAGTAGCATTCCCACCTATCTCACAGGTATCCAGAGTGCATGACGCCCAACCCTTGGAGCCACCTTTGCCTATGATGACCTTTAGGATACCACCACCTATGCCCTTTTAGGCTCCCACTACCCATATCCATCCTACCTATGGACTGACACCAGTAGCGTATGTACCTACTCAACCAAATTATTCCACATAGTTTAGCTTTCCTACTTCCTACCCTCTAAGGTAGAGATAGATCTCATATTTTGATACCTCATCTCGACCACCCCTAGCACTAGTAGCATCAACACCTATACCACCACTAGCTACACCTAGCTTCTTTATGCCTCCTCTAGTTTGGTCATCACCACCCATGGTCCAACTAGTATAATAGGCTCCAAACCAACAAGTACCCATGCCACAACCACATGTTGCTCAGTCATAGTATTATTATCCTCAATAGATGCCTACCCCACAACCTAGTGTGCCTGTAGACATGATAACACATGTCACCCAATACCCACCTTATCATGATCAAGCACAATAGTATTCCCCATAGTATTGTGAAGAACAACAATACCAATACCCACCACATCCACAAGGTCAGCCTATCATAGCCCAACCTTCAACTCCTATGACACCCGAACTTCAACTCTTGCGAGATGAAGTCAAAATGTTGAACCTACGCACCTCTAGCTATGGGCCACAAAAGCCTTGCTATGATGAACTATGCAATGAGCCAGTACATCCATCAGTCCCTATCCCTCCTTATCCCTATCACTTTGAAATACCAAAATTTGACAAGTATAGAGGTAAGGAAGATCCCAGAGAACATGTGAGCAACTACCACTCATCCTGTTACCAACTGCATAGTAGTAACCCTCTTATGTTGCGTACCTTCTCCCTATCCCTCACTGGGCCAACATTGGATTGGTACAACATGCTACCATGCCATAGCCTATACACCTTTGAACAACTGGCCAATTCCTTCTTAGAGCACTTTTCCATCAACATCAAGAAAAAGACCATATTTTTTGATGTCTACGCCTTACGACAGGCGAACGATGAACCCATCACTAAGTTTGTTGCCATATGGAGAGCGATTATTCATGATCTCACCCATAGCCTCCCCACCTCGGAGCTTGTGACACTCTTTTCCAAGAGTTGCCACAAACACATTTCCACATCCCTCCAACTTCATCAGAGTCATACTTTTGAAGATGCTATATCACAAGCAAAAGTGATCGAAGATATCAAGGTGCAATCTAGAAAGATTAAGTTGAGAGCTAAAACCAACTATAACTCCAACTTTCGATTCAATAGACCCACATCGAATCAACCTTACCCATGACCACAACAAACCAATCAAGTCATAGCTGCTACCCTAGCATTAGTACCGACTCCTCCACCCTATACACCACAATCACAAGCACTCCAAGCTAATGCACCTACCCCACCTCGACCATAACAATACCATGGAATGCACCCATAGGGTCCACCGTACAACTTTACACCTTTATCTAAACCATTACCAACCCTATTCCATAGATTGTATGAGGGTAACCATCTTGTTCTACCTGAAATTCACCCATTGGATCCAAATGCACCTAAATCTCATGACTACAATGAGCAGTTATTTTGTCCCTTTCATAGGCAATATGGCCATAATATCGATTCGTGTCGCTCCTTTCGGGGGCAAGTTCAAGACCTAATCGATAGGGGCATTATTCAGGTAGCAAACCCTTTAGCCCCGTAGAACCAAAACCTAGGGATTTTCCAAAACCCTCTACCAGATCATAGAGGACCCAATCCCCCTAGACCTCCAAACAATCCTCTAGTGCCCCCTCACCAAGTCAACAATGTCCAGCATGATCCTCCATCATGCGGAGTAGTAGGCATGATCAACCTTACTATGAGAAACCAATGGTATCCATCACCCTAGACAACACCTATTGTTTCTCCCCCTATCTAGTTTACGTCCTCACAAGCATCCCAAAGGCCTAACATCGTACCACCACCACCTCAAAATGTGATTACCATCCATGGTAGTCTAACCCATCAACTATGCAATGCCCCCATGTGGCTATCCATATTCGACCTCCTACAATAGTCTCAACCCCATCGTGAGGCATTGAATGACATCCTACGTTCCATTGACTTAGAGACACATGACACAAATGCTTTTGTCAATTTCATAGGGAACATCCCATGATGCCTTCAACCATCAATTAGCTTTCATGACCATGAGATAACGGAACTCATTGGTGAAGGAGCCGATCCTCCCCTCCATATACAAGCTAATATCAATGATATTACCTACAAGCGGGTACTCATTGACATGGGCTCATCCATCAGTATCATATCCATAGTAGCCCTACATCACCTACACCTCCCTCCAGCACATTTCACCACACCTTCCCTAGACCTACATGCTTTTGATGGTTCCATGAGACCTACCGTAGGATCTGTAGTTCTACCCATTCATGTAGGCATCCATACGATTCCCATCCTCTTCCACATCATTCAAGGAGAAATGCAATACAATATTCTCCTTGGTCACCCTTGGATCAGAGATATGTAGTGTGTCCCATCCACATTGCATCATTGCCTCAAGTATGTCCACAATGGACTTGTTCATTGTGTCCCAACCGATGGAGACCCCTTTAAGTTTTGTAATATCGTAGACCTTCCCCCTGCACCTTCATTCTCATCTTCTCAACTGTTCCCTGTATCTTCTCACCAGTCAGTAGGAGCATCGGTATCCTCTCCAATTTCCACCCCAACACCCCAGTGTTCATCAACAACACAAGCCTCGATATCTACACCATTAGCATCACATACTAGGGGACCTAAAACTGATACTATGCCTTCCCCACCACCATTCTCATGGCCTCCACAACCCTCTCAACCTCTACCATTCTAGTTTCCACCCATGGTGTCACAACCACCATTGCCACCCATTACACAACCGACTACATTACCTCCTTCACCCTCACATATGGAAGCCCCTATCCTTCCTACACCATAGACATCACCTCTTCCCTTTCGACCAAAACCTAAGACATTCACGTCTCCATGCATCCCTGCACCTACACCGATGCCATCCCCTACATAAAAAAATAACCTGTTCAACCCACAACAACCAAACATCATGAACCTAAACAACCAACACCTAGCTCGGATGAACCTTCACACCCTTCAACTACCACCATCAGGGAATCCCAACTTTCTCCTTCCTCATCTGACTCGGATATGCCACCCCAGTCACTAGAGCGTGCCACACCATGCATATCCATATTCATGACAAACAATGGCCTAGGAGACTATAACGTATGTGATACCCATGTATGTGACACCCCTATCCAATCTACCCAAGATTTTGGCCATCCCTCAGCCTCGGTATTGACTATTGGAACTATCATACAGTTAGGAAGTCTCAAAAACCATACCAATTTTGTGTATGTGGGAGTAGACTCTTCAATCCCCTCACCAACTTCTTCACCACCACAATCTAGCTCTAGTGATGCAATTACACACCTAGCCAACCCTCAATTTGCCTTGCACTACCTACAACACTTTCATTGGCATGGGTTTGGGTTAGGTCATTATGAGCAAGGGCTACGTACACCCATTAACCCTCGTGTCCACTCACCTATCGACAAAACTGGTCTAGGTTATCACCCAACCACCACCTATACATTAGAATATGAGATACAAGATCTATCCTTACATCCTCCTCCATGCCCAACACACACCTTGGAAGAGTACATTGACATGGACATGCTAGAAGACACGCCTTCACCCACATCAACCATCACCATCCCCTATGATTTCTTCCAAGAATCTCCTATGCTCGATACCTCTTTGTTCTATGATGTGCAGTGATTGGCAGAACACTTTGCTACTTTATCTCTGGCTACACCACCAATAGAGTCAGATGCACTCCTGCATGATCCACCACCTATAGATCCAGACCCGGTGCCACCTGACCCACCATCGATATGCCTACCAGTATTCCTGCCTATACATAGATAGTTATAGAGAGCAACCTCTCATCCTCGTTCACCACCAGTCATCCTATGGCCTCCCTTAAGCCTTTTGGGATGTGCACAACCTATCCAAATTCCATCACCAGATTCTACCCCACCTACTTCACCTACAACATCGATTAACATGGTTGAGGTAGATTTACGTTCTCCCCTCCGTTACAACCATCAAGGATTCGAGATGATACCCCAAACCCAAAATTTATCGATCTCGCACACATCTCACACATACCAGCACCTGGAGACTTTCTTCTCTCTCCTCATATCTTGTGAATAGTAAATACCCCTTCCTCATCCATGTCACACCAAATCCCTCAAGTCCATCACATGAGAATTTATGTAGATGATGAATTCGAGTTCAGTGAGGCCATCGATGACTTCAATCTCATCCCTATCCCTGAATAGTTGTGTGATGGATCTCGCATGCTCATCGAAGACACGATCGATGTAGACATCGGTGATGATCCAAAAAATCCACACATCCTCAAATTAGCCACTAGCCTCTCACCCGAGGAGTGCATCACCTTTACGAACTTCTTATGCAAGTATATAAAAGTGTTTGCATGGTCTTACAAAGACATGTCGAGACTTGACCCTGCCGTGGTAGTGCATAATCTTATACTAGATCCCAATGCCAAACCAGTAAGACAAAAGCTATGATGCATGCATCCAACTATCACATTGATAGTAAAATCTGAGCTCCAAAAGCTCCTAGACATTGATTTTATAATACCCATCGACTATCCCGAGTGGGTATCCAGCATGGTCCCTATCCCCAAACCATCTGGTGATGTTCACGTGTGCACAGACTTTCATGACCTAAACAAAGCTTGTCCCAAAGACAACTTCCCTCTACCCAACATTGACTCCCTTGTTGACTCCATCGTAGGTCATGAGATGATTTCCCTCATGGATGGATTTTTTGGATATAATCAAATTTGGATCAACCCAGCTGATCAACACAAAACTTCCTTCACAACACCCTGGGGGACTTTTTGCTACAAGGTCATGCCCTTTGGCCTTAAAAACATTGGGGCAACCTATCAATGAGCCATGACCTACATATTTCATGACCTAATGCACAAAAATGTGGAAGACTATGTAGATGACCTCATAGCCAAATCAAAGAAATGTGTTGATCATCTCGAAGATCTCTGCTAGATTTTTGATCGACTACTAGAACACAATGTGCACCTCAATCCAAAAAAGTGTGTGTTCGATGTTACATCTAGAAAGATACTAGGATTCATTGTCTCCCAATGAGGCATTGAAGTAGATCCTAGTAAGGTGAAAGCCATCATCGAGATGCCTCCTCCTACCACCTTAAAGCAATTACGCAACCTATAGGGCAAGATTACCTCTATTCATAGATTTATAGCACAATTATCAGACAAATGCCAACCATTCAACCATCTCCTACAAAAAGGAGTACACTTTAAATGGGATGAAAACTATCAAGCTGCATTTGATGCCATCAAAACCTACCTCACATCACCATCGGTTATGTCACCATCACACCCACAATTACCATTGACTCTATACATCTCAGCCATAGAGCTTGCGCTAGGTACACTCCTAGCTCAAAATAATGCTCTCGACAAAGAGCAAGCTATCTACTACATCAGTCACATGCTAGTTAGTTACGAAATGAGATATGGGTACATGGAGAAGCTATGCCTAGTAGTAGTATTCACCACCTAGAAGCTAAGACATTACATGTTAAACCACACAACTTTTGTCATAGCCCGAGACAATCCCCTATGGTATATGATGAACAAAAGTTATCACAACTCTCACACAACTAAATGGATTATGCTCCTAACCGAGTTTGACCTAGAATTCGTATCTCAAAAGTCCATCAAAGGGTAAGTCATTGTTGACCAACTGGTTGAAGCCCCTATAACTGACAACCAACCCCTACTCATCCAACTCCTCGATGACTCTATCTTTCACATAACCAAAGATGAGGAGTACGTCAAACCAGAATTCATGGCTGACCTCACCATGTTCTTTGATGGGTCCAGGTGTCTCCACGTTGGGGGTGCAGGCATTGTTTTCTTTACACCTGAAGGAGAACCACTCCCATTTTCATTCAAACTTGATTTTCCTTGTACCAATAACAATGTAGAGTACGAAGCCTTAATCCTAGGATTGAAACAAGCACACGCTATGCACATCAAATGCCTCCATATCATAGGTGATTCACTTTTGATTGTCAATCAAGTGCAGGAACTTTGGCTATGCAATTGCCTAGTCCTCCAATAATACAAGAAGATCACCCAACAACTCCTATCCCAATTCGAATGGTATTACCTCGAAGCCACATCATGCTCATCTAACCATTTTGTAGACACCATGGCCTCCTTAGGGTCCCTTATCCCACAAAATCCAATATCTAACATGACATCTATAACCATTCATACACTTACACAATCTGCTATATCACCCACACCTCCCATAGATGATGGTGGTGTATATGTGGTAAACATCGAACCTCATGACCCATGGTTCTCACAGATCAAGGAATACATCAAACTAGGCTTCCTACCATGTGATTTACCCCATGCTCAATGCCAAACCTTTAAACAAAGAGTGATCCACTACACCTTGTTGGGGGACATCCTTTACCACCGTAGCTATGATGGTATACTCTTGCGTTGCCTAGAACCACAAGAATCACAATGGGTTGTACAAGAAACCCATGATGGCACTTGTGGTGGCCATTTTAGTGGCATGGTGATTACCAAATGCATTCTCCGTATGGGCTACTACTAGCCTAAAATGGAGCAAGACTATTGTGAGTATGTCAAACATTGCATCAAATGCCAACAACATGCCAACTTAACATATTTACCATCCCAAGCACTTCAACCAATCCAGTCCATGTGGCCCTTCTCCCAATGGGGCCTAGATCTAATTGGAAAAATTACACCTGCATCCTCTAGCAATCATAAATTTATCATTACAACAACAAAATATTTTACAAAGTGGGTCGAAGCCATCCCACTGGTCCAAACTATAGGAGCCAAAATTGCAACATTCATCATGGAGCATATCATATGCCACTTTGGAATTCCCTCCCAAATTATTTTAGATAATGGGAAATATTTCAAAAACAAAATTGTCCGAGCCCTGTGCAATATATTTCACATACATCATAGCTTTTCAACCCCATATTACCCTCAAGGAAATGGCTAGGCAGAAGCTACTAATAAAACCATCTATTCTATTCTCCATAAAACTGTAGCGAAATCTCATCGGGACTAGCATAATCAAATACCCCTAGCCTTGTGGGCCTATCGTACGAGCATTCATACTCCCACTAGGGCAACACCTTTTTCACTTGTCTATGGGGTAGAAGCTATCATGCCCCTTGAGCTGGAGATACCCTCTTTACGGATATCCATGAAATATTTCATTGATGATGACACTGCTCGCCAAGCTCGTCTAGATCAACTAACACTCCTCGATGAACGTCACATCCATGCCATCGAGCACACATGAGTATATCAAGATCACCTTCATCATGCCTACAATAGTAAGGTACATCAACATGAATATCATATTGGCGACTTGGTTCTCAAAGAGAACCAACAAATCACAAGTCAGCCTCACCAAAACATGATAAATTCACCCCAAACTGGTTGGGTCCATTTATTATCACACACAAATATGGTTCAGGAGCATATCATTTGGCAAATATTGAAGGCCTTAATGATCCTGAACCCATCAATATCTTGCATCTTCATGCTTTCAATGCATGATTCATAAACACAGTCACCATCACAAGTGTCACATAGTATTAGAAATAAATCATTAAGCACATCACTGAGTGAATTTGTTATTTCTACTTTATTATTTTTGTATACATGTACATTTCACCTTTCTACCATTTTTATGCTCGGGGTATTTATTTTTCCTTTTGTAGGACTCACGCCATCAGTAGGAGAGCTCTACGATGGCCTCACCTACCACCATGCAGGACCATCTACAACCATAGCAAAAACCCATTACATCGACCGATCTCGCCCGACCACCAACCACCCTTCATACCAGGTGCTCCTCACACTCATCCCATTTAGGTCACCACACTTCACCTCGACACCATTCCCCTCACCAGTGAGGTTCATCCTATTCACCACACTCTAGCGACAACCAGATTACCATGTCCTCTTTCGATGATAAAGAGGAATCCACCCAACCACAAGCACAAGGATCATCCTCCCATCCGTCTGATGATCTCAGATGTCACTATTCACCTCCAAGTCATCCACAACATCCCATAGGATCTTATCACCCACCTAATAGGGAATACACACCCCATCAACCTCACCCTACATTTCTACCCACTCCCCTTCCCAATGGTGAGTCTACCTATACCCAGGCTCTACAAGCCCATGCGGCCCAAGCTACTCAAGTCGATCATGCAAACATCCCTCTTTCTCATTCACATCACCACCTAGGGCCATCACCTATGCCACCGGTCCTCAAGACACCACCTTCACCACTATGAGGCTTACCACCCCAACAAATCTTATAATCACCATAGTCATTCCATGTCATTGCTTCCTCATCGTAGCCCTATCCTTTTTCTACCACACATCGAGCCATTCCATTCACCTTGGAATCTCGATCACCCCCTTCCCCAATACCATCACCACCACACCATGAGATACAATATCTCATCTCCCGTATCGAAGCTCTAGAGTTGCATATGAGCCACTACCATTGCCACGTTCACCCATGATAGTCTTCCATGACCCATCCATCTTCACCACCATGCAGATCCCTTCCCTGACCCCAGACTCGACCCATGCTAAAACCCAGACCCATGCCTCCATTACTAGATCATCTTTCACCTAGACCTCGCTCACCTCCACCAGAGCCATACATCTATCCTATGCCTATTCCACATACACCACTTTCTAAAATGTTCCATCATCTCATGCACCAGGGTCTTATTGACCTACCTAAGATTCGACCTATTGACCCCTCATGTCCTAAACCATGCAATTACAATGAGAATCAATTTTACATCTACCATCACCATCCAGGTCATGATATCAAAGAATGCAGATCATTCAAAACCCTAGTGCACAACATGTTGCATGATGAGCGTACCCCATCACTAGAGCATTCTTTTCCATTTAGCCGACTTGTCAGTCCTCCATGCCACATCACTCCCAGGACTTTACCACCCCGTAGTACCCTAATAGTGCCCACTCATTATATTCATAATATTGCCAACTATGGCTCTAGCCACAACTCTAGCCATGTCATCACTTCACCATCCCACTCCCACCCAGATCTATGCCATTTTTCCCGATAGTAGTGTTAGTTACTCATCTTCTTCTATCTCATTCTTCTACTTCTTACATACATTGATTTATTTCTTCTCTTCTATCATTACTAGCTATTGGTGATCCCCTTACCTTGATTGGTCACCAAAGCCTATTTCTTCTCACTTCTTCCACTTGTACATTCCACTTTTACATCTTCTTTCTTCTTGGTGACTATTACATACACTTATACAACTCACAAGCTTATACATCTACTACACACACACCCCACATGCTGGGGCAACCATGATCATAGCATCACATTTTCTATCATCATTACATACTTCACTCATCTGTAAATAGGTTCTTCTAAAATTCTCTTTCTAAACAACATAACCTTCTTCTTGTAAATATCGCATTCCTCCACTTGCATCATTTACAGTTACATGCATTGCACATATCCATATGCTTTATAGTTAAAATTTTAATTCATGTTTGTACATTCTCTCCCAAAATGCGCCTCAATAGGAATAATACATGCACTTGTTAGCATCACCACCTGGATGTCCATTCCCCTTTTTTAGGATCAGGGTATACATAGGTGTCATGTTTAATTTTGACTACTCTGTAGTTTAGGCAATCAAGTGTCACCCATAGCTACTGAGTCTTGTACATTCTTCTTATGGTCTTTTAGGTTGGTTCAACTTCTCTCATGAATCGCTCACAATAGGTTACACATTAAAAATTTTGAGCCTAGGAAAGAGGACATCTTGAGTAGATATCACCATCTAGCGAATGGTATCCCCTGCTCGTCCTATCACCTGCATGGTCAACATACGACCTGGGGATAAACAAAGGGATCAAGCATAAGCAAAAGGCAAGAATAGAGCATAAAACAAATGCCAATGCTCTCAGAATAGATAAAAAAAATCATAGAATAGCAAAAAAAAAAAAATAAATGAAAAGAGCACTACCACAATCAGATAGGTCAACACTAGAATAGGGGCAGAAAACAAAAGGAAATACCTCTTGATATCACACATGTTATGCTTATCGCCTTTGGTCCTTAGGTTCAACATAACACTATGGGATAATTCCAAAAACCTACCTACCAGTGGAATAATCTTATAGGTGACAACACATCTCTTACATTAGCATCTCGCTTCTGTAGAAATCACTGTTGTGGATGGATGAGCTAGCTAGTATGGTAGCATCTACAATGGGTTAATCCTACCTCCCTCAAAATGGATAAATGAACATTACACATTCACACACATAGGTCCAAGACAGACTTTGAACCAGCCCGATCATGTTATAAGTTGCCACAAAACTTGTATAGCTAAGGGTTTGAGATTTGATTGTCATAACTATGTTAGTCAAAACCATTACACATGCCTTACATTATCCATCGACCCTAAAATCATGGAATGGATAGCATCCATATAGGTAAATGCAATGATACAAGTGCTTCCTTGGTGCATTTCAGTAAGTTCATACATGCATACATGCATCTATGTCAGATACATTTGATACACATTATAGCTAGACATTCATCCTACATGCATTTCATATCAAATTACATTTATTGCATTCATCCCATATGCATTTCAAAATCGCATCATAGTATCACAATTACTCTACATACATTCATTACAAAATCACATTTAATATCACATCATATCACATTGGAAATACAATCATAACACTACTCTACAATCCATTTATACCACAACATGATAATAGATCTAAACCATGTCATACATGTATATCTATTCATCAGACATATCTACAAATTATGTTATGCTAATCCATGCAAACATAAACAAGAACACATTTCAAACCATCAAAATAACACATGTATATAATAGCCAAAATCAACAAGGTATATATATATATATATCATCCATACAAAATGCTCAAAGGCTACAACCTGGGATCATGCCCATCATCATATATCATCCATACAAAATGCCCGTAGGCTACAATCAGTAATAGCTATCCTAGCTCCCACTAGGAGTCTCCCCATGGCCCTCATGGCTCACTCGCATCCCTACAGCCTAGCTCGACTCTACCCTAAACTCTAGAACTGGATCCATAGTAGGTTGATCCTGAACCTCAGCCCTAACACCTCTCTATCCCATAGTAGCTGCACTATACTGACTCTGATGTGATGGCACCCACACCTATGACTGTGATCCAGACTACACCACAATCTTACCATAATCGGGTAGAGGGATCCCATGCACTAACAAGGCAGTCTCGCACATCATCTTCTTAGCGGCCTCGACCACCAACTGACTAGTCAGAGTATCGATCACCTGATCCTATCTAGACATAGCAGCCCTCATCTCCACCATGCCTACCTCCAACTATTGAATCTGATCATGCAACCTCTGTACATCCTCTATAGCTAGCCTCTCCAAAATATCACTAGGAATTTGTTGTGCTATATCAACAAATACCCCAATATCAATGGTATCATCGATACCACCCATACCGACCACCCTACCTCCCTCATCCTATGCTCCAATAGGCTGCTCCATCCCAACCTCTACACCCACATCCACCTCCTCTACCCTCATACCCTGGGTGCTCATCGAGGCACCTACATGATGTCATGACCATCATAGAGGAACATCCTCCTCAATAGTAGTCATACTCGCTCCCCTAGCTTGAGTCCTCCTACTCGTCCTCCTCTCTAGTGGAGATGCCCCAATAACATGTGCTACCCACCCATCCACCACACCTCTCCTAGGCTCCCAATACTATAGCGCCCACTAGGCATCAAACTCTGGTGTCATCCCTACATCCCCTATATCCGGATATCCATAGGAGGGTCTCTCTCCCCAACCCAAGGTGGTACAATAGGGTGCTCTCCCCTATCTCCCTATCACCTAAAATAGATAATAGGAGTCCTTGGAACATCCTATCATAATCCAAACTAGCGTTGTACTTGATCAAACTAAAAATACTTAGTCTATCGAGTATATCTCCCAACCAACCATCTACCCCATCGTATAGCCTACAACTGCTCATCATCCTCTCTCCAACTCACTCCACCCATCCATGGTCTCCATATAATGTCATCTATTATCAACTCATTGAACTTAATCCTCCACAAAATTGGATCACCCTCATGAGGCCTCTTCATACCCTGCTCCACCTTCGTACTCCATCTCAAGGTATAAGGAAGCTCCTTATCCTCCATGTGTATAGGTTGAGGTAGCAAAGAAGGCCTCTCAATGGCTATGTGTTCCCATGCCCATACCTACAGTAAGGGAATCACACTCAATCTCATTCGTCTACCTCGAACCACCTCATATAACTCATGATACACTTGGGCCAGAAGTGTAGGCACCCAAGCAAACACAACCTTGTGCTCCACCAGGTCACTAACTATGTCCAACATGTTCTAGGTAAATAGAAACCCAGAACTATCAGGTAGAGCATAGGTAGATATCATCATCATAGCCACACACTACCTATCGGATATCTTCTTCTAACACCATAACCACTCATAGTCCATCTTGGCAGCATCGATCTCTCTCCACCCAACCCCAAAGAATCTCTCCAACACCTCATCCTTCCTCCCATATTTGGCTGCCCTCATAGGAACACCCTCAATTGGCAATCGATAGATGCGATACACATCCTCCAATGTCATGGTCATTTCCCCCGTAGGAAAATGAAAAGTGTTTCGGTCTGCATCCCACCGCTCACATAAGGCAGACACAAATGCCCTATTAGTGAATATGCTCTTACACTCCCATACACCATGGAAGTGTATGTCATCTAACCACTACAATTCCTCCTCAGTCTTCATCAGCTTTTCAAAACCTTGCTTAAACTTTCTCACCCGATGACGGGGTTCAAGCAACTTCACCTGTTCAACACACAACACAACACCCATCAGTAACATGCATAATCAATCAATCACATATAACATCATTACTCAGAATTTACAAATTAAAAACATTTAATTTGGCATGCATCTCGAGACAAAATAACATACAAATAAAATGATAAAACACATCAACAACACAATCACATATTTGGATACCCATTTTGTCATTTTATGGCAATAATCCAAACACATATGACATACAGTACACATTGGTCACCCAAACAACCAATAACAAACTCAACTGTATAACTAATATGGCATGCAATCCAAAACATGATCAATTAATATGACATACAAAAAACAAATCACATTTCTGGATACCCATTTGCCCACTTAATGGTAAATGTGTCGACAAAATTCAGAAACAAAGCACCAATCAACACAGATCTAACAGTCAAATTTATCCTAAAAACACCAAAATCGAACACATATCCAGGCACGCAATCTAAAAATAATAGTCACATTTTTAGATACCCATTTGCCCATTTAGTGGTGGAAATTCAAACTGACATCAAGTACAGTCTACATCGGGCTCCCTATAACTCATTTTTAGTTTATTACTATCTACACCATGGCACGCAAATCAAAGGCATGTCAAATGAAATCAACTACCAAAACAACTAACATTTTTGGACACCCATTTTGCCCTTCTATGGTGAAAGTGTTATCAGTTTTTAAATATTCTACCTCTAACATGGCAAATCTAATGCCCTAGAGTTCACACATTACACCTCAAACCATCGAATACCGAAATCACATCAAACGAAGTCATAAAAATAAAATAGTCACATAACGAAATACCCATTTCCTACTTTAGCGAACAAAGTGCAAAAACATATCGATGTCAGTACACCATTACCTCACAAACTGATAGTCAAACTCTACACCTACTCTACCCATTACCCGGTCAAATTGGTGATAAAACAAATCCAATTGAAAAATCGACCGCACTTTTGGGTACCCATTTGGCCCGTTTATCACTATGTATTCAAATTTTACTTAAAAGTTACAATTTTTTTTAAATCGGGATGAAAACCTCCCCCCCTCATTCATATTTTCCTAGAAAAATAAAATACAAACAAAATAAAGTCAAAGATCACTTACCGGTGGATCCCCATGCCTGATGCCAGCTGGTCTACGTCCCTTCATCATCCTGGCTCTCACAATCGCTAATCGCGCTCCTTGCGTGTCATCAACTGCTCTCCCAAGTTGCTTTCCACACATGTGCATCATCCAAATGAGCCCCCACCATGCATATTTGGGCTAAAATACTACTTAGTTGTCGTTTCATGACCCAGGTCACGAGTTAGGTCAGAATCATGACCCAGGTCACGAATGAGGTCAAAATCATGACCCAGGTCACGAATTCAATCAGAACACACCAAAACATCCCCAAAACCCTAGGAAAGTAGGGAAATGCCCTCTAAAACCTTAGGAGCCTCAAAAACTTACCTTTTAACACCACTTGCAAACACACATTGCATTTTACCGATAAACTTGTCACATTCATACTTTTGGACCACGTTGATCTGGTCACAAAAGCACAACAGACAACCGTTGCCATTCTTAAGCAACTAGTATGGCATCGTAAATGTCATACAAATGCAACAAAAACATAACATTGCATTCACAATCATCCATTTCATTTTACTAGCATTACTTTTTATTTCTTTCCTCTTCTTCTCCTTTCCTTCTTTTTTTTCCCCCTTGGCTATCCAGTCAATGTTGTATGGTCACGCTTCGAGTGGCTACATACCTTTGATTAGATCCCATTATTTTCTCTTCTCCTTCTTGGCTATCTAGTCAATGTTGTATGGTCATGCTTTGAGTGGCTACATACCTTTGATTAGATCCCATTCTTTTTCCTTCTCCTTCTTGGCTATCTAGTCAATGTTGTATGGTCATGCTTTGAGTGGCTACATACCTTTGATTAGATCCCATTCTTTTTCCTTCTCCTTCTTGGCTATCCAGTCAATGTTGTATGGTCACGCTTCAGGCTACATACCTTTGATTAGATCCCATTCTTTTCTTTTTGTACTAAGCAATCATATTCATCATGCATTGGTATCTTTATCAATCGCTGCATCATCAAATCACCACATTCCATTCACCTCATTGTTGATTCCTCGTTTGAGGGGGTATTCATATCCAAAGTCAGCTTTGCATGCAACCACAACATCGAAAATCCAAAAGCACGGTTAGCGCATTTGTCTACGAAATTTTTTGTTGAATATTATCATACGATTATAATCTCAATCCCAAATAGACATGGGTTACATCAGGAGAGTTACACGTTACTATGGAGAAGTCAATCTAGCATTCATGTACATCGAGTACACAATGGATGATACGTTTGATCAATCCTAGCGCAACATTTGGAAATGGACTTCGTGACCACACTGATATGGTCATGAGTTGACGATCCAGATGTTAAACTAGCTCAAATGGTTTGACACTTGTCGCCATGTTCTCATCAATCAATCAACAACAAATATTTAGTTAGGCTTTTGTCCTAATCATACTTTTGGACCACGTTGATCTGGTCATAAAAGCAAAGCAATCAAAAGTTGTCATTCTCAAGCAACTAGTATGGCATCGTAAATGTCATACGGACTCAACAAAATCACATCATTGCATTCATAATCATTCATTTTCCCTTACTAGCATTGTTTTTATCTCTTTCCTCTTTTCCTTCTTTCCTTCCTCTCTTCTTCCCCTGTGGACATCCAATTGATGTTGTATGGTCACGCTTCGAGTGGCTACATACCTTTGATTAGATTCCATTATTTCTCTTATTTCCCTGGATACCCGATTGATTTGTATGGTCACGCTTCGAGTGGCTACATACCCTTTGATTGGATTCCATTCCCCTTCTATCCCTTTTCCTTCTGCATAAACCCTTCATATTTTTGTATTAAACTATGTTCTACATAGTATAGTACAAAAAGGGGCAAAATGTAGACACCCAAAAGTCACACATTGCTATTTTTGCATATCTATAGGTGATTCTAGACATCCCTAGGATATTTTAGACTATTGTAGTCATGCGTAGACATGTGTAGACATGCGTAGACTTCCATAAGTTCACCATAGTAACGTGTAGACTTCCACAAATGGCTTTCAGGTCCAAAACCCTAATAAGCCCTCAAAACTACATTTTATGCATCGAGATACCTTCATACGACAACCCGAGGTGATGCATAGCCCATTTACACTCAATTGACACCCCCACGGGGTATTAATTGGCAAAATCAATTAAAAGTCAATTATCAAATTCTAATTTAATGTTGACTTCACTTAAGCCCCTTTTTAGGGCAAAATTGGATTAATTAACTCTTAATTCATAATTAGTGTTAATCAAATCCTCCCACATGTGCCAATTTAGGGTTTCCTAGGGTTTTCTTTTAATCCTCCCCTAAACATGCTTAAGGCCTAATTAGGATTAGCACTAATCCTTCCTCACACATGTGTGAGGATAGGATATTTCCTACTTAGAATGAGATGTTGCCACATAGCATCTATTAACCTAACCCTAGTCAGAATCAAACCTAGGTTTAGTCTATCTAACCCCCCCTGCACCTTGCATTTGCCTATAAATAATGGGTCCTAAACCCCTAATTAGGTCTGATTCCCAAATTCAACAAAGTACTGTTACTCTACAAAAATGGAAAGCCAATAGCACACAGTCCATTTTTGAAGCACACAGGCAAATTTTGATAGCACACAGAGGCACCCCAGCTACCTTAGGATCGACCCACCAAAGATATTTCACCAGAAGAGCATCACAGCTCAATTCGTAGCCTGCCCTATGAATCCGGCCCCAATTAGCGACCCGGGTCACGAATTGCATCTGCAGACCCCAAATCACTCCAGATTTGGGAGGTAAGCTCTATTTCAATATGTTATTATCTTCTGCATATTTCCTTTCTGTTTCTGTTATAGTTTTACAGTCATTTTTGTCTTTCTAAACATGGGGCCTGACTAAGGCAAGCCCCCCATCACACTAACCCCCTTTTGTAGGTCTTTCACAGGTTATCTGGCAGATCTAAGGAAGAGGAACAACATACAAACAACAACCCTGTGGTGGCCTGCATACATCGAAGCCCACCTACACTGAGGGATGCTAGAAGAAAGCATCATATTGATTGTAACCTTGTTAGGAATAGAGATGGATAAAGGGCATCAAGACCCTCTTGTAACACATGCTCATTAATATCAATGGAATACAATTTCTCTGTTTAATGCATCATTTATGTTTATGTATTAAATTATCAAATGTCATTTTCTACCCGTTTCACATATATAATATCATGGCATGTTTTCCCAAGCATCCTTAAATGTTCAATCAAGTCCTTTGTTCCCTTATAAATGGGTAAAACTAGCATTAGAAAATACTTAGGATAGGGCTAAGAGGTGACAACAAGATCTACAGGCTGATTGCACATTTTCTTGTAGTTGTAGGTGAAACTTGGAGGTTGAATCATATCCACTCTTGAAACCAATTGCTTCACCATAGTAGTTAAAATTTTTATACTGTGATTGTTATTGTGCAATACCCCTAGGTTTTCTAGGGGAGTGGTATATGTAGGTTTTTGAAAGGGAACTTAGTGAACGTTGCAGGTATTGACATTGTTATGATATGGGTTATGATATGCAGTATCTTGATGTGAAGGATAACTGATATTTGGTGGAAAAAAACATGAATGTTGAGATGAGTAGAATGAGGAGGAAATTGAGCATAATTTTGGAATGCACTACTAGTTAGAGGAGCTTGTGGAATTCCCCCAATGTTGGTGGTCATGGTAGTAGCATATGTTGATTTATGGAAAGGATTAACATGATGTGAAGATTCAAACAAAGGATTGTTATGAACATTCCTATGGTATCTGGTAGGAGGAGGAGGCATCCTACCTCTTTCGAGTCATGATTCCTCTTCCATAGCCTTAACCAAAGCCTCTTTATAGTGGTTGATTAATACCTATATATGATCAAATGATGTGAAAGTGAAGCCTCCATTGGGCCCCTCAAAAGGATTAAAGTTATTACCAGTTTCTTCATGTTCTTCCTCTTCTGCATCTAGATTGGGATTCTCCCTATCATCCTAATCATCTTCTTGAATAATTTTATCATATTCTAAAAGCTTTCACTTACTCCTAATGGTGGGAGCCACTAGGAGAAGGAAAAATGATAGAGGAGAAAACTAGCAAAAGATGCACAAGAAGACTTTTAAAATATTTTATATATTTTCTAATTCTAAGAAAACAAATTTAGTGGTATTGCCTAAAGTTTTCAAAAATAAGAACAAAAGGAAGGGTCTTTCTATCTTGACCACTAAGATGCATCTTCACATCAGGTTCACCAAATATGTAGAGGTGGAAAACTGCCCTATCGCTTACAATTCTTAGTTGGATCTGTTGGGAGCCGAGGTGACCATGGGGGACTATTATATTCTCTAAACTCAAGGGATTGAGGATTGAGGGGTTCACCAAGAATAGTTTAAGGACTTTCTCCAAGTCTAACGTGGAAAAATTTGATGTTTTTATTGAACAAGCACCTATGTTTGGTCTTTCTAAAAGCTAAACTATGGAAATGAAGGAATAATGAAAGATAAACAAAGATACAAGAAGACAAGAAACTAACCCTAGAATGATTTTTTTATTTTTGATGATGACTAAACCCTAACATGCAATAAAATAAATATTTTTCCTTTTTGTCAAGGATTTAGTAGAATGCACAAACAGAGTTAACCCTAGGATGCAAAACTGCATGCTTTTATTCTTCAAATTATTAGAAATAAAAGATCAAATATTTTATTTTTATTTTATAATAAAAATTTGAAACTAAAATACCAAAGAAACTCACAAAAAATCCTAAATACCTACTAGGGAACTTACCTAATTTTATGGTTGATCCTAGCTTTAACTTGCATCCAAAATATCCAAACAACTTCAACCTTGCAAGACAACTTACAAAACCCTAGAAAATTTGATCAACATTTAGGGGCCTACTTAGGTTGTTATATGACTAAGCTTGGAGGTGCAAAAATCAAGCTCCCTTGGTTCTTTTAGCTAACAATTCTAAAATAAAATGATCTTTGACCTTTGGAACAAGCAAAAGCAAGATGGAATGGACATGTAATAGTGAAATGAGATAAAACAGAAAGCTAGTGATAGAAATCTAAAATGCAAGTAGTGAACTAAGGTTTTATGAAGAAAAAAATTTATCCTAAACCCTAATTGACAAAATTCACACCCTGTATGGGTGGGACATGAGTTTGGTTCAAGTGCATTTTTTAGGTCCCAAAATGCCAAAAAATGCAATGTAAAACAATGAAAAGTAGAGCTAATGACTAATAATGCAAGTAAAAAACCTAGTTAGATGATGAAGGAATCAAGAAGCAATGAGAAAATGAAGGAATTAATCCATAATGGTAGACTTATCCAACCATCAAGACTCCACTTTATCCCCAAGGGCAACCAACACCACAACAAGAAAATAGTAAAAATAGCAAATCACAATAGAAGAGCACTTGTTAGTAAACAATGAGCGAGTTAAGATCTAGGATTCTCTAAAAAAATTGATTGGGGTAAAAAGAGTCCAATCCTCTATTTATAAGAGGTTTGGAAGGCTAAAAGGGTAGGAAAAAAATTCATCACACGTAAGGGCCAACACCAAAATGGGCCAACGAGGGTGCGATTTTTGAGAGAAAAACATCTAGAATGTCAAATTCATGCCCAGTAATTATAGGGTGCAAATATGGTAAGAAAAATTCATACCCTGTATGGACTAAGCATAAATTTGGTAAGGCTGGGGAAAAAGATCAAAAGAAGAGAGGAAAAGGGCCACAAATTTATACTTGGTAAGTTTGGGTGGCTTCCTAGGGATCTAAGGAAAGATTGACTCATTTTGATGGGTCAATTTTCCATGTCTATATTTTACCCCCTCTTTGATACATTTATGGCCAAGTAAATGCATCAAAGAAATATGTAGACTCCTATGGGAGAAAATGGAAAACACATACAAAAAGGGATGGTCAGGTTTGGACAAAGGGGTGGTGCAAAAGGGCTGTCATTATGAACACCACAAATGTGCATTTAAATTGAGGAATTAGTACCATTAATACCTCTAAGGATAGGGTGCCCTCTCAAGGTTTTGAAGGAACAAGTGATTCCTAAATAAACTTGAAAAATGTGCAAAAACGGAAGTGAAAACAATAAAAGCAAATAAGAGAAAGAGAAAAATATAAAAGGAAGAAGAAAGTGAGAGAGAAGAATTAAAATAAAAGGGAAAAAAGAAGAGAGAGAAAAAAAGAAGAAAAAAGAGGAAAGAAAAGAGGAAAAATGAGCTCATTTTCATTATGCGAGGAGAAAAGAGCTCTAGAGGATAAAAAAGAGAATGGAACTTCCAACTCACCGTGTTGCCATGGCAAGAGGTGATGCTAGCACTACCACTAACCAAGTGAAGGTATGGATCAAAACCCACTCTAGAATTAGATGTTTCACTTGCATACAAAAATTTTATAAAAAATTTCAATATTTTCAAACTTTATTAGCAATTTTTTGCAAAATTTTCCATGGAGTGTAAATTTGGTCATGAAACATGAATTTGGTCAAGTGCCCTTGCCAAATTTGTGCTTGGTCATTTTTTTGTGCGAATTTAGTAAATTTTACAAAAACAATGCATTTTTTTTTGCATAATGAATCTAATAAAATGTGTGAATATTGTTATGTTGATTGTGTAGCTAGATGTACTCGAGAGTAGAGAGTGATGATTGAGGTTACTCAAGGATGCTATGAGAGAGCTCACAGTAGTATAGAGGGAGACACTAGAGAATGTGAGACTTTTACATCTAGCATAGATGCCCCTTTGAGTAAAATAGGGTACTACTGATAGCTCTGGTGGAGAGGTAGTATCTAAAATTATCCACATTTCAACTATTGATGGGGAGATGGCCATCATATTGTAGGATGTGTGGTGTATCTTAAGGATCCCCATTAGAGGGAAGATGGTTTACATAGTACAAGTGCCAATGGTGGCATTGAAGATGATGTCAGGGGACTCGACACATGTGATCCATCAGAGTGGATTCCATGTCAATGAGATGCCACATCAATATGGATTTGGGGTACTGATGTCCATACTATGTGGGGTGGTGGTAGGGATTTTGATGTGCCACACAAGTAGATGATACTTACCATGGATACTCATAGGAGTAGTGGTAGACATGTGATATTAGAGGGTTAGATTTGCATGGGGACCATACATGCTAGTACACTTGTACAAGATATTGTAAGATACCATGTATAAGTAGCAGATAAAACTAACCTATACGATATTAATCCAAGAGTGGTATTGGGATCATATAGTAGTCTAGAGACTAAGTGCACTACCAAGGCCATTTCTCAATGTGGAGCGGCTAGTAGCATACAAGTGGAGCTAACACTATGAGCATGGGCACAAGGAGTACATTGGTATCTTGTCACTAGTGAGGTGGGTGATAAATAAGTTGTGGGAGCACTAGATCATAAGGTAATTATGGCATCTACATCTTGGTTAGATAGAGGACACAAAGAAGTTGTCTCAATTACAAATTATTTGATGGGTTAACACTAAGAAGGGTGAGTGGGAGCTACACCATTTTGATGGGTACATCACCAGTTTGGCATTCTATAAGATATATCAAACCTTAGGAACTACTATTTTAGGATGGTGAGGAGGTATCCACCAGGATTCAGAGATACCCCTAATGTGGGTAGATGTACAAAGGAGGACTAGGATGACCCATTATATGTGGATCTAGGGTTCAATAACATTGAGGTGGCCTTTGCATATAGGATATGGTACAAGAGCATTGTGCCCCTGAGGATATCCCTACTAGTTCTAGTGTAGAGACACCAAGTTATGAGCTAGTGAGTGCAGCTAGCACTTCAAGAGACCACTTGATGCACCACATAGTGATAGAAGTAGGGCACAGTTCCATTGAGACTAGCCCGGGTATAGGTTTGGATGGAGATAGTTATGACCATGATGGGGATGATCACCATCTCTATATTAGGGGAGAGGAAACTATAGGAGTTACCTCCATAGTGACATAGGTAGGATCCAACTAGGCTATAGGTCCAAGAGAGTAGACAAGGGAAGCAAAGGTACTATGGGCCATAGTGGTAGCTTTGCAGGTAGAGTTGGATACCATTTACATAGTGCTATACCAAGCCCAAGTAGAGCAAGATACAAAAAGGGCTAAGGTAGAGCACCTCAGATGGGAGATGGGAAAGTTGAAGCAAGAGTACCAAAAATTCTAGGTGAAGGGGATGGTTATCATTGTAGGCATCCAATAGAGTTAGGGAGGCCACCTACTACTGGTGGAGCTACAGAGGATGAGAGAGTAATATGAGATGGTAGTGTGGAGGGAAGCCTACTACCAATGGCATACTTCCATGTTGTTCTAGCAAATCATAAGGTTTCTCTACCATCATATATATGATCATAGAGTTGCTCATAGTAACAAGCATGATCTGGTTCATAATCTATAAAAATGGCTCATGTATCACCTCTATAAAGAAGAGAAGAGGGGATAGTCTCACACGTCTAGGGTTATGATTAGGATGACATGCCAGTTTTTATTGTGGTATACACCCTTAGGGATGGTCAAGTGTGTCAAGCTCTATATTATGGCAACCAACTGGTTGGCATGCACATAGTGTTGGCAATTTTGGGTACCTTAGGTACATTGCCTTTGCTCTAAGTGTAGATGTTGTCATTGATGTCAAGAAGGTCTTGAAGAAATTTGGTTTGATTTCAAAGAATGTGTCTTGATGAAGGTTTCAGCATGGACAGTGAGTTTCCAAGAAGATTAGGGTAGCCCAGTTGCAAAAGATCAAAAAAAAGACAAGTAAGAAAAAGTATGCAGGCGGCTGGAAAAACTATCACAATTTCACGACATGTTTGAGGAGAGAGAAAGTGCTGGCAAAACTGTCACAATTTCATGACATGTTTGAGGAGAGAGAAATTTCAAATGTGTCGCAATTTCACGACATGCGGGAAGGCAGAGACGAAGTAGGCAAAACTGTCATGATTTCACGACATGTTGGCAGGGAAGAAGAGCAGATGGAAAGTGTCACGATTTCACGACATGTCGCATTTTCACGACTCGAAAAGTGCAGGAAGGTAGAGAAGGAAAAGTGTCACGATTTTACGACATTTTGCAAAGTAAGTTGTTTGGACGAAAAAGTGTCGCGATTTCACGACATGATGCTGAAGAGAGAGTCCGCAAAAAGAACTGTCATGATTTCATGACAAGTTCGAAGAGAGAGAAAGTTACATGTAAAATGTCATGATTTCGTGACATGTTGCAGAGGTCAAGTTGAGTACTGTCACAATTTCGCGGCATACTAAAAATATTGAAGTGAGAACTGTCACGATTTTGTGACATGCAGCAAAAGGGAAGAGTCTAAAAGGAGAAGCATCATGATTTCGCGACAGGTTGCAAGGAAAGCTTTCGAAAGCTGAAAGCGTCACGATTTCATGATAGGATACAAAGAAGTTGTACGGATGCAAAAAGTGTCACAATTTCGCGACAGGTTGAGATGGCAGCTTGCAGTTGGAGAATGTGTCATGATTTTGTGACATAAATAGTTAGCAAGTCTTAAACAGAAGAAGCGTCACGATTTCACGATAAATTGAAGAAGGAAGAGCTTAAAGGCGAAAGCGTCGTGATTTCGTGACATGTTCCAGTTTCGCGGGCATATGGCAGAAAAGAGCTTAAGGCAACGAAAGCGTCACGATTTCATGACAGAGTTGTAGATGATGTCAGCAGAAGCAGATGTGTCGTGATTTCACGACAAAAGCAGAGAAGAAGGCTTTGTAGACTAAAGCGTCGCGATTTCGCAACAGAGTGAAGATGACATCAGCAAAAATCATAAGTGTCACGATTTCGTGACAAAAGCTGAGAGGAAGGCCATGAAGACTAAAGTGTCACGATTTCATGACAGAAGTGAGATGACGTCAGCAAGAGGCAAAGGTGTCACGATTTCGTGACAGAAGCACAAAGGAAGTCGACAAAGGCCAAGGTGTCGCGATTTCGTGATAGCAGGCTATAGAAGGTGTACGACTATAAAAGTGTCACGATATCGCAACATGTTGTCATTTCGCGGTAGAAGCTACAAGAAAGTGACAGAGGCGGCAGAGGCGGTTGAAGCTGACAAAGTTAATCTGGGCCGACGAAGATTAGGGTTTTGTAGTCGACGATCTTTAGGGTAATAGCCGACTAAAGATTAAGTTTTTGATCATGAATTAATGCTATAAAGGAGGATTGTTTTCGAGTTTTAAGTGATCGAATGCAGGGATCGAACTTGCACAAGTAAATTCCATGGTGCATAGAGACTGAGTCGAATCAATTCGAGTGAAGTGTGCGAGATGCAGCCATAAAAACACAGATAGTGCAGAAGTGGCGAGTTGATGCACATAATGAGGAGTTCGATCGTAGAGTGTTGAAGTGCTATTGTATTTACGAAGACAGTGCAAAGGTTGGATTTCCATCAAAGGACGACTGTGATTGCAGCTGTGTTTGTGTAGACAGATTTGTGTTTCATGTTCTTAAGAAAAGCATATTACATATATCTTATTCTTTTGAGATTTCAGATTGAGATTGGGAGTTAAGTATAGAACATATTGAGTCTCTAACAATTCTCTTTATGCTTCTATGATGTTAATGAATCACATTGGGTCTCTAACAATTCTCTTTGTGAGTTCATGCTAAGCAAGTTGTCTTTGTGAGCTTGCTGAGGTTTTGGATAGGTTTCGGTGGGGATGTATGAGTAGGTTTTGGACAAGTCATTGAGAGGGCTTGTTGGACAGCATTGAGCAAGATTTTTGTTGAAGCTTGTGCAGTAGTTTGGGCAAGTTCTAAGTGAGAACTTGTAAAGCAGATCTAAAACAAGTCTTGAAGACTTGGGTGAAGATCAAGCCAGCATTAATGCAAGCTGGTGAACCATTTCGTGAACCAGATTTGAGGACCATTTGAGGACAGAGATTGATGCAGAGTTGAGAACAGATTTGTGCCAGATCGAAGGACTGTGTTTTGTGCATACCTGAGAAAGAGGAAGAGGACATTTGTGCCAGATCGAAGGACTATGTTTTGGTGCAAATTTTAGGACCAGCTTTGAGGTGATAGAGTTGAGGATAGAGGTCTCCAGCCATAGTAGGGAAGACAGGTGTCTTCTGTGGATAGAGATCCATTTGCTAAGGGCAACGGAGGCAGAGGTCTTCTAGAGGATCACCAACCAGAGCAGAGTTAAGGGGAAGGTATATCCTTTGAGTAGAGGCTCATAAAGTTTGTAATTGGGAAGGTTTCCCAGAGAACTGTGATATAACTTTTAGAGAAAAATTTTATCCGTGGAGTAGCCCACTTTGGGTGAACCACGTAAATTGTTGTGTCACTTTGTGGATGGTGTTTTGTGCATTGCTTTGATTACTACTATTGTTACTGCTATCTTTATACTGCATAATATTGAATTGAAAGCTATTTTGAAAGAAAAAGTTAAAAGTGGTCTTATACTATTCACCCCCCTCTTAGTATAAGCTTGTGTTCTTTAATTGGTATCAAAGCGGGTTCCTTTGGAAAGTTTAATAGCTTGAAGGAAAAGCTAGCAAAGAACACAATGGATCATTCATGTAGTAATACAACACCTATTATTGATGAGTCTTCTAGTGATGATGAGACTTATTACAGCAAGAAGGGCAAGTTCTCAAGAAAGCACAAAGGTATGAAATTTGTCAAATGTTTCAATTGTGGAATGGTTGGTCATTATGCTACTAATTGTACTGTTACCAAGGATGAAAATGATAAAGACAAACAGGATTGTAAGAGCAAGGATTATGAAAAGCATAGGCATCACAAGAAGAATAAATATGAGCAAAGCAATCAAGGAAAGAGGTATTCTCACAAGCACAAGAAGAGCTTCTACCTAGACAAAGCAAGTAAGTGGTCTAGTAATGATATTGAAAGTTCTTCAAGTGATGTTGAAAATGAGATGTTGTTCATTTCAAAAAAAGAGGAAGAACCGAAACATAGATTCATTATCATGAAATGTTTTAGATGTGGAAATTTTGGGCACCTTGAGGATGAGTGCACAAATAATGAATTGTTTTTGAGTATGTATGAAGATGCTTCAGAAAACTGTAAGGAAGATGCTTGTATGGTTTTTGAAAAAGGTAGCACCTCTAGTGATAAGAAATCTAAAAAAGATTTTGATGATTCAGAAAGCAAACAAATAAAGGATCTTGAAAGAGAACTTATTAATGCTCTTAGTGCTTTGAAAAATGAAAGAAAGAAGAATGCTGAACTCAAGGATGAGTTAGAGTTTAAGGCTCTTGAATATAGTGAGTTAGAACAGAAAATGGCTTCTTTGAAAAAGGAAACTAAAGAGTACAAGGATAAGTTGTACAGGTTTCAAGATAACTCCAAAAGGGTTAAATCTCTCATCAAAGGTCAAAGAAAGACAACAGATAAAACAGGCCTCGATTTTGTTAAGCCGCACAAGGAACAGGTTGGGAAATCTGGTAAGAGATTTCAAAAAGGAGAGAGTTCTGATGAGGAAAGTATTTCTGAGAAAAAATCCATGGATGACAGATGTGCAGAAACAGAAAACAAAATTCAGAATGCGAAGAATTTTTCGAGACCCAAGAGGTCGAATAAAAGAAAATTTCATGACAGATGTTTTGCGTGTCACAGGTTTGGTCACATGGCTGTACATTGCATGGCTCAAGTGAAGAAAGTTAACGACAAATTCAGAAGTGCTAGTTTCTTTCGAGGGTATTGCTACTCATGTCAACAGTTTGGGCACAAGGCAATTTTTTGCAAGGAAAATAACAGGAACTGGGTTAGTCAAAATAGGCGAATTCAAATAATAGATGTTATTACTTGTTATAAATGCAACAATGACGGTCACACAGCTAGACAGTGTAGAGCTGTACTTCCAAAATACAGGAACAGGAAAATTTGTATGAATAGGTCCAAGGATCAAGACATGGTTAAGAACAGGAACGATAACAAGAACAGTAGTATGAACAGGTCCGAGGATCAAAACAGTAACAAGAATAGGAATTTGGACAAAGAGTTCAAGAGAAGACCCGACAAGGAAGTTTTAGACCCTGATAATGATCAGTGCCTAATGGGAGTTTTACTCCCACCCCTGTTTTAACCACCTCATCAGGAGGTGGGGGAGGGACTAAGCTAAGAAGCTCATTCTTAGTCCTAAGCCCCAAAGGTGACCCTTTGCCATTTATGACAAAGGGGGAGAGATATGAGTAAGGGGGAGAGCTTCAAGTGAAGAGGAAAGCTTCAAGTCAGGGGGAGCAAAACTTCAAAGGTAGATTCTCAGTTGAGAGCATAGTTGGTTTCAGTTTTGGCTCTTGAGTAGTGTTTTTTAGTTAAGGTTTGCCATCAATGACAAAGTGGGATATTGTTGGCAATTTTGGGTACCTTGGGTACTTGTAGCACCCTAAAATTGGCGCAGTCAAAATTATAAAATTTACATTCACCTTAGTAAATAATTTAAAAATCAAATTTAACCTCCCAAACCGCCCGTTAACCGCCGGGAAATCCGTTTCCCCCTTTTTCGTGCCATTTTTAGAGGTTGTTTTGACCGTTTGACGATATCGTCGCCGATCAGACGATATCGCCTCAGATTTGACGATTTCGTCTGGACTAGGTCGTCCAGACGATCTTGTCGCAAAACTGAATTTGCATAGTTGGAATCTGTTCCAACGGGTCTCCAATCCGGGCAGAAGCGTGTCTGCGCCGTTGGGACCCTCCCCCGTTGGAGATCTCCCAAATTGGGATGATCTCCAACCTCCCAACAACTCCCCCTAAGCCTATTTAACTTCTAGGATTTTCCCTCCCCAACCCCTGGCTGAATTTATCTGCAAATTGAATCCCTCTGCGCTAAAACATCATAATCTTATTTTTGCATTAGTCCCATAGCAATTTTGATGCAGGTATATCATTGATTTTCAACTGGAGCCAGCACCTATCGTCGTCGACGAACCTGTCCAGATCGGAGGCGATCCTGTCGAATTCGAGACGATTTCGTACTGATACGAGACGATCTCGACTGTAGCCCACATCGAGGCAATCAGTGCCTGGAGTTTGCTTTTCTCAACTTTGTCTCTGTTATTTTGTTTTGCAAATTAGATAATACATTCAGTTTTTATCCTATTTTGCATCTGGAGTTCACCCATTTAGCTTAGATTGCATGCTAAGTTTATGATCTGCCATTTAAGCACAGTAATTTGCATTAATTTCTGTTCTTGAATAGTGTTCAGCATTCATATTATCATTTGGTGTAATTTGCCTCTGTTAGCATAGTGTTATGTCTTGCATTTTGCATCTATTCTCTGTTTTGCAGGTTTCTGACGGATTCGTCTGACGAATTCGTCAGATCGCAGACGATCTCGTCTGATTGCAGACGATTCTGTCGAATCTCAGACGATCGGGACTGCTTCAAAATCAGAATCTTCTTCAGACATCCGGATCAGGTATTCTCCGTTTTCCTCCTGTAAATTCTCTGTTCTCTGCTTTTAAATCTGTCTGTTGTATTCATGAAAAATTGCATTTTCATATAGTTTAATTTAGAATCATTCGGCCAAACCTAGGATGAATGCTTAAGATTAAAACGAACTCATTAAACACATTCCAAAACCTAGGCGTGGAAGCGCCATTAAATGTTTCCTGGTGAACCCACCATCCGTCGAAAAATCACCAAAATACACCTCCCTTGAGAGGCGGGACCTTCGCAAAGTCCTCTCGTCCGAGGTACCGCATCATCCTTTTCCCATCCTCCTTCCGAGCGCGGATCCTATAGCCTGAAGGTAGGGATGCGAAAAATTTGGAGCGATACATTTTGGTGAACCCGACGTGAATGCATCATAACCTTTTGAAAACAAAAACAAAAAAACAAAAAAATATATATGTATACAAGAAAAACAAAAACAAAATCATCATTTCAAGTTTGTATGTTTTAGATTCAATTCTAAATAGTAGATGCTAAATATTACTTTTAGAAGTACTAAAGAAACCATGAGTTTTTACTCAAATCAATATGAGCCCATCAGTAATGTTGGAAGAATTCAGCCAAATACATTTGTTGATTATGACCAACCTTATCCCTATTCAACATCACCTCCATCACACTTCTCTCATTTTTCATCCTTACCCCAACAAGACAATCCCTTTGCCAATCCTCTTCATAACGATATTATCTATTCTCCCATATATCCATATTATGTCTATCAACCCACATATAATCCTCCTCCACCTTTTCAATACTCTTCTTTCAATACAACACATCCATTTCAACAAGAAAATACTTATTCTTCCAATTCTACCATGCACTCACCTCCTACTTCGCAATCTTCCTATCATCATTCTACCCATAATAAAGAAAGTAGAGGTGAGAAACCATTAGGTCCTTTTATGACGAAATTCCTAAGGCATTTATCAAAAACCTCTCAAAAACCTTCATCACGTAAATTTACTAAGCTCAATCAACCAATGGATATAATTCTCAAGTATTTACTTGACACAAATAAGATTGAACTTCCTTCCATAAGACAACCTGATACCACATCAGATTGGTTTAAACCTGAGCTACATTGTGAATATCATAGAGTAGATGGACATATGACACAAAATTGTAAAGATTTAAGATGTGCAATTCAAGATTTGATTGATGAAGGTCTTTTTAATATAAAGGAATTACAATCTACAACTGATTATAAATCTCCGAGTAAACAATCAAACTCCTACACAACAAATACCAATAATCAATCAAGACATGGGGATCTCCCAAGAACCCCTATTCAATTATCAACAACAAGAAACCAATCAAATATTGCATGTTAATGTGTCCCATCATGATGATATTATTAATATTGTAACAAAAACTACAAATGAGCAACCTCAAGTTCAATCAACTCAATCCGATATTCAAGATATGGATTCCTCATTTGACCAACCTTCAAAACTATCTTTGGCTCTAGAGAATGATCCAAAATGGAATGTAAGCATAGAAAGCTCATCTTTAGAATCAAAATCTCAATCTGAAATCCACTTTGATAACCAACAACAAGTGATTAATCCTCAAGCAAAGATATCCCTTTTAGAAGTATTACAAATTTATCACAAGGAAATTTTGTTCAAAATACCTAGCCAACAATTTGTTCCTCATCATATTTTCTCTAAGAACATAATTAATGGTATAAACCCTCTTGAGGTTAACCATATTTCATTCTATGATGAGGATATTCCTTCCTCTACTCCACAAGAAGACTCCTATCTTTACATTATCGGATCTAGTAAAGAAACACTTGTTAGAACTATCATGGTAGATAATGACTCCTCTCTTAATTTATGCACTTATCAATTATTCCAAAAACTCAAATCAAAGGAAGAAGATCTTAATGAATCAAATGTTATTATAAAATCTTTTAACAATGAAATTCAAGAAGCTCAAGGTACTATAATTCTTCCCCTTAATATTGGATCCAAGATCCTGGATACTTTATTCTATGTAGGATATTGTCCTTCACCTTACAACCTACTTCTCCAGAGTCCTTGGATTCATACGATGAGGGTTGTCCCTTCCACTCTTCACCAATGTTTGAAGTTTGAACTTGCAAATAAAATTGTTACCATACATGGTGACCCAACACCATTTGAAGAATATTTAACGATTGAAACATCAAGTTCTATACATTCTCTATTATCACAATTATCTTCTATCCATCACTTTTCTTCATCCATATATGATCATCCTTGTTTACCAAATAACACCCATGCATATCTTTCACATATACTTTCTCCATCTTATCAAGACTTGGAAGATAGTGATAAGAATGAAGAACTTTCTTATATTTCTGACATTTTATTTTGTAACATGATCAATTTTACACATATAAAAGTCAAATCTTTTGCTACATTATTCTACATTATAACAAAGCTTTTGTTATCACTACCTTTTATTCATCACCTTTTGTTCTTACCTTCACCTCAACCAGATTATCCTTCAAAACCTCCTTTGATTTTGAAGCAACCTTAGACATGCTATACTCAAATAACCTTGTATAGTGTATATAGATCATCTTGTATATACCACCAATTTCAATTCATAAATTAAAATCAAAATACAAAAAAATCAAAATCCTCAAAATCTTCAAAAAAATACAAATGCAACTAAGGACCTTAAAGGTAAATTTGAGCCCAACTGGCTCGGACCATACATCATTACTGCTAAATTTGAATCAGGAGCATATAAATTATCTACCTTAGATGGTAAAGAACTTAAAGAACCCATGAATATTTTGCATCTCAAACGTTACTATGCATAAATTTGGTCATTTCATCCATGTATATATTTGTTCAAAATTACTATCTTGTATTTCTTTCAATTTATTCAAAAACACCAAAAACATTCATAAATCTCCAAAAATCTTCAAAAACTATCTATTGCATTTATTTAAAGCACTTGTTAAATTGTTTGCTCAAAAACTAAAATCAAAAATCAAAATCTAAAAACAGCTATATGCTTGACTCTTTCGAAACCAAAACAATATACAGAAGAAAGAGAGAGTCAACATTCTCAAAACTTCTCAAAAGTGTTTATATATATTTTCTTACAATTATTGCGAGTTATATGTTTCAACTTATTTTGGATAAATTAGCATTTATTTTGAATCCCTCACTTGCACACTCACAACAAATAAATATCTTGATTTTATCTGGCATGATTACTAATCTCTCTTATATCAAAGTTCACAAAATTTAATTAAATAAAGTTTGAGCATAGAGAATTGATCTTGTTATTTACTTAAACCAAGCACATCTTTTCACAATAAAATGATTATATTTGTAATTTCCATGTTTTGCTACATAGTAGAACTGATTTCTTGAGCGAAAAGTTTCCCCTGCTATCCTATCATGCACATGGTCTAGAATCTTTGAGAATTGGCAAAAGGACAAGCTCACCCCTACCCAGAATAAAAATCCCTTGCTCTACAGCTAATCTGAGCAAGTATCCCTAGAACAAACAGAAAAAGAAAAAGAAAAAATTCAAGAAAAAGAGAAAAGAGAAATGTTCTTTTATATCATTATAGCAATGTTCCAAGCATTATCAAGCAAAAGAAATACAAAAGAAAAATATGCAAAGTTCAGCAGAAAGCGAAAGCAATAAAATCCCTTTCCCTACCCTTTGAAAAGAAAAGAAGGGTTGATGAGCTTGAATCCCTGGAATTCTCAATTATTCGAAAAGCGTGAGGTAAGCCCCATAACAGGTGGTTTGTGCCCAACCTGCTTGGCCTTGGGTAACTCCTAGCGTGGCGATATGTCTGTCACATTAGCGACCTTCTTTTGTACAGACCTATGTCTGCTTATGGATTAGCTAGCTCTTGATAATCCGATCTACATAGTGGTCTAATATGGTTATATGCATCTACATCATGGTTAATGAACACTTATTTGGTTTCTTCAAATCACTTGTATCATAGTATCTTGCTCAAAACTGGTAAATGAACAATGCAATCGCACACACATTTGTATTTGAGAGATTTTGTCTATCATTATGATAAATCAAGATCGGAAATGAATTCACATATGCACATGGGATTCCTTATAAATCTAACTTTTGTCTTCAAAATACTTTGAAATATTATTTTTGCAACTTGTTTGGGAATAAATCAAGTACAGTTGTTTTCACAAAGACAACTATATCATAGAAAAATCAAAAATTTCTTTCAAAATACACAAATCAAATCATATATATCTGGTTGACTTTCGCGACGATGGTATAGCTCCACAACCAAAATTGGAATTGTATGCCTAGCGCAAGTCCTCATTTTCATATTTTCTGTTCATCAATAATCAATCATGCAATAAAACCTTTTTTTTGGATTTTCGCGATGATGGTATAAGTCTATACCTACATATTCTATGCCTAGCGCAAACCATTGTAACAATTTTTATTCCCCATTTATCAAAAATCATAAAAACCATATGACTTCATTATGTTACACAAATTATGCTTTTTAAAATCAAACCCATTTTCATTATTTCATATCATTATGTCAACCTTTAACTTTGCAATGATGGTATAATTCCTAAGGAATTATTCACAAATTTTATCACACTTAGGAATTTATGCCTAGCAAAAATCATTTTAAAATATTTCATGTAATAATATTTTTCATGAAAATCTGAAAACAAACCATCATCATCATCATTTGCACCATTGCACCAAAGTCTTAAGACAGTCTCTTAAGCACTCTTTTCCTTTTTAACAATATTTCTATACTGGGATTAGCTTGACGACCGAGTGAGCGACGACTCCATGAAATGGTCTATAATAGCGACAATGTCCTTTGAAATTATTGTTAGAAGTCTCTTTTTATTTTTATCACATTTTCATCACAAACAACCAATTTGTTACATCAGATTATTTCATTTAAAATATTATAGCATGACATTCAAATTATAATATTTCCAACGACATAATTACATGAATCATCAACCATTATCAAATCAATCAATCAAACATAAAAGCATCATAAACATACACATAACACAAGTCATATGATCAAAAACATATCATATATCAAACATAATTTCATTCAAAAATAATTCAAATTAATTTTGCTTTTTCGCGTTTTTACCTCAAACGTTCGATTTGGGTAAAAACACGGAGGGGGCACCATAGTAAGCTGTCGTACGATTCGACCAAGAATCGTCGCCTAAAAATGGGTATAATTTTTTGCTTTCTCGTAGATCGAGAAGAACTCATCTTTAACGCATTTTCTTCGAAAAATTCGCTAAAGAGGGGGCAAAATGTAGCACCCTAAAATTGGCGCAATCAAAATTATAAAATTTACATTCACCTTAGTAAATAATTTAAAAATCAAATTTAACCTCCCAAACCGCCCGTTAACCGTCGGGAAATCCGTTTCCCCCTTTTTCGTGCCATTTTTAGAGGTTGTTTTGACCGTTTGACGATATCGTCGCCGATCAGACGATATCGCCTCAGATTTGACGATTTCGTCTGGACTAGGTCGTCCAGACGATCTTGTCGCAAAACTGAATTTGCATAGTTGGAATCCGTTCCAACGGGTCTCCAATCCGGGCAGAAGCGTGTCTGCGCCGTTGGGACCCTCCCCCGTTGGAGATCTCCCAAATTGGGATGATCTCCAACCTCCCAACAACTCCCCCTAAGCCTATTTAACTTCTAGGATTTTCCCTCCCCAACCCCTGGCTGAATTTATCTGCGAATTGAATCCCTCTGCGCTAAAACATCATAATCTTATTTTTGCATTAGTCCCATAGCAATTTTGATGCAGGTATATCATTGATTTTCAACTGGAGCCAGCACCTATCGTCGTCGACGAACCTGTCCAGATCGGAGGCGATCCTGTCGAATTCGAGACGATTTCGTACTGATACGAGACGATCTCGACTGCAGCCCACATCGAGGCAATCAGTGCCTAGAGTTTGCTTTTCTCAACTTTGTCTCTGTTATTTTGTTTTGCAAATTAGATAATACATTCAGTTTTTATCCTATTTTGCATCTGGAGTTCACCCATTTAGCTTAGATTGCATGCTAAGTTTATGATCTGCCATTTAAGCACAGTAATTTGCATTAATTTCTGTTCTTGAATAGTGTTCAGCATTCATATTATCATTTGGTGTAATTTGCCTCTGTTAGCATAGTGTTATGTCTTGCATTTTGCATCTATTCTCTGTTTTGCAGGTTTTTGACGGATTCGTCTGACGAATTCGTCAGATCTCAGACGATCTCGTCTGATTGCAGACGATTCTGTCGAATCTCAGACGATCGGGACTGCTTCAAAATTAGAATCTTCTTCAGACATCCGGATCAGGTATTCTCCGTTTTCCTCCTGTAAATTCTCTGTTCTCTGCTTTCAAATCTGTCTGCTGTATTCATGAAAAATTGCATTTTCATATAGTTTAATTTAGAATCATTCGGCCAAACCTAGGATGAATGCTTAAGATTAAAACGAACTCATTAAACACATTCCAAAACCTAGGCGTGGAAACTGCCATTAAATGTTTCCTGGTGAACCCACCATCCGTCGAAAAATCACCAAAATACACCTCCCTTGAGAGGCGGGACCTTCGCAAAGTCCTCTCGTCCGAGGTACCGCATCATCCTTTTCCCATCCTCCTTCCGGGCGCGGATCCTATAGCCTGAAGGTAGGGATGCGAAAAATTTGGAGCGATACAGGTACATTGCATTTGCTCTAAGTGTAGATGTTGTCATTGATGTCAAGAAGGTCTTGAAGCAATTTGGTTTGATGTCAAAGAATGTGTCTTGATGAAGGTTTCAGCATGGACAGTGAGTTTCCAAGAAGATCAGGGTAGCCCAGTTGCAAAATATCAAAAAAAAACAAGTAAGAAAAAGTATGTAGGTGGCTGGAAAAACTGTCGCGATTTCATGACATGTTTGAGGAGAGAGAAAGTGTTGGCAAAACTGTCATGATTTCGTGACATGTTTGAGGAGAGAGAAATTTCGGGCAAATGTGTCCCGATTTCATGACATGCGGGAAGGTAGAGACGAAGCAGGCAAAACTGTCACGATTTTGCGACATGTTGGCAGTGAAGAAGAGCAGATGGAAAGTGTCATGATTTCGTGACATGTCACATTTTTGTGACTCGAAAAGTGTAGGAAGGTAGAGAAGGAAAAGTGTCGTGATTTTGTGACATTCTGCAAAGTAAGTTGTTTGGACGAAAAAGTGTCACGATTTCACGACATGATGCTAAAAAGAGAGTCCGCAAAAAGAACTGTCATGATTTCGTGACAAGTTTGAAGAGAGAGAAAGTTACATGTAAAATGTTGCGATTTCTTGACATGCTACAGAGGTCAAGTTGAGTACTATCACGATTTCGCGGCATACTGAAAAGCTCGAAGTGAGAACTGTCACAATTTTGTGACATGCAGCAAAAGGGAAGAGTCTGAAAAGAGAAGTGTCATGATTTTGCGACAGGTTGCAAGGAAAGCTTTCAGAAGCTGAAAGCATCACGATTTCACGACAGGCTACAAAGAAGTTGTACGGATGCAGAAAGTGTAACAATTTCGTGACAGGTTGAGATGGTAGCTTGCAGTTGGAGAAGGTGTCATGATTTCGTGATAGAAACAGTTAGCAAGTCTTAAATAGAAGAAGCATCGCGATTTCGTGACTAATTGAAGAAGGAAGAGCTCGAAGGCGAAAGCATCGTGATTTCGCGACATGTTCCAGTTTCGCGGGCATATGACAGAAAAGAGCTTAAGGCAGCGAAAGCGTCATGATTTCACGACAGAGTTGCAGATGACGTTAGTAGAAGCAGATGTGTCATGATTTCATGACAAAAGCAGAGAAGAAGGCTTTGTAGACTAAAGCGTTGCGATTTTACGATAGAGTGAAGATGACGTCAGCAAAAATCATAAGTGTCACGATTTTGCGACAAAAGCTGAGAGGAAGGCCATGAAGACTAAAGTGTCATGATTTCATGACAAAAGTGAGATGACGTCAGCAAGAGGCAAAGGTGTCACGATTTCATGACAAAAGCGCAAAGGAATTCGACAAAGGCCAAGGTGTCACGATTTCACGACAGTAGGCTATAGAAGGTGTACGGCTGTAAAAGTGTCACGATATCGTGACATGTTGTCGTTTCACGGTAGAAGCTACAGGAAAGCGATAGAGGCGGCAGAGGCGATTGAAGCCGACAAAGTTAAATCTGGGCCGACAAAGATTAGGGTTTTGTAGCCAACGATCTTTAGGGTAACAGTCGACTAAAGATTAAGTTTTTGATCATGAATTAATGCTATAAAAGGACTATTTTTGAGTTTTAAGTGATCAAATGCGTGGATCGAACTTGCACAAGTAAAGTTCATGATGCGTAGAGACCGAGTTGAATCAATTCGAGCGAAGTGTGTGAGATGCAACCATAACAGCGTAGATAGCACAGAAGTGGCAAGTTGATGCACAGAATGAGGAGTTCGATCACAGAGTGTTGAAGTGCTGCTGTATTTGCAAAGATAGTGCAAAGGTTGGATTTCAATCAAAGGGTGGCTGTGATTGCGGCTGTGTTTGCGTAGACAGATTTGTGTTTCATGTTCTTAAGAAAAGCAGATTACATATATCTTATTCTTTTGAGATTTGAGATTGAGATTGGGAGTAAGTATAGAACATATTGAGTCTCTAACAATTCTCTTTATGCTTCTATGATGTTAATGAATCACATTGGGTCTCTAACAATTCTCTTTGTGAGTTCATGCTAAGCAAGTTGTCTTTGTGAGCTTGCTGAGGTTTTGGACAGGTTCTAGTGGGGATGTATGAGCAGGTTTTGGACAAGTCATTGAGAGGGCTTTTTGGACAGCATTGAGCAAGCTTTTTGTTGAATCTTGTGGAGCAGTTTGGGCAGGTTCTAAGTGAGAACTTGCAAAGCAGATCTGAAACAAGTCTTGAAGACTTGGGTGAAGATCAAGCCAGCATTAATGCAAGCTGGTGAACCATTTTTGTGAACCAAATTTGAGGACCATTTGAGGACAGAGATTGATGCAGAGTTGAGAACAGATTTGTGCCAGACCGAAGGACTGTGTTTTGTGTAGACCTGAGAAAGAGGAAGAGGACATTTGTGCCAGATCGAAGGACTGTGTTTTGGTGCAAATTCGAGGACCAGCTTTGAGGTGATAGAGTTGAGGATAGAGGTCTCCAGCCAGATCAAGGAAGATAGGTGTCTTCTATGGATAGAGATCCATTTGCTAAGGGCAACGGAGGCAAAGGTCTTCTAGAGGATCACTAGCCAGAGTAGAGTTAAGGGGAAGGTATCTCCTTTGAGTAGAGGCTCATAAACTTTGTAATTGGGAAGGTTTCCCAGAGAACTACGATATAACTTTTAGAGAAAAAATTTATCCGTGGAGTAGCCCACTTTGGGTGAACCATGTAAATTGTTGTGTCACTTTGTGGATGGTGTTTTGTGCATTGCTTTTATTACTGCTATTGTTACTGCTATCTTTATACTACATAATATTGAATTGAAATCTATTTTGAAAGAAAAAGTTAAAAGTGGTCTTATACTATTCACCCCCCTCTCAGTATAAGCTTGTGTTCTTCACATAGTTCTTTTGAGTAGTACAAGCTACTTTATTTTATTGTGTGTCATTGGGGTCCCATCGGATGTACCATTGAACTTTTCTTGTCTCTAATTGCTCTTACCCAGGATAATCGTGCCTCACATCAAAGTGACATAGTAGGTCATAATCGAGATCATGGGGTTCAACTCAATCAGAGACCTTTAATATTTTTTACAAGGTTGGTTCCTTGTTGAGATGTTATCTTCAAGGTGATTTCTACTCTACCAAGGGAAAAGGGATGCGAGAAAGTAAATAAAAACTCAATAAATAAAATAAAAAGGAGAATTATGTGCCAAGATATATACTAATATCTTCCTTAAAAAATAGGCCTAATCACTATGTTTTAGTGGTGAACACTTCCTCTCCTTGACATAGTGAAGAGCAATTGAGGTCTACTAGTTATACGCATATGTGAGCAGGTGGATCCCACAGGAGAACCAAACTCATAAGTGAATCAGTCCAAAAATAGATGTAGGCCCCTCACACACATACACTTAGCACATCCAATATTCACATAAATGAATACAAACATAAATGCATACACTTCCATAATTGTATAGGCAAAGGCCAAAAAATAGATATAGGCTTCCATGTATATATAAATGTAGATAAACTTTTACATAGATTGTACCAAAATCAGGGGTTTGAAATTACCCACAAGCCACTCAAGGTTGCTACCATTTTTACAGAGAGAAATGAAAGGAAAGCCTACAAATACATGAAATGCAAACTTGTCGATCCTTTACAAATCTAATACTACTCCTATTTATATATTTACGAGGGTTTTCCCTCCAAAACTCATGGAAATATCTCAAGGTGGCTATCATTTTAGATACTAAACCATGTCTTTTTTTGAATTTTTGTCCCTTTAGGATTATCTAGATCTAAGGATGTGAATATCAATCAATCATGGCCTTAGATGTGCAGTTATCTATTTAATTTTCATAAACCCATTTTATGGGGATTCCCATCATTTGGGTGCAGAATATTGCTTTAATTTAATTTTTTGGATCTTTGATTTTATTCTAACATGGTTCCATGCTACTTTTATCCTTTCTCAAAGATACAAGATATATTTTGCAAAAAGGACAATCTTCCTCGAAGAATGTGTACTTTATTGATTTGACCTTTGAGGCATTGGTACTTTCTTCTTCAAGAATTTTTCTTCATCCTTTGAGACTGTTTGTCTTCATATCAATTAGACTTTTGTCTTATATTCTTTTTTGTGACTGTGTTATCACCTTCTATCCATGACTCAAGAACTTTTGATCTTCAAAATTTTCTTACACATAGGGTCTAGCTTCCACTTGATTGGGACTTTCTTTATGTGCTTGTCCGTGACTCAAAATTTTACTTTCAAAATGTGTAGTGATTTATCACTACAATACCTATCATTATATGGAAGACACATGTTGAATCTACCTTAGTTTTGTTGATGAGGACATAGAAGGAATTCTTATTATGCTTATTTTATTATTAACCATGTGAAACTTCACATTGGATTATGTTTAAGGTTGAGTTGGCTTTGTTAGCCACCATGCCTGTATTGGTTTGGTTGTTACCAACAAAACTTAGCTTTTGTTGCATTTTCTATTTGTAATATATTTTGGTGCTTATTTAAAGCACTTAAAAATAATAAAATGTATTCAGAATTTTCAATTCAAAACAAATAAATGATTAATTTTTTTTAATCAATTAAAATTTAAATTAATTAATTAATTTAATTATTTTTGCACCTAATAATTAATTATTATTTTTAATAATTAATTATTTAAGCTTTGTATTAAGGTGCTTTGAGTTTTATTGTTGAAATTTATTTTGGCTAAGGCTATTTGTATGCTTTTGTAAGCGAGTGTCCTTGTAAAATTGTAATATGGAGTGCAAGATCGGTGGTACCCGACACTCCTAAATTCTTGCCCACCTTCTTGTAAAAACATTGGATTCCAATGCTTATATAGTGGGGAGGAATGATAAGGACATCAAGGGTATTATTATTATGCTTATTTTATTATTAACCATGTGAAACTTCATGTTGGATTATGTTTAAGGTTGAGTTGGCTTTGTTAGCCACCATGCCTGTATTGGTTTGGTTGTTACCAACCAAACTTAGCTTCCATTGCATTTTCTATTTGTAATATATTTTTGTGCTTATTTAAAACATTTAAAAATAATAATAATAATTTAGAATTTTTAGTTATGTATGAATTGGTGTTCACTATAATATTATAATTTATATTTGCTTCCTAATTAGCACCTTATCTAGGAACCTAATATTTTATGAGATGGAATCTTCTAAGGTTACCAATTTGCAATTATTGACATTGTTGCTTTGCAATGTTATTATGATTCACCAATATTTTGATCACTTCTAACATTTCACTCATCATAAAATTATTTTTTGACTCATTATTTGATTTGGATGGAGCAATGAGGGTTGGAAGTTATAGTTGGAAGGCTATAGTGAATGACACATTTTTGTCAATGTGAGTAATAATGCAATATTATGTACAAGGATGAGTGAAGGCATTTTATTGGGGATTAGGAATATATGACATGGTGGGAATGGAACTAAATATAGTCATTCTATAAAATTTAGGCTATATAGGCCATTGGTGGAATAGGGAGTAGTTTTCCTACTCTAATGAGAACATATATTCTAGATACATCTTCAAAAGCTATATCTAGTGTTCGATGTCTAGCATTATAAACCGTTAAAGCTAAGTTAGACTACAAACATTTAATATAGTATAGTATTATCTATCCTTCATTTGGCCTAACATTTTATGGGATTAGGTTCAAGGTCCTTAAGAATATAGTGTTAAAATCATGAATATTTTATTGAGGATGTCTTTACATTGTATTTAATTGAAAGAAAATTATGTAACCATTTCTCATGCTATCACATCTATGCATAAATGGTTCCACTATTAATGCCTATCTTGTAACTAAATTATATAAAGTCCCTATACCAAGAAGTGTCCTTATCATTAAGAGAGTATAGTAGTAAGCATGCCAAAATGTCTTCATCCTAGATGTGGTGGATTTACTTGAGTATTGCAATTCCATTAGATGATCTAGTATCATATTTTTCCCATTCCTATCAAAGGTAGGTTAGGATTTCATATCTAGAATGGGAATGGAAGAATATGATATTAGTTTTAGTGGTCCTTGATAATTCTAATAAAAAGGTTAATTTTATGGTCTAGGAGGTACTCCTAAATTTTTTTGTTGAGGAGGTTGATGATAGCGCTATTCAGGAGGTGGGTACATTGCATAGTCATGAGGTAGCTATACAGGATATAGAGGATATGGATATGAGGGACAATAAGATGGTGGATTTTGGTATACCTAGTATTTATTTGGAGGTAATTGAATATTCTATTATGATTGAGGATAATTTAAATCTATTTGGGGATTTATTGACTAGTTAGAGGTAATGTTAATCCTTATGAACCCATTTTCCTAGTCATTGTTGGAGAGTTTTGAGTAAGTTTAAGATTTAACTCTAGTGACCCTGCATTGGGGGTTGAATATTGACCTAGAGAAATGTTAGATATTTTTGATAAACTATATTTAGATGGTCTTTGGTCTTGGAGGGATTTTTTATTTACTATATTTTAAGGGTAGGTTACTAGCATAGAATTGGCTTATAAAGAGCACAATATTTGTGAAATTATTTATATAAATAGGTATCCCATAAAGAGTATTGTTATGTATCAAGGTTGGGGTCATTTTGAACCATTTTTAATTAGCTAGAGTAGATGAATAATTGATTTTCCAACTCAAGTAACTAATTTATGATGAACTTAAACTTTGACTAACTCAGTTAGCCATGCAACTCTTACCTTTTAATGGAGAGGGATTAGACACTAATATACCTTTGAAATCATCTTTTGGATGCACCCATGCAATAGTTTATTCCTATCTCTTTCCCTTCATATTTTATGGAGAGAGATTAGACACTAATATACATTTGAACTCATATTTTGGATTCACCCATGCAATATGTTGTTCCTATCTCTTTCCCTTCATTTTTTGATGGTATAAAATGATGTTTTCCATTTTATATTATTTCCCCATGTTTGATATCTTAAACATGTATTCATAAGCTTACACATATGTACTTGTATGGATAGAACTTCAGGGTCAAAATTTATAAAATTTTAAAAGTATGTCTATGGATTGATTTGCTTATAAAACTATAGTGATTTGGTCAAAAAAATTTTAAAATATGCCTCTAGAGGAAGAAACCTTTCTTTCCTAGTGAAATTTTTCTCAAATTTAGAACAATTTATGCATCTAATATATCTTGGAGAGATTTTACTATTTTGGAGTGAATCTCTTGCTAAACTATGTTGAACTGGGAAATTATTCTAACTTCTAATTATGATTTGTACCCTAATTTGTGTTTCAAAAAAGTTATAAGGGATTGTCAAAGGTTTTTTCCAACCTCTAAATTTAGGCTCTCTCCCCACTATCCTCATGGAATACTCCTATGATAACATGTGTTGACTTGCATTCAAAGTAAAAGTGTTGAATGTAAAAATATGGAAATATAAATCCATGAAAGTTTAAGGATGTGAGTGATTAAAATAAATACAAGTTTAAAGTGTAGTGAGGATATTTTATGATCAATAATATCCACCCATTCATTATATTATTAAATTGATAAGTGAATGACAATATGGGATATAAGAGTTATGTCATACTTGTTGTAAACTTAGAAAATAACAAAATCAATGTCAGACTTACCAATTTTTTACAATATCAAGAGGTCAAAGAACAATGTGGTTGTACAAAGTGTAGCTCTAAATTCTCATGGCCAAAAAATAAATACAATAAGGGCCCTAGGCCCGTATTTATAGTAAAATGTTATACCTAGTTACAAGGGATGAGAAACAATTACTCCTAATAAATGTAAATATTTATAGGTATCTTTGGTAAAATGATACACCACCAAATCTCACATACCTCCAATTATACCTCTTATAGGCTCAAAAGGATTCTAAAATAATTTAGTGTGTCATTACATGTCAAAATATCACTTTCCAAAAGATTTACCTCAAGATTTGCACCTTTAATTTACCTTGTGACTATCCAAGTGGTTTGCTCTATTTTAGCAAATAAATCACTCACTTTTTGCAAGTGAATCACTCACATTTACAAGTGGATCAACACATTTTTCTAAGCGAATTCCTCCCTTGAGCCAATTAATATCTTTGGGAATCAAATCAATACTTGGAGAATTGGTCATTTTTGCAATTAGATTGGTCGTTGTTCTATACTTGGTCAGTTTTTGAGAAATTTTGCAAGGTTTCTACATCTAATTTATCTATCACATGCCCCTTCAAAATTTATAAAAAATTATAAGGTAGTACCTATGTACTATAGGCACCTTCAACAAAAATAAAAAGGAAGCATTTTGATATTTGAATTTGAATTTCTTTTGTTGTTGTTTGTGCGCACTCTATTTTTTATGCATACTCCAATGGAAGTCGTGGTTGGTATCATATCAAGTGTCTATATCCATATTCATGGACATATAATGCATTGTGAACAACATCAGTATGATGCTAAGATGACTAGTAGGGAATTGAAAAGGCATTGTGTATAGAGGGTCATAGTTTCAAAATGTTATCTCACTATTTTTACCATTTTAGATAGGGTGCAATTCAAAGAAGATGGAGGAGTTTCTATTTTTTGTCTGGCATATATATTTGGTTGGTTGGATAGCTAAGTTAAATAATAGGGACGTGCTACAAGCTATTCAAGGTTTGGACCACACTTTTATTCAATCAAAATAATTTTTATTGGTATGGATGGTATTATCCATAGATATTATAGCTCACTTGGATCCTGCATAGCTCAACTAGTTATGATACCTTTTCCAAGGCATTCATAGCCTTACCAATCATAGGTTTAGTTATGAAAATGTATGATTTTTTTTAATGTATGTGTTTTTATCCTTGTGTCAAAGCAGAGGCATATTTAGTGAAACAGAGTAATTTTCTTCATAATGAAAAGGTGGGTACCTTGATTAGTGTAATTTATCCAACACATGGGAGGCCTAGGTTGAGTCCCCTTTTGGAACTTATAACTAATAATGAATCACATGAAGCTATGGTTGATGTGGAAATTGATATGGTTGTCTTCAATACCACATGTACTTGTTTTTTTTGCATATGTACCATATCGACCAATTCAAGAAAATGTATGTTTGAAAGTTATTGTTGATCAAGCAATCTAGTAGTAGTCAAGTGGTATAGAACCGCACACAACACACAGCAAGAATGCAGAATTAACAATGCACCGACGAAATTTCAGCAAGTTTCATTAAAACAGAGGTCTCTCCTCCAATACACAGCTATGCAAAAACCAAAAAATAAATCCCTCGCCAAAAGGTCTTTTTTTTTTTTTTGATACAATGCATGCGCCTCTTCTCCTCGGCCGCCACCTCCTTCTTTTCATTACGCAAAGTGCGGGTCCTTTTCATCCCCCAGGCCCGACTCTCTTTGGACCATCATTACTTGAATGCGAGACTCCCCATACCGCCCGCACGAATGCTCTGTCCCGCCTGCATGATGCTGCTAGGTGCATCAAAACATCATAGCCTGTAGTGGCGGTATGCCCTGCAGCCCGCCTGTCGATCCACTCGCCAAGTCAATCATTCATAAGAATGCGCCATGGTCGTTTGCGCTGATGCCACGTGTCCCGTTGCCATGCTTCCCGTAACCGCTTCATACTCTCGAGCCACCCGTAACTTCACGCCACGTGTCCCTCTCGCACCGGTCCCCGCAGTCACCGGCCGGTCAATGTCGTGAGCGTCCCGTCGCGATATCGCGACGTATTTGCCCCAAGGACTTTCTCTCTCCTCTTTGGTCGCGATATCGCGACGTTTTGACGTTAGGCTTCTCTCTCCTCCTTGGGACCGCGATTCCGCTACACGTCGCGATATCGCGACGTCTAGGCCTTTCTTACTCGCCTTCCTCCCTTGGGCCGCGAAACCGCGACATGTCACGATTTCGTGACATCTTTGCATTGTGGAACCTTGCCCCGGATATGTCACGATTTCGTGACATCTTTTCATTCCGTACGTCCTTGATCGAAGTGTCACGCGATTTCGCGACATCTTTGCATTGTGGAACCTTTCCTCCGGATATGTCACGATTTCGTGACATCTTTGAGCTCCTCGAAGGTGTTGCGATGTCTTTATGCTTCCAAGTCTTGCCTCCTGTCCGATTTCGCGACTTTTAAACTTTTCTTTGAAGGTGTCGCGATTTCGCGACGTCCTTAAGCTTGCCTTTGAAGGTGTCGCGATTTCGCGACCATTCTTGTGCCTTAGAACCTTTTTCAAAGATGTCCCCGTGCCTTCAATCGAAGTGTCACGATTTCGTGACCATTGTGCGTCCCGACCACGTTGCTTTAGAAATGTCATGATTTCACGACAGTTTGGCGTCCCGACCGTGCGTCTTCAGAAATGTCACGATTTCGCGATAGTTTGGCGTCCCGACTGTGCTTTTCAAAAATACGTCGCGATATCGCGACGGTTTGGCCCGCTGGTGCCCTTCTTCAAAAAGCGTCGCGATATCGCGACAGTTTTAGTACTTAAGAAAAAAATACATTTTGGGTGACGCAAGATTGCCAGCTTTGCCTCCGGATGCTCCTGCATCAGACACCCGGGGTGGGTTTGAGAAGTGACCTCACTTCTGATTTGACTGAGGTAGACCCAAACGATCAACCTCCGCCTTGGATAGCCAAGTCGCATCTTCTATGGGTCGGCCCTTCCATTTGATTAAATACTCAGAATAACTCCTGTTCCGAGTACTCCGGCCCTCACGCATATCCATAACTTCTTCTATCTCGTCCACAACTGGGATGGCTGCTGGAATGCTCCATAACTCTGGATTGGGTATCTCACTGCTTTCTCCTTCATGATACTCAACCAAATCTGAGATGTTAAACACGGGGGAGATGTTAAGTTCACTTGGTAACTCCACCTCGTAGGCATTACCCGAATCCCGTTTGCCAATGATTTTGCATGGCCCAAATTTCTTCATTTTGAGTTTGTTGTATGTCTTGGCAGGGAACCGTTCCTTCCGCAGATGGACCATGACAGAATCTCCTACTTGGAACTCCTTAGCTCTGCGTTTTTGATCCGCCCTCGCCTTATATTGAGCATTCATCTTGGCAATGTGTCTTGTCACTTCCTCATGCACTCCTTTCAAGTGTTCGGCAAAGTCTTCTGCCTCAACACTGCATTTCTCCCTTGTCTCCAGCCTTCTTAACTCTGAAGCGTTTCGTGGGCTGCTCCCATAGATAATCTGGAATGGTGACTTGTTGGTACTCCGATTGACCGAGCTGTTATACGCAAACTCAGCTTGCGGCAGAATTAGATCCCATCCCTTGGGCTTGTCCCCTACCAAGCATCGCAGTAGGTTGCCCAAACTCCGATTAACCACCTCTGTTTGGCCATCTGTTTGCGGGTGGTAAGCAGAACTGAACTTTAACTCCGTCCTCAGCTTCTTCCACAGGGTCTTCCAAAAATAACCTACAAACTTGGTATCCCTGTCCGACACAATGCTTCTTGGTAGCCCATGAAGGCGTACCACTTCCTTAAAGAACAGACCAGCTACATGGACCGCATCGCTAGTCTTCTGGCACGGGATAAAATGTGCCATTTTCAAAAATCTGTCCACTACCACAAATATGGAATCGTGCCCCTCTCGCGTCCCGGGTAAACCGAGCACAAAATCCATACTAATATCTTCCCACGGCTGCTCAGGTATAGGTAGTGGTTGATACAAACCAGTAGGCTGCCTCACGCCCTTTGCCATCTGGCAAATCCCGCAACTCTGCACAAACTTTGCCACATCCTCGCTGCAATTGTGGCCAGTAATAGTTTTCACTAACCAATGAGATGGTCTTGTCACGGCCAAAGTGTCCAGCTAAACCCCCACTGTGCTTTTCTTTAATGAGGTTCTCTCTCATTGAGCTCCTCGGAATGCACAATTGATTCCCCTTAAACAACATTTCATCTTGAATCAGGTAATCTAACCATCTAGTCCCGTCCAACGCAACAGCGCAGAGCAGTGCTTTCCAAGCTTCTACGAAATCGGGGTCTCAGGGTATAAGTTCTTGAGCTCAAGCAAACCCTACAACCTCCACTCTCATTTCTGTCATCGTACATTGCCTCCTACTCAATGCATCTGCCACCCTATTGGATCTTCCACTTCGATGCTTCAAGGACAAAGGTATAGCTTGCAGGAACTCTACCCATTTCAGGTGTCTCTGATTCAATTTTCCCTGACTGTTAATAAACTGCAGCGCTTGATGGTCGGTATAGAGAACAAACTCTTTCGGCAATAGATAGTGCCTCCATTTCTTGAGTGCTTGAACTATGGCGTAAAACTCTTGATCATATACCGAATATTTTCTCCCTGGCATCATTGAGCTTCTCGCTGAAATAAGCTACAGGCCTACCTTCTTGGCTCAAGACGGCTCCTATCGCACTGCCACTCGCATCGCAGTCTACCTGAAACACCTTATTGAAATCTGGAAGTGCTAAAATGGGTTGCTCAGTGACCTTCTTCTTCAGCATAGCAAAGCTTTTATTGGCTCCAACTGTCCACTGGAATTCCTTCTTGTTTCCCTTCATTGTCTCAGTAAGAGATGCACAAATACTGCTGAAGTTTCTAATAAATTTTCTGTAGAAACTGGCCAGACCATGAAATGATCTAACCTCGGTCACACTCCTTGGGACAGGCCATTCGAGGATAGCCTTCACCTTTTCGGGGTCCATCTTGAGACCATTTGCTGATATGACAAATCCCAGGTATACCAGCTCCTTCTTCACAAAGTTGCACTTCTTCGTATTGATCAATAATCGCTCCTCCCGTAGCTTCTCAAGAACCTTCCCCGATGTGCATCAGGTGCTCCTCTAAGGTTCTGCTAAAAATCAGTATATCATCCAAGTAAACAATAACAAATTTGCCCAAAAATTCCTTCATAACTTCATTCATTAACCTCATAAAGGTACTAGGTGCATTGGTTAATCCAAATGGCATAACCAACCACTCATACAACCCTTCTCTGGTTTTGAAAGCTGTCTTCCATTCATCCCCTTCTCTAATGCGGATCTGATGGTATCCACTTTTCAAATCAATTTTTGTGAAGTACTCAGCTCCACTCAAGCAGTCCATGATATCATCCATTCTCGACAGAGGAAACCTGTATTTAATGGTGATCTTGTTGATTGCCCGAGAGTCGGTGCACATCCTCCATTCTCCATCCTTCTTGGGTGCTAATACTACTGGTACAACACAAGGACTAAGACTCTCCCTTATCAGGCCTTTCTTCAACAGATCTTGAACTTGCCGATTTAATTCTTCAGTTTCCACCGGTGTCATTCGATGTGCAGCCTTGTTTGGCAAGCTCGATCCAGGCACCAAGTCGATGTGATGACTGATCCTCCTAACAGGTGGTAAACCTTCAGGAACATTGTCAGAAATGATATCAGGGAATTCTTCTAACAGTCCCATGACTTCCATTGGAATCTCCTTGCATCCTTCTTCCCTAACCCCGGGGATTATAGCATAACACACATGATCCGGCTTCAGTGCCTTCCAAGAATCTTCTCGCCATCAACTAGACAGACTCGTGCACTGCTGCATACTTTCTCATCCGCCTCTTTCAGGGGTTTTAACTTATGGCGAACTCCATTCTTTGACAGAGAATATGTGTTGGCTCGACCATCATGAACAGCACTTCGGTCAAACTGCCAAGGTCTCCCAAGCAACAAGTGACATGCATCCATAGGTAAGATGTCACATAAAACCTCATCTCGGTAAGTTCCAATATTGAACTTCACCAGACATTGCTCGCTTACTAGTGCCCGATGGTCCTTTTGCAGCCATGCAATCCGATAAGGGTGCGGGTGTTTTCTCCTTTCCAACCGCAGCTTGGAAACCATTTCCTCGAAAACCAAATTGTCAGTGCTTCCATTATCAATGATGATATTACAGACCTTGCTCGCGCACTTGCATCTTGTTCGAAACAGGCTGTTCCTTTGGTCCGCCTTTTCTTCTTCATTCAAGCAAGACTCTTCTCGATAATCATGGTTTCCCCTCTTTCTCGCTTCCTCCGAATGCTCAGACTCTACACCTTCGTCTGCTACAGCAGCTCGGGCCTGACCCTCGTGTCTTCGATTTGGCCTCTCTTGATGCCGTGGGCAGTTGTATGCCCTGTGTCCTTCTTCACCGCAGTTGAAGCAGGTTCCTCTAAAAACACCTCTTCCAAACCCTCGCCCAGACCTACCTCTTCCTCTTGGGTAGTTGTTGCTCTGATTGCGTGGGCGTCGGTCATCCTCTTCTCTCACCTCTTTCTGTTTCTGGCTGCTACTAGCTTCCGCAGCTTTTCCAAAATCTTTGTATCTTCCACCACTGCCTCTTCCACCAGCTCTTCCACCCCTATCCTTCCCTCTCTGCTTACCATCAAACCTTCTATTTAGTTTCTCTTCCACTTTTAATGCAAACTGATATGCATCCTCCACTGTGCTCATTCTAACCAGCCCCAGCTCTTCTTGAATGCTGGTTCGCAATCCATTTATGTAACGTGCGACCTTCTCTTTGTTCGCCTCCGAATGGCCGGTTCTGATTGAAATCTGGTAGAACTCCTCTGTATATTCCTTGACAGACTTACTAGCCTGTCGAAGACTCTGCATTTTCTTCAATAAATCCAGCTCATAATCTGTAGGGATGAACTGCCTCTTTAGTTTCTCTACCATCCTATCCCATCTGGTGATCCTTTCCTTTCCCCTCCTGTTTCTTTCTAACTGCACTCCTTTCCACCAGATGCTAGCATGCCCCTTCAGCTTGGTTTTTGCGAATTTGATCCGATTTGGATCTGCGATCTCTTCGTATTCGAAGTACTCCTCCATGTCGTTGATCCGGCCTATTAATTCCTCGGGGTTGAGGTTTCCAGAGTAAGTCGAGACGTCAAATTTTGGCTTCTTCCCAACTGGGAGATAGCCCCGTACAGCCTAGCCTCTCGCTGGCTCCAAAGCCTCTTCATCCTCAGATGGAACTTCTTCTTCCCACACTTCATCTTCGCTGGGTTCTTCCCTTCTCGGCTCGACTCCTCTTCTAATTTCCTCTTGTAGAGCCTCAACTTGCCTCTGCAGGGCTCTCAAATCGACCTCCTCCCTTCTTGCTCGTCTGTGCCTTATACCACCACGGTCTCTTCGCGGAGGCATCTTGCTTCTTCTTCACAACCCCACAACCACGGTCCTGGCGCAAACTGCCTCTCTGTTCGGCGATCGGTTTGCACTCTCAGAACCAACCTGCTCTGATACCACTTGGTATAGAACCGCACACAACACACAGCAAGAATGCAGAATTAACAATGCACAGACGAAATTTCAGCAAGTTTCATTAAAACAGAGGTCTCTCCTCCAATACACAGCTATGCAAAAACCAAAAAATAAATCCCTCGCCAAAAGGTCTTTTTTTTTTTTTTTATACAATGCATGCGCCTCTTCTCCTCGGCCGCCACCTCCTTCTTTCTCATTACGCAAAGTGCGGGTCCTTTTCATCCCCAGGCCCGACTCTCTTTGGACCATCATTACTTGAATGCGAGACTCCCCATACCGCCCGCACGAATGCTCTGTCCCGCCTGCATGATGCTGCTAGGTGCATCAAAACATCATAGCCTCGTAGTGGCGGTATGCCCCGCAGCTCGCCTGTCGATCCACTCGCCAAGTCAATCATTCATAAGAATGCGCCATGGTCGTTTGCGCTGATGCCACGTGTCCCGTTGCCATGCTTCCCGTAACCGCTTCATACTCTCGAGCCACCCGTAACTTCACGCCACGTGTCCCTCTCGCACCGGTCCCCGCAGTCACCGGCTGGTCAATGTCGTGAGCGTCCTGTCGCGATATCGCGACGTATTTGCCCCAACACTTTCTCTCTCCTCTTTGGTCGCGATATCGCGACGTTTTGACGTTAGGCTTCTCTCTCCTCCTTGGGACCGCGATTCCGCTACACGTCGCGATATCGCGACGTCTAGGCCTTTCTTACTCGCCTTCCTCCCTTGGGCCGCGAAACCGCGACATGTCACGATTTCGCGACATCTTTGCATTGTGGAACCTTGCCCCCGGATATGTCACGATTTCGCGACATCTTTTCATTCCGTACGTCCTTGGATCGGAAGTGTCGCGATTTCGCGACATCTTTGCATTGTGGAACCTTACCTCCGGATATGTCACGATTTCGCGACATCTTTGAGCTCTGCCTTCGAAGGTGTTGCGATGTCTTTATGCTTCCAAGTCTTGCCTCCCAGAAGTGTCACGATTTCGCGACGTCTTTTAAACTTTATCTTTGAAGGTGTCACGATTTCATGACGTCCTTTAACCTTGCCTTTGAAGGTGTCACGATTTCGCGACCATTCTTGTGCCTTAGAACCTTTTTGTCAAAGATGTCCCCGTGCCTTCAAATCCCGCTTCCGAAAGTGTCACGATTTCGCGACCATTGTGCGTCCAGACCACGTTGCAACAGAAATGTCGCGATTTCGCGACAGTTTGGCGTCCCGACCGTGCGTCTTCAAAAATGTCACGATTTCGCGATAGTTTGGCGTCCCGACTGTGCTTTTCAAAAATACGTCGCGATATCGCGACGGTTTGGCCCGCTGGTGCCCTTCTTCAAAAAGCGTCGCGATATCGCGACAGTTTTAGTACTTAAGAAAAAAAAATACATTTTGGGTGACGCAAGATTGCCAGCTTTGCCTCCGGATGCTCCTGCATCATCAAGTGCCATACAATACATAGAAAGCTATGAATGAATGTCATGTTCCTAAGTTTTAAGGCTTTAAATTTTGTATTTTTGGGGGCTATTTGGGCATATATTCTAGAGGCCATAATTTTTGCATGCAAATGTATTTTGAGCCTATTTTTTATATTTGTATGACTTTTTGACCTCTTTGCATTGTGGACATCAACTAATAAACCTATTATAGTGTTAGGGACTAAGTTATATCAGATAATGCTTATGTTGGAGAATATTACATTATATAGTACATGCTAATGTACCCCCATGGTACCTATGGTAAAATGTAAATATTATAATAAGGTTTGAGTCTAAAATTTAGGAGTGTGATTTATATTTTTGTTTATGTATGTGTCTATGTATAGTATGTGCACAACTATCAAGTAATAAAATGTGCAAGTGTGTAGAGTGAGGAAGTGTGCAACTTTCATAGTGCAAATGTGCATGTAGAAGTGTGAAAGTGTCCTATGGTAAAGTGTGCAAGTGTACATGTAGGAGTGTAATCCAATTTTAGAGAGGGTAGATAAAGAGGTATTTCCAAATTTTAACAATCCTTCTTGGGAGACAAAATATTTTTCCAATATTATCTAGATAAGTTGACTACCTAATATCCTATTGCTCTAGGTGAAATTAACCTCCTTGATACTAGTGTCCATCATCCCAATTTATAAATGAATTATTCAAAATCCAACATACTCTCAGACCATTCGAGGGTTCCACCCATCTTATAAGAAAGGAATAAATGGGTTTTAAAGTCCCAACAATGACCCATACCAACTAATGGAAGGTTATCCTCATAGGGATTAGATCATTCTAGAGTTTTCTTCTACCTGAAATGGAGTTAGGGGTATAATCTAGGTTTCCATGGTGGATTTACAATAACAAAAAACATACACTAATAAGCCTATTATTAGTTAATAAAACTTTCCCTTCCACATGATTACTATCCCACAAACAAAGGAGTCCTCCTGAAGCACCATTCACTTCACTAGAAACAAAGTCGACTTCTTTCCAAACACTTTGCTTAACCCTTTCAACATTTTGACTACTCAATTTGGTTTATGTGATCCTTAAGACCTTGGATCATTCCATCATGATATAAATATATATAAGAAATTAGGGTCTTGTAGCCACATAGAATTAGATATAAATGGATTTGAATGGTTTTTATTAAGTAAATAATACCTTAAGATAATGGTTTTTCTATATAATCCTATTCATAATAAAATAACTAAAAATATTATATACTTTGTTTGTAACCATGTATTATTATTAAATCTATTAAACCTTTTTGTTATAAGACTTTTTCCAATGCATCTATAGTTCAATTGATAATAAAATATTGAAGGAATAACATGCCAAATGGAAATTGAATTTATATATGAAGCAATAAACTACTTTGATTTAAACCATCTAGGGTTATCCCTCATATTTTTTAATGAGATACAATTATATTGAATTCCTCCACACAAAGAATACCTAGATCATAATTGTGGATAATCATTGAGTTTGACATAAATAAACTAAGGTCATTCCAACATCTTCACAAGTATTAACTATAGTTGGAGCATTTACATTTATAAACTTGATTTTGATATTTTCATCTTTCTTACCAAAAAATTATCATCCCAATTACTTGTTGATTATAAAAATTGACCATCCTAATTGTTTTTAATTCATATCATTATAATACCTCATGAAGCTCCTATTTTAAATTAATCCTCATATTACTCACTACTTACTATTTTTTCTTGTACTTAAAAAATATAGTACTATAACAACCTATTAATTCTCTAATAATACTTTGATTATTTTCTTCATAGTCATAATATTCCAAAATACTATTTTCATCATCAGTTTTGACTCTTATTTGTGGGATTAATCCCACTTATTTTTCATTTATTTTTGTTTAATATTTGTTTCTAAATTTCTTTATCAACCTCTTTAAGTTTAATTTTCTCTTTGTTCTTGCTTTGAGGGTATTCCTCTTATTTTCTTAATTCCTACCAATGCTTTCATCTTCATTAATCTCTTCAACTTTTCTAGACTTTTCATAATGATATTTATCATATGTAGGTTTATATTTCCCTTAAGAACTTGAATTCCAAGAAATAGCTTAAAAAATATTATTTTCTTTATACTGGCTTGGAAATCCTAAAGTGCAAGGATCATTTTCCATAGTGCTTACTTTTGTATGCCACCTTAAAAACCTTAAATGTTAATGGTTATCATCCATACTTGTTTCTTTATCATGTTGCTCTTGAAATGCCAAAATGTAATCATAGTGAGACTTAGGTTTGTGTTGCTCTAAAGAATTTTAAGTGCCAAGAATACCCCATAAATATTTTTTTATTTATGTTTCCATGGAAATCCTAAAGTGTAAGGATGATTCTACATAATAATCACTTTCTTATTGGTGAGCAGAAATTATGTTTAGAAAACAATCATTTCTCTTCCATAAATTATCAATTTAGTAAGTTCGTAAACTTACGATTATCATGCACAGTATATTCCTACAATGTGGGGGAATTAATCCTTATGTACCTATTTAATTTGGTGGGGAATGTTTGTGCATTTTAATTTCAACCAAACCAAATAAAACAAAGTGCAAAAAATTAAAATGCTGGAAATAAAAATACTAAAAATTAAAGTACAAAAATTTAAATGTGTTGGAAATTTTGAGTATATTGTTGTCATTGATGTCAAAGAATTAATGGCATAGGTTAATGACATTAATTGGCATTTATGTCAATAAAAATAAAGGTTTAATGGCTTTACATTGGTGACATTTGCGAAAGAAAAAGGAAGAGTTTTTCCAAAGAAAAGGTCCAAGAAGAAAGGAAAAAGATTATAATATTTAAATCTATGAATATTTAAATAATTATAATAATTAAAAATTAAAGGACCCAAAAGGTTAAAATAAAAATTATTATAATATTTAAATCTACCTTAGATTTAAATTATTATAATATTTTTGAAAAGGTTTAATAGCGCCAAAAATCAAAATTGCATGGAGGCAACTTTTCCAAGTTGAGCCAACATCCAAATTCAAAGGGCAATGTGTATAAAAAGGTTAATATGTTTGCAAGCTATGGTATTCGATTAATCCACGAAAAATTAATGTCTTATTAACCCCCAAAATTAAGACTTACAATTTTTATTTTCAACAAAGTCGTGGAGGCAGAGAAAGGTTTTATGTAAATTTTGAGGTAGTGCAGAGATTAAGATAGTGACTGCCCAAACGCCATCTGTATCGTTCCAAATTTTTTGCACCCTTACCTTCAGGCTAAAGGATCCGCGCCCGGAAGGGGGATGCGGGAAGGATGGGACAATACCTCGAACTGAGAGGCCTTTTGAAGGTCCCGCCTCTCGGGGGAGGGGTATTAAGGTGATTTTTTGATGGATGGTGGGTTCACCAGGAAACTTTTGAATGGCAGTTTCCACACCTAGGTTGGGAATGTGTTTGATGTGTTCAATTTTATGTTTGATCATTCAACTCCTAGGTTTGGCCAAATGAATTTAAGTTGTTCTATATGAAATGCAGATTTAAATGAATACAGAAAATAGATTTGAATAGAAAACAAAGAGAATAAGCTAGATTAAAGAGCCATACCTGATCCGGATGTCTGATGGAGGTTCTAATTCTTGAAGCAGTTAGGATCGCCTCTGATCTGACAGGATCGTCTGCGATCAGACATGATCATCTGAGATCTGACGAATTTGTCAGACGAATTTGTCAGAGACCTGCAATCAGAGAAATAGATACAAAATACAAAAAATGCAGCTATGCCAATAGAGGGCAATGATGTAGAATGACAGTAATAATATTAAAATGATAATAATAAACAAAAACACGAGTGCATTACAATGATTTAATGACAATTTATGATTTTAGTATGCATTAAGACTATATGGGTGAACTCCGGGATGCAAAATAATAATAAGTTTAACTAATGCAAAGCAAAACAGTAAATAATGGAGAAAGAATGCAAACTCAGGGCACTGATTGCCCCCAATGTTGACTGCAATCGAAATCATCTTGGATTGGTACGAAATCGTCTCGAATTGGACAGGATCGTCTGCGACGATCTGAGCTTGCTCCGGCTGAAGAATAACAAAGTTCCTACAAGAAAATTTGAAAAGGGACAAAGGCAAACAATAGTCTAGGATATTCTAATGCATGTAAAACTCGAAGTGCAGAAAAATTCAGCCAGGGGAATGTCAAGGGGAGGTCCTAAGGTTTAAATAGGCTTAGGAGGGAGGTTAGGAGGTTGGAGATCATCCTAATTTGGAAGATCTCCAACGAGGGAGGTATCTAACGATGTAGACACGCTTTTGCCCAGGTTAGAAACGTCGTTGAAACAGAAGCTAATTATGCATAAATCAGTTTTGGGACGAAATCGGTTGGACGTTCTGCTCCAGATGAAATCGTCCGATCTGAAGCAATATCGTCTGATCAAAGACGATATCGTCCAATAGATGAAACAAACTCTAAAAATGGCACGAAAAATGAGGAAAGCGGTTAGCGAGGCGGTTTGGGAGCGATTTGGGGTTGAAAATTTGAATTTGAATTATTACTAAGGTAATTTTAATTATTTGCTAAGGTTTACTACGCCAATTTTAGGGTGCTACATTTTGCCCCCTCTTTAGCGAATTTTTTGAAGAAAATGCGTTAAATATGAGTTCTTCTCGATCTACGAGAAAGCAAAAATTATTCCCATTTTTAGGCAATGATTCTAGGTCGAATCGTACGACAGCTTACTATGGTGCCCCCTTCGTGTTTTTACCCAAATCGAGCGTTTGAGGTAAAAACACGAAAAAACAAAATTTAAAATGTTGTTAATTGTTTTTGAATAAAATTAAGAAAAATAGGGAAAAACCCTAATTCATTGTTACTGTTCATTTTCATTTTCTGGTTTCTGGAGCTCTACAAACAAAATGGTCGAGACAGTGCACGGATTGATAGAGGTCCAGCGTGGGCTACGGGTAAGGGTCCAAACTTAGTTTAGAAGGCTTTAATTTTGATTTTCATGCTTTTTAGATTAAATTTTAAATGATTTTTGAGCATCGCAGCCATTTTTGGGCCGTCAACGTCGTCGGGACGAAATCGTCTCCATTTCGTCGAAATCGTCTTGATATCGCCAATTTCGTCCAGGGGTGAAATCGACGAAATGGGGACGATTTCGTCAAATAAGGGACGATTTCAGCTTGCGAAATCGAAGGCAAATTTTCTCAAATTGAACTTGTATTACTTGCATTTTTAATCACTATTTTATTAATGATTTTTATTGTTTTGTTGTTTATGTTGCAGAGAGGATTACTAAAGAGCAAAGAATGGAAATACGGCGGGCTGAGGGATGACTTGGCCACTCTATCTCAGGCAGAGCGAGATCATTTGGCTCAAGTCGGCTTGTAGCATGTGGCAGATATGCCATAGGTTTCTACAGATATGGGGCTATTGATAGCCCTAGCAGAGAGGTGGTATCCGGGTTCTTCCTGTTTTCGATTATCGATAGGGGAGATGACTCCCACATTGGAGGATGTATGGAGGATTTTGAGGATCCCCATACAAGGACAGCTAATAACTCCCACGGCCAATCAGGGCCACATGATGATGCGACTATGTGGAGATCCGAGCTTCACCCTGGAGAAGGGCAGAGTGAACATCGAGTCACTACGCCAGATGCCTAGGGCATCTAGACTGACACAGGTTTTGGCTGGGGTGGTAGGTGGTCTACTGCTATGCCATTAGAGTGGATGCAGAGTACCATGGCTACTGTCAGATGTGGTCTACGACATGAGAGACCACGGGTACAGGTTTGCTTGGGGGAGTTTTGTACTATGCCGATTGTATAGGATCCTGCATGGGGTCGTATACAAGGGTGATCGATGTCTGGTTATGACATCACTACTGTAGGTTTGGTGCTAGGAGCACATCGTGATGCGGAGGCTAGTAGGGCTCCCACTAATAGGGATTGACGGGGAGAGGCCCCGAGCTTTCTATTGGTGGCTTCGAAGAGGGTCACAACGGCGGATAGATCTTCCAATGTCCCGGAGACTACTTGATGACCTTATCTCCGACCAGATCACTTGGAGGCCTTGGAGAGATCATCCAGGGTGGGCCGAGGACGGACAGGAGCTGGCTCGCGTTAGGCGAACCTGCTGGCTAAGGATGGAGAGGGGAGAGGTGGAGCTCCACCGCTATGACCAAGTTTTGAGGTAGTTCGGTCTACAGCAGGGGATCCCATCTCTCAGAGATTACAAGTTTTCTCGGACCGTCCGGGATAACACTATAGTTAGCGGGGCTCCAGATATGTAGCGCTTCTGGAGTTAGGATGCAGATGACGCCCCGATCTAGCCAATGGATGGGGATGACGTAGGGGTAGCCGACGGCTATGATTCTTGGTACACAGGCATCCGCCCTCCTCGAATGACGAGGGCTTAGGGTCCGATTCATGCAGTTGTGCATCAAATGGGGAGGCGATGCCAGGCGGCCATTGAGGCGGCACAGGGTCATGACAGGAGAGAGCAGAGGAGGCCACAGGCTCAGCAGAGGCCGCGGTAGCGGGAGAGGAGGGAGGAGAGACCCCCTTCTCCATGGAGAGAGAGGCCACCATCGCCCGATAAGGGCAAGGGTGTCGATGTAGGAGAGAGTAGTGAGATGGCTACTCTTCGGGTGGAGACTATTTGTCTCTAGGCTCAGGTGCAATCCTTGCAAGATGAGGCTGCATGACACCGAGAGGAGGCCACACAGCTCAGAGATGAGGTTGCACGCCTCAGAGCACGGAGTGAAGGAGCGAGCACTCGAGACTTAGCATGGGCTATTGCCCAGATCACATTCTATCAGACACTCTACTTCCAGATGGTACCGGAGGGTCGAAGGGTACCACTGCCGGCCCATATTGCGGATCCGATCATGGTGGGGTCATCGAGGACATCATCACGATCGATGACTAGGACTCATAGCACCACACGGACTACGATGGGGCCACCTCATCCACCTCAGGGCGAGGGAGGAGATGAGGCTGAGAGCTCGAGGGGTTCTCGAGGCTAGGCTACTGCACTGTATAGACTGAATATATGATTGAGAGGATTGAGTATGCCAAGATGTAGATTGTGGCATACCAATCTAGTTTTGATATGATGTACATATATTGTTGAGATATATATAGATGAGATATTTTTGATCATATGACTTGTCTTATGTGTTTGTATGATGCTTTAATGTTTTGGTGTGATTGATTTGATGATTCATGTAATTATGTCGTTTGGAAATATTATGGTTTGAATGTCATGCTTTTAAAATTTAAATGAAATAATCTGATGTAAACAAATTGGTTGTTGTGATGTGATTTGATAAAAAATAAAATGGGACTTTTAACAATAATTTCAAAGGACATGGTCGCTATTATAGACCACTTTCATGGAGTCGCCGCTCACTCGGTCATCAAGCTAATCCCAGGATAGAAATATTGTTAAAAGTAAGAGAGTGCTTAAGAGACTGTCTTAAGACTTTGTTGTGATGATGCAAATGATGATGATGATGGTGATTTGTTTTCAGATTTCCATGAAAATATAATGCATGAAATATATTAAAGATGATTTTTTCTAGGCATAAATTCCTAAGTGTGATAAAATTTTTGAATAATTCCCTAGGAATTATACCATCATTGCAAAATTGAATTTTGACATAATGACATGAAATAGAAACAATGTGCGTTGTTGTTAAAGCATAATTGTGTAACATAATGATTTAAGTCACATGTTTTTATGCTTTTAAATAAATGGGAAATAAAATTGGTACAATGGTTTGTGCTAGGCATAGAATATTTAGGTATAGACTTATACCATCATCACGAAATCCAAAGAAGAAAATAATAGTTTTATTGCATGGTTGATTTTTTTTTTTTTTTTGAAAATAAACAGATAATATGAAGATGAGGACTTGTGCTAGGCATAAAATTCCAATTTAAGTTTTGGAACTATACCATCGTCACGAAATTCGATAATATATATATGATTTGAGTGTATGTTTTGAAAGAAATTTTGATTTTTTTGAAAATGTATGTAGTTGTCTTTATATTAAACAACTGTTCTCAAATAAGAAAATGAAATTATTCCAAACAATTTGCAAAAATATTTCAAAATATCTTAAAGACAACAGTTAGATTTATAAGGAATCCCATGTGCGTATGTGAGTTCATTACCAATCTTGATTTATCATAATGATACACAAAATCTCTCAAATACAAATGTGTGTGCAATTGCTTTGTGCATTTACCAGTTTTGAGCAAGATAATTTGATACAAGTGATTTGAATTAACCAAATAAGTGTTCATTAACCATGATTTAGATGCATATAACCATACCAAACAACTATGTAAGTCGGGTTATCAAGAGCTAGCTAATCCATAAGTAGACATAGGTCTGTACAAAAGAAGGTCGCTAATGTGACAGACATATCACCATGCTAGGAGTTACCCAAGGCCAAGCGGGTTGGGCACAAACCACCTGTTATGGGGCTTACCTCACAGTTTTCGAATAATTGAGAATTCCAGGGATTCAAGCTCATCAACCCTTCTTTTCTTTTCAATGGGTAGGGAAAGGGATTTTATTGCTTTTGCTTTTGCTTTGCTCTTTTGCTCTTTTGCTCTTTTTGTATTTTTGCTTCTTTTTTTTTTTGTACTTTTGCTTTGATATTTGAGATAATGCTGAAATAACCTTTTTCTTTTTCTCTTTTTCTTGAACTTTTCTTTTCTTCCTATGCTAGGGATACTTGCTCGGATTAGTTGTAGAGCAAGGGATTTTTATTCCGGGTAGGGGTGAGCTTGTCCTTTTGTCAATTCTCAAATATTCTAGACCATGTGCATGATAGGATAGCAGGGGAAACTTTTCGCTCAAGAAGCCACTTCTACTATGTAGCATAGCATGGACATTACAAATATAATCATTTTATTGTGAAAGGATATGCTTGGCTTAAGTAAATAACAAGATCAATTCTCTGTGCTCAAACTTTATTTAATTGAATTTTGTGGACTTTTATATAAGAGAGATTAGTAATCATGCCAAATAAATCAAGATATTTATTCATGTGAATGTGAAAGTGCGGGATTCCAAATAAATGCTAATTTATCCAAAATAACTTGAAAATATAACTGCAATATGTCACAATTTGAGAAGTACAAAATAAAAAATGTTTTTGAAGATTTTGATGATTTTGGATGTTTTTGGATGTTTTTGGTGTTTTTAATTTTAATTGATGTATTGAAAGAAATACAATGTGATTGTTTTTTTGAAACTTTTTATATAAGAGACTAAAAAGGAAATAATATACAAAACAAATATATACAATGATGGAATAACCAAATTTTATGCGTAATATCACTTAAGATGCATAATATTCATAGGTTCTTTTAAATATTTACCATCTAAGGTAGCTAATTTGTATGCTCCCGATTCAAATTTAGCAGTGGTAATATATGGTCCAAGCCAGTTGGGCTCAAATTTACCTTTAAGGTATTTAGTTGCATTAGTATTTTTTTTATTTTCTTTTAAAACAAGGTCATCGACCTCAAAGGATCGATGATGAAATTTCTTGGCATATGATCTTTTAAGCTTGTTTTGGTAGGCACGAAGATGCTCCAAAGCATTGATGCGCTTTTCATCTAGGAGTTCCAGCTGACTGAGTCTGCCAGCTCGATATTCATCTCCTACTTTGGTTTCTTGAATTAGTAGAGCCAAAGAAGGAACTTCTAATTCAAAGGGAAAAATAGCTTCAGCGCCATAAACCAAGACAAAAGGTGAAGTACCTGTGGGAGTACGAATGCTAGTGCGGTATGCCCACAAAGCTAGATATAATTGAATGTGCCAGTCGCGACCAGATTTATTGACCAATCTTTTAAGAATTTTGATTAAGGTTTTGTTAGATGCTTCTGCTTGACCATTACCCTGAGGATAATAGGGAGTGGACCAGCGATGTTGAATCTTATATTTTTGGCATAATTTCTTAACATCTTTATTTTTGAAACAAGTTCCATTGTCTAAGATGAGATTTGTAGGAATTTCGAACCTACAAATAATTTGATTAAAAATAAATTTAGAGACTTGTGTTCCAGTGCAGGAAGCTAAAGGCATAGCTTCAACCCACTTCATGAAATACTCGATGGCGGTTATGATGAATTTGTGTCCATCAGATGACACAGGATTAATTTTGCCAATAATGTCTAAGCCCCATTTTGAAAAGGGCCAAGGAGATGAAATAGCCTGCAGCTCTTGTGCAGGCGCATGGACAAGGTCAGCATGTTTTTGGCACTTGTCGCAATGGCGCACATAATCATGTGCATCATTTTCCATGGTAGGCCAAAAGTATCCTATCCTAAGGAGCTTTTTAGCAATGACACTACCACTGAAGTGTCCTCCACAAGATCCATCGTGGGCTTCACTTAAAGCTGATTTGGATTCTTCTAGATTCAAACATCTCAATAGGATACCTTCAAAAGATCTCCTATATAAAGTATTGCCAATTATTACAAATCGACTTGCTCATCTACGTAATAATCGACGTTGGTTTCTATTAGAATTGGCAGGGAAAGTCCCATTTTGAATAAAATCAAATATATTTGTATACCAAGGTTCAGGAGTAGTTTCATTGATTAGAAACACATCCAAAGGTTCTAAACATGACTTATTTGAAGCGGGTTCCTGGAGTCGACGAATAATGATGGTGGAAAATTCGTCATCTAACTCCAAGGGCAGAAGAGATGTAGCTACGGCCATAGCATTAGCTGCACGGTTGCTAGTTCGCAAAATAGCTTCCAAGGTAACTTTATCAAATAGAGATATTAATTGTAAAACATATGCTTTATATGGGCACAATTTATCATCTCTGGTCTGATAAAATTCATTAATTTGATTTATGACAAGTTGAGAATCACCAAAAACTAGCAGATGTTTGATTTTTAACGCCAAGGCAGCTCGTAATCCAAGGATTAGAGCCTCATATTCAGCAGTATTATTGGTGCAAGCAAATGTTAATTTTAAGGACAGAGGAATAATGTGTTTTTGCGGGGATATTAAAATAATACCCACACCAGCCCCACTCATGCATCGGGCTCCATCAAAGTATAAGGACCATTGTTCAATATGGTCTGCCTCTAATTGAAGGCATTCATCAAGAAACTCAATGATGAGGGGATGGGTAGACTCTAAGGGTGCAGCAGCTAATTGATCTGCTATGATTTGACCCTTAATAGACTTATGTCCTATGAACGTGAGTTCAAACTCACTTAGAGCAAGAACCCACTTGGTTGTACGACCCGATAAATAAGGTCGACTCATAAGATACCGCAAGGGATCATATTTAGTAATGACATATGTTTTTTGACTAAGCATATAATGGCGTAATTTTTGCATAGAAAATACGACTGCTAGACATAGTTTTTCTAATGCTGTGTAGCGGGTTTCATAACTGATTAAAGTTTGGCTAATGTAATAATTAGCACGTTCTTTCTTCTCATCATCAAGCTGAGCTAACATAGCTCCTAAAGCAGAATCAGAAGCAGAAATGTACAAGATAAAAGGATGATCATATTTATGTGGTGAAAGCACAGGGGGGTTAAGGAGGTATTGTTTAAGAAGTTCAAAAGCTTCCTTCCATTCGTCGTCCCAATTAAAAGGGACATCTTTCTTAAGGATCTTAAGAAAGGGACCGGTTTTGTCTGCCAACTTATGGATGAAGCGACGGATGGCTTGAAGCTTACCTTGTAAACTTCGTAACTCAGATATATTGGTAGGTGCGGGCATATCAGTGATAGCCACAATCTTGAGAGGGTCGATTTTGATACCACGTAAAGAAACTAAAACCCCTAATAGTTTATCGGACTTGACTCCGAATATGCATTTGGCTAGATTTAATCGAATAAGGTATTCTCTTAACCGATTAAATACTTTTCTTAAATCATCTAAATGATCATCTTCGTTAATAGAGCAAGCTATAATATCATCTACGTAATCATGTAGGATATCATGCATCATATCATGAAATATATAAGTCATGGCTCGTTGATAGGTTGTGCCTGCATTCTTTAAACCAAATGGCATCACTTTCCAACAAAAGGTACCCCAAGGGGTAATAAAGGTTGTTTTAGCCTGATCTTCAAGAGCTATCCTAATCTGATTATAGCCAAAAAATCCATCCATTAGGGACATCATTCCACTCTCGACAGTAAATTCAATGATTTGATCCATGTTTGGAAGAGGAAAATCATCTTTAGGGCATGCGACGTTAATATCTCTAAAGTCTGTGCAAACCCTAACTTTGGTAGCTTCTTTCTTGGTGACTGGAACTACATTTGAGATCCATTCAACATAATCAATAGCTTGTATAAAAACAATATTCAAGAGTTTTTCTAACTCCCCTTTGACTAGCAAGGCCACTTTGGGATGCATTTTTCTAAGTTTTTGTTTAACAGGTTTAGCATCCGGATGGACTACTAGATGATGCATGACTACAGAAGGGTCCAGAACTGGCATGTCTTCATATGTCCAAGCAAAGACATCTTCATAATCTTTAAGAAATGCAATGTATTCATTTTGTTTTTAATTCTGATCCAATATTGATTATGTGAGGATTATCCTCAGTTCCAATGTTAACTTTAATGATGTTTTCTACTTCCATGTGTAGATCTCTTTCAAAATTAGGTGGGGTGGGTGAAACACCCAATTCTTGTAATTCTTTTAAGGTTAACTTGGAGAATTCATCTTGAGGAGTCGTGGCCTCAAGTTGGGCTATAGTAGGTATAGAACCATCAAAATAAAAACCATTGTGTAACAACTCTTCAACGGAGACATCATGGAAAATATCTCCTTCCAACTCATCATCGGATTCAACAATCAATTCAGGGTAAGCTATGGATAGCATATTGCATGTAAAGGGATTATTCTTTGGACACAAAGAATCTTGTTTATCTAGATAATCTTGATAACATATGATTTGATCATCACCTTCAAAAGGGAGGGGTTGACTCTTACTAGGAAACAGGCCCACACCACATCAGGCGGGCCATGGTTCTACCTCGATAGGTTCTTTAATACCATTTTGGAAATGTCCCAAGCCTTTCCCTTTATATCCCATTTTAAGCATTATAGGTTTAGCTTTAATATATTCATTAGCAAAATCGCATCGAGCATATCCATCACAATGCGTCTTGATGTTTCGGGGTATTCTTCCCCAATCATATCCTTTATAAATAAAAGCACAACTCCCGAATTGGTAAGTACTTCCCATAGGTTGTGGGAGGCCCAAAGTACGAGGAGATGGCAGCAAGTTATTTAAAAGAATTGAATCTTGCATAAAAGCATTTGTTTTTTTTTATATTAAGATTTTAGATAAATTCGATAAAAGTTCATCAAAAAGAGCATAAGATGTAGAAGGATCATTCCCTATATCTTTAGATGTGGAAGGTATGATAGATGTAGATAATGTGGAGGTGTTAATAAATGGGTCTATAGGTTTTGAAATTATAGGGATGGAACATGAAGGATTGGTTGTGGATTTAAGATCTTTTTGAGGTTCTAGTGTGGTTTGTTCAGAAGATTGTTGAGCTATACATGGGGGTGAAATTAATGGAGGAGAAATAGATGAATTTGTAGGTGTGTGTTTCACACTTTTAGATGAAAAATAGGAATTAGGATGTGTGGATGATAGAGCAGGGCAAAACTGAACTCCAACAGGTTCTGCCAAGGCACACATATCAAAGGGTCTAGGATCACCATGAATAGTGACCAACTGATTTTTAAATTTGAATTTAACACATTGGTGTAAAGTTGATAGGACATCCCGCATCGCATTGATCCAAGGGTGACCCAAGAGTATATTGTACGATGCGGGGCAATGTACAATAAACACGGTTGTATCTAGGGTTCTGGGACTAACTTGCAAGGGTATAGTAATGACTCCACACGTTTCTTGTGTCTCGTCATTGAAGGCTTTGATAATCATATCCGTTCTTTTCATTTCATCACTTCTAAAGCCAAATATTTGGTAGAAGTCAAAAGTGCATATGTTTAAATATGAACCATTATCAATCAAGACTCGTTTAATAGCTACATCTCCAATTAGGGCAGTAATATATAAGGGGTTATCCTTATGTAAACTATGTTGTGGGATATCTTTATCTCGAAAGTCAATACAATCAACCTCTCGAGTGATGATAGTATTGGACATGGCTTCGGGTTGAATATTTTGTGGCACCATCATTTGGCTTAATGTGAGCATTAATTCATCCCTATGGATAGGAGAAGATCTTAACAAGTCCAAAAGGGAAATTCTGGTTGTAGTATTGGATAATTGTTCATTAATATTGTAAGGAGGCTTAGGTTGAACATTAGACATATGATTCCCTTTATTGGGATTTTTCAAAACAAATGGAGCTGATCCATCATTCTGAGTTTGATCCTGTTGAGAATTTTGAGCTTGTTGTCTGGTAACAACTCCGATGGTACCTACAATGTTATATTGAAGATGTTGAACTGGTCTTGGTTGAGCGTTTATGGCTTGTTCATTAGGAAGGAACTGATTAGAAGAGGTTCGAGTAGTAACTCTTCTAGGAAATGGTTCTTCCGGAACCATAGCATCTGTAATAGGTTGAATAGGATCTGATTCTTTTTTAGAACTATTCGATTGGTTTGAGGTGATGTCTATTTCACTTTCAGTATCCGATTCTACATCACTAGGATCGAGAGTTTGAATATTATTTAGGGGCCTGGTCGTGACCATGGATAAAGTTGTGCCAAATATTTGAGGATCCTGAACAGGTAATTATCCACTAATAGTCCCTACATATCGGGTAGGAGGAGGGACATTATGATGCTCAATTTGATTAGCCACTTCTTTACCATGGTTTGGTAAAGGATGTTGAAATATATCTAATGATTGATTAGCATTTTGATTCTGATTTTGGGGAATGGTCTTTTGAGCGTTATTAGGAGCATTTTTTTTAGGTTGGAAGGCTTGCACCTCCATTTCATTATTATCAATCAGATCTTGTATTTTATATTTCAATCTTTTGCAAGAGTTTGTAGCATGTCCAGGTCCTCTATGAAAATCACAATGTAAATCAGCTCTGTATCCGGGTATAGTTGGATCAGGTTCCCGGATAGTTGGTAATTGAATCAAGCCTCGTGCTAGTAATTGAGGTAGAATGGTTGATAAAGGTTGATTCAATCTAGTAAATTCTCGAGGAGGTTTATCAGGAGGTTTTAATATAAATTTTTTTGTTGTCTTCGTTGTATTGATATTAGCAATGTTTCTACTATCAGTGACTCCGTCACCTACAACTTGTTTTTTTAATACTGATTTTTGGATGTTTTCTCATCATCTTTCTTTCTGAGCTGACCTCTTCTAATGAGAGCATCTTCTACCCTTCGAGCTAAGTCTATAGATTGATCGAAGGTGGTTAAGGTAGCAGTTGATAACTCATAAGATATTTGTTCTTGCAAATTATTGATAAAAATATCCAACATTTCCCTATAAGGTAACACAAAGTGCAGTTTTCCTGTCAACTGCCTCCATCTAGCTAAGAAATCAACAAAACATTCATATTTGTCTTGTTTTAAGTTGTATAAATCTTTAATGGTGATATGCCTCTCGATGTAGGCACTAAATTGATGGACAAAAGATTCAGCTATTTCCTCAAAATTTCTCAAAGAATGAGTGGGCAATTGATAGTACCACTCTAATGCCATTCCTCCTAAACTTTTCAGGAACATTTTTAGTAATAGCAAGTCATCATGTGATATATCATGACATGTTATCCTAAACATGCGAATATGCTCTATGGGATCTTCAGTTCCTTTATATATAGGCAGGACGGGCATGGGAAAGTGTTTAGGGTATGGTTGTGCTACAACTATGGGATCCAAATGCTGACTACACATCTCTTGATAATTATACGAGGGACGGTAGGGATCTATCTGGTCCATGCGGGAAGCTAACTGTTTCACCATGGCTTCTAGATTACTGGTTTGCCCACCATATTGATTCGATAGGGCATTAATATGGGATTTGTGAACATATGATGGAGGGACATGTAGAGTAGATGCTATATTGCTATTGTGTAAATTGTTGGTAGGAAGGGTGATATGAAGAAGTTTTGAAGTTGTATTATGTTGTATCCTAGATTGTTGAAAATTGGTGTTTGGCTTCATTTTAGGTTTTTGTCGATTTGAAGCATATTGATCAATAGTTTGGCGAAATAAAGCAGTGAATGAAGGTCTCTTTTGTGTGGGAATGATTTTAGGCTCAATAAGAGGTTCCTTAGGGGGTTGGGTAACCTATTTTTTTTGCATGTTCTGAATCATAGTGACCATATTTCTATTGGATGGTCCAGCCTTATCACTTTCTTGATCAACAAAGGACAAGGGATTAGTGTGTATGTTAAACATATCTTCCATGGTTGCTTGAGTGTCACTAATTAGTCCTATATCAATACGAATTGCCATATTAAGAGCACCAATGTTATTATTGAAAAATTTCCAAAAATGATCTAAGTTATCAAAAGCAATAGTTCCATCTGGAGCCATTCCAGGGGATGAGGATCCTTCCTCTTTAAGATTTTCTTCTTGTTCATCTACAACCAGCTCATCTTTTGGTTTTTCTAGAGTTTCTCCTTCTGGAATTGAATCCTCAAGAAGGACATTTGGTTTTTTGTTTTGTCTCCTAACCAATCTTCTTCTTCTTCTTCAGTTTGTTTACCATTCCTAAGTCTAGGCATTGCGCTTAAATTTAGATTTCAGCAAATATATATATATATATACTTGTATATATATATGTGCAACAAGCTTAAGAGGTATATATTTTAATTATATACCTACTATAGTATTTGAAATAAAATGTTTTAGTTTTGTTATATTTTGGTTTTTCTTGTTTTTTCTATTTTTTGTTTTTGTAACAATATTATAAAGATAACAAACAGCACACAAAATGCAAGAAACAATAATAATGAAAGCAATGATCTAGTTTTCTATAAATAATTTATAAATATCATTAATGGGCTCGAGTTCTTCAGGAGTCATGAAATGTTCTTCTTCAAATTGAAAATTATTTTTCAGGAAGTCAACAAAGTGTGCTATGGTGATATTATCTGTTTCAGACTCTGGTTGGTAGAAGTAAAGCTCGTGGCAATACTCTCGATATAACACAGCCCGAGGAACCCTCCTCCATATTTTTCTATCTGCAAGATCAGCTTCTTGATCTTCTAAACGACCTAGGAATTGGTGTATAGTGGCTGTGTTCTCGAGGTATTCCTTGAAGGTGAACAATTCTGAAGACATAAGAGCTCTCCTATAAGCTAACCATCTATGGCAGGCTCTCTGAAGTTCATGATAAAAAATGAGTTGGTGAGGATCCAGGATCCTATCTAGGGAAAACCTCTTGATTTGTTTAAGCTCTATTGACCTAGATGAAATGATACCTAGCCTCCTATCAAGTTCTTTCCACAAAAGTTGGTTTCTATCTGTTTTAGGCACACTAAGCACAAAATTAACTTCTATGGCTGCTAATTGGTTTTCAACATTTATAGTAACTGCTAGTCTTTTCTTAGGAGCTACCATCTAGACATGATATGCAACTTAGTAGTTTTCTAATGATTTGAAATGCATCTATGTTTTGTTTTTTTTTTTTTTTTGTTTTTTTTTTTGAAAGGTTTTAGTTTCACGTCGGGTTCACCAAAATGTATCGTTCCAAATTTTCCACACCCTTACCTTCAAGCTAAAGGATCCACGCCCGGAAGGGGGATGTGGGAAGGATGGGACAATACCTCGGACTGAGAGGCCTTTTGAAGGTCCCGCCTCTTGGGGGAGGGGTATTAAGGTGATTTTTTGACGGATGGTGGGTTCACTAGGAAACTTTTGAATGGCAGTTTCCATGCCTAGGTTGGGAATGTGTTTGATGTGTTCAATTTTATGTTTGATCATTCAAATCCTAGGTTTGGCCAAATGAATTTAAGTTGTTCTATATGAAATGCAGATTTAAATGAATACAAAAAATAGAGATAATAAGCTAGATTAAAGAGCCATACCTGATCCGGATGTCTGATGGAGGTTCTAATTCTTGAAGCAGTTAGGATCGCCTCTGATCTGACAGGATCATCTGCAATCAGACAGGATCGTCTGAGATCTGACGAATTCGTCAGACGAATTCGTCAGAGACCTGCAATCAGATAAATAGATACAAAATACAAAAAATGCAGCTATGCCAATAGAGGGCAATGATGTAGAATGACAGTAATAATATTAAAATGATAATAATAAACAAAAACACGAGTGCATTACAATGATTTAATGACAATTTATGATTTTAGTATGCATTAAGACTATATGGGTGAACTCCAGGATGCAAAATAATAATAAGTTTAACTAATGCAAAGCAAAACAATAAATAATGGAGAAAGAATGCAAACTCAGGGCACTGATTGCCCCCAATGTTGACTGTAGTCGAAATCATCTCGGATTGGTATGAAATCATCTCGAATTGGACAGGATCGTCTGCGACGATCTGAGCTTGCTTCAGCTGAAGAATAACAAAGTTCCTACAAGAAAATTTGAAAAGGGACAAAGGCAAACAATAGTCTAGGATATTCTAATGCATGTAAAACTTGAAGTGCAAAAAAATTCATCCAGGGGAATGTCAAGGGGGATCCTAAAGTTTAAATAGGCTTATGAGGGAGTTTAGGAGGATGGAGATCATCCTAATCTAGAAGATCTCCAACGGGGAGGTCTCTAACGACGCAGACATGCTTTTGCCCAGGTTAGAGACGTCGTTGAAATAGAAGCTAATTATGCACAAATCAATTTTGAGATGAAATCGGCTAGACATTCTGCTCTAGACGAAATCGTCTGATCTGAGGCGATATCGTCTGATCTGAGGCGATATCGTCTGATCTGAGGCGATATCGTCCAACGGACGAAACAAACTCTAAAAATGATGCAAAAAACGATAAAACGGGTAGCAGGTGGTTTGGGAGCGGTTTTGGGGTTAAAATTTGAATTTGAATTATTACTAAGGTAATTTTAATTATTTTCTAAGGTTTACTATGCCAATTTTAGGGTGCTACATCATTCGATGGTGGATGGTAGCCTAGTTGGCAAGTTCAGCTTGCGGAGTGCATTGTAGGTGACAGGTTCAATGTTTCATTCACACGAAGGTTTTTGCGTTATCAAAGTCTTTTGCACCAGTGGTAGTAGTGAAGGAGTGTGTGCTCCTTGGGTATGTGTGGACAGCTAGCCCACGTGGTGTTTGCCCTTATGCTAGGGTGCAGGATCCAGTAAGGTCACAGGTTCGAACAATGGCGGGAGAGCTTGAGGGCAGAATTAAATTTTTAAAGGTATGCACTTTATGCTTGGTTAGGGAGTTATAAGGGTTAGTTAAATTTTATCGTTTTTAAGAGAAATAGTTAGGGAGCAATAAGTATGGTAAAACAATGTGATTTTTTTTAGAAAGGGTTGAAAGGTGAAATTTCAAAATGTAAGTGCTTGGTGGATGCATGAGATAAAGTGATAATTTCTTTGGTCTTATTGAAATTTGAAGTGAATTATTTTTGCTTTTATAAGGAGATATAAGGTGTATATGTGAAATTCATGTGCATAATTTCTAGTTTGTTTTGTTGAAGCATTATTTTGCATAAAATAATAGGAGTAATAAGGTGTTATAGTGGTTGATATTTTATTGTAATCTTTGTATGGTGAAATATCTTTTAAAGTAAAAATTCATGTGGATGTTTTGAGAAAATATCTTGCAATATAACCATTGGAGTGGCATTAGAGAAATTAATTATTTGTGAGATAGGTTTTGAAGACATATCTCCATAAGAGAAAATTAAGATGTATGGGTACATCATCCTTTGTTTAAAGTGTTTTTTTGAAGTGAATGTTTTGTAACATAAGGTGGAGTGAAAAGGATTTTTTGATAAGCATTGTTGGAAATATTTGAGTGAGGATATTGTGCTTAATTGTTGAATATTTTGGAAATGTTTGGGATAGAATTTGAGACCAATCTATGCTTCTATTGTTGAAAGGGTTTGAAACATTTAAGATAGAAATTATGAACTACTTGTGCTAGGGTTGAAGACAAGTTAGTGCATCTTTGTGAAAGCTTTTGAGAATTGGTTTTGAGTGATATTGAAAGAGAATATGCAAACATTAGAAATAATATTTGTGAAAGCAAGTGTGTGCATCAGGAAGATAGGTGTCATATGTTAGACTAGATCTACCTTCAAAAATAACAATAAATGTGAGATATGTGAAAGTGACAGACTCAATAAATGAGTAGAACATATTGAATTTTTGGTAGAGAATATCATTCTCTATATGTTCCAGAGGTTAAATGAATTTTGAGTAGAATATATCTGTTTGAAGAAAGATTTTTTGAAAAATATATAAGCTTGGTTTGTATGTAAAGTTTAGAAATATTTGAATAGGTTAAGTGAGCAGCATAAGGGCAGATTTGAGCAAGTCTTTGAGAAGACTTGAAGACATATTTGAGCAAGTCTTTGAGAAGACTTGAGAACAGATTTGAGCAAGTCTTTGAGAAGACTTGAGAACAAATTTAAGCAAGTCTTTTGAAGACTTGAAAGAGGATTGAGAGCAAATTTTATTGCTAATTTGTTCAAGATTTGTGTTAAGGCTTGAGGCATATTTGAGACAGAGTTTTGGTGTATATTTAAGATAGAGATGAAGTATATTTGTGCTATACTTGGGATAAAGTTTTGGTGCATATTTGTGAGTAGAGTGAGAGTAGATTTGTGCTAGACTAGTGGCAGAGTTTTGTATAAATTTGAGATAAAGTAGAGCGCAATATTTGGAGGTGACAGATTAAATGGGACAATGGTATCCAGTGGATAGATATCCATAGTGGGGATATATATCTCCTATAGAGAGAGAGTTTTACAAGCCATAGCAGTGGGGTATAATTCTTCTAGAAGATAATCAGCCAGAGTAGAGAGGATAGAGTTCTCCTATGGAGAGAGATACATGAACTATAACATAGGATATAGAGTTCTCCTATGGAGAGATATACAAAAACCAGAGCAAGGGTAAATAGTTCTCCTATGGAGTGGGATCCATGAACCATATGGGAATATAGAGTTCTTCTATGGAGAGAGATCCACAAACTAGTTAAGGAGATAGAGTTCTCCTATATCAAGTTCCACGAACCAGAGAAAAGGAGAAAGAGTTCTCCTATGGAGAGAGATCCACAAATCAGAGCATAGGGGATTGGTGTCTCCTTTGGATAGAGGTCCATAAAAATTGTAATAAGAAATTGATTCCCAAGAGATTTGTTGAGAAAATTTAGAAGAAATATTTTCTTCGTGGAGTAGCCCACATTGGGTAAACCACTTTAAATTTGTGTCTCTCTTGTGTGTGATGATTTGTGCATTTCTTTTATTATTTATATTGATATTTCTATTGATAATATTGGATAATATTGTTTGGGAAAGAAAAGTAAAAGTTGATATTATATTGTTTACCCTCCCTCTCAGTATAAGCCTATGTTCTTCAATTGGTATTAGAGTTGGTTCCTTCAAAATATTCTAACAGCTTGAAGGAAGATATTACAAGAACACAAATGGCATCTCAAAATGGATCTTCATCAAATAAAGCATCATTGTTTTATGGGAAAAATTATGATTTCTAGAGCATAATAATGAATACTTACCTGATGGCACAAAGATATGAGACATGGCAATCAGTTGAGGATGGATTCACACCTACAACTAATCCTCCCACAGATAAATATGGAAAGATATTTCATGTAAATAATACCAAGTCTATCAATGGAATCTTGAGTGGATTATGTGAAGCAAAATTTGTGAAATTCATGCATTGCAAATCAGCAAAAGAGATATGGAAAAATTGAAGCAAACCTTATGAGGGAAATAAAAAGGTCAAGATGGAAAAACTACAAAATCACAAGAAAAGGTTTGAAGATTTGAATATGGAAGAAGAGGAATATATTGCTACATACTTGCTTCGTGTTGATGAAATTTTAAATACCATGTGTGGACTTGTATTTGAAATTGAAGACTCCATTTTTGCTCAGAAAGTTTTAAGGTCACTTCCTACAAGGTATGATGGAAAATTTTCAGCTATAGAAGAGATGAGAGATATTGATCAGTTGACTATGGATGAGTTACATGGAATTATCACAACTTATGAGATGAGAATAGTAAAGGATCCCAAATCCAAGAAAGAGGTAGCTTTCAAAGTATCAAAGAAGACAAAATATAATAAACAAGAATCAAGTGGCGAGTCAAGTAGTGATGAAGAAGCTAAATATGGTAGAAGAAATAAGAAGGACTCAAGAAAGCACAAAGGTATGAAAATAGTGAAATATTTTAATTGTAGAAATTTTGGTCACTATGCATCTAATTTTCTAGAAGCTGGAAGTAGTAGCAGTGAAGAGAAATAGGATCATAAGAAAAAGGAAGGATAAAAATGTAGGTATGAAAAGAAAAATAGGTATGGTGAAAACAAACACAAAAAGAAGTTATTTCAAAGGCACAAGAAGATTTTATATGTTGACAAGGGAAGCAAGGCTTAAAGTGACAGTGATGAAAGACCCTTAGATAGTGAAGAAGAAGAAATTCTATTTTTGGCATTAGAAGAGGAAGAAAATGCTCCTATTGAAGATAAATTTAAAAAGTGTGAAGATGCTATTGAAGACCAAGAAGTAGAACAAGATCCAAAAAATGAAGAGGAAGGCACAATAGATCTAGAAGAAAAACTTATTGCTACTCTCAGAGAATTGAAAAAGGTTAGAAAGCATAATATAAGACTAAAGGCTCAAGTTCAAGAATGTGAGGAAGAAAAAGGAAAGCTTATACAAGATCTGAAAAACTTAATAGCTAAGGAAAGTAAACTCAAAGAGGTAATGAGTGGAAAGTTAGAAGCAAAAGAGTTAGAATGTGAAATATTAGAACATGAGGTAGCTTCACTAAGAATGAAAGTGAAATATTCTAAGGACAAGCTACATAGGTTTGGAAAAAGTTCAAATACTTTGGACAATATTATCAATGCGCAAAGATCTTCATCTATCAAAACATGACTTGGTTTTGAAGAAGGAAAAGGGAAACAAGAAGGGTCAAGATCAAGCTTAAAGGAAGAAGTTTTAGAGGAAGAGAGTAAAGGAGAAATTGAGACTTATTAGGATAATTTGAAGAATAGAAGCTTCACTAAGAAAGTAAATAATGCACAAACAAGAAACAGGGATCATCACAAAGAAGAAAGGACTAAGAGACCAATGGACTCGAGATAATATTTCTTCAAAGGATGTTGTTTTTCATGTAATCAATTTGGTCACAAGGCTATGCATTATAGGACTTATGGAAATAAGGAGTATGGTTTTACTAAGAGAAACTTCAAAGATGGACATCTCTTTCAAGGTTATTGCTACTCTTGTAATCAATTTGGTCATAAAGCAATCCACTATAGGGTTCATGATAAAAATGAGTATGGCTTCACCAAGAGGAATTTCAAGACACTTGCATATTCTAATAACTATAAAATTAAGTGTTACAAGTGCAATAATCTAGGGTATAAGACCAAGTGGTGTAGAACATAGTTTCCAAAGCTTCCAGAGACAAGCAATAATTGGGACACTCAAAAGGATAAAAAGGGTATGTTGAGAAAGAAGGTTGTAAAATAAAAAGAGCATTGTATACTAGGAGTAGAGATACTCCCACCCCAAAATTAACCACCTCAAGGAGAGGAGGTGGGGAGAGGGCTAAGCTAAGAGTCCTATATTTAGCCTTAAAGGAGTCCCTTTGTCATTGATGTCAAAGGGGGAGAGATTTAAGTAAGGGGTGGAGCATTCAGTTAGGGGGAGCAGTTTCTCAGGGGGAGCAGATTTGGATTCAAATGGTTTTGGAAAAGGAATTTTTAGAAAAGGGTTGCCATCAATGAAAAAGGGGGAGATTGTTGGAAATTTTGAGTATATTGTTGTCATTGATGTCAAATAATTAATGGCATAGGTTAATGACATTAATTGTTATTTATGTCAAGAAAAATAAAGGTTTAATGGCTTTACCATGGTGGCATTTACGAAAGAAAAAGGAAGAGATTTTTAAAAGAAAAGGTCCAAGAAGAAAGGAAAAAATATAATATTTAAATCTATGAAGATTTAAATAATTATAATAATTAAATATTAAAGGACCCAAAAGGTTAAAATAAAAATTATTATAATATTTAAATCTATGATGCAGGAGCATCCGATGGCAGCAGCGCAATCTTGCATCCACAAAAAAAAAAAATTGTCGCGATTTCGCGACATGTCGCGAAATCGCGACCGACAGCAGGAGAGAGAAAATGCCATTGAGAATGTCGCGATTTCGCGACATGTCACGAAATCGTGACCAGGAGGCAGTCGGGAGAAGACGCCATTGGGAATGTCGCGATTTCGTGACATGTCGCGAAATCACGACAAGGAGGAGGCAGCTGGGAGAAGATGCCATTGGGAATGTCACGATTTCATGACATGTCATGAAATCGTGACTATCGTGAAATCGTGACAAGGAGCCGCCAGGAGAAGACACCAATGAGAATGTCACGATTTCGCGACATGTCATGAAATCATGACTGTCATAAAATCACGACCAGCAGTAGGAGGAAGAAGATGCCAAAGAATTTGTCGTGATTTCGTGACATGTCACGAAATCACGACCGAAGCAAAAAAGTGGAGGCGTCCGAAGGCAAATGTCACGATATCACGACATGTCGCGATATCGCGACTTGGAAATAAGAAAGGCAATGATGGAGGAAAATGTCGCGATATCGCGACCAAGGTGAGGAAGGTAGCGAGGAAGGAAAATGTCGTGATATCGCGACATGTCACGATATCACGACCGAAGGCGAGGAAGGCAGTGAGGAAGGAAAATGTCGCGATATCGCGACATGTCATGATATCGTGACCCGAAGGCGAGGAAGGCAGCGAGGAAGGAAAATGTCATGATATCGTGACATGTCACGATATCATGACCAAAAGGGAGAAGGAGCGCAGGGAAGCCAAAATGTCATGATATCATGACATGTCATATTTTTGCACCGAAAGACAAGCCGAAGACGAAGAGTCGAAAAGGGAGACGTTTCGAATACCTGGACGACGAAGCGACACGGGAAGGCGAAGCGAAAGGTTCTGGAAGAGGAAGCGAAGGGCCACCAGCTGGAAATGGAGCATCACCTGAGAACCTTTAAAAAGGAGATCAAAGGCATGCACAAGGGGCTGGAAATTTTGGTGAACGATAATATATTTTTGTAATTCTAGAATTAAGATATTTTGTAAAGCGCAACTCTTCTGCGACTTATGTAATATTCTGTTGTGACTATAATATTCTATTGTGACTGTAATATTCTATTGTAATAGTAATTCTCTGCTGCATTTGAATAAAATACAACTATTTTTCTTCTCGGTAATTTGGTTCTCTATCAAGTGGTATCAGAGCTAGAAGTTCCTGAGTGTGTAAACAGATCGCCGAACGTGAGGCAGTTTGCACCAGGACCAGTTTGAGATTTGCGAAGAGTAGTGAGCAGAATGCCTCCATGAAAGAACCGTGGTCATGGGAAAAATATGGTGTCGGATGAAGATTTCAGAGCATTGCAGAGGCAAGTGCAAGCCCTGCAAGAGGAGTTGCGAAGAGGGGTCGAGCCAAAAGGAGAAGACAATAGTGACGATGAAGCCTGGGTAACTGATGACCCATCGGATGATGAAGAAACATTGGATCCTTCTGAAGCTAGATTGCTTAAAGCCCTATCTCAGGCCGGGAAGAGGCCGAAGTTTGATGTCTCTACGTATTCTGGGAATCTCAACCCAGAAGAGTTGATTGATTGGATCAACGATATGGAGGAATACTTTGAGTATGAGGAGGTGGCAGATCCAGACCGAATCAAGTATGCAAAAACAAAATTGAAAGGCCATGCTAGTTTATGGTGGAAAGGAGTGCAACTCGAAAGAATTAAGAATGGAAAAGAAAAGATAACCAGATGGGACCGAATGGTGGAGAAGCTGAAGAGGCAGTTTATTCCCATAGATTACGAGTTGGATCTGTTAAGGAGGATGCAGAGTTTGAGACAGTCAGGCAAGTCTGTCCAAGAATATACAGAAGAATTTTACAAGATCTCCATCAGAACTGGCCATTCAGGGGCTAATAAAGAGAAAGTAGCCAGATACATAAATGGATTGAGAATGAACATCCAGGAAGAACTCAGCTTGATCAGAATAACCACCATAGAAGATGCATACCAGTTGGCCTTGAAGGTAGAAGAGAAACTGAACAGAAGATTGGAAGGCAAACAGAGAGGAAGGGATCATGGTGGAAGAACCGATGGAGGAAATTACCGAGACCAGAAGAAGACTGGTGAAACAAGCAAACCCCAAGAACAGAAAAAGGAGAATACCTACCGCCCGCGTGATCAGAACAATGGCTACCAGAGAGGAAGAGGTAGACCTGGACGTGGGTATGGAAGAGGGGTATTCCGTGGAACCTGTTTCCAGTGTGGAGAAGAGGGACACCGGTCATACGAGTGTCCTCAACACCAAGAAAGGATGGACAAGAGACCTGAGGGTCATGCCAGAGCTGTTGTGGCAGATGAAGGTGCAGAGTCAGAACACTCTGAAGAGGCAGAAGGAGGAGAAGTGTTGATGATGAGAAGAGCACTGTTGAATGAGGAAAAAGAACCAGAATAGAGGAAGAGCCTATTTCGCACGAGGTGCAAATGTGCAGGGAAGGTCTGCAATGTTATCATTGATAATGGTAGCACAGACAACTTAGTTTCAGAAGAGATGGTTACTAAGTTGAAATTGGGGAAGAGGAAGCACCCGCATCCATATCGGATTGCGTGGTTGCAGAAAGACCACAGAGCACTTGTCAATGAACAGTGCTTGGTCAAATTTCACATTGGGAATTATCAAGATGAGGTCCTATGTGATGTTTTGCCGATGGATGCTTGCCATTTGTTGTTGGGAAGACCATGGCAATTTGATAGACGTGCAGTGCATGATGGGCATGCAAATACGTACTCTCTAACGAAGGATGGAGTACGTCACAAATTGAAGCCACTGAAGGAAGTGGATGAGAAAGTGTGCAGTAGTGCCAGAATCTGCCTAGTGGATGGAAGACAGTTTTTGGATGGTCTGAAGAGGGATTCAATGTGTTATGCATTAATCCCTACTGTTAAGAAAGAACAGTATACAGATGTTCCAGCAGAGGCCGAACACCTATTAGAAGAATTTCCAGACATCATATCAGATAATGTGCCTGAGGGTTTACCACCGATGAGGAAGATCAGTCACCATATTGATTTGGTACCTGGATCTAGTTTACCCAACAAGGCAGCCCACAGAATGACTCCGATGGAAAGTGAGGAGCTGAGCAGGCAAGTCCATGAGTTGTTGAAAAAGGGACTGATTCGAGAAAGCTTGAGTCCATGTGCGGTACCTGCAGTACTAGCACCAAAGAAGGATGGGGAGTGGAGGATGTGTACAGACTCCCGAGCTATCAACAAGATCACCATAAAATACAGATTTCCATTACCAAGGATGGATGATATTATGGACTGTTTGAGTGGAGCCAAGTACTTCACCAAGATTGACCTGAAGAGTGGCTACCATCAGATTCGGATCAGAGAAGGAGATGAGTGGAAAACTGCTTTCAAAACCAGAGAAGGTTTGTATGAGTGGTTGGTCATGCCATTTGGGCTAACCAATGCACCAAGCACATTCATGCGGTTGATGAATGAAGTGCTGAAGGAGTTTTTAGGCAAGTCTGTTATTGTCTATTTGGATGACATTTTGATATTCAGCAGAACCCTGGAAGAGCACCTGATGCATATCAGGAGGGTTTTTGAGAAGTTGAGGGAAGAACAGTTGTTGATCAACTTGAAGAAGTGCAATTTTGTGAAGAAGGAGTTGGTATACCTGGGATTTGTCATCTCAGTTGAAGGTCTAAAAATGGACCCAAAAAAGGTGAGGGCTATCATTGAATGGCCTACTCCAAGAAGCACTTTTGAAGTGAGATCATTTCATGGTCTAGCCAGTTTTTACAGGAAATTCATCAAAAATTTCAGCAGTATTTGTGCACCCCTTACGAAAACAATGAGAGGGGATAGGAAAGACTTTAAGTGGACCCTAGGAGCAGACAAGAGCTTTGATATGTTGAAGAAGAAGGTCACTGAGCAACCTATTTTAGCACTTCCAGATTTTAACAAGGTATTTCAGGTGGACTGTGATGCCAGTGGCAGTGCCATAGGAGCTGTGCTAAGTCAAGAAGGCAAGCCTGTTGCTTACTTCAGTGAAAAACTCAATGAGGCCAGGAAGAAGTATTCAGTGTATGACCAAGAATTCTATGCTATAGTTCAGGCCCTGAAGAAGTGGAGACATTATTTGCTGCCAAAAGAGTTTGTGTTATATACTGATCATCAAGCCTTACAGTATATAAATAGCCAGGGAAAACTGAACCAGAGGCACTTGAAGTGGGTTGAGTTTCTGCAGAGTTATTCCTTTGTGTTGAAGCACAGGAGTGGAAAGTCCAACAGAGTTGCAGATGCCTTGAGTAGAAGGCAGAGTTTGCTGACAGAAATGAAGGTGGAAGTGTTGGGATTTGATGAATTGAAGGGTTTGTACCCTAAAGATCCCGATTTTGCAGAAGCCTGGAAGGCTTGCTTGGCACCAGTTACCTTGGACAGAACCAAGTGGTTGGATTTTCTGATCCAAGATGGAATGTTGTTCAGAGGAAACCAATTATGCATTCCAAGAAGTTCCATGAGGGAAAACCTAGTCAAAGAAAAACACAGTGGAGGATTGGCTGGGCACTTTGGTCGAGATAAGACCATTGCCCTTGTGAGCGAGAATTATTATTGGCCGCAACTGCAGCAAGATGTGCAGAAATTTGTGCAGAGTTGTAGAGTCTGTCAGATGGCGAAAGGTGTGAGACAGAACACCGGATTATATCAGCCATTACCTGTACTCGGAGAAACCATGGGAAGATGTCAGCATGGATTTCGTTCTTGGTCTACCAAGGACACAGAGGGGAAATGATTCCATATTTGTGGTAGTTGACAGGTTTTCAAATATGGCACATTTTATCCCTTGTCGAGAAAACTAATGATGCAGTTCATATTACGGGTTTGTTTTTCAAAGAGGTGGTACGACTGCATGGTCTACCGAAGAGTATCATTTTCGACAGAGATACCAAGTTTGTTGGGTATTTCTGGAGAACCCTATGGAAGAAACTAAAGATAGATTTGAAATTCAGTTCAGCATACCACCCACAGACAGATGGGCAAACAGAGGTGGTAAACAGAAGTTTGGGTAACCTATTGAGGTGCTTGATAGGAGATAAGCCCAAAGGATGGGATCTGATTTTGCCGCAGGCGAAGTTTGCATATAACAATTCTGTCAACAGGAGTACCAACAGATCTCCATTTCAGATAATATATGGAAGCAGTCCAAGAAATGTTTCTGAGTTAAGGAAGCTGAATACAGGGGAAAAGTGCAGTGCCGAGGCTGAGGATTTTGCAGAGCATCTGAAGAACCTGCATGAAGAAGTGAAGAAGCATATTGCTAAAATGAATACGCAATATAAGACGAAAGCAGACCAGAAGCGACGGTTTAAGGAATTCAAAGTGGGAGATGAAGTGATGGTCCATCTGAGAAAGGAAATATTTCTTGCTAAAACCTATAACAAGCTAAAGATGAAGAAGTTTGGACCGTGCAGAATCATGGCAAAATGGGATTCAGGCAATGCCTATGAAGTAGAATTGCCAAGTGGGCTTAACATATCACCTGTCTTTAACATTTTAGATTTGGTGAAATACCATGAGGGGGATAGTAGTGAGACACCAAGCGCAGAGTTGTGGAGTATTCCAGCGTCTACTCCAACCGTAGATGAGATTGAGGAAATACTGGACACTCGAGAAGGCAAAAGTACCAGAAACAGATAGTATTTTGAATATTTGGTCAAGTGGAAGGGCAGACCGGTAGAAGATGCAACTTGGTTGTCTAAAATGGAGGTTGACCACCTGGGTCTCCCTCTAACAGTTCAGAAGTGAGGATCACTTCTCAATCTACCCCGTATGTCTGATGCAGGAGCATCCGATGGCAGCAATGCAATCTTGCATCCACAAAAAAAAAAAAAAAAATTGTCACAATTTCACGACTGGTAGCAGGAGAGAGAAAATGCCATTGAGAATGTTGCAATTTTGTGACATGTCACGAAATCACGACCAGGAGGAAATCGGGAGAAGACGCCATTGGGAATGTCATGATTTCATGACATGTCACGAAATCGTGACAAGGAGGAGGCAGCTGGGAGAAGACGCCATTGGGAATGTCACGATTTTGCGACATGTCATAAAATTGCGACTGTCATGAAATCATGACAAGGAGCCGCCAGGAGAAGACACCAATGAGAATGTCATGATTTCGTGACATGTCGTGAAATCATGACTGTCACGAAATCGCGACCAACAGCAGGAGGAAGAAGATGCCAAAGAATTTGTCACGATTTCATGACATGTCATGAAATCGTGATCGGAGCAGAAAAGCGGAGGCGTCCGAAGGCAAATGTCGCGATATCGCGACATGTCACGATATCGCGACTTGGAAATAAGAAAGGCAACGATGGAGGAAAATGTCGCGATATCGCGACATGTCGCGATATCACGACCCAAAGGCGAGGAAGGCAACAAGGAAGGAAAATGTCGCGATATCGCGACATGTCGCGATATCGCGACCCGAAGGCGAGGAAGGCAACGAGGAAGGAAAATGTCACGATATCGCGACATGTCGCGATATCGCGACCAAAGATATCACGACCAAAAGGGAGAAGGAGCGCAGGGAAGCCAAAATGTCACGATATCACGACATGTCATATTTTCACGCCCGAAAGACAAGCCGAAGACGAAGAGTCGGAAAGGGAGACGTTTCGAATACCTGGACGACGAAGCGACACGGGAAGGCGAAGCGAAAGGTTCTGGAAGAGGAAGCGAAGGGCCACCAGCTGGAAATGGAGCGTCACCTGAGAACCTTTAAAAAGGAGATCAAAGGCATGCACAAGGGGCTGGAAATTTTGGTGAACGATAATATATTTCTGTAATTCCAGAATTAAGATATACTGTAAAGCGCAACTCTTCTGCGACTTCTGTAATATTCTGCTATGACTGTAATATTCTGTTGTGACTGTAATATTCTGTTGTAACAGTAATTCTCTGCTGCATTTGAATAAAATACAACTATTTTTCTTCTCGGTAATTTGGTTCTGTTGGTCACGAATCTGCCACAGGAAAGGATTTTTACAATTGCGCCCTAGACCCGGCCAACATTGAAAGGCTGGAAGCAAGAAATGGCTCCCAGACCAATCTCCAGAGTGGGCTGGTTCCCCCTCTACTATTCTAAAATTGGGTTTAAGATAGGGTTCTTTGGAAAGAGATTTAAAAGGTTGCGAGAAAGAAATGGGAAATATGGCCACGGAGCCGAAGTGATGGGATCGAGAAAAACAACGGCGAGGAAACTACAAACGCAACAACGACAAGTAACACAAGAAATCGGCTTCATCCTCGCACAATCACATGCCGCAAATCCCTCCAAACCCACATTCCGGGAATTGTACCACGACCGCGAGTATTTAAATCCGGTATGCAGAATTTAAATGTAATAGCAATGCAAGAGTACGAATGCTATTAGAAATGCGAGAAAACGAGAAAGCAAATTCATCCATGCGACGCTTGAAAAATTAGAAGTCGATCCTTGTATTCCCGCAGATACAATTCCGGTTTCTAGCAGCAAGTTTTTCCAACCTTTGCAAATGAAAATTACATTGGTTTTTATAGAGGTCCGTCCTCTTTGCAGCATTAAAAAAGTAAAACCAACTTCCTCGTGATCTACAATAATATCTTGAAAATCAGGAACACGACCCCTTAATAGCGGCCTCGAGGAAATAAAAATTAAATGCCATGAAACGTTCGCGGTCCTTCATTAAATTCGATTCTTCGAACATGTGCATGAAAACCGTTGAATTAATCCACGAACCGCAACTTTGAACCAATAAATCCTTTAATTTTGGTGGCCTGGGCACTCTTCGACCTTAACCGCATCGGAAATCCGCAAAATATTTAATTCGGGTTAGCATTAAATCATCGGAAATCGAAAAAACCCTTTCGGCCGTTCATATTGCACTTGGCGGGAAAACTGCGCGAGTCGCGAAAATGTGACGGGTCGCGAAATCGCGACGGGTCGCGAAATCGCGACGTATTATAATGCGATACGCTTTGACCACCGTTGACCCGCGAAAATGGAACATGTAGCGATTTCGCTACATGTTTCCGTCGTTAGCTCCTCCCTGCGCTCTGCCCCGCGAAATCGGAACATGTAGCGATTTCGCTACATGTTTCCGTCGCCGTACCAATCGCCTTTTTCGGTCGCGATTCGGCGACATGTCAGCGACGCGCTGCAAATTTTGACTTAACGCCTTCGAAGCTGCCGGGTCGCGATTCGCTGACATGTCAGCGAATCGCTGCATGTTTTCAACTTAATGCTTTTTTGCCCGCCGACCCGCGATTTCGGAACACGTCGCGATATCGCGACGGTTCCGCCAACTTACTGCGTTGGTTGCGTTGACCGCGATTACGCAACATGTCGGCGCGTCGGCTGCAGTTTTCGGACTTAGTCATTTTTTGCTCAATTTTTCTCCTTTTTTCGCCCAAGTTGCATCAATCAAAGGTCAGATCCCCAACAATACATCAATGCATTCATCAATGAGAATCAATGTGGCAAAAATGCCAACATTCTTGGCGGCTCGCGGGGTATACAGCTCGTTGTATGCAAGAATCCAAGCCTTAGTCCATTGGGCACAGAGTCATATCCGAACAGAAGGCGGGCTGCTGCAATACATGTTCTGCTGAAAAATTGAAACTGGAAAAAACCTGCATATAACTGATTATGAAACGACTAATGGAATGCGATGATGGAGTGAGCTCTTGCGGTTGCGCAAGCGGTGACTGCAATGGAATGATGAAATGAAAATGAACGAAGTTATGGAGTGGGAATGGAACTAGGAAAGCTGTGAAATGAAATGAACTAGACTGTTAGCAAATGCGTAAAAGACGAAACTTAGAGGAAAGGGATAAGAAGGGACGGGGAAAAACAGAAAAAGGGAAAAGAGACAACAGCCATGGCTTATTTTGTTTGAATGCAGAAGAAAAGAAGAAAAGAAGGAAGATGAAGAAAGGAAAGGAAAGAAAAAGGGAAGGGAAAAGAAGAAAGTGCTAGAAAGCCACCAAGCTGTTGGGAGGAGAAAAACAAAGGAAAAAACAAGCATCTACGGCTCGCAGGCAACAAGAGCCGAGATGAACAAATAAAAACAATACCACTTTTTTTTTTTTCTTCTTCTTTTTCTATTTTTTTTGTTTTTTTCAAAATACTATATACAATAATGCACGACATGATTGGCATGTCGCCACCAGACATCCAATCTCAGAATGTTATCCGGTAAATCTGCAATGTCCCGACCAGATCTGATCATACTTAAGTCGGTCCTTGAAATTAGGTGGCTCCTTCTCGAAGTTCTCCATGGTGCGAATAGGATGCAATTCGGCAGATTATCCTTCTTACTAGTACCCACATGGAAGACTTCTTCGGTCTTGGATGTAGTGGTTGGAACCAACACCACCACTTTGCAGACTTTCTTGGTTGTGGGTTGAGTACGAGGCTCCTCTAACTCCTTGATGTGATCACGGGGCTCTTCAAGTGAGAAATCGGATTACGGGATCTCCTCGGGCTACGGAATTTGCACTTGTTCTTCTACTTGGCCCATCTCTTGATGAAAGCGCAAGCAACCATATTGTTCATTCTTTGGAAAAGTGCTTGCATGTCCCAATCCTTGACTTTGGACGAGATCTGTCCCTTGAACTCCACATGACTGCATCTCAGGGATCTGGCATGAATGTGCAGGGTAAACAGGAGCAGCAACCACCGGAGAAGGTAATGGAGTTTCTCCCCACGGTAACTTTCTTGATAAGAGCAACAGCTGTTCCGCTCACATTGCTTCCTCAAAGATTTGTGGGAACCGTTGTTCACTGACTGCGACAAAAAGAGACCTATGTCGAGATTAAAAGCTCGAACATAAAAGAGGTGGGCTTGGGTGGGTGATGGACGGATCTTCTCTGGAATTCTCTTCCAACTTATCAAGAATCGGACATTGAAGTCCGTGATGCTCTCTTGAGGTGCTCTCTTGATGTACATGAAAAATTGGTAGAGATCCAAAAAAACTGTAGAAAGGATCTTCGTCAAATCTTTTGATCAGTGCTCCCGCGAGATCATCCCATGAGTGATGCTTTGACGTTTGAGCGATCTGTACCATTGCAATGCTCTTCCTTCCAAAGGCTGAACCGGAAGTCGGATCATGACATCTTCGTGTTCTATGACATGGATCATGGACGAGAATAGCAATATCTTCAACATGTGTCGAGCCATGCCTTCGGTACCATCATATTTTGCCGGGTTCTTCGGGGCACCTTCGGGAATTTCATGCCGAACTTGCAGATTCAGAGGGCCGGGATCATCCCATCTAGAAAAAACCCTCGCCTTTGTGGCAGTGGTCTGCGGAATCACGGCCATCGCCATTAAGTCAGAGTCGCCAGATGAACATTCTTTGAATTTTTTTTTTTTTTTTTTAAAAACAATAGGCGTCCACGAACAGATCTTCAACTCAGCAAAGTCGCCAGATGAACTTACAAATCTCCGTTTGTGAGGCCAAGACGAGCTCATCAAATCTTGAGACCTCCGGGTGTTAAAAACGTGCCAAAACTGTTGGCACCGGTGGGGTTATCACTTTGGAAAATTATGCGTATCCCACCGATTATGAATTCTTGGAGACAAAAACAGTCTGTCCCACCGGTCGTGCCAAAAGCTGTTGGTCACGAATACGCCACGGGAAAGGATTTTTACAATTGCGCCCTAGACCCGGCCAACATTGAAAGGTTGGAAGCAAGAAATGGCTCCCAGGACCAATCTCCAGTGGGGTGGTTCCCTTCTACTATTCTAAAATTGGGTTTAAGATAGGGTTCTTTGGAAAGAGATTTAAAAGGTTGCGAGAAAGAAATGGGAAATATGGCCACGAGGCCGAAGTGATGGGATCGAGAAAAACAACGGCGAGGAAACTACAAACGCAACAACGACAAGTAACACAAGAAATCAGCTTCATCCTCGCACAATCACATGCCGCAAATCCCTCCAAACCCACATTCCGGGAATTGTACCACGACCGCGATATTTAAATCCGGTATGCAGAATTTAAATGTAATAGCAATGCAAGAGTACGAATGCTATTAGAAATGCGAGAAAACGAGAAAGCAAATTCATCCATGCGACGCTTGAAAAATTAGAAGTCGATCCTTGTATTCCCGCAAATACAATTCCGAGTTTCTAGCGGCAAGTTTTTCCAACCTTTGCAAATGAAAATTACATTGGTTTTTATAGAGGTCCGTCCTCTTTGCGGCATTAAAAAAGTAAAACCAACTTCCTCGTGATCTACAATAATATCTTGAAAATCGGGAACACGATCCCCTTAATAGCGGCCTCGAGGAAATAAAAATTAAATGCCATGAAACGTTCGCGGTCCTTCATTAAATTCGTTTCTTCGAACATGTGCATGAAAACCGTTGAATTAATCCACGAACCGCAGCTTTGAACCAATAAATCCTTTAATTTTGGTGGCCTGGGCACTCTTCGACCTTAACCGCATCGGAAATCCGCAAAATATTTAATTCGGGTTAGCATTAAATCATCGGAAATCGAAAAAACCCTTTCGGCCGTTCATATTGCACTTGGCGGGAAAACTGCGCAGGTCGCGAAAATGCGACGGGTCGCGAAATCGCGACGGGTCGCGAAATCGCGACGTCTTATCATGCGATACGCTTTGACCACCGTTGACCCGCGAAAATGGAACATGTAGCGATTTCGCTACATGTTTCCGCCGTTGGCTCCTCCCTGCGCTCTGCCCCGCGAAATCGGAACATGTAGCGATTTCGCTACATGTTTCCGTCGCCGTACCAATCGCCTTTTTCGGTCGCGATTCGCTGACATGTCAGCGACGCGCATTTTGACTTTTCGCCTTCGACGCTCCCGGGTCGCGATTCGGCGACATGTCAGCGAATCGCTGCATGTTTTCAACTTAATGGTTTTTGCCCGCCGACCCGCGATTTCGGAACACGTCGCGATATCGCGACGGTTCCGCCAACTCTACTGCGTTGGTTGCGTTGACCGCGATTACGCAACATGTCAGCGCGTCGCTGCGATTTTCAGACTTAGTCATTTTTTGCTCAATTTTTCTCCTTTTTTCGCCCAAGCTGCATCAATCAAAGGTCAGATCCCCAACAATACATCAATGCATTCATCAATGAGAATCAATGTGGCAAAAATGCCAACAGTTCCCTATCAATCTACCTTAGATTTAAATTACTATAATATTTTTGAAAAGGTTTAATAGCGCCAAAAATCGAAATTGCATGGAGGCAACTTTTCCAAGTTGAGTCGACATCCAAATTCAAAGGGCAATGTGTATAAAAAGGTTAATATGTTTTCAAGCTATGGTGTTCGATTAATACACAAAAAATTAATGTTCAATTAACCCCTAAAATTAAGATTGCAATTTTCATTTTTGACAAAGTCATGGAGGCAGAGAAAGGTTTTATGCGAATTTTGACGCAGTGTAGAGATTAAGATAGCGAGTGCCCAAACACCATCCGATGGTGCATGGTAGCCTAGCTAGAAAGCTCCACTGGTGGATCGCGTTGTAGGTAGTAGGTTTGGTGTTCAATTCACATGAATATTTTTACGTGATCGAAGTCTTTTACGTCGACGGTAGTAGTGAAGAAGGAGAGCATGATCATTGGGTTTGTGTGGGCGACTAGCCCACATGGTGTTTGCCCTTATGCTAGGGCATGGGGGCCAGCAAGGTCATGAGTTCGAATAGTGGCAGGAGTGCTTGAGGGCAAAATTAAATTTTTAAAGGTATGCACTTTATGCTTGGTTAGGTAGTTATAAGGGTTAGTTAGATTTTATTATTTTGAATAGAAATGGTTAGGGAGCAATAAGTATGGTAAAGTAATGTGATTTTTGTTTTAGAAAGGGTTGAAAGATGAAATTTTAGAATGCAAGTGCTTGGTGGATGCATGAGATAAAGTGATAATTTCTTTGGTCTTATTGAAATTTGAAGTGAATTATTTTTGCTTTCATAAGAAGGAGGTATAAGATGTATATGTGAAATTCATGTGTGTAATTTCTAGTTTCTTTTTTTGAAGCATTATTTTGCATGAAAGAATAGGAGTAATAAGGTGTTATAGTGGTTAATATTTTATTGTAATCTTTGTATGGTGAAATATCTTTTAAAGTGAAAATTCATGTGGATGTTTTGATAAAATATATTGCAATCTAACCATTGGAGTGGCATTAGAGAAATTAGTTATTTGTGAGATAGGTTTTGAAGACATATATCCATAAGAGAAAATTAAGAGGTATGGGCACATCATCCTTTGTTTAAAGTGTTTTATTGAAGTGAATGTTTTGGAACATAAGGTGGAGTGAAAAGGATTGTTTGATAAGAATTGTTGGAAATATTTGAGTGAGGATATTGTGCTTAATTGTTCAATTTTTTGGAAACATATGGGATAGAATTTGATAATAATCTATGCTTCTATTGTTGAAAGGTTTTGAGACATTTAATATAGAAATTGTGAACTACTTGTGCTAGGGTTGAAGACAAGTTAGTGCATCTTTGTGAAAGCTTTTGAGCATTGGTTTTGAGTGATATTGAAAGTGAATTTGCAAACATTAGAAATCAGATTTGTGAAAGCAAGTGTGTGCATCGGTAAGATAGGTGTCATATGCTAGACTAGATCTACCTTCAAAAATAGCAAAAAATGTGAGACATGTATAAGCGATAGACTCAATAATTGAGTAGAACATATTGAGTTTTTGATAGAGCATATCATTCTCTATATGTTTCAGAGGTTAAATGAATTATGATTAGAATATATTTGTTTGAAGAAATATTTTTTGAAAAATATATAAGCTTGGTTTGTGTGCAAAGTTTGTAAATATTTGAGCAGGTTAAGTGAGCAGCATAAGGGCAGATTTGAGCAAGTCTTTGAGAAGACTTGAAGACAGATTTGAGCAAGTCTATGAGAAGACTTGAGGATATATTTGAGAAAGTCTTGTGAAGACTTGAAATAGGATTGAGAGCATATTTGATTGCTAATTTGTTCAAGATTTGTGTTAAGGCTTGAGGCAGATTTGAGAGAGATTTTTGGTGCAGATTTGAGACAGAGATAGAGCAAATTTGTGCTAGACTTGGGACAGAGTTTTGGTGCAGATTTGTGAGTAGAGTGAGAGCATATTTGTGCTACACTAGTGGTAGAGTTTGGTACAAATTTGAGAAAAATTAGAGAGTAGGATTTGGAGGTGATAGAGTAAAGAGGATAGCAATCTCTAGTGGATAGATATCCATCAACTAGTGTAGTGGGAAGAGAGGTCTCCTATGGAGAGAGATCCACACACCAAAATAGTGGGGGTATAAGTCTTCTAGAAGATCACCATCTAGAGCAGAGGGGATAGAGTTCTACTATGGAGAGAGATCCACGAACAAGAGCAAAGGACATAGAGTTATCCTATGGAGAGAGATCCATGAACCAAAGTAAGTGGAAAGAGTTCTCCTATGGAGTGAGATTCATGAACCAGCTGGGAAGATAGAGTTATTCTGTGGAGAGAGATCCATAAACTAGTTGAGGAGATAGAGTTCTCCTAGATCAAGTTCCATGAACCAGAGAAAAGGGTAAATAGTTCTCCTATGGAGAGAGATACACAAATCAGAGCATAGGGGATTGGTGTCTCCTTTGGATAGAGGTCCATAAAAATTATAATCGGGAATTGATTTCCAAAAGATTTTTTGAGAAAATTTAGAAGAAATATTTTCTTCGTGGAGTAGCCCACATTGGGTGAACCATGTTAAATTTATGTCTCTCTTGTGTGTGATGATTTATGCATTGTTTTGATTACAAGGAGAGGGTCTAGGCTCCCATAGATAGTCTACCCGATTAATCATGTAACAGTTGCTTTAAGAACATAAGAGTATTTGTACTCTCAAGAAATTATACAAAAAATGAAATAAAATAACTTGTGTATATAATCATTTCTTTCATTCATCTAGCCTGCATCCTTATAGAAAGAGTAGCCAGATCTCATTACAATAATAGATCAATCTATTTTTAATTACATAACATGATTTTTTAATGTCAGTTCATACATAGATTTTATTCTCCTATTGAAAGCATGTCCATTCACGAGAAAGATAAATATAATAATCCTTAGGTGTACGTAACAAACAAATCCTAAAATAATGCATCCTAAAAATAATTCTTTTAAAAACCTTACAAAGTCAATCGACCAATCAGTCAATAATAAAAGTGTTTTATTATATTTTAATGATAATGCATAATTAGAATATTTCTCCTTTGTCTTCACATGCAACTACCTCCTTAGCCCATTGGTCAACCGATCAATTTTAACCTGGTGCATCTTCTCAACGGGAGCAAGGTGGGACCAAGGTGCCTCCAATGTATGGGAGCAAGGTGCCTACCTCTAGATCAAGGCACCGTCGAGAGCAAGGTGCCTTCCTTCGAATCAAGTAACCTGGGATCAATGTGCCTTCCTCCGAATATTTTAGACATAATGTATGATTATAATATTTCTACTTTAACTCACGTGCAATAACCTTCTTAGCAAATTGGTCAACTGGTCTATGTTGACTTGGTCAACCATAAGCATTTTCTCAATAAAAGTTAGGCAAGAGCAAGGCACCTACTTCCAAATCAAGGCACCTTCTTTCACATCAAGGTGCCTTCTTCCACATCAAGGTACCTTCTTCCACATCAAGGCACCATAAAGGAACATTATTCCTCATCAAGGCACCATCAAGGCTCCTTATTCCATATCAAGGTGCCATCAAGGTACCTTCTTCCACATCAAGGCACCAAAAATATGCATCAAGGCACCTTCTTGTTGATTTTTTCATATCAAGGCACCTTCCTATTGACTTGGTCAAACCAAGGTGTCTTCTTGCACATCAAGGTGCCTCAAAATGTATGGGATCAAGGTGTCTTCTTGCACATCAATGTGCCTCCAAATGTATGGGATCAATGCAACTTCAAATGTATGATATCAAGGTGCCTCCATCACAATAGGTCCAAGTGGGATGTAGACTGGAAAACACCAGATTAGTAGCAAAACTTGCATTTATACACATTTTCCACTAAAAAAACCAGTCAAGCATAATACTGCATTTTCTATCAATTATATGCATAAGTTGTATAAAAATACATCTCAAATGCTAATTAAGCCAATAATGATACCCGTTAAAAGTTTATATAAAATGAGCATTTTTTGTTCTCATCATCCTCCCATACCTAAATATTGTCACACCCTCGTAACAATAGCCCCCCAATTTTTTTTTTAGTTCCCTTCAGCATCTTTGTTTTTCTTCCATTGAGCATTGCTGCACTAGCAGAAGTTAGAAACTTGTTATGACCAACCATAATATTATGGGTAAACAATTAAATCATGATCACACTATTCAAACACCAAGACCAAATTACCACTGCACTGATTTTGATAAATGTTGCCATGTAATTGCCCATTCGAGCCTTCATGTAGCTATCAAAGGGTTGCATGTTCCAGTTTTGTATAGTGATCAATTTTGGTGATACCAAATTTTAAGAAGATGAGTGTGGTTGTCTGCCGCTACTTTTGCCCACATCTAAAACAAATATCTAGAGCCTCCTTTGTGGGACGAAGTAGCATCATCTACATGTATTTGTATGAGTTGGCCGCCATTGTCATGATGCGGCAAAGCCAAATTAATTCACACAAATGTCATAGGTTTTTTTTTTGGGGGGGTTGAATTTTTTTTTCATATCCGAGGCATGTCATGTGGTTGAACTCTAATGGGATATTTTGACAAAGATAATTTATGGGGGCATCTACTAGTATTAACATAGAAATGATTTTTAAAATAACTATACACATAATTAATGGAAAACTCAGTACATACCTAGGTGAATTTTGTAGAACCTAATGTGTATGATGTTGATGGTGTGAAATGTCTTCATGTTGTCTATAATCATGGTGTACCAAAAAATAATATTGTTAGTGCATCTTGGAGTAAATTTTTTTTCATCTGTTCTTCCATAGAAGGGAGCATGACCAAAACAGATCTTGGCTAAAAAAAAATCTTCTTTTTTTTTCTCATCATCAGCATAAAATAATAGAAAGTCAACTGCAACAATTCAATATGGTGACTTTAAAATTAGATGGCCAAGCTGGAGGACTATCAATGATCCATCCTAGGAATTTGGTTGAATGTGTTGTATATTGGAACGTCTTCTCCACCAAACTGTTTGTGAGAAATAATGAACTCTTTTCACTGTGACAATAAACTTCTCCATGATTTCATATCCTCACCATCTCTTTGCAAATTTGGCCTTCTCTTCCACCATAGTGAAATTTTGTCTCTTCTCTGTAATTTGTTTTCCTACATATTCTTACAGAAATGCAATGCTATCGTAAAAAAACTATAATATTGGCACTATGCATTAAAAGTGGAGGCCATGTAGGCCATAGTTGATGTCTTTAAAGGGTCCAACTAGGTAATTTCTCAATCTGGTATGCAAAACTTGTGTCCTACATACCACTATTAGAGTATTTATGACAATCAATAGCTCCAAACTTTGAAACACCAATCTAATCATCAATAGCACATATAGAAATATTTTAATCCTACTTTGTTGTATCTCAAGAGCATTGGGATCTCTAAATGAATTGTAGGGATCAACAAAATTAACCTTTGTGCATCATTATTTTCTCACTATGTGCTCCTGAACATGCCACCTTCTTCAATTTATCAAACTTTATATAGTCCTGATACAAATGTACCCGAATCAAAATGATCTTCAATTTTGAATTATTTCCTTTTCATGCAGAATTATAGCAGCAAGAATCAAAATAATTGTGTTTTACTATTGTAGACCATATATGTTGTGCCAAAAAAAATTATCTACGTGTTTCTGCATCAGCATGATTATTGGTCAAATTCAATGAAATTTTTTCTACAAATCAAAAAGAAATCTAGATTCCATCTTCATTGTGATCCCTATTTTATTTCCTAGAGTGAGGATAAACAAATTTATCCATCATCATCTATGACATGTTTCGGGTGTTCAGGTGTGCTATCTTCACAAGACACATTGTTGAGACTATGTGCTATTATTTTTGGCCACTATGAGCTCCATTCATATGGTTGATCATGCTTAGGCACCATGTGGCCTACTTGCATATATATGATATATGATTACTCCAGGCTCCTCCCTTGCTTTATTTGACTACCGGTTAGATATTTCTCATTTTCCTTCTAGAAAAAGTTGGTCCCAGGGAAATAGGATACTCTCTTCCAATAAATAGTAAAAAATAAAGCTTTATTTTTTATTTGCACTTTAACTTGGAGCCTTTTCAGCAGAAGATTTTTGCTTGCAGAATATTCAGGTTCACCCATTTCTCCCCCACTTTAGTTGGTTATTCCCTCATCACCAGTAACAGGTCCCTCTATGCAACAGGTATGTAGCCCTTTGAACATCAGGTCCCACACTGAACAAAAAGCACCCCCATATTAGGGAGAAGAATTTTACGCACTTCTAGGTATAAAGTAGGTCTAAAAATCTCTTCTCAAGGAATACCTATAGCTTATTTTTAGCACTTCTACAAGGCTTCTTCTCTTTCCCAGCTGTTAGACTCTCCACGAGGCTCTTTTTTTTACTTCTTAACAGAATTTAAGCATCTCTATCAATGAGCATCAAGGCACCCAAATATACATGATATCAGGGTGCCTTATTGAGCATCAAGGCACCCAAAAATACATAATATCAAGGCACCTTCTTGAGCATCAATGCACCTAAAAACCCATGAGATCAAGGTGCCTTATTATGCATCAAGGTTCCTTCTTACTATTGAAAAGTCAGTAGTCGCTAACGTGTTTATAGTGTTGTTGCAGGGTTGATCAAACCCTTCAATTTTTTTCTTTTTCATGCTACGTTAGTGTCTGCTTTGTCTAAACATAGAGGTGGGTATATTTCCTTGGCAGGAAATTAACACCCATGATCGTGCCCATATGGGGACTATCTCCTATGAATGTTGTGTCGGTTAGGCTTTGTCTTCCAAGATGCCTATTTCATGCATTTAGACCATTTCACCTGCAAAAGCAAATAAGAAAAACTAAAATGTAGTAAAATGTAGTTCAATATAATTTGTGCTTGTTAGGCCCTGGATCTTAGGGTGACTATAGCTTGCATGTGGGTACTTTACCTACAAAACAAACAAGAAAAACTAGAAAATAGTAAAATGCAGTTCAATGCAATTTGTACCTGTTAGGCCCTAGCTCTTAGAATGCCTATAGCTTGCATGTGGGCTCTATACCTGCAAAAGCAAAAACACAAGTAGAAGAATAGGAATCATGACATTCGTGCCCGATAGGTTTACAATTGCATTCAGTTCATGATTTCCTGCAAAGCAAAAAAAAGAAATTTTATGTTAAGCAAGACATACTCCATGCTTCTTCTTCTCTTTTTTTTTCTTCAAGAAATAACTCCCAACCATTGGGAGGATTCACAAAAAAATTTTATCTTCCTTTTTTATCACAATGAATGTGTGAACATTCATCAAAATTAATGGTATAATATGGATCTCCCCCATGTCGATGTCTAATCTAGTCTCACAAATGTGAGGCAGTTGTAAATGGAGCCCATCGACTATTAATTGAAAATTGTCTTGGTATTCTACTCCATTTTTGGTGTAGCATTTTTGACTTTGTTTACCATTTACTCAAGCTGTAATAATCATGCACTTTGCAGCAAAAATTTCCCAAGTTCCAAAACCACCTTGGGCTGGAACCTTTTCGCTTGGTCAGGGTTACTTATCCTGCCTTCAGGTGCCTATGTTGCCAAGGAAAAACTTTTCTTGCTTTCACTCATTTGTATTGGATACTAGATGATCAAGGTGCACAAGATAGTTCATATAGTGCTATTACAAACTCCACATATAAATCTTACTTCATGGAATCTTCATAGACAACTCCTTATTTATCTACATCGCACTTCATGTAGTCCTACAAAACATTAAATAAAAATCTAAACTAAAGGCATTAAAATAAAATATTAACTAATTTTTTTTTTTTGAACACTATGGATAGCCTTCATTGTGTTGTTGATGGTAGTAGTGAAGGTGGGGTCTCCCCCATGCCTACAATTGAACTACTCTCTCAAAATCATATCTTTCTTTATCAACTAGTTGGATATGATGTAGCATGAGAAGAGCATTTTCCTCCATGGCCTCAAAACTAAACTCTTTCAACTTATTGGAAAAATATGCAAGCTGGAAAATGACTATCTATGGGCTAGCAACTAGAATAAAACATGGCATAGCCATATTTTAAAAAACACGTGCTACTTTTTTATTCACCAGGTCACCTTAAGCGCAAGTGAAGAGCATAATCCATAACAAGATGTTCTTTTTAAATTCTGCTCTATCATTTTTCTTGCTACTAATGTCATCGTTAAAAATTTACCAATATGTTGAGAATTGTTAAGCCTGCAATTTTTTTATCGTTAAAACTAGGCTTCTTGAGGCATAATTTCTTGAATGGTTTCTATGTAAATACACATCCCTAAATATTTTCAACTATATCAGACTGGGTTGTGCCATTTCTTTGATTTCTCGAAACCATTCAGAATACAATGGAAATCCTTCTTGCCTAATTTTCTAATTTTTTCAACAACACAAATTATTCATTATTTCTACACTAAATATGGTACATCGGATTAATTCCCATATTTACCTAAGAAGCTGGTAAATTTAAACCGTTACCTATAGGATTTGGCTCTAGTTATACCAACAACTATTTTGACCCTGTAAAAAGACCCTTGGTGGACTAATGCTTCTCAAGTAGAAGATCTTAAATGGAATTTTTAACTAACCTATAATCATAACACTACAGTTTTGACACTCCCCGAAAATGGTGCCAAAATGGTGAGCAAAAATTATGTTTAGAAAACAATCATTTCTCTTCCATAAATTATCAATATGGTAAGTTCGTAAACTTACAAGTGTCATGCACAGTATATGCCTGCAACATGGGGGAATGAATCCTTCTGTACCTATTTAATTTGGTGGGGAATGTTTGTGCATTTTTATTTCAACCAAACCAAATAAAACAAAGTGCAAAAAATTAAAATGTTGGAAATAAAAATACTCAAATTAAAAGTACAAAAAATTAAATGTACAGGAAAATGAAACACACATCTAAATTAAAATAAAGTAGAAAATAAAGCAGTAAATCTAATCTACTAAAAACAAATAATAGAAATAAAATAGGGGAGGACTACTACAAGGAGTGGGCCCAGGCTCTAGCATATAGTCCACTCGATTAATCACGTAATAGTTGCTTTAAGAAAATAAGAGTATTTGCACTCTTAATAAATTATACAAAAAATAAAATAAAATAACTTCTATGTATTTGACTATTCCTTTCATTCATCTGGTCTGCATCCTTATATAAAGTGCAGCCATATCTCATTACAATAACATATCGGTCTATTTTTAATCACATAACGTGATTTGTTACAATCGGTTCATACACAGGTATTATTCTCCTATTGAAAGCATGTTCATTCACTAGAAGGATAAATATAATAATCCTTAGGTGTACATAACAAACTAATCCTAAAATAATGCATCCTAAAAATAATGCTTTTAAAAACCTTACAAAGTCAAACGGCCAATCGATCAATAATAAAAGTGCTTTATTATATTTTAATGATAATTCATGATTAGAATATTTCTCATTTGTCTTCACATGCAACTACCTCCTTAGCCCATTGGTCAACCCATCAATGTTGACTTGGTGCATCTTCTCAATTGGAGCAAGGTGGGATCAAGTCACCTCCAATGTATGGGAGCAAGGCATCTACCTCTGGATCAAGGTACCATCGAAAGCAAGGTGTCTTCCTCCAGATAAAGTCTTTTGGGATCAAGGTGCCTTCATCTAAATATTCTAGACATGATGCACGATTAAAATATTTTTGCTTTGTCTCATGTGCAACAACCTTCTTGGCAAATTGGTCAACTGGTCAATGTTGACTAGGTCAACCATAAGCATTTTCTCAACAAAATTTAGGCAAGAGTAAGGCACCTACTTCCATATCATGTTGTCTTCTTTCGCATCAAGGCACCTTCTCCCACATCAAGGTACCTTCTTCCACATCAAGGTGCCATCAAGGCGCCTTCTTCCTCATCAAGACGCCATTAAGGTGCTTTCTTCCACATCAAGGTGCCATAAAGGTACCTTGTTCCACATCAAGGTGCCTCAAAATGTATGGGATCAATGCGCCTTCTTGCACATCAAGGTGCCTCCAAATGTATGGGATCAAGGCGCCTCCATCGCAATGCTAGGTCCAAGTGGGATGTAGACTGGAAAACACCATATTAGTAGCAAAACCTGCATTTATACACATTTTTCACTAAAAACACCAGTCAAGCATAATACTACATTTTCTATAAATTATATGCATAAGCTATATAAAAATACATCTCAAATGCTAATTAAACAAATAATGATACCCATTACAAGTGTATATAAAATGAGAAAATCTGGTGCTCATCACTTATGCTTCCTTGAAACTGCTAAATTTCTATGGTTATCCTCCATACTCATTTTAATTTTATGATGCTCTCAAAACCCTAAAGTGCATGTGATAAGCTCTATACTACTTTCATTCTTGTTGCAAAGAGAGGAATTTATACTAGTTGAGGAAAAAAAATATGATTTACCTAGAATAAACTTGACCTCTTTTGCTTCCTTGCTTTAAAATTTTTGTCCATATATTCCTTTGCATCTTTAGTCCCTTCCAAACTTATGCATTTTACTTCCTCATTGCTTGTGTATTTCTTTATTTCTTCTAATGGTTGACTTGAGTAAACCATGATGATCTTTTCCATTTGATTATGTAGAGTGGATTCTATTACTAGTTTTTTGGGAGTGAAAAATCTTGATCTAATCCTTCTACTTTGTTATTATCTATTTGCTTCATATTTAATTTTTCTCATGCCCAAAATTTATGTCTCTTTCCCCATTGTTTTACTTTGTTCTAGGGTTGAGGACAAGTTAGTGAATCTTTGTGAAATCTTTTGAGCATTGGTTTTGACTAATATTGAAAGTGAATGTGTAAACATTAGAAATAAGATTTGTGAAAGCAAGTGTGTGCATCAGGAAGATAGGTGTCATATGCTATACTAGATCTACCTTCAAAAAGAGCAATAAATGTGAGACATGTGAAAGTGACAGACTCAATGATTGAGTAGAACATATTGAGTTTTTTATAGAGCATATCATTATCTATATATTCCAAATATTAAATGAATTCTTAGTAGAATATATCTATTTGAAGAAAGCTTTTATGAAAAATATATAAGCTTGGTTTATGTGCAAAGTTTAGAAATATTTGAATAGGTTAAGTGAGCAGCATAAGGGCAGATTTTAGCAAGTCTTTGAGAAGACTTGAAGACAGATTTGAGCAAGTATTTCAAAAGACTTGAGGACATATTTGAGTAAGTCTTGTGAAGAATTGAAATAGGATTGAGAGTAGATTTGATTGCTAATTTTTTCAAGCTTTGTGTTAAGGCTTGAGGAAGATTTGAGATGAAGTTTTGGTGCAGATTTGAGGCAAAGATAGAGCAGATTTGTGCTAGACTTGGGATAGAGTTTTGGTGTAGATTTATGAGCATAGTGAGAGAAAATTTATGCTAGACTAGTGGAAGAGTTTGGTACAGATTTGATATAAATTAGAGAGCATGATTTGGAGGTGACAAAGTAAATAGGACATCAGTCTCCAGTGCATAGAGATCCATCATATAGTGTAGTGGGGAGAGAGGTCTCCTGTGGAGAGAGATCCACATACCAAAGCAGTGGGGTAAAAAGTCTTCTAGAAGATCACCAACTAGAGCAGAGGGGATAGAGTTCTCCTATGGAGAGATATCCAAGAACCATATCAGATGAGATATAGTTCTCCTATGGATAGAGATCCATGAACTAGAGCAAGGGGAAAGAGTTCTCTTGTGAAGTGAGATTCCTGAACCATCTGGGAAGATAGAGTTCTTCTATGGTGAGAGATCCACGAACCAGTTAAGAAGATAGAGTTCTCCTAGATCAAGTTCAATGAACCAGAGAAAAGGGGAAAGAGTTCTTCTAAGGAAAGATATCCACAAATCAGAGCATAGGGGATTGGTGTCTCCTTTGGACAGAGGTCCATAAAAATTGTAATAGGGAATTTATTTCCAAAATATTTGCTAATAAAATTTAGAAGAAATATTTTCTTCGTGGAGTAGCCCACATTGGGTGAACCACGTTAAATTTGTGTCTCTTGTATGTGATGATTTGTGCATTGCTTTGATTATTGTGATTGATATTGCCATTGATAATATTGGATAATATTATTTGGGAAAGAAAAGTAAAAGTTGATCTTATATTGTTCACCCCCCTATCTATATAAGCATGTGTTATTAAATGTGCAGGAAAATGAAACACACAACTAAATTAAAATAAAGCAGGAAATAAAGTAGTAAATCTAATCTACTAAAAAAAATAACAGAAATAAAATAGGGGAGGACTACTGCAAGGAGTGGGCCCAGGCTCCCGTAGATAGTCCACCCGGTTAATCACATAATAGTTTCTTTAAGAAAATAAGAGTATTTGCACTCTTAAGAAATTATACAGAAAATAAAATAAAATAACTTTTTGTGTATTTGATCATTGATTTCATTCATCTGGCCTGCATCCTTATATAAAGCACAGCCAGATCTCGTTACAATAACAGATCAGTCTATTTTTAATCACATAACGTGATTTGTTACAGTCGGTTCATACACAGGTATTATTCTCCTATTGAAAGCATGTCCGTTCACCAGAAGGATAAATATAATAATCCTTAGGTGTACGTAACAAAAAAATCCTAAAATAATGCATCCTAAAAATAATGCTTTTAAAAACCTTACAAAGTCAATCGGCCAATCGATCAATAATAAAAGTGCTTTATTCTATTTTAATGATAATGCATGATTAGAATATTTCTCCTTTGTCTTCACGTGCAACTACCTCCTTAGCCCATTGGTCAACCGATCAATGTTGACTTGGTGCATCTTCTCAATGGGAGCAAGGTGGGAGCAAGGTGCCTCCAATGTATGGGAGCAAGGCGCCTACCTCCGGATCAAGGCACCATCGGGAGCAAGGTGCCTTCCTCCGAATCAAGGCACCTGGGATCAAGGTGCCTTCCTCCGGATATTCTAGACATGATGCACGATTAGAATATTTCTGCTTTGTCTCACGTGCAACAACCTTCTTAGCAAATTGGTCAATTGGTCAATGTTGACTTGGTCAACCATAAGCATTTTCTCAACAAAATTTAGGCAAGAGCAAGGTGCCTACTTCCATATCAAGGCACCTTCTTCCACATCAAGGCACCTTCTCCCACATCAAGGCACCTTCTTCCACATCAAGGCACCATCAAGGTGCCTTCTTCCTCATCAAGGCGCCATCAAGGTGCCTTCTTCCACATCAAGGTGCCATCAAGGCACCTTCTTCCACATCAAGGCACATCAAGGCGCCTTCCCGTTGACTTGGTCAGATCAAGGCGCCTTCCTGCACATCAAGGCACCTCAAAATGTATGGGATCAAGGTGCCTTCTTGCACATCAAGGTGCCTCCAAATGTATGGGATCAAGGTGCCTTCTTGCATATAAAGGCACCTCAAAATGTATGGGATCAAGGCACCCCCATCACAATGCCAGGTCCAAGTGGGATGTAGACTGGAAAACACCAGATTAGTAGCAAAACCTGCATTTATACATATTTTCCACTAAAAACACCAGTCAAGCATAATACTGCATTTTCTATCAATTATATGCATAAGTTATATAAAAATACATCTCAAATGCTAATTAAACCAATAATGATGCCCCTTAAAAGTGTATATAAAATGAGCATTTTTGGTGCTCATCATCCCCCCATACCTAAATATTGTCATGTCCTCATGACAACAGCCCCCGAGATTTTTTTTTAGCTACCTTTAGCATCTCTATTTTTCTTCCATTGAGCACTACTGCACTAGCGAAAGTCAAAAACACGTCATGACCGACCATCATACTATGGGTAAATAGTTGTTCAAACACCAAGACCAAATCACCACTGCACTGATTCTGATAAATGTTGCCATGTATTTGCCCATTCGAGCCTTCGTGCAACTATCAAAGGGCCACATGTTCCAATTTTGCACAGTGATCAAATTTGGTGAGACCAAATTTTAAGATGAGTGTGGTCATCTACCGCTACTTTTTCCCACATCTAAAACATGTTTGACCCATCTCTAGAACCTCCTTTGTGGTATAGAGTAGCATCATCTACATGTCTTCGCACAAGCTGGCTGCCATTGTCATGATGCAGCAATGAAACAATGCCAAATGCCATAGTTTTTTTTAATTATTCCTGGGGTAATGAATTTTTTCATATCCGAGGCATGTCATGTGGCTGAAATCTAATGGGATATTTTGACAAAGAGAATTTATGGGGGCATCTACTGGTATTAGCATAGAAATGATTTTTAAAATAATTGTACACATAATTAATGGAAAACTCAGTACATACCTAGGTGAATTTCGTAGAACCTGATGTGTATGATGTTGATGGTGTGAAATGTCTTCATGTTACCTGTAATCATGGTGTACTAGAAAATGAGATTGTTGGTGCATCTTGGAGTAATAATAATTTTTTTCATCATATTCTGCCATGGAAGGGAGCATGACCAGAATAGATCTTGGCTCATTTTTTTTATCATCTGCATCAGAGAATAGAAATTCAACTGCAACAATTTGAGTTGGTGATTTTGAAATTAGGTGGCCAAGTTGGAGGATTATCAATGATCCATCCTAGGAATTTGGTTGAATGTGTTGTGTATTGGAACGTCTTCTCCACCAAACTGTTTGTGAGAATAATAAACTCTTTTTACTATGACAACAAACTTCTCCATGATTTTAGATCCCCACCATCTCTTTGCAAAGGTGGCGTTCTCCTCCACCATAGTGAAATTTTATCTCTTCTCGATAATTTATTTTCCCACATATTCTAATAGAAATGCAATGCTGCCATAAAAAAACTGTAATGTTGGCATTGTGCATTAAAAGTGGAGGCCATGTAGGCCATAGTTGATGTCTTTGAAGGGTCCAACCAGGTAATTGCTCAACCTGGTATGCAAAAATTGTGTCCCACATACCACTATTAGAGGATTTATGACATCCAACAGCTCCAAACTTTGAAACACCAAGCTCATCATCAACAACACATATAGAAATATTTTAATCCTACTTTGTCGTATCTCAAGAGCATTGAGCTCTTCGAATGCATTGTAGGGATCGACAAAATTAACCTTTGTGCATCATTATTTTCTCACTATGTGCTCCTGAACATGTCACCTTCTTCAATTGATCAAACTTTATATAGTCCTGATACACATGTGCCCAAATAAAAATAATCTCCAGTTCTGAATTATTTCCTTCGCAGGAAGAATTAAAGCAACAAGAATCAAACCAATTACATTTTACTATTGCAGACCATATATGTTGTGCCAAAACTATTTAGTCTACGTGTTTCTTCATCAACATGATTCTTGGTCAAATTCGATGAGAATTTTTCTACAAATCAAAAATAAATCTAGATCCCATCTTCACTGTGATCCTCTGGTTTGTTTCTTGGAGTGAGGATAAACAAATCTATCCATCATCATCTACGACATGTGTCGGGTGTTCAGGTGTGATGTCTTCACAAGACACATTGTTGAGACTATGTGCTACTATTTTTGGCCACTATGAGCCCCATTCATATGGTTGATCATGCTTAGGCACCATGTGGCCTACTTGCAGATATTTGACATCTGATTACTCTAGGCTCCTCCCCTACTTTATTTGGCTACCGGTTGGATATTTCTCATTTCCCTTCTGGACCAAGTTGGTCCTAGGGAAAGAGGATACTCTCTTCCAACAAATAGCAAAAAATAAAGCTCTATTTTTTATTTGCACTTTAACTTGGAGCCTTTTCAGTAGAATATTTTTGTTTGTAGGAGATTCAGGTTCACCCATATCCTCCCCCACTTAAGTTGGTGATGCCCTCATTGCCAGTAATAGGTCCCTCTATGCAACAGGTCTATAGCCCTCTGAACATTAGGTCCCACACTGAACAACAGGCACCCCCATCCTAGGGAGAAGAAGTTTGAGCACTTCTGGGTATAAAGTGGGTCTGCAACTCTCTTCTCAAGGAAGACCTACAACTTCTTTTTAGCACTTCCACAAGGCTTCTTCTCTTTCCCAGCTATTAGACTCTCCACAAGGCTATTTTTTTTTGACTTCTCACAGAATCTAAGCGTCTCTATCGATGAGCATCAAGGCACCCAAAAATACATGAGATCAGGATGCCTTCTTGAGCATCAAGGTACCCAAAAACCCATGAGATCAAGGCACTTTCTTATGCATCAAGGTACCTTCTTACTATTGAAAATTCAGTAGTCACTGACGTGTCTATAGTGTTGTTGCAGAGTTGATCAGACCCTCCATTTTTTTCTTTTTCATGTTGCATCAGCATCTGCTTTGTCTAAACATAAAGGTGGGTATCTTTCCTTTGTAGGAAATTAACACCCACGACCATGCCTAGATGGGGACTATCTCCTCCGAATGGAAATAGTCAAATTTCTACCTCTAAAAAGAATATGTAGGTTCATGGATGTTGTGTCGGTTAGGCCTTGTCTCCCAAGATACCTATTTCATGCATTCAAGCCATTTCACCTGCAAAAGCAAATAAGAAAAACTAAAATGTAGTTTAGTGCAATCCGTGCCTATTAGGCCCTGGCTCTCAGGATACCTATAGCTTGCATGTGGGCACTTTACCTACAAAACAAACAAGAAAAACTAGAAAGTAGTAAAATGTAGTTCAATGCAATTTGTACATGTTAGGCCCTAGCTCTCAGGATACCTGTAACTTGCATGCGGGCAATGTACCTGCAAAATCAAAAACACATGAAAGTAGGAAAATAGGAATCATGATAGTCATGCCTAATAGGCCTGGTTTCCCAAGGTGCCTACAGTTGCATTCAGTTCATGATTTCCTGCAAAAGAAAAAAAGAAATTTTATGTTAAGCAAGACAGACTCCATGCTTCTTCTTCTTCTTTTTTTTTGGGAAATAACTCCCAACCATTGGGAGGATTCACAAAGTTTTTTTATATCCTCCTTTTTTCACAATGAATGTGTGAATATTCATCAAAATTATTGGTATGATATGGATCTCCCCCATGATGATGTCTGATCTAGTCCCACAAATGTGAGGCGGTTGTAAATGGAGCCCATCGATTATTACTTGAACATTGTCTTGGCACTCTACTCCACTCTTGGTGTAGCATCTTTGACTTTGTTTACCATTTACTCAAGCTGTAATAATCACGCACTTTGTAGCAAAACTTTCCCAAGTTCCAAAACCACCTTGGGTTGGAACCCTTTCGCTTGATCAGGGTTACTTATCCTGCCTTCAGGTGCCTATGTTGCCAAGGAAAAACTCTGCTTGCTTTCACTCATTTGGACTGGATACTACACGATCAAGGTGCACAAGATGGTTTGTATAGTGCTATTACAAACTCCACGTATAAATCTCACTTCATGAAATCTTCACAGACAACTCCTTATTTGTCTACATCACACTTCATGTTGTCCTACAAAACATAAAAGAAAAATCTAAACTAAAGGCATTAAAATAAAATTCTAACTAATTTTTTTTTGTGAACACTGTGGATAGCGTTCATTGTGTTGTTGGTGGCAATAGTGAAGGTGGGGTCTCCCCCATACCTACAATTGAACTAGTCTCTCAAAATCATCTCTTTCTTTATCAACTAGTTGGATATGTTGTAGCATGAGAAGAGCATTTTCCTCCATGGCCTCAAAACCAAACTCTTTCAACTTATTGGAAAAATGTGCAAGCTGGAAAATGACTATCTACGGGCTAGCAACTAGAAGAAAACATGGCATAGCAGTATTTTAAAAACATGTGCTAGTTTCTGATTCACTAGGTCACCTTAAGCGCAAGTGAAGAGCATACTCCATAACAAGATGTTCTTTTTAAATTTTACTCTATCATTTTTCCTGCTACTAATGTCATCATTAAAAATTTACCAATATGTTGAGAATTGTTAAGCCTACAATTTTTTTATCGTTAAAACTAGGCTTCTTGAGGCATAATTTCTTAAATGGTTTCTATGTAAAAACACATCCCTAAATATTTTCAACTATATCAGACCTGGGTTGTGCCATTTCTTTGATTTCTTGAAACCATTCAGAATATGATGGAAATCCTTCTTGCCTAATTTTCTAATTTTTTTCAACAACACAAATTATTCCTTATTTCTACACTTAATATGGTACATCGGATTCATTCCCATATTTACCTGAGAAGCTGGTAAATTTAAACCGTTGCCTATAGGATTTGGCTCTGGTTGTACCGATAACTATTTTGGCCCTATAAAAAGGCCCTTGGTGGACTCATGCTTCTCAAGTAGAAGATCTATAGGTAATTTTAAATGGACTTTTTAACTGACCTGTGAATCATAACACTACAATTTTGACACTCCCCGACAACGATGCCAAAATGGTGAGCAGAAATTATGTTTAGAAAACAATCATTTCTCTTCCATAAATTATCAATCTAGTAAGTTCGTAAACTTATGAGTGTCATGCACAGTATATGCCTGTAGTGTGGGGGAATGAATCCTTTTGTACCTATTTAATTTGGTGGGGAATGTTTGTGCATTTTGATTTCAACCAAACCAAATAAAACAAAGTGCAAAAAATTAAAATGTTGGAAATAAAAATACTAAAAATAAAAGTACAAGAAATTAAATGTGCAGGAAAATGAAACACATAGCTAAATTAAAATAAAGCAGGAAATAAAGTAGTAAATCTAATCTACTAAAAACAAATAACAAAAATAAAATAGGGGAGGACTACTACAAGGAGTGGGCCCAAGCTCCCATAGATAGTCCGCCCGATCTAATCACATAATAGTTGCTTTAAGAAAATAAGAGTATTTGCACTCTTAAGAAATTATACAGAAAATGAAATAAAATAACTTTCTGTGTAATTGATCATTTATTTCATTCATCTAGCCTACATCCTTATATAAAGCGCATCCAGATCTCGTTACAATAACATATCAGTCTATTTTTAATCACATAACATGATTTGTTACCGTCGGTTCATACACAGGTATTATTCTCCTATTGAAAGCATGTCCGTTCACTAGAAGGATAAATATAAGAATCCTTAGGTGTATGTAACAAACAAATCCTAAAATAATGCATCCTAAAAATAATGCTTTTAAAAACCTTACAAAGTCAATCGGCCAATCGATCAATAATAAAAGTGCTTTATTCTATTTTAATGATAATGCATGATTAGAATATTTCTCCTTTGTCTTCACGTGCAACTACCTCCTTAGCCCATTGGTCAACCGATCAATGTTGACTTGGTGCATCTTCTCAATGGGAGCAAGGTGGGAGCAAGGCACCTCCAATGTATGGGAGCAAGGTGCCTACCTTTGGATCAAGGTACCATCGGGAGCAAGGTGCCTTCCTTCGGATCAAGGCACCTGGGATCAAGGTGCCTTCCTCTAGATATTCTAGACATGATGCACGATTAGAATATTTTTGCTTTGTCTCACGTGCAATAACCTTCTTAGCAAATTGGTCAACTAGTCAATGTTGACTTGGTCAACCATAAGCATTTTCTCAACAAAAGTTAGGCATGAGCAAGGTGCCTACTTCCATATCAAGGTGCCTTCTTCCACATCAAGGCACCTTCTTCCACATCAAGGTATCTTCTTCCACATCAATATGTCTTCTTCCTCATCAAGGTACCTTCTTCCTCATCAAGGCACCATCAAGGTACATTCTTCCACATCAAGGTGCCATCAAGGCACCTTCTTCCACATCAAGGCACCATCAAGGCGCATCAAGGCACCTTCCTGTTGACTTGGTCAGATCAAGGTGCCTTCCTGTTGACTTGGTCACATCAAGGCACCTCAAAATGTATGGGATCAAGGTGCCTTCTTGCACATCAAGGTGCCTCCAAATTTATGGTATCAAGGTGCCTTCAAATGTATGGGATCAAGGCGCCCCCATCACAATGCTAGGTCCAAGTGGGATGTAGACTGGAAAACACCAGATTAGTAGCAAAACCTGCATTTATACACATTTTCCACTAAAAACACCAGTCAAGCATAATACTGCATTTTCTATCAATTATATGCATAAGTTATATAAAAATACATCTCAAATGCTAATTAAACCAATAATGATACCCCTTAAAAGTGTATATAAAATGAGCATTTTTGGTGCTCATCACTTATGCTTCCTTGAAACCTCTAAATTTATATGGTTATCCTCCATACTCATTTTAATTTTATGATGCTCTCAAAACCCTAAAGTGCATGCTATAAGCTCTATACTACTTTCATTCTTGTTGCAAGAAGATGAATTTATACTAGTTGAGGAAAGCAAATATGATTTACCTAGAATAAACTTGACCTCTTTTGCTTCCTTGCTTTAAAATTTATGCCCATATATTCCTTTGCATATTTTGTCCCTTACAAATTTTAACTTATGCATTTTACTTCCTCATTTCTTGTGTATTTCTTTATTTCTTCTAATGGTTGACTTGAGTAAACCATGATGATCTTTTCCATTTGATTATGTAGAGTGGATTCTATTACTAGTTTTGTGGGGGTGAAAATTCCTGATCTAATCCTTCTACTTTGTTATTATCTCTTTGCTTCATATTTAATTTTTCTCATGCCCAAAATTTATGTCTCTTTCCCCATTTTTTTTACTTTGTGATCTCTTGCAATATGTCTATTTCCATATATTTGTGGCACTAAAATATAATATATTCGTAATCCACTGACTAAACCTATTCTATTGATTTAGATTTAATCTTAATTTATTATGATATAGGTTTTGAAATATCCATGGAAATATATATTTAGGTATATACGACATACGTTTTCTCCTTAGTAGTTTCTCCCTCTTAGATCAACTCTACTAGAGTACTAAAAATATTATTCAAAATCTCCTTCTTGATAAGACAATATAAAAGTCTAGAAATCCTAACCTACAATAAAATCCTTTTAATAGTTTATGTATCCACATAATAATTATTACTTCATGTTCTTAAATAAAATGTATCTCTCTCTGTAAACCATAGGCCAATAACCATTATTTTGTTGCTAATTTCTAAACCAAAGAAGATGATAAGGAAATATATTTTAAAATAAAACTCTTGGAGTAATTTGAATTCAATATCCACATTCATTTATTCTCATGTTGAATCTCCAAAAAACTTGGCTAGTATCCTTGGAACATACACATTAACCTTATATATTAAGAATCATCATTGTCATTCTAGTCATATCATCCTTAATATTTACTTTTGGTGTATCATCACTACCTTGACAAGGTTTTTCATATATTTGCTCTTTCTCTTATCCCCATCTTGGGCATCCATACTTCTATCTAAGGCATAGTTACTTCTATAAATATTTTTTTAATAGAATTCATGGATTAATTTGAATTCAATCCCCACATCCATTTGATTTGAATCTCCGAAAAGAAATAGCTATTATCCATGGAACATAAATATTAACACTATATATTAAGAATCATCATGTCATGCTAATGATATTGTCCTTAATAATTACTTCTAATGTAGCATCACTACCTGGACAAAGTTTTCCATATATTTCCTCTTTCTCTTATCACCATATTGGGCATCAATACTCCTATCTAAGGTATTGTTACTTCTAGTAGGACTTTTAAAAATTATTTTGCCATGATATCTAGATTTTCTTCATAATAATATTTTATTTTTTATTTTCCCAAATATTTAGAATAAAAAATGTTAAGGCTTACTCCTTTCTTGCACTCATTTTCTTCTTGAACTCAATCACTCATTCCCTATTCTTCCTCGAAGATATAAATTAATAAAAAGTGGTGCTCACTCTTAGGTCACAATTATACATAGATTACACCCAAATTTCTCTTATTGGATATTAGTTGACTATTTTATTTGGATAGCATCAAGTCACCATAAGACAAAGAAATCATACTCTAATACCAACATGATATGTAATTCTCGTAAATTGAATATTAAATATATTATTTTCAAATTTTTTTATGTTTTTGGCTTAATTTCACTTAAGATCATGTGAAATGAGTCATTAGTCTCTAGTGAAACCCTTAATCTTGTATTAAACTACACTTTTCATTCTCATAAGTACACATGTGGAAAAATAATAGTGTATGAATACTCTATAAAGAGGCTGATTTCTTTCTCATAAATTCAAAAATCTTAGTAGCACTTTACTATTGCACCAAGATACTATTCATTACTAGTTCAAACTAGCTAGTTTGCAAGCATTAAAAACATATAAATTTTTTAAAATCCTATAAAATAAAGATAATAAAATAAAAATACTAGAATGCTTAGATAAAACACACATACAATAGAAACTAATAGTTATTTAACATGGGAAACCATTTCTAGGATGAAAACCATGAGTAAATAATTCAAATTTCACATTCCATATAGAATAGAGATATTATAAATATTGCTATCATCAATTTGGACCTCACTAAGATGTAGAAGAAGGATAGCCTATTTTGTAGCTTTACATAATGCCTCCCAATAGTATCCTTAATGTACCATTCTTGAAAATACTTTTTTACTATTCCTTGATCTCCAAATCCCCTTCTTCTTGTCATATAGAATCCTCTTCTAAATGAATCAGTGTAATTTTAGTTGATGTTTCTTGATTTCTAAGGTCTCTCAATTTGTCAAACATATATGGATATCATGCATAATGCCTTTACCTATACATTTTATTCTTAGTACTTGCATAGATCAATTTTAGTATCTAATCCCCTTCAAGCCATGTCATTGTTGGAAGGCACAAAGTTTTTAAAATATTACTCTACTAAGATACAATGCGTAGGCAATAGATGTGGAGTTTTGGTATTGTGAAAGCTACTATAGTAAAATATCAAGAAGAAGGATGCTGAATTTTAGAATATTTGCATTTACAAAGAAAATTGAAGAAGATCCAGAAAATGAAAATCAAGAATTCAAACATTTTATGGAAAAAGATGTAGTTATCTAGTTATAACTTAACTAATATGAGAATTGAATCTATTTGTAAACTCCCAAGATCTAAAATATAGAGCAAGGGTGGGGGACCCAAGTACAACCTATTTCTCCAACAACAAAAATAGACTAGTTAACACATGCCAAATTAGTCCTTCATCAGCTAACTTGTTGGTTGGATTATTTTTTACCTTTTAAATGTCTAAAAAATGAATTTTGAGACAAATATTGGTAGGAACATGTGTGATGATGTCAATAATTTTTAGTAGAAATTTTTATTTCATTTGGATATCTCAAGAGAGAGGAAATATGACTATGCAAGAGATTGAATTTTGTTATTGACTACTCTTTGTCTTGAATGTTTTCCCTATTTTTCAAGTAAAATTATATATTTTGATATTAAATAATTTCTAAATATTATTTTTATATTAATAACCTTCATAGGAAGTTTGATTTAAATTTGACTTTGCTTGAGGAGCTATGTACAAAATATTACACTAGTCTATTTTGGATGCTTATGTTGTCACCATTGTTGGATTTGGAGCAGAATAAACAATCAAATTCACATGTAAAGATATAGACAATGCAAAGTAGAAACAAAACTCATTACATAAAATATTTAATATTTGGATAAAACATCTTAATTATGTCATATTTTTAGAGTAACTTAGTACATTTATTTATACATGTTTTTTGTGTCTCTTGGTTGTCAAGTGACCTTTGGCATTTCATATACTAGCTTGAAGTATCTCTTGACATTCTTGATTTTCTATAGTGATTCCAAAGTGAATAAGACAAATAATGTAATAAATGTTACTAACATTCCCCCTAATTACATTATTTTTTCAAATATAATTATGAAATAATTCAAATTTAATGTGACCAAATTCCTTTGTAAAAATATCTTGAAGTTGATCCTTAGTATAAATGCACTTGAGATGAATATGATGAACCTGAACATGCGCTCAAATACAATGATATTGTGCCTCAAAAACTTTATTTCTTTCATGAAACATTGGATTTTTAATTAGTTTCAAGACTTCTTGATTATCACAATGTAACATGGTTGGGTATCTTTTGCTTACTCCCATATTTGATAGAATATTTTGTAACTATAGTGCCTCTCATGTAGCATCTCTTGCAACACAATATTCTGCATTTGTGAGAGAAAGTGCCACTACATGTTTTTTTTGTTATGCCATAATATGGGTCCTAATCCAAGATGAAATACATAACTTGACATTGATTTTTTGTTGTCAATTGACCCGATATAATATAAGTCTATATATTCCTATTAATAGAAATTATCATTTTTCTTATATTCTAGACTATGTTCTATAGTATTTTTGACATAATGTAGTATCTTTTTAATAGGTTTCCAATGACTTTATTTAGTATCTTGTATGAATCTAGTAGGATAGTTTACAATAAATATGATTTCAAGTCTAGTATTTGTTAAATATAAAATACTTCCAATTAGTTGATGATACAAGGTAGCAAATACTTGAGGTGATTCATCATATCTTGATAATTGTAGCCCTTGTTCCATGGGTGTCTTTTTAGGTTTGCAATCTATCATTCTATATTTTTCTAGTAATATTTTGGTATATTTAGTTTGTGTGAGTACAATATGATTCTTCCTTTGCCATACTTTTAAACCATGAAAATAGTGCAAGAGTCCTAAGTTTGTCATTTCAAATTATTTTTTAAAGTCATTTTCACATTATCTATCAAATTTTCTAAACTTCATGTAACTACTAGATCATCAACATAGACCACAAGAATAAATATATTAGAACAACTTTCATTGATATAAAGGTTTGGATCAGAAGAAATCCTTTTGAAACCATATCATAAAATATGATCATTGATTTTAATATACCAGGCTCTAGGGGCATGTTTTAATCCATATATTTATTTATTTAACTTACAAATACTTTGTTCTTTTACTTTAATAACAAATCCTTCTGGTTGAGTCATATATACTTCCTCTTCAACAACACCATTGAGAAATGTACTTTTAACATCTATTTGGCATATTTTTTTATCGAAATTGTGTTGCTAGTGCAAATATTGTACAAATAGTAGTCATATGTGCTATGGGTGCAAATGTTTCTTCATAGTCAATTTATTTTTTTTATGAAAAACCTTTTGCAACAAGCCATATTTCATATTTGTCAATGGAGACATATGCTTTGTAATTGTAACAACCCAAATCTACCAACCTAAGAGATATTTAAAAAAAAAAAAACCTAGCACAAGCAAGGTTATCAATATTTCCGAATATGTTTCTTTTAGAATTCTCAAGGCACCACATTTTAGTTCTATGTTGCTACAAATGGCACTCAGTGGATAGGATTGTCCAACCTCCCATAGTTTTCTAGGATTCACCTTGCTAAACCTCAGTGTTTAGTAGGATGCCAATGTGGTCCCCCATATTTTCTAATACCCTACACATTATAGGACAAAACAACCATAATTTGGGTATTATCCTTTAAGGCTTATAACACTTAAATGGTAACACGTATTCCATAACTAATACCTAATTCCATCTAGGTAGGCTATTCAAGTACAAATTCGTGGTGCTTAGTTAACATACCTCCACAGGCTAACTAAGGTCAATACCACTCACTGAGTATTGGAAATGATTACTCAAACTTCCATGTTTGAGGAATCACCACTGCTATCTATTGAAGGGTCCCACAACTCCTATATGGGATACACCCAATCCTAGTCATTTAAGGTGCAATAATTCACAAGAAACTTGGTTATTGTATTCACACAATTCCTCCCATAGTTTTCTAGGAGTCACCTTTCTAAACCTCGGTGTTTAGTAAGATGTCAATGTGGTCCCCCATATTTTCTAATACCCTACATGATATAGAAAAATGCAACCATAGTGTGGGTATTATCCTTTAAGCCCCATAACACTTAAAGGGGAACATACATTTCATAACTGATACTTAAGTCCATCTAGGTAGGTTATTCAAGCATAAATCCTTGATGCTTAGTTACCATACCTTTGCAGGCTAACTAAGGTCAATACCACTCACTGAGTATTGGAAATGATTACTCAAACCTCCATGTTTGAGGAATCACCACTGCTACCTTGTGAAGGGTCCCACAACTCATAGATGTGATACACCCAATCCTAGTCATTCAAGGTGCAATAATTCACAAGAAACTTAGCTATTGTATTCACACAATTCCTTCTAGGTTCATGATTTCTTAACTATTACATTCTTGCGACTCCTTATTAGACTCATATCTTCCTAATTATTGCATTCATGCAACTCCTCCTAGGATTGGATTTTTATTTGACTTGGGTCCTGCAAGATATTCTAACCAACCCAAGATAACCATATCTCTCTAGAATTAAATTATATTGTACTTTAAAGCACACTACTAAAGTAAAGCAACATACATCACATATATCTCAAAAGCATTCTAATCAAATTAATAACCATCATCTAATTGATCTGAAAGATATATTAGTTAAAAAAGGATGCATTAAAATAAAATTAAAATTTGTTCAATTCAAATACTTAACATAAATCTATAAAATATGCATTCCTTTAATTTAGATTCCATAACTCAAATGATCCAAGTGTTTAACATAAAGATATATAAATATACATTCCAACAAATTTATAGAGCTCAAAACTATCTATCCTTGTATCGCTCCAAATTTTTTGCATCCTTACCTTCAGGCTATAGGATCCGTGCCCAAAAGGAGGATGGGAAAAGGATGGCGCGGTACCTCAGGCTGAGAGGCCTTGCGAAGGTCCCGCCTCTCGGGGGAGGTGTATTATGGTGATTTTTCGACGGATGGTGGGTTCACCAGGAAACGTTTGAATGGCAGTTTCCACGCCTAGGTTGGGAATGTGTTTAATGTGTTCGGTTTTATCTTTAAACATTCGAGTCCTAGGTTTGGCCAAATGAATCTAAGTTGTTCTATTATGAAAATGCAAGCTAAATGAAATACAGAAAACAGATTTTAAACAGAAAACAGAGAGAAAAAGCTAAATTACAGAGCCATACCTGATCCGGATGTCTGATGGAGATTCTGATTTTTGAAGCAGTCCAGATCGTCTGGAATTTGACAGGATCGTCTCCGACCTGCAGGATCGTACGAGATCCGACGAATTCGTCGAGAGACACTGCAAACGAGAGAAATAGACACAAAATACAAAAAACACGGCAATGCTAATAGAGGATAAAGATGTAAAATGACAATAAAGATGTTAACGAGATAATCCTGAATAGAAATGCAAGTAAATTATGATGTTTTAATAGTTAATCATGATTTCATTATGCAATTAGACTACATGGGTGAACTCCAAGATGCAGAATAGCAGAAAATAATAAATAAACTGACTAGATGCAAAATGGAACAGGAGATGAAAAAAGAAAAATGCAAACTACGGGCACTGATTGCCCCCAATGCAGACTGCGGTCGAGATCATCTTGAATCGGTGCGAAATCATCTCGAATTGAACAGGATCGTCCACGACGAGCGAGCTTGCTCCGGCTGAAAAATACTAAGGTTCCTGCAACAAAATTTGGATAGGACTAGTGCAGATAGTAATTTGGGATGTTTCAATGCGTATAAAGTCAAGTTACAGGAAATATCGGCCGGGGGTAGGTTAAGGGGAGGGCCTAAGTTTAAATAGGCTTAGGAGGGAGGTTAGGAGGTTGGAGATCATCCCAATTTGGGAGATCTCCAATGGGGAGGGTCTCTAACGACGTGAGACACGCTTACGCCCGGATTAGAGACGCCGTTGGAACAGAGGCTAATTGAGAAAAATCAATTTTGGGACAAGATCGTCTGGACGTCCTAGTCCAGACGAAATCGTCCGATCTGAGGCGATATCGTCTGATCGGCGACGATATCGTCAAACGGTCAAAACAAATTCTAAAAATGGCGCGAGAAAGGAGGAAACGGGTTAAACGACGGTTTGGGAGCGGTTTTGGGGGTTAAAATTTGAATTTGAATATTTACTAGAGTAATTGTAATTATTTAAGGTTTACTGCGCCAATTTTAGGGTGCTACATTTTGCCCCCTCTTTAGCAAATTTTTCGAAGAAAATGCGTTAAAGATGAGTTCTTCTCGATCTACGAGAAAGCAAAAATTTATTCCCATTTTTAGGCGACGATTCTAGGTCGAATCGTACGACAGCTTACTATGGTGCCCCCTCAGTGTTTTTACCCAAATCGAACGTTTGAGGTAAAAACGCGGAAAAGCAAAATTTTAAAATGTTTTTAATTGTTTTTGAATAAAATTAAGAAAAATAGGGTAAAACCCTAATTCATTTATTATTGTTCATTTTCCTAGTTTTTAGAGCTCTGGAGACAAGATGGTTGAGACAGCGCACAGATCAACAGAGGTCCAGCGCGGGCTACGGGTAAGGGTCTAAACTGAATTTAGAATGCTTAATTTTAGAATTTCATGCTTTTTAGATTAGATTTGATTGATTTTTGAGCATCACGGCCATTTTTGGGCCGTCGACATCGTCGAGACGAAATCGTCTCGATTTCACCGAAATCGTCTCGATATCGTCGATTTCGTCGAAGGGCGAAATCGACGATAGGGGGACGATTTCGTCAAATAAGGGACGATTTCCTCATGCGAAATCGGAGACGAATTTGCTCAAATTGGGGACGATATCGTCCAATTGTGGACGATATCATCATTTATAAAATTGAACTTATTTTGACTTGCATTTTTAATTAATGATTTATTAATGATTTTTATTGTTGATTTTGTTTATGTTGCAGAGAGGATTACTAAAGAGCGAGAGAATGGAAATATGGCGGGTTGAGGGATGACTTGGCCACCCTATCTCGAGCAGAGCGAGATCAGCTGGCTCGAGTCGGCTTGCGGCATGTGGCGAGAGATGCCACAAGTTTCTACAGATATGGGGCTATTGACGGCCCTAGCGGAGAGGTGGTATCCGGGTTCTTCATGTTTTTGGTTATCGATAGGGGAGATGACTCCCACATTTGGAGGATGTTTGGAGGATATTGAGGATCCCCATACAAGGACGGTTGATCACTCCCATGGCCAATCGGGGCCACGCGATGATGCGACTGTGTGGCGATCCGAGCTTCGCCCTGGAGAAGGGCGGAGTGAATATCGAGTCATTGTGCCAGATGCCTAGGGCATCTAGACTCACACGGGTTTTGGCTGGGGTGGTAGGTGGACTTCTGTTGTGCCACCAGAGCGGATGCAGGGTACCATGGGTGCTTGACAGATGTGGTCTACGACATGAGAGACCACGGATACAGGTTTGCTTGGGGGAGCTTTGTACTCTGTCGGTTGTATAGGATCCTTCATGGGGTCGTATACAAGGGCGGTCGATGTCTGGTTATGACATCACTACTACAGGTTTGGTGTTGGGAGCACATTGCGGTGCGGAGGCCGGTAGGGCTCCCAGCGATAGGGATTGACGGGGAGAGGCCCCGAGTTTTCTATTGGTGACTCCGGAGAGGGGCACAGTGGTGGATAGTTCTGCCAGCGTCTTGGAGACTACTAGACGACCTCGTCTCTGACCAGATCACCTGGAGGCCTTGGAGAGATCATCCAAGGTGGGCCGAGGATGGACGAGAGGGCTCGCATCAGGCGAGTCTGCTGGCTGAGGATGGAGAGGGGAGAGGTGGAGCTCCATCGGTATGACCGAGTTTTGAGGTAGTTCGGTCTACAGCAGGGGATTCCATCTCTGAGAGACTACGAGTTTTCTCGGACTATCCGGGATAACACTATAGTTAGCGGGGCTCCAGATATGCAGCGATTCTGGAGTCAGGACGCGGATGATGCCCCCATTCAGCCAGTGGATGGGGACGACATTGGGGTAGCCGACGGCTATGATGCCTAGTACACAGGCATCCGCCCTCCTCGGATGACGAGGGCTCAGGGTCCGATTCATGCAGTTGTGCGTCGGATGGGGAGGCGGCGCCAGGCAGCCATTGAGGCGGCACGGGGTCACGGCGGGAGAGAGCAGAGGAGGCCACGAGGCTCGGCAGAGGCCACGACGGTGGGAGAGGAGGGAGGAGAGACCCCCTTCTCCATAGAGAGAGAGGCCACCATCGCTCGATAAGGGCAAGGGTGTTGACACTAGGGAGAGCGGCGAGACAGCGACTCTCCGAGCTGAGGTTGCCCGCCTGCGGGCTCGGGTGCGGACATTGCGGGATGAGGCTACACGGCTTAGAGCTTAGGGCGGAGGAGCGAGCACTCAGGATTTAGCATGCGCTATTGCCCGGGTTACATTCTATCGGGCTCTATATTACCGGGCGGTGCCGGCGAGAGCGAGGGTGCCATTACCAGCTCATATTGCAGAGCCTGTCGTGATGGGGTCATCTAGGACATCATCACGATCGACATCCGGGACTCATGGCACCACACGGACTGCGATGGGGCCACCTCCTCCACCTCGGGGCGGGGGAGGAGATGAGGCTGAGAGCTCGAGGGGTTCTCGAGGCGAGGCTACTGCACTACACTAGAGATTGTATATTTGATTGAGAGGATTGAGTATGCCAAGATGTAGATTGTGGCATACCAATCTATTTTTGATATGATGTACATATATTTGATATATATATAGATGAGATATTTTTTGATCATATGACTTGTCTTATGCGTTTGTATGATGCTTTTAATGTTTTGGTGTGATTGATTTGATGATTCATGTAATTATGTCATTGAAAAATATTATGGTTTAAATGTCATGCTTTAAAAATTTAAATGAAATAATCTGATGTAACAAATTGGTTGTTGTGATGATAATTTGATAAAAAATAAAAGGGACTTTTAACAATAATTTCAAAGGACATTGTCGTTGTTATAGACCATTTCATGGAGTCGCCGCTCACTCGGTCGTCAAGCTAATCCCAGTATAGAAATATTGCTAAAAGTAAAAGGGTGCTTAAGAGACTGTCTTAAGACTTTGGTGTGATGATGCAAATGATGATGATGATGATTTTGTTTTCAGACTTTTCATGAAAATATTATGCATGAAATATTTTAAAATGATTTTTGCTAGGCATAAATTCCTAAGTGTGATAAAATGTTGAATAATTCCTTAGAAATTATACCATGGTTGCAAATTTGCATATTGACATAATGACATGAAATAGTGATAGGTGTTTGTTTGTTTTAAAGCATAATTGTATAACATAATGATTTAAGTCATATGGTTTTTATGATTTTTAAATAAATGGGGAATAAAAATTGGTATAATGGTTTGCGCTAGGCATAGAATATTTAGATATAGACTTATACCATCATCGCGAAAATCAAAGAAGAAAATAGATTGTTTTATTGCATGGTTGATTTTTAATTTTTGAAAATAGTCAAAAATATGAAGATGAGGACTTGCGCTAGTCATAAAATTCCAATTTTAGTTTTGGAACTATACCATCGTCGCGAAAGTCGACAATATATATATATATTTTTATATTTTTTTTTGTGTGTGTGTGTGTGTGTGTGTGTGTGTGTGTGTGTGTGTTTTTGATTGTATGGTTTGAAAGAAATTTTGATTTTTGATTATGTATGTAGTTGTCTTTATACTAAACAACTGTACTTTTAAAGAAGAAAAATGAATTTATTCCAAGCAATTTGCAAAAAAATATTTCAAAGTATCTTAAAGACAAAAGTTAGATTTATAAGGAATCCCATGTGCATATGTGAGTTCATTTCCAATCTTGATTTATCATAATGATACACAAAATCTCTCAAATACAAATGTGTGTGCAATTGCATTGTTCATTTACCAGTTTGAGCAAGATACTATGATACAAGTGATTTGAATGAACCAAATAAGTGTTCATTAACCATGATTTAGATGCATATAACCACACCAGACTACTATGTAAGTCAGATTATCAAGAGCTAGCTAATCCATAAGCGAGACATAGGTCTGTACAAAAGAAGGTCGCTAATGTGACAGACATATCGCCACGCTAGGAGTTACCCAAGGCCAAGCGGGTTGGGCACAAACCACCTGTTATGGGGCTTACCTCACAGTTTTTGAATAATTGAGAATTCCAGGGATTCAAGCTCATCAACCCTTCTTTTCTTTTCAATGGGTAGGGAGAGGGATTTTATTGCTTTTGCTTTTGCTTTCTTTTGCTTTTCTTTTGTATTTTTGCTTGATTTTTGAGATAATGCTTGAAACATTGTTGTAATGATATAAAATAACATTTTTCTTTTCTCTTTTTCTTGAACTTTGCTTTTCTTCCTATGCTAGGGATACTTGCTCGGATTAGCTGTAGAGCAAGGGATTTTTATTCCAGGTAGGGGTGAGCTTGTCCTTTTGCCAATTCTCAAAGATTCTAGACCATGTGCATGATAGGATAGCAGGGGAAACTTTTCGCTCAAGAAACCACTTCTACTATGTAGCATAGCATGGACATTACAAATATAATCATTTTATTGTGAAAGGATGTGCTTGGTTTAAGTAAATAACAAGATCAATTCTCTGTGCTCAAACTTTATTTAATTGAATTTTGTGGACTTTGATATAAGAGAGATTAGTAATCATGCCGGATAAAAATCAAGATATTTATTTTGTGTTTGTGAAAGTGAGGGATTCCAAATAAATGCTAATTTATCCAAAATAATTTGAAATATATAAGCTGCAACATTTGTAAGAAGAAATATATACAAATACTTTTTGGAGAAGTTTGAGAATGTTGACTCTCTCTTTCTTCTTTATTTTGTTTTGGTTTCGAAAGAGTCAAGAGTATTGTTGTTTTTATTTTTATTATTTTTGTTTGTTTTTGTTTTTGTGTAAACGAGTTTGATATATTTTTAAAATAAGACAACATGCAAAATATGTACAAATGATGAAATGACTAAATTTTATGCGTAGTATCGCTTAAGATGCATAATATTCATGGGTTCTTTAAAATCTTTACCATCTAAGGTAGCTAATTTGTATGCTCCCGATTCAAATTTAGCAGTGATAATGTATGGTCCAAGCCAGTTGGGCTCAAATTTACCTTTAAGGTCTTTAGTTGCATTAGTATTTTTTTATTTTCTTTTAAAACAAGGTCGCCGATCTCAAAGGATCGATGACGAACTTTTTGCATATGATCTTTTAAGCTTGTTTTGGTAGGCACAGAGATGCTCCAAAGCATTGATGCATTTTCATCTAGGAGTTCCAGTGACTGAGTCTGCCAGCTCGATATTCATCTCCTACTTCGGTATCTTGAAGTAGTAGAGCCAAAGAAGGAACTTCTAATTCAAAGGGAAAAATGGCTTTAGCACCATAAACCAAAACAAAAGGTGAAGTTCCAGTGGGGGTTCGAACACTAGTTCGATAGGCCCACAAGGCTGGATATAATTGAATGTGCCAGTCATGGCCATTTTTATTGACCAATATTTTGAGAATTTTGATTAAGGTTTTGTTAGATGCTACCTTGACCATTACCCTGAGGATAATAGGGAGTGGACCAGCGATGTTGAATCTTATATTTTTGGCATAATTTCTTGACATCTTTATTTTTGAAACAAGTTCCATTATCAGAGATGAGATTTGCAGGAATTTCGAACCTACAAATGATTTGATTAAAAATAAATTTAGAAACTTGTGTGCCAGTGCAGGAAGCTAAAGGCATAGCTTCAACCCACTTCGTGAAATACTCGGTGGCGGTTATGATGAATTTGTGTCCATCAGATGACACAGGATTGATTTTGCCAATAATGTCTAAGCCCCATTTTGAAAAGGGCCAAGGAGATGAAATAGCCTGCAGCTCTTGTGCGGGGGCATGGACAAGGTCGGCATGTTTCGGCACTTGTCGCAATGGCGCACATACTCATGTGCATCATTTTCCATGGTAGGCCAAAAGTATCCTATCCTAAGGAGCTTTTTAGCAATGACACTACCACTGAAGTGTCCTCCACAAGATCCATCGTGGGCTTCACTCAAGGCTGATTTGGATTCTTCTAAATTCAAACATCTTAATAGGATACCTTCAAAAGATCTCCTATATAAAGTATTGCCAATGATTACAAATCGACTTGCACGTCGACGTAATAACCGACATTGGTTTCTATTAGAATTGGCGAGGGAAAGTCCCATTTTGGAGAAAATCAATTATATCCGTATACCAAGGATCAGGAGTAGTTTCATTGATTAGAAACACATCCAAAGGTTCTAAGCATGACTTATTTGAAGCGGGTTCCTGGAGTCGACGAATAATGATGGTGGCATATTCGTCATCTAACTCCAAGGGCAGAAGAGATGCAGCTGCGGCCATAGCGTCAGCCGCACGGTTGCTAGTTCGAGGAATAGCTTCCAAGGAAACTTGATCAAATAGAGACATTAATTGTAAAACATAGGCTTTATATGGGCGTAGTTTATCATCTCTAGTCTGATAAACTTCATTAATTTGGTTTATGACAAGTTGAGAATCACCAAAAACTAACAGATGTTTAATTTTTAGCGCCAAGGCAGCTCGTAATCCGAGGATTAGAGCTTCATATTCAGCGATATTGTTGGTGCAAGCAAATGTTAATTTGAAGGACAGAGGAATGATGTGTTTTTGTGGGGATATTAAAATAATACCCGCACTAGCCCCACTCATGCATCGGGCTCCATCAAAGTATAAGGACCATTGTTCAATATGGTCCGCCTCTAATTGAAGGCATTCATCAAGAAACTCAATGATGAGGGGATGGGTAGACTCTAAGGGTGCAGCAGCTAATTGATCTGCTATGATTTGACCCTTAACAGACTTATGTCCTATGAATGTGAGGTCAAACTCGCTTAGAGCAAGAACCCACTTGGTTGTACGACCCGATAAATAAGGTCGACTCATGAGATACCTCAAGGGATCATATTTAGCAATGACATAAGTTTTTTGACTAAGCATATAATGGCATAATTTTTGCATAGAAAATATGACTGCTAGACATAGTTTTTCTAATGTTGTGTAGCGGGTTTCATAACTGATGAAGGTTCGGCTAATATAATAATTAGCACGTTCTCTCTTCGCATCATCAAGCTTGAGCTAACATAGCTCCTAAGGGAGAATCTGAAGCTGAAATATACAGGAGAAATGGGCGATCGGGTCTAGGTGGTGAAAGCACGAGGTGGGTTAAGGAGGTATTGTTTGAGAAGTTCAAAAGCTTCTTTACATTCGTCGTCCCAATTAAAAGGGACATCCTTCTTAAGGAGCTTAAGAAAGGGACCGGTTTTGTCCGCCAACTTATCGATGAAGCGACGGATAGCTTGAAGTTTACCTTGTAAACTTCGTAATTCGGATATATTGGTAGGTGCGGGCATATCAGTGATAGCCGCAATCTTGAGAGGGTCAATTTCGATACCACGTAAAGAAACTATAACCCCTAATAGTTTACCGGACTTAACTCCGAATATGCATTTGGCTGGATTTAATCGAATAAGATATTCTCTTAATCGATTAAAAACTTTTCTCAAATCATCTAAATGGTTATCTTCATTAATAGAGCGAGCTATAATATCATCTACATAATCATGTAGGATATCATGCATCATATCATGAAAAATATAAGTCATAGCTCGTTGATAGGTTGCACTGCGTTCTTTAAGCCGAATGGCATCACTTTCCAGCAAAAGGTACCCCAAGGGGTAATAAAGGCTATTTTAGCTTGATCTTCAGGAGCTATCCTGATCTGATTATAACCGGAGAATCCATCCATTAAGGACATCATCCCACTCCCGGCAGTAAAGTCAATGATTTGATCCATGTTTGGAAGAGGAAAATCATCTTTAGGGCATGCGGCGTTAATATCTCTAAAATCTGTGCAAACCCTAACTTTGGTGGCTTCTTTCTTGGTGATTGGAACTACATTTGAGATCCATTCAGCATAATCAATAGCTTGTATAAAAACAACATTCAGGAGTTTTTCTAACTCCCCTTTGACTAGGAGGGCCACTTTGGGATGCATTTTTCTAAGTTTTTGTTTAACGGGTTTAGCATCCGGATGGACTACTAGATGATGCATGACTACGGAAGGGTCCGGACACTGGCATATCTTCGTATGTCCAAGCGAAGACATCTTCATATTCTTTAAGGAATGCAATGTATTGCTCTTGTTTTTCTTGACTTAATTCTGACCCAATATTGATTATGTGAGGATTATCCTCAGTTCCAATGTTAACTTTAATGACGTTTTCGACCTCCATGTGTAGATCTCTTTCAAAATTAGGTGGGGCGGGTGAGACGCCCAATTCTTGTAATTATTTTAAGGTTAAGTTGGATAATTCATCTTGAGGATTAGTGGCCTCAAGTTGGGCTATAGTTGGTATAGAACCATCAAAATAAAATCCATTGTGTAACATCTCTTCAACGGAGACATCGTGGAAGATATCTCCTTCCAACTCCTCATCGGATTCAGCAATCATTTCGGGGTAAGCTATGGATAGCATGTTACATGTAAATGGCTGATTTTTTAGAGGCAAATCATCACGCCTATCTAAATAATCTTGATAACATATGAGTTGATCATCATCTTCAAAAGGAAAGGGTTGACCCTTACTAGGAAATAGGCCCACACCACAGCGGGCAGGCCACGGTTCTACCTCGAAAGGTTCTTTCATGCCATTTTGGAAAGGTCCCAAGCCTTTCCCTTTATATCCCATTTTAAGCATTATGGGTTTAGCTTTAATATACTCATTAGTAAAATAACATCGAGCATATCCATCATGATGAGTTTTGATATTTCGAGGTATTCTTCCCTAGTCATATCCTTTATAAATGAAGGCACAACTCCCGACTTGGTAAGTACTTCCCATAGGTTGTGGGAGGCCCAAAGTACGAGGAGATGGCGGCAAGTTATTTAAAAGAATTGAATCTTGCATGAAAGCATTTGTTTTTTTGATATTAAGATTGTGGATAAAGCTGGTAAAAGTTCATCAGAAAGAGCATAAGATGTAGAAGGATCATTCCCTATATCTTTAGATGTGGAAGGTATGATAGATGTTGATAATGTGGAAGTGTTAATGAATGGGTCTATAGGTTTTGAAATTATAGGGATAGAACATGAAGGATTGGTTGTGGATTGAAGATCTTTTTGAGGTTCTAGAGTGGTTTGTTTAGAAGATTGTTGATCTATATATGAGGGTGAAATGAATGGAGGAGAAATAGGTGAAGCTATGGGTGTGTGTTTCACAGTTTTAGATGAAAAATAAGAATTAGGATGTGTGGATGACAGAGCGGGGCAAAATTGCACTCCAACGAGGTTATGCCAAAGCACACATATCAAAGGGTCTAGGATCACCATGGATAGTGACCAACTGATTTTTAAATTCGAATTTAACACATTGGTGTAAAGTGGATGGGACAGCCCGCATTGCATTGATCCAAGGACGACCCAAGAGTATATTGTACGATGCGGGGCAATGTACAATAAACACGGTCGTATCTAAGGTTCTAGGACCAACTTGCAATGGGATGGTAATAACTCCACACGTTTCTTGTGTTTCGTCATTGAAAGCTTTTATGATCATGTCGGTTTTCTTCATTTCATCACTTCTAAAGCCAAATCATTGGTAGAAGTTAAAAGTACAAATGTTTAGAGATGAACCATTATCAATCGGGACTCTTTTAACGACTACATCTCCAATTAGAGCAGTAATATATAAGGGATTATCCTTATGTAAAGCTGTGTTGTGGGATATCTTTATCTCGGAAGTCAATACAATCAACTTCTCGAGTGATGATAGTATTGGCCATGGCTTCGAGGTTGAATATTTTGAGGTACCATCATTTGGCTTAATGTAAGCATCAACTCATCCCTATGGGTAGGAGAAGATCTTAATAAATCCAAAAGGGAAATTCTAGTTGTAGTATTGGATAATTGCTCATTAATATTGTAAGGGGGTTTAGGTTGAACATTGGAAGCATGATTCCCTTTATTGGGATTTTTCAAAACAAATGGAGCTGATCCATCATTCTGGTTTGGTTCTTGTTGAGAATTTTGAGCCTGTTGTCGGGTAACGACTCCAATGGTACCTACAATGTTATATTGAAGACGTTGAACTGGTCTCGGTTGAGCGTTTATGGCTTGTTCATTAGGGAGGAATTGATTAGAAGAGGGTCGAGTAGTAACTCTTCTAGGAAATGGTTCTTCTGGAACCATAGCATCTGTGATGGGTTGAATAGGATCTGATTCATTTTCAGAACTATTCGATTGGTTTGAAGTGATGTCTATTTCACTTTCGGTATCTGATTCTATATCACTAGGATCGGGAGTTTGAAAATTATGTAGGGGCCTGGTCGTGACCAGGGATAAAGTTGTGTCAAATATTTGAGGATCCTGAATAGGTAATTGTCCGCTAATAGTCCCTACATATCGGGTAGGAGGAGGAACATTATGATGCTCGATTTGATTGGCCACCTCTTTACCATGTCTTGGTAAAGGATGTTGAAATATGTCTAATGATTGATTAGCATTTTGATTTTGATTTTGGGGAATGGTCTTTTGAGCGTTATTAGGAGCATTTTGTTTAGGTTGGAAGGCTTGCACCTCCATTTCATTATTATCAATCAGATCTTGTATTTTATGCTTTAACCTTTTACAAGCGTTGGTAGAGTGTCCAGGTCCTCTATGGAAATCACGGTGTAAGTCGGCTCTGTATCCGGGTATGGTTGGATCGGGTTCCCGGATAGGTGGTAATTGAATCAAACCTCTTTCGAGTAATTGAGGTAAAATAGTTGATAATGGTTGATTCAATCTAGTAAATTCTCGAGGAGGTTTATCGAGGAGGTTTCAATATAAATTTTTTGTTGTCTTCGTTGCATTGATATTAGCAACATTTCTGCTGTCAGTGACTCCGTCACCTACGACTTGTTTGTTTTTATATTGATTTTTGGATGTTTTCTCATCATCTTTCTTCCTAAGTTGGCCTCTCCTAATGAGGGCATCTTCTACTCTTCGAGCTAAATCTATAGCTTGATCGAAGGTAGTTAAAGTAGCAGTTGATAACTCATAGGATATTTGTTCTTGCAAATTATTGATAAAAATGTCCAACATTTCCCTATAAGGTAGCACAAAGTGCGGTTTTCCTATCAACTGCCTCCATCTAGCTAAGAAATCAGCAAAACATTCATCTTTGTCTTGTTTTAAGTTGTATAAATCTTTAATGGTTACATGCCTCTCGATGTAGGCACTAAATTGATGGACGAAAGATTCAGTTGTTTCTTCAAAGTTTCTCAAAGAATGAGTGGGCAATTGATAGTACCACTCTAATGCCATTCCACCTAAACTTTTTGGGAACATTTTTAGTAATAGCAAGTCATCATGTGATATATCATGACATGCTATCCTAAACATGCGAAGATGCTCTATGGGATCTTCGGTTCCTTTATATATAGGCAGGATGGGCATGGGAAAATGCTTAGGGTACGGTTGTGCTACAACTATGGGATCCAAAGGTTGACTACATATCTCTCGATAATTGTACGAGGGATGGTAGGGATCTATCTGGTCCATGCGGGAAGCTAACTGCTTCACCATGGCTTCCAGATTACTAGTTTGCCCACCATATTGGTTCGGTAGGGCATTAATATGGGATTTGTGAGCATATGATGGAGGGACATGCATATTAGATGCTATATTGCTATTGTGTAAATTGTTGGTAGGAAGGGTGTTATGAAGAAATTTTGAAGTTGTATTATGTTGTATCCCAGATTGTTGAAAATTGGTGTTTGGCTTCATTTTAGATTTTTGTTTACTTGAAGCATATTGATCAATAGTTTGGCGAAGTAAAGCAGTGAAGGAAGTTTTCTTTTGTGTGGGCATGATTTTAGGCTCAATAACAGGTTCCTTAGGAGGTTGGGTAACTTGTTGTTTTGGCATGTTCTGAATCATAGTGACCATATCTCTATTGGATGGTCCAGCCTTATCACTTTCTTGATCAATAAAAGACAAGGGATTAGTGTGCACATCAAACATATGTTCCATGGCTGCTTGAGTGTCACTAATTTGCCCTTTATCAATACGGACTGCCATATTAAGAGCGCCAATGTTATTATTGAAAAATTTCCAGAAATGATCTAAGTTATCAAAAGCAATAGTTCCATCCGGAGCTACTCTAGGGGATGAGGATCCATCCTCTTTAACATTTTCTTCTTGTTCATTGCTACACCTAGGTCATCTTCTTGTTGATCTAGAGTTTCTCCTTCCGGGATTGGATCCTCGGGAAGGACATTTGGGTTTCTAGTTTTATCTTCTAACCAATCTTCTTCTTCTCCTTCGGTTTGTTTACCATTCCTAAGTTTAGGCATTGTGCTTAACTTAGATTTCAGCAAATATATATATATATATATATATATATATATATATATATATATATATATATGCAACAAGCTTAAGAGGTATATATTAATTATATACCTACTACAATATTTAAAATGAAATGTTTTGGTTTTTGTTATGTTTTTTAGTTTTTCTTGTTTTTGTAATAATATTGTAAAGATAACAAACAACACAATAAATGCAAGAAATAATAATAATGAAAGCAATGATCTAGTTTTCTATAAAAAATTTATAAATATCATTAATGGGCTCAAGTTCTTCGGGAGTCATGAAGTGTTCTTCTTCAAATTGAAAATTTTCTTTCAAGAATTTAATGAAAAGGGCTATAGTGATATTATCTGTCTCAGATTCCGGTTGATAGAAGTAAAGCTCATGGCAATACTCTCGATATAACATAGCTCTAGGAACTCTATTCCATCTTTCCCTATCTATAATATCGACCTCTTGGTCTTCTACATGACCTAGAAATTGGTGTATAGTGGCTACGTTCTCGAGGTATTCCTCGAAGGTGAACAATTTTGAAGACACAAGAGCTCTCCTATAAGCTAACCATCTATGGCAAGCTCTCTGAAGTTCATGATAAAAGACGAGTTGATGAGGATCCAGGATTCTATCTAGGACAAGCCTCTTGATTTGTTTAAGTTTTGTTGACCTAGATGAAATGACACCTAGTCTTCTATCAAGTTCGTCCCACAAAAGTTGATTTCTATCTGTTTCAGGCACACTAAGCACAGAATTGATTTCTATGGCTGCTAATTGGTTTTCGACATTTATAGTAACTGCTAATATTTTCTTAGGAGCTACCATCTAAACATGATATGCAACTTAGTAGTTTTAAATGATTTTAAATGCATCTATGTTTTTTGTTTTTTTATTTTTTGTTTTGTTTTCAAAAGGTTTTAAATGCATTCACGTCGGGTTCACCAAAATGTATCGCTCCAAATTTTTTGCATCCTTACCTTCAGGCTATAGGATCCGTGCCCGGAAGGAGGATGGGAAAAGGATGGCGCGGTACCTCGGACTGAGAGGCCTTGCGAAGGTCCCGCCTCTCGGGGGAGGTGTATTATGGTGATTTTTTGACGGATGGTGGGTTCACCGGGAAACGTTTGAATGGCAGTTTCCACGCCTAGGTTGGGAATGTGTTTAATGTGTTCAGTTTTATCTTTAAACATTCGAGTCCTAGGTTTGGCCAAATGAATCTAAGTTGTTCTATTATGAAAATGCAAGCTAAATGAAATACAGAAAACAGATTTTAAACAGAAAACAGAGAGAAAAAGCTAAATTACAGAGCCATACCTGATCCGGATGTCTGATGGAGATTCTGATTTTTGAAGCGATCCGGATCATCTGGAATTTGACGAAATCGTCTCCGACCTGCGGGATCGTACGAGATCCGACGAATTCGTCGAGAGACACATAAACGAGAGAAATAGACACAAAATACAAAAAATGCGGCAATGCTAATAGAGGATAAAGATGTAAAATGACAATAAAGATGTTAACGAGATAATCCCGAATAGAAATGCAAGTAAATTACGATGTTTTAATAGTTAATCATGATTTCATTATGCAATTAGACTACATGGGTGAACTCCAAGATGCGAGAATAGCAGAAAATAATAAATAAAGCTGACTAGATGCAAAATAGAACAGCAGATGAAAAGAGAAAAATGCAAACTACGGGCACCGATTGCCCCCAATGCAGACTACAGTCGAGATCATCTTGAATCGGTGCGAAATCGTCTCGAATTGAACAGGATCGTCCACGACGAACTGAGCTTGCTCCGGCTGAAAAATACTAAGGTTCCTGCAACAAAATTTGGATAGGAAAAGTGCAGATAGTAATTTGGGATGTTTCAGTGCGTATAAAGTCAAGTTACAGGAAATATCAGCCAGGGGTAGGTTAAGGGGAGGGCCTAAGTTTAAATAGGCTTAGGAGGGAGGTTAGGAGGTTGGATATCATCCCAATTTGGGAGATCTCCAACGGGGAGGGTCTCTAACGGCGCAGACACGCTTCTGCCGGATTAGAGACGTCGTTGGAACAGAGGCTAATTGAGAAAAATTAGTTTTGGGACAAGATCGTATGGACGTCCTAGTCCAGACGAAATCGTCCGATCTGAGGCGATATCGTCTGATCGGCGACGATATCGTCAAGCGGTCAAAACAAACTCTAAAAATGGCACGGGAAAGGAGGAAACGGGTTAAACGGCGGTTTGGGAGCAGTTTTGGGGGTTAAAATTTGAATTTGAATATTTACTAGAGTAATTGTAATTATTTAAGGTTTTACTGCGCTAATTTTAGGGTGCTACAATCCTACTAAAATATTGCAATATCATCTTAATGAACAAAACTCAAGATAACATTAAAGCAATACATTCTCTTAGTTTGTACAAATATCAAGTTTAAAAAACTCAACTAACAAAGCATTTTATTTTACATAGTCTTTTTTTCCATAGCATTTATACATTCAAAGGTACTATAAATCCACTCGCAAGAATATCCAAGCCATCTATAAATTTAAAATCCTCTTCATGAAATGGAATCTACCCATGACTCTTGAGGAATACTTAGGGATTAGGACAACTCAAAAATGCAATGCAACTTAATCATGCCATTAATACTATGCAAGCAACCATGCATAAAACATAATAAAATAAGCCACCAAGAAGATAATCCCATACTTCTCTTTCTATAATGGTTCCTTTACCCACATGAGTCTTAGGGACCATTATAATAGTTTCTCTCTTAAAACCAAGATTCAATAAACCAACGTATAAAATAGAATCTCATACTTCTCTTCATAATGATCCCTTAATCTACATAGGTCTTAGGAATAATTATGGTAGTTTCTCTTTCAAAACCAAAAATATTCCAACTATCTTTCTCAAATAATATTCATTATCAAAGAAGCATCATTTATTTTCCAAACAAAAGCATAACAACTAAAAGAATACTCCTATAATTTTCAACTTTCAAATTGTAAAGATAACATCCAACAATATTTCCTTTACTAACTTTAACTTCCATATTCTAAAGCATTTCATTTAGATAAAACTCAACTTTAACTTCCATATTCTAAAGCATTTCATTTAGATAAAACTTAGCTTTCATAAGCTAAAATAGTTATATAAATAATAATATATAAAATAAAATAATCATTTCCTTAAAGAGAACAAAATGAAGATGACTCTGACCAAAGCATTTAAACAACCTTAAAAAAACGTATTGGCCTCAACACAAAGGTAGGTAAACAAATTTCCATTTACAAATACAAATTTTTTGCTCAAAAACAATAGCAAGGCTAACATCTTCAAATAAAAAGGATCAAACACCAAGCACTCCATAACATTCTCTCTAAAATAGAAGGCAAGATACTAGTTATACAAGCCCCTAGGTACAAATGCTTAGACCTTATTAGAAGGGCACATGATGATAGGAGAAAACACATTACACTACCTGCTATAGCCAATAATGCATAAAACAACAAGCAATGAAGAGCCAGAGACAACAAAAAAGTAAAACAACAAAATATAGATCAATGAAGGACATCTGGCCAATTATTGAGGCAATATCTAAAGGTTGATATTTATTAGGTCAATAATTCTCAAGAAATCTTGTAAGCTACATAGGCTTAACAACACAACAAAATAACCAACAAGAAGCCAAAGCAATGCAAGAAGCAATATGTAGCTATGCCAAAACAATGGGACCAACCAAACAAATAATAAAACACCTAGATAGGCTACCTTTTCTAGGCTTGTCTGATATCCTTCTCTCCAGAGTCACACTACCTCCTTCCAAGCTTCGTGTGCCTTCCTTACAAAACAAAAATGATATACCCCAAAACATCCTACTCCATTCAAATAGACTTAGGCACTCTTTTGCATGGTGAAGGTAACGTTTCACAAGCTCAAGAAAATGTTACTCACCAATGCCACCATTGTGCTAATTAAAGTGCCACCCAAGAACGACAATCATAAATAAAAGGCTTAATCTAAGTTTTGTAAGCCATTTAAATTTTTATTCCAAACATTAGGAAATAATACAATAATTAAAGTATCTCTAAGAATTAATTTAATAATTCACTTTATTAGTTTCAATTGTTAATATTAGCTATCAGTATTGATATTAATTTTTCCAAATATTAATGTCACCAACTGATTAATATTTTACTAGTTTTGAAGTATTAATGCTACCATTTAATTAATACTTTAATAATTCTTATCCAACAAAATCTATGCATACCACATACAAACATAGATTCACATCCACAATATTACACACCATTGTTTTATCCCTAAGTAGGTGGTCCCTTTTAAGATAGTCTAATGCTATCACCAACCTATTAAGGAGACTCATTGCACAAGCAACTTCTTTTCCCAATGATGTGAACATGAAACAAGCAAAATGTAAATGCATCTACATGAAGGGTATTTTGTTATCCTGAGTTATCGATGAGCAATTCATCACCATCATTTCCCAAAATATATCTCAACTTAGGTGGATCACCCAAATAAATCCACCAATGAGAGTACCTGGTCTGGCATCCATAAATGCATCAATAGTACCATATTTTGAGAATAGAATCAAAGTATAAAGTACAATTACACAATCATATTGGCATCATCATAAAATAAAGCTATGCATTATACATCCATACCAATACATAATTTATTGCCAACCTACCAAGGAGAGTGTTACATACTCCCCCTTAGACTAAACATAGTCCTTTGTGTTTTCTACAAGTGATTAAACACATGTTTCATTCCAATAAGTATGGAAATTGTTGCCTCATCTTTAGCATTTTTCCATGTGGCATAATTCTCATAATACTCATCCCACTTAACATTAATTTGATCTAGGGTTTATTTCCTCAACATATTAGAATAAAACCCTAGAATATGTATTGGTCATACCTCAATGGCTGAATAATATGCCATATACAATTTAGAAACATTCCACATGTGAGTAGGATCAGCAACATATTTTCTAAGTAGGGATATGTAGAAATTATCATGGATCTTTGATAGGTTGGACGGTAAGGCAAGCCTATAGGCTACTGGACTTGATGGCACTTAGTTCACTTTATGGAACTTTTTGTGGGTCTTACCCTCAAGAAAACTTTGTCCCCTACAAATAATTCTCTTGGTGATCCCTTCAAATCAACATAGCTATTTTGGCAATCAGTTGCTTCCTTGATTGCCTAAGCCAGATTGCTTTGAGTCATTCCTCCATGTCTCAAATAATGTTTGATCTAATATTATCTAATCCTCTATATTATCCCATGATAGAGGTGTTTTGCATATTATACCATACAAAGCTTCAAATGGGGCCATCCCCAATGATGCATGGTACCCATTATTATATGCAAATTCAACAAGATGCAAAAATTCTTCCCACTTTGACTTTTGGTCCATGCAATACATGTATAACATATCCTCCAAAACCTAGTTTAACCTCTTAGTCTAACCATCTATTTTAGAATGATATACAAAACTGATTTTTATCTTAGTGCCCATTGCACGGTGTAGAGCCTATCAGAATTCTGATGTGAATCTAGAATCCCTGTCTGATATGATCACCTCAAGAAACCCATGTAGCCTAAATATTTTCTTGGAACTTATTTTCCACTACTGTTGCATCATCCTTGATGTTCCTCAATATGATGTGTGCAAACTTAGTCAACTTGTCAACCACTACCAAGATTATGTCATGTTGCTACCTAGTCTTAGGTAAACCCATAATAAAATTCATAGAAAGTACATGTCATTTCTGCATAGGTATTTCATGTGGGTATAATTTACCTGTTGGTTGTCAATGTTCTACCTTCACCTTCTAGTATTATAAACATCTTGCAATGAAACAAATGATATATTGCTTCATTCTAGCCCAATAGATGGCATTTTCATGTTTTCCTTATTTTTGACCCTCCTGGATGAGTAGAATAGGGTGAATTATGTACCTCTTGCATAATTATCCTCCTTATATCATTATTTTTGGGTATATCTACCCTATATTTAAATCATAAAATTCCATATTTTATGTTGAAACTCTTATTCTCTTCGGGATTTCTCTCAATTTTATCTTGGATTTCTATGCAATATGGGTCTTGTAGCTGCATTTCCTTGACCCTATCCATCAATTCTATATGGCTTTAGGTCAATGTGGCTATGTGCCTTCTCCTACTCAAGTCATCCATAACCTTATTTTATTTCCCTTTGATATACTCAATACCAAAGTCATATTCTACTAATAACTCTATCCATATTCTTTGTCTTGCATTAAATATAGGTTGGGTAAAAATATACCTTAGACTTTTATAGTTTGTTCTTAACTCAAATGGCAACAAATAATGTCTCCATAACTTTAGGGCATGCACTACTACTGCCAATTCTAGATCATACGTAGGATAGTTTACCTCATGCTTCTTGAGTTTTCTATACTCATAGGTTATTGTAGCCTCTTCTTGAGATAATACTCTACCCAAACCTTCTAGGGAATCATTACACATGGTAAACTTCCCAAGAGGATCTGGTATCTTGAGAATCGATGTCATTATTAACTTATTTTTTAGAGCCTCAAATGTGACCTCACACTTATTTGTCCATTTGAACTATTTTCCTTTTTTTTGAAGATTTGTGATTGAAAGGTAACCTTAGAGTAATCTCTCATAAAATGTCTATAATAGGTAGTGATTCCCATGAAACTCCTAACTTTTATCACATTTATTGGTTGAGGCCAACTTAATATAGCCTCAATTTTCTTTGGATCCACAACAATTTCCTTTGTCGAAATGATGTGTCCCAAATACTGCACCTATAAGGTATAAAACTCACACTTGGATAACTTTCCATGTAGCTGGTTTTTTCTTATCACCTCTTACACTAATCCCAAATGATGGTCATGTTCTTCTTTGGTGTGATAATATATCAAGATATCATCTAAAAATACCAAGATAAACCAATCCATATACTTTTGGAACACATCGTTCATCAAATTCATAAAAAATTTTGATGCATTCATCAGTCTAAATAGCAATACTATGAACTCATAGTGCCCATATTGGGTCTTAAAGCTTGTCTTGTGAGAGATCTCTTCTCAAATCTTCAACTGATGATATCTAGATCTTAGATCTATTTTTGAAAATATAGTAGTATCCTTTAGTCGACCAAAGAGGTCATCAATCCTTGGCAGAGGATATTTATTCTTAATGGTTACCTTATTAAATATTCTATAATCTATGCATAACTTCAAGGAACTATATTTCTTTTTCACAAACAATATTAGAGCACCCCAATGCGACACACTAGGTTTGATCAAACCCTTTTCCAACAAATCTTGAAGTTGTATTTTTAGTTCCTGCAATTCAATTGGGGTCATTCTGTAATGTGTTCTTGAAATGGTTTTAGCCCCTAGCATTAGCTCAACAGTGAAGTTAAATTCCCATAAAGGGGGTAGACTTGGGATATCTTCAGGGAATACATCTCAAAACTCATGAATAATTGGATGTTTCTTAAATACTTCTTCACCCCCATTTTCTCTAGTATTTCCATTTATCTTCACTACATATAGCATACAACCTCTTTTAATGGATTTATTTAGTTGCATGGCTGATAATAAATGGTGTTGAAAAGGACCTTGCCTACTTTGTACTTTCACTCTCCTCTCATCCTTGTCGGTGTAATCCATCCACCCATCTTGAAAGTTGATTAAGGCTCCATGAGCCTTCAACCAATCTATCCCTAAAGCATGGAGGGAACACACATATAAGTGCCATATACTGGACCCATTGGATAGAGTTATATCAAATATAGGTAAACATTGATCCACTGAGTAGGTTTGTCTAGAACCATACTTGACTTTCCACCCTTGTGCTAAAAATACAGGTCTTTCTAGCATATCCCCGATAATACTAGTGGAAATAAAACTATATGTAGCTCCACTATCTATTAAAAAATTTACATATTTATAAAATAAATTACCATTTAGTAACATCAATGTAGATTGTCCATATAGGTTTTAACTCCTAGTAGCAGCATATATTTGGTGCAACTGCTCCTCTGCCCTATGACTTGACTTTGATTTTCGGGGATACATTTTTGCATAATGAGGACCTCCACAAATGTAGAAACTTATCCTGGGTGCCTAGGATCTCTCCTGCCTTTTCTCCCCTATTTCTTCTCTTTTTGCTGATTCATTTTATTTTAGGGGATGAGGATTGAAATTGTCCTTTTTCTAAAATTTCTTTGTAATTTACCCTTTATGCCCACTATTCTTGTTACTGAACTTTGGGTTTCCCTTGTTTCTCTTGTTTTACTCCTTATCCCACTTCATAAATCCTATGCTCTTTCTTTTCTTAAGTTCCTATCTCTCTAACTCTGTCAACCCTGATTAGTTAAAGAAAGACTTTTGTTTGAATATTATTTTCTTCTTATCTAGCCAAGTCATATGCATCTTACGAAGTTTTAGGTTTGAGTAGATTAATCACTATACTTATTTTAGTGTCTATCCCTAGAATAAAATTATGCACCTTTAGGCAAAAATTGATCTCATACTCTAGTACATACTTCAAAAGTTTCACATATCTCTAAAAATATACCTCTATTGATAGTGATCCTTGTTGAAGTGTAGAGAATTCCTCAAACTTCTCTACATAAAATTGTTTCAAAAGAAATATTTTCTTAAAATCCTCAACGAAATCATCCCACTTAAGTTTTGTGGCTTGGATATTTTTTCCTATATTGTACATGTTCTACCATTTTAGAGTTACATACAAAATATAAAGGGTAGCCCACATAGTCTGAGTCTCAAAGGAGTAAAATTTTATGGAAAAGATGGTTTCTAACTCTTTTAGCCATGACTCCTTTCCCATTAAATTTGGTTACTTTAACATTCTTAAGATCTCTAACTAGCTTAGCCTCTATCTGAGCTCTACCCTCTTGATTTCTTCTAATATAGTTTTTTTCTTATTTATCCTCTATATTTATAGTACTAGACTCTTTATTGATAAGGGTTTCTATCAATTTTTGTTGTTGCTCCAACCATTCTTGAAGTGATTTCACTATGGAGGGGAGATCTTGTACTTCTATTATTCCCTTGGTGTCCCTATCAAGGTTCATTATCCTCTTAGCCCTCCTATTAGGAGCCATTGTACTCCTAGTTTTTTGGCTGGAGTCCTCAGTTCATCTAGTCATTTGCATTGCATTTCCTTCCTATGGAATTATTTTGGTTTTCTTTGATGAACTTCCTATTAATATAGGTTCCATCTCTTATCCAAACAAAGGAGTTGGGTAAGTTACAATTTTATTTAATTTTACTTACAATTAGTTAGTTTCATTCTCTTATAAACTAACATAGACCATTATCTCTTAATGCATAAATATTAGGGGTCACACTTGCCTCTCTGCAAGGTGTCTTTCCCAAGTAGCACATCAATTCAAGGTTCATCCTAAGTGCACTCCATGAAATCTTCTAGCCCTATGACCTAGATATTTGATACCAACTATAACAACCCAAATCTACTAATCTGAGATTTTTTTTTTTTTAAACCTAACACAAGTAATATTCTCAATATTTCCCAATATTTTTCTTTTAGCACTCTCAAGGATTCACCACATTTGAGTTCTATGTCACTATAGACAACACTCAATTGACAAGAGTGGCCAACCTCCCATAGTTTTCTAAGGTTCACCTTGCTAAATCTCATCATTTAGTAGGATGCCAATGTGGTCCTCCCAATTTTCCCATACCCTACACGATATAGGATGATATAACCACATCGTGGGGATTATCCTTTAAGGCCAAAAACACTTAAATGGGAATGTCTATTCCCTAACTAATACCTAAGTCCATCTAGATAGTTTATTCAATTGTATAGCCTTGTTGCTTCGTTACCACACCTTCGTAGGCTAACTAAGTTCAATACCACTCACCTGTTATTGGATATGATTACTGAAACCTACATGTTTGAGGAATCACCACTGCTATCTTGTGAAGGGTCCCACAACTCCTAGTTGGGATACACCCAATCCTACTCATTCAAGGTGCAATAATTCACAAGAAACTTGGCTATTGTATTCACACAACTTCTTCTAGGTTCATGAGTTCTTAGCTATTGCATTCTTGCAACTCCTTCTAAGACTCATATCTACCTAGTTATTGCATTCACACAACTCCTCCCAATATTAGGCTTTTATTTGACTTGGGTCCCACAAGAGATTCTAACCAACCCAAGATAACCATATCTCTCTAGAATTAATTTTGTTGCACTTTAAAGCATACTACTAAATTAAAGCAACATACATCACATATATCTCAGAAGCATTCTAATAAAATTAATAGCCATCATATAATTGATTTGAAAGCTATATTAGGTAAACAAGGATGCATAAAAAAATTCAAATCTGCTCAACTCAAATACTTATCATAAAGCTACAAAAAATGCATTCCTTTAATTTAGATGTCATAACTTAAATGATCCAAGTGTTTAACATAAAGATATATAAAGATACATTCCAACAAATTGATAGAGCTCAAAACTATCTATCCTACTAAAATATTGCAGTATCATCTTAATGAACAAAACTCAAGGTAACATTAAAGCAATACAATCTCTTAGTTTGTACAAATATCAATTTTACAAAACTCATCTAACAAAGAATTTATTTTACATAGCCTTTGTTTCCATAGCATTTATACATTCAAAGGTACTATGAAGCCATCCGCAAGAATCTTCAAGCCATCTATAAATCTGCAATTCTCTTCATGAAAGGGAATCTACCCACGACTCTTGAGGAATACTTAGGGATCAAGATAGCTCCAAATGCAATGAAACTAATCATTCCAATAATTTTATGCAAGCAATCATGCATAAAATATAATAAAATAAACCACCAAGAAGAGAATAATACTTCTCCTTCTAATCATTCCAATAATACTTCTCTTTCTATAATGGTTCCTTTACCCACATGAGTCTCAGGGACCATTATAATAGTTTCTCTTTCAAAACCAAGATTCAATAAACCAACATATAAAAGAGAATCCCATACTTCTCTTCATAATGATCCCTTAACCTACATAGGTCTTAGGAATCATTATGATAGTTTCTCTTTCAAAACCAAAAAGACTCCAACTATCTTTCTCAAAGAAAAATCATTACTAAAGAAGCATCATTCCTTTTCCAAACAAAAGCATAACAACTAAAAGGATACTCATATAATTGTCAATTTTAGATTGCAAAGATAACATCCAATAATATTTTCTTTACTAACTTTAACTTCCATATTCTAAAGCATTTCATTTAGATAAAACTCAACTTTAACTTCCATATTCTAAAGCATTTCATTTAGATAAAACTCAATTTTCATAAGCTAAAAGAGTTACATAAATATTAATATATAAAATAAAACAAGTCTTTCCTTAAAGAGAGCAAAACAAATATGACTCTAACTGAAGCATTTAAACAACCTTAAAACGGAAGGATCAACCTCAAAATAAAGGTAGGAAAACATATTTCCTTTGCTAGAGATAAAATGTTTGCTCAAAAACAATAACAAGGCTATTGTATTCAAAATAAAAAAGATCAAACACCAAGCACACAAAAAAATTCTCTCTAAAACATAAGGTAACATATTGTTTATACAAGCCCCTAGATATGAATTCTTGGACCCGATTAGAAGGGAACACGACCATAGGATAAAAACACATTACAAGCCACTACTCGCTACAACCAAGAATGCATAAAACAATTAATAAAGATCCAAAGCCAATGAAAAGGTAAAATGACAAAACATATTTCAAGGAAGGACATCCAACCAATTATCGAGGTGTTATCTAAAGGTTGAGGTTTAATTAGGTCAATAATTATCAAGAAAACTTGCGAGCTACACAGGATTAACAACACAATAAAACAACCAACAAGAAGCCAAAGTAATGCAAGAAGAAATACATAGCTAGGACAAAATAATGGGATAAACCAAACAAACAATAAAGCACCTAGATAGGCTACCTTTACCAAGATTTTTTGATGTCCTCCTCTCCAGAGTCGTGTTGCCTTCTTTCAAGCTTTTAACACCTTCCTTCTAGAATAAAAATGATCTACCCCAAAACATCCTACCCCATTCAAATAGACTTAGATGCTCTTTTGCATGGTGAAGGTAATGTTTCACAAGCTCAAGAAAATTTTACTCACCAACACCACCATTGTTCTAATAAAAGCGCCACCCAAGCATGACAATCATAAATAAGAGGCTTAATCTAAGTTTTGTAAGATATTTAAAATTGTATTCCAAAAATTAGGAAATAATACAATAATTAAAGTATCCTTAAGAATTAATTTAATAATTTCCTTTATTAGTTTTAATTTCTAATAATAGCTATTAGCATTGATATTATTTTTTCCAAATATTAATGTCACCAACTAGTTAATATTTTACTAGTTATGAAGTATTAATGTTGCCATCTAATTAATACTTTACTAAATATTATCCAACAAAAACTATGCATACAACATACATAGATTCATATCCATAATATTAGACACCATAATTTTAACCCTAAGTATGTGGTCCCTTTTAAGATAGTCTAATGGCATCACCAACCTATTAAGGAGACTCATTGCACAAGCAACTTTCCAACCCAATCGTGTGAGCATGAAACAAGCAAAATGGAAAACCATCTACACGAAGAGTATTTTGTTACCTTGATCTATCGATGTCATCACCATCATTTCCTAAAATATCTCTCAACTCAGGTTGTTCAACCAAATAAATCCACCAGTGAAAGTACCTATTCTTGCATCCACAAATACATCAATAGTACCATATTACAAGAATAGAATAAAAGTATAAAGTGCAATTACATAATCATATTGGCATCATAAAATAAAGATATGTAGTAGACATCCACACCAATACATAATATATTGCCAAAAATGAGTCCTTCCAAGGAGGGTGGTACAGTATTTTATTTTGTAAACCTATTTGCATCCTATAGTTTTTTCTTTTGGGTAGATCATGTGGATCCCATATTTCATTCTTCATCAATGATATATATTCTGATTCCATTGTTGTTTTCCATTCAGGTACAATGATTGCATCATATACTAAAGTGGGTTCTATATTTTCAATTACTGAGGTTATTAGTCCTAAATTTTCTTCTTCCCTTGTCATACTATGAGTTTGGGATCTAGTAAAAGTGAGATCATGTGCTTTTTCTAGTTTTGCATCTTTGAGAGTTTATATGTACTATTTTTTTGTCTTCTTTTATTGATATGATGTTGTTGCAATTAGTTATTTGATAGGTTCATCAATGATTTTTTATTCATCTTCAAAGGAATCTTCATGAATTTCTTTATCTAATTCAATATCTAAGATGAAAAATACAATGTCCTTAAAATGTTCAATATTTTTCTTACATTCTACATCAAACAATGTGTCTCTACTTAAAAAAATCTTCTTTGTAATTGTATCAATTAGTCTATATTATTTTGATGCTTCCTCAGATTCAAAAAATATACCATATAGTTTTTTGGCATCTAATTTTATTCTTTTCTATTTTGGTACATGAATATATTATTTGCAACAAAAAACCCTTACATGTGCTATAAATGGTTTTTATCCAAACAAAGTTTCTTTAGGTGTAATGTTTTTTAAAAATTCTTGTGGGAGACCTATTTTGGATGTATACTATAACATTAGTTGCTTTTGTCCAATATTGTTGTTCAAGACTTACCTCTTTGAGCATACAACAAGCCATTTCCATAATAGAGTGATTTATTCTTTTTGCAATACCATTTTTTTGTGGTGTATAAGCTATAGTAAGTTATCATTTTATTCCATTTTGTGTCAAGAATGTTCTAAATTCATTGGACAAATATTATCCTCCTCTATATCGGTTAAGAACTCAAATTGCATGTCTAATCTCTATTTTTACAAGTTGTTTGAAGTATATAAAAGCATCTTATTTCAATGATAAGAAATATACCTACATTTTGCATGAGTAATAATCAATAAGCAATTGAAAATATTTGTGCCCATAAATACTGATAGGTATTAGTCCACATAAATCTATGTGTATCACCTCTAATGGTTCTCGAGCTCTATGTGAACTAAGTTTAAATGGTGCCTATATTTTATTTTTTGATTGGTTGAAAGAAGGGGTTTTGAAAGGGTCCCCAAACCTTTTACAATTGAAATAGAGCCTCAAAAATAGGACTACAGAAGAACCTTAGAAAAACTACAAAGAGAGGAACAATTAGGATCCAACTACAATACGAGGACCCTAATAGTAGAAAAAGAAGGAATGTATCATAAGAGAGAAAGAGAGATCCTCCTAGGATCAATAATGGTTGGCATCGACTGTAGGGGCATACAACAAGCCTCTATTTCCTAAGCTACCAACCCTAAGCATAGAACTGAAGTCTCCTTTCTATTAGAGTAACAATAATTGAGGATTTAAATCTTTGTTCAAAGAATTTATCAAACTAAGAATAACCTGTCCATTGAGGCCCCTTACAAACCAGTATGGAATTTTTTTTTTCTTGACCTATTGTTTCTTCTCTCCATCTAAGGATGGGGAAAATGGGTCTAAGGTCTAATTCCAAGGAAAAATTAGATTGAAAGTTTTTTTTATCCTTTAAATAAAGGATAGACTATGAACCATTATTAATTATGTTTTAGTTTCTCTTTTCATGATATCTTGGTTTGAGGGTTTTACCACCTACCTATCCTTGAGATAAAATAATGCTCATATTATTTAAAATGAAGGATTTACAATCTTATATAGACTTTAGAAGCCATAGAATCCTCTAACCATTATCACTAAAATAGTCTATCACTAGAATAGACATGAGAGAAATCCTCTCATGATTCACAAATCAACCAGGAATAATACTTGACCAACAAACTTAGCTTATACGTAGTATCCTAATCTACTACAAGATAAATGACTTGTTACAATCAATAGAAACATGGAATAAGCTAATAATAAAACTTCCTAAATACTAAGTCTAATGACTTAGGACTTTAGACATTAAGGGAAGATGTAAATATTCCAACATTCTCCCCCTTAAAGTTGAGAGGGCTGACCAGACAGTCTCTCAGCTTTAAATACTGAGCTTTAGCAACTCCTTTGGTGAAGATGTTCGCTATGTTGTCCAAAGTGCTGCAATGTCTTAGTTCAATCACATTTTTCTCCACCATGTCTCTAATGAAGTGATACTTCATGTCAAAGTGCTTTGACCTGTTGTGGTGGATAGGATTATGTGCCAATTGTATGGCACTCATATTGTCACAATACAATATGGTAGGACCACTTTGTCTCTCACCTATTTCTTCAAGTACTTTTCTCAACCATAAGGCTTGGGCACTAGCATTTGTGATTGCTATGTACTCAGCCTCAGTAGATGATAGTGCAACAGTAGTTTGCTTTTTGGAACTCCAAGTAATTAGTCCTGACCCAAGACTAAAACAATTCCCTGAAGTGGATTTTCTATCATCTATGTTGCTTCCCCAATCACTATCACTAAAGCCAACTAATTTTACATCATCATTTTTGTGGTAATGGATCCCATAATCCATTGTACCCTTTACATATCTCAAAATTCTTTTAGTTGCTTGTAGATGAAGTTCAGATGGATCAGCCATATACCTTGATACTAGAGAGACAACATATTGAATATCCATGGTCGTGTGTTGGTGAGGAACATTAGACTCCCAACCATGCTCCTGTAAGTGGTCTTGTCAACTTTTGGTGCTCCATCTTCTTTGCATAATTGTATCCCATGACCTATTGGAGTTGCAACTGACTTGCACTTCTCCATAGAAAATTTCTTTATCATGTCCTATGCATATTTATATTGACATATGAAGATCTCATTTTCTTTTTGATGTACCTCCATACCTAGGAAGTAATGCATCAAACCTAGATCCTTCATTTCAAACTCTTTCATCATGGAGTTTTTGAACTCCTCATTCATTTTAGCACTACTACCCATGAATATTAGATCATCCACATATAAGCACACAATAAGGATGTCTTTACCTTGTTTCATGTAGTAGAGAGTAGGTTCACTTTTGCTCCTAGTGAATCCATAGTCTTGAAAGTAGCCATCAATGCGTGAGTACCATGCCCTTGGTGCTTGCTTTAGTCCATACAATGCTTTCTTCAATTTGTAGACAAGGTTCTCCTTACCTTGTTCTTCAAAGCCTTGAGGTTGTTGCACAAAAACCTCTTCTTTCAAGTACCCATTAAGGAAGGCACTCTTAACATCCATGTGTTGAATGTTCCACCCTTTGTGGGCAGCCAAGGAAAGTACTAGTCTGATGGTCTCTTGTCTAGCAACTGGAGCAAAGGTTTCCTCATAGTCAATCCCATACTTTTGAGTAAACCCTTTTGCTACTAGCCTTGCCTTGTGTCTTTCAATGCTCCCATCAGCATTGAACTTGGTCTTATAGACCCATTTACATCCAATACATTTCTTTCCCTTAGGAAGCTCCACTAGCTCCCATGTGTCATTCTTTTTTATAGAGGTCATTTCCTCTTTCATGGCTTGTTGCCATACATCATGATTACATGCTTTTTCATAACTAGATGGCTCTAGCTCTACACTAGTCATTAAAGCATAGTTTACAACATCTCCCTTAGGTTCTTGGGAGTCTTCATCACCATACATGTGCAAATTTTCAAGTCTTTTCAAGACTTCATTCATCTCACTAGCTTGACTTCTAGTGTACCTTCTTTGAAAATTCTTGTCCATCATTTGAAAATAAGGATGGTACTGAAGTGTTCTCTTACCTCTTGATGGTGTATCTTCTTCCATTGGCATTGGAGAAGAACTTGATGATCTTGGTGGTCTTTGTGGAGGAATTGGAGTAGCACTTGTTGTACTTGAAGTAGAACTCTTTCTTGGACTTGGAGGAGGACTTCCATTGTTGTTCTTGTTAATGGGCTGCACTTGAGAGGAGCTTTCATCTTGAGATCCATCATCAACAAAACATTTTTGATGACCCCATTCTCCCCCTTCATCAAAAATTACATCTCTTGAGATTACAACTTTGTGTGTTTTTGGATTGTAGAGTCTATATGCCTTTGAAGACTCACAATACCCAATGAAAATACATGCTTGACTTTTGGGATCAAGTTTCTTTCTTGTCTCATCAGGAATGTGTGCATATGCAAGACAACCAAAAACTTTGAAGTGCTTTACATTTGGCTTTTTGCCATACCATCCCTCATATGGAGTTATCCCATCTAAACTAGAAGTAGGACTCCTATTCAAAATGTAAACACTTGTCCTAACAACATCAGCCCAATACATGTTATAGAGTTTCTTTGTTTGAAGCATTGATCTAGCCATTTCTACAATAGTGTGGTTCTTCCTTTCAGCCACACCATTTTGTTGTGGGGTGTAGGCAGTAGTGAATTGCCTTTTGATCCCACAATCTTTACAATATTTGAGAAATGCATTTGAGCAAAACTCCCCTCCTCTATCAGTCCTTAAACTTTTTACAACATACTCACTTTGATTCTCTACATTATTTTTGAAATCCTTGAAACATTCAAAAGCTTCATCCTTAGTTTTCAAAAAATAAATCCAACACATTCTAGAGAAATCATCAATGAAAGTAAGAAAGTAAGAATTGTTACCCAAGATTTTGGTATGCATTGGACCACAAATGTTCGAATGTACCAATTGTAGTGGATGGCTTGCTCTCCATGCTTGACCTCTTGGAAACTTTGTTCTTGAGTGCTTTCCCAAAGCACATCCTTCACACACCTCCTTGTGCTCTTCAACTTTTGGTAATCCACACACCATAGCTTGTGAAGTCAACAACTTCAAGCTTAAAAAATTAAGATGACCATATCTCAAGTGCCAAAGCACACTTGGATTAGCTATTGCCACACTAGCAAGTTGAGCACCTCCTTGTTCCCCAAACTTAAGAGGAAATAACCTATTCTTTGTCATAGGTACATTTGTGACAACTCTATTACAATTGTTTTTGTCAAAAATTACACATTTTCCATCTTCAAAAACAAGTTTATAGTTCTTTTCCATGATTTTTCCAACACTAAGCAAATTATGTTGGAGTTTAGGAGTGTAATAGATATTGTTTACCTTCTTTGTGCCTTCTTTTGTTGGAACCTCCATGGCTCCCATGCCTTCAACTTGTAGTGCCTTGTCATCTCCCAATTTGATCTTGGACTTGTATGTGGAATCCATTGTAGCAAATAACTCTTCTTTGCCACTCATATGATTTGAGCAACCAGATATCCAAAATCCAAGTTTCATTAAGATTTTGATCTGATTTTCCATATGTGAGGAACAAATTTGAAGAAGTTCCTTCCTCTTCTCCATAGTTTCCATAATTATTACTTCTCCCTTCTTGAGAAGCCTTTAGTCTACAATCTCTAGCAAAGTGACCAAGCTTACCACAATGATAACAAGACTTGTTTGATTTGTCACCTCCTCTTCCTCTTCCTTTTCCTTGGTAGCCACCTCTTGATCTACCTCTTCCTCTTCCTCTTGAATATTGTCCTCTCCTTTGTCCTCCCTTTCCTCTTCCTTGTGTATTGCCATGAGTCTCACCTTCCTTGGATGAGAATGCTTTTTCATCACCTCCAAAGCTTGATGATGTAGAACCTTGGAGTCTCTCTTCATGGGACATCAAAGAACCAATTAGTGCATCAAATGTTAGAGTAGAAAGATCTTTAGATTCTTCAATAATAATGGCAATATGATTCCACTTATGAAGAAGTGTTCTCAACACTTTCTTCACAACCACTTCAGTTTTGATATCTTCTCCAAGTGTCTCCATTTTGTTTACAATTGCTTTGACTCTCACACAATAATCTCCCACTCTTTCATCTTCTTGCATTTTGAGATTCTCAAAATATCTCTTCAAATTTTGAAGCCTCACTTGCTTCACTTGATTGCTCCCTTGATAGCTATCTCTCAAGGCACCCCATGCTTCTAGGGTTGTTGAACAAGAAGCAATCCTCGGAAAGATACTTTTCTCCAAAGCTGCTTGGAGATGGTAGAGAGCAAAAGAGTTCTTCTTTTGGGCATCCTTCTTATTAGTTCTATCAGTTGCATTTAAAATAGTCCAATCTGTTGGTTCAGTGTAGCCTTCTTCTACAATGTCCCACAAACCTTTGCCTATGAGTAATGTCTTCATCTTGATAGACCAATACTCATAGTCCAATCCATTAAACTCAGGAATGGGCAGGTTGTTATTGGCAACCATTGATGCCAATCAACAAAACTTTGGAATAATGTAGATAGCTTCTAATACAATATTTTTTGCAATAAAGAGCAGCAACAGATCTTCTTTTACTGCACAGTCACCTCCTTCCTCTGATTGCAACAATACATGCTTTTTTTTTATTTACCAAAATCTCAAGCACCAAATTTATCATAAATCGGCCAATACTGATTGAAACAAACTAAAATTTTTACTGTAGACTTCTGATATATGTATCTGAAAACCCACTAAATTTCAGAAGCAAATTCACACGAATGAGAAATATGTGATCAATTTACTTTCGCCCTTTCTAGATCTTAGAGTGTTTTTTGAGACAACCTCAATGTTTTTCACATAAATCAATCCATACAGCTCCAAAAATTTCTGAAAATTAAACTCTGTATTCCTGAGACAATAATCTGAAAACCCTCTAAATTTTAGAAGAAAATTCGCAAAGGTGAAAAATATGTGATCATTTACTTTTTCCCTTTTTATCACAATTCTGGATCTAGGATTTTTTGAAGAAAAAATCAATATTCACACAAATCGATCAATACAGATCCAAACGACCTAAAATTTTGTCTGAATGATGATTTTATCTAAATAAAATTTCTCCCAAAATTTTAGAAGCAAATACCCTTTCTTCCACCTTATACAACCATTTTATTGCAAAACTCAAAATGCTAATAAAATCAGCAAATGAGCTCCAAATTACCTGAAATTTTTATTGCGTCCTCTTGACGCGATTATCTAAAAACCCTCAAAATTTCATCATAAAATACCTCAGGATGCATGAGATATGAATGATTTACTCGAGCTCTTCTTAGCTCACTCTAGTGACAAAGCCTCTTGATGTCACTCTTCTCTGATCAAACACAATGCCCGACTCCTTGCAACTCTGCTGAGTGCTGGCCACTTGAGTTTCTCTGACAAAGTGCATGCTTCAGATCTCTTCACGCCACTCTCCACAGGTTTTGATCCGTCTGAGCAAACCTGGGACGCTCTGATACCAAAATGAGATAAAATAATGCTCATCTTATTTAAAATGAAGGATTTACAATCTTATATAGACTTTAGAAGCCATAGAATCCTCTAACCATTATCGCTAAAATAGTCTATCACTAGAATAGACATGAGAGAAATCCTCTCATGATTCACAAATCAACCAAGAATAATACTTGACCAACAAACTCAGCCTGTACGTAGTATCCTAATCTACTACAAGATAAATGACTTGTTACAATCAATAGAAACATGGAATAAGCTAATAATAAAACTTCCTAAATACTAAGTCTAATGACTTAGGACTTTAGACATTAAGGGAAGATGTAAATATTCCAAAAATCCTTTTCAACATATGCACCTCCTTTATTTTGGTTTCTGGTAATAGGGCCCAAGATACCAACCCTTTTTTTCTTCTTTTGAGACCTTGAGAAAAGGACTTAAACTTTGTTTCCTTATTTTACCATAATCGATTTTCCTTTAGGAGAAGATCCTAGCTTTCCTTTTGAAGCTAAAGCTTTCCTTCCTGAAATCTAGTAGAGATTATCTACCTTGGAGACTATATGATTTATTTCTAGGATGTTCCTTTCAACACCATTTGATACTAAACCAAAAGCTAAGCATTCAAAATAATTTCCCTTAAGGGTTTCAATAAGAGAAAACGAGAGGAAGGTTCTAATGAACTTACCTAGACTGCTATTTCCAAAATCTCTCTTTATTTCTCTGTCAAAGGATATTCAAAATCTAACAGATAGTCAAAGGCTTTCTATAGGATAGGAGGAGAATCTCTTGATGGGACTTTAAAAATAAGGGGCCTTCTACTTTTTTTTGAGACCAAACTTTCTTAGAGATTTTTTCTTGGAGGGGAATAGGCTTGAAGAATGACCCAATTTATTATAGGTGAAAAAAATGGAGGTTTGTTTTCATATTCAATATTCTAAGTCTAGGAGCCTAAGTCAAAAATGAGTTCGATGGAACAAGGGACGTCTACTTGAAGGTCGACATTGATGCACATTCTAGCAAAGATCATTCTATATTTTGCCCTAGTGGTTGTGTCAATCATGACAAGATACCCCACTACTCTCATAATATCTTTTAAGATATCTTCATGCCAATAATAGAAAGGGAGGATAGGGAGCCTAATCCAAAGAGGTGTTGTATTAATCCTTTGAGATTTTAGATTAAAATCCATTCTCCATTTCCAAATAAATAGGCCCCTCCTTCCAAAGAACTAGGGGCCACCTCTAAGAATGCACTTCATGTCTTCTTCATTATTAAAATTGATGAGAGAGAATCCTTTTAGGAGCACAACTATTTCCATGTGGTCTTGTGAAAACCACTTGGATAAATCCCACCATCAAATGGAATCAATATCCAGATGGATACCTAGGAGTTTTCCTACAAGTTTAAAAACCCAATGCTCCATGGTAAGCTTTAGAAGGTTAGAGGGAAAGCATAATCTAATTTGTTCAAGGTGGAGATTAAAAAGACTACCCAAAGATACCTTCTTCCTAGATTTGTTTAGAATGACTGAAGCATAGAGTGGGTTAGTGGAGCATCATAGACCCCAGAAACCACTTGCATCCCATTCAAACAACTACTTGCCATATTCTCACTCTCTCCCATTTCAAAAAACTCTAAAAATAGATTGATTATGCCCTATGTTATTTTCTTCTAAGCATTATGGACAAATAGTGGTATGCCATGTTAAGTTGGGAAGCCCTATGGCCATTTTATATCTATTTAATTCATTTAAGGATGAAGCACCTATATTCCCAACCCTCTTATGCCAAAAAAAAAAAATCATTTGATGTATTCACAGATAGTGCAACATTATATGATGAAGTAATATCAAGATCAAACAAATCATTTTTGAAGGAACTAGTGGCTATAAACTTGTCTTGTTTGGTTATGAAATATTTCTTTTTTTAATAAAAGTTTTAAATTCAACCATCATATACAGGTCCAACATTTGACATACTAACAAAAAATTATTAGCTAACTTAGGTTCATATAATACATTTTCAATTGTGCATTTTCTATCAGGTAGGTTGATTGAAAGATTTCCTATTCCTTTGATCTCATAAGCTTTATCATTTGTAATTGTAACCAGTTTACCATTTCTTTCTTGACAAAATAAACCATTGTTTGTTTCCAGTCATATGTTTGCTTGTCCATAAGTCAATATACCAATAGTTCTCTTTTGAATTTTTTAATGTCTATGTCATTGACACTTATTTGTAATCTTTCAATTTTGTTTATACATTGTCATGATAAGAACTTCAACTAGTAGATAAAAAACTTGTATATCTTATTCCTCAAAAAATATTTCTTTGTATACTTACCTATGAATTTCTTTTGACTCCCTAATTATAAATATATACCCTTTTTTAATTTTTCTTCATGTAAACACCAAGTCCCCACCATATATTTTGATGAATAAAACTAGAAGCAAGTAATTTAAATGTAGCTTACAATGGGCGTTCAATATTTGATTTCTTCTTTCCCTCTAAATCAAGCTTCAATGATGCCACATATTTTGAAACTTGGGTATTTATCACATGGTAATATTGGATTATATTTGACATACCTTTAAGAATTATAGTTTCTCTTTCCAATCTGGGTTTGTCTCGAATTCTTTCTCCTTCCAAGCCTGGTCTAATGCAACAATGTATACTCTAATTCTCCAGGACATAGGTAATATTCTCTCCTCCTTTTTTATATAGCTCTGCACTTACATTTTTTAATGACTTGGGCAATTTAGAAATTGAAGACTTGACACACTAATGAATAACTAGGATGTCTTATGACTATTACAAAAACTTTGAAAGAATGCACAATAACATGAGTTATTTCAGCTTGCTATAATAGACTTCAAGTGCTATTCCAAATGTTATATATGAGGTTTTTTTTCCTTCTTGTTTGAATAATACTCCAGGGTAATAATAGTTTGGATGGTATATAGGGCACTATTTTATCAGATAGAATGTTTAGGTTTGGAGAAAACAATAAATAGGGATAACACAATTTTTTTTACACACTATGTTATGGACTTAATTAAAATAGTAGAATGATGAACTATTATTTATTACTTATGGGAGGAAACAAAGTAAGCATACAAAATAATAATATATCAACAATTCCTTAGACACTCCAAGGACATGCCGTTGAATGACAATGATTGTCCCTTCCATTAACCATTCTTCTCCTCAAGGATGCAGAACCATGCTTTGATACCAATGTTGGATTTGGAGCAGAATAAATAATTAAATTCACATGTAAAGACATCAACAAGGCAAAATAGAAACAAAACTCATAACATACCAGATTTAATATTATGACAAAACATCTTATTTCTCTCATATTTTTTAGAGGAACTTAGACATTAATTTATAATTTTTTTTTGTCTCTTGGTTGTCAAGGAACCTTTGGTAGTTCATAAACTAGCTTGAAATGTCTTTTGATATTCTTGATTTCCCGTAGTGATGCCAAAGTGAATAAAAAAATTAATGTAATAAATGTTAATAAAAACCATGACTTGATTTTTCTTCCTTAATGCCAATTTCTCATGATCCTAATTGATCTATTGTAAATTTGTTTAGATCAATAAATATGGTCTTTAATGTTTTTATAGTAATATTATATTATATGATGTAAATATTTTTTATAACGTATATATCTATACATAATTTTGGTTATATGGAATTGAAATTGTCCTCATTCTTATTAAATTATAACTAATTTACAATGATATTTAAAAAATGATATAGTGGTATTGCAATTCACCATTATGCACATATATGGCCTCATAAGGTTTGAACCTAATCTCCATGTTTGAAGCCTAAATTTTTAACCACTTGAACTTATGCCTTTTGATCAAGCATCACTAATATCAATATTATGATCTTCTAATTTTATTTTTTAAATAATTTAATAATTATTTATTGTAGTAAATTATTAATTATTAAATGGTTATACATAGTTTTTTTAAATATATAATATAATTATTCAATTACTAAAGATCTTAACTAATCATTAAATTACTTAGAAATGTAGTTTACTTTTCTTCATTGAGTTTAACAGGTATGAGGGGTCCTATGAGGGGTCCTAGTCCCCTCATACTAAGTGGGGTTGGAACCTTGGACCTCTCAAAGAGAGTCCAAAGCCCTTACCACTGTAGTAAGCTTACAACTCTAGTTTTTTTTTGTACTTTATTTGGTTAAAAATTAATTTTTAAAGATAAATAAAAATAATAATAATTTAAATATTAATATACTATATTAGCCCAATAGGTTTAGAATTTTTTTTTTATTTGGTTATTGTGAGAAACCTCTATAATCGACGCACATGGTTGAGTAGTCTCCTCCCAACCATGACCCCTCGTAAAGCCAAAAGCTATACTTATCAATAGAGAATTTAACACAAAGCCACCACACATCGACCCCTCACACACTCGCCCACGCCGTGGTTTGAACCTTGGACCTCTCGAAGAAGAGCCAAATCCCAAACCGTTGCGCTGCACCCCCTGGTGCAATAGGTTTAGAATTATTAGTAAGCCAAGGTTAAAATTCATGGGTATCAAAGAATGAGCCTCACTTTTTGGAAAAGAATAAGGAATGAGTGAAATTAAGGAGTGAGCTTCACCTTTTCTTCTAATTTTTTTTATAATATTGTTTAATGTGCACTATGCCTTACTTAGGTCTTGCCACTTGTCTTTATTTCAGTTTGAGTTGAGATGTGTCATGTTGGAGTGGAGATTATGACACTTGTCATATCTCCCTCATAGGCTTTATGCCTATATATTGTAACACAACTTGTAAATATATTGTGCCTTTTGTTCAGTCCCAACATTTGGTATCAGAGCGGTGAGATCCGCCTGTGGGATATGGAGTCAGGGAGTATGCTCTCCACTCATTGAGTGGATCAGAAACCAAAAGCTCCTCCATTGAGAATTTTTTTTTGAGAGATTGAGAGTTTCTGTTTGGAAGAAAGAGTTTCTATTGTGCGAGCACTTGTTAAAGAATTCTGAAAAAAAAAATTTCGTCAGTGTTGCCTTCCAAAGAGTATTCAAACTTCATATGCGATGTCCTTGACTTGCTCGCATGGTTTCCCTTGTTGAAGAGTTGGAAAAATCGTTGTTACATTTGGCATACATTCTGCCATAAGTATTGTGATCGAAAACGTTATGTACACTTGTATTGTGATCTCGCTGTGAGATATATGTGCTTTGTGAGACCCTTGACCGTCGTCGCTACAAGATAAGGAAGGCAGAGAAAGGATAAGTCCACATTTTTGGGCAGTTGGGACCCTTCTGCAGGAAGCTTCAATGTCTGCGGAGTCTTTCATTTCGAACACTGATGGAACATCGCGAGAGCAAGCACGAAAATATGTTATTCTCCGCTTCGGCTGGATGTTGAATCACGAAGCACCGCAACTTTAATGCTATGAGTGATCTACCTGTTCAGCGCAACTCTCCAGTGATTATGGGGGAATTAAACAACAGATGAGAAAGATAGTGGGGGCCCAAGTATTAATTTTTTGGAGTGTAGTCCAGAATGTGCACGATCCCCCCAATGCACATAAATTTTTTAGACTGATGCTTTGCTTTGACATATTGTTTGTTGCATTTTGGTGAGTGTATTTGTGACAGCTGCAAGCTCGTGCGTCAACATTGTTTTTTAGACTACGTCGTCGCCTGCAGAAGGAGCTCTAACGTCGACCGTGAGTTAAAGATCGTTGCTCTTTGGGCGCTCGAGATCAACATCCGACAGACTTGCATGAAAGATCTGGTAAAAGGGGCAGAATAACCTGTTATTTTTTTTTGGAACGTGTACTGACAGCTTTCTGAAGGAGAAGATGAAACTTCGGCTACTTACGGCAGCTCTATCCTCGCTCGAAGCCAGACGCGTTGAGAGCTTAAAGCAAGCATGGTGTTGTTTATTCCCAGTGCAGAGAGTTATTCCAAAACTCGATTCGATGTTCTGTTCTACCACTGTGAGCGCATGGCCAACTCAAAGGAATAGATCTAGCGATATTTTTTTTTTTTGCTGCTATAAGCGCACAGCCACCTGTAAATGGTGCAGTCGTTGTAGCTCTAGAGGTGAATAGATCTTTGTTTTGTTTTTTCGATCAAACCATTTTTTTTTCCCGCCCACCGGAAATTCTTTGAAATTTAAAGCTGCCCACCAAAAATTCCCACCTGCAAGTCACCCACGTGGACCCCGCATGTGCTGGACCCACAAAACACTCATGGACTCCTAATGTTTTTAAAACATATTTGCTTGTTCCAAGTGCTATGTTATGAGGCTCAGAATGTCTACGAATGCTTGAAAAAAGATGTGAAGGTATATTGGAGTCATAAGGAGTTTGTCTTTTCTATGTATTGATTGTAAGGGGGTTACAAGGTACTTACATGATAAACTTTGCTAGACAGTGGCCAGTGTTTAATTCAAGCCATGACCTGTCATGTTTAGGTGGGCCCAATAACTATCACCAAGCCAAGCCAAAACCCAGTGGACAAAGGATGTATTTGTCCCAATTAGGCAAAGAGAATTTAAGTCATCTCAACGGTATTAAAAGGTTCTATTGGTATCGGATTTTTGTAAAAACTCCAAAGTTAAGCAATACATTCGAGAGTAGCACTCGGATGGGTGACCATTTGGGAAGTCCCGGAGCTGCACACATTTAGAAGGTCATTGTTTTTTGCCATTTTGAAGCATCAATTTGTATCCGACTATAGGCTTATATATAGTCGTTGGAAAGAGTTTTTCAAGGGGGATCTATTGGTGAAATCATTTTTTAGTTTTGAGATCATTTACTTAGCTATTTTTTAACTCAAAGTTGAGATTGTAAAACAGAGTGCATTTTCGGTTGCATCCGACACTCTTGGATAAAAATTTGGCAAACTTGTGAGGGGCTCAATTTTAAGTCATTGGGGGGACATTAGGCCAAGTTATTCATTGAATTTGGCAAGATTGGAGGCATTTTTATCTTTGAAGGCATTGATATTGTATCATCTTTTGAGGCACATTTGGGGCTATCTTTTAGCCAAAGTTTCTAATACAATCATCAACTCAAGGGGTGATTTAGGGCCCCTTGTCCCTTGTTGGTGGAGTCATCTTGTGGCATTCTCTTGGCCACTTGGTGTTTGGTGTTTGCCTCTCTTTATTTGGGCTTGTTCTTCATTTTGATGCTTGCTATAACCCTTGCATATTTTTGGGTTCATATAATTGTAATCAAGTGTAGTCCCTTTGCATATACACACTTGACACTATGCAACATATACAAGCAAGCAAACACACAAGCACCTTGTCATAAAGCACCTGAAACTTTGGCACATCTATTGTAACAAATTCTCAAAAAGCAAGCATCACATTTTAATAACCGCCTATGTTCCATGTATCGTTCTCCTCATATACCTATAGTCTCCCTCACGTAAGGGTGGGTATATTGAGAAGTTCGGTATAAAGGTCTAGCAGGTTATTCCCTTTCAAAAATGCCTATGTTCCACGTATCGTTCTCCTCATATACCTATAGTCTCCCTCACGTAAGGGTGGGTATATTGAGAAGTTCGGTATAAAGGTCTGGCAGGTTCAAAAATGCCTATGTTCCACGTATCGTTCTCCTCATATACCTATAGTCTCCCTCATGTAAGGGTGGGTATATTGAGAAGTTTGGTATAAAGGTCTGGCAGGTTATCATAAATTCCCATTTCAATTCTTACTCTCTTTGGGTGGAAAAGGGCACTTGTGTTCAAGTTATCCCTCCCACTATTGGAACCACTTGAAGATTTAGAGTGGAAAAACTAGGTGAACCCTCCTCTGGATTTTAAGTGGTGTACCCTAGATTTTTTTTAGGGCTCTAATTTGGCATTTGTGGTTCTTATTTCATCCTTTGTTGAGCTCCCTCTTCTCTCAATCCTTTTCTAAATCATGGCTACTACAAATCTACTAAGTGGTCTCACTAAGAAGCTTGAAGGAGCTCACACTTTTGCAAATTGGAAGTATGAAATGGAATCTATCTTAATGATGAATGACATGTGGGATTTTGTGAGAGATAGAAAAGTTGATGAAGACCCACTCACAACACCTCAAGACCCTAAAGAAAAAGCACAATTTGAAAAGAATTCCAATATAGCTTTAAGTCTCATCAAGCTAGCTACAGGAATTCAATGTAGAGAAATTGTAAGGGCTGCAAAAACACCTAAACAAGCATGGGATGCTCTAATAAGATTGTTTGATAGGCCAATTCAAGACAATATTTTGTATCTCAAACAAAAATTGCACAATCTATGTATGAAAGGCTCACTTACCGATTACCTTATGGAAGTGAAGTCTATTAAGAATGATTTCTTAGTTGTTGGTAAAACTCTTGATGATAATGAGTTGATTCCTATAATGTTGCATGGCCTTCCTTCAAAATTTCACTCCTATGCTACAATGTTAGATCTAAGTGGTAAAACAATGAATTCCACACTTGAGGAGATTGAGATTCTACTTAAGAAACATGAGCAAGCCCTAATCAAAGATGAAGAAATTGAAGCCTCATCAGCAGCTTTTGCCACCAAGGCATCTTTACAACCTAGACAAAACAAGGGTCCAAATCAGCAAAATCAGAATCAGAGAGGTAGACAACATCAGAGATACCCACAACAACCACATCAATAGAAGTACCAAGCAGCCAAATCAGCAGTACCAGCAATAGCAAAATCAGCAGCCAAGATGGCAAACAAGACCTCAAGGGGGTCAAAACAACAATCAAGGGTGTGAATATTGTGGCAAATGGAATCATAATGTCACTAATTGCTATCAGAGGCAAAGAGATCAAGGGGGTCCACAAAATAATAATCTCAACACATTGTATGCAACAAACCAAGTTAATGTTGAAGATAAAGATTGTTGGTATATTGATTCTAGAGCAGCAAAGCACATGACAGGAAGGCAAGATTGGTTGACCAAGGTTCAACCTACTTCTAATCAATTCATTACTTTTGGTGATGAAAGTGCCCTTCCCATTGAAGGTGTTGGGGAGGCACCACTTGCTTTGCATGATGGGAATAATGTTCCTGCAATAGATGTTTTGTATGTGCTTGGTCTTAAAAGGAGCCTTCTTTCTATTGGGTAGCTTATAGATAAGGGCTATACTATCTATTTTGAAAAATACAAGTGCTACATTCAAGAACCCAATGGCAATGTCAAAGCCATGGGAGTCAAAAAGGATGGTGTTTACTACCTCCTTACAAAATCTGTAACACAAACATCTTTGCATACAACTACTACTTTTTCTTTGGAGTACATGTGGCATGAAATAATGGGGCATTTAAATTTTAATAATCTTCAAATGATGGCAAGGAAAGGTTTAGTAAAAGGACTTCCACATCTTAAGGAGTCAAAATATTTTTGTGAGCCATGTGTAATAGCCAAACACCATAGACAACCTTTTGAGTCAGGAAAGGCTTGGAGAGCCAATAGACCTTTGCAATTGGTTCATTCAGACATTTGTGGGCCAATGTCTGTTCAATATTATACTGGGGCTAAATACTACATCACTTTCATTGATGATTATAGCAGAAAGGTATGGATCTACCTAATTCAATATAAATGGCAAGCCCTTGATAAGTTCAAAGAATTCATGGCACTTGTTGAGAGAGAAAGTGGCTATCAAATCTCCACCTTAAGATCAGATAATGGTGGAGAATATGTCTCCAATGAATTCTTCAATTTTTGTAAGTACCATGGGATAAGGAGGCAATTCACAACCCCTTATACCCCGCAACAAAATGGAGTAGCTGAGAGGATGAATCAAACAATCACAAATAGGGCAAAATCAATGTTACATGTTGCTACATTGCCTAACTCATTTTGGGGAGAAGTTGTTCTTACTACTGCATACTTGACTAATAGGTCCTACACAAAGGCCTTACATGAAAGAACACCTGAAGAAGCATGGAGTGGAAGGATGCCCTATGTGGGCCATTTGAAAGTCTTTGGATGTGATGCCTATGCTCATATTCCTCATAAGAAAAGAAAGAAGTTTGATGATAAGAGCCAAAAATGCATCTTTGTTGGCTATAGTGATAGTGCCAATGCATATAAGTTGTATGAGCCTATTTCCAAGAGGATCATTCTATCTAGGGATGTTACCTTTCATGAGTACCCCCCATATAATCCTCCTCCTATGGCCCCCACTTTGGAATTAACTAATGAAATAGTTGCTCCCTTGATGCATACAATATCATCTAGTCCTTCCCCTTCACTCATAAATCAAGAAATTCCTCCACATGAAGAACTTCCCATAAATGATTCATGTCCTCCATCTCCTCCTCCATCTAATGATCAAGCCACATCATCCAATCCTTTACCTAAGTGGGTTCAAGCCACCATAGATGAAGCCCAAAGTCATTTGCCCACTTATACAGGTAAAAGGCCTTCAGCCCTAAGACACCAAGTGAATTATGCCCTCATGGCCAAAGTCCTTAGCCAACCTGAACCTTCTAATGTCAAAGAAGCACTTGGTGATCCTAAATGGGTTCTTGCCATGGATCAAGAATTGGATTCCATTGAAAGGAATCACACTTGGGAGTTAGTTGATTTACCCCAAGGCAAATATACCATTGGCACAAAATGGGTGTACAAGGCAAAGTATAAAGCAGATGGCTCACTAGATCGCTACAAGGCTCGCCTAGTAGCTCAAGGCTATAAGCAACAAGAGGGAATTGATTATGAGGAGACTTTTGCTCCTGTGGCAAAGATGACTACAATCAGGATAGTTATTGCTTTGGCAGCTCAAAAGCATTGGCCTATATATCAAATGGATGTCAAAAGTGCATTTCTCAATGGTCACTTGAAGGAGGAAGTGTATGTGAACCAACCACCAGGGTACACAGTTGAAGGCCAAGAAAACAAAGTCCTTAGATTGAAGAAAGCTCTATATGGGTTGAAGCAAGCACCCCGAGCTTGGTATGCAAAGATTGACTCCTATTTCATCAACCTTGGTTTCACTAGATCTATAGCAGAATCTACTCTCTATGTGAAACATTGGAGGAACCACATCATTTTGGTTACATTGTATGTGGATGATCTTCTCATTACAGGTGATGACACAGAAGGAATAAGGTTGCTCAAGGAGGACTTATGCAAGAATTTTGAGATGACAGATTTAGGCCTCCTCCACTATTGCTTAGGCATAGAGGTATGGCAACAACCTGGTAAGATTTTTATCTCATAGGCTAAATACATTCAGTCTATTTTGGAGAGGTTTCGCATGGAGGAGTGTAAGCCCTCCCTCACTCCCATGGAAACCAGGTTGAAATTGGTTAATAGTGATGATGAAGAAAGGGTTGATGGCACCCTTTACATGTAGCTAGTTGGAAGTTTGATCTACTTAACTTCAACTAGACCAGATATTTCCTATTCAGTTGGCCTTATTTCCAGATTCATGCAGGATCCTAAGAAGAGCCATTGGATAGCAGCTAAGAGGATTGTGAGATTCCTCAAGGCCACCCCTCATCATGGCCTTATGTATACATCATGTGATGATTTTTCTTTGATTGGCTACACAGATTCAGATTGGGCTAGTTGTCCTGAAACTAGAAGATCCACATCAGGTTATTGTTTTCAGTTGGGCCAAGGCTCTATTTCATGGAGCACCAAGAAGCAGAACACAGTATCATTATCTTCAGTAGAGGCTGAATATAGAGCAGCAGTTGAGGCAACTAAGGAGGCTATTTGGTTGAGGCAATTACTTCAGGACATTGGGCTATTCATAGATGGTCCAACTTACATATATTGTGACAATCAAAGTACCATCAAGATGACCAAGAATCCAGTTTTCCATGCCAGAACAAAGCACATTGAGATCCATCATCACTTCATCAGAGAAATGGTCCAAGAAGACATTATACACATGGAGTATGTACCAACTCAATATCAAGTGGCTGACATCTTCACCAAGTCACTTGGGCAAGACAAGTTTTCTCAGTTTAGCAAATTGCTCTATGTATGTAATAGAAGTCAACATTAAGGGGGAATGTTATCTAATGTTGACTTATTTTCTTTTTCTATAGTTAGGATAGTGCACATTAAGGGGGAATGTTAGAATATTGTTTAATGTGCACTATGCCTTACTTAGGTCTTGCCACTTGTCTTTATTTCAGTTTGAGTTGGAGTTGTGTCATGACACTTGGAGTGGAGATTATGACACTTGTCATATCTCCCTCATAGGCTTTATGCCTATATATTGTAACACAACTTGTAAATATATTGTGCCTTTTGTTTAGTCCCAACAGAGCCAAAGCCCAAACCGTTGCGCTGCAACCCCAGGTGCAATAGGTTTAGAATTATTAGTAAGCCAAGGTTAAAATTTCATGGGTATAAAGGAATGAGCCTCAATTTTTGGGAAAGAATAAGGAATGAGTGAAATCAAGGATTAAGCTTCACCTTTTCTTCTAAAATTTTATAGAATTCAAAATAAAGGACTCTTAAGAGAAAAAACTAGGTATTACGGAAGGAAGTAATTTCTAGAAGTCTTAATTGGAAGTAAAAATTCCCAAGCTAGAAGAATGGATACCTGATTGGAGACAATAGGAAGAATAAATCTATGAAAATCCTAACAAGTAATAAATGTTACACTAGAAGTGATTATCAAGGAGAGATGATTGGGCATGGCATAATGGTTCTTTAAAAAGTAGATAGCTAGTATGTAAGTTCCATTGATGGTGGAATTTTTTTTTAGAGATTCAAAATTAAATAAAAAATGTATGGATTGATTTAAATTACTCTATAAAATTTATTCCACAATAAGCATCCCTCGTCATCTTCCCTAATTCAAAAATCAAGGATAAAATCATAGGCAGTGGACCATGGTTTAAGGGGGAGACAAGCCCTATATTTAAGACCATAGAGTAAGAATTTTTTTGTGGAGATAAAAACCACTAAATGATTCTAATGTGGGGAATTAATCTAGGAGAAACCAACTACTAAGAAATGAAATCATGTTGTATATACTCATTTATGTATTACCATGGATATTTTAAGACCTTATCTATAATCCATTAAGATTAAATTTGATTAAGAGAATAGGAACAACAAGTGGATCATGAAAACATTGCATTTTGATGTTGCAAATGTTGTGAGATAGGGAATATGAAAATAAACTATAAAATCATAATGATGAATAATGATGTCCCTGAGGGGCAACGCAACGGTTCAGGTTTTGGTTCTTCTTCGAGAGGTCCAAGGTTCAAATCACGGCGTGGGCAAGTGTGTGAGGGGATGGGTGTGTGGTGGTTGTGTGTTAAATTCCCTATTGATAAGCATAGCTCTCGATTTTATGAGGGGTCATGGTTGGGAGGAGACTCCTCAGCCCTGTACGTTGTACATTGGTCATAGGGGTTTCTCACACTAACCAAATAAAAAATAATAATAATGGATAATGATACAAAATTATTTTTTTATAAGATAAACTTGGAGATGAATCAAGGAGGTCATACTATAATAGAAGTTAGATTAGATAAAAGATTATATATGCCCAAAAAAGTGACAAATAAAAATCCTATGTGTTATTAGATGGAAGAGACCATCATCTTTCACTCAAATAAACCATTAAAATAAATAAATACATATAGGAGTAAGGAAGTACAACATGCAATTCCAAAGTTCGAAGGAACTAAACGAGTGAAAGAATATGTGGAGGCCAATCTTAGAACAAAGGAAGTATAAGATAGTATGTTTAATCTAGGTAAATCATCTTAATTTTTCTTAAGTAGTTTAAAGTCCTTTCCTTTTACTAAAAATAAAAGTAGTGTATATTTTTTTTTGATGAAAAGTTAAATTATATTAATAATAAAGTTTAACATGAAAAAAGTGGCGGGTCGCAATGATCACACCCCTGGAAGAAACAAACCAACCCTAACCACGGGTTGGGAAACCACAAACCAAAGCTCACTACAAACTAGGCAACATCATTCAAACAGGCAGTGAAACTTGCATGCAATCAGAAAGTTTGTGGCTGCACGTCTACGTTGGAGTCCCATGAAATGGTCAAGGTATGCGGTAATCCATCTGTGTCCCTGATCCTCATGAACATTTGAATCTCCCCAACCCTGTCCTCGAGATCTACCAAGCTGGCGATTATGTGCACTTATATCCCCTGCATTCCAAGCATGATCCTGTGTGCCACCATTAACTTCCACCAGCTCATCCCAGGCACCTCTGGGTGGAGAACATGATGGTGATGATGCAAGAAAGGTAAGTGCTAACAAATAATTATTAACAAAATATCAAACCTTAATCACATTAACCTTAGCATAGAAATGCCTTAGGTTTATATAGGTTACAGAGCTTTAGAAAAGATATTAAATTAATATCTAACCTAAATATCGCTAACCTACGCGCTTGGATGAATAAGCGCCAACAACTAACTAACCTAGGATATTTAGGAATTAACCTAGGTTAACCATTAGATATTTTAAACAATAAATATCTACATGGTAAATAGTCAAAGTAGATGTAATAATCTAACTAATGTAGTATAATGCAATATACTACCTCATTTTACCCTAACATCCCCCCTTTATTACATTACTTTGATATACAAAGTTTACTCAAAGCAGATTGAAATTTGACACGTCCAAGTGCCTTTGTAAAAATATACGCAACTTTGTTCGTCGGTGGGAATGTGTTGGAGCTGAATTACGTGTTTAGGAACTTCATCACGAATGAAATGACAATCTGTATCAATATGTTTAGTTCGTTCATGATGTATTGGATTCTTAACCAAGTTCAAAACACCCGAGTTGTCGCAAAACATGTGAATAGGAAGATTCTTTGGTAGGCCCATGGTAGCCAAAATGCGACTTAACCATATCGCTTCACACACGGCTCCATGTGCAGCGCGATATTCTGCCTCAGTTGAAGATAAGGCAACAACTTTGTTGCTTTTTACTATGCCATGAGACAGGACCGGATCCAAGATGAAAAACATAGCACTGAAGTTGATTTTATGTCATCTATGGAGCCGGCATAGTCGAGTCGGTGTAACTACGTAAGAAGAATGAGTTATTCTTCTTATACTCTAGACCATAATCTGTACTACCCTGAATGTAGTGTATGACTCTTTTAGCTGCTTTCCAATGACATACCTTTGGTTCTTGCATGAACCGAGAAAGATAGTTTACAGAAAAAGTAATATCTGGTCTAGTATTAGTCAGATAGATGAGGCTTCAAATCATTTGTACGTAAAGTGTTCCATCTACTGTGGTGAGTCTTCATATCGTGATAAGCTGTAACCCTGATTCCATCGGTGTTGCTTTGGGTTTACAATCAGTCATACGATATTTTTCTACTAAAGTCTTAGCATACTTTTTTTGGGTCACCCTTAGATGATTCTTTTTTTGTTCTATTTCAAGGCCAAGACAGTAGTGGAGAAGTCCTAGGTCTGTCATATCAAATGACTTTTTCAAGTCATCCTTCACGGCTTTAATTAAATTCTCTGAATTGCCAGTGATGATCAGATCATCTACATATAACACAAGAATCACTATCTCAGAACCTGTGTTCTTGATATAGAGATTTGCGTCTGATGGACTTCTCTTAAATCCGTGTTGCAATAGGTGACTATCCATCTTTATGTACCATGCTCTTGGGGCTTGTTTTAGCCCGTATAATGATTTTACCAATTTGCAAACTTGTTGCTCATGGCCTTCCTCTGCCAAATCCAGGAGGTTGAGTCATGAATACTTCCTCTTTTAAGTCACCATTAAGAAAGGCACTTTTTACATCCATCTGATGTAACTTCCATCCGAATTGTGTTGCCATAGCACAAAGTACTCGAATGGTGGTCATCCTTGCTATAGGAGCAAAGGTTTCCTCATAGTCCAGTCCTTCCTTTTGAGCATAGCCCTTTGCCACAAGTCGGGCTTTATGCTTATCTATAGTGCCATCTGCCTTATATTTTATTTTGTAGACCCATTTGCAACCTATGGGTTTCTTACCTTTAGGCAAATTCACTAGCTTCCATGTTTTATTTTTAATGAGGGAGTTATATTCTGCATCCATAGTTGTCTTCCACTGAGGCAGACTAAGTGCTTCATCAACTGTAGAAGGTTCATTCTCATCACATGCTTGATAAGTAAACCCTCTCCTCATCTATCTCCATCTCATCTTCCCTTGGTAACTCTCTATCTACAGAAAGGTCTTGAAAATCTGCACAAAGATCATCAAGCTGAAGTGGATGCTTTACCCTTTTCTTTCTGTGACATGCTTCTTGTCTTTGGACGATTGAGAGTAAGATCTGGAGGGGAAGTGAGTTTAGAGTCCTTCAATGTGCTTGTATACCATTTGGGTGGTTTCTTCTGTTGTGAAGAAGAAGAAGAAGGAGGAGGAGGAGGAGGAGGTTGTTGTTCCTCCTCATCATCTAGGTATACTGATGTAGTGTTGGATGTGAAAGCTTCATCAAACACTACATCTCTACTTATATATATCTTCTTGGTATATGGGTCTATCAAACGATAGCCTTTTGAAATTTCATCATAACCAAGAAATATACAAGGTAGAGATTTCTCATCTAATTTCTTTCTTTTCTCCTTAGGTATATGCATAAATGCCTTACACCCAAATACCCTTAGATGAGTTATGGAGGGTTTCCTACCACTCCATGATTCTGAGGAGTCATACCTTTTAGTGCCCTTGTGGGAGCCCTATTCAGAAGATATACCGCAGTTTGAACAGCTTCAGCCCAGTAAGTTTGCTCAAGGTTGGCCCCCTTAAGCATACATCGAACCATTTCCATTATGGACCGATTTCTTCTCTCGGCAACCCCATTGGATTGAGGAGTGTAGGCTGTTGTTAGCTTGTCTTTTTATCCCATGTGTATGTAAGAATGAGGAAAATTCTTTTGATGTGTATTCCCCCCCTCGATCTGAACGGAGGGTCTTAATAAAGCATCCTGATTCCTTCTCAACAAGAGTTTTAAACTGCTGAAAATAGGAAAATGCTTCTGACTTCAATTGCAAGAAGAAGACCCACATTTTGCGTGAATGATCGTCAACAAACAATTGAAAATACCGTTTTCCTCCACAACTTGTAGACATAGGACCACACAAATCTGTGTGTACTAACTCCAAAGGTTCCTTAGCTCGAAAAGAGCTAGGTTCAAAAGGTACTCTATGTTGCTTGCACGACAAGCAATCGAGCACTGCTGGCAAAATAGACGAAAGGGGAGGAAGTCCTTTCACCATTTGATATTTACTTGGCTCTAGTAAATATCCTGAACTCAAATGCCCAAATCTCTTATGCCAAAGAGAAGTGGCCTCCTTTATGGTCACTTTGAGTGCAGTATGAGTGGAGGTAAGTGCATCTAAGACAAACAAACCATGTTTGTATGAGCACTGTTGCTATCGGTTTTCCCTTTTTGGTGATGAAGCAACGTTTCTTGTCTTTGTCCACGGTAAAATTGACATTCATGTTATTGTCCGGGATTTGTGGAGCTGACAAGAGATTATTTTTTAATCCTGGAACATAAAGAACTTTTTCAATATTACATTCTCCATCTGGAAGGGAGACTGAAACATTGCCTTCACCCTGAACTCTATAGGTCTGATCATCAGCAATGGTGACCGGTCTACCTACTCGAGCTTCAAAAGTAGCAAACCATGATTTATCGCCGGGTCATATGTTTACTAGCGCTTGAATCTATGTACCACAAAGAATCCTTGTGGGAGGAATCTGTATGGGTCATGAGCACCTTGTGTGCTCGTTCAGAATCAGAACTAGAATCTTCAGCTGCTATGTGACCTTGTTGCTGTTTGTTTTGGTTCTTAGATTTGTCGTTGCCCTTCTTATTTCTTTGTTCATTGGGCGGTTTGTTCTTAAACCAACATCGTTTGGTTTCATGAGTGTCTGTGTCACAAATTTTACAATGTTGTTTCTTCTTCGGAACCTCTTTGGCTTTACCCTTGTCTTGTCTAGAAGAAGAACCCTTTTGTTGATTCCACTTTTTCTTACCCCCTTGTCGTTGTGAAAAAAGGGCATTGTTTGATGCCTCATCTCTCTGGAGTTGGGTAGCCTCTTCTGTTTGAAGCATATTTACCAACTCGACAAAAGTTACTGTCCTACCAGAAACTTGTAAGGAGGTGATCAACATTCTGTAGGAGTCAGGAAGAGCTCTCAAAATGATTGAATTTAAGACTTGGTCTTCCAACTTTTCTCCTAAGGATTGCAGCTTTGTTTTTAATTCTGCGACTCTGCAGAGGAATAGCTCTATTGTTTCTCCTGATTTCATATGTAATGTATGAAGTTGTGTTTGAAGGTTAAGAATCGTTGATTGATTCTTGCCCTCAAAAATGGTACTTAAGGCATCCCAAGCTGCCTTACCAGTTGTAGCTTCACTGATATGAGGTTGGATATCATCAGTAATAGCAAGCAAGATCATTAAGGAAAGTTTCTTATCCTTTTTATCAAAGTCTATTTGATCTTGTCCAGAAGATTGAGGTCTAGTGATAGTTCCATCTACTATTGACCACAAGTCCTCTACAGTTAAGATAGCCTTCATCTTAGTCTTCCATGCTGAGTAATTTGAACCTTTGAGCAGTTGGCTCTCGGTGAGATACTTGTGTATCATGGCCATTGTTTAGGTTTCAAATTTGTGGAGAGGACTAATATGATGCTATCTTGCACTATACCCTAAAAAGGTATAGAGAAGTTGGTTCAATTTGCTTTCTATAAGATATTTAATGGCACTGCCTTAACACTCTTAGCAAGAGATGAAAAGTTTGAGGAATATTGAGCCAAACAAAATAGAGCAAATGAAACAAGGGTGTATTTTGTCAAACTTTTGATATTTGCTCTCTAAGATATTTAATGGCACCTGCTTTTAACACCTTTGAAAAAAGATGAAAAAATTTGAGGTTTAATTAAGCCAAACAAAAGAGAGTCTTATCAAGGTGATTGAAATTTTTGACCTTTTGATGGGGAGAAATTACTTGTTTGAACCTATGCAAAGTTTAGCATGGTTTTTGAGTGAAGTTTGGGTGTTTGTGAAAAAGCTCCTTGTAATGTTTTATTTGTGACTTTGTAATTGCAAAAAAAATGTTTTTAGTGCAATAATAAAAAAAACATAAGAGCACCCAAATTTATATCACTCTAGGTGTCGGATTCCACCGAAAATGCACCTAGTACAAGCAATTTTGAAAAGTAGGTGTCGAGTAAAATCGAGAATGCACCTTTCTTTAAAAACTGAAATAGCCCCCCCTTTATCTTTACAATTTGAAAACTATAGAATTCTATAAAAATTCTATCCCCCCTTAATGTTTACAAAATGTAGAATTTAGAGCATATCTTTCAAGACAAGTCGACACACGACAAGCTTTTGAAAGACTTTCCAGAACCAGTTGACACACAACTTGGTTTTCTATCTCCCGTAATTATTCAATACTCAAAAATAGGAGGTGCATCGGGATTAAAGGGTTCTCTAATCCTCATGGGACCATAACTACGATCCAAACCCTTCCAAGGATCAGTGTAAGTATTGAAACGGGGTAAGCTCCTTCTATGCTCTCTAAGCATACGACGAAAATGAGATCTTGTCGTCTGACGTCTAAGTTCGTTCCTCTTTCGAATAACTCTTAGACGACGAAGGGCTTTTGTGATCCACAGCTTTTTCTTCATGAGACAAAAAATTTGTTCTCCCAAAACAATTGATTAGAAAATTTTGGAGAATTTAAAAATTTATTTAGAAGTCTCAAAAGCTGCAAAAGAAATTTGTTTTAAGGATTGTCTCTTGTCTCCCTCAGTTTGATTAGGAGAAAACAATACAAAAAAAAATTTGCCTTTCTTTTTTTTTTTAATATTTTATTTCAATGCATCATTTTAATCTTGAACTTAATAGAATTTAATTAATAAACAAATTATTTTATAAACAAATCACTTAGAAAATGATTTAAATAAAAAATAATGTATTAATTAAAAAAAAAAAAAAAAAAAAAATAATTAGCGTCGCGGGGATCGATCTCCCGACCCCGCGCGGATCGGCCTAGCGCCGTTGTGCTTGCCGAGACGGGCTACCTTGGCTGATTCGTCATGTGCCAAGGTTAATGCCTCCGTGCTAATCAAGCACTAAGTGAGGAAGGCTTGTTAATTTTTTTTTTTTAAATCGTGGGATTAGTCCCACATGCGCCCTGCGGGCGCAATTCCCTTCTTTAAAACAACAAACTAACACCTTTGAATTTGATTGCCTGCGGGCAATCAGCCACGCGCAGGAATCTCTTTTGTTGTTCGCTCCAGCCACGCGCAGGTCACCTCGGGCCGTGTGTCGCCAGTGTTGGAGTGCCACGTCAGCAGATCGGGCCACCTCGGGCCTCGAGCCTCGCCACGTTAGCAGATCGAGCCACCTCAGGCCGCGAGCCTCACCACGTCAGCATCGGGCCACCTCGGGCCTCGAGCCGTGCCACGTCACCAGATCGGGCCACCTCGCCAGATCGAACCGCCTCGGGCCGCTTGCCGCCTCGTCAGCAGATCGCCTCGGGCCGCGTGCAGGTCACCTCGGGAACCGGGCCGATCATCTCCTGCGGGCCACCTTGGGAACCGTGTCGATCAGCCTGCGGGCCGCCTCCTCGGGAATGGCTCTGATGCCAATGATGCAAGAAAGGTAAGTGCTAACAAATAATTATTAACAAAATATCAAACCTTAATCACATTAACCTTAGCATAGAAATGCCTTAGGTTTATATAGGTTACAGAGCTTTAGAAAAGATATTAAATTAATATCTAACCTAAATATCGCTAACCTACGCGCTTGGATGAATAAGCGCCAACAACTAACTAACCTAGGATATTTAGGAATTAACCTAGGTTAACCATTAGATATTTTAAACAATAAATATCTACATGGTAAATAGTCAAAGTAGATGTAATAATCTAACTAATGTAGTATAATGCAATATACTACCTCATTTTACCCTAACAGGTGATTGAGTTGGCTGTGCATTCCATCCATCATTGTAGGTAAAATTGTCATGTCCCCAACCTCCCTGTGCATGCACCAGACGTGGCAGTTGATGAGACCTCGAGTGGGAACAGGACGTCTGCTGTGCGTTGTTTGGAGAAACCCTGCTAACTGAGCATGGTGCATTTTTCCAGTCATCCAAAAGTGCCTTCATGTGCGCCTTCTCAATGTCAAGTTTAGCCTGCTGATTGCAAATCTGGAACCATGTATCTTGAAACACCTCTATTTTGTCAACTAGAGAAAATTCATCAGAAGGATTTTGATGCTGAAAAACTATCTTGTTTCTAGATTTCCACATGTGAAAAAGAAGACTAATTCGAAAGATGTGCCACACTTTGGACAAGGGAAGAACAAATTTAATCTTATCCCCTAACAGAGCTTGCTGCCATGTAAGGGATTCATCCTGGAATTGGGAAAAAAAAGACCATCCCCATTCCCAGGCACTCCTTGCTCTTGTGCAGAACCAAAAAATATGAGGAGAAGATTCATCCTCATTACAGAATGCACATTTAGGTTTTGCAACTCCCAAGTGCCCGAGTCTATCTCCTAAGGGTAAACTTTGAAAGAGAAGGCTCCAAGCAAAAAATGATTGTTTTGGCTCAAGAAAAGAAGACCAAACTATCCGAAATCGAGCCTTCCAACCTGGAAACCGCCACTTGGATCTCCCCATTTATCATTAAGTCTAGGGACCATTGGCAACATTGGTGAGAGCCACTTGTAACCCAATTTAGCTGAGTAATTCAAAAATGGTATATTCGAAAACCAGGACCAATCTTTCCACCATGGCCTCTGAGAGTGTTGCCCACACTTGTGCCACATGGAAAAGGGGATAATGTCAATTACTGAGTCATAAGTGAGCTTGTCACCAGTGCTCAACTGAAATTGTTGTTTAAAAAGTGGCCAAGGGATCCAATCCCTCGAGGTTTGAGAATAAAAATCGAAGCTGTAGATATACCTTTTTTAAAAAACTTTTGGGCATGAATCCACGAGACTCGAGCAAGAGGGGTTCCCCTGAATGTTAATCATCGAAGACCACCGGATGTTTAAAGAATTGATGGACAGTCCTTTATGGCCTCTATTCCCTTTCCACTTAAGCCAAGGAGTGAATTGCTGCCATGATTTCCAAATACTTTTAATCACAAAAGAACCAGATATTTTCACAAAGATTGGCATTACAATTAGGGAAGGGAGGTCAATTCCTCTCTAGGCTTGTTTGTTCAAAGGCAGCCCCGAAGAAATACAATGTCTGATGAGGATTTTCCAGGCCTCCGGAGCCTTTAAGGGCTCGTATGATCCATTTGGCATAGAGAGTCGTGCCTTGTCTTTTACAGTCAACCATGCCCATTCCTCCTAAAGCTTTAGGTAAACAACACATATCCCAAGCAACCCGATGAAAACCTTTCTTCTCGAGTGAGTTTGCCCACAAAAAATTCCTCAATAGTCTTTCAAGCTTAAGGTAGCATGCTTGTGAAGGGACCCAACAAGAAGAGTAATACACATGAGTAGAGGCAAGGACCTTAGAACAAATCCGGAATTTTCCTGCCAGAGACATCTTTTTAGTAATCCAATACTCAAGCTTTTTCTCAAATTTCTGCAGAACATAGTTCCATAACTGAACAGGGGAACCATAAAAGACAAAAGGGATCCCTAGAAATTTGAACACTTCTCCTGGCAAAATCCAATGCCATTGAAATTGTTCTAGCCAAGGAGGGAGCGGGGTAGGGGACTGCCGATAACAAGAAGTTTTTCTCCACTGAATACTAGAACCAGAGGCTTGAAAAAAAACTTCCAAACATCTGAGTGCTTCCTTCACTGAGTGTTCCTCCTCTAAAAGAGTGAGAAAAGAGTCATCAGCAAAGTGACCATTAATGAGCTGACCTTGGTTATCGGGGAGAGAAATACCCTTAATTTGGCCCAAAGAAGCATGCCTAGCAAGCAAATATCCAAAGGCTTCAGCAGCAAGGATATACAGAGAAGGAGCCAAGGGACAACCTTGCCGAACAGATCTAAACAAACCGATTGGCCTAGTTTGATGATTATTCAAAGATAAAACAGTCGAAGCATCCTGAAAAAGAATATTGAAAGATTGAACAAACACAGGCCCAAACCCTAAAGACTGTAACATGGAAAGAATGAAGTTCCATTCAATTCTATCATAGGCCTTTTCAAAATCAATTTTCAAGAAGAGGGCTTGCTGACCAGACCGCCTAGCCCATTCCATACCTTCCCAAACTGCAATGACATTATCCAAGATATATCTGCCTTTAATAAATCCTGTTTGCTCCGGCCTAACAATAAGAGGCAACGGGGGCCAGAGTTTCAGAGCCGGGGCTTTGGCAATAATCTTATAGCCGACATTGAGCAGGGTAATTGGCCTCCAATTTGTTATACATTCAGGATCCCCTTGTTTTGGAATGAACATGATATTACCTCGGTTCAAAATTGCTCCAAGAGAGCCACTGTGCATGGCTTCAAGGTAGACTTTGTGTAAATCAAAACCAACAAAGTCCCAACATGCCTTGTAGAATTCACAAGGAAATCCATCCAAGCTCAGGGGCCTTCTCATTGGCCATTTGAGTTAATCTTGAGGCAAGGTCATCAACGAGACAAATACTTTTCACACTCCTCTCTTTGAGCTACGAGAGAGTTTGTTAGGGACAACATCCATGCAAAGCTTGAGAGCTTCATCCCTCTCTGGAGAAGAAGACTGAGCAATAAAAACTTGAGTGTAATGCTTAACAAAAATGTCAACAATACTGGGTAGAGAGGTATGGCGAATACCATTGTCCACAATAGCTTTGAATTTAGTGGCATTGTGAGGAGGACGTAACTTTTGGAAGAATTCCTTAGAAACTTTGTCCCCAATTTTAAGCCAATGTAAGCGGGCCTTGATCTGAGCACCTTTAGCTTCATAGAGCTCTGCCACCTTGAGCTCATGACGAACTCGAGCAGCATGCCCACCAAAACAGGACGAGAGAGGGTTGGCTTCAAGCCTACAAGAGGCATTTGTCAGTTCAGTGCGTAAAGCAAGCAAATAATATTTTCTAAACTGAGCAACTTTCTTGCCCAAACTGCGAAGAAGGGTTGTGGTTCGGGATATAGCATCATTCCACCACTCAATCCATCCTTCTTCACCAACAGGTCTGTCCCCCAAATTCCGGACTCTCTGAATATGACACATCATGGAAGAATGCTGAAGAAAGGATGTGTTAAGAAAAACCTGAGACTTAATACCCTAAACAGGTACCACAGAAGATAAAACAGTGAACATAATTGGGGAATGATCAGACCCAATAGTACCAACAATAACCTCCACAATTGGAGCATCTCCATGCTTTCGATGAAAATAAAACTGGGTATGGTCTGACAACATAGCTCTATCTAAACGTTTGAGAATCCTTGCCCGCCCAACTTGAAAGTTATTCCAGGTAAACCAAAGGTGCTCATCAAAAGAAGCGAGGAGAAAGACATGAATTAGGGTCAGACAAACATATTTTTTTTTTCATAAAAAACCAGGCTTCACGCTCACCAAGGGCCCACCTGTGGTTTAGACCCCCAATTTTATTAGAAGCACGCTCAACCATATTAAAATCTCCACAGACGATCCAAACTGCAGGAGGTAAAGAAAAGGTACACCATTTCCAAAGCAAACAGCGCTCAGGAGCACTATTGGAGGCATATATATTTAAAATTCCAAAGGACATTCCGTCAACTTCAAGCAAAATCCAAACGACTTGGTTAGAAGGGTCAACCCCCCAATCAACAAAATTCCCATGCCATCTATTGGCCAGGAGAATAACAACACCACCACGACCGGGAGGGTGCTTGGTGGAAAAAAGTTGACTACTAGGGTAAATGAGTGCACAAGCACACTGCAATTGGAACTCAGTGATTTTAACTTCTTGCAAGCAAATGATATCTGGGCCCCCATACTTGGTTGCACAGAAAGTAATATCATCACGAACCATGTATCTTCGAACTGGGTTCGTCAGTCCTCTAACATTCCATGATAGAAAAATCATTCTAACCTGTCGAGGATCAAACTTCCTCTGACCTCATCAGAGTCACCCAGAATAGCAAGCGACTGAAACGAGTTGCTAGAAAAGCTTCCCAAATGTCGGTTTTTGTCTGCATGCAGACCCTGCACTGGACTAAGAGACCTTCGTCTTCGGGCATTCATGCATTCTTTTTGCTCCAGTTGGTGAGAAACCATGGAGACAGAGAGGATACCATCATCTTTAAGAGCCATCGACATATCTTCAGCCACAACTACTGAATTGGAAAGGATTTGAGTACTTGAGGAAGCATTCGGGATGGAGCCGGGACATGCAAGGGCGGTTTGATCGCTGTGGCTTGAGCATAGGAGCCGGCGAGCTGGCCCCCCGAGGATTATGGACGGAGGACTGGCCTCCCCGAGGGGCCTTTACCAGGGACATGCTTTCCTTTCTTGGAGACCACCTTCCAGTCACTGTCAGACCCATCTTTGGTAGGCTAGTTTTTCTCATTAGAAGCTTGATTAACAAGGGTTGGGCCCTTGGATTTAAACTTATCTGCCATTAAGGAACAATCTTTAATCTTGTGTGCGGCAGACTGGCACCTGTAGCAAGTGTTTGGCAAATTGACATACACCACTCTCTGGTGGATATTAGTATCACCTACCTTAATATTAATAAATTCCTTGAGGGAAGTGGCCAAATCAATTTTCACACAGAGCCGACGGGTAGGCCGAGCATTATAGAAGCGCTGAGGCTCTTCACATACAAATCCCCCAACTTTCATGGCAACATCACGAATAAATGGGACCAATGCCATTGGCAAACACGGGAATTCAACCCACACGGGGACAACAAGAGAGACACCATTGGCAACCTAGAAATTCTTGTGCCATGGTTGACAAATAAGCAAAGTGCTATGAACATAACAAGGACCCTTGCTTGAGAACTTTTTGACACTCTGGATCGGAGAACCGAATATGAAAGAAACCTTTGGTCGGGTTTTGCACGAGACTCTACAAAGATACCATATGGGTTCCAATAGCTTTGAAACCAGTTTCGTAGAATTGCATCAGAGGGGATACGGCCCAAGAAATAGCCTATGACAGTATTTTGCTCTAGCCAAGTACAAGCTTTATTGAAACTATCGAGGGGAATAGAAATGTCTGGCACATTACCTTGTGGAACACCGTGGGAATGAACTTCCGAGGTTGCTTGCCCGCCATCCTTTTCTCCATCGGCTTCACCAGACGATGAACCAAGAGGAACCAAATGTGACATATTAAAAAAAAACACAGTAACTCCGCCCAAGGCGGATCAATAATGGAAGGACAAAGTAACAGATCCCATCCACTGGCACATGCAGCACTGTGACGAGGCCAAAAAACACACATGCAAACGATGAATGCAAAGTCGGCTCGGCTCCTCAAGATGAGTTGCAGAGCAAAACCCTCAAAACCCTTTAGTAGTGTATATTTTAGTCATTTTAAATTAGAATTTCAAGATAGCACAATTAAAAAAAGAGTATGAAGTATATACATAGAAATTTAGGATTTTTAGGGCAGCATAAAAATATTATTTACTATGAAGAATGATCCTTGTATTTTAGATTTTCTAAAGAAATATAAAGAAGTGTTATTGAGGATTTTGCTTACATTACATATTCTCGTAGGAAATATAACCTATAGTTGATAAACCTCAAAAAGATTGATGAAGATAAAAGTGTTGGTGGTAATGGAAAAAGACGAGGAAAAGCCCAAGCAAGAACAATGAGAAAAGGAAACTCAAAGAGATATTTATATAGGAAAAAAAAAAAACATATATCACAAATGTTAACAAGAAACATGGGTAATACCACAAATAAAAATAAAAAGTGACGATGAAAATAATATATCAAAATATTAAAGGTATGAATAAGATCCCAACTCGACTGAGTAAAAAAAAACTAAATAAGTCAAGCCCGAGTGACTCGGTGAGGCTGACTTGGACTCAGACTCGACGAGTTTTTAAATTCGTAACTATGGATTGAACTCTTTCTTCAGTGATTGACTAGACTTTTGATGAAGATGAAGTTAAACAACCAACTCCTTTCCATATCCAAGGGGGTGAAATCAAGTCCAAAGAATTGTTTGAACTATTTCCTTGTATCAATTTCTAGATGTTTTGTTGTTTGCAGAACCTTGACATAAGATTTCCATTGAGGGCTTAATTGTCTATATCGGCCTCAACGACCATGATTTTTTGTGCCTTCGTTAGCTTCTGTTGTGTCTTGAAATACGCCTCAACATTGCAAGTCCAAGCATCCACTTTATCATATATTGAAAAGGTCTTCAGACCATAGTTATGGAACTCAAAAATTTTTAAAAAAACTCGTCGAGTTTGGATCTAATTCAACCTCGCCAAGTCGTTTGGGCTCAACTCGACAAGTTTTTTTGACTCAGCCAAATTTTTGTTTTTACTCGTTGAGTACTCAAGACTCACGAGTAAAAAAAAACTCACCCAATATCAAGAAAAAACTCAACTGTCTGAGATGGCAAAAAAAAGGTCAAGATTCGCGAGTAAAAAAAAACTCACCCAATCTCAAGAAAAAACTCGATTTTTTGAGATGATATAAAAATGATTTTTTTTTTCCAATGGCCCTCATTTTTGTTGTTCTGAATTGTAGAGAGAACAGAGACTACCTAATACCATGTTAACAAAAACACAATATTGCATCCTACAACCAATTTTTTTAGTTTTAAAGAATCTAACAACCACCCAACTATTTCATCTAAGGTAAGAAAACTTTGTTTCAGTTGTCAATTTTTTTTCTTTTTTAAATTTTGAGCATTTTTTTCTTTTTTGAGTTTTAAACTAATTACAACAACCACCCAACTGTTTCATCTAAGCTAGAAAAACTCGGTTGCTGAAACTGTCATTGTTTAAGCCCTAGTTTAAACAAATTTTCTAGCATTGTCAATGCCCTAGGGCTTAGAAAAACTCAGTTGTTGCTACTCTTGATGTAGCATGGACAATGTTTTAGATGTCAATGTTTAAACTAGGGTTTAAGCCCTAAGGTATTTTTTTAACTAATTGTTTGTTTCCATGTGTAGCCACATCAAAATGATGGGAAAAGAAAGGGAAAATTTATTTAAATTATTGTAGGGAATAAATTCATGGAGGCATAAACCACCTCAAATGCCATTTGGTAAGGAAACAAGACCATGATGTTAGGCCATTTTCAAAGCTGCCTATTGAGGTTGAGAGGAATGCAAAGTCATCCTATTATACTGCATTGAGAGAAAAGAGCTAAAATGAAGAACAAGTGAGGCCATGACAACCTCCCCTTCTCGACCTCGTATAGAGGGCACCAACAACACCTAAAGTCGTTTTATCGCTAGAGTGGATCCAATCCATCAGTTACATGTCTAGGGGAGTGGGACAGAAGAGTCTTATTTTGCAAAACATTTCGTGCCAAGGTCACAACCCATGCTTAAGGGTATGACCGTGTGGAATGAGGAGAGGCAAGGCCAAGAGGAAGGTTGTTGCAAGCTTCTAGTATTTTTTTGGCATTTCCTTCAATGTGGTAAGGTCACCATACTGGAAAGGAATGGTAGATGTCCTAACAGTTTGGGGCTTAAGATTTAGTTACCAACTTATGACGATCTTAGAGGCCCTCTCCTTTGTGAATCCATGGAATATATTCAAGTTTTGGTTGAATAGCAGTAGAGGGTGTGGAGGAAGAGGGGTTGCATAATCATGTCTGATAGACAGACCGATGGGAAGAATCAGACATTGATTAATTTTTTGGTTGCTTCTATAAGAGGAATTGTATTCCTCAAGTCATTGGATGCATCAACACAAGTTAAGAGTGTCAATACACTTGCACGGTTGCTAGAGGAGGTTGTGTTAGAGGTGGGGGAGGAGAATGTTGTCCAAGTTATCATGGACAATGCAACTGCATATGTAGCAGTTGGTAGGATGTTGGAGAAGAGATTCTCCATCCATTTTTGGACACCATGTGCAACCCATTGTCTCGATCTTATACTCAAATACATTGGGAAATTACATTGGGTGTTGGAGGTTGTATAGAAGTCCATATGTATTACGAAATTTATCTACAACTATACATTGGTCCTCTAGATGATGAGGTAATTTATTGGTGGGAAGGAGCTAGTGCAGCCTGGAGTTACGCGCTTCACCACAAACTTTATTACATTGTGGAGCCTCTTTGATGCAAAGGGGCATTGAAGATGATGGTTGTCAGTGAGGAGTGGAATGTTGAAGACGTTGTTAGATATTGACTCTCCAATGAGGGGCAGAAGGTGTGTGAATATATCTTTGAGTAGGCCTTCTAGACAACCATGAATGAGGCAATCAAGATACAAGACTAAGTTTTTTTTTTTATTATTTATTTTTCATTTAAGTTATTTTTCTAGTTACAAATTTTGAAATTTTGAATTGTAAATTATTTTTATTTAAATTATTTTTCCTTTTATTTTTTAGGTGTCAAAGCCTTTGGTGAGGGTTCTCCTTGTTGATAGGAAAAATCACCATTGGGATATTTATATGAGGCTATGGATAGGGTGAAGGAGGCAATTACCTCATTTTATAATTATTCTAATCCCAAATACAATCTCATTTGGGAAATTATTGACCAACAATGGACTTCTCAACTCCATAGCCCACTTCCTGCAATGGGCCAACTATGAAATGATGTTGGGCCTTCGACAATGCCTTGACCGAATGGTGTAATATGAGCAAATCCGCAATAAGATAAAGGATGAGTTGCAATATTATAAAATATGTGAGGGTGTTCTTTTCACATCCACACAATGTATTCGAGCAAGGTCAACTTTATGAAATTTATGATTTTACATGTGAATTATTAAATTTCTCTTTTCTTGGCTTTTTCTAGATTTATGGTGGGAGGACATGACATTGGTGCATATATGCCCAATAGACAATGCTTCGCCATCAAAGTTTTATGTCAACCATGTAGCACTTCAAGTTGTGAGCATAAACCGCCTCAAATACCACTTGGTAAAGATTAAATTCATGGAGGCATAAACCGCCTCAAATACCATTTGGTAAGAAAAAACTTCACGGAGGCATAAACTGCCTCAAATACCATTTGGTAAGGAAACAAGGCCATGATGTTAGACCATTTTCAAAGGTGCTTGTTGAGGTTGAGAGGGAATGCAATGTCATCCTATCATACTACACTGAGAGAAAAGAGCTAAAATGAAGAACAAGCGAGGCCATGACAACCCCCCTTCTCGACCTCGTACAGAGGGTACCGAAAACACATACACTCCAAGAAGCACAACAAACTCACACAACAAAAGTTGAATGATCTTGTTTTTGTTCATTACAACCTTCGCCTCCACCATAAAAAAATTATGAGAACAAATTACAAAGCCATTGACCTAGACAAGATTGATCCATCATCTGAATGGATCACAAAGCTAGAGCAGGAGCAACAACAAGAGCCTCTCTTTTCCATGGATGATTTTGAAAGCATGGTGGAAGAGTTAGCGATCAAGGCACACGCACAACTACCAAGAGAGACTAGAGCTTCTACTAGGGCAAAGAGCAAAGGCATTGCAAGACATTGAGGCATTGTCATGACACATTTTGTAATTTGTACCTTTTTATATTATAATTTATAAGCAATACAAGAATATTTGATTTTTGGATGCATTAAAATTTCATTAATTGAAGTGTGTTTTGTCACTTTCATGTGTTGCTTAAGCTTGTATCACTTACAATATTAATTTTGTGGATTTTTATAATGTTAATTAATTGTTATACGCATGAAAAAAAAACTTTGTCCAATGAAAAATGCATTTTCTTCGGTTTTTTCAGTCGAGTATTTGTGAAGTTTTTACCTTTTTTTTTTGTTGAGTTTGAGTCAGAGTCCCCAATCGACCTTGCCTAGTCTGTGTCGATTCCGATTTTCTCTACCATGGTTCAATCAATTTGCTATGAAGTTGGATGTTGTTGAACATGATAATGTTTTTTGCATCAAATTTGACATTAGATTAATTATCTCATCTTCGAGAGGAGATAGAGCTTATCGCCATTACTTCCTTAGAGCATGCATGCTAGGCAGCAAATGAAGATGACCAATGATTCTCTTGCATCTTAGAAAATTGACACTTCTACCCTAGCCAAATCCTTCAACCCTACCACAACATCCAAGAGTGAGAATTCTTCTTAAAGTGGTTCCTCTAAGGGTTTTGGTAATGGGAAGAAGAATTTTTGTGCTTATCATAACCACATTAGGCATTTTGCAAAATGACATGTCTTAAAATTGAAGAAGGCCAAGATCCTTCTAACTAAGTCAGAGCCATTTCCATAGCCACAACATGAAGATTCAATGATTGAGGTGAGAAATCCCAAAACTTCTAATCCTTAACTTGTTATCGTGATCAATCACTACAATGACTTTGTTCACACAAAATTGCCAAATCAAAGACAAATTGGAGGTGATTCTTGATAATAGCAATCAAAAGGACCTGATTTGACGAATAATTGTGGACAATCTTTGTTTACTGACTACAAAGTATCCTTGACAATACCGATTGGGATGAGCTCGAGAAGGAAGGGCAACCTCCACTTGCCACTCGCCAATGTTCTATGATATTTGTCAATGAGCCATTCCAAGAGACAATGATATGTGATGTCACTCAAATGGACTACTGCAGTTTGCTAGTTGGAGCACCATATAAATATAACCATAAGGTTGTTTTTGACAGCTCTCACAAAACCTATTGGTTGCAAAAGGCTGGTGAAGTGTATAAATTCACTTCTTCTATCAGCCCTTCGTTATGTGGTAGGCCCACAATGAAACTAATCAATTTGCATCAATTTCTTTTTGAATCCTTCCAGAAGATGGTCTTTATTTTGCTCCTATGCTTGACCCCACTACAAAGTTTGACATTGGTGTTGTTCTTAAGAAGGATGTTCAGTTTGTGATAGATTTCAACCCTTGGCCCCTATTCTAGAAGCTCTTCCCACTCCATGTTCATGCCATGAACAAAAGGAGAAAGACAAAGCTTCTTCTTTTATACAAAATTCAGTTAAGCTTTATACCAAAGTTCATAATATTCTTTTTCATCCATGAACCACATTCAAGGCACTTCTTGAGGGACTTCCAATACCATGTTTGGATTCACTTGGACAAGCAATGGTTTCACAGCCATGTCACTTGGATCAGGAGGTCTCTGTCACTCATCTTGAAGTTTCCATTACATATTTTCAACAACCCTTTGTGAATAATACTTTTCTCAAGATTTGTTATTTGCATGAACTGCAAGAAGTGAACCCCTACTCATGTGGTGGGCGACCAAGGCACTTTACCAATGGAGGCAAAGTGGTTCTCCAATTCAGCTCTGGAAGCTAAGTTTCTTTATCTAATGTAGGTGATGGGGTCAGTTCTTGCAACAAATTCTCCTTGCCTATTGTACAGAAGGGAGGGACAAATTCTGCAAAGCAAGTTGGCAATGATGGGATTTATAATGTTCTCTATTTGTTATTAATTATATCCTTCGTCCTTGTAATTATCGTAGTTAGAAACTAGAGTCCTTGTTTGCATGTGCAGATCGTCATAGTTACCAGCTAGAGTCTTAATTTGCATATCTAGTTCATCTCAGTTGGACTGAATGAGATACACATGCACCTCTGCAGATCAGAAACTGCACATATGTTAGACTAAATGAGGTGTCTGTGCATGCTCAGTTCAAAGGAAGTTTGCAACCATTGAATATCACCTTTGTAAGTCTATTTATACCTTAGTAATGAAGAGTGTATATCACAAGTTTTAGTGTCTAACCTCTCTCATTTATTTCTCAGTTTGTGTTTTGAAGTTTTCTGCCATTTGCATTCCAGTTTGTGCATTTTGCGTGCATGCAACATTGAGAATAATTGTAATTTACAGTAACTGAGGGAAAGACTGTGAATAATAAATATAAAATGTACTTGACTCTCAAAACAAAGCTGCTAAGCTTCTAGATTTATCTACATAGAATTTGACAATGTCAGTTCACCTAGATCTAAAGAGGATTCGGTGTAGTTCAAACATCTCACAAGTATAGAGCCAGAAAACTATCTGGATTCCTAGTGAGAACTTTTGCATTATCATCATCGACACCTTTAACTCCTCCATCTAAACATTCCAATAAAAAAGTGTAAATATGATTCAGTATGGGTTTAGCTTTTATGCAAATAGCTGAGTTTAGTAACCATGGGTCATTTTCATTGAAAAGTAATTGGGATGATTGCAATCTAGCATTCTAATGACGCAAAGATATCTTGATGAATTAATTGCTCTCATGAAAAATGAAATCCAAATAACTAATTCTTATGTCAGTATCGTGTCTCAGTGGTGAGAGTGAAAAAAGCTGCACTAAAACACTGATTAAATGCAATAAATGAATCTTCAAATCTCAAATAACAATTAGATTCGACAAGAGCACATCATTGAAACAAAACATGGATACCGAAAACAGTTTAAAAGAGAGATTTTGGGGTTTAACTAGCATCCACCAACAGCAAGAGTCAACGTTATATATTATGTGTTATCCAAGTACCCTAAGTTACTAGGTTCAGGCTTGGGTTGGAGTTTGACAACAATAAAAATCAGAGAAGGAAAAAAAAATCATCATTGAAAAAAGTAGCTATTATATTAGGCCTGAAGTTCGAAAAAATAAATAAATGTCTGAAATAAATATAAATATTTGTAAAAAAATTATTATTTTATAAAAAATGAGACTGACTTGCAGACGATCTATAAGTGATGCTCTAAGATCATTTTATCTTGCTGAAATCATTTTAAGTTTCTTATTTTAATTGTTTTATTTCAATCTTTAGTTTTTGTAGATGTGGGATGGAGTCAAGTAGATGTGGAATAAAAGACAGAAATAGGACAAATAGTTGTCAAGTAGTTTTTATTTTGGTTATTTTTCATTGACTGCTGAATATCCGAATTTATTCCGATTTGAATAGTTTTGATAAAATTGGCCGGATCTAGTAACCCTGCAAGTACCAATAATCGGTCTTCGTTCCATTTCAGGATACGATTAAATTGCTACACAAAATGATGTTACCATGAGTTACCTGTAATATTGTATTATTCTCCACTTTGATTATGGAACTACCCATAAACTTCTAAACAGGGCTAGAAAGAAAATCAGTCCATTTATACTTCTTTGCAATCTATGTTTATAAAATTTCAATGAGTATGTTCGAAATCATATGAAGAAGGCACGACAAGGTGCTCACTAGAAACTGTATGGCGCCTCCTGTGTGACCTACGCAATTGAACCCCTGCTTCCCTTACAACAGGCAACTCGATTTTTCTCTGAGTCTTTGGCTGAAACCTCTCCTTCCCTATGCTGACATCCTGCCATAACACAGCCAACGTCCATCCAGTGATTCTTTCGCAGCAAAGTTCATTCACTCCAAAACATTGGTGATTGTGTTTGTTGTCGAACGAAAGATAATAATAACAAAATATATACAGTGTAAGCAGGAAAGGAATTTACTTATAGATGCAAGGACAATCTCATTACTTAAAGGTTGGACTGGGACAGGGTACAATAATTTTCTTGAAATGATGACATTTAAATTGAAAGAAATATAGAAAATTCAATAATAGGTGATGATAAACCAGATATTTTGGTATTTTTAGGATAGAAAATATGGTTCCAAAACTTATAATTCTCTCAAATAAAAGAAGCTTTATGAATCAAAGTGAAGATTTACATTCAGGAATATTTATGGAGAATTGAATAAGAAAACAGATGTAGAATTGAATAAAAAAACAGGAATTTAGAGAGGGTTATTCATTTCTAAAAAAAATTAATCACTCCAACCGAAACATGTAAATCCAAATTCCATTCATTTCTAAAAAAAATTAATCACTCCAACCGAAACATGTAAATCCAAATTCCATACTTCATAATAAATAATTGTGATACTAATAATGAAATATTAGATTTTAATTTGACGATGCCTAAATGTATTCTCCAAAAGCTAATGCATATGCTTAAGTAAGAGGCCACATTCATTTACTGTTGTCTCGGGCGGTGGGCATATTCCGTTTTCAAATGTGTAGTGATGAATTGCTTTCTGCTATGCAGGAAACTTTCAAAATGATTATTCTCTATTTAAATCGCAAGGGAGACGAAATGGGTATTATAAAGTCTGCTAAATTATGGATCTTAATACACAAATCGGTCAAAATTCAGACAGATTTCGTAATTCACATGAAAATTAATTGCGTAAACGAATATGGATCATAACATGCTCTTTCCTTTTAGTTCATCTGGTATTTTAAAACACATAAGGTACTCACATGAAGAATGGAGGGCTGTGGTTGTGGGCACTTCACAGGGGAATCTTTCTCAGCCGGCTCCTGCGTCTGCTCCACTCCATTGTATTCCACGCAGGACATCGCGTCCATTGGGGCCAAGCTTGTTTCCTTCCCATCCTACGCCCAAATACACACACTTGTAAAACCCAAAAGGTTTTGAATTAAAAGGCTCCGCTGACTGTTACTTAACCTGTTTGTGCAGTCAAGATAAAGGCAAAAGAAAACAAGGTAAGGAAAGGGAAGGGAAGGGAAGCTGTGGCTATGCCTATCTTTACCTCCACTCCTCTACCCCCTCCCCCTCGGACAATCTTTGCCCCTGCAAGAAGGTCGAAGATCCCGACCATTCTTCTTCTGTCGCCTTGTCTTTAATACTTGCACCTTGTAAGGCACCCTGCACTCCGCAAACGACACAGTTGATTTTGTGGTTATAGCTTAATCTTTTGACCAACCAAAGACTGCAGCTGATATTTATTCCATTTTATTTATTTATTTTTGAAAAAATATTATCAAATAAACTTAAATGTGAAACCTCCCATTTCAATAATAATAAAAAAAAAATGTGAAACCTCTTCACCGTAATCTCCTCTCATTTTACATTTTACATTTTAGAGGAGAAGAAGAGAAGATAAAGATCCATCACCGTTTCCAAAGGCCAGCTCCTCTTCACTGTAATCTCCTCTCATTTTACATTTGAATGGGATCCACCGTCTCTAAAAGTCAAAACGATAATTCAATTTTTGGCTGTTCTGGGTTCCTCGGACAACACTCCAACAAATCGACGATTGGAGTCGTGCGAGGGATGCCATGTTCAAATTTTCATTTCAAATGAAAATGCAACACATTTCCGAGGATCAGTGACAAAAAGTGGTTTTATTTTATTTCGATCTTTCCGGTCTTCGTTGATAACCATGGTTTTTTTTTTTTAATTATATGACAACCATGCTTCTTTTGTTATTCGTTTTTAAGTTCTGGTTATGGTTTTTAAGTCAGCTGTTCCAATAGATTTTTTAAAAACTAATATTAAATATTAAGTCAGCTGTTTCAATATAGTAAATATTAAATATTATAAAAAGAACAATTAAAATTAATATGCTTTTAGTAATTGAACAAATGTTAGGAGTTTAAGATATTTAAATTTACATTATTATTATTAAAGTGTTGTAATATTAATGTATAAAGAAGTTATATTTAACAAAGGTTGGGTGGAACTGAAAGTTTTGATACTATGGGATATGGAAACGGTTTTCCTTAATAAAGGTTTTAGTCCCAATTGGGACAGCCCAACATTTCAAGCTTTGGCTTTAAGGGGGGACAGCCCAACATTTCAAGCTTTGGCTTTAAGGGGTGGATGTATGGGAACGGTTTTCCTTAATAAAGGTTTTAGTCCCAATTGGGACAGCCCAACGTTTCAAGCTTTGGCTTTAAGGGGTGGATGTGTGGTATTTGTATGTTAAATTCCTATTGATAAGCATAGCTTTCAACTTTATAAAAATCATGGTTTAAGTAAAACCACTCAACCTTATATATTGATCATAAAGATTTCTTACACTAACCAATCTAAAAATTAAATAAATTTATATTAAATATTATTTATAATATAATAATTAAAATAATTATAAAAATAGTTAACAACAAAGAAATTCCCTTACGATTAGTGGTTTATCTTATTGTTTGTGGAGAGTGAAAGAGATGTATCTTATTAAGATTCTGAAATCAAACCTCTCTACAATAGAGGATGACGGATTATTGGCAAGTCTCCTTTCTAATTACTTTTGTTTATAAGTTTTCAATTATATATTAAATTATAATTATAAAATGAAATTTGTTATTATTGATAATATGTTTTAATGTTTCCTCGAGTCTAGTAGTATTGGTGAACGTGTTGAGTCAGCATCTCCGTTATGTAAAAGGTCTCGTAGTATTGGTGAACGTGTTGAGTAGCATCGTCAGTTCTGTAAAAGGTTTATACTAATGCAATTGGAAGTTATAGTGGCGAGCGAATTCGAACCCACAAAGAGGCTAAAAAATTGTAAGTGTTACCGATCCCTCTAGTATAATAAAAAAAAACATGTTTTAATATTAAATATTTATAATTTTTTTTTTCTTGTTATTAACAAAAAAAAAAAAAAAAAAGTTTGTGTTCAAGATTTTAAGGTTGAAAATTTTAATAAAATATCAAATTTGATTATAGTTGTATGTGATATTAATAATATAAATAATTTTAATGTTACATTTATTGATAATCTTTAGAATTAAATTTTAATTTTAATTCTTATTTAAATATAATATTATAAATATAATTGTAACATATTTAAGATTGATTAATTTAAATTTTTTAAAATTATATGATTTTTTTTTTGTTAAAGTAGAATAGTAAGTATAACTAGGAGTACAACAGGATCATCTACCTTATAATTTTAATTTGGGTTTTCTTAATAAAAATTTAGAGACATATCAATTCAAATTTAATATGATTATATTATTTTAATAACTACATCATAATTATTTTAATACTACAAATAATTATGAGGATAAAGTACAATTATAATATTTATTTTACAAAACCTGTGAAAATATATTTTTAAAAATATTAAAGCTTTGAATTAAAAAAACCCTTGAAATTTTAAACACTTCTTTACTTGTAAAGATGTTTTCCATAGAAAAGAATTATCTTTTCCAAGATGATGAGACATTCAACATTAAAAAAACACATGATAATCAAACACTTAACATTATAAAATTATTATCCACTTGTAGATTCAATGGAACAAGCAAAGAGCGAGTGTGAGCTTTTCTTGTTTTAAATATTTATAATTTTTTTTTGTTACCAAAGGGTTTTAATGTTCAAGAAATTTTCGCTAAAATTTTAATAAAATATCAAAGTTGGATGAGATATTAATAGTATGATTAATTTTAGTGATATATTTATTAATTTTAGTGATAGTTTTTATAATTATAATTATAATTTTTTTATTAATTTTTTAATGAGTTTACATAAATTTTATGAGGTGTTTGAACCTTGGATCTTTTAAAGAGGGGTCAAAGCCCTTATCATTGTAGTAAGTTTGCAGGTGATTCAAATGAGTTTAAATAGGTTTTTATGAGGGGTCCTAGCCCCCTCATAGTGAGTGGGGTTTGAACCTTGGACCTCTCAAAGAGAGGTCAAAACCCTTACCACTGCACCAAGTTTACAATTCCCTTTGAATTATCATTTTAAATATAATTATAACATATTTAAGATTGCATTTAAATAATTTAAAATATTTAGAATTACATTTTTTTTTGAAGTAGGATACTAAGTACAATAGGGGCCATCGTCCATGTGATTTTAACTTGGGTTTTCTTGATGAGAGCCCAAAGACATACCAACTCATATTCGAGATATTTATATTATTTTAAAAATTACATTATAATTATTTTAATATATAAATAATTGTTTGTTAACTAGAAGATAACTATAATTATATATATTTTTTATTTGTTGGAAGAAGGGATTTTGAAAGGGCCCTTAAACCTTTTACAAAACGTAAAAGCCCACAAAGGGGCTGCCAAAAGAACAAGAAATTAAATTGAGACAAGGTCCACAAAAGATTCAAATTTGAAGTTTCCCACCCAAGCAAGGGTGTCGCTCAAACAAGAAATTCAAAAAAAACTCCTGCCAAGGCATGGGAATCTCGTTCAAACTGTCATTTTAAAATTAAAAAAAAAAAACCTCTCCAAGGGGTCTCTCCAAGATCAATCAAACAAGAAAAACTTCTTGAGACTCGAGGGTAAAGAAGCATCTTAGAGTACTACAGACCTAGCAACACGTCGACACGGGTCCACATGATGCTCTCCTAGAAAGGAAGTCGTATACCACTGGATGAAGACGTGGGGTCCTCTTGGCCCCTGGTAAAACAAGATCTCCTAGAGAGTGCATGCCCAAAAGATGCTCTCCCAAGAAGGGAAATGGGACCCACTTTACCCCTAGTAAAATAGCTCTTTGAGAGAGCACACATCCATAGGATGCTCTCCAAAGAAGAAAATGCATCGCAGACCATTGAAATAAAAACTAGGTGCCCTCTTGGACCTTGGTAAAATAGAGCACACGTCCACAAGATGCTCTCCCAGGAAGGAAAATTCATTGTAGATTGCTGAAGAAAAAATTGGAGGTCCTCCTACCCCTGATAAAATAGCTCTTTGAGAGAGCATGTATCCACGGGATGCTCTCCCAAGAAGGGAAATTCATTGTAGACTGTTGAAGGAAAAACTATGGCCCTTAGTAAAACAACTCTTTGAGAGAGCACACATCCAAAGGATGCTCTCCTATGAAGGGATAGTTTCTACAGACTGTCAAAGAAAAAATTGGAGGCCCTCCTGGCCCTTGGTAAAACAGTTCTCTAAGAGAGCACGCATCCATGGGATGCTCTCCCAAGAAGGGAAATTTGTTGTAGATCATCGAAAGAAAAAATGGGGGCCCTCCTGGCCCCTAGTAAAATAGCTCTCCAAGAGAGCGCGCATCCACAGGATGTTCTCCTAGGAATGGAAAGCCATTGTAGGTCATCGAAGGAAAAACTAAGGGCCCTCCTGGTCCTTGGTAAAACAACTCTCCAAGAGAGCATGCATCCATAGGATGCTCTCCTAAGAAGGGAAATTCATTGTAGATCGTTGAAGGAAAAATTGAGGGCCCTCTTGGCCCTTAGTAAAACAGCTCTTCGAGAGAGCACACATCTACAAGATGCTCTCCCAAGAAGGGAAAGCCACCATAGACCATCGAAGGAAAAACTAGGGGCTCTCCTAGCCCCTGGTAAAATAGCTCTTTGAGAGAGCACGTGTTTACAAGATGCTCTTCAAGGAAGGAAAAGTTGCTGCAAACTATCGAAATAAAAACTAGGAACCGTCTTGGCCCCTAGTAAAACAACTCTCCAAGAGAGCATGCATCCACAAGATGCTCTCCCAATAAGGAAAAGCTGCTACAGACCATCAAAGGAAAAATTGGGGGTCCTCCTAGCCCTTAGTAAAACAACTCTTCAAGAGAGCATGTGTCGACAAGATGCTCTCCCAAGAAGGAAAAGTCATCGTAGACCATCGAAGGAAAAACTGGGGGCCCTCTTGGCCCGTGGTAAAACAACTCTTTGAGAGAGCACGTATCCACAATATGCTCTCCTAGGAAGGGAAAGTCATCATAGATGGTCGAAGGAAAAATTGGGGGCCCTCTTGGCCCTTGGTAAAACAACTCTCCGAGAGAGCACGCGCCCACAAGATGCTCTCCTAGGAAGTAAAAGCTATCGCAAATCGTCAAAGGAAGAATTGGAGGTCCTCCTAGCCCATGATAAAACAACTCTCCAAGAGAGCCTGCATCCATGGGATGCTCTCCCAAGAAGGAAAAGTCATCACAAACAGTCGAAGGAAGAACTGGCCCCCCCCCTAAGATAACTATAATTACAAGGATAAAGGATAATTATAATATTCATTTTAAATATTACAATTAATATAAAACTTGTGAAAATATATTTTTTAAAATATTAAGCGTTAGAATTAGGAAAATCCATTGAAATTTTAAACAATTATTTACTTGTAAAAATATTTTCCATGGAAAAGAAAATAATTAACTTTTCCAAGATGAGGAGACATTCCAAATTTAAAAATAAATGATAATCAAACACTTAACATTATAAATTTATTATCCACTTATAGATTCAGTGGAGCAAAAGTTTGAGATTTTCTTGTTTCAAATATTTGGAGAAGAGTTGGGACCAAGTGAAAGCAAGAAGTGAATCTTACCTTTTCTTCTTTCAAATATTTGGGAAACACTAGGAAGCAAGTGTGAACAAGAAGCATATGCAAAAAATTGTAACAACCAGTTTTTAGGGTTTCCAAATAGCTATGATTTTTTTATTTTCATAAACTATTTATAGTTATTTTTAGCATTAATGTCTTTAGTCACTTTATTCAACCAATAAATTACAACACCCATACAGACATATCAAGACAATATGCATTCTAACAACCATCAATGCATGCTTAATGTCAATTGATAATCATACACCCATCAATGTATGTTTAATGTCAACTAATAATCATACACCCGTCAATGCTTGGTAAGGCCAAAATGTATGTAGTTGAATGTAATTATTCTTAGTCAAAGTCTTAACACCCATCAGTGCCTAAGAAAGACTAGTGTGTGGCTAAAATTAGCAATTAATCACTCTAATAGTGTATTTTTTATCCTTTCTTTTCAATTAGATTGTAATTGAGTTAACTAAGGTTTTCCATAGTAGTGATATAGATCCTTCAAGGTTTCCTAAATCTATTAATGTAGTTAGAGAGTATAAGAATTTGCCTATATTGATTTTGAGTTATGAAAGTACTAAGTGCTCTTCAATGGAATGATATCTTTAGATATTTTGAAGTAAAAGAAACATTTACTTGTGAATTCATGCTTAAAAACCTTTCCAATTTTTTTTTGATATATTGGAGGAGGGGGTTTTGAAAGGAACCCCAAAACCTTTTATATAGAACAAACTAAAAGGAAGGTCCACCTAGAACACAACCAAACAAAACACATCAAAGAATAAAAACACTAGATGTCACCCTAAAGGACCGAGATGGAGTAGTACTAAAAAAGGGAGAGTCTCCGAGAGATACCATCGAAATAAAAACTAAAAGGGTAAGCCTAGAGGGACCAATCAAAAATGAGAAGCCTCAAACACAGAGACTTCATAATTTGAATCATTACTGGTTTTGAGAGCCACATCAATGGTCTGGGTACTGGCATCTAGGTGCAGCACGAGGTCTTCCACCACCTTAGATGCTTGTTGAAGGAGGTTCTAGGAAGCCTTTGGAAGTGTTGGACGCAAAGGACAACATCATCCTAAGGGTATCCAGAGAATCGAAGACGAACTTTAGATTAATTCGAGCTGAGGGTCCACTCAAAAATTTTGAATTCTTCATGCAAATAGGGGTGGTTTCAACTTTCATCTTCAAGGGAGATGTTTCTAGTTTCACTTTCCTGGAGATGCCTTTGACCTTTGCCTTCTCGGGCTTTGGGGGGAAGGCTTTAGGGATGTCAACTTTACGTTTTCCTCAAGTAGATTTCCCCCTGGTAGAGCGATGATGATGGGTAGCCTTGGAATACTAAGGGGTTTCACCTGAATCATAGGTCAATTTTTTGCCCAACATAGTAGAATTCGTGGAGGTAGTCTCCATTTCTCCATCTTCATTGGTGACGTACTTGTCAAGGCTCTCTTGTATTGAGCTCTTGACTGGGATCGTGTTAGCAAGATTGATGGAATAAGTCAAAAATCCGTTGGGTTTGCTTCTGGAGGGTATGCCTATATAGAATCAAGTGCAATCCCTGGTGGATTAGGTGTGAGAAATTCCCTTTCCTAACACTCTCAATGGAGAGTTCAATTGACTGAGGTAGATATTCAAGAACATTAATGGCCTTGATATCCTTGATATGGTTCAAAAATACTAAATGGAAGCTCTAAATGGAGAATCAATTTTATCTATAGTGAGATATTGCATGACAGGGATCTTGATCTTGTTCCACGGACAGGGAGGGATTCCCTAATTATCCTCCATTTCTCTCTACCTAGCTTCCTACCTTTGTCAATGAAGTAAGTGGTCTCCTTAACTAGAGAATGCTTATCACGATGGATAACCAGACCATCATTCGATAACTTCGTCACCTCCACCAACAAATGAAGATTGACTTTAAATTGAAGGCCTCAAATAGAAACTTGACCATTATTCCATGATTGGGTAAACTCGTTTGAGAGCTCATAATTTCTCCCATAAAAATTCTTCAAGAGGCACATGAAGCCATGGTTAGCCATGATTTCCTCAACCATAGCCTCCAACTACAAGGATTCAAGTTCCAAAAGGACTATTTTGAGTAGAAAATGGGAGCTTTGAGGACAACAAAACACTCTCACCATTGACAGGATTGAAATTTTAGATTTGCACAATGGATTCACCTACTCTTCCAGGAGGATTTAAAGTATTCCAAGATAGCAGTCATTTTAAGCTTACGAGAAATGCATGTTGGTAGTTCTGAAAATGATCATGCATCTTGGTTGTTGATAAGCATCGTACTTGGAAATCTTTGGTTCGTGCATCCGACCTAGCAAGATGATGTCACAACCAATGGTAAGACCAAGAGTGTTGAAAGTGGGATAGTGGACATACCCTGATTCATGCTCTCCAGAGGTGGAGCTCAACCTTAGATTACCTTGGAAATGATTGTTTGAAAAGGTGCTCCTAACAATATTGGTGGGGATCTTGGTAATCTAAAGCACACAAGCAAAAATATCATTAGGGAAGAGTCAAAAGTGGCATGTGATGAGGATAGTATTTTCCATATCAATCATAGGGACAACATGAGGGATCACAGATGTAGACACATTGCTGCTCTGAGGGCCTGCCTTAGGGAGAGGTGGTATTTTTTCTAGCTAATATTACCTTGAGAGATTGGAGAAAACTGTCTCACCACATGCAAAGGCCATCTTCAATGAGACCTAGGTTGGCCATTAGTTTTACAACTTTGTTACCTTCTCTAAAAACATGTTGGATGGCAAGATTGTTGTGGTGGATTATGAGCCTCTTGGATTTTTTGATTAGGCTGAAAACTTTCCAAGTGAGAGATTGGTTCCCTTTGAGATGGTTTATGACATTCATCGATTATCCCTCGATGATGAGATTGCAATTTATAACTAAGGTAATGAATTACATATTGTGTATTTAAGTGTGGTCAAGGTATCACTATAAAACCATGTTCAAGAGCTCAAATTTGCCATCTAGCTTAGTATAAATTAATCTTATCATCATTTTATTAACATGTACAAGGTCAATAAATACTTCAATACATTCTTTCAAAATTGTATACAACATCAATGATCAATTATTCATTTTACTTAATCAAGTATTATATTGATGCCAAAAAAGCATGTTTTTTAATTTCATTTGATACAATAATCTAACCTAATTTTATGACTCATCGTTTTCTTTCTAAACAAGTTACAAAATGTGCTTTCATCATTCCAATCTCCATTTTTTATAATGATTTAGAAAATCATTTTATAATGATACTAGGTAGGAACTTATCATTCACTAATATTTTAGGAAGGTACAATAGGTTATGAACTCATTTCTCAATCACTTTTCTATATGGTACACTAGATCACAAACTTATCATTCAATCAACTTTTTAATAAAGTACAATAGATCATGCTCAAATAAATTCATCACTTTTTTCAATTAGGTATAGTAGATCATATTAAAATGAATGAACTCATCTTTTAAATAAGGTACAATTGTATTATTACTACAATTGAAACTAATGGTTCTTAGTACTTAATGAACTATATTATTTGCTTGAATAGCTGAAATCAACTACCATAAGCTATCACATAAGAGAATGAACATACGTATGTTCTAATAAAAGCATGAAACTATACATGATCAACACATGAGTACACAATCATAGTCTAGCCAACCTTTTTAGTATAGTAATCATTTGTACTTAAGATAATGCAACTACTATGCATTCTCTATAAACACCCATCAACATTTATATGCACCACTCTATGAACACCCATCAACATCTATGCACACTAATATCCAATCATGCAATAATTTGTAGAGTGCAACCATTCATGCATGCATAAATCAACATGTTTATCCCTTATATTACAGGATAAGTACCTAGCCTATGCTCTTAAGTAGGGTTATGCATAATGGGGAATATTTGTTAAATCACGAATATTAGCATTTTCAAAAATGAAAATTGGCAAATTTGGGGACCCTAGACATTGGCCCATTCGTTCAAAATTTATGGATACAAAAAAAATGTAAGGGTCGGCTTGTCCCACGTTGATAATAATATTATCAATTTTTTTTATATCGCCAACACTCTCGCCTAAATAGAGGATCCTTTTCACCTTGAAATTATATAATTTTTTAATTATCACACCAAATTCATCTCTTATACCAACAATATATATAATTAATGCGATAATGATACTTATTCATGTAAAAAATTCAAACTATTTGAAATCGAGCAACAACAATGAAAAGTAAAACCTTCCAATAGAAAAGACAAGACCTAAAACATTCGATCTATTGTAGAATTCCATTGAACTCTGATCGAGTGTAGAATTTCATCAAACTCTGACTGTATGCAAAAAAATTTGATCACCAATCATATTTGGAGTTTGTTTTCCACCCGAATTGGAAACAAAACTTGATTTGCACCCGAACCATAGCCAAACCCATTTTCAACCCGAACCACATTCAGAGCCATTTTTCACCCAGATAAGAGTCGAACTTAGTTCTCAACCCAGACTGGATCCGAAACCTACTTTGAATTTAGACAAGGGTTGGACCCTGCTTTGCACCCAAACATGGGTCGAACCTTGCTTCACACCCAAACATGGGCCAGACCCTGCTTTTCACTCAAACTAGATTCAAACATAGTTTTGCACTCGAACCTGATCCGAAAAATGCGTCGATCATGAAAATAAAGGCACAAAATTTGTCATCTCTTTATTCTTTTTAGAGAATGAGTTTAAGGAGTTGCATTAGTAACATCTGTTTTTCTATTATAAAACTGCAGATTTTTATTTTGTTGTTTTCCTCTATTTTCCTTTATTTTCCTCTATTCCACATGTGAGTGTTTTGATGCATTTTTCAGCTAGTTATCCTTCTCTTAAGACATTGTGATTCTCTATTTTTTCTCTTAAGACACTATGATTCTCTCTTTGTAAAGTGGCCTCCGATCATAATCCTCTGGTGCTAGAGAAAGTTCAAAATTTTTCATTTTTTCCTAGGCCCTTCATATTCGAGGCCATGTGGCTCCCTCACCCAAAATTGGAAGGTAAGATCAAGGAATGGTAGGCTAAGGGCTTTTCGGTCCACCCTATTGCTCAAGTTGCATCGAAGCTAAGGTATATTAAGGCAAAGCTGAAGGAATGGAATAAATTCATTTTTGGTAATATTTTGTTAAAGAAAAATGAACTCATTGAGTAGCTCAAAGAAGTGGAAGCCATTTCAGCTAAGTCAAAGGTAGTGGAGGTGGTGAGATCTAAATAAAGAAGTCTACTTATGGATTTGCACAATGTGTTAGCTGAAGAAGAGATTATGTGGTATTAGAAATCAAGGAATATATAGCTCAAAGAAGGAGATCAAAACACAATTGTTTTTCATATGTTTGTGTTGAGGCATAGGAGTCACAATAGGGTCAAGGAAATGAAAAATGCGGGTGGTGAGTTTACTAAGGAAATTAACAAAATTAGGGAAAGTATTGTGGAGTTCTTCAAAGACTTATGATCCTCGATTCCTAGAAACTTGCATGCAAAAAATCATCTTCTCTGTAACATCCCAACACTGGTCTTTGAATATATGAACAAGATCCTGTGTGATCCCTTCAATGACGACAATATTAGAAATGCGGTATTCTCAATCGGATGTATTAAGGCTCCAGGTTCAAATGGTTTCCTACCATATTTTTTAGAGGTTTTGGCATATTCTGGGTCCTAATATTTGTAGTGCAATCAGAGAGGTTCAAAGATCTAATTTTATCCCAATCGATGTAAATTCCACCTTTTTTTTTTACTACCTAAATCCTTGGGTTCCAAAGGATTTACAGATTTTAGGCCGATTGGACTATGTAATACGATTTTCAAAATTCAAGTTAAATTTATGGTCAATAGACTTAAAATTTTTCTCCCTTCAATCATTGATGCTCCGTAGAGTGGTTTCATGTCCCAACGATAGATTTTGGATGGTGTTATTACCGTTCATAATATCATCCACTCTACTGATAAAAGTGAGAGGCTCGAGACTCTTCTCAAATTGGACATGAACAAGGTGTATGGCAGAGTGGCTTGGGATTTTCTTCTTAGGTTCCTTGATAGGTTTGGATTTTCCTAGTGTTGGTTGAGATTGATTAAATCATGTATATCTTTAGCCATTTTTTGAGTAATTAATAATGGATATTCAATCAGAAACTTTCATAGCAATAGAGGTCTGCGTCAAGGAGACCCTTTATCACCCTCCCTTTTTATTCTTATGGCTGAGGCATTGGGTGGGTCCATAAAAGCTAATCAAGTTATTCAAGGTTCGAAGCTAGCCCAATCGATAGATCCCATATCCTATCACCAATTTCCTGATGACACTCTTCTTTCCTTTGTGACATCAATCCCTCAGGCTAAAGTGGTTAAATCAATTTTGGTGGATTTTGAGAATGCAGCAGGTCAGAAGGTGAATTTCATAAAAAGTTTGATTTTTTTCTTTCACACCCTGGTTGATAGGCAAAGGAATATAGCAGATATTCTAGGGTGCGTAATTGGTTCCCTTTACTTATTTTATATTGGGATGCCACTATTCAAAGGTGCATTGAAACCATCACTGTGGGATTTAGTAGTTGAAAGAGTTCAGAAGAAGTTAACAAGGTGGAAAGGTACCCTTTTAAGTTAAGCAAGGAATATTGTATTGATCAAAGCCACTTTACAAAGCATCCTGATGAACTTCCTCTCATTGTTCAATATTTTGAGGAAAGTTATCGATAAGTTAGAGAAAATCCAGTGATACTTCTTATGGTTAGGGGCTGAAGAGAAGAAGATATTCCACCTGGTGTCATGGGATTAAGTTTTTAGTAGGAGAGAAGAAGGAGACTTAGGTTTGAGAAGGCTGAGAATGTTGAATAAAGCCTTGATTGTAAAACAATCTTGGAAATTAGTTCAATATGACAATGTCAGCTGGGTCAATATTATGAAGGCTAAGTATCTTGGCGATAGCAACAATTTATTGAAATCCTAAGCTCTCCCGATGGGGTTTGATTTTTGGTCTAGCATAGTTTGTATTCAGGAATATGTGAGTAAAGGCCTTCGTTGGGTGGTGGGGGATGGTTATATCATTGCTTTTTGGGAAGATTCTTGGGCCTTGCCATCCCCTCTTGAATATTGTTTGACCTTTGCCTGTCTGAAGCCAATCATAGATAGGTTCTTTGGTCCCAAAGTTTTTGACTTTTTAGAATTATTCAATGGTCATCTTCGATGGAAGTCATTTGACTTCCCAAATATTTCTCAGGAGGAGAAACTTGCTTTTTTAAAAAACTCCATAAAATGGTTCTTAACCCCGGGTACTGGTCTTCACAATAGGTCGGTTTGGGTCCTAAGAAAGATGGCCAATTTTTAGTTAAGTCTACTTATGGCTGCTTGGACTATGATTCGGATCCCTAGTTCCTGATGAATCAATTCTGGATTAAAGGCTTGAAGCCTAAAGTCAATGTGTTCTTCTGGTTGGCAATTTAGGGAAAGTGCCTTACTCTTGATAATCTTCAAAAATAAGGAATGATTTTTCCTAATAGGTGCTTCCTATGTGACAAGGCTTTTGAATCACCTTTCCACTTATTTTTATATTGTGCCTATATTATTGAAGTCTTTTGTTAGTTATTTTTGGAGTTGGGTGTTGCTTGGGTTATTCCCAACTCACTAGAGGACCTGGTTGTTCAATGGGTCTCCCCCTTCTCCTCTCTCCACCTACACTAGTTTTGGAAATTTGGGTTACCCCATATATGGTGGCGGGTGTGGAAGGAAAGGAATGTTTGTGCCTTTAAAAATATTTGACATTCTGAGTCATCGATCTCCTCAAGGGCCATTGTAGATACAGTGGAAAATATAAAATCTTTAAAACTGGATTTGATAACTTGTGAAGAGGAGATTGGTTTGGAGATATCATTGGGTTTTTTAACTTAGCCTTAGAATACAATGAGCAGGGTGAGTTAGGATAGGGCTAGCATGATTTGGGAACCCCCTGCGTTAGGTTGGCTAAAATTAAACTTTGAAGGGGATTCTAAATGGAACTTGGGGTTGGCGGGTGTAGGGGGTTTGTTTAGAAAATCAGAGGGCAAAATCCTTCTTGCATTTGCTGAAAACTTGGGTCATCAAACCAGCTATTTCGTTGAATCTTGGGTATTATTTTAGGGTGCTTCCCAACTAAACTGAGTGAATTACAGGAAACTAATTATAGGAGATTCACTCAATGTTATCAACATGATTAATGGTAACCAAAATCCCTCCTAGACTATTGCAAATTTTATAATTGAAGCCAAGAGAATGATTCAAAATTTAGAAGAATTCCAATTCAAGCACAAATTTAGGGAAGGTAACAAAGCTACGAACTTCCTAGCTAATCAAGGTCTTACACAGCAAGATCTTCATATTTAGATAGGTAATTTTCCATATGGTCTTAGATCATTGGATAATGAATTCAGGCAAAGGTCAAACTCGAGTTAGAATACTTAGGGCGGGTGGCTGGAACCCTCCCCATTAGATGTTGCTTTTTGAATGTTTTGGTCGGGCCTGCATGCCCAATTTTTTATCTTTGTTTATCCATGTGGGCCTGCGTGCCTAAATTTTATCTCTGTTTGGCTTATGTGTCTGGGTTTGTTTGGCTAGTATATGTTGGTCTGGGTGTAGGTAGTTGTGTCCAAGGGCTGGTTGGATTTAATATTTGAAGTGTCCTCAGTATCCTAGTGGTTGGAGATTAGCTTCTTTTTGTTATAAGGTTTGGAGGTCCTTTCAAAACTCCTTTCGTCCAACTAATAAAAAAAAATGATTCTCTATTTCTATTGTTTTTTAGAGAATATGAGTTCAAGGAGTTGTAGTAATAAGATCTATTTTTCTATCATAAAATTATAGGTTTTTATTTTATTGTTTTTCTTTCATTTATTGCAAATAGGTCAATGCTCTATTTCCCATATTTTTCCCTATTTTTCTCTATTTCACATGTGAGTGTTTTGATGTATTTTTTAGCTAGTTGTCCTTCTCTTAAGACACTGTAATTCTCTATTTCTCTTAAGACATTGTGATTCTCTATTTCTCTTGTTTTTTAGAGAATATGAGTTCAAGGAGTTGTAGTAGTAAGATCTATTTTTTGTCATAAAATTGCAAATAGGTAAATGCTCTATTTCCCATGTTTTCCCCTATTTTCCTCTGTTCCACATGTGAGTGTTTTGATAGATTTTTTAGCTAGTTGACCACCTCTTAAGAGACTGTGATTCTCTGTTTCTCTTAAGACACTATGATTCTTTATTTCTCTTGATTTTTAGAGAATATGAGTTCAAGGAGTTTTAGTAGTAAGATCTATTTTTCTGTCATAAAATTGGAGATTTTATTTTGCTATTTTTCTATCATTTATTGCAAATAGGTCAATGCTTTGTTTCTCATGTTTTCCCCTATTTTTATTTGTTCCATTGTCTATATATTCCACTAAGACTATGAGTTTCTAGGCCATTTAGTACTATAATCTAATATTTTTCCACATTTGAATCTCTAATTATATTTCATATCTATATACATTTTTTTTTAAATTACAAAAATTCCTATACGTGGTTATAAATTTGAATTTGTATATTGATTTTGTTTATCCTCTGAATAAATACAAGTGCTATCTCCAGAAAATAGAGTAGTGGCATGCACTGATAAAATCACGATAAAGCCTATCTGGAAATTGGTATGTATTTTCTACCAACCAACCTTTTATTTATTCTAGTTACAATATTATTTTGAGACCTTATAGTAGTAAGATATGTTCAACATTTTATTAATTTTTTAAAATGAAAAACATTTTTCTTTACAAGTAATATGGCACCTACTGGCGATGGAAAGAAGGGAGGCAAATCTTCTACTGAAAAGAGTATCCTCAAATATTTTAGCCATATATCGAAATCCAATGAACCATCGACATTTGTACAAATTCAAGGTACAAATGATTTTTACCTACTAAATAGTTAGTATTGTATTCTATTAATTCTTTTAAATAATGCTTTCTTCCTCAAAAAGTTAATTTTTAGTATATGGCTTTGGCCATATTGCATGTTGATATGAATTTTTTCTGTTTGTAAAAATATGTTCTCTTACATCCAAAAATGATAAAGAATATCATTGTATGTAGAATATATTGTTGACCCTGATATACCTCCACTTGAAGATATTCCTCACGAAGAGATGCCTTCACATGAAAATTCTCTTAACAATGACATCCAACAAACACTTGAAGATATTCCTCAAAATGACATACCACTTGAAAAAGAAAGTGATAAATCAAATACAATACAAACTTTTGGGGAATCTTCAAGCCAACAAACTAAACATAGAAAGTTAACTAGATGGACTATTGGAAGGTCATTTAAGGTTGAATGGTCATCAACATATCCCTTTATAGAGCTAGTCCAACCAGAGAACAACAATGACATTCCAATAGAATGTAGATGCATAATTTGTAGTTGGAAATTGGGTAAGGATCATAAGATGCAACTGAAGTTAGATACAATAGAAAAACATTGTGGGAAATTTTATTCAATAGTTAAAAAAAATGATGGAACAGTTAAGAAAATAGTTAGGTGGAAGGATGCATCGAAATGCATGCATGTTAGATATGCAAAAGAATATGAAAAATAATTGAAGCTACAACAATCTCTTGTTGAGAAAGGTGGAACGATTCAAGCCCAATTTCATAAAATTCATAAGACCACTTTAGCTTCAAAAAGTTTGCAGTTTGTTGTTGTATATAGTATTCTTAAAAAGGGTAGACCCATGTCTAATTTTATTGATTATAAGCACCTATTTTAGCTAGTTGATGTGCAAAACCTTCCTAGTTCCCATTGGTCAGATCAAAGTGGTTGGGAAATGGTAAAATGTCTATCATTGGTTGAGAAGGAGGACCTGAGGGAGAAAGTAAAACTCACCAAATTCATTTCACTTTCAATTTATGAGGTGATAATTATTGACAACACATCTTGGATTTGCATGCATGTGTACACATTCCAAAATCATGTAAGGCAACCTAGTTTGCTAGCATTACATAAGATGGTGGAAAATTGTAATGCAAAAAATATCTATAATATTGTTGTAACTAGTTTAAAAGATATTGCAAAAATGAATGATATAGAAATAGCCACAAATTTAATATGCATTGGAGTTAATGGTGCTACTATAATGCAAGGACATATGAATGGTCTTTGTGTTTGACTTTAGATATCAATTACCCCATATTTGATACCCATTCATTGCATGGCTCATAGAGTGAATCTTGCATATAAAATTATGAGCACTTTTGAAAATGTTGCAAGAGTGGAAGACCTCATCCATGAAATACACACTTATTTTTCATGCAGTCCAAAAAGGTTTGTAGAGTTTCAACAGTTTGCACTAGGAGTTACAGAAGGAAAAAAATTGTTAAAAGATGTGGATACAAGGTGGATTTCATTGTATCAACCTACACATAGAGTTTTTATAGAATATCAATCATTAACAAGGTTTATGTATGCAAATCATAGGGTATTTGATAAGGCAAAATATTTGCTATACCATTTGATTGACTTGGAAACCCTTTTAACATTATGTGGTATTCTTCCAATGTTACAAGAAATGAATAGATTGATTAAACTTGCACAAGAAAGATCCATCTATATTATTGATTTCATCAAGATGAGAAAACAAATATGTATGCATATTGATAGGCTTTATTTGGCTGAAGAAAATTTTATAGATCCTTTGTTTGATAGTTGGAAAACATTAACTAACGTGAATGATCCAAGAAGCTTTTTGAAGTTTGACATCAATGATCATCTTTGTATTAATGTTCATGGAAATATGATACCTCTATATTATTTTGAAAGGTGATCACATATAGTTACGGAAGATGTTGAACAAATGCCCATAACACACAATGGATTTGATGTAGTTTTACATAGTACTAAGATTAAATTGTTAAAAATAGTAGAATCATTGACAAGTGAAATAAGAGATCATTTTCAAAGAGATGAGTTGCTTGAGGCCATGGGTGTGGTTAACCCCAACTTTTGGGATCCTTGCAATGACAACAATTCTATATATGAGTTGTTTATCAGATATATGGGCACACTTGCTAAATATTTCACTAAAATTATGGAAGTCAATGGTATTGAAATCAATGGTATTCTCAACAAAGAGCTTTTAATAGAATAATCATCCCATTTTGGATTGACAATGGTTGGTCAAATGTCATGTTTGAGTAACCCCCATGAGCTTGGTTCCATTACACATTTGTGGTAAAAATTGTATCCAAGTAGTGTCTTACAAGATATGATTAGTGAATATTTTTGTTTATATGAATTATGTCAAACAATGATTTTGGGATCTATGGAAGATGAGAGGATTTTTAGTGCACTATATTTTGTGAAATCTAAAGTTCGTAATAAGCTGGATAAAATTTTGAAAATTGTTTGAGAATATATGTGTCAACATATGAGTTGGACAAGTATCCCTATGACAGAGCATTGGCATACTGGAAATCTCTAGAAGATAGAAGGGGTGTCACTAATATGCACAATAATGAGGATAATGATACTTGCAGTGATCAGATAGTGTAGACACACAGATCCGCTATGCTTACAAGTGGTTCTAGACAAGTTGAGAAGTGTTTGTTTTAGCTACCTCCATTGTAATTTTTCCAAGATTTCACAACATTGATAAATTTGACTTTATTTGTTATCATATTTCACAACATTGATAAATTTGACTTTATTTGTTATCATATTCTTCCAGCTCGGATATTGAAAATGAAAAATTGTTTATTCATAAATTTTATTTTTTATATCACATTGTTGTTGTTGAAATTGTATGTTTTATATCGTAGCATTCTTAGTGTCTTAACTACCTTCATTGATAAATCCTTATGTTTTATATCATAGTATTTTTAATGTATGAATATTAATGTATTGGCACAATTGAGTTCTTTCTACTTTGCAAATAACTATAAACCAACAATAATATTTCTTTTGTTGTTTGAGATTACAATAATAAATATAATTGAATCATCATAAATTAAAAAAGCAACACAAGATTATAAATGGAAACAACCATTGAATGATAGAAGACACAAAATTAGTAAATATATTTTTCATTAATTCGATTGAAAATATATTACATTGTACAAAATTGTTGATTGCAATACAACAAAATATGCAGTCAACTAGTAAATATTTTATAGTTTCTTAATTTTTAGATTGGGGGTTTGCTACCTCAGATTCTCTTGGAGTTGCCTCTTCCTTTCCTTTTACTCCTTCATCGACACCCTATGTTGGCAATGCTCCAAATATGATTAGGCCTTCCTCTACTCTCTCTAAACTCCCCATCAATGCTCTTTCTTCTTGGGCTGGATCTTCTTGCACTGTTAAAAGTGTTTCTTTCTCCTTCTACTACTTTAGCAAGATATCTACATCCATTTTGTGTTCCTTGATTATTTTTCTTAAAAGGTTATTGTCCCTGATTTTGGCTTGCATTGTTTCCTTCATTTTTATTGCATTTATCATAAATTTCTTTGTCGCATCGACATTAACTTCCATGCTTTTAACTTGTTTTTTAATTATCAAAATTTGACTACAAAAGAAAAAGAAAACATAAGTCAATAGAATTATATGACAAAATAAAACACTTAAATTTATTGTAACTAAAGTCTCACCTCAACCACATCCCTTGCAGCCTGAGCTACTACAAGATTTTCTAGTTTTTTTGACCAAGAGAAAAATTGCTTCTCTTTTAGAAAAAAATTATATCAGGCATTAAGCTCCTTTATAAGGACCTTGGCCCGATATTCCCACTCCTTCATCTCTTCTAAATCTTGAAGCACCATGTCTTTGATGGTTGCTTCACAATTGTCAGCCATTAAAAAATTTCTATCAAAATTGATTTTCTCATCCTTATTTTGAGGATGAGAGACGTTGGGTTAAGCAATCGATGATAATGTTTACTAAGCTATAGGGGATTGTGTTTGTTGTGCTTCTCTTTGTGTATCCTAAAGCACATTTATCACCTTGAAACGTGAAATATTACCCTGCAACAAATAATCTTCATCGAGTGAAATATTATTTAAATATTGTGAACGAAGTGTCTTGTAATTCTATATTTGTTGTAAATAAAAAAATGGGAAAGTCAGATATAGTCTGACTTGGTGTCCCCCATGATCTCATTGAAAAAGGTTGTTTTCCAAATCCACCTCATATTTGGCCTCTCATTTATTGAGTCTATCATGGTGATGGTGGAGGCGGTGTCAGCATCATTTGTTGGCTTCTTACAAAATGTTGTTGAGAGGTGCCTAAAAACATTAAAATAATATTTCACTAGAATTATTTAGAAAATAAAATAGAAAAAAATAAATATATGTTAATTTAAAATAAATACACATTGACTTACCTGAGGATAATGAGATCTGTTGTATGTTGGTGCAGGTGGGGGTGGGGCATAATTCTAAAAATATATGAAAAAATTTAATAAAAATTATTATAATTTTAACTAAACAAATATAGAGATAAAAGCTTGAAAGAGAAACTTACGTGTCGTAGGGGTGGCCTCACTAGATTCACATTGCACATTTTGTGCAGATAGAGGTGGACGAGAAGCCCTAGGAGAAGCAACATGCCTCAAATGTTTTAGTAGCCTCTGCAATGGTGATGCTTCTAACCTAGTGTCTTCTAAATCACCAGTGGCCTCTGGCATGTGATCCCTTACAACAACATCCTATTTTATCCTTGTGGTGGTTGCCTTACTCTACATTTAGGTGCAAATAAAAAGTTAAAATATGAAAACGTGCTAAAATATAAAAAATTATTTGATGGTGAAAGATGGAATTATTACCTTCACCTCTTGGGGTGTCATGGCAATGTGATGCAGAGGCATCCAACGAAAGGCAAAATACAGCAAAGTAGAAAAAATGTCGCAATATCGCGACATGTCGACCGAGAAGAAAATATGTTGCAATTTCACGACATGCTGCGATATCGCGAACAAAAGTCGAGAGTAGGCTCGAGAAAGAAAAGTGTCGCGATATCGCGACATGTCGCATTTTCGCGACTAGAAAACGAGAGAAGGCACAAGAGAGAAAAATTTCGTGATATCGGGACATGTTGCATTATCACGACTAAAAGAGAAGAGGAAGAGCAAGAGGGAAAAGTGTCGCGATATCACGACATGTCGCATTTTCGTGACTCAAGAAGGAGAGAGAAGGCGTGGAGCAAAAATGTCATGATTTCACGACATGTCGCAAAATCGTGACTGAACAAAGACAGGAAAGGCCAAAGAAGAAAATGTCGCATGAAGGAGCAGAAAAAAAGCAAGGAAGGAAATTGTTGTGATTTCATGACTTGAAACAGAGAAAGAAAGCAGAGAGCCAAGTTGTCGCGATATCGCGATATGTTGCGATTTCGTGACCCGAGAGGTGAGGAGGAGGCAGAAAGGAAAGATGTCGTGATATCGCGACATGTCATGATTTCGCGATCGAAAAGGAGAAAGAGGAGCCAAAAGGAAAGATGTCGCGATATCGCGACATGTCACATTTTCACGACCAAGGGACGAGAGAAAGCGCAAGGGAGAACAAGTGTCGTGATATCGCGACATGTCACATTTTCATGACCAAAAGGCATGGGAAGGCGCAGGAGTGAAAAGTTTCGCGATATCGCGACATGTCACATTTTTGCGACCAATAGGCGAGAGGAGGCGCAGGCAAGAAAAAGTGTCGTGATATCACGACATGTCACATTTTTGTGACTCGTAAAGGGCAAGAATGCCGAAAAGCAAAAGTGTTACTATATCGCGACATGTCGCATTTTCGTGACTCGCAAAGGGCAGGAAGGCCGAAAAGCAAAAGTGTCGTGATATCGCGACATGTCACATTTTTGTGACTCGCAAGGGGCTGGAAGGTAGTGAAGCAAAAATATCACAATATCACGACATGTCATGTTTTCGCGACCAAACAAAAGGAAAGAAAAGGCATGCAGTTACAGGGGCCATTACAGATGGAATCATCGAGCGATGGGTATGCCGAACGTCATCATGGGTTGACAGGCGGATAGAGTCTATAGTGGCAACACTGGACAAGCACGTGGCACCAAGGTGCAATGAAATTCGACGAAGATCAAGAGTCGAAAAGAAAGACGTTTCGAAGCCAAGGCAACGAAGAGACATAGGAAATGAAACGAAGGGTCAAAAAAGGGAAACGGAGAGTCACGCCAGAGATTTTAAAATGGGAAGCAAAGGCATGCACAAGGGTCAGAAAATAGCAGAGTTGCGGTCGAAAAACTATGGAGACAGATTTGTAGACGTGAAGGCAAGAGGCCATTCTGGACTTGTTAGGCTATTTTTCTTCCAGACGAAAGATGTTGTAATAGAAACTATCTTTCGGGATAAAAGAGTTTATTTGGCAGACTGTTGCCATGACTGTAATATTTTTCTAATTTTTTGAATGTGAATATAGAATTGGTGTGAGCGATTTGGCTCCCCATCAAGTGGTATCAGAGTAGGAGTTCCCGAGTGTGTGAGCAAATCATCGAAAGTGAGGCAGTTTGCACTAGGATCTATGGAAGGGTTGTGAGAAGAAGGAAAAATGCCTCCATGAAGAAATCATGGTGGTGGGAGGAATGTGCTACCTGAAGAATATTTCAAAGCTTTGCAGAGGCAAGTGCATTCCCTGCAAGAGGAGTTGCGTAGAGGGGTTGAGCCAAGGGGGGAAGACCGTAGTGAATATGAAGCTTGGGAGGTTGATAATCCATCAGAGGAAGAGGAAGCAATGAATCCTATAGAAGTTAGATTAGTTAAGGCCATAACTCAGGTAAAAAAACAACAGATTTGTGATCGAAAAACTATGGAGACAGAGTTGCAGGCGTGAAGGCAAGAGGCCATTCTGGACCTGTTAGGCTGTTTTTATTCCAGACGGAAGATGTTGTAACATAAACTATCTTTTGGGTTAAAATAGTTTATTTGGCAGATTGTTGCCATGATTGTAATATTTTTCTAATTTGTTGAATGTGAATATAGAATTGGTGTGAGCGATTTGGCTCCCCATCACAATGCTTTGTAGGGTTGGGTGCACTACAGTCGGTACACAATTATTCTGCAAATTATGAAAACATTCATAATAAAATCCTAAAATGTAATTAACTATGGCCACCATGGTCCCTAAGTTTGTTTGTATAGTCAACCATATAGGCCAATGCCCAAAATGAAATATTTGTTGTCTTCTATGCAGAATCAATATTTCTTGGAAGAACTCAATAATTGCCTATAGATATGTATTTTTAATAGAGGTATTTGTTAACGCTCTTTTGTACTTAGTAGCAGAAGTTGCAAAAAAAATTGATGACAAATTATTAAATTTTAAACTTTAAGAGAATCAAGTGATGATAATTATACCTGACAACAATTTTGAAGAGATATTGTAGTTTGTGTCTAGGTAAGATTTTTCATTGGTAGAAAGAACAAACTTTGGTGTAATAGGAGCAAAATCCTTGTGGGGAAGACCTATCAATCTCTAGATGTTAGTGGGTTTGATGGTAAAAGATATTTTTCTATTTTGTATTGTGAGATTGACAGTCACATGATCATCGTCGTAATCGTCTATGATATTAAGTAGTAAATGTTTGTCCAAAAGTGAGGCATTGAAAGCAAACCCTATAAACTTATGTTAGTGACCCATGAAAGGTCAGATCCAGGGGTGGTTAACAGGTCTAATATTTTAGGGCAAGTAAGGTTTTTGAAAATTATTTTTGTAGCAAGAGTGGAAGTGGTGGCCATTGTTGGAAGTTGTGGAAGTAGAAGAAACTTTGCTTTGAAAGTGTGCGGGGTAATGGTCGCTTGGGGAGGTTTCACTATGATCTTATGTAGAAGAAAAAACCTGAAAATAATTGTCGATACTTTTTTTATAAATAGAATTGATTGAGGGTGGACATGTAATAGCATGTTATTTGACATGCATTGGACCTGTTTTACACCCGTATCAAATTCAGACTGGGTTTTGCAACCAAACCGTAATTGGATACTATTTTGTAACCGATTTACGACTAGACACTATTTTGCACCCATCCTAAATATAAACATTGTTTTACACCCAGTTCAAATCTAGTTCTTGTTTTGGTATCGGTATGCATCCAAACCCTTTTTTACAATCGAACGACAGTCAAACCCTATTTTATAACCAGTTTAGGATCAAAAACTATTTTGCACTTGACCCAAATTCGAACACTATTTTACACTTGATTCAAATTTGATTCCTATTTTGGTCCTGATCCACATCTAGACCCTAATTTGTAATTGAACCATAATCAGATCCTATTTGTAACTGATTTAGGGCCAAACTTTGCTCATCACCTAACATGAATCCAGTCCTTTTTTGCACCCGATTCTCATCTAAACCATGTTTTGCACTTGGTTTGCATCCAATCTCTATTTTACAATTAGACTGTGATCAAACACTTTTTGCACTTAACCCAAATCCAGTCCCTGTTTGCACCTGGTTCTCATTTGGACCTTGTTGTTTAATCGATTTATGGTCAGAACCTATTTTACAAAAGGTTTACGATTGAACATTGTTCTATAACCAATTTATGACTGGACCCTATTTTACGACATTAGAAATTATTACAACGGTCATATTAATTGCAACAATTGAATTTATTGTGACGATCATCAAAACTATCAAATTTCCCATTGTCTTATAATTTTTTGTTAAAAATAACGATAATTTTCCATGTCTCCTACATGAAATTGGCCAAGATTCGCCTAGCCTAGATTTTGAAACTGATTCGCCTTATTTTTATAATTAGATTTTGGGTCTGAACCCTTATGCATAACCCTTCTCTCAAGGTTACTCTATCAAGTTTGAATTACATGGTTATATAAACCATATATAAAATTATATATATAAATTATGGCAGATTATAACAATTTAGATGATACACCAGGTTTAACCAACATGCATCAATCAATTCAAAAGTGCATTTAAACTTAGCTTAATAGGTCTCCTAGAAGTCATACATAAACTCTTATGTGCACTAAATCTAAATAGTTGCTTTAACAACAAAACACACTTGCATTTATTAGCAACCATGAATACAACAACAATGTTACATTATGCTTTTCATAACCTTTGATAATGTCCCTCAAAAATAACACTAGCTATAGAAGCTTATGCAACTATTATTTACAACACTGCACTCATTTATTATAGAGCATAAAAAAATCACACTATTAATTATGTATTCAATAATAAGACTAGATACATGATCCTACACAAACATTTCTTTCATTTTTTATAGAGCATAATTTTGAAGAAGCAACAAGTATTATATCAACTAATTTTGTTTTCCAAAAAAACAATAATACCATCGATTTTTATTTCTTCCAAGCATACAAGTTTGAATATTCTAATTTGTTAGAGTATATTACATTATTGGGTACATGCTAATGTACCACCTTGGGTACATAACTAGAGTAGGAGTTTACTTTAGAGTAAAGTTAGGTAGTTACTTCAAGTATTGTAATAAATGCACAAGTGTCAATGTGCAATGATGTAAATGTGCATGTAGTCCACATGTACATGTGTCATAGGTAGAGTAAGGGCCAAGGAACCTTTATTCCTATATATAGGCCTTATAGAGAGTGAATTCAGTGTAGTAGAGAATATAGAGAGTGCATAGTATAGATTGGTAGAGGAGTACAATGTAGTTCCTTAAAATAGTTTATGGAGTGTTCATGTCCTCCATTATACTACATTGTACTATTTTTGTGAGCTTTCATTAATGGTATATTTTTGAGTTATTGCAGAAGTTTATCTCTTTATTTTCTTGCATATTATAGTGTCATTATCATACAGTCATCTTAGATTGCTTATCTTACATCTTGTGGTTGCATTTCCTATATCATATACTCATCAAAAGCTAACAGTGGTATTAGAGCCACGATAGATCAAATAGGAAATAGGGAGAGCCACAAGTGAGATTGAGAGTAGATAGCAAATCTCATTTCTAAAATTTTTGAGATTGTAGTTGGCTAGAGTCTTTCCACAGAGTTGCAAAAAAACTCGTGAAGACTAGGACTCAATGTTGATTCCACTAGATTGAAAAATCAACTAGTGAAGATTGATCATCTCTAGATTTAGAATTTCTTCCATTACAGTCCTAATACTTTGTTGCAGGAAAAGGATATTCAAAGAAATTTGGGAAGCTTCCTACATAGATCTAGGAAGAATATATTCTTTAGAATCAATCCAAAACCAAAAGCAACAAATGGAAGATCAAATATTTGGAGGCTTGAAGAAAATGTCCCATTGCTAGAGATTGCAGACTTGCAGATTGTAGAAGAAAATAAAAGGCCATAGGAGCCTTGTTGTAGATTCAAGGAAGAAGAGACTCAAGGAGAAGAGTCCCAGTGAAGATAGGATATTGGTGATCTCCATTAAATATTGAAGACTTCACCTTGAAGGAGTAGAAGAAATCAGCTTGAGAAGCTGAAGAGATCTACAAGAGGTCCCATTGAAGAACTTCCAGTTTAGGAAGATAGAAGATAGATAAGGACTAGCAAAGGTCCTATTCTAGAAGCAATAGATTTTAGATATCTGAGGGATATCTCATTGCAACACTTCCACAATAGAAGGTTGAAGGAAAGGTCTCATTGAGAAGACTAGAGAAGCTACGAGAGTGAAGACCCTAGAGAAGAGGTCTCAAGGAGAAACAAGGAGAAGGCTTGGAGAGCCTCATTGAAGGAGATTCAGAGAAGGCCATTGGAGGAGTTCCTAGGAGAACTCATTGGAGAAATTTACTACCAAGGAGAAGTTCCTAATAGTAAAGAACTTGGGACAATTATCACCATTCGACAACAAGCCCAAGAGAGAAGGATTTGGCAAGAAGCTTGCCAAATTTTGGAGGAGATTGGTGAAGACCTCAAGACTTTTATATTCTTGAGAAGAAGGCCTAGATTGAAGTTAGAATTTGACAAGGAGATCAAAAAATAAAGGAGATATAAGGAGCCTACCAAATCCGAGAGGTTTGAAGATTACCTTTGAAGGCTAGAAGGCTCATTCAGAGAAAGGAGATTAGCTGGTTTCTACAGCTAGAAAAATAAAGGGTTCTTGAAGGAAAACTCAGCTATGATTTGGAGGAGTTCCCTACCAAATTTTTGAGGTTCAAGGATAACATTTTAGTGGAGATATTGACTGTGAAAGGGAAACAATTAGGACAACATTACTAGCTGTAAAACTTCAGATTTATAGAGTGCATTTTGAAGGAAAGTTGAAGCCACCAAACTATAGTTTCAGGGAAGCAAGTTAGAGAAGGTTCAAAGTTGCAAATAGGTGAGCTAGAGAGTTGTTTTAGATAGCCTAGAAGAGTTGCAAGTTCATCCAATAAAGGAAAGCAATAAGGTGAATCTAATCACCTTGCAATCCTTCATCTACAAAGATCATTAAGGTAAGCAACTTGGGTGCAAGAAGGTTCATTAGTTGAACTTTAATTATTTGGTTTGTTATCAAGTTCCATTAGGCACCTTATTAGGGTTTAAAAGTTGCAAAGAGAAGGTTGCATATTAAAGTCTTCAAGGGAGTGCAGAAGGTAGTTTCTTATAAGGATAAAACTTGCACATCAAAATAGGAGTTAGATATATTTTGAAAGAAATAAAAATATCATCTTCCTATTATCTAGTTAAAGCAAAGAAGACATTACTCTTAAGTGAGAGTTGCAGAGATTATAGTGCATTAAGTTGAAGTCATTATTAGTGCATTATATTGGTTACCCTTAAGTTCTTTAAAGTGCATTAAGAGTTTATCAAAGAAGGAAGTTTTAGTGCACAAAATAGGGTAAGAGTAAAGTGTCTAGAGACACTATTGAGCACATGAAACCTACAACATTTTGTGGTAAGGAGAAGCCACCAAAAGAGCAATAGAACCTCCATAGATTGGAGAAGAAAACCAACTTATCAAAGAAGCAAGAAAGCTTCAAAAAGAGATCATAAAAGTCTCAAGTTTTGATGCATGTCAAGGCAGATTTATCTACATCATTGCACCCTACTCTACGTAGAAAATCAAGTGTAGAAGCTAGAGTTTCTAAGGACACTACTACAATGAGCCTATTACAATCTACAAGGGGTTGCATCATCAAGACAAAGGTGCACTATAAAGGAGACTACATTGCCCATATTTCAGCCATTAAAGTGGGTGTTTTACACAATCTAAAGAAGTAGCTCTGGTAGAAAAATATAGAGCTATCCAAGGGCTCAATATCCTTCCATTGGAGGTGTCCAAAGACACCCAACACAGTGCCAATGCAACCATATTCAACACCTACATAGTGCACAAGGAACAAACCTACATTGGTTCAAGAAAGTCTATGTAAGATAACATTGTTACAATGAGTGCAAGTAAGAACAAGGACAACACAAAGGTTACATAGCATACGTGGCCAAAAATCAAAGTGCAAGGAGAGGATTACCATCGAAGGTTACCCAAGCATACGTAGGAAGAGCTTGGATGAATCATCCACGTTGAAGCCAACTACCATCCAATGTAGCAAGCACCACCACCACCAAGAAGGAGCCACCATAAAAGAGGAAGAAGAACCTTATGTTGAAGAGCAAGAACAAGTTGGATGCATGTTGGAAAAGGCTTGATACAACTTGCAATAGAATTGAAAGGGCATCAAGGGAATAAGAGATATTTTAGTAGCTTGAGTGCATGCAAAAGAGCACCTACATTTTCCCTAAAGGAGTAAGGCATCTTGTGCCACTTGGCACACAAGAAATAAGAGGCAGAAACTATTCTAATGCTTGCAAGAGACATCAATGAGCACTCAAGAGGAGTAACACCCACATTATTACCTCAACGCTCATAAAAGGAGCATCTTCAATGCTCAATACCTTAGCTAACATATTTTAGACCTACACCGCATGGAGTTACATCTTGTAGGGTTAATAATAGGGCACCACCACCTAAGGAGAGGCATTGAGCAACATTGAGTGCCACTTGGCACTTGTTTCAAGAAGGAGTGCATATTAATAGCCACCACAGGAAGAATGTATACAGAGATAGAGAGAAAGATGCACATCTCTAGTGAGACTTGAGCGTAGTAGTCAAAGTGCATTAAGAGGAGCAAGAGATGTCCTAGAAGAGCACCATTCAGAGGAAGAGCATTGAATGCTCATGGAGAAGATACAAAAATTCTAGCACTCATAGTTTACACATCGATGTCAAGCCCAACACCAATCAGCATGCAGAATTCAAAGGTATATTTACACTAAATGTTTACTTTCATTAAAGTATACAAGGAGGTATAAGGTAGCTTATATATCTAAGGTTAAAGTCATATTGCATTGGAGAATATAAAACCTTAGAAAAGGAAAGCAATTAAATCAAAGAGTGCATAACCTTAAGAATTAGCTCAAGGAGCATTATATCAAATATTTGCAAATAATTAAGTAGGAGAAATAAGGGTTTCTACTTTAGATAATTAAATATTATTTTACAAATATTATTGTTTTCTAAAGTTCCAAAATAGGGAGATATAAGGTATACTACATCAAAATCTTAGACAATTGGAATTTAGAAAATTGATCTATTGATCTATTAAATTTTTAGATCATTTGGAGCAACATAGATCCTAGCGCATCCCTATGTGTGAACGAGATTTTTGGCAAGCGACTATGCGAGGGTTTCATCTAGGTTGAGCAATAGCGGAGGTGATGGCGAGTGAACGAGTGGTTTTAGGTGATCAAATAGCTTTAAGGGAGTGAGGGGAAGGTGGGAATATGAATTTTCAAATCTCTATAGGTGGATCTACCCCTCAAAACTCATCAAAGATAGGCAATGCATGCGATGATGAGAAAGTGGGCCCCGATTCAGAACCAGATGGCACAAGGTTTTTAGGGAATGCGAAACCTTTTCGAGGAAAAATACCCTCTAGAAAAATAGAGTGGGGCCCCCAAAGATATTGTTTCCCCCTTGCTCACCTTTGCTAAAAAAGTGAAAGGGTGGGAGAAATCTATTTCCAAAAAAAGCAATATCAACACCTTACTTCCCAATGGTGAAGATCTGGTTATCCCTGATGAGACCATGACTGAATATATTTTTCTTGAGTCCCACACTCTGGTTGGGAAATTTATTGGAGGTAGACCTGACATGGAGTCCATACGATGGTGGGATTTTTCTAAGTGGAGAACCCTAGGTAACATGGAGTTGGTTGCCCTATCTCAGGGTTTTTTTTGATCCACCTTAATAACCAGGATGATGTCTCCCAAATTCTCATAGGTGGGCCCTAGTTTTATGGTCAAAAAAGTCTTTTTCTATGGAAGTGGGGTGAATATTTCAACCCAAAAACTCAAAGTATTAACTACACTCCTATATGGGTTCATCTTCTAGATCTGCCTATCCAGTTCTGGCATGAAGACATCTTGCATGGCATTGCTAAATCCATTGGAGAATTAGTAGCTATCGATCCTATCACTAAAGCTTGGACTCACATGATTCATGCAAGAATATGCGTTAATGCAAATTTGGATTCTCAACTATCAACCCATATTAACCTGGTCTACGACTCATATCGTAGATGCCAGGCTATTGAATATGAGAATAAGCCCACTTTTTGTATTGAGTGCCAGACTCAAGGTCACCTCAAAGCTCAGTGCCCATCTCTCAAACCCTCTAAAGAAATGGCTAGCTCTAGGTCCCATGTTGGGCATCCAGGTGATAGGTTCCAAGGAAAGTAGAACCATGTTGGGCCTTACCAAAAAAGAATCTGAGTTTGGCTACGCTTAAAGGGAAGCAAGTTGTAGTTTTAGATCTGGTGGATGACCAAGCTAAGGTTAGCTCTCCCTTTGCTTACCCTAAAAAATTTGGTGTATTAGCTAAAAATTTTATTTTTGAGTCTGCTCCCTTTGATGAAACCCTATTGCATGAGTCTGTACCCCTTGGACCCATCACTACTATCCAAGGGGAAACCCACTCCCCATCCAGATCTGGACCTTCCCATATTCCTTCTAAACCTCTACCTACCCCTGAAGGGCATATTGAAATTTGTAGTCCTACTCCTATCAATACTGACTCTAAAAGTTGTAACCCTAACTCAGCCAAACCTGAGTTCAGCCCTATCAACACCAGAAGTTACAAGAAAGCCTCTATGGATATCGATAGTGAGAAAAAAAAGGGAAGACCTTCCATAAATGATCAAAAAAAGAAAGAAACAGATAATAAAATTGCCAATGGCATTCAAAAGACTCTTTTCCAGGACCTTTTCAGTCAGGAGAAAGATGAATAAAAAAGATCCAAACCTCCCTTACAATAGTCAAAGGGAGGCAAATTTTTTCCAAAATTTCTAAATGAGGATCCTCTCATGGAATGTGAGAGGCCTCAATAGTGCTGTCAAGCAGAGACTTGCATGCACTTTGAGGAAGGAATACATGCCCACTATCATGATTATGCAAGAAATAAATATTGACCAAAACAAAATCCAAAAAATTGCTAAATCTATTTGGAAGAATAGTGATTTCAATTTTAGCCCTGCTCAAGGCACTTCAGGGGGATTAATTTATCTATGGGATTCTAGTAAAGTTGAAGGTAGAATAATATTTTCATCAGACAGAGTTCTGAACATTCTATTCCACTACAAAGACAATAATTATTCATGGGTTTTATCCAATGTTTACGCCCCCAACAATCCAACCAATAGAAATACCTTATGGGATACCTTGAGACACATGAGGAATGCTTTCAAAAATATTTCATGGATCCTTGCTGGAGATTTTAACTCCCCTCTTTTCCCATCAGATAAGCAAGGGGGAAATATCACTCCATCCAGAAGCATTGAATATTTTCATAATTTTGTAACTGATAGTGAATTAATGGACATTCAAATTAAAGGAGAAAAATACACATGGAGCAATAGGAGAGTTGGGGATCAACATATCCAAGTTAAGCTTGATAGATTTTTTCTTTCTCAAGAGGCTATTCCTATTATGGGTGATGCTAATCTCATTTGTCTCTCGAGAGTTGGCTCTGATCATTGTCCCCTTTTGTTTGAAGTTGACAAAGGCCCCAATTTCAAGATTCCTTTCATATTTGAAGCCATGTGGATGCAACACCCTGATATTCATAATCGAATCTCTGATTGGTGGTAGCAAGATTTTTCTAGGTCTTTCATTACTCAAGTTTCCCATAAACTCAAGGTTGTCAAGGAAAACCTCAAAATCTGGAATAGGGACATTTTTGGCAATATTTTTGAAAGCAAAAAGTAGATTATGGATAAACTAAAAAGCATTGAACAACAAATATAGAATGGCCAGTTGAGTGACCAAATCAGAGTTGAGGAGAAATAACTTTTAGCAGAGTATCATAACATTTTGGGCAAATAAGAGATGTTCTGGAGGTAAAAATCTAGAGCCCTTTGGCTCAAGGAGGGTGATTCCAATACAAATATTTTTCATGCTTCCACCCTCAGGCATAGAAGTTCAAACAAAATCAAGGAATTGACCAGAGGTGATGGCTCCATTACTAGGGATATTTTTGAAATTCGAGATGAAGCCTCTTCTTTTTTTGAAGATCTCTTGGGTACCCAACCCCAAAATTTTGATCGAGCCAAGAATCAGTTACTCAATCACATTCCTACCCTGGTCACTCTAGAAATGAATTCCTCGCTCATCAAGCCTCTTTCTTCAGATGAGATCAAGCAAGATTTATTCACTATGCACCCTGATAAAGCCCCTGGGCCTGATGGTTTCTCCCCCTAATTTTTCAAACCTTTTGGGACATTATTGGGCAAGATGTGTGCAAGGCAATCACTGAACTCCAACATGCAAAATCCATCCCCAGAGGTATTAATTCTACCTTCATAGCTCTTGTTCCTAAAGGGCCTGTGTGCAAATCTATGGTGGATTTTAGACCCATCAGTTTGTGTAATGTGATTTATAAAATCCTAACCAAAGCTATGGCATCCAGAGTGAAAGAATTTCTTCCCCAAATCATAGATCCCTGCCAAGGCAGTTTGGTAAAAGGAAGATCTATAACTGATGGTATCATAACTTTGCATGAAGTCCTCCATTCTATCTCCAACAACAAAAAAGCTACCCTGGTCCTTAAAATTGATATGAATAAAGCTTTTGATAGGGTCAATCGAGAGTTCCTGCTTGTTGTCCTTCTCAAGTTTGGTTTCCATAGAGAGTGGGTCAAACTTATTCAAGGCTGCATTTCTAGCCCCTGGTTCTCAGTGTTAGTCAATGGGTCTACAATAGGTTACTTCCCAAGAAATAGAGGGCTTAGGTAGGGGGATCCCCTATCACCTATTCTCTTCATTATTCTTGTTGAATCCCTTGGAAGAGCTCTCAAAGTTACTTGCTCGGATGGCACGATATCTGGTATTCAAGTTGCTTCCAACATGAGACCCCTTTCTCATCAGTAGTTCATAGATGACACTATCTTAGCCACCCATGCTTCAGTTTGGGAAGCAAATTCAATTAAAGGTATTTTAGATCTCTATGAAGAGGTTGCAGGGCAAAAGATAAACTATGCCAAGAGTAAAGTTTTCTTTCTCAATACCCCCTATCTAGATAGGTCAATATTACTCGTATTCTTTAGTGTGTCATATCTGAGCTTCCCACTATCTATTTAGGGCTTCCCCTATTCACCAGTTGCCCCAAAGAGTCTATGTGGAGCAATGTTATTGAAAGAATCAATAAAAATCTTGTAGGTTGGAAAGGGGCCCTCCTATCCCAAGTAGCCAAAGCCACTCTCACTATGGCCTATCTTCAAAGTATTCCTATTTATTTTATGTCAGTATTCAAAGCCCCAATTTCTATCTATAACAAAATTGAATAGATTCAGAAGAGATTCCTTTGGGCAGGTTCAGAGGATAAAAAAAGTTTCATCTAGTCAGTTGGGAAAAGGTTTGCTTACCCAAAATTCAGGGAGGGTTGGGTCTTAGAAGAATTAGTAATATGAACATGGCACTATTGGCCAAGCAGGCTTGGAAGGTGTTTACCAATTGCAATATTGAATGGGTTTCCATCATCAATAAAAAATACACTCACATCTAGAATTTTATGGATGAAAATATTCCTAAAGTTGGGTCCACCTTCTAGAAATCAATCCTCCAGACTAGACCTCTTATTCAAATGGGAACTATATGGTAGCTTGGAATAGGAAATAGGATAAATTTTTGGTCAGATAGGTGGATCTCCAATCAAATGCTTAGTGAGAACAATGGAGTCTCAGTGGTGCAACCTTTGTTGGATACTCTCATAGGTAGAAAGGTGGTTGATTTCATAGACTCTTCAGTCCAACCCAAAATATGGAAAGAGCTCCACATTGCAAATGTTGATGCCCAAATTTCAAATGCTATCATAGAATTATCAACATTGCTGAGGGTAACTATAATTCCATCTGGTATATCTCATGATACCCCTTTCTAGAAAGAAACTGACTCTGGTATTTTTTCTATCAAATCTGCTCATCTATTGACTTTCACTCCCCAAAATTCTCTCATTCCTTTCAATATGGTTTGGCTTAAACACCTCATACCTAAAGTTGTTATCTTTTCTTGGTTGGCCATCCAAAACAAGATCCTCACTACTGATAATCTCATGAAGAGAGGGATGGTTGTTCCTAATAGATGCCATCTTTGCTTGGTAGCTGGGAATCTATCAACCACATATTTATGGAATGTTCTTTCTTCCACTCTACCATGGATCATCTCATGTCCACCTTTCACATCTCCTAGGCCCAACCCAACTCCCTGGCTCTTTTTTTCTCCCAGTGGCCCATGCCTTTCAAAAATTCTAGGTTGTCTTCTTTGTGGAAAGTTTATCTCCATCATCTCCTATGGTAGATCTAGCTCGAAAGAAATAGTAGAATATTTTCAAACACCCTCAGGGACTCTATCTCTATTGCCAACAAAGCCATCACCTTTGCTATTGAAAATTCTAAGCTTTTCCCTTGCACCAAACCACCTGAGTCTACCCTTGAGTCCACTCTTTTCCGTTCCCTTAGTATTCCCCATAGTCCCAGCTCTACTCCTTCTAATCCCCATCCTAGAATTGGTGCTCATTGGACTCCTCCTCCTGTAGGATGGCTTAAAATTAACTATGATGGTGCTTCTAAAGGAAATCTAGGTGCAGCGGGTGTCGAAGGTCTAGTCAGGGATCACAATGGATGACTCATAGTGGCCTATGCTGAGTTTTTGGGCATCCAAACTAACCACTATGCTGAAGCTCATGCATTGTGGAGAGGGCTAGAAGTTCTCAGAGATTACATGGGAAATTTACAAATTGAAGGTGATTCCATGAATGTTACAAACTCTATCATCAATGATAGAATTCCTTCATGGAACGTGCACACTATTATTCAGGAAGCTAAGGTCTTGATGCAGAATTTTTGCAACACTACAACCTACCATGTGTATCGAGAAGCTAACAAGTCTATTGATTTGCTCACCAATGTTGGGGTTAGTCATAGGAATCTATCCATATGGCACCAAAATTTCCCTCAAAATGTTCTTAATGTTGTTGCTATCGACTTGGAAATGCACAACCGGCCCTGAGAGGTATGCTCACCTCAAAAATTTTGATGATGGGAGTGATAGAACTGCTTCTCTAGTGGCCATATTCAACTTGGTCCACAACACCATCCTTAGTAGCATCATCAGTGGCATGGATAGCATCAACACCTCCCTAAAACTGTTGGTCAAGAAACATGGCCAAAAGAGCTCTGTAGCTGAAAATATTATCGATGATTAGAGTTGGTTTGTTTTGTCTTTCGAGCTCTGTTCCCTTGCATGGGAATTTTGGTACTAATATTTTGACCCCTACGTGGGCACTGGTTTGATTTTACTTTATGTTCTCCTTAGCCCCTATGTGGGCTCTCTCTTTCGATCTTTGTTTTTCTATTAAACAACCCCTACGTGGGTCTATTTTTTCTCTGGTCTGGTTCATGGAGTGGCTAGGGTGTAGACACCCTATTTTGTGCTTCTCTACATACTTTTCATCATATGCTTATGTTTCTGGTTTTGGGCACTAGTTAAAACCCATATAATATAATTTCTACCACCTACCAAAAAAAATAAGGAATTTCATTAATTTGCTTAAAATAGTTGGAATATATTGCTTATGATTGTCTCATAGTCACATTATAGGGATAAAAGAAATTCAACCATAGATAACTTCATCAAATTGATAAGTGCATAGTTCAATAGGAGAAATAAGGTGAATAGGAGTTTATTATTATCATTTCCAATGAAGAACACAAGCTTATACTGAGAGGGGGTGAACAGTATAAGAGCACTTTTTACTTTTCTTTCCAAATCAATATTATGCAATGTATAGATAGCAGTATCAATAGTAGTAATCAAAGCAATGCACAAAACACCATACACAATAGAGACACCAATTTAACATGGTTCACCCAAATATGGCTACCTCCACGGAGAAAATATTTCACTAAAATTTTCTCAATCAATCTCTTGGGAATCCTTCCCAATTACAATGTTTATGGACCTCTGTCCAAAGGAGATGTTGATCCCCTAAATCTAGTTTGTGGATCTCTATCCATAGGAGAACTCCTTCTCCTCTGCTCTAGTTGGTGATCCTCTAGAAGACTACTGCCTCCACTACACTGGCTTGTGGATCTCTCTCCACTGAAGACTCTTGTCCCCACTCAGAAGACCTATCCTCACTACCCTGGCTAATGGATCTCTATCCACTAGAGACTACTATCCTCTCTACTCTATCACCTCCAAAGCTCTATCTCAATTCTATACTAAACATAGTCCAATCGGTCTAGCATAGTTCTGCTCAACTCTTGCACTAAACATAGTCCAGTCGGTCTAGCACAAGTCTGCTCAACAAGTCCACTCAAATCTGCACTAAACATAGTCCATTCGGTCTAGCACAAATCTGCTCAATCTCTATCTCTGGTCTGGCACAAACCTATCCTCAAATCTACACCAAAATCTGCTCTCAAATCTGCACTAAACATAGTCCAGTCGGTCTAGCACAAATCTATCCTCGATCTCTATCCTCAAGCCTTAACTCAAGACTTGACTCAACTCTATTGGATCTACCCCAAACCTTAACTCAAGGTTTGAACAAATCAATCAACTCTGCTCTCAAGTCTTCTCAAATACTTATCTCAAATCTGCCTTGTAAGCTTCCACAAAATCTCACACCAATCTGTCCACAAGTCCTCTCTAGAACTTGCTCAAATATGCTCTACAAGTCCTCTCTAGAACTTGCTCAAATCTGCTCTACAAGTCCTCTCTAGAACTTGTTCAAATATGCTCAATAAGTCCTCTCTAGGACTTAACCAAATCTGTATTGTAAGCTTCCATAAAAGCTCACACAAAATCAGTCCACAAGTCTTCTCAAAGACTTACCTCAAATCTTCTTAACAAGTCCACATAGAACTTGTCCAATCTCATAGAAACATAAAGAGAATTGTTAGAGACTCAATATGTTCTATACTCAATCACTCTCTCAAATCAATCTCATAGAAGCATAAAGAGAATTGTTAGAGACTCAATATGTTCTATACTCAAAGCTCAATCACTTTTTCAACTCAAACTCATAGAATCATAAAGAGAATTGTTAGAGACTCAATATGTTCTATACTCAAAGCTCAATCACTTTCACAACTCAAATCATAATATAGGATAGTTTGTTTTATGGAACTTGAACAATCACTTCATACATCCACTTGACTAGGCTTCAATCAACTCTACTCAATCAATCACTCAAGAAACAACCCTTTCTCACAAACCCTAGTCCAAGCATGTAACCATCAACTCAAAATATTTCCAATAATGCTCAACAACAAATCTCACATAACAATGATACTCATGATATTTCCAAACCCTAGTTCAAGTTCTTTGCATAACAACTCACTTCAACAACAATGCTTATCAAACAAGGTTTTAACCACAACTCTTAATTTCAGAAAACCTTGAAGCAATTAACTCAAACACTTCACTCAACCAATGATCTCAACAACAATGCTTATCAAACAAGGTTTTAACCACAACTCTTAATTTCAGAAAACCTTGAAGCATTAACTCAAACACTTTCAAAAAGGAAACCCTAATCAAATCCTTTTCACTCCAAACTTTATTTTCAAACAACCAACTCAACCAAAGAAGAATTTGCCCATACCTTTTTGCTTGACAAGGAGTTGATCTCACAAATCTGCCACACTCACAATTACTTCTTTGCCAATCTCAATAAGGGTTAGAAGATAATTTTCTCAACAAAACATAACACAAAAATAATATCAAAATTACACCTTATCACTCCAACTTAATTAATAATCAACACCCTCACAATAATCATAAAAACCCTTTATTCAAATTAACACAATACCCACAAAGTCTTAATCCTCCAAAATACCAATATAGCAATTTAAGACTTTATTAAAAACTAAAACCATAAATCTTCTTATAACTCCAAGTAATAATTCTCAATTACCACCACTTATTTACTAAGCAAATCCTTCTAAACAATTTCCATAAAATAATCCTTATACCTCCCAACTTAGGCAAATAACAAACTTTAATGCAAAAATATTTACCTCATCTTCGGAGGGAATCGAACCCTCAACCTTGCCCACAATGTGCACCTTAGCCATGGCCTCAACCATCGCATGAGCTACGCGCTCATTTGAAATGAATGAAGCACCACGTGCTTCAATACTCGCTCCCCTTTGCACCTTGGCCAAAAACAATGTGCACCTTGGGTGCCTTAACCAACATGACTTCCAATGCAGCCATCGTGTTTCGAATGCAGACCCTCACACTTGCAAATATCTTTGCACTTCCCAACTCACCACTAGGCCACACTGTCCTATGTGCCTTCGGATTTCAATGCTTCCTGTCTTAAACTCTTCGCTGTCCATGAATTTCATAAATCTCACGAGCTCTTAATATCTTTCGCATGCCAATTAATTATTCGAGCAAGGATAATGTTTTTGACTTTGGGCAATGTATTTATATTGCCTCCTTACTTTGGGAGACGTCGAAGCTTCTATGTTATCTTCCATGATGTCGATGAAGATTATAAAGGCTTCGAATGCCTTTTTCTCCAAACCCAACCTTAGGGTTTATAAAATATATTTAAACTTTATAAAACCCACTTTGCTTTATAAAATATTATAATGAGAATTATAAATATTTTATTTGGGTTTTCACCATATCACTTTAATATTATAATAACCATTATTATAATATTATATCTTTTTGATGCCTTGGATAAATTGCTTCCTTCTCACTGCATTCCATGTCGTAAATAATATTTATTTATAAAATAAATATTATATCTCCTTTTTAACTTCTATTTTCTGCACTGATTCTCTTGATCTTTTGGCCTTCTTCCTGGATATCAAATAACCATTTTTGACCCCTTTGTTTCCTTCTGAATTCCTTGATATTAATGATGACTTTATCTGGTGACATCAATGACAACTTTGACTTAGGGACTCAAAATGTCCAACAATCTCCCCCTTTGTCATTGATGGCAACCCATACTCTTCTTACCAAAACCTGACCTTTCTTTTTGTTCTGCTCCCCCTTGGACATTGCTCCCCCTGGCTCAATGCTCTCTCAAATATCAAATCTCTCCCCATTACACAAATCTCTCCCCCTTTGACATCAATGGCAAAGGGTCACCTTTGGGGCTCGGGGCTAAGAATGAGCCTCTTAGCTTAGCCCCTCCCCCACCTCCTTTTGAGGTGGTTAATTCTAGGGTGGGAGTATTTCTACTCCCAAAAGGCATTGTTCTTTGCCTTTATCCTCTTCCCTTATTTTCTAAATTTTTTTATTCTTCTGACTGTTTCTATCTGTGTCATCATTCCTGTTCCTGTCATCATTCCTGTTCCTATTCCTGTTCCTATTCTCATCCATGTTCTATTCATGTTCATGTTCCTATCCATGTTCTTGTTCCTGTTCATACCTATTTTTGGAATGTCTGCTCTACACCATTTTTTTGTGTGACCATCATTATTGCACTTATAACACTTAATGTTATTATTCCTTGGAGGTGCAAATGTCTTAGGATTTCTCCTAGTGAAGCCATATCTTCTTCTATCATGAACCTTGCAATTCATTGCCTTGTGACCAAACTGATTGCATGAGTAGCAATACCCATGGAAAAGTTGTCTATTCCCATATTCCTATCTTTCATGTGCCCTGCACTGTGAAGCCATGTGCCCAAACCTGTGACATGAAAAACATCTTCCATTGAAGCTTCCTTGTCTTGACCTCATTGGTCTCCTATTCTGATTGTTGTTCCATCTGTATCTTCTTTGTGCATTGTTCCTATCTTTGTTGAACCCTTTATTGTCCAACCCATCCTCTGATGTCTCACTTCCTTTTACACTATCTTCTTCTGAAGTATCTTCATCTGAAGTTTCTTCTCCTCCAAAACTTGAAGTTGACTCTCCTTCCCATTTCTTTTGAACCTGTTCAAATCCAAGACCTATTTTGCTTGATGTAGGCTTTTTTGTCTTGATGAACTTATCCAAGTTATTTGAGCTATTTTTAAATCCCTTCATCTTGATCTTGGAGTCCTCTAAATATTCTTTTAGTAGTGCCACTTCTTGTGCTAACTTCTCACATTCCAAGATCTTTGCTTCTAACTTATCTTTGAACTTCTTTGCTTTAGCCTTTGATTTTTCTAAATCCTCTATGAGCAATCTTCTTTCTTCATCACATTCTTGAAACTGAATTTCAAGTTTAGAGTGTTGCTTCCTTACCTTCTTTACCATGTCAAGGGCATAGATGAGTTCTCCCTTGAGATCATAACCATTCTCTTTTGAATAATCCTCTATTTGTTTACCTTTGTCCACATCATTACTCTCTTTAGGCTTGTCTTCTATAGGATCACTCACTTCTTCTTCTAATGCCATTAGAAGATTTTCATCTGGTCCTTCAAGTGTATCTTCATATTCATCATCACTAAAACTATAACCATCCCTTGTGCAATCATCTTCAAGATGTCCAAAGTTACCACATCTAAAACACTTGAGAATAATTGGAGTCTTTTTCTTAACTGGTTCTTTTTCTTCAATCATAAATAGGACTTCATCTCTATCATTGTCTGAAAATCTAGCATCACTATCATTTGAGTACTTACTTGCATTATCCGCATAGTAGCTCCTCTTTTGTCTTTGGAAGAACTTCTTCCCTTGTCTGCTTTGTCCATCCTTGCTTTTCTTTTGATGTCTATATCTTTCTGATTCCCTGTACCTGTGATCTTATTTTTCTTCACCATTGTTGTTCTTTGGTTCTTTACAATCTATTGCAAAATGTCCAAACTTTCCACAATTGAAACACTTAACAGATCTTAGATCTATGGGTCTTCTGGAACCTTTATCTCTTCTACCATAATTAGCTTCTTCATCACTAGATGACTCATTGCTTGATTCTGACTTCTTACCCTTTGTTTCCTTGATTGCTTTGAATGTTGCTTCCTTCTAGGAAATAGGATCTTTTGTTCTTATCTCAAAAGTTGTTAGCATACCAAGCAACTTATCTCTTGTCAAAGTATCACCATCCAATGATATTTCTATAGCAGAAACCTGTTCATTGAATCTATTTGGAAGAGATCTTAAGACTTTATCACAAACATCTGATTCATCAATCTTCATTCCAAGTCCTTGCATATCATTAACAACCTCATCAATTCGAATTAGATAAGCACTGATATTTTCATCATCATTCATTCTCAATGCTTCAAATTGTCCTTTGAGATTTCGTATCTTTGCTTTCTTGACACTTTTATCTCCCTCATATATACCTTGCAATTTATCCCACATTTCTTTTGCAGTTCTACAATGCATAACTTTCATAGATTCTGTTCTACGCAAACCTCTCACAAGTGCATTCATTGCTTTTGAATTATAGTGTTGTAGAAGCTTACCTTCCTTATCTGTAGGAGGATTGACTATTTGGATCATATCCAAATTCCACTGCATCCCAAACTTCATTGCCAAGTGCCATCAAGTAGAACCTCATCATCATACTCCAATACATGTAGTCACTCCCATCAAATACTGGTGCTAAATTATTTGAGGACACATCCTTAGGATCCATTGTGTTCTTGTTAGCTTTTCCTTCAAGTTGTTAAACTCTTCTGAAGGCACCTGCTCTGATACCAATTGAAGAACACAAGCTTATACTGAGAGGGGGGTGAACAGTATAAGAGCACTTTTTACTTTTCTTTCCAAATCAATATTATGCAATGTATAGATAGCAGTATCAATAGAAGTAATCAAATCAATGCACAAAACACCATACACAATAGAGACACCAATTTAATGTGGTTCACCCAAATATGGCTACTTCCATGGAGAAAATATTTCACTAAAATTTTCTCAATCAATCTCTTGGGAATCCTTCCCAATTACAATGTTTATGGACCTCTATCCAAAGGAGATGTTGATCCCCTAAATCTAGTTTGTGGATCTCTATCCATAGGAGAACTCCTTCTCCTCTGCTCTGGTGGTGATCCTCTAGAAGACTACTGCCTCCACTACACTGGCTTGTGGATCTCTCTCCACTGAAGACTCTTGTCCCCACTCAGAAGACCTATCCTCACTACCCTAGCTAATGGATCTCTATCCACTAGAGACTACTATCCTCTCTACTCTATCACCTCCAAAGCTCTATCTCAATTCTGTACTAAACATAGTCCAGTCGATCTAGCACAATTCTGCTCAACTCTTGCACTAAACATAGTCCAGTCGGTCTAGCACAAGTCTGCTCAACAAGTCCACTCAAATATACACTAAACATAGTCCATTCGGTCTAGCACAAATCTGCTCAATCTCTATCTCTGGTCTGGCACAAACCTATCCTCAAATCTACACCAAAATCTGCTCTCAAATCTGCACTAAACATAGTCCAATGGTCTAGCACAAATCTATCCTCGATCTCTGTCCTCAAGCCTTAACTCAAGACTTGACTCAACTCTATTGGATCTACCCCAAACCTTAACTCAAGGTTTGAACAAATCAATCAACTCTGCTCTCAAGTCTTCTCAAATACTTATCTCAAATCTGCCTTGTAAGCTTCCACAAAATCTCACACTAATCTGTCCACAAGTCCTCTCTAGAACTTGCTCAAATCTGCTCTACAAGTCCTCTCTAGAACTTGCTCAAATCTGCTCTACGTCCACTTAGAACTTAAATCTGCTCAATAAGTCCTCTCTAGGACTTAACCAAATATGTATTGTAAGCTTCCACAAAAGCTCACACAAAATTAGTCCATAAGTCTTCTCAAAGACTTACCTCAAATCTTAACAAGTCCACATAGAACTTGTCCAATCTCATAGAAACATAAAGAGAATTGTTAGAGACTCAATATGTTCTATACTCAATCACTCTCTCAACTCAAATCAATCTCATAGAAGCATAAAGAGAATTGTTAGAGACTCAATATGTTCTATACTCAAATCTCAATCACTTTCTCAACTCAAATCAATCTCATAGAATCATAAAGAGAATTGTTAGAGACTCAATATGTTCTATACTCAAAGCTCAATCTCTTTCTCAACTCAAATCATAATATAGGATAGTTTGTTTTATGGAACTTGAACAATCACTTCATACATCCACTTGACTAGGCTTCAATCAACTCTACTCAATCAATCACTCAAGAAACAACCCTTTCTCACAAACCCTAGTCCAAGCATGTAACCATCAACTCAAAATATTTCCAACAATGCTCAACAACAAATCTCACATAACAATGATACTCATGATCTTTCCAAACCCTAGTTCAAGTTCTTTGCATAACAACTCACTTCAACAACCATGCTTATCAAACAAGGTTTTAACCACAACTCTTAATTTTAGAAAACCTTGAAGCATTAACTCAAACACTTCACTCAACCAATGATCTCAACAACAATGCTTATCAAACAAGGTTTTAACCACAACTCTTAATTTTAGAAAACCTTGAAGCATTAACTCAAACACTTTCGAAAAGGAAACCCTAATCAAATCCTTTTCACTCCAAACTTTATTTTCAAACAACCAACTCAACCAAAGAAGAATTTGCCCATACCTTTTTTCTTGACAAGGAGTTGATCTCACAAATCTGCCACACTCACAATTACTTCTTTGCCAATCTCAATAAGGGTTAGAAGATAATTTTCTCAACAAAACATAACACAAAAATAATATCAAAATTACACCTTATCACTCCAACTTAATTAATAATCAACACCCTCACAATAATCATAAAAACCCTTTATTCAAATTAACACAATACCCACAAAGTCTTAATCCTCCAAAATACCAATATAGCAATTTAAGACTTTATTAAAAACTAAAACCAGAAATCCTCTTATAACTCCAAGTAATAATTCTCAATTACCACCACTTATTTACTAAGCAAATCCTTCTAAACAATTTCCACAAAATAATCCTTATACCTCCCAACTTAGCAAATAACAAACTTTAATGCAAAAATATTTACCTCATCTTCGGAGGGAATCAAACCCTCAACCTTGCCCACAATGTGCACCTTAGCCATGGCCTCAACCACCACATGAGCTACGTGCTCATTTGAAATGAATGAAGCACCACGTGCTTCAAGACTTGCTCCCCTTTGCACTTTGCCAAAAATAATGTGCACCTTGGGTGCCTTAACCAACACGACTTCCAATGCACCCGCCATGTTTCAAATGCAAACCCTCACACTTGCAAAATGCTTTGCGCTTCCCAAATCACCACTAGGCCACACTATCCTATGTGCCTTCAGATTTCAATGCTTCCTATCTTAAACTCTGTGTTGTCCATGAATTTCATAAATCTCACGAGCTCTTAATCTCTTTCGCATGCCAATTAATTATTCGAGCAAGGATAATGTTTTTTTTCTTTGGGCAATGTATTTATATCTGCCTCCTTTGACTTTGGGAGACATCGGCGCTCTCCACGAATTCCTTCCATGATGTCGACGAAGATTCTAAAGGCACTTCGAATGCCTTTTCCTCCAAACCCAACCTTAGGGTTTATAAAATATATTTAAACTTTATAAAACCCACTTTGCTTTATAAAATATTATAATGAGAATTATAAATATTTTATTTGGGTTTTCACCATATCACTTTAATATTATAATAACCATTATTATAATATTATATCTTTTTGATGCCTTGGATAAATTGCTTCCTTCTCACTGCATTCCATGTCGTAAATAATATTTATTTATAAAATAAATATTATATCTCCTTTTTAACTTCTATTTTCTGCACTGATTCTCTTGATCTTTTGGCTTGCTTCCTGGATATCAAATAACCATTTTTGACCCCTTTGTTTCCTGCTGAATTCCTTGATATTAATGATGACTTTATCTGGTGACATCAATGACAACTTTGACTTAGGGACTCAAAATGTCCAACACCAAAATATTACAAAATCAACTCAAAAGGTGAAATAATAGTAGCTAAGCACTTTATCAAGATTATAACATACTCTAATCACTAGGGAGACATAAGGATCCTACAAAAACCAGGTCTTAGAAAGGTTTTATCAAATTAGTTCATATACTCTAAACTAGGGAGTCATAAGGAAGACTACTTAAAATATTCTATTAGAACTATTCTCAATATATTTATAACACTAAGGAGTTATAAGGATGTCTACTCCAAAGAACACATTAAATAATGTAATTAGAAAATGAGAAAGGATAATACCAATATGGTTAAAAGCATGATTGATGATTACGATAATTTAATGGATAATAAGGAAGATGCAAATGGAAAATAAGAATCAATAAGACTCACAAATATTTTTGAAAAATCATAAACTAATACTTTGGTGAAAGTAGATTCTTCAAGAATATCTTCTGGTGAGATAGTAAAGGGATTTGATGATAATTATACTAATGAAGATATTGAAGATCATATTCAAAAGGTAGAAAATAATATTGATGAAAAAGACCTCATACAAATTTATGAAATAAGTAAATATGGAATAGCTTCAATTGTACACACATGGTTTAACTATTTAATCAAGGAAATAGATGAACATGATATTCCTAAAATAGACAACAAATAAGTTGGAATACTTTTACTATGCTCATATTTCAACCACTTTGGTCATGAGAAGGTAAACTGTTGGGGTTTTCATCCATGTAATTATTGTGGAGGAAAATCTCATTCATATTACTCCTGTTACTACAAATAAAATTACTATAAAATATTTGAGGAGAGACTAATATTCATATTATATTGTTTCTTCCAAGTTCTTATTTCAAAAGCATCCACTAACAATGAGTTCAAGCTTGACATTTTTGAAGATCAAGGAAATAGGCCATACAAAAAATTGATGAACAAAAAAGGAAGCAATTTTGATCCACGTATGACTTGCAAGATTATAAGATCACTAGTACATCAAGGATATCTAGAAGACTACAAGATCAAAGAATCTTCCAAATACTTTGAAACAACAAAAACTAGTGGAATGAAAAATACAAGAAGAGACAACATGAAGACAGAAGCAAAATAAGAAGAAATTGAACAAGATGAAGATACTCATCCAAATTCAAACAAATAAGACAATGAAGGAAGCAGGAGAGAAGAGCTCAAATTCCAAAACCAAGATAAAGATCCATATTGAAGACTAAAGTCTTCAATACCCAAATAATGTAATACAGGGGGGTTTTAGAGTATATTACATTATTGGGTACATGCTAATGTACCATCTTGGGTACATAACTAGAGTAGGAGTTTATTTTAGAGTAAAGTTAGGTAGTTACTTCAAGTATTATAATAATGCACACGTATCAATGTGCAATGATGTAAATGTGCATGTAGTCCACATGTACATGTGTCATAGGTAGAGTAAGGACCAAGAAACCTTTCTTCCTATATATGCCGTATAGAGAGTGAATCCAGTGGAGTAGAGAATATAGAGAGTGCATAATATATATTGGTAGAGTAGTAGAATGTAGTTCCTTAAAACAGTTTATGGAGTGTTCATGTCCTCCATTATACTGCATTGTACTATTTTTGTGATATTTCATTAATGGCATATTTTTGAGTTATTGCAAAAGTCTATCTCTTTATATTCAGCATATTATAGTGTTATTATCATTCAATCATATTAGATTGCTTATCTTACATCTTGTGGTTCCATTTCCTATATCATATACTCATCAAAAGCTAACATAATTATCCTATTGGCTCTATGTTATTCATCATAGCATGTAACTTAATACATGAGAAAGTTCATATGGTTTATACCGAAGCAACAAATAAGTATACGAGTATCATACTTAGCAACTAGTTATGCAAGGAGTCATCAAAGTGCAATGTCTTTGCTATAAAATGTGGTAACAACTTATCACCTCTAAATTGTCTTTTATAGTCAAATATTTAAAGAATTTTTACTCTTAAATAAAAAAATCCACTTCTTTCTCTATTGAAAAGCTAAGCTAAGGATAGACTTTTATCAGGGTTTCTTCCATATAACAATATGAGGAAATATTCCTCACCTATACATTTTATTATATGTATTTTAGACTACTACAAATTTAAAATTAGACTTCTACATTTTCAAAGAAACCTCTTTCTACAGTTGGATACCTTTTATCTTTTCAAAATACATCTACATTGAGATGACTAGAAAAAATAAAGTGATCTCAGAATAATAGAACATTCTTTTAGTATTTCCATACAATACCAATTGGAAAAGATCAAGAAGGTAACATATTCTTTCATTACACCTATCTCAAGCAACTCAAGCAAGGATTAAAGTCCAATTTGATATCAAGGCACAACCTCTTTGAGTAACACATAAAACGATATAACAACAAAAACCATATAACCTTTGTTTTAAAATCCCTAAAAAATGACTTTCATGCAAACATTGCACAAACTACGTATCCTTTTTGGCTAGTATCACAATGTGTATTTGTACTCATTTCAAAATATATAAATAACCCAAAAAGGATCACTTAACAATATTAAAAAATAGAGCATCCTTGATTAGAACATCCTAGTGGCTTAGGATTTATGCCAAACATAAATAAAACGTTAATCAATAGTGGCATGCTAAGTTTTAGGGCCAAATACACACACACATGCATGTCACAAAAAATATTTTCTTTTCTCCCTTTCAAGAAACAAAATGAAATCCCTTTCTAAAAGTTTATTTATTCAATTTCTATAACAAGTAAATGCCTATAGAAGGAAAATCCCTCAAAGGGATTTGAAAATGCATCCAAAGAATATTGAACTGGTAAATCAAAATATTAAAAATCAAGGCAAAATATTCATTACAAGGTCAAGCAAAGGAAATCAAAGCATAACCTAGAATCTTATGATAAAAAATTCAAAATTTGATGAATGTCAAAGGTAATTATGACACTAGGTACGAAGAACAAGGCAAAAAAGGAAACATATGTGCCATATTATAAAATAAAATCTAAAAAGGATACCATATGAAAATTAATGAGTTAGATGAGTAAGATATTGGGTACTTTTTTGGATTTTAGTTCAAACAGTGGAAATATTCTTTTTAAATAATAACTAAGACTAAAAACAAAAACATCCAATCCAAGGGTGTCATCAACATGTGCAATAATATTATTTTCATTAATGAAAACTATGGAATGATTTCCTAGATAAATGAGAAGTAAATTTAAAATGCTATATTTGAATTTTTAATTATGTTATTTGTGTCTACAAAGATATTAGAGTGAAATTTAGTTAAAGCAAAGAAGTGTTAGGAATTTATTACATCATTAACATATATATAGTTTAATAATATGGATCATGCTACCTAAATGCATTTTAGGTCACCTACCCTATAGTTATTCATGATAGTAATGGGTTGTTTGTTATGGTTGTATAGATTAGTTGATCATAGTTAGTTACATGAACCAACTTCACCTTATATAAAGAACATCATTTTTTATTAATAAAATTTGTCCAACATCCTACTAGTCCAATATTTGGTATCAGAGCTCTCATATTTCCTAGAGCATGCAAAGGAAAATATCAAGTTTGTAAGCTACTACTTAGAGAAAGATCAAGTCGAGGCATATAAATTCCATCATGTTTGAAGCTATTGAATAAAGAAAAAATATTACCAAGCATTCTAGTTGAGAGGATTTATAGACCCACAAGATTGATAGAAGTTGCAAAGGTGTTATAGCTGAAGGAGAAGAGAAGAGTGTATTTAATTAGTATGTATTACTGAGGATTAGAGATAATTATTATCATCTAGAACAAATATGCACATAGAAGAAGGTGCAAGTTTTTTTATTTTTTTTAATAGAACTTGGAGTTCTAGTTTGCTACTGATTACATGGAGGTAATGGACTATCTAAGGTAGCTAGATTGTCTAAAGGAGTTAATTAAAATATAAGTCATTTAAAGCATTGCATTGGATAGATTTTTGGTAATCATGCTCTTTTTATCTTGCTTCCCATGTTCATGTTGGAGATGCATATGAGTGGATCGAGATTAATTGTATATGATTATGTTGTCTAAAGATCATACTATCATAAAATTGGGTCATATGGAGAAGCATTGTTGTCTAGAGAATATTAATCATCTAGAGAAGATTTATCATCTAAAAAAGAATTATCATCTAAAACTACCATCTAGATTTATTGTCTAGAGCTACTATCTAGAGTTGTCATCTTGAGTTATGTAATGAATTCTCACTACACTCAAGAAGAGTAGCACTTAGGCTAGTATATAGAAGATGGTTCCAAGGAAAGGAGAGTTATTAGGGGATCCAAAATAAGGCCAAGGTTCAATGAGATGTGAAGGAACAAATTTTTTGAGAAAAGACTCAAGAAAAGAAAAGTAGAAGAGCTCGATAACTGGACCCTTGGGATCACCAAATCAGAGTTATGGTAGCCCAACACGAAAAAGTGCATAGAACAATCATAATTGAAGAGAAAAATGACTTATCTACCCAACTTATATTTAGTGATCCAATGATCATAGGCTAGCGGTAGTAACTGAAACACCAAGAGATAGTAAAGGAAAATATTGCCTTGAAGAACAAACTAGAACTCTAGGTGAGGCACAAGGCATTGAATGCACCCAATCAGAGAAACACAACATTCATGGGGGGTCACAATTCTAGAAGTGTAGGGACCACTCTTGGTATTGTAGGTCAAATTTTTTACTACATTTGCATAGCAAAAGGAGGTGTATTTTGTACCCCCAAATTAACTTGTTGAATATTGAAAACTTGCATGAAACCAAGATGCTTGAAATTGGGATTATGTTAGCAATGGTGTCAACACAAGGTTCTTTCTACACGAGAATATGTAAAAACAAGTGTTTTAGTTTGTGATGCTCAAAATCGAGGTAACTTTAGCTGCAATATCAGTGAGCCCAAGTCAAATCTTGAGACCATGCAAGAGAGGCAAAAAATATCCAAATTGCAATGCGTGAAATTGGGCCACTCAAAATGATGATGTTAGCCAAAAGAAAGAGAAACATGTAATTGTGCAAGTCAAACTCTAAAGACCAAGTGCATGAAGCCACGATGCTCAAGATTGGGTTATCTTCAATAATATCTTAAGCATTCTCAAAAAAAGCATGGGACCATGCAAGGAAATCTAAGGTGCACAAAATCAGGAAAAAAAAATGAAAGTGCTCAAAGCCAAGCCACTCAATTTGATGATGTCACCACTTCCAAATTAGAGCCCAAGATTATGCAAACAAAGAAAAATAACATAAAAAATAAGTGAATAAAGCATGAACATATCCAATGATGACATCATCAAACCAAAGTCACGGTTTCATTCTAGAAGAGCTCTGCAACCAAAATAAAGAGCCCAATTTTGTTCAATCACTCAAGAAACATCACTTTTATACCTGTAACCGCCATGGTGCTCGGTAGCTAGTTCTAGTTAATGAAACCAAAGCATGAAAATTAAAACTCCATTAATGCAACTACTTGTAGAAGGAAGTTATAGATCAATGGGCCATATTCAAATTTATGTGCAAAATGAAGCTTAGAGCTACCATTTTCGCATTTTGGCTTCTTGCTAAATAAAGTTTCTTAACAACCTTACAGTTGTAAAATTCCATTGTAAAATTCAAACTGTAAGCTATAAATATGTGGAGAGACCTCATTACAAGGGTCGAATCTATAGTCCTTGCCTGGTATTGCTTTTTATTATTGCTACTGATCAATGAAGTGATAGTTTTTTGGCCTCCATTACTATGTGATTGTAGGTTTTTTATGTATGCTTTACTTACAGTCATTTCTGCTACACTTAATTGTTAGTCTATTATGGTAAAACAAATTCTGCAATTTGGATCACCAATTGGATTGTGTAGACACCAAATCCTAGACACTCGTTATCCATTCATCACCGTTAAATCACAGTCATTCATCATTAGTTATTTATATATATATATATATATAAATATAAATATTATATATATATGAATATATCTCATCCGCTCATCATGTTTTGATCATGGTCACTCATTTAATGTAATTTGTGTCACTTATTAAGTTGCAATCTTAACTACTCATTATATTTTAATCTTGGCTGCCTGTTGTTGTCATTGAAACCCTAGCATGAATCAAAGTAAATCATAAAATATCTTGAGAGGTCAAACATTCTGTTGTCACATTTACCCTTTGCATTCACACAAACTCTAGTTGTTGCCATATACACCATTCAACCCCCAGAGCTTCTGTGAACCAGATACAAACACCACAAAGCATCCTATTAAGCCCAAAAATACCTTAGGGTGTTCCTAGAATGCTACAAATAATTTTTTGAATGTTGTAGGGCATCCACAACAGTCTATGAACACCCCAGGGTGTTCGCTAGATATCACATTACATCCACTGAGCCCTCGAATGCTTTCAAGCATTCATGTGATCTCAGATAAAACCAACAAAAACATAGATCTAGTAATTCATGTATTGAAAAGGTTATTATTTGTTTTCAATTTACATATTTTTGTATTTTGTTTATGTTTCACAAGCATTGCACTTAGGGTTTTGCAGATCTGCATTTTATAGAGGGCCTCACAAAGTGAGCCCTCACATGTACTACTAATCCATTTTGTGGCTTGTTTGTAGCTTGGAGTGGCCCCATAGTTGTGTTGATATTTGTGCAGGAGATATTTGTGTTGATAGTTGTTGTAGCTTGGAGTGGCCCCATAGTGGATACACAAGCCCACTCAACTCTTGTTTGGAGCAAAGAAGATTTGAAGACATTGTAGTTGTTTGATTGAATAAGAGGTTTTTACCTCTTTGTTGTAATTATTATATCAAAGCAAGCAATATTTTTGTAACCCTTGATTTGAGGTATATTGATGTATAAGAGTGGAGATCCATGCTCCCTGATTTAATAATATATGAGATCTTTCATTCCATGTGTATATTGTTGTTTATTTTGATTCATTGCTATTATTGGTGTTAATCATTTTTTATTTACAAAATGGCAGTCATGGTGGTACCCAAAAAGGGTTTCATATTTTGATTTGCCTTGTCATATATCAATTTTCTGATCTACATTTTCTATTTTTACTATAGATTTTTAGAAACTCGATTACACAAAAATCGTAAAACCTAAAACTAGGATTTCTAAGAGCTATGGGAGTTTAATATGTGCTTGTGTAGATGCTATACCACATCTTAGGGACACCACAGTGCATCTGGGAGATGCCACAGAGTATCTAGGATATTCGATACTACATCTGGGAGATTCAACACCGCATATATGAAGATGGGGGGAGAGTACGTAAGGCTTCTTGGTAAGTTGTGTATAAACCCTAGCTACATTTTTTTTGCTTTTTAAAAGGAAAAATTATTCATCTTTACATTTTTAAAAAGCAATACACCAAGCATTCTTAGGCATCCTAGGCATCTTAGGCATTTTATTTACAAAGAAATTAAAAAAGAAGTGCATTTTAGAATAACAATTTATTTGTTTATGGAAAAGTCATATAGACTGCATTTAGGGGTAGATTTGCACTTACAAATACATTTTTAGTTGCATTAGGTTTTTCAAATTCATCTTAGTCTATTTTTGAATATGTATGTTAGAAATATTCTAATATTTAGTTGTAATTCACTTGCTGCTTTTGGCTCATGTTTTCTTTTATTTATGGTGTTTTGTTTGCTGCTTTGTTTGCCTTGTGTGCTTTTTCTTATGTTTTAGGCAATAAATTTGAAGTGCATACTAAGTTTTTCTTTGCATTTTAATGTTCAAAAAAACACCATAAAGAACATAACCTTTAAAAAGAACTCCACACACTACACGCTCCACTTTTAACATCAACGAGTTGGATTTCATCACCAACTATTGATCGAGACCAGTGATTGTGGGATTTATCTCCATCTGTTGGATTACCCCCTAGACACCCTAGTAGTCCCAAGAAAGTGGATTTCTAGACTTCATCACTAGAAAGTCCCCTACTTTTGGATGCACCCAGAGTGGGTAGGTTTAGTGAGATCCTTTACCACAGGGCTCTTGAAAATAATTAGTGGATACGGTAATCATTATTGTGCATGCCTTAAATGCATGGGTTAAGTGAAAGCGGGGCTTTGCCAATAGCAACACATTAGACAGTGCAACCCCTTTAGGGGTTGTTTTGTTCCCATAAGGTTACCTTGAGCCAATTATCCCTTAGGAAGCCATTTTTTAGTTGTTTGTGATTCAAGTTTGAACACACCCTCTTATTTGCATTTCATCATTCACATTGCATAGTGGTTTTACGCTTAGGAGTCTTAACATAAAAACACACAAAAAAAAATAATAATAATAAAAATAAATAAAATATTTTTCCAAATACATAGGACACACTTTTTTGCTTGATTTGTATGTTTGTTCATTTTTCATTACAATTACACTTTTCACACATGCACCCCACACATTTGTTATCCTAGATTGCTTATAGCTTATGGTATTGACCCAAAATCAAGCCAGATTTATGAGTCAGATACCCATCAACCAAAAAACTTCATCCATGGAGTGCTCCACTCCTTTCCCAGTCACTTTTGTGGTTAACCTAGCTAGTGTGATACACACAAGGTATTTTGACTTGTCTGTTGGACCTTATCACATGGTATCCACTTTGGATGTAGATGTGATGCAAAGGGCTATCCACACTTCCATTCTTGAAACCAAACCATCCACACCCAATGATCATCATATTACTTATATAGATTTTTATGTTGTTAGTGTGTGACCCTGGGAAGCACGCACCGTAACTGACCCTACTTGCAATGTTATTTTTATTATATCAAATACAAAAATAAAGACAAGCACATATAACATGAAAGTAAAAGAGCAAAGCAATATTATTTTATTAACACTTTCGAATCTCGATTACATGTATGTCCATTTGAGGGATACTCATTTTTTATATAATCTATTACAAGTGGGGCAACGATGAATGTATCCCTTGCAAGGGGACAGTGCGCCTTTGCAGACCTCTCGATCTCGCACACCAAAACTGTCTGAGGGCTTACTGATGCCTCCTCCTCTCATTCAGGAGGGATCCCATGCTCTGGATGCTTTGAATTGATCTTGTGAACCTATTTTTTAGGGCAAGGAAAAACAGAGTACAGTAAGTAGTATGGGCTACCTCTCCGAAGGAGGCTCTTATTAGCAAATCTGATAAATAAGATAAATGATCATGATAATACTAAAATACGAGCATAACCCAAATAATAAATGCATGGAAAGCTAAGAAATACAAAGTAAATGCATTAATGAAATCAGATCTAAGCTATGACTAATTAATAAATCAAGCAATAATGGATCTAAGCTAAAACAATGAGAAATAGTGTCTAATGCCCTAAAATATACCTGCGGGCCACTGTCCAAGATAGTGGCCATGAAGTAAGCTCTTCTCCTCATGAACCAGGGACTGTAGCACTATCCTCCTTGCTCCAATTGATGTTCAAGGGTCGCCTATTGTGTCTCCTACACTGATTGGCGGTTGGGAATGATGGATATGAATATTGATGCATGGACGTGGCTCAGTCGGATGGTGCTCCAATGCTCCTCAAAGGGGCATAGATTGACTCTCTATTTTGATAGGGCTCCGCTACACACAATTTGAACTCTTTGTATCTATTTTTGCCTTCTTAGAAGTCTGCATATGTAGCCTTCCAGGTTTCAGATCTAGATCTAGGGCTTGGCTTCCTAGGGAAGCCAAGCTCCAGATCTGCATGCCAATTGATTGTCCTAGAGGGAAGGTTCAGTCTTGACTTGGCATGGAAGGGGCAGTCAGGAGGAACTCTGGGAGTTCCTCATCGAGATCCCTTCAAAATGCATGCAAACTACCATTACTACCCATGATTTGGGCAATCCCTCATGATAGTTCATGTTTCAATGCTAGTCACTGTCATCAGCAGTGGCTAGTTGTGGCCGCTCTCAGCTTGAGCGGCCAGGATTGGCGGCCGCTCTGGTTGATAGCGGCCAAGCCTAAATGGGCTAGAACTACCCCTTTTGAGTGGTTAGGACCACTGCTAGCTCTTGGAAAGGTCCAAGATCAATCATATGGTCTACGAATGTGCCCATATGAGTAGTCTCCTAAACATGACATGTTTTAGGTGTCTACAGATACCCCTTTTTGGGATGCATTGTGGGAAAACACAATGCAGAGAAAAAAATAGACCACCTAGGGCCACATTGTAGGGTGTGTGATGATCATTGATCTGATCAACATTGGATGCCCCAGTCATGAGAAAGGATGTGTATCCTAGAATCATTGCTTCCAATAGAATGGAAGGCTTAAATTTACAAAAGCTTGCACTCGTTCATCAAATAATTGGGTAGCTTCAGTGCTACTATAGATCCAAAAGGAGGAGAGCTACAAACTTAACTATCATGTTTGCTTTTTACCCCAGCAAAGGGTAAGCTTATGATAGTTGTTGGCAATGATTCGTAAGACGAACATGATTTGACAAGATCGAGTGATCCTTTGTTGACTTTGATTATGATTGTTTGAAATTTTTGACTACCCCCTCAAGTGACGAGTCGATGAGGAAAGGACAATGAATAAAGCGATGAGTCACTTGACCAAGATGATTGATTTGGACCCTTGAAGAGGGTCGCTTTGTTGTTATACGTAGTGAGTTGACCAAAGGGCTTATGATGCCTTTGGGGATTTTTGTGAGTTGACCAAAGGGCTTATGATACCTTTGGGGCCTTTTGTGAGTTGACCAAAGGGCTTATGATACCTTTGGGGCCTTTTGTGAGTTGACCAAAGGGCTTGTGATGCCTTTGGGGATTTTTGTGAGTTGACCAAAGGGCTTATGATACCTTTGGGGCTTTTTGTGAATTGACCAAAGGGCTTGTGATGCCTTTGGGGCATTTTGTGAGTTGACCAAAGGGCTTATGATACCTTTGGGGCCTTTTGTGAGTTGACCAAAGGGCTTGTGATGCCTTTGGGGCTTTTGTGAGTTGACCAAAGGGCTTGTGTTGCCTTTGGGCTTTTTTGTTGCAAAGGGCTTATGCTACCTTTGGGGTTTTTGGTGACCAAAGGGCTTATGCTACCTTTGGGGCTTTTGAGTTGACCAAAGGGCTTATGCTACCTTTGGGGCCTTTTTGAGTTGACCAAAGGGCTTGGATACCTTTGGGGCCTTTTGTGAGTTGACCAAAGGGCTTGTGATGCCTTTGGCCTTTTTGGTTTTTGTGTTTGGGTGACCATAGGGTTTTATGAGGTTGACCTTGGAGGCTTGTTTATAGCTACCTTTGGGGTTTTTTAGGTTGACCAAAGGGCTTATGCTACCTTTGGGGCTTTTTGTGAGTTGACCAAAGGGCTTATGCTACCTTTGGGGCTTTTGTGAGTTGACCAAAGGGCTTATGCTACCTTTGGGGCATTTTATGAGTTGACCAAAGGGCTTATGCCTTTGGGGTTTTTTGAGTTGACCAAAGGGCTTGTGATACCTTTGGGGATTTTTAGTTTGACCAAAGGGATTATGCTACCTTTGGGGCTTTTTGTGAGTTGACCAAAGGGCTTATGCTACCTTTGGGGCTTTTTGGGTTGACCAAAGGGCTTATGCTACCTTTGGGGCTTTTTGTGAGTTGACCAAAGGGCTTATGCTACCTTTGGGGCTTTTTGTGAGTTGACCAAAGGGCTTATGCTACCTTTGGGGCTTTTTGAGTTGACCAAAGGGCTTATGCTACCTTTGGGGCTTTTTGTGAGTTGACCAAAGGGCTTATGCTACCTTTGGGGCTTTTTGTGAGTTGACCAAAGGGCTTATGCTACCTTTGGGGTTTTTGTGAGTTGACCAAAGGGCTTATGCTACCTTTGGGGCTTTTGTGGTTGACCAAAGGGCTTATGATACCTTTGGAGCCTTTTAGGTGACCAAAGGGTTTATGGGTACCTTTGGAGCTTTTTGAGTTGACCAAAGGGTTTATGCTACCTTTGGGGATTTTTATGAGTTGACCAAAGGGCTTATGCTACCTTTGGGGCTTTTTGTGAGTTGACCAAAGGGTTTATGATCTTTGGAGCCTTTTGGGTTGACCAAAGGGTTTATGGGTATCTTTGGAGCTTTTGGGGTGACCAAAGGGTTTATGGGTACCTTTGGAGCTTTTTGGGTTGACCAAAGGGTTTATGGATACTTTGCTTAACTATTTGATTGTTGATTAGGGGAGGTATGATACCAATAATGCCCTTGTTGATGTTTAGAAAATATTTTTGCTTTGATTTTATGTTATGGATGCAATGATGGATGCTATACCTAGATAATGATCTGATTATGCTATATGTATGCAATGTACTGGTGACATGCACTAGCTAGATGATAGATGTATGCTTTAGATGGTATGATCTAGATGTATGGATGCATTATGATGATAGATGCCTACATGGATGCAATACTTATTGTTAAATGCATGTTTAATTTTGATTTTGTTGTATGCATCTAAATTATATTGTTATGATATGATAAATGAAATGTGTGTAATGCATTATGATGGTGATCTAATGTAAATGAACCTGTATGCTTTAATCACTTAAAACATAAGGTATGCATGTGATATGAGTTTAACAATCTAATGGGCGACACCACAAAATGTATAGCAATCATGAATGTAAATAATAATTCTTAGCATAAGAATTAATTATTTAAGCATCCAAATGTGAGATGAGATGATGTGATGTGTATGTGCTTTCTTGATGAGCTTCTATAAATTAAAGATATGCACAAAAATAGTCAGTGGCCATCTAAATATCATTGCTGACATTCATCCGGTATCTATCCTATTTCATGAACACCCTTTAATGAACAAAACCTCATAAAGAAAGTTGATGATTTGACTGATGGAATGATTTTTTGCTATGAGGGGGTTTTTGAGGTTTTCCATGAGACTCAAACACCCTAGTTGCTCCATCAAAAGTTGTATACTGATCATACAGAGTTTCTGAAGGATAAAGTTCTGTTATGAAGACCTAGATACTCATTATCCCTATGTGTGCAAATGAATATATTAGATAAAACATAAGCATACCCCAATGCTAGGTGGGATTCATTCAACCCATTGTTGTATTGGGGATCCTCAAATATTTATCCTGATCCTAAGTTGGACTCAGTTGGATTAAACCACTAGGCGGTACAGGACACCTAAAGCTAGCTCTTCCACATGCAAACATTGGTCTGTACAAAAGCGAGATGCTAATGTGACAGACATATCATCGTGCGTAAGGATGCCTTATGGTTCATCCATGTTGAGAATTCCAGGGATTCAAGTTCAATACTCCCTTATTTTCTTCATATTTATTTGGGATACTTGCTCATGCTTAGTGATGAAAATCACTGTTTATTTTGAATTTTTATTTTTTCTTTTGAGCAAGGGATTTATGTAGTGATGATAATCACTGTTTATTTTTCTTTTGAATTTTGCTTTGTTTAGGATTTTTGCTTGTTTTTATTAAAGCAAGGGATTTCTTTGGGTAGGGGTGAACTTGTCCTTTTTCCAATTCTCAGCATTTTTGAACCGGTCGCATAGGGGGATGAGCAAGATAAACTTTTCACCTTAGGATACCTAATACCACTTCGCAACATTCATATTTCCCTTGTTCCAACTAGGATTTTAGTGTTTTTATTAGTGATGGGATTTTGAAATATACTAGGTGCTATCAAAACCAAACCTCATCTATTAAAAGCTAAGATAACTTTCTACAAAGTTTGATAAAACCACTAGGTATGGCTGAGTGATCGAAAAACCCTAGTATATTCCTTATAGCAATAGGAGGGGTTGTGTTGAAAAAATAGTTACACACATGGGTTATGGATGATGATGGATTTTGAAGATGCATGATTGAGGTACAAACGTGGTGTCGTTTGTAAGATTGTGAATACAACCTACTAAATGTAAATGCAATGGATGCAAATGCCTAATGCAATGCAACTATATGGATGCAAATGCAAATGCATAATGTAAATGTTTTTGTATTTTTGATGCTTTCAATTGTTTTTGAGTTTTGATTATTTTGAATGTTTTTGAACTTTTTGACTTTAAATTGTTTTTGTGCTTTTATGTTTTTTTATTGACCAAAGGGCTTAAGGATGCCTTTGGGGATTTTTGTGATATGACCAAAGGGCTTTAAGATGCCTTTGGGGCCTTTTGTGATTTGACCAAAGGGCTTTAAGATGCCTTTGGAGCCTTTTGTGATTTGACCAAAGGGCTTTAAGATACCTTTGGAACTTTTTGTGATTTGACCAAAGGGCTTTAAGATGCCTTTGGAGCCTTTTGTGAGTTGACCAAAGGTCTTGGAGATGCCTTTGGATCTTTTTGTGATTTGACCAAAGGGCTTTAAGATACCTTTGGAGCCTTTTGTGAATTGACCAAAGGTGCTATGCTGCCTTTGGAGCCTTTTGTTTTTTATTTTAATGTATTATGATTTGTTTGGATTTTTTTGATGTTTTATACTATTTTTGTAATTTTGAATGTTTTGAATGTTTTTGAAATTTTGAATTTTATTGTTTTGACAAGGGGAAGGTATGATACCTTAGGTATCCCCCATGTGTGTGCTACTCAATGAAAGTGAGGAAGGTGTGATACCTTTAGAAGTCTCACTTTGCTTCATTGAACTTGATGTGGATGGTGGGGAAGGTATGCTACCTTTAGGACCCCCATTGTGTATGTTTTCCATCGTAATGTAATCATCTTGCTTAGGAAGAGTGATAGAAATCAACTCTCTCAATTGGGGCATGAACTTCTGTGGGGTGCCCCTGTCTTGATGAGATGAAATGAGTGAACCATATGCATGGAGCTCATTTCGTTCTAATAGACCTTGGACCACCTTTCGAAATGAATGGTAGCTATGGATTTCATGCCCCTGTATACGATGATACATACAATAGAGGCTTTCATCAATGGACCCTTTCTTGGGTGCTCTTTGCTTGACCTCGGGCAATACAAATACATTTGCCTTGTACAAATTTTGAAATAAATTTGTAGTAGTCATATCAAATGTTACCTCCTATTGAGGTGGTTTGTTAGGCCTACGAGGCTATGATTGACCTTGGGATCTCAATTGGGATGATGTAGCCTCTATTTTGGAAGGTTGAGGCACTATGGATGAACCATTTATGGGAAAATCCCCACTATCTATGAGATCTTGAACCACACTCCTAAATCCATAGCAATTGCAAATGCCATGCCCCTCTATTCGGTGATAGATACAATAATGGTCCTCCCTATAACCCTTAGGTTTAGCTCTATTTGGGTCTAAATGTTTGATGTCAGGTAAGGTGATGACCTTAGCTTCCTGCAGCTTCTAAAAAATGTTAGACATAGACTCATTTAAAGGAGTCCAAATGCGTTGTTGGTGTTTTGAGCGTGTAGCACGCTTTGGCCTAGCTTGGTAACTAGATTGAGCCATAGGTATTTTTGTTGTTAGCTTAGGGGGATCCTCTTACTTTTTGGGTGCAAGGGGTGGATTACTGACTATGGTCACTTGTTGGTTGACAATTTGAAGTTGCTTTTTGTTGAGCATGTTGTGTATTAGAGCTCTAAAATGTTGACATACATGAATGTCATGTTCGTTCTGTCTATGGTATACACAATGCTCATCCTCCTCATATCCCTAGGGTTTTAGATGATTCGGATCTAAAGGTTACACCTCAGGTAGGGTGATGGTGTTTGCGGCACATAATCAATTAAAATTTGATAATGCAGGCTCATGAAATGGGGGATACTTGCTAGGTTGCTAAGGTGGTTAGGTTGGCGCTTGCTCTGGTTGAGGCTTTTCCTATGGTTGCACAGGAGGTGGTTTGACCTCAGATGAGGGTTGCTTCTATAATTCTAGGTTCTCAAGCTGGTTCATGATGAAGTGCAATGCCTCAGTTTGCTCATCCATTTGGTACTCCATTCTATCTATACGACTTAGAATGGATTGCAAAACTGACAAGGATGTCATGTGTATTTCTAATGACTGGTTTGAAATACCATTATCATCACTTGAAGGAGGTGAAATATTGGGGTCTACAGGACCCCCAAGTATATGCAAATCACCAATTTCTTTCATGTGAGATGAGGTGGATGCTTCTTGATTATCCACTTCATTAGTGGCATTCTCATGCTCACATTTGTGACTCAATTCATGTTCCTATTTCACTTCGTAGTTTTGAACTGTGCCAGCTTGAGTATCCCCAATCTGATGTGGGGGGAACACTTATTTTTGCTCTTGAGGAGGCAACATGAGAAGTGAGTTAGGGGTGACTAATACCAATGGTTTTGACCCCTTCAATGGGGAAGCAACATTTGATTGCACCACATCTTATTTTATCTACTTTAGAGTCACTTGGTCCTCTGTCTTGTTATTGACCATTACCACAAACTCTTGAGAAGGCACTTTTTCTTGTGTCTCATCGACCTTCTTGTAATACTTGAATGGCTCAGGATCATGGGGGACCACATACACTTGTTCTTGGTGTGTGAATTTTAGGTTTTGGTGTACTATGGAAGGCACACATTCCATATCCCTCATCCATGGTCTTCCTAGCAATATGTTATACTGCCTCTCACCCCCCAGGATATGGCACAACATAGGTATCATCTTTATCCCAACCTGTATAGGTAGGATTATTGTGCCAATTTTTGAGAAAGTAGCATCATTGAAGGCCCTCAATGTGAATGTTGAGTATGTAATGTGTGAAGGCAAAACTTTTAAGTTCTTCAAAGCTATAGCTGTGATGATGTTAGTAGATGACCCAGTGTCAATAAAGACTCTCTTTTATAGAATTTGATTGATGCTTGCTATGATGTGTAGTAGAGGATCGGGTTCATCCTTAGATATTGGCTTAATCTCCTATTTATGAAAGGTAATCACATGGTCCTTTTGTAAGTGAATTGAACTCATTGTTGGTGTGGACTACGATAGATTATCAGCTTTAGTTGAATTTTTTGGCATGTTGGGCTGATCAAGGCATCTTTTGCTTCCTGTTGTAGTATTGATCATACCAATAAAACCCTCATTAGGTGGGGCTATGTGCACCTCATTGACATGCTCAAATTGATTGTTGTTGGCCCCATGATTGGGAAGATGATTTTTGAATATGTCAATATTTTGCAATTCATTCTTATCCAAAATATTATGCACTTGAATAACATGAACTTATACTGAGAGGGGGGGTGAACAGTATAAGATAAAACCATTTAATAATTTTAATTTCAGATAGCAATGGCATCAACATAACATTAAATAAGACAGAAAGCATCACACATAAAAGACCCATTTTAACGTGGTTCACCCAAGGTGGGCTACTCCACGGATAAAACTTTTCCTCTAAAAGTTATATCAAAGCCTCTGGGAATCCTTCCCGATAACAATGTTTATGAGTCTCAGCTCAAAGGAGACACCTTCCCCTAAATCTGCTTTGCTAGTGATCCTCTAGAAGACCTCTATCTCTTTTGCCCTTAGCAAGTGGAACTCTTTCCACGGAAGACACCTGTCTTCTCTCGCTCCGGTCGGAGATCTCTGTCCTCAACTCTGTCACAGCAAGCTGGTCCTCTTTTCTACACCAAAACACAGTCCTTCGGTCTGGCACAATTCTATCCTCTTCCTCTGTTCTTTTCTGCACTTGGTTGGAGAACAACTTTTCACTGTCGTTTGTCCTTCACAACTGTTCGTAATTACAGCAACATCTACTTCACGCACTTTGCTTTCTTTTACATAGACTGCGTGAACACAGTTGCAATCACAGCTGTCCTTAGATCAAATTCCACCCTTTGCATAATCTTTGCAATCACTGCAACATTCGAACGCACAACAACTTATGCACCTATGTGCAACCACAACAGCTCATTCTCTTCGCACAGTCTTCTCATGAACAATAGCACATTCTTCGTGCAAACAACACCACAGTCTTTGACACTTAGAAGATTCAACGAAATGCACTCTAATGCTATAGTCGAACTTCACTCTCTCTATTCTTCGATGATCGAACCTCACTTGTCGCACTGACTCTGCGAATGCCACACTTCGAATGCACACTCAATCGATACCCAAAATTGCTCAAATAGTCCTCCTTTAAATACTCACAATCTCAAGATGAAATCTTGTTCTTTAGTCGACTGTTCAACCTTCTAACATGTCGGCTATAAAACCTTATACTTCGTCGGCCAAGGTTAACTTCGTCGGCTTCAACCGCCTCTGTTGTTCTATAGCTTTTCTCATGCGACACTCAAACATGTCACGATATCGCTACGCCTTTGTCTGCCGTACACCTTCTTTGGTTTGTTGTCACGAAATCGTGACACTACAGCTTTTGCTGATGTCATCATGAATCTTGTCACGAAATCATGATGCTCTAGACTTCAATGCCTTCTTCTCCGCTGCTATCATGAAATCGTGACACCTTTGCCTCTTGCTGATGTCATCATGATTCTTGTCATGAAATCATGATGCTCTGGACTTCAAAGCCTTCTTCTCCGCTACTATCACGAAATCGTGACACCTTTGCCTCTTGCTGACGTCATCATGATTCTTGTCGCGAAATCATGACGCTCTAGACTTCAAAGCCTTCTTCTCCGCTACTATCATGAAATCATGACACCTTTGCCTCTTGCTGACGTCATCATGATTCTTGTCATGAAATCATGATGCTTTGGACTTCAAAGCCTTCTTCTCCGCTACTATCATGAAATCATGACACCTTTGCCTCTTGCTGACGTCATCATGATTCTTGTCATGAAATCATGACGCTCTGGACTTCAAAGCCTTCTTCTCTGCTATTGTCATGAAATCGTGACATCTTTGCCTTTAGCTGATGTCATCAACAACTCTGTCACGAAATCGTGACACCTCTTGCTCCTTCATCCTTTTCTTGGTTTGCACTAGCAAAAATGAAACATGTCACACGAAATCGTGATGCTTTTGCCAACTACAAGCTGCCAACTCAACTTGTCATGAAATCATGACACTTTTTACATCCGTACAACTTCTTCGAAACTTGTCACAAAATCGCGACACTTCCTGCAACTCAACACTGCCAACTCAACTTGTCACGAAATCGTGACACTTTCTACATCCGTACAACTTCTTCAAAACTTGTCACGAAATCGTGACACTTTTGCCCACTTTGCCTCTGCCTTCCTGCATGTCGCGAAATCATGACAGTTTTGGCCAAACTTTCTCTCTCCTCAAACATGTCATGAAATCACGACAGTTTTGGCCAAACTTTCTCTCTCCTCAAACATGTCGCGAAATCGTGACAGTTTTTCCAGCAGCTGCAAACTTTTTCTAACTTATCTTTTTCTGGATTTTTGGCAACTGGGCTACTCTGATTTTCTTGGAGACTTACCGACCAGCTGAAACCTTCATCAAAACACATCCTTAGACATAAAAACAAATTGCTCCAAGAACTCCTTGACATCAAAAACAACATCTACCAATAGCTCCTTGACATCAATGACAACAACTAAACTTAGGCAAAGGCAATGTACTCAAGGTACCCAAAATTGCCAACAATCTCCCCCTTTGTCATTGATGGCAACCCTTAACTAAAACACATCTTTCAAGAGCCAAAACTGAAATCAATCTCTTCAAGTTTTGCTCCCCCTGACTTGAAGCTTTCCTCTTCTCTTGAAAACTCTCCCCCTTACTTAAATCTCTCCCCCTTTGTCATCAATGGCAAAGGGTCACCTTTTGGGGCTCGGGACTAAGAAAGAGCCTCTTGGCTTAGTCCCTCCCCCACCTCCTGATGAGGTGATTAATCTCGAGGTGAGAGTACAACTCCCAATTTCTCCCTTAGATACTCAAACGTATCTTTTGGAAGGGGTTTGGTGAAGATATCTGCAATTTGCTCTTTAGTGGGTACATATTCTAGCTTGACTCTGCTTCTCTTGCACTTTTTCCCTTAGAAAATGATATTTGATAGAAATGTGCTTCGTCCTTGAATGCATTACCGGATTTTTAGAAATACTTATGGCACTTGAATTATCACAAAGAATAGGGATAGGTTGTTCATGCTTGACTTTGAAATCCTCCAAGGTTGTTTTCATCCATAAAACCTGAGTGCACCCAGCCACTGCTGCTATGTATTCAGCTTCTACTGTAGATAAGGAAACTGAAGGTTGTTTCTTACTTAGCCAAGAAACCAGACTCTTTCCCAGAAAGAATGCTCCACCACTAGTGCTCTTTCTATCATCAATACTGCCTGCCCAATCTGCATCTCGTATAGGTTGTGAGGGTGAAATCATCGCCTTTGGGATACCAAAGCCCAAAATCCATAGTGCCCTTCAAATATCTGAATATCCTCTTGACTGCCATAACATGAGATTCTTTTGGAGCTGCCTGAAATCTTGCTACTAATCCAACGGCCTGCATGATATCCGGTCTGGTAGCTGTACTATATAGTAAACTGCCAATCATAGATCTGTACAATTTTTGATCTACTACTGGAGATTCATCATCCTTACTCAGATTGCACCCTGTAATCATTGGAGTACATACAAGTTTGTTGTCCATCATCCCAAATTTTTTTAACATCTCTTTGATATACTTTTCTTGAGAGAGAAATATACCATTTTTTGATTGCGCAATCTACAGTCCTAAAAAGAATGACAGCTCTCCAATCATAGACATCTCGAATTCCTTTTGCATGGTGTTAGCAAAAACTTTGCACATCCGAGTATTATTTCCCCCGAAAATAATATCATCGACATAAACAACTATGATAATCATATCATCACCTTTATTCTTAATGTACAAGTTGCAATCTGCCACGCCTTTCCTGAACCCTTGTTCATAAAGATACCCGTCAAGTCTTGAGTACCAAGCCCTGGGTGCTTGCTTTAACCCGTACAGTGCCTTTTTCAGTTTACACACATAGTCTGGCTGTTCTGAAAGAGACACACCTTTTGGTTGTTCTATATAGACTTCTTCATCCAACACTCCATTTAGAAAAGCGGACTTTACATCCATTTGAAACACTTTGAAATATTTGAAACTAGACAGGGCCAAAAACATTCTGATCACTTCAAGACGAGCAACAAGTGCAAACGTCTCTTCGAAATCAACACCTTCGATTTGAGCATACCCTTTACGGACTAACCTCGGCTTTGTTCCCGACAATCTTTCCATCCTCATTAAGTTTATTTTTGAAGACCCATTTTGTGCCAATGACATTCTTATTCTTAGGTCTTGGAACCAAGTCCCAGGTTTTCATTTTTCTCTATTTGATTTAGCTCTTCATCCATTGCTTGTACCCAAAAATCATCTGTACATGCTTCACTAAAATTTTTTGGCTCAATCTGAGATAACAATGAAACATTTGCAGATTCATGTGAAGAAATGACTCTTCTTCTTGTTTTCCTGCTATTTGGATCACCAATGATCAAGTCTTTGGGATGATGTTTCTGAACATACCGTGAAGGAGTTTTGGGAAGCAATTGTTGTCTTTCCTCTTCTTCATCTGACACTTCTCTGAATTCTTCTTGACAGATTCCATCACTGAGTTCCTTGACTGGTTCTCTTATTCCTGTCTTTTCATCTACTAGTCACATTTATGCTCTCTACAACCGTATGAGTTCTTTTGTTGAAGCATCTCGTAGGCCTTACTTTTGCTGGAATATCCAAGAAAAATTCCCTCATCACACCTAGGATCAAACTTACCCAGATTTTGATCTTCCCTTCCGATGAAGCACTTACTCCCGAACACTTTGAAGTGTTTAACCGTAGTCGGTCTTCCTTTCCACAGCTCATAGGGAGTTTTATGATGATTGACTCTGAGTTGAGCCCTGGTAATGATGTGGATCGCTGTATTTATCGCTTCTCTCCAAAAACCATCTGAAAGTTTTGACTCATCTAACATTGCTCTAGCCATATTTTCAATAGTTCTATTTTTTCTTTCAACTACTCCATTTTGTTGAGGAGTTCTTGCTGCTGAATATTCTCTTTTGATTCCATGTTGTTCACAGTATTCCACAAATTCATTTGAAGTGAACTCTCCTCCTCTATCTGATCTTAAGCATTTGATTCTCTTGTGAGTCTCATTTTCAATCATTTCTTTAAAAATTTTAAATTTTTCAAAAGCTTCAGATTTTTCTTTGAGAAAAGTAACCCAAGTCATTCTCGAGTAATCATCTATAAACAACATGAAATAGCTATCTCCCTGAATGCTCTGAGTTCTGGTAGGACCACACAAATCAGTATGAATAAGATCCAAAGGTTTGGACGAGGTATACCCTTTCGATTTGAAACTGGTTCTGGTCTGTTTACCATGTTGACAAGGACCGCAAATGATGTTTTGGGGCCTTTTTATTTTGGGCAAGTCTCTAACTGCTTCCTTGTTACTAATACTGACCAGATTATCAAAACTCAAATGTCCCAATCTTTTATGCCACAACCAACTCTCATCTTCTTGAGTTAGAAGGCATTTTTCTCTTTTTATCTCACTCAGCATGTAAAGATTGTTTGGAGTCCTTGTAGCTCTAGCAATAAGTTTTCCATTTAATTCTTTACTTATCTCACATCTATCGTAAAAGAAAGATACTATGTGCCCTTGATCACAAAGTTGACTCACACTAAGCAGATTATGTCTTAGCCCTTCTACATAAAGCACGTTTTCTGTTTTGGATTTCCCATCCAGACTAAGAGTTCCTTTACCATAGATCTTTGCGGACTTGTTATCTCCAAAACTGACCGTTCCTCTGTTTGCTTCTTTTAAAGACAAAAATTTTTCTTTTTCACCAGTCATATGTTTTGAACAGACCACTATCAAGATACCATTTTTCTACTTTGTCTTGAGCATGAAAAGCAGTTTGAACTATCATTGACTTAGATTTTATCTCATTCCTCCTTTTTGAGACTTCAAAATTAAATTTATCCAAGCTGCACATCCTTGCTATATGCCCAAAATTCTTGCACTTGTAACACATGATATTTTTATTCATAAGAGGTGCAAATGAGTTAACATTTTCCTTACTATGACTCTTCAGAGATTTATTGCAATGCATAGCTATGTGACCAAATTTTTTACAAGAAAAACAATATCCATGGAAGGTATTATGTAACCTGTTTTGATGCCTTGGAAGTTTGTTCTTCTTGCGATCAATCTGGAATCCATTGCTCTTCGGAGTGAAGATTGTTCTTGCTTGAAGACCCTGTTTCATACATGGTGATGCCATCCTTCTTTTCACATGGAAAATTCTGTCTGAGAGTTGACTGTTCTAACTTCACTCTAAGAGACATAATCTCTCCTTCTAGTTTCTCACAATCAGCTACCTTTCCTTTTAGAACCTCTGTTAGAACTTGTTCAATCTTCTTCCCTTCTTCGGCTAGAATTTTGAAATCTATAATATGTTGAGCCAATTCTGATCTTGCTATCTCTTTTTCCCCGACAATGCTCGCTTAAGAACAGAATTCTCTTCCCCGAGTTTCTCAAGCTTTCTCAAGGCCAAGAAGAATTCACTCTTGAGATCGAATTCAACCTTTTCTCGAATTTATATGTTCCTCTGTTAGATCCTTCTCCAAGTCGTTAGGCTTTTTCTAGAGAGACCTGCTCCGATACCAATTGAAGAACATGAACTTATACCGAGAGGGGGGGTGAACAGTATAAGATAAAACCATTTAATAATTTTAATTTCAGATAGCAGTGGCATCAACATAACATTAAATAAGACAGAAAGCATCACACATAAAAGACCCATTTTAACGTGGTTCACCCAAGGTGGGCTACTCCACGGATAAAAATTTTCCTCTAAAAGTTATATCAAAGCCTCTGGGAATCCTTCCCGATAACAATGTTTATGAGTCTCAGCTCAAAGGAGACACCTTCCCCTAAATCTGCTTTGCTAGTGATCCTCTAGAAGACCTCTATCTCTTTTGCCCTTAGCAAGTGGAACTCTTTCCATGGAAGACACCTGTCTTCTCTGCTCTGGTCGGAGATCTCTGTCCTCAACTCTGTCACATACAAGTCGGTCCTCTTTTCTGCACCAAAACATAGTCCTTCGGTCTGGCACAATTCTGTCCTCTTCCTCTATTCTTTTCTGCACTTGGTTGGAGAACAACTTTTCACTGTCATTCGTCCTTCACAACTGTTCGCAATTACAGCAACATCTACTTCGCGCACTTTGCTTTCTTTTACACAGACTGCGTGAACACAGTTGCAATCACAACTGTCCTTAGATCAAATTCCACCCTTTGCATAATCTTCGCAATCACTGCAGCATTCGAATGCACAGCAACTTATGCGCCTATGTGCAACCACAATAGCTCATTCTCTTCGCATAGTCTTCTCATGAACAACAGCACATTCTTCGCACAAACAGCACCACAGTCTTTGACACTTAGAAGATTCAACGAAATGCACTCTAATGCTGCAGTCGAACTTCACTCTCTCTATTTTTCGATGATCGAACCTCACTTGTCGCACTGACTCTGCGAACGCCACACTTCGAATGCACACTCAATCGATACCCAAAATTGCTCAAACAGTCCTCCTTTAAATACTCACAATCTCAAGATGAAATCTTGTTCTTTAGTCGACTGTTCAACCTTCTAACACGTCGACGTAAAACCTTATACTTCGTCGGCCAAGGTTAACTTCGTCGGCTTCAACCGCCTCTGTTGTTCTGTAGCTTTTCTCGTGCGACACTCAAACATGTCGCGATATCGCTACGCCTTTGTCTATCGTACACCTTCTTTGGTTTGTTGTCACGAAATCGTGACACTACAGCTTTTGCTGACATCATCATGAATCTTGTCACGAAATCATGACGCTCTAGACTTCAATGCCTTCTTCTCCACTGCTATCATGAAATCATGACACCTTTGCCTCTTGCTGACGTCATCATGATTCTTGTCATAAAATCATGACGCTCTAGACTTCAAAGCCTTCTTCTCCGCTACTGTCATGAAATCGCGACACCTTTGCCTCTTGCTGATGTCATCATGATTCTTGTCACGAAATCATGATGCTCTGGACTTCAAAGCCTTCTTCTTCGCTACTATCATGAAATCGTGACACCTTTGCCTCTTGCTGACGTCATCATGATTCTTGTCGTGAAATCATGACGCTCTGGACTTCAAAGCCTTCTTCTCCGCTACTGTCGTGAAATCGTGACACCTTTGCCTCTTGCTGACGTCATCATGATTCTTGTCACGAAATCATGACGCTTTGGACTTCAAAGCCTTCTTCTCCGCTACTATCATGAAATCGTGACATCTTTGCCTTTAGCTGACGTCATCAGCAACTCTGTCACGAAATCGTGACACCTCTTGCTCCTTCATCCTTTTCTTGGTTTGCACTAGCGAAAATGAAACATGTCACGAAATCGTGATGCTTTTGCCAATTGCAAGCTGCCAACTCAACCTGTCATGAAATCGCGACACTTTCTGCATCCGTACAACTTCTTCGAAACTTGTCACGAAATCGCGACACTTCCTACAACTCAACACTGCCAACTCAACTTGTCACGAAATCGCGACACTTTTGCCCACTTTGCCTCTGCCTTCCTGCATGTCGCGAAATCGTGACATTTTTGGCCAAACTTTCTCTCCTCAAACATGTCACGAAATCGAAGCTTTTGGCCAAACTTTCTCTCTCCTCAAACATGTCGCGAAATCGCGACAGTTTTTCCAGCAGCCTGCAAACTTTTTCTAACTTATCTTTTTCTAGATTTTTGGCAACTGGGCTACTCTGATTTTCTTGGAGACTTACTGACCAGCTGAAACCTTCATCAAAACACATCCTTAGACATAAAAACAAATTGCTCCAAGAACTCCTTGACATCAAAAACAACATCTACCAATAGCTCCTTGACATCAATGACAACAACTAAACTTAGGCAAAGGCAATGTACTCAAGGTACCCAAAATTGCCAACAACACTACATTCTTGAACATAATACAATCCTGGATATCATGGCCATTTTGCCAATGATAAAAACAATAGAGATCTTCCTTATACCCCTTAGGTTTGGGGCAATTAGGATCCAGGGTATGCACCTAAGGCAAGTTTAAAATCTTGGCCTCACAAAGGTGGTTGAAAATTGATGCCAAAGATTTAGGCAATGGTGTATAGTTGTGAGGTGGACGTTTCTATTTTACCTTGCCTTGATTCCTATTGCATTGGTCGTAATGCGTAGGAGGAGGTTGAGCCTGATAGTTTTCTTATTACTGGATATGTGCTACTTTTGGAACATTTAACATGATCTAGTTAACGTGCACAGGTTGGGCCTATTGTGATTGATGTCATGTGCTCTTGTTCCATTATTCCTTGCTATAGAGATTTAGGTCTCCTTCTAGCTTTATATCTTCTATCAACTTGGCTTGAGTCAGGGCTTCCTTGAATGTTTTATACTACTGCAATTGCAATAACAGAGAGATATGTTTTACGTAGCTCTTCTTCAATAGGGATGGAGAATGATAGTTTCACCATGATTTTTCTCCACCTGTCCCTATAGTCCACCATTGACTCATCATCATGCTGATTTAAATTAGCCAGATCGGACAGGTTCACCTTCTTCTTGGAACCGAAGGAGAAATGTTCAAGGAACACATTTACTAGTTGCTAAAAATTGGTGATGTTATGCTTGGGCAACTGATTTAACCATTGAGTCACTATGCCTAAGAACATCATGATGAACGTTCTCAGCATTAGGGCATCATTTTGCTCAATATGGAAGCACTTGTTCATGAAGTTGGTAACATGTTCTTGTGCATCTTCCTCTCCCTTAAACTTGTCTAGCCTAGGCATTTCAAAGTTCCTAGGATATGAAGGACTCGGGATTGAGGGGCACAGAGGTTGGTTGTGTATTTTGCTTAAGGTTGGCTTTTGCCCAACTGTGTCTTACTTCTCAAGATACTTGAATCTCTCAGATAACACTTTGTATGCTTGAGAAGAAATGATCTCTTCCTCTCGAAGGGGTATCTAGGGTGCAAGAAGAGGTAAGTTTCTTTGAGTACAAGGTGGTCAACTGTATTCATTGACCACGTCTATAGAATACGGTTTAGGATATTGTTGATCCTAGTCATCCGACTCTGATATCTCATATTGCCTATGCTTAGGCTTGTTTGGCACTAAATGATCATGTGGTCGAGAAGCATGTTGAGAGGTATGGCGAATATAATCATCTACTCACCTATTATGCAGCTCAAGGTGTGAAGTAGCATGTCTCTCATTGTGTTGCTGCCTATACTCACTATGAGGAGGTAATTTTTATTGAGCCAATCTGTTTGATTGCTCTTCACACTCCTTTAGATCAAGGAGATGTTGCTCTTCTAGGTGGTGTTCATATAATCATTTTTGGCACAATCATTGTTGTTTTGTGCTTCCTTTTTCTATATTTTCTAAAGGCTCACACTAAATGTGTAAATCCTCTAATTGATATTGGAGCATTTGTTCTCTCTGAATTGCATCTGACCTATGTGACCAATTTGATCGGTTTGTTGTGTTGGGTCTATGACTTTGCAACTCCATGCAAGGGTTCTTGTTTGCTTTGAATTACACAACAAGGTTGGCAACTCTCTTCCCTTGATGAGTCAAGATTGCATTGATATTATGCTCTTCCCTAGGGGTGTAACCCTCATGCAAGGATGTTGTGGGGGTGCCACGTGTTCATTGGGAACACTCACCATGGGTACGGATAGGATGCAACTGAGTTATAGTTCCTTCACCCACAATGTATTCTTTAGCAGATCTAGTAGATCTACAAGGGATATGATCGTGATATATGCTACCATGCTCAAATTTCCGATGTTGGGATCTTCTAGCACCTTGATCTAAGAGGTCAAGGTGATGGGTCTTCCAAGGTTTGGCAAGAGGAGTTCCTTCCTTGCCAATACCATGGTCAAAAAACTAACATCCTCCATGTTTAGAAGGATTTGGCATTACAATGGGCATGTGAATGGTTGTCTTCCCTCTATCTTGACCCTCATTAGGTTGGTTTGAACTCTTAGTATAATGGGATGTGGTGGGTCTAGAAGTATTCTCCTTTAGGCCACGATAAGATCTGGTGTTGGTTCTCCTGAGCGGGGTTTCTTGGTGAGATCCACTATGAGTGGTGTTGTCTCCCCTGAGACTACCTAAAGTTCATTCAGGTATGTTTTGGGTAGGTGTGTTGCCTCTAGGGCAGTCTAGGCCCTCTGGTTCATTGGGTGCAACCTCAGTATTAGACTAGGGATGACCCCGTGTATTGACCATAACCTTGTGAAATTTGACTTTCGAAAAGGTTGTGGATGTTATATACCAAAATGATTAGTGCGACGAACTAATCGCAATGGGATATGACTCTAAAAAGTGACTTTCGGGTCAAAATTTTGTATTTTTGAAATAATTGGCCAACCGTGGCCCATGGGGCCCACTTCTAGGAATTTTTAGGACATTTTGAATAATGAAGATTTAGGACTCAAAATTTTGTGAGAGGTGCACAAGGGGCTAAATAAGACAAAAAAAATAAATTTGGTAATTTTTGGAGTTGTCTAGCCCATTTTATGACTGTTTTAGTGTAATTTTTCCCTATTTTCAGCTTTAGAAATAGAGTAATCATAAAACCAAAATAACTTTTTTGTTATAGCTCCGATTTGCATGATTCTCGATCCGTTGAATGCAGAATAAAAAATTAGCTTTTTTCAAAATAAATTTCCTTGAAAAAAATTAGGGTTAGGGTTTGGTACTAGATCAAGTATCTTAGGTTGATTACCCAATAATAAAGAAACACACAAAGTAGACAATATGATTATCTCTTTTACAGATTAGATGTGTGTCCTAAAATTGGTTTTAGTGTTTTTTAGATGTTTTGTTGCTCTTTATTTCTTGTTTGTGTTTTGGACTTAGAATTAGGGAACTCAACAATAGTGGTGACTAGGAATACTAGTGCCAAACATGATTTCTCAAAAGAGTCTAGGGTACACCGCTTAAAACCCAATGGAGGGTTCACCTAGCTCTTCCAATTTGAATCAATAACTACTCCAACAGTGGGAGACCATTTGAACACAAGTGACCTACCCCAACTTAAAGGAGTTTCCCATTATGTCTAAGGATATCTAGGGGGAAAGCCGATGGAAGGAGGTGAATTCCAACGTCACCGGTCTGAATTGGGGGTTGGTGATGAAATCCAACCTTACCAATGTTATTGTAATATGTGCAAGTGTGTGGGGTTATTTTTAGAATTTTGAAATAGAAAGTGATGCATCAACCAAAATTCATGACTACTTTCCTACATGCCTAAAAGGAATGTTTGTCTTTCGAAAGATGCATATCTAATTTAATCTAAATTTTTTTTCATAAATGCACTTCCTACTTTGTGAATTGAGGCCACTGGTTGGGCCACATGTAGGCAAACTAAACACACAGAAGCCTAGCACACTGGAGACTAGGGCAGACCTTAAAAGCAGAGGCCCGTTGTTCCTAGCAGCACCTAGAGGAAGCTAAAACAAAGCCTAAGAAACATTTAATGCATTTTATTTTTTCATTTTTCTTTATATTTTCCTTAAAAAAAATTATTTAAGTTGTTATTTTATGGGAAAAAATTGCAGATAGAAAAACAGAGAGAAACATAGAATGAAACCAACCTCAAAATCCAATCTGATGATGGAAATTCTGCCCTCCGCCACACTTTTTTGTTGGCCATTGTTGACTAGAGTGGCTGCTATTGGTCGCTGTCGACCAGAGTGACCAAGACTTGTTGGTCACTGTTGACCAGAGAAGCTGAACTTGCACACAGAAAACCCATAAATGTTAGTAAATCAACAAATAATAAAAACATGGTGGAGTCCCACCATGATTGCCATCTATGCGACCATGGGAAGCGTGCACCATAACTTACCCTACTTGCAATGTTATTTTTATTATATCAAATGCAAAAATAAAGACAAGTACATATAACATGAAATTTAAAGAGCAAAGCAATATTATTTTATTAAGACTTCCGAATCTTGGTTACATGTACGTCCCTCTGAGGGATACTCATTTTTTATACAATCTATTACAAGTGGGGCAATTGTGAATGTATCCCCTGTAAGGGGACGATGCACCTTTGTAGGCCTCCCGATTTTACACACCAAACTATTTGAGGGCTTACTGATGCCTCCTTCTCCTTCTCTCATCCAAGAGGGATCCCATGCTTTGGATGCTTTGAAATGATCCTGTGAACCTGTATTTGTGGGTAAGGAAACAATAGAGCACAGTAATTAGTACAGGCTACCTCTTTGAAGGAGGCTCTTATTAGCAAATCTGATAAATAAGATAAATGGTCATGATAATACTAAAATACGAGCATAAATCAAATAATAAATGCATGGAAAGCTAATAAATATGAATTAAATGTGTTAATGAAATCATATCTGAGCTATGACTAATTAATAAATCAAACAGTAATGGATCTAAGCTAAAATAACAAGAAATAGTGTCTAATGCCCTAAAATATGCCTACGGGCTAATGTCCAAGACAACGACCATGAAGTAAGCTCTTCTCCTCATGAACAAGGGACTGTAGCAACATCCTCCTTGCTCCAATTTATGTTCAAGGGTCACCTATTATGTCTCCTACACTGATTTATGGTTGGGAATGATGGGTCTGAATATTGATGCATGGATGTGGCTCAACCAAACGACACTCCAATGCTCCTCAAAGGGGCATATATTGACTCTCCATTTTGATAGGGCTCTACTGCACACAATTTGAACTCTTTGCATCCTTTTTGCCTTCCTAAAATTCTGCATATGTAGCCTTCCAGGTTTTAGATCTAGATCTAAGGCTTGGATTCCTAGGGAAGCCAAGCTCTAGATCTGCATGCCAACTAATTGTCCCAGAGGGAAGATTCAATATTTAGTTGGCATGGAAGGGGCAGTCAGGAGGAACTCTAGGAAAAAATAATGATATCCCTTCGAAATGAATGCAAAATGCCATTACTACCCATGATTTGGGTAATCCCTCATGATAGTTCATGTTTCAGTGCTAGTCGTTGTCATCATCAGTAGCTAGTTGTGGTCGCTCTTATCTTAAGTGGCCAGGATTAGCAACCGCTTTGGTTGATAGCGAACAATCCTAAATGGGCTAAAACTACCCCTTTTGAGTGGTTAGGACCACTGGTAGCTCTTAGAAAGATCCAAGATCAGTCATATGGTCTGTAAATGTGCCCATATGAGTAGTCTCCTAAACATGATGCATTTTAGGTATCTATAGTTAAAGCCTATTTGAGACCAATCAATCTGGTTATAGAACCCCTCAACATTCCACCTCGTTCTATTGTTACATTTCAATAAGAACCCTCACATTCATACCAAGTCTTCACCAATACCCTCTTTGAGGCCACCTCTGCACCCCCACATTGATACCATCATCATTTAGCCAATGCACTTTCCTTCCATCCAATTACACCACCATTCATTCTAACCCACTCTATGAAGCACAAGCTAATATTGCTTCAAATATACATTTATCCATCCCACACACATAATTTGGGTTTGTTAATTTAGTCCAGCATAAATTTCCACATTCAAATGTGATTCCTTTCATAACTTATCCCCTATCAACCTCAACCCATGTTGTAAACACTCACAACACATCAACCTCCATCCCCCATACAACTATTCAACCCACATCTACTACTACCATACAACAAGCATGACAACACTTAATGATGAGGATTGATGTTGTGATCACTCATATGACCCTTCTTTTATTTCCTAGCTAGGTTTGCATAGTTTATTTCTTGCAATTTAATATTGTAAGTGAGTCTTATTCTCACATAGACTCCTTGTGCATTAGTTGGCAAGATAGTTTTCACTAATAAGTATTAGTTAGGAAGAGTGAACTCAAAGTTAGCTTAAGCACATGTTTGTAGCTAACTTCTTATCTTCTTGTTGGCTAAGATGTTACATGCATTTTATTATGCACTATTATAGCCTTTGGTTATATTGTTATGTAATTTGGGACCAATCCATGATTTTGTGGAATTGGTTAAGTATTTTGGGCCTTTCAAGCCTATAAATACAACTTATGAAATATAGAACACTAGTTGGATTTTCAACCTTCTCATTGGTATCAGAGCCTAGTTCATGTTTGCACTAGGGCTTGTGAAGTTGAGAGGGAAGGAGATAAATTTGTTATGAGAAATTATTTCTCATTGAGGACTCGGTTTAAGCTCAAAGGATGCTTGAAAACCATTCACAGAAGGAAATTTCTTCGACGACAAACTCCTTGTTCCAACTTTTTGCTTATGCTCAAGAAGTATAGGAAAAGTTTGCCTTAGAGTTATTCCTATTGTGATCCTTGGAAGGGATTGGATCGTAGTTATGGTCTAATTAGGATTAGGAAACCATATAACCCTTCTACCCCCCCCATTTTCGAGTACTGAAGAGCTCCGAGATTATTTCCAATACCAGGTCGTGTGTTGGCTTGGGTCTGGTTGCCTTTCAAACGCTGATCGTGTGTCGATCGGATCTTGAAAGGAGTGCTACTAAAGGCGTGTTGCTGGTTTGAAAGAAAGCTTCAAAATTTTTGGTACTTATGAGGTAAAATCGCCTTAGTTGTTTCATTAATTTGATTATGAAAATTTAAATTTTAAATTTTAAATAGCTATTTTTTTATCTAAACCATTAACAAAGTTTAGATATAAAAGTTATTTAATTTTTTTATTTAAGATTTAATTTATATATATATATATATTATGCCACATGGTCGCCCCCTCATCAGGCAGGCCGATGAGCTGACGTACGACAACTCTGACAGCAAGCAGGGTTAATAAAAAATCAATGGCAAACTCTGGCACTGGACCTACTTGTGCTGCGTTGCACAATGCCTATTTTTCTCAGGTGTTATGGCTGACCATGTCTAGCCTATGCCTGACACTACTGTTAGGCATTGATAGCACGTGCGTTATGCCATTGGCCTAACGATGCTATCAGCCTGACAGTGTCAGGCCAAGAAGCATGCATGCCACAAGGGCACACCATGATCACTTAAGGCCTGATGTTGCTGTTAGTAACTGATAGCATCCAATGTTGTCAGCCTGATAGTGTTAGGTGTACGCGTGCACCAAGGCAGACACACATCACTTGCATAGTGCTTGTGGAGCATAGGTTCCTCTACGCTCATGTCAAGATTTTTGTAGGTCTTACCTCCATCCAAAGTAGGACACGTTTTGGCCACAAGGGTTATAGGAGGTCCCCCCTTTAAAATTTTTGCGTATCTGTTGCCTCAAAATCCATGCTCCAAATTTGCATTGAATTCTACCACAACTAGTTTTAGCCTGAAATAGAATAACATGCCTCGAGAAACATGCACTGTTAGTTTGCACAATTTCATGCATCATCAAAATTTGCATTAAATCAACTTGAGTGCTGTGATTGCTAGGTTGACTTCGACAAAAAGGGTAAAAATTTGGATTTATTTCAATTTTGCTAATCTAAGGTTTATTGCATGTAAATTAATTTTTATTTATTTATTAATTTATTTTTAAATATCTTAATTAAAATTAATTAATATTTTTGATTAATTAAATTTTAATTTTTAATTAAGTTATTTTTAAATTAATAAATTATAAAAATTTAAACCTTAGGTAAATAAAAAAAATTCCAATTTCAAGCAAAATTTTTACAATTCTGATCTGCAAATCTTCCAACTCCAGCATTATAACCTTGTGAAGATAAATTTTGTTAATATTTTTAGATTTCAAGCAGAAGAACTTGCTTATTGGCCTTAGGAGTATTTTTCACTTAAGGGCAAAACATTGTAACAGGGTACCCAAATTTTTACCCCAATTTTAAGTGCTTTACCCTTTTACTCCTGGCTTATACCCAGTTCCAAATGGCTTCAGATTTGGTTGCCCAGATGGCAGAATTAGCACATGTTGTAAGTATACTTGTAGAGAAGGCAAATGATAGTATACTTAACCAAGTGGTAAGTAGCCTTGCTGACAAGGTTAGCGACATTAGTATTTAAAATGTATCTGATGTTAAAATCTACAATAATGATCCTTAATCCAAAGCAAGGTGTGAAGTGTTATTGTATGATGGCTCAAGAAAACCGAACATTTTTAACAATTGGCTTCTTGACATGGAGTCCTAGTTTTCTTACACTCATACCTCGGATGAGGACAAGGTTCCCTTCGCCAAACTCAAGCTTTCAGGTTTGGCTAAAGTGTTAGTGGAATGCAAAGGGGGACATGATGAAATTACCACTTGGGATAACCTTGTAAAATCTCTTACGCAGAATTTTTATCCCTCTAATTATAATTTTTTTTTGGTAATTTAGTGTTTTAGATTTCGTCAAGGAACTAATATGACTGTGTAGGATTATATCTACCACTTCAACAGGTACAAAATTCTTTTGAGTGTGGAGGATGATGTCAGAACTTTGATTCTCAAATTTCAAAGTGGCTTATTAGAGCATTTGTACAGGGAAATCATGTTTGTTAACATGGAAACATTGGATTCAGCTTTCAACCAAGCACAACTTGCTGAGGATAAGTTCAAATCACACTTGCAGGGTATTCCATGCTCCTGCTACTCCAACGGTTGCTAGCTCATCAAAAGGGAATAATTCTTTCTCTCAACAGAATAATTTTGCCCAAACAAAGAATTTTTCTTCTTCTCCTTCCTCTCCTTCTCCTTCATCTTCTTCTCCTTCTTCTTCTTCCAACACTTCTTCCAAAAATTTTTGCAACTATTGTAAGCAAAAGGGCCATGAAAAATTTGATTGTTTCAAACTTAAGAAAATAAGTTTGGTTGTAACAACTCAAGAGGAGGACAAAGAGCAAGGTCCCCTTGAGTCAGTAGGAGAGAATAGAGAATACATAGAATTACGAGGTAAAATCAATGATGTTACCTTAGTAAATGTTAATTCCTCAAGGAGCGCTCATGATGTTTTATTCGTCACTCGAGCTCATTTGCTCTATAACTTTGCAACAAATTGTATAGTGGATAATGGCTCGCAAAAGAACCTAATTGCGAGGTCCATTGTCGAGATATTGAAATTATCGATGGAGCCTCATCCTCAACCTTACTCTTTGGGTTGGAAGGATCATGGTTGGGGCTCAGAGATCACTCACACTTGCACATTGAAATTTGCACTTGGACCACATTTCATAGATCAAGTCACTTGTGATGTGACTCCTATGGATTGTTGTGGGATCTTGCTTGGGAAACCATTTCAGTATGATAGGAGAGTTGTTTATGATGATTTTAAAAGAACCTATACATTTCAAAAATATGGTAAGGTATATCTCATAAAAAGCACCAACACTCCTAATATGGTTTTTAATTCCATGCCCACAAACAAGGCAATAAAACAAGTTAGTGAGGTTGCTCTACTATTCATTAGCTCCAAACACACTTCTCCATAGGATTCCCCTTCACATCGGCATTCTACTATGGATCCCATGTTGCAAAGTTACCCACATCTATTTTAGGCCATGGATCGACATCAAATTCCTCATCCATTTTAGGTTGGTGACAAAGTATGGTTGCACCTCAACAAGCGATGTTTTTCTAATAAAAATCATACCAAAATAAAACCAATTCGCTATGGGCATTATACTATCCTTCAATAGGTTTCTAAGAATGCTTTTCACCTTGATCTTCCCGCACACTTGGGGATTCATGACATCATCAATGTAGATATTTTGAAGTTGTATCATGACTCTACATTGGAGACCGCACCAGATATTAGTCATCCTGTGGACGTGGTTCATGATTCTTAGTTACCATTGGATTCAGATTAGATATATGACATGAAGACTCGACATAATCACCAGGGGTCTACCACCACTTATCTTGTGGCTCGACGAGGATAGCTGTCGCATCAGGCTCATTGGATTTCTTTTCATCAAATTTCTCATGACTTTCCTACTCTTCTGAAAGAATTGGAGTCCAATGATTCTATTATGGGGAGGCATGATGAGGATTTATGTTGTGATAACTCATATGACCCCTCTATTATTTCCTAGCTAGGTTTGCATAGTTTATTTCTTGCAATTTAATATTGTAAGTGAGTCTTATTCTCATATAGACTCCTTGTGCATTAGTTGGCAATATAGTTGTCACTAATAAGTATTATTTAGGAAGAGTGAACTCAAAGTTAGCTTAAGCACATGTTTGTAGCTAACTTCTTATCTTCTTGTTGGCTAATATGTTATGTGCATTTTCTTATGCACTATTATAGCCTTTGGTTATATTGTTATGTAATTTGGGACCAATCCATGATTTTGTGGAATTGGTTAAGTATTTTGGGCCTTTCAAGCCTATAAATACAACTTATGAAATATAGAACACTAGTTGGATTTTCAACCTTCTCACTTAAACCAATTTCTTGATAACACCAATTAAAATGTCCATGCTTCCTTGCAATAGTAGTCACATGTACCAGATTTCAAATCTTAATCCATTCCCAACCAAAATATATTTTTTACCTCTGATCCATCTTGGGTATCATGATATCCTATGATCACTATACCTACACCTCCATCCAACCACATCAATACCATTACCACCACCCAACACACTCAAATCCCCCAAACTCCATCTCCACCTCATCAACACCAATCATTTCATAACCAATTCCAACAAAACATCCAACACCACCACATACCCACAACCATCAATCTATTGGCTAGTCAAAACCTCATTTTATCCCAACAATTCATCATCCAACACACACCACCCACATATACCAATCACACAAACAAAGGCTTCCAAACACAAATGTAAGATCCTAAAATACAAGCTTTGCAAAAATAGATTGACAGTATCATCATGCATACTCCTGGTATGATGTATCAAAAACTCGCATTGAGATAGCTGGTCAATCACCCCAGTCATCCTTTGATACCATTTCCACCTTACCCTACCAATTATACATTATCAAAGTTTGATAAATTACAAGGGGATGAGGATCCTAGAGAGCATATTAGTGCATTCATCCATAAATGTTTTAGAATCCAAGAGAACGATGCCATAATGATCTAAAATTTTCCTTAGGTATTAGGGGGGATGCCATAGAATGGTACAACCATCTACCACATCATAGTGTTTATACATTCAAACAATTAGAAAAAAAATTCTTAGAAAGGTTCTCCCTCAATGTTAGAAAGAAAACTATCTTGATTGACTTGTATAATCTTAGATAATTTGAAGAAGAGTTTGTCTATGAATTTGGAAACCATTAGAGAATAGTCATGACCAAATTGCCGTTTGTCCTCCCAATGGAATAATTAACACTAATTTTCACAAGGAGTTGTCTAAAGCCTATATTCTTGTTGCTTCAATTACAAAAATATAGAACATTCGATGAATCTCATGCCCAAGCTCGAGTTATCAAAGAATTCAAGATTTGAGAGGGTGAGATTAAACCCAAAAAGAAATAATGGAAAAATAAGGGCAAATCCAAAGGAAACTATAATGGCCAATCAAAACCTAGATGAGTAAATCAATTGGTCTTGAGTCCACCAACAATGACTAAAAAACCCTAAGTCCATCATCAACAATAATCATCATCGCAACAACAACTGCAAAAAGTGTCATATCAAGTGGTTCCACCCCCACAACAATTGCACAACCCAATTCCAACTATGGAAACAATCAATACCAAAATTTTATTTTGTAGGCTCACAATTACACACCACTACCTAAGTCATATACCTTCATCTTCCGAAGATTGTATGATACACATGCAATCACCTTACCAGAAGTCAAACCTGAGGATCCAACTAAACGTAGCAAGGGTTATAAGAAACATTTATTTTTTCCCTTCCATCACTAGAAGGGCCATGACATTAATAACTACTTTTCATTTAAATATATTGTGCAAGACCTACTAGACCTAGGGGCCATTAAGCTAGATAGTCCCTTAGCACAACAAAACTAGGACCTTAGTATTTACCAAATACCACTTCCTCATCGTGAGGAAACACAACATACAATAGGAGGATCAAATCCTATAACTCCTAACAAATTCAACCACGTGCAACAATACCAAGGTTTTGTGGGTGCTATTCATGTAGTAATCCAAGGTCAACGAAGCACAAATTATCAAAATGAACAACCTCAAGTAGTTCAATATCCTATGGAACCACCAACAATTGTGTATCCACAACCCACTAATCCATTTAAATCCATTCATATTTCCACCAATTCATCTCAACCAACTCACCTTCCAAGCCATCCATCTCAATCCATTCACCTTAAAATTTGTCCACCATGACCTATCATCACACTAAGCAGTTGACTGACAAATAGTCTCAAAATAAATTCAACCAATTTATCGATTTATGACCTTATACAACAATATCCACCACATCATGAGGTATTTATGGAGATCTTGAAATCCTTGAGCTTCAAAATCATGACTCTAATACCTTCAAAAAATTTGTGGGAATCATTCAAACATGTATGGAGCCTTCAATTGTATTCTATGATTCTGAAATCAAATCAATATCATTAGAAATACTAGATCCTCTATTACACATCATGGCTCAAGTTGATAGGCAACCTTTTAAATGAGTATTAACTAACACCGAATCATAAATCAACATCATTACCACTTCAAAACTCCACCATCTCAATATTCCACCTTCCCACATCTCCAAATGCACATTCATATTATGAGCATTCAATGATGCTCTATGTTCTATAGTTGGCACTATGGTCTTACCCGTACAAGTGGGGATCAAGATGTTGCACACCATGTTCCATATCCTAGAAAGGGCCATGACCTACAATGTACTCCTTGGATGCCCCTAGATAAGGGAAATGAAATGTGTTCCCTCAACACTACACCAATATTTGAAATATGTACATGAAGGACAAATACATTGTATACCTACATACATTAAAACATTCAAATATTGGAATTTCATTTCCTATCCATATAAGTCCTAACTTCCATCCACTCACTAATCCTTAATTCCATCAACTTTATATCACAATACCTCATCCAAATACCTATTATAGAAGAAATCCCCACCACTGGTCCACATTAGACCTCCACTTCCACACCCCAACCTTCATCACAACTGACATCATGTGCATGTGGTAAGACCCAATAATCACCCTCAACATCTATACAAGGGACATACCTCCACATAATCCATATCATTAATCACAATTTATTCATCATCATCCATAGAATATATTTTACAAGCACCCAATGCCACTTCATCCACATCAAAATAACTAGTCATCCATAAAATTCCTCAACCAAATCCATCTTCACCACCATCAGGTGATGTCTCACAAGTTGATTTGATAGATTATGAGATGTCATTCCAACATACATATCTCCCTTAATTCAAGCCACAAGCCACTCTTGAGCCCCATATCTCCATATCCAATGCACCCATATCATTATTTACACAAGTTCTAGTCCATCTTATTAGTCCTAGCATTGGCAAGTATGTGGTTAAATATATCATAGTAACACCACTCAACATAAAAACTATCAAGGATTATGGTCATCAACGTGATCCACCCCTATCCATAGGAGTAGTGTACAACATGGGTTCATCCACAAATAGAATTAATTTTGTATATGGGGGAGGTCAATTCATCATCCAATCCACTTCCGCTAGATGAGCCTAAGTAGCCATCATGTGCCAACCTTGAACACATGACCAATCTTGATTTCCCATCATAATATTTTCATCAGGTTAATTAGCAAGGATATGGTTTAGGATGACATGAATATGGTATGCATGATAACATTGAACCTTAGTATTGAGAAGACCATGACCATTCTGGCCTGGTATACAATCCATAATATTTCACTTCCTCTTTTAAATGAGACTTTCAATGCCTAAATCTAGATCATGAAGAGGAAAACAATGATAACAATAATTCTAAGGATGAATCATATGAGGAATATGATGTCATGTCTATAGCCTTAGATGAATCTAAAGAAGAATAAATATCAATCACTCCATTCATCTAACAGGATGGATACTATCTAAGAATGTTTCCCATCCATCAACCTATCTTTTGTTTACTTCTCTCAAGGGAGCAATTTGAACCAACTAGTGAACCACCATCGCCACCTTGACCACCTCATTGAAAACATGATGTAAATATGTACAGAAAATACATTTTTGCATTTGCATATCCTGGTCATTTACATTTATACATGTTGCTTGCTACTATCCAGGTTCTCGAGGTTCATTCATTGACTCCAAGAGGCAAGGAAAATCACCCTTCACATCACAAATACCATTCCCCACTAAGTCAACATGAATAAGGTTGAATTTTTCACACCACTCCACAATCCATACGATCTGGCAAAACCAATTTCTATTGACATAAGCCTCATCGATATAGAATGAATTTCATCACCTCCATCTATTTTCGAATTCATCCTTTTAGAGGAATTGTTAAGGGCTTCTACCACTTACATTCCTCAGTAGCTTTCACTTTCATCCTCACATTCACCCTCAACTTTAGCTTATTCTTGGCATAAATGGAAGAGACTATGCTAGAAGAGTGATACCCCCACTCATGAGATTCATTTGATTCCAATGCCCCATTAAATTGAGGAAGGTTCACACATGGCCATTGAAGAAACTATAGATGTGAACCTAAGCATAGATTCAGATAATCCATAAATTTTGAAACTTGGAATATGTTTGTTTGTTGATGAACATGAGTAATTCATAGATCTCCTTAATAGAAAGAAGGGCATCTTTGCATGGTCTTATAAATATATGCCTAGTATGACCCTAACTTGGTTTTCCACAACTTAACATTGCATCTTGATGCTAATAAGGTCAAACAAAAACTAAGAAAGTTACATCCTACCATTGCCCTCATGGTCAAATAAGAGCTTCAAAAGTTGTTAGACGTGGGTTTCATTCAGCCTATTGACTATCTTGAGTGGCTTTCAAAAATGGTAACCATTCATAAGTCTAATGGGGTGATTTGCATTTGCACTTACTTTTGAGATCTTAACAAAGTGTATCCTAAGGATGACTTTACTCTACCTAACATCGATACTCTTTTAGACACTTTCATTGGCCATGAAATACTATCTTTAATTGATGGTATCTAAGGATACAATCAAATTCGAATTAATCTTGATGACCAACACAAAACAACATTCACAACACCTTGGGGAAATTTTTGTTACAAGGTGATGCCATTTGGCCTTAAAAATTTGGGTTCTACTTATTAATGTGCCATGACATACATATTCCATGATAAAAAGTATAATATCATTGAATATTATGTGGATGATCTATTGGCCAATCTAAAAAATTTCAAGAGCATATCAATGTATTGGAATTTTTTTTTTACTGACTTCTTGAGCATAACATCATATTAAACCCCAAGAAATGTGTTTTTGGTATCATCTCAGTAAAAATCCTAGGGTTCCTTGTGTCCAAGCACGTATTGAAGTGGATCCAAACAAGGTCAAGGATATTATGGAGATGTCTCCCCCAAAAAAATTGAAAGAGTTGCATAGCTTAAAAGGAAAGATCGAATCTATTCGTTGCTTCATTGCATAGCTCTCAGATAAATACAGGCCATTCAATCACCTACTATAAAAGGGAGTAACATTTTCATGGATAGAATAATGTCAAAAACCTTTTGATGATATCAAGTAGTACGTAGTCTCTCCACCAGTCTTAACTCCACTTTCTTGGGGGTCCCCTTCCATAAATATATTTTGCATAAGGGACAATTCTTGTACAAAAAAATAAAAACAACCAAGAGTAAGTAGTCTATTACATTAGTCAAACACTAGTAAGCTATGAAACTAGATACACTAATGTGGAAAAACTATGCCTATTAGTGGTTTTTACCACTAAGAAACTCCAATATTATATGCTTAGTCACACCACATATGTCATAGCTCGAATAAATCCTCTACGTTACATGATGACTCACGCTTACAACAATACTTGTACTCCAAAATGGATAATGCTTCTAATATAATTCAACCTTGAGTAGTTTATCAACCAAAAATCCATTAAATATTAGATAATAGCCGATCATCTTGTGAAAGCTTTGCTTTCTAATGATCAAACCTTGATTATTGAGCTCCTAGATGATTTGGTATTTACCATCACTTAACAAGAGGAAGATGTCATTCCAGAAGAGGATGTGGATATCACCCTATTCATTGATTGTTCTAAGTGTAAAAAAGGATAAGGTGCAAGAGTCGTATTTCATACACCACAAGGGATACCTATTCCCTTATTAATATAAACTCAATTTACCATGCACAAACAATAATGCAGTGTATGAGGCCCTAATATTAGAACTTCAAGCAACTATAACTATGGGCACAAAGTGTATAAGAATATTTGTTAATTCCTAAATTGTTCATCAAGTAAACGAAACATACCAATGCAAAGAACCAGTCTTAAAAATTTATCATGAAGTAGCAATGAAATTGCTCACAAAATTTGATTGGTATGAGATTGATATCTTACCTCATTTGACTAATAGATTTGCATATGTGATGGCCTCTCTAGGATAATTGATTCCAAAGAACTTCGTAGGAGAGGTTCAGTCATTGATCGTTACAACAATCTCTAAATCTGCAATTTCTCGAGTTGAATCTAAATATGAGAAGGATGTTTGCTTCATTCATGCTGAACCATACAAGCCTTGGCTTGGTCAAGTAAAATAATTTCTCAAATTTTGAACACTCCCATCAAATATATCATGAAACTACCAAATAAAATTTCAAACAAGATGTAGCTCATTTCACTCTCTGAGGGGACATGTTGTATAGGCATGGTTATGATGGAGTCCTCCATTTTCTTGAGCCTGTAGAGGCACACGAGGTATATCAGAAACTCATGATGGTACTTATGGTGGTAGATTTAGTGGAATGGCCATCACAAAGCGTATTTTATGCATGGGTTATTATTGGCCCACCATGGAACATGATTGTTGTACTTATCTCAAGAAGTGTCAAAAATTCTAGCAACATGCTAATTTAACTGATGTACCATCACAAGAATTACAACCCATTCAAAGTCTTTGGTTTTTTCACAATGGGGTTTAGAATTGATTGGTAAAATCTCACCTCCTTCCTTAGGATAACACACATTCATCATCACTATCACTGAGTGCTTCATGAAGTGGGTCAAGGCAATTACTCTAACCAGTATGATAGGACCTTGAATTGTGGAGTTTATACTTCAACATATCATCTATTGTTTTGGTATTCCCTTGAAGATAATATTTTATAATGGTAAGTATTTCAAAACAATGATGTTCAAGCACTTAGTAAAAAATATAACATCCAACATGGTTTCTCAACTCCTTACTAACCACATAAAAATGGACAAGCTGAGGCAACCAATAAGACATTGATCTCTATTCTAAAGAAATTAGTCAAAAAAAATCATCGATATTGGCATACTCAAATTCCCTTGGCATTATGGGCTTATTAAATGAGCATTCACACGCCTAATAGGAAAACACCATTCTCATTGGTCTATGGTGTCAAAGCAATTATGCTTCTTGAGCTCGAGATCGTCTCACTGTGTATTTTATTACAAGAATTTATAGATGATGATATCTCTAGACAAGCACATATTGACCAACTCATACTCCTTTATGAAAGGTGAATCAATGACTTGGAGCACTTGCAAGTATATCAATACTATTTAAAGTGTGCTTACAATTCTAAAGTTCATCTACGTGAATTACAAGTAGGAGATATTTTCCTTAAAGAAAATTAACAAAACACCAATGCATTATAGTATATTCATGATACATTCATTGCTAATTGGTTAGGTCCATACGTTATCAAATAGAAGTTGGATCAAGGAACTTATAGGCTTTCTAGTCTAGAGGGAGTAGAAGAGCTCGAGCCATTAAATTTCATCCACTTGAGAGCATTCTATGCTTAATGTAACTTATATATACACATAGACATGGCTTAAAAAAATAAAAAAGCATTACACATTACATCTCATACATCAATTTTGCACAATCACATTCATTGTCATTTTAGCACACACCATCCACCATATTAGGGGTCATTTGCTTAGTTTGGATAATTGTTAATCCAATAAGTCTTGTTGCCTTAATCAAGGGTACCCTTAAGTTAACATCCATCTCATTTCACCATTTCATAATTCATGTCATTGTTTTTCATAAAATTCCATCACCCCTAGGTATTTTCGGTCACTCAGCCACTCCTAGTGTTTCAGGAAACCTCCATTGTATGTCAAGTTTCCTCTATGACCAAAGCACATTTTCACTAAGAAAATCTTGAGTTTTGGGAGTTGACTCTAACATTCTTGAACCAAACACATACAACACCTATTAATAACACCTTATGTCAAAGAGGGATACCACCATAATTGGATTGAACCTAGAAGTGAAAAATTCATCTTTTCTTGTCCCATTATGCACATAGTCCAAAATCAAAATAGTGGTATTCATCATTAGCAATACTTCCAAATAAAAGAATGAGTAGAAAGGATAGGGTAAAATTCTCATCACACCTCGGTTGAGAATCCAATTCCCCAAAGCTCTAACTATTTTACAAATCACACACCACAAATCCCCAAGTAGTAAGGATAGCACTACATTTCCATCCATATGGTTATGTAGTTCGATTCCCCAAAGCTTAAAGATCATTTCATTGGACTATGGAGCTAATATCCACCAAGGCTATAGAGGCTTTATTGGTAGTGGAGTACACTCATGCATGGTGACACATCTCTCTTGAAGAGACCTCTTATCGCACATAAGGACAAGCTCGCTTGCTAGTCTTCTTCATGATAGATTTTATCTCGCTTTACTCAAGATGGATAAATGAATTCACTTGTACACACATCAATTTTTTATTTGCTTGATTCATCACCATGCTCAATATGGATAAATAAACATTTACTACACACACATTTGATCTCTGAGAGATTTGACAAAACTTAATGAGTTTGTTCGAAATCACTAGGATGTTTGAGTCTCTGTAAAAAAATTCTAGATTAATCACCCATAATTCAAAACATCGCATCCATACTATAGTCACATCACTACATGAGTCTTCCACTTCATATCCCACCATTAGATGTTAGTATCCCTGATTAAGCAACAAAGATAAAAATGGTCAAGCAAACTCTAAACTACTACAAATGATCATTAGAGCATTAGTTCACTTGCATTATTATCATAAAAGCATATACATTGTCATTACATTGTCATCCATCACATCATATACACATGAATTCACACATACATTCACACAAAAGTTATACATAAAATAAAAACCATATATATAGATATATATAAACTTTGCATGTATAAAGTACGCTCGAAGGCTATATATAATGGAGCACAAAGGCTCATATACAAAAGTGCACCAAGAGGCACCAAATAGCACCCAAAGGTAGATCCCTATAATCCTTATGGGTCAATACCTTGAGGAATCCTAGAGTGAGAGTCACTACGCCTAATAGATCTAGATATAGAGGAGGAAGGCCACATTGGAAATCCAATGCCATGCTGCATAAGGTAATCTTCAATCTACTGAATATCCAAACAGCCATCCCAGGATCAAAACACATTTTATATTTGATGAACATCCCTCCATGCCAGATCTACCTAAAGCCTTGCTATTACATCCTTGCCTCCATATACCATAGTCCATACCTCCAACTTCATCCGTGATCAAGAATTATCGGTATTCTATGTCGTTATCCTTACATCCTACTCTACCACCATCTACTATAGTTGATCCCACTTCTCAACCAGGCTATCTCAATCAGCTTGGAGCTCAACCCACTCCTCCTCACCCTGACCAGGAGGTCTCTTTGGAACCTCCTCCATACCACCCCCACCCTCACCATATCCTCCAATATTAGGAGGTTGATCTACTATGGCCCTTGATTTTATCCCTTCACTACTAGAACGATGATGTCTTTGATGTTAGGGAGTCTCCTCCATCTCAACTACTACCTCCCCATCATCACCACTACACTCATACACCACTTTACCTAGTACCCATGAAGGCTAAGAATAAAACCAAACATTGTACTCTATTGTGCTCTTGATATAATCCACGTCTGGGAGGTCCATATCCTTATCAACCTCATACTCCACTTGCAAAACCTAAGCACAAGGTAAGATCAGATCATTAGCTTCATGCTTGTACAAAATTGGAGCATCAGAGACCCCCTACCATATCCTAAACTATTGAAAAATCCATAAGAACTGGATTAGCTCCACCTCATTGCCATGTCGACCAATCACCCATCTAGCCTGCCTAATATATCACAATTGCTATCCATCAGTGGACCACCTAGCATATCGCCATGGTCACCAGTACACCTGGTTAGGTGTCAACCCTACCCACAAATATCTGCTTTCCTGGTCACTTTGACCAAGATGACTTGGTTGTATCTCCTTATTTTCCCACCATATCAATGCATAGGATTGATCCCTATCCCAATCACATGGTAGACCAATAGGATGAGCTATACTAAAATGCTCCCAACCCTAGATCTAAAGCAACACACTATAGCCGAACCTCTTTTTCCTCTGCCTCTTTACCTCATACAACTTCATGTATGTTTGATATAACAAAATAGGCACCTAAGTGTACACCTAAGCCTCATAAATCATATTGAATACCAACCAAATCATTTTCAAAGGGAACCTACATTCAATGCTATTAGGAACCAACACATTAGCCAACAGGAACATGATATAGGTTGGTAGTGCCTCCAACTATCCATGCACGTACATCTCCAGGTATCTAATGCCACCACCACTAATCTTCACATCCCTCCATCAATCACCAAAAAATTGACATCTCATATCCCTTATCATATCCAACTTGGACACGTAGCCTCTCCATAGATACTCAAAATATGCGGTGCACATCCTCAAGTGTTATGGTCATATCCCCTGTTGGGAGATGGAAGGTCCTCCTATTTAGATTCCATAGCTCTACTAAGGCAGAGAGGTACTCCTCATCAAACTTCAATACCTCAATCCATGCACATCCATCCAATCCCACCTAGGCCACTCCCAGTTGGTCTTCTATATTATCTTTCTCACCCCTCATAGGATAGGTGAGAATCAATGTCGAGCCTCCAATATCCTCAATAACAATACAACACAAAAGTAAATGCAAATCAGTATTTCATCAATTACATAATAAAAAAAAATATTGCAAAATAAAACAAGAGGTCTAAAATAACTTACCTTCGCCACCCGTGCATCCACTCCAGCCACTGCATCTACTCCATCCATTATCATTACCACACTCTTTCACTCTCCTCTCAAATGCCACTTCTCAAACTCTCAAATGCAAGAATGAAATGAAAATTCATCCTACAACCCTTTTATAACTGATCCGACACACTTAGATGCCCTAAGACATCTTATAGGTGTGCTCAGATGCCTTCCTATGTCTGTAGATTGGTAGATGCCTCCCCATATCTATTCATATATGGATGCAGGTTGAAATATGTCTTCAAAATACTAAAAAAGGTTTCTAAAGGGCCTCAAAACATAGCAAAACCTCACAAAATCATCGTAAAATTCATCCATGCATTAATTACATAATCTCATTACATTTTGTTATAACATGGATTGACTTAGGTGTCTACATTTTTATTGCGATCGAAAGTCACGAAACACCTAAAACACTCCAAAACATCCCAAAATGATCCAAAATTTCACAAAACTACCAAATCCACTATTCCAAGCATTCATCACATTATTACATCACATTTTGTGATAACATGGATTTATTTGGGTGTTTAATTCTTGATTGCGACCAAAAGTTATGAAAATACTCAAAACTTCTTCAAAATATCACAAAATAGTTCTAAATTTCACAAAATTATCAAATTCACTCATCGATGCATTTACATCTTCATTCAAAATTTTCAAATCCACTCATCAATGCATTTACATCTTCATTCAACATTGTCAAATCCACTTTCATTATCAAGTGAACCTCATATCTAGTGATTTACTCTATTCCCTTGGCGATTGCAACGATTGATTATCCATGCAATTTGGTAGGATGGGTAGATCACCATAAGGACGCTTGCTCATATCATCATTCAACATCCTCTTGTTCAAAAACAAAATTATTTTGGTCCCTCATTTCTCGAGTGAGACTGTGTTCAGACTAAATTTGCTCAATGTTGTCATTGATACCTTCTCCATGGGGTTACAAATAAGAAAACTATTCCTACTTTATTGTTTTTGCATTAAGGAATCTGTGGGGTCACTGGGCAGTGAACTAGGTTCCTTTACTTCATTATTTACTTTACATTTTAATGATGCCAAAAGGTATATTTTTCAACAACATAGAATCACCCCAAACTTGGGGTAACCAAATTTGACTTTGATTTCTAACATTAGGATACATCACATGCATCCATTGCACCATCCAAATAAAAAAATCCTATTCTATTGGGGCAAAAGCAGAGTCAATCAATCCATCACAATTCCTATCCTACCAAGGTGAAGGAAACATCATCCAATCATAAACCCTTTTCTGTTGTGGAAAAAGAAAAATCAATCAATCCATCACATCCATTGCATCATACACATCCATTGTATCCATCACATTCATGGCATCATTCACATTCATTGCATCATTTACATTCTATCAATTGTCTCATGAGATTCATTCTTCACTCATTCACCAATTGAGGGGGTAATCTCCAGCCATAAAATTTTTAGAATCTTCTTGCGCACTAAGAAAAGAGTCCATTCCACCAAACTCAGTATCTCTTGTTTTTGCACCACATTGTGTTTCACGCAACACGATATAAAAGGGGATATTTGTAGACACCAAATCCTAGCCACTCATTATCCACTCATCACCATAAATCATAACCATTCATAATTAGTTATATATATATATATATATTTATTTATTTATATATATAAATATAAATATTATATATATATGAATAAATCTTAGTTGCTCATCATGTTTTGATCTTGGTTGCTCATTCAATGCAATCCATGTCACTTATCAAGTTGCAATCTCAACTGCTCATTATGTTTTAATCTTGGTCACTCGTTGTTGTCATTAAAACCCTAGCATGAATCAAGGACAATCATAAAATATTATTCACTTATTGTGAATGAGGATAGAAGATCCTGAGAGCTCAAACATTCTATTATCATATTCACCCTTCACATTCACACAAACTCTATCCATCACCATATCTATTGTTTAACCCTTGAAGATTTTGCAAAACCAAATCTGAACATTGTAGAGCATTTAATCCAATCCACAAACACCTTAGGGTATTCCTCGAACACTAAAAAGCATTTTTAGAACACTATAGGTCATCCATAATATTTTGTGAATGCCCTAGGACATTCACCATATACTACATTGCATCCACTAAACACTCAAATGCTTTCAAGCATATGTGCAACTTCATATCGAGCTAGCAAAAGCGTAGATCCAATAATTCAGGTATTGACAGGGTTATTGTTTGTTTTCAATTTACATTTTTCTGCATTTCATTTATATTTCACAAGCATTGTACTTAGGGTTTTGTATATCTACATTTTATAAAGGGCCTCACACAGTGGAGCCCTCACATGTACTACTGATATATTTTATGGCTTGTTTGTATGTAGGTGCAGGAGAAATTTTCATTGATAGTTTTTGTAGCTTGGAGTGGCCCCATAGTGGATACACAAGCCCACTCAACCCTTGTTTGGAGCAAAGAATATCTAAAGACATCGCAGTTGTTTGATTGAATAAGAGGGTTTTACCCCTCTATTGTAATTATTGTATCAAAGCAAGCAATATTTCTATAACCCTTGATTTAGGGTATATTGATGTAGAAAAATGGAGATCCAGACTCCCTAATTTACTAATATATGAGATCTTTCATTTCATGTGTATATTGTTGTTTATTTTAATTCATTGCTATTACTGGTGTTGATCATTTTTGCTTTACATATTACTAAAAGTTGAAGTATTTAGAATTATTAGAGCAATTGTATTCATTACTTTAAGTCATTTCTATTACACTTAGTACTTGGTTTATTCTATTAAAGTGAATTTGAATTACCTATTGGATTTTTAATTGTATGGATCCTTGGAATGATTAAAGTGAATGTTAGAAGTTGAATGAACTTGTAATTATAGTTGATAATGGTTGGTCTATTAAGTATCATGTAATTGGTTTGATAACATATTATCTAGTGAGATCCAATGTTGTTACACTATATCTCGTCCATTTTTCAATATCTTTCTCTAACCTTTACTCCTTTCTAATCATTTTTCCTCAAAATTCTATCAATTAAAAGATTCAACCTTCTTCATATGTTGAAACAAAGAGTAATCTTTTTTCATCTAATTATATACTATGGCTAAAGTCTAGGGCGCAATACCTATCCACAAGTATGAAAGATTTTAATGCACCAATATAGTAGTGTTTGGCACACCCAATGGGATGAAGCAACCAGATTCATTTCACCTTTCCAGAGAGCCCAGTATTTGGTGAACAGACTTGATCTCATTAGCAGAGAACGTATGTTCATCTGGAAACTTCCCTTAAAATATAGAACCCAAAATTATATTGTAATAAGATCATCAATGCTTTTTTTATCTCATCTTTATATGATTAAAAGGCCTACAATGAAGAAATTAGAGAATCCATCACCATTTTTAGAGTTACCCATTCATAAGCCAAGACACGTTGAGATTCCACTCCCTGAGTCTTATCTTGAAAGCATAGATTCTTTGTCTACTAATTTCTTTGCACCATTAAGGTCACCTAGTCCTTAATTAATGGCTTAGAATCAATAGCAAATTCCTTTAAATTTTCTCGATTGGAACACCATTGGATCCCTTGGTCTAGAAAATTTAATCATACATGGGGAATCAAATTCATCTTATTCTTGAAATATTAAAACTAATCCCTTTTAATAAAAAAATATTGGCTGTAATTTTCTATCTTTTATTTGTTTTAAGTTGTAGTTAGTTTTATCAAACTCTAAGAATTGCTAGATAATTTAGAGGTTGTTATAATTTCTTCTATGAATTTCAATAGACATTCCTAGATAGTTTATAAAAAAGGAATTGTAATTATAATATTGAGTCATAAGGAAATTATAATCATATTTGTAAGAATACAAATAAACACTTTTCTATATTGTTTTTGTCATTAATAGAACACAAATATATGATTGATCAAATTTTTTATTATTTAATTATTCTTCTATAGATGTGGGAGGACTACACCCACTCCTTGGAGAAAGGGCCTACTACAAGGGTGAGGTCAGTTGAATATTTGAAGGTTTTCCTTTTTGTATTAATTCTATGTTTGTCTAAAAAATGTAGATTAGAATTTCATTTCATTTTGTTTGTTTGCTCTATATTTATAATTTCATACTTTATAGTTTATATCACTTTCACATATTTTCTTATATTTTTTTCATTGTTTTAAAGAGTGAATAAGAATTTGTAATCAAATTTATTTATGCACACATTATTCCCTAAAGGTTTAACACACTTTTAAATCATAGATTAGGGGATTTCATAACCTTTGGTGCATAAATAGAACTTAGCATCTCACAAATATTCATACCTCAAATTGACATTAATTGATGATTATATATGCAATAGTCAAAGGGTTTGTAGTGCCTAATTTTAGATTATTAGAGCATTATGTGACCAATTTATCAAGTTTTACCTATTTGATGGCACCAAAAAGTGATTTTCACCATCATATTATTATTATTATTTTAAATTCAAGTTATTTTGGATATATTGGAATGGAATATTCTAATGTCTCCTCCATAAATTGAATTTTGTGTTGACTGGAAGTGAAGTGATGAATTCATCCCTTGTATTTAACCTAGTATAAGGATTCAAACAATGTTAATTAGCCATTAATGAGATTTATGATGATTCAATGGTTGACAACATTAATGTCCCATTTTCATAGACTATCAATTACATGAGGCCTAGGCCATCTAGTTTGAACTTTACTATTGAATTTACTATAGTTATATAAGGGAGCCTTGTCTCTTGGCTATAGTTTCTTATCCTTGATAAAGTAGTAAGGCCTCTCAATACTTTCTAATTGCACTATTTTAGTGTGAAATAGAGTTTCCTATGTCATTTCATCCAAGATATTGAGTTGGACTATGCATTATCGTGCTTTTGATATGTCCATTTCTACTTCTTATGTTGTTTGCAAGGTTCTTACTTCAAAATCAATTGGGAGGACCACATTCATACCATATACCAACTCAAACAAGGTGAATCCTATAATAATATTTCATATAGTCTTATATATCCACATTATCTCAATTATTGGCATAATCATGTTAAGTAGCTATACAGTCTTGGAAAAATTATCTATCTGTCATTTAATAAACCCATCATATTCATTTGCTTGAATATGGTATGAGGTGGACTTCCTATGCCTAATTTCATACTCTGAGTGTTCAAATTAGTTATGATGTAAAAAAAGGACCCTAGCCTATAATAAAATCCCCATGTACTCTATATCTCATGAATATTTATTCATAATCAACATATTTTATTCCCTCACATCATTTAGGGCTTTCACTTTAACCCACTTCATGTCATAGTCAATGTATATTAAAATGTGTTCTTTTTCGTTAGGAGGATTTTGATAAGACCAACAATATCCATACTCTACTTATCAAAGGTTTCAAGCATCAATTGTGTCATTTTATCTAGTTGTATGGGCTTCTCCATTTATTCGTAGCGATCACACTATGTGGCATACCCCTTACCATCCTTATGAAGTATAGGTCAATAGTACCCAACATGTAGTATTTTCAAGGCTATCCTTTTTGTTCCAAAGGGTCCTCCATTTTGATTATCATGGTAGATCCTAAGGATGTCATAGACCTCATATTTATGTACACACCTATGCAAGATATTCTCATGGTGCAAATAATACAAGTAACCATTAATTCATGTATATAGGATACTTTTCGAGCAAATTATGCTCATTTTTTCTTCTATTAGTATATTAGCTTTTTTTTGCAACCACATAGCTAGCTACATTTATTAAATATGGAGAGTTAGTGGATACAAAAAACAAGTGTCCATCAAGAAAATCATCCTCTACTAGAGGAGATTATTTTGTGGTTAGTCTAAAAATAAGATATATGACTATATATTTCTTATTGGATTTATCTAGAATGGTCACACTAAATTCCAATAATAACTAGATCCATTGTATGAATCTACCATTAGTTACCAATTTTTTTATGATATATTTAATGGTTGAGTGGTCAATGTGAATAAATACTTGATAACCCATGATGTAGTGTTAAAACTTGTTGATGGCATAAATTACTACCAAAAGTTCCTTTTGTGATAGCATAATTTAGATTGGTTCAAACAAGGATTTTACTAGTAAAGTAGATTACACAAGATTGAATTCCATATTTTTTGTCTAAGAACTACTCCTAAGGCTATGTCAAAGGCATCACTATGGATGTGGAATGAAATACTCCAATATAGTTCTTAAAAGACTAATGTAGAGGTTAAACTATCCTTTACGATGGATTTTTAGCCAGAATAATTACAAGTCCCAATATTCAGGATCTTAAATAAACTCAACATTAGAGTATTCAATATATTTGGCCAATATCAATGACTATAAAATTCATGAAATAACAATAATAATTCAATAATAAATCACTCATATATTATTCATATACAATATTGAGTTACATGATATCAAATTATATTAAATTATATGGAGTTTTAACTCTATAATATAACCTTAGAAGGTGACTCTTCAATACTTGACTATTACTTTCCTCACATATTTGGGAGATGCATAATTTTCTATTCCACACATATGAAAAATCTCTCATGTCTCTTGATTTTACATCTTCACATGTACCTACACACATTACTATTGACTTACTTACATGACACATTGCACACTCTTACACTCTATAAACTTGCACACTTTGTTACATGACACTTGGACTTTTTTCACACATTGACACATACTTTAGGGGAAATATAAATCACACTCCCTAATCTAATAACTCACACCCTAATATAATATTTACAAATGTACAATTATACCATAAGAGTACTATTTGTTTTTGGTAGATAAGATACTATAGCATTAATACCAGGTTTTACAGGTTGACCCAAAACCTTTTACAAAAATCAGCCCAGGGCTATTGATGAACATATCCTTACTAAGGATCCTATATATGTAAAATCTACATGCCGCCAAAGCCATTACATCCGATAAGGCACATAGCATATTATCAAAAAGAAACTTCCCAAACAACATTTTGGGTATACCCCGAGAAAATAAACATGCATCATAATTACAAAAAAGAAACAAACACGGATCCCTTCCTTAAGACAATGGAAAAAAAAAAGCTGCAGACACACATAGCAGAGTACTGAAAAAAACTCCCACAAGCTCTGTATTGACAATTACTCTTAATAATTCTTTGGTAATTGTTTTCTTTCGTATATGACATGCTTTGGTACCACATACTATCTTGGCCAATCAACCTTGGAGAAGTGAACCTGTTGGCTAGATTTATGGCGGTGGCTATCTGGTGGTCACGTGGCTTTGGTTCGAAGTCTTATATTGTCGATTCTTTCCTTCCCTATGATTATCAACCAACCTCAAATTACTAATATGACTAGGATCCATGTTATATAACATGTGACTGTCCCCATTAGTCTTTGTGGTATTTCCAAGCAACATCCATGAAGAATGACAACTCAAATTTTTTTTATTGTGAGTCCGATTCAAAAAAGATACGATAATACTCCTAGTATTTGAACTTACAGTGTCTTCCCTGTTGGTAAATTTGACTATCATTCTTGGCATTATTGTTGAATAAGCTCCTCTACTTCACTCGGGATACTGTGTTCCCATTTGAAAAGTTCATCACCATCGACACCTAAATTGGCCAGCTTATCAGCAATTTTGTTAGCTTCTCGAAAGACATGTTGGGATTTTTTGTCCTGTCTTCCTTGGAAAAGGATCCTATCCTCTTCAACAATTGTTTTAATCCTCCAAGGAGGTGTTTTCCAATTATTGAGAAGATTTATAACATGCATAGAGTCTCCTTCTATGATAAAAGTGTCTTATAAGTCTTGAATCATTTGAAGGCCTCTCCACATAGCTCTAGCTTCAGCTTCGTTGTTCGTCCTTGTTCCCAAATATTTAGAAAATGCAAGCATCATATTCCCATTATGATCTCACACAATGCCACCAGCGCTTGCTCTACCAAGATTGTCCTTAGCTACTCCATAAAAATTAAGCTTAAACCAACCCGTAGGAGGTGGAGACCACTTAACATTGGCTCTGGGGTAGACTACCCTAGGCACAGACTCATCTAACAAGGTTAAGCTTAAATATTGAGAAATCATTGTCTCCTGTAGATGAGGTTTACAACTATCAAAAGGGATAAGGTTCACATTCTCATTGGAAAAGGATAGGATCTTGGCAATGATAGTTTGATGATCATGGATAGACTCATTAAAGACTCTATGGTTCCTTTCTAACCACACCTGCCAAATATAGTGATTGAGAAAAATTTTCCACATGTATCTAAGTCTTAGGCTTGAAAATGGGCAAGGCCACTAGACTAACAAATCAAGTACGGTTGTTGGTTTAACCCATGAAATATTGAAGGCCTGAAAAACCCCACTTAGGACAGTCAAGGAAAAAGGGCACTTAAGGAAAATGTGATAAATGGTCTCCCAATTAGCCCTACACAGATAACAACGATTAGTGATACAAATACCTTTACACATCATATTATCAATGGTTAGAATTCTTCCTTGGATAACCAGCCATGAAAAGACTGTAATTTTTGGAATTAATTTTTTTATCCAAACTAAGTCCTTTTGGAGGACAAAATCCTCGTCATTAAGCAAAATCTTGTAAGCTGATTTAACAGTGAACTGCCCATATTCCGTAGGAGCCCTGGCCACTTGATATTCCTTGGGTATCATGGAGATAAACTATTGCCCGAGAATGTTACAAAGATCATTTGATTCTACTTGAAATCCCTGAATTCTTATTTGTGTCCACTTTATTCTACCTCTATCCTCAACCATATAATCGGAGACTTTTTTTCCAATGATTTCTTCTGTGATATCTTTGATTCGAACTATGTTAGGATATTGTGTCAGTGGTTCATACTTAGCCCACCTGTCATTCTAGCAATTTATCCTCTCACCATTGCCTAAAACCCATCTTAAACCTTTATTTATGTTTTCCTTACAATTAAGAATTGCTTTCCAAAAAGCAAAACCTTCGATTGGAACTGAGTCACTTAGAAATTCCATATTTTGAAGATACTTTCGTTTGATGATAGTTGTCCATTCATTTTCTTCACCAGAAATGAGATGCCACGCCTGCTTAGCTAGTAAAGCTAAATTTATATGAGCAATTTTCCTCATACCTAAACCACCATTTTCCCTGGGTCTGCACACTTTGGTCCATCCTACAAGGTGTATCCTTTTTTTCTCCTCTGATCCAGTCCATAAAAATTCTTTTTGGAGTTTCTCAATTTTCTAGAAAACCTTCATAGGGGCTTTGAAAATAGAGAGGAAATATATTGGAATGCTCTGAAGAGAGGCCTTAGTGAGGGTTAGCTTTCCTGCTTGAGATAGAATATGACCTTTCCATCCAACAAGTTTTTTTTGAATTCTTTCAATAACCCTGTCCCACATTGACTCTCTAAGAGAACCAATGAAAAGAGGGAGACCAAGATACAAAGTGGGGAGGTTTGTTATATCACACTCTAAAATTTCTACAACCCTTCCTTGGCTCTGAATGGGGGTGTTCAAGAAATATAACTTGCTTTTACTGAAATTAACTTTCTGACCAGCAACATCCTCGTAGAGTTGCAGGATGTATTTAATTATTTTGGCCTCAACCACTAATGCCTTAGTCAATATAAGGGTATCATCGATGAATTTTTGGTGAGAAATAGCCCTAGTGAGAGATGTTGCCTTGATTCCCAATATTAGCCTTGAACTGCAAGCATTTTTTATGGTTCTACCTAAAGCTTCTACCATGATGATGAATAACATGGGGCTGATAGGGTCCCCCTACCAAATTCCTCTATGACTTTGAAAGTAACCAACATTTGTTCCATTAACTAGAATCGAGAACCATGCTTTAGAAATACATTATTTGATCAAATTAACCCATTGGTGGTGAAAACCAAACTTAAGGAGGACAGCAATTAGAAAGTCCCAATTTAGCCTATCAAATGCTTTGTTCATATCAAGCTTGAGGGCAAAAACAGACATGTTAGTCTTATGAGAAGAGTGTAGAGCTTAATGAACTGTGATAACTCCATCCAAGATTGACATGCCCTAGACAGAGCTTCCCTGGCATGGATCTATGATGTGGGGCAGAATATCTCTTATTATATTTACAATGGCTTTAGTTAGGATCTTGTAAGAAACATTGCACAGAATAATTGGCCTGAAGTCAGCCATAGATTCAAGGGTTTGCTTCTTAGAATTAAAGAAATAAAAGTAGAGTTGATACCTTTTGGGATATGATTGCTTGCTTGGAATTCTTTGACAGCAAAAATTACATCCTCACTTACGATGTCCCAAAAATCTTGATAGAAATGAGGGGAAATCCGTCGGGTCTCGAGGCTTTGTCTGGCTCCATGGTAAACAAGGCTTCCTTAATTTCCTCATCAAAAAAGGGAGCTAGAATCTTAAGGCTTATATCCTCATTTATTATGCTAGGAATGGATTGCAAGACAATATCTTTGGCCTCATCATTGCACTGTGATTCATGACCAAGGATATAATTGAAATAAGTTACTGCCTCCTTTTTTATTTCTGTTAAGTCTTGAGTAATAGAACCATCTACTTTTTAAAAAAATGTTATCTTGTTATTGCTTCTGTTTCTAAGCGTGGTGATGTGAAAAAACTTGGAATTTGAATCTCCATATTTCAACCAAAGAGCCCTTGATTTTTGCCTCCAATATATTTCCTCATAGGCCAAAATGTTATGAAACTCTGCTAGTTTTGTTCGTTCTTCCTACCTAGTAGTTTCATCAGCATCACCATGTTGGATCCTCTGATCAATTATCTTCAAAATTTCAACAACCTGTTTTAAACCATAAGAGTACTTTAACATAGTACCAAATAATGTAATATTCTCCAAAACCCCCTATTTGGTTTAAATAATTTTAGTCTTCAATATTTGATTTCATCTTTCCTCTTATGTTCAACTATATTTCTTTAAACCTTTTTATCTTCTTCTTTTGTTTCTTTTCTTTGTTCTTCTCAGTCTTGATCTTGATCATAGTTTGTTGTTTCTTAGAGTTCTTTCTTGTTTCTATTACATTTTTCAATTTATCATCACAATAAAATGGTTTATATCCTTCATCGATATCATTCCTATCATTGTATGATTTAGGATATAAAGATTCACCTTTTTCAACTAATTTTTTTATCATGATTCAAATCCCTAATATTTAAAATTTTTATCATTTATATGAGATTGAATTTCTAATGATAACTAATCCCATATATACTATTATTATTATCTCAACAAGCATTGTGATAACCTTTTTAAAGTCCTCACTTACTTTCGTAAATTTTGTGCTCAGATAATCTTCAAGAGTTTCATATTGTTTGTTTCTGGCTTCTTTGAAGATTGTTTGCAATACTTTTTTCATTTTTGTGTTTTTTTATTTTTCAGCATTCTTGATCATGCTTTGTGTACAATGTTTTAAATTTTACAACATTTCTTTACTTTCCTCTAAGGATATATTTTGAATAATTTCTTCCATAAATTTCATAAAAAAAATTCTCTGGAATCAATTTTCTTTGATGTTGAATTCCTTATTCCTCCAAAATTTAATTTCAATCAATCAATAATTTTCTTCAATCAATCAATTTCAAAATCTTCAATTTCTAGTCAAGCAATCATGCAATCAATTTCAATTTAAATCTTTTTATCTCCTACAAATTATTTTCAATGAATATCAAATAAATAATCATGATCTTATTATGACTCCCAAATTATCAAAAAATCATTTTTTTTTAATTTGTAAAATTAATCAATCAAATTTTGCATTCATCAATCTTCAATAATCAAATTCAATTTCAATTTCAAATTTTCCTTATATTTCCCAAATTATTAATTATCAATTTCTTTTTATCAAAAATACCAATCCTTATAAAATAAATTATTTTCAATCTTATATCTCCCTTTTTCATTAATTAAGGCTTCAATTATTAAATTGCAATAATCCTACTTAATCCTTATAACTCTATATTTTGCGCTCTGTAAATAAAAATGTTTTTCCACCCAAAAATCAAATCATAAACCTTACCTCATTTTTCTTTAAATTCGTTAGATATGTTAGGGTGCTTCAAATGTGTCAAGGCACTTCATATGTGTTAGGGTGGTTTAGACTTGTTAGGGCACTTCAATTACTTTTTAATTTGTAAAATTAATCAATCAATTTTGCATTCATCAATATTCAATAATAAAATTCAAATTTCAATTTCAAAATTTCCTTATATTTCCCAAATTATCAATTTCAATTTATTTTTATCAAAAATATCAATCCTTATAAAATAAATTCTTTTCAAGCTTATAACTCCATTTTTTATTAATTAAGGCTTCAATTATTAAATTGCAATAATCTTGTTAATCCTTATAACTCTAAAATTATGCGCTTAATAAATAAAAATGCTTTTCCATCCAAAAATCAAATCATAAACCTTACCTCCTCTTTCTTCAAAGTCATCAAATATGTTAGGGTGCTTCAGATGTGTCAAGGCACTTTGTTAGCATAACTATAGTTTGTATTTAAATATTTCATTATTTAGTATGTTGTTATAACAATATAAACAACATCTATTCTATGCCTATTCTGTTATGTCTTCATCAAAACTATTCTAAGGTGGCCAATGTACTATTTAAACAATTGAATCAGTATTATTGTTGTTTATTGTTGTTCACTCTACATGGTATCAGAGCAGGTGCAAGTAGCATTGATTCTGGTGGGTTGTAAATTTTTTTTTGGGGTTTCATTCCAGATCCTTGTTGTACTCAATGGAGGGCGCAGAGGCAGCTGACCCTATTGGAACAGATCCAATAGTTCTTGTTGGATGTGGACACAGTCTGACCTGGGCACAAATATTGAGGTGAATCAAACTTTGATCGACTAGCGACCTGACACGACCTGACACGGGACTGACCGACTGGTGACCTAACACATTGGACTAACCGAATGGTGACCTAACATGTTGGACTGACCAACCAAAAGTTTTCCAATAGATCAGACACGGAGGCAAGCAACGAGGAGGGAGAAATGATAGATACCTCCCTAGCGTGGTAGCCAAGGTGGCCCCACATGGGAGAAGACCCGCTACCCTCTCGGGCAGAGTCTCCCCAAGAGGAGACACCCTCTTATGTGAGGTTAAGATATCTTAAAACCTCCCACAAATTCCTAACCCACGTATGTGGGATAATTAGCCTGAAAAAAACCAAAAACAAATACAACCGTCACTTCCTCCCACAACGTCAATTCTGCACATCTATTCAGATTTTTTGTTATGACCTAGAATGATGGTAATTTTTTCTGAAGCTATGGCTGGTTTCAACAACTAAATCTGAGCATTTTGGTTGGATTAATTTTTTTCATCTGGTTTGATGATCTCTTCTGGCATCTATTTTTTTTCCTCACTAGTCATCATCGCAGCATGTTTAGCAAGCCAAGGATCGTCTATTTTAGGCTAAGGATTGTAGATCTATTGTAGATTTACAGGCAACAGATCGTGGATCTGATGCAGAGTTGCAGGAAGCAGATTGTGGATCATGTTTTTTACTCTACAAACGACGCAGTCGTGCTACTACAGCCCATGCGCCACCGATTGGAGAGTCATGATGGAGCGGCATTTTAGAAGTCGTTGCCCTACGGGAACTTCAACTAGGGAAAGGTGTCCCCTAGTTCCCATCGAGGTGCCTAGCTTGGTTGGCAGGTGGCCCCGACGCTAAGGCTCGTAGAGCAGAGGTCGTGGGGTCAATTCCCGCCGACCCCCCCCCCCCCAACATACTTTTTAGTAAAGCATATTTTTTTTTAAATACTTTTGTTTATTTAGTTTAATTAAAGTCAAATTTAATTATTATTTTTTATTAAATTATTATTATTATTTTTTTAAAATAATTTTTTTTAAAAAGTAATTTTTAAACAAAAAATTAATTAAACTTTATAAAACAAAATGTTTTAAACAAAGACTTTAGAAGAAATAATTTTTTTCAAAAACTTAACGAGGGGCCTATTTCTTTCAAAAATCAAAGGGAGAAATAGTGAGTAATTTTTTCAGCATTGAAAAAGGCAAATTGGCAAAATTGTAAAGGTGCATTTTCGACAGTGCCCGACACCTATGGGTTTATTTCTATGGGCACTTTTTTGTTGTATGTAGCATGTTCATTCCTTTATGCACTACTTCATTAAAGTTAAAAATCAAAATCACTCCCTAAGTCCCCAGAATAAATAAAACCCATCCGTGCAATTTATTGCACTACAGCGTTCGGTATTTGTGATACCTCTGGCCAACACTTACAGGTAATGATATTGTGATTATGCTACTGTATCCACTACCTAATATAGTTGCCAAAATGACGTCTGAGCTTGTTCTCTATCAATCATCGAGGAGGAATAAGTATGCCATTTTACATTTTTTACTCCATCCACTACCCTAATCGTTCTTGTGTTTAGGCATAAATCCTGATGAAAGTTCTGACATCCGAAGTGTTTAGGGGAAGTTATGCCCCATGCATGAGGATTGACAACTTTCTATGGTAGGTGCCATCAACGAGACGATTCCCTTTCAGTACCGCCTAAGTACCACGTATCGTATAATCATTGAAGTTACCTATAGTCTCCCTCACGTAAGGGCGGGTAATTTCTTTGATTTTTCAAAATACCTAGTCTCCCTCATGTAAGGATGGGTATTTTGTACGATATAACGACCTAGCATTAAGGTATAAATAAAGGGGGACCATTTGGTGATATAAGGAACCTTCACTATGTCTACAAAATTAATGACTGATGCTCATCAGTTGTTGAAAGGTCCTAACTACACACCATGGAAAAATAAGATGAAGGCAATCCTAGTCATGGATGACTTATGGGATGTTGTTTCTAGAGCAACAACCAGACCTTCACCTACTGCTGGATCAACAACAACCACAACTCCATCTGCTGCTCAGATAGACTTTGACAAGAAAGACAACAAGGCAAAAGTGCTCATCTTGCTTGCTATTTTAGACGAAGTTCAACCCCACATTGCTGACTATGCACATAGTAAATGGGCATGGGATGCCCTTAAAACTATATATGAGGGAAATAATGATTCCACTATTATTTTTCTTCAATCTCAATTACACAGTCTAAGCATGAAGCAAGAAGAGACAGTTGAACACTTTCTTTGCAGAGTGTCTGAGTTGAAAGCAAAGTTGAATTCTTTAGGAGAACCTGTTGATGAAAAACTCCTTACCTCAATTGTATTGAGATATTTACCTAATTATTATAGGATGTTGATCACTTCCCTTCAGGTGTCACGATAAAAATTTACCTTTGTTGAGCTGGTCAACATGCTTCAAGAAGAGGAGGCACACCAACATCAGAGAGATGATTCTTCTAACACAGCCCTCTATTCCAATAGGAAGGGTTCTAAGAAGAAGGGTAATTTTTAGAAAGGAGGAAATTCTACCAAAGAATCAAAAGGGAAACAACCTCAACAAACAAAAAGATATTGCAAGATTTGTGATAAAGACAATCATGATACAAACAAATGTTGGCATAAGAATAAACAACCTAAATAGAAAGGCCAGAACAAACCACAAAATAAGAATAAGCAACCCAAAGTGAATGTTGCTATTGAAGAATCTGACTTGGATTTTGAGAGGGCACACAAGGTGCTTATGACTACCATAGTTTCCAAGCAGAAGGATCCTATTTGGTATGTCGATTCTTGCACTAGTAAGCACATGACTGGCAAAAAATCATGGTTTGATTCCTTTGAGGCCAAAGAGGGAAAACCTATCACTATTTTCAATGATAAAACCTACAAGGTTCAGGGAGAAGGTACAGTTTTAGTCACTCTTCCTGATGGCAAGTGTCAGATTGAAAAAGTCCTCTATGTTCCAGGATTGGTGAACAATTTGTTGTCAATCACACAAATTCTGGACAAGGATATGGTTGTGAATTTTAGTGTTGAGGGAGGCAATAAGTGTTGTTCTATTACTAGGAGAGGTAAGAACATTGCAAACGCTTCATATAATCATGGCTTATTTGCCTTAGATGTTATCTCTACTCCACATGTAGCCATGACAATCTCTACAAAGGAGGCAACTTTCCTATGGCACAATAGATATGGGCATCTTAGTTCTGGTTACTTACTTGAGTTAAGTAAGTATTATATGGTAAAGGGCATTCCTTCCCTTTCTACCACATTGCCAGTGTACTCTGACTGCTTGGTAGGAAAGAAGAATAGAGTACCTTTTGAGAAAAGATCTACAAGAGCAAAGAAACCTCTAGAGTTGATTCACACCGATCTGTGCGGTCCTTTCACACCCATCAGTTGTGGGGGGAAGAGGTATTTTTAGTTGTTTGTGGATGATTACTCATGAAATATGTGGGTGTTATTTCTTAATATGAAATTTGAGGCATTTGGTTTCTTCCAGCAATTCAAGAAATTTGTTGAGGAGTCAGGGACTTCTATAAAGACCCTTTGCTCAGATCGAGGGGGGATTTTACCTCTAAATAATTTTTTGCATTCTTGACTACACATGGGATCACGAGACAATTAACTACTACTTATACTCCTAAGAAAAATGGAGTTGCTGAAAGGAGGAATCGTTCCATCATGGAAATGGTTCGTTGCATGCTCACAAGAGCTAGTCTTGAGCAAAAATATTGGGCAGAAGCTATCACCACAACAGTATATCTATTGAATAGGGCACCCACAAAGGCCCTACAAGGAATGACTCCACAAGAAGCTTAGAGTGGTCGAAAACCCTCCATCTCTCATATATGTATTTTTGGATGTAAAGCCTTCATGCACATACCGAAAGAGAAAATTAAGAAGCTAGATGAGAAGACATTGAAGTGTATTCTTCTTGGCTATGATGAGCACTCTAAGGATTATCATTTGATATATCACTTGACCAATAAGATTCATGTCAGTAGAGATGTTGTTTTTGATGAGGCTTTCACATCACAAAACACATCAGATGTATACCTAGATCTTGTGGAATCTAAAGTTGAGAAATCTCCTTCATCACCAAATATTGGAGGTCCTTCTTCATATTCTTCACCATCACAGAAGAAGAATCCAAAATGGTATACAAGTACAATCAAAGACTCAAAGTTATCCACTCCACCAGATTTGACTTTGGATAGACCTCGTACTCGCAACATGGCTCGATAGGAGAGAGCAACAATAGAGACTACTGAGGTTGATGATCTTTGTCAATATTTTGAGGAACTTTCAGTATATCAAGATAGAGAAATAGAGGATATGGATATAGATGATGACATGTTGTTTATGTCTTCAATGAATGAACATGAACCTGCTTCTGTACAAGATTCCCTTAGTGAGCCAAAATGGAAGGTTGCTATGGATGTTGAGTATAAGTCTCTGATGAAAAAAAAACTTGGGAGCTTGTCAATATGCCATACGAAAAGAAGCCCATAGGCTGCAAATGGGTGTACAAAGTCAAGTACAAGGTAGATGGGACAATAGATAAGCATAAGGCTCGTCTTGTTGCAAATGGCTATGCACAAAAGGAAGGCATTGACTATGAGGAAAATTTTGCACCTACTGCTCGGATGACCACTATTCGAGTTCTTTGTGCTATGGCAGCACAATATGGGTGGAAAGTTCACCAAATGGATGTCAAGAGTGCTTTTATGAATGGTGATCTCCAAGAGGAAGTCTACATGACTCAACCTGAAGGATTTGAAGTGGAAGGCCAAGAGCAGAAAGTGTGCAAGTTGGTCAAATCCTTATATGGTTTAAAACAAGCTCCTTAATCTTGGTATATAAAAATGGATAATCACCTCCTGTAGCATGGATTCAAGAGATGTCCATCAGATGCAAACCTCTATTTCAAGAAACAAGGTTCTGAGATAGTGTTGCTTGTACTCTATGTTGATGATTTGCTCATTACAGGGAGTTCAAAAATTATGATCTCTATTTTCAAAAAGGACTTGTATAAATATTTTAATATGATAGATCTCGAACTTCTCCATTATTATCTTTGTCTGGAAGTGAACCAGAAGGAGCACTACATCAAAGTGTCTTAGAAAAAATATGCCAAGACACTATTATAAAAATATCGCATGACTGATTGCAAGTTGATGGCAACTCCGATGGAATCAAGGCTTTAGTTATTGCGATATGACGATTCACCTCAGGTAGATGGTACTCTCTATCGTCAGTTGATTGGGAGTCTCATATATCTGACAAATACTAGGCTAGATATCATGTTTGCTATCAACTATCTTTCGAGGTTCATGCAGGAGCCTAAGACCACTCATTAGAAAGCAACAAAATGTGTTCTTCACTATGTCCATGGCACAATGGAATATGGCCTAGAATACAAGAGGAATGACAAATTCTTCTTGCAAGGATACACGGACTCTGACTATATCGGGTCATATGATGATCGTAAATCAACTTCAAGATATATATTTCATCTTGGATCTAGTCCTGTCTCTTGGCATAGCAAGAAGTAACAGGTGGTTGCTTTCTCATCTAGAGAGGTAAAGTATCACACCGCATGTGAAGTTGTGTGCAAAGTGATATGGTTACATCGCATTTTGACAAGTATGGGTCATCCATAAAAATCTCCAATACACTTGTTCTGCAACAACCAGGGTGTTTTGAACCTTGTTAAGAATCCAATGCATCATGAGAAAACCAAGCACATTGACACACAATGTCACTTCATTTGATATGAAGTTCCAAGGCACCGAATTCAGCTTCACTATATTCCCACTAATGCTCAAGTTGCAGATATTTTCGCTAAGGCACTTGCACGTGCCAAATATGAATTGTTTCACAACTCTCTATGTATTACAAAATGATGTAATCAGGGGGGATGTTAGTATAGCTAGTAGTTATCTTATTACCAAAATAATGTAATAATGGGGGATGTTAGCGTAACTATAGTTTACCTTTAATTATTTTATTATTTAGTATGTTGTTATAACAATATAAACAACATCTATTCTATGCCTATTCCATTTTTTCTTAACCAAAACTATTCTAAGGTGGCCAATCTACTATTTAAACAATTGAATCAATCTTATTGTTGTTCGCTCTACACTTCATATGTGTTAGGATGATTCAAACTTGTCAGGGCACTCAATTACTTCAAGTGAATAACATTTATTCATGAACGTCTGATATGCAAGCTTTCAAAATAATTTTGTTTCCTTTGTAGTCTATTATGAGGAGACTTATCCTCTTTAGGGGTGTTATCACTTCTACTCTCAGGAAACTTATTAGTCTTATATGCTTTGTATTCTCCATTCTTAGCACTTCAACATCCTCCAACTCTAGCTCTACTTCAAATATGTTGCTTCTCAATGATGTTTCGGCTTACGCAGATGCTCACAACTATCACCTTTGCTTTTATTTTATTTTTTTTCTATCTCAAATTGCTTATAGGTGCTTATTGCTTCACTCTTATAGTTTTTTGGTTTATAGATAATCTATTTTATTTTTCAAATTCTATAGTAGCAAATAATCATAGTCCATGGTTTGGTTCTTCTTTTTTAGCTTCTCCATGCTTTCATTGATTTTGTTAGCTTGGATTTACCTTCACCATTATATATTTATCTTCTCAATGACCAGGATTTCAATAGTCTATAATATTTTTTCTCTCAGTTATCAAGTGCTATTATCAATTCATTTTTTCTCAAATTTAGGGTGAAATCAACCCTTTCTTCTATTTTTAGCTTGATGCTCTATCAACTAGGTTCTTCTCTCAAACTTCTTCAAATTCACACCAAAGTGTAGCTTTGATGCTAGCTTCTTCAATCTACAACCTTTCTCTCCAATAATTTTCAAATTCACACAAAATAATTTGGTGCTAGCTTTTATCCAATAATCTCCAAATTATGCCTTCAAATTCTTCTCACACAGAGTGAGGATTTATGGCTCTGATACCACTAATGCATTTTAGACAAATCAATCATTGGTCCCAATATCCAGGATCTTAAATAAACTCAATACTAGAGTTTTCAATATATTTGGTCAATATCAATGAATATAACATTCATGAAATAATAACAATAATTCAATAATAAATCACTCATATATTATTCATATACAAGATTGAGTTACATGAGATCAAATTGTATTACATTGTATGGAGCTTTACCTCCATAATATAACCTTAGAAGGTGACTCTTCAATATAAGTATTGCTCTCACATATCTAGGAGATGCATCCTTTCCTATTCTACACATATGCGAAACCTATCATGTTTCTTGAATTTACATATTCACGTGTATATTTGACACCTACACACATGAATATTGACTTAATTACATGACACATTGCACACTCTCACATATTACACACTTGCAGTCTTTATTACATAACATTTTGCATACTCTTACACTCTACACACTTGCACACATTGTTACATAATACTTGGAATATTTCCACACATTGACACATACTATAAGGGGAAATATAAATCACACTCTCTAATATAATGACTCACATCCTAATATAATATTTATAAATGTATAATTGTACCATGGGGGTACTTTAACATAGTACCAAATAATGTAATATTCTTCAACACTTTAGAGTATCAAAGGGTACTTTAGAAATAGAGGTTCATTCAAATTCAATATATTTCATTAAGAAATAGAATACTAGGGAGAAAATAACACTAAATTTTTTTATTAACTCTTCGTAATACCTTATATGACCTACAAAAGTCCTTATATCTTTAGGTTTTTTGGAATTTATGAGGTTTTTAGTGACCTCAATTTTATCCTAATCAACCTTAATACCTTTGAATGAGATATGATGTCCTAAAATAACCCCCTCAATAACTAGTATATAACATTTTTCATGGCTAAAATAAATTTTATCTCTTGGCACCATATCAACACTTTTTCTAGGTTTACCATTGCTTCCTTGAAGATATTATCATAAGCATTGAAGTCATCCATATACACATTGTTAATATCATTAATTAGGTCTGATATAATATTGGCAACACCAAGTTGGAAAGTTTTTAGGGTATTTCATAGTCCAAAAGATAACACATGATATGCATAAGTTCCTATGGATAGGTGAAGGTCATTTTTCTCTTGGTCTTTAATGTCAATTTGAATTAGATTGTATCTACTCAAGCTATTAAAGAATTAATACTTCTTTCCTACCAAGGTATGGAAGACCTAATCAATGAAAATAAGGGAAAAATAGTCCTTCCTTATGGCCTTGTTTAATTCATGATAATCAATACAAATCCTCCATTTTACATTCTTCTTAGGGATAATAACCAATGGTAAAATTCAATGGCTATCAAAATTAGGTAAATAAACCAAGTACTAAGTAATTAGTATATTTATATTTGAATAATTTCTTAGAATTTTGGGTTCATTCTACATCATGGTTGGTTGTCTCATGGGTCTACATTTATCCTTTACATAGATATAGTTGTAACTTCATGCAAGGGGGTGAATTCCCTTCAACAAACTCTTGTATTATATTAGTGACTAGCTTATTCAATAGAGCTTAGTTGGATATTGATATTTAATTAGTTTCTTGAGGATACCTCTACCATTTGTGTCCTACCACTAATACTACAATTGATTTCACCTAATTATTGTATGGATTGTAATAGTAATTTATAATATACAATAATTTTTTTTCTTGTGATGGATAATTTTGATTGGTTAAAAAGTCACTAAACACTCTCGTATGCATTAAGACTATAGATAAGAGGGAGTTTCTTAAGGGAGAGATGGATGTTTTGAATAACAATGACCAACAACATATCCTCACTCTAGTTTTTTATGGTCATTATGATCAATTGTTAACATATATCTGGTTTTGGTTTCGTCATTACCATCCCATTATACCTGCATTATGTCTTCTAATTCAATGGGTTGAGATAGCGGATAGAGTATGATTTTTTTATATGATTCCCATTTGATATGGTCATATCACCTAATTGATAGCCTATATATGTATTATTAGTTAACAACCAAATTAAAATCAAAGGATATCCTCTCAAGTTTATCTTTGGTTGTAGAACCATGGAGTTTATAGGGTATTCCCATGAGGCCACTAATATCAACACATCATCTAGTACCTCTTTCAACTTGATAGTAGATATGTTAACCATATGGAGAAAATTTGACATGTTTTGGAGACCATGTAATCCAACAAGTTCATTATGTGTGTAGTAATGACATTAATGACCAACCCAAAATATATCAAGGACCCTTTTATAAGACATTACTTATGAAGATATTTTCTATAGGGCTATCTATATTTCTATACATAGGCAATAAGGCTCAGGTTAGCATTAGGTTAGATGTTTGACCTATAATATTAACCACCCTTTCGTAATTCTTCATTATTTTTGGGACTCCTAAGGCATAGTTACTTTAATGTCTCCATATATATAGGAATATCCTTGATAACCTAGAAGAGAGGAATTTTAACACACACATTTCTTAGTTCTTCTAAAATGTCAAACTCAGATTGAGGTTATTTTCCTAACTCTAGCATATAAACAAATAGTGGAGTTTATTCTTCTTAGTATTTTTAATATTTTTGTGGAAGGGATATCTTTGTTCAACATTTTATGCTATTATGGATTGTGTTTTTATTTCATGTTCTTCAATAATTGAGCATGGTGGTTCTTATAGAACCCTTACTAAATATAAATGCATATCATTTTCAAGGATTATGTGGGAAATATTAGAATTTTATTTTGGTAATAGGTTGAATCTATTTGTTATTTGGTTTAGAGATAGGTTGGGCATGTAGTTGAGTGCATTTGGTAGGTTGTTGGACACTAGTGTTAGCTAGAGGAGGAAATAAATGCTATTGCTGCTATGGCTATGGTTGTGGTTCGGGCCACATCTATGGTTGTAATTATGACTATGGTAGTCCTCCTTGTTCCCTCTCTAAGATGTACACTATAAGATTTATTGATAGAACTAATTATGCATGAAACATTGTGGTTACCATTCTTGTTTCCAACCAGTGGATAGGTAACACCTTGGAGGAGTAAATAGAATATTCATATAATTGTGCTAAAAATAAAATTAAGTAAAGTCTTGAGGTACACCTTGTGTTCATAGTCTCCATGGATTTTTTAAACTAAACATGATGCACTCCTTCTACCTTAAATGATATTTTTAATTCTAAAATTGCTAGATATTCTTCCATATTATGGCATGCTATACTACATATTTTTATCTAGCATGCACTAATTAAGTTGATGCCTTTTTGAGAACCTAAAATACCACAAGTATTTTAATATTCTCATCCTTCTTCTTCTATAGTTATAGCATGTCAATTTGAGATGTCATTGAAATGAGTATCTCTTATTAGAAATATTCCAACATATTTTTAAATTTAGCCTTTGTAATTCTTGCTTTGGACATTTGAGAGACAATACTTTGTGTCATATCCCTTCTTACCAATGATCTTAATTAATTATTTGCATAACTCATAGATGCCACTGAAATAATACTATATCACTTTCTACCTTTAAGTTTAAGGCCTAAAGATAGTCTTCATGAAATTTTATGAGGAATATTAATTTAATATACTTAGTTTTCATCCCACACTAGTTAGCTCTTTGTAGTGTTAGAGTATATTACATCATTTGGATCATGTAAATGTACCATTGTTGGTACATAACTAGAGTAGACGTTTACTTTAGAGTAAGGTTAAGTAGTTACTTGAGGAAGAAGTAATCATGCCAAGTGTCATGTAAGATGTACCAAGTGTCATAGGAAGAGTAAGGGCCAAGGAATATATCTTCCTATATAAAGACCTCATAGTGAGTAGAAGAACACAAAGAAGAATGCATGATTCCATGGCATGCACTAGAGTAATATTGTATCAAGTTCCTATTTTTGTGAGCATCCATTAATGGTTGTTGTATGAGTTTTTCTAGAAGCCTCTCATGTTATTTAATTTCTTATTAGATGGCCATTATCATAGCTATAACATTACTTTCTTATTTTATTATTTGTAGTTGCATTTCCTTCATTATATACCCATCAAAAGCTAACAGTGAGCACACAGTAGATCATAAGGAAATAGGAAGAATCACAAGGGACCACCAAGGGATAAGGATTTGGTAAGAATTTATCAAATATTGGAGGAACTTGAAGCCACCAAATATCAGTTTAGGTAGCGAGTTACAAGAGTTTCAAAGCTGCAAATAGGGGGATTAAAGAGCTATATCCCACACTTGAAGAAAAGGAGAGATAGTGAGAAGGATATATCTCTTCAAGGTAAACAAAGGTAGAGAAAATTTTATTGTAGACCATCACTTCATCAAACATCAGCATCGAAGAGTCAAGCTAAGAGTGGAAGGAACCATTTCATTTAGGCACATAGGAGATACACTGGTTTAGTCACTTGGATACAAGAGCCCTAATAAACATTCACACAAAATTGGACCCTTTTGATAGTAGAGATTATAAATATCCTAAGGACAACTATTACCACATAGAAGGAGTCACTTTCAATGTGTTACTCTAATAGTAAAGGATGTAGTGTTAGATACCAAAACTTGCATGCCAATATTTTAACATACACTTGTAGGCCCAGTCCAATCAACACAATTCATCACTCATGAATAGGTAGTGTGTATGCTATCATGGGGCCCACATGGTCATTTATGATATGGCCACCACTGTATACAGTGAGGTTTTTAATTTTCATGAAGAATAACCAACTATCATCTATCTCGACAAATGTAAGAGCCATCAATTTCTAGCGAAGCTCAAGACAACCAGAGACATCTCTTTGATGCAAAATACCTTTAATAATGATGCAGGGCAAACATAAAAAAATGGAGTTTACAAAGTTTTTACTATCAACTATGATAGAGCATAAGAGCTTAGCTGGAGCGTTATATTGGTAGTCAAAGAAGATATTTTAGTAGCTAGAGGAAACATTACAAAAGGTGGATCAATCGCATTCACAAACTCGGTGAACACGTGGAGTTCCCCTATCAGGCATTGTGGTAACATCTTTTTTGAATTATGGATAAGTGGCCATGAAGGAGAACAGGTTAATAAATTAATTGTTACATAAAATACATTACAAATTAAGCATTCAGAATAAGTCAGCCAGTGCTACTGAATTCAAGACATTTTCAAAAAACATGCACATAATATTTTTTAGGAGCATGTTGGTCCAAAATCTACCTATGGTTGGTTATTGCACCCAAGACATGGCCAACATTGAATGAACAATCAAACTATAAGGCTTAACCGATTCAATCTCTAGAGAAGGTTGGTTCCTTTGAGAAGTTCTAACTAGCTAAAAAGTAATGAGGGGAAGAAAAGAGTGCTTGAAAGAGATGTAAATGTAGATGAGGCTAGAACTTGATATGGTGCAGGTTAAGAAAAAACAAGAAATATAAGAAGACCATGGAATGAAGCAATCCTTACAACATCCTAACAGACCAAATAGCTATTTATCATATACAAAACAATATTAAATCAGTGTTTAGCTCCACAAATTAGTAGTTCTAGGACTAAGAAACAAACATGAACATAAATCTAGAAAGCAAAATTAATGTTATGCAAGTTTACTTAGCTTAATTAGAAATATTCATCCATTCATACATACTTGTTCTACAAGATATTTGAACTAGAGGTTAAACGAAGATCTTTATTGCATTGCTCCTTCCAAAAATTTTAATCCATATAACTTGTAAATGCCTAAGAGTGAACCCTTTGACAAGAGGTCGATACTCTTATTTATAACCCCTTTGGTTTAGAATATCTAAAATATCTTATATAAAAATCATTACAACAAAATGCCAGGTGGACTGGTAAGAAGAATATCGTATAGTAGTGTTAATATTTAAACAAAATGGGACGTACATTTGATATCCAGTTATTGATTTGAGTGATTCATGTGTGCTACAAAGTAATGGACAAAAGCTTGAAATCGCGTTCATTCTTCATTCTTAAGCCTACTTGGTATCCCATGATCTGTAATGTTTTATAATAGGTTGTATGTCAATCAAAGATTTGATCTATCCCAAAGTATGGTGGTCACAACATAGTGACTTATCACAATTTTATGACACTTTACTTGCATTTGAACCTTTTGTCTTCATCCCAGTGGATTTCTATCTGGTCATGGTTTTGTGGCACTTTACTTGTACTTGAGCCTTTTATCTTCATCTCAGGTAGATCCCTGTCTAGTCGTGGTTCCATGACACTTTTCTTGCACTTGAAACTTCTATATTCATCTTTGCACATCCCTATATAGTTGTGGTTCTATGATACTTTGCTTGTACTTGAGCCTTCTATCTTCATCTCTGATGGATTCCTATCTGGTTGTAGTTTTATGATACTTTACTTACACTTGAGCCTTCTATCTTCATCCCTGATGGATTCCTGTTTGGTCGTAGTTCCACAACACTTTACTTGCACTTGAGCCTTTTATCTTCATCTTCAGTGGATCCCTATTTGGTAGAAATTCCACAACACTTTACTTGCACTTGAGTCTTCTATCTTCATCCCTGATGGATTTTTTTTGGTTGTGGTTCCATGACACTTTGCTTGCAATTGGAACTTCTTTGGGTCATAGTTTACAAAAAGGAAACTAAGTGGGTGAGGGAAACACAAAAATCACCCACATTTTGGTGACTCACAGGGGACCTTTGCTTGCAAAGTCTATTGAACCCATATAGTCTTACCCAGGCCAACACTTTCTAAAGTCATTGATAGATCAACATACCAAAATAGGATAAAAAGGTAAGTTGAGCAAAGGGGGAGCTACTACTGGATAAATAGGACATATTTATTTTTCAAAATATTTGTGAAGAAGAAATAAAGGATATACATAATGGAGAGCTCCAAATAATGTGTAAAAATCCATAAAAAGGTACCACAAGGGAGGAATACTGACTATAGACTAATATCATCGTTCAAAATGGTGGAGGACAATGATGGACATACCATTCACCAAGTACGAGGTTATGGTTATGCATAAGGGGTTGGGCCCAAAATGTATTTATAAAAATTAGGTGAATTGGTTTCGAAAGTGAGGCGAATTGTATCCAAACTCATGTAGAAGAGATGGCGAATTGCATTTTTTTCTAGAAAAAATTATAAAAATGAGGTGAATCAATTGAAAAATATTTATACCACTTAAAATAAGGGTTTATTGAGGAATTTACTAAGTTATAAGTGTATATCTCGTTGAGCTATGTGGTTTAAAAAAAAAATAAAAATGGAGCTTTGGATAAAAAGTTATGCCTCCTAGAAGGTTGCAAGGTAGTCTGCAGTGACGAGGGACGAGCGACGAAGGATGATCTATGTAATTAGGTAGACATTATGTGAGATACAAATTATGAGGGATGACCTATGTGAGTCAGTAGAAATCATGCATGAGGTCTACCAACTCACACTGGTCATCCCTTGTCACTGTAGACTACCCTGCAACCTTCTAGGTCGCATAAATTTTGATACAGAGCTTTGTTTTCATTTTTTTTTTTAAACCACATAGCTTGATGAGATATACACTTTAAATTGATAATAATAAACTAATATTATGGTGAAAATGGTGAAAACTAATTGATTCAATGTAGGGTTATCATGCGAGGGATGACCTGCAAGGGATGACTAGGTAAGTTTATAGACCTCATGCGAGGGATGACTTGCAAGGGATAACTGGTTAAATTTGTAGATTGCATACGAGGGATGACTTGTGTGAGTTGATATACCTCATACAAGGAATGACCTATGTGAGTATGTAAACATCATGCAAGGAACGACCTACAAGGGATAACCTACGTAAGTCTGTAGACCTCATGCAAGGGACGACCTGCAAGGGATAACCTCGTTAGTCTCACAATGACACTGAGAGGGGGGTGAATTAGTGTAGCTCTTTAAAACTTAAATCTTCAACACTCAAAGCCAAAACAATGAAAACATAAAACCAAATAAAGCAAGTATAACAAGAGAACATCATACAACACAAGATATACCGAGGTTCACCGATTTGGCTACATCCCCAAAAATGACTATTTGGACTCCCATACAAATCCAACCTTTACAAAGCACCAAATTTATAATCAATTTACCAGAACCCACTGGAAGGAGCACCAACCCCTGATTTATTTGCACCAATAGAAAGGAGCACCAACCCCTGATTTATCTACACCAACAGAAAGGAGCACCAACCCCTCTACCAAGCACCCACTTAATTTTGATATTGATAATAAAATGACATATATGAATGTCTTCAATGAAACCAGAACCCTCTATGGTCTATAAGCTCAAAATCTAAAACTTTATATTTCACCCAGTATAACATCCCTCTCTCTGCATTACTCAGAATCTGAATCTTCTCTTCTCACAAACAAAAAAATGGATTGTTCTCTTAGCTTGTTCGTCCAATTGCTAAACACTTTATGGGTATTGTGTAGCACTTTGTCTGCAAAATCCTCTCATAATTTTAGCCAAAATGGATATCATATGAGAAATTTATGCCCAAAATACTTAAGTGACATTTTTCACCACTCTCCAAAAATCACGGATTTTCACTCTTTATTTTTCTCCACACACACTTCTCTCTTCACAAAATAAATTCCCCACTTTTCAATAAAATCCCTTGTCACTTAAAAATCACACACTTGCATTTTTTTCCCTTTTCAATTTTAAAAATATTTTCTTTAATGAAGCTTCTTAAAACAATATAACTTCCTTTTTTTATTTTGAGAAGGCATTTTGTCAAACATGTCACATGCAAATAATTCACACCTTACTCGTTCTCTTACTTCGGAGCCACGTGACACCTCAAACCAAAAATGAAATATGCTCTAATTGATGCCTTGAAGGTGTAGCAACACTGAAATTGAAACTCTTGAGACTCTGCAAGGTCGAAACGACCAACTGAAGGATTTTGCACAAGTGGAACAAATTGACATAAAAGTGACTTGTACCATTTTTACAACAATCATAACTCTCACCTCGTAACTCTATTTTCTCTAAACTTTGAAACATAGAATCTCTGCAATGATAACTAGTCTGAATCTTACTGCACGACTCCTTATGGTTCACCTGTACCACCTCCACGAAAATTACTATTGACACAAATTTTCCAAAAAGAGCATTTTTGTGACAGTCTTGCAACGCTTGTAACATTCACCTCATTTTTCCATTTTGGTGGAAATTTGGAAAACATGTTCTTGAAGATAACGATGACCTCCAGTTCAAATTTTGCTATAAAATTCTTCTCGATTTGCTCACAGTGCTTCTGACAAAACTTCCCTTTTTCGGCTTTTACAACCACTTGCCAAATCATCCGCCAAGATACCGAAAACGTCATCGATCAATCCAAACACTGTGATGAAACCTCCAACGCTATTTTGGACTATTTTCTGACATGTTCCAAACTGATCCATCCTGTCCAACTATGCCCGTGATGACTTTTGTAATTTTTTGACAACTTCTTGGTGATTTTTTTAACTTTTGCAAATTTGCACGAACAACCTGTAACAACTTAACCTAAATAGCAAAAACATCCTCATAAGCATTCAACATCACTTTAAATACTTTGAACAACCTTCGAACAACTATCCACTGCATCAACCTATCCATCTGAGTGTGTTGACAACAATGACAATACTGTCGTTGCACCTTGCTCAACAATCTCCCCCTTTGGAATTGTTGGCAACACATGCACAATTTCCTATAACTCTTCTCCCCATTTGACAACAAGACCAAAGGGCTACTGCAAACTCCCCCTGAGTCCATGCATAATATTCTCAGAAAAAATTATTACACTTAGCAAAAATCACAAACATGAGCAAAAAGATAAACAAATACATAAATGCTCCCCCTAAGAATGTGGCCCCAATAGCTAGTCAATTCTTGGGAAGTGTGACCACTCCCAATTTCTTGCAAAGGTACTCAAAGACTTCCTTGGGCAATGGTTTGGTGAAGATATCTGCTACTTGCTCTATTTTTGGAATAAAATCCAACTTAACCTCACCTTTTGCAACTTTCTCCTTCAAAAAATGATATCGAATAGCAATATGTTTTGTGCGAGAATGCATAACCGAATTCTTTGAGATGTTAATGGCACTGGTGTTATCGTACTTAACTAAAATTGGCTCACTAAAATTAATGTCAAGATCCTTCAATTTTGTTTTCATCCATAACACCTGTGTACAACACGTTGTTGCTACAATGTATTTTACCTCTGTTGTGGATAAGGAGACTGACTCCTGTTTCTTACTGTGCCACGTGACCAACCTGTCTCCAATATAGAATGCACCTCCACTGGTACTCTTCCTATCATCTACACATCCTACCCAATATGCATCTAAATACGCAATAAGGGTGAAGTCCTTACCTTTCGGATACCATAACCCATACTCCATAGTACCCTTGAGGTACCGAAGAATCCTCTTCACTGTTGTCACATGAGTCTCCTTGGGACTAGCCTAAAATCATGCTACCATGCATACTGCCTGCAAAATATCTGGTCTAGTAGCTGTCAAGTACAGTAAGCTCCCAATCATAGATTTATACATAGTTTGATCAACATGTGGATATTTGTCATCCTTGCTCAACTTGCAACCTGTCATCATGGGAGTGCTAACTGGCTTACAATCCTCCATTGTGAACTTTTTCAACATCTCTTTCACATATTTATTTTGAGAAATAAATATGCCCTTATCCTTTTGATTAACTTGCAATCCGAGTCATCCATAACACCTGTGTACAACACATTGTCGCTGCAATGTATTCTGCCTCTGCTATGGATAAGGATACTGCCTCCTATTTCTTACTATGTCACGCGACCAACTATCTCCAAGATAGAATGCACCTCCACTGGTACTCTTCCTATCATCTACACATCCTACCCAATTTGCATCTGAATACGCAATAAGGGTGAAGTCCTTACCCTTTAGATACCATAACCCATACTCCATAGTACCCTTAAGGTATCGAAGAATCCTCTTTACTGCTGTCACATGAGTCTCCTTGGGACTAGCCTAAAATTGTGCTACCATGCATACTGCCTGCAAAATATCTGGTCTGGTAGTTGTCAAGTACAGTAAGATCCCAATTATAGATCTATACATAGTTTGATCAACATGTGGAGATTTTTCATCTTTGCTCAACTTGCAACCTGTCGTCATGGGAGTGTTAACTGGCTTACAATCCTCCATTGTGAACTTTTTTAGCATCTCTTTAACATATTTATTTTGAGAAATAAATATGCCCTTCTCATTTTTATTAACTTGCAATCCGAGGAAATACGAAAGTTCACCAATCATTGACATTTAAAATTCTTTCTGCATATTATTTGCTAAATCTTTACACAACTCATCTTTGTTGCTGCCAAATATGATATCATCTACGTATACAACAAGAACAATATGATGACCATTTTCTATTTTGACATAAAAATTACTATCCACCATACCTTTCTTGAACCCTTGTTGAGTAAGATAATTGTCTAGCCTTGCATACCATACTCGGGGTGTCTGTTTAAGTCATATAACACTTTCTTCAACTTGCAAACCAAGTTGGGATCATGACCAAGCTGGAAACCATCTGGCTGCTCGATATAAGCCTCTTCTTCAAGTTTCCCATTCAAAAATACTAATTTCACATCCATTTGATAAACTTTGAAATTCTTGTAAACTGCTAAAGCCAGAAATATTCTAATTGCCTCTAGTCTGGCCACAGGTGCAAAGGTTTCCTCAAAGTCAATACCTTCAACTTGTGCATAGCCTTTGCATACCAATATTGCTTTGTTCCTGACTACTTGTCCGTATTCATTCAATTTGTTTCGAAAGACCCATTTAGTATCGATTACATTTTTATTTGCGGGTCTTGGTACTAACTCCCAAGTCTTGTTTTTCTCGATCTGATCTAATTATTCATTTATTTCCTTTTCCCAACTTTCATCTTTCCTTGCATTAGCAACATTTTTGGGCTCAATGCTGGATAATAAAGAGTAGTTACTTACTAATCTTATTCTTGTCTGAACACCAACTGTGGGGTCTCCAATTATTTGCTCTCTAGGATGATCTTTCTGCCAGCTACCTATTTTGAATTTCTTGTTTTCTTCCACTTCTGAATTACTGTTTGAATCCTCTGAGTCAATTTTTGGTTTCTTTTCCATTTCCTTTTTCTCATCTCCTTCAATGACCTCTTCATAAATTGGGTAGTTCTCTTCATAGCTAATTACTCATTCCCTTCCTTCATCAACTTTAATATCAACACTATCCACAATTTTTCTTAGCCTCTTGTTGTAGCATTTGTAAGCTTTGATTTTTGATGAATAGCCAAGAAAAATACCTTCATCCACTCTATCTTCAAACTTACCAAGGTTTTCCTCAGTTCTTTTGATGTAACACTTGCTGCCAAAAACTTTAAAGTATCTTGTTGTTGCCTTTTTACCGAACCACAACTCATAAGGAGTTTTGCTTTCATGCATCCTCATCATGCACCTATTTTGGATGTATACCACAGTATGGACTGCCTCTTTCCAAAATATTTCTACTACTTTGCTCTCAGTCAACATAGTCTATGCCATTTCCTACACTATCTTGTTCTTTCTTTCTACCACACCATTCTGCTGAGGTATCCTGGCTGCTAAAAACTATCTCCTAATGCCATATTTTTTACAATACTTTGTGAAATCCTCTGAAATGAACTCTCCTCCTCTGTTTGACCTTAAACATTTAATCATTTTTCTTGTTTTATTCTCAACTTGGTTTTTGAAAACCTTGAACATCTCAAAAGCTTCTAATTTATGCTTCAAAAATAGTACCCATGTCATCATGGAATAGTCATATATACACAACATGAAATATTTATCATCGTTTATGCTTTAAGTTCTCATGGGTACACATAAATCAGTATGTACTAGTTCCAAAGGTTTGCTTGTGTAGTACTCTTTTGTTTTAAATGAGACTCTAGTTTGCTTCCCCTTTTGACATGAAGCACAAATGTTATTTGATGGTTTGGCAATGGTGGGAATATATCTCACTACTTTATTTGAGCTGATTTTTACTAGGTTGTCAAAACTGATATGATCGAGCCTCTTGTGCCACAACCAATTCTCTTCTTCCTGTCCAATCAAGAAAGCTCCTTCTTAAGTCTTTGAGAGGGTGTACAGGTTGCTAGATTTTCTTGATCCAGTTGCTATCAACTTCCCATTGTTTTCCTTTCTAACTTCACAACCTTGCTTCTTAAAGATCACTTCATGACCTCTATCACAAATCTGACTTATGCTCAACAAGTTATGCTTCAGACCAACCACAAACAAGACTTGTTTTGACCTGATTTTTTTGTCACTAATATTAACTGAACCTCTGCCAACTATCTTAGCTCCATCATTGTTTCCAAACTTTACTGAACCACCTTCATATTGCTGTAACTTCTCAAATTTTTGTGTCACCTGTCATATGATTGGAGCATCCACTATCAAGTATGCATGGTGCGGATTTATTTTTCACTTTAAATGTCGTTTGTACGATCAAGGATTCCTTTTCTTCCTTAGGTCGCTCTTTTTCTTTCCACTCAGGTTTGATTACAATTTTGGGCTCTTGTTTTGGCTTTTATTTTTCAGTAGCTTGTGCATGTTTTTCGGGAAATTTTCTATTTTGTCTTATTCCATTTGGCTAAAATTTTCTTCCCTGAAATTGATTTGATGCAAATGTACTTCAACAATTTATTGCAATATGCCCAAAATTATGACAGTTATAACATTCTACTGCATAATCCATCAAAGGTGAAAAAGCATTTCTATTGGTAAAATTCCTTGGTCCTACATTATACTTGCAATCTGAGATCTTATGTCCATAACCATTGCATTTAAAACAGTAACTAGAAAAGATATGATTGAACCTGGGTGGTGGTCTTTGCCATGTTTTTGTAGGAACCATAAATCTTCTTCTTCTTTGATGTGTGACATTGGTGAAGCCATCATTGTCAATTATCCTTTCGTGCCTTGCATTATTTCTTTCCTTTGCATGATTCATTTTTGCTTGATCAACCTGTTTCTTCTCTTCATTCTTTGTGGATTCTTCATTTATGGCCTTTGATCCATTTGAAAATTCTCCTTCATCAAAACCCAAGCCAAATTTGATGTTTGTAGTCTTTTGGTTATTTATGATCTTATCCAGTTTCATAGAACTTTCTTCACGTTTGTGATAACAACTAATTTTTTTATTCATCTCTTCTAGCTGCATTCTTAAACCAACAATCTCTTCTTCTAGCTTGTTGTAATAATCTATTTTCATGGTTATTTGCACTTCAAGATCTTCGAAGATTTTCTTGGATTCTTCTATATGTACTTTCAAATTTGTTATGATTTCATTTGCATCCTCAAGCTTTCTTGAAATTTTCTTATTATTTTTTCTTTCTATCTTCAATTCATGTAGAGTTGTAATTAGTTCCTCTTCCAAATTCACTTCTGCGTCAATTTCTTCTTCATCACATTCCTGTTATTTTTTTGGTTTTCCTTCTTTGAGTGCCATGAAAAGAGCTTCACCTATTTCCTTTTCAGAATCCTCACTAGAGCTATCTTCTGATGAACTAACATTCTTGGAGATGAAACTTTTCTTCTTGAAGTTGCCTTTTTTGAAATTTGTTTTTTTCTTCCAGTCACTTCTTTCTTCGTGCGATCCTTCATCACTTCTGTTCTTCTCATTAAGTGGACATTTAGCTATAAAATTCTCAATGCCTCCACAGTTGAAACATTTAAACGGTAAATTTCCTCTGTATTTTTCTTTTTACCTTTTTAGTTTTTGAACAAAGTTTGCTTCCATTTCATCTGATGTCTCTTCTTCCTCGGATTCTTGTTTTGCTTTCATATTTTTATGGGCTTTAAAAGTAGCTTCTCTATCTGTGGGTTTAGATTTTCCTATTCTCATCTCATATGCAGTCAAAGAACCATGCACCTCATACATACTAAAAAAAATTAGATCTTTAGCTTCTTCTATAGTTGAAACTTTAGAATCAAATCTTTGGGGAAGGGATCTTAATACCTTTTTCACGATGACAAAATATTTGATTTCCTCGTCGAGTCCTCTAATTGCATTAATGACTTCATTAAATCTCAGCATATATGCCTCTATATTCTCATCGTCATTCATCTTTAATACTTCAAACTGAGCTCGATGTGTTTGTAACTTGGCCTCCTTGATCTTAATGTCTCCTTCGTGAATGCTCTTCAGTTTGTCCCATATTTCCTTTGTTGTTTTAAAAACCATAATATTTACCAGTTCGTTGTCCACTAATCCACACATGATAGCATTCTTTTTTTTTGAGTCATTCTCAAATAGTTTCTTACCGACAACATCGGTTGGAGAAGTGGTGGGTATTATGTATCCATTATCTACTGAATCCCAAATATCGTATCCCAAAGAATAAATATATGTCTACATCCTGAGTCTCCAAAATGATTAATTAGTTCCTTCAAACCATGGTGCTTTATTTGATGAGAAGCCTTCACCACCTACCATTGTGTCACTTCCAAGATCACCCAAGTCTTTTAATCCTGTTCAAAAACATCACTCTGATACCAATTGTTAGTCTCACAATGACACTGAGAGGGGGTGAATCAGTGTAGCTCTTTAAAAATTAAATCTTCAACACTTAAAGCCAAAATAATGAAAACATAAAACCAAATAAAGCAAGTATAACAAGAGAACATCACACAACACAAGATGTACCGAGGTTCATCGATTTGGCTACATCCCAAAAAATGACTATTTGGACTCTCATCCAAATACAGCATTTGCAAAGCACCAAATTTACAATCAATTTACCAGAACCCACTGGAAGGAGCACCAACCCTTGATTTATCTGCACCAATAGAAAGGAGCACCAACCCCTGATTTATCTGCACCAACAGAAAGGAGCACCAACCCCTATACCAAGCACCCACTTGATTTTTATGTTGATAATAAAATGACATATGTGAATGTCTTCACTAAAACTAGAAATCTCTATGGTCTGCAAGCTCAAAATATAAAACTTTCTATTTTACCTAATATAACATCCCTCTCTCTGCATTACTCAGAATTTGAATCTTCTCTTCTCACAAAAAAAAATGGATTGTTCTCTTAGCTCGTTCGTCCAATTGCTATTCTTTCTGGGTATTGTCTAGAACTTTGTCTGTGAACTCCTATCATAATTTTAGCCAAAATGGATATCATATGATAAAGTTATGCCCAAAATACTGAAGTGACATTTTTCACCACTCTCCAAAAATCATGGATTTTCACTCTTTATTTTTCTCCACACACACTTCTCTCTTCACAAAATAAAGTCCCCACTTTTCAATAAAATCCATTGTCACTTAAAAAGCACACACTTGCATTATTTTTTCCTTTTCAATTTTAAAAATATTTTCTTTAATGAAGCTTCTTAAAACAATAACTTCTTTTTTTTTATTTTGAGAAGGCATTTCGTCAAACACATCACATGCAAAGAATTCACACCTTACTCGTTCTCTTACTTCAGAGCCACGTGACACCTCAAACAAAAAATAAAAGATGCTCTATTTGATGCCTTAAAGGTGTAACAACACTGAAACCAAAACTCTGGTGACTATGCAAGGTCAAAACGGCCAACTGAAGGATTTTGTGCAAATGGAACAAATTGACATAAAAGTGACCTATACCGTTTTTGCAACAATCATAACTCTCACCTCGTAACTATGTTTTCTCTAAAATTTGAAACGTATAATATTTGCAATGCTAACTACATCTAGTCCAAATATCACTACATAAATCCTTACGGTTCACCTGTACCACCTCCACAAAAACTGCTACTGACACACTTTTTCCAAAAAGAGTGTTTTTGTGATAGTCTTACAACGCTTGTAACATTCGCCTCGTTTCTCCGTTTTGGTAGAAATTTGGAAAAATGTTCTTGAAGATAATGACCACCTCTAGTTTGAATTTTTCTATCAAATTCTTCTCGATTTGCTCGTAGTGCTTCTGACAAAACTACCATTTTTTGGCCTATAAAACCACTTGCCAAATCATCCGCCAAGATACCGAAAATGTCACCGATCAATCCAAACACTGTGTTGACACCTCCAAAACTGTTATGGATTTTTTCCAAACATACTAGAATGTTCCAAACTGATCCATCCTATCCAACTGCGCCCGTGATGACTTTTGTAATTTTTTGACAACTTCTTGATGATTTTTTCAACTTTTGCAAATTTGCACGAACAACCTGTAACAACTTCACCCAAACATCAAAAACATCCTCATAAGCATTTAAAATCACTGCACATACTCTAAAAAATCTCTAAACAATTGTCCACTACATCAACTATCCATCTGAGTGTGTTGACAACAATGACAATACTGTCGCTGCACCTTGCTCAACATAACCTGGGTAAGTATGTAGACCTCATGTGAGGGAAGACCAACAAGGAAAGACCTACATGAGTCCTTAGATATAATGCAAGGGATGATCTGGGTAAGTCTGTAGACCCATGCGAGGGATGACCTGTAAGGGACGACCTGCATGAGTTTGTAGACATCATGCTAGGGATGATCTGCAAGGGGTGACCTTCATGAGTTCATAGACATCATATGAGGGATATCCTACAAGGGATAACCTAGATAATTTTGTAGACCTCATGCGAGGGACAACCAGCATGAGTTTGTAGACATCATGCAAGTGATGACCTACACAATTTTGTAGACATCATGCGAGTGATGACCTGCAAGGAATGACCTGGGTAAGTCTATAGACATCATGTGAGGGATGACCTGCATGAGTTCATAGAAATAATTTGAGGGATGACCTGCACGAGTACATATACCTCATGCAAAGGATAACCTAGGTGGGTTGATAGACCTCATGTGAGGGATGACCTGGGAGAGCATATAGTCATCCAAGTTGGGATGAGCAAGGAATATGTATGCATGGAAGTAGTGACGATAAAAGTAAAATAAGTTATCAAAAGAAATTGTGTACCTATAGTATGTTCTCTGTAGTCTTGTATTTTTTCCTTCGTCTGTTACTAATCACTCTTTTTTTGGATTGAATTTTGGCTTCTCCTTTTTTGTTGAATGTATAACAAGTAATAGTATGTTTTGGTATATATAGTGGGTGAATTTGTCTAGGTTAATAAAATTATATATAATTTTAAGGTGAATCAGTCCAAAATATGGGTGGGAGGGCTAGCGATTTAAAGTTTTAAAAGTTTAAAATATTATAATTTTTGAGAAAACCGATCCAAAAAAAAAAAAAAATTTGAAACTTTTGAGTGAATAGGATGACGGCTAGCGTACCAAACTTCACCAATTTGCATTTTAAAAAATGCAAATATTCGCTTATTAACAATTTTTTATCACTATGCATAACTTTGTATAGGGTTCCTTCAAAAACAAAGGGGAATACCAAAAAATAAAAAGGATGGAAAATTTGTACAAGCGAGTGGTAAAAAGTAGTACTATGGTTGCTAGAAATAGATAAAGGAAGTACACAAAATATAGGAATTGGAGGTGCATAAAAAATGAAAGCCTCCAATAACAACATATTTCTATAAATATATTCTATTGGTATACAAAGCTTTTCCAAAAAGGATCTACCCTTATAAATATATTCTATTGGTGCATATATCCTTTTCAAAAGTAGAGAGATTGCCATGAGATAACATCCTTTAATGGAGATTGTCCATATTTTTTATGTCTTTTGCTTTGTCTAACACAAATAGTCAGAATCTTTCTCCACTGCTCACTCTTTTTTCTACAACTTCCTATTTGTGCAATCAGACCTTGTTCACCAAGAGCTTCATCTCTCAACTTCTTAAGACTATCTATCCTTTATATAGGATCAATCTAAGGTAGGTGCCCCATTAGTGAATGATTGCAAAGACATGCTTCACACATTCTAAACAATCATTTGCACACTTGGAATGGTTATCATATGTCAATTGACCTTTTTACTCATGTTGCCTTACTTGCTTATGCATCAGCTAGGACTTCCTCACACGTTCCTTCTGCTCCAATATGGCATCATATTGCATGATGCATGAATTTATGCTTTAAATGGATTTTCCCTTATTGTGTTATTAAGAGACCATATGTTATTTCAAAAGTTGTATGCCTTTATCCATTGGGTCACAAAGTCAAAAAATGAATCAATGCTATGATTCAAATATCAATGGTTGTGTTAGGTGACTCATTTGATTCTTCTACAACTCTAATATTTTGAATCCCCTATCTTTTTGAGGTGAGTGTACAAAATACTATAGGACACATGCTTTTATTTGAGATAGAAATACTTATTCATAATATCTACAACTAGTTACTATAGGCCCAAAATGGCCACATCCTTAGAAAAATTTTGAAAATATGTTCTAAGGTAGGGAGATGTCCGAATCCACATGTGATTCAGTGTATTTTTTAGTAGTGCAACGCAAGATGTTATACGCCATGGTCAAAGTGATCAAAGTTGCATTTTGGTTACTTTTGAAGAGCAGGATACAACATATTATCTAAGGCAAAGAGATGTCCTACCTCATGTGAGACTTAGTAAATTTATCAGTGGTACAATGCAAGATGTTCTACCCCACTATCAACCTTTGTCAAAGATGACATCACTACTTTTTTTTTTAATTTACATGGTGGAATCAATAGCCACCATGAATTCGAGCAGGCTATCTAGCTTTTATGGCCACCACAGTATTCTACATTGTTCACCCCAAAAGCCGCCACACATATCTTCGCACAGTCTGCCCCTATAACCACCATGCCACAATCATTTTAAACCTTTTACGCTGTTAAAAGCACCAGGAAAGGGACAAGCATTTAGTACAACGAGACCCAAGATTTGAACCTTGGAACTTCACCCCCATTATGGGGTTTGGATGAACCAATTGGTCTACACCTCGGACCTGACATCACTACTTTTTGAATAGCAACAGTGCATTTTGTTCTATCCTGCATGAGGAAAAAACTAATTTTAAGTGTTGTTTTATTTTACTGAGGATCAAGTGTATTTTAGAGTGGATCAAAACACATGTTCCACACCATGGTCAAAGTAGTCAACATGCATCAAATGAGGTAACAATGCAGCAAGCTAGTGCCAAGTTTCATAAAGCACATTTTTTACACTGCATTCCAAGCAGTGCAGAGTAAGATGTTTTATCCCGCGATCAACGATGGTAAAAGTTCAATGGAACAAATTTCAAGGAGCGGGCTATGGAAAATTTGTTCTACACCACAAATGTGAAAATAATTTAGATAAATTTAAGAGCAAGGATAGCAGTCTAGCAAGACGTTCCATCCCACGTAGATTGAAGTGTATTTTCCAATATGCTCTAGCCCGTGGTCAAAGTGGTCAACTTAAGCAATAAGCTTTCCTAAAGAGCAGTCTACAACATGTTCTACACTGCACACTCCCAAGCATTTTTGAAGTATTGATCTTGGTTATTCACTAGAAGATCAACGATTGGTTTATGTTGACGATATCCTAGGCATACAAAAGTAGAGTCTTTGTGAACATAAACTAGTTGATTGAAGCAAGCTAGAAGGTGAAGCATCCATAAGGACAAGAATCAAGAACACAGTTAGTTACAGATGTACAACTAGTTAAATTTTGCAAGAATGATAAACGGTCTAGATCTTAGTTTCAACATCTTGAAGGCAAACTTTCATGAAATATTAGCAAGTTACAAACTTAAGTTGTGTAGGAGTGCAAGATCACGCAGTTTTTTTGGGTCTCAAATACAAATGAAATGATGCCACCTCAACATTATTTCAATCTAGTATTTCTTTTTCCTTTGTAATGTTCCATTTTATTCCTTCAATGAAAAAACTATCAAGAGATTCAAGTTGTGAATTGCTTGCCCTACTATGTAATATTTTTCTATAATACAATAGAAGGAACATTACTTGGATGTTTGCCTTAGAACTGGTATCTTCAATAATTCTATCAAGAGATTCAAGTTGTGAATTGCTTTTCTACTAATGTTGTTATGGTTAGTCTATTCTATTGATATTGGATTACTAGCTTAGAGCAATTGAAATATTTTCATAATTGAATCTATGCTTGCAAGAAGTTTTTTTCTGTTAAATCTTGATACTAATATTATTCTTCTAAATTGGATTATTAGTATTATAGATGTTGAAATAGCTTCTTGGAGTATATCTTTGTTCTGTGTTTCTTGAATGATGTTAATCTCAAGTGTGAGACACTAGAAATTATTTGTTAGAAAGGTTTTCCCTGTGGATGCCTATGTTGTTAGCTCTATTTGACCACTATTTTGATTATAATTTCTTAACCCTAAACCTCTTTCTATCCCTATCTCTTAAAATTTTAACTGAGCTTACATGAGTCAACACCTTATTAGTTGACAAGGAACCAACCTACTCTATAGGTTGGATTAGAGTAATCTTTAATCCATCTAATGTTGAGGTCTAAACTATGATTAGCAGGTGCACGTCTAATCAGAAAGCTGAAAGATATACAGTCACATTTTTTAGTTTTACTCGATGTCAATTTGGATCCCAAAATTTACCTTAAATATATGTCAGATATGTACACAAAATGTAACATGTACACTCACATCTTGCATTTGGAGCTCATTTGCCAACTTAACTTGTGAATCTGCAATGTTTAGACCACATACTGCCAAATTTTAGTCATTCTTAATGTTCCATTTGTAATTATGCCCAACCATTATTGGTGGGATCTCCCTCTACTTCTAAAATGACCATATCTTTTGTGCAATAGGTGAGCCACAAATTTTATCTCATTCTTTCAATCACTGGAAGATGCACCAAATCTTCATGTGGTACATGCAAAGGGCCATAATTATCCTTTTCAAGGAACACAAATTCTCCATAAATATTCTTATTAACCAATAGGGTATTTGACTCAACCTATATAGTGCACATTCTAGATGATTCGTTGAAGTCAATATCCTTCTTACATTTGGGTCATTTGATAGAGTGCATCTTTAACCTGTCGTAACATTCAATGTAAAAAGGCTATAAATCTTGGTTACGGATTGTGATGATATATCTATCTAATGAGATGAATAATTGATCCCGTACTCAATTTACATATCCTTTTAGTTCCTTGATTAAACTATGGGATAAACATATTTTTAACAACAGGGGGACATCAACAACTTCCACATCTTGAATTATGGCTAGGTTTGGATGCCCACATATCAACATTGGTATTCTATGTAAATTCCTCACCTTTTTCAATATATTCTCTTTGAAATACAATATGTTTAACCCTTGTACATATGTACTTATGCCTAAGCTTTTGTAGACTTCCACTAGCATAATTGTGACTTGGGCATTTGGGTTCATCACACAGTTACACAATATTCCCTTTTTCAAAAATAGAGATAAATAAAAGGGTGGGGGATGATTATTTTAAAATCTGTAAAAGGAATTTTGTGTAGGCATAACACTAATAGCAATGTCCATAAAATCTATCTGATTTTATGTGAAAATATTTTCCCCTAATCCTCTAAATACTATGGTTGAATATTTGATAAAATTGTGCAATTGTTTTACTATCTCCATTATTTGCTCAATTTTGGTAGCAAGGAATACAATTTCTTGTATATCTCAAACCTTTTTTGATTTGATGTTTGGTTTTCTTGAGAGGAACTTAAAATTATTTCTTGACTGATAGTACTATTTCTTTGAAGTTGTATGGGTTGATTTCTAATCACTTTATGATCTCCATATTGTGATACCATAGGGCTTACGTCTCTTTGAATAGTATTATCTGCTATTACACTACTCATTGGAGGAATAGAACAATTTTGCTTCAAATAATATTTTCCTTTCACCAAATGGATTTCATTATGGAACAAGGATTCAATCGAAGCTTGATCACCCTCCCACATTTTATTATGATATTGTCGTTCTCCTGTTTCATAAGTTACCTTTGATATTACATTTATAAAATAGTGTGGCTGATGTGTTGTGAGTTTAGGATCACTAAGGTCCTATTTTCTATCCCCTAATATCTATTTGTCCATAACATTTACCTCCTCGATAAGCCTTAGGATATCCATATTTAACCCTTGTTCTATTTGGAGCCTGTATTCCCAATAGTTAGATGGGAAACCACTTTCTATAACTTGGCATGGATATGACTTGGTCTCTCTCAAGGAGGATATTGAGTCTAGATTTTGGAAAGAAAAGGGAGTCTCTCAAGGTGGTATTTTTCCTATTTGAATCAGCATATTCTCAACATGAGTAGCTTCTTTGAAAATTTACGAGAAACCTCTTACCTCGGATTGTTGGATAATAATACTTATACCAAGGTGGAAAGCACAGATATAAAATAGGTATGACTAGATAGAGGATGGATGAAATTCAAGATGAATTCTTCTCCACATCCTTTGGAATTTGATGTTGAAGTTAAAAATGGCTTCATAAACTACTCTCTTAACGAACGAAAGCTAAGTGAGCAATTGGAAGGGGTCCTCGATGTTATCAAAAGCATAAAAAAGAGCTTCTACAAGATATGCCCATGTATAGATACTTTGATCTTCTAAATTTATTTACCACATTAATTCTTTCCCTTTGAGAGAGGACGAGAAGTTTAAGCATCACATCTTTAAAAGCAATATAATGCATGATGGTCAATGAAGCCACATCCTAGAAATATTCAAAGGCATTCTCCTTTGTACCATTAAAGCTCGGTAGAGTCTTCAAAGTAGCATTAGGAACGTTATGTATATGTTGGATATTGAGATGGCCTGTGTCATCCCATTGGGGACAATATCGTTGAGCCATTGATCCCTAATATTACATTGATATTTCAAAATCTTAGGGTCCTTTCTTAAAATGGAAATGATCACATCATGATGATTTTTCGATCTCCAATTTCTCATTAGATTTTGGGTATTCAAGAAATAAGGAGCTATCAAGGATTTTAATAGGGCTTCTAAAGTATAAAACAAGAAGGAAACCAATCATAATAATGAATCTAGATTTCTAAGCAGAGTTGCTAGGTGATTTGAATTTAAACAAGGCAAAGACAAACACCAAATATTTAACCTGTGTATATAGTGGGATTGTGTTCCATCGTGCATGCCAAAAACTATTGGTTCAAAATTTGCCTATGGTTGGTTATTGCACCCAAGACATGGTCAACATTGAATGAATGGTAAAGTTGTAAAGCATAACCGATTCAATCTCCAAATAAGGTTGGTTCCTTTGAGAAATTCTACCTAGCTGAAAAGTAATGAAGGGAAGAAAAGAGTGCTTGAAAGATATGTAAATGTATCCAAGGCTAGAACTTGATATGGTGTAGGTTAAGCAACATTAAAAAATATAATAAGACCATGGAATGAATCAATCCTTACAACCTCTTAACAAACCAACTATCCATTTATCATATACATAATAATATTCAATCGATGTTTAGCTCCACATATTAGTAGTTCCATGACTAAGAAATAAACATGAACATAAATCCAAAAAGTAAAATTAATGTTATGTGAGTTTACTTAGAAATATTCATCCATTCATACATACTTGTTCTGCAAGATATTTGAACTAGAGGTTAAACAAAAATATTTATTGTATTACTCCTTCCAAAAGTTTTAATCCATACAACTTGTAAACACCTAAGAGCTGACCCTTTGACAAGAGGTTGATACTCTTATTTATAACCCCTTTGGTTCATAATACCTAAAAGATCTTATATAAAATTATTACAACAGAATGCCAGGTGGCTAAACTGGTAAGAAGAACATCATACAATAGTATTAATATTTAAATAGAATGGGACATGTGTTTTATATCTGGTCATTGATTTGAGTGATTCACGTGTACTGCAAAGTAATGGATAAAAGTTTGAAATCATGACTATTCTTCATTCTTAAGTCTACTTGGTATCCCATAATATGTAATTATTTATAACAGGTTGTATGTTGATCAAATATTTTATCTACCCTAGAGTATGACCATCGTAACATAGAGACGTATCACGATTCCATGATACTTTACTTACACTTAAGCCTTTTGTCTTCATCCTCGATGGATTTCTGTCTGGTCACAATTCTATGGAACTTTACTTGCACTTTAGCCTTCTATCTTCATCTTCAGTGGATCCCTATTTGGTTATGATTTCATGACAGCTTGCTTGCACTTGAGCCTTCTGTATTCATCTCTGGTAGATACCTATCTGGTCGTGGTTCCATGACACTTTGCTTGCACTTGATCCTTCTATCTTCATCTTCAGCAGATTCCTATATGGTCACAGTTTTGCAACATTACTTGTACTTGAGCCTTATATCTTCATCATCGATGGATTCCTAGCTGGTCACGGTCCTGCAACACTTTACTTGCACTTGAGCCTTCTATCTTCATCTCCGATGGATACCTATATAGTCACGATTTTGTGATACTTTACTTGAACTTGAGCCTTCTATCTTCATATACGATGGATTTATGTCTAGTTGCAGTTCTGCGACACTTTGTTTGCACTTGAGCCTTCTTTTGGTCATAGTTTAAAAAAAGGAAACTAAGTGGGTGAGGGGAACACAATCACCCACAAAGCCATTATACTTGAGTAGGGGAACAACTGACAAAGCCAAGTCAAATTTGAAAATCTCAAAGGTGTCAAAGGAACCCAAGACTGAGGCTAAATCAGAGTGTATAGCTATTACTTTTCACACACATAGAAGGAAACAGTCATCAACCAAAAAAAGGGGTGTCATATAATCAAATTGAAGATCGAAAGCTTTTCTAACATATTTCACGTGCTTAGATGTAAAATTTTTAAAATTATTAAAATTGTTGAATTAGAGAGATAAGGTAGTTATAAACTATTAAAATATTATAATATTTAAGAAGGAGGTGAATTTAGAGTTTGATTTAATTAATTTTAATTTAGATTAGTTACTTTAACAAAGAGATAAGGTGATATTTTGAAGTTTTAAGAAATATAAGGATTATCATTTTTTAAGGTTAAAATTAATTAATCTAATATCACATAGATTAATTAAAATACTGAAGGGATAAGGTAGGTAATTGAAGAACTAATATCTTAGATGTGTTATTTATCTTGAAGTATTTTCTGTTTTGAAATTTAAGTTAAATAGAATATTTGCAAAATTTAATGTGGGAAGATATAAGGAATTCTACATCAAAGTAGGAACTCAAACTTTATAAATATTATTTCTATAAAATTTCTGAATTTCATTAATAGGAAGACATAAGGAGTTCTACATAAAATCTAGACCACTAAAATTTAGAAAACTATACTTTTGAATTGAAGCTAAACACTAGGAAGTCATAAGGTAGTCTACTTCAAAGGAACATGGCAAAGAAAAAACAAAAGAAGACAAGTAATCCAAAATTACAAACTCAAAAATTAGAACTTCATGAGTTTTTTGAAGAAGAGAACCTAATTCTACAAGAATAACTAATTTACATTGGAGAAGACTTAGGCTCTTAGGAAGAAGAAATATACATTTAAGAAAACTAAGGAAAACAACTGGACATTCAAAAAAATTTAGAAATATTAGAAAGATTATAATGTCATTTACAACACTCGATAGAAGAGATTGAAAAGGGTGTCGTACAATCAATGTTAAAAGAAATAAAAAATGAAAATTTCTCAACACTTAGCAATTATCTGAATGGAAGGCTTGATGAGACATATAAAGCTTCTAAAAATAGTTTCATATTACCAAGTGATATAGGAGACATGATATATATGGCATTACTTTCAAATGAAATTCTGAAAGACAAGAATAGGAGACAAGAGGACATGATAGAATATTTAAAGAATAAGTATATTGATGAAGAAAATACTTTGAACAATAGACTTGCTGATATTACTAGTGATTGCTATGAAGACTTTGTTAATATACCCATCAATCTATGGAGAATAATCTACAAGGAATTTGTTACTCTTAATGTATCTAATATGAGAGAACAAGAAAATATTGATGAGGTAAATAACAAGATAGAAATGAAAGATGCTTCTAGTGATACAAATGACTTAAGACCTATGATGGTATATTCATGTTGCAATACCATAGAATCAAAACCATTAATGATTGATGCATGTTATGATACTAGTGATCTTCTTCAAATGGATAAATATGTAAAACATGATGAAAGGAAATATTGCAATGCAAGTATTGGCATTAGTGATTTAGAATTCTTGACTGAGGTAGAAGAACCTATTACACAGATTGATGCTCTATGTGATACAAGTGATTTATATGTAGATCATGATTATTCAGGAAAATCTTATGAAGACATAGATACAGATGATGATAAATATAGTGATGCACACTATCATATTGATACTGACAAAGATCATTCTAATGATTGTATAGGTCATACTAATGGCTTTTGTTCAAAGTTGATAAGGTATGAAGATATAGGATCAAAAAAACATGAATGATAAATGAAATAACCAATAACATCAGAGATCATATTGAAGGTCTTAAATATATAGGTCAGATCAAGAGCAATAAGCAAGGAACTAAGTTTATAACATAAAATAGTGATATCAACTCAATGATAGATATTTATAGGAATAGTTTCTATAAAGGACAGAATGATCAAAGGAATTTGGCTACAAAAAATAGGTGTATTCATTGTAATAGATATGGGTACAAGGTATAGATATGTTGGAATCTCCATAGTTGTAAAATTTATGGAGGAACCAATCATTCTCAAAGACATTGTTGGTATAAAGAAAATCATTTCTTTGATTGGATATATATAATGACAAGAAAATTTATTAGCAATTTTGCTCAAGTATACTTCACAAGGTATAGATATGGACACAAGAAAGGTATGAACTTCTTCAATAATAGAACTGGAAAGAGAACAATAACAGTGCCAAAGTCAGAATACAGAGTCAAGCAAAAATATGAAGCTCAAGCAGAAGATCAAATCCAATACCACTTGAAGAATGAAGACAAATACAAATATCCATATTGAATACTAAATTTTTCAATACCTAAATAATTTAATATAGGGGTGTGAGAGTATATTACATCATTTGGGTCATGTAAATGTACCATCTTTGGTACATAACTAGAGTAGGAGTTTACTTTAGAATAAGGTTAAGTAATTACTTGAGGAATAAGTAATCTTGCCAAGTTTCATGTAAGATGTACCAAGTGTCATAGGAAAAGTAAGGACCAAGGAATCTATCTTCCTATATAAAGGCGTCATAGTGAATAGAATAACACAATGAAGAATGCATGATTCCATGGCATGCACTAGAACAATATTGTATCAAGTTTCTATTTTCATGAGCATTCATTAATGGTTGTTGTATGAGTTGTTCCAGAAGCCTCTCATGTTATTTACTTGCTTATTATATAACCATTATCATAGATATAACATTACTTGCTTATTTCATTACTTGTGGCTGCATTTCCTTCCTTGCATAACCATAAAAAGCTAACTTGTAGGTTAAAAACTCTTTCCACATAATCCTCTAGTGACTTCTCTTCTTTCCATGTCATGCACAATATTTTATCTCTAAATTCTTATCTCTTGTATTTGCCTTGGTATTTTCTTAATAATTCCAACCTAATTTGTTCCCATAAGGTTATGTTGTCCTTTTAAAGTCTCATAACCCAACAAAGAGAAGATTATCTTAGGTTGGTATTGAATAACTACATATTTTAGACATTAAACAAGTAGGCATACTCCTACAAAAAAATTCAAATGAATAAAAAGGTGTTTGATACTTAGTGGACATACCATGGAAATGTGGAAATACAATAAGTGAGATTTTCTTCATAGGGGATACTCCTAATGGAATGAAAACTAGAATTTCAAAACTGACATGGATCATATTTGAGTATTGTCCCTTACTTTTTCTAACTTTCTCAAAGTGTTGTAAGCCCATAAAGTATAATACTATTAGCCTCCAATATGTTATTAATAGATTGAATTACCCTATTGGCTACCCTAAGTCAAGAAAATTTAATATTCGCATTTAATGCCCCAGGCCTAGTTCACATTGCCAAATCAATATTTTTGAATTTTAAATTACTTCATACTTTCCAAGGCCACTAATGTGGGAAGGCATCGATAAACATGCATTAAATGCCTAAATCCTTTTCACACTGGGTAAAGCTAGGCACTCCATATCTTGGGTACCCTCCCCTCTCCCTCGTAGTTTCCTATAAATCCCCCCTTCCTTTCCTCAAAAAAACATGCAGGAACACATGAAGAGACATAGGGACATGCTACCAAAATTGCTCTAACCTCTTGCATTTCTCTTACGAAGGTTTATGTGATTATGTATGTTACATTTCTTGCTTATGTTAGCTTTAGTTTTCTTACATATATGTGATAGGTGCTACTAATCACTTTCTTGTTTGCATGTGTGTAGGATTCAGGGTTCAAATCAATTCAAAGCTCAACTTCAAAGGCACAAATCAACTCCACGATGGTCACAACAACAAAACCCACCACCCATTTGCTTGTGACATGAGAAACAAAGACACCATGTTCACTTTGTAAAAGGGGATCATCCCCTTATTGGCACATTCAATGTTATAAAAGCACCCTACACAACGGTTTATTTGTACAAAAAGGAATTTCTTTAACTTAATTCAATCTTTCATTTTCGTTGCAAATGGTGTATTTTTCATGCTTACACAAATAATAACTACTTGTCACCTTCCTTGACAAAAGCACCAAAACTATTAAGGCATTTATACATTTATTGAATTTAGGTTCTAGGCTATGAAGGCATCTATACTACATATATGTCTAGTATGCTATAGTAGGACCATAGTGACCTAAGCTCTATGATATAAACCTACAAAATTCAAAATACAATTATGATCTAAATTTATATTTTACAATTCTCAAGGACAATAACAATCAACCTTCCAATTAGGGATGGGTCTTATAGTTTTATTTATACACACAAGAATGTAAAATTCCTGGCCTAGTCATATCTTTGGTATAATAGATTATATAATTAAGAGTAATTCTTAATAAATGAAAAATTAACACACCAATATGATATATCATGGCTTCATCAGTTTTCTCTCTAGAAGACTAACTTAGCCAAAATATAAATCCATGTCCTCCTAAGCTACTTAGTAGGCAATAAATGTAACACACTAAGACTTTTAAGAAAACTTCCTAGATTAAATTCAACAAATTTTTGTAATAATCAACTCCTAACGTCTAATATTCAATATATCAAATCTTGAAATAAGAATGCACAACTTAATAACCTATGAGAGAGAGATAAACTCAATCTATATAATTCTCAATATCAAGCCATAAATCTAGTGATATTCATGGTTAATTATCCTAATTAAAGTTACAAAATTGCACTTGGTTGAAGAAATATATGATGGTTATTATTAATCAAATAAAAATGATACAAATTTTGCATTTGATTCATAACTCAATTAGATGCTTGCAATGTTTAATATAGATCTCAATTATAATGTCTAGCTAAATATTTGACTTATTTCAAATGCATTTTATAATCTTGATTTTCATATAGACTAAATAGATTCTAAACACAAGATTGTTTTTTTTTTTTTGAAAAAAAATGAAAAACTTGTATTAATACAAAGAACAATTACAAGCGGGAGAGAACACATCCCAACCAAGAACAGCAAGCAACACAACAAGAGAAGAGCACAAAGGCAACCCAGCACAACACAGAGCAAAGAAGTCAACTGGGCGCGAAAAAATGACATGTCGCGAAATCGCGACATGTCGCGAGATCGCGACAGTCAACCCCGGCTCCCCCACTGCGGTGCCAACAGTCGCGAAAATGCGACATGTTGCGAAATCGCGACATGTCGCGATATCGCGACATGTCGCGAAATCGCGACATGTCGCAAAGTCACGACGACAGCACCCACCTGCAACCCTTCGACAAAAGTGTCGCGAAATCGCGACGAATTCACCATATGGCAACCAGATCGCAAAAGCGTCGCGATATCGCGACAGTTTTCGCCAACCCGCTGGAAAGCCAAAATTGTCGCGATTTCGCGACGGGTTTTCCTTATGACACCAAACCGCCAAAAGTGTCGCGATATCGCGACGGTTTTCCTTTCGGCTCCCAGTTCTCAAAACTGTCGCGAAATCGCGACGAAATATCCTCTCGGCACCCAGTTCTCAAAACTGTCGCGATATCGCGACGGATTTTCCACTTAGCACTCCATCTGCAAAAGTGTCGCGATATCGCGACAATTTTACCAGTTAGCACCAAATTGCCAAAACTGTCGCGAAATCGCGACAACTTAACCAAGCGCCTTCCCCTAGGGCCGCGATGGCGCGACATGTCGCGATGGCGCGACATGTCGCGAAATCGCGACAAAAACCCGTCAAAGGCCGAGAAGGCGCAACTTTGTCGCGATATCGCGACATGTCGCGATATCGCGACAAAAACCCGGTAGAGGCCAAAAGGGCGCAACCTGTCGCGATATCGCGACATGTCGCGATATCGCGACGAAACCTTCCTTAGCAAAAAAACACGCATCATTTCGAGAAAACGTTCAAGGCCTTGTCGAATCTCTGCATCCTCCACGGGCATGTCACTTGTGCGGTTGCATCCCAACCTCCCTTTCGGCACCCATCTTAGCAAGGAAATCGGCCGCCTTATTGAGATCTCGATTCACATAGACGGGTATCACATCATCTAATTCCCTCCAGAGCTCTTTGATTTGGGAAACTAAGATCCGCAACCTCCAAGCTTTCGAGACAAAGTTTCTCATACAATCAAGAGCACCCACCAAAATTTGGGAGTCAGACTCAATAATAATCTTCCTGTGTCCTTTTTTGGCAGCCCAGAAGGAGGCGGATTTAATGGCAAAGGCCTCGGCTTCATTGTTTGTGGCACATCCCAGGACCCTGCGAGTTCCCAATAGAGCAAAGACCCGGCATGATCGCGGCACACAACTCCAATTCCGGCACTTCCCGGATTTCCTTTAGCCGCTCCATCAGTATTGATTTTGATCCATCCTTCAGGAGGAGGTTTCCAACTACCACTCACCTGCCTTTGTTGAAAAACAACTCCCTCGTCCAAAGGCTCAGAAGCAGACTGAATTTCCCCCTCGGTATGAATGGCAACCGTTTTCGCCACTTTGCTCCAAATGACTTGCCATATTCCTTCTAGAGAGGAGAAGGTTTCACGAAAAATACGGGCATTTCTCTCCAACCAAACCTGCCACCAGATAAAAAATAAACCAAGCTCCCGGAAAATTCGAAGAGCATTGGATTTAAATCTACCTTTCTTCCAGCTTTCCCATATGTTGTTTCGAGACAAGACCCCATTAGCCTGAAGTTTAAAGTGGGAGAACCGGCGCTTCCCGGATACGTCGTGTGAAAGAACATTCAAACATTAGATGATCCGCCGTTTCCTCCTGCTTATGGCATAACACACATTGGGAAGGGCCAATGATGCCTCTGAGTATGAGATTGTCATAGGTGAGAATTCCATTATGCAAAAACTGCCGAGGCGAAGAAGTTCACTTTCGGCCGGCCACAGGGATGCCATATCTTTCTCCGAGTCATGAACCAAAAAAAAGGGTGGAGGGGGCTCTGGGAGGATCTCACCATATCCTTCTTTCACAGTATAAACCCCAAGGCTTCCATAGCCCCAGGCCAGTTCATCCTCCTCATCTCTCCCAGTAAGAAACCGTTCTGCCAAGATTTTTCCCAAAGTAGGTACCAACTCCGGAGGGATAGGTATTGGCCACTCATCCAGCCGCTTAAACTTTATGAACTTGTAGTCCCCCAAATGACTAGTGTTAAAGTAGCTCTCAATTTGAATCCATCCCTTATCTTCTAAAGCAGATTTTATCGGTTGCAATTCAGGAAAAACAGCAATAATGGGAGGATTACGGTCCCAGGAATCGATCCGAGAACCGAGCCTTATCCCCTCGCCCCACTTTCCAAAAAGTTGATCTTTGATGAGTTGAGCTCCAAGCTTGAGCGCCTGCCACATTGGTGATCCAAAACCTTCCAGTGGAAAGCGGCCCACATCATTAGGATGGACAGAACCCAGGTATTTGCTAGAGAGAATTCTGCTGAAGAGGGATGTTGGCTGAGAAATCCACCTCCAGTACAGTTTGCCAGCCAAAGCCTTGTTGTTAAACTTGGAGCTTCTTAGTCCCAAACCCCCTTTTTCCTTGGGTTGGGTAACCTTGTCCCAACCAACCAAGGCCCATTTCCTCTCTCCCTTGGCACCTTCCCATAGAAATCTTCTAGCCATTTTATCCGGCTCTTTCCAAATAGGCGGGAGCGACCGAGACGGAGAATTTATAAATTGGCATGGCTCTGAATAATTGATCTGAGAAAAGTTAGACGACCCCCATAACTTAACCATCTATTAGACCAATGGTTCATTCTATCTTTGATGCCATCCAAAAGGTCCTTCCAAACATCAATTTTTAGTTTTTGAAATGGAGAGGGACCCCCGGATAGACTACTTGGGAGAGAGGTCCGAGTGAAACCTAAAATCTCAATAACTACGTCCCTGTAACCGTTGATCAATATTGAAGAAGATCACTTTGGATTTATTGTCATTGATGACTTGATTAGAGGCCCGGAGGTAGACATTTAGAGTATCTCTGATTCTTCTTGCTTCCCTAAGGCTGGCCACTCCCACCAATCCAGTATCATCTACAAACTGTAAATGAGTCAAAACTTCAGCCCCGACCTTAAAACCTGTTATCTGACCTTGAAGTCTTCTTTTCAGAAAGAGTCTGCCCAATCCTTCAGCCAAGATGAGGAAGAGATAAGGAGAGCAAGGGTCTCCTTGCCGCAATCCTCGAGAGGCACCAAAAGGAGGCGAGGGAAGTCCCTTGATAAGAACGAGTATGAAGGCGTAGAAATACGGCTCATGACCCGAGTCTGTCCGATCCTCGAGAGAAACCAAAGGCGAGTCAACATCTTTGCCAAGAAGCCCCACTCCACCCTGTCATAAGCCTTGGACATATCCGGTTTAATGAACATTCCTTTGTTCCCGGGTTTGGTGCATTGTATGGATAGCCTCCTGAGCAAGAATCACTCCATCCAAAATTTGCCTCCCTTCAACAAAACCCCCTTGCTCAGGGAAATTATATTATGCGAGAATAGGTTTTAACCTTTCGGCCATAATCTTCGTAATTATTTTATAGATCACATTGCATAAGGCAATAGGTCTAAAATCGGATAAATGAACCCCCACTGCTCCTTTTGGAATTAAAGTAATGAATGTATGATTTAGAGCCTTGAGCATTCTTTTATTGGTTACGGACTCCTCGGTGACGACCAGAACATCTTCCTCCGGGGAATCCCAAAAGGCACTGGAAGAACTCAATAGGGAAGCCATCGGGACCGGGCGATTTACCGGTACTCATCCCAAAGACCACCTTCTTAAGTTCATCTTTATCTATAGGTCTAAGTAGAGCCTGGTTTTCTTCGGGAGAGATTAAAGAAGGAATGACAGCAATAACTTCATCTTGGGCTGCCCCATCTTGCTCCATACTTTCCTTAAAGAGTTTTGAGAAATACTCCATTGAGTGGAAGTGCATACCAGGAAGAGTGTCAAAAGAGTATCCATTCTCATCTTGAAGGAAATCCATAGTATTCATTTGTCTCCTAGCACAAGCAGAGCGCTGAAAAAATTTTGTATTTCTGTCTCCTTCTAATAACCAAGTATTTCTTGCTCTCTGTTTCCGGTAAATCTCTTCTTGGTTATCAATATCCTCAACCGCTTTGCGCAAAGCATCATCCTCGGATTTAAGGTGCTCGGAAATGTTTCCTTCACTGAAATGTTTTTGCACCTCATCCCATCTAGCCAACAAGGGGGCCCGTTGGAGGTGGAAGTCCGATTTGTTAGTTTGCCTCCTTTGTTTCAATTTACACTTGACAAATTGAAGCTGTTTGTGAAATTTGAACATTGCAGTCCCAAAAGGTGGGCGGCCATCTTCCCACCACTGAGGAATTTTTCTTCGGAGATCTTCTTTTTGCAACCAAAAATTTTCAAATTTAAAAGGTTTATGGTACTGCCTTGTCCTAGCCCCTCCCTCCAGTACAATGGGAAAGTGGTCTAAAACTGGGCCTTCCAAAATCTGAAATTTAATATTCCATTTCACAAATGCTTCCTCCGAGACCGAGAAACCGGTCTAGTTTTACCTTCCTACTGTGTGGCTCTCTTCTCTTATTAGTCCACGTAAAATAAGTACCGGGACCTTTGATATCAACAAGGTGAAAGGCCTGGACTTGAGCAATCAGAAGCCTATCCCCTGGATCCAAAAGCGGGAAACCACCTTCTCGATCACTGGCAGATAATTTGGCATTAAAATCCCCAGCAACAATCCAATCGCAATCTTCCCGGGAGGATCTCATTGAATGAACAACATTCCATTGAAGCCGCTGGCCATCAATGCTTTGAGCCCCATAGAAGTTTGTAATTAAAACCTGTTCAGCTGTAACAATATTCTTAAAGAGAGATGTGAGAACCCCCCTCCAAGATGTATGTTCTATTGCTATCCACACCAGAGGATTCCACAGAGTAACAATTTCCCCCGAAGCTCCTTGGGCCGCCACATCCATATATCCGGCGCCCCTCCATATTCTACTAGCAATTTTACACATAAGATCCGAAGACATTTTTGTTTCTGAAGGAGCAAAAAGTCTGTTTTGTGTCTTCCTAAAAGTCTTTGAACAGCAGATTGATGGGTTCTCTTGTTTAAACCCCTTACATTCCGGGATTGTATAATCATTGGAAACCTTGGGAGCAATACGAGTCAATTGTTCTCACCGATCCTCCATTGATCGGCTTGTCCCCTTGCGCTACTATTAGATCCTTATTGGATTTTCTACCGGCTCCTTGGGAATTACTATTCTTAGACATCTTTTCCACCTGGGTGATCCCCAACGTTGGTCTTTCTCTGTTCTTTTCTGCACTTCCCATGTGGACATCCTTAATAACTGGTTGTGCAGGGGAATGAATTACCATAGCCCCTAGGTTCTCTGGCTGCAGAGTCTCAGGGGTTTCAATCACCTGTTCTAAGACAGGAGTAGATGATAGAGGATCATGAGAGTGGGTGTTAGTATCCCCATCATTCCCAACCACTCCTTCCATGACTTGGTCTTCTTGGTCTACAAGGGATTTGAAGATTTCATATCGATTGGTTGGCTTGGATTGGGTCTGCTCTTTGCCATTTCTCTTTTTGTTTTTCCTCCGCTTCTGCTGTTCAAAGCCATCTTTCTGGGCATCAGAACCCTGGGGGATATTGAGGGGATCTTTGACCGAAGTGAACTTACCCTCTCTGGGGCGATTTGACGCTCCCGACGGAGCTTCCGATTTTGTGGTCGAGCTATTTGGGCAGAACCTAGCCAAATGGCCATGCTTATGGCAGACTCTGCATCTGAAAGGTAAGGCTTCATAGTCTAGCTGTTGTATCCAGGTTAGTCCTGCCAACTCCAATTCCACCTCGGCAGGAAGTGGCTGGCTAATGTCCATTTCTACACATATTCTAGCAAAGACAGCAGTATTTCCTTCCATGGTATCTCTTGAAACTCCCAAAAATCTACCTAGAGAATTACCAATCAACTCAAGGATTTGCTCACCCCAAAACTCCATTGGGAGAGCATACAGCCGTATCCAGACCGGGACAGCCGTGGGCTCAATGCGAGGGTCAAAACCCACTCTCCACGGTTGGACAAATAATCCTGTCGGGCCGTGGCTCCTCTTCTCTGATTCAAATGCTCTGTTTCTATCTGCTAGAGAAGAGAAACTAATAATAAAATACCCATTGCTTATAGGCCATAGAGAGTACTCACCAATGGGCTCCCAGTTCTGTCTCACCCAGGTGTGAAGGAAGTTCAGAGTGGGCCGAATACCCATGAATTTGCGAGATCGGATCATGGGTAGCACGGTATATAATCGTATCCTCAACCAGTTTTGGCTCTATGACAATCTTTGGCCTGGACGCAGATTGTGGAAGGCAGCCGTTAACTCTGTTTGCAGGTAAACCCTTTCCAGCATTCTTAAATAGCATTTGATAAGCACTGCGTTGAGCTTCATCGGAAGAAGATGCAGGGTTTTCTTTTAATTTATCTGCATATGAGCTTTTCTGCCCATCGGAAGATCCTGGAGGAGACCCCATTGGGCCCTCCCAAGGCAACGAGCAATCCTTCAAAGAGGTGTAGAATCAATCCACAGGAGGATCTGGAAGAGACTTCCAACCAGAGACCCTGGAGCTTCGCCTGGTGCCTGCACAGAAGGTTTCCCGCCAAAACGCCAGAGCTCAGAAAATTTTGGTGATAGAGTATCATTATCAACACAAGATTGTTTATTAATTTGATATTTTTATTGAATTCCAAAATTATGATAATAATAGGAAAAGACAAAATTAGTGGTTAAGAGAGTTAGTGCAACTTTGTTTGAATTTTTCATAAACACATGTTGTTCACTTAGTCATTCTCCATGAGTACAATCTGGTTGTTTCATGAGGCTGGAAACATGTAACAAAATAAGGGTTTGAATTCAAATTTTTCCCAATCATTGCTATCATGGCATTGCTAAAACAAGGAATATAAAAATCATTTCCTACTAGTAATAGTTCTCCTTTGTTTCCATGATAATCCTTGTCCAATTCTCAAACTACTTAAGGCTTGTGCCAACCATAGACTACCAAAGATGTGATTGATTGTTCAAGAGATTTCCTTAGTTAGTTTGATTACCACATGTACCAGGACACAATACGGACATCAATAGTTAGGTTCTCCAAAAAATAAATGGTGCCATGCAATACAAGAGTGATTATTTCCTATGCATTTGCTACTATAGCATATGGACCATTACAACCCAAGATATTTTTATCAGCTATTAGACTACGCAATGAATGTCCACCTTACAGGTCTTAATAAACTACAATCCAAACATAAACTATAACAAAGTGTCAACATAGTTAACACAAATACCTCCTACAATAAATTCCTACAAAAGGGTAGGAATGGGGTTGTTATTATGGTTATTATAATAACAAAACATGATTGTAATAGATTTTTTAAATCCATATAAAATAATATATGACATAGTTGCCTTTTCTAAAGGGTTAGCCCAGTATCACCTCAATCAATATAGTTCACCAAATAACAAGAAAACTATCCATATAACCTATCTAACCATGCCAACATGTAAGAAATAAATATCAAGTAGACTTTAGCATCGAATAATTAAATAAATAGCTATTATATAAACATTATAGTTTGTAGTCAATATAAAAAAGGTATACAAAAAGAGAACAAAATAGAGGCCCATCACTTTCTATGCTATTGTCTCTATTCAATTTTATATTACTTTCTAAGAACATTCCCAAACACACATTCACCAAGATCATATCTAGAAAATATGCAAGAGTGATTTGAATATAGCATAAACGAGAGAGAGAGAGAGAGAGAGAGAGAGCATCCCATACTAGTTTAGATATCACTCATTCTAATACAATTAATTAGTCATACTACACCATGCTCAAACCCAACATCAACAAATTTGGATATAATAAATCTATTTTCATAATCAAATTTCTTATTCTTCTATGTTGTAAAAATGTGCTCTTATTTACTAATGCTACAAATATAGTCTATTAAATATCTCTCTGATGTGTATATTTTATCCTCAACACCTAACTCTTTAGAGTGAATACAATAACATTGTATGTTAGCTTCTTGCATTTGTAGGATAAAATAATTTGAAGAAAAATGATCAAATATCTTTCATTTTGTGTGCCATCACCTTCTTAGATAGGAATAATGGCTTCTTACCCAATTTTCTGTCCCCCATGCTTTCTAAAAAATAACTAGGTCACTCTGATACCATCTACTAGGAATACAATGGTTGTAATAATTCTATTATGGAATTGTTGATGTAAACTTACAAATGAAGAGAGTGAAGAACACAAGCTTATATTGAGAGGGGGGTGAATAGTATAAGATAAAACTTTTCTCTTTTCTTTCCAAAGCAATAACTTCAAATAATATCAATGCGTTAATAAAACATTGCACAAATTACCACACACATAAGAGATAAATATTTAACATGGAAATACCCTCTTAGGAGAAAACCACAACAATAATATTGCATATAAATTTCTTCAATAAATTTCATGGGATCCAACCCACAGGAGATACCAATCCCCTATTACAATTTTCGTGGACACCAATCCATAGGAGACACCTATCCCTTCTCACAAGTTTGTGGGAACCTACCCACATGAGACACCTATCCCCTCTCAAGTTCGTGGACACCAATCCACATGAGACACCAATACTCTCTATTGGTTCATGGACACAAATCCATAGGAGACACCAATTCCCTCTGGTCTGGTTTGCTCCAAAGCCTGCTCTTAAATCTGCTCTAAAACTTTCTCTAAAACCTGCTCTAAAACCTGCTCCAAAACTTGCTCTCAAATATTCTAAAAAACCTTCTCTCAAATATGCTCAAATCTTCTCCAAAACCTACTCATAACACTGCTCAAATCTGCTCCAAAAATTTCTCACAACACTGCTCAAATATGCTCTCAAACCTACTCAAACCTGCTCCCAAATCTGCTCAAACTTGCTCCCAAATCTGCTCTCCAACACTGCACAAATCTACTCTTAACCTTGTGTGTTGAATTGGATATGCTAATACCTTTCTTTTCTTCCTCTTGTAGATAGCTAAAAATTCCTTCCTTTCAATTTGATGCTTGGGTGAAGATGTGCATTAATCCCTTCACTCTATCCTTGCACTATATGACACTTCCAAATTTGCCTCAACAACCTTTCTTTTGTATGTGCAATCCAAATATATCTTAACAAAATGATGTACTCCAAATTTATCTTCAACAATAATAATGCACCTCAAATCTATCTCAACAAAGATGATGCACTTCAATTTATCTCAAAAATGATACACTCTAAATATATCTTATAATTATATTTTTCTTTCAATTTCAAATCAAACACTCTTATCACTCTAATAATAAAACTTACAAAATATAACTTTTATTAAAAATTGACTCCTTATATCTCCAAATTTTAAAGACAACAATATTTGCTTCAAAATATAAAACTCAAAACAACAAACCCTTTTCTAACTCATTCCATTGTAATGCATCTAATAATACCTTGTATTCCCTTTTCAAAAATGATTCCTTATCTCTTCACACTTTTATAAAATTAAACAATAATTTGTACCTCTTATGATGTGCACAAAACAACCTTTCAAGAGCAAGCAATCATGTGGTGATGGGCCTTTATAGAGATGTATCTTTTTTGCTTCACATTTTCCTTTGTAACACTCCCTGTCACAAAACCGTCAACAACCACACAACACACCATGCACTCTTTGACTACCGTTGATCTCTTTCACATTTTCTTGGGTGTTCATTTCAGCTGATGTGAACGTCTTTGACACCATTTTTTCACTCACAAGATGAATCGAAGTTTCCATGTCGTGAACTCTACCCTAAAATTTCTCTGATGCTCTCATTGTGTCATCACAAAAAGCATATAAGTTCAGTGTTATTGTGTAGTCACCATTTACACTAGCAAACCCAGGTCTTCTCTCTTCATTGTGCAATCAAGAAAAAGAATTGTTCTTTTGCCAAATATTTTTGGATAAGCCAACAAAAATCACAGGCAAATGTTGTCCTCACCACTAGATATATTTGTTTAAACATTTAGCAATTTTGAAATATTTTATTTAAATAAATCACCATACCATTGTGCTTAATGCAATTGCTTTATATGACATCCTTTCTCTTATTTGATTTGGATATCGATTCTTGCTATTTCAAAAACTTCTTTTTACTGCAATCTACCACACTGCCTTTCACAATACTCTTTTCTTTCTGCCACACACTACCAAGTTGTCTTCCATAGCACCGTCATCCACAAGAGCTATGTTCTCTATGTTTTTGTCTCACGAGCTCCTACATGAGCTACGTTCATTGCACCTTTGTCTCATGAGCTCCCACATGAGCTACATTCGTTGTGACTTTGTCCTCACAAGCTCCAATTGCAAATATTATATCGTTTCCCCTTTGTTCTCACAAGCTCCAATTTGTAAATCTTCTATCATTGTCCCTTTGTTCTCACAATCTCTGATTGCAGATCTTTGTTCACTGCACCCTTATTTTTATTTGTTTGTCACAAGTCTTCTACAATGACGCCCATTCTTTTGTTTCACTGGTCACATGTCTTCTATTACAGTGCTCATTATTTTTTTTCGCTAGTCGTAAGTCTTCTATATCAATGCTCTTCTTTGGTTTCACTGGTCGCAAGTCTTCTATATCAGTGCTCTTCTTTGGTTTTGTTGGCCGCAAGTCTTCTATATACACTCTCAAGATTTTTCGATTTAAACCCCATTAAAATGAGTTATGGCCTCTTATATATGCAAACGTTTCACTTTCCTTTTGGCACCCAAAGTCAGCCCTCTTACTTTTCAATAATATTTTCAATAATATTATGCAAATGTTTCACTTTCCTTTTGGCACTCAAAAGTCGGCCTTCTTGCTTTTCAATAATATTTAAATATTTTTTATTTAAATATAACAAACCTTTATAATACTTTAATATTTAAATATTTAATTTAAATATTAAAGCATACACCATCATTAATAATAAAGTATACTCCACTACTAATATTTTCTCAAGCACACCATGGTTTTCCAATCACCAAGTCTACCTTTGACATTAATGACAACTCAAACAACTTAATAATTCTAAAATATCCTCCTTTGTCATTGATGGCAACCCTACAAAGAATATGTCCATTACTGCAACATGATCACAAATTGCTCCCCCTAACTAGCTTCTCCCCCATACTAAAAACTCTCACCCTTTGACATAAATGGCAAAGGCTTCTTGGGGCTGTAAGATAAGACACTTGACAATGTCCCCTTCCTACCTGCTCTTACTTGAGACTTCAATTATGAGATTGGAGTGAAACTCCCAAATTACTATGTTCCTCTTCTTATTTTATTTCAAAATTTGGAGGTCATACCCTTTTGAACATTTTGACCATTATATTTTTTTCTTGACTTCAAAAATTTAGGGAACATTGTTCTACACCATTTAGCTCTATGCCCAAAATTGTTGCAATTGTAAAAAATGATGTTGTAGTCCATGAAAAGTGCAAATGAATTGAAATTTCTTCTGCAATTTATAGCTTTATGACCAAATTTGTGACATGAAAAAGATGACCATGGAAGGAATATTGAAACTTGTCTGATTGCCTTGGAGGATATTGCTACATGGTTCTCTCATTGCTTTTCTGTGATGGTCCATGTTCCTTAATGGTGCTTTATTTTATTCCTCGTTGATGCTTCCACTTCTCAACACGTCAGCATAGGTCTGTTGTGGGTGATCCACAACACACCCCAAAATTGGGGACCCACCTTTTCGTTGTGATATCCGGGTGTTGGCATTTCATTTTAGTGTCTAATCCTTCATGTTGTCGTAGGTTTTGCAATCGTTGTCGGTTCTTGTTGGCTGTATTTTCTTGTCGACGATATTTTATTGTTGACAACTTTTTCTTGTCGACAATATTTTCTTGTCGACAACTTTTTCTTGTCGACAATATTTTCTTGTCGACAACTTTTTCTTGTCGACAATATTTTCTTGTCGTCAAATTGTTGTCAATTTCTTGTCGACGATTTTATCGTCAAATTGGTGTTGACGTTTTTTATCGTCAAGGTTGTGTTAGCAATGTTATTGCTAACATTGTGTTGTTGTTTACTGACATGTATATGTATAAGAAGTATTTACTCAATAAATAAATAAATAAATATATATATATATATATATATATATATATATATATATATATATATAAATATATAAATAAATAAATAAATAATAAATAATAAAAAAATAATAAAAAGAAAGGTAAAAGCTTATGGTTTTTAAATATATGTTTTTATGTTTTGCAGGTTGTCCGACCAAGTGGCATTCAAAGATATTTGACATGGACTTTGCGAGCTATGCAGCTTTGATAGCTGCACCGAGCGGACGACTTGGCGGGGATCTATGTGGTCGAACAGCGATAGCGGTGAAATGGGTAGAGTCCCGCGTGGGGTGGCCACGCGATACAGGAGTCGCGGGTGATTTACCGGCTAGACAAGACGTGGACCATCGCTACGGCGTCGAAGACGGAGGATATCGTGCAGCAGTAGCAACCTCGAGTGGGATAGCGATAGAGAGCGAGACGGCGAGTTTCAGGGAAACGTGGCATTGAAATGTCAGCCGGCATAGAGTGGCATTGGCGTCAGTTTCGAAGGAGTCAGGGATTAGATATATCGCAGTGGTTGAAGGTTGAAAACTAATTTAGCCAGTGTGCACAGCTATCGTCAGATTCGTGCAAGATTCAGTAATGACAGCGGATGTGTGGAAACGTCGAGCTATGGCAAGTAACGACAGTGTCATACAGAGGCGTTATGGGAATGCTCCCAAACGTTACCTGATACCCGGACAGGCTAGGGATTTGGTAATAAGAGGACCTGTTACCTACAGTACAAAGTGGTTATTTCCATAATGCGAGGGCGGTTCGGTTTCATCATAGCCGGAAGGAAAGATAGAGACTTAGGAGGCGATTTCATGGTGAGCCACATAGATGAGGTCTTAAAGTGAAACGAGATTCCAACAGAGGAGTATGCCGCTATCAATCAACAGGGACGGCCGAAGTAGAAATGGATGCGAGACGACGTCGAAATGGATGGTCTGGGTGACAGGGATAACAGTGCTGCGGGGTGGCTGTGACTGCGCAGACGGCAACGTAGCATTGGCAGCGTTTGGCCAGGGTCGGTAAGATGGTAAGGTGACCAGAAGAATTTTGTTGTCTTCGGTAAATGCAACAGTGTTCGACGGTAGCTCGAAAGCGGAAGCAGCGCTGTCTATTCACGTGTGCAGGCATAATTTGATTCTGAAATTCCAAGGAAGCCATAGTTTGATTAATATATTTTATAAAGACAAAAGGTTTGTAAAATATATTAATAAGTTATTAAAACTTAATCGCATGATATTTTGAAGAATGGACATTCATTTGTATTCATCCTAATGAAATAGACGAAACGGTTATGTGGGCTATCATTCTGATTATCATGTCAATAGTCAAAGGAAGTAAAGTGAAGACGTTACGCCAAATAAATAAAAAATTACGAAGCCATGTGGAAAAAGGAAAATGGAAACGAAGGGGTACGAAGGCGAAGAGATCTCCTGCAATTTTAAATACTCTATCGAACCGCATGCTGCTGGAGGGAGGGGAACTTTTGGCATGGCCGACTGGAACTTTTGGCATGGCCAAAGGAGGCAGATTTTGATGTAAAACTTTGAAATATAATTTGAATGCCAAAGCTTTTCTTCAGAAATTTCAGGCCTTGTTAGCAAGAAAGAATGAGAAATTTTCTGCATGCTCCATTTTAATTGTTTTATGTTTCTCCTTTCAAATTTCAGATTTGTATGTGAAATATATGCCATTGTTTTTGGGTTATTTCATGTGAATGTCTGCAATTTGGAAATTATTTTAAACCCTAGGAGCCAGCACCTAGTTTACTTTGATTGTGTGTTTTGCAGGTCAAATAGGCTAGGTTGCATGTACGAAACTCTCATGTATTCGGTTTTGCAGGACGGGGTGCTATCAAACTGAAGGAGCTTTTGCATTGCTGCATTTTCAACAATTATTTTGATGCAAATTTTTAAATTTCTGTTTTCAAAAATATTAATTTCAGAACTTTTTCTTATTTTCAGACATTAAAATAAACATTAAAAAATTTCAAAATCTAAAAATGATTTCACCATTGCGTAGGTTATAGTTCAGACTTCCAATACGCACTTTGAAATTTCATTTTCGGACTTGTTTAGTATTTTTAAAAATTCATCGAAGTTGCTGTTTTGTTGCAGATTTTAAAAATCCGAAAATAGAAAATTTCCATTTTAAGGTCAAATTTCATTTTTCCAGCTTTGTTTTGCACTCATGAGCCTATGATGACATTCCCTTCATGGAAATTCCAATTTCATTGAAGGAGTTATGTTTTATGGCATTTTCACAAATTTCCATTTTTGGGCCTAAAATTACCCCCTCTTCTTAAAAATTCTAATTTTACGAAAGAGGGGCAATTTGAGTATTACATTGAAGGTTTTTTCCTTAAAGCACTTAATTGTTCATCTTGATGAAAATTTGATTTCATTTAAGAGGGATAAGTTAAAGTGACATTTTGAAGCTACATGTGAAGATTCCATTCATCATTGAGGATTTAATGCAAGATAAAATCTATTTTAAAACCATCAAGATAAAAGGAATTAAAGCACTACATCGTGGTCATATGAGGGCCAACTCATACTTGATTTATTTTGGTTCAATGAACAATCACTAAAGTTTCATGGTAAAATAAACCAACATTGCCCCTTGTTTACAGTTACTTGCAATCACTAAGGTGTTCCAAGCATTTAAATTGAATATCTTTATTTGAGATTACTAATGCACATATGCAAATGCTAATATAACGGAAACCTTGGAGAAGTTGTTTGTTTAACTTCTTTGCAAGAGAGGATTTGGAATCCAAATCCTAAGGGAGAGTGTACTTTCACAATTGGGTGAAAATACCACTCAACAAGGTCTTAAGCTCTTCTTCAATTACTTTCTTTGATGCTTTTTTTTTCTTTTGAGCTTGAATCCCCCTTTTGTTTCTCTTGACCTTATTCAAAACCAAGTCTAGTATTTATAAATGGAGATCTCTACACTTTGATAATATCATTCAAGATTTTTGAGCTTTTCCTAAAATGATATATCTTATCATTAAAATTTCTAAGTCCCTTCCTTAGAGAGACAACTTCATGTTCTAGTCTTTCACATTCCATCTCTTTTACCTTTAACTACTCAACCATACCTTCTTCAATTTGTTTTGCCTCTTCAAATTTCACCTTCAAGTTGGTTAGATCTTGTAGAAGCTTTTCTTTTGTTTCCTTATCCTCTTGTACTTGGGCCTTCAATATTGAGTTCTTCTTTCTAACCCTCTTCAATTCTTTAAGAGCAACAACAAGTTCCTCTTCTATATCAACCATGGCTTCCTCTTCATTTTCTAAATTTTTCTCTTCTTCTTGGTCTTCAAAAATAGGATCATCTTCTTTCTCTTCTATGGCCAAAAATAGGATTTCTTCTTTTCACTATCAAAGAGACTTTCATCATTGTTGCTAGAGGAATTGCTTGCTTCTTCAATATAAAAACTCTTCTTATATCTTTGAAATATATTTTTATCATGCTTTATTTGACCATGCTTGTTTTTATTTTCAAGATAAAATTTTCTTTATTTTTGTTTCTTATATTCCTTTTCTTCTACATTGCTACTACTTCTAGCTTGTGGGCAATTATATGCATAGTAACCAAAGTTACCACAGTTAAAACATTTCATAGTATGCATACCTTTGTGTTTTCTTGGACCCTTATTATTTCTTCTCACAAAGTTAGCTTCTTCTCCACTACTTGATTCTTCACTTGATTTTGGTTCCTTATTATTTGTCTTATTTTAAGCTTTGAATGTGGTCTCTCTTTTTGATGTTTGATCTTTCTCAGTCCTCATATCATAGGCTATGAGAATTCCTTGTAGCTCATCCATGCTCAAAGTTTTGAGATCCTTCATTTCTTTAATTGCTAAAACCTTTGCATCAAACCTCATGGGAAGTGACCTCAATATTTTTTGAACAATCTTAGAGTCTTCAATACTTTCTCCAAGTCCATGAATGGTGTTGACAACCTCATCAATATGAAGTAGATACCTAGAAATATATTCCTCATATTTCATATTTAAGTCTTCAAACTTCCTCTTGTGGGTTTGAAGTTTTACCATATTAACCTTATCATCTCCTTCATATATTCTTTGTAAATTATCCCATATTTATTTTGCTAAAGTGCATTGCATGAATTTCACAAACTCTGATTCACATAACCCACTTAATATTACATTCATTACCCCAAAATTATTTTTATATGGTTTCTTACCATTTGCATCCATGGGAGGAGTTGAAAACCCTTCCTAATGTGCCATGTGTGCTCCTATAGGATCTTCCTTCAAGATGTTAGGATTTCACGAAGGAACCCGCTTTGATACCAACTGAAGAACACAAGATTATACTAAGAGGGGGGGTGAACAGTATAGATAAAACTTTTCTCTTTTCTTTCCAAAGAAATAACTTCAAATAATATCAATGCATTAATAAAAAATTGCACAAATCATCACACACATAAGAGATATAGATTTAATGTGAAAACACCCTCTCACGAGAAAACCATGACAATAATATTGCATATAAATTTCTTCAATAAATTTCATGGGCTCCAACCCATAGGAGATACCAATCCCTTATTACAATGTTTGTGGACACCAATACATAGGAGACACCTATCCCCTCTCACAAGTTTGTGGGCACCTACCCATAGGAGACACCTGTCCCCTCTCAATTTTATGGAAACCAATCCATAGAAGACACCAATATCATCTACTGGTTCATGGAAACCAATCCCCTCTGCTCTGGTTCATTCCAAAGTCTACTCTCAAAACTGCTCCAAAACCTGCTCTTAAATCTGCTCTAAAACCTGCTCTCAAATATACTCCAAAACCTGCTCACAACACTTCTCAAATATGCTCCAAAACTTGCTTACAACACTAATCTCAAACCTACTCAAACCTACTCCTAAATATTCTCACACCTGCTCCTAAATCTGCTCACACCTGCTCCTAAATTTGCTCAAACCTGCTCCCAAATCTACTTAAACCTGCTCCCAAATATGCTCTCCAACATTGCATAAATCTGCTCTTAACCTTGTGTGTTGTATTGGAGACATTAATACCTTTCTTTTCTTCCTCTTGTATATAGCTAAAAAGTCCTTCCTTTCAATTTTACGCTTGGGTGAAGATGTGCATTAATCCCTTAACTATATCCTTGCACTATATGACACTTTCAAATCTACCTCAACAAAAATATTGACCTTTCTTTTGTATGTACAATCCAAATCTATCTTAACAAAATGATGTACTCCAAATCTATCTTCAACAATAATGATGCACCTCAAATCTATCTCAACAAAGATGATGCACTTCAATTTATCTCAAAAATGATACACTCCAAATCTATTTTATAATTTTTTTTTTTGTTTTAATTTCAAATCAAACACTCTTATCACTCCAATAATAAAACTTACAAAATATAACTTTTATTAAAATTTGACTCCTTATATCTCCAACTTTTAAAGACAACAATATTTGCTTCAAAATATAAAACTCAAAACAACAAACCCTTTTCTAAATCATTACATTGTAATGCATCTAATAATACCTTGTATTCCCTTTTCAAAACTGATTTCTTATATCCTCACACTTTTATAAAAATGTTGATAAATCCAACTTGTTGACATTCATCTTGAAGTCATTTTGTTTATGTCCAAAATTAGAATATTTTGTATTTATAACACTTGCATTGTGCTTGTTATCATAATGAACATAAATACCTACAACATTTTTCTCCTAGAATTGTTAAGCAAATTATAGGATCCATCACTAAGGCATTATGAATTTTGTATTTGAAAAAAATGGAGAATAGTATTGAGAGAAATAAAATAGGTTGACAATTGGATAATCATGGATAATTCCACTCTTCAAATCAATTTAAATTTTTTCTCTTATAGATAATAATGACAAAGAATTTTATTGTTTACATGAATTTTGGTTATTCCTCCTAGATAATAACCAAGTAACATCCATCCTAAAGTATATTATATCATATCTCATAGTATTCATTATAGGGAGCAAATCATCGACATTGACCTAAAGGTAAACCAACTCGAAGCTCAGTAATATTCATCCTAGAGAATAGTTCTTAATATTCATCCTAAAGTTGTTATCATGAGAAACATGGACATTACAATTTTATCCTATGAACCATCACTTTTAAAAAGAGTAAAATATCATTCAACCATGAGGAGAAGCACTCACATAAATTGAATTTTAAGAAAATAAAACTTGAAAATAACAAATTTGATAAAATTTTGAACATTGCATTGGTTGTTTTTTTGCCTTACAGGAACCTATATATGATGCTTTGTATAGATGATAGTTCTAGTAGAAATTGATAGTTAGTTATTTTACTTAATTTTTAGGGGGATGTATTTCATATATCTTAAATATAACATTTTATAATTCTATAGTAGTTTCTATAAACATATCAAATCCAATTGGGTTTAGTTTTGAGTATTATATAAATATTATATGATATAGTACATTTATATTAGCTGGTCTTACTAATATCATAATTAGACTTTCATTTTATGGGTTTTTATAAGACTTTTAAAAATATTATTTAAAACACATGTTATATTATTGTTCTATATAGAAATTATAAATGTATATGTTATTCTAATTAAAATATATGTAATTTCAAGCATTTTAAATGGATTGGATTTTCAAATGGAATGATTCCTTTTTGAGCCAAAGTTAGAGGATAATTGGCTTTGTCTCATGATCAATGATATAATTTCAAGTCTTAATTACTTTTATGGAAGTGGTTCCATATGTGTTTGGTGTCTAAATGTGATCTCACATGCATTAACTATGTGACCGAGTAAGAATGCATTTTACTCGATCAATGTATATCCTTCAAGAAATTGAACATGAACATCTTGCCATACAATTTTTTCTAACATTAAGCACTTGTACATATATGTTAAAATGCATGTGTCATCACCTTACATTTAATGTGAACTCTTAGTTAGGGGAGGATTCAACTAGCTACTACTTTTTACCAATTGCATCCCTATCAATTATTCCTTTGCATCTTTTCCTTACATAATAGTTTATTATTACTAGATTTTTTAAAATATCCATTTGAAGAGTATGATCCATTCTCATTGATGAGCAAAACCTATTTATGTTGTAAATTCTCAAACACAATAGCATCAAATAATGAATAATCATATTTGTTAATTTTTTCAACCCCAATTATCCCTCCATTGCATTTCCCTCCATTAGCTATGCTACAAAAAGTTATAAGATACATAGATTTTTATAAAATGTGCACGTATGCATGTTATAAAAAATGCATTTATTTAAGAAGGTTTGGTGTTATGTTTTACAATTCATATAAAATATTGTAGATGTTTCTTCAAAATGCATTTGCATTTTGTTTGTATTTTAATATCCACTTTTGTCCCTTCATCTTCTTGAACCTACCCTGAGGCTTTGTCCAAATTTCTCTAGATATTTACAAGTAGTAACCAAAGTTTTCTCCTAATGCCTCAATACATGTAAAATCCCATCTAGATGACATCCCTTATGCCATACATTGAACACAATTCCACTATTATTTCAATTCACATCTCCACTTCTATGCAATATTCGATATCATGGAGTCTCTAGATCCAAAGGTCATCCTCTTTCCATCGCTATTGTATTTCCTTTTTTATTATCTTAGCCATATTTGCTCTTTCAAAATTTCAATCCTTTTACAAAAATTTTAATAATACAATTTCCCTTTTCTCAAGGACGCTATTAATGAATCATGAGCATTGTTAAGTCTAAAATCCAAATCCCAAGCATACATTTTAGTAGTTACTTTTTCTTCGATATTTCATTCAAAGAGTTGAACCCTAGGTCCTCTTCCTACTAGATCTCTTAAAGACCCACCATATTCATCTTCACACTTTGTCATAATTTTTTAAGCTATTACATCATTATTATATCCTACATCCAATAGGTCAATTATGGTCTTATCCACCCTTTTCTTATACAAAAATAATATCATTTAGCCCACAAATCCCTAATTGTTATTTATTGGATTTTTTCGTCATCTACCTTGGTTCCCAAAAATTCTTACATTTTAGCACAAACTTTCTAGTAGGGAAGAGAGGGACTTATGTTTGAATGGGTGACCAATGGTTGTGATAAAACCTAAGATATTAAACCCAAATTATTGAACAATTCTTAGTGTTTGTTTGAATTAGAAAGAAATAAACCAATTAAACAAATATATACACAAATCTTTCATATTGACATATGTTTTTAAGAAGAAATAATTATATTTCACATTAAATATAACCAAATATCTTAAAAATATATACATGTATAATATGGTTATATTCCTTCTAATTACACATTAATTTTGGGTTTCCAATATAGTGATATGCCAAAGTTATGTAGGGTTTATATGAGATATATATTTTTTTATAGATGGATGCATGATTTGTATTTCTCACATAAATGGTCCGGACCAATTTTTTGTAGATAACATTGACACTTTTAAAAATCAATTTGAATTAACCTTTATCATATCAAAACTAAAGATATAATAATATAACATTACAAATATACTATCTATATAATTTTTCATAAGTTATAATGATCCAATATGATTCCAATAAAAAATATTACCCTGGATGCTCAAATATAAGCCCCTCTCCTTTAAGGAAGCCTCAACTATATCATCGTCTATATGTCCGCAATGATAGCAATGGTTTGGGCTTTGGGCTCTATTTTGGGAGACTCATGTTAGCATATCTAGAAGGGATAGCATTGGTTTGAGCTTTGGGCTCTATTTTGGGAGACTTAGGTTAGTGTACCTAGAAAGGATAAGCTGAATGGTAGCAGTTAAGTGTTTGCTAATTGACTCTTCCAATTCCATTTTTTTAAAAACTTAACTGCATTCCTTAAAAAATTAGGATGCCAAAAAATATTGTACATTTATCCCTTCACGGGGTGCTTTACTACATAAAAGCGGGTTCCCATTGACTTTCTAGATTATTATTGTCTAAAGAAATATTGTCCATTTACCCCCTTCGCCCGGTAGTTTACTTCATCCTACATAAAAGCCCACAGCCATCCACCTTGGACTCCTCTAATACTGGTCACCTGTGTCGTTCTCCTTAGGATCTTTGTCCACCTCTACTAAATCTCTCGTGATTCCTTGAATGCATTGAATTAAAGTTTCTCCACACACTGCACTTGGAGTAATAGCAAATTTCGTACCATCCCCTTCCCTGCCTGATGTTATGTCACGAGTCTACTCTACGTGTTCATTTATGGTGTTTTAACAAATATATTACCAAATAAAAATGTTTATTTATTTTTTAACAAACTATAATCAGGTCAAAGGAGGTATCATCCATTCACTGTTTTATTTTTTATTTTTAATAATTTAAAATATAATAAAAAATTAATAATTATAATTCTAAATAATTATAATTAAAAAAATTATATTTTGATATCAAACAATTATTATGCTACCTTTTTAGTCAATTCTCCAATCAAATCACCTGCCAAATCAATAAGCATTTACCTGAGTCTTCACCTCTTGGATGAGTATGTACAGGGCCTTTTACAACATACATATATAACAAGTGTTCCGTAACATAAAATAAAATTCCACGTGCTTAGGCCTCGGAAATAATAGATTCTGATCCAGGTTGAGGGCAGGCTACAAAATTACTTGGAAGCTGTTTCCTCTTTCCCTCCTCTGAGAGGGTTAAAAGAATAATATTATAAAATCACTCTTGCTATGGACATAATAAAAATTTTCGCATATATCACAGGTGAGAGCAGACGGCGTACAAAAACAAAACGAAAACTCTAAAAAATGTAAATATAAATCCATAACACAAGGCATAAGGCATAACTAGCAATCATATCCCTTGATTTTTAAGAATGGACAAGACTGAGCATTGCTATTTTCGAAAATAGCTGAGGCTGTTCCAACTTCCGTCCAGTGTCCACTAAGAGAGGACATTCTTTACAAGTTTGTATCGACGATTGCTAGCTTTTGCGGAAGATACCGCGATCTTTCCTTTTGAATTCGAGGCGTGTGCATAATTCGTCATGTACTCATCTTCCTCAAAAGCGTTTTTGAGTTTTGGTTTATTTTTACAAATATATTTTATGATTTTTGTTATCAAATTAAATATTTTTTTTTAATTTAGGTAGTTAAGTTTAAAGTTGGTATCTCCAAAATTAATTTTTTCAATAAAAAATTTAACATATAACCGCACCTAAACATTGTTTGATTTGTCCACACCTAAACATTGTTTGATTTATCCCTCTAGCTTAGTTAGCATACCTTCTACCTCTCATCGGCGAGGTTTAATGGTTTAATTTTCAGATTGGACTTGAGGACAAGCTCCTGATTGAACTCAGCGTTCCACACTATAAATTTAAAACAAATCAAAGTTTATATGATTAATTGATTACATGTATTTTTGTTAAAAGAGTTATTTTAATATATATATTATTGAATATTAAAATACTTAGTCTGAACATTATATATATATATATATATATATATATATATATATATATATATATATATATATATATATTTATTTATTTATTTATTTATTTATTTATAGATAGATAGAAAGTTTTGAAAGGATCCAAAATATTTTATAGAGAGAATCAGGTGTGCACCTAACTGTATCAACATTGAAAGTCGAACAAAACAAAAAATAATGTAAGAAAATTCAATCAAACCATCCAAAAAGAAAAAAAAAAAAGAAACCTAGCAGTTCTCAACAAATCTAGCAAACCCATAAAAAAATAAACAGGAGAAACTATCAAAACAAGCAAACCATGAACATAAATCATGCAAACCGGAAGGAAACCATAACTGTCACTTGAGCTAACCATGAATAGAAATCATGCAAACCAGAAGGAAACCATAACTGTCACTTGAGCTGACATTGACTTTCATCTCAGAATTCTCATGAGGAATCAAATACCATGCACGAAGTGACTACTCCTAGGCTAGAGGCAAGGGAGTCTCATTTGGGATCTAATAGGCTTACATGAACCACCACACTTGCTAAAGTAAACAAATTCCATCAACATGGTTTTTTCCACGAGTCCCACTGAGAATTCAGACTGCCAAATGCGAAAGGATTCTTCCATAACTCATTTATTTGCAAGTAAATATGTTACTATATTTCCTTTTCTATATATGTCCTGAATAATGATGTTTGTGTATCTACCCAGTAAGATTTTGCATTCATTAATAATATTGTGAACACTCCATGGTGAAACTTGATTTCCTTTGAGCCAATTGATAGCAAACATGGAATCACCTTCAACAATGATGTGGTCATCATCAAACTCCTGTATAAGACCTTGGTACATGGCTCTCACTTTTGCAAGGTTGTTGGACTGAATCCCAATATTATCCGCATAAGCAAATATTATTTGATCCCTATCATTTATGATAATACCCCAACATCGGCCATCCCAGGATTCGCTTTTGCCGCGCCATCAAAATTTAGTTTTAACCAACGAACCGAAGGAGAAATCTACTTAATAATAAATCTATCAATGCGGGTTTGGGATGCCACATAAGGATTGCACTTACACTTGAACATATTCTATGACATATTCATGCTTCGATTCTATGACATATTTAACATAATTATATATCTAAATTTTTTCAATAGAATTCTTATAGTGTAAATATTAAAAAATTTAATAAATAAATTTTTAAATAGTATTTTATATTAGTTTTTTTTTAATAGTAGATGTATAAGATTTGGTTTTTTCTATTTTAATTTCGTATTTTTAATACTCAAGTGATTTTTCAATTTATTATAATTCTATATTATAATAAGTTATATTTTTAAAATATGTAAACATTTTTTAATTATCTCAACTTCTAAGGTTTGAATCTTGTCAAGAGATATATCATTACGTGGCTATGGTCTTGATATAACAAAAAGAAATTATTTACTATATCTTCTAAAGAATTTTATAAATTAAATAAAAGATTTATTATATCCAAATCAAAGGGAACTATATTTTCTTTTTCCTAAAGCTTGATTAATTTTTATTAATATGAAGGAGACCAAAATTTAAGATAGTTATATTAAAGTGGTACTTCAAGGAAAACTTGAGCAAGCCATGGATTTATGTTTTGATTGAAAAATAATTTAAACAATAATCAAGAATTTAGGATTGGATCTTGCTCAATATAACTTAGAGATTAATCCTCCAATGCCCTTAAGCCTTTGTTTGGATCAAAATTTGCATTTAAACTAAAATTGTGAATACCCAACACCAACATTGATGCCCTCAATCTTGTATGATAGTCTTGTTACAAACATGCAATGAATATCTATTATCATTTGCTTAAATCAAATTGCTTTGAACAAAGATTTTCTGGACATAATAAAATGGATAAACAACAATGTATGCCAATTTTTAGAGCAAACTTAGACAATCATTGTTATACATTGTTGTTATTTTTAGAGTAATTTAGTTGTTATAATATAAGAATTAACATATTACTTGAGAGAAAACTTAGAATATAGCATGAAATCATCTAAAAGGTGCTCATGGGACCATAAAAAACTATACAAAAGATCATTTAGTACAAGGACAATCATGGCCTTAAGTGAAGATTAATATTTGTTTAAGTATATCACTTTAAGTTAAATGGAAAACACAAAGAGAGACCCTTATTAGTCACCCCTAAAGGGATCCTCTTCTACACCAAGACACTCCTATAATAGCAAAAATCTCACCTCCAATATAGCTTTGATTAGGATATGAAGAGTACTTTATTAAAGGCACATAAATTAGCTTGGGCATCCTACTATTACAAAGGTAAATGCATATAATTTAACCATATTTTAATGTGTTTCATCCATTGATACAATATTATATTACCAATAAGCTTCATGAATGTTACAACTTATCAATCTACCATTAAATTAATATTTTTACATCCATTAAAATATTGGACATAGTTGATTGATGGGACAACATATTTCTCTCAACCTAAGTTGATGAATGATAGATTTAGATTTGTCTCTATATATTTAATAGATCAAGCTAGAAAGACTACCCCTATTATTCCATTTTCTTGTATGCTTGCAAATGATTACATACCTATAAGATAGTGGATTAATAAGCCCAATCTATTGGAGTGATCTATGAAATAAGCTAGAGTTTGTGGTGATTCCAATTTTATCAGTAAAGATAGATATAATAATGTTCCTTACTTCATGTCAAAAAAGGTTGCCTAGGAAACAACTAATACTAGGAAATAAGAATGAGAAAGGATAGGGTCATTAGGGCCATGAATGATTGTGTTATATATCACTTAAACCAATTGAGAGAAGAGGGGAAGAAGAATAGTATTTGAGGGAAAGAGAAGAGACTTTGATAAAAATAAATAGAGGAATTGATAAGAATATTGATTAATGGTTGAAAAATCGATATTTTGTTAAATTAGTGGCATTTGAAAGTGCACATAACATTATGACTTCTATTGTCATGTATGTATCTATGAGGAAAGGATGTGATAATATAATTTTCCTTCCTTGCTTCAAGAATATTTTAATGTGAAGACTTTGATAGGGAGGAAGAGGGAATCAAGGCCATCGAAGCCCAGTACACCTCTGAGTGGGTCAAAGGATAGAAGAAATAGAAAAATTTGGGTCATCAGGGCCATAGGTGATCTCGTCATACATAACTTAACCAAATTGGGGAAAAGTAAAGATGAATATTTATTTGAAAGAGATAGAAGTAGTTTTGATAGAAGAAATAGTAGCAAGAGAATTATGGACTGAGAGGGCCACTAGCATCAAGTACCTAGTGTAAATTAAATGTATATGATTTTTTTTACTAGCTAGGATCATTTTAGACTCATTGTAGACCTATTGAATTGATGGTATGATAGAGAAAAACTAAGGAAATCATGCAATCAAACATGTGTGCTCAAGAAAATATGATATTTAGGAATTCATGCATACAAGAAAGCATGCAATCAGGCACATGAGTAAGTAGATCATGCATATTCAAGCATAGTATCTTTTAAGATGCATTACATTGATGGGTTATTTTTATTCTTGGTCATCTAGTGTGGCTAGGTGATATGCTTTAAACCTAAATTTTGAGGTGATGATGAATGAACCTAACCAATAGGGTTTAAATTTACCCTTAACTTTAGAGTTTACATTAGTGTTCTTTTAGTTTTATTTAAGGACTAGGCCATCAATTTCAAAGGATATAGGTCACACCCTTTTGTTATAGGCATGTCTAAGTCTATCATGTTAGGCTTGTAGGTGCTCTAGGGCATTGCTTTATTTTTTCTAGAAGTTCTAGTTGATTGATACAACCAAGATAACATTCATTTCCTATTAAAGTGTCTTTGAGCAAGACACTAGAAGAGTGAACCTCAAGTTCAAAATGAAAAACATCCTTGGTTCTATAAACCAAGGTATAAGGCATTGTTAAAATAGGGGTTCAAACACTAGTGTGGTACACCCACAAGGCTAGATAAAGTTGTAAGTGTCAATCATGGACAATTTTATGAACTAGCTTCTTGAGGATCTTAATTAAAGTTTTGTTAAATGATTGTGCTTGGTCATTGCCTTTAGGGTAGTATGGTGTTGATAATTTTTGTTTAATTTTGTATTTTATGCAGATCTTTTGGACTTCTTTATTTTTGAAAGGTGTACCATTGTCCGAGATCAAGATAGAAGGTATGCCATAGTGGTAAAAAATATAATCAAGGATAAATTTAGATATTTGAACTCTAGTGGTGGAAGATAATGGTATGAATTCAACCCATTTGGGAAAGTAGTCAATAGTAGTGAAAATGAAATTATATGTATTAGATGACTATAGATTAATTTTCCTTATTACATCAAGGCCCTAAATAGAGAAGGGCCATGGTGAAGTGATCAATTGTAGTTCTTAAGAATGAGTATGAATAAGGTTATCATGTGTTTTACACTAGTCACATCTTTTGATATAATCACAAGTGTCCTTTTCCATAGATGGCCAATAATATCCCATCCTAAATATATTTCTAGTGATAGATAGACCACTAAAGTTTCCTCCACATGACCCATCATGGACCTTGTTAGCAACTATTTGTGCCTCTTATACATCGAGGCATCTAAAATAAAATGTCATAAAAGGAGAAATAATAGAGAATATCTCATATGATGATATATCCATGTTGTCTTAAGTTATTGTGCTCATAAAAATTTAACCCTTCAGGTAATGTGTGATCTTTAAAAAAGTTAAAGGTGTTTTGGTACCATGCCTCTTGTTGTGAAGAAGTTTCAATATTGAAAACATCTAAACAATCGATTTTGGCTAGGATTTTTAATTAATTGTTTAATGATGGAGGCTTGTTCATATTCTATTTCTAAATGAATAAGATACATGGTTGTGTCCATGGCATCTACATGGCGATTGATTCACCATAGGATGGTGTCAATAGTATTTTTTTTGAAACAAGATATCAATTTATCCACAATATATTTTTAAGGCTTTAATTTGACATATTTTGTTTGGTATATGTCATTGATATGATTAAATACTAATTGGAAATCACCACATATGGTAAGAGTTTTAAATTTTAGGGCTAATGTGGCCCTAAGTTCTAGAATGAGTGTCTTGTATTTTGTTTGCAATTAGTGCAAGAGAATTGAAGTTTAAAGGATAAAGGTATAAGTTGCTTTTATGGAGTGACTAGGATAATTCTTGTCTTGCTCCTCTGACACATCAAGTATCATCAAAGTAAAGGTTCTAAGAATTTTATTCTTCAATATCTATAGTAAGTATAACTTCAGTAGGAAAATTTATAACTAACAAATGTTTAGATTTTAATGGTGCTACAACTACCTGATAAATGATAACCCATCCTTTTAATGATTTTTGATTGAAAATTTTGAAATCAAATTCACTAAGGGAAATGACCCATTTTATAGTGCATCCCAAAAGGTATAGTTTTGACATGAGATAATGTGTAGGGTCTATCCTTATTATAACATAGGTCTTATGACTAAGCTTGTAATGCCTTAGTTTTTTGGAAGAGAAGACAATTGTTGGATATAACTTTTCTAATGATGTCTACCAAGTAGCATAGCTGAATAATGTGCTCCTAATATAATAGATAGCCCTTTATCAATGTTGATCATTATAATGGGCTAACATAGCTTCAAGGGTACACGTAGTGGAAGCTATGTATAACAATAATGGCTAAGCTAGATTAGGAGGTATAAGGATAGGAGGCATCAAAATATATATTTTTAAAAAATTGAAGACCTCTTGATGATCATTATCCAATTTGAATTCAATATCCTTACTCATATTATTGGATAAGGGTTGGAATTTGTTTGCAAGGTGTAATATGAATCTTTGAATGGCTTACAATTTACCTTGAAGACTATAAATATCTATGAGATTCTTTGAAAGTAGTATGTCTACAATGGTTGATATTTTTGTAGAATCTACTTTAATTCCATGATAGGATACAATTAATCCCAACAACCTACCCAACGTCACTCAAAAGATACACTTCCATGGTTTTAGTTAAACTAGATATTCTCATAACTCCTCAAAGATTCGATGTAGGTCATATACATGGTCTTCACATTTTAGGGAATGTCTTAAGAGATCATCTATATAATATTCTACAATATAATGCATTAGGTCATGAAAATATAAGTCATTGCACTTTGATATATTGCCCTAGAATTCTTTAAACCAAAGGGCATGACCTGATAGGAAAATGTTTTCCAAGGAGTAGTGAAGGCAGTCTTCGATTGATCCTCAAGAGTGGTTTTAAGTTAAGTATAACCTAAGAACCCATCCATAATGGATGATATTCCATATCTCATGGTAAAATCTACTATCATGTCAATATTATACAAAGAGAAACCATCTTTGGGATAAGCCTTGTTTGTCCTTAAAGCCAGTGTAAATTTGGATTGCATGTTCTTTCTTGGTGATAGGGATGATATTGGAGATACAATCAAAATAGTATTTTGACTTGATGAATTTTACATATAAAAGATTTTGGAGTTCATTCTTGATAAGAAGAGTGACTTTAGGATGCATTTTTCTCAAGTTTTATTTAATTAGTTTAGCATTAGGTTGTACAACAAGGTGATGAATGACAAGAGATGGGTCTATCCTAGGTATGTATATATAGATCCAAGTGAAAATATCACCAAATTATTTTAAAATATTATTGTTTTCTATGTGCTCATCATTAGTTAAGACTTTGCCTAATTTCAAGATTCGAGGATTATCTTTAGGGCCAATGTTAACACATATTTTTTTCTCTATTAAGATATGTGATTCATCCTCAAATTGAGAAGGGATGGAAAACATTCCTAGGTTTTCAATCTATAGGATCTAAAGGTTATTTTTATAATTAATAAATATTATATATTTGAATAGATATCACCCAACACAAAATCTATCTTGGTTATGACTATAGAAAAATTCTTCTTCCTCAGGTTTGTTTATGCTAGCTATCAGTTCAGAATGAATAATGGTTAAAAGGTTAACACTATAAAAATGTGTGATACTACAAGGAACCAAAACAAGGAGGGACCAATATTCTTTTTCATCTTCATCACCCCATTGTGACTCATGTAAATACATGGTATCACTATGGGGTTCTTTAAGGTAAGGATTGTCCTTGTCATTATTTTTTGACAACAACAAGTGGTAAGTGGTACATTCTTACTAAGGATATATCCTATCCCACAATGTCCTAATCAAGATCTAGCCTCTTATGGTTCCTTAATTCCTTACTCATATAAGCCTAAACCTTTTCCTTGATACCCCATTTTGGCTAAGATTTGTTTGGGAATGGGATATGTAAGTGGCATATAACATGATGCATATAATCATTTAGATAGGAGAGGGTTAGTACCATGATTTTTTTTTGTGATTAGTACCAACACAAATTAAGGAGCATATTCCTATTTGTATATTTGTCCATTTGTCTAATAGGCATACCTAAAACATAGGGGGAGAGAAAAGGATTAACTAGTTCCATAAATGGATCTTTGTTTTTGTAAATCAAACTTATTTGGTATTTAGGTTGAGATTGATTATTATCATCTAGATTGATGAGGGGCTCTTTAATTTTGTTTTTTTCTTGCCTAGAATAATAAGAGGTAGAAGGTAGAGTTGGATGAAGAGACGGACAAATATTTTTTTCAAATTGTTTTACTTCTATAATCTGGAAGTAAGTGAAGGGTTCAATATCAACAAGGATGTGGATGATCCTTCCTTAGTACTCATATTTAAGAAATTTAAGTAATGTGGAAGGAACTACTTTCATAGCATGAATCCAATCTTACCCAAGAAGAATGTTATAAGTTGCATCACAAGGAATGACATAGAAAAGAATGTTTAATATTTGGGGTCCTACTTGAAGAGGTAAATTTATTGTGCCTATGACTTCTTGTTCTTCATTATCAAAAGCCCTAATGATAAGATCATTTTTTATAAAATATCATTGGTTAAACCAAATTTTTTAAGGGATTTTATATTACAAATATCAAGTGTTGACCCATTATCAACTAGGTCTCTTTTAATGAACTCTTGTTCGATATGGATTGTTATATGGAGGGGTAAGTCTCCTAAAATTGAGGATAAAGGCATATCCATTTCATGAAATACAAGTACAATGCTATTAACCCCAATGAACGCTACTATATTTATGATAAGATTGGAAGGTGGGTCTTGGAAAACATCTTGTTCACATAAAATTTTGAGTAATATGTCTCTATGAATAGGTGAAATTCTTAGTAATACTAAAAGAGAGATTTTAGGAGGTATACTCTCTAATTATTTCCAAAGGTTGAAAGTGTTTTGATTGTCATAAGGAGGCCTAATAACTAAAGTCAATCTATTGGAGGAATTTTCCCTTATTTTCTAATGAAGAACTAATGGTGGTTGTGAGTGTTGTTACGAATATTGGTTCTTTGCTTGTTGTTAGGTTACAACACAAGATGAATTCGTCAAATAAAGTGTACTTATCATATTATGATCTTAGACATAATTAGTACCTTTTTGATTATGGGCTAGTAGTAGATTTTGGAATATTTCTAAGTTTTGATTAGGTGAATCTTGCTTAACATTAAAGATAAATTTTCCATCATCTATAAGGTTTTGGATGACATTTCATAAAGTGTTGCACTTATCAGTTTTATGGCCATCAACACAATGGAAATCATAATGTTCATCATATCAATACTAGCTAGGTAGTTGTTTTGTTTTATCCAAACTACCAGGTTTATCAGTTTTGTGTCAAGAAGTAGTTTCAAGACATTTGATTGAGATTTCTTATTTTAGTGAATTGGTGCTTAGGTTTATCTTGTTTTATTAAGATAAGCTTTTGTGGATCGGTAGTTGTAGTATTTTAATTATTTGTTTGGTGGACTCAATGACACCATTTCCTACTACATGATTATTTTGTATTGTCCTTTATTTCTAGAGAAGGATGGTTTATTGTCTTCTTTCATGTATTTAAGTTACCCATTTCATAGGAGGGTGGCTTCTATGTGCCTAGCCATATCGACTTCCTCTTCAAAAGAAGAAATGGTAGTAGTTTCTAAAGGATAGGATAATTACTCATGAAGATTACGTATGAAGATATGCAATACTCTCTTTGGTGGAGGAATGTATTGGATCCTTCCAAAAAGGGCTCACCATTTTTCATAGAAATTAGCAAAGGGTCTTTAGCTTGTTTTGTTGATACAGGTCATCTATGGTGATATTTTCTTCAATATATACTAAAAATTGTTTGGAAAATGCTTCCAAAAGTTATCTAAATATTTTTAACATAATTATAGGGTATTTGAAAGTAGTATTCTAATGCTATTCCACTAGGCTTTTAGGAAAAATCCTAAGTGTAGGCCCAAAAGACCACATACTTAGAAAATTTTGCAAAAAATTCTAAAAATTTTCTAAGTCCGAGAGGTGCTCCAGACCACAAAAGTGGCTCAATGCACATGTCCTAGGCCATGGTCAATTTGGTTAGACATACCATTCATGCATTTAAAATCACATCTCAGAGCATAAAAGGATATCCTGGCTAACGATAAAGGTTTTATATCACATGGCTCAACACATTGTTCTACATCGTGGTCAGCGTAGTCAAATATGGTATGGCAACATTTCAAATTGTGGCCTAGAACATGGTTCCATGCCATGTGGCTTATCGCATGGATCTGTGTCATGCACCTTAGCACTTGGTTCCACACTATGGTCAAGTTTTGTTAAGCACTTGGAGAACATCTCAATACCCGACCCAAAACATGTTTCTATGTCACATGACCTAGAGCAAGATTTTTTAAAGCAAAATTAGATTAACATGCCTTTGCTCCATGTCATGGTCAATACGGTCAAAGTTACAAGTTGGATAATTTGAAAAGTAGCTCAGTGTATGGTTCCCCACTGCACAGCTTAGTGTAGGGTTCCACACTATGCACTTTAGTGCATTGTTCTATGTCATGATCAGAATAGTCAAAGTTGTTATTTTTATGATCTAAATCTTGGCTCAGCACATGGTTCTAGGCCATGAGGCCTAGAATAGAATTTCATGAGCATATCTCTAGAATAAGAATTCTCTTGTCCTAGGTTATGGTCAAAGCAGTCAAATGACTCAAGCTAGAGATTTAAGCACCATATTAGAGCACGTTCTACACCATGAAGGATGAAGTTGAAAAGGTAAATATATCACAAGCTACGAGGTGTTTTAGAATACGAACAATAAAAGCACACCACGCATTTAAAAAGCTCCAATATTATTCATCCAAAATTAGATCAATGATCTACAACAAATTTGATTTGAATCGTGTATAAATGCAAGATTCAATATGAAATAATATTATAGGTTTTTGTCTGAGTTGTTTCCAAGCTAAAGTTAAAAAATCAAAAGATGAAGTGATAGAAAATCAATATCCATGAGCCAATTCTGTTTTAGATCTACAGTTGAGAGCCATGAGAGTTGAACAACTTACAAAATCTAAGCTACATAAGATTGATGGAACACATAGTTTCCTTCTTTCTTGAATCAAATAGGAGGCTACCACCTTAGCATCTTGTTGATATGGCATTCCAATTTCTTTTTGATGTTCATAATTCTTTCAAATCTTTCAAATTTACTGCAAAACTATAAATAGAGGTCGAACCCTCATTTTAATGGGTTGAATCTAAAGTGTTTTCTTGCCCTACTATTGTACACATTCTGCAAATCAATAGAAGTGGCATTACTTGGATGTTTTCCTCATACTTGTATCTTATTTTTTGTGGATTACCAACCTTTGAAGTCATTTCTACTATTGCTAATATGGTTAGCCTATTCTATTAATTTGGATTGCTAACTTAGAGCAAATTGAAATGCTTCACTTTTAAATGTATGCTTGGAAATAATTCTATTTAAGTTAGTCAAAGTATCAATCTAATTCTGCTAATTTGGATTATTGATACTCTAGATATTTGGAATAATACTTGAAGTGTGCATATGTGCTTATTGTTGAATATTACTGAGTTTTGAATGTTGTTATTCGCAAGTGTTGTTTGTTGGAGATTGAGTTGTCAGGATTTTTTTGTAGATTCCTATGCTATTATCTTTATTCATTCACAATTGATTCATTACTTTCTAAACACTTTCCCTTTTATATCTCTATATTTATACATTTAATCAAGATTAAATGAGTCAGCATCTAATAAGTTGACAAGGTATACCAACCTACTTTGGAGGTTGGGTTAAAACCAATTTTGATCCATCCAATATCTAGATCAGGGTTGTGATTAGTGGGTGTTCACATTTCAAAAAACCATTGTAGATGATAGTCACAATTTGAGTTCACTATGACATCAACTCAGATCCTAAAATTTTTTGGCATGCTCGATGGGACCCTATTTACAAAACATTCGTTTATCCACTAGATATTATTTTTCATTTTCCTAGAGGAATCAATATTTAGTGAGTTGTCTTGACCTCACCAAGTGGTGGAAGTAAATTCACTTGGTGAATCCTTGGAATCAAGAACCTAGAAAGCCCTTTTTAGTAGCTCATTCTTTCATGTTTACCAGGTCATCTGCTAGGAATATTTAAGAACTTATTCTATTATTTGAGCTACCATCTAGAATATCTAGGTATACAAGAAGCTTATCCCTAGATTTAACTTTTGAAAAAGTTTGAGTATCATCAAAAAACTAGTTCTCCTCAAGGTGAACACCATTAAAACCCTAGCAAATATGGCTTAAAAGCATAATATAAAACAAAATCATCCACCGTAGAAGTACCCTAGTTGGGATACCAATGGTCCTTTAGAACTTACCATTATGCATGATATCCCCTAGGCTGTATCGAAAGCTATACCTACATATGATGGTTTGGGTAAGACTACTTATGAGCACTATCAAGATATATTAAATCTAGTAGCTATCCATAACATTAGAAATGAATATGTTATTGTTAGGCTTCTAGCCCTATCCTTTAGAGGAAAAATATTTCATTGGTTTAGAACATTAGAATACAACAACATCAATTCATGGATTGCATTAGTTAGTCTTTTTGTGGAATATTTTAATGAGTCCATTGCTCCTTTCTCCCTCCTAAACCAATTCATAGCTATGTAAAAAAATCAGCAAGAGTCAGTCTCTGAATTTAATTTGAGGTTTAGTAGAACATGAAAAAGGATACCTCCTAAATCTAGACCAACTACTCCCCTTGATTTTGTGTACTACATTAGAGCCCTTGGGTCATACCTAGGGCTACAAACTCAACATGTAGAAAACATCCTAATAATTATAGGAAGGCTTCCCGCAAAGACAGTCATGTCACATTGCTTTAATATCTCTCATTTTCAGGCTAAGGTATTGACACCCTCATATATGGATCCTCCTTCCTTGTCATCACCTCTTAGCCAAATGGCTCCAATTCCTCCTTCAAAAAAATATTTACCTCAAATCCTTTTCCTCCACTCCTATCTCAAAATTCCTAGGAATCCATTTTATTGCTTGATATTCTGAATACTCTGAAGACAATCAATAACAAGGTGAATGCAATGGAAAAGAGGAAAATAGAAAGGTCTCAATAGAGAAGATTCCCATATGTTAATAGGGATCAGAATCCTCGTACCAGTAGTAATACAGGACCTAGGGTTAATGCAAATCAAGAAGATCAAGAATTAGCCCCAAAGAGCAGTTTGGTAAATGTTTGTTGTCTAGTTTGTAATGACCCTCATGATTCTAATACTTGTATAATGTACCAACACCATGTACAACAAGCCATAGAGAAATCTAAGATAACCCAAAAGGGAAGAATCAATATGTTATGGCAACTGAAACAAGTTATGGTCGGATAAGATCTCTGTGAAGTAGAATTAATTTTTGTCATGACCAGATCTAGAAATAAAACATTGTAGGTAGATCCAAAAAAAATGGGTTAGTTCCATGTTCCTTCTTAGAAGAAAAAGGACCACCCTTGCAAGATAATGATAAGTTCTTAGTTCCATAGGTAACTAAGAAGAGGGATACAATTCCTATAAATAAAGGAAATGAGATGAGAACCCCAAGGAAGTATGAGAAGGAAAAAATATAGAACAAAAGGGTTCTAAATATGAAGTACAAGATAAGCTAAGGTTTCCTTCCATCACTAAGAGACAAATAATAGAAGCTACCTAACAATACAAGAGAAAGTATGGTAAACCAGAGAGGAAGTATGAGAAAGCTCTTCTAAAAATGTCAAAGTTTAACATCATGGAAGAACTAAAGAGGACTCCTTCTAGAGAAAGAATTTATGACACTTTCTTCATCCTAGGTCAGATTGATCTACTAAAGACTTCTTAAAGCAACAATTCTTAGGAAAAAAAACTATCAAAATTTTTAACGTGCCTCCTAGCCATGAAAATATGACTCCTGCAACCTTGAAAAACAAACCCCCTCCCTTTTATATATACTTAAGAATGGAAGGTTGGATTATCCATAATTGTATGATAGATTTAGGGGTTTCAACTACAATCATGCCTAAAGCAATCTATGATGAAATGGGAATGGAATATACTCGTTCTTGCCTAGGAGTGTTACATTTGGATGGTACGCTAGTTAATACCATTGGAGTTCTAAAATATGTGTTGATGAGATTACAAAGGGTTCGAAAGGTTACTATTGTGCAAGAAATTATAGTGGTAGACCTAGAACCTTATTTTGGTTTATATATTTATAGGGAATTCACTTCCAAGCTAGGATGTTACATGTATTTGGATTACTTTGAAATGATGATTTCATACAAAGGTAAGAGAATAAGGATAACCCATGAAAAAATTATGGCTTATCATATTGAAAAAATAGATGAAGACATGTGTAACCTCTCAGTGCTAGAAGAATCTGAATTGGTAGATATCCTTGAAGATTTAGAAGTGGAAGATGAATTTCCATTTAGAGAAGATTACAGTCTATTTGGGACAGGAATGGACACTTATAGCATTTCTTCTAAGGCTAAGAAAAATACCCCCGCCATATCCAATAAGTCACTGAAGGGGTCAAAAATTTGGATAATGCATTTGTATAGGGTAAGATGCAAAAATGGGGCCAGTGTTGGCATACTTTTGAAATATCCTTCAGAAGGTATAAAAATTTTTGCTTATAGATTGACTTGGTCTTATACCAATAATGCTATAGAATATGAGGCTTTGTACTTAGGATTAATGCAAGTAGAGAATATTAGAATCAAAATGTTAGATATATATGGTGATTAATAGCTAGTAGTTAATCAAGTCATAGAGAAATGTAGCAGTAAGCACCACTACTTAAAATCATACAAGAATAGAGTTTGGGATTTTATGGAATATTTGGATGCTTTAAACATCCATTCTATTCCTAGAAAACAAAATATTTTGGTTGATTATTTAGCCATTAACGTTCTAATTTTAGCTCTTTTTCATATCTTGAATCAACAAAGGATAAAAGAGTCAAATTAGTCTTCAGGCCTATAGTACCTGTATCGTTCCAAAAAATTTGCACCCTTACCTTCAGGCTAAAGGATCCGCGCCCAGAAGGGGGATGGGAAAAGGATGGGATGGTACCTCAGACTGAGAGGCACTTTGAAGGTCCCGCGTCTTGGGGGAGGGGTATTAAGGTGATTTTTTGATGGATGGTGGGGTTCACCAGGAAATTTTTAGTGGCAGTTTCCATGCCTAGGTTGGGAATGTGTTTAATGTGTTCAGTTTTATCTTTAAACATCCAAGTCCTAGGTTTGGCCAGATGAATCTAAGTGTTCTATTGTGAAAATGCAAATTAAATAAATATAGAAAATAGATTTGGACAGAAAACAGAAAGAATAAGCTAGATTAAAGAACTATACCTGATCCGGATGTCTGATGAAGGTTCTAATTTTTGAAGCAGTCCAGATCATCTGGAATTTGACAGGATCGTCTGAGATCTTACGGGATCGTCCAAGATCTGACGAATTCGTCAGAGACCTGCAAACAGAGAAATAGATACAAAATACCAGAAATGCAATTATTCTAACAGAGAAAAATGGTGTAAAATGGCAACATAGATGCTAAGGTGATAATCACAAATAAAAATTCAAGTAGATTATGACATTCTAATAACAAATTATGACTTCATTGTGCACTTAAGCTATATGGGTGAACTCCAAGATGCAGAACAATAAAGAATAATAACAAATTTAACTAAATGCAGGATAAATCAACAAACAAAGTGAGAAAACGCAAACCTTGGGCACTGATTGCCCCCAATGTTGACTATAGTCGAAATCATCTCGGATTGGTACGAAATCATCTTGAATTGAACAGGATCATCTGCGACGATCTGAGCTTGCTCCGGCTAAAAAACAATGAAGTTCCTGCAAACAAACTTGGAAAAATACAAATGCAAATGGTGGTTTAAGATAGTCTAAGGCATGTAGAATTCGTGTTACAGGGAATTTCAGCCAGGGGGAATGCCAAGAGGGTGTCATAAGGTTAAATAGGCTTAGGAGGGAGGTTAGGAGGTTGGATATCATCCTAATTTGGAAGATCTCCAATGGGGGAGGTCTCTAACGGCACAGACACACTTCTGCCCGAATTAGAGACGCCATTGAAACAGAAGCTAACTATGCACAAATCAGTTTGGTACGAGATCGTCTGGACGTTCTTCTCCAGACGAAATCATCCGATCTGAGGTGATATCATCTGATCGGCGACGATATCATCAAACGGAAAAAACAAACTCTAAAAATGGCATGGAAAACGAGGAAACGAGAAGCAGGCGATTTGGGAGAAGTTTTGGGGTTAAAATTTGAATTTGAATTATTACTAATGTAATTTTAATTATTTGCTAAGGTTTACTGCGTCAATTTTAGGGTGCTACGGTACCAGATAGATATATTTTCTAGCAGGTCTGAGAATAATGATCAAATCATTGACTTTCTAGTTAGAGAGGCTTGCTTGTCTAATGTGCAAGAAGATTACCCTTAAGAAATAGATCAAAAAGACATCATACAATTGAAAAATAATCATATTCCTAAGGGTTTGATCACACTAGAAATCCTCTTTGATAATGAAGATGGAAAGAAAGCAAGAGCCATGAAAATTGATGATGAAATCTATAAAGAGATTGAAATAGAAAAGGATAAAAAACTTAATATTGGCATTCAGTGCTCTCTAAAAGAAGTGGACGAGCTTAAGACCATATGCTTTAAATACCAAGATATTATAGCCTAGTCATATGAAGATCTTAAGTTATATGATAAAAGTATTATTCAACACACTATTGAGCTAGAAGCTTATGCAAGACCTTCTAAGCATAAGCAAAGGCCTGTGAATCGCAAGATTGAACCTATAATGAGACAAGAATTGCTTAAACTATTGAAAGCAAATATTATCTACTCTATTAAACATTCTACATGGGTTGCTAACTTGGTGCCAAGAAAAAAATGGAGACATCCTCCCGTGTGTTGACTTCAAAAACCTGAATAAAGCATTACTAAAAGATCACTATCCTCTTCCTCAAATCGATCAAATTTTATGGATTGTTGCAAGGGCTACAAGGTTTTCTCTATTAGATGATTTCTTAGGGTACAACCAAATTTAGGTGAAGGATGAAGATCAATTTAAAATAACATTTCCTACTAAGTGGGGTACCTTTGCTTATCAGAGAATACCTTTTGGTTTATCTAATGCAGTGACTATTTTTTAGAGAGCCATGGACTATGCTTTTGGGGAAATAATCAATAAAGTCATTCTCATCTATCTTGATGATATGACTGTATTTTTCCATAAAAAACACACTCACTTAGAACACTTAGAACAAGTTTTTTCATAAATGTAAAGAGTTTGGCATCTCCCTAAATCCAAAGAAATCATTTTTTGTAGTCCATGAGGCTAAATTAGTAGGGAATGTGGTCTCTAAAGAGGGAATGCCAATTGATCCTGACAAAGAAAAATAAATATTGACTCTTCCTCTCCTCATGAATAATAAATTCTTGCAATATTTCTTCGAAAAGAATAATTTTGTAAGAAAATTCATTTTAGACTTTGCTCAAGTTGTTAAACCCATTTCAGAGTTTCTCAAAAAGAATACAGAGTTTAAATAGACTGAGACAAGGATGTAATCTTTTGAGGTAATCAAGCAGGCTATTGCGACTGCCCCAGTACTAGTAAACCCTGACTTCAACAAAAATTTCATCTTATATGTCTATGGAGCTGAGGATAGTTATGCAGTAGTATTGACATAAAATAATGATGTTGGAGAAGAACAACCTATATTTTTCTAGAGTCAAACTCTTCATGAGTACCAGACAAAATATAATTTTACTGAGAGAAGTATTTCTATTCATGAAACCATTGAATAAATTTAGACAATACTTGGCTCAAAGTAAGACTCTGGTTTATGTGGTACATCCATATGTTAGGAGTTTCATCTTACAAGGAGAGTTGGGTGAAAAAAGGGCTGGTTGGATTATCAAAATTCAAGAATATGATTTAGAAATCCATCCTACAAAGTTAGTCAGAGGTAGAGATTTATGTCTAGAAATGGCATCAAAAGTAGGCTCGGGTCAGATATCATCTTGTCAGCCATCAGGGTCTAGACAAAATGAAGATAATTCTTCATAAGGGTCAAATGGGTTGATTAGTTGACAAGTTATTTCTATATAGGAGTATGCCCTCAATATATTAATGCTTCACAAATAAGAAGGTATAGACTTCAAGATTTGAAATATGTCTTCTTACTTGAGGGAATATATAAAAAGAACCTTGATGGAGTTATTCTAAAATATTTGAAATACAACAAAAAATAGATGGTCATTGAAGAGTTTCATGAAGGATAGTCAGGTGGACATTTTTCAAGAAGAGTTTATACTATGAAACTAATAAGAGCAGGTTACTACTGACCTACTTTTTTTGTTGATACTTTCAAAGCAACAAGAACATGTGGTAAGTGCTAGAGATATGTAGGAAGGAATAGAAATGCTTCATTCCTCCTAAATCCTATCCAAGTAGAAGAACCCTTCCAACAGTGGTGGCTAGATTTTATTGGAGTAATAAATCCCAACTCTTTAGCAGGTCACAAATACATTATGACTACCATAGACTATTTTACTAGATGGGTCGAAGCAATCCCTACTCAGAGATCATATCAAGATGTAGTGATCAAATTTAGTGAAAGCCTAATAACAAGGTTTGGTCTCCCTAAATCTCTAGTAAGTGATAATGATCCATATTTCATAGGTGCAAAGTACATTGAGTTTACAAGTCAATATGGCATATGCTTAAATAATTATTCTAACTATTAACCTCAAGGGAATGGACTAGCAGAGTCCACTAACAAAAATCTACTCAGAAAACTGAATTATGAAAGCCTATATATAATACAACCTCCATATATTTATACAACCTCATGAGGGTTTGATTGTAATCAAAATAAGAAGGCCTATATATAATACATATAGTTTTATTTATTTATCTTATGGTGCATCTTTTTATCATCTACACTTGTGTATTACACTCCTCACATATTTGGGAGATGTGACATTTCCTATACTTGACCTTTGTCTTCTTATCTTGCCACTTGTATACTAGACTCGTCACTCCCTTCTTACATGTATACTTGACTATATGACACTTGCACACTTCTACATAACTCTTACTCTCTTACATGCACTCCTAATACAATACACTTGTGCACATCCTAGATTTACATATTTGTACACTTACATACAAGACATTTGTGCACATTCTCTCAATACACACTTGCACTCTTACTTACATGACACTTATGCATTTCTTGGATATTGTACTCTTACATGACACTTGTGCATTTCCTGCACATTGACACTTACATAAAAGGAAAAATATAAAACACTCATCTTTACTAAAGACTCAACCCTAATCTATTACATATTTACATGTGTACCATGAAGGTACAATGGGGGTACTTTTTTTATTAGGTATAAGAAGGGGTTTTGAGAAGCTCCCCAAATATTTTACAATGGGGGTACATTAGCATGTATCAAATAATGTAATATTTTCCAACATGAACAAAGTCGCGAGATGAATATTGTATTTGCGTTTTAAGTAGATAGATTGAGATCTTCATCAAACCTCAATCTGGTATCTTTCTAAGCGACTACTTCTGGATATTCATCTTTGAGCGAATTCACCAAGTGAGACTTTCATATGATTCAATCAAGTAGATAGATAGGTACCTTCATAAAGGTCTCAACATAATATAGTTATTAATAATGGGATGAATTAAACTGAATCTCCCATCAGGTGTGCCATTAAATTTTTATCCTCTTTGATTATTACGGCCATCAGATGTGGGAGACCAGATGATCAAACAATCACACTTCATGTAGAGCAATAAAGCAAGGCATCTCCAAGAGCATGGGAAGCATATCAATTGGATTACCTCTAGGGTTTTTTACAAGACCAACTCCTTTTAATATGTGATCTTCAACACTCTATATTCTAACCTAACCTACCTAGCATTTGGTGCATAGAGGAAAATGGAAAATCTTGTCCATAGAACTACTCAGGGCTCAAGTCCATACTATTATACAAAATAAAATGAAGGGAGAGTTATAAATAACAACTAAATTATCCTTTACAATACCTAAATTACTACTATTTATAGGAAAAATAGGATGATTTTTCCGCAAAAACTTGCATAGGAGTCTTTGACAATACTTCCCTATTGATATCTTGATTTGATTCTTATTACATCACTTTTATACCTTCAAGATATCTAGATATAGAATCATCAATTTTGAGCTATTGAATACTCAACTACCACCCTAGGGATCCTAAAATTGAGTACAAGCACCTTCTATAATCAATTTTATCAAATTTAGGGATGTTGCCTTTAATATGGCAACCACTTTTCTTGGATTTTTAAGCCCAAGTTATATCAATAGGTGATTCTTAACTTCTTTTAGTAATGGCTTATTAGTTTAGCTCATCTATCTTTTTGGGAGCTTGTGCACCGACACTAATGTCTTATAATATGATTTTCCTCCTACCTCACTTTGTCATATATGATTGCTCTTCTTTTATTGGTCATTATGCCTTGATTCTTGAAGTCTTCTTTTTCTTTTCATATCTCTCGTTTATCTTCCAAAGCAATGCAAGTCATTATACTTCAAAATAAATGGTCGTCAAAACTTTTCTTCGTCTTTCTACATTGGACTCTTATAAACTTCCATGACTAGGCTAGACATTTTTCAAAAGTGTTTGTGGAAGTCTTCTCTCTTGTCCTCATATCAAATCTTTTGAATGTTTTATCTATCGAAACTTTTATTTTATTTGCCCATGAAATTTTCTTGCAACTCATGGTTCAATTCTAAAAAAAAATCTTTTCTTATTTCTTTTGAAAACTTTCAACTTCTAATATTTGGAAGTTTTTTCCTTCTTGCGTCCATCATAACTTCTCTATTGCTTTCTACCTTTTCGTACTTTTAGGTCATGTAGGCCATCAAAACTTTTGTCTTTATTTATTGGTTGAAAATTTTATAAATAGTGCAAGCCCTTAATAAGAACTTTTTGTACATATTGATCCAATGCATATTTCTTCATATTTTTCCAACTTTACCTCTATCTCATCCTTCTTTCAAAAATTTGCCTAAAGCAAAAACATTATTATAGTGTGGTGAAAATTCACTACAATACCGAAGGACATCCAACTTGCTAGGAGGATTCATGGTGAAAGAGCATAAGGTTACTAAGCCTTTGGTCAATGATTGAGTCTTGCATTTAACATTTATTTTAATTTAAAAGTTATATACTTTGGTGTAGATGTTGTGTTAGTTTATTATTTCCCCAATTAGACTTCTAATTTTGAACTATATCTCTTAGAGACATTTAATTTTTGAAAGAGATGTGATGTTGGATTTTAGCTTTTAAATATTTTTTATGCTCAAGTAACTTGCTTGAAAAACAAGTTGAGCCATGTTGGAGTATTCATGTTTAGCGATGGAACATGTGAAGGCATTTTAATAGAACCATGTTGTGAAGTGAATGATAAGATTTTGAAGGATCATATTGGATTTCAATTTATGTTTTTCCTTTGAAGTAAAATTTATTTAAAAATAAATAAATGTATAAAAAATATATAATAATTTTCATCACACCTTAATGCAGAAGAAATTACTCTACTATTCCATTGTGGTATCACTCTCTAGAGTTCAATATCCTAAATGCCAGCTCTTGAGAGTTTAAGAGATTGACTAGGTGCCAGCTGAATTCTTGGTAAAAAGGTTTAAAAAACAATAGTAATTGTCTTTAGTTGTTGAAGTTTTTTTTTCAATAAAAGATTTTGAAAAAACAATGTGACTTTTGTTTCCTTTGGTTGTTAAAGTTTCATAAAAAATAAAAAATACAAGCCCTTAAAAATTTGATCTGTAGTACACAAGTCATGAGAGTGAGCCCAGCATACAAGTGTCGTTTCTTTTCTACTCTTAGAATTTTGACCAACTCCAACTTTTGATAAGGATAAAACAAGTGCTTGGTTGAATTAGCCACATCTATGGAAACATTTGTGGACAAGACCATGGATAGATATTTGGGGTTCTCTAATATGGTTTGTAGATCATGAACTATGCCCATTGTGCCCCTACAAATTTTATCCCAATATATAAGCATCATTTCTTTTCTACTTAGACTTTCGACGAGCTCCAAATTTCAATAAGGATAAAACATGTGCTTGGTTGAATTAGCCATGCCTATGGAAACATTTGTGGACAAGACCATGGATAGATATTTGGGGTTCTAGAACAAGGTTTTTAGGTCATGAACTATGCACATTATACCCCTACACATTTAATCCCTGGTACACATGTTATGAGCGTGAGCCCAACATACAAGCATCATTTCTTTTCTACTCCTCGACTTTCGACCAACTCTAGCTTTTGATAAGGATAAGATAAGTACTTGGTTGAATTAGCCATACCTATGGAAACATTTATGGACAAGACCATGAGTAGATATGTGGGGTTCTCTAACAAGGTTTGTAGATCGTGAACTATACCCATTATGCCCCTACAAATTTTATCCCTAGTACACAAGTGGAGCACCCAACATACAAGTGTCAATTCTTTTGTACTCCTAGACTTTTGACTAGCTCTAGCTTTCGATAAGGATAAAACAAGTGCTTGGTTGAATTAGCCACGCCTATGGAAATGTTCATGGACAAGACCATGGATAGATATTTGGTGTTCTCTAACAGGGTTTGTAGGTCGTGAACTATGCCCATTATGCCCTTGCAAATTTGATCCCTGGTACATAAGTGATGAGCATGAGCCAAACATACAAGCATCATTTCTTTTCTACTCCTCAAATTTCGACTAACTCCAACTTTCGATAAGGATAAAATAAGTGCTTGGTTGAATTATCCATGCCTATGAAAACATTTATGGGCAAGACCATGGATAGATATTTGGGGTTCTCTAACAAGGTTTGTAGATCATGAACTATGTCGATTGTGCCCCTACAAATTTGATACCTAGTACACAAGTGATGAGTGTGAGCCCAACAAATAAGCATCATTTCTTTTCTACTCCTAGACTTTCGATGAGCTCCAAATTTTGATAATAATAAAATAAGTGCTTGGTTGAATCAACCACGCCTATGGAAATGTTTGTGGATAAGAACATGGATAGATATTTGGGGTTCTCTAACAGGGTTTGTAGACCATGAACTATGCATTTCTTTTCCCTTTTTACTTTACATTTTGTTTTGTATTTTCATTGAATTAAAATATATTTTTTAATAATTGTTTTATATTTAAAAAGTTGATAGATATTATATATAAAATGAAATAATTTGAGATAAATTAATATAAGTTTCTAATAATTACTTATATTTAAAAGATTGATAAATGTTATACATAGTTTTGACAATGCTTAAGAAAAAACAAGAGTATAATTAAATATAAATTTTAGAAAGAAATTGTTGATCAAAGTCAAAGAGTTTAACCTCTTCTTCTAGTCTTTTGGTGTGTTTTTGTTGCTATTGACTTTAATGAGAATCTTTTGGACAATGAACATAAGGATATTGAACCTAGTTATGAGAGCAATGAACATGAATCAATCAGCCCCCTTGTGCTCTTGATAAACATGATATTTTTGTGTTCTTTAATGGCATTATTAATGTGTGTTTTTGTTGCTATTGACTTTGATGAGAATATTTTGGACAATGAACATAAGGATATTGAACCTGGTTATGAGAGCAATGAACATGAATCAAGCAGCCCCCTTGTGCTCTTGATGAACATGATATTTTTGTGTTCTTTAATGGCATTATTAACGTGTGTTTTTGTTGCTATTGACTTTGATGAGAATATTTTGGACAATGAACATAAGGATATTGAACCTGGTTATGAGAGCAATGAACATGAATCAATCAGCCCCCCTTGTGCTCTTGATGAGCATAATATTTTTGTGTTTTTTAATGGAATTATTAATGTTTGTTTGAATTTCTACATACATTGAAAATGATATATGTGCATTTATAATATATCAAATTTTATTCCAAATTTTTAAACCTGTAAAATTTCTTTCAAATTTGTGAAACTCGAACCTGATAACTAAAGATATAACATAGGCTAATTTTTTAAGTGTTGTACCTTAAGAGTACTTTTAACCAAGTAAATATTGGATAAACTCCGTCTGGAGATAGTCATGAAAACACGAAACAAGAGAAACTGGAAAGATAAAGCACCTGTCTTCAATTTCCTTTGGCAAATTTACCATTATTAAACCATGATTCTTGTTTATTGGACACCTTAAGGCAATTAACTGCGCTTAGTTTCCTTGCCAAACCAAAATGAAAGATGTTTTTTCTCGAACAATTCACTTTACTTTGAGAAACATAAACATTCTTATATATATGTTCAACCATTCAATCGCCTAATTGCACAATTCAGAAGAGAAATCCATTGCATGAGTAACTTTGTTATTCTGTTCTAGTAGTTCTTGCATTACAATGTATATCCTATTTTCGATCAAATTCAAAGATGTATCACGGGCGTAGATTAACCACATACTCCCAAACAAAACAAAAAAGGACTGACAATTCATGCATTTAATTCAAGGTAATTCCAACAATTCCAATTGTCTATGCTGATCACCCTTTGTCTAGTCTAAAAGCTCATCACAGGAACAAAACACTTTAGGAGAGCAGAGTCGGATAACTAAACTTCATCAATAAATGAAGGAACCAATAATACAAAAATCCATTGACCTTTGTGCGGTTTACAATCTCGGATTTCTTGCGTGGACAAAACTTGGAAAGCACACAACCATAAACAATAACTCCACTCATTGATACTGGGTAGAAGTATTTGCTTCAGTATTTTAATGTGCTGATAGGAAACGATAACGGGCATCAACGGCCTGCCAGATTTGTCCCAAATTTATTGTGGCGGATACTGACAAGATCCATAGCCTGAGATAGAACAACATATCAGTATCACAGAAGACATACTCCACAACGTTTTTTCTTAAAATAAAATAACATCTACATATAAAACTAACGTCTAACGGAGGTTAAACTTTTTTCAACTAGAAATTATAACACCGAACATAGATCGGAATATCTCAACTGTAAGTCGGAAAAAAAATTGCGGTGGGCCTGGTCCAAATCCAATGTGATTTAATTAAATTTAACAAATGGAAAATGTATAAGAGACGCAAGGAAAGGAATAAACTTTTTAAAAAAAAAAAAGTTAAGAGAATCTTACTTGGATCAGTAAAAGTGATGAGGCCTGTCCCTTTGAAGTCACAGTTCCAGTAGTTTCTTCCATGAATTTGATAGTAGCTGTTCATTGCAAAGGAAGCGTGGGCATGGACAGTGTTGGGGTTGTAACAGGGCCCTCCCTGATGAATGGAAGAACAATCAGCTCCGCCTTGGCCACAAGAGAAATCCAGAGACTCTTGAAGAACAGATGGATCCGCGCTTGGCTTGGCAATACACCAAATGGCAGTGCCCAGCCCAGCTCCCCTCGAACCTCTGGGCGGTCCCGACGACATTGATATCGGGTTTGGAGGAGGGCTCGCCGGCGGTAACTCCGGCGGAGGGGATGGTCTGCAATAGCCACATGTCAAATCCACATCATAGACTTTGGAACCATCTGGTTGAAGAAGCCCAAAGTTTCTCTCCGTAGTTGGGCCTGGCTTCTTGTTCTCGTTAAAAAGAGCAAAAATGTAGGTGTCTATGATCCTGTTGGGCCTCATTGGAGTGCCCGCATTGGAAGTTACATGTTTTATGACTTTGGTATTATACTCTCTCGCATTGTCGGGAGTGACTCCAATATCATTTGGGTCTCCCTTGGAAGGCCACCCGGTCTCAGAGACGGCTACAGGGATACTGTCGTTGTGACCCAAAGCCGCCATGGCAGAGTACATGGAATCGATTTGGGCATCTAGCATGTTGTTGTAGACAAATCCTTTGGGATCCTTAACCCCTGAAGATTGTCCGAATAGAACATAATCCAAGGACACTTCTTTAGGGTTGTCTCTGTATGCGAAATAAGGATACGCGTTCACCATGAAGGGAGCGCCCGTGTCGTCCAAGAACTTGAGGAGAGGCTTCATTATTGGCAACAGATTCGGAGCAAACGTTGACGCAGAAGGCGGGAATGAGCTGCCAAGAACAGCCATATTATGTGGAGTGGACACCTTGATCTTGTCGTGCAACCCTAAAGCCGCCAGACCAGAATGAATATTTTGCATTGCCGGCACCAGAGCAGCGTTCAATTTGCCGTCACTGTTAGTAAGGACCTCGTTGCCCACGGTAATCTGAATGATCATGGTGGCCGGGTAGTAAGGGGCAATCCTTTGAGCCACCCACGCTTGCCCTGCACTTGGGCTCTCGCTAACACTCTGCACTTTCTCATTCTCCAGACCCACCACCACTGCAATGCCTGTGTGTGCAAATGCTTTCAGTATGGTGGAATCCGAGTCATAGATTTTGATTCTGTCCACTATGGTGTTGGCAAGTATCTTTGCCGCTTGATTTGGTGATGGCAAATTGTTTCCCATCGTTCCATAGTTTATGCCAATTCCAGACCCTCCCTCTGGCGCCGCCTCTGGCTCGTTTGCCCCTGCAAATAAACATTATTCTTATTAAACACAACGCACAGCAGCTGCAACTTTTCTACATCCTTAAAAAACATAAGCTTTAAATGTCCACATTCTTCCAGTATGCAACAGGCATCTGTATATTTTTTTTAAATATATGCAGATGCAGGGAAGAGAAAGCTAAAAGACCAACTATTTACATGACCAGACCGAAGCAACGCAAATACACAGCCCAATCAGTATAGTTTTTGAACCAAACTGGCTCTGCAAGTCCATGTCCAATAAAAATATTTGCTTCACAGCCTTTCTCCTTCTTCTTCACTACACTTGTTGGCTTACATAGGTCTGTTCAATCTGGGCACAGTCCATCAGTCTCACATTCCACTTTCCCTCGACTAAACTTCAATTCTTTGAACTGTTCCAACACGTCATGCACAGTCATTTTTGTAGTCACGTATAGATACTCATGTAAACCTCCACTCTATAGTCGCCTAACCTAGAAAAAACAATATATGGTCGATGTACTCTAGACAAACCCACGCTCTTTTCTCGGGCTATAATTGAGGAGGACATCATAACCATTTGAAAGATGCTTACACTTTTATGTTAAACCATATAAATTCATCCTTTGTGCATTTAGAAGTCCCACTATCTGCCGAAAAACGACAGGTAGTTACGCCTTTATTCATGCAAGACATATTCTCTGGTCACAAACGTAAAGCGTGAAAGAACAAAACAAATTGAAACGATTGAACAACCGCTGTATTTATCATTGTGGGTTGAAGTACGTGTAGCGAATTAGTTACATCCCTGCATGCATTTTATAACTGACTCCGGGGCAAAAAAACAAAGACGAAATCACGTATGATAACTATAAATTTAACAATGTTACGATTGCCCAGTTAATTAAGCACGAATTGTAGACATGTTTATATCTAAACACAACGACGGACGTAACTATCTCACGCTGGATAGGTAAACAATTTGTAAAAGTATCTTGAACATATTCACATTTCGTATCTCAAAGATTATTTGAGACACCGTGACCACATCCATGATTACTTTATCTTATGTGTTTTCATAATTATTACGAGTGGTCATCAGAGCTTCAAAGGAGGAGAAAGTAAAAACACCAAGATAAATCAAACCAGACCTAGGCCCACCACCCATATGACCACTTGTTCACACTTGCCTTGCCCGCCCGATCTGCAACGATCCTCTCTACCAGTCTGTTCAAAGCATTCTAATAAAAGAAGACTTTTTAAATTATTCGAATATCCCAAATTCTCATTTTGTTTGCCTGTGCGTTTCCCGTAGTGTAGGCTGAGGCCTAAATGAAGAACGTCAACATATCAACAATATATACAGGTTTTGTGAGAGCGCGCCTCAACGGCTACTCATATTTCTAATAATAATATTAGTGTTAAAAGTTAAAAAAACACATGGCGTGGTCCAGCGTTGATGTGATGTGATGCGACCTCGTCACTTTTGTCGTCCAATTGTGCATTGAAATTGAGGGCATTTGAACAGGGATTGCACATGCTAAGCGATTGCTTCCTCCCCATAATCATTGCTGAATTCAGGGAGGGAAATAACATTTGAAAATCGATTGATTGTACTTTTACATGGAATATCTGAAGAGCCGACACAGTAAATTTGGATATGAGCTTGCGGTACAGGGGATGACAAAATATAATAAAGTAGTCAGAAAATTCTGCTATTGAAGTGTACAATCTGAGTTTGAAAAGAAACCATTCCTATTCACACCGGGGTATGGTGGGTGCTCACGGGTGCATTTGCATGTGACCTCCAGCTCACAGCTCAGACTTGACAGGTCACACAATGAATGAAATGTCATTTTGTTTCCTATATTGTCGCCTGTTCAAATTACAAATTACAAATTACTACGGACGCTTTTAAAAGCGCGTTAGTGATGACAATGGCTCTCCTTTTCCGGCGGTGCGGGGAAAAGGAGGAGGAAACGTATATCCATCTCCGCGTTGTACCACTTTAATAACAACAAAGCTGGCAAGGCACAACAAAAACAAACATTTCTTTTAATTTAATAATATTATCTTTTTTTAAAATTAATTCAAAATTTCAAACAAGTAGCTCTTTGCTGGGGACCCTTGGTTGAAGGGCCCCACCCAATCTCCGCTGAATAAATAAACCTTTGAAAAATTGCTCTACGGCAAGAAAACGTTAAAAGGCGATGAGGAGGAGGTTTGAAGAATTATAGAGTGATCCTTTATCCAATAAAAAACCATTTGAGTGATCCTTTATCCAATAGAAAACCATTTGAGTTTCAGGACAAAGGGACGGTAAGACGCTTCATGTATAATGCCATAATTATCATCCTCTTGCCTGTCACCACAAGAAGATGGTGCGTTAACGAAGCGTATGGATCCTTAAAAGCCCCTAGATAAAAAAATATATCAAAAGGCGTGTCAACAACTTGAAGGTTGATCATGAGTAGAAAAACAAGGATCTATTTGATCAACCATCTCTTCGCTATTAATGCAGATGTCTCCGGTGACATTTTTAATAAAATAACATGAATATGGTTAGTGAAGACCATAGAAAGCTAAGATGCAGGTGTACACTACTAAAAGATGAAAGACCACCTATCTTACTTAAACTTTGTTTGTTAAAGTATATTATAAGGGTGTAAGTTTTTTTTTTTTTTTTTGATTGGTTGAAAGGTTGTAAGTTTATTGTAATAGTAAGAGTTTTGGCTTCTTTTTGAGAGGTTTAAGGTTCAAACCCTACTCAGTATAAGGGGACCAGGATTCCTCATAAAAACCTGTATAAATTCATTGAAAAAAAATTTATATATAAATTATAAAAATATTGTAATAGTAATAATTTTAACCCCCAAGGACTAGGTGGATTGCTAAGTATCTGATTAACCAGCCACTTACCAAGAAGAGATCTAGATTCAAACCTTGAGGACATGCATGTTGCAAAGGTAGTAGTCTGATCTGAATACTTTGAGTGCACACGAGACTGACAATGATGGTACGATTCCCAAGCAACCGGTGGTCCCCCTCACATCAAATCAACAATAACAACCACTTACCATGAAGAGATCTAGGTTCAAACCTCGAGGGCATGCATTTTGCAAAGGTAGTAGTCTAATCTGAATCCTTTGAGTGCACGCTAGACTAACGATGATGGTACGATTCCCAAGCGATATATGGTCCCTTCTCACATCGAGTCAACAATAACAGGCCGACTACTTACCAAGAAGAGATCTAGGCTCAAACCTCGGGGGCATGCATGTTGAAAAGGAAGTAATCTGATTTGAATCCTTTGAGTACGTGCTAGACTGACGATGACGATACGATTCCCAAGTGGCTGGTGGACCCCCTCACGTCGAGTTAACAATAACGAGGTGGTATAGGCTTGTTGGAAGCAACCCTTGTGGTTTGAACCTTGCACTTGGCAGTTACTAAAAATAGCGTGGATGTAACCAACTCCCCTATGTATAAAAAAAATGTAAAGTACAATATATTTCATAGGCAAATATAACATTAGTAAAAAAATTTAACATCCACAGGATCATAAGTTATATAAGACAATCCTCATAGGCGACGTTTCTCCAATATGTGTTTATCCAACCATACTTCAAATATCAAAATATAATGTAAGACTCTATTCTCCATTGGATTCAAATCTTAAACCTTTTATTCAAAGTTCCAAAGTCTTACCATTAAGACCATAATCAAAATCCCAAAATAATTAAATATAAAATAGGAAAGGTTAGGTTGGACTTTTGGATATGGGTACCCTACAAGAATAATCTAAGTATAAGTATACAGGTTTAGAACCAGTCAAACATATACAATCTAAGCAATATGTTTTGCCTAGTATAATATCAAAGTAAACACTAAACAATTGCAAAGTAATCTTAGATGCAAAAGCAAAGGAAATGAAAGAAAGCAAAAGATGACGAATGATGAAAGAAATTATTTGTACTAACCTTTGGGGATACTAACCTCTTTTGGAGATGCTTTAGGATGCTTGAATCCTTTTGTATTCTTTATCTCGATTTTGAGCTCTTTGTTTCCTTTGACGTTCCCTTGAGGAGGCTTGATTAAATGTACCTTTCTTTATTAATGACTCCTAAACATGAACTTTAGATAAGATAACACTACCTAGGGGAACCAGGAGAGTAGTTTCTCCTTTGATTGCCCAAGAAGCAATGGTGCTAGGTCACCTATTACTTGCCTTAGTATCATAAGATGACTCTAGATGAAGAATGAAAGGAATGATGGATTTTGATAAAAAGGGAATTTTGGTAAAAGAGATGATTCACCTTATTGTGAGTTAATTGGCTACATCATATCGAATATTGGATTGGAATATGCTTTAAATGACTAATTTGATTGTCATTTTTATATATTCCCCCCCTTTGATTCCATCTCTATAAGAGTACCAATCAAAGTAGACACTCACATCAACTAGGGATAAAAAGATACAATTAAATTAGGATAGCTTTAATGGGACCAAAGAAGCCTAAGTTTTTGATCAATTTGATATTTTGCTTTGATTTAGACAAGAGTAGCTATTTTAAAAAAGTGATGTTGTCAGTTGAAAATATTGATTGACAAAGTGGTTGTTGCCAAAGAATAAGCACTATTGTTGGGATGGCAAAATCTAATAAAATGTGGCAAAATGAAATAATCTTAAGTGTCTTCTATTGGGTCTTAAAGATTTTTTTTTTTAATTTACATGGTGGAATCAGTAGTCCCCACGGATCTGGATAGGTTGTCCGGCTTTTATGGTCGCCATAGTATTTTGCACTGTCTGCCCTAGAAGCCGCCACATAGTTCTTCGTGCAGTCTACCCCTATAACCACCATGCCACAATCATTTAAAATATTTTACACCATTGAAAGCACTAGGAAAGGGACAAGCATTCAGTTCCACGAGGCCTAAGATTTGAACCTTGGACCTCCGCCTCCTTTACAAGTTTTGGTCGAACCAATTGGTCTACACCTCGGATCTTGTCTTAAAGGCTTTTACATGGTGGTTCCTAAGGGATTAAAAATATAAATCCCATCCTAAGAGATGGCTTGGATAAAAGGAAGAAAATCCTCAAGGTCCAACTAAGATACTGTATCTCAAGAACTATCCACGCTGTCTCAGAAACCATTAGCAAAAACAAAAATAAAATATACCTACCTAATATTTTAAATTTGAATTGAACTATCTATATACATATTGCCCCTACAACTGCCAATTTCCTCATGAAGTGGAACAAATATGAAACACCTTAAAAAAGAAAGAACGTACCCCATAAAATGAAATACCAAGAAAGGATCAAGTGTGAATGAGGTAAAAAATGGACATCATGATCATATAATAAAATAAAGTAAAACATATTATCGATCATCTAAGAGTGGCTCTCGAAGTTTCTTTCTAATCTAAAATTTTTAGCAACAACAATGGTAACCCTAGCGAAGCCGCGATATTAAAGAGGTGCATGAAGTGGAGGTTCCACACGAGGAGCAGGGTATGAGCAACGATGTCAGAGGGTTTCTATGGAATAGAACTGGATGCATACTATGAGTTAGTAGATAAATATTTTGATTTAGAAATATGTGGGAAGGTGGTTTTTTGAGGTAAGCAAGCTAGCAGAATGGAGGGGTTCGATAGACCTCAGGAGTTCCTTGGTGCTGGTGGTTTACCAGTTGTGGGGGTAGTTGCTTCAATGACTTGTTTTGGGAGTATGGGCTCTCAGGTGGTGTTTGTATAAGGTGTGAGTGGAGTTAGTGAGGTGGCATGTCCAGAGGGGCTTGTGGGTCATGTAGTTAATCACAAGTTTACTATTGTCACCTATAGGGGTGGGACCCGTAGCTTGTGATATTAGGTACTTCTTAAGCCTTTTGAATTGAATTTTTTTTTTGCTTTGGTGGTGATAGGCAATAATATTTATGGATCAAAATGTCTTTTTGATCTCTTATTGATCCAAAACAATATTAGGGTTCCAATGGATTTGTTTGAATATTACACTAAACGAAGGCACCTGGAACTTGGTGGAAAATTTTCAAGGGGGTCAATCGGATTTGGATTCCATCCAAAAATGGATAGTAATCAAATGGAAGTCGTTGGGATCACTGGAAATAGTTGTGATACCTAAAGCTTTATTTATTATTAAACTAAACTGTGAAGAGGATTTGAAGCGAATTCTGGGTAAAAGCCCTTGGTTCTTCAATAAAAGAGGACCATTTATCATAAAAAAGGGGGATTAATTTTGACCCAAATACCTAGAATATTAACTCATTTCCCTTCTATATTAATCTCCTGGGTCTTCCCTTCCACCTATGGCATGAGGATATTCTTAGGGGTATGGCCAAGGTAATAGGGGATCTGATTTTGATCAATTTGACCACCAGATCAATAACAGAGATGGTCATGACCTAAATGTGCATGATGGCAAACCCAAAATCCGAGCTTCCCTCTTCGTTTGAATTAGAAGCCCCCATGGGCTCCTAGACTCAAGTCGTTGTAAATGAAAATAGACCTAGGGTCAAGGTCAAAACCTAATGCAGGGGGATGAAGAATCCTAATAAATGGATCCAAAATTCCTTCAACAAACCTATGATTCATGGAAACTTAGGGAATAAAATAGGTGGGCCAAAACCCACTAACCTTGGGAGTTCCCCAATTCCCCTAGAACTCCAAATGATGATAGAGGAGATCCACTAGATGGGAGATACAATCCCTAGGAATAGTCTTGGTCAGAATTTGGCAGATGATATGGTCCAAGAAGTATCAGGTGGGGTGTTTGATGACGACTTGGTGCCCCTGACCCGTAAAATGTAATTTCTTTAGGTCTTCTTTTTGAGGTAAGCCCTTCAAACCTTATTACTAAAGTCTTGGTGTCCAACAATATCCTCCATAATTATTTTGGTTGTTTGGGGGAGGATGAACCTATTGTTCAAATGGTTGCTCATCCCTCTAAGTTTTTAGAGGGTTCTCTAAAATTCAATTTGGTTAAGGGATCTCCAAGTTCCACAACTTGCAACCAAAGGAAATGCTCGATTGAGATCAGAGTTGAGAAGAAGGTTAGGAGGCCTTCCAAAAAATCCCTTAGAAAGAAAGAGTCAAAATCAGATATTGTTGATGGGTCCCAGGCCACCTTGAAAGAAAAGGTAGGAAAAGATGTCGGAGTTAAGCAGCTTAAAATAGAATTATTTTCCCTGCAAGTCTTAGTGGCTTCAAGAGGTAAGAAATAGGTTCTCAAAACCCATAAATGAAACTCTTATCATAGATTTCCTCCAGGAGAAAGATTGAAGAGGAGGATCCTAGCCATAGCTATTTTTTACCCTTGTTGCTTTTTCTACCATCGTGGGTCCTTGAGTGGATCTAAAGTATTTCCAATATTATTTAGATGTTGGGTTATTTTGTGGATCCAAAAAGTTTTTAGATTTTATAGATGTTGGAGTTTATTTATCCTAAGCTAGGGAGGGTTGGAGTTTTCCTCTTAGTTATTAACTTTGGGGGAGGTCTTTATGGCTCTTCTCTTAGAACCTCTTCCCTTGGAAATTGGTTGATTCATTGGTGTTTCAATGCAGTATATGGGATTTTGGTTATTGTTTCAAATTTTAAGGATGTGGTTTTCACCAGTAAAATTTTTTGTGGCCTTGGGATGTATGCCCAACAGTTGGTGGAGCTCTCTCGATGAGCTAGAATTATTTTTGGGTTTTATGTTGCAGTAAGTCCCTTGGCTCGATTTGTCCTCCTTTCTTGTAGGTAAGAATCGTGCCTTTGGGATTTTTTAAATTTTCTTGGAGTAGATTTACATTCTTGGACTTGGCAGGATTTTTATTTTTATTTTTTAATTTTAAATTGTCATCATATGGAATCCCTTTTCGATTTTCATCGGTTTTGGCAGTGTTCTTATTGGGATGGGAGCCTATGTGGCCTATATGGCATGTTCCTCTTATGTTCTCTATAGTTGTTGTCAGTTGGAGTGTGGTTAGTGGTTCCTCTTAGGAAAGCTGGCTTTGAAATTTATTTTTAAAAAACATCATGGGTCCTTGAGTGGATCCAGAGTATTTCTAGTTTTATTTAGATGTTGGGTCATTTTGTGGATCCAATTTTTTTTTAGATTTTGTAGATGTTGGAGTTTATTTATCCTAAGTCGGGGAGGGTTGGAGTTTCCCTCTCAGTTATTAACTTTGGGGGAGGTCTCTATGGATCTTCTCTTAGAACCTCTTCCCTTGGAAATTGATGGATTTAGTGGTGTTTCAGTGTAGTATCCATGTTGTTGGTTGTTGTTTCAAATTTTAAGGATGTGATTTTCATAGTAAAAGTTCTTGTGGCCTTGGGATGTATGCCCAATAGTTGGTGGAGCTCTCTTGGTGAGCTAGAATTTTTTCTAGGTTTTATGTTGCAGTAAGTCCCTTGGCTTGGTTGGTCCCCCTTTCTTATGGGTGGGAATCATGCCTTTGGACTTTTTTGAATTTTCTTGGAGCAGATTTACGTTCTTGGCCTTGACAAGATTTGTATTTTTTTTAATTTCAAATTATCGTTGGATGGCATCACTTTTCAATTTGAGATAGATTGGATACAACAAACTCATTTTTTGTTGGTTGTAGCAGTGTTATTGTTGGGCTGGAAACCTACGTGGCTTGGATGGCTTGTTCCTCTTATGTTCTTTATAGTTGTGCCTATTAGTTGGAGTGTGGTCAATGGTTCCTTCGAGGAAAGTTGGCATCAAAAAATTGGTTGTTGGACTGTTGGTTAGTTTTTTTGGGCTGTGAGGTGAGGCTTGCTGGTTTTATGGGGAACCTTTGGATTCATCCTAGGTTTCCTAGTGCTCCATATTTTGTAAATAATATTTATGGGGTTCCTTTCAAAAACCCCCATTATTAATACCATACCAAAAACAAGAAGTAAAACATACAATTATCATTAATTAGAGGACAAAAAGAAAAATTACAAGTCATGCATATGTATTTTTCATTTAATATGAACTTTGCAATATGAAAGGCAAACCACCATATTTTCATATGGGTGATCTATATTCCATATGATATATTTCCAACCGATAAAGTATTGTATAAGGATAAATGTATCCCCCCACTATAAAAGGCATGAATAATGGATACAATGTTATAGGTTCACATCTCTTCTCAGAGATTGTTTGCATCATACTTTATTCTTTAAGAAATAAAGTTATTATGTTATTTTTATGATATCTTTTTATGTTTTGATTTTTTTATACTTTGTTATTTTTTAATTGGACTATTTTTTTTTTATTGATAAAATGGGATTTTGAAAGGGTCCCCAAAACTTTTACAATCCAAGACAAAAAGAAGAAATCTAAAGCTGGAAACCCTCAACAAATTGAAAAACTAGCAAAAAGAAAGGGGAAAGGGGCTGGAACCCAACAACTCGAAAGGAGACAACAACAAAAGTAAAAATCAACACAATAGCAAAAATAAACCCACTCCAGAATTACCCCTACATATCAGGATGATCTTGCTCCCCATAAATCTTCATTTTGGATCACCTCCAAGGTTTGGATCACCACCTTAGGACTCATCATTCAACTGATGACTTTCCCCACTTGAGTGAGAAAGGAGGGAGCCAAATTGAAGAGATCGTCAAGATTGAATATGAGGTCATAATTGTTAGCTAAGGGCACCTGATATGAGGTTCCATAAAGAGATAGAGTGTTGTTGGGGATGACCTCGTGACTCATCTTCTTACGTCTTGAATGAGGAGTATCAGTTATAGGTATGTCCTAATCCAATATGATGACACCTTTACATTTATCACTCGTCAACTTATTTATGGATGAGCAAAAACATGGAGATGGGGTGGTTTCAAACAAGAAGACCAAATTCTTCTTGCCCACCCTCCCCGAGGTAGCAAAATCCAACTCAAGTTTGAATTCACTTGAATCCTTCCCCTGGGGAGATCCTAGGTTGGGTGTCATATTTGTATCTCTCTTCATAATGGATAGGGCTAGGTTCTAGGCTTGGCACTGGAGCATATGCTTATATAACATCAGGTTAAACCCCTAATGTTTCTATTAGGAATATTTTCCTTCTCTTACATTGGAAACAAACAACTCAATCGAGTGGTACAAATACTCCAAAATATTTATGAATTTGATGTCCCTTAGATGGTTGAGGAACGTGAGATAGAACTACACAGAGGTAAATTCGGTTCATCAATAGTAAAGTATTGCATAACAGGGATAAGGACCCTATTCCATGGGGTGGAAATATCTTTCCTAACCACACCACTATTTTCTTTAGCCAAATGTTTACCCTTATCCTAGAAATACCCTAACTCCATGATAATAGAGTGCTTGTTCTAGCAAATAAAATCTCTATCATTCACCAGTTTAGTGACCTCCACAATCATATTGATAGTGATTCAAAAGGACATACCTTTGAGAGTCACATTGTCATTGTCCTAGGAGTGGACAAGCTCCATGAACAATTCAACACCACTACCATCAAAATTCCTCAAGAAGGGAAGGAAGCCATGTGAGCCCAAAATTTCCTCAACAATAGCATTAAGATCCAAGGTGTTTTATTCCAAAAAAACCATCACTGAACTTTCCTAACACTCCTTTCTCTCAGAGACTCTCTAGGCCACTTCACAAATGCATAGATGACGAATAGATGCAGACAATATTAGATGAAAGAGATATCTCTAATTGTGCATATTTAAAATATTGTAGGAAGATGAAATGCCAAAGGTGACATAGATTTCCATGCCACCAAATCAGGACTCATCAATGAAGGAGAGTCGTTGGTGGATCATCTCAACCTTGGATTGCATAGTCACGCATGCTATTTTGGATTCAGGAAGGAAATAGCCAATGAAAGTCCTACATGGAGGAGGAGGAGACTTGCTGCTCATGGCTTTGGGACTCCATGACTTGGTATTTGAGGCTTTAGTGTGCAAATAGGAATAATGGAAGGAGCAACCCTTCTACGAAGAATGATGGCAATGTGTAGAAAGGCTAAAAAATCCACCAACATGAGGTTTAAAATTTTGAAAATGGTCAAAAGTCAAAATGGATTGCCAAACGATGAAAATCATCCAACTGGGTAGAGACACCTCATATTTTAAGATCCAACATAGCTTACTCATGGGAAACTGGGATATCTAGTTGAGGTGAGGCCAACGCCAATCAAATTTCCAACTAAAATCTAACAAGGCAACCCATGGAGGGGAAGCCTTCGATCTAATCTAGAGAAGCCACCTGGGATATGATATGGCAACTCATGAATGGGAAGCCTCTAATATGATATGGGAACCCATGAAGGGGATGCCTCTGATCTAAAATAAAGAAGCCACTTGGGATCTGACATGGTAGCCCATGGAGGAGAGGCCAAGATCATTTTATTGAGAAGAGACACCTCATATTTCGAGATCCAACAAAACTTACTCATAGAAAACTAAGGAATTCAGAGGTAGAAGTGAAACAGATGCCAACCAAACTGCCACTTGGGATAGAAACTCATAGGAAGGCAAGTTTTGGAATGTGAAAAAAGGAGGTGAGTGGGATTTCCACACAAGATCCTAGGACTAATGATGATTGGGGGAGTCATTACAATTACAAAAATCAATTATCCCTTAGGGAAAGTTATCCACCCAGGCACAAAGACCATCTTGAGCCAATCCTAGATTAGCCATGAAGTCAACAACTCTGTTGCCTTCTTTGAAAATATATTGAATGATGACAATGTTGAACTTACCGAGGAGGATCTCTGATTCTTTGATAAGATTGGAAATTGACCATGCAGATGGTTGAGAGCCTTTAATGTAATTAACAATGTTTAAAGAATTCCCTTCAATTATGAGATTTTGAATGTATAGGCCTTCAGTCCTTGATAATCCCTTAAATAAGGCTCTATATTCAGTCACATTATTGGATTGAATGCCAATGAATTCAACAAACACCATAATGATCCTACCCTGGTCATCCCTAACAATACCTCCAGAGCCAACTTTACCGGGGTTACCCTTGGTAGCCCCATCAAAGTTGAGTTTGAACCAACCCGGTGGAGGAGGATACCAAAAAACATTAGATCTATCAACTTTAGGAAAAATAAGTCTAGAGGGATTGTCAAGGATGTTAAAGGAGGCTATCAATCTAGACTCAAGGCCATATGTAGGACCTTCAGGGAAAGGAACAAGCTTGGTATGCTCGATGGCCTTTGAAAGTATCTTAGAAGAGACAAAAATAGGGTATCTAAAGGAACCATTGAAGGCTTTATTGTTCCTCTCAAGCCAAGTCTACCAAAGAAAATATGACAAATAGAAGGACCACAGAAATTTGAGACACAAGTGTTTAAAGGAATTAGTCCATTGGACACACAGGTCGAGGATAGTGTTGGGAGGATCCCAAGAAATGTTGAAAGTAGAAAGAAGAGAGGATAAGATACTATGGGAGAAAGGAAAATTGATAAATATATCGAAGATTTATTCCCAGGAAGAATGGCACAAGTAGCATTGGTTGGGAATGATTAACCCACAACTATAAAGGTTGTTAATGGTTAGGATTCTATTTTAGGCCATTACCCAAAAAAGAACATGAATTTTGGGATGAGGTTTTGAAGCCAAATGAGATTAGCAGGAAACAAACCTTGCTAAGACTCTTATAGGAAGAAATAAGGAGATTTAACAGTGAAAAGGCCATGGTCATTTGCTTTCCTAAGAAGATAATCCTAAATGGGAACATTGGGAATGACAGAGGATCTGAGCATAATTGAAAGATAATGAGCAGTAGTGAAAAGATCAGGATTGGCCTCAGGTATAGGAAGGATTTTATATGAAGGTCACTAAGGATGGTCACAAAAGATAAAATTACACACAAGGCTACCAAAGGAATGATCTGTGATAGGTTTAAGACTACAAATATTGGGATCATTGATGAGCGCATGGTCAGAGATCCAAGGGTACTATCAGAATTAGATTCAACTACCATCTTCAATGCACCACTTGCGGCCTTTGGATAGGATGGGTTTGGTTTTGGAGATGGAATTCCAAAAAGTAGAGCCATCGAGATAAGGGATACCATCTAGGAAATATTTGTGGTGGAGGTACTTACTTTTAACAATATCGACCTAGGCAACTTTGGCATTGGAGAGAATTCTCCACCCTTGCTTACTTAATAAGGCCATATTCATATTGTTTATTTTATTTAAGCCTAAACCATCCTAGAATTTCTTCAAGCACATCTTGTCCCAAGAAACCAAAGGAAATTTGTGCTTGTTCTCAGATCTTGACCAAAAAATCTTTCTTGGATTTGTTCAATATTATGGTACACCCCACTGGGAACTTTGAAGACTAACATGAAGAACACCGAGATGCTCTAAAGCTAAGCCTAGACTAGAGTTGCTTTTGTAGCTTGGATAAAAAGAGATCCCTTCCATCGAACAAGTTTTTTCATGATACACTGGATAACATTGTTCCACATGTTGTTGATAGGCTTACCTTGAAAGAGAGGAAGGTCAAGATAGGTGGAGGGCAAGTTTGAAATAGTGCATACTAGAATTTGGACAATTATATTTTGCCTCTCCAAGGGAGTGTTGAAGAAGAAGATATTGCTCTTGATAAATTTGATCTTTTGTCTCGTAGCTTCTTTATAACAATTCAGGATGCATTTGATACTTCTAGCTTCTAGAATAGAATCATTAGAAGCGATGATTGTACCATCCATGAATTGTTGGTGGAAGATAAGATAAAATATAAATGAAGCCTTGATGCCTGAGATGATTCTAGAAGTACAATCCACTTTGAGAGATCTACCCAGGGATTCAACTAATATGATAAATAGAAAGGGAGACAAAGGATTGCCTTGTATCAAACCTTTGTAGCTCTTGAAGTAGTCGGGTGTAGAACCATTGATAAGGACATAAAACCAAGTAGTGGAGAGGTATTTTTTTAATGAGTTTGATCCAATCATCGTGAAAGACAAACTTGGATAGGACAATAAACAAAATATCCTAAGAAAACTTGTCAAAATCCTTGTTCATGTCCAATTTGATGAAGAAGTTGGGTTTCTTGCTTTTAGAGACAGAGTGGATCATCTCATTGATAGTGATGATACCATCTATGATCAGCCTCCCTTGAATAGAGCTCCCTTGTAAAGGATTGATGATAGAAGTAAGGATGCTTTTTAACCTGTTGGCCATGGATTTCATTAGGATTTTGTAAATGACATTGCATAAACTTATGGTATGATAGTCTGAGAGGGAGCGACAATTCTGGGACTTAGGGACAAGAGCCAAGAAAGTGGAATTAACATCCCTAGGTAATGACATGGTCCTTTGAACCTCTTGGATAGAAGAAAAAATATTCGCTCCCACAATGTCCCAAAAGGTCTGGAAATATCTTAGAGGAAAACCATCAGGTCCAGGGGCTTTGCCTGGAGACATGAAGATTAATTTTTTATTTTCATTAACTTGAAACACTAAGTTATAAATCAACTTATTGAAAAATTTATAATCTATATATCAAATGATATATTTATTCTTGAGTAGAATATGAAATGCTTGATTACATATCTTTGTAATTCTTTAGTTACTATAATGAGTATCTTTTATAGTAATTATTATAAGACTTCAGTCTTTTTCAAAACTATTTGTTAGAAAAAGAAAGTGTGATTTCTTTTATCATCCAAGTTTTTATTTTCAAGTAATTTGGAATTTTATTTAGTTCTATATATTTATTTGGTTAGGATAAAATTTATCGAGGCATGTGATATTTTTGGCCCATGGCTTTTTGTTCAAAATTATTTTGTTTTAATCCTAACTAGATTGTTAGAGCATAACTATATGCTCACAACTCCGTTTTGATTCATTCAAGAAGTGTTGGAAATATTAGAAGGAGCACAATAATTTCAACAAGCAACTCTATCATAACCAATTTTTTAGCAACTTCATGGAAAAACTACACTAGAGGTCCCAAAAATATATAAAATAAAATATTTACTAAAATAGTAATTTTCAATTTTTATATTTTCATAGCCAAATCCATATCTAGCCATGTTGACACATGTATATAATTTTGACACTTTATAAGTCATGGAAGGTGAATCACCACATGTCCTTATGGGTGACCTTCCATATTCAATAAGGTGGATGTCCACTATACCAATTTTTGTGTAAAGAAACATGTGCCTCTAATTGTAAAAAGCATAAGTAACAGATGCATTGTTATAGCCTTACATCTGTTCTCAAATATTTTTTGCATTGTACTCTATTTCCTAAGCAATAAATTTATTATACTATTTTGCTTAGATATTTTTGTGTTTTGGTTTGTTATACTCTATAATTTCTAAATTGCACTCTTTCTTGATCTTCTTTAACTTGAAATTTTGAGTTTCAGATTAAAAAGACAAAATTTTTAGTTTTTATAAGCATAATCCTATTGATATGTAGTTAAGTTTTATTTCTCCTTATAAGTTCCTAAATTATTACCTTATATAATGTCTTCTCAAACTAAAGTCTCTAATACAATGATATTTTACCAGATAAGAACATAAATTCATTGGTCTATTGAAATGTGGTTGCTTGCAACTAAGTCATTTATGCTCTAAAACAAGATATTTTTTGCATTTCCAAATGGAAAGATGACTTAAATCATAATATATACCTTTGTATTTAGATAATTATGAAATAAATCTACTATTTTATGGATAAATTTAGAGTGCATTTAAATTTTCTTGATTGCAATGTCATCATAGCTCTTATATTTATAAATATACAATAACAAAAATAATTATCACTTATGTATTTTTGTAGTACCTTAGTATTACGTTATAATTTTTGCAAAATTTTAAGGAGAATGCAATAAATAAAATTAGGTAATAAAGGCATCCCAAAATTCTCAAAAGTTGACCAAGTATAAATAGAGATCAATCTACAAAGACCGGATATACTAGCAAAAATTGATCGATTGGCTCCAAGTGATAATTTACTAGCTCAAGAGGATCAATTGGATCAAAGGAGAGATTCACTCAATAAATGTTACATGTTCACTTGTATGTGCAAGAAATTCACTCATGAAACCAAAGTTAATCACTTGGTCAGTCATAAAGGTGAATTGAAGATGCAAATCTCAAGGTGAATCTTTCAAAAAGCAAAAGTTTGACATGTAGTGATGCACTAAGCCATTTTAGAATCTCTCTAATCTTTTTGTAGCATAATTGGAGGTATGTAACATTTTGTGGTGCGACATTTTGTTAACTTTGATCTCAAATATTTACTTTTACTAGAAGTAATTGCTTCTCATCCTAGGCCACTCATAGGTAAAACTTTATAACAAATAGGGGCCTAGGGCTCTCATTGTATTCATGTTTTGGTTATGAGAATTTAGAGCTAAAATTTGGGAAACCCACATTGTAATTTTTTCTCATGAGAATATAAGAAATTGGCAATTCCTTAGGCATTACATCAATGACATCTCCCTTTTGGTTTTTTAAGTTCATGATAGTTGTGACATGGTCCTTCTAGCCCATCTTGCTATTCACTTATAAATTTTATAATCTAATGAATTGGTAGACATTGATGTTATTCGACTTCTTATGTGTTTATTGATCACACACTTTCCTTGCTATGGTTTAAAACATGTGTTTGGTTAAATATCTCACATCCTTAAACTTTCATGTATTTTATTTTTGCACTTTACATTTCTACATTTTCCTTTATACGCATCACTTTTAATGCAAGTTAGTTTATATTAGTGTAGGAGTATTATACAAGGATAGTTGGGAGCTAAAATGAGTTTAGAGGTTGGGGAAGCCATTGGCAATCTCTTCCAACTTTGTCAAAACTCTAATTAGGGACACAAAATCTCAATTAGAAGCAAAAAAAATTGTTATGAAACCTTATTCACATTCACAAAAATCATTTATCATTATTCAAAAATATCAAATCATTCATCTACAAATAATTGTCCATAATAATAATCTACACAATGATACATATATAGATACTACCCTTAGAGTAGGGAAACACCAATAAACTCCTTAAGGAAGGAAAACTTCACAAGACCTCCCAAGATGAAAGCACCACTTAGAGAGGGCAAATTCTCATAAGCCACTTTTTGGGAAAATATGATTATAAGTAATAATTCATATGAATGATGATGATTACAATGACAAAGTCCCTTCTTTATATGCCCATCTTCTAATTCTACATTGGGGAATTGACTAAAAAACTCTCATTCCAACTCATTAGTATAACATAACAATATAATCAACCTTGGATTATTTACCGTCCATTCCAACTATCCATAATACCCTTACACAATATTATATCATATCCACATATACCTATTTTTAGGTACCATAACATTCCACCCTCATAGAAATGTTTCATCCTCAAAAAATGAGAAGAAACTAAATGATATGATCTTCTAAGAAATGCTGATAATTGGTACCAATCTTGATAATCCACCCATCCAAGTGAATCTTGATTAGTTGTGGTCTTCAATGATGCCAAGCTATCACTGTGTCATTTAAATATCCATAATTGCTCTATTAGCTCCACGCTTTTTTTTCTCTATTCTAATATTTTTAATGATTGGTCCTATTGTTTCTTGATGTTGTTGTAACACTCTAAAATACAAAAATATCATGCTTTTTTTGCCAAACACTACCATAGTTGATGCTAAACAAATAAAAAATAAATGTATATTTAAAACAAACTGATGTTAAATAAATGAAAAACAAATGCAAATTTAACTAAAACATATTAATGTTAAATAAATGAAAAATACATGTAGTTTTAATTCAAATAGATTGATGCTAAAAACAAAATGTAGATTCAACTAAAATAAATTGATGTTAAATAAATGCAAATTTAACTAAAAAATATTAACATTAAATAAATAAAAAACACATTCAGTTTTAACTAAAACATATTAATGCTAAACAAAATAAAAAATAAATACATATTTAACTAAAACAATGTTAAATAAATGAAAAACAAATGCAAATTTAACTAAACATATTAATAGGTCCGAGGTGTAGACCAATTGGTTCGACTAAACCCCGTAAGGGGGGCAGAGGTCCAAGGTTAAAATCTCGGGCCTTGTCAGACTGAACACTTGTTCTTTTCCTAGTGATTTCGCGACGTAAAAGGTTTAAAATGATCATGGCATGGTGGTTACAAGGGTAGACTACGCGAATAACTGTGTGGCGGCTTCTGGGGCAAATAGCATAGAATATTGTAAATACAAAAAAAAAAACATACTAATGTTAAATAAATTAAAAACACATGGATTTTTAATTAAAAAAAATTATGCTATATAAATGAAAAATAAATGCAATTTTAACTAAAACAGATTAATGCTAAATAAATGAAAAAAAATGTATATTTAACTATCTATAAACACAAGGTTCAAACCCCACTTAGTATGAGGGGACCATGACCACTCATAAAAACAAGTGTAAACTCATTGAAAAAAATTATTTATAAACACAAATGAAAGAAAAAAAATATTGATACTAAGTAAATAACAATGAATTTGAACTTCACAATCTAAATGCTATTATTATGTACTAAATGCAACATGTAACCACATGCCTAGGTTTTAGGATGAAACCTTACCCCCGGCTTGATGCGGTTGAAATCGTGCTCCATACGGGAGGATTACAAAATTAGCTATGCCAAAATTGTACCCCATAAATATGGGGTGTGATTTCATAGTAAAAGAATAAAAATAATAAACCAATGCTAGATAAACAAGAATGAAATATAAGCTTAACAATTTATGAATGTAAATGAAAGAAAACAACTTGGTAGCATCGAGAAAGCAGGCAAGAGGATGAAGACCTCCGAGATGGTAGACTTCCCCTCAAGGGCTCCAACACTTATCCACCAAGGACAACACAACAACAACAAAAACAATAGGAAAGAACACCACACAAATTTATTAGTATATGGAGGTAACCTTTTAACAAATCACCTTCATGAAAAATTGCTTATCACATTCATTCATCAATATATCATTCCTCTCCTATATCGTGTATCTCTCATCCATATATCTCTCTATATATGTATATATCTCAAAAAAGAACAAAGAACCCTCCATTTATAAGAGGTTTGGAAATTAAAAGGGTGAGAAAACCAAATTTAAAATTAAGTTTTAGGGTTAAGGCAGCCACTAGGGTTCTAGAACTTTCGAAAATTGTGCAATTGCAACTAGACCCAAGTGCGGTTTTTCTACAGTTTGGGGGACCAAGCAATTTTAAAATTGGACAAAACATATACCATTGGGAAGCTATTTTCAAGCTTGATCCAATGGTATAGGTTTTAGGAGGAATAAAGAAGATTTTGTGGAGAAAAAATTGGCTCAAATATGACTTTTGGTAACTTAAGGAGAAAACTAAGGAAAAATGACTCATCTTAATGGGTCAATTTTTCATGTCTACATTTTACCCCCTCTTTAATGCATTTATGGCCAAATAAATTTGTCAAAGGAATTTTTAGAAAGCTATGGGTAAAATATAAAAAGGGAGAGAAAACTAAGGATCTAAGAAAAATGACTCATCTTAATGGGTCAATTTTCCATGTCTACAAATTTTTATTAATTTCCAAGTACATAGGCAAAGAAATCAAAACTCATATAGCTACATTTAGGATATCTTGTCTTCTTGCATCTTCTCTTGTTTGCTTTGAAACATCAAAATCACCTTTAGTTAGTCTCAAAAATAAAAAAAGCATACAAGATAGTTCTTGTATTCTTGCATTTTGTGTGATATGAGCTTAGCATGCATTTATATGATCTTCATTTTTAAGTCTAAATAATCGTTAAGGATAAAAAAAGAGTTAAGATAATAGTGATCCAAAACCTTAGATATTTTACTTGAATAAACTCATATAAAAACCAAACAACAAGCATTTACATCAACTTCTACAAATGTGAGAGAATTGCATTGAGCAGGGGTCTAATCGTGTAGAGGATATTCATATCCTCGGGGTCTCCTTTAGAAAGAGATCTTCAAATGGGAAAGTAGATATTCCAATAAATCTCCCTCGTGTATGCTTGGCTTGATCAAATTTTTTGGAAAAAAGAAAGTGTCTTTTCCCTCACCTACATATTTGGTGAACCCAACGTGAACGCTCCTTTTGCTTTAACAAAGATAAAAGTTTGTTAAAATTAAACAAGATCATGTAATTTGCTTGCATAGCTTACATCATATTAAATTAAGATAATAAGAACATAACCAATTGTTAATCCTACAATGGGAAGGATAATGATCCCCTAAGTAAACCGAAGTACAAACCTTAGGGTAGAAATCTTCTTTGGCTAGTATATCACGGTGGATTAGCAGGAGTCACAAGGAGGGTTTCTTTTCAAGGTGACATAAAGAGTTCTAAACATCCTTCAAAAATAAAATTTTTAAAACATGTCTCAACATCCTTACAATACCTAAAAAAAGGTCCAACTTCTTCATTTCATGAGGTTTTCACCCATGAGCACAATGATCAAGATGAAAATCCTTGGTCACAAGTGACTAGGGAACAAGAACAAGTTGTTGAACAAGTTTCTTTTCTAACCATAGACCATGTTAAATAATACATAAAAAGAAACAAATATATATTTTTATATGTTCTTAAATATGAAGTTAGAGAACAAGAAAAAAATGAATCAACTACAATGCATGATAATCTTGAACATCCTAATGATCAATCAACCATGCTCAAATCAATGAAACTCAAAACAACTTAGCTAGTCTCAATGTGGCTATGACACAACCTACCAATTCTACAACACCTCCAACCATATCCATAGGGATACCCACCATGGGTAACCCCTTTTTAGCATCTCCTAATGATGTAATTCCTACCAATTCAATGAATCCTTTTCTAACTCATAACTTGGGGATTAACCAAGTTCTTCCAATCATAACATCAAATAAAAATGCTTCAAGTCTCATGAACCTACCTTTCATGTCTCAATATTTTGCTCAACCACTTGCACAACCATTCATAATTTTGCCTACCCCATCAAATCATCCATCCAACGATATTTAAAATATCAACACTAAAATCCTAGATCTAGAAAAGAGTTATTCCAAGTTCAAATAAATTGAACATCGAATTGCTTCTCTTCAAGGGACATACAAGCTAAATTACTCTTTTGAAGAGTTATATAATGAGCCATTAGATTCTACGATCATCAATCACCCCTTTCCAAAGAACTTTGAAACTCCTAAATTTCAAATGTACAATGGAAAGCAAGACCCCATCAACCATATAAGGTTATTTCAAATAGCTTGTAGTGACATCAATTATGATAAAAAAATTCTCCTTAGGTTATTTCCTAAAATTATTAGTGGTTTAGCCTTAGAAGGGTATTTTCAAATATCCCATCATTCCATCAAAAGGTTCAAAGAACTTATGGAAACCTTTGCAAACAATTTTCAATCTACATAGAATATAAGGTTACCATAGATGACCTTAATCAAAAAAAATATAAGACCAAGCGGTTATCAAAATTTTTAGCCAAATAGAGAGGCTTAGTAGGAAGAATTCAATATATTCCTTATCCTAAAGAACTCCTACACATTTACATAATAAACCTCCATGAACAATTGTCATATCCTTTAGAAATTATGAACATAACCTCTTTTGAAGAAGTTGTTGACATGCCTAAAAGGGTAGAATTCATCCTCATAAGATGAGTGAAACTCAACTATAGCAAGAAATAATAATAAAAACCCCTTAGCAAGGGGTAATAAAAAAATAAACATGTTGTAGGAAATTGTGTAATAGACTCCCATCAAAACAACAACATAAACACAACTCAAAATGTTCCTAAAAATTTAGTTGTCCAAAGACAAGACAAACCCAAGAGGGAATATATGAATACTGGACAAAGCTAAGAAACCATGTTAAAAATGCTCCTTGACTCAAAAATATTGGAACTTACAACCATCAAACCTTGGGATACAACCAAAGAAATACCATTTTGGTACAAACAAGATGAATATCGTAACTATCATAGTATAGAAGGACATACCACCAACAAATGTAGAAATTTAAAGAATATTATCCAAGACCTTATAGAGGAAGGGAAATATCATTCAATCAACCAAAAAATTCCAATAAAAATATGGAGATCTTTCAAGATCCCTTGCCAACACATAACCAAAGATCAGCCAACTTTGTAGTCACTATGCAATTATCAAAACCTTCCTATGTCATGACTAGGAAACAAGCAAATATTTAATCTTTGGATCAACCTCCTTTGGTCATCCCAAGAATCATTAATATCATTATTCCTAATAAGTCATCTTTGCTTCTCACACCTTCTCAAAACACCTTTCATACCTTTGATCTTCGTCGATAACTAGACAAGGTACCCACAAAAATTCCTCTTCTAAAATTGTTAAAAATGTCACCTACTCATAAGGAAATATTGTTGAAACTCTTAGGTAAACAAGAGGTCCCTCAAGACATATATCCAAATGATATCACCAATATAGTTGGTTTCAGTAGAGTAAGCAAAGTTATCTTAGCATTCCATGAGGTAGATACTCCTTTCGAAATAATATCAGGAGACTCACCTATTTACATAATAACTCAGATAGGCAATAAACATATCAAGAGAGTCCTAGTGGATAACAACTCAACCTTAAACGTATACAATGTCAAATTTTTAAAAAACTTTGACTTAACCATAAACAATTTATAAAAATATGACATCATCATAAAAGCCTTCAACAATGAAGAAAGAGGTAACAGACACTATCGTCCTACCTATCAAAATAGGACCACATGTCCTAAACACCCTTTTCTATATTATATCATGTGACGTAACATATAACATGCTCCTCGAAAGACCTTGGATACATGCAATGAAGGCAGTTGCTTCTATCTTACATCAGTGTCTCAAATATAAATATTAAGGTAGGATTATCCATGTTCCTAGACACCCAAAACCTTATGCCTTATGCAACTTAATGATTAATCTTTGCCCTTTGGTACATTAAGTGTTGCTAACTAAGCAACCAAAAGTAGACAAAGGGAAGGAAATATTGGAATAACCCATCATTAGTCTAGGGGATTTTCCTCAATCATCCTCTCTCAATGATCAAGTCAATTTAATTCACTAAAGATCATAATCCTTCGTAAAATTAGTAAGCATGTTCCTTTCTCCTCATGACATAGGGATGCCAAGTGGGAAAGGATTCAAATTTAAAATAGAAACTTGTGCTTTCATTCATGGGGGAGCTAATTTTAATGAAAATATTCAAGGGCATAACTTCATGTTGAGCAAGTGAACATATGCTACATGCTACATATCACCTTCATTATTTATAGCTAAATAAATGTTAACCAACATGGGTTGTCAAGGTAAAGGCCTGGATCATTATGAGAAGGGTTTAAAGAACCCCTAGAAGTCAAACCTTGGCCAGCATGATGTGGGATTGGATTCATTCCTAACAAGAAAGATCCCTTACCTTTGTTAGAGGAAGACAACAAATATAACTATCCTAAGTCACTACATGGCTCTCAATGGGACGATGAGGATGAAGAAGAACTATGGTCACTCCTCAAGCAAGCACCCTACAAAACCATATAATTTGGTAGCATCAACATGCTAGAAGTGGTTCATCTAGAATCAATAACAACCAAAGAGAATCTTAATAATTCTTTGGATAGTTATTGAACTCCTTAGAAAATAGGCATAAAATTTATGAAATTGTATTAATATTAAAAATGGGTTATAGAATATCCTTTTTATAGATCTACCTTAGATGGCTATAAAACAAGGGTTTAGCATGGTGAATGTCTCTTTTCTTGAAGTTAACTATCGACTACATCCTAGATTGGTCTTCCAATGATCCTCAATGGGTGTGGGCCTACTACATGCATGCCACAGTTAGTCAAACTGTCCTATAAATCTATCTGACTTGCAAAATGGGGTTAGTGTGTTTGGGGAACTATCCTAGATCAGATCCCATAGTAATCAAGACAAATGACACTAAATAAAGAAGTAAAAAATATGTAAGAAGTTGTTGTAAATGACGTAAAGTGAATGAAAAATAGTAAAGTATACCTATAGGGAGGGTTTTGTAACTTTCTATTTGTTATAAATGCACTCTAACGAGAGTTTCACCCTACCTAGTGATTGGATTGGGTCATTGGGTACCTAGAAATTAGGACTGTAACAATATTTTTTTGGATTTGTCAGAAGATGATGATGTCTCATGACTGTAGCAGCTTCTAGTTAGCATCGGATGTGCTCTTGTACCTGTCAAGACCTATCAAAAGGGGAGACAAGAGGGTAAAAATGGTGGGGTTGTCATGGTGGTTTGATCATTGATGGATGATTGATTGATGGGTAGAATTTTGATGTAATTTCTATATATTTCTATCATGTGGAATGATATGGATGGATTTAGGAGGAAAAGTACTCATATTTATAGCTTTTGGAGAGCTTTGGGGGGTGAGATGTCCCTTGTGAGATGGCATGAAACCTAGGTTAGATACCAACCATGGTAATATTAAAGGGGTGAGGTGGAAGGTGAGTCATCCCCTCATATACCCTAAAGAGGAATCTCCTAAATATCTAGAAACTTGTTGGACATTTTGAGTTACTAAGTCAAAGTTGTCATGGATTTCACCGGATGAAGTCAACATTAATACCAAAGATTTTAGCAGGAAATAAAGGGGACAAAGATGGTTATTTTATATCTAGAAAAGGCCAAAGATCAAGTGAAACAGTGCAAAAGACAAAAGTTAAAAAAGAGTTGTAGTATTTATTTTATAAATAAATATTAAAGGTACAATATAAAAGGTTAATATTATAATAATGGTTATTATAATATTAAAATGTGCCATGGTGAAAACCCAAATAAAACATTTATAATTTTTATTATAATGTTTTAAAATGCAAAAGTGGGTTTTATAAAGTCAAAAAATATTTTAATAAACCCAAAGGCCTTGATAATCCTCATCGATGTCATGAGGGTTAATTACGTTTTGAAGCACCAACGTTCTAAGCAAAGGAGAAAAAATTAGTATTTAAACCTATGCCCAAAGGACATTAAAATCATACTTGCTCAATTGGAAAAATAATAGCATACGAATTAATGTAGAGCTCGTGAAACGAATGTGCGAATTTCATGTTTGTCTTGACGGCGAAAGGAAACAAAATAAAAAGTGTTGATAGTTGGAAGCCAACAAGGCACTATTGGAACCAATTCTTGCATCCGTAGGATTTCTATTGTCACGCTACAAGAATACATTTGAAACCAACGAGCTATTATAGGCTCTAGTCGACCTGCCTCATGTTCTGCTAAACATGAATATTGCTAAAGAAGACTGCAGAACGGGTAAGGAAACCCCAACGGTAATTCTTTGATTAAACTTCTAATTACATGCTCCAGATTTATATTAAGCTATAAGTATTCTTTTTAAAATGACCAAGCATGAAAACAACCAACTGTTATGCCTTATGTAGACCGGTGCCTAGATTCATTGGGTTGTTATAGCAATTTAACAACAATTTTTAATTATGAACAGAGAGAATGGGGAAAAGAAAATTGGCGTTCAAAGCTTCATTCGAATATCGTAATAAAACCAGGAGTTAACCAATGAGAGAAACGTATATAATGCATTCAAATAATGTAACCCATTATACAATGACACACAATACTGAGACAAAGATATAATAAAAATAAAACTCATAATTGTATTGATTTCAAGAATTTTTACATGCAGAGTGGGCAGGATGCCTTTTAACTCTGTTTTCAAGAAAAATATATCAATACAATGAAAATATCTCGTTCAAATAATGTAACAGGTCTCTCCTACTCTACTTGTTCCAATCTGGTAACAATAGAATCTCTGAATCTTAGGCTCAATAGGACAGGAAATAATCTCAGCTTCTTGAGCACTTTTCTATTACAATCTTGCACAGCAAAGGGAAGAATAAGAATGAGAAGGAAAATAGACACAGAAGGGGATACAACAACACAACTAACAGGGCACTCAAGTATACCTCTTAGAAAAAATGCTATTCTCTAATTGCTTGATGCAGAATATGTCCACAACTGCCTCTTCTTATAGCCTCTGGTTCTTGATTCTGTTATTTTTGGTTTATTTATGGCCTTACACTTGTCAGCATCTGGTTGAGCTTCAAAAATTGGTACAATTGGCTTCTATTGTCTTTTCCATTTTGAATGTGTTCTCTTCTTTTACTCTTTCAAACATAACTTTATCAACCGGTGATTAAGGTATGAGGGAAACCTTTATCTTCTTTTGTTACTTCCTTGTGCGTTTAGTTGTTGTCTTTCGGATTGGCCTCTTTTGGGTTGTCCCCCTTTGATTACTTGGCTCTCTAACTGTGCCAGAAATATTCCCTGTTGTTGTTGTTGTCTGTTGTGTTGAACTTACTTTCTGTTGTTGACTACGGGTATTAACCTTTTTTCCTTTTTTACTTTGTTGTAGTTGTTTTATATGTTCATCAATCAATTTCCAAACTCTTGTATCAAATGTGGTTGCAATCCTTAGCATGTTCATTTCTTGCAAGATTTTGTTTTTCTGTACAACAATAACAGGCATGCTCCTGTCATATTGAAACAGTAACATTTCCACAATATTTACCATAAGTGTGGTTTGCCTAATCATCTCTTCCTCATCACCTGGTTCACAGTCGAATCTTTCAAGGGTTTCTTTAAATACCTCTTCTATATCTGAGGCTTCTAAGCATTGGTCTAGGGATAGGCCAATATCTTCTAGTTTCACTGTAGCATATTTTATTAGGTCATTCATTTCAGTTATAGAATTTATCCATCTCTCTTGGTTTGCTCCAAACAGGGCTACTTTGAAGAACTCAAAATTGATCTGGATCTTATTGTCGTCAGGTGTCATTATTTCTTGTCCTTGTAACTCTTCAAAATGATCTCCTACAAAGTCTAGGGTAGGGTGGATGATTCCAAAATCCTCTTCTCTTTCCTACATCAAGGTCATAATTTCTTGAGCAGTTATTTGGATTACCCTTATTTGTCTGAACATTTCAGAAAAACCTTTGGCATGAGCTCTTATTCTCCTTAACATGTCCTTTTTCATTACATTCAGATAGTATACATGATCTTGAACCTTTGTCACTGATGGGGGTTGTGCACTTGGAGTGTCTCTTCGAGTCAATTCTTCATGTTGCTTACTTATTACTGCTTTTAACTCTGCCTTTTCCTCCTCCTCTTTGCTCAGTTGTTTTCTTAGTTTATCAATTGTTTCAACAAATTGGTCTATGACTTGGACCTGCACTGCTTTAGCAACTTCTGCCATCTCTCCCTCTTTTCCTAGCACTAATGAACCCCATGTTTCCTCATTAACTCTGAATACTAGTGGATTTTGTAGAGGAGGAAGATTGATTTCTACCAAATATGATATAGGTGCCTCTGATTTACCTTCTTCAGTGAGTTGTTCTCCTATATTCCCCATCCCTGCTACTAACTGCAATTCTTGTTCATTTGCGACAGTGAAGGTGGTCTGCTCATCTGTTCTTTCCAAAACAACTTGGGTAGTAGGCAAATACAATATGGGTCTCTTCATTTCCATAGGAGTTACCTCTTTTTGATTCTTCACTAGGTGGCTTCGAAAAAGGCCACCTAATCCACCAGTTCTCCTAGGATTCATTTGTATCACTGATGGAATTTTAATCTCCTATCCCTTTATGTTTATAGAGGTAGGGATGGCCATGGGTGCCAATTTCTTCACACTAGTTACAACTAATACATTATCAAAAATGGGAACTACAGCTTGCTCTATGGGTGACGCTTCTTGAGTGGATGCAGTTACCATTTCCTTTCCTTTATCTGCACTGGTTTGTTGAGAAGCTTCTTGAGGAATGTTTGGTGCTGCTTCTATTCTGAGTTGAGCATTCTCAAGGGGCCTGACCTGTTGTTCTATTACATCAATAGCTTTAACAATGACCTCCATTAGATCGATACCTTGTTCTTCTATTAATTCTAATAAGGGGTCTTCCTTGATTGTTGGGCTTGTCCTTGGTATAACAGGTGCTACAACATCCACTAAATTTTCTCGAAGCCTTCTTAGTTCTGTAGGGTAATCATAGGCTTCATAAACCTGTGTGCTACCTCTTTTTTCTAGAGGGAATTTATTCCACACTACCTACAAATCTAATCCTTTCTCCATGGCTTCTACCAAGATTTCTTCGAAAGCGTCTTCCCGATGTCTTATTCGAGCATATTCTCTCTTTTCCATCATTCTGTTGTATGTTCCCTTTGGGTCATAGAATCTCCAAGATATTTCATCTAATCCCATGTTGTCCAATTCAAACATTCCTTTGAGCAGGGAAGGATATCCAACAAATACAAAATCTCCAAAATGACAGGGAACATCGAGCTAGGGGACCTTACCATGTTTCTTTACCAGTCTCATCTTAGCCTCTTCTGCCACTTGTCTGCATAATTCCAAGGCTACTATGGACAACGAGCAGTACTGTGGTAGCATCTTAGGAGGGATTTTAGCTCCATATAATCTGATGTAAGTAAAACCCTCCATGAAGAAGTCCCCAATTTCTTTCTCTTTGATAAAGGTTTTTACCCCTAGCCCTAATCTCTTAGGAACTAGCCCAGTTAATGCCCAATGAATTTCTACTAAGAAATGGTCACATAACCAACTTATGTGAGTTCATCCTTCGTGTAATCTCCAAAAGCTATTCTGAACATAGGGGTTGTCAATGGCTCTTACTCTTCTACGGGCTTCTTCACCCAGTTGACCCGCTATCAGATGGATAAAAAATGAGTATTGTGAAACATGGGGCATTTCTTGCCTCTGTTCGAAAACTGCTTTTCTCAACTCTATCATTTCTCTATGTATCTGGGTACTTAATTCTATTTCCCAAGTGTAAATTGGAGTGTTATATGCCCTATTGCATTGAGAAGCTAAGTATAAAACTCTTTTAGTTATCCTACTAAGATCCTGTACTCCCAAAATTATGTTTATCATATCACAGAAATCCTGAACCCATGGCTTAAAAGCACTTTTATTAATTGGGAATTCTTTTTCTATTTTTCCTTGCATATCGAACAAGGTTTTAAAAACTTCCATATCTGTAAACATACGAGATTGGTGTTCGATTACCTGGTCTCCTAGGAAGGTGGTATGTTTCACCAAGTTGAAAACTTCCTGGATATGCTCAACTTTGATGCTGAATACCGACCAATTTTTGTTGTCTTGGAAGGTCTTCGTTCTCTCGTCATACGCCACCGCCATCCATGCCATCAAATCTAAGGAGAAGTGTACTTTCAGACATATCATCTTCCCAATGTTATTGTTCCATATATTATTTTTGGGGAAACCCTTGTACTGTAACCTGCGGGCTTTGTGAAACAAATCGACCATTATCCACGGGGTCCTGTTATCATTTTCCATCACCTAGGCGAAGCTCTTGATGCAAGCATTATCTATCTCGTATTGTTGAGTTGGATTAGGTCTTTTGTCTACTCCACATCTCTAAGCAAACTCGTACATGGTGTTGTTGGGGACAGGCGATCCAAGAATTGCAGAGTAGGGTGACCTATCTGTGATGAATTTCATAGCTTCCCTAGTGTCTTCAGGTATGAAAATGTCTCCCCATGATGTAATTGATATCTTGATAACATGTCAAGTCTTTCTATAGCTGTGAAGCTCAAAAATCCTCCTTTCTCTGTACTTCTGATGTATCAACTTCTACTCTTTAGCTTACCAGGGTAGTGGCCTTGACTGGTTTCATGAGTTCATATACAGGGTGGTGGAATGGGTTCGATAAATTCGCATGTTTTGTCATCAAACCGATGCCACCTATTGTTGTTTAAAATTGGCCAAAGAAAATTTGCCATCGCATCTTTTTCCTGGAGTTGAGCATTTATGAAAGGTAATGTTTTTTATCTTACATGCCCTGGGCCCTTTTGATTTGTGTGCCTGTAATCATTTATGAACTTTCGCTATTGGTCGTTGGGAACCTTTTTATCATACGTGGAACTGATATGTGCCACTAGGATGACTTTATTTTTTAATATTGTGCCACCTCAGGTTTGAATGGTAACTAAATCCTTGGGATCGATTATATTTCATTTAGGCAGTGATCTCCCTCGAGATTTTTACAAGATCTAGTTCTTGGTGTGAGTGACAACTTTTATTGCCTCGAAGGTCTCCCTTTTTCCTTAAGTCAAACGTGATCAAGCGTAGTCGTTGGATGTGCTCCTTTTGTTATTGCCACCATGGATCTTTTTGAAACCTGCAGGTTAATTAATCGAAAGAAACATGCTCCGAACCCCTTTTTAAATTTTGACCAATAAGGATGGGGATTAATAATGGGTTCATAGTATTGTTAAATGCATTTAAATTTTAATTAAACAAGCATTTTCTTTAAACTTACCTTCGGTTTACCTTTGGATCGAGTGCTATCATCGGATCTGAGTGTAGGTGAGCGCATTCATTTGATTCGTCGAAGATGCTTGTTCATTAAACCCTTTGTATTTTTTTTGTCTTTACTCTGACTCATGCACGATCGTTGGATTTCTTTTATCTCAATGAAGCGCTACCGTTAGATCTCGATAGTTGATTCATCGCTTAACTCTTTGGCTTATGCGCTGTCATCGAATTGATTTGAGATGAAGCACATTTGTTGATGTCCCGAGACCTGCACAATAGTTAGTCTTCCTACGTCTGATTGGGTTAATCATGCTTGTATTGTTGAAAACCTTTGGTTTGGTAATAATTCATAAGACATTATTTAAAGGTTAGAGACCATACCTTCATTGATTTAATTTTCTAATAACGTGGTATATTAATCTTCATCTAATCATGATTATCCAATGTTAACCCCATGATTTTTTATCTTAATAACTCGATTTAAACCTAGGTAGCATATTACACGTTTACCTTTCCTTGCGATCATCGTTAGATCTTACCATGGTGAAGGCGCGACCGTTGGATCTTCCGACCATGTGCTTGGTTTAACATAAGATAGAAGGGACAAATTATAAAGTATTTAATTAACCAAAATAAGACCTTTAGATTAAACCTTGATCACTTTTACCGACGCACATCGTCATATTTGAGCGGTGATGAGCGCAGTCATCGGATCTCCTATACCTGCACACTTTAATAACTAGGGGGTGCATCTTTTAATTTTTATTAATCTCGATTAAGTCGAAAGGGGGAGATTAGCTGACGTGTTAGACCCTTGCTAATTACTTGATTAACTTTACCTTTATCTTTGTCCTCATCCGATATCTTACCGTCCATGATTTTTGGTGCGATCGTTGGATCTTAGATGGCTATTGGCGCAACCATAGATTTTAATCAACCTGCAAGTTAGTTACCAAAGGATGCATGGTTTTAATCATGATTAAGCCAAAAGGGGGTGATTATCCAATGTGTTTAGACCCTCATTAATTCATGCTTAACCCGCTTAATTAATCTTATGGGGACTTTTACCTTTTAAAAGCATCTTTTATGGGAGCGTCGTCATCGGATTGAATCTTGATCGAGCGTTGTCGTCCGATCCGACCAACTTGCTCGATGGTTATTCCAAAGGGGGTGCGGATATTTAACATTAATTTTAATGTGTGATTCATTTAAAACAAGCGCAACCATTGATTTTAAATTCGATTGAGCATTGTCGTCCGATCCGTCGAAGTTGCTCACTTTTTAATTGGCAGTTTTGACCTATTACGACTTCTTTTTAAAGTTTTGACTCTTTGGAAATTGTGCAACAATTAGATTTGGCTTGGTGCAAGCACTGTCATTCGATCAAATGGAACTTTCCCGATTTTAATTAAGAATAATATTAGGTTATAACCTTATTGACCTTTTGACTTATATGATGGCGGGTTGCTTTAAGTGCTACCATTCGATTTGGAGTGGTAAAAGCACGGCCTTTGATTTTAATAATGTTGCTCATTTTTTAGCAAAGGGGGTGCATACCTTTAGTTTCAATTAAAATTTGATTTTAACCTTAGGCTAGCGCTTTTGAATTTTGGTTTTTAGACCACGATGATTTATTTGACCCTCTTTTAAAGTATAAAGCTATTTGGACCTTAGGGTATAATGATTTATTTAATCCTTAGTGATATACTTTCGGATTTTAGGTCTTTATGTTTTAACATTCGATTTAGACCTTAGGGAGGCTTTACTTATGAAGGTCAATTATTAATAAAACTTGCCATAACCCTTATTAAGACAATTAAGCAATTATTAAAAGGGTGTCTACCTAATCAATGACCAAGATTAAAACTCATCAAACCAATTCAATGAAAAAATTAGATACTCACACTAATTTGAAGAAGCAACCAACATTATGGATAATTTGATTGAAACCAAAAATTTGAATTTGGGGGTTTCAAAGTTGAGTCAAATTTGGCTCCAACAAGGCACCTTGGCCTAGTGGCAAGTGGGCTGCAAGCTTACATTTTGTGTGCAAGAGGACAACGTTCGAATCTTGGTGGAAGCGCTTTGGTGGGTGTGTTGAAAGCACCAAACGTAAGGTGCACCTTTTTGCAAGGCAAGGAAGGCATAACATTTTGAAGCACGTGGTGCTTCTTCCTCTCCAACGAGCGTGTAGCTCGTGTGGTGGTTTACGCCATGGGAAAGATGTTTGTGTGGGCTGCGTTGAGAGTTCAAAACTCTCCAAAGGCAAAGGTAACATTTTTATATTTTATTTTATTGAATACCTAAGTTGGAGGTATAAGGTGTTTGGTGGTTGAAATTTGGAAAGGTTGCTTTGTAATAAAGTGTGGTAGTTGAGAATTACCTTTAGGAGTTATAAGGAGAATTTTGTTTTTATTTCTTTAAAGTCTTAAAATTGAAATTGTGGAATATTGAAAGGTTAAGACTTTGTGAATGGTATGTTATTTTGAATTAAGGGTTTTTGTGACTATTGTGAGGATATTGATTATTATTCAAGTTGGAGTGATAAGGTGTAATTTTGATATTATTTTTGTGATATGTTTTGTTGAAGAAAATTATCCTCTAACCCTTATTGAGATTGGAAAAGAGAAATTTGTGAGTGTGGCAGATTTGTGAGATCAACTCCTCTTCAAGAAAAGGTATGGGCAAAATTCTTCTTTATTGAGTTGGTTGATTGGCTTGATTGAAAATTAAGTTTGGAGTGAAAAGGATTTGATTAGGGTTTCCTTTTCAAAAGTTTTTGAGTTGATGCTTCAAGGTTTTCTGAATTGAGAGTTGTGATTAAACCTTGTTTGATAAGCATTGTTGTTGAGACCATTGGTTGAGTGAAGTGTTTGAGTTAATGCTTCAAGGTTTTCTGGAATTAAGTGTTGTGATTAAAACCTTGTTTTATTAGCATTGTTGTTGAAGCCATTGGATTGTGTGAGGAACTTGAGTTAGGGTTTGAAAAGAACATGAGTATCATTGTTATGTGAAGATTGTTTTATGAGCATTGTTGTTGAAGTGAGTTGTTGTGCAAAGAACTTGAGTTAGGGTTTGAAAATATCATGAGTATCATTGTTATATGAGATTTTTTGTTGAGCATTGTTGGAAATATTTTGAGTTGGATGATACATGCTTGGACTAGGGTTTGTGAGCAAGAGTTGTTTCTTGAAGTGATTGGTTGAGTAGAGTTGATTGAGCCTAGTCAAGTGGATGTATGAAGTGGTTGTTCAAGTTCCATAAAACAAACTATTTTATATTCTGATTTGAGTTGAGATTGAGTTGAGTTGAGATTGAGTTTTTGAGTATAGAACATATTGAGTCTCTAACAATTCTCTTTATGCTTCTATGAGATTGAGTTGAGAAAGAGATTGAGTTTTGAGTATAGAACATATTGAGTCTCTAACAATTCTCTTTATGCTTCTATGATATTGAGTTGAGAAAGAGATTGAGTTTTGAGTATAGAACATATTGAGTCTCTAACAATTCTCTTTATGCTTCTATGAGATTGGTTTGAGTTGAGAAAGTGATTGAGCATATTTGGACAAGTTCTGTGTGAGCTTGTTGAGCAGATTTGGACAAGTTCTATGTGAGCTTGTTGAGCAGATTTGGACAAGTTCTATGTGGACCTATTGAGCATATTTGGACAGGTTCTGTGTGGACTTGTTGAGCAGAGTTGAGCAAGTTCTGTGTGAGCTTGTTGAGTAGATTTGGACAAGTTCTATGTGGACCTATTGAGAAGATTTGGATAGGTTCTGTGTGGACCTGTTGAGTAGAGTTGAGCAAGTTCTATGTGAGCTTGTTGAGCAAATTTGGATAGGTTCTATGTGGACCTATTGAGCAGAGTTGTGCAGGTTCTGTGTGGACCTATTGAGCAGATTTGAGTAGGTTCTGAGTGAACCTATTGAGCAGAGTTGTGCAGGTTCTGTGTGGACCTATTGAGCATATTTGAGTAGGTTTTGAGTGGACCTATTGAGCAGATTTGTGCTAGACCGACTGGACTATGTTTAGTGCAGATTTGAGTGGACTTGTGCTAGACCTACTGGACTGTGTTTAGTGCAAGAGATTGAGCAGAGCTGTGCTAGACTGACTGGACTATGTTTAGTATAATATTGAGATAGAGCTTTGGAGGTGATAGAGTAGTGAGGATAGAGTCTCTAGTGGATAGAGATCCATCAGCCAAGACATTGAGGATAGGTCTTCTGAGTGAGGACAAGAGTCTTCAAGTGGAGAGAGATCCACCAGTTAGTGCAGTGGAGGCAGAGTCTTCTAGAGGATCACCATCTAGAGCAGAGGAGAAAGAGTTCTCCTATGGATAGAGATCCACAAACTAGATTTAGGGGATCAACATATCCTTTGGATAGAGGTCCATAAACATTGTAATTGGGAAGGATTCCCAAGAGATTGATTGAGAAAATTTAGTGAAATATTTTCTCCGTGGAAGTAGCCATCTTTGGGTGAACCACGTAAATTGTTGTGTCTCTATTGTGTGTGGTGTTGTGTACATTGCTTTGATTACTGCTATTGATATTGCTATCTTTACATTGCATATATTGGTTTGAGAGAAAAAGTAAAAAGTGCTCTTATACTATTCACCCCCCCTCTCAATATAAGCTTGTGTTCTTCAATTGGTATTAGAGTGGGTTCCTTCAGAAGAGTTTGACAGCTTGAAGGAAAAGTGGTCAAGAACACAATGGATCAAAAGGATCAAAGGGATGGATCCATCAATAATACAATACCAGTATTTTATGGAAGTGACTTCTTGTATTGGTGTATGTTGATGAGGTTTCACTTGATGGCACTTGGCAATGAAGTTTGGGATGCAGTGGAACTTGGATATGATTCAAGAGTCAATCCTCCTACAGATAAGGAAGGTAAGCTTCTAATGCATGCAAATTCAAGAGCTATGAATGCAATTATAAAAGGGTTGTGTAGATCAAAATCTATGAAGGTTATGGATTGTAAAACAACAAATGATATGTGGGAACTACTGCATACCATATATGAAGGAGATAAAGGTGTCAGGAAAGCTAAGATCAGAAATCTCAAAGGAGAGTTTGAAAATCTAAGAATGCGGGATGATGAAAACATTCGTGACTATCTCAGTAAGATTGATGAACTTGTACATGAAATGAGAGGTCTTGGAATGAAGGTTGATGAATCCGATGCTTGTGATAAGATCTTGAGAACTCTTCCAAAAAGGTATAGTGAAAATGTTTCTGCTATAGAAACATCAATTGATAGTGATTCTCTGACAAGGAATTCTTTACTTGGCATGCTTACGACTTTTGAGATAAGAACAAAAGATCCTATCCCTCCAAAAGAGGTTGCATTCAAAGTGAACAAGAAGATGAAGGGTAAGAAGTCAAAATCAAGCAGTGAGTCATCTAGTGATGAAGAAGCTAACTATGGTAGAAGAGATAAAGGTTCCAGAAGACCCATAGATCTAAGATCTGTTAAGTGTTTCAATTGTGGAAAGTATGGACATTTTGCAATAGATTGTAAAGAGCCAAAGAACAACAATGATGAAGAAAAATAGGATCACAGGTACAAGGAATCAAAAAGATACATGCACCAAAAGAAAAGCAAGGATGGACAAAGCAGACAAGGAAAGAAGTTCTTCCAGAGACAAAAGAGAAGCTACTATGTGGATAATGCAAGTAAGTACTCAAATGATAGTGATGCTAGATTTTCAGACAATGATAGAGATGAAGTCCTATTTATGGTTGAAGAGAAAGAACCAGTTAAGAAAAAGACTCCAGTTATTCTCAAGTGTTTTAGATGTGGTAGATTTGGACATCTTGAAGATGATTGCACAAGGGATGGTTATAGTTTCAGTGATGATGATTTTGAAGATGCACTTGAAAGACCAGATGAAAATCTTCTAATGGCATTAGAAGAAGAAGTGAGTGATCCTATAGAAGACAAGCCAAAAGAAAGTAATGATGTGAACAAAGGTAAAAAAATAGAGGATTATTCAGCAAAAAATGGTTATGATCTCAAGGGAGAACTTATCTATGCCCTTGACATGGTAAAGAAGGTAAGAAAGCAACACTCTAAGCTTGAAATTCAGTTTCAAGAATGTGATGAAGAGAGATTATTGCTCATAGAGGATTTAGAAAAATCAAAGGCTAAGGCAAGCAAGTTCAAAGATAAGCTAGAAGCAAAGATCTTGGAATGTGAGAAGTTAGCACAAGAAGTGGCACTACTAAAGGAAGATGTAGAAGACTCCAAGAATAAACTATACAAGTATGTAAATAGTGCAAAGAGTGTGGATAAAATAGTCAAGATACAAAGAGGAGCAACAAACAAGATAGGTCTTGGTTCAAAACAGGTTCAAAAGAAAAGGGAAGAAGAGTCTACTTCAAGTCTTGAAGAAGAAGAAACTTCAGATGAAGATACATCAAAAGAAGATAGTGTAAGTGGGAGTGAGACATCAGAGGATGAGTTGGACAACAAAGAGTTCAACAAAGATAGGAGTAATGCACAGAGAAGATACATATGGAACAACAATCAGAATAGGAGACCAATGAGGTCAAGACAAGGAAGCTTCAATGGAAGATGTTTTTCATGTCACAAGTTTGGGCACATGGCTTCACAATGTAGGACACATGAAAGACAGGAATATGGGAAAGGACAACTTTTCCATGGGTATTGCTACTCATGTAATGAGTTTGGTCACAAGGCAATGGATTGCAGGGTTCATGATAGAAGAAGATATGGCTTCACTAGGAGAAATCCTAAGACATTTGCACCTCCAAGGAATAATAACATTAAGTGTTATAAGTGCAATAATGATGGTCACACAACAAGATGGTGTAGAACAAATATTCCAAAAATAGGTATGAACAGAAATAGGAACATGAACAGGAACATGAATATGAACAAGAATAGGAATATGAACAGGAACAAGAACATGAACATGAATAGGAACATGAATGAGAACATGAACATGAACAAGAATAGGAACATGAATAGGAATAGGAACATGAATGAGAACAGAATAGGAATAGGAACATGAATGATGTCAGGAACAAGGATGATGACTTGAACAGAAATAGTCAGAGGATTCAGAAAACTTAGAAAAGAAGGGAAAAAGATAAAGGTAAAGAACAGTGCTTTTGGGGAGTAGAAATACTCCCACCCCAGAATTAACCACCTCATGAGGAGGTGGGGGAGGGGCTAAGCTAAGAGGCTCATTCTTAGCCCCGAGCCCCAAAGGTGACCCTTTGCCATTGATGTCAAAGGGGGAGATATTTGTGTGATTTGTGTATTGGGGAGAGTTTTGATATTGGGAGAGATTTGATATTTGAGAGAGCATTGAGCCAGGGGGAGCAATGTCCCAGGGGGAGCAGAAGAAAAAGGAAGGTCAGGTTTCAATAAAAGGATATGGGTTGCCATCAATGACAAAGGGGGAGATTGTTGGACATTTTGAGTTACTAAGTCAAAGTTGTCATTGATGTCACCAGATGAAGTCAACATTAATACCAAAGATTTCAGTAGGAAATAAAGGGGACAAATATGGTTATTTGATATCCAGAAAGAAGGCCAAAGATCAAGTGAAATAGTGCAAAAGATAAAAGTTAAAAAGGAGTTGTAATATTTATTTTATAAATTATTTAAATTTAGTATGAATTTAAATTTTATAAATAAATATTAAAGGTACATTATCGAAGGTTAATATTATAATAATGGTTATTATAATATTAAAATGTGCCATGGTGAAAACCCAAATAAAACATTTATAATTTTTATTATAATGTTTTAAAAGGCAAAAGTGGGTTTTATAAAGTCAAAAAATATTTTAATAAACCCAAAGGTTGGGTTTAAGACCAAAGGCCTTGATAATCCTCACCGACGTCATGAGGGTTAATTACATTTTGAAGTGCCGACATTCTAAGCAAAGGAGGAAAAATTAGTATTTAAACCTATGCCCAAAGGACATTAAAATTATCCTTGCTCGATTGGAAAAAGAATAGCATACGAATTAATGCAGAGCTCGTGAAATGAATGTGCGAATTTCGTGTTTGTCTTGATGATGAAAGGAAACAAAATAAAAAGCATTGATTAGTTGGAAGCCAACAAGGCACCTTGGCCTAGTGGCAAGTGGGCTGCAAGCTTACATTTTGTGTGCAAGAGGACAACGTTCGAATCTCGATGGAAGCACTTTGGTGGGTGTGTTGAAAGCGCCAAACGTAAGGCACACCTTTTTGCAAGGCAAGGAAGGCATAACGTTTTGAAGCACGTGGTGCTTCTTCCTCTCCAACGAGCGTGTAGCTCGTGTGGTGGTTTGCACCATGGGAAAGACGTTTGTGTGGGCTGCGTTGAGAGTTCGAAACTCTCCAAAGGCAAAGGTAACATTTTTATATTTTATTTTATTGAATACCTAAGTTGGAGGTATAAGGTGTTTGGTGGTTGAAATTTGGAAAGGTTGCTTTGTAATAAAGTGTGGTAGTTGAGAATTACCTTTAGGAGTTATAAGGAGAATTCTATTTTTATTTCTTTAAAGTCTTAAAATTGAAATTGTGGAATATTGAAAGGTTAAGACTTTGTGAATGGTATGTTATTTTGAATTAAGGGTTTTTGTGACTATTGTGAGGATATTGATTATTATTCAAGTTGGAGTGATAAGGTGTAATTTTGATATTATTTTTGTGATATGTTTTGTTGAAGAAAATTATCCTCTAACCCTTATTGAGATTGGAAAAGAGAAATTTGTGAGTGTGGCAGATTTGTGAGATCAACTCCTCTTCAAGAAAAGGTATGGGAAAATTCTTCTTTATTGAGTTGGTTGATTGGCTTGATTGAAAATTAAGTTTGGAGTGAAAAGGATTTGATTAGGGTTTCCTTTTCAAAAGTTTTTGAGTTGATGCTTCAAGGTTTTCTGAATTGAGAGTTGTGATTAAACCTTGTTTGATAAGCATTGTTGTTGAGACCATTGGTTGAGTGAAGTGTTTGAGTTAATGCTTCAAGGTTTTCTAGAATTAAGTGTTGTGATTAAAACCTTGTTTTATTAGCATTGGGGGGATTGGGGGGGGGGGGGGGGGGGGGGTGGGGGGGGAGAAAAGGGAGTTTTTTGTGATGTGAATTTTTTTTTAGGGGTGTGTTGTTGGGGTGTGTTGTGGAGATTGGTTAGGGTTTGAAGAATGAGTATATTGTTATATGAGATTGTTGTTGAGTAGTGTTGGTTAAAAGATTTTGAGTTGGATGATACATGGCTGGATAGTGTTTGTGAGAAAGAGTTGTTTCTTGAAGTGATTGGTTGAGTAGAGTTGATTGAGCCTAGTCAAGTGGATGTATGAAGTGGTTGTTCAAGTTCCATAAAACAAACTATTTTATATTCTGATTTGAGTTGAGATTGAGTTTTTGAGTATAGAACATATTGAGTCTCTAACAATTATCTTTATGCTTCTATGATATTGAGTTGAGAAAGAGATTGAGTTTTGAGTATAGAACATATTGAGTCTCTAATAATTCTCTTTATGCTTCTATGAGATTGAGTTGAGAAAGAGATTGAGTTTTGAGTATAGAACATATTGAGTCTCTAACAATTCTCTTTATGCTTCTATGAGATTGGTTTGAGTTGAGAAAGTGATTGAGCATATTTGGACAAGTTCTGTGTGAGCTTTTTGAGCAGATTTGGACAAGTTCTATGTGAGCTTGTTGAGCAGATTTGGACAAGTTCTATGTGGACTTGTTGAGCAGATTTGGACAGGTTTTATGTGGACCTGTTGAGCAGATTTGAGCAAGTTTGTGTGAGCTTGTTGAGTAGATTTGGATAAGTTCTGTGTGGACTTGTTGAGCAGATTTGGATAGGTTCTATGTGGACCTATTGAGTAGAGTTGAGCAAGTTCTGTGTGAGCTTGTTGAGCAAATTTGGACAGGTTCTATGTGGACCTATTGAGCAGAGTTGTGCAGGTTCTATGTGGACCTGTTGAGCAGATTTGAGTAGGTTTTGAGTGAACCTATTGAGCAGAGTTGTGCAGGTTCTGTGTGGACCTATTGAGCACATTTGAGTAGGTTTTGAGTGGACCTATTGAGCAGATTTGTGCTAGACTGATTGGACTGTGTTTAGTGCAGATTTGAGTGGACTTGTGCTAGATCGACTGGACTATGTTTAGTGCAAGATATTGAGCAGAGTTGTGCTAGACTGACTAGATTGTGTTTAGTATAGTATTGAGATAGAGCTTTGGAGGTGATAGAGTAGTGAGGATAGAGTCTCCAGTGGATAGAGATCCATCAACCAGGACATTGAGGATAGGTCTTCTAAGTGAGGACAAGAGTCTTCAAGTGGAGAGAGATCCACCAGTCAGTGCAGTGGAGGTAGAGTCTTCTAGAGGATCACCAACCAGAGCAGAGGAGAAAGAGTTCTCCTATGGATAGAGATCCACAAACTAGATTTAGGGGATCAACATCTCCTTTGGATAGAGGTCCATAAACATTGTAATTGGGAAGGATTCCCAAGAGATTGATTGAGAAAATTTAGTGAAATATTTTCTCCATGGAAGTAGCCATCTTTGGGTGAACCACGTAAATTGTTGTGTCTCTATTGTGTGTGGTGTTGTGTACATTGCTTTGATTATTGCTGTTGATATTGCTATCTTTACATTGCATATATTGGTTTGAGAGAAAAAGTAAAAAGTGCTCTTATACTGTTCACCCCCTCCTCTCAGTATAAGCTTGTGTTCTTCAATTGGTATTAGAGCGGGTTCCTTCAGAAGAGTTTGACAACTTGAAGGAAAAGCGGTAAAGAATACAATGGATAAAAAGGATCAAATGTATGGATCCATCAATAATACAGTACCAATATTTTATGGAAGTGACTTCTTGTATTGGTGTATGTTGATGAGGTTACACTTGATGGCACTTGGCAATGAAATTTGGGATGCAGTGGAACTTGGATATGATTCAGGAGTCAATACTCCTACAGATAAGGAAGGTAAGCTTCTAATGCATACAAATTCAAGAGCTATGAATGCAATTATAAAAGGGTTGTGTAGATCAAAATCTATGAAGGTTATGTATTGTAAAACAACAAAATATATGTGGGAACTACTGCATAACATATATGAAAGAGATAAAGGTGTTAGGAAGGCTAATATGAGAAATATCAAAGGAGAATTTGAAAATCTAATAATGTGATATGATGAAAATATTCGTGAATATCTCAGTAAGATTGATGAACTTGTACATGAAATGAGAGGTATTGGAATGAAGGTTGATGAATCTGATGCTTATGATAAGATATTGAGAACTCTTCCAAAAAGGTATAGTGAAAAGAATTCTACTATAGAAACATCAATTGATAGTGATTCTATGACAAGGAATTCTTTACTTGCCATGCTTACGACTTTTGAGATAAGAATAAAAGATCCTATCCCTCCAAAAGAGGTCGCATTCAAAGTGAACAAGAAGATGAAGGGTAAGAAATAAAAATAAAGCAGTGAGTCATCTAGTGATGAAGAAGCTAACTATGGTAGAAGAGATAATGGTTGTAGAAGACCCATAGATCTAAAATCTGTTGAGTGTTTCAATTGTGGAAAGTATGGACATTTTACAACAGATTGTAAAGAGCCAAAGAACAACAATGGTGAAGAAAAATAGGATCATAGGTACAAGGAATCAGAAATACACATGCACTAAAAGAAAAGCAAGGATGAACAAAGCAGACAAGGAAAGAAGTTCTTTCAAATACAAAAGAGAAGCTACTATGCAGATAATGCAAGTAAGTACTCAAATGATAGTGATGCTAGCTTTTCAGACAATGATAGAGATGAAGTCATATTTATGGTTGAAGAGAAAGAACTAGTTAATAAAAAGACTCCAGTTATTCTCAAGTGTTTTAGATGTGGTAGATTTGAACATCTTGAAGATGATTGCACAAGGGATGGTTATAGTTTTAGTGATGATGATTTTGAATACGCACTTGAAATACCAGCTAAAAATCTTCTAATGGCATTAGAAGAAGAAGTGAGTGATCTTATAGAAGACAAGCCAAAATAAAGTAATGATGTGAACAAAGGTAAACAAATAGAGGATTATTCAGTAGAAAATGGTTATGATCTCAAGGGAGAACTTATCTATGCCCTTGACATGGTAAATAAGGTAAGAAAGCAACATTCTAAGCTTGAAATTCAATTTCAAGAATGTGATGAAGAGAGATTATTGCTCATGGAGGATTTATAAAAATCAAAGGCTAAGGCAAGCAAGTTCAAAGATAAGCTAGAAGCAAATATCTTGGAATGTGAGAAGTTATCACAAGAAGGGGCACTACTAAAGGAAGATGTAGAAGACTTCAAGAATAAACTATACAAGTACATAAAAAGTGCAAAGAGTGTGGATAAAATAGTCAAGATACAAAGAGGAGCAACAAACAAGACAGGTCTTGGTTCAAAATAGGTTCAAAAAAAAGGGAAGAAGAGTCTACTTCAAGTCTTAAAGAAGAAGAAACTTCAGATGAAGATACATCAAAATAAAATAGTGTAAGTGGGAGTGGACCTGTTGAGCAAAGTTGAGCAAGTTCTGTGTGAGCTTGTTGAGCAGATTTGGACAGGTTATGTGTGGACCTATTGAGTAGATTTGAATAGGTTCTATGTGGACCTTTTGAGCAGAGTTGAGCAATTTCTGTGTGAGTTTGTTGAGCATATTTGGACAGGTTTTGTGTGGAAATGTTGAGCAGAGTTGTGCAGGTTCTCTGTGGACCTATTGATCATATTTGAGCAGGTTGAGCATAGTTATGCAAGTTCTATGTGGACCTGTTGAGCACATTTGAGTAGGTTATGACTGGACCTATTGAGCATATTTGTGCTAGATCGACTAGACTCTGTTTAGTGTAAATTTTAGTGGACTTGTGCTAGACCGACTAGACTATATTTAGTGTAATATATTGAGCATAGTTGTGCTAGACTGACTGGACTATGTTTAGTACAAAATTGAGACATAACTTTGGAGGTGATAGAGTAGTGAGGACAGAGTCTCTAGTGGATAGATATCCATAAGCCAGGATATTGAGGATAGGTCTTCTTAGTGAGGACAAGAGTTTTCAAGTGGAGAAATATCCATCAGTTAGTGCAGTGGAGGCAGAGTCTTCTAAAGGATCACCAGCCAGAGCATAGGGGAAAGAGTTCTCCTATGGATAGAGATCCACAAACCATATTTAGGGGATTAGCATCTCCTTTGGATAGAGGTCCATAAATATTGTAATTGGTAAGGATTCCCAAGAGATTGATTGAGAAAATTTAGTGAAATATTTTCTCTATGGAAGTAGCCATATTTGGGTGAACCACGTAAATTGTTGTGTCTCTATTGTGTGTGGTGCTATGTACATTGCTTTGATTACTACTGTTGATATTGCTATCTTTACATTGCATATATTGGTTTGAGAGAAAAAGTAAAAAGTGCTCTTATACTGTTCACCTCCTCTTAGTATAAGCTTGTGTTCTTCAATCTCATGTGCACACATATGTGAACAAAGGTTAGGATTAACCTTTATTAAGTAAATTCTAGGTTAGGTTATGGTTAAGTTAAGCATATTTTAAATATCTTAACTAAGTGGTGGATGCACACATGTGTGAGGATGATATTAATGTTAATCTTGATTAATCCTAACTAATCATGTGTTTAAGTCATAAAGTGCACTTTTAATGATAAAGTGACTTTTAAACCAAGATTAGAGTTACCATGGTTAGAATTTTTGAAGGTGGTTATTGGACATTTTGAGTCCCTAAGCCAAAGTTGTCATTGATGTCAAGATGCCAGTGAGAGTTCTTCTTCAGTTCGAGTGCAAAGTTTAATGGAAGTTTATAATGGGTTAAAATATTTTATTTTACACCCAAAAATATTGGGTCAGAAAGAGGTTTTTACTTCTCCATGGAAGCAATTCATCCGAAGCATTGGAAGGTTAAAAATATTATAATTGTTATTATAATATTTACCAAAGTGGTAAAAATCTAATTAAATATTATAATTTTTAATTATAATATAATTAGATTTTAAAGGATAAAGTTCATTTGATTAAAACCCTAAGGTTGGGTTTTAGAGAAATAAAATATATTCGAGCGCAAAGTTTTTAATAATTAAAAACCCAAAGGTTGGGTTTTACTAAGGCTTTCGAAGCCTTAGAGCACCGACGTGATGCATTCAAATCAAAGCGCCGACGTCTTAGACAAAGGAGGAGGGCAATATAAATACATGCCCAAAGTCATTCATTAATTATCCTTGCTCGAATGAAATTTGTGTGGCATATGCGAAAACGAGCTCGTGTGGTTTAAAACGTTTGGCAAAGGAAGCAGAGGATAAGACGGAGTGAGACCACCCCCAATTCGCATTGGGCAGTGTGGCCTAGTGGCAGCTTGGAGAGCACAAAGGCATTGAGAGCATGGAGGTCGTGCGTTCGATTCTCGCGAAGTGGTTTTTGGTGGCAGTGTTGTGGAAGCGCCCAAGGCGCACATTTTTGTTAAACATGGGCAAGGAGAAGCGCAAAGAGGAAGCACGTGGTGCTTCCCCCTTTGCGAATGAGCATGTAGCTCATGTGGCAACCTTAGCCATGGCTAAGGCGCTCACGGTGAGGGCAAGTCATGGGGTCGAAACCCCTTGAGGCAGGTACGATTTTTTAATTAAAATTTTATGGTTTATGCCCTAAGGTTGGAGTGATAAGGTTGTTCTAAAGTTTATTAATTTTTAATAAACTTTATTAAATAAAGGTTGTGGTGATTGATTTTTGAAGGTGAAGTGTTGATGATTATTTGAGTTTTATAATCTGGAAATTGTTGTTTTGAGAGTTATGTTTTAGGAGGTATAAGGAGTTATAATAAAGGCTTAATTGAGATTTATTTTAAGACTTGTTGGCTATTATTTTTTATAAGGGTTTCTTCTAAAAGGACTTTGGTGGATGTTAAAATTAAGTTGGAGTAATAAGGTGTGATTGAGTTATTATTTTTGTATTGTGATTTTTATTGAAGTCTTCTAACCCTTATTGAGATTGGAAAAGAGAAATTTGTGAGTGTGGCAGATTTGTGAGATCAACTCCTTGGCAACAAAAAGGTATGGGCAATATTCTCCTTTGGTGATTTGATTGGTTGGCTTTATTGAAAATTAAGTTTGGAGAGAAAAGGACTTGATTAGGGTTTCCTTTTCAAAAGTTTTTGAGTTAATGCTTCAAGGTTTTCTGATTTGAGAGTTGTGATTAAACCTTGTTTTATAAGCATTGTTGTTGAGACCATTGGTTGAGTGAAGTGTTTGAGTTAATGCTTCAAGGTTTTCTAGAATTAAGTGTTGTGATTAAAACCTTGTTTTATGAGCATTGGTTGTTGAAGCCATTGGATTGTGCAAAGAACTTGAAGTTGGGGGGAAGGTATTTTGTTATGTGAGATTGTTTATGGTGTTGTGAGGAACTAGGGTTTGAAAAGATCATGAGTATCATTGTTATGTGAGATTTGTTGTTGAGCATTGTTGGAAATATTTTGAGTTGGATGATACATGCTTGGACTAGGGTTTGTGAGCAAGAGTTGTTTCTTGAGTGATTGGTTGAGTAGAGTTGATTGGGCCTAGTCAAGTGGATGTATGAAGTGGTTGTTCAAGTTCCATAAAATAAACTATTTTATATTCTGATTTGAGTTGAGATTGAGTTGAGAAAGAGATTGAGTTTTGAGTATAGAACATATTGAGTCTCTAACAATTCTCTTTATGCTTCTATGAGATTGAGTTGAGAAAGAGATTGAGTTTTTTGTATAGAATATTTAAAATTTTGTGATGCTTGTATGAGAGATTTGGACAAGTTTAGATGAGCTGTTGAGCAGATTTGGATAAGTTCTGTGTGGACTTGTTGAGTAGAGTTTTGATAGGTTCTATGTGGACCTAGTGAGCAGATTTGGATAGGTTCTATGTGGACCTATTGAGTAGAGTTGAGCAGGTTCTGTGTGGACCTAGTGAGCAGATTTGGATAGGTTCTATGTGGACCTATTGAGTAGAGTTGTGCAGGTTCTATGTGGACCTGTTGAGCATATTTGAGCAAGTTCTGTGTGGACCTATTGAGCAGAGTTGTGTAGGTTTTGTGTGGACCTGTTGAGCAGATTTGAGTAGGTTCTGAGTGGACCTATTGAGAAGATTTGTGCTAGACCGACTGGACTATGTTTAGTGTAGATTTGAGTGGACTTGTGCTAGACCGATTGGACTATGTTTAGTGTAAGATATTGAGTAGAGTTGTGCTAGACCGATTGGACTATGTTTAGTATAGCATTGAGATAGAGCTTTGGAGGTGATAGAGTAGAGAGGATAGAGTCTCTAGTGGATAGAGATCCATCAGCTAAGATATTGAGGATAGGTCTTCTGAGTGAGGACAAGAGTCTTCAAGTGGAGAGAGATCCACCAGTTAGTGTAGTGGAGGTAGAGTCTTCTAGAGGATCACCAGCTAGAGTAGAGGAGAAAGAGTTCTCCTATGGATAGAGATCCACAAACTAGATTTAGGGGATCAACATCTCCTTTGGATAGAGGTCCATAAACATTGTAATTGGGAAGGATTCCCAAGAGATTGATTGAGAAAATTTAGTGAAATATTTTCTCCATGGAAGTAGCCATCTTTGGGTGAACCACGTAAATTGTTGTGTCTCTATTGTGTGTGGTGTTGTGTACATTGCTTTGATTACTGTTGTTGATATTGCTATATTTACATTGCATATATTGGTTTGAGAGAAAAAGTAAAAAGTGCTCTTATACTATTCACCCCCCTCTCAGTATAAGCTTGTGTTCTTCAATTGGTATCAGAGCGGGTTCCTTCAGAAGAGTTTGATAGCTTGAAGGAAAAGTGGTCAAGAACACAATGGATCAAAAGGATCAAAGGGATGGGTCCATCAATAATATAGTACCAGTATTTGATGGAAGTGACTTCTTGTATTGGTGTATGCTGATGAGGTTTCACTTGATGGCACTTGGCAATGAAGTTTGGGATGCAGTGGAACTTGGATATGATTCAACGGTCAATCCTCCTACAGATAAGGAAGGTAAGCTTCTAATGCATGCAAATTCAAGAGCTATGAATGCAATTATAAAAGGGTTGCGTAGATCAGAATCTATGAAGGTTATGGATTGTAAAACTAACAAATGAAATGTGGGAACTATTGCATGACATATATGAAGGAGATAAAGGTGTCAGGAAAGCTAAGATCAGAAATCTCAAAGGAGAATTTGAAAATCTAAGAATGCGGGATGATGAAAATATTCGTGACTATCTCAGTAAGATTGATGAACTTGTACATGAGATGAGAGGTCTTGGAATGAAGGTTGATGAATCTGATGCTTGTGATAAGATCTTGAGAACTCTTCCAAAAAGGTACAGTTAAAAAGTCTCTGCTATAGAAACATCAATTGATAGTGATAGTCTGACAAGAAATTCTTTACTTGGCATGCTTACAACTTTTGAGATAAGAACAAAAGATCCTATCCCTCCGAAAGAGGTTGCTTTCAAAGCGAACAAGAAGATAAAGGGTAAGAAGTCAGAATCAAGCAGTGAGTCATCCAGTGATGAAGAAGCAAATTATGGTAGAAGAGATAAAGGTTCCAGAAGACCCATAGATCTAAGATCTATTAAGTGTTTCAATTATGGAAAGTATGGATATTTTGCAACAGATTGTAAAGAGCCAAAGAACAACAATGGTGAAGAAAAATAGGATCACAGGTATAGGGAATCAGAAAGACACAGGCACCAAAAGAAAAGCAAATATGGACAAGGAAGGAAGTTCTTTCAAAGACAAAAGAGGAGCTACTATGCGGACAATGCAAGTAAGTACTCAAATGATAGTGATGCTAGTTCTTCAGATAATGATAGAGATGAAGTCCTATTTATGATTGAAGAAAAAGAACCAGTTAAGAAAAAGACTCCAGTTATTCTCAAGTGTTTTAGATGTGGTAAATTTGGACATCTTGAAGATGATTGTACAAGGGATGGTTATAGTTTTAGTGATGATGAATATGAGAATGCACTTGAAGGACTAGATGAAAATCTTCTAATGGCTTTAGAAGAAGAAGTAAGTGATCCTATAGAAGACAAGCCAAAAGAAAGTAATGATGTGGACAAAGGTAAACAAATAGAGGATTATTCAGTAGAGAATGGTTATGATCTCAAGGGAGAACTTATCTATGCCCTTGACATGGTAAATAAGGTAAGAAAGCAACACTCTAAACTTGAAATTCAGTTTCAAGAATGTGATGAAGAGAGAAGATTGCTCATAGAGGATTTAGAAAAATCAAAGGCTAAGGCAAAAAGATTCAAAGATAAGTTAGAAGCAAAGATCTTGGAATGTGAGAAGTTAGCACAAGAAGTGGCACTACTAAAAGAAGATTTAGAGGACTCCAAGATCAAGATGAAAGGATTCAAGAATAGCTCAAATATTATGGATAAGATAGTCAAGGTTCAAAGAAGGTCAACAAATAAAATAGGTCTTGGTTTTGAACAAACTCAAAAGAAATAGGAAGGAGAGTTAACTTCAAGTTCTAAAGAGGAAACTTTAGATGAAGATACTTTAGAAGAAGACAGTGTAAGAGAAAGTCAGACATCAGAGGAAGAATTGGACAATAAAGAGTTCAACAAATATAGGAACAATGCATAGAGAAGATATAGATGGAACAACAATCAGAATAGGAGACCGATGAGGTCAAAACAAGGAAGCTTCAATGGAAGATGTTTTTCATGTCACAGGTTTGGGCACATGGCTTCACAATGCAGGACACATGAAAGATAAGAATATGGGAATGGATAGTTTTTCCATGGGTATTGCTACTCATGTAATCAGTTTGGTCACAAGGCAATGAATTGTAGGGTTCATGAAAGAAGAGGATATGACTTCACTAGGAGAAATCCTAAGATATTTGCACCTCCAAGGAATAATATCATTAAGTGTTATAAGTGCAATAATGATGGTCACACAACAAAGTGGTGTAGAGCAGACATTCTAGAAATAGGTATGAACAGGAACATGAACATGAATATGAACATGAATAGGAACATGAATAGGAACATGAAAAGAAAGAAGAATAGAACAGAATAGGAATAGAATAGTGAATAGAATAGAATAATGAATGATGATAGGAACAGGGATGATGACTTGGATAGAAATAGTCAGAGGATTCAGGAAACTCAAAAAAGAAGGGAAAAGAATAAAGGTAAAGAATAGTGTTTTTGGGAGTAGAAATACTCCCACCCTAGAATTAACCACCTCATGAGGAGGTGGGGGAGGGGCTAAGCTAAGAGGCTCATTCTTAGCCCCGAGCCCCAAAGGTGACCCTTTGCCATTGATGTCAAAGGGGGAGAGATTTGTGTATTGGGGAGAGATTTGATATTTGAGAGAGCATTGAGCTAGGGGGAGCAATGTCCTAGGGGAGCAGAAGGAAAAAGAAAGGTCAGGTTTTAGTAAAAAGAATGTGGGTTGCCATCAATGACAAAGGGGGAGATTGTTGGACATTTTGAGTCCCTAAGCCAAAGTTGTCATTGATGTCAAGATGCTAGTGAGAGTTCTTCTTCAGTTCGAGTGCAAAGTTTAATGGAAGTTTATAATGGGTTAAAATATTTTATTTTACACCCAAAAATATTGGGTCAGTAAAGAGGTTTTTACTTCTCCATGGAAGCAATTCATCCGAAGCATTGGAAGGTTAAAAATATTATAATTGTTATTATAATATTTACCAAAGTGGTAAAAATCTAATTAAATATTATAATTTTTAATTATAATATAATTAGATTTTAAAGGATAAAGTTCATTTGATTAAAACCCTAAGGTTGGGTTTTAGAGAAATAAAATATATTCGAGTGCAAAGTTTTTAATAATTAAAAACCCAAAGGTTGGGTTTTACTAAGGCTTTCAAAGCCTTAGAGCGTCGACGTGATGCATTCAAATCAAAGCACCAATGTCTTAGACAAAGGAGGAGGGCAATATAAATACATGCCCAAAGTCATTCATTAATTATCCTTGCTCGAATGAAATTTGTGTGGCATATGCGAAAATGAGCTCGTGTGGTTTAAAATGTTTGGCAAAGGAAGTAGAGGATAAGATGGAGTGAGACCACCCCCAATTTGCATTGGGTAGTGTGGCCTAGTGGCAGCTTGGAGAGCACAAAGGCGTTGAGAGCACGGAGGTCATGCGTTCGATTCTCGCGAAGTGGTTTTTGGTGGCAGTGTTGTGGAAGCGCCCAAGGCGCACATTTTTTTAAACATGGGCAAGGAGAAGCGCAAAGAGGAAGCACATGGTGCTTCCCCTTTGTGAATGAGCATGTAGCTCATGTGGCAACCTTAGCCATGGCTAAGGCGCTCATGGTGAGGGCAAGTCATGGGATCGAAACCCCTTGAGGCAGGTACGATTTTTTAATTAAAATTTTATGGTTTATGCCCTAAGGTTGGAGTGATAAGGTTGTTTTAGAGTTTATTAATTTTTAATAAACTTTATTAAATAAAGGTTGTGGTGATTGATTTTTGAAGGTGAAGTGTTGATGATTATTTGAGTTTTATAATTTGGAAATTGTTGTTTTGAGAGTTATGTTTTAGGAGGTATAAGGAGTTATAATAAAGTCTTAATTGAGATTTATTTTAAGACTTGTTGGCTATTATTTTTTATAAGGGTTTTCTTCTAAAAGGACTTTGGTGGATGTTAAAATTAAGTTGGAGTAATAAGGTGTTATTGAGTTATTATTTTTGTATTGTGATTTTTATTGAAGTCTTCTAACCCTTATTGAGATTGGAAAAGAAATTTTTAAGTGTGGCAGATTTTGTGAACAACTCCTTGGCAACAAAAAGGTATGGGCAATATTCTTCTTTGATAATTTGATTGGTTGGTTGGTTTATTGAAAACATAATTTGGAGAGAAAAGGATTTAATTAGGGTTTCCTTTTTAAAAGTTTTTGAGTTAATGCTTCAAGGTTTTCTGAATTGAGAGTTGTGATTAAAACCTTGTTTGATAAGCATTGTTGTTGAGACCATTGGTTGAGTGAAGTGTTTGAGTTAATGCTTCAAGGTTTTCTGGAATTAAGTGTTGTGATTAAAACCTTGTTTTATTAGCATTGTTGTTGAAGCCATTGGATTGTGCAAAGAACTTGAACTAGGGTTTGAAAAGATCATGAGTATCATTGTTATGTGAGATTTGTTGTTGAGCATTGTTGGAAATATTTTGAGTTGGATGATACATGCTTGGACTAGGGTTTGTGAGCAAGAGTTGTTTCTTGAGTGATTGGTTGAGTAGAGTTGATTGGGCCTAGTCAAGTGGATGTATGAAGTGGTTGTTCAAGTTCCATAAAATAAACTATTTTATATTCTGATTTGAGTTGAGATTGAGTTTGTGAGAATAGAACATATTGAGTCTCTAACAATTCTCTTTATGCTTCTATGAGATTGAGTTGAGAAAGAGATTGAGTTTTGAGTATAGAACATATTGAGTCTCTAACAATTCTCTTTATGCTTCTATGAGATTGATTTGAGTTGAGAAAGTGATTGAGTAGATTTGGACAAGTTCTGTGTGAGCTTGTTGAGCAGATTTGGACAAGTTCTATGTGAGCTTGTTGAGCAGATTTGGATAAGTTCTGTGTGGACTTATTGAGTAGAGTTGAGCAGGTTCTGTGTGGACCTGGTGAGAATATTTGGATAGGTTCTATGTGGACCTATTGAGCAGAGTTGTGCAGGTTCTATGTGGACCTGTTGAGCATATTTGAGTAGGTTCTGAGTGGACCTATTGAGCAGAGTTGTGCAGGTTCTGTGTGGACCTGTTGAGCAGATTTGAGTAGGTTCTGAGTGGACCTATTGAGCAGATTTGTGCTAGACCGATTGGATTATGTTTAGTGTAGATTTGAGTGGACTTGTGCTAGACCGACTGGACTATGTTTAGTGCAAGATATTGAGTAGAGTTGTGCTAGACCGACTGGACTGTGTTTAGTATAGAATTGAGATAGAGCTTTGGAGGTGACAGAGTAGAGAGGATAGAGTCTCTAGTGGATAGAGATCCATCAGCCAGGACATTGAGGATAGGTCTTCTGAGTGAGGACAAGAGTCTTCAAGTGGAGAGAGATCCACCAGTCAGTGCAGTGGAGGTAGAGTCTTCTAGAGGATCACCATCCAGAGTAGAGGAGAAAGAGTTCTCCTGTGGATAGAGATCCACAAACCAGATTTAGGGGATCAACATCTCCTTTGGACAGAGGTCCATAAACATTGTAATTGGGAAGGATTCCCAAGAGATTGATTGAGAAAATTTAGTGAAATATTTTCTCCATGGAAGTAGCCATCTTTGGGTGAACCACGTAAATTGTTGTGTCTCTATTGTGTGTGGTGTTGTGTACATTGCTTTGATTATTGTTGTTGATATTGCTATCTTTACATTGCATATATTGGTTTGAGAGAAAAAGTAAAAAGTGCTCTTATACTGTTCACCCCCCTCTAGGTATAAGCTTGTGTTCTTCAGTGGTCACATGAGAACCATGATTAGGCGTAGGAAAGGGCTTAGATGGCCTAAAGGGGATTATGGAGAGCCCTTTTGATAAATGTAAAGTGTTTTGATATTAATTAATACAATTTGGTGAATTTTCTAGATTAATTAACCATGAAGAAGAAATGTATGGCCATGTGCGACTTTTAGGTGTCTACATTTACCCCTTTTTGTACTGCAATGTGTGAAGACACAGGGTAGTGCAAAAATTTGATGACACCAGAAGATGATTTGGTTTTGAAAGAAAAGAATAATTGGTGATGGAATATTATGGGTGATTATGGCTTTCATCATGCCACAATGATTTTTGAGGGAGTAGACGTAAGATTACCTTACTGTCATGATCAATGTAAGATGCCCCAATTGTGGAGGGAGCGAATGTCTTTGAAACTTTGCCTTTGATACTTCGTTGAGCTTGATATGACTTGATGAACTATCTAACCCTAGGTAGGTTTTTCTTAGGTGCTTCATCCATGAGTGGTCTTACGACTACCAATCTTGGAGAAGGAAATCCATGATCAACCTAAAGACTCAGGTATTTTGGTCCATCAAATGTTCATTTGAATTGGAGTTTTTATGAGAAGAGAAATTTTGCTTTTGTGTTGCCCCAAGCGAAGGGCATAAAATGATCTTTGGCAAAGGTTCTTGGACAAACATAATTTCTAGTATTGAGTGTTTGGTTATTGATCATGCGTAAAGCGACTTTTGTGAGATGTCTACCCCTCAAGCGATGAGGTAATGAGAGGTGAAAATGAAGCGATGATGAAACACTTGATGAAATGATTGATGAAGTGAGAAAAGTGGTGAAATGGGATGAAAATGGAAGAATTTTGCAGCAAGGGTATGCTAGACAAGTGAAAAATCATCTAAGGGACCCTGATGCAGTTTTGACTAGGTCGCTGGGTACCTAGCGACTGAAATGGGTCACTAGGTACCTAGCGACCAAAATGAGTTGCTAGGTACCCAATGATTGAAATTTGTGAGTATAAAATGGGTGATCACGAGGTGCGTGCATCATTTGTGCACCTACAAATAGCTAGAAAAGGGTGAGAGAAGAATGAGTTGAGGAGAATTTAACACAAAGTGCTACTAAAATCACTATGTGAGGGGTAAAATGGTGGGTCAGGCTAGACACAATCATGAGCAGGTGGTTTGGGTAAGTTAATTTGGAAATCCGAACAATGTGAATTTTAGACATTTTAAAAAAAGAGCCCTAGGGCTTTTTTATAGATGCACGAAATGGAATGAAAATGTAGATGTAGGATTGTATGCATATGAAAGTGAAATTGCATCGATGTTTGTGCATGTGTGCAATATTTGTTGTGTGTTTCTGTTTTTTTGACTATTGTGTTTGAAAATTACATGTTTTTCAAGAAGCATGTGTGTGAAATGATTTTTTGTATTTTTTGTGTGTTTGTGAGCTATTTTATGGAAAATTGTTGTGATGTATGAGAAAATTAGCCAAATGGGTATCCAAAAATACCATTTGTTTTTGTTTGCATGGTGTGGCATGTTTTTTGATGTGCATGAATGAGAGTATTTTTGAGTCATTTTGTATGAAATTTTGTTATGTATGGACAAATGAGCCAAATGGATATCCAAAAATACCATTTGTTTATTAATGTGTGATGTGGCATGTTTTACGATGTGCATGTATGAGAGTGTGTTTGAGGCATGTGGGAATGTTATTTTTGAAAAATTTTGCTATGGAGAGGAAAAATAGGCAAATGGGTATCCAAAAATACCCTTAACTCTTCGGTTGTTGGGTACCCCATGACCCGGTTCAGTCGCTAGGTACCCCACAACCGAGATATTATGCTAAAAATTTTGTGTTTTTGAGATGCCACTGGGATGAGGGCATAGAGTGCATGATTGAATGCATGAATTGAGTGTTTATTTGATTCAATTTTTATGATTTTGACTAACAAAAATATTTGTGTGTGAAATATGCACCGGTGGAGATTGATCTTAGGCACCGATTTCATCTAATGTTGGAGGGCCTAAGGGATCACATAGGGGATGTAGACCTATAGTGGGTGCGAAATGTGGGGTTACATGGAGTGTATCAGATGAAGGTGATACACTGCAATCATGCCTATGTGGAGGTATTGTGTGAGCGTTGGGATCTTGATCGTAACACTTTCCATATCCCAATAAGGGAGATGATGATTACATTGGAGGATGTGTATAGGATATACATGTTACCTATGGAGGGCTTGACTATGATCACCATGGGGTGTAAGCAGTGGGAGATGATGTTGTGATGGTTGTTGGGTGATAGGTGGTAGGAGGTGAGAGTATCCAATGGTAAAGTGTATTATGAGGAGTGTTGGTATGAAGGAAGGATCACCCTGAGGCACTTGGTGGCTATGATGTTGATAGCCAACCATGTGATGCCAGATGTGTTAGGATGTTGATTCTCATGGAGGTTGATGGGTGTGTTATGTGATATGGTGGACCATGGTCATTGGTATGCATGGGTGCTAGCTTTGTTGGTGTAGACCTACAAGGAGTTCCATGGAGTGAGGTAGGTTGGTCGATGGATTATGGGGGTGGGTGTGCTCCTCTAGGTGTGGGGATGGGAGCACATTGCGGTAGAGTGACCTAAGGGGTTATCATATAGAGCCCATGAGTTGATGGGGATAGATGTTCCCTATGCACTACGATGGTGGATGGATATGGAGGAGTGATTACATAGGCCACATGAGGGGTAGGACCTACATTACAGGGATGTATTTAGCTAGTTGAGGCCTAAGCATATATGTTTGTGACAATGGAGAGGAGCACCTGATTGGGATGATGCAGGTTGTGAGTTGATATGAGTGAGATGGGGTCGATGGGTGATTATATGAGAGGTGACTTAGGTGTAGTGGTTGCCATTTAGCCATGTGTTATAATAGTTCAGTTTGTGGTAGGAGGTAATGGAGGCACCTATCATGATTAGGAGAGTGAAGGGAGAGCCTAGGCAGGCACCGATAGTGATACCCTTTGATTTGGCTATGGATGCTAATATAGATATCCTTGATGTAGATGATGTAAGGACCACCCTAGGGTATGAGGCATGGTGGGTGACTCAAATTTGGGAGCTAGGAGTAGGTGTGATAGATAGATATGTAGATGCTACAATAGTTGGACCAAGAGGTGGCTTAGGATGGATTGGAGGGGATACCAAGAGTGGAGGAGGTAGCCCTGGAGGATCTCCTATGGTAGGGGTGAGTAGTCCACAGTAGACCATGATGGGATCAACTAGTGTAGGAGGTGTGAGACCTAGTAGTCCCCATCAGGTAGTGATGGAGCTTGATGATGGAGAGGATGGAGAGTGAGGAGGAGTTGGATGGGGAGCTACTACAATAGGTGAAGCAATACATGGAGAGAGGTGATGTCCCTATAGGGAGATGGGAGGATCTGGTCATTGGCCTAGAGGGGTGCGGTGCACTTGCCCTAGGTGGGATAGACTTGTCTATCTATCTATGCAACATAATGCATACCTATGAGGATAATGATATGTTGTGAGATAGGGTGCGATAGGTGGAGAGTGAGTTGACCCATCAAGAGATGGCCTTGTTACAAGGGTGGGCCACCTTGATAGGGGAGGGATATGGTGTAGTGATGAGGTGCCTAGAGGTTGAGAGAGAGGTAGCCTATGTGAGAGGGTAGATAAAGACTATGGAGGTCTATGTGGGGCTATTGTAGGAGGAGGTCTCATAGGAGCAAGCTCAGAGGGAGGCCATGGTGGTTGAGGTAGCTCGACTCTGATTGGAGGCCACACAAAGAGAGGCTCTAGCAGTGGAGATAGAGCAGTTATGAGAGGAGGCTTCTCAGGAGAAGGTACAATGGGAGGCCTTGATGATTGATATGGACGTGATGCATCATGCTAAGGAGCACATGGAGGGTTTATTCTTTTGAGAGGGAAGGAGGGCACATCTATTGGAGGTATGTTTGGCAGCCCATGGGATTAGCATCCTAGAGATTTCAAAGTTAGGATCATGATCCCATCATAGTAGGAGCGAGCGATCAAAGAGACAACCACAGGCGAGCGAGGTTGGTCCTAGCCATAGTAGTCGAGGTGGATCGAGGAGAGTAGAGGAGCCTTCTACCCCATGAGAGGGGAGTGGGGAGACACATGATGAGGTGCAGAGCTGAGGTAGCCTATGGTATTGTATTATTTTGTATTTTGTTGATGTGGTGAGAGTGCCACTAATTTTGTAGATGATAGCCCAATGTGGTGATGTATGATCGATGTAGCCTATGGGTGATGAGATTATGTACCATGTACACATATTTTTGATATATATAATGATGATTTTGTTATGATTATATATTATGTGTGTAATGTGTATGATGTGATGAATATGAATGATGTATGTGATGTATGCATTTGATTTGATTGACATGAATGATGCAAATGATGTATGTATGTGATGTGAAACACAAATGATTGAGTATGTATGATGTGATTTGATTTAGGATAAATGTTAGGTAAGATGAACCCAATAATTTCATGAAGATGCACAGATGAATGTGTGCCAATAGAAGATAGCAAAATGTGTGCATATGTGAAATATGAGAATGTATCAAGTGATTATTTATCCGTGTTGCATTTGACTTGTCTCACTTTGTGTTGCAAGGCCAAAAACAAATGAATGGGATTGTGAACTAATGACCTAGATATGCAATGGGTAGGTATGAAGTGCATGAACTAACGTGTGTGTATAAGAAATGCATGAATGAAATGTATCTGAGGATGATGTGTAACCGTAATGAAGAGACACTTGCTATAAGTAGAGGCAATGGTGATGTTGTTCACCCCTAATTTTGAAGCATGATGGATTTTTAAAAGAGTTTCTAGACACTCAAACAACATAGTGTGAACAATCAAACTCATCTAATAGTCACACAATATCCTATAGATATCTAGACTAGCCTAACTAAATCTAAGTCTATCATGGACCTATGTGTGCACATGATGTTCATTTATCCATTTTGAGGGAGGTTGGACTAACCCATTGTAAACTTAGCCAAAGTAGCTAGCTCATCCACAAGCACACAGTGATCTGTACAAGAGAAGGTCACTAATGTGACAGATGTGTCACCACTTGTAAGACTATTCCACTTCTAGGAAGGCTCTTGGAGCCTATTGCTGGTGATGAAAATCACCCCATGATGTTATTTTGGACCTAAGGACCAAAGGGATTCAAGCATTTTGATAGTACTCTTGGAGGCTTTTCCTTTTGTTTTCTGCCCCTCTTCCTTTTGATTCTCTTTTTTTGGTGCTCTTTTTCTTTTTTTTTTGGGCATTGTCTTTTGTTTTCTACCCATTTTCTATTTTGCTTATGCTTATCCCTTTGTTTATCCCCAGGTTTATTTTGATCATGCAAATGATAGGATGAGCAAGGGAAATCATTCGCTAAATGGTGAGGCTTACGCAAGGTGTTGTCCTCCCTAGACTCAAAATTTTCTTAAGATGTAAATGTGTGAGTGGTCCATGAATGACCTCAATTCAACTAGGGGTAGCCTTAAAATCTTGTAGAACTTGATGGCGTTTGATACAAATTGATTAGACTGACTATGAATGGTTGAGCAATAGAAAATCTTCCCGTTGTCATGCAACTAAGAATAGGATCGAACACCACGATAGTCATGCTAGCAAATATGATTTTAACTCCTCAAAGTAGTACTATATGCAAGCAATGGGTGGTCGATGCACAAAAGGGATGTGGACATGACGATGAACAATGTTGATACTATGATATATACTAGAGGACCTAACATAACAAAATACCTAAAATGCATGGTGGTAGATGACTGACATATGTGTGAGAGACCCAATGCAAGTGAGATAGGCAAATACAAGGTGGTGTGTCTTGATATGATGTTCGATGTGTTGGACGTGATCATGTAGGCATATGTAGAAATGCAGTGAAGAGAATGTCGATGTGTGGTAGTAGCAACCATGAGTGATATGTGTGAATATGTATGAAAGAGTGATGTGAGTAAGCCAAATGTAGTAGATGCCTTTGGAATGGAGATAATGGTGAAGTGACACCAAAGGGATTTGGTGCCTTTGGAATAAGTGGAGAAATCAAGCAAGTGCATGAGATGAATGCAAAGTGGTATATCCCCATATGATGTCTAATGTACTAGACCAAAGCGAATATATGCGGTAGAATATACAAGCAAAGTAAAAGAATGTTGATGTAAGGTTGTAGCAAGTGTGAGTGATACGTATGAATGTGCATGATAGAGTATTGTGATGATGAGTAAATAAATGCAAAATATGACTAGGATGTCCTAATGATTGGGCAAGTAAAATAAGGAAGAAGATGAAGAAAACAAACAGAAAAGAGAGAGAAATAAAATAAGAAGGCCAAATAAAAATTTGAAAAGAAGAAAAGAAGCTTAAACTAAACCAAAAGTATGTAGTTGCTCATAACGTAACCATACAATAATGACATAGGATAAGAAAATAAGGGAAGAGAAGAAAAGAATATTGGACCAAGTCAAAGCTATGTAGCCACTCGAAGTGTGATCATACAACATTGATATAATTCTAGAAGAAGAGGAAGAAAAGGGAAGAAAGAAAGAAAAGGAAACAAAAAAATTATGAAAGTGATATGTAAAATGTGCGAGACGTGGATGAGAGGATGAAACTCCTACCCCCCTAGTATTTGGGAATGTGGGAAGAGGGAGATGAGACTCCTCCCCTAGTATGATGAATGGGTTAGAAGAGGATGAACTCCTCCTCCCCCAATATGTACAAGAGAAGCAAATATGGGAAAATGTTGATAAGTAGTGAGGGAATGTACAGATGCAAAGAAAGCAAAGGAAGAGTAACGAATACCACAAAGTAGGTGAACATGCTAAGTAGGTGGGGGATGTTATCATGAAGATCATGAAAGGCTAGCCACAAGATCAGTGTGACTACCATCTCGGTAAGAAATGTGGTCATGGACCTGATGAACCTGGTGAGGTCTAGATGAAGATGATGAAGTGCTATTGTGCGATCATGGCAGTGTGGTGTAGGGTGATGAATCTGGAGATGTGCCTCGATGATCAATGGAAGAGGGAGAATGATGCATGTGTTGCAAGTTCTCTTCATCCATCATGTTACAAACTAGGTATTCAAAAATGTGATAAGTGTTGATATCATGCCCCTATTGGTGATGATAAACATATAATTGGTGTTCATTGAATCCTCTTGGTCTCGGATGATGTGGATCAACTGGTTTGATCTTAGGTAAAACTAGAAGCCCTGCATGATGTAATCATTGGAAAGTATGGGATAAGGGCTCATGGAGAGCTAATGTAGGATGAGTGGAGCATGTGGGTTGTGATGATCGAGTGTGAGGTGGACTAGGTAGGGATGGAATGGGTGCCTACCTAGGTTGTGGAGGATCTCATGCTAGAGGAAGCGGGATGGGTGGAAGTGGAGGTATCAAAGAATATGTCATGAATGAGTGATGAGTGGATCCATGACATTTGTAATGGCTAAGATGTAACTCAATATTATCGAGATGTGCCAATATGGGTTGCAAGTCGATGGATGAAGATGATGATGGAGATGGTGGTGTAAATGTGGGATGAGTGGGAATGCTAGTCATGGTGGATGGTGGTTGATATGAAAGTGAATATGAAGATGAATGAGAGGAAGAAAGTGAGAATGGAGGATAATGAGGTCACGATGGTGTGGACACTGGTTGAGTGATGTAGAATGGAAATTGAGGTGAAGAGGGAAGAGGAGGTGAAGGTGATGCTCGGGTAGATTGATGATGATGCAAAGGAGATATGCATGGAGATGAGAGGATGGGGCTCGCATGTGAGCTCAAAGGTGAAATGATATGACTAGCCTGGTGCCTAAGATCTTGATCATAGGATGAAATTCTATTTCTTGACCCATGAGGTGGGCTTAAGGGATGAGGAGGAAGTGATGGGGCTCTAATACTAGTGTGAAAAGAGGTAGGTGGATGTTTGTTATCAAGATGGGGAGGAGCAAGTGGATTCATCTTGCTTGAATGAGAAGAATCAGATAAAATATCATCATCAGAATGAGAGAAGACTAGTGGTTTTTGGTTGTGTGGATGAGGGAAGATAGGTGGAGTACTTTTATTGGAATGGGAAGACATGGATGAATGTTGAGAATGGGTAGAGGTGTTGTCCTCTGGATGGGTTGGTGAAATGGTTTGGGAAGGAAGTAGCATGGGAAGAGCTTCCATAGCTAGGAATGTATGTGTGTGGGAGTCAACCTTAGGTAAGGAGACTAATTGAAGAATAATAGACTAGAAAAACCTTAGTTTCTACCAAATCTAAGGTGAAAACCTATCAAAATGATGTTCTAGAAGCAACTAGATCTTTCTGTGAAATAAAAATTTGGGTTGTTGGGTAGGTGTGATTGAATTGGGTCGTTGGGTACCTAGCGACTATGACTAAAATAGATGATAGAGATTGAAAATTGCTGGAACTGTGTCCAAGGATGTGGGGAACCTATTTTTGTGGGTTTTGCAACCTGTTTTTGTGTGTTTTGTGAGAGAAATCCAATCAATGACAAGAAACAAACATGTACAAGCTAAATTTTTACAAAGTGTGTTTTGATGTTGGAATATCCCTAAAATTGAAATAAAAGAGGGTGTGATGGATGTATCCTAAAAGAAAGTATGTTGTAGCATAGAACCTTTTACAACACCCAAAAGTGTATAAAATAGAACTATGTGTCCAATAGGTGAATGGCGAGTAAGTGGAAGGTACAACAAAAAGATACCTAAAAGGGGGAAATCAAAATGCTCTGATGAGTCCAAAATCCTCTTACAAAATAGATTGTATTGTCTAATGTGTTTCTACTAGCCCAAGTGAGTGTTCGGTTAACCCTCACGTTTAAGGCATGCACAGTAATGATAGTTGCATCCACTGATTATTTTTAAAGCCCTATGGTAAAGGGGCTTGCTAACCTACCCACTTTGAGGGTCTCTCAAGAGTAGGGGATTTTCTGGTGATGAAGTCTAGAAAACCACTCGTGGGGGCTACTAAGGTGTGTAGGGGGTGAGCTGGTGGAAGGAGATGAAAGCCAACATCACCAGTCTCGAGTGGGGATTGGTGATGAAATCCAATATTGCCACTATTTAAGTTGAACATGAAGTGTGTGTGTTCTAATCTAAGAAAGTAGGAAATGCCTTTTTAGAAATGAAATGCTCTTTTTGAGAAATAAAAGCAATACAACAAAGAATGATGCAACCTTTTCCTTCAAATTTTCTTTTGTTTTTGAAAATGAAATACTCTTTGCAAACCAAAAGCAAATGCAATGAACTATGCACAATGAGTTTTATAACACTAGATATATTCACAAAGTATAAACAATATGATCTACAATCCCTTTGAATTTTTTTATTTTTGAACTAAACAGTTAGGTTTTTACAGAGTTTACCTATATCTCCAGCTCTTGTAAGTCCTTTTGGATGGATTTCTATGATTTAATTACACTTTTGTTCTGATCACTGGGTACCTAGCGATTGAATTGGGTCACACCCTACCTAGCGACTGTGATAAAAATGCACTTTTAGATCGGATCTGAGTTTTGGGATAGTGAATCTTGTTGTAGATAGGTACCTGCAACCACAAAAATTAGTAAATCACCCTCTATGGATATAATAAGCATCTAAACAAGCTAAATATGAAGTAAAAACAATCTTGCAAAGGTGGTATGGTGCCAAATATTGCAAGAGTACAAGATATAGTAATTTTACAAAGGTGGCATGGTGTCGAATATTGCAAGAGTACAAGATATAGCAATTTTGCAAAGGTGGCATGGTGTCGAATATTGCAAACAGTCTTACAAGGTGGCGTGGTGCCGAATTTTGTAAGAAGGCTAGAAACATCCAAGTGTTAGTAAAATAACATGATATCAAGTTATGCTAAACACAAAATGGTATCCATATTGCAAAGGTGGTGTAATACCAAATATTGCAATCACACTTACAAGGTGGTGTGGTGTTGAGTTTTGCAAGAGGCCAAGAGAATCAAGATGTTAGCAATGGTGGTGTGGTACCAAATATTACTAAAAATAATCTCACAAGGTGGCATGGTGCCAAATTTTGTAAGGGTTCCAGATTCACAAAGAAGGGTTGATTATACCTTTTGATGATGCCAGTTTCTTTAGGTGGTTTGTAGCTATGGCGGTTGTCTTTTTGGTAAGGGGGATAACAATCCCATACAAGGGTAAATCAGTCCCCCAGACTTACCTACAACATTGTAGTTGTTGTGGGCTATATCAGAAGTGGCTTCTACACCATTTCCATGAGTTTTTTCTTCATTGTATAGGTACCTAGTGATTGGATTGGGTCACACCCTACCTAGCGACTAAAATTTATAGACCAAAAAAATAGCTATCTCAGGTTAGAGTAGATTTTTCAGGGTTTTGTGAGATTTCGGGTGGTTTTTGGAGCTCTTGTAACATAGAAAATAGTCAAAATTAGCTAACCAATAATATGAGATAACTAATAAGAAATAAAGCAAGTGGGGGTCCCACCGGGCATGCCAAAATGAACTCAATGGAAAATGGGCATAAAGTCTATGAAATTGTATTAATATTAAAAAGGGGTTACAAGTGTTCCTTTTCACAAATCTACCTTAGAAGGCTACAAAACAAGGGTTCAACATGGTGAATGTCCCTTTTCTTGAAGTTAACTATCGACTACATCCTAGATTGGTCTTCCAATGATCCTCAAGGGGTGGTGGGCCTAGTGCATGTATGCCACAGTTAGTCAAACCATCCTCTAAACCTATTTGACCTACAAAATGGGGTTAGTGTGTTTGGGGACCTATCATGGATCAGATCCCATAGTAATGAAGATAAATGACACTAAATAAAGCAGTAAAAAGCATGTAAGAAGTTATTGTAAATGACTAAAAATGATAAAAATAGTAAAGTATACTTGCAGGGAGGGTTTTGTAACTTTTTATCTACTGGAAATGCACTCTAGCCAAAGTCGCACCCTACCTAGCAACCGTATTGGGTCATTGGGTACCTAGCAACCAAGACTATAACAATATTTTTCTAGATCTATCAGAAGATGATGTTGTCCCATGATTGTAGCAGCTCCTGGTCAGCATCGGATGTGCTCCTATACCTATCGAGACCTATCAAAAGGGGAGATAAGAGGGTACAAATGGTGGGGTTATCATGGTGATTTGATGGTTTATGGATGATTGATTGATGGGTAGAAGTTTGATGTAATTTTGGTAGAGTTCTATTATGTTGAATGAGATGGATGGATTTAGGAGGAAAAGTACTCCTATTTATAGCTTTTGGAGAGCTTAGGGGGGGTGAGGTGTCCCTTGTGAGGTGGCATGAACCCTGGGTTAGATCCCAACCATGGTAAGGTTAAAGGGGTGAGGTGGAAGGTGAGTCATCCCCTCACATACCCTGAAGAGGAATCTCCTAAATATCTAGAAATATCCCATGTGCACACATGTGTGAGCAAGGGTTGAGGTTAACCCTGATTAGGTAGATCCTAGGTTAGGTTATGGTTAAGTTAAGCATATTTTAAATATCTTAACTAAGTGATGGGTGCACACATGTGTGAGGATGAGATTAGTGTTAATCTTTATTAATCCTAACTAATCATGTGTTTAAGTCATAAAGTGCACTTTAATGATAAAGTGACTTTTAAACCAAGGTTAGAGTTACCATGGTTAGACTTTTTGAAGGTGGTTGCATGAGAACCATGATTAGGCATAGGAAAGGGCTTAGATGGCCTAAAGGGGCTTATGGATAGCCCTTTTGATAAATGTAAAGTGTTTTGAGATTAATTAATGCAATTTGGTGGCTTTTGCAAATTAATTAACCATGAAGAAGAAATGTATGGCCATGTGTGACTTTTAGGTGTCTACAATTATCCTATGAAAGAATATCTTAAGCAAATATTTAACTTAAACTCTACCCAACTCCCTTATTTGGAACACACATCTATGATTCCATAAGAAATTAAAAATTTGGGAATAGTAACTACCCCTCTTCATTTTGAATATGATTCACAAGCCTCAATCGAAGAAATAGTAGGCATCAATATTGAAATGGATCAAGATCCTTTCCTTATCAAACCTGGAAAGGTCTTAACTCAAGAGGAACAAATGGAATACACAAACCTATTGAAGGAATTCCATGACATATTTGCTTGGACATATAATGATAAATGCTAGGACTTGACCCTTCATTGGTAGTCTACCATTTGGTAGTGCACCCTGATGCCGAGCCCATTAAACAAAACCTAAGAAAAATACATTAAAAATTTGCTCTTTTAGTAAAATATGAACTACAAAAACTCTTAGAAGTCGGATTCATAAAATCTATAGATTATTCAGACTAGATCTCCAACATTGTTCCTATTGCTAAGAAGGAAGGATACATTTAAATTTGCATAGACTTCAAAGATATATATAGTGCTTGCCTAAAAGATGATTTCTCTCTACCAAACATAGACATGATAGTGGATTTCACTATAGGATCAGAGGTACTATCTATAATGGATGGGTTTTTAGGGTTCAACCAAATCAAAATTGCAATAAAATATCAATCTAAAACAACCTTCACTACCCATTTGGGAACCTTTTACTATCAAGTCATGTCATTTGGTCTTAAAAATATAGAAGAAACATATCAAAGATCCATGGCATACATATTTTATGATCTCATGCATAAAATAGTAGAAGACTACATGTACGATATCTTAGGTCAATCTAAGGAAAGACAAAATCATACTCTATATCTTAGATGCATTTTCAAAATATTATGAGATTACAAAGTTAGACTAAAACCCTAAAAATGTATCTTTAGGGTAACATTAATAAAAATATTAGGGTTCATCGTATGTCATCTGGGGATTTAGGTTGATCCTTCCAAAATTGTAGCCATAATGGATATGTCACCACCTATAAAATTAACTGAACTACACAATTTTCAAAGCAAATTGCAAGCTATCCATAGATTCATATCACAACTCATGGATAAATGTCAATCCTTCTCTAAACTATTGAAGAAAGAAATAAAAATAAAATGGGATGATGGATGTCAAAAATCCTTTGAAGCTTTGAAGGATTACCTCTTGACACCACCCATCTTGGCACCACCAAACTTAAATCAACCACTACTTCTATACATAGTTGCTACTCAACATGCCCTTGGAGCTTTATTATCCCAATATGATAAACAATGTCAAGAAAGGGAAATCTAGTATATTAGTAGAACTTTGGTGAATTATGAACCTCGTTAAACACCATTAGAGAATATTTGCTTAGCCATCGTCTTATCATCTCTCAAACTAAGACATTATTTGATTAGTCCAAAAACCTACATCTTAGCAAGGGTAGAACCATTGCATTATCTCATGTTGAAACCTTACATATCCAAAAGGACTATGAAATGGGTCATAGCCCTCAATGAATTCAACATATAATTTATCAATCAAAAATAATTAAAGGGTCAGGTTATAGTTGATCAACTTGTTGCAGCTCCTTTAGAATAAAAACACCCCATAAGCATGTCTTTCCTAGATGAAATAGTCTTCTCAATAGAATCCCAAGAACCCAAAAATTGGATCTTGTACTTTGATAGATCTAAATGTGCTAAATATGCAAGGGTGAGAATTATCCTAGTCACCCCACAACAACAAATCATCCTATTATCTTTTAAAATTCACTTCTCATGTACCAATAACATAGTAGAATACGTGGTATTGATCCTAGGTCTTAGGGCCACAAAAAATTTAAATTTTGAAAACATAACAATGTACAATGATTCACAATTGGTAATTAACCAAATGAATGGCATTTATTAAACCAAAGATGAAAATTTAAATCTCTACAAAGACATTGTAGACATGTTGAAAACTCACTTAAACCAAATCACCATGGAAGCCATCATGTGATCTAGCAATCATCATGTTGAAACTATGGCTACTATTGCATCTGTCATTCCCTTGGATTTAGAGGACAAAGAAGTTTCTATTATCATAATATCAATCAATAAGTCTTCTACACTTGAATCATATCTACAACCTCTCACCATATTTGCTATCAAAATGTCTACACCATAAGAATCTTGGTACCAAGACATCTTTAAATTCCTCAAAGAGGGAAAATTCTCTAAGGGATCCAACTCTCAAAAGCAAAGATAATTTAGGTTAAAATATTTCAAGTATGTCATCATTGGAGATATCTTATATCGATGCTCCTTCAAAGGCATACTCCTCAAATGCATAATATAATTGAATCCCAAACCATCATAAAAGAAGCCCATAATGGATCATGTGGTAGACATTTTAGAGGACTAGTCGTAGCCAAGAAACTCCTTAGTATGGGCTATTATTGGCCCTCCATGGAAAAATATGCTCACAACTATTTTAGAAAGTGTGAAAAATATCAACGACATGATAATATTGTCCATGACCCCTCTCAAGAATTACAACCAATAACATATCCTTGGCCTTTCTTCTCTTGGGTATTGGATGTCATAGGTAAAATAAACCCACAATCATTATATGGACACAAGTTCATTATCACTACCATGGAATACTTCATTAAATGGGTTGAGATGATGCCTCTATCCACCACAATAATAATTCAAGTATCCAAATTCATCCTTAATCAAATAATCATTCGATATGGGATACCTTCTATTTTTATCATTGATAATGGCGCCTCCTTTAAAAATAAGGAAGTCACCAAAATTTGCACCAAATACAAAATTCAACAAAAATGGTCAACACCATATTACCCACAAGGAAATGGATAAGGTGAATCATCCATCAAAACACTGGTCAAAATCCTCAAGAAGCTAGTAAACAAAAATGGCCAAGATTGATACTCACAACTCTATCCTGCCCTATGTACATATTGTACCAATGTACATACTCCCACGGGAGCAACACCTTACACATTGGTCTATGGTTCAGAAGCAGTATTCCCTTTTGAACTAGAAATACCCTCTAAGAATCTTATTGCAAGATTCTTTGGTAGGGGATGAATATCACCTAAATCACTTACGACAACTAGAGCTCTTGGAAGAAAGACACATCAATGCTCTAAAACATCCCAAAACACATCACAATAGACTTCAACATGCATATCATAAGAAATTACATCCAAGATCCTTCAAAATTGGGGACTTGGTCCTCAAGGAAAATCAAAAGAACACCAACACCGACATTGACCTCAAAGGGAAATTCAAACCTAAATAGTTAGGACATTTCATCATTACAACCAAATTTGGATCCAGATCTTACCACCTAGCTACATTGGACAACAAAGAACATAAGGAACCAATTAGCATCATGCAACATAAGAGATACTATGCATAAAATATTGAGCAATTTGGTTGCTCATGTAGATGAATGCACGATAAACATCATCATCATAGAGTCAAGACGGTTTATTATGATACAAAATCCAATATTTATTACAAATCCATTTGTATTGCATCCATATAGGCTGGCCATATGTTGAGTAAACTCTCTCGGTCCAAAATTTCTTGATTTTAAATCTTCTTCTACATCTATCAATATCGTTTCACAACAATAACATCAACAATACATATCTACAATGTATTTCAATAAAATACCTTTCTCATAAACACTCATGATTATTTAATAGGCTTCTCTAAGGTACTACTTCTTCCCTACATAGGAAAAGTCTAACTCTTTAGAGCAGTCTATCAAATGATTCATACCATTTTTTCATCACTTTCATCAAATGCAACTCATTTGACAAACCATCCTGGGATGGTAAATCATATTTAACAAATATCTTGTAAATTTGTAATAATTTATGAATTTCACTAGTCACTAGGTGAATGGGGTTTTCTTCCCTGGTTGGCCTATCATCTAGGTTCACAGAATCATACTAAATATAAAATTCATCATAAACTTATTTATTTGGTAAACCACATGGGCCAAGAAGCTCTAATAATCCATTCTCCTATGGATTAACAATTATTTATCAAATTTATATGGGAATGGATGATTACGGTCCTCTTTCCCATTCAACTTATCATTTGAGTATACAATCAAACATAAATAAAATCTGCATACCTTACCTTTCCAATGAATCACAGGCATCATCGAGTTCCCTTGATCCAATATCTCATAGGTTTACAATTTTTTACGAATCACATTAGGCAATTTATCAATGGTTCCTTTACCTTACTCTTGATTTATTGCATCAATATGCCATCATGTTCTCACAATATCATTGATTACCTTTGATAACCATGCATATTAAGAAGTTTCTATTGATCCAATATCTTGCATATCTATATCATTTGTAAATCTTACTAGGTATTGGATCAATATTGTCCTCTTAGTTACTTGGTTCATTTCATTGGTATTTTATCAAAAAAAATCAAGATCTCTCATGAACTATTGTTCAAATAGATTAATCAGACTACGAAGCTCCATGGAACTAATGTCTTGTGAGCCTACAATTATTTACAAGCTTCATTAGACACTAGATTTATGTTGTATTTATAGCTTCCTAGTATTCTATGACAACAAGCTATCTACAAAATTATACTTTCTTCATCAACTACTTTCCTAATAATTTGTTGGGTTAATGAAGATTTATTTCCAACTAGTTTATTATACAAATATGCAATAAAAAACAAAAATCAAAAACATTCATAAGCACCTATCAAGATAGATATTCTCTATATCAATCAATAGATAGAGAACTTCCTCCATCTTGATATACTACAAACTATCATTTCTTCTCATAAATAATTGCATCTAACAAAACAAAAACATCATGGTTGACTTATAGACCCTTTGGGAACATTGGGGTTTTATGATTAGTGCTTAACATATCCATAATCATTTATGACTATTTCAAGTAGTTGATTATCAAATTCTTGTGCTTCCTAACAGTCTATGGGCTGGCACGGATGTTATATTTTTCTCAAACAACAAGATACTTTATATTAAGGGCCATGTTATCACATGTACCTCTTAGAAAAGGGGATTTCTTTTTCCTATGTTTTTTGAATATACAATTCTTTGTACACATGTTGAGCAAGGGAGAAAAGCTTCTTATTTCCTTGAATTGTCCATATGAATGTGTTACCCTCAGTCTAAAATATTTTGTTTATTATACAATCTGTCAAATTTTTCAACACATCATATGTGCTCTAGGTACCAGCACCATGCCTCACATACATGTAAATTTTTACATATCCTTTAGATAACAAACCTATTTCCCTGGAGTCTATCTTATGCATTCAAATTTTAAGAAGCAAACATTTTACACAATCAAAACATTACCTCCTAAAGGTAAATTTTTTTATCATGTCCTTACAAGTTGCATATTTACAACTACATTGTAAATATGTCAATATGGGACATATGATATTAATATAGCCCTTACTAGTAAATCTCATAAAACAATCTCAATCAAATTCTCTTAAACACATCAGAGGTGGTAATGAGTATTAAGTCCACTTCCTCACATACATGTAAATATTTGCATATGCATTAGGTGATAAATTGATAAACTCTTGTTACCCTCTCTCATATGTTAAGAAAATGTGTCATTTCACATCATCATATTTATCAAAGCATCTGCTTTCAAACAATGGAGGCAAAAGTATTACAAAAGCATTATCAAAATCATTTCAAAATTTTACAAAAAGTTTGCAATGATCAAAGCATTTGAAAACATTGTAAAAGTTTTACAAACATAAAAAGCATTACAAAAGCATTATTAAAATCATTTCAAAACATTGCAAAAATTTTGCAAACATCAAAAGAATAATAGAAGAATTATCAAAATTATTTCAAAACATTGTAAAAAGTTTACAACATTAAAAGCATTATAAAAACATTATCAAAATTATTTCAACATTTTGAAAAAAGTTTGTAACCATCAAAGCATTAAAAAAATTTGTAAAATGATTACAAGCATCAAAGCATTTCAAAACATTGCAAAAATTTGCAAACATCAAAAGCATTATAGAAGCATTATCAAAATCATTTCAAAACCATTACAAAAACATTATCAAAATCATTTCAAAACATTGCAAAAAAAATTTAAACATCAAAAGCATTATCAAAATCATTTCAAAATATTACAAAAATTTTACAAAAATTAAAAGCATTACAAAAGCATTATCAAAATCATTTCAAAACCTTGCAAAAATTTTGTGAGCATCATTCACCTCATTTGCATAGTTAAGTGCTATCAAGTATATCACTTAAACATTTATGAAAATCAAACAAAATTCTCATCTACACATATAAGTGCTATCAAGGATATCACTTAAACATTGATAGGAAACAAACACCTCATCTATGTAATTAAGTGCTATCAAGGATATCATTTAAACATTGATGAGAATCAAATCAGTATCTCATCTACATAGTTAAGTGCTATCAAGGATATCACTTAAACATTGATGAGAATCAAATCAATACAACATCTACATAGTTAAGTGCTATTAAGGATATCACTTAAACATTGATGAGAAATAAAATACCTCATATATGTAGTTAATTGCTAGAAAGGACGTCACTTAAACATTAATGAGAATCAAACAAATACTTCATCTACATAGTTAAATGCTATCAAGGATATCACTTAAACATTGATGGGAAACAAATAACTTATCTACACAGTTAAGTGCTATCAAGGATATCACTTAAACATTTATAAGAAATAAAATACCTTATCTATGCAGTTAAGTGCTATTAAGGATATCACTTAAATGTTGATAAGAAACAAAATACCTTATCTATGCAATTAAGTGCTATCAAGGATATCACTTAAATATTGATAAGAAACAAAATACCTCATCTACGTAGTTAAGTGCTATTAAGGATATCACTTAAACATTGATGAGAAAAAAACACCTCATCTATGCTATTAAGTTGCTATCAAGGATATCACTTAAAAATTGATGAGAATCAAATCAATACCTCATCTATGTAGTTAAATGCTATCAAGGATATCACTTAAACATTTATGAGAATCAAATCAATACCTCATATATGAAGTTAAGTGCTATCAAGGTTATCACTTAAACATTGATGAGAAATAAAATACCTCATCTACATAGATAAGTGCTATCAAGGATAAATATTGATGAGAATCAAACAAATACCTCATCCATGCAATTAATTTCTATCAAGAATATCACTTAAACAATGATGGGAAAAAAATATCTTATCTATGTAGTTAAGTTCCATCAAGGATATCACTTAAACATTGATAAGAAACAAAATATCTTATCTACGCAGTTAAGTGCTATCAAGGAGGGGGCTCCTTGAAAATTCTAGACGGATGGAGGTCAAACCGTCGAGATTTAAAATTTATCCTAACAGTTTAGCAACACAAATCCAGAAGTTTATTATGTGAGATGAGGAGTTGTAAGGTAGCGGTGACAGGTTTGGACCACAGTTGTAGTCAAGGTGGTGGTGTTATATTTTTGTGGCTCTGAGTGGTTTCATAGTACACTCTCATGAAATTGCAAGTATCTGGGAATTAGGTGAAGGATGGTGGGTTTTTAAGCCTTAATACTACAAAAAATATCAAAAATATAATTATAATATAGCTACAAAAAATAAGCTCAAGAAGAAATAAGGCAAATGTTGACTAGGGATTCGAGTGCCTGTGAATGGTAAACTAAATCCAGAGGAAATATTTATTTGCATTTAGGGGGAAGAGGGGGGCGTGAATGTAGTGTAGAGACTGTTATTTCGATGCATGCAACCCTTGAAAAAAATTATGGAAACGGTTTCAATAATATGCCTGGGATTCCATGGAAGTTGATTACCACATTTCTCATTGTAGGGTTTTGAAAGAATACTTGGGAAGACTACATCATCAAAAAAATTAATTATAATGAGCTACAGTGATGGAAATAATGATACAACTTGTATCAGAGTAGAGTGTGATATTCGTAGTATGTGTTTTCAATGGCTATAGTGGGGAAGTAATTCAGATGTTTGAGAGGCTTAGGAAGAGCAAGGATAGAACCAGATTGCATTACTTTTTGTAGTGTGATCTATGCATGCATGTAAGGTAGATATAGGCCCTCATTGTGAAAATTAGGTTTTAGTCACAGTGACAAGTGGACTGATAAATCTGCAGGGGAGTTAGAGCCATGTTGAGGATACCCGCTACATGTTTGAAAAAATGCTTAAACAAGATGCTATTACAAGAAGTGTGATAAATTTTTTATATGTCCAAAGGGGATTTTAGGGGAATGTGATCATAGACCATAGAGAACTTTTTTGGTTGGTAAAAACCTAATATAATTTTTAGAAACCATCAAGGCGATGCCAAGATGATGTTAGTGGTTGGTGTAGAAGCACCAAAAGAAACTAGGTGGGCAAGAATGAGGAAAATATCTATGGAAGTGGAGGGCTAATAACATACATAGGGTTGGTGATGATTTCCCAAAATATGTGCAAATGGGAGTATGGGCATGGCAGAGGAACTTAGGGATGACAAATAGTAGGAAGGTTGGTTGAGAGGACAAACCCAATGTTGAGTGGAGATAGATCGATGGAGGGCACTATAAAAAGGTACTGGTGGCACTGAGATGTGGATCTGATTATGGATAGTAGGTGAGCAACGAGAAGCCAAAATTATTTAACCACAGATCATGTGTAAATTTTAGTACAAATTTTTATTTAACGAGGATGAGTAGTGGAAAAATTGATGAGCAAACTGAGGTTTGTGAAAGACACGAGAACCTTGTTGGTGGCGAAAGAATGCTAATGGAAGCCAGGGAATGGGACAACAAAGAGGTTATGGCCATGGAGGGAAACTAAACTAAAAAACATGGATATGTGTCTCGTGAAGCTATGCATCATGGCATTTCAAATAAGCTTTGGGGACTAACCTCTATCATTTCAATAAGATTTAGGGACTGACCACTGCTATCAATCCTGGTACAATATTTCAACATACTTCCTTGTTGTACTATTTATATTTATGGATAATATCTATGTATACTTTACCCTTTGCCAGTAGAAAATACAAAGTAAGACAAATATTACTTCTCCATAGCTGTATAATACTTTTTAATGGTATTTCTTCATAAGTTATGGGTTTCAAATTAAAGGAAGCAATGCAGTTTCTTTTTAATGGATTTGCAAATCACCTTTCATGAAGTTAGCTTTATAGCTATTTCCATTGAGCCTCTTCATGAAGGGAATAAAAATAATTGTGACTGATATTAATGACCATTTTAAAACCACGGTCCTGGCTTAATAAGAATATAAATCATAAGCTAGAAAAGTTAAGTGCATGTGGAAGGAAGGGAAGAGTTTGTTATTTGATTAAATCTATTTTTTGATTGACATGGTGTTATGGGGTGAATTGAATGGATGGAATATTTGATAGCAGTCATCCCGAGAAGTTTATAAGTTGGTCTCTGTTGAAAAGAAGCTCTTAAGTAGTAAATAGAGTGCAGTTTTAAGAATGTGTCTTTATCAGTAACTTATGAGAAGAAATTTTTTGGTGGAAAATTTCTAGTGATGGATGGAAGGGGATGGAGGAGGGTGAGGATGAACTGGTGGATTACACCCTAGACCCATTGGAAGATATCTCAATCTTCCCTACTGAATATTCTTTGAAATCCATATGGAATATGGAGAGGGAGTTCGGTTCATTGGTGGAAGCTCATTCTAGTCAGAACACAATGGAAAAACCTTTGAGGACTCAGTTTACAATTCCTTCAGAATCTCCTTTTCAGAAGGATTTGCTTTCAACTAGGTCCTCAGTAATAAATAGTGGTGCAGATCATCTTTCTAATTCTTTTTTAGTAATGGATTGTACTCCTAGTGAGGTCAGTTCTTTACAAGAGAAAATATATGTACATGTGGGTTTCTCTTCAGACCTTAAGACATACTCTACCAGGATGTCATCAGGTTACATTTCACCTCCCACTGATTTGTGCTTTGTAGATGGTGATGTTGGTTTCATGGAAATTCGGTCTTGGGAGGTATCTACAAAAGAAAGTTTTCAGGAGTTGGTAGATAGGGACTTAGGACTTCCTTGTACAGGATTTTTGGATGGGCTCTTGGAGAGAGGGGAGATATATGAAAATAATAAGGTGGTAAAAGATACAATTATAGGTATCACTTCCTACTCAAAAAAAAGGAAAAAAAAAGTGTGTTAAGCTCAAAGAGGGGAGAGTTAACTTGGTTTTAGGTGAAGATATTCTTATGGATAAAGTCTTGGATATGGAGGATAAAACATTAACTGGGAGGTTCTTTGGCAGATCTTATTCAGAAAAATCCTTGGCTCAGTGGATGGAAAGGGTTTGGAGCCCATTTTTGGGATACACTCCTATTTTTCATGTTCTAGTTCGAGGATGGTTAGCCTTCTCCTTTAGATCGAAGGAGGATGCAGGTAGAATTCTATAGAGTAGATGGTATTGGGGCTCTTATGCACTATCCTTAAAAATATGGTCCCCTTGTTTTGACCCGAGAAGGGAATCACAATCCCTTCAACCCATTTGGACCAAGTTGCCAGGATTACCCTTGGAGTTGTGGTCTCCTAGGATTTTAAAAGAAATAGGTAATTGTTTAGGGAAGTGGGTTGACTCGGACCAATCTTGTGAGAAGGGCTCCTCTCGCACCATTGCTAGGATTTTGGTGGAGTTGGATTTGTGGGAAGGTCTTCCGGAGTCTATAGAAATAGATATTGGAAAATGGTATTATATTCATAATCTTGATTATGAGAAGATCCCATTTTGTTGCTTACGGTGTCATGTCTATGGCCATATGGCAGAAGAATGTGGGTTAAAATTTTCAAGAAAGGAGTGGAGAAGGAAGTCTATGGGAAACCACATACCTAGAGTGAGAGTGGATGGATCAACCAACAATGTGGAGGAAGAATTTAGTAGATAGGTTTTTGGATCAGGATCTACTCTAGTTGGAGAAGTTGGAGTGGAGAAAGATCCAATCATTGGTTTAGAAGATCCTACTACACCTAAGGATTGGGACATGGGTGCAGAAAGAGGGGCATCCAATGGACAACATGAAGGAAAGATAGAATCAGTTCATATAAGGGAGGTGGACCCTTCACCAAGGTCAATGGGGGCTCCTCCTACACACAATGTAGAAGTGGGTTCTTTGAATCACTCTACAATTTCGATGATAAATTTTTAGGAGGAGAATATTCTCCCTTTCAGTCCACATCAGTGGAAGAGGTAAGACAAAAGGATCAAATGAAGGGTATTGTTTTTAGGTCAGATGATTCTCTTAAGATACCTACCATCCAACCCTCTACCATCTCAAATATGACCTCTCCTACAAGGTCTACTTATCTAAGGTCATTCTCTATTGGTGGGGAAGGTATAAGCAAAGGACCCAACCAATATTACCTTAGATCTCAAAAATCAGCAGATTTCCTTGTGGCTTCTAGAGTAGTAGGAGGGCTTGGACCAGATGTGGGTATCATTCCTATCTTGGGAAGGAAATCAAATATCCAACTAGCCAAGGATAAAGCCTTGAGGGAGGTTAAGAGTGGAAAACAAAAATCCATTGTTGGGGCACTTAGAGCATGCCAGACCCCTGATTTGGTAAATTAATGTTAATCCTATCCTATAACATTCGGGGTTTGGGTAGTAACTCTAAAAATATTGCCCTTCATATTAATGCAATTACAAAATCCAGATATATTGCTATTACAAGAAACAATGGGAATTGGTTCAAAAGTTGAAAGTTTTCTTCATTCTTTTTTAAAAGAGTGGATTTTTCTCTCAATGGATTCAGAGGGTAGATCTGGAGGTCTGATCTTGGGATGGAGGAAAAGGGCTTTCAGTCTTATTAATTCAGCTATTTTTATATCTGGATTAGGAGTAGAGCTACACTCGCTGGAATTGGGTAAATCCTTTGTGGTAGCCAATATCTATGGGCCTTATGAGAACAAAATCTAGTATTGGGACACCCTCTTAGCCAATGATTTCTTTCAGCAGGGGAATATTATAATAGGGGGAGATTTAAATTTCACTTTGAAGAGATCTGAGGTATGGGGGACTGCAGCTAGATTTGACCCTCAAGCAGGTTATTTTAAACATAAATTTGAAGAAGCAGATATGGTGGATGTGGAGCCCATCAAAATTATCCCTACTTGGCGCAATAATAGGGTGGGTGAGGATTATGTGGCTAAAATATTGGATATATTTATTGTCTCTGGAAGCCTAATGATGGATGGTGAGGGAATCAGATCTTGGGTGGATCAAGGTGGCATCTCAGATCATTTTCCCATTCTTCTTCAAGTGGGCATTTTGGATAGGAAACCTCCAAGCCCTTTTAAGTTTAACCCAACTTGGTTAATGGATAATGATTTCCAGTCACTGGTTAAAGAATTTTGGAGCCCTTATGATGCAAATTTGGGAAGCTCAACTTGTTTTCAGTTCACTAGCAATTTGAGGAAATTAAAAATTGTTGTTTCTAAGTGGGCTTTCAACAAGTCAAGACAACAAATGCAGGATCTGATTCTTTTGGAGAGGTAGATAGTGGATTTTTATAAGGAAGGGAACAATGAGTTCTTCTCAGAGGAGTCCAAAGTAGTCATTAGAGCTCTAGAAGAGAAAAAGAGTAATATTTTGCTAGCACAAGAGGCTCAATGGAGGCTCAAAAGCAAAGCAATTTGGTTGGAGTTAGGGGACGAAAATACAAAATTTTTCATAATTATGCCAATCATAGGAGAAATATAAATACCATTTGGGAAATTCCCAATGAATATGGGTCCAAAGCTAGGTCATTCAATGACATAGCAACTCTTGGTATTAAACACTTCAAAAACTTGTTTAAAGATCCTAAAAGGGTAAACTTGGCAGAGATTCTCAAATTCACCACATACTTCCCTAGTTTTGTTGATGAGGCTATTAATGAGATGCTACTAGAAGGAGTTTCCAAAGAAGAACTAAAAAAAGTGCTCTCTTCATTTCAAAAGAACAAAATCCTAGGGCCAGATGGATGGGGTGCTGAATTCTTTTTGGGGTTTTTTGAGTTGATTGGGGAAGATCTGCTACGAGTGGTGGAAGAAACAAAAGCTACTGGGAAGATACCAATAGACATCAACTCAACCTTTATTGTCTTGATTCCAAAGAATGACAAGCCTAATACTTTTGATGATTTCAGACCTATATCCCTGTGCAATTGTCTTTACAAAATCATTGCCAAAATCATTGCTTCAAGGTTAAAAAGAGTTTTCTCAGACTCCATTTCTAGTGAGCAATTTGGATTTCTAAATGGTAGGCAGATTCATGATGTTGTGGGAGTGGCTCAAGAAGGCTTGCACACAATTAAGACCAGGAAACTCCAGGTTGTTGTTGTCAAATTGGACCTATCCAAAGCATATGATAGAGTATGTTGGTTGTATTTGAGGATTATGTTGATCCATATTGGTTTCAATCTTCAAGTTGTAAATTGGATTATGGGTTGTGTGACCTCTGTGTTTTTTGTTGTTCTTATTAATGGTGTGGCTTCCCATTTCTTTTCCATAGAATGTGGTCTCAGACAAGGTTGTCCCTTATCTCCTATCTTGTTTCTCTTGGTGGTAGAAGGGTTGAGTAGGGCTATCAGGGAAGCTAGAAGAACAGGGCTTTTTAAAGGGATCAAAATGGGGTCATCCCTCTCCTTAACACATATTTTATTTGTGGATGATGTATTGTTGTTCTATGATGGATCTCTAAGGGATGTAAGCAAGATCAAGGACATATTAAGGAGCTATTGTTATGCTACAGGTATGGAAATCAATATGGAGAAGTCTACCATGTACTGTTATGGGCTATCAGTTGAAGAAGAAAGTCTCTTTCAGAGGACACTCTCCTTTACCATGATTGAATTTCAGGTAGGGATCAAGTATCTGGGTTTCATGTTGAAGCCAAATGACTATGGCATTAGGGACTGGGATTGGTTGGTGGAGAAGATCGACAAAAGGATATCTTTGTGGTGCAATAGGTGGTTATCTATTGGGGGTAGACTTACCCTATTCAAATCAGTATTGGAGACTATTCCTGTCTATTGGCATGGGATGGCTTTTATACCAGTTGGGGTGCTAGAAAAAATAAGGAAAAGGTGCTTTAAATTCCTATGGACTGGGAAAAGAGACAAAGAAGGCATTGTCTTAGCCAAATGGAAATTGTTAGCAAAACCTAAGGAAGAGGGTGGGTGGGGATTAAAGAACATCCATCATTTTGGGAAAGCTTTGGCTGCAAGGAGTTTATGGAGATTGATTGTCCAAGATAATCTATGGAGTAAGGTTCTTAAGACCAAATATATTGAACCTCTTACTATAGTAGAGTGGATAAGGAAACTAGACAAGTCTATCAACAAGGGGTCAATCATTTGGAAAGCAATTGCTCAAGCTTTCCCACTCATTGGTAATTGGCTTGCTTGGAAAGTGGGAAATGGGACAAAGGTAAGAATAGGAGTAGATCCTTGGGTGGGTAGTGGTAATGATTATAAACTTCCTGAGGAGCTGGTATTATCTTTGCAATATGCTGGGTTTTATACTCTTTCTCAGGTAGCAGATCAAGGATCTACTTCTGTGTGGTAGCAAGGATGGAGGAGCTCAACTCAACTCGGCCTTGAAGGTAGGAATGGAGTTTTATGGAATGCATATGTGAAGGCACTCATTACTAGTCATGTTAGGATCAAATCGGATGAGGAGGATATTCTGGTATGGTCTAGGAATCCTATGAAGGGTGATTATTCTGCTAAGATGGGATATAAAGCTATGTTTGTCCATGATCAATAGGTGGAACATGCCTGGTGGTGGAAACCCATTTGGAAGATCAGGACACCTTTAAAAACAAAAACCTTTATGTGGTTGGCCCTCAATAATAGAGTTTTAACTTGGGATGTATTATTGAAGAGGGGATTTCAAGGTCCAGGGAGATATACTTTATGTCATAAGGAACTTAAAACTATCAATCATTTATTGGTAGGATGTCCTTACACCAAGGTTGTTTGGGAGGACATCGATGGGTTAACAGGGATTTCTAGTATTTGGCAAGGTGACACTTTGGAGGAGTGTTTGAAGAAGTGGTTTGACAAGAGAGAACTAAAGTCTTTTAGAGCCATTCCCTTTGTGGTGGCATGGGGAATGTGGCTGGCCAGAAATTTAGATATTTTCCAAGATACCTCTATGACTGTCTTTCAAGTTGCTTCTCAGATTCGTACTCTACTTGTTGGACTCATGAAACCAAGTAAGCCCAAATGCCCTAGAATGATCAATGATGTTAGAGTAAATAAAGATGTTCCTTGGGGTTTCTTTGATGGGGCTTGTCAAGGAAACCCTCATTTATGTGGGGTAGGGGGTATCCTCTACTTACATGACTCACATTACATAAATTTCAAGGCATGTCTAGGTGTAGGTACAAACAATTTTGCAAAATTAAATGCTTTAAAATTGCTACTAAAAACTACACTTGACCACAATGTGCAACAACTTCAAGTATTGGGGGATTCTTTGGTGGTCATCAATTGGATGAAGGAAGTGTACAGAATGGACAACTTACTACTAAGGCCTATCTATGATCAGGTGAATCTACTAGCTGGTCTTTTCAACCTTATTACCTTCAAGCATGTTTTTAGAGAACTCAATACTCAAGCAGATGTTTTGTCCAAGGAGGGATTATTGGTGACACAAGGACAATGGGAGCAGATAGAAATAAAGGATGGAGGGACTGTCAATGAGGCAGTGATTCCCATGTTTAGTATATAATATAAAAAGTTGAGGTTTGATGGTTCAGTATGTTGGCTGGATAGAATATGATACACTTCCTTTCATTTTATCATAAGTGAGGACAATTTTTTTTCTGGTTTTACTCAAGGTAGGAGTGAGAGCCTAAAATCTAGTTTTTTTACTAAACCTCTTTGTTCTTTATTGTCAATATTTTTTTGATGATATTGGGCTTATAATTTTTTATTTGGTAAGAGGGGGTAGATCATTGTCTTTGATATTATTTGTATTTCGGAAGACATTTACACTATGTAATCTTCTTTTTCATATGAAATAGAAATTATGAATTTGTTCATGGAAAAAAGTGCTATCAAGGATATCATTTAAAAAACAAAATGCTTTATCTATGCAGTTAAGTACTATCAAGGATATCACTTAAACATTGATAAGAAACCAAAATACCTCATCTATGTAGTTAAGTGGTATCAAGGATATCATTTAAACATTGATGGGAAACAAACACCTCATCTACACAATTAAGTGTTATCAAGGATATCACTTAAATATTTATGAGAATCAAATCAATATCCCATATACACAATTAAGTGCTATCAAGGATATCACTTAAACATTTATGAGAATCAAATAAATACCTCATCTACATAGTTAAGTGCTATCAAGGATATCACTTAAACATTGATGAGAATCAAATCAATAACTCATATATGCAGTTAAGTACTATCAAGGATATCACTTAAAAATTGATGAGAAATAAAATACCTCATCTACACAACTAAGGGCTATCAAGGATATCAGTTAAATATTGATAAGAATAAAACAAATACCTCATCCACATAGTTAAATTCTATCAAGGATATCACTTAAAATTTGATGAGAAACAAGTATCTTATCTATGTAGTTAAGTGTTATCATGGATATCACTTAAACATTGATAAGAAACAAAATTTCTTATCTACATAATTAAGTGCTATCAAGGATATCACTTAAACATTTATAAGAAATAAATACCTTATCTATGCAGTTAAGTGCTATCAAGTATATCACTTAAACATTGATAAGATATAAAATACCTCATCTACACAGTTAAGTGCTATCAAGGATATCACTTAAAAATTGATGGGAAACAAACACCTCATCTACCAGTTAAGTGTTATCAAGGATATCACTTAAACATTGATGATAATAAAATCAATACCCCATCTACACAGTTAAGTGCTATCAAGGATAAACATTGATGAGAATCAAATCAATACCTCATCTATGCAATTAAGTGCTATCAAGGATATCACTTAAACATTAATGAGAATCAAACAAATACCTCATCTACACAATTAAGTTCTATCAAGGATATCACTTAAACATTGATGAGAAACAAATACCTTATCTACGCATTTAAGTGCTATCCAGGATATCACTTAAACATTGATAAGAAACAAAATACCTTATCTATGTAGTTAAGTGCTATCAAGGATATCACTTAAACATTGATAATAAATAAATGCCTTATATTTACAGTTAAGTGCTATCAAGGATATCACATAAATATTTATAAGAAATTAAATACCTTATTTATGCAGTTAAATGCTATCAAGGATATCACTTAAACGTTGATAAGAAACAAAATACCTTATATATGTAGTTAAGTGCTATTAAAGATATCACTTAAAAATTGATAAAAAATAAAATACCTTATCCACACATTAAGTGCGGTCAAGGATATCACTTAAAATTTGATGAGAAACATACATCTTATAGGTATCTCATCTATGTGGTTAAGTGCTATCAAGGATATCACTTAATCATTGATGAGAAATATACATCTTACAAGTACCTCATCTACATAGTTCAGTGATATCAAGGATATCCCTTAAACATTGAAGAGAAACATACATCTTATAGGTACTTCATTTACACAGTTAAGTGATATTAAGGATATCCCTTAAACATTGATGAGAAATATATACATCATACAAGTACCTCATCTACATAGTTAAGTGATATCAAGGATATCACTTAAAAATCGATGAGAAACATATACATCTTACAGGTATCTCATCTATGTAGTTAAGTACCCACTCCTTTAGTAAGGATATCACTTAACCATTGATGAGAAGAAAATTTTATCTAGATGTCAAAGGATAACATCTCCAAAATACATATATCTTGTACATATTATACATACCTCATATGTCTTAAATGCATTCATATATATGGCTTCATAGACAACCATTTAAGCATAATGAGATTATGTTTCCACCTATGGAAACACGTAAGGGGTAACCCTTCAAATATTAAACACATGAGCGTTCTCTTATATTAGGTCTAAAGACCACCACTCGTAGTATACATCAGAATGATTATCTATCATCCAGGTCTTGATCTACCTTTCAATAGGGTAACACCCTTGCTTAGCATTTAAACATCATCAAGGTCACTGCTAAGCAAATCAGTCAAATTTCAAATACTACCATCACATAGTCAAATGCATCAAAAATCAATACATTACATAAAAAATCCAATAATCATATCATCAATTTCTTTGAGAACTCTCCCCAAATCATAAATTTGGTGATAATTCTTGAGGGGGCATCCATGGGATAATTTTTTTGCATGGGAGAAATTTTTTTAGACATCATTAGAGATGAGTTATACATTCAGTAATGATGTAAAACAATCAAAATAGATGCAATCATAATAATTTATTCAAATAAACATTACAATACAAGAATAATGCATCATAGTGTCAAATTTAGTTTTACTACTTAACTTTTGATGCAATCTCATATACATCACTTTAAAATTGGGGCAAAATATAGACACCCAATTTTGAAGCACCTAGCCAAAAATAACACCTCATTAGGACATCCTAACCATATAAAATTGGACATAAAATTTGGTATATTTCATAAATACCCAAGCTTATCAAAACTCATCAATTTTCTTGTCTTCACAAGCCTTTTGATCAAGCAAATCAAATCAATCATCTTCATACCCAAATTTGGGGTGTTTATAGCCCTAAAAAGTAAGGTCATATTTGAGATAAATTTTGACCTATCAAATCATCTCAAAACTTCACAAAACCACCACCATCATATCGAGCTTGAAAATATCTTTATGATGAGTATAGATATACCTATGTTTTGATATCTATTGATGCCTAAAAATACAAAACAATTGTAGAGCGTTACCAAATTTTCCACTCTGTAAAGAAATCACCAGTGGCAAATTTGATCAACCCAATGGAGAATTGGTAAACTTTCAAAAATCAAATTCTGAAAGTTGGATTTGATTCTTGATCAAAACTACCACTCAAGACCAAAATTGCTAGTGGTAAATTTGGTTGCCAGTGGTGAATTTGGTTAACATAACCTAAAAGAAAACCATAAGGATTCCTTCTCTCCACTCCCTATTCTAAGCTTGCATGTTCCAAAAATAAACCAGACTTATAGAAATCAAATTAGTCTAACTAATTTTCCCCCTAATTCTTCTTCCAAAATCTATTTAAGTAGACCTTGGGGCAATCATTCAACATGATCTAAAGTAGTAATTACACTCTACCAATATTCCTCTAGCAACTCCATTCCAAGCATTCTTCATTTTCATAAGCATTTCAAGCATTTTTGAGGATAGTCAAGCAAGGCAAGGGATCTTGGTGACAAGGATACTTCCTTGGTGCAAGGGAGAGACCATTTATAGGTTATATCACTCTAGCATAGTTCTCTTCTCCATTTCTTTGTTACCTATTTTATTTAAGTTCTTTTAGCATAGCCTTGCTAACTAGTTTGCCTTCATTTACTTGCAAAATCTTCTTTATATTCATATTTCATATTTTTTGAAGCTTACCTTTGTCTTGTAGTCTCTTACATACTCATTTTTATGTCTTGCTTCAAGCACCTAACACTCTTCATGCAGGTTTAGAGGATTCATCTTCTTGACTACCTTCATTTTGCTTACTAACCCTTCTATTTTGTAGGGTTGTTTCAAGCATTCTTCATATCATAGCATTGATATAGTTGTTCTTTATATTTATGACTTTAATAATATTAATTTTCATGCATCTTGACAACATATTCTTACATCCATGCTTTCATACTTTTATGCATTAAGTATTTAGCATGCTAATCTCTTCTTTTCAAGCATATCTAGCTTTGTTTCATTAGCATTTCAAAGCATTCTAGCATTATCTTTTATTTTCAAGCTACTATAGTGGAGGATACAAGGTCTTTACTTCATTTATGCCCCACTAAAAACCTCATTTAAATCCCCATTTATGTGCATTTTCTTCTTATATATTAGAAACCATATTTCATAGTATTTATTCATGTTTTTGGGCATGTTTACACTTGTTTCTCACTATTTTGACAAGCATTGTAGATATTAGGATATAAAAAAGTTACCTTACTATATTCCTAACTCCTCTACATCTTCATATCCCTTCCTCCAAATCTTTTACTATTCAAAATAGTCATTGAAACATCCTCCCCTATTTTCCCACTAGCATCTATCTAGATCACAAATTGGCAAATATTTATGATATTTTTCCTCCTCTTTCAGCATTCTAAATCCTTGTAAAATATATTGGGATCTTCCTCCTATATTTTCATTATGAAAATCTATAATAATCTGCCTAAAACCACTTTTAAAATCACCTCGTCCCCATATTCAGACCAAAATCACCACTTATCATAGTCACTAGCAATTTTGGCTCTCTGGAATACACAAACCAGATTTTCCACTTTGACCAAATTCACCAGTGGTAGATTTGGTAAGCCTACTAGTAAATTTGCTAGAGCTCCATATCCACCCCAACCCCAAGAGGTAAGCATACTCAAAATTACTTTTAAAATGGGGTTTGATCAGTTGTCTAGACAAGCATTTTGCCTTCTCCAGCACTTAGACAAACCTCCTAAACTAGAAAACCTAATTTTTTGGTCATTTTGTGCAAGTACCATATTTTCTAGTCAAGACCAAATTTTCTAGTGGTGAATTTGGTAAGTAGTGGCATTTTTGGTAACAAACTCCAAAAGAGATAATTCTACCATTAGGCACTTCCTTAAGCTTTGTAACTGATATTTCTCTGTGTTTGCTTTTGTATTCTACTGTTTTACACCTGTAAATCACATTTCATTTGGAAAATCAAGGAACACTAAGCGAAACACTAATTTTCTTTACAAAACACACCTAAATCAGTCAATAAAGAAATCTTAGGTTAAATATTAAGTTCTTATTCATTTCCAAGTACATAGGCAAAGAAATAAAAACTCATATAGTTGCATTTAGGCTAACTTGTCTTCTTGCATCTTCTCTTGTTTTACTTTGAAATATCAAAATCTCCTTTAGTTAGCCTATCAAAAATACAAAAAGCATATAAGATAGTTCTTGTATTCTTGCATTTGTGTGATATGAGCTTAGCATGCATTTATATGATCTTCATTTTTAAGTCTTAAATAATTGTTAAGGCTTCAAAAAGAGTTAAGATAATAGCAATCCAAAACCTTAGGTGTTTTCATTGAATAAACTCATATAAACACCAAAAAATAAGTATTTACCTCAAATTCTACAAACATGAAATAATTTTATTGAGTATGGGTCTAATCATGTAGAGGATATTCATATCCTCAGGGTCTTCTTTGGAAAGAGATCCTCAAGTGGGGAAGTAGATATTCCAATGAATCTCCCCTAGGCACACTTGGCTTGATTAGGTTTTTTGGAAAAGAGAAAGTATATTTTTCCCTACCTACACTCTTCAAGTACTTGACTATTTATCTCCATATGACAAGTACCATGACCTTTGATTTATCATCTTACCACTTGTATACTAGACTCTTCAAGTTCTTCTTACATGGACACTTGACCCTAAGACACTTGCACACATAAACATGAATCTTACACTTCTACATGCACTCCTAATATAAGACACTTGTGCACATCCTCAAATTATATATTTGCACTCCTACATACATGACATGTGCACATTCTCTCAATCTACACTTACACTCTAACTTAAATGACACTTGTGCATTTCCTACACATTTCACTCTTACATGATATTTGTGCATTTCTTGCACATTAACACTTACATGAAAGGGAAAACATAAATCAGACACCTAATCTAAAGACTCAATCCTATTCTATTATATATTTAAATTTGTACTATGAAGGTGCCATGGAGGTACATTAGCATGTACCAAATAATGTAATATTCCTCAATAGAAATTGTTCAATAGTCTAGGAATAATGGCAATGGATTCTTAATATGCTTGATAAATGAATGGTGATGAATTGTTAAATTAATGGTAGAGAAATTTTAAAAAATTTATGTGTTACAAACAATCTAATATACATTCAAAGATACAATACATTGGATCATATTGTTGGAAAGAAATAAAGGAATATTTGAAGGAATAAAAATTAGTTTAGAGGTAATAAAAAGGAATATTTGTTTAGCCATAGAGGAGTCTAAAGCATCCCTATGAACTCACCTATCCCTAATATTGAATCAAAGAGGCTTTATAGATGGATTCAACTCATCAATTGGAATTATGATGGTGGGTACAAGAGAAATAAAATGAAAGCAAAAAAAATAAAGTGGAAACCACTGGAAGTAGATTTGGTCAAACTAAGTTTTGATGGAGCTTCTAAAGGAAATCTAGGACCATGAAGAGGAGTTTAAATAATAAAAAATAATAGGGGAGATATTTTATCACATTATGTTTTCAGTAGTGGATTTAAGACAAATAATGAAGTTGAAGCTTAAATGGCTTTAGAAGGATTAAAGATATGCAAGCAAATGAAATGGAATAAACTATGGATGGAAGGTGATTCATTAGTAGTAATAAATACAATTTTGAGAAAATCAAAGGCTCCATGGAACATACAAGAGATCATTGTAGAAATACAAGACCTTTCTAAAAAATTTGAAGAAATTGGGTTTACACATTCATTAAGGGAAGAAATAAAAATTGTAGATAGGCTAGCCAATAGAGGGGTCTTAATAGAGGATCATGAAGTTAAATTCTCTTATCCATGGTTAGAAGAAGTAGTAAGTTTAGTTGAAGGTGACAAGAAAAATATGAAAGGAACAAATTTAAAATAATGTTTCAAAGGATTACAAAATGTTTCATGGGATCCATGTATAGATCAATGCATTGGAGGAAACTAATATTCAAAATTTGGTAAAGTGGGCTTTGATTTTGTGAAGTGAGTAGAAGGTTTGATATCATATGGACTTCATGGTTGAATGGATTATTTAACTTGTTGGTTGTTGGTTAGATTATGGATAGAGTATGTATTGGAACTTTTAACTTTTTGAGATTGTTAAATTATTTATTAAAATAATACTATTATAATTTGCTAAAACATCATTATAATATGAATAAACTTCATTTCATAATTTATTAAAATGATAAAATATTTTCTAATTGGTTATTTGGGATTAAAATGAATTTCACTTGTATTATATAATAACCCTTAGTTTAGTTATTATGCATATCTTAATAATATTTAATTATGAATGTTCAACTTTTTGAGAATACTAAACTATTTATTATAGTTCTTGTACTTGCAATTATGTTTAATAGTACAAAGTTGGTAAAGAAAAATATGATAATGTAAAGTTTTAAAAATATTACTCAACTAAGATGCAGTGCATAGATAGTGTAGGTGGAGTTTTGGCAGTGTGAAGGCTATTGTAGGAAAATATCAAGAAGAGGGATTTTGAATTTTAGAATATTTGTATTTACAAAGAAAATTGAAGAAGATACAAAAAATTAAAATCAAGAATTCATAGTCTTTATAAAAAAAGATGTAGATATCTAGATATAGCAACTCAGTTGAGATGAAAATTGAATTTGTTTGTAAACTCTCAACCTTTAAAGGAAAGAGTTATGATTTTTCAAGGGTGGTGGACCTAAGTACAACCTTTTTTTATCAATAAAAATAAATAAATAAATATGGGAAAAGCATAATTAACCTTAACACTTGCCACTTCTTTTGTTACTTGCATAATAGTGAAGTTGTCTTTTGCTAATCCTATATTAATATTTGCATTTCCATACTAGGTTATGTTGACAGGTATCATTTTTATATTGATAGGTCATCCTTAAGACATCATTTTTGGTCTAGAAGAAAAATGTGGTATCTCTTTTTATTTTGTTATGTAAAGAAAAATCCATGAACTAGTATTTTTTCTTTTTCATTTAGGATTTGTTTTTTATATTATGTAGTATCGATCTAGTGCTCTCCCAACAACAATTTCAAGATAAATTTCAAATACATGAGCATGAGTAGAGGATGATAGGGGGAGGGGTAAGGGGAGCATATAATTAGTTAATATATTAGCTAATGACAACTATAATATTAATTTATATATTAACTAATAATATTGCTAACATTAGTTAACATTATGATAAATTTAATATTAAATAATGTTAGCATTTAGTTAACTATAAGTAATTAACTAATACTATAGTATCAATATAAAATTAATATTAGATATCGGTAAAGTTAATGTTCTTATATCAACAAGTACTAAATTTATTAATTAATGTTGTTTGAGTAAAGGGTTGTAAAAATATTAATGTTAGAATGGAGATGGAGATAGTGTTTAAATATAGGATTGATAGGATTTACACGTCATAAGAAATAAAGATAAAGTTAATATTAAATAATGTTAGCATTTAGTTAGTTGATATATCCTAACTATAAATAATTAACTAACACTATAGTTTCAAAATAGTATTTAAAGTTAATCTAGGTATTGGTAAAGTTAATGTATTTATATCAACAAGTACTAAAGCTATTAGTTAATTTAATTTAAAGGGTAGAGGGTTATAACAATATAAATATTTGGATGGGCGGTGGGAATAATGTTTAAATATAGGGTTGACCAAAGTTACAATTCATAATCATGGTTTTACGTGTGTGTAGGTCTAGGGATATGTTAGGTATCACTTACATGAGTGCAGGGTAAGCTATATTAAGGTGCATGTAAAAAGTATATGTGCATTTCTAAATTGAACTCATTTCTAATGGATGCATTTGATTTGTTATCTAGTCTATCATTAAGGTATGTCACATGTACTAAAGCACCATATATATATATGGTAACTCAACCCTAATACTAGCCTAAAATCTTAGATGCATATATCCAAATAATAATGTAAGTTATAAGGTTAGGGTGGGTGGTTTGGGAGAGGATTAAACTAATATGTTATTAGTATTATATTATTATGGGAGTATAACAATAGAGAAAATAAATTAATTTATAAACAATAAAAGAATAAACATTATCATAGACAAACATAAAATTAATATTCTCAATTATAATATTAAATGCTTCATATATTTCTTGGCTTATACATGTATGCATGTATTTTAAGTATGTATTCCTATAGACTACTTTGGTGTCATAAATAATTGAAGTATTATTTTATTTTATTTGCTTGTACTCATAGATGAATGATTTGACATGTCCATGGCATTTAAAAATGTTTAACAAATTAAAATTGGTTTATTCTTCCACATCATACTCAAGATCTTCTTTACCAACTCAAGTTGGAACTTGTATATGTAAACACTTTGATCCTTCTATGTACGATATTATTGGGGCTAATAATTTAACCAAGTAACTATCCTTAAGTTATCTCCTTTACTTGCGTTTTTTAATATATTTTTATCCTATTATATATGAGATTACGATGCTAATTATCTAACTTTTAAAAACTAATCAAATTTATAAAGATAAAAGGCTTATAATAGTGGTAGATAAAAGACTATAATAGTCAAATTTAAATTTACTAGTAGCAATTGGTTGTTAACATTTTTTAAATTATAATCTAAGATTTGATTTGTGACTTTATTGGTACTCTATGCATGAATTAATAAATGGAAATAATGAGTTGATCCATTTATTATACATAAAGGTGAATTAAACCATTGATTAAGAAAAGGAAGCAAAAACTCAATCCAACAAGAGGGTGGACAAGAAGGATCACTTCCTTATAATTTGTAAGAGGGCTAATGATTTTGTGATCATAGTGGAGTTGTGATAATTATGGAGAATAATTTGTCAACCTCGTGAGAAATAAATTACAAAGTAATAAATGACCTTCATGTCTTCTTTCAAGCAAAATATTAAGCAATACAATTGTAATGCTTATCCATAACATGCCATTTAAAAGATATTTAATAATCAACTTATTCATAATGATCAACTTCTTTACTAATCTACTTTCATCTATTTCTAAAATAAAATAAAATTGACTAGTTGTATGTCACCTAAGATCTAGTGATTGGAGTAGGTCATCTTCCATGGAGAAGGTTTGTGAATAAGTCTCAATGAATATCGCCCTTATATGTGTGACTAGTAAATGTTTGAGAATTATTTGTCTTCACCTCAATGTAAACAAAACTTATATTAACCCATTAAAAATAATTAATAATTTGATTAGTTATTATTGATTGACTTATTGGTAATGAAATTTAAAAAATTAACACTTTTCTTTATGATGGCACTATGGAAATGCAAATGGAAACAAACTTAGTGTTTTTATAGTCACATCTTAAAATAAATTAGCATCTAGATAACACCACCTTAGCATAGCAAATAAGGTGGTGTTTTGATGAGATTAAGTAGAAGTTAGGTTTTGCATAAAACAAAAAAATGGGATTCCAACTCTAACACTATGCAAAAAGTGATGATACAACATGAAAATGGAGTAGTATTTGTTTACAGTTTAAAAAAACTTCTATTAATGTTTGGTTTCCAAAAATGTACGAGAAAAATAATCTATTGAAAAAATTGTACTCGATTTGAAAATTGATAACAATTAAAATATTAACCAAAAGTTTATAAAAAAATGTACATTTCTCTAAGATCCATTTGTATATACCATATATATATAATTTTTTTTTGTAAAAATACATTTATGAAATTATACATCAATCACACTAAACATGTCCTCATGGAACATTTAAAAAATAAAGACAAACTCTACTGAAATACATTATTTAGCATACCTATATATTTCTAAAAAAATAATATTTCCTATTCTACACTCTTTTTACAACATTTTATTAATTTATACATTTAAATTCTCAACCAGACCAACACTTATTATTTGATGAAATTAAGCATACTACATTTTAAAAAGGGACAACAAGAAAAGTCTAGAAGTTAAGCATACTACATTCTTTAAGAACATGGTATTTTGATATCTTAGTAATGAGGAGTTGAACAACTAAAAATGGTAATGAAACCACAATAAATTGAAGAGTACTAAAGAATGATAACATTATCCTTAAATGTAAAAATAATAATGATAAATTTCTTTCTAGACTCTATATATATCACAACTAACCAATGTTGTAGTATGTTAAACAATTAATGAGATGAACCAAAAGTAAAGCTCAACTTATATATGATTTTTAGGATAAACAACTTAATCGTATGGTTGATATATTAACATCATACATCTAGGAGGATATATATGTCATAAGTGACCAATGGTTGTAGTTTGCTAAGCAATTGTATGAAATTAACCAAGTAAAAGGCATCTCCTTATAATTAGCACAATTGAGGAATGTTTTTATGTGAATGATGTTAATAAGGGCATTAAGAAATTAACAAGAAGTAGAAATTATATTGTAGATGGTCTATAGGCTAAATATCTTAAGTGTGTGCTTGACGTCTAAGCACCACACATCTAATATATTTTGAATGAAATCATTCAAGGAATATTTCCATTTGAATGGACAACTAAGTTGGTCATACCATTGCACAAAAATAGAAATATAAATAATCCTTCAAATTACCATCATATTATGCTTAATCCTCTCTTTGAGAAGTTGTTTGGAAGCATGGTAGAAATTAGAATTGATAAGTGGATAGAAAATCAAGGAAATAGGACAATAGGGTAAGTAGGTCTTAAACAAAAGCACTCACTAATAAACCATTGCATCAATTTAACACACCCGATAGAATGAATATGGAATGAAAAATAATAAGTTTACCACTATTTTATAGACTTCAAAAATAATTTAGGCACAACACCTCAAGGTAAACTATATAAAAACAAGAAAAACTTAGTGTACCAACCAAGTATTGAGTAATTGTACATGAAATTTCTAGTCGGCTTGGAGCCAAAAGCATAATTGGACTATCAGAATATTATGAGAGTGGAGTTGGGGCCAAATAGGGTTGTCAATTATCACCTATTGTATTTGGACTTTGTATTTATAAATTGCAGTGATGGGTAGGAAGTTTGGGAGGCAAAAAAATACATTTGGCTAGTTGTGTAGTGAAACTTCTCCTCTAAGTTGATGATCCCATCTCATTTGTAAAGACTCTCAAAATTTTAAAAGAACATTTAAATGTATTAGAGCATTTTTCTAAAGAAGTGGGATGCAAGTAAGCACCAGAAAAACTAATATTATGATCGTATATACTTAGAGAGATCAAAATAAATCACATATCGTATTCAAAGAAAATCCTTTAGAGGTGGTAATAGAATACAACACCTTGGATTAGATTCTCAAAGTAAAAATCAAGAAATATGAGGATGAGATGAATACAAGAATAATAAAGGATACCTTACAAATTGTATAATAGGGTTGTAAAAGTAGCTTCATGAGGTTAGAAACCCATAATATTCTTATGCTAGTAGTTCCATACAAATGCGATATATAGACTAGTAGTACATCAATTTTCCAACGAAGACAAATAAAGAGAATTCAAAAGCCATTGAGTGCAAATTATTTTCAAATTAAAGCATAAGTCTCACATGAGACTTAACTTGTTGGGATATTAAATTTCCCATTAGAAGCAAAAGCTATGATAAGACTATTTGGGTACTATTTAGGCACCTAAAGAAAATAGAAAGAATAAAGGCTAGAAAGTGGCTAAAATAGGTAATAAAAAAACATTATATAGAATAAAAAATACTTGGATGAACAAAAACAAAAATTAATGGATAATTAAAGTACTAAACTTTGCAATGTCCCAAACTATAAAATAATAAATAAAAATAACATATGAGAAATAAATTTAGACATGTCATGTGAACCATAAATTTAGTAAGTAAAAATAATATTATAACAAGTTCAACCCAAATATGATCACAAGTAAAAGAAGTACATAGATGCAAAGTTAAATGGAAGATAAAAAATAATTATAGTCCAACTAAGATCTAGTTTACATAACATAAATGTAAAACTAAGTAATGGGAAACATTTAAAAAGGCATGGACTGAAAAAATATGTATTTTTTAGAAAATTGGAAGAATACAAGAACAAAAAACATTTTGTTATGGAATGCAAAGCCTATAAGGACATTAAGAATACCCATAAAGACACTTTCAAAATAACTTCATGGTAAAAATATATTAGAACTTCTTATAAAAATAAATAGTAGAAGAAATGCACTTTAAAATATGGTAAGAGTCTTTTAGGTCCGAGTTGTAGACCAATTGGTTCATCCAAATCCTATAAGGGGGGTGGAGGTCTAAGTTTCAAATCTCGAGCCTCGTCGGACTGAACGCTTGTCCCTTTCCTAGTGCTTTCAGTGGCATAAAAGGTCTAAAATGATTGTGGCATGGCGGTTATAGGGGCGGACTATGCGAAGATCTATGTGGCGGCTTCCGATGTGGACAACGCAGAATACTATGGTGGCCATAAAAGCTGGACAGCCTGCTCGGATTCGTGGCGGCTACCGATTCCACCATGTTAAAAATAAAAATAAAAATAAAATGGTAAGAGAATATTGAGATTTTTTACTTTGTTCATATGATTTTATAAATTTTATAAATAGTAAAAGTAAAGGTAATGTAAAATAGTTTTTAATGTCCACAACACCATAGGTCATATGAGATGAGGTGGTTTACCACACTAATTCTCGTTAACGAAATATAGTGCATGACCCTATCCCTTATGGGAATTTGAACCTTGGAGTTCCAAATTTTTTACTATGTGGAAGATAGCCACTCATATTGTGTTATTTATTTATGGGGCATATATATCCTGCCTTCCAAAGTTTTTACCATGTGGAAGACAACCACTCATGTTGTGTTTTTTATTTATGAGATATATATATCCTACCTTACATGTACCACATGTAGGATTCAAATATGGATGTTATCTATGAAACTCAAGGTGTTTAACTTGGTGATCTCATATCTTATGATAAACATAAAACTTAAACCTTCTTTTCAACTATGTGTTTTTAGAGAGATGCTCTAGTAATGTCTAAACAAAGTCAATAATGTGATTTTTTTTTGTTGGAGAAAAAAGGGGTTGTACTCGGGTTCCAACCCTTATCAAATTACAAATATCTACTTTAGAGACTTGGATTTTACAAATAGATTTAGTTCTCATCTCAATTGAGTTTCTATAACTAGATAACTACATTTATTTTCATAATAATTCGGAATTCTTGATTTTCATTTTCTAGATATTATTCAATATTCTTTGTAAATACAAATATTCCAGAATTCAACATCCTTCTTAACATTTTCTTGCAATATCCATCACAATACCAAGACTCCACTTCTACAATATACCCACTACATCTTAGTAGAGTAATATTTCCAAAACCTTGTGCTATTATAGCCCACTTTATCATATCTAGATTGTTAATTTCCTTTCATAATCATAAGTGCAATCATAAGAAGTGTAATAAATAGTTTGTATGAAAACACATTAATGTTATAGAATATAGTAAATATTACCAATGAAAAACGTTACAATAAATCTTAATCATTATTTGATTTAGATAGTCAACATTTTCTTGTCAATTTTAGCTAAACTTACTACTTTATTTAACCATGGAAAAGAGAATTTAACTCCATGATCCTCTATTAGAACCCTTCTATTGGCTAGCCTATCTGCACATTTGTTCCCTTCCCTTAATGTATGTGTAAAACTAATTTATTCAAAATTTGTAGCAAGGTCTTGTATTTCCACAATGATCTCTTGTATGTTCCATGAAGCATTTATTTCCTCAAATAGCATTTATTACTATTAATGAATTGCCTTCCATCCATACTCTATTCCTTTTCATTTTTTACATATTTTTACCTTCCAAAGCCACCCAATTTCAGCTTCATTATTTGTATTAACTCCACTATTATAAGAGTAATGTGATAAAATCTCACCCCTATTATTTCTAATTATTCCTCCTATTGCTAGTCTTGGATTCCCTTTAGATGTTCCATCAAAATTCAATTTGGCCAACTCCATTTTTTATGGTTTCCACTTTATAATATTTTCTTTCCTATTTTTTCTCCTATACCCAATATCATAATTCCAATTAATGACTTGAATCCATCTATCAAGGTTCTTTGCTTCAATATTAGGGATTGGGTGAGTTGATAGGGTTGGCTTAGACTCCTCTATGACTAAAAAAATATTTATTTTTATTACCTCTAAACTTATTTCCTTTCTTTTAAATATTTTTTTGTTCATTTATAGCCATACAATCTAATGTATTATATTTTTTGATGTATCCTATATTATATGTAACACCTCATTTTAAAAAATTATCTTCCATTGCTTTAATTGTAATCCTCTCTGATTTTCCAAATTAGAACAATCATACCTCATGCAGAGCAACATAGCAAGGCCTTTACTAAGAGCATGGGGTTTGGCACAATCGGGGGCCTTCAAGAGTTTTTTAAAAGGTCAACTCCTTTCTAAGATATGATCTTTAGGTATACTTGAAATCAAAGGGGAAAATGGATGCAATTTAAAAAATAAAAATAATTCAACAAAATTAAATATGACAATGTATTTAATATTTTCTAAGATCTTCCTACACAATAGGCCTGAATTCTATGTGCTAGTAGTGAACACTTCCTCTCTTCAACATAGATGAGACCAAATGAGAGTTACCAACACACATACACATTGAGAGATATGTTAGAGCATGAAAGCCATAGATGTCTACCCCCAAAAATTACATACATAGGCCTCTCATACATGCATATATGTAAAATAAAACTCAAAATAGGTAAAACTTGAGAACATACACACACATATAGAGATGGGTCAGCATGGGAACCACAGATGGCTAGCCAAAAAAATGATGTGTAAGCCTCTAGTATGTGTTTGTTTGTGTGTGTGCGCAAACAATTTTTATAAATATTATGCTAGAAGCAGGGGTTTGATTTACCCACAAGTTGCTCAGGAGCCAGCTACTATACAAAAATAAATGAAAGGAAATCTTACAAAAGAATATAAATGTAAACTTTTCAATCTTTGTTACAGTCTAAACTACTACTATTTATAGATACAATAGGGATATTTTTCCTCCAAATTATTTGTAGGTGTATCTAACCATTTCAACTACCCCTTCTTGGGATTCTAGGAGTTAAATGAAATATTCCTAGCCATAATGGTTGTTAAATGTGGAACTACTACTGCCATGTCTACTTTTAATATGTTCTTCAACTGCTCAACTGAGGTGACATTGATAGGTATCCTTTGTTCCTTTCAACAAGGCACATTAACTCGTCTTACCTACTTTTTTTGGGATCCCATTAATTTTGGCTTATCTAATACAACGTCTAATCCCTTGGAATGCCCTTAATTCCTTTTGATCCAAAACATTTATCCATTGGTTAGAGCTTCCCATTACTAGCCTTCATTGAATATTAAAAAACTTATTTATCAAGGTTATCTGAGGAAACCTTTATAGTTTTATTATCATTATGCTTGTCATGTATTCTTTCTCCTTTCCTTTACAGGTTTTCTAAAACTTTCAATTATCGGGACACATTGATTTTTTTTCTTTTAAAACATCTTGCACTTTCAATATTTAGGTTTGTCTTCTTTTCTTTATTCTCCATAAAATTGTAGTCACCTATAATCAAAACTTTTATCATTGGTAGAAGTTTTTCTTAAGCACGAGTAAGTAGTGAGGAATCACAATCTTGGCAACTCATAGGGGCCTTCTAGCTTGCTTGAAGGAGAATCCATAATTTTTTTCTTTATCTTTAGGCACAGACTCAGAGCTTCATAAATCCTACAAAAGGAAACACACAAAAAGAAAAAGTAAAGGAAAAAAGGATGACAAATCCACAAGACCAAAATCCTTCCTTGGGATTATTGAATTATAACAATTCCTTTGCTTTATAGGTACTATATTTATTTCATCTACTTAGATTGTTGTAGCATTTAGAATTCAAGTATGCTTAAAGATAATTCTTTAGGTAAATTCCATTTACAAGTATGATGAGAACATCTCCTTCTATAGTTTCTAGCTCAAATGAATTGTCATCCTTACAATTGGCTATAATATATGACCCACTCCATAATGTATCAAACTTAGTGTGATTTTTTAGTTTACTTTTGTGTTCATCCCATTTAAGGACCATATCACCAATCTCAAAATTTTATAGAGTAGCCCTCTTATAAAACCATATTTTGACTATTCCTTGATGTTTTAGCAATTGTTCTATAACGTCTCTTCTTTATTATTCAATATTTAATAAATCTCCCAACCCAATTGTCATTGGATTATTTTCTTGTAACTTATGTAGTAACTGGAGTGTTGGTAGTTCTATGGAAATGGGTAATTTAGCCTCCCTTACATAGACTACCAATGCCTTTTTTGGAGTAATACTATGGCTATATTATGGATACATTACTCCATGAGAATGTAATCTGAATATCATATTACATAGTTGTAAGAGGGAGAAAATAAATAAAGCTTGTATATATATTTTTGAGCAATTAATATTGTAAGTTTTATTCATGCATAGTTCATGAATGACTTAGGCCATTTACATTCATATTTGATTATATAAGTGAATGTTTATTTTAGTATTATACAAGGCTTGATATACATATTAATTTGCTCATATATTATTCTACTCTTCATTATTGATATTTTGACCTTTAATATTGTGGCTATTTTATATTGGTACCTATGATATTTTGTGGTAGTAAGGCTTAAAAAGCCAATATTTTCAATGGCTTATTTTAGAGGAATCACTTCAACCCATATGGTGAAGTAATTAATAGTTGTTAGGATCCATTTGTGCCCTTCACTAGATGGTGGGTTGATCATTCCAATGAAATCCAATCCCCATTAGGCAAAAGGTCAATATGTTTCTATAGGTATTAGAGGCATGGGATAATTTCTCTTTCTTCCTATGAAAGACTTATACTTTTTATAGTTCCTAATTCATTGATAAGATTTATGAATATGTTGGGCTAGTAGAATCATGTCTTCATGATTTTGTTGGTAGTTGTTTGGGTTGAATGGTTCCCACCAACCAATACCTGATGGAATTCTTATAGTATGGAGTGCACTTGCTTTCCTTGAATAGATTAGAGCAATATCCTATCAAAGTTCCTTCAAAATAAGATTTTTTCAATTATTGTATAGTGAATATTTTGAAAAATAAAAGATCTTCTTTGGGCTTTATCCAAGTTTGGGGAGCATCCGACCATTCTCATGTATTCAATTATTTAATCTATTCAATTTGGCTCTTCCTATTCTTTGTTTATTAATAATTCTTCTGGCCTTAATTCCTATTGTCCTATTTTAATTTAGCTTCCTCCTTAACTACATCTTCAACCATTTGTTGACAAAGTGCTCTTTCTTTGACTAGTTTTATAGGTTTTATCTCCACATTATAGTCTAAAATATTGGTAATCTATTGAGCTCTTTTTCTCTCATTTCTTAATCTATTATGTATTATCTAACACTAAAAATGTATGACATAAAAAATAATCTTATTATTTCATACCATGTGTTTGAAGTGCTTTTCTCCTTTTACCAAAGCATAAACCTATTTCTCAGTAAAATTATATTTTTCTAATATTCCTTCAAATTCTAACCAAAATTTTGTATTATCATCATTTTGTGTCATTATAGTCAATATATAGAGTTATCCTCCATATGCATAGATGACGAAATCTTTGTTGAAATATGGGTTGACCAATATTGGAGTGTATACAACAACTTCTTTGATTTTTTCAAAAACTTGTTTTCCTTCTTCTATCCCTAAGAAATGTCAATTCCTTTTTAAAATAAGTGTCATGGGTTTGACTATAGTTGCAAAATCTAGATAATTGTTTTGATAAATTTAATTTACCCAAAAAATTATTGTAGTCCTTTTTTTTGCCTTGGTAGCAAAATATTTTTAATAGCTTCAATTCTATTTGGATCTATGAAAATATTATCCTTAGATACAACATGTCCTAACAATTTTTCTTGTGGTACATAGAAGACACATTTCTATGGGTTAAGGCACACCCTAAATTCTTGGCATCATTAAAAGATTCTTTCTAGGTGCTCTAAATGATTCTCATTTCTTTTTTATAATATTGTGATAGCATCCAGATATATCAATATTATCTTATTTATTAGGTCCAGGAAGGTGATATCCATGGATCTCTAGAAGGTTACTCTAATATTGGATAATCCAAAAGATATATGTTGATATGCAAAAGTTCCCCACTTTATGGTGAAGGTTGTCTTGTTTTGGTCTTCATATTTTATCCACATATAATTAGAACTAAAGAACCCAATTAGAACTAAAGAACCCATATAGTAGTGAAAGCCTTTCAAAACCAACTACTATTTGGAGAATTTGCTCCATGCATGGCAAAGGATAATGATCTTTTAAGAAGATTTATTCAGGTCTTTGAAACCTACACATAATCTAATTTTGCCATTCTTATTTCTTATAGGTACTAGGTTAGAGACCCATGTGGTGTGTTTGATTGGGTATATAATTTTTTATTCAATCAACTTATTCAACTCCTTTTGCATGAGATATTTTATTTTTGGATTGAATGGTCTATGTTTCTATTTGTTTACCTTGTCTTTAGGAGCTAACTCAATCGTATGTTGAATAATATCCTAATCATATCCCTTAAGATCTTCATAAGTCTAAACCATCACTTCTTTGTACTTTAGCATAATTTGATAAGTGATTCATTTTTCTCCTATGTGGTTATTTTTTCTATTTTTGATGTATTTCATGGGGCTACTTCTATTTATTGATAATATCATTTCTTTAGCAATGAATCCCTTCTTTCCTTTGAATCCATCTATAGAGCTAAAAATGTGACACTATGCAAGCAATAAAGAAATCAACTCAAAGAGATAAATAACTGCACAAAATAGAATATATTTCAATAAATGGGGGAGCTGAAAAACTCCTTGTTACAATTATTCTGCCTTGATAGAGTTGATTTGATACAATAGATACAATTTTCTAGGGTTATCCGAAACCCTAGCTATACAAATATGAGTGTCTTCAACTGTGCTTCACTCCCAACAAAATGAGTGGGCTTGTGAGATATCCGATTCTGGGCCACTCTAGCTTCAACGACTATCCAATATTGAATGAGAACCTATAGATCTACATACACACAAATAGACAAGGGGATCAGTAATACCTGTGAGGGCTCCACAATGTGAGACCCTCAACTATAAAATAAACCCTAATTGCAAATGAATACAATGGCATACAAAAACCTACATATTATGCAATGAAATAAAATTTGATGGTGATTTACCTTGCTGAACTTGATGATGCTTCATTGTAAGTCCATTGGTATGATGCCCTAACAACATCTGATGATTTGATACGAAAAGCTTTAGTTTGCATTGATGATGACGGTAGGTGCTTGCAGGCACTTGGTAGGCTTTAGTACAAGCTTGGCAGGCTTTGTAATGCACCTACGAGATACAACAGGCTCTGGCAAGTGCTTGGCAGGCTTTGCAGCGAGTCTGGCAAGCTCTGGAAGGCGCCTGTGGGTGAGGGTTTAATCTACAGAAGCATTTCACAAGGGGGACGAAGGATGTGATGGATGGATGATAATGGCGACGACAGAGAATGGATGTAGAAGTGGTTGGAATGGTGGAAGTCCTATGGAAATCTAGGTTTTGAGACTACTCTCACAAGTGGATTTGACCGATGGGATATTCAAGGCTCTACAACCTTTTGCTTCATAAGGGCTTCTTCAACAATCTCTCCAAGGGCAAGAACATTCTAGGGGTTGAGCATTTGCAAATTCTCCTATTTATAATCCAACCTAGGGTTTTCTTAGGGTTTTACCTTAACACTTTTGATCGTGTGGCTAAGATTAAATCAAATCCTAAGGCTAAGATTGTACTTTAAGTGTGACATGGATTGACGAAGATGGATGGCTGAGATTAGATTAAATCTAATGGCTGAGGTTAATTGGGTTTAAATATATATATTATAATAAATATATTAAAATATAATAATAAAATATTATATTAAATATAAATAATATAAAATAAATATAAATTAAGTCCAAAGGGGTCAAAAAGTCATGGGAAAGGGCTAAAGTGAGCATTTTGAAGGTGGTAAAGGTATGAAATGGTTAAATGGATGGTGGGAAAGGTGGATTGTGGACAAGTGGGTGGTAGGATGGTTAGTATGAAGGATTAATGGCTAGTATTTGGTGTCTACAGATGCCCCTTTTTGTACCATGTTGTGTGAAGCACAATATGGTGTAAAAATTTGAGACACCTGCTTGGGTTGTGGGCGTAGAAGCAACTTCTCTCTATTGTTGGATTTGAGCACTGATGTTGAAGATAAAAGAATAACGAATTTTGGAATTTATGTAGCTTACCCCCTCAATTGGCGAATGAGTTGTGGATGAATCTCATGAGCCAATTGAAAAATTTGTGTAAATGATGAATGATGTACACCGTTTTTGCCCCAACGATGGGAAGGGGGTTGGTGAGAAATGCAATGTGATTGTAGACGATATGAATGATGTAAAATGTGATATGATTATGGATGATATGAATGATGTAAAATGTGATACCATTTTTACCCTAATGGTGGGAAGGAGGTTTTGTCAAGTGTATATGGCATGATCATGTAAGATGTACCCCATTGTGGGAGGATCAAAATCAAAATGTTGTTGCCCCAAATTTTAGGATGATTTGATGTTGTTGAATAGTGTGCCCTCTGATGCCATTGATATGCAAGTATTATGATGCAAATAAAAATAAAATAACCGTGGATGGCCTGCTAGTGACTATTCTTATCATTTCCATAATTGGAACCAATCATCCTATCCAGTGCTTATCATTAGGTTTTTGAAGAAAAATGATGAAATTTGAGTTTTTGTTCATGTGTTAAGCCTCATGAACTAGGCCATCAATGACAGTAGTTATGCAAATTATTATTTGGTAAGGTTTCACTTACAATATGAGGTACCAAATATGATTGTGATATCGATCAAGGAGATAAGTGATGATGATCATGGTCAAGTGTCCTTATGGTAAGATCTTCATCTTACCGAATTGCATGGATTCTCATCGTTGCAATCACCAAGTTTGTAGAATAACCTACTAGATATAAGATTGACTTGCATGCTACTTTAACTTGACAAATATTGTAATTGTTTATGGATTTTATGGTGACATGGAGACGTGGTGATGATAATGTATTGATGGATGCAATGTGCGTGGATTCAATGATTGATTCTATTTTAGCCCTAAAAGATGAAGGGATTTTTACAATTTGGAAGATGTGATGAGTGTATCTATTTTTGCCCTAACATATGAAGGGGTTTTTTATGATGAAAAATGGAATGATTGTGTTTGTTCCTTGCCCTTAACAGATAAAGGGGTTTTTTTGATGATGAACAAATAAAAAAATTTGTGTTTGTTCTTTGCCCTTAATAGATAAAGGGGTTTTTGATGATGAAAGATGAAATGATTGTGTCTGTTCTTTGCCCTTAACAGATAAAGGGGTTTTTGAAAATGTGAAATGAAATGATTTGTAAGGAAAAGGGCATGACCTTTGATAAAAGAACGCAATATTTTGAACCTAACAATTGATGTGAATGATGTGAATGCAAGGCAAAGGGCGCAACCTTTGAAAAAATAACGCAATATTTTGAACCTAACAATTGATATGAATGATGATGTGATGTGATTGAATGATTGAACTATTTGTTGAATTGGTGGAGAAGGTGTGATACCTTGAACACCCCCAAGTTGTGAAGATGTTTTATTTATTGGAGGGAAAGGTGTGAAACCTTGAACACTCCCCAAGTTGTGATGATGTTCTCACTTTCGAGCAATCTTTGCATATGCAAGTCATATATATATATATATATATATATATATATATATATATATATATATATATATATATATATATATATATATATATATATACATACATGGCTTTTTATTTTTGTGCTTTTAAGTGAATGCATTTGTGGAATGCATGTTTATGAAAATATTTTTATGCATGTATTATTGATGATTAATGCAAGCTAATCATGATGTGTATGCATAATGCTTATGGATGATTAATGTAAGTGAAATGGCATGTATATGAATGTAAACTATATGAGAGGAATGCATGATGTTCAAATGATCATTTTTAGTTCAGAATTTTGTTGGCTATTTTTGTTCATTGTTTTGCAATCGGGGGCACCGATCTTGGTGGCTTTATGCAGGTTGATCCATGATGAAGACATGGATGTTGATATGGAAGAAGATATGGATGTTGATATGGAAGAAGATATGGATTTTTATATGGAAGAAGATATGGATTTTGATATGGAAGAAGATATGGATGTTGATATGGAATACTGTAGGATTTTCAAAGACTCAAACATACTAGTGCTATCCACTAAACTCACTAAAGGTTTTCTAACTTTCTTTAGGACCAATGTGTGTGCAAGTGAAGTTCATTTACCAAATATTGAGCATGAAAATGACCCTAGAAAATAAAACACCAATGTGTGTGCATGTGAAGGTCATTACCTTATTATGAGTAAATTAGGTAGGACCTGTTATGGAGAGGACCAAGAAGTTAGCTTGTCCGTATGTGCGGTCAGAGGTCTCCCTTTTTGGAAGAGAGACATATTGCCTCGCATGAGATTACTCCACTGCCAGTCAAGCGTCTATAGCCCTGGTGGAGACTCACTCCATAGTCCAATGATTTGATCTTTTAGGCATTGGGGATGACTACTTATCCTTCTGAGGGGACATGTGGTACGATCCTTACAGCTTTAGGGATTGTAAGTGTATATGTGGAAGTTGTTAAGTATTTGAATAGAGCTTTGGGGATGACTACTTATCCTTCTAAGGGTACATGTAGTACGATCCTTACAGCTCTAATGATCTATTTTGGGTGAATAGAAGTTGGTAATTTTTATATAGAGCTTTGGGGAATCGGATTCTCCACCGAAGTGTGAGGAGAATGTGACCCTATCCTTACTACTCTATGTGTGTATATTTGGATAGAAACTGTGATAGTGGTGAAAACCATTGTTTTTTATTTTGGACTATGTTGCATGATAGGACAAGCGAGGAATATTCTTTTCACTTCAAGGTGCTACCCAAGTATGGTGTTATCCCTCTTTTAATCAAAATGTTTTTAAGATGTGAAAGAGTGTGGTTGGTGCAATATTACTTTTTGGAATCAATTGACCATACTCAAGACTTTCTTAATGTGGAAAAAGTGTTTTTGGTCCTAAATAAAATTAGATATCTTTCTGGAGGCTGCTAGACACACTAGTAGTGGCTGAGTGAGGGAAAATTTTGGCTTTTTGTGACTTTGTACAAATGGGATTGTTGGAGGGGATTGCATAAATGCTCCCAAATAGGTACCCCCAGGTGTGAAAACTTGACTTTTTTATTTTTTGGCCATATCATCACTACTATAAAATATCATTGAACGTGGGATGGGATTAATGTAATTTGTAAAATGCAGGGGTGTAGTGGAATGCATGTGGAATGAATGCAAATGAAATGTATGCAGTGTATAATGTGAAAAATGCATGAAAATATGCATATACGTAAATGCAAGATGTATGCAGTGTATAATGTGAAAAATGCATGAAAAGATGCATATACGTAAATGCAAGATGTATGCAGTGTATAATGTGAAAAATGAATGAAAAGATGCATATATGTAAATGCAAGATGTATGCAGTGGGAAGATGCTATGTGAATGATTTGTTTTTGTGTGTGTATTTTTTTTTTAGCCATGTATATATACATATATAGTAATCACAGTAAGCATGAAACACTTTTAAGTGTATGATGTTCATTGGCTCGAGTTTTTCTACTCCCCCTAGCTTGGGAAGCTTATGACCAAAGGGCTTAAGTGCCTTTGGGGCTTTTTGAAATTGGAATTTGATGTGACCAAAGGGATTGAGTACCTTTGGGGCTTTTTGAAATTGAAATTTGATGTGACCAAAGGGATAGAGTACCTTTGGGGCTTTTTTGAAATTGAAATCTGATGTGACCAAAGGGCTTAGGTACCCTTGGGGCTTTTTGAAATTGAAATTTGATATGACCAAAGGGATTGAGTACCTTTGGGGCTTTTTGAAATTGAAATATGATGTGACCAAAGGGCTTAGGTACCCTTGGGGCTTTTTGAATTTGGAATGTGACCAAAGGAATTGAGTACCTCTGGGGCTTTTTGGGATTGGCATGAACTGATTGAAAATAAAAGAAACCAAAACAATGCTAATTTTTCACCATGTGGGGCTTACCTCATACATTGTTATTTTATTAATGTGTATTCCTTTTTAAAATGATAGTTTTTTTATTATTATTTAATTTTATAGTTTTTTTATTTACTTACGTTATGGTACTAACTCAAAATTAAATGAAATTAATAAGTCAAAACAACTTAATGGAAAACACATCAAACCCACCTGCTACTTAATCATGGATGGTTGTTGTGTAAGCCATGTTAATGATGAACTGGTTGTTGGTTAAGCCATGTTGATGATGAAATGGCTATGGTTGAGCCATGTTGATGATGAAATGGTTAAGGTTGAGCCATGTTAATGATAAAATGGCTAAGGTTGAGCCATGTTAATGATGAAATGGTGAAGGTTGATCCATGTTAATGATGAAATGGCTATTGGTTAAGCCATGTTAATGATGAAATGGCTAAGGTTGATCCATGTTAATGATGAAATGGTTAAGGTTGAACCATGTTAATTATGAAATGGCTAAGGTTGAGCCATGTTAATGATGAAATGGTTGTTGGTTAATCCATGTTAATTATGAAATGGCTAAGGTTGAGCCATGTTAATGATGAAATGGCTAAGGTTGAGCCATGTTAATAATAAAATGGTTGAGGTTAAGCCATGTTAATGATGAAATGGTTGTTGGTTAAGCCATGTAAATGATAAAATAGTTGTTTTTTAAGCCATGCTAATGATGAAATGGATAAGGTTGAGCCATTTTAATAATGAAATGGCTAAGGTTGAGCCATTTTAATAATGAAATGGCTAAGGTTAAGCCATGTAAATAATGAAATGACTAAGGTTAAGCCATGTAAATGATGAAATGGCTAAGGTTAAGCCATGTTAATGATGAAATGGTTGTTGGTTAAGCCATGTAAATGATGAAATTGTTGTTGGTTAAGCCATGTTAATGATGAAATGGTTGTTGGTTAAGCCATGTAAATGATGAAATGGTTGTTGGTTAAGCCATGTTAATGATTAAATGGCTAAGGTTAAACCATGTTAATGATGAAATGGTTGTTGGTTAAGCCATGTTAATGATTAAATGGTTTAAGGTAAAGCCATTTTAATGTGAAATGGCTAAGGTTAAGCCATGTTATTGATGAAATGGCTGAGTTTAAGTCATGTTAATGATGAAATGGTTGTTTGTTAAGCCATGTTAATGATGAAATGGCTAAGGTTGCACCATGTTAATGATGAAATGGCTAAGGTTAAGCCATGTTAATGATGAAATGGCTAAGGTTAAGCCATGTTAATGATGGAATGGTTGTTGTGGAGCCATGTTAATGATGGAATGGCTATTGTGGAGCCATGTTAATGATGAAATGGTTGAGGTTAAGCCATGTTAATGATGGACTGGTTGTTGGTTAAGCCATGTAAATGATGAAATGGCTTAAGGTAAAGCCATGTTAATGTGAAATGGCTAAGGTTAAGCCATGTTAATGATGAAATGGCTAAGGTTAAGCCATGTTAATGATGAAATGGCTAAGGTTAAGCCATGTTAATAATGGGAATGGCTGATGTGGAGCCATGTTAAAATGTGACCAAAGATATTAGGTACCTTTGGAGATTTTTGATTGGTGATGTATCCTACTTGTGGTAGGGATGGATAAGGGTTTGCCACTGAAGTATCAAGTGAATTGGATGTATTTTTCTTTAATTTGTTTTGGTCTATTCTTTTGATTTCTTGTTAATACCATAAAGTAAATAAACCAACAATTTAGAACTATTAAAATGAACACAAAACTTAAATTCATACAGAATTAAAAATGAAAGAAACAATCAATGCTAAGTTGTTACCTTGTGTGGCTTACCTTCATACATTAATTATTTTATTCATTAATGTGTATTCTTTTTAGAGTGACAGGTTTGTGTGTTTTGATGTTCTAATCTTGCTTAATAAAAATAAAGGTAAAAATTAAGGCTAGCAAGGGCAACGATATTCTTGTTGGTAATGATCTCCAAAAATTTTGCTCAAGGGTAAACCTATGGTGTCTAGGGCAGAGACTAGTGGATGGAAATGACTGCCACTGTCACCAGGTCTTAAGCAATGGTTGGTGATAAAATCCAGCCACTATTGTTTTAGAGTGAAACGTGCAGTGTGTGATTGATTTTAAAATTTTTGTTTTCTATTGTGATCAAACAATGTTAAAGATAACAAATTTCACACATCTAAATCAGAATCCAACATATGAATGCAAATTTCATCTAAAGAGTGTGAATTACACCGCTTAAAATCCCCTGCCTAAATAGCAACCGAAGGGTTTGTCCACCTCTCTACAAAAGGTGCCACCCAAGGGCAGGAGTACTTTTTACATTCAAATGTTGTTCCTATTTAGATATGCAAAATAAGAAATCTTTAACTTCTAATAAATGCAAATTCTAAAGGATGCATTTCAATTTCAAATGCAGACAACAATATGCAGGAACTATTTGAATTTGCACTTCTTTTTAAAACAAAAACTTCAAAATGTGTTATGTATGCATGCACAAAATACCCTAGATGCAATCTACAATGATTTACTTTCTATATTACTTAGTTTGTATTCATTTTAATCTCAAAATCTGAAAGACACAACAGAAAACCCAAAAAAAATGTAAAGCAAAAATGAGCTAAAAATGGATGAAGGACTTATAGAAAAGCCTACATTTTGGTGAGGTGTTTCTAAGGTCTCTTCTACTCCAATTGATCTAAAAAATTTTGGAGACATGTTGGGGTGTATTAGGAACCTACCCGTAAAATTTTAGCTTAATATGACTCTATATTAGTGAGATATAGCCGAAAAAATATAGGTAGTTTATGTAGGAAATGCAGCAAGGCGCCTCTGATGAATGCCAGGCGCAACAGGGTGCCTATGCAAGCGCAGTAGGGTGTTCATGTATGCATGGTAAGGCACCTATGATGATAAAAAATTCTACATAGTGCTTGTACAGGTGCATAAAGGCACTTGTGATGATCAACAGGTACTACAGAGCGCTTGTGCAGGCGTGACAAGGTGTCTGTGATGATCAACAGGTGTTGCAAAGTGCCTGCGCACCTTCTACAACTGTTACAGAATCTTCTAGAAACCCTAATCGATGGATTCAGCTGATTTTTTTCTCCTAAAAACCCTATAAAATGTAGCAACAAAATAACATTAGCAAGGCAAATCAAATCAAAATGTAGAACCCTTGTGGGGTCCCACCGTGATCACCATTTGTAGAGCTAAAAATGCGACACTATGCAAGCAATAAAGAAATCAACTCAAAGAGACAAATAACTGCACAAAATAGAATATATTTCAATAAATTGGAAGGGAACTAAAAAACTCCTTGTTACAATTATTCTGCCTTGACAGAGTTGATTTGATGTAATAGATACAATTGCTAGGGTTCTTTGAAACCCTAGCTATACAAAGATGAGTGTCTTCAACTACGCTTCGCTCCCAATAGAATGAGTGGGCTTGTGAGATATCCAATTTTGGGCCACTCTAGCTTTAGTAGCTATCCAATATTGAATGAGAACCTGTAGATCTGCATACACACAAATAGACAAGGGGATCAGTAATACCTATGAGGGCTCCACAACGTGAGACCCTCAACTATCAAATAAACCCTAACTACAAATGAATACAATGGCATACAAAAACCTACAGATTATGCAATGAAATAAAAACCAATGGTGATTTACCTTGCTGAACTTGATGATGCTTTATTGTAAGTCCGTTGGTATGATACCCTAACAACACCTAATTATTTGATGCGGCAAGCTCTAGTTCACGTTGATGATGATGGTAGGTGCTGGCGGGCACTTGGCAGACTCTGGCGAGAGCTTGGCAGGCTCTAGAATGCACCTGTTGGATACGGCAGGCTCTGTAGTGAGCCTGGCAAGCTTTGGAAGGTGCCTGTGGGTGAGGTTTTAATCTATAAAAGCAGATCATGGGGGGGACGAACGATGTGGTGGATGGATGACAATGGCGATGATAGAGAATGGATGTGGAAGTGGTTGGAATGGTGAAAGTCCTATGACAAGCTAGGGTTTGAGTCTACTCTCATAAGTGGATTTAATCGATGGGATCTTCAAGGCTCTACAACATTTTGCTTCATAAGGGCTTCTTCAATAATCTCTCTAAGGGCAAGAACATTCCAGGGGTTGAGTATTTGCATGAGTATTTGCAAATGCTCATATTTATAATCCAAACTAGGGTTTTAGCTTAACACTTGATCGTGTGGCTAAGATTAAATCAAATCTTAAGGCTGAGATTGTGCTTTAAGTGTGACATGGATTGACGAAGATAGATGGCTGAGACTAGATTAAATCTAATGGCTAAGATTAATTGGGTTTAAATATATATTTTATAATAAATATATTAAAATATAATAATAAAATATTATATTAAATATAAATAATATAAAATAAATATAAATTAAGTCCAAAGGGGTTGAAAAGTGGTAGGAAAGGGCTAAAGTGGACCTTTTGAAGGCGAGAAAGGTATGAAATGGTTAAATGGATGGCGGGAAAGGTGGATGGTGGACAAGTGGGTGGTAGGATGGTTAGGATGAAGGATTAATGGCTAGGATTTGGTGTCTACACCATCATTTGGGCTGAATAAGGATTCCAGGGTGATTAGTAATTTTGGTATTTTGTTCAATCGTAACTAAATAATTTGGTCTTCATATGCTTCCTCTATTTTTAGGGATATTTATTTGGCTTATTCATATACTTGCTATAGGAATTGAATGATTTGCTCATCATTTTAAAATACTTTCTAATTCTCATCATTGTTAGATACTTTTGGCCTTATTTTTTTTATCAGGGTAAAAATAATATTTTGAAAGGGCTCGAACCCTTTTACAACACAAATTCAGCCCATCAATTACACAGCTACCAAGGGCAAATAGCTAGAGATCCCCTAGATGTAAGACAAACAATATCCATCCTAGACCCTAATTAGTTGTAGTCCTCCATCGTGAACTTTTCTAAGTCCTCATGGACCACCCCAAGGGGGATCCATATCGTATCCTCTTATTTAATGGCACAAAAGTTTGCTATCCAGTCTACTGGTTTGTTACCTTCTCTATAGACATGAACAAAGTCAACTTCTTCAAAATGCTTTACAATCTCTCTAATATCTTGCACAATGTAATCAATTTGTCAATTAGCTTCTCCCTCCTTTTTCAAAATATTGATAATATTCAAGGAGTCTCCTTCAAAGATAACTTTTTTAGCACCTAGATCCTTGGATATCTTTGCACCCATATGTAAAGCATTAACTTCAGCTTTATGACTAGTAGTAATTTCCAAAACCTTACAGACTATCCCCACCAATCTACCCTGATTATCCCTCAAAATTACCCCTACTTTGGTCTTACTTGGGTTATCTTTGGATGCCCCATCAAAATTTAACTTCAACCAGTCATCTTGAGGTGGTTGTCATTTTACATCAGTTATAACCTAAATATTTGCCTCTCCACCACTAATAGGTTCCAAATTCAATACCTTAGCTCTCATAGTCTCTTCAGTATTCTCTGGCTTGATAGGGTACTTGATAGATTTAACATTCTCCTCTAAAAAGTGGGTGATAATTCCAAAAATTCTCATGTTCCTCTCTAACCAAAGTTTCCACACAAAATGAAATGGAATCAGATTCCAAATTAGATCAAGATGAGGATTAAAAAAGGGGTTCTCCCATTGTTGTAACCATAGAACCATATTAGAAGGCATCACCCAAGAGATGTCCATCCTATTTATGAGGAGTTGGAAAATATTTAGAGCATAGGGACATTCCAAGAAGATGTGTTCCACTGATTCTTCTTCCTTTTTACATAAACTACATATATTAGGAAACTAAAAACCTCTCTTCTTAAGATTATCTACTATTAGGATCTTATTCTGGATTTCTTCCCAAAGAAAAATCTCTAGTTTAGGAATAGCTTTCTTACCCTTAATTCTATTACAAGGGAAACCCTTTTCTACAGTAGAATCTGAAAGATCATAGGATGACTTCACACTGAATTCCCCATTCTTAGTTGTGCTCCAAACCACAAAGTCTTTATACCTAAAAACACCTAAGTAATAAGCCTTTATTTTAGCTTTAAGGAGGTTTAAAACCTCCAAATTCTTAAGGTCTACCTCTAAATATTTATAGCTCAACTGGTTATCCAATAAAGTAATGTAATCACAAAACTTTTTACCATATCTATAATCTAGATCCTCCTTCACATTTTTGGCTAAAGGGTTGTCATCTAACTAGACATCTTCCCAAAAACTTATAGAGGGCCCATATCCAACACACCATTTTACACCCTTACACAAGGCCTCCCTAGCCTCCACCAACTGGTTCCATAAAGAAGAGCCATGAAAAGGGTCCTCAATTGTGAGAAATCTGGTATCCTCCTAGCTATCAAGATATTTTTCTTTAAAAATCCTTACCCAAAGAGTCTAACCATCCCTTAGAATTTTCCATCCCACCTTGTTTACCATAGCATTATTAAATAGGTTGAGTCTCCTCAGACCAAGGCCACCATGATTCTTTTGATGGTATATTTTTTTCCAAGATACAAGATGAATCCTCCTCTTCTCTTTATATCTTGACCATAAAAACTATTTTTAAATTCCTTCTATAATTTTAGAAACTTTAGCAGGGATATTGAAAAGGTTGAGAAGATAAATGGGGATAACTTTCAAAATACTCTTAACCAACAACACTTTACCTGCTTGAGACAAGATATTACCTTTCCATATTGTAAGTTTGGATTGAAACCTATCAACCAAACTAGGGTTATCCATAAGAGGTAAGACCCAAAAGGTACTTGCAAAAAAAAGGTTAATCTATTATGAAAATCTGGTGAATCCTAGAAAACTGCATGTATGATGACATGGCAAATTACCTCAAATTTTTAGAAAAAAATTAGTTAAAAAAGGTGAAATTCAAAGTCTTGATCAGATCAGGTGAGAAAGGAGTTTGACGATGTAAAACATTTTCTAAATCTTAATTCGGGCTCAGACCGAATGCTTAATATGATCTAGCCCATAATCAAATGCATAATATGATCCGGTTATGGATCGGATCATATTATGCATACGATTACGATATGATCCAATCCGTAACTGGATCATATTATGCATCCCATACATAAACGGATGTATAATATGATCCAGTCTATAATCGGATCATATTATGCATCCAATTATGGATCAGATCATATTATGCATCTTGGTACGAACTAGATGCATGATACTATTAGGTCGCAATTGGATGCATAGTTTGGTCCAACCATCTACCGAATGCATACAATAATCCAGCTATCTACCGGTAGCATAAAATGATCCAGCTATCGACCAGATGCATATTATGATCCGATATTCAATTGGATGTATAATCTACTCCAATTTTGGGTCAGATACATACTCAGATCTGGTCACCAACTGAGTGCATAATTTAACCCAGTCTAAAATCAGGTGTAGAATAGAATCTAGTACTACATTGTATCAAATGTAGAAAGGTTCGTCTACCATGTGTCACACATTCAATCAGTAACATCGCATGTCCAATATGATTATGCCACGTGTCAACCTTATTTCTCAATCTATAAAAGGGCATCAACTATCATTTTTTCCATTTTCTTTCTACCTATACTACAACCAGAGTTAACCTTTCCAATCAACATTTATCTTTCAATTTCCAATCCTTTTTCTTTGACTTCCAACTTCTTGCGATGGATACCTCTTCCACAATTGTACCAAAATTCAAGAATTTTTCATGCACTTTGATTTCAGATCTGATAACAACTCCAGGGATGAACTTTCAGTGGATCAATAACGCAAGTTTATCAAACCTCATTTCCATGCCACAATTCAAAATAGATAAAGTTCTCCTACAAAATATTATATCTGGTTATGACCACAACATGACTATAGTGAACCTTAAAGTACAAAATAGAAATCTGGTAATCAACATCACCCCTAGAGATATTCACAGATTGATAGGTCTTTAATTCATTGGTTTACTCAAGTGTCGACAAGGTTGCAGATTTCTCCAGATGACAAAGCACACCTTGAAAGAAATTATGATCTTTCATCGAAATATTTGGCAAGTATAAATCTTGTTAATTATATTTTATTAATTTTCAATGTTTCAAATTTGTAAATTGACATCTAATTTTTTTTTATGCAGCTTCTACCGCCAAATCAAAAAGAGGTTTATCAATCAACGATGTGAACCATCAAACTTTGAAGACCATTATCAAATTTTTCTAGGCCAGACTTATTCTGATGGGAAGACCGAAAATTCTATTTTGGGCACTTGCTTATATTGTTAAGTCTAATAAAAATCAAATTTTTGAATCAGATACGAGTTGCACACGGTCCAACAGGAAACCAACAAGACTCAGCCCATTGTGGGTACTATAAATTTTCTTTTAGCTTTATATTTTGAGTGTTTTCATAATTTTTTGACTACTCTTGTACCAACTGTAGTGCATGCAACACTATAGTCTATTTCCATGTCAGTAGAGGAATTGAAGGTAATAACTACATCATTGTCCTTGACATACTATTTTATAGTTTAGCACATTTTCTTTTTAATTTTTCTTTTCATATATATGTAGGAGAAGGCAGACAATACAAGGAGTAAACACATTGTTTCCACTAGGGATCACAGGCCAGAACAAACAGGTGATTCTGAAGACACTGGCTATGAAGCAACACTTGGTCCTATGCAGAGGTCACACAAATATTCCAGGCAAGCAGCTACTCATGGGGTTTCTCGTACATATAGGTATGCATAAAATGTGCAAGCTAAATGTAGTGTGGCCAACCCCTCCCCCAATGCAGGACAATTGCAGCGCATTTCATCGTCTTCAGGTAAATCTATGTGTAGTTAATTTAAATTAAGATCTTTTTTATTTTAAGTAGAATTCTAACAAAATATTTTTGATTGTTTTCAGTTGATTCTCATGTTCAAGTAGTAACATCACAAGTTAGAGGGCATAAGCCGCCACCACCTCCACATGCATCATACTCACTGGTTTCACCGCAGCCACCACTTCCACCCAATCAACAACAGGCACAGTCACAGCCTCCGATAATGCCTATGCGAGGGCAAGTCAGTGTTGGAAAACAATTATTTTTATAGATATCACAAGGCGCTACATGAAGTTTTGGGCGTGGGTTTTCACACCCATATATATCACACATTCCAGCAACAATTTATGGGTATGGATAGTCTCAAATTACATTTTCTACAAATTCACAGGCACCAAAATATACTGGATAGGGATTGGATGATATTCCACTTGATGAGTATTTCATGTTGTAGGGAAACACTGTAGGCTTCAAGGCAATAGATGTGCTTAAAGATATAGCATAAGAAGAAGAAGCTCATGCAGCTGAGCAGACATCAATACCACCCGCTCAAGGAGACAACCCTCATCCTTAGGATCCTCAAACTGAGGATGATGTTGTCAATTTTAATGAAAATGTTTCATTGGCTGAAAGTATTGAGTCAACAATTAAGGACTTTATGTTGAAATATTTTCAAGAGTTGAAAGAATGGGAATATCAGTCAAAGGTCCTTATTAGGGAAATTAATGTCCGATATAAAAATTATGAAAAAATATAATCTATTTATTCTTTGGTCAAATATGAACCTGAAAAGTTTGATGGCCTGCTAAAACAGGCTACATCAGGAATAGTTAAATCCGATTTTACTTATGATGATGATGTGTTAAATAGTGTTGTTGGTAGATTGGAGAATGTTAATGTTGAAGCCCAAGAATTTTACAACCAATGGGCTTCTGATAAGGATAGGGTTGCAGTTGCTGAGGCTGCAAAAGAATTGGCTGAGGTAAAAAAGTTATATGTATTTCAATTTTCTATTGCATTTAAATTTTTATATTTCTTGAAAATTTGTAATAATTTTAATATATCCCTTTCGATTTAAGTTTTCAATTTGTTTTTGCAGTCAAATTTTGAAAATTTGAACACACAAGTTAAGAGCATTGATGTCAATATTCATACAACAAATATATGTTTGATGAAATCAATGGAAATGAAAAAAAATACAGGCAAAGGTTTCAGATTACAATCATTTAAAAAAATACATCAAAGAGAAGTTGCAAGAAGATCCGGATATGGTGCTTGATAAAATGAAAGAAACGCTTCCAACAATACTTGAAGATCCAAATAAAGAAGAAGCAACATGTGTGTAAAGTATTGTGAAAGTACATGACAACCTTGTTAGAGTTGGAGCACTGCTAGAAGAGAGTGTCACATAAGCTGATAAAGGAAAAGAAATGGCAACTCCAACCACTAGTGAAGCATCCAAGCACCAATCAAATGATTGAAAATGTTTTTAAAAGATTGCAATATAATTTGAGTTTGAAATTGGTATGTAATATTTGAGACTTGAGTTGGAAAATGTTTTTAAAAGACTGCAATATTTAATTTTTGTTTGAAAATGTTATGTGATATTTGGGTTTAAAAATGTTTGAACGACGTAATATATTTCTTTTTGAACTAGTTAATATGAAATTTTTTATTTGAAAATGTTATGAAATTTTTGTTTGAAATTGTTATGTAATATTTGAGTTTGAAAATGTTATGTAATATTTGAGTTTGAACTAGTAAAAAATTGCAATATCTAATTTGGGTTTGAATATGTTATATAATATTTGAGTTTGAAAATGTTATGTAATATTTGAGTTTGAAAATGATTTGTAATATTGGGGTTTAAAAATGTTTGAACGATGTTATATATTTCTTTTTGAACTAGTTAATATGAAATTTTCTATTTGAAAATGTTATGTAATTTTTGTTTGAAAATGTTATGTAATATTTGAGTTTAAAAATGTTATGTAATATTTGAGTTTGAAAATGTTATGTAATATTTGAGTTTGAACTAGTAAAATACTGCAATATCTAATTTGGGTTTGAAAATGTTATGTAATATTTGAGTTTGAAAATGTTATGTAATATTTGGGTTTAAAAATATTTGAACGATGTAATATATGTCTTTTTGAACTAGTTACTATGAAATTTTTTGTCTGAAAAAGTAATGTAATTTTTGTTTGAAATTTTTTAAAAAATACTGCAATATCTAATTTGGGTTTGAAAATGTTATGTAATATTGGAGTTTGAAAATATTATGTAATATATGGGTTTATCATTGTCAATGAAATGAGAGTTGAGAAATCTGCTATCAAATCAATTCGTGTTTATCATTGTCAATGAAATGAGAGTTGAGACACTAATACATAAACATACAATTTTACAATCTACAAAAATGATATAAGCCATGTAATTTTAAAACAATAATGTGATTTAAAACAACAATTCTATGAAATCATATAAATCTGAAATAATATTGAGAAATATGCTATCAAATCAATTCGTATTTATCATTGTCAATGAAATGAGAGTTGAGACACTAAGACATAAACATACAATTTTACAATCTACAAAAATGATATAAGCCATAATTTTAAAACAATATAAATCTGGAATAATATCGAGAAACCTGCTATCAAATCAATTCGTGTTTATCATTGTCAATGAAATAAGAGTTGAGACACTAAGACATAAACATACAATTTTACAATCTACAAAAATGATATAAGCCATGTAATTTTAAAACAATAATATGATTTAAAACAACAATTCTATGAAATCATATAAATTTGGAATAATATTGAGAAATATACTATCAAATCAATTTGTGTTTATCATTGTCAATGAAATGAGAGTTGAGACACTAAGACATAAACATACAATTTTACAATCTACAAAAATGATATAAGCCATGTAATTTTACAATAATAATGTGATTTAAAACAAGAATTCTTTGAAATCATATAAATCTCGAACAATATTGAGAAATCTGCTATCAAATCAATTCGTGTTTATCATTGTCAATGAAATCATGGAAAATTATCGCTATGGAAGCTGAAACATATCAGCTTGTCTAGAATCATTATGAAGCATAGCAGAAATCTGTGTCTCCACCATCTGATCACTAAAAGCATCAATATCGTCGTTATTGAGCGTACTCGATGTTCCTCTTCTATCTACCAAGGAACTCCAGTGTTCCAATGCTCTATCATACAGAAATGTATCCAACTATATGAAGACGCATAAATTCTTAAACAATTTTCTAAATTCTTGTCGAGTCTATTGCGGAGTTTAGATTTAACAAAATAAAGTGCACTAAAAACTCTTTCATCTTCGACTGACCCCAAAATCATTGTTTCACATAATTCATATAAACAAAAGTATTCACTTATTGTATCTTTTAATACTGTGCTTTGATATTTGCGTTATCGTGACATGTTGTATTGTCGCGGCCAATGGAGGAAAAAGTGTCGCGATATCACATGTTGCATCGTCGCTGCCAAAGATAAAAAGTATCGCGATATCGTGACATGTTGCATCATCGTGGCCAAAAGAAAAAAGTGTCACGATATCGTGACATGTTGCTTCGTCACGGCCAAAGGAGGAAAAAGTGTCGCGATATCGCAACATGTTGCAACGTCACGGCCAGAAGAGGAAAAAGTGTCGCGATATCGCGACATGTTGCATTTTTGTGGCCAAAGGAGAAAAGTGTCGTGATATCGCGACATGTTGCATTTTCATGGCCAAAGGAGAAGAAGGAAAAAGTGTCACGATATCACGACAAGTTGCATCAACAGACCAAACCGATCCCCCTAGCAACATCTCACATTGTGTGAACATTGAAACCTGTAGGATCGTGCCTTAGGCCATTGGGGAAGGAGTCTCTCCACTCTTGAATGTCAGATTCGTCATTTCCCCTATTAGCTAGTTAATGGTTTAGGAGATTTGGCTCCATTGCAAATCTTCTTTTATTGTTGTAAGCATGTGTTCTCTCTGACTATGGCTGGGAAAAGTCTCTTCCCAACTTGTAAATGATCTTTGTTTTAATACAAGTTTTTTCAAAAAATTTCAAAAAAAAATACTGTGCTTGGATACAATTTTTGCCACAAACGTGCAGTGGAACCAATCTCATGGACACTTGTCATAAATGATGTTTGCACTACCATTGTTCTTGCAAAATGTGATGACTATTCTTTTAAAATATTATTGCTGAGTATACCTTTAATTTCAACACCATTGACTTCCACACTCTTACTAAAATGGTCAATGAGTTTATCCATATATTTAATAAACTCATTTGAAGAATTGCATTCAGTACAAGATCCCCAAAACATGGGGTTAACCACACCCATGGACTCGAGCAACTCATCTCTTTGAAACCATTCTCTTATCTTACCTATCAAATATTTTGCTATGTTTGACAAATTACTCTTTGTTTTCTGTATTACAACATGATATCTATTGTGTGTTACATGAACTTCTTAAAAATCTTCCACAACTATACTTGATTGCCTTTCAAAACAATAAACAGGTATCATCTTTTCATGAACATTAATACAAAGATGATCATTGATGTCAAACTTCAAGAACCTTTTTGGATTGTTCAAGTTTATCAATGTATTCCAACTATCAAATACAGGTTCTATAAAATCAGCATTAGACACATATAATGTATCAAGAAGCATGCATATTTGTTTTCTCATCCTCATAAAATCAATGATATAGATGGATCTTTCTTGTGCAAGATTAATTAATCTGTTCATTTCTTTTAACATTGGAATAATACCACATAAGTTCAAAAGTGTTTCCAAGTCATTCAAATGGAATAGCCTATATTTTGCCTTATCAACTATTCTATGATTTGCATTCATAAACCGATTCAATGATTGATATTCTACCAAAACTCTCTGAGCTGGTTGATACAGTGAAATCCATATTGTATCTACATATTTTAATAATTTTTTGTCTTCTGTAACTCCTAGTGCAAACTGTTGAAACTCTGCAAATATTTTGGGACTTAATGAGAAATAAGAATGAATATCATGAATAAGATTTTCTACTTGAGCAACATTTGAAAATGTGCTCACAATTTTATATGCAAGATTAACTCTATGAGCCATACAGTGAATAGGGATCATATATGGGGTAACTGTGGTTTGGAGTTGAACACAAAGACCAGACCTGTGATCTTGCATAATAGCAACTCCATCAGCTCCAATGCAAATTAACTTTGTTGCTATGTCTATATCATTCATTCTCGCAATATTCTTTAAACTTTTCACAACAACATTATAACTGTTTTCTGCATTTGAACTTTCCAACATCTTATGTAATCCCAACAAAATAGGTCTTCTTATATGATTTTGAAATGCGTACACATGGATGCAAATCCAAGATGTGTTACCCATAGTGGTTACCTCATCAATATAAATAAATAAATTTGGCAAGTTTTACTTGCTCCCTTAGGTCTTCTTTCTCAACCAAATATAAATATTTTACCATTTTCCAACCACTTCGGCCTGACAAATGAGAACTAGGAAGTTTTTGCACATTAAAAAGACGTAATAGCTACTTATAATCAACAAAATCAAACATTGGTCTACCTTTCTTGGGAATATTGTAAACAACGGCAAACTGCATACTTTTTGAAGCTAAAATAGTCATCTGTATTTTATGAAATTGGGCTCCAATTGTTCCACCTTTCTCAACAAGAGATTGTTGTTGCTTAAATACTAACTTCACCATTACTTTTTATAACTTTTACATAAGATTTGCCAGCATGTTTTTCAATTGTATCAATCTTGTTTTGAAGCCTATGATCCTTACCAAGTCTCCAACTGCAAATTTTACATCTATATTCTTTTTCATCATTTTGGTTATCCTTAGTCATGACAGGCTCTAGCTAGGGAAATATTTCTATCCATTATTTCCTAAATCCCCTTCCAAGTATCCAGAGAGACACTTTTCTTTTTTTGGAATTTTTGGTTGAATATTCAAATGAAGCTCGTAATGATTTTGATTTATCACTTTCATTTTTAATTGTGATGTCATTTTTCGTGTTGTCTTCAAGTGTTTGTTGGATGTCATTTTCAACAAGATTTTTAATAAAAGGCATCTCTTTTTGGGAAATATCTTCAAGTGGAGGCATATGATGATCGACAGGGTATTCTGCATAATAGCATTCGATAATATTTTTTATCATTCTTGGATAAAAAATTTACAAAAAATATTCAAATCATCAATCAAGCACTTACTGGGAAGACAAAAATCATTTATACCTTGAATTTGTATGGATGTCTTTGGCTCGTTGCATTTCGTAGTCTGGCTAAAATATTTGAGGATACTCTTTTCAGTAGAATATTCGATGCCCTTCTTTCCATCACTGGGTGACATTTTACTTGTTACAAAAAATAAAATGTTAGAGAGGGTGTAATTTCTAGAGGCCTTAAGATAATATTGTAAATATAATAAACAATTATTTGGGTGGTAGATTATACATACTTTTTTCCTGTCATTATTTATAGTGATTTTATCAGTTTATGCCACTGGTTCATTTTCTAGTGAAAGCACTTTAACTGGTAAAAAGAGCATCAATATATCTTTAGAGAACCAAAGTATTTACTCATGTATAATCTTAGCAAGGAAAAAATATCTAAATTGAAACTAAGAATCAAAGAGTTTTAAACCATTCAGAACATGGCAATACAAATAAAAACATTGGAATAGAGTAATGGCATTCCAGATGTAGAAGAGGGCTCCAATATTGGTGTGGACAGGATTGAAAAATCAAAAATAATGAAAAACATGCACAACCTGGAAAAATAACATGCAAAACATGGCAAAATAAAGAAAACATGGCAAGCAGAGCAGTGATAGAGAACCTGGTGTGAAAGTAGGTCCATTGTGATCCAGGATCCGATTAAAAAATGTTTTGGTTGCAGAACTGGTTTCGACCAAAATTCATTCTATCTACATAAACACAGATCACAAATGATGGGGACTTATTTAGCAAGGAAAACATGTAACCTTAATTCACACTATCTAAACATGTCTCACAAAATCGACCATAATTTGATGATATCTAAAAATGATATTTGAGATTTGAGTTTACCGGTTAAAAATGTTTCGGTTGCAAAGCTTTGTTCAGTCTGGGTGCACAATAGGTTCCGACTGAATTTTGGTTCCATTCTGGTGCACAATAGGTTTTGGCTAAATAGTGGTTCCGCTCGGGTGCATGACTGGTTTCAGATGAATAGTGGTTCTGCCCGGGTGCACGACAAGTTTCGGCTGAATAGTTTTTCCCTCTAGGTGTATGACATATTTCGGTTGAAAAGTGGTTCGGATGGGTGCACGACAGGTTTCGATTGTAGATGTGGTTTCGTCCGATTGCATAACAGGATCTGGATATTAAAGTTATCCTTCCGGTTGTAGTAATGGTTCGGGAATCTGGTAGATTGTAGAAATTGTTTCATTTAGTTGCAGAATTGGATACGGTTGATCGCAGAAAATGAAATATTTTATCGGGTATAGAACAAGGTCTGAAAATGAAAAATGTATACCTAGGGTGTTAATTATATATAGAGGTATACTTGGCGAGTTTGGGGGGATAATTTATAAATTTTAAAATTTTAGGGTAAAGATGGAACTTTAATTAGGTGGGATTACTTGTGAATTTTTCAAAATATTCATGATACTCTCATCAAATGACGGCTAACCGACACCTAAAATTTATTTTTCCCAAAATTTTCAACAAAATGGTTGACGTCCGGGTCTCAAAAATTTTGCAAATTTGAATTTTTGAAAATGTTTTTTTTTGCCCCAATGGCGAAGTTTCGTCATTATGCATAACCCTGAACCAAACCATTCCAAAGAGGTGCCTTACAAGTTCCCATGAACATAGCCATACCAAGGTAATAATAAGGTAGTGTTGACATAGGATACCCTATCACTCTATCCACCCTTCTCTAGAGAGCTACTTTAGTGTTAACGAAGAATATCTTGCTCTTGTCCAAATTGATATTTTGGTGAGAGGCACGTTCATAAAGGTCTAAGATTCTTTTAAATTAAGTTACCTCCACCATAGTAGGATTACCAAATAAAATGTTATCATCCACGAACTGTAAATGAGTAGTACCCTCGATATTATGAGCTAGTTTAAGGCCCCCTATCTAGCCAAAAGCCTTAGTAGCATGGAGGTATCTTCCGAGCATTTCATCCATAATAATGAAAATATAAGGAGAGAGGGGTTCACCTTGTCTTAGACCTCTACTACTATTAAAAAACCTACTGGTTTATTATGGATCAAAATAGAGTACCTTGCAGTCTTATAACAGCTTCCAATCCATCTTCTCCACTATCTACAAAAACCAAAGGTAACAAAAACTTTATCCAAAAAACTCCATGAAACTCTATCATAAGCCTTTCTTATGTCTAAATTTAGGAACATACCTTTTCTTTCACAAGTATTGATAGAATACATAGATTCATGAAGGGATATAATCCCATCCAAAATCTGTTTACCCTTAACAAAGCCTCCTTGCTCATCAGATATAATGGATGGAAGATCTTCAATTTGAGGGCTATCACTTTAGAGATAATCTTGTAAGTAGTGTCGCAAAGACTTAAAGGTCTAAAATATTTGAAGGTTTTTAACCCTTCTTCTTAGAAACTAGGACAAGGAAGGTTTTGTTAAACTCCTTTAGGATATGACCCGACTTTAAATATTCCTTCACTACTTCAATAACATCAATTTTAACTATATCTCAGAAGGTTTATGAAAAACCTACTTGGAACCCATCTAAGCCTAGAGATTTATATCTATTGAGGGATAAAGTGGCTATCCTTACCTCTTCTTCCTCAATCTCCTTTAGATGCTGAGCATTGATCTCCTTCAATATCAACCTAGGAATGTGATTAGTCATCTCCTTAATCACATTTTCATCCTCTTCCATATCTTCAACTAGAATGTTTTGATAGAAGTCCACAACCTCATGCTTAATTTCTTCACACTCTCTAATAACTTGGCCATTGTCCTTTAGAATTTCATCAATGTGGGTAGAACTTTTATTTTTGATAATGGAGACATGGAATAACTTAGAATTTATATCACCTCCTGCAACCACTAGATCAAAATTAAGCTCCTTTTCCTATTTTAAATTTATTTTGGTTCATAACCAACCTGTTAATCTCTTCTTCTAACATATCCAACTCTAATCGAATAGCTTTCTTCTTTTGAAAGATATTTCCAAAGACCTCCCTATTCCACTTCTTGACTTATTTCTTCAAAGTTTTAAGCTTGTTTGTGAGAATTTGCATATTAGTATTTTGGGAAAGAATACTCCACCATTTTTCCATTTCTTTATAAAAATTTGGGTGTTGCAGCCACATAAATTCAAACTTGAAAGGGCCTTTATGCTTATGATATTCCACACAACACCAAAATAGCAAAGGATTGTGATCAGATCCAGATTTAGGAAGAGATTTTATATTAAACATGAATTTATTTTGGAATCAATCCTTTGAAAGAAGAACTCTGTCCAACCAAACCTGAATCAAGTTTCTACTAGAGCATTTATTCATCCAAGTAAATTTATTACCATCTAAATCCACATCAAATAGACCACCATCAACTAAAAGCTTCCCTAGATCCTACATGTTGTCTAAGAACTCAGCCACTCCCCTTGCTTCTCACCTAGAGATAAGGGGGTGTTAAAATCTCCTGCCACAATCCATTTTAAGCCTCTAAACTGATTACCTATTTTCCCTAAAGTAATCCATAGTTCTCTATGAGCTTTACTTGAGTTGGAGGCATAGATATTAGTAATCACAAAGGAAAATTTAGAAGATTTAGCTGTGAGAAGTATTGTGACCTGATATTCACTTTTAGCTAGTAGGTCTCCCTCATAAATATTGGAAATAATCCCTCTGGAGGCCCCTTTAGCTTCCTCTTGAAAGTTGTCAATATTTTGCCAAATACCTTTATGAAATTTTAGCCAATTTGTAAGATTCAATTTAGTTTCTTGGAGAAGCAATAAATATGGTTGGTAAGAGTATACAAGGTCCTTAACCAAGCTATGTTTTCTAAGGGCATTCATACCCCTAACATTTTAGCTTAGGAGTTTCATTACTTCCAGGGTGCATGCTTTTTCATACCTGTAATAATATCCTTAATAGTAGGTTGAGATCCCATAGCTTTCTTTTCTTATGCTTCCTTGTACCTTTTCTCCTTGATATACTTCCTCCCTACTTTTCTAGACTCTTCTTGACCTAGTAATTCTTACATTTGAAGTAACATAGGATGGACCTTTCTCAACAGTTTGTTCCTCTACAGTCTCATGATTATCAATCTCTAATTTATTTTTCTCATAGGAATAATCTAGACCTTCTTGCCCAATATTCACCATAATCACCAGTGGCAAAGTGGAAAGGATAGTTTCCATTTCCACATGGGAATAAATTGGTCCTTCCTAGGAATAGTTAGGTCCTTCCTGCTCTCCCTTCACCATATTCATATCTTCTTTCACTTGAGGGCAGATTGGCCCTTCTTGCCCTACCTTCACCATATTCACATTATCTTTCTCCAGTAGCTATGGCAATGTAGAAGGGATAATCTCAAGGTCCTCTATAGCTCTGTTACATTCCAAGGGGTTTTTATCCAACTGCTCCATGACCCTTTGGCAGGGTTATGTGTAAGGGGTCAGCCCCAAAATATATTTATAAAAATTTGGCAAATCGGTTTCAAAATCCAGGTGAATAGTTTCGAAACACATGTAGAAGGTTCACTATTATTAGGGACAATGTTGAAAATTTAAACTTAAAATGGTTAAATTATTATAAAATTGGGGCGAATAGACCAAAAATAAAAATTGCACCCAAATTTTTTTGGCTAATGGACCCTGGTCAAGGGTACCAAATATTAGCCAATTCCAAATTTTAAAAATCATAATTTTAGCCAATTTTGCAAAAATAACCACTATGCATAACCTTGCCCTTTGGTTTGCTTCTCCCTCATGAAATACTAAAATATAAGATACATCTATATTTTATTGCACACTTGGGGGATTGCTATGGTTTAACTTGGGGTTTTCTTCAATGTTATCCAAATTTTTGTTATTATATTTCACTTTCCAAATAGCCTTACCCTTCCTTCCTTGCTCCTCTAGGCTAATTCCAAAATCTTTGTTAAGGCGGCAGTTTTTGGCTAGGTGACTTGTTTTGCAACATCTCCAACATCTAAAAGGATTATTTTCATAAGAAATTTCTTGTGTCCAAGTACCTCTACTTTAGGTTAGTTTAACAAATCTAGGTAAATATTTATCTACTCCAACTAGCACATAATTTCTAGCAAAGATCATCTTCCTCCTCTCCTTAGTAGCAAAATCTAGGAATAGAAAGCTACCAATGCAGTTGCCAATAGCTTCAAAATTTTCATTTTCCTAGAACTCACGGGGTAACACTGAAATTTTAACTCAAATGAGAGCAACCTCAGTGTTTTCGAATGTTGGATTGAACCTAGGAGCCTATTTCCTTAGGAAAAGTCCAGATCGTCTGCCTTATTATCATCTTTACTAATTATTGATTTTCCATATATCATCAACTAGGTTAAAATGTAAGCCAATAGCTACCATTCTATCTGCATCTACATTCTAACCTCTTGGAATTACTTTTGTGTTTATAACATCAAAATATTTCATTAGATCTTATATTATATGTCAATAACATTTCATTAACCTACTTTTTGCTTGACATTAGGCTCTCACCTATCTAAAAATCAACTCTATCACCAAAAATTTGAAGCATTTTGAATCTTCATTTTTTAGTTATTTGGAGTCCCAAAGCAAGAGCCTCATATTATGCCCTATTTTTGGAACAAGAAAATTATAGTATATACACCTAATATAATTTAGACCCTTCAAGAGAAATTAGTCACACTCCTATGCCATCCCCTATTCTGCTTATGGAACCATAAAAGTATAGCTTCCATAACCCAATTGGTCCTTCCTCTTCTTTGGAGATTCTTGGGATGATGATATTTTCTTCTTAAATCATATATGTTCCCATGCTTATTTGCCTATAATTTTTATAATACTCGTGTATTTATATACCAACCTATTGATTTATTTGTTTCTCTTTATCCTTATAGTATGATTTTATATCATTTTCCTTCACTTTTGCTTAGACCATTTTTTGTTGTTCCTGTCGTCCTTCCTCAAGTGTTTCTTTTAGATGTTGTTTTTTCTCTATCATGGTTATTATATCCTAGAGTGGTATGGTCATGATGGCATTCTTGAGATACTCTACTATGTTGTAGGTTTTTGATGATTGTATATATGTATCAAGACTTTGGGTCCTTAGGATTTTATCTTCTCTTGTTATTGATGTTTGGTGATACTTTGGTAGGAGCTCATTCATAATTTTTGGGGGTTATCCAAGGGCTCAAGCATGTTTCTATATATTATACTCTTTTTATTTGACTGGTTCCTCCCTATTCTTAGCTATGTGAGATTCCTATGCCATGGTTTCTATTAGTTCTCTTTCGACATATATCTTGGCTATTACTATTTCCCCTTGAGATATTAAAATTTTCTTAGATATATCCCATTTGTATGAGGCTACTAGTATTTTTGAGCCCTTGCCATAACATCTATAAGAATAGTTAGGATCCTTTTGATATTCTCCTAGAGTTTTTAATATTTTTTATTGTATTATTAGATCTTTTATTAAATGCATTAGAAGTCATGAGCAGAGGTGTTGGTGGTTGGGGATGTATAACCTGGAAGCTAGGGTGATATTATGAAAAAGGATGTAGTGGCCTAGGGGTAAACTTTCATATTTGTATTAAGTTAGTTTTAGTTATGACAACCATTTTGTATACTTTCGATAGGGATTTTACTCCCTTTTCTTTTATCATCATAGATATCTTAGGATCTAAAACTCTAAAATTTAAAATCACTACCAAACCTAGGGGGAAGAGTTCTTTAGGTAGTCTATTCTAGGACTTGGGATATCTGAAGTTGAAATATTCTACCACATGCATGAGAGATCTTTTTATGGTTGATCATTGTTCTAGGAGTAATACTTCATCTTCCTTCCCTTTGAATCTTTCAACAAATACATTGTCAATCTAGTCCTGGTTGGCTATCAAACTGGATTGAAGCATAAGACGCCACTCTCTAGTTTTTCCCTTGAAAGAGGTTACTAATAGTCTTAGAGCCATATTTTATTTTGATATGTTATGAATCATGCACAGACTTACCACATGGCACAAATGATCAATGGGAGTAGTGATATCCTCCCTAGTGAAGTAAGTGAGAGACTTCAAAGCAGATTGAGGTATCCCATCCCATACTTCATGTGTAGTTGGAGGTGCCAAAGGACCTCTATCATTCTAGGTAGAAAATGTTGTAGGTGGTGTAGTCGGAGGTGCCAAAGGACCTATATCATTCTAGGTAGGAAAATTTGTAGCTGGTGTAGATGGAGTATCCATATTATGGCCTATAGCTCTTCTTTGCGAGTGAAACCTGGTAGGATATCTTATATCTTGATATCTCTAGATTATTCATTTAGGATGGAGTCACTAGGTGGATGTGGCTTATGCTTTGTAAGTAGATATATTGAGGTCTTTATTGTAATCTTAATCTTATGTTCTTTGGGTGGCTTTTTTTGATGTTTGTTTTATAGTGAGTAGTTAGGTGAGTAAAAAAGGTACTTCAACAAGTAGAGGTAGGCATAATACTAACTTGTTTCTATGATTATAGGACCAATGATATGTCAATAGGTTTCCTCCAGGCATGCCATTAAACTATTGTCCTCTCTAATTATCCTATTTAGAATAATTATACCTCATGCAAAGCAACATAGCAGGGCCTCAACCAAGAGCATAGGGTTTGGCTCAATCAAGGGCCTTTGGGAGTTTTTACAAGGCTATCTCCTTGTTATGATATGATCTTTAGGTGCACTAAAACTCAAGGAGATAAAGAGGGATGTGAGAGAAAAATAAAATAACTCAACAAAAGAAAAATTTGCAATGCACTAAAGATCTGCTAAGATCTTCCTACACAACATGCCTAAATATTATGTGCCAACAGTGAACACTTCCTCTCCTCTACATAGATGATACCAAATGAGAGTTACCAACACACATACATGTAGATATATGGGTTAGAGCATGATAACCACATATGGCTACCCAAAAAATAGACACGTAAGCCTCCCATACATGCATAGATGCCAAATAAAACTCAAAACACATAAAAATTGAGAACATAAACACACATATAGAGATGGGTAAGCATAGAAACCATAGAAGGATATCCAAAACATTAGTGTGTAATCATATATATATATATATATGTATATATATATATATATATATATATATATATATATATATATATATATATATATATATATATATATATATATATATATATATATATATATATATATATATGTATATATATATATATATATATATATATATATATATATATATATATATATATATATATATATATATAATATATATATAAATATATATATATATATATATATATATATATATATATATATATATATATATATATATATATATATATATATATATATATATATATGTGTGTGTGTGTGTGTGTGTAAAAAAAAATTACAAATATTATGCTAGAAGTGAGGGTTTGATTTGCCCACAAGTCACTTAGGAGTCAACTACTATACAAAAGAAATGAAAGGAAAGCTTACAAAATATTACAAATGCAAACTTGTTGATCCTTTTTACAATCTAAACTACTACTATTTATAGATACAATAGGGAGATTTTCCCTCCAAATTATTTATAAGTGGGTCTAACCATTTCAATTACCTCTTCTAGGTCTTTTAAAAACCTTACCCATAATGGCTATCAAATGTGGAACTACAACTGCCATGTCCACTTTTAATATGTTCTTGAGCTACTCAATTGAGGTGACATTGGTAGGTAGCCTTTGTTCCTTCCAAAAAGGCACATTTACCCATCTTACCTACTTTTCTAGGATCACATACATTTTGGCTTATCAACTATGACTTCTAATCCCTTGGTGCACCCTTAATTCTTTTTTGTTCAAAACATTTATCCATTGGCAAGAACTTCTTGTTGTTGATCTTTGTTGGATCTTGCAAAAATATTGATATAAGGGTTATCTATGAAAACCTTTATAGTTTTCTTATCATTATGCTTGTTAGGGATTCTTTCTTCTTTTCTTTATAAACTTCATAGAAATCTTAATTTTTAGGACTCATCTCGACTTCTCGCATTTCAAAATATCTTGCACTTTCAAGATTTAGGTATGTCTTATTTGCTTTATTATTCAAAAAATCATAATTGCCTTTGATTGAAACTTTTATCTTAATTTAAAGTCTTTCTTAAGTGCAATTTAGTAGTGAGGAATCACTTCATCAACCATTATTTAGTTTTTTCATCCATCACCATACATTTACCAAACATATTAAGAATTCATTAGTATAGTTCCTAGAGTATTGAATAGTGTCCCAAGAGATGGTCTATACTCTCCTCCTTTTTAGATAGAATACATTGTGAGGAGCCATAAAAACCCCTTTTTATTAGGTTACCAAGGATAAAATTTTCCTATGACATTTTAAGTTATGGAATGCTTGAGTTATCCTAAATATATCTCTATATTTTTTAGGTTTTCTTATTATTTTGGTGCTTTACATTATATATACTTCTTTTTATGTATTCTCCTGAGCTATTCAACTCTAAGATTAGCTTATCCTTGGCTCCCTTCAGAATAATCGTTGTTGTTATCTTTTTTCTCATCTGCTTCCTAACAACGATCTTTGGTATACTTGTTAAAAAATCTTCTTTTCATTTATATATTCCTTCCTAATCCTTGTACATAATTTTTGAAACCCTATAACCATATTTATCTTGAAGTAATCTCATCCATGGTTTCAAAATTGGATCTATATTGAGTGGTTTTTTATCACACCAAGTATCCATCCAAATAGATTTTTTTCTCTAGTTCCCACCACCCATTTTAGACCTTTAATCACTAGATAAATTGATTTTTTTTAACTATTCCATAGTGGATAACCATTTTGTAGTGATAATATAGTAAAATATTAAGCTTGCGTCATTGAGCTTAATGTACTTAGAATAATTCTTGCTCATTATATTTGACTCTCTTTATATAATATCCAAATTACTTTTCCCTTTAAAGCTAAGTTTGCATCCATAAAAACTCTTAAACTAAGGCCTCCCCTAGTTTTATCATCATACACTTTGCTCCAATTAACAAAAGAAAATTCCTTTTATCATGTAATCCTCGCCACAAAAATGACTGCATAATATAGATTAAAAAAATTTCTAATAATTTTGGCATAATATACAAGGCAATATAATATGTTGAAATAGCATGTAAGACTAATTTTAATTAGCTACACTCTTCTTGCTAACGATAACCATCTACCTTTCCATATTGGTACTTTATTCTAAACTTTACTTATGTTTAAAATCCACAATTCTATCCTCATTCTCCCCTTAAATAAAGGCATCCCTAGATATGTTGTCGATAATTTACCTCTCCGTTGGAAGTAACTTGCATATCCCTACTTTGATTCAAGCTAGAGTGTTTAAGAAGTTAATTTTATATTTTTCATATTAACTTTCTACCTTGATGCTCTTTCATATTCCTTTAACAATTTATTCAAAGCTCTAGCCTTGTTTTCCCATACCCTCTCAAAAATAGTTGTATTAGCTATAAACTATTAATGGGTGATGTTATTGATGTTATTACTAGCCTTAAGTATGTTTATCAGCCCATATTTTTATGTTGTTGTTGTGCTTGCTTCCCACCCCCACCCTCCTAGTACTTTTTCCATAATAATGAATAGATATGGTGATAGAGGATCTCCCTATCTAAGACCCCTCTTGGATTTAAATGTTTTAGTTACTAGTCCATTGATCATTATTGAATATAAACTTGTGGAGATACAAGCTTTAATCCATCAGACCCATTTCTTCTCAAATCTAAACTTTTCTAATACTACAAAAAGAAAATCACATTTAACCCTATCATAGGTATTATTCATATCAAGTTTTAAAATCATTGCTCTCTTTTTTATAGAAGTTTTTGAATGCATTAATTCATGATCTACTATGATCTCATCCAAAATTTATCTTTGTTTCACAAATCATCCTTGATCTTCTAAAATAAATGTGTTTAATAATGGTCTTGACTAATTTGCCATAATTTTAAAGATTATCTTATATGCCATATTACATAGGCTTATGGGACTAAATGAATCAAAAAATTATTCATCCTTAATTTTTGGAATCAAGGTAAGATATGTTGTATTTATCTTATAAGGTATGTATTGTTTTACTCTAGATTGTTCCATTGCTGCCAATAAAGAATCTTTCACTATTTCCTAGTTATGTTCATAGAATGTTGTAGACAATCCATCCAGAGGGATTTATCCTTATCAAAAGATAAAAGGGTTTACTAAAATTATTCTAGGGTAATAGGATCCATTAGTTTGCTATTGTCTTCAGTTGTTATAAGTGAAGGTGCTTCTTGTAGTAGTTTATTATTAAGAACTTTAATCTCATTTTATCCTAGAATATTCTAGTAAAAAAATCTTACCTTCTTTTTTATTTCACTTTGTTCTTCAATCCAAAGCCCTTCTACTAATTATATATCCTAATATCTATATTATTTTTAGGCTTGAGAGCCCAACCCATTGGTCAAAGTGCTCCTTGGTAGGGTGGAGACCACAGTTTGAATCCCTTAGGCCTCATAGAATTGGAGGATGTGTCGCACCAGTGTTTTTGGCTATGTTTTTTTTATTATACTAGAGGAATCTGTAACTCGTTAAAATTTTCCATACCTCTTCATGGGTTTGAATCTTACTTCTTGTCACCACTATAACCTCTAGTTGCATCAAGTAAACCTTTTATGTAGCCATCTATGCTAACATGACATGCCCATCGGTACTACGAGTCTCGAGGGATTGGAACCTTGGTCTTCATGCTCCTAAAAAAGCATTTTGACCGTTGAATCAAGCCATTGGACCCGATGTCGGCTATGTTAAAAAGCTTATCCAACATAATTGGATATTATAGTGGCAACAAGGAGCAGGATTTGAACCCATGAAGAGGTGATGAAAAATGTAATGAGTTACCAATTCCTCTAGTATATGCAAAAATGAAAAACATCTTGGTACTATTTCCATCCTAATAAAAAATGTGTTTTGTCTCCTTAATATCCAAAATTCATATTCCTTACTCAAAATATTATGATCTTCACTAATCACTCCCTTTCCTCTAAGCTTGGATTATTGTGCCTCAACTTTTTAGAATTTTGAAAGTTTCTCTTTTAGTTCTTTCTTCTCAAGATTATTCTTGAAAGTGTTCTTGTTTCATTCTTTTAATCTAGATGTCATTGATTGAATTTGTTTTGGAAGTATATACATCCCATCGGTTCCTTAAGAATTCCACATCTAAATTATCATATCAAAAAATTGACGATAGTCTTCCCACATATGCTCATATTTAAAATGTGATCTTTTTTTTAATTCCCTTACCACCATTTTAATTATTTTGGGCTTATGATTTGAACCAATCCTTATAAAGGTATAAATTTAAGCACAAATACCTTCATTTAGCCAATGATTTGAGAGTATGCATCTATCTAATTTTTTATTATCAGGTTCTAGCATATCCTATTATTGATCCATGTATAGTTTTCCTCTTCAAACTCAACCTCCTAAAGATTATTGTTTTGAATAAAAGCTAAGAAATATCTTGTACTTTGGGTTATTTTCCTAATCCTCCCAATACTTTCATCTAGTTTGGTTATCGTATTAAAATATCCTATTGAGGTGCATGGAACTTCAATATAGTCTTCTAAATCTAATGAGGTACATTCCTTAGGTTTAACAGGAATGCCCATCCCTAGATCAAGATCATATTGAGTACACAGTTCCTTGTTAATACTCTGATCCTATTGTACCATGTCATCTAAGCTTTGATATTATTTTCTTCATACGATAAAACCTAAAAAGAATTGGTATTTTTCCAATATCCTTACTATCTCCACTATTTATTTACTTTCATCTATCTAGACCTATTTTTTGGAAGTTGAAAACCAATCTCATCCATATCTATTTGTAAGTTTCTCTGTTGGTTTTCTATAGATGTTTTTGTTGGACTCTTATAGGGCTTGATCTCTCAATATACCCTATCTCATGACATCTTCTACATGTAAAATATATGTTTTTATAATCATGATTTGGGTCCACAACTCACCCATACTTAAAATTATTTATTTTGGTAAAGGTTTACTAATATCAATCATCACCAATATTCAGGTATAAATAGCCAAGAATATATCTTTTGTAGTTTCTCAAATCTCAAGGAATTCTCCTAGAGTGTTGTCTGTTGCCTTAAAGATATCCATTTCCTAGTATTTAATGGATAAACCATACATCTTGACCCAAACTAGTATTAGGGATAGACTTACATTTTTGGTGCAAAGCCTTCATATCAAAAATTAAGGAAGAGTCCTGCTCTTCCCATAAACCAAGAACCCCCTTTCAGGATTCTATCTCTTTCCTCCCTAGAACAAAAAATGGTTAGAAAAAAACATTTGATAAGAAAGGATAGACTCACTCCTAGATACTTCCAACTCTTATCAATCCATTTTATTAGAGTTGATGCCCCTAGCCAAAACCCATTAAATTTACCAATAACTACTTTGTCTTTAAGCAACAAGGATCTCTACTCTATGAGTGAAAGGAACGATGGCAAATGCAAAACATTAAACCAATCCACAAGGATCAAGGGGTTGAAGCAACACCACATTAACCAAAATAGAGAGATTAAAAAATAGAAAGAAGATAATGGAAGCTAACACAAAAACTACAATATCGTATCATATATCAAAATTGATTATGAATACAATGGAGAATATTTGCTTAAATAGGCAAGGAAGATCCACCACAGTCATAGGACCAACATAGAGATAAAAATCAATATCCATTGTACAAACAATGAGATGTGATATGATTCCTGGAGAAAATATCTCAACCCTCCAAGTGTAATCAATGATTCTAACTCCCTAGGAATGCCAAATATCCCCATAATATCTAAATAAGATAAAAATAAATATTCACACATAGAGTGGGTGGGAAAGAATAAACTAAACTAATATAAAAATAAAATACCTAGGTGAGCATGATCGAGAGTCTAAACACCTACTATAAAACCCTCCTCAAGTGAATCTAGGGATAAAAAATAAATGGTATATCCATTGTATGAGTCTTGACAACAAGACTTGATCAGGTATTCATGTACAATGTGTATCAAGAAGCTCTCAAACCAGAATGATGGAAAACCACGTGGGAAAAACCATCTGGATAGAAAAAGAGAAGAAGAAGAAAGGAAGGTGGTCTCATCCACACCCCCAAGGACAACTTCCTTCACCCCAAGCATCTCTCACAACAAATTAAAATGAGAATATGGGAAGGTTTTAGGGAAGATGTCAATAATCTATTGCTGAGTGGGAATGTTGTCCAAGATGATCACTCCATCTTGGATAAGTTGTTAAATTAAGTGCACATGAATCTCAATGGCAGATTACTCTAGATAATACTCATAATCCATGGCATCATCCCACTCCTGAATGCCATGGGCCTCATCAAACCTCTATGGATTAACATAAACTGCTTAACAAAGAATACCCATGCTAAAATTAGAAGTATACCTTGAAGGTGGAAGACCTTCAATATGTAGAGGGGGAAAACTACCTTGTTGTATAAGATTCTTGGCTAGATTTTTTAGGAGTTGAGGTAAACTATGGGGGTATGTTATATCCTCTACACTTAGGGACACAAAGGAATGGGTTCACCAGGAACTGTTTTAGTACTTGATCCAAGTCCAGGGTGGATATGTTTAATCTATTCAATTAAGCAACCACCTATGTTTGGTCTTTCTAAACTAAACTATTCAAAATAAAAGAATGGTGCAAAATATACAATATGCAAGAAAGTAATGTCTAACCCTAGTATGCTTCTTAGATTCAATGATTTCTAACCCTAGGTTGCAAGAAATAAAATTACTTTTCTCTTTTAAGAAAGGGCACAAAGAGGATGCAACAAACAAGACTAAACCCTAGATGCAAACTAAATGATATTTTATTTTGAATGTCTAGAAAGCAATTGAATGAATAGTTTTCTTTTTTTAATTTATGTTTGGAATAGAGATAATAGAAGACTCAACAACAAACAATCTAAAGCTTTACAAAGGATACTTATCTGATTCGGTGTTTGACCCAATATTTATCTTGTGTCCAGAATATCCCACAACTTCAAATATGTAAAATAACTTCACCAAACACTAGAAAATATGGTCAACATTAGGGGGTCTACTTAGGCCATTGTATAGCAGTTCTTGGAAGTGTAGTAGTCAAGCCCCCTAGGTCCTTTTAGCTAACCTTTCAAAAGCAAAATGATCTTTTATCTTTGGAACATACATAGTGGAGTATGCAAGCATGAACACTAAATGATATGCAACATTAAAATGAACACAAAAACAAGAACAAAGATGCAATCTCTAAACTAGGGTTTGGGGATAAATGGTTGCCCCCAAGCTAATATGATATGTGATGTAAGTAATATAGAATTATGAAATATAGAATAGAATAGAAATAGATAGATAACAAATTAGAACATAAACATAAATCAAAACCCTAGGGTCTTGGGATAAACAATCACCCCAAAGCCTACCTAGACTGAATCCACACCCTGTAAATTATTGAGCATGGATTTGGTAGCAGAAAATAGGTGGGCACAAAGCACCCAATGGGTGAAAATAGATTTCTTTTTGAATTTGTGCCTATGGAAGATAGGGTGTGGATTCACACAGGAGGGTTAAAAACCTTGAAACAGATATCAAAAACATGATAGAAGCACACACACTGATGAAGTTGAATGAACTAATAAATACAAAGAAATAACCTGGCAATCTTGTGGAAGAAGCAAGAGAAAAGGTGGGAGACCTCTTCTCCTCTAAGAAGACAAATTGTCATCAAGATTATCTCCACTTGCAGATCACAAGGAACATCAACAACAAAACACTAAAAGTACCAAGAGAACTAGAAGAAGATCAAATAAACAAAAATATCTTATTTCACATTAAGGGCCTATTGATATCATTTTTGGGTCAAAAAGAGGATCCAATCCCTTTATATAAAGAGTTTGGAAGGGAAAAAGGCAATAAAACAAAAGGTTGACCTTGATTGAGCCAACATCTTAAAAGGCCGACCTAAAATTTAGGGTTTATCTACAAAAACCTAAAATTTGCCAAATTTGCATCCCATAACTTATCGGGCACAGGTTCGATCAAGGTTAATAAAAACAAGACAAAAGCAAGAGAAAAGGGGCTAAAATTTATCCTAGCAATTTTGATGGCCTCCTAAAGGATTCTAAGGAAAAATGACTCATTTGGGTGGGTCAATTTTCCATATCCACATTTTACCCCCTCTTTGATGCATTTATGGCCTAATAAATTCGTCAAAGAATAATGTAGACCCCTATGGGCGAAAAGAACAATGAATACAACAAAAAAATGGATGACTAGTTTAGAAGAAAGGAGTGGTGCAAAAATAGTGTTATATTAGACACTTTTAATATTTACACATAAATTGAGGCATTAGGGATATTAATTCCTCTTAGGCCAGGGTGCCCCCTCAAGTTTTGGGAGGAATGCAAAATTCTTAATGAAACTCAAAATGACAAATGCAAAAGAAGAGATAGAGTGACAAACAATGAAAAATATGCAAAAAGGAAGAAAGAGGAGAGAGAAAAGAAAAAACAAGGAATAAAAAGCAAAAAATAGGTGTAAACCCTAATTTATTTTCACCCTACAATAAAACAGAAGAGATCTCTAGAGAAAATGGAAAAATGACACTTCCTACACATAAAGTGATAATTATGAGGGGTGATGCTAATGCAACAATAGATCAGGCATAGGTAAGAGCCATAATTCCATATTGCATCTAGATTTTAGGTTTTTTCAATTTGATTTTTAGTTTTTTTAGATCAAATTTTCCATTTTTCATGTGAAGTCACTGCGTGGGACCCATACACGGATCCAACGATCACTTGAGGACCTAGCTAGCCCTGATGACAACCAAATCCATACCCCATGTCATACAAGGTATGGATTCATGAATCTATGCCCTAGATAATATGGGACATAAATTCAAGGAAGAAGAAAACAAACAAAGAAGAAGAAATAAAAGAAAGAGAAAATAAAAAAATAGAAGGTACTCTGAATGTGAACTCTTAATTTGATGCTTGTATGTTAATTTTTATGATCATGTGATGAAATATTAATAAAAATTTCATTTTGTTTTTATTGCAACATGATGTCCTTGAGAGTAGGGAATGGTGACTGAGTACCCTCAAGGAGGCACTCCAAGATCTCATGCTAGTAGAGAGATAGACACTAGGGGTAGTGGTACTTCTGCACTTGGTAGAAATGCCTTGGGTAGAGGTAGAGAGAGTGCTACTGATAGCACTAGCAAAGTGTTTGTACTAGAAGTCATCCACATTCTAGCTACCAATAGGAGAGATGATCATCACACTAGAGAATATGTGGTACACTTGAGTATCCCCATCAGGAGGAGCATAGTTTATAAGTCACAAGTGCCATAGATGATAAGAGAGAGATTGATGGGTGACTCGACACATGAGATTTGTAAGAACATATTTCATGTCAATGACCTACCATGATGACATGGGATTTGGGTACCGATGACTATTCTCTATGGAGTAGTGGTAGGATTTCTAGTTTGCCACATGAGTCGATAGCACCTACCATGGGCAATGGTGAGATTGGTAGCAAATATGCGAGACCAACAAGTGTGATTCATATGGGACTTGTAAATATTGACCTATTTGTACATGATATTGTACAACATCATGTACAAACGATATACAAGACTAGTTTACATGACATTGCTCTAGGTATGGTGCTAGAAGCAATTCACTATTAGGAGTCCAGATGCACTACCAAGGATCTCTACTCTATGAGTGAAAGGAATGATGGAAAATGTAAAACACTGAACCAATCCACAAGGATCAAGGGGTTGAAGCAACACCACATTAACCAAAATAGAGATATTAAAAAATAGAAAAAATATAATGGAAGCTAACACAAAAACTACATTATAATATCATATGTTAGAATTTATTATGAATACAATGGAGAATCCTTGCTTAAATAGGCAAGGAAGATCCACCACAGTTATAGGACCAACAAAGAGATAAAAATCAATATCCATTTTACAAACAAGGAGGTGTGATATAATTCATGGAGAAAATATCTCAACCCTCAAAATGTAATTAATGAATCTAACTCCCTAGGAACACCAAATATCCCCAAAATATCTAAGGTAAAAATAAATATTCACACATAAAGTGGGTGGGAAAAATAAATTAAACTAATATAAAAATAGAGTACCTAAGTGAGCATGATCTAGAGTCTAAACACCTACTATAAAACCCTCCTCAAGTGAAGCTAGGGATAAAAAATAAGTGGCATATCCATAGTATGAGTCTTGAAAACAAGTCTTGATCAGATATTCATGTACAATGTGTATCTAAAATCTCTCAAATCAAAAGGAGAGAAAACCATGTGGGGAAAACTATCTAGCTAGAAAGAGAAGAAGAAGAAAGGAATATGGCCTTATCCACACCCCTTAAGGACAACTTCCTTCACCCCAAGCATCTCTCACAACAAATGAAAACTAGGATATGGGAAGGGTTAGGGAAGATGTCAACAATCTATTGTTGAGTGGGAATGTAGTCCAAGCTGATCACTCCATCCTGGATAAGTTGTTAAATGAAGTGCATATGAATCTCAATGGTAGATGACTCTAGATAATACTCATAATCTATGGCATCATCCCACTCTTGAATTCCATGGGCCTCATAAAACCTCTATGAGTCAACATAAACTTCTTGACAAAGAAGACTCATGTTGAAAGTAGAAGTATGCCTTGAAGGTGGGATACCTTCAATGTGTAGAGGGGGAAAACTACCTTGATGCATATGATTCTTGGCTGGATCTATTGGGAGTCGAGGTGAACCATGGGGGTGTTTTATATTCTCTAAAATAGGGAATACAAAGGAATGGGTTCACTAGGAACTATTTTAGGACTTGCTCCAAGTCCAGGGTAGAAATTTTTAATCTATTTAATTACGCAACCACCTATGTTTGGTATTTTTAAACTAAACTATGCAAAATAAAAGAATGGTGCAAAAAACACAATATGCAAGAAAGCAATGTCTAACCCTAGTATTATTCTTAGATTCAATTATTTCTAACCCTAGATTGCAATAAATAAAATTACTTTTCTCTTTTAAGAAAGGGCACAAAGAGGATACAACAAACAAGACTAAACCCTGGATGCAAACTAAATGATCTTTTCTTTTGAATGTCTAGAAAGCAATTGAATGAATATTTTCTTTTGTTAATTTATGTTTGGAATAGAGATAATAGAAGAATCAACAACAAACAATCTAAAGCTTTACAAAAGATACTTATCTGATCCAGTGTTTGAACCAATCTTTATCTTGTGTCTAAAATATCCCACAACTTCAGAAAATATGATCAACATTAGGGGGTCTGCTTAGGCCATTGTATGGCAGTGCTTGGAAGTTCAGTAGTCAAGCTCCCTAGGTCCTTTTAGTTGACCTTTCAAAATAAAATTGATCATTGATATTTGGAATATACACAGTGAAGTATGCAAGCATGAAAAATAAATGATATGCAACATTAAAATGAACACAAAAATAGGAACAAGGATGAAATCTCTAAACTAGGGTTTGGGGACAAATGGTTGCCCCTAAGCTAATATGATATGTGATGTAAGTAAAATAGAACAACGAAAGATAGAACATCATAGAAACAAATAGATAACAATTTAGAACATGAACACAAATCAAAACCCTAGGGTCTTGGGATAAAAAATCACCCCAAAGCCTACCTAGATCAAATCCACCCCCTATAAATTATTGAGCATGGATTTTGTAGCAAAAAAGAGGTGGGCACAAAGCACCCAATGGGTGAAAATAAAGTTTTTGCCAAATTTGTACCCTATAGAAGATAGGTTGTGGATTTGTACAGGAGGGTTAAAAACCCTGAAACAGAGATCAAAAACATGATAGAAGCACACATAATGATGAAATTAAATGAACTAATAAACACAAAGAAATAACCTGGCAATCTTGTGGAAGAAGCAAGAGCAAATGTGGAAGACCTCTCCTCCTCTAAGAAGATAAATTGTCGTCAAGGTTTTCTCCACTTGCAGATCACAAGGAACACCAACAACAAAACACTAAAAGCACCAAGAGCACTAGAAGAAGATAAAATAAGCAAAAGAATAATATTTCACATTAAGGGTCTATTGATATCATTTTTGGGTCAAAAAGAGGACCCAATCCTTGTATTTATATATAATTTGGAAGGAAAAAATGCAAGAAAATAAAAGGTTAACCTTAATTGAGCTGACGCCTTAAAAGGTTGACCTAAAATTTAGGGTTTATCTACAAAAATCCTAAATTTTCCAAATTTGCATCCTATAACTTACCAAGCACAGATTCGGTTAAGGTTAAGAAAAGCAAGACAAAAGCAAGAGAAAAGGGGCCAAACTTGACCCCAGCAAGTTTGATGGTCTCTTAAAGGATTCTAAGAAAAAATGACTCATTTGGGTGGGTCAATATACCATGTCTATACTTTTCCCCCTCTTTGATCCATTTATGGCCTAATAAATACATCAAAGAATGATGTATACCCTATGGGCAAAAATAATGGTGAACACAACAAAAAGGGTGGACGGTTTAGAAGAAAGGGGTGGTGTAAAAATAGTGTTATTCTAGACAATTTTAATATTTGCACACAAATTGAGGCATTAGGGACATTAATGCCTCTTAGGCCAGGGTGCCCCCTCAAGTTTTGGAAGGAATGCAAAATTCCTAATGAAACGTAAATGGAAAATGTAGAAGAAGAGATAGAGTGGCAAACAATGAAAAACGTGCAAAAAGGAAGAAAGAGGAGAGAGAAAAGTAAAAGGGAACAATAAAAAGCAAATAAAGGGGTGTAAACCCTAATTCATTTTCACCTTGTAAGAAAACATAAGAGAGCTCTAGAGAACATAGAATAATGACACTTCCCACACATCGAGCGATAATTATGAGGGGCGAGGCTGATGCAACAATAGATCGGGCATAGGTAAGAGCCATAATCCCATATTGCATCTAGATTTTAGGTTGATTTATTTTGAATTTTACCTTTTTTAGATCAATTTTTCCATTTTCATGTGAAGTCAATGCGGGGGACCTAGGCATGGATCCAACGATCACCTGTAGACCCAACTAGCCCTAATGAAAACTAAATCCATACCGCATGTCGTACAAGGTATGGATTCATGAATCTATGCCCTAATTCAAGGAAGAATAAAACAAACAAAGAAGAAGAAAGAAAATAAAGAGAAAAGGAAAAAAGAAAAAGAGAATGTACTTTGAATGTGAAATCTTAATTTGATGCTTGTATGTTAATTTTTTATGATCATGTGATGAAATATTAATGAAATTTTCATTTTGTTTTTATTGCAACATGATGTCCTTGAGAGTAGGGAATGGCAACTAAGTACCCTCAAGGAGGCACATTAGGAGCTCATGCCAGTAGAGAGATAGATACTAGGGATAGTGGGACTTTTGCACTTGGTAGAATTACCTCGGGTAGAGGCAGAGAGAGTGCTACTGATAGCACTAGTAAAGTGGTCGTATTCAAATTCATCCACATTCTAAATACCAATAGGAGATATGATCATCACACTAGAGGATATGTGGCACATCTTTAGGATTCCCATTAGGAGGAAGATAGTTTACAAGTCATAGGTGCCATAGGTGATAGTAGAGAGATTGACGGGTGACCTGACACATGAGATCCGCAAGAGCAAATTCTATATCAATGACCTACCATGATGATATGGGATTGGGGCACTGATGACTATGCTTTATGGAGTGGTGGTAGGATTTCTAGTGTGCCACATGAGTCGATAGCACCTACCATGGTCAATTATGAGAGTGGTAGCATATATGTGAGACCAACATGTGTGATTTACATGGTACTTGTATATATTAACCCATTTGTACATGATAGTGTACAACATCATGTACAAACAATATACAAGACTAGTTTGAATGACATTGCAAATGATTGAGATGGAGGTTACCCCTTGTGTGTGGCCATGAAGCTATATGTTAAAGGGTGTTACACTCAAATAAGATGAATAAGTATGGAGTGGTACCCGCTATGGGTGTGGTGCTCGTTAAGATGGCCAGAGAGAAAAAGATATATACCCACTAGGATGTATGTTTGTAAATGGTTGAATAAAGGCTACTCCTCACTCGTGACCATGAATTTATCCATTATGATGTGTTAAAATGATGTGATTTTTTTTCTAAAGCAAGTACTACCTGATAGGGGTGTGGTGTGTGCAAGAAAGTGTATGGATAAAGCAGGATTGAGCGCAACAAGATGTGAGTGTGTGTGTGTGCTAGAAGAATAGAGCAAAGAGAAGGAGAATGTATATCCTTGTCATGACAAAGAGAAGAAATAAAACATGCAAAGGATAAGGACATACTAGAAAAATAACTGTATCCCTTGACTTGGAGAGATAGAAGCAATGAAAAATTTCAAGGTCAAGGGATACAAGAGAAGAAGAAAGAAGAGAAGATGGGATGGGTGAATGCAATGATGAAAATGCACAAAAATGGGCCCTATATTGGGGATTCATTAGGCATTAGAGCCCTAGTGTGAGTGCAATGCATGTGAGTTACGACCTAACTAGGTGTCATCACTTGCCATTATTGTGAAATCCCCAAGAATCTATATGATCAAGTAGTCATGCATGTATGAACAAGCAACAATGCAATTGATATGACAAGCAAAATACAAGTGGAATAAAATGTTAGGCAAACATGCAAGATATGATAGACGGTCATGTAGTATGAATAAATCAAACTGAATGCAAACTAAGCTAGTTGAAAATGTAAAGTCATGCACAATATTTTAAGTGTTTATGATTATTATTATTCTTTTATTATTTTTTTCAAAGATTAGTGTTTATGATTAAAGCAAATTGAATGCACAATATTTTAAGTCATGCACACTAATCTAGTATGAATAAAGCAAACTTAATGTAAACTAAGCTAGATGAAAAGGTAAAGTCATGCATAATATTTTAAGTGTTTGTGATTATTATTATTTTATTATTTTTATTCAAAGATTGGTGTTTTAAGTTCTTAAAGTCAACATAAATTTTGATTGTGCCGCCTATTTTAACAAAAAGGATGGTAGTGCAAGGAACTGACCCATAAAAGAAAGGTCTATGATAGAGGATACCTTCATGACTTCTATCACTAAGAGGACCACCCATAGCATACTCTCTGGGAGTTGTACAAAAATAATTGCAAACTCTGACTGTGCCATCCTTCTTGACGAAAGGGGAGAGATACCCAACTTTGCAAGGTCTCTATGAGATAGAGGAATATAGTCTCTTTAATAACAAGAAGACTTGACATGCACCACACAAGGGATAGACCCATCAAAAGAGAAGTTATTACAGAGGATATCCTTATGATTTGTATCACAAGGGATACCCCCTCTAGTGCACTCCTTTGGGGCCACACCATGCTCAGGATGCACCAAAGTTACCATATTGCAAACAAAATATCTGAGGGATAAGGGGGACCCTCATTTTCATCACTTCACTCGAAACCTTGATGATCTAAATATTCAACATAAGTAATAAGGTGATCATCATTATCAAATGGTAAAGGCTGGTTTTTGTTGGGTATGTAGCCTATGCCTCATATCCCAGGCCAAATATCGATATCCAAAGGCTCGTGTATGCATTTTTGTCATGGCCCTAAACCTTTACCTACATATCCCATGTTAGATATGATCTGTTTGGAGAGTAGGTAATCATTGGATAGGTAACAATGGGCAAAAGAATGCTCTACATGACAAGAGTTGCTACCACAGATTCTTTGATAGTTGTACCTACAAAGATAAAGGTAGACGTGCCAATGTGTACAACTTCACCCTTATTATGAGGTAAACCCATAGTCCTTAGTGAAAGTGGTAGCTTGGAAATATTCAAAAGAGGCTTTTGAATAAAAGGATTAACTTGATCCCATGATGAAGCATTCATTATCAATTCCTCACTCACGTTAATATTTTAAGTTGTTTAGTTATGTAATACGAGGAAACTGATGGGCATAAATTGAGACTAGATTGAGCTTGCTCAACCATTGAACAATATTGGAATGGATGAGGGTTGCTTGAAATGGTGACAAATTGATCCTTAAGTTTGAACTTTAAACATTGATGAAGAGTGGAAGAGACAATCCTCATTGCATGAATCCAAGGGCGTCCAAGAAGAATATTGAAATATTTGGGGCAAGACACCACATAGCATAAGGTATCTAAGATATTAGGTTCAACCCTAATGGGGAGAGATATAATACCACAACTCGTTGAAAGCTTTTATGATGGTGTCAGATTTGGTTAAGTCTTCCTTTTTTAACCCAAACTTTTGGAATAATTTATAAGTGCATAAATTAAGGTAAGAACCATTATCAATCAAGATTATCTTGATAAATTTTTCCCTAATAAATATAGTGATGTAGAGGGAGGAATCCCCTCGTATGCTAGAGCAAGGCATATTTTTTTTTTTTAATGTGATATGGTGTATCCCAAGAGAGCCTACAACATTAGCTATAACACTAGGGAAAATATCTTGAGAAATAAATTATTGTCTTAGGAGCTTCAACAAGGCTTCCCTATAAATAGGAGAAGGTTGTAAAAGCTCTAAGAGAGAGATATTGGCTAGGGTACTAGCTAACTACTATTGAATGTCAAAGGAGACTTTAGGTTGTGGCTTCAACACTAACGGTGGGTTTTCTAGCCTTGTGCTCCTTTTGGGGTATTCTTCAAAACTACGATAGGTTTTGAAGGTTGGTTGGATGTAGAACTCATCTTCTACTAAGAATGTTGAGTCAGTTGAATTCGTGCTTATTGCCTTGTGGTTATTGCTACCACACTAACCATATTATCATAGGGAGGTGGCACATTCTAATATGACACTTGATTGGTTGTTGGTTGATCATGCTTAGTAAGGGGATATTGGAAGACCCTCGTGTCTTGATTTGTTGAGGGTGCTTTTTGAGTAGGAGGTGGATTATTTGTTAGAGAATTGGGTTGATAGCTTTCTATAACAAGGCATCCTTCATCAATCAAGTCTTGGACCACATGTTTCAACCTCTTACATGAGTTTGTCATATGCCCCTCCACTCTATGATATTCATAATTTTGACCAAGCTTATACCAATCAATTGTGGTATTAGGTTACCTTATGAGAGGTAACTTAATCATATTAGCTTACAAAAGCTATTTTAGGACCACATTCATAGGCATGTTGAGTCTTGTGAAATTTCTTGGTGGGGGGTTTTGAGGTTGATAAAGTACCATATTTTGTAGGGTGTTAACCACACTGTTAATAGGCCTACTATTCATTACCCCATAACCAACTACATGCTTGTTCTTATACTGCATTTTAGTGGTCTTATTCCTTTTTATCTTAAGTTGACCTCTTTGAATAAGGGCTTGCTCTACCCTTATTACCAGATGTATTGCTTGATCAAAAGATGTGATAGTTGTAGTCTCTAGTGCATAAGATATTTTTTCTTGTAAATTCCCAATAAATATCTCAAGCATGTCTTGAGGAGGTAAAGTATATCTCAAGTGTCCAACTAGACTCCAACAAGATAAAGTTTTTGAAAAACTTTCATCCTTATCTTGTTTTAACATGTAAACATCTTTCATAGATACGTTCTTTTCGATGTAAGCCCTGAATTGTGGATAAATATTTTAGCTCTCTTCAAATTTCCTCAAATAATGATTGGGCAAATGATAATAACATTCTAATGCCATGCCACCAAGACTCTTAAGGAATAACTTTAGTAACAACATGTCATCATATATGATATCATGGCATGATTTCTTAAACATTCTTAAATGCTCAATAGGATCTTTCATTCCTTTATATGATATGTAAAATCAACATTAAAAAATGCTTGGGATAGGGCCTAGCAACAATGATAAGTTTTAAGGACTGATTGCATATTTCTCTATAGTTGTAGGTAAAACTAGGTGGTTGAATCACATACAATATAGAAACCAATTGTTTTACCACATTAGTTAAACTTTGCATCTCAGGATTGTTATTGTGTAATACCCTTAGGTTCCCTAGGGGAGGGGTATAAGGCTATAGGAAAGAAACTTGGATCATGTAGGAAGCATTAATACTATTATGGTATGGGTTATGATATGTGGTATCTTGCTATGGAGGATAACTAACATTTCATGGGATAAAAGCATGAATGTTGAGAATATCAAGAGATGTACTACTAGTTGGAGGAACTTGTAAAACTCTCCCAACATTAGTGATCATAGTAGTAGCATATGTTAGTCTATGTGAAGGATTGCCATGATGTAAAGATTCAAACAAGGGATTATCATGAACCATTCTAGGAGGGACAACTATACGAGAGGGAGTCTCACCCCTTTCAATCTGAGCTTCTTGCTCCATAGCTTCGATCAAAGCCACCCTATGATATTTCATAAAACCCCAAACATGATAAAATGATTTAAAAGTGAAGTGGCTATTAGACCTCTCAAGGGGATCGTATTTAGTATCAATTTCAACATGTTATTGCTCTTCTACATCAAGGTTAGGATTCTCTCTATCAACCTGTCATCTTCTTGAGGAATTTGATCAGATTCCAAACACCTTCATTGACTCCTAGGGAATGGAGCCATTAGGAGAAATGAAAGGATAGAGGAAAAAACCAAGGAAAGACACACATAAGAAGATTCTTAAAAAAAATTCAAATGTTTTCTGATCTAAACAAATAAAATTAGTGGTCTTGTTTAAATTTTTTAAGAAAAGAAGGAAGAAGCTTTCTATCTTGGCCACTAAGACGTGTTTTCATGTCGGGTTTACCAAATATGTAGAGGGGGAAAACTTCCCTGCCACGTATGATTCTCAGCTAGATCCATTGGGAGTTGAGGTGAACTATGGGGGTGTGTTATATTCTCTACACTCAAGGACACAAAGGAACAGGTTCACCAGGAATGATTTTAGGACTCGCTCCAAGTTCAGGGTGGAAATGTTTAATTTATTCAATTAAGCAATCACCTTTGTTTGGTATTTCTAAACTAAACTATGCAAAATAAAAAAAATAGTGTAAAACACACAATATGCAAGAAAGCAATATCTAACCCTAGTATGCTTCTTAGATTCAATTATTTCTAACCCTAGGTTGCAAGAAATGAAATTACTTTTCTCTTTTAAGCAAGGGCACAAAGAGGATGCGATAAACAAGACTAAACCCTATATGAAAACTAAATGATCTTTTCTTTTGAATGCCTAGAAATCAATTGAATGAATATTTTTCTTTTGTTAATTTATGTTTGGAACAAAGATAATAGAAGATATAACAACAAATAGCCTAAATCTTTATCAAGGGTACTTATCTAATCTGGTGTTTTATCCAAGCTTGATCTTACATTCAAAATATCTCACAACTTCAAATCTACAAAATAACTTCACCAAACACTAGAAAATATGATCAACATTAGGGGGTCTTCTTAGGCCATTGTATGATAGTTCTTGGAGGTGCAACATTCAAGCCCCATAGATCCTTTTAGCTGACCTTTCAAAAGTAAAATGATCTTTAATATTTCGAACATACACGATGAAGTATGCAAGCGTGAACAATAAATGATATGCAACAATAGAATGAACACAAAAACTAGAACAATGATGCAATATCTAAACTAGGGTTTTGGGATAAATGGTATCCCCCAAGCTAATATGATGTGCGATACAAGTAAAATAGAATAATGGAAGACAAAATATAATAGAAACAAAGATATAATAACTTAGAACAAGAATACAAGTAAAAATCCTAGGGTCTTGGGATGAACAATCATCCCAAAGCCTACCTAAATTGAATTTATGCCCTAAAAATTATTGAGTGTGGATTCAATAGTAGAAAAGAGATGGGCACAAAGTGCCCAATAGGAAAAAATAGAGTTTTCACTAAATTTTTGCCCTATAGAATATGGGGTGCAAATTCACCCATGAGGGTTAAAAACCCTAAAATAGAGATCAAAAATACGATAGAAACACACACAATTATGAAATTAAATGAACTAATGAACACATAGAAATAACCTAGAGATCTTGTGGAAGAAGCAAGAGTAAAGGTGGAAGACCTCCCCTCCTCCAAGAAGATAAACTATCGTCAATGTTTTCTCCACTTGCATATCATAGGGAATACTAGCAGCAGAACACTAAAAGTATAAAGAGCACCAAAAGAAGATCAAAGAAGTAAAATAATATTATTTCGCATTAAGGGCCTATTGATATCATTTTTAGGTCAAAAACAGGATCCAAATCCTGTATTTATAGAGGGTTTGGAAGGGCAAAATGTGGGAAAACAAAAGGTTAACCTTGATTGAACCGACACCTCAAAAGGTCAACCTAAAATTTAGTGTTTATCCACAAAAACCCTAATACACCCCATAACTTATTGGGTGTAAATTCGGTCAAGGTTAAAAAATAAGACAAAAGCAAGATAAAAGGGACCAAACTTTATCCTAACAATTTTGATGGTCTCCTAAAGGATTCTAACGAAAAATGACTCATTTGGGTGGTCAATTTTCCATGTCTACACAATGAAAGGTGATGCCTCCTCAACTATAGTCCAAGCCTATCTAGGCATAGGGGCAACATGTACAGGAACCTCTACAACTATCTCAACTATGTCCTCATCCTCATTGTGATCATCATCAAAACAACCATATTCAAAGTGAAAAGTAGATGAGGATGGAGAAGGAGTAGAAAGAGTGGGCTTAGCTGGAGAATAATGCTCATCAAATTAGATATGATTTTGAAAAAGAACTTCATGTGTATCTGAATCTTGTAATCTATAAGCTCTCACATCCTCATAATAGCCAACAAAAATGAGTGTCTTTATCTTTCTATCCAAAGTTGTCCTTTTCTTCTTCAAAACATGAGCCCATGCTTGAATCTCAAAAACTCAAAAATGAGAAACATCAGGCTTGGTCCTTGTCCAAGCCTCCTCTAGAGTCATCTTCTCAATATATTGATGATGTGGGCAATTTTAAATGTAATTCACACAATTGACTACCTCGATCCAAAACTTGAGAGGTAAATCTCGTGAGTGCATCATCTAATTTTCTATTTTCTTGAGTGTTCTCTTTTTTCTCTTAGCTACAACATTATGTTGTGGTATATGTGGGACAAAGTGTTGATATAGAATCCCATGAAAGGATAGAAAATCTGAAAACTCCCTGCTAAATTAATCCTCCCCATTATCTATGCAAAGCTTCTTGATGCAACTCGAAGATTGATTCTCAACAAAATACTTAAAGACTTTGAATGTGGTAAAAAATTCACTCTTGAATTTGAGAAAATATACCCAAGTTCTCCTTGATAAATCATCAATAAAGGCGAGTGCATACTTAGCTCCCAAAAAAAGGAATGGGAAAAACCATCAAGTCACTATGCATCAACTCAAGATGGGAAGAAGCTCTCTTGGACTTACCTTTGGTAAAATGACCTTGATGTTGTTTGCCAAGTATACAACCTAGACAAACTCCATCAATGCAGGATACCTTAGGTAATCCAATGACCATATCATGAGTGCTTAAATCCTTCAAATATCTATAATTGAGATGGTCAAATCCCTCATACCAAATCTTGTTTTCTGAATCTACATGAGCCACCAAACAGGTACCTCCAATTGAAGAATCAAACCCTCAAAGTGATAAAGACATGATCTATGGTCATCAACTTCTTGTACAACAATGGACTATGGGTCACTCAAATCTCTAATCTCAGCTCCTTGATATGTAAACAACATAATTTTACGTCCTTCAAAATGATAAACTTGATACAAAGAGAGCAAACTGGTGGAAATATTTGGAACATAAAGAACATTCTTAATGCATTCACCATCAACCTGTATGTCATCTTTTCCCTTAATTGAAATGGAAGAAGAATCTCCAACCTCAATGCAAGATGTTGAAGTAGAACATAAGGTGGAAAATGACTCCCTGGATGAAGTCATGTGATGAGTCACTCCAGAATCCAAAATTCAATCCTCATAAATAGCCTTATATGATTTCCCAAAAGAATTCAAAGCCTTACCTTTATCTTTCGAAGGAGTGAGTAATAATTTTTTATTCCTAAAGGCTTCCTCTAAGTCTTGTAATTTTTTCCAACACTTGTGGTCGGAATGACCATTTACTCCATAATATGAACAAGTAACATGTGACCTATTTTTACTTTTGGACTGCTTAGTTTATGATTGGACTCTTTGGAGGATGACTCTTTTTTATGTGACTCTTTGGACTTTTGATGAAATGAAAGAGAAGGGGAAGGATTAGGTCGTGACTTAGACTTAGATTTTCCCTTGCCTTTGGAAGTGGAAGTGGAGGATGCAACAAATGCCTTATGTGAGGAGGTGTAATGCTCATAGTTAAGAACTTTGAATTTTTTCCTCAAAATATTGGCACAAAACTTCTCAAAAGTAGGTATTTTGTGATCAAAACCCATGGAATCTATATTGGCAAAAAATATGGAGGAAAACATATAGAATGGATCCATAAGTTTTGACAAGATCATGAAAATACATTCTTCATCCGTTTTAGTTTTTCCATTAACCTTTAAAAGTGTGAGCAAGGATTAAAACTTAGTGGTAAAATCATGCATAGATGGAAAATTATCTGGATTGAGAGCACTAAGTTCACAACAAGATGTAACACTTTCAAAGTGTCCACTTGCCCAAATAGGTTCTCAAGCTTCTCCCAAATTTGAAAAGGAGTGTCACAATGATTAAGATGAAACAACAAATTACCACTCACATTTATTCATCCATTTTGTAATCACAAATAAACTTATGATACTCTTTTGTAACTTGATATAGCTCTTCTTGCATTATCTTGCTAACCTTTTAGATTGAATAAGTGTCATCATGTGTGGCTTCCATATGTGATATTATGTGAGTTAAGTGGCTCAAAATCCTCTAAAGCCATTTTTCAATCATAAGAAATAAAATGCAAGATCCATAAATATGGTATTCAAATCGACACCAAAATACCCCACCCAAAAGATTTTTATTCAATGCTTTTAGAAATAAGAGACCCCCAAAAATTAAATGCCTTTATAATTTAGGTATTACAAAGAGTATATGATCAGATCTGATTTTTACAATCACTAAAATTTTGATGAAAAACAAAATAAATTTGAGTAACAACTTCACAAAACAAATATTTTACAAAGTTGTTTTCAAATACACAAAACTTTCAACAAAATATGTTTAAAAAAATATATTTTTAGCAAACCTTGTCAGTAACTTAAATGTAGATCTTAGTTTAAAATTTGGAAAGAACTCAAGAGTGAAGAAGATAGGTTGTAGATATTAGAAACCAGACCTCATGGTTAGAGGGGTCAACCAAGATGCAATGAAGGGCTAAAAAGATATGGAAGCTCTTCACAAAATAATAGAAGAAAAAAATTCAATTTTCACCTTCTAGGCTTAGAAACCTCCAATCTTCAATCACAAAATCTTCAACATGATCTGACTGCACGAACCTCAACAATTGATGTTTCCAACAATCCTCAAAGCTCTGATACCATGAAAGGAATGATGAAATAATGCAAAACACCAAACCAAGCCACAAGGATCAAGGGGTTGAAGCAACACCATGTTAACCAAAACAAAAAGACTCAAAAACAAAAACAAGATAATGGAAGCTAACACAAAAATTGCAATATTATATCATATGTCAGAATTCATTGTGAGTACAATGGAGAGTCCTTGCTTAAATAAGTAAGGAAGATCCACTAGAGTCGTAAGATCAACAAAGAGATAAAGATCAATATCCACCATACAAACATGAAGGTGCGATATGATCCATGAAGAAAAGATCTCAACCTTCCAAATGTAATCAATGAGTGTAACTCCCTAAGAATGCCAAATATCCCCATAATATCTAAATAAGATAAAATAAATATCCATATATAAAGTGGGTGGGAAAAATAAACTAAACTAATATAAAAATAAAGTGCGTAGGTGAGCATGAGCTAGAGTCTAAACACCTACTCTAACAGTGAGGTCCTCTCTAACCTCTACTAATAGAGATGAATCTAAGAATTTAGTTGTAAATCGGTCCATAGAAAGGAAACTATAACTCAAAATCTACTAAAATTACTAGTATATCCTATAACAATTATATTATTTGAAAATAAACCTATAATAATTTGCATATAGGACTTCTGAGATAATGAAGGGATAAATAAAAATTAGCTAAAAGATTCCATGTCTAGATTGAATATCTTGCCTTGTTGATGTCGTAGCCCTCTATTGCTTCTCCCATCATCCGAACCTTGGCTGACAGATATCTGCAATTTTGTTTGTTATGCCTTGAAAAATTATTACTACCCTTTTTTTGGTTTCCATCATATGACCACTCATTTTAAAGTTCTTCAAATTTCGCACAAATTAGTCCAAGAATCATGTGAATCAACCCTTTGCAAAGATATGGCTAATATTTTTTTTAGAAAAAAATTTGCCCTAATACTACCCTTGTTTCGAATAATTATCTTCATATGATCATAGTATTAATTTATCAATAATGTAATATTATATATCATACAATGTAAAATACTTTTCAACTTAAAAAAAAATCAATTTAAATAATTGTTTTTCATATCTAAATAAAATTTGTCACATAACCCTTTTATATTATTATATAAAATACTTTTCAAATTAAAAATAATAATTAAATAATTATTTTTTATACGTAATATTTTTTTCACAGTTATATCGGATGGCTAACACGTCACCATGAAATGAAGCACAAAACGAGCAAGAAGATGTGGCCTTATCCTGAAATCCTTGCCGAGAACCGAGAGGGCTTTAAAGGCCCGTTATTTTGTGATTGAAAGTGTTGCCACGTGGTAATTAGGGGTGTTCCCCGCTTCATCCAATCCTCCCATCCCATGAGTTTTGAGGAGAAGCGGGAATCAGAGTGAATCGGAAACTCCAAAGCACTACGTAGAGCAAGGGAATTACGAGAAAATATAGCGATTCAGGCGCACATGGATGGAATTGCACGTGCAGGTGCAGTCTTTATCTCTGAGAAATTCAGGCCTCTCGTGGGTACGAGCTATACTTCAATCTCAAACTGCGCCAAATGCAAATCTGGGTTTGTCCGGATCCGATGCTCACTATTTTCACATAAATCGGAGCGAATCTATGACCTGAGGAATTATATTAGTAATAGCCCGAAAACAAGCAGAAGCAAAAGCAGAGGAGTATTGGTCTATGCAAAAGCCGAAGCTGGAGTTGCAATGGACAAGAAATCTGGGAACTACGTTGTTCCATCAGCGCAAAAAGCGTGGACATACAAGGAGTACGGAGGTGCCAAGGATGTGCTCAACTTGGACGAAAACGTTCCTGTGCCGGACCTCAAAGAAGATCAAGTACTGGTCAAAGTTTGCGCAGCGGCACTCAATCCCGTTGATTTTAAGAGGAGGCAGGGCAAATTCAAGGCCACTGACTCTCCTCTTCCTGTAAGTTAAACTGTTAAAGTAAACCACATTCTTATGATTGTGTTTATTCTGAATTGAATTTGAAGTCCCTTAAATGCTTGCTTTGATGCAAATTAAATTACCATTCTTTTCAGTCGTCTGTTTGTTTTACTTGATTTCCCTAGCCCTTGGCACCATTGTGCGTGCATTTCATTTCAATGTATGTTATAGTATGCAGAATGCACCTCCAACCGTTCCTCCAAAGCCACTGATGTTGGGGTTGAAAATAAAGTTTGGTTAAATTCATTCGTTTAGACAATAGACAATTAATTAATTGGAACTTATGAATTGCCTGTTCTTTGAAAATTATGACACAAAATCTCTTATGCAAGTTATTTAACAATGAAAGCATAATTGGAACTTATTGTTGCTCTGCTCCAGTACCTACTAAATGAGCTTTTCAATGTGTGTTTTTTTATTTTCATATCTGCAGACGGTCCCAGGGTATGATGTTGCTGGCATTGTGGTAAAGGTAGGGAGTAAAGTGGAAGGGTTGAAAGAAGGTGATGAAGTGTATGGGAACATTAACGAAAAGGCTCTGGAGAACCCCAAGCAATATGGCTCGCTTGGGGAGTACACAACTGTGGAAGAGAAGTTGCTTGCTTTAAAACCCAAAAACTTAGATTTTGCTCAGGCAGCAAGCCTTCCTCTTGCCATTGAAACTGCACATGAAGGGCTTGAAAGAGCAGGTTTTGGTCCTGGAAAGTCCATTCTTGTGTTGGGAGGTGCTGGTGGTGTGGGCAGTCTTGTCATACAGGCATGTAATTTTATAAATGTTTATTCAGATTTTTATTTTTAAAATTGAGGACTTTGTTCCTGAGAAATGCAAAATAGAGAAGAAAATTCAAATTATATTGCACAGTTAAAGATTACAACCCCGAAAAGGGAAAGCTTAAATTATCCTGTAAGGACCTAATATATTTTTCAAACTAAAATTAAATTTTTTATTTATATATATATTTATGTCATACCTTATATTTTTTAAAATAAGTGCTCATTGTTGTGAAACAGTTAGCAAGGCAAGTATTTGGTGCATCGACCATTGGTGCAACTTCAAGCACCGGCAAATTGGAATTTCTGAAGAGCCTGGGAGCTGATGTTGCAATTGATTATACTAAACAAAGTATTGAAGACTTGCCTGAGAAATATGATGTTGTTTATGATACGGTTGGTAAGTAACCACCATGAGAATAGAAAACAAGTGTCTTTGCAGTGCACTCTTCTACTAAAATAACTTAAAAAGCCTTTCTGTCATAGTAAAATAAATTGCATTAGCTTCATTTAAAACTTACATTTACCTACAACTTATAGGATTGTATGTTTTTTTTTTCTTTTTCGTTTTCTTCTTAAGCAGTATAAAACCAACCTGCACATGCTATGTGAAAATGATAGAGATCTGGCTTATGAATTTAAGTATCTTTACCTTATAATGATGACAGAATCAAATATGCAACTGAAAACATAAATCGAAGTTTAAACAGGTGGTTTTTATTGTTGGGAGTCTCGTTGACATTCAAGACTGTTTCACAGATATGTGTAGACAACCCAAAAAAGGACTCTAAAGAAAATTGCGAAAATACTGAGACTTAACCTTATAGGATCCTGTGTAAAACTTGTAGTTATTCAGATAAGATAATCTGTAGTTGCCAATGACGATGATTCAAATAACCTTTTTAGGAATGCGGCCATTTGAATACTTTCAGATAATATACTTGAACCAGTGATCTCCGGATTTTCATGGTGCTTTACTCATTTGCATCATTCCTTGTGTTATTGGATGTCTCATTTGTGAGCCAGAATTAGTCTGAACTGATTTATTCATGATAATTCATTACAGTATATAGCTTGGGAATGTAACTGAAGAATCTCCCAAGTTAGTAAAAGACAGAACGAATCTTCCAAGTGGGTAAAGAAAACAAATATATGAGAATCAAATGTTCTCAACATCACACCAAACCACCTAAATATTACCTATTACAGCTGGAGATATTCACAGGGAATATTGCCTCATGTAAATAGAAAAACACACTAATAATAGAAATTAATCAAGCTCCAACATACTCCCCCTTGAAGTTGAGGGGACTGACAAGGAAGTTCCTCAGCTTCAAAAATTGAGCTTTGACAACTCCCTTGGTGAACAAATCTGCAATGTTGTCTTCAGTGTTGCAATGATGCAATTCAATCACCTTCTTCTCGACCATGTCTCGGATGAAGTGATACTTCATATCAAAATGCTTTGACCTGCTGTGATGAACTGGATTATATGCTAGCTGAATAGCACTCATGTTATCACAATACAATGTAGTAGGACCATATTGTTGTTCTCCAATTTCTTCAAGGACTTTCCTCAACCACAATGCTTGAGCACTAGCACTTGTGATTGCAATGTATTCTGCTTTGGTGGAAGAGAGAGCAACTGTAGTTTGTTTCTTTGAGCTCCAAGTGATTAAACCAGACCCAAGGCTGAAACAATTACCTGATGTAGACTTCCTGTCATCTATATTACTCCCCCAATCTGAATCACTAAAACCAAACAATTTTACATCTTCATTTTTACAATAATGGATGCCAAAATCCATTGTACCTTTTACATATCTTAGTATTCTTTTTGCAGCTTTCATGTGTAATTCAGAAGGGTCACTCATATACCTTGATACAAGTGATACAGCACATGCAATGTCTGGTCTAGTGTTGGTGAGAAACATCAAACTCCCAACCATACTTCTATATGTGGTCACATCAACTTTTTCAGTTCCATCATCCTTACTCAACAACTCACCATGAGCTATTGGTGTTGCAATAGGTTTACAATTTTCCATCCCAAATGTTTTTAACATATCATTGGCATATTTGTTTTGACAAATGAAAATTTCACTATCACTTTGATACACCTCCATACCAAGAAAATAGTGCATCAAGCCTAGATCTTTCATCTCAAATTCATGCATCATGGCATTCTTGAAGTCATCATTCAACTTAGGATTACTACCTAAGTAAATCAAGTCATCCACATATAAACAAACAAGAAGAATATCATTACCTTGTTTCTTATAGTATAAGGTTGGCTCACTCTTGCTTCTCACAAAACCATATTGACGGAAGTACCCATCAATTCTTGAATACCAAGCTCTTGGAGCTTGCTTAAGACCATACAAGGCCTTCTTCAACCTGTACACAAGATTATCCTTACCTTGAACTACAAATCCTTGAGGTTGTTGCACATAAACCTCCTCATCCAAGAATCCATTCAAAAAAGCACTTTTTACATCCAAGTGATGTACATTCCAGCTTTTATGAGCAGCAATAGAAAGAACCATCCTCACTGTTTCTTATCTTGCAACTGGAGCAAAAGTCTCCTCATAATCAATGCCATACCTTTGTGTGAACCCCTTGGCCACAAGTCTTGCTTTGTGTCTCTCCACACTTCCATCAGAATTATACTTTGTTTTGTAGACCCATTTAGAGCCCACAACTTTCTTGCCTTTTGGAAGCTCAACTAGCTCCCAAGTATCATTCTTCTTGATGGAGTTCATTTCTTCTTTCATTGCCTTAATCCATACATCATTAGTACATGCTTGTTCATAACAAGATGGTTCTAAATCAACAAGAGACATTAATGCATAATTCACAACATCACCTTTGGGCTTACCATCATTTTCATCACCATACGTATGCAAGTTTTCAAGTCTTTTCACCACTTGATCTACCTCTTGTGCTTGACTTCTTGTAACTCTTCTTTGAAAATTTTGTATCTAACATTTGAGAGGATGGATGTTTTTGTTGGAGCTTTTTATTTTTCAACACATTACTTGGAGAATCTTCACTCAATAGTGTGAAATCTTCATTTGTTTGAATAGTACTCCTTCGATAAATGTCACTTAAGCTTCTTACCTTCCTTGGTGGACTTGAACTTGCACTTGAAACTGAAGAACTAGATGAGGGGCTGCTTGGTGGAGAACTAGATGAAGGGCTTCTTGTTGGAGAGCTAGATGAGGGGCTGCTTGGTGGATTAGTAGCACTTGGAACTAAAACATTAGTGGGCTGCTCATCATCATCAATAATACCACCAGTCAAAACAGATTTTGACTTCTCAATATGGCCTTTTTGATGACCATAAACTCCCCCTTCATCAAAAATCACATCTCGAGACACGACAACCTTGTGTGTCTTTGGATTAAAGAGCCTATATGCTTTGGTATTTTCACAATACCCAAGGAATATGCATGCTTCACTTTTGGGATCTAACTTCTTCCTTTTTTCATCAGGAACATGTGCATAAGCCAAGCAACCAAAAATTCTGAAATGACTTACAGTTGGTTTCCTTCCATACCATGCCTTATATGGAGTGATGCCATCCAAGCTAGAAGTAGGACTCCTATTCAAAATATAAATGGAATTTCTTACCACATCAGCCCAATACATATTAGTTAACCTCTTTGTTTGTAGCATGCTTCTTGCCATATTTACCACTGTTCTATTTTTACGCTCAGCCACACCATTTTGTTGTGGTGTGTAAGCAGCTGTGAGTTGCCTTCTAACACCACAGTCTTTACAAAATTGAAGAAATTCATTTGAACAAAATTCTCCTCCCCTATCAGTCCTTAAACATTTTACATAGTGCCCACTTTGATTTTCAACATGATTTTTAAAATCTTTAAAACAATCAAATGCCTCATCCTTTGTCTTCAAAAGATAAACCCAACACATTCTTGAAAAATCATCTATGAAGGTGAGAAAGTATGAATTCTTACCAATACTTTGAGTCTGCATTGGCCCACAAATATCAGAATGCACCAATTGAAGGGGATAAGTGGCTCTCCATGAGTGCTTGAGTGCTTGCCCAAAGCACATCCTTCACACACACCTTTTTGATCATCAATTTTAGGTAGCCTATATACCATCTCTTGAGAAACCATTTTCCTCAAACTAGGAAAATTTACATGGCCAAATCTTAAGTGCCATAGCCACTTTTGCTATCAATGGCTGCACATGCAAAATCATTCTTTTCTTCTCCAAATTTTAGAGGAAACAATCTATTCTTGGTCATGGGTATGGTAGTGACGTGCCTATGCCATGATTCTTATCAAAAATCTCACACTTATTGTTTTCAAACACAAGCTTAAAATTCTTTTCCATGATTTTCCCAACACTCAACAAATTATGTTTTAAATTTGGAGTGTAGTAAATATCAGTCACTTTCTTCTTACCTTCATTAGTTTGTACCTCCATGGTTCCTTTGCCTTCAACTTGCAATGCTTTATCATCTCCAAGCTTGATCTTGGATTTGTAGGAATTATCAATTGTAGATAGCAACTCCTCCTTGCCGGTCATGTGATTGGAACATCCGGTATCAAGAATCCATGTCTCATTCATATTTTGATTAGATTTACCATATGACAAAAACAAAATTGATGAGTCCTCCTCCTCACCATAGTGTGCATTATTGTTTCTTCCTCCATGTGATGCTTTCAATCTACAATCTTTTTCAAAGTGCCCATACTTGTTACAATAGTAACATTGCTTGTTACTTCTTCCTTGATAGCCATTTCTTCCTCTTTCGTGAGAGCCACCTCTTCCTCTTTCTTGGAAGCCACCTCTTCCTCCTCTTGGAGAAAAACTACCTCTACCTTTTGAAGAAGATCTACCTCTTCCTCTCCATTGGCCTCTTCCTTGGCCTCTTCCTCTTGAACTAGATTCACCTTCTTTGGATGAAAATGCTTTTTCTTCCATTCCCCCAACATTTGGAGTTGAAGAAAATCTCTCCTCATGGGACATTAAGGAACCCATGAGCTGATCATATGTGAGAGTAGTCAAGTCCTTACTCTCCTTAATTACAATGGATACTTGGCTCCATTTGGGTAAAAGTGTCCTCAACACTTTCTTTACAATGACTTCATTATTCACTTCTTCACCAAGAGTCTTCATTTTGTCAACACATGCTTTGGCTCTCATGCAATAGTCTCCAACCTTTTCATTTTCCTTCATCCTGAGATTTTCAAACTCCATTTTTAGAGTTTGCAATCTCACTTGCTTGACTTGAGTGTTGCCTTCATAGCTCTCTTTTAGAGCTTTCCATGCATCTTTGGCTGATGCACAACTTGCAATCCTTGGGAAAATGCTCTCATCCAAGGCTGTTTGCAAGTAGAATATTGCAAGACTATTCTTCTTTTGTGCCTCTCTTGTTGCTTGTCTATCGGCAGCTGGAACAGTACTCCAATCGGTTGGCTCTGTGTAGCCATCCTCCACAATCTCCCAAGCACCTTTGCTAATGAGCAAGTGCTTCATCTTGATTGACCAGTAGTCATGGTTGGCGCCTCTAAATTCTGGGACTGGGACATTAATGTTGCCATTTGCCATTTTTACAAATCAATGGTGCAGCTCCTTCTTTACTCGTTGGTGGACTTTCAATCCCAATGATTGTTCTTCAAATGCAACAGACAGCGCGTCTCCAAAGCTTCTTTTTTGCTAGTCATGAAATGATTAATTGCTGATATCTTTCCGCCCAATCTCCATCTGAAACAATCCTCTATATATGATTTTACAATACCAACATATTCTTTGCCTTTATTCCCTCTACACATGAAGCTTCCTCGAACCCACAAATTCTTCGCCTTCCTCTACCAAGTTCGATCTCTTCGAAAGAGATCCAATGTCGAATCTGCAGATTGTTCAGGCGCTTCTCATGGGGTCTCGGCATGCAATTGGTCGCCAAGTCCGACCAGACCACCGGCAATCAGACCTACTGCAGTTTTGCCTTACAATCCAACGACCTCGTTTTTGTATTCACGGTGCCTATTCCTCCAAAATCGACCAGAGCACCACCAGGCCGCCCCATCCGACCTTCGATTCTGAGGAGGACCGCGCGTTTTTCACCAAGCACGGCTTGGCCGTTCGCACCGTCGGAATCCTCGTCGAAGACGCATTTGAAAAAAGCGTGGAGAATGGCGTCGTTGCCGTCCTGAAACAACACAAAAAAATCTTAAACAAAAAACTAGCAAGGTTTCTCTCAAACCTGAATCTGATACCACATGTGAGCCAGAATTAGTCTGAACTGATTTATTCATGATAATTCATTACAATATATAGCTTGGGAATGTAACTGAAGAATCTCCCAAGTTAGTAAAAGACAGAACGAATCTTCCAAGTGGGTAAAGAAAACAAATATATGAGAATCAAATGTTCTCAACATCACACCAAACCACCTAAATATTACCTATTACAGCTGGAGATATTCACAGGGAATATTGCCTCATGTAAATAGAAAAACACACTAATAATAGAAATTAATCAAGCTCCAACATCATTTATGCATGCGGTTCGTTTTTTTTGTTTGCGTGTGTGTTTCTTAGTTTCTTAGTTAGCTTCTGTCAATGAAATGCAGTTTTAAAGAATACAAAAAGATTTTTCTTGGTCGTCCTTCGCAGATCCCATTTTTATAGCTATTCCTATGTATTCTTGTAATTTACCGTTGTAGGTGCTGTTTTGGCCCTTCCTCCTGTTGTATCCCCTGACTATTCTTGCTAGTCCCCTTAACCTAGTTTGGACGGTTATGGATTTACAATATTTCAATTTCGTTTTGGATTTCAATTTCTGCTGCGAGTGACAGATCTATAGGAGAGGTCTGTGATTAATCATATAATGTTCATATTCACAGTTGTTTTCTACCTAGACATATGATATTATTTGTTGAAATTATTAGGAGGGAAAAAAGGTTTTTCTTATATTATCCCCTTTTAGCTGAAAGTCTTACTCCAAACAAGTACCTGAAACTGTACTATATTTTTCTGAGAAATACTATTGTATTCTGTCTCTGTTCCAAGCTGCCACTGAGCGCTTTTCCCATAGTCTTTCTCCTTCTTTTCAGGTAATAATTGAAAACCTATAATGATGGATTTGTGCAAGTATTCTAATGCCTAACTACGCATTGAATGATGAAAACAAAACTTCTTTCATCCTATCATCAACAATTTTATGAACAGTAGAATTCTAAAACGGATTTTAAGACTGACAATGATGTTGCAAAACAGGCAGATGCCATTTTGTTTTTTTTTTTTCATTTAATTAAAAAATATAAAATATAAAAGAAATTCCATTGGCAACTAGGTACAGGGATGACTTAAGTATTTGCGATTCAAGACATGTTCCTGTGAAATTTGGTTTGCTTCTTTCTCTACCATTTAGAACTTGCTAGAAAGTGACAAGTGAATTTTTTTTTGTCTCTTGATTTGAAATTTAAATCTACTCTTAAATGCAGGACAATGTGACAAGGCAGTTAAGGCAGTAAAGGAAGGAGGGGTCGTTTTAGTTTTGACTGGAGCTGTAGTGTCCCCAGGTTTCAGATTTGTGGTGACCTCCAATGGCTCGGTGCTTTCCAAACTGAATCCATATTTAGAAAGTGGAAAAGTGAAACCTATTATCGATCCAAAGGGCCCCTTTTCATTCTCTCAGCTGGTTGAAGCTTTCTGCTACCTTGAAACATGCAAAGCTACTGGGAAAGTAGTAATTTCTCCCATTCCTTAACCATGGGAACATTAGGCCTTCATTTGTATTTTGTATCTCTTTTGAAAGAGTTTATCAACCGATATATAAAATCATATACAATTATGTAAATAAATATTGGCATCATGCCTAATTGGATTACATAAAAATCTCTAGCGGATGACATTTCCTGATGCTCCCCCTCTCCACTACCATTTAAACATTTCAAATCTAAGAACACGATGTTCCATTTTTAAGATAAAAATACTCTTTTCAAATCCTGTAGCCCCCTACAGGAACCTGCCTAAGCACCCCAACTTACAGCTCCATCCAGTCCCCCATGCCGGAAGGCCATCTCACTGTATTTCAATTTTGTGTGTTTTCTCTGTATTTCAATTTTGTGTGTTTTCTCCTCTCCTGTCATTACTTTACGTAATAATTATAATAATAATAACACCAGGAAAGTCACGTTTGAGTCTGGCAAATGCTCACACGGGGAGGGATCAGCTTTTTCCAATAATTGGTCACAGCTCCATTTTGCAAAGGCATACAAGATCATTTTACACTTCTCTCATTTTTGAGTGAAGACAGTGGTGCTTGTAGAGTTTTTTTATTGAGTGAAGATTTTAGGGTAAACCAGTTTATAGAACCATACCTCAACATGGTGCTATTGTAATATTTCATCATTGACAGAGATTGAGAGATTCAATCGAACCAGACTCTATCTCCATGATGTAAGAAAGAGGATCCTCTAGCGTGAGTCATGGATGCCATTTTGAATCAAGGCATAACTTGTTGGAAAACATTTCGTTTTAGTAAAGAGTCAAGAAGCAACCAATTATAAAGTCATGACTGCACTCGGAACTAAATCATCATTGGCTGAAACAAACTTGATTGGAGAACTTGATTCAACCAGATCTCATTTCTGCATGCTAAATGGAAAAAAATTTGTAACTTGAAACACATCTTCTGATTGATATGGATGGAATCTGCAATGGGGGCAGAAAAAAATGTATGATGGTAAAGTACTTGCCTACATCATCATGAACCTCTTCCTTGGACAAGCAAGCAATTTTCTTGAGCAAATAGGGAAAACCTTTTCAGAATTAATTTAGAATTAAAATTCCATCATTTGATAGTAGAAAAAACAAAAGAACAATCACTACCAACAAGTGGTTATGGCTATAAGTAGATTAAATGATGTAGTGATTTTATTTATTTATTTTCAAGTGAAAGAGGACTCAAGGATCAAATGTGACATAAATTTCAGCTTTAAACATATTCATTTGACTCTTGAAAACAATAAAACGTATTTTATTGTACAATTTAAGTGGTCTAATAGTAGAGACTTTTGAAACTTTAAATAGAGGTCAAAGTTTCAAATCTTACAATGAGCTAGGATTATATACCATGCTTCAATAATTGGATTATGGTTGGATAAACATATATTGGATAAGCAGGGTTGTATACCATGCTCCGGTAATCGGAGTATGGTTGGATAACCATATATATTGGATAAGCAACATCTTCTTTGAGGATCGTCTCATATGGCATATGATCTAGTAGACGTTTAAAAACTACTTTATCCTTTTTACAAGCTTCAAATGAGATAAAATTTATACTGGAGGTTCTTGAAATCATCGCACACATTAACATCCTCGTTCAACTCAAAACTCATCCATTTAGGCCTCCAAAAGGCCTTAAAAATTAGTTCAACTAACAAGTTGGCTAGGAATGGCTTGAGTTGGCATGTATAAGATGACCTAAAACTAATTTGGGTAAGTATCAAGAGAATAATGTGCAAGGGAAAAATGACACATCCATGCATATCCATTCTTGAAAGAACCTCAAAATTTAAGAAACACCAACTGCACTCATAATTTGGAAGAAAAAAAAACTAGTTGAGGCTTATTTGAGCTAAGACAATGAAGGAGACGAGAGTTTTGAAGAGTCAAGGAAAAGGCCAAGTAAGTTCCAACAAGAGGAGAGTGAGAAATGATTGGGGTAATTTTGTGAAGCTTCAAACAAGTGCATGGTAGTTGGACATGTCATCAAGGTCCAAGTTGATGGTAAATCTTTTGTCATACCTCTATTCTGCAAGGAATATGAAGATTTAAAATGATTTATAGATTTTCTTTCCCAAGATAGTTTTCCCATTATAAATTGTATTTCTATATATTTTTGAGTGTTTTACTAACATCAATTTAGAATCTTAGTTGTATTTCATTTCATTTCATGGGTTTTGCATGGTTTCATGTGGTTTTCATGCCTAACAACTAATAACTTTGAGCTAGAAGTGAGCAACAATTTGACATAACAATCAAGATTTGGCTTTAAAATTGATTTTAAGCTTTATTAATATGCATCAAACTCTTTTTAGACTATCTATACTATGTTATTTTCATTTAAGAGTACTTTTAGATATAGGAGAATAGATTTGATGCTAGAATAGAGGGTTTCATTATTGACTAGTGACAAGTTTTGACATAGTCCATATGAAACCAAGCCAAGAAGCACTTCAAGTATTGAAAATCATCTATTTACGGTTTCATAAATAGAAATTATGGACAATATTGATACTTAGAGTATATTTTAATTATCTTGTGGTTGGCTTAATAAGGTTTCCTAATCCAGACATGTGATATTTTTACAACATGATTTTAATGTAACAGTCCTACTAGAACAACTATTATTTAAACAATAATCTATACTTGTTTTTGCTTTTAGGATGTGGTACTGTTTATGAATTATTGATTGCAAGAACAAGTATTCATCTTTAGGCAGGCGCAACAAAATCAAGAGGACCAGGTACCCTCCTTCAGGTGGCAAATGAGGAGCGATCGCAAGAGGTAAGGAGGGATAAGATGGAGGTGTGAAAAAACACCACGGCTTGTGAGTACATGGAAGCTCACAAAAAAAATGTATTCATATAGTTGCGTCCATATAGAATATCTGACTTGAGTTGTATGAATATCCTACTTGTTGCTTTGCATGCCTTTATATTTTTTAAATAACTGATTTATGCTAGATTATATAATTAAATATAAGACATGAAATGATTAAATAAAATAAAATAAAAATAATTTACAACATATAATAATTTAATTAGCAAATAATTAAGTATGCATTTCTTTATTGTGTATGTAAACATCCATGGTTTATGGTTCTCTTAAATATTATCCACCTCCACCTAGTGAAATACTAAAGTAAATGCTTGCATGGGAAATCCAAGTGTTTAGTTATATGCTATCATAAATCCTTGATATGATGGTAAAAGACGAATGTCAGGGGGACGATGGTGTGCTTTGTGGATGCATTGTTAACTGAGGAGTGTTGCTTGAAATAAGTCTAGGGAAACGTTGTAAGTTTGCTTGGAGAAAACAAGTCAGATCTACTTTGAAATTGTATTGCTTGAATAATTGAGTTCTTTATTTCTCCATGTGTGTAGGGTATTGAATGAAATTACATTCTATTGGATTTTTCTTTGAGTTTGGTTGGTAATATTTTGTTGTATATTGTTGAACTGAACAGACCATTTTTCTTTGGATATATATTGTGATGAACAATCAAGACCGTAATTATTTTTTTGAAAGGATGAATTTTACTTGCTTAATTGATAAATTTGGGTTGCAATGAACCCATTTGATTTAATAAACATCCTTAATGCTTTCTGTTTGATATTGTTGTGATGAGTGCATAAGATGCCTGAATTTAATCGAATGGAAGTGTTGCTAATTACATACCAAATTCTTGTTTGTCTGCAATAAATATATAAATGGTAATATTACCTTAGGCATTTAGATGCATCCATATTTTTTGTGGAGTTGTTATGATCCCCTGGCATCACTAAAAGTTTTGGTGGTCGTCCATGGCGGCTAAAGTTTAAGGAGCGGATACACGTCTCTAGCAGAAGTGCTAGGAGGCTCTATACAATCGTGATGGGCCGAGAAAACCAAATAATGCTTTTATGCCTACAAAGAATGAATTTGGATGCTTTGGGAATAAAAATTTTGTGTTATGTTAATCCATATTGAACTAACTCCCTTTGAACTCAAAGTAATCTGTGCACTATGATCGATTCATAGAATTAGCCTACGATGTTATTAGTTTGGGAGAAGATTCTTCATTATGTTGAGCTCTTTGTATAATATTATTTATAAAAATATATTAAAACAATTTTACGTCTTTCATAATGTACGTCCTTGATTAATGGTTTATGATTCTATACGTATAGATCATATCATCTCATGGCTATGAGGGACATAATTAGATTTCTTTATTTAGAAGTGGTGTTCATATCCTTGTCGTTTGATTACAATGAACTAAAGGAGTTATTTGATTTCGTTTAATTGAATAAGGTTTTATCCGCTGGTCAAATCCTTTACCGTTGTGTGTTTTAAATAAGAATTTAAAAGCTATTGAGTTTTTTCCAAAGTAAGTTTTGGATTAATTAAATTTCAACCGTGTCTACCATTTACGTTGAGCTAGGTGGATAATCTCTAACGACAGTCGAATCCACCCCAGTAGTAAGTAATATGCTTGTATTTTCTCTTACTTTGAATAACTATTGTCACTTTGTTGTTCATACTAATTTTTATATTCACTCTCCCTTTTGTTCGGCTAGTAGATAATATTATTATAAGTCCTTTGTAATTAGAATCAATGTTGAATTGTTTCCAACAAATAATTGTTTCTCCTATGATAAAAATTCATAAGTGAGAATGATAGTATAATGAATTTGAGATCTGTTTAATCGACATGAATAAGCAACAATAGTAACCATTTTATACGGTATAATAACTACGTCTAAATAGGCTATTTATTTGATCTCTAATATAATTAATTCAATTTAAGAATGTGTACGGTAACAATGCACTTTTTACTTCATTATAATACTAGATTATATATGTGTTAAAATTGATGATAATAAGAGAGATCCAAATACAGTAAATATTTTTAAATGTGTCTTAAAATTGGACATAAGGTAGTTACATCGATTTACATTATTCTTATTATGTTTGAGCACTCCAAAATATGAATATATCTTTTAGCACATTAAATAGATTTAAAGACATCTGTGTAAGACTTGGTTACTTTCTAAATTTGAAATATAATGCCCTTGTCGTATATAAGCTCTACCTTGAATATCTTCAAATAGAAAACTTTGGACTTGTTTTAAAACATCTCGAAGAAGCCAAATGAACCTCATTGTGCAATTTGTATAAGTATGTGTTTTGGCACTGCGTCAAACTATTAAATATGGAGTAAAAATACATAGAGGCTTCATTCTAATAGTTACCCGAGACACCATCTTAGCACACACTGAATTGAATATTTCCTTGGTAGTATTTCAATACCATTAGTGATCAAATTCATCCTTCTTGTGTTGTATTGCCATAAATTTAAAGGTTAAATAAAGCATTGTTTTATAGTTTACAATATGTTAATAGAATGAGATTTGAATGCTTCGTTTAAGGGAATAGAAATAGAAAATTATTTATAAAAAGTAAGTGCTTTGAAAAAGATGTTATATCTTTTATTTTGAAAGTGATTCGAATGCATAGTTTAAAGTTATTCACATAGGAAATATCATTAGCGAGTCTTATTTAAAAGTAGTCTAGATATTGCATATTGAAATATGATATATTCGGATATAATAGCTCTTCCTTTACTATTTCCAAAAATGTATATGTTGAGTATATTTGGCTTCTACCTAAAATGCGAAGAGTATTATAATATATATATTAGTATTATCATGAGTTAACCTCCTTGTCTTTTATAAAGAAAATGTATTTGTTTTGTTATATAAGAGAATGTGGTGGTTAGAAGCAAAAGTATAATATAAATTAATATACGGTTTATCTTTTGAATAACATGTATTAAGATATTAATCTAAAGAGAACTTTATGGGGTTACCTAGGCTTAGTCTCAAAATGGTACTCTAGAAGCACTCTTACCATCCTAAAATCATCAAGGAGAATGAATTACCCAAAGATTTATTATCCATCGTGGAGGATGGTAAAACACTAACACCCAATACTGATGATTGTGGGAAGGGTATTCAATGTGATTTTCTACACCTAATACTAGTGATTACAGGAAGGGAAATCATTGTGATTCGAGAGCGACTTCACTTCTAATGGGAAGGGTTAGGATGATAGGTAATGAGGGATGGTATGGGACGTCTCCTCTAGGTTGCTAAACAAGTAGTACAGTGATGGATCCCTTATTCAATGTACGATTAGGAGATATCTAGCAAAATATTCTCAGCAACGAGTTGGCATAGGATAATTCATCATTAATCATGCAATGACAAGTGATACCAAGTCTTGAGCCAGGGTAATGGTGGTCCCTAGCTGACTCTAGTGAAGTAGGATCCTCAACTAGGTACAAGGCATATATATGCTAACCCCTTGCATGTTAAAATCCAGGACAAAAATTAGGTCCAAAGGAACCTAAGTCCTCCATGCTAAGGGACGAGGAGAGTATGCATCCACCCTCTAGGTGTTATATGCCCTACAGGATAACCCTAGTCGTCAACCCGCACTCCAAGCTTAGGAAGATAGGTTCAAAAAAGTATATCTTTCTATGGGATTTGGACAATTTCATCCACTTGGGAGATCGTTTATAGCTATAACAACCCAGTTCTAACACACTTGGTTGTTCATTCCAATATTGCACACTAGAATCACAAAGTGAAAATTTTGACTGAATTCAAGGCTTAGACATGATATAAGATGAAATTTTGATGTAAGTAGTTTGATGTTCACCCAACGTTTTATTAGTATGAGGCATAGGAAAGTCTACTTTTAGGAATACTAACCATTGTAGATGGTCTCCCAAGTGGACGAGATAGGCCAGATCCCATAAAAGATACCTTTTTGTGAACCCATCTTCTCCTTCCACGAGAGCGCAAGTTCACGGCTGGGGTTATCCTCTAGGGACCATAACACCTAGAGGGTGGATGCATACTCTCCCCATCCCTTAACATGAAGAATTTATGTTTCTTTTGACCTAATTTATGTATTGGATTTTAAACATGCAAGGGGTTAGCATAAATATGCCTTGTGCCTAGTTGAGATTCCTACTTCACTGGAGTCAACTAGATCCCACCATTACATTGGATCATGACTTGATATCACTTGTCATAGCATGATTGAAAACAAGTTTTTATATACCAACTCATCCCTGAGTGTACTAGCATCAATATCTTGCTAGGTATCTCTCAATTGTGTGATGAGTAATAGATCCATCATCGTACTACTTGTTAAGTGACTTAGAGGTGATGTTTTATACCACCCCTCATTACCTTCACATCTTAACCTTACACATCAAGAGTACAACCACTCCCGAATCACAATGACTATCTAACACGCAATCATCAGTATTGGGTGTTTAGAGAAATACTTCCATCCTTCATGACGATTTTGAAATTCTTCCTTCACAATGATCAATTTTGCTAGTTTAATATCATCCTCCATGATGATCCAAAAAGGCATTATCTATAAACTTAATAGGACTTCAATATTTTTCAAAGGTCAAGAAGATAAATCTCACATAAATTTTAAAATTTTAATATTATACGTTAATAAGTCCTAATGAATTTTTTTGAATAGATTTTATATTCTATATTTAAGGTTTTCAGAATACAAGATATATAAATGCTTTACAAATTAAAACTAACTATTTCTTCTACAAATAACTACAAAATCATATTTATATGAAAGCTAACTAATTCTTTAATAACCAACATATATAAAATTAATATTTACTTGAAGCCGAATCATATTTATATAAAATCTAATTAACTCTTAAATAACCGACGTATATAAAAGAAATAATTACTTGAAATAAACAAGTCTTTAAACTAGCTGATGATTCTAATATATTTTAAAGACTCCTTTCAAGAATGAACGATGTCTTCTATACAATAATTTAATAAGGTACTCATGCAACATTTAATTTCCTAGAAACATCATTGCTTTTATCTTAAATTGAAACTTTACCATTTTTAAGTAAAAACTATAGCTTATTGTAGAACATCCTGAACCAAGATTTTACTTAGGTAATGTTATAAAGCAATATATGAACTATCCAAGCTATGTTTACATTCAACATGAGAGCTAGCATCTCAAAGATATAGATACTTGGAAGATTTAAGATCTCCATGGCAAAGGTGAATTCAAAAATATGTCCCAAACAATATCCGCCTTCATAAATTAAAATTTTATTTCAAAATTAGGCTCGGATTATTTTCAAACACTATTGGCAAACACTCGATAGATAAGCATTTGTTTAAATTCTCAAGCCCAAGGTATAATCTTGTTTAAATATTAATTTTAGATGGTGAACTTAATCAAATGATATAACGTTTACACGGAACACAAATTAAAGAGTGGTCTTTCATTTTATTTGTCTTACTAGTGAGTCATTTAATAAAATCCATATAGCTAAAATCCTAAGTCACCTTAAGGTATTTCACAGCGTAACAACAAATCTCAAGTCCATTTTATGTAGTAAATCCTTCTATTAAAACTGATTACCGGAGGAAAATATACTAAGGATGAAAATGCTTATATAGTTATAAAAAATACTATTACCACTTTCTAATATCAAAACAATTTTTCCACTGGTATTACAAAATAGATTTTTCTGGATAGAAGAGACGAGAGGACTATTCTATAATTCAAAAATTCATTAGAGGTTTACTTAAAACATAGTAATTTTCAATCTAAAACTTCAATGCAATATTATTCATTTCAAAAGCATAACACAACTGCAAACATTTGATTATTAATCTTTAACAAGAATGATTATAAAATAGCAAAATTCCATAAACATAATTTGATGTCTCTTGCATGACTCCAAGGAATACTCGATGTTGACTCTGACGTGTCAGAGCTACCGATGGAGAAGACTATTATACTACCTTCGAGAAACTCAATTTACAATCTTCCATTTCACAAGAACTAAATTTAGAATCCAAAATGTGTTTTCATTTTAGAATGTCACAATGTAATGAAGCATTGATAGATATAAATAAATATTTGTAGACTTATTAAGGTATACCAAACTATAGCATTTATACAAATCATCGACTAATTTACATTATGAATACGAGCTTTAATAGATAGCTCGACACTTCATTTGGATTGGCTCCTCCTAGGATTTTATAGACTTAGATTCATCATCCCAGCCCAAATGCACTAATTCCAAGGAGTTATTCCTCATGATAGAGGAGACGAATGTAGTCAAAACCAAACTGTTGAGCAAGGTGTAGCAAAAGTATTGTCATTGTTGTCAACACAGACAGATTGATGCAGTTGATGCAGTTCAGAGGACAGTCAAAACAAGTACAGTGAATTTCCAAGAAGAAAGAAGTGGCCCAGATTCAAAAATTTGCAGAAAAAGACAAGTAAGAAAACTGTCGCGATATCGCGACATGTTTTCTGTCGCGATTTCGCGACAAAACTGAGGAGAGAGAAGGCGCAGCCAAAAATGTCACGATTTCATGACAAAACTGAGGAGAGAGAAGGCGCAGCCAAAAATGTCACGATTTCGCGACATATCGGAGGAGAGAGAAAAAGCTGGAGAAACTGTCACGATTTCGCGACATGCTGGAAGGAAAGAAGCAAAGTTGAAAAACTGTCACGATTTCGTGACATGTTTGGAGTAAAGGCGCAGGCAATGAAAAGTGTCACGATTTCGTGACAAGTTCGGTGAAGAAGCGCCAAGGATGAAAAGTGTCACGATTTCGTGACAAGTTCGGTGAAGAAGTGCCAAGGATGAAAAGTGTCACGATTTCGTGACAGGTTCGGAGAAGAAGCAATAAGGAGAAAAAGTGTAGCGATTTCGCTACATGTTGGATTTTAAGAAAGAGAAAGTGTAGAAAAGTTAATTTTGTTAAAGAAAAGAAGTGTAAGGAATAAAAGTGTAGCGATTTCGCTACATGTTGGATTTTGGCTGGCAGAAGAAAGAGAAAGTGCTAAGGAAAAAGTGTAGCGATTTCGCTACATGTTGGATTTTCGCTGGTCGAAGCAAAGAGAAAGTGCTAAGTCGAAAAGTTGTAGCGATTTCGCTACATGTTGGATTTTCGCTGGTCGAAGCAAAGAGAAAGTGCTAAGTCGAAAAGTTGTAGCGATTTCGCTACATGTTGGATTTTCGGAGGCCGTAGCAAAGAGAAATTGCAAAGGGAAAAAGGTGTAGCGATTTCGCTACATGTCTTGATTTCGCTAGTGCATGAAGAGAGAGTTGTACGGATGCGAAAGATGTCACGATTTCGTGACATGTTGCATTTTCATGGGCGAAAGGCAAAGAACAGCGCTAAGGCAAAAAAGCGTCGTGATTTCGTGACATGTTCCGATTTCGCTGAGGCATGCGAAGAAAAGTGTACGGCAGCGAAAAGTGTCACGATTTCGCGACATGTCCCATTTTCGCGGGCAAGAGGCAAAAAAGAGCGAGAGGCAGTGAAAGTGTCACGATTTCGTGACATGTCCCATTTTGCGGGTAGGAGAAGAAAAGCAAGAGGCGAAAAGTGTCACGATTTCGTGACATGTCCCATTTTGGGGTAGGAGAAAAAAGTGAGAGGGAATGCGATTTCGACATGTCCCATTTTGGTAGGAGAGAAAAGAGCTAGATGCAGCGAATGCGTCATGATTTCATGACATGTCCCATTTTCGTGGGTAGGAGACAGAAAAGAGCTAGAGGCAGCAAATGCGTCACGATTTCGTGACATGTTCTATTTTCGCGGTTGCATGCCGAGATAAGGACTAGGAGGCAGAGAATGTCACGATATCACGACAGGTCAGGTTTTCACGGTCAACTGTCAAGAAAAGGTCAAATGGGCAGAAATGTCACGATATCGCGACATGTCTTAGTTGCGCAGGTAAAAGCCGAGAAGCTTACACAGTGACAGTTGTCGGGAAAGTGCAGAAGAAAATCATGCAGCCAGTTAGGTAAGAGTTAACTGGAGTTAGAACTGAAGTTACAGGTGGCAGAACAGTGCATTAAAGACAAGAACGGCTGTTACAGGGCCGTGATGCTGCAAGGCTGTCAAAAGTGCAGATATACCGAGAATCTCGATAAACAAGAAATCCTCTCGGAGGTTGCGTGTGTCAGAAATGGAAGTTGCAGGCAGAAGAGAAAGTTCGACTCAGAATTGAAAGGAGTGCCATCGAAAAGTGTAAAGGTGCCGAGAGGGCAGTTACGTAAAGGATAAAAGAAAAGAATGACAGAGCATCGAAACACGCAGAAAAGGCTGACAGAATGCACAAAAAAAGTTGTCAGAGTAAGCAGAGAAGACTGTCAGAATGAGTCAGAAAGAAAGCGGCTAAAAGACAGAGCGCGTCAGAGAGGGTGTGACAGATTGAACGTAGCCGAGAATGCATGAAAAATTGGAGGGAAAAATAGAGCCATTTTTGAAAGAGCCGTTCGAGTAAGCGAAGTATAAAGAATCGAAAAGGCGTAGTAAGTGAGGTTACTGCAACCGTGTTTTATCTTGAAAAACTAAAAGTGTGGTTGGGTAAGAGTGCTGTAAGAAAAATAGCTACAGAACTGAAACCTGGTTTTATTCTTGAAAATTTGACAGAGAGGTTTTAGTATGCAATAGAAGATATTGAGTTTCTAACAATTCTCTTTATGCTTCTATGAGATTGATTTGAATGAGCAATAGACCAGTGAGGGTCTTGTAAAAGAGAAGGCATTTTTATGTCAATCTAATATTCAAAATAGAAATCCAAGTTGGTGCTTGGTATAAGGGGTTGGTGCTCCTATCTTGTTGTTGCAGATAAATCAGGGGTTGGTGCTCCTTCCAGTGGGTGCTGGTAAACTATTTGTAAAGATTGAATCCTTGCAAAGGCTGGATTTGGATTGTAGTCCAAACAGTCATTATTTGAGGAGTAGCCAAATCGGTGAACCTCGTTAAATCTTGTGTTGTGTGATGCTCTTTTGTTATACTTGCTATATCTATTTTTAAGCTTGCATTTTTAAGCATTAAGAGTTGCAGATTCAAATTTTAAATAGTTACACTGATTCACCCCCCCTCTCAGTGTCATTGTGAGAATATCAATTGGTATCAAAGCAAGGTACCTAAACAAGCTTAATCAGCTAAGGTGATCTTGGAAGATACACAATGGCCGGTGGTGAAGGATTTTCTTCCAACAAAGCTCCTTTGTTCGATGGAACAAATTACTCTTTCTGGAGACTCAGGATGCAGACATATCTGTGTGCATTGGGATATGACATTTGGGAATCTGTTGAAAATGGATACACAATACCCTCTGCTCCTCCAACAGATGCGACTGAGAAGAAAAAGTTTGAGAACAACTCTAAAGCTAAGAATGCTATTATGTGTGGGTTAGTAGACAGTGAATTGATAAGGATCATGAGTTGTAAATCGGCAAAAGACATATGGGACAAACTGCAGAGCATTCATGAAGGAGATGGCAAGATCAAGGAAGCCAAGCTACAAACCCATCGAGCCCAGTTCGAAGCATTAAAGATGAATGATGATGAGAACATAGAGGCCTATATGCTGAGAGTAAATGGAATCATCAATGCGATTAGAGGACTCGATGAGGAAATAGAAGATGCAGTTGTTGTGAAAAAGGTACTAAGAACTCTCCATAAAAGATTTGATGCTAAAGTTTCTGCTATAGAAGAAGCTAAAGATTTAAATACTTTTAGCATGGATGAAATGCATGGTTCTTTAACAACATATGAAATGAGAATAGGACAAACTAAGCCCTCAGACAGAGAAGCTGCTTTCCAAGCACAGAAAAATATAAAAGCTAAACAAGAATCTGAGGAAGAAGAATCTTCAGATGAAACTGAAGCAAACTTTGTTAGGAAACTAATAAAGGGAAAAGGAAAGTACAGAGGTAAGCTACCGTTCAAGTGTTTCAACTATGGAGGCATCGGGCACTTTGCAGCTAAATGCCCAATGAATGAGAAAAACAAAAGTGATGAAGGGACACACCAAGAAAGAAGTGACTGGAAGAAGAAACCACATTTTAGAAAAAGGAACTTCAAGAAGAAAAGTTTCATTTCCAAGAATGTTAACTCTTCTGAAGACAGCTCCAATGAGGACTCCGAAGAAGAAACTGGTGAAGCCTTGTTCATGGCTTTTGAAGAAGAAAGAACAGAGGAAACCCAGGAGTGTGATGAAAAATTAGAGGATGAGGTCTGAGGTAGATCCGGAAGGTGAGTTGGTTGCTGCACTTGAAGAGTTAAGTACAGAAAGGAAAAAGAATAAAAATATTTCAAGAAAATTTGAGGATGCCAACGAATTAATAATCAGTTTGAAAGTACAGATTGAAGAATTTAAGAAAAAGTCTAAAGATTTTGAAGCACAACTAACCGTGAAAATAGATGAGTGCAATAAGCTAGAAGAAGACATAGTTGGATTAAGGATGCAACTAGAAGAGATGAATCGGAAATTGAGTTGTCATCATAAATTTGAAGACAAGTCTACGAAGCTGAATAAAATGTTAAATAACCAAAGGCCTACAGGCATCAAATTTGGTTTGGGCTTTGATGAAGGAGAATCCTCAAAGGAATCAAAGGCTATAACTATAGAACCAATAAAGAATAAAGATAAGATCAGGGTTGATCAAGAAAAATCGTATCATGCAAAAGAAAACAATAAGGCCAAGCATGAAAGGAGTACTGCAAATGATGGATTCACCAAAGTCACATATCAAAGAAGAAGAAGACCCATGGCTCCTACTACAACATGGCAAAAACCATTACCCAGGTACACTCGTTCCTTTTCTGGTTATTGTTTTAAATGCAATGCATATGGTCATAAAATTTCAAATTGTAGATATAATGTAGGACAAAGGAATTTCACTAGTAGAAATGCTTTTTCACCTTTGATAGATTATGCTGTAGAATGTTATAACTGTCATAACTTTGGACATATTGCAAGAAATTGTCGTAGCTCTTTTGCAGGAAATAAATATCAGGGAAGAAAGTATCAACCAACTGGATTGAAACAAAACAGAAAATTTCTCGAAAAACAGGCACAAGCCAATGAAAGGGAGAAGGTAAAACAAGTGACCAAATCTGCTGTCAAATCAGAGTGGAAAGAAAAGGAGCAACCTAAGAAAGATAAGGAATCCTTGATCGTTCAAACAGCTCTCAAAGCCCAGAACAAATCTGCACCATGGATTCTGGATAGTGGATGCTCCAGTCATATGACAGGAGATAAACAAAAGTTTGATAAGTTACAGACATACGAAGGTGGTTCTGTAAAATTTGGAAATAATGATGGAGCCAAGATAGTGGGTAAAGGATCAGTTAAGTTAAGTGACGAAAAAATCAACTCTAAAGAAGTCCTTTTTGTGGTTGGTCTGAAGCATAACTTACTGAGTGTAAGTCAAATTTGTGACAGAGGTCATGAAGTAATTTTCAAGAAGCAGGGCTGTGAAGTAAGAAAGACAAAAAATGGGAAGTTGATAGCTACTGGACTGAGAACTTCTGGAAATCTGTATACTCTCTCAGAGACTTCAGAAGGAGCTTGCTTGGTTGGACAGGAAGAAGAAAATTGGCTGTGGCACAAGAGACTCGGTCACATAAGCTTTGATAATCTGGTAAAAATCAGCTCAAAAAGGGCAGTAAGAGACATACCCACTATTGGTAAACCTTCAAATAGCATTTGTGAGTCATGCCAAAAGGGGAAGCAAACCAGAGCCACTTTCAAAGCAAAAGAGTACTTCACGAGCAAGCCGTTAGAACTAATTCACACTGATTTATGTGGACCCATGAGAACGGAAAGCATAAATGGATACAAATATTTTATGTTGTGTATAGATGACTATTCCAGAATGACATGGGTACTATTTCTGAAACTTAAATCAGAAGCCTTTGAGATGTTCAAAACTTTCAAAAATCTTGTTGAGAATCAATCAGGAAAAAGAATTAAATGTTTAAGATCAGATAGAGGAGGAGAGTTTATTTCAGATGAGTTTGCAGAATACTGTGAAAAACATGGGATTAGAAGACAGTTTTCGGCAGCAAGAACACCTCAGCAGAATGGAGTAGTAGAAAGAAAGAACATAATTGTGCAGGAAATGGCACGGACCATGTTGACAGAGAGCAGAATTGCTGACAGGTTTTGGAAAGAGGCAGTTCATACTGCAGTTTACATCCAGAATAGGTGCATGTTGAGGCCGCATGAAAGCAAAACACCTTATGAACTGTGGTTTGGCAAAAAGGCTACAAAAAAATACTTCAAAGTGTTCGGCAACAAGTGTTACATTAAACGAATTGAAGACAATCTTGGCAAGTTTGAAGATAGAGCTGATGAAGGAATTTTTCTTGGTTACTCAACAAAAAGCAAAGCCTACACATGCTACAACAAAAGACTAAAGAAAATTGTGGAGAGTGCGGATGTTAAGGTTGATGAAGGTAGGAAACAAGAAATCAGCCATAATGAAAACTACCCGACTTATGAAGAATTTATTGAAGAGGATGAAGATCAAGAAAAAGAAGAGAGACAGAAATCAGATTCAGATGATTTAGAAATAGAAGAAAACAGGAAATCCAAAACAAGCAGCTGGCAGAAAAATCATCCCAGAGAGCAGATTATTGGGGACCCCACAGTTGGTATTCAAACAAGAAGAAGAGTAGTAAACAACTACTCTCTGTTATCCAGCATTGAGCCCAAAAATATTATTGAAGCAAGCACAGATGAAAGCTGGATGGAGGCAGTAAATGAAGAACTAGATCAAATTGAGAAAAACAAAACCTGGGAATTAGTACCAAGGCCTGAAAATAAAAACATAATCGGTACTAAATGGATATTTCGAAACAAATTGAATGAAGACGGACAGGTTGTAAGGAATAAAGCAAGATTGGTCTGTAAAGGATATGCTCAAGTTGAAGGGATTGATTTTGAAGAAACTTTTGCACCAGTGGCCAGACTTGAAGCAATCAGACTATTTTTGGCTTTAGCAAGTTCATAGGAATTTCAAAGTTTATCAGATGGATGTGAAATCAGCATTTCTAAATGGAAATCTTGAAGAAGAAGTGTATATTGAACAGCCTGATGGTTTTCAACTCCGTGATAATCCTAACTTTGTTTGCAAGCTGAAGAAAGCATTGTATGGCTTGAAACAAGCACCTAGAGCTTGGTATGCAAGATTGGACAGCTATCTCACTAAGCAAGGATTCAAGAAAGGTATGGTGGATAGCAATTTATATATCAAAACTGAGAATGGCAATCTCATTGTCCTTGTTGTTTATGTAGATGATATAATATTTGGCAGCAGCAATGATGAGTCATGCAAAGACATAGCAAATAAAATGCAGAAAGAATTTGAAATGTCTATGATTGGTGAACTTTCATATTTCCTCGGATTGCAAGTTAATCAAACTGAAAAGGGGATTTTTATTTCTCAAATTAAATATGTGAAAGAAATGCTGAAAAAGTTCACAATGGAGGATAGTAAGCTTGTTAGCACTCCCATGACAACAGGCTGCAAGTTGAGCAAGGATGACAAATCTCCAGATGTTGATCAAACAATGTACAGATCTATGATTGGGAGCTTGCTGTATTTGACAGCCACCAGACCGGATATCTTACAGGCAGTTTGCATGGTTGCAAGATTTCAGGCTAGTCCCAAAGAGACTCATGTGACAGCTGTGAAAAGGATTTTTAGGTACCTCAAGGGTACTATGGAGTATGGGCTATGGTATCCAAAAGGAAAAGACTTCACTCTTTTTGCATATTCTGATGCAGATTGGGCAGGATGTATTGATGACAGAAAAAGTACCAGTGGAGGAGCATTTTATCTTGGAGATAAACTGGTAGCATGGCACAACAAGAAACAAGAATCAGTCTCTCTATCCACAGTAGAGGCAGAATACATTGCAGCAACAACATGCTGTACACAGATATTATGGATGAGACAAACACTGAAAGATCTTGGTATTCACTTCAATGAGCCAATTTCAGTTAAATGTGATAACACTAGTGCAATCAACATCTCAAAGAATCCGGTTATGCATTCCCGCACCAAACATATTGCAATCCGGTATCACTTTTTGAAAGATAAAGTTGCAGAAGGAGAGGTCAAATTGGAGTTTGTTCCAACCACAGAGCAAGTAGCAGATATATTCACAAAACCATTGCCCAAGGAAGTTTTTGAGTACCTTCGGAGTAAGTTGGGAGTGGTCACACTACCCAAGCACTGATTAGCTATAGGGAACACATTCTCGTGGGGAGCATTAAATTATTTATGCTCGAGAATGTTGTGCATAGACTCATGGGGAGTCTGCAGCAGCCCTTTGGTATTATTGGCAAAGGGGGAGAAGAATTACTACAGAAAATTGAAATTGCACATGTGTTGCCAACAATTCCAAAGGGGGAGATTGTTGAGCAAGGTGCAAAAAGTATTGCAAAAGTATTGTCATTGTTGTCAACACAGATAGATTGATGCAGTTGATGCAGTTCAGAGGTCAGTCAAAACATGTACAGTGAATTTCCAAGAAGAAAGAAGTGGCCCAGATTCAAAAATTTGTAGAAAAAGACAAGTAAGAAAATTGTCGCGATATCGCGACATGTTTTCTGTCGTGATTTCGCGACAAAACTGAGGAGAGAGAAGGCGTAGCCAAAAATGTCATGATTTCATGACAAAACTGAGGAGAGAGAAGGCGCAGCCAAAAATGTCATGATTTCACGACATATCGAAGGAGAGAGAAAAAGCTGGAGAAACTGTCACGATTTCGCGACATGTTGGAAGGAAAGAAGCAAAGTTGAAAAACTGTCACGATTTCGCGACATGTTTGGAGTAAAGGCGCAGGCAATGAAAAGTGTCACGATTTCATGACAAGTTCGGTGAAGAAGCGCCAAGGATGAAAAGTGTCACGATTTCGCGACAGGTTTGGAGAAGAAGCAATAAGGCGAAAAGTGTAGCGATTTCGCTACATGTTGGTTGTGAGAGAAGTGTAGAAAAGTGTGATTTGTGTTTTAAAGTGTAGGATTTGCTAATGTTGGATTTTGGGTAAGAAGGAAGTGCTAAGTCAAAAAGTTGTAGCGATTTCGCTACATGTTGGATTTTCGTCGGTCGAAGCAAAGAGAAAGTGCTAAGTCAAAAAGTTGTAGCGATTTCGCTACATGTTGGATTTTCGCTGGTCGAAGCAAAGAGAAAGTGCTAAGTCGAAAAGTTGTAGCGATTTCGCTACATGTTGGATTTTCGGAGGCCGCAGCAAAAGAAATTGCAAAGGGAAAAAGGTGTAGCGATTTCGCTACATGTCTTGATTTCGCTAGTGCATGAAGAGAGAGTTGTACGGATGCGAAAGATGTCACGATTTCGTGACATGTTGCATTTTCGTGGGCGAAAGGCAAAGAACAATGCTAAGGCAGAAAAGCGTCACGATTTCGTGACATGTTTCGATTTCGCTGAGGCATGCGGAGAAAAGTGTACGGTAGCGAAAAGTGTCACGATTTCGCGACATGTTCCATTTTCGCGGGCAAGAGGCAGAAAAGAGCGAGAGGCAGCGAATGTGTCACGATTTCGTGACATGTCCCATTTTCGTGGGCAAGAGGCAAAAAGAGCTAGAGGCAGTGAATGTGTCACGATTTCGTGACATGTCCCATTTTCGCGGGTAGGAGACAAAAAAGAGCTAGAGGCAGTGAATGCGTCACGATTTCGTGACATGTCCCATTTTTGTGGGTAGGAGATAGAAAAGAGCTAGAGGCTGTGAATGTGTAGATTTGTGAATGTTTTGGGAGGCAAATGCGTCGTGATTTCGTGACATGTTCTATTTTCGTGGTTGCATGCCGAGATAAGGACTAGGAGGCGGAGAACGTCGCGATATCGTGACAGGTCTTGTTTTCACGGTCAACTGTCTAGAAAAGGTCAAATGGGCAGAAATGTCATGATATCGTGACATGTCTTAGTTGCGCAGGTAAAAGCTGAGAAGCTTACATAGTGACAGTTGTCAGGGAAAGTGTAGAAGAAAATCATGCAGCCAGTTAGGTAAGAGTTAACTGGAGTTAGAACTGAAGCTACAGGTGGCATTACAGTGCATTAAAGACAAGAACGGTTGTTACAAGGCCGTGATGCTGCAAGGCTATCAAAAGTGTAGATATATCGAGAATCTCGATAAACAAGAAATCCTCTCGGAGGTTGCGTGTGTCAGAAATGGCAGTTGCAGGCAGAAGAGAAAGTTTGACTCTGAATTGAAAGGAGTGCCATCGAAAAGTGTAAAGGTGCCGAGAGGGCAATTGCGTAGAGGATAAAAGAAAAGAATGATAGAGCATCGAAACATGCAGAAAAGGCTGTCGAATGCATAAAAAAGTTGTCAGAATGAGCAGAGAAGACTGTCAGAATGAGTCAGAAAGAAAGCGGCTAAAAGATAGAGCGCATCAGAGAGGGTGTGATAGATTGAACGTAGCCGAGAATGCATGAAAAATTGGAGGGAAAATTAGAGCCATTTTTGAAAGAGCCGTTCGAGTAAACCAAGTATAAAGAATCGAAAAGGCGCAGTAAGTGAGGTTACTGCAACCGTGTTTTTATCTTGAAAAACTAAAAGTGAGGTTGGGTAAGAGTGTTGTAAGAAAAACAGCTACAGAACTGAAACCTGGTTTTATTCTTGAAAATTTGAAAGAGAGGTTTTAGTATGCAATAGAAGATATTGAGTTTCTAACAATTCTCTTTATGCTTCTATGAGATTGATTTGAATGAGCAATAGACCAGTGAGGGTCTTGTAAAAGAGAAGGCATTTTTATGTCAATCTATTATTCAAAATAGAAATCCAAGTTGGTGCTTGGTATAAGGGGTTGGTGCTCCTATCTATTGTTGCAGATAAATTAGGGGTTGGTGCTCCTTCCAGTGGGTGCTAGGTAAACTATTTGTAAAGATTGAATCCTTGCAAAGGCTGGATTTGGATTGTAGTCCAAACAATCATTATTTGAGGAGTAGCCAAATCGGTGAACCTCGTTAAATCTTGTGTTGTGTGATGCTCTTTTGTTATACTTGCTATATCTATTTTTAAGCTTGCATTTTTAAGCATTAAGAGTTGCAGATTCAAATTTTAAATAGTTACACTGATTCACCCCCCCCTCTCAGTGTCATTGTGAGAATATCACAAACAAACTATCCCTCTATTACCATGTCCAAACACACAGTGGCTCAAGAGAGGAAGGGTATCGTGGGCTCAGAACGACTCAGATGTAGATGATAAATGCAAATATTCTACTTTGCATGTAGTTTAAATATAAACAAACCCAATATTTACTGGCACCAATGTTTCATTAACAAAGCATTAAGCATTCTATAATACAGTAGAGAAACATCCAATAACTGAATTCTTCAACCATTTTCATTCAAGCACAGACAATTTTGAAAAAAATTATAGAGATTTCTTTGTTAATCTCTAACACAACTTACACATTTGTAAAGTCTTTTTAATTCTAATTACTCTCCCTACTCTACCAGTAGGACAAGAAGTCAAAAAATCTCTTATGCATATATTATCACGTAGTAAACTCACAATTTGGGCTTATAAGTGAAGAAAGGTGTTCCAGCCAAACAAAAATCAATCATAAACATCTTCAAGCATAGCATTATGCACAGTCACACATTAAATTTAGAAACCATGACTTGGTTTAGTTCAACTAAGAAATCTTGTAGTTCTCCCTTACTAATCAAACTCACTTCTCAATCTGAATGTAGTCAAGAATTTAGCATAACACGCCCAATGATACCCCCAAGACAATACAATCACACTAGTTATATACAAAAACATAACGGAGAACGGTAACACCTAGATAATCATGCATATTACCAACCTTTCCAGGTGGAGATAGATTGATACAATCATGAAAATATTCACTACACATGTATCTTTTCCTCTTATATAAAGTTCATTTTGTAAACGGTATAGTTAAATATGTATATTTATATAAATAAAAGATATCTTATGATTGTTATTTCACTTTATTTTATTATTTTTGTTTTAAATTATTTTATATTACTTTAATTTAATAACAAACTATAAAATCAAACATAAATTAATTATTTACTTACTATTGAGTGATAATTTTGCCCAATTGCAAAACCATACTCATAGTCAAGGTATTGTTAGAAAACCCTCTCTTGCAAAGACATTCAGAATATCTCCAAGGTTCTTACTTGCTCAATTATTTAAAATGTGCTTGATTGCTTGTAAAAATATGAAAATGTGCTTAAATACCTTAGAGGTGTAAGTAACTATTAACAAGGGGCCTATGGTTTAGTATTGATTTGATTTGCAATAATTTTGTTGCTCATGTGATTATTTAAAATGTGTATTTATTGATCCACTATCTACTTTGAAATAATGATTTCAGAATGGTGATTTAATCCATTTTATCTCAAACTGTTTAAGTAGATTTATTTTATAGATAAGAAGGTTTTGAAAGGACCCTAGACATTTTACAATATAATAGATGAGAGGGTGGTGACACCATTGAGAAAATAAGAGGAAACCATCCTCAAGAATAGACTCAAAAAGAAGTCATCCATGCAACAGAGAGGCCACAAATGACTTCGGGGAACAAAACCAAGTGGACAACCTAGGCTAACGGTGACACATCCAGACCCAAAATAGAGTGGGAAGCAATGACAACCAGACTCACAAATGTAAACCAAACAAGATTTACTTAAATTGGAAAAAAGTGAAAACCAAACAGAAATAGTTAGCCCCATGGGCCCTCATTCTTCAAGATTATCTTGATCCGAGGCCTCTGTAGTTGTTTCAAGGTTAGCACCTTAGGTGCTATCCTCATTCATGGTTGCAATAATCTTCCTAGCTTGGATAAGGATGGAGGATGTAGAGCTAAGAAGCTCAACCATGCAGACCCAAGGCTTCTTCTTTTTCAGATTTTTTTCAACCTTCGTAGATCTGGCGCAAGTAGAAACCCCTTCAGCCTTGATTTTATTTATCGATGTAGGGGTCACCTCGACGTCAAAATTTGATAGGTCCACCTCCATTTTGACCTTGCTGGATGTGCTCCTATGGGTTGAGCATTGATAGGGGCCTTTTTTATCATGGGAAGGGGTGTAGGTCGGAGATGCCTCACCTTTGACCTCAATGTTAGAATTAGTTTCGTTGTCATCGCTAAGAGCGTCGGTTCCTGCTTCTTGTGTGTTAATCACCATGAGAGTTGCTTTGTCTTCTTCCTTCTGCACAAAAAACTAGTACAGGACAAGATGGATCCCTTGGTGTTTAGAATGGGTGGATGACCCCTCGTGAACATTATCAATTGAAATCTCAATGAACTTGTAGAGGTACTATGGAATGTTAATATCCTTAATTGACTGCATATGGTTCAGGAAGACCATATGGAAACTTCTCAGGGGAGTATTGATGTCATCCACCGTAATGTATTCCATAATTAGAACCATAATTCTATTACATTGTGCGAGAAGGTCTTTCTGCACAATTTCACCTTTCTCTTTGTCAAGGTGTTTGCCCCTATCATGGAAGTGAGTTAGCTCATTGGCTAAAGTGTGCTTATCTCTATACACGTTATCACCATAAATGGGGAGATTCAAGACTTTAGCAATCATACGAATACTCACTCTGAACTTGAGTCCTTTTATTATAACCCGCATTTTGTCCCAAAAAGCAACAAATTCATCAAAAACAGTAGGATAATTGCCTTGGAATTTTTGGATGAAAGGCATTAGTAGGTGAAGATTCGAAAAATTTGTGACCAGTGCATCAACATGAAGTGTAGTGGGCTCAAGTAGTGCCATGGTTGAAATCCTCGCCTGGTTGGGATCCCACCAAATTCCTCTTAGAATAAAATCTCTTAAACCTAACACAAATGGAATCCAACTTAGGAGGCCAAGGAACAGAAATGACATTGGCATTTATAGCCACACGGTACAAGAACCCAACACTCACCCCATCACACATGCCACCGACAAGGGGTGATCGTTGATCCAACTACATGATTTTGATACACATAGGAATGATCACCTCGATCTTGCTAATATTTAAGAAGCCAATAGGATTATAATACCGTTCGAGGAAATAACGTGAAGAGGGAGGGGATCTACTACAAAATGATGAGTCCCACCTTGGGAAGTAATTATTATCAGGACTGATGACTAGAGAAAAAAATTCCCCATAAGCCCACATCATAAGGGATGCATCACACCAAGTGGAAGTATGAAGGCCGATGTGGACACATATGTAGTTGGACTTACGATGCCACTTATGGAAATGATTCTTGTAAAGAGCTCCAGTGGAGAAAGATCCCAAGTGGGAAACACGCACTCCAAGGAGCCCGTCGTGCCATGTGAAGCCTTGTCCTTGGAGGATGTGAAATTGGATGAAGTTGAGAAAATAAACATGCAAAAAAATCAACTTGCCCTGATGATTTTGATGACACCTTTTTGTCTGGTGGCAATGCTTAGATTGATTACGAGGATTAGTCATCACAGGAGAAATATTAGTTAGACTTACCTGTTCAATGAGGAGGTACTGACATGTATTTCTTATTGACTACCACCTAGCATAGCCCACCTGCAAAGCCCAGTTAGAGGAGATTTGTTTCATTTTCATGACGATCAATGAAAATACCTTGGAAAAAGTGGTTGAACCACATCCAAAGTTTATCCTTGGAGGTTGCTAAATTTGCCATGACATCCACTATTTTGTTTCCTTCCTAGTAGGTATATTTTTTAATTTAGCAAAAAATCCCTTATAGGGCCATGTTGGTCTAAGAAACCACGACCAAGGAGTTCTACACCGTTAAAATCACCTAGGAGTTGCATCCGACCTTGATCGCACCAACATAATCAACTGGATTTTGGGTACCCAATGTGCATTTGGTAGGATGGAAATTCAAACCAGGGATCTCCCTTGGATGATTTCCCTACCCTCTCCAACTTAGTTGCAACACGTGGGTTTCTCGATAGGTATGTTGGATGATCACATTTTTGTAATATCCCAACAATCTCTTGCAGTCGTCAACCATGTTTTGCAGATTACCAGCACTAGGATTGGAGGTAAATTTAATTGCATTGATAATGTTGAGAGAGTCACCTTCAATAATGATGTTGGTGAAGTCGAGGTGGCTAAGGATGGAGAGGCTTTAGTGGAGATGTCGATCTTCTGCCACGTGGTTAGATTGGATGCCAATGCTCTCCGTAAAGACTAGAATGACTTTATCGAGGTCATCTCTAAAAATTTCTCCTCCACTAGCTATGCTTAGGTTTCCTTTGGAAGCATCATTGAAATTAAGTTTGATCCAACCAGCTAGGGGGGATCCAACTTACGAATGAGTGATCAAAGGGAGAAGAGCATCTACGAACCACCTATCCAAAGAGGTTGAAGTAGGAAAAAATAGAAGGTTCAATATCGCCACCTAAAAAGTCATCATAGGGGACAAGACGAGAATTTTTAGTCACAGAGATAAGGAGGATGGAAGTAATGTCAAGAAGGGACCCATTAAAAATTATTTTATTCCTCTCAATCCAAATGAGCAAAAAAAAATGGGCCTAACAAAAAGTCCAAAGGGAACAAAGGTGGGGATGACAGAAGGGCTGAGGTCATTGGGTGAAGAGGTCATAGATGGAATTGGGTTGGGCCTAGGCCACATGGAAGGACACGAAGATGGAATACAAGATGGAAGAAGATAAAGGACAAGAGAGGAATATGTGGGAAATCGACTCCCAATCATTGGAACAAAGGACACAACGATTAGGGAGGACCAAACCTCTAGAGATAAGATTGTCAAATGTCAACATGCGATTTTAAAAAACAAGCCAAAAAAAGAGGGTAATTTTGGGGATCAAGTAGGAGATCCAAATAAGATTCATAGGAAAATTTAGAGAACACACCTCGTCATAAATAAAATAACCAGATTTAACAATGAAGGCTCTGTCTTCAGTGGCATTCCAAAAAGAGGAATTTGGGGTGGGGGATCTAAGAATGATAGTGATTCTGAGGGCCATGGATAAGGACCTAAATGCAGTCACTTGAGCATCTGAGAGGCCTTCCATGGGAATGACTTTCCACATCTAGGAAGAACCAACTTCTATGAAGTTAGAAACCATTCTCCCAAATATTTTGATGGGGAAGAAGCTAGGGAGGGATGAAAGGAGAACACATTTTAGCCATAAGTCTTCCCAAAAATGTATTGAATGCCCATCACCCAGTCTCCACTTTAGGCCTTTCCTAAGAATGTCCCTTGTCTTGACCACGAAGTTCCAAAACAAGGAGCCTTTGGGGAGGGGGCTATCATCAAGGAGGGAATTCCTCTGAAGGTACTTGCTTTGGATGATATCCACCCATAAGGTTTTAGCATTGGAGAGGATTCACCGCCCTTATTTTACAATGAGAACCAATTTCATTTTTTGGATCTTTTGGAAATCCATCCCTCCTTGTTTCTTAGGGAACTGACTCAATTCCAGTCCACAAGGTGAATTTTGTTCCCGTTTTTAGCTCCAAACCATAGAAATATTTTTTGTATTTGTTCAATATTTTTCTAGAAAGATACAAGAGCTTTGAAAATAGACATAAAGTAAACAAGAATACTCTGGAGGTAGGACCAGAACTACTTTTGTTGTTTTACTGAGGGAACCTTTCCACCCAACTAATTTCCTGGAATCTCTTTCAACAACCGTATTCCACATGCTTTTAAAGGAATTTCCAGTAAGAGGAGGAAGGTCCAGGTAGGTGGAGGGTAATTCTAAAATGGAGCAACCCATGATTCTTGCTATCTTGATCTGACGGTGAAGAGGGGTGTTGATGAAGAAGACTTTTTTTTTTTGGAAATTGACCTTTTGACCCGCAACTTCCTTGTAATAGTTTAGCACTTTTTTATGAATTTGACTTTGAGAATAGATGATAAGGTGGCAAGGATGGTATCATCAACAAACTATTGGTGAGTGATGGGTTGAGAGGTGGAAGAAGCTTTTATGTCTGAAATGGTTCCCATGGAGGATGTGACCATAAGAGATCTACGTAGATATTCAGCAAGGATAATGAAGAGGAAGGAGGAGAGGGGATATCCCTAATGAAGCCCCCTAAAAATTCTAAAATAACCAGCTGAAGATCCATTGACAATAATAGATAACCATGTCAAAGAAATACATTCTTATATGAGGGAAATCCACTCAACGTGAAACCCAAAGTATGAGAGAACAATGAAGATAAATTCCTAAGAGACTCGATCAAAATATTTGTTCATGTCGAGCTTGAGGAGGTCTACTCTTTTGATTTTTTATAGAGAGTGAATGAGATCATAGATAGTGATCACTCCGTCAGTGATGAGACAACCTTTGATAGATCTACCCTAGTAGTGATCAACGATAAGGGAGAGAATTCCTTTCATTTTGTTAGCCATGACCTTGGTGATGATTTTGTAGATGGCGTTACATATGCTGATGGGTTTGTAGTTGGACATGGACTTGCACAACTAGGCCTTAAGAATAAGTTTTATGGATGTGAAGTTGACATATTTAGGTATGAGCTTGCTTCTCTAAAAATCTTGAATTACAACAGTCAGGTGAAAACCAATGATATCCTAGAAATGTTGAAAAAAATTGGAATAAAATCCATCCAACCCCAGAGCTTTATCAGGTCCCATGGAGAAAATCACCTCCCTAATATAATCTTGGATGAATACTTCAAGAATTTTGGCATTGGACTCCGGGGAGACAACTTAGGAAATATTCTAAATAAGAGTGTTCTAGGATCATAACAGGGAGGGCAGGGCCCTAGGACTTCCTCAAAAAAGAACTCGCTTCAGCTTTAATACCAAGAATGTTATCGGTGGAAGTGCTATCTCTTTTGACTAGCTCTCTTATTCAGCTGAAACTTTTGTGTCTTAGGGTTGAGGCATGAAAGAATTTGGTATTAGAGTTACCCTCTTTCAACCACAAAACTCTTGATTTCTGCCCCTAAAAGGTTTCTTCCTTAGAAATTATGTTGTGATATTTAGCGAGAAGATATTTTCTTTAGCTCTATATTCTGGGGAAGGATTTCCCACCTGATCGTTGTCTTCCATGATTTTGATCTGTCTAATAATGCGCTTATTAGACTCAAAAATGTTGCCAAACACTTCCTTGTTCCAGATCTTAATTTTTTCCTTGATGAACCTTTACTTCTTAGAGATCTGGAAAATGTGTGGTCCAAAAATGTTTTTATTCCACCATTCAAAAATTCTATTTCTTAGCTCCGGGTGTTTTAGCCACATAGTTTCAAACCAAAAAGGAGTTTTAAATAAAGAGGCTAACCTTAGTCCTTCAAAAACAAGGGGGTTGTGGTCAGAGCTAATCCTATGTTAGGACTAAAGAGTGGTGTCATCGAACAGCTGAATGGATTGTCTAGATAGGAGGAATATGTCCAACCTGATTTTAATGAGTTGGTTGTCGATCCTTTGGTTTGACCATGTGAATCTGGAACCTCTAAGCTAAAATTCCATGAGCTCGTTGAGGTGTATGAAGTTGGAAAAATATTTGCAGCAGCTGAGGGTAGTAGGACTACCTCCTTTTTTTTAGGGATACAACGAGGTGTTGAAGTCACCCGCAAGTATCCAAGCTTAATTTTGAAATATCGTCCTCATTTGGCTGAGAGTGTCCCAAAGAGATAACCTTCCTTGGGGGATGTTGGGGGCATAAATGTTGGACAGGACCCAACTGACTTTGGACTCTTTGTAGTAAAAAATAATATTGGTGATTCTGTTAGAAGATGATAAGAGTTTACCTTCAATTTTGGATAGGTCCCAGAGGTAAAGAAGTCCTCCTGAGGCACCATGAGTATGGATGGCGATAAACTCATAGTCCCTCCATATAACTTTAGATGTTTTTGAGGATATTGCTTCATCAATATTGGTTTCCTGAAGAAGAAAAATGTTGGGCTTGAGATTGATTCTCATTGAAGACACTAATCTCTACTTGGAAGGGCCATTGAGGCCTCAAATATTCTAGGAGATGATCTTCATTTGGATGGTTTTGATGAATATTTTCTCCCTCTGCCTTTAAGATTCATATTGAGAGGTTTACCTCTTTTCCCAAAAAATTAAGGGGGTTCAGCAATTGACTAATTAACCTAGGATGAAGGAATGGTAGAATGGAAGTCATTAGCAATGTCCTCATCAGTTTCTTTCCTTCTAGAGTCTTGATTCGAGGGACGTCCCTTTTTCCTTTCAATTTCAATGTCGATGGAATGATTCTTTTGGCTTCTAGTGACAAGCTTGGGGGAGCTCAGGGATTGCAAAGTAGAGGACCCTGGGAAGACACAAGGCTAGGCACAAGCTCCAAATTGAAATATATGGGGAATATCAGAGGGGAGAGAGGGATCAAAGGGAGGTGAGGATGGAGGGAAAGGGGCAGAGGGAGGAGCAAGGGGGGAGGTAGACCTAGCCAAATTAGGGGGAGGAGGGGGTTTAAAAAGAGGAACAAGCAGAGAGATTGGTTTGAAAGGGGTTTGAGCAATTATCGGGGCTAGGGAAGGGGAGGTTGCATGAGGAGAGGAAGGGGGAATGGGAGAAACCATACGAACCAAAGGGGGATCTCTAGGACAACCATCAATAATGAGGTTTGAAACCTCAGGGTCCTCATTTAAAGGAGAAAATAAATTAGGATTGGCAAAGAGGGAGCAAACCTGGTTAGAGAGCTTGAAGGAGGAAGGGGATGCCACAACCTTCTTACCTTTAGACTTAGAAGCACCCATGGAGGAGGTAACATAAATTTATTATGAAACAAAAATTTTGAGGATGAGGGCAACTACATGCCTACTGATGAGATTTACCTTGAAATTTTTTGGGCCTGAGGTCATCAAATTTGGTTTACTCCTCATTTTTTAAATAAGGGTAGTGCACCTCAAGGTGATCTTGTTTGAGGTATTTAGTGCAGAAGTTGGTTTAAGTTGGTTTACTTTCATACTCAATAGTTTAGCATCTTCGCCATGATCCTGAAACCAAAATAATGTGTGAAGGCGGTTTCATCTCCAAGTTCACGTGGACATAGATGTGGGCAAAGGCCATCCTAGATTTGGTATTAGTGGTAGGATTGAGAGCAACAAGTTCCCCAACAACTTGAGAAATCTATATTAGGATTAGTTCATGCCAAAAGTGAATGGGTAGATCAAGTAATCTTATCCAAATCAGAGCAGAGTTAATACTTTGGGTGTTGGGGTTGAAATCAACATCACAATGACGAAGAAATAGTTTTTGGTGGCCAAATAACCATGGGCCTCCTATAAGAATATGGTTGGTATCTAAGGCATTGGTGAGTCTTATAAAAAAAAAAACCTCTACCAAGGCCACCAACTCCATATTACCATTAGATTGCCACCTAGATATTACCCATTTACGTATAGCTTCCATATTGATCTTGGAGCCTACGAACTTCCCAACAAGAGATAAGCAGTCTTGTGTAGCAAGGGACACCATAGCTTCAAGGGTAAATATTAATTATTTGCGATCTGTACAAAAATTACCTTTGCACAAGGACAAAGGTAAAAATGGGGTTTACGTGCTCCTTAAGATTATTTTTGCAATGGAAACAAAGATGGAATTGAAGGGTGGGTCCGGAGGAGGGTCCCCCCTGACACCTGTAGTTTCTAGTCCATCTTCTACCTCGTCAAGAGCACCTAACCCATGACTTCATGGTCCACCATCACTTCTACTAGAGTTCCCACCTTCATTAGATTCAAATCAAGGAGCTGAGTTCGTTGGAGCTGAGTTTGCCATTGTTTAAGTAGATAAAATCTATTTAAATCTATTTAAATATATTTTATCTTCTTTTGTTAAGCATATTTTAATAAATTTTATCTTCTTTTGTTAAGCTTTGCTTGAGCATAAAAGAACAAGACTAAAATCTAACTTTGAAATGTTGATCCTGGAATGGTGATTTAATTCATTTTATCTTAAATTGTTAACAAATTTTATCTTGAATTGTTAACGAATTTTATCTTCTTTTGTTAAGATTTGTTTGAGCATGAAAGAAAATGACTAAATCTAACTTTGAAATGTCAATCCTAGAATCGTGATTTAATGGTTAACAAATTTTATCTTACTTTGTTCACAAATTTTATTTTGCTTTATTAAACAAATTTTAAAATGATTGAAACTATGGAGTGCAATAAATTTTTTTGTTTTAAAATCTTAAGAAATGCCTTAATTAAATGTGCCCAAATAATTTAATTTTTTAGCCTTGAAGAAATTATTATTTGGATATTTTAATTACTTCAAAACCCAAATTTTTAATGCAAAAAAATATAACCCTTCTAGGGTTTTGAGTGTTTGATGGAGCTTAAAGAAAATAAAATGAAAAATAAATAATAACAAAAGCTAAGGTTAGAGAAAAAAAATGATAAAAATAAGATGAAAACAAAGTGTGGAAAAGCAATCAAAGTGAGCTATTGTAAATTAATCCCTCTTATTCTGCAGAAAATAGAAGATCATGAATATTAAAACAAAACCAGGTTAGACCTGCATCTACACAATCTAAATCTGGTTAAGTGCAATATTCTGAGGAATAAAAACATGTATGATGCTATCATATCCATGCATAAAACATCATTGAATAAACTCAATACATGTGTGAGAAATATATGCAATAAAAAACTATATTGAAAACCTTATTTGGATGCATACAATGTGGGAAAATCAGTTTGCAGTAACTTGAAAGCCTTCCAATTTCTTTTCACACCCTCTTGTTCCAAAAAATTCCAGTCTCGATTCTTGAGCTTCAATGGATTTTAAAATTTTTCAAAAAGGACTCTTCATTTACTCTTCCATCTTCGTTGTGTTTCTAAAAGCATTCTATAACATGAATCTTATAGGCTTCTCAAATGTTCATGGACAAGATAATCACATTGTGGGTTATACAACTTAGAAAAATAAACCCAACACTCATTACATGCATTCCAAGATAAATATTATGCTCAGAATGCTATATAAAAGATTGAATGTTGTATTGAAGGAATATGTGCCAACTAAGAGAACAAAGGATAGGCAATGCAAGATTTAAAATAATATTCAAAACTATAGAAGGAGGTTTAAACTTGGGCAATGAACTTACATAGGGCTTGTCATTGGACGACAACAATTTTCCCTCTTATACAAACACTTCACACTATCTCACATAGAAATATTCCTGCTTTGATACCACAAGAAGGAAAATGGGTTATATTCACTAACTAAATCTTCATGCAAGGTTAAATACTTTCACCATATATTAGGTAAGAACTAAAATTAGATAATAAATTTCTCTCACATGATTACAGATAATATTTTATACAATAATGCAACTCAAATATTTATACCATGACTCAAATAAATAAACACTCTATATTCAAGTGGATGATACAAATATCTAGCGCATTACAATACTAAATGATGTAATGCAATTATATACAAACAATCTCACTTGACATCCCTACATATAGCCTTTACATAGAGTCTCTTGAAATTTCATATTCTACTATCTCTTCATCTCCTCTCAAACTCATGGAAGAAATGACTCTTCATATTTATCATAGGAGAAATATATATATATATATATATATATATATTTTAGTGAAAAACCCCATGTGGGGCCGCATTGGTCTGAGAGACCACGAATAGGGGGTTCTATACCGTCAAAGTCACCCGGGAGTCGCACCCAGCCCTACCCGCACCAACATTATCAATTGGATTTTGGGTACCCAATTCAGCTTTTTGGTAGGGTGGAGATTTGAACCTGGGACCTCCCTTGGAGGATTGCCCTCTCCTCTCCAACTCACCTACAACACCTGGGTGTCATAGGAGAAATATTTTACTAACAATATAATAATGATAAAAGCCTAATGATTACATAAAACCAAATATTGACAAGATATTTACAACGTATTTACAAGGTACCAAATAATGTAATATTCTCTAACAATTTATACCACTTCTTTTTTGCACATGATACTTCTCATGATGAGCATCATATCTATAGACATTCTGCAAGAGAGGCAATAATACGGTTCCAAACTTGGATATGATTTTGAGATTTATTTATAAAAAATATATTATTTCTTTCAAGCCATAAATTCCAACAAATAATGGTAGCGCCAATCCTCCATAGAATACATAATACTTTCATTTTGAAATAATTAATTCAACACTTTATAAAATCTTTCAATATTGATGAATTTAATATATTTTCATATTTTTAAAAAAGTAACCCCAAATTGTGTGAGCAAAGGGACAATGAATAAGTAAATGGTTTGATGTTTTTAATTCCTTCTCATAAAAGGCACATTTAAAAGGTCTAGAATATGTTCTTCTTTGTAGAGTATCTCATATAAGAATATTACTTTTAGTTGCTAACAAAAGGAATGTTGAGGCCTTAGGGAGAGCCTCTAGTGAGCAAACATTCTTCCAAGGAAAATATTTGGGAGTAAAATTTTTTTTATTTCTCTAAATCCTCATAATCCAACATGATTTAGAATCCACCATCTTTGGATATATTTTAAACTAACTCATCCTTTTGTGTAAAAATCAATAATAAAACTCTTGAAATAGCTTTTGAAGTGCATCTATAATTTGTTTGATTTTGTCTCCTTCAACTAGGTTACTAATAAAAAACTATGATTTAGAGTTCTTGCTCATTTCATATAGTCTTTGACCTTTGGACCTTTACAAGATAAGCATGCCCAAGCCAATAGTTGCCATTTTGAGTTAGAGATAAGAGGATTTAGCTTCAACCAAGCATTAGACCAAAAATTTGTATAATGTCCCACATTGACTAACCATCTAATATGTTTATTTATTAATTGTAAACTATTTGATATGAAGTTCCATGTTGTCATGACCTTCCCATATGGACTTTTAAAATGAAGAAACAATGTATTAAAGAATGATGCTTCAATACTTGGTTTTTGTACAATAGAGCAGTTATGCAATATTACTAGATAATGAAGAATATGTTACTACTAAAAAATTACCAATGTGTAGGATTAGGTGCACTCGTAAGTGGAAGAAGTTGAGTCCTCCACCGAAGATGAGGGTACTTGAGGTTGGGGGAAATGATGATATGATAACTCGAAGATAACAAGGATAGATACCTTCATATAGGCATGCATTTGGTTAGGTATAATAGTCAATAAGTAGCCACCTTAAGCCCCATACTGATGGCCTAGTAGCTATCATAAGTTCTCGAGGCAGATACGGGTGACTAAATTGATGGAAATATCTCCTTCTTTGTTTGTGCTCATATTTAATTATCTTTCACTTGAGCACTTCACCTCAAAAATGTATAAATTTAGAATGAATTAGCTATCTTCATAATTTCTTGGATATCTCAAAATAAATAAAAAGAATGTCTTATTCTAGATAGCTATTCATTTAAATAAATGATAGATTTATTCTTGGATAAAAAGAATGTTTATTCTAGATAGCTATTCGTTTAAATAAGTAGTAGATTTATTTTAAATTATAAATAGATTTATTCTTGGATAAAAAGAATGTCTTATTCTAGATAGTTATTCATTTAAATAAATGGTAGATTTATTTTAAATGATAAATAGATTTATTCTTGGATAAAAAGAATGCCTTATTCTAGGTAGCTATTCATTTAAATAAATGGTAGATTTAAGTTAAATGATAAATGGATGTATTATTAAATAAAAAGAATGTCCCACTTTAAATAACCATTCCTTTGGATAGATGGGGTTATCCTTAATATATGAGTGGTCAGATTTAAAAAAAAGAGGTAATAAAATCTATTTCGCTTACCTCAAAAATGGGCAGGCCACCCGACGCAGAGTCTAGCTAGCGAGGAAGTATGGCTCCATTAATGCAAGAATGGCTCCGCTAGAGTGAGGGGATGGTTTCCTTTATGGGAGGAAGGGAAGACTTCAATTCTGGCTGTGCCATGGGAAGGTGGAAGGAAGGGACATCTCCTCTACCACCTAACAAAGGGGTGTGGAAGTAATGGCAGTGGTTGGAGGATGAAAGTCGAGGCAAAAAAGGGAGAGCTAGAGTATGGAAAAAAGGAGAGATGAGAGCTAGAGTAACAAGCAAGTAGAAACAAGAGAGGAGCTAATAAAATAAGGTACATGGAGAACGAGAAGGAGGAGGTGCTCAAGCTTGACCTGAATGACCAAAGGAAACTAGTGGAATAGGAGACCGGGTTGGTATTGCTCTCTTGGTTCCCTTTGTTGTTTTGAGCGTAGCTCATTATGTTAGCTATAATCGAGCATACCTCACTATGTTAGCTTGTAGTTGAGCATAGCTCACTATGTTAGCTTAAGTTGATCATAACTTGTTATGTTAGCTTGAGCCGAGCATAGCTCACTGTGTTAGTTGTAGCCAAGCATAGCTCATTGTGTTAGCTTGTAGCCAAGCGTAGCTCATTGTGTTAGCTTGTATCCAAGCGTAGCTCGCTATGTTAGCTTGTAGTTGAGCATAACTCACTGTATTAGATTGTAGTAAAGTGTAGCTCATTATGTTAGCTATAGCTAAGTTTAGCTCATTGTGTTAGCTATAGCCGAGCATAGCTCGCTATGTTAGCTTGTAGCTAAGCGTAGCTCGTTGTGTTAGCTTGTAGTCAAGCATAGCTTGCTATGTTAGCTTGTAGGTGAGCATAGCTCATTGTTTTAGCTGTAGGTAAGAATAGCTCACTTTGTTAGTTGTATTTGAGCATAGCTCATTATGTTAGCTTTAGCTGAGCGTAGCTCATTATGTTAGCCTGTAGTCGAGCATAGCTTGTTGTGTTAGTTGTATTCGAGCACAGCTCGCTATGTTAGTTGTAGCCAAGCATAGCTCATAGTATTAGCTTGTAGTCGAGCGTAGCTTGCTGTGTTAGCTTATACCAAGTGTAGCTCACTGTGTTAGCTTGTAGCCAAGCATGGCTCATTGTGTTAGCTTGTAGCCGAGCGTAGCTCACTATGTTAGCCTTAGTTGAGTGTAGCTCACTGTGTTAGCTTGTAGATGAGCATAGCTCACTATGTGTAGTAGAAGCTGAAGCACTCTATGTAGCCCAAATATGAAGTGTTGTGTGTAGCACCAAAGCCAAAGTGTTGTGCACGTAGCGTAGCGTATTAGAAGCACCGTCTTGCGAGACCGTAGGGTGATAGGTAGGAAATCCTTGTCTGGTTCTAGTTGAGTAGGAAGCTCGTTTTAAGGGAGAAGGTTCCCTTAGTGGTAGACTTTTAATTTAAATAAATATGTTTATGGTTCATTTTGTAAAATGAGGGTATGGGACCTTGCTTTATGAAATGGAATGGGTTTTATGGAAATAAATATGTTTATGGTTCATTTTGTAAAATGAAGGTATGGGACCTTGCTTTATGAAATGAAATGGATTTTATAGAAATAAATATGTTTATGGTTCATTTTGTAAAATGAGGGTATGGGACCTTGCTATATAAAATGAAATGGGTTTTATGGAAATAAATATGTTTATGGTTCATTTTGTAAAATGAGGGTATGGGACCTTGCTTTATGAAATGGAATGGATTTTATGGAAATAAATATGTTTATGATTCATTTTGTAAAATGAGGGTATGGGACCTTAATTTATGAAGTGATGAGAAATGTTTGTGGTAAAAACTAAAGCATATTGCTTTAATTAAATAATATGAAAGAACCCGATGCATATAACAGTTAAGGGTATGGGACTTTAATTGTTAAGTGAGGGTTAGATCAATTATTGTAAATATAACGTAAGGTGGGATGCATGGTAGTATGACTCTCATAAGTAGATGAGAGGGGTCATAGAGAGGAAGCTCTATGATAATAACTATGGATTATTAAGTTGAATTACTTGGGTTAATTGTATAATTGTAATTTGACAAATAAATGAGTAAATGCATTAGAAGCATGTCTATTTGGATCCATGAGTGTCCTGATCCCCTACTATCCTCACTTATCGATGAAAGAGTGGGAGGACCAAAGTCAGGAGATGGACTACTTTGCAAGTTTGCTATCTACCTTATTTCTTGCTTGATTATGCAGTAGATTAGATTTGTGGGGTTTTGCCATATTTTCTTATGGATTAAATGAGCCTTGTTTATTATTGTATTTTGATTTCCTTTATGATTGAAATGTTATTTAATTATGGATTCGATGGCAGGAGCAAGAGCGGGAGCAGGAGCAGGTGCAGGTGTAGGAGCGAGAGCAGGTGTAGATGCAGGGCTGGGGATAGGGTCAGTGCTCGGTGCAGGATCCCAGTCGAGATCGGGCTCGGGATCGGGGTCAGGCACGTCGGGGCCCGGTCTCGGGCCCGCAGGACCCCCGATGGGCCCAGAGGATGGGTCTACGGTCGATCCGTTTGGGGGCCAGGGTGTCCTGGGCCCTGGCCCATAGGGCCTCGATGCGAGCGCTGGGTCGAGGAATCAGTCCCCGGCTCCTGAGCGGGGCTTTGTCCCGGGTGGGTCTAAACCCTCCTTCCAGCAGATCTTGGCGGGCACCAGGGCCCCTCCTCGGGCCCCGGGGCTAGGTCTGTCCCTCGAGGGCACGCACATCTCTATCCAGGAGGAGGTCTTTTCCTCCTTAGTCACGGGTTCTTCTGCCTCCTTGGTAGGGAAATTTTTGGGAGGTCGTCCAGACATGGAAACCATTCGCAGGTGGGCAACTACTAAATGGAAGGTGTCCGGGCACATCCAGCTGGTGGCCCTAACCAAGGGTTTCTTCATCATTAAATTAAACAACAACGAAGATGCCAAAAAGATCCTATCGAGCGGGCCCTGGTTTCTGGGGCGCAAGAGCCTCTTCCTCAGGAGGTATGGAGCTGACTTCCACCCCAGCACCCAAAGCATCAACTTCGCCCTGGTTTGGGTTCGTCTCCCAGACCTTCCCTTCCATCTGTGGCACGAAGACGTCCTCAGGCTCATTGCCCAGTCGGTTGGGGAACTGGTGGCCTTTGACCCTGCTACAAAGGTAGGATCTCGAATGTTGCATGCCCAATTTTATGTCAATGCCAATCTTGAATCCGTGCTCCCCTCCTTGATAACTATCTCCTCTAGGTCCTACTTCTGGAGTCAGGCCCTGATCTATGAAAACAAACCCGCCTTCTGTCCCACCTGCAGCACTCAGGGCCACCTCTCTCACCAATGCCCGATTTCCAGAAAGGCGGAAGGCCCTCCGCCCAAACCCCCTTCCCATTCAGGCCGGGCCCCACCTCGCGGGCCCCCGCGATGGCCCCAGATCCCAAGCCTGGGCCACCAAGGGCCACCCCCCGGCCCCAAAGGATTCTCCCTTGGGCCTCGGTCTGGAGAGCGCCCTCTCCCAGGCTTCCCTACCTGTTGCTCCCTCCCCTAGGTCACCTTTCACGGTCCTTACCCTCGGCTCTTCCGCCCAGCCCGTTCTAAACCCCCCTCCGTAGGGCCTTGCTTGTGCAAGCGAGCAGGCCAGGCCTTCCCCCCGTAGGCCTCCTTGGCCGAGGGCCCCTCCTCCCCCCCTTCCCCGCTCCTCCCCTGCCCCCTTCCTGGCCCCCCCGACGTTCCCTGCTGGGCTTCCCCTCTTGGAGTGCGGATCTGAGATGTCCGATCAGGAGATCGAAGCCAGTTCTTCGTCTGGTCCCGACGAAGTCAGCCTTAAGATGACCCGGAGCAGGTCTTTTGCCACAGATTTTGGCAGCAAACTCAAGAGAGGGCGACCCACCCTGGGCGATCAGCGGACCAGGATAACCGAAGACGACATAGCCAATGGCTCTCAGGCTACTCTGTCGGACGTGGGGGCAGGTTTCTCCAAGACTGACGCCAACCGATCCAAACCCCCCGCTCACTCCGAGAAGGGGGGCAAGCGACCCCTCAAGGGTGTCAAATGAAGCTCATCTCCTAGAATATCAGGGGCCTCAATGGGGCTCCCAAGAAAAGGATCCTCGACCAGCTCTACAGGGATCACCGTCCGTCCTTCCTCCTCCTCCAGGAGACCAAAATAGATGAGGCTGCTGCCCGATGAGTAGCCCAAGCTTCCTGGCGCAATTGCGAGTCCCTGTCTACCCCCATGGCCGGCTCTATCGGGGGTCTGCTGTGCATGTGGGACCCCTGATGCTTTGAAGGAAGACTCATATCTTCGTCCCCTAGAATCATCAACATGCTAGTTCACTGTATTAAGTCAAACCGATCGTGGATCCTATCCAACGTCTACGCTCCCAACAGTCCCATCGAGAAGGCGGCCCTATGGAAGGAGATTAGCTGGATGCGAGAAGCCTTCGCCCCCCTGCCCTGGATCTTGGCCGGGGACTTCAACAGCCCCCTGTTTCCCTCTGATAAGAGCGGGGGCTCAGCGGCTCAGGGCAAGAGTATGGAGGACTTTAGTGCCTTCACTGCCCTCAACGAGCTCATGGATGTCAGTCTAAAAGGTGCCAGGTTCACATGGACCAACAGAAGGGTGGGAGCAAATCATATTCAAGTCAGACTAGATAGAGTTCTCTTGTCCAAGGAAGCCCTGCCTATGTTCGTTGATGCCACCCTGCTGGCCCTTCCCAAAATTGGGTCTGACCACAGCCCCCTCCTCCTTGAAACCGATCACAGGCCCTCCCCCAGGAGGCCGTTCCGGTTCGAGTCCATGTGGCTGCATCACCCAGATTTCTGGGCCCAGGTTGGGCGTTGGTGGGCTCCCCCGGTCCCTGGATGCCCTGCTGAACAAATCTACCATAAGCTTAGGCGCCTCAAGGATCAACTCAAGGCCTGGAACAAGGAGGTGTTCGGCAACATCTTTGAAAACAAAGCTGTTCTCCAAGAAAAACTCGAAGCCCTTGAGGCTAGATTTCAAGCTGGCTCCCAAGACCCGGGGCTCAGGGATGAGGAGCGCCTTGTTCTCAGCGAGTATCATAACATCCTGGCCCGGGAGGAAATATTTTGGAGACAGAAGTCGAGAGCTCTGTGGCTCCGAGATGGCGATGCTAATACCAAGTTCTTCCATGCGTCGACCCTCAGGAACAGGGGCTCCAATAGAATTGCTGAGTTGGTGGGCAGTGATGGCGGTATCATTAAGGAAGAAGAGGACATCCGGGCTGAAACCACTCGCTTCTTCCAAGAGCTCCTGGGTGACAGCCCTCCCATGTCCCCAGGCACGGCTGACTCCCTTCTGGAGCACATCCCTTCTTTGGTTTCTCCCTCGACAAATCAGATGTTGTCGCAACCTCTGTCTGACTCCGAAATCCATGCAGCCACCTTCTCCATGAAGGCCGAGGCGGCCCCGGGCCTGGATGGTTTCCCCCCATTTCTTCCAATCATTCTGGGACCTGGTCGGGGTGGAGGTGTGCGCTGCCATCCAGGACCTGCAGGCAGCCCGATCCATCCCCAGAGGTATCAACTCCACCTTCATAGCTCTTATTCCCAAGTCCCAGGCAGCCCGGTCCCTCTCGGACTTCCGCCCCATTAGCCTGTGCAATGTCCTGTACAAAATCCTCACCAAATCCATGGCTTCCCGTCTTAAGGACATCCTCCCCCTGATCATTGCCCCCTGCCAGGGCAGTTCGGTCAAGGGCAGATTGATCACTGACGGGGTCATTATCATGCACGAGGCCATTCACTCAGCTGTCCTATCCAAAAAGGCCTCCTTTCTGCTCAAGTTGGATATGAACAAGGCCTTTGACAGGGTCAACTGGGCCTTCCTGTCCAAGGTCCTCCTCAAGTTCGGATTTCACCCCTCTTGGGTCAGGCTCATCAGCAACTGCGTGTCTTCCCCGTGGTTCTCCATCCTCGTCAACGGGTCCCCTGCCGGATTTTTCCCTAGCTCCAGAGGCCTTCGCCAAGGTGACCCCCTGTCCCCGATCCTCTTCATCATCCTAGCTGAGGCCCTAGGGTGGACCATCTCGGGCGCTGTGTCTCATGGTCTCATTTCAGGCATCAGGCCTGCGTCGGGCCTGCCCCTTGTTTCTCACCAGCAGTTTGTGGATGACACCATCCTGGCCACTTCTGCCTCAATCCCCCAAGCCAAAATCCTCAAGCATATTTTGACCCTGTTCGAGGAGGCGGTCGGCCAGAAAATCAATCTTCGAAAGAGCACAATTTTCTTCATTCACACCCCCTTGGCTAGACAGATCAAAATTGGGTGGATTTTGGGCTGCTCCCCTGGCTCCCTCCCCTCCTCGTACCTCGGGCTCCCCCTATTCATAGGTGCATCTTCCAGGGCCCTATGGGGCAGGGTGATTGAGCGGATTAAGAGGAAGCTGGCCCCCTGGAAAGGCCACCTCCTTTCGTAGGCTGGCAGAGCCACCCTCCTAACGGCAGTCTTGCAAAGCATCCCGATATACTTCATGTCGGTCTTCAGAATCCCGGCCTCCGTTGCAGTTCACATCGAACAAATTCAGAAACGCTTTCTCTGGTTGGGAAGTGAAGATAAAAAGAGGATTCCCCTGGTATCCTGGTCCCTGGTCTACCACCCCAAAGCTGAGGGAGGGATCGGGCTCAGGAGGGTGGTACCCATGAACAGAGCCCTCATGGCCAAGCATGCCTGGAAGGTTCACACCGATACCCCTGATGAGTGGGTCAGCATTGTATGCAAGAAATACTGTCATAGCCATCCCTTCCTTAGCGAGTCTCAGCCCCGCGATGGATCCACCTTTTGGAAGTCCCTGATTTCTACCAAAGACATAATCCGAAAAGGAAGCAGATGGATCCTCGGAGACGGCGCCAAGATTGATTTCTGGGACGACAGATGGATTCAGGATGAGGCCCTATCGGCTGACAGAGAGCTTCTCGTTCTCAAGGCAGGCCTGGCGGATAGAGGCCCCAAGGTTGCGGGCTATCTCTCCCAGAGCTCGGGAGGCGCGTCCTGGGCGCCCATCCTGGACCCCAGGCACCCGCTCCAAGCTGCCAGACTCTAGGGCCTCCTCACGGTGACTGTCATCCCATCCGTTGGAGGTGACGATAGATGTGTTTGGCACGGTACCCCCAGCGGAGCCTTCTCCATCAAGTCTGCTTACAACCTCCAGAGAGACCCCGACAAGGCTCCCTTCCCAGCCCGATAGGTGTGGGCCAAGAAGCTGATCCCCAAAATCAGCCACTTCATTTGGGCGGCCGTCCAAAACAAGATTCTGACGATCGAAAATCTCATCAAGAGGGGCTTCCAGATCCCGAATAGATGTTACCTTTGCTATGATGCCTAGGAATCCACCAACCACCTCCTTGTCAACTATTCCTTCTTAGTTGAAGTCCTGGGCCTCATCCTTTCCCAATTCTCCATCTAGTGGGTGGGCCCCAGATCCATCTCTGACCTCCTGCTGCAGTGGCCCAACCCCTTTGCCCATCCCTTCACTCGCTTTCTCTGGAATTTGTGCCTCCCCCATATGCTCTGGTAGCTCTGGCTCGAGCGCAATAGCAGAGCCTTTTCCTCCCCAGCCCATTCCCCCTATGGATTGCGACCAAGGCCGTGACCTTTGCCCTTGAAAACTCTCGATCCATCCCCCTGACCGAGGTGCCCCGATGACCGGGCGAAGCCGCCCTCCTTTCCTCTCTCGACATCCAGCTCCCCCCCGGTCCCCCACCCGCCCCATCCCGTCGTTCCCTGACCAGATGGATTGCCCCCCCGGCTGGGTTAAGCTCAACTTCGACGACGCATCCAAAGGCAATCTCGGGCCCTCCGGGGCGGGCGGGGTTATCCGCGATTGCCACGGGGCCCTGGTCATGGCGTTCGCTGCTCCTCTTGGCCTCCAGACCAACAACTTTGCTGAAGCAGCTGCTCTGCTAAGTGGTCTGAACGTCCTCAGGGGGGCTCCTTCTCAAGTCATCATTGAGGGCGACTCCCAAGTCATCATCAATGTTGCCCGCAGCCCGGGTAACTGCTCCTGGCGCATTCACAACTTCATCCAGGAAGCCCTCTCTGTTCTCCAGGGATTCCTCGACTATTGCTTCCAACACGTGTACAGGGAAGGCAACAAGGCGGCCGACTTCATGGCGAACCAAGCCATTCCTGCTGACGCCTCCACCACCTGGACCATAGACTTTCCCGAAGCTCTGGTTCTCATTGCCTTGAAAGATCAGGTGAGCGATGTGGAGGACCCCGGTGTCTAACCTGCCCCATGTCGAGGCCCCATCTTTCCTCTGGCGAGGTCTCCAGAAGACCGATGTCTTCTTTCCCTGTGGTGCCTCACCACCCGGCCCAGGCCTGTCTCCTGCCTGCCGGCTGGTTTCCCAGATCTCCCACGCAGTGGCAGGCGTTCAAGGCCAAGCTAGCAGTTCAAGGGTGACAGCTAGGCCCAGTTGTTTCGAGCGTCCATCTTATGCGATCTGTCAGGGGTGGTTTTTCATTTTGGCAGCTTTTAGGTTTGGTTTTGTCGACGTTTAGCTATTTTTTGTAGGGCCCGAGGCCAGGGCCCTGGGTCTCGGCTTGCTGCCTAGGGCATAGCCCCGCTTTTTGGTTTGATCGTCTAGTCTTGGCTGATGATGTAACTAAGGTTTTGGGATCCTGTTAAAAAACCTGCTGTAAATATACTGTTACCTACCAAAAAAAAATGTTATTTAATTATTTATCACATGTTTTCCCTTTAATGAATGTTTCATGCTTGTTTAATTTTGCTTGTTTTGTTAGATTTAGTATCTATATTTATCCTTGGTATTCTTATGAGTTAAAAAAATAAAGAGAATTAAGAGGTTATAAGTTCTAGGTGAACTTAGTACCAAGAGTTAAGATAGCTTGTCACATGACGATATTGATAGCTTAGCTCGTAATGCACGTAGCATACCCACACATAATGGTTTGTCTGTAGTATGGAGATGTATGTATACCTTCAAATGATCGAGGGTGGTAATTCTAGCTCATTAAGATGATATTCACACAATGACACTGAGAGGGGGGGTGAATCAGTGTAAATATTAATTATCAAATCTACAGCATTTAAAATGAAGCAAAGAGAACTTGAAAACCAGAAAAGCAAATTGAACAATAGAGCACACCACAACACTCAATATATCGAGGTTCACCAATTTTGCTACTCCTCAAAAATGACTGCTTGGACTCCAATCCAAATCCAGTCTTTGCAAAATATCAATTTTACAAACACTTTACTAGCATCTATTGGAAGGAGCACCAGCCCCTTAGTTTTATGCTGCAACAGATAGGAGCACCAACCCCTAGTCCCAAGCACCAACTTGGACTGTAATTCTGAGCAATTTAAAATGATATAAAAATGTCTTCACTTCTGACATGACCCCTGATCGGTCTGCAATTAAACAAACTCTGCACACTCTCACGGCTCTGCTAATTTCTCTCTTGGCTCTCTTCTAACCCTTTTTTCACAGCAATTTCCCTCTAACAGCAGCCATTGTATTCTCTGTACTACTGTCCTTTTATAACCCTTTTTTCTCATCGGGACTCTTCGTCTTCTATAACTTTTCAATCCTGCATGCAGTCGAATGACATACTCTAACTGTTCGAATTCTTTTCTCCTCTCCATAAGTGGTTGTTCGAATCCTTGCAAATACGGCTGTTCGAATGCTTTTACGATCCTGCATATAAGGTTGTTTTGAATGCTGCAAATACGTCTGTTCGAAAGCTTTTACGACCCTTCATATTCGATTGTTCGAATTCTGCAAATACAGCTTTTCGAATACACTTTTGATTCTCCATATGTGATTCTTCGAATGCTTTTCAATCATGCATATACAGATGTTCCAGTGCATGTCCAACACCTGTCAATGTGTAACTGTCGATCTGACTTCAGTTACTTCTTACGTAACTGGCTGCATGATGCTTTTTCGACACATGTCACCTTGCATGTTCCTTCGGCATTTACCAGCCAAACTGTTACTTGTTGCGAATTCACGACATTTCTGCCCATTTGACTTTTTTTGGGCTGTTGACCGCGAAAACCTGACTTGTTGCGATATCGCGACACTTTTTGCAGTCGTACGCCTTCATGCCCTTACTGTCACGAAATCGCGACCATTTTGGCCTTTGAAAGCTTTCCCACCGTTCATGTCATGAAATTGCGACACTTCAAACTTTTGCTGACGTCATCCTTAATGTTGTCGCGAAATCGCGATGCTTCCGGCTTCCTGAGGCTTCTCTTGCAACTTGTCGCAAAATCGCGACACTTTCAGCTTTTGCTGACATCATCCTCATCTTTGTCACGAAATCGCGATGCTTCTGGCTTCCAGTGGCTTTTCTTTCACCCTGTCGCGAAATCACGACACTTTCAGTTTTGCTGACGTCATCCTCATCTTTGTCGCGAAATCGCGACGCTTTCGGCTTCCGTACAATCCTTACTTCATGCAGTAGCGAAATCGCTACAATTTTGTGCCTTGTGCTTTCGACTTGCTACATCTTTGAGTTTTGCGATTTTTACTGGTAGCGAAATCGCTACACCTTCGCATAGTGCACTTTTGGACTTGTAGCGAAATCGCTACACCTTCATGTTGAGCTTTTTCAACTTGTAGCGAAATCACTACACCTTTGCTTTGAGCAGTTTTGACATGTAGCGAAATCGCTACACCTTTGCTTTGTGTATTTTCAACTTGTAGCAAAATCGCTACAACTTTTTCACTTAGCACTTTCTCCCTGCTTCGGCCAGCGAAAATTCAACATGTAGCGAAATCGCTACAGTTACTCGACTTAGCTTCTTGGCCTCCGACATGTCACGAAATCGCGACAATTTTGCTTGCACCTTCTCTCTCCTCGGCCATGTCGTGAAATCGTGACAATTTTGCCTGCACCTTCTCTCTCCTCGGCCATGTCGTGAAATCGTGACCATTTTGCTTGCACCTTCTCTCTCCTCGACCATGTCGCGAAATCACGACAATTTGGCATGCATTTTCTCTCTCCTCGGCCATGTCGCGAAATCGCGACCATTTTGCTTGCACCTTCTCTCTCCTCGACCATGTCACGAAATCACGACAATTTGGCATGCATTTTCTCTCTCCTCGGCCATGTCGCGAAATCGCGACCATTTTGCTTGCACCTTCTCTCTCCTCGACCATGTCGCGAAATCGCGACAATTTTGCTTGCACCTTCTCTCTCCTCGACCATGTCGCGAAATCACGACAATTTTGCTTGCACCTTCTCTCTCCTCGACCATGTCGCGAAATCGCGACAATTTGGCATGCATTTTCTCTCTCCTCCGTTATGTCGCGAAATCGTGACATTTTTCTTTCTGCCTTCGGACCTCTCAACCTGTCGCGATATCGCGACAGAAAACATGTCGCGATATCGCGACAGTTTTCTTACTTGTCTTTTTCTGCAAATTTTTGAATCTGGGTCACTTCTGTTTTCCTGCAAATTCACTGTACTTGATCTGACTGACTTCAAAATTCTTGTCCATTGCTTCAACTGCATCAATTTCTGTCTGTGTTGACAACAATGACAATACTTTTGCTGCACCTTGTTCAACATAAGAATGATGAGATGGATGGACTTATGTGCATGACATGAGATAGGCCTACGTAGAATGAACTTGCATGAGGGAAATCTCATGTGGTATAGTTCTTGAGAAACTTAGGGGATGTCAAACATTAAGTTGGTCTAAGGTTGGATAGGGATTTATGAATCCTTCTCCTTGATCAAAAAATATATATAAACCTTTTTCTTTCTGTTTGTGTGTTTTCTTATTTTCTTGTTTGAGGGTTGTTACATTTGGTATCAGAGCTCTAGGTTCGAGGGTATAGAGCTTCTTATGTGCAAAAAGGGATTCGGGTATGTCCAATGAAAGTCTTGCTTAAGGTTAAGCAAAAAGGGGTTGGGATAACCTAGAGTCTCTACTCATTTAGAATCTAAATGGAATCGGTCCTAAGGAGAGATGAACATTGTGATACCTTAGTATGGGATTTGGTGTCAATGTTACATCATAAACTTGGAACCTTGTCCTAATTAGATTTCTAATGATTGGCAAGAAATAACTCTGTAATGTGGCTGGGAATTAGTGAATCAACAAATAAACTAGGATCTAATTCTCTTCTTGGTTGGAACCAGATCAAGATGCCACCTAAGGCTAGGATAGAGAGGCCTCCACCTAGATAGACTCGACAAAGTAATGTCAAAGAAGAGATCCAGAATGAGGATCCAAGAAATCCCAATATGGGAATAGAAGAACTTACTACTACAGTTGTTGAATTACAAGACCAGTTAAGACAAGTGCTAGAAACTATGGCGAATCAAAATTCGTAGGCTAGAGATTCGAAAGTCAACCAAGTTGAGGGACTGATAGTAGAACAAAATCAAGCAAGAACCCTCTTAGAAAAGGAGATGGTAAGAGACCTAAAGAATATTTGTATCTCCAAATTTGATGGAGAAGGAGAGGGGGATGCAATTGAGGCTTGGTTAAGGGAACTAGAAGTTTTCTTTATAGTAAAGGGATATTCCTCAAGAACCCAAATGGTTTGGGCTACTATCTACCTTGAAGGAGCTGCCCTAGATTGGTGGGAGACTTATTATGAGGAAACCAAAATAGAGTCGATAGACATTCCATGGAAACAATTTGTAGACATCTTCAAGAAGAGGTTCCTCATGGAGCATTTCTATGCTCTAAAATTTGAGGAGTTCGCCAGTCTAAGGCAAGGAACCAACTCAGTGGAGATATACTATAGGAAGCTAGTAAAGTTGCTAAAATATGTACCCACCTATAATGAGAAAATATGGATTCATAAGTTTACCCATGGATTGCAATCAAGGATGAAGCATGATGTAGAGATGCAGGAACCTAAGTCATTGCAAAAGGTATATGACCTAGAAAAGAAAGTAGAGTCACATTTTTGTTACAAATATGAAACCTTGACTGATCAGGAATGACAGGAATTAAAGAAGAGGAATAGCAATGGGTTTATAAAATGGGAGGCTAAGCAAGAATGAAAGGCTAAGAACCCCCAGAATCTGGAGAAGAAATTCAATGGAGGCCAAAAGAAGTTCAAAAATAACTTTTATAAGAAAGGCCACAAACCCAATAATGCTAAACCCCCTCCACAGAAGCCACAAGGCCCCGTTCCAGCAATTAAGGATGAAGAGCAGAAGATGAAAAAGAGACAAGGACCCAAGGATGGATGCTATCATTGCAGAGGGCCACACTTTGCTAACCAGTGCCCATACCGACCAGGGCCAAGCACACCCAACACTAAAGGAAAGGAACCGATGCATAAGATCTATGTTGCAACTGGGAATCAAAAACTTGAAGGGTAGACCACTCCATTGATCATAAAAGGTAAGATTTTTGATAAGCAAGTAAATATCTTAATAGATAGTGGAGCTACTGATAGTTTCATTTCTTGTAAGTTAGCCAAAGATATGCCAAAAAGGCTAGGGTATTTGGCTCATGGATGGAAGGTTGAGTATGGATCTGGATAGACCTACTCCATAAACCAATGTTTCCCAATGATGGAAATTACCTTAGCCGGTGGAACCATGGAAGGATGCTTATATGTAGCCCCACTTCATGCCTTTGATGTAATTTTAGGAATGGATTGGCTACAGGCCCATAAAGTCATAGTCAACTTCCAAGATAGATGGATCAAGTATTCTAAGGAAGGTAAGGCAAGGCTATGAATTCATAGCAAACAGGGGGTATTTAAACCCTAGATGTTGTCAGCTATGCAATTAAAGAAAGCCCTCAAGAAAGGAGGGATTGTCTATGTAGTAAATATGAATGAAGTTAAAAAGAACTAGAAGGGAGAAATATCTGAGACTTACCCAATTTTGCAAGAATTCTAGGATGTATTTCTTGAGGATCTACTTGGGCTCCCTCCAGTATGAGAATTTGACTTCACCATTGATCTTATACCAGGAGCGGAACCAATTCACCGATCTCCGTATAGGATGTCACCCATTGAGATGCAAGAGTTGAAAGTACAATTGCAAGGACTATTAGAGAAGGGGTTGATAAAACCGAGTGTGTCACCTTGGGGTGCACCTATTTTATTTTTAATAAATAAGGATGGATCTTTAAGATTATGTATCGACTACAAAATGTTGAATAAAGCTACAATCAAGAACCGGTACCCCCTACCCAGGATCAAAGATTTATTCGACCAACTAAGAGATGCCATGATATTTACCAAGATAGATTTAAGATCAGGATATCACCAATTGAGGATACATGAGGAGGACACTCACAAAATGATATTTAAGACGAGGTATGGACATTATGAGTTCACCATCCTACCTTTTGGGCTAACTAATGCCCCCGTTGCCTTCATGAATTTAATGAACAGTGTGTTCAGAAGGCATCTAGACCAATTTGTCCTTGTGTTCTTAGATGACATCCTAATATATTCTCGAAGCAAGGAAGAGCATGACAAGCATCTCAAGGTCATGTTGGAACTACTGAGGGAAAATCAACTCTATAAGAATCTAGCCAAAAGTGAGTTCTATGTTTCAGAGGTGCACTATTTAGGGCACATCATCTCAATAGAAGGGATCATAGTGGATCTAGAGAAAATAGAAGCCATGCTAAATTGGCCACCTCCTACCAATGTTATAGAAGTAAGGAGCTTCATGGGCTTAGCAAGCTATTACCAATGTCACATAAAATATTTCTCAAAGATTGCTTTAGCAATAATGAACCTTTAGAAGAAAGGAAAGGAATTCAAATGGATGGAAAAGTGTGAAGCTGCTTTCATGTTGTTGAAGCAAAAACTCACTACTACACCAATATTGAAGATTCTAGACCCCCAAGGAGATTTTACAGTATGCATGGATGCATCGTTGGAAGGATTAGGGGGAGTACTCATGCAAAGGGAGTCCGTAGTAGCTTATACTTCAAGGAAGCTCAAGAAGCATGAAGTCAACTACGCTACTCATGATTTGGAATTAGCCATTGTAGTACACGCCTTGAAGGTCTGGCACCACTATCTGGTAGGAAGACCCTTTGAATTAAAAATAGATCATCAAAGCCTAAAGTATATATTCACCCAACCAATACTCAATGCAAGGCAAAGAAGGTGGGTCGAGTTTCTCACTGAGTATGACTTTGAAATTGAGTACATAAAAGGGAAAGAAAATAAGGTGGCAGATGCTCTGAGTAGAAGAAGATACATAGCAGCCCTAACTAGGAGTCATGTAAAGCTCATGGACCAAGTAAGGTAGGAGCAAAAATAGGATGAGTATTGCCAAGAAATTCGAGCAAGAATGAGCAAAGATCCTGAGACCAATAAGGAGTTTGGGGTGATAGATGACCTTCTGTGCTATAAAGGAAGAGTCATCATACCAAATTCAGGAGATTCAAAGAGGCTAATAATGCAAGAAGCCCATAGATCTCCTTATACAACTCACCCCGAAGGGGTAAAAATGAGGGAAAATCTGAAGAGGACCTTCTTCTGGGTAGGAATGAAGAAGGATATTACAGATTTTGTAGCTCGATGCCTTGAATGTCAGAAGGTCAAAGTAGAATGCAAGCATCCCATAGGATATTTGTACCCTCATAGTATACCTACTCAGAAATGGTAGGTCATATCGATGGACTTCATAGTGGGTCTACCAAAAACCAGGTACCAACATGATGCAATTTTTGTGGTGGTTGACAAATTGACCAAGGTCGCACACTTCATACCTGGGAGCACCAATGATGATGCTCAAATAGTGGCTAATAGATTTGTCAAGGAAGTGTTTCGATTGCATGGATTTCTAGAAGTAATCATATCGGATAGGGATTCCAAGTTCACTTCTAAATTTTGGAGAGCCCTTCACCAGGCAATAGGCATAAAATTGCACATGAGTTCAACATACCACCCTAAAATAGATGGTCAAACAGAGTGGGTAAACCAAGTATTAGAAGATATGCTCTACATGTATTGCATGGACCACAAGACTCGATGGGAATATTTTCTACCATTGGTAGAATTTACCTACAATAATGGATATCACTCTTCCCTAGGGATGGCACCCTTCGATGCTTTGTATGGATGAAAGTGTAGAACACCATTGTCTTGGGATAACCCTGAAGATAGAACTATGATTGGACCAGAAATGGTCAAGGAAATGGAGGAACAAATTAGGGTAATCAGGCAAAGGCTAAAGGAAGCTTCTGATAGGCAAAAGAGTTATGTCGATCTAAAGAGGACTCCTCGAGAGTACTCGATGGGAGATAAAGTGTTCCTAAGAGTCAAACCAATGAAAAGTGTGATCAAATCCATAAAATTGGATCCACGATTTGTAGGACCCTTTGAGATCATCGAGAAAATTAGTTTGGTTGCATACCGACTCACCTTGCCTCCTAATTTATCAAAAATCCATGACACTTTCCACATATCTTTGCTTAGAAAATATGTTGCTGACCCTGACCATGTATGGGATGTTTCTAATTTATAGATGGCAAACCCAGAAGCAATTGAAGTGATGCCAGTGAGAATTCTCGAATTCCATTCTAAGGCTATGCGAAATCGAACCCTTGAGCAATGTAAGGTCTAGTGGGACCGTTTCTCTGAAAGAAATACCACTTGGGAAAAAGTGGCGGATATGCAAAAATATTTTCCTTTTTTGTTTGATGAACTCTAAAGTCAATTTTTTTTTTTTGTAATAATTTGTGTCTTGGCTACAATTACCTATGTTAAAAAAAACAACACCGAGGATGGTGTTAGTCCTAGTGGGGGAGGATGTCATGACCCTCCCAGATGGACTTTTGAAATGAAGAAACAATGTATTAAAGAATGATGCTTCAATACTCGGTTTTTGTGCAATAAAGCAGTTATGCAATATTACTAGATAATGAAGAATATGTTACTGCTAACAAATTGCCAATGTGTAGGATCAGGTGCACTCGTAAGTGGAAGAAGTTGAGTCCTCCACCGAAGATGAGGGTACTTGAGGTTGGGGGAAATGATGATATGACAACTCGAAGGTAACAAGGATAGATACCTTCATATAGGCATGCATTCGGTTAGGGATAATCATCAATAAGTAGCCACCTTGAGCCCTAGACTGATGGCCTAGTAGCTATCATAAGTTCTCGAGGTAGAGACAGGTGACTAAATTGATGGAAAGATCTCCCTCTTTGTTTGTGCTCATATTTAATTGTCTTTCACTTCAGCACTTCACCTCAACAATGTGGAAATTTGGAATGAATGAACTATCTTCATAACTTCTTGAATAAAAAGAATGTCTTATTCTAGATAGCTATTCATTTAAATAAATGGTAGATTTATTTTAAATGATAAATAGATTTATTCTTGGATAAAAATAATGTCTTATTCTAGATAGCTATTCATTTAAATAAATGGTAGATTTATTTTAAATGATAAATAGATTTATTCTTGGATAAAAAGAATGTCTTATTCTAGATAGCTATTCATTTAAATAAATGGTAAATTTATTTTAAATGATAAATAGATTTATTCTTGGATAAAAATAATGTCTTATTCTAGGTAGCTATTCATTTAAATAAATGGTAAATTTAAGTTAAATGATAAATGGATGTATTCTTAAATAAAAATAATGTCCCACTTTAAATAACCATTCCTTTGGATAGATGGTGGATTATCCTTAATATATGAGTGGTCAGATTTAAAAAAAAGAGGTAATAAAATCTATTTTGCTTACCTTGAAATTGGGTGGGCCACCTGAAGTAGAGTCTAGTTGGCGAGGAGGTATGGCTCCATTAATGCAAGGAATGGCTCCACTAGAGTGAGGGGATGGTTTCCTCTATGTGAGTAAGAGAAGACTTCAATGTTGGCTATGCCATGGGAAGGTGAGAGGAAGGGACATCTCCTCTACCACTTGATGAAGGGGTGTGGAAGTAATGGTAGTGGTTGGTGGATGAAAGTCGAGGAAAAATGGAGAGGTGTGCTAAGTATTGGAAAAAGGAGATATGAGAGCTAGAGTAACAAGCAAGAAGATACGAGAGTGGAGCAGAGAAAAGAAGGCAAAGGAGAATGAGGAGGAGGTGCTCAAGCTTGGCCTAGATGACCAAAGGAAACCAGTGGAATAGGTGACCAGGTTGGTATTGCTTTCTTGGTTCCCTTTGTTGTTTCGAGCGTAGCTCGTTGTGTTAGCTTAGTCAGTAGCTATTGTGTTAGTTGTAGGTAGCTTTGTTAGTTGTAGGTAGCTATATGTTAGCTTATAGCATAGTTTGTGTTATTGTAGTGAGTAGCTCTAATGTTAGCTTGTAGTGAGTGTAGCTGTATGTAGGTAGCTTGTGTTATTTGTAGCGTAGCTATGTGTTAGTTGTAGAAGCGTAGTATGTTGTGTATTGTTTGTTGAGTGTCTTGTGTTAGCTTGTAGTTGAGTGTAGCTTGTTGTGTTAGCTTATAGCTAAGCATAGCTTGTTAGTTATAGGTAGCTCTATGTGTAGTTGTAGCCAAGTATTGTGTAGTTGAAGTTGTGTGTAGCCAGCTGAAGTGTTGTGTGTAGCTAGGTGAAGTGTTGTGTTAGTGGTTAGAAGCACCATCTTGGGAGATCGTAGGGTGATAGGTAGGAAATCCCCTATTTGGTTCTAGTCGAGTAGGAAGCTCGTTTTAAGGGAGAAGGTTCCCTTAGTGGTAGACTTTTAATTTAAAATTTGCTTTTTTAATTTTATTTTAAGGGTATGGGACCTTTTTATAAATGGAATGGATTTTGTATTTTAAATAGGGTATGGGACTTTTTATAAATGGAATGGTTTTTTATGTTTTGTTCATTTTGTAAAATGAGGGTATGGGACCTTGCTTTATGAAATGGAATGGATTTTATAAATATGTTTATGGTTCATTTTGTAAAATGAGGGTATGGGACCTTGCTTTATGAAATGGAATGGATTTTATAAATATGTTTATGGTTCATTTTGTAAAATGAGGGTATGGGACCTTGCTTTATGAAATGGAATGGGTTTTATGGAAATAAATATGTTTATGGTTCATTTTGTAAAATGAGGGTATGGGACCTTGCTTTATGAAATGGAATGGGTTTTATGGAAATAAATATGTTTATGGTTCATTTTGTAAAATGAGGGTATGGGACCTTGCTTTATGAAATGGAATGGGTTTTATGGAAATAAATATGTTTATGGTTCATTTTGTAAAATGAGGGTATGGGACCTTGCTTTATGAAATGGAATGGGTTTTATGGAAATAAATATGTTTATGGTTCATTTTGTAAAATGAGGGTATGGGACCTTGCTTTATGAAATGGAATGGGATTTATGGAAATAAATATGTTTATGGTTCATTTTGTAAAATGAGGGTATGGGACCTTGCTTTATGAAATGGAATGGGTTTTATTGGAAATAAATATGTTTATGGTTCATTTTGTAAAATGAGGGTATGGGACCTTGCTTTATGAAATGGAAGTTGGTTAAATTGAATATATTAGGTTCATGATTTTTTGTAAAATGAGGGTATGGGACCTTGCTTTATGAAGTGATGAGAAATATTTGTGGTAAAAACTAAAGCAGTTTGCTTTAATTAAATAAGATGAAAGAACCTAGTGCATTAAATAGTTAAGGGTATGGGACTTTAATTGTTAAGTGAGGGTTAGATCATTTATTGCAAATAAAGCATAAGGTGGGATGCATGGTAGGATGACTCTCATAAGTAGATGAGAGGGGTCATAGAGAGGGAAGCTCTATGATAATAACTATGCATTAGAAATTTGAATTGCTTGGGTTAATTGTATAGTTGCAATTTGGAAAATAAATGAGTAAATGCATTAGAAGCATGTCTATCCAGATCCATGAGTGTCTTGATCCCCTACTATCCTCACTTGATCGATGGAAGAGTGGGAGGACCAAAGTCAGGAGATGGACTACTTCGCAAGTTTGCTCTCTACCTTATTTCTTGCTTGATTATGCAGTAGATTAGATTTGTGGGGAGATTTCCCCAATGGATTAAATGTAAAGTAATTTTTGAAAGCATGGGGTTTTGCCATATTTGCCTATGGATTAAATGAGCATTGTTTATTATTGTATTTTGATATCCTTTCTGATTGAAATGCTATTTAATTGTTTATCGCATGTTTTCCCTTTAATGAATGTTTCATGCTTGTTTAATTTTGCTTGTTTTGTTAGATTTAGTATCTAGATTTATCCTTGGTATTCTTATGAGTTTTAAAAAAATAAAATTAAAAGGTTGTAAGTTCTAGGTGAACTTAGAGGATGACCTAAGGGCTTAAGACCCCCTTAGGGAGATGGGTTATCTAGGTTTAGAAGTTCGTACCAAGAGTTAAGATAGCTTGTTAGAGGATGAGATTGATAGCTTAACTCGCAATGCACGTAGCATACCCACACATAATGGTTTGTGTGTAGTATGGAGATGCATGTATACCTTCCAATGATTGAGGGTGGTAAGTCTAGCTCATCAAGAATGATGAGATGGATGGACTTACGTGCATGACATGAGATAGGCCTACGCAGAATGAACTTGCGTGAGGGAAATCTCATGTGGTATAGTTCTTGAGAAACTTAGGGGATGTCAAACATTAAGTTGGTCTAAGGTTGGATAGGGATTTATGAATCCTTCTCCTTGATAAAAAATATATATAAACCTTTTTATTTTTGTTTGTGTGTTTTCTTATTTTCTTGTTTGAGGGTTGTTACACATGTTGATGATCCTTTGGATAGAGTTCTTTTCCTAAATAATTTCATTGCATCAAGAGAACCTATATATTTTTGAAGTAATATTTTTTCCCAATTCTTTCCTTGATCTCTAAATAATCTCCACCCAAGCTTTTCCCCTAAGGCCAAACTCATAAGTTTACAATTTCATAAGCCTGCTCCTCCAATATTCTTTCCTTTGTAAACCCTATCCCACTTACAAAGAGGAAACCTAAATTTTCCTTACATCCTTTCCAAAGAAAGTCTCTTTGAATTTTATCAATTTTTGATGCTATACCTACTGGCAATCTTGAAAGTGACATCATATAAATAGGGATGGATTGCAATGTAGTCTTTATGAGTTGTAGCCTTCCTGCCATGGTTAAGAACTTACCTTTCCAACCTGCCAAACAAGCTTTCATTCTATCCAAACAAGAGATCCAAAGCTCCTTTTTATTTCCTTTATGAGATAAAGGAATACCCAAGTAGGTTGATGGAATTTTTTAATTTTAAACCCTAAAATATCCATAATAATTCATTGTAAATCTAGGGTAATGTTAATGAAAAATCCTAGATTTTGTAGTATTAACCAATTTTCTAGTAGCCTTCTCATAGCATGATAATATTGATTTAAACTCCATGGCCTCACTAATTAAGGGATGACCCAAAAGAAAAGTATCATCAATAAATTGGAGATGAGATTCAAAGGGACCATTTTTTGCAACCTAAATACCTTTGATTTTTCCTTCCATTTTTACCTTTGAGAAAGCTCTCCCTAATGCCTCTACAAGAATAATGAATAGATAAGGAGATAGTGGATCACCTTGGTAGAGTCCACAAGATGACTTAAAGTAACCAATAGGAGAACCATTGATCAAAATAGAATATTTTTGAGTGCTATAACAACATTTAATCCATTCACACCAACTGTAATCAAAACCAAACTTTTTGAGAATATCATGTAGAAAACTCTAGGAAACCCTATCATATGCTTTGTTCATATCTAATTTCATAAGCATACCTAGTTTTTTCATGGAATGAAGAGAATGTATGGCCTCCTATGCAATGATTATACCATCAAGAATTTGTTTACCATGAACAAAACCACCTTGTTCCTCTGAGATAACACAATCTAGAATGCCTTTCAACCTGTTTGCCATAATTTTTGAAATGATCTTATAAATCATATTACAAAGGCTTATTGGATAAAAATTATCAAAATATTTTGTCTCTCTTTCTTGGGAACCAATGTAATAAAAGTGGCATTGATCTCACTTATTATAGCCTTCCTTTTCTAGGCCTCTTCAACTACAACTAACATATCACTCTTCAATAAATCCCAAAATTTTTGAAAGAAAATTGTAAGAAATCCATCAAGGCTAGGTGCCTTGTTAGGATGGAAAGAGAAAATTGCTTCATGTAGCTCCTCCATAGATATCTTCTTCATCAAGCTTTCATTTTGTCCTTGTGTGATAATTGATGGAATATTTTGCAAAAGCTTATCTTGTGCCTCCTTATCTTGCCTAGTATCTAACAAAATATTTTTGAAATAATTAATTGCTTCCTTCCTTATATCTTCTTCTTCCTCAATATTTCTTCCATCTAGAGTTAAAATATTTTTGATGTGATAAAAAAAAAATTTTTTTTGTAGCATGATTTTTTTGTATTTCTATCTCCTTCCTTGAGCCATTTCTCCCTAGATTTTTGGAACCAATATGACTCCTTTTTCAATGCATTATGATAATTAGAAAAGTAATTGTTTTTCTTTCATATAAGAATCTTGATCCATTCCATTAATTTCTACTATCTCTTGTAAATTTTTGAGCTTGGATTCAATTTTTTCTTTTCTTTAAAAATGTTACCAAAATATTTGGCATTCCAAATCTTCATTTGCTCCTTTAAATATTTCATCTTTTGAACAAACTTGTACATATATGATCCTTCAAAATTTGCTTCATCCCATCATAACATAACCATCTAGAAGAAATTAGGGTCTTGGAGCCACATAGATTAGAAGTAAAATGGCTTTGGATGACCATTATTGGGTAAATCACAAGTCAAAAGAATGGGTTTGTGATCTGATCTTACTCATAATAAAATATTTGAAGAGATTGTATACTCTATTTGCAACCATGTGTTGGATAACAAGAATCTATCCAATATTTCTACTATATGAGTTTGCCCAATGCATCTATTATCCCATGTATATTGAAAACTTGAAGGACTAACATCCCAAAGGCCATTTGAATTGATAAATGAAGCAAAATCTTGCATTGATTTAGACCATCCTAGAGTACCACCCTTCTTTTCCAAAGGAGATAGAATTATGTTGAAATCATCCCCAAGAATCCATAGATCACAATTATGAATCATCATTGTGTTTGACAAAAATATGCTAAGGTCCTTCCAACATCTTTCATGAGGAGTAACTATAGTTGGAGCATATACATTTATAACCCCAACTTTGATGTTTTCCTCTTTCCTACAAAATAGTCCAACAACCCAATTACTTTTTGCTTCTAACAATTGTCCATCCCATTTGTATTTGTCCCATATTGTTGCAATATCACCTAAAGCTCCTATAGAAGAAACTGCTAGACAATCACCCATCTTCCAAATATTTTTAAAAGCATCCTTACATTCCTCACTACTTAATTTTATTTCTTGTATTAAAATAAACTTAGGACTATAACAACCTATTAATTCCTTAATAACTCTTTTTTAGGGGTCTTATTCATACCCCTAATATTCCATGATATCATTTTCATCATCATCACTTTTTATTTTTATTAGTGGGCTTAGCCCCACTTCTTGTTAACACCTATGATATTTTTATTTGGCTTCCCAAATTGATATCCCTTTGAGTTTCTTTTCTCTTTGTTCATGCTTTGATGACCTTCCTCTCCTTTTTCCATTCCCACCAACACTTTCATCTTCATCAATCTCTTCTATTTTTCCATATTGTTCATAATGAGACTTATCTTCTAAAGATTTATGTTGCCCTAAAGAATCTAAAATGCAAGGAATAGCCTCATAAACACTTTCTTCTTTATGTTGCCTCAAAAACCCTAAAGTGCATGGATGATCCTCCATAGTAATTACTTTCTTATGCTACCTTGAAACCCTAAATTTCCTTGGATATCCTCCATATGCTTTTCTTTATTATGTTGCTCTTGAAACCCTAAAGTGCAATGGATACACTATGTACTACTTTCATTTTTATTGTAAGGAGAAGATTTTATGCTACTTGAGGAAAATGAAGATGATTTACCTAGATTAATTTCCTTCACCTTTTTTACTTTAAAATTTGCCTCCCCATCTTCCTTCACATCTTTAACTCCTTTTGTATTTGAACTTGTGCATTGTACTTCCTCATCCCTTGTGTCATTTTTTCTTCTAATGGTTGATTTGAGTGAACTATAATGGCCTTTGTCATTTGATGATGTAAAGGGGTTTTTCTTGCCACTTTCTTAGGAGTGGAAAATCCTTGATTTGACCCAACTTCTCCTATGATATGATCTCCTTGTTTCATATTGAAGTTTGCCTCATGCCCAAAATTTTCCATCTCTTTCTCCATCATTTTCACTTTGTAATCTCTTGCCATGTGTCTGGTTTCATGACATTTGCGACATCAGAATGCAATGTTTTCATAATCCACTTGTTGATCCCATTCTCTTGATTCAGATTTAATCCTAATGGACTATGGTAAAGGTTTTGAAATATCCATGGCAACACATATTCGAGTGTATACAACATGCCTTCTCTCCTTAGTAGTTGGTCCCTCCTGGATGAACTCCCCTAGAGTATTGCCAATATTCTTCAAAACCTCCTTATTGATGAGTTGATAAGGAAGTCCAAAAAGCCTAATCCACACTAGAAGCCTTTTAATAGTCTCTGTCTCCACAGAAAAATTCTCACTCCATGGTCTTAAATATAATGCATCTTTGCCCCTAAACCAAGGGCCTCCATCCATTATTTTATCCCTTATTTTTGAACTAGAGAAGATAATGAGGAAAAAATCCTTTTGAAAGAAAAGTCATGGAGTAATTTGAATTCAATCCCCACTTCCACTTGATCCAATTTTGAATCTCAAAAAAACCTGGCTAGTATCCATGGAACTTACATATTAACCCTCTGGTTTTAAGAACCATTATATCATGCTCGATCATCTCATCCTTGATAATCACTTCTGGTGTAGTATCTGCTACCTGGATAGGGTTTGCCATAGATTCGCTCTTCCTCTTATCGCTAACTAGGGCATCCTTACTTCTAGTAAGGACTTTCAAAAATGACTTTCTTGCCATGTTACCTAGATTTTCTTCACATGAATCCTTTAGTTTTTGAGTTTCTCCTAAGATCTAGAACAAGAAGTGGTGCTCACTCCTTGATTACACTTTGCTTCCTACTTCTTGCTCATACTTCCTACTTACTCCTAGCTCGCAATCGCTCTTGGTTCTCATGACTTTTAAGATGATATTTTTTTGTATATATACACTTATGTTAAATTTTTTATATAAAAAATAATTAATATATTATTTTTATTATTTATAAATTATTATTAATTGTTTTTTATAAAAAACAACTTATATTATTTTTAGCAATAACATTTAATTTTTTAAAAATATTGGTGATAAATATTATTTAAAATTTAATTTTACCTTGGTTCAATGATTAAAATATATGGATAATATAATCCACACCAAAATTTAAAACAACACCAAAAAATAAAAAAACTTTATTATTCAATGTATCTAATTGGTATGATTCAATATACTGAAAACAATTTTTTTATTTATATTATTTATTATACTAATATAAATAGCCATGTACTTTGCTAAGCCCTGTCCCTTAATGGTCTTTACTGTTTTAAACTCTACGGTCATACTGTTGCAACTTAACCATCCACCTTGCAAGGTCCGAGGTGTAGACCAATTGGTTCATCAAAACCCCATAAGGGGGCAGAGGTCCAAGGTTCAAATCTCGAGCCTTGTTGGACTGAACGCTTGTTCCTTTCTTGGTGCTTTCAACGACGTAAAAGGTTTAAAATGATTGTGGCATGGTGGTTATAAGGGCGGACTGCGTGAAGATCTGTGTGGCGGCTTCTGAGGCGGACAGCGCAGAATACTGTGGCGACCATAAAAAGCTGGACAGCCTGCCTGGATTCGTGGCGGCTACCGATTGTAAATTCAAAAAATATATATAAATACTATGAAATTTAAATAGTTTATTAAACCAATAATTGTTAAACTTTTGATCAACTAATTAGTACACTTAAAGATGATATATACTACGTGAAATTCCTTCTCTTTAAGAATATTATGTCTAAGGTTACATTTAATGAGCTATAAAAAAGTAATTGATCTCTTGTTTTTTTATTCTATCTATATGACATTTTTATTTTAATAAGTGACATATGCGTATATTGCCTAGTATAATGTTGGATTTTTTTTAATGACGACTTGGTAAACGTATACATGGATAGAGTTGGTCACAACCGTACTTAATAGGTACGTTCAAACTACACCAAACTGCAAATTTTATTTTGAAATATCGAATAAAAGATAACTTTATTTTGGTCCTTAATGTGGGCCCCATGCGTACAGGTGTATAGGTTAAGGTACCATTCGTCACGCAATTGCTTTTTCGCTTAAATGGTTCAACACGAAATGCCACCCGAAGCACGCAAGGAAAAGAAGGAAAGTGCTTCGATCACCATCGCGTCAAGTATGTTATGCACAGTCACTCGCCGACTCTTGGTTGGACAAATAGCATTACTTAGATGCAGTATCGCCATTTACTTTTATTTTCAATCCTATCTGCACTCTAGAATGAAATGTATACCGGTCTGCATTATTCGGAGATTCTCTGTAGCGTCTTCTTCACGGAAATTCTTCCGTGTGCAATCCATTACTTTCTTATTACGCTTCTCCAGAATGTAAATCACTAGCCAACAGGATCTGTTAAAAAGCAGAAGAATCATATGGAAGGTCGAAAATCTTGGTAGAGGTATTCGTAAACACAAGGAGGGAAGGCAATGAAGCGGAGTCTGAGTGAAGAGAAGATGGGTCTTCTGGAGGGAGGGTGCGAGGTGAAAGAAGAGAGAGAGATTGAGAGGAGGAGAAGTATGATTGAGAAGGTATTGAACCAGACCTTCGCAAGCACCGCTCATCTTGCAAACCTGCTTCCAACAGGTACTCTCCTTGCATTTCAGATCTTGTGTCCTATTTTCTCCAATGAAGGCCAATGTGATATGGTAAGCCGATTCATGACAAAATGCCTTGTCATAATGTGCGGCATGTCTTGCTTCCTTGCGTGTTTCACGGATAGTTTTAGGGGTTGTGATGGCAAGGTGTACTATGGCGTGGCGACTCCCAAAGGGCTGTGGACATTTGAGTATGTGAGCGGTGATCATGAGGCGGAGCTGGCAGGCGAAGAGTACCGCCTTCGATTTCTGGATTTGATACATGCAATCTTGTCGGTTTTAGTATTTTTAGCATTTGCGTTGTTGGATGACAACGTAGTCACTTGTTTATACCCTTCGCCCAAAGAGGACACGCGCGAGGTGTTGGATGTTCTGCCCGTCGGAATCGCTGTTATTTCTAGTCTGCTCTTCGTTGTATTTCCCACAACTCGCCATGGCATCGGTTATCCTCTCTCTTCCAAATGACTCACTTTCACTTTACTTCAAAGGATGTTGTTTATATAATTTATAAAAAAAATTTAAAGATGTTATTTATATATATATTTATTTTATTTAAAATATTTTATAACTTAAAAAAATTTAGACTGTTCCCCCTTGTAATAAATAAAAATTTAATTATATATATGCGCGGGGTTCAGTTTGTTTCTCGGCAACTTCTTGTATTGTTAACCATAAAAATTTAATTCTACAAAGAGTGGAAGTTTGTGGTATACTTTTAAATAGTTATCTTCGTATTTTCATATCATGGTTGCATTGGTATAAGTTGGGAATTTTATTTAGTGTTATTGATTAGTTCTTAAAATTTGATATTAAAATATATTTTTTAATTAATATTTTATTATTAAAATATATATTATAATATTTACATTTAAACTTAATTCGTGTTTATACATTAATATTTTAAATATTATCTTTTATTTAATTTATATTAATATATAACTTTTTTATTTCTAAAGATTATTTTATTATTAAAATAAATTATTTTTATTAAATCAAAATAATTTAAAATTTGTTAAATAGTATGTTTGAATTTTGAATTTTATTTCTTTAATCGTACATAATATACTCAAGATTATAGAACAAATATTGATATAAAAATTAAGAAATAAATTAATTATATTAAAAAAATTCATGATTTCAAAGTTTAAATTTACAATAATATTCTAGCATAATTTTCTTTGAAAATGTGGATTAACTGGATAATTTTAGTTATATTTATTATTTTTAATTATTTAAAGATACAAAATAAAAATAAAAAGTATAGTTATTGCAACTTTTAATTTCAAACTAAAAATATTATCTTTTGTTTATTATGATTTTTATTAACTTCAATTAAAAACTTATTTAAATTTAATTACCTTATTGTCTTCTTAAACATTTATATCATTAAAATTTAGTTTTTTAATATGCAAATCTAGGCTATAATTTTTTAGCTATTATAACCATAAACTAATATTATTAAGATCATTGAGAGGTCTTGGGAAGAACGATAGGAGTTGCTACCTCTCTTGGGACAATTTAAGGGGTAAGACTAGTGACTTCCCTCAACCCTGTTTCCCATCAACAATTTGTAGATGATATTATCTTAATTACCAACTCTTCCATCCCACAAGCCAAGGACATTAGGAATATCTTGAATGTTTACAAGAAAGTAGCAAGATATAATATCTTGCTTAACTTTTCTAAGCGCAAAGTATTTTTCCTCAACACACCTCCTAGAAGACAGGGGCGAATAGCAAGGATTTTTTATTGTGAGATTGGAAACTTCCCATTGGTTTATCTAGGAATACCCATCTTCAAAGAGGATCAAGAAAAAGTTGACCGAATGGAAGGGAGCTCTCCTAAGTCAAGTTGGTAAGGCCCATATTGTAAAATCAATCTTCCAAAGTATCCCTATTTACTTCATGTCTTTGTTTAAGATACCAATAAAGATCAGTCAGAAGATCAAGCAAATCCAAAAGTCCTTCCTTTGGTCAGGGGTGGAAGATAAAAAATGCTATCACTGGTAGCTTAAGTTTAGGTTTTCTCAAGGAAGGAATGTGGTGGGTTTAGTTTTAGAAAGATGAACTAGATGAATCAAGCTCTCGTAGCCAAGCAAGGATGGATACTTAGTCTCGAGGAGGATAACATTAGATGGGTCTAGATACTTAAAGCCAAGTATCTCAGACAAGGAAGTAAATTTTTGGATATGCAAGATCCACCTCACAGTTCTTCCTTCGAGAACAATCAGTACAGGTCTAAACCCCTAATTCAGAAAGGTCTAAGGTGGCAATTAATATATGGAAGAAGAATAGATTTTTGGAAGGATAGTTGGAGTTAAAACACCCCCTTGATTGAAGATCAGGATTTGGTATGCTCGAAACCGCTTACTACATAGAGCTTTGGAAATAAGGTGGTAGAATTTATAGAAGTGAAAGGTAGGAGAATCTAGAAGCCCATACATCTTGATGGTCTAGATCTAAGGGGAGAATGAGCCTGAAGAGATCTCACTAGGATACTGAGAACCCCGTATATCAAGAGTTCAATCTTGATTGATTCCTTCATAAGGAAGGTGAATAAAAGGGGAATCTTCACGATGAAATCAATATACTACCTGATGGAGGATGAGGGTTGGGGCTAGCTCCCAACCAAAAATATCTAGTTCAAAATACTTATTCCTAACTTCTTTCTTTGGTTAGAAATTCATAATAAGATTCTCACTATTGAGAATCTTCACAAAAGAGGATTGGATATCCCTAACAGATGCTATATTTGTGAAGCAAGTTGGGAGGACACCATACATTTATTTATGGAGTACCCATTCTCATAGGAAGTGTTCAACCTTCTCCTAAGATGTTTTGAGGTAGCTTGGGTCCTTCCTAATAATATGGTAGATCTTTTTCTATACTAGGATCCCCCAAATAGAAGCAAAAGGTCTTGATTTCTCGAGGAACACAATCTGCCTCACTTCCTATGGGGGATCTAGAAGGAAAGGAATTGCAGAGTATTCAAGATTATTAAAAATGATCCAGATCCTATGGAGATAGAATTTTTAATGTGTTGATGGAAAATATCATGATTTTTACCTTCACGAATGATGGGGAAAGTGATATTAAGACCAAGATAGCAACCAACCTTGACCTTTCAAGTGTTAATAACCCTTCTACCCACTCAAAATAGTAGGTTTGATCCTAGGTTAAATGACATCCTCCTCTACTGGAATGATTAAAACTCAATTTTTATGGTGTTGCAAAAGGCAACCCTGGTAGTTCAAGTGTATTAGGATAATTAGAAATGACAAAGGAGAGATCCTATTAGCTTATGCTAAGAATTTGGAGATCCAAACAAGCTACTTTGTTGAAGTATGAGCTCTCTTTCAAGGAGTTTTTCTACTAGAAATATTGGACCCAAAGAATGTAATTTTAGAAGGGGATGTGTAGCACCTTAAAATTGGCGCAGTAAACCTTAGCAAATAATTAAAATCATCTTAGTAATAATTCAAATTCAAATTTTAACCCTGAACCACCTGTTAAACCGCTTTCCTCATTTTTTGTGCCATTTTTAGAGTTTGTTTTGACTATTGGACGATATCGTCGTCGATTAGACAATATCGCCTCAGATCGGACGAATTTGTCTGGAGCAGAACGTCCAGACGATCTCGTCCCAAAATTGATTTTTCAAAATTAGCTTCTGTTCCAACAACTTCTCTAACTCGGGCAGAGACGCGTCTGCACCGTTAGAGTCTCCCCCGTTGGAGATCTTCCAGATTAGGATGATCTCCAACCTCCTAACCTCCCTCCTAAGCCTATTTAAACCTTAGGACTCCCCTTGACATTCCCCTGGCTGAATTTTCCTGTAATTTGATCTTTGCGTGCATTATAATACCCTGGATTATCATCTGCATTTGTGCTTTTCAAATTTTCTTGCAGGAACTCTGTTATTCTTCAGCTGGGCAAGCTCAGATCATCGCAGACGATCTTGTACAATCCCAGACGATCATGCCCCAATTCGAGATTATTTCTACTACAGTCTACATTGGGGGCAATCAGTGCCCAGAGTTTGCACTTTTCCTATACCTTTCTACTATTTTATTCTGCATCTAGTTAGATTTATTATTATTTTCTCTTATCCTGCATCTTGGAGTTCACCCATGTAGCTTAAGAACATAATAAAATCATGGTTAGCTATTAAAGCATGATAATTTATTTTCTTTTCTATTTGGGATTATCTTATTAACATCTTTTTGTCATTTCACATCATTTTCTTTTATCAGCATAGCTGCATTTTTTGTATTTTGTGTCCATTTCTCTGATTGCAGGTCTCTGACAAATTCGTCAGATCTCAGAAGATCCTGTCAGATCGGAGACGATCCTGTCAAATTCAAGACGATCTTGATTGCTTCAAAAATTAGAACCTCCATCAGACATCCGGATCAGGTATGGATTTCTTCACTTAATTTATTCTTTGCGTTTTTTGCTTAAATCTATTTTCTGTCTTCATTTAAATCTACATTTTATATAGAACAACTTAGATTCATTTGGCCAAACCTAGGATTTGAATGATTAAATGCAAAATTAAACACATTCCCAACCTAGGCGTGGAGACTACCACTAAATTTTTCCTGGTGAACCCCACCATCCGTCAAAAAATCACCTTAATACCCCTCCCCCGAGAGGCGAGACCTTCAAAGGGCCTCTCAGTCCGAGGTACCGTCCCATCCTTCTCGCATCCCCCTTTCGGGCGCAGATCCTTTAGCCTGAAGGTAAGGGTGCGGAAAAATTGGAACGATACAGGATGCCATGTTCATTATCAACATAGTTAAAGGATCATAGTCTCCAAGCTGGACCATATGGACGAGGTGAAGAAGTGCTTTCAATAGTTGGAGAATTCTTAGGTGAAGCATGTGTTCCAAGAAGGAAAAAGGTGGTGGATTTAATGATGAACCTTGGCATTCATTAGGATTCCCTCATGATTTGGAGTGATAACTACCCCAAGAACTTAGAATTGTTAATGATGAGGATACATGTTACAATTGGTTTAGGCCCAAGCTCGTATACATTAAGGAAGAAAATCCTAGTTACTAATAATGCGATGAAATATTTCTAGCAGAATGGTAGATCTCACGTCAACCTGGAGGTCCTTTGATAAAATCTTTATTCAGTGTATTCTCTTGGGTTAGCTATGTTACATTCCCCCCTGACATCAATGTAGAGGCTAGAATATGGGACCATGATTACTTAGCCTTTGTTAGAAGCTGCGAGGAGGATTGGTACTACAATTCATCCATCCATTTTGATAATGTCATCCAGGTCATCATGAAGCAAGATGTTGATGATATGATTTCTAAAAATGCCAATACAAACCATATAAGATGAAGTGGGATTACTTGTTTGCTTCAATTAAGTTTTTATTGTTGATGGTAGGTGAAACATGGAATATTACCACCACCTAGGCAGGTTCAGGTGATAGTTTTGGGACCCACACATTTCAATTTGAAATGGAAAAGAAAATAACTTTTTCTCTTTATTTCCTTTCTTTTATCTACTAACATGTGTTGCTCCATATTTGACCCCTTCTCAGAATTGCTTTGGTGGGATGAATTGGCATATGATTTGACCATCAGTTTGGATGTAGCCCTCCTCAATATTGATCAACGTCCTAAATACATAATTGTATGGAGAAAAAAAACTTTTACATGCAAGTAGGTGTGCCAATCCCTAGAAGGATTAGGGTAATACTTCACATATGATGTGCATTAAAGCAGATAATTATTTGGACATAATCCATCTAGCACATCATCTATCTTCTAGAGGAGGAGTGTAGAGAGCATAATATAAGAGCTTTGCTACTATTGAGCTAGAAATGGATGGTGACATGCTAAATTTAGAACTAAAAAAGCTAACACTCAAGAAGGATGTGAGTGATATCCTTGAGAAGGGGAGTCTTCTATGCTGCGTTAAGAAAATTGATGAGAAAAATGAGGCATTGTCTATGCAATTTTTCCACTCATGGTCGAGAGGAAGGGTCAAGGTGAAGGGAGTGAAATTTATATTTGACATAATGTTAATTGTGGAGGCTACATCTTTAGCTATTGAGAAGGAATGTATAAATTGGAAAAAAATACTCTCTTGCAAAAGAATTGGATGAAGTTTTGGGAAAATGAGAGGACTAAGAATATGGGAAATGGAATCCTAATGGAGTCCCTCCCCAAACCTTGGGAAAGGATGGTGATCCCAATAATGAAGTATCTCACCTTGAACAAACGATCCACTATTGTCCAAAGCTTCCATGTGTATTTTCTCAATCACCTGGGTCAAGGGAAGAAGCTAAACATCCCAGCCTTCCTACTCTACTCTATTGAAAATTTGGTTAGAGATGTCCAACAAGGGAAGTCCACTCTTCTCTAGGGGTTCCTGATGATGATTTTCACACATATGGTGGAGAAAGGTGGTATTTATGGGGTGCCAAGCCTAGGGTTGGACTATGGAAATCCTTTAGAATCAAAGAAAAAATAGGAGCTTCTAGAGAGAAAGCCTCTGAAGATGAACCCCATAACTTTGAGGAAGAGGAGGAGAAAATGACCAAAGCTTCATTAGACTACACACCACTATGAATCTAAGAAAGAGTACGATAAGTCCTATTCTACATCGAAGAGGAATTTTTGTCAAGAAGGAAGTCATTTAGAGTCTCACCTTTCAGGTCAAGGCCAAAATAGATTCTAGGCACTCAAAATGTTTGAAGAAGACCCCAAGGCTGGCTAAGAAAATTGAAACCTCCCTCCATGTTATTTCTGACCATGATAGAGATATTTCCAAGTAGTCAGATCCTATGGTTTAGGAGAGAATTTTAACCCCTCAATAAGTTCCTCAATCCTCCCAAGGAAAAAAGAGGTTGGGTTCAGAGCACAAGATAGGTGTGATCTCTGTGAAGAAAAGGTTTAAGGAACACCCATTGAATTCCTTTATTATTACAGGTCTAAGAAGCAACTATATCATGTTAAGGGACCTTAGTGAATTGATATTGAGGGTCAATAGAATTGTGGTAAACTTGATGGAGGAAGTGGCAACCCATATTGCATATTTAAGGAAGAATATTGTGGAACTGAATTCCAACAAGGAGATGGAGTCTTCTAAGAACATTGTTGGAGGCATGTTGGATTGAGCTTCTTGACAAAACTACTATTGTTTTTATATTCTTTCTTTGTTAATAATTGTTATTTTGTGTTGGATTGTGGTCCTTGTTTTATTTTTTGTAAAATATCATAACTATGTTTGTATTTTTTCCTAAGGTAATTTTTGGAAAGGGCTTGGTCTCTATGTGTGGATCATTTTTGTTCCAATTATGGTTTCTTGTAAAATATTAAAGGTTTGATGTAAAACGTTTTGGGACCCTTTCAAAATCCCTTCTCTAACCAAAATAAAAATAAATATCATGGAGAGGTACAAATTTATAAGGGGTGATACATAACTAAAAAACCAGATTATAAAAACTAATATCCTAATGGAATCAAATTTTGGGTATTTGCCCAATAACCTTAAACATAAAATTAGATTCTCATCCAAAAAGAACTCATTTAAGGTTTATAATGTTTTGGTTTCTTCATTTGTAAATTTATTATAAGATGCAAAATTAATGGACTATGCTACTTGATAGTACAAGTTTAAAAATATATAACTTGGTTTGATGACTGAAATTAATGAAGAGATAACTTAACAATTAGAATATGAAACTTTTAATAAATTTTAAAAATAAATATTCAATTTTTAAAAAATGACTAATATATAGGAAAGTATTTGCAAAGGATCAAGTTATAAAGGAATTAGAGAAAAGTTAAGAACTAAAATATATTGACTTAACATTAATTATATTGAAAACCAAAAGCTAGGGTTGATAAATTTTAAAATTAAATGTTCATTTAAAAAAACACTAATATATAGGAAAATATTTGCAAAGAATCAAGTTAAAAAGGAATTAGAAAAGAGTGAAGAACTAAAAGATATATTGAGTGTAAGCCTAGAGTGAGGAGAAGTGTGAGCATGGAAGCAGAAAGTAGAAAGCAAAGTGCAATCAATGAACAAGTGTCACTTCTTGTTGTAGATCTCAAGATAATTTAAAAGATTCATTTCAAGAAAATCTAGGTAACATGGAAATAAATTCATTTGTTAAAGTCCTTGCTAAAAGTACGAATGACCAAGTTGGAAGTATGGATGCCCTAGCCAACAACGAGAGGAAGAGTGAATCTATGACAAACCTTGTCCATGTAGTGAATTCTACACTAGAAGTGATTGTCAAGGATGATATGATTGAGCATGATATAATTGTAGACACCAAAATCTAGGCATTTGCATTACACATCATAATTATGCATAATAATATATGCCTAAGTCTAAACTTAGGGATATAATGCCTGCACATTATTCATTGGCATTGCACATCACAATTATGCATAATAATATATGCCTAAGTCTAAACTTAGGCATATAATTCCTGCACATAATTCATTCACATTGTACATTTCAGTTCTACATAACATTATGTGCCTAAGTTTTGACTTAGGCATAAAATCCTGCACATAATTATATTTTCTAGATTTTATAAAATCTGAGAAATATCCTCCTAGGATACCCTCTCTCCTCACTTGACATGTGTCTTGGCCACATCACCCTCACTCCTTTGCCACCTCTCATACACTCTTGTCCTCTTTGTCCCTTCACATGGGGTAACCCTTCACACTTCACTCCACTTCCAACTACCCACTTGCCACATCTCACACATCACTCCACTTGCACCTACCCACTTGCCACATCTCACACCTCACTCCACACATCACTCCACTTGCACCTACTCACTTGCCACATCTCCCTAGTTAAGTGAGACACTTCTAGTGACTCACTGCAACTATCTAGGATAGGTGGCTACCCAGCCCTTACCACTTTCCAGTCCTGGATTGCCACCTACACTTTCTTCCAAAACCCTCAAATGCCTATAAAGGCACCATCACATGCCCAAGAAAGTATGACTAGACCACTAGGAAATCTAGGTTACCAAAGCTAGTATGGTGGCATTCATTTGGTGATCCTCATTACAGGTTTGGTTGAGAGCCTGCTTGGCACTGGCGGTATCCTTATGCATCTCACAGGAATGAACTCACTTGCACACACAGGGATATGATGTACCTTGGTCATCATAGCAAGATTCATACCTTGTCAAAAAGTCTTGAAAAGTCAGTATACAAACATTGATCAAAACATCTAGAATGTTTGAGTATCATAAAAAAATCACCTATATTTGGTGCACATCTCATTTCATTTAATATATTTTACAAAATCTCAATAATGGTCTCAAATTTTCATTTACAAAAACAATACAAAAAAAAAAACAAAGCAAAGAAAAATAGAACAATGATCAATAAAACAACTCCATTCATTCAAATATTTTAAAATATCTTTGAACAATGATTGAATAAGTACCATCCTTCATTCATTTGCATTCATTCATAACATATTCATTTCATAACATGTACAAAAAAACAATTTGAACAATCAATCATTACACATTTGCATAAATAATAACAAAACAACTTGGGGGAGTTCAAGGTCTCACACCTTCCCCATAAATAACATCAAACAATAAATCAAACAACTTGGAGGGATTCAAGGTCTCACACCTACCCCAACAATCACATTAAACATTAACATTTCAAATAATCAAATTCAAAAAGCTCCAAAGGAATCAAAACTCCTTTGGTCACATTCAATTCAAAAATATCCAAAGGAATCAACCCCTTTGGTCACATTCAATTCAAAAAGGATCCAAAGGAATCAAACCCCTTTGGTCACATTCAATTCAAAAAGGCTCCAAAGGAATCAAGCCCCTTTGGTCACATTCAATTCAAAAAGCTCCAAAGGAATCAACCCCTTTGGTCACATTCAATTCAAACACCGTACATCTTTTGTCATACAAAAACATAAAACACCAAAAAAATTCCATGAATATTTTTTCATACAAAAACATAAAACATCAAAAATGTTTCCATGCATCTTTTGTCTTACAAAAAAAAAAACACACACACACAAAAAAAAATCATGCATTCTCAAAAAAAAAAAAAAAAAAAAATTCAAATATATCTCAATTCCTTTGGTCAAAAACAAATTCAATAGGCTCTTGAAAGAATAGAAGTGTTCTCATCTCAACTCCCTAAGAAGGCCATGGGGTTGGACTGCTCCAAGGAATAGAGGTGTACATTTTCCTTCTTCCACTTAGCCTTAAGTGATCCTTGTATACAGTAACTTGTCCTATATACTTAGCGGTTGCAGCGACTAGCAATCCATCCAATCCAATAGGATGGATAAATTACCATAAGGCCCTTGAAAAGTGATTCACCTCATGCAGAAACTGAATTGTTATCATCTCAATTCCCTGAGAAAACCATACGGATGGACTGCTCCAAGGGATAGAAGTACACAATTATCAACAATGGTCGAAATCATAGTTGAAACAAAAACAAAAACATTCATCTCATTAAACCATTATCATTTGTTTCATCATTTTCATCATTTCATATCTTCTCCATTGACTCATCTCTTGAAGGGAAATACAAAATCAACAAATTAAGTTTCATAATCAAATTCAACACTCAAAACACTCAATCATGCAAATTACGCTCATTAAAATGAGCATATTTTCCATGATTGGGGTAACACAAGTTGAATTTTATTTGTGACCATATTACACAAATCCCCTTTGAATGCAAATGGCTACAAAAATATTGCAAAACACTCCAAATAATCATCTCACATCATCATCATCTCAAGTGAACCTTCTACCTAGTGATTTACTCTAGACACCTAGCAGTTGCAACGATTGGTTGTCCATGCAATCCGGTAGGATGGATAGCTCACCATAAGGACACTTATTCACAATCATCCAACATCAACATGTTTAAAATTAAATTAGGTTGGTCCTTCAATTTTTGAGAGACTTACGTTCAAGCAGACTTGTCCAAGGTTGTTATTGACGCCTACTCCGTGGGGTTACAAAACATAGAAAACTTATACTTCATAATTTTGCATTAAGGAATTACTAACAGTCACTAGGACAACGAGCTCCTAGGGTGATTGGTTTCTTTACTTCATCATCTTGCATGTCAATCAAACCAAAAGGTAAATTTATGACAACATAAGTCCACCCGAAACTTGGGGCATCCAACTTGATATTGATTTCCAACATTTGCATCAATCACATCATGCATTTTTACAAACATCAACATCATCATAATTATCACATAATTTAGTGAACCTTGTATCTAGTGGATTATCCTATACACCTAGCGGTTGCAACGACTAGCAATCCATGCAATCCGATTGGATGGGTAGCTCACCATAAGGAAACTAATTCAAATATTCAACATCAAATCACTATGGCATTAAAATAGCTAGGTCACTAAGCATTTGAGCTTAAATGTGTTCAAAATATATTTGCACAGGGTTATCCTTCAACCCCTTCCATTGGATCAAAAGTGAAAAAACAACCAAACACAATATGATAATAATCAGAAATCACTTGAGTATGAAATTACCGAACGACTAGTTCCTTGAACCCATAATTTGGAAGGAATTGCTAAAGTCATAGTGGAAAAAGAACTCTAAACATGGTCGAAGATTTTACCACACAATTTGCACATTAACGAAACCAAAGGTAAATTTGTAAGAACACAAATAATCCCAAACTTTGGGCATCAAGTTGATCAAAATGACATACATTTGCATCACATCCACATCATTCAATCAACCACCTCCTTTCATCATCCATATTTTGTCAATTGGATCATGGGTTTCATCTTTTACCCATTTGCCAATTGAGGGGGTAAGCAAACAAATCAAAAAAATTTAAAAGTTGTTCATTCTTTGCATCGAGAATATTTGAGTTCATTCCTCCATCAAATAAAACCACGTGTCTTTTATTTTTGCACCACATTGTGTTTCACATAATGTGGTACAAAAAGGGGCATCTGTAGACACCAAAATCTAGGCATTTGCATTACACATCATAATTCTGCATAATAATATATGCCTAAGTTTAAACTTAGGCATATAATTCCTGCACATTATTCATTGGCATTGCACATCACAATTTTGCATAATAATATATGCCTAAGTCTAAACTTAGGCATATAATTCTTGCACATCATTCATTCACATTGCACATTTCAATTCTACATAACATTATGTGCCTAAGTTTTGACTTAGGCATAAAATCCTGCACATAATTATATTTTCTAGATTTTATTAAATATGAGAAATATCCTCCTAGGATACCCTCTCTCCTCACTTGACATGTGTCCTGGCCACATCACCATAACTCCTTTGCCACCTCTCATACACCCTTGTCCCCTTTGTCCCTTCACATGGGGCAACCCTTCACACTTCACTCCACTTCCAACTACCCACTTGCCACATCTCACACCTCACTCTATACATCACTCCACTTGCACCTACCCATGTGCCACATCTCACACCTCACTCCACACATCACTCCACTTGCACCTACTCACTTGCCATATCTCCCCAGTTAAGTGAGACACTTCTAGTGACTCACTGCAACTATCTAGGATAGGTGGCTACCTAGTTCTTGCCACTTTCTAGTCCTGGATTGCCACTTATCCTTCCCTCCAAAACTCTCAAAGGCCTATAAAGGCACCATCACATATCCAAGAAATGGGGAGAGGAGAAAATGATAATGTTATACTACCCGAATTGTGTTGTGTAAGCCATACTTATTGTTTGTTTTATTTTATCCATATTCATTTACATTAGTCATTTTTATTTACATTTATCATTATCATTGTGACAGGTGCTACTAAACCCTTGTCCATTTCCATGTGTGCATATTTCAGGTTCAACAAGCTCAAGCTCATCACGGTGGTCACGACAAACCCACCTTCCACATTGTTGTAGCATGAAGAGACGAAGACACCATCCTTGATCTGTAAAAGGGATTCCCCTTTGGCACATCTCTTTGTAAAATGCACCCTAAATGGGTCAAAGTGTATCAAAAGGGACTTTCCCGAATATTATAAAATACAATAATAGTTCTTAAAACCAAAGGGTTAATATGTAAGTTTCATGGATAATGGCCAAGTTTTTCTAAGATTCAAAATTGGATCAAGTCACCCAGGTGTTGTAGGTGAGTTGGAGAGGAGAGGGCAATCCTCCAAGGGAGGTCCTAGGTTCAAATCTCCACCCTACCAAAAATCTGAATTGGGTATCCAAAATCCAATTGATAATGTTGGTGCGGGCAGGGTCGGGTGTGACTTCCGGGTGACTTTGACGGTGTAGAAACCCCTATTCATGGTCTTTCAGACCAAGGCGGCTCCGCAAGGGGTTTTTTGCTTAAAAAAAAAAAATGGATCAAGTCGAAGTGGGGATTGAATTTAAATTACTCCATGAATTTTCTTCCAAAATAAAATTTCCTCATTATTTTCTCTAGTTTAAAAATAAGGGATAAAATAATGGATGGAGGCATGTGTTTTAGGGTTAAAGATGCATTATATTTAAGACCTTGGAGTGAGAATTTTTTGGTGGACACAAAGATTATTAAAAGGCATTCGACATAGATTAGGCTTTTTGGACTTCCTTATTAACCCATCAATAAGGAGGGTTTGAAGAATATTGGTAATACTATAGGTGAATTCATCCATGAGGGAACAACTACTAAGGAGAGAAGGCATGTTGTATACACTCAAATATGTGTTGTCGTGGATATTTTAAAACCTTTACCACAATTGATTAGGATCAAATCTAAATCTAGAGAATGGGATCAATAAGTGAATTATAAAAATATTACATTCCAATGTCGCAAATATCATGAAACCGAGCACATGGCAAGAGACTAAAAAGTGAAAATGATGGAGGAAGAGATGAAATTTTTTGGGTATGAGGGTTACTTCAATTTGAAACAAGGAGATCATATCACAGGTGAAGCTAGGTCAAAACAAGGATTTTCCATTCCTAAGAAAGTCACTAGAAAAACCTCTTAGAAATCCCTCTACATGAGCAGATGATAAAGGCCATTATAGTTCACTTAAATCAACCATAAGAAGAAAAATGATATGAGGGATGAGGAAGTATAATGCACAAGTTCAATTATAGGAGCTAAAGGTGCGAAGGAAGAAGGGAAGGTAAATTCTAAAGCAAAGATGGGAGAGCAAATTTTAAAGCAAATGAGATGAAAGAGGTCAAGCTTAATCTAGGGAAATAACCTTTAGCATAAAATCTTCTCCTTACAATAAAAATTAAAGTAGTACAAAGTATATTCCTTGCACTTTAGGGTTTCAAGAGAAGTACAATAAAGAAACTATTATAGAGGATATCCAAGGAAATTTAGGGTTTCCAGGCCAACATAAGAAAGTAATGACTATGGAGGATCATCTATGTAGTTTAGAGTTTTCAAGATAACATAAAGAAGAAAATTCTAATGAGGTTATTCCTTGCACTTTCGATCTTTAGGGCAACATAAATCTTTAGAACATAAGTCTCATTATGAACAATATGAAAAGATATAAAAATAGAAGAGATTGATGAAGATGGGAGTGTTGGCAAGAATGGAGGGAGAGAAAGGCCATCAAAGTAGAAACAAAGATAAAAATAACCTCAAAGGATATTTATCTAGGAATACAAATAAATATATCACAAGTGTTACCAAGAAGTGGGGCTAAGCCCTTTAATAAAAATAAAAAGTGTTGATGATGAAAATGATAAGTAGTTATGATGTTTCTTATATCGAATGTGATATTGCCAGATTTAAGTGGGGCTTGATTTCCATGGAATATATTGAGATTCATGGTGGAGCTAATTGAGATACCAATAGTATATGCATGGGTACCAACACTATTAACCCAACTATACATTAAGTTGTATGAGGTATGATGATGGAGGATGGGATTGGATTGTAGCATGTTATTGTAGGTGTGGGGGTGGGAGCACTTTGCTATATATCGACTAGCAAGGTTATTGTGTGAGCTAGAGGGGAAGGCAGTGGCTGAGCAACCCTACGTGTTGATATGGTGACATGATAGGAAAGAACCATGAGGATGACCATGGAAGAAGAGTGAGGAATACTATCAACAACTATAGGTAGAGTTGAGACCAGAGGTAGTGATATGGAGGCCATAGAGGGTAGGGTCTACATGGGTATAGGATAGGGTGCACTTGAGTCAGGTTGGTAGAAAATATGGCTAACTAGTCAACATGGGACAAAGCATGAGTTGTTCCAATATTCTAGGGTGTTGCAATGATTTGGTTTATGACAAGGGTTTTTAGTACCACCTATCATCTATAGGAGATGGTATGATGAGGTTGCCTTACCTTTGCCATAGTTAGAGCGAGTTGAGGAGGATATACAGAGGTTGCAAATGTATATGATGTTAGGATGATCCCAAATTATGATGCATGTTGGGTGACATAATGTTAGGAGCCTAGGAGGGTGACCTAGTGTTGTAAGCTTAGAGAGCCAACAAAGAGGATGGGTGGTAAGGATGCCATATGGGGTGAGGGGGGAATGGATGTGGTAGGTGGGACAAAGTAGGTGGGGGAACCAAAGGAGCCACTGGCATAGCAATAATGATTAGATGGTGTGGGATACCCACCTAAACTGATGGAGGAGGATGTAGCAGAGCTTTGAGTAGAGTGAGACAACCTACTAGTGGAGCTAGGGTGGATGGGAGCACAATTATTGAGGTGGAGTGGTAATAGGATCTACTATTGTCCAAGAGATATGAGTGGGTAGGAGGGAGAGAATATAATATAGGTGAGTGGGATAGGCTAGTGCAGATACTTGCAAAGCTTCAAGAGGATAGATTGGTAGCAACAGTCGAGTAGGATGAGTTGTGATAGTAGGTGGAGATGGGGGTAGTTGATAGGGAGGCTTTGCATCATCAGCTATATGTAGTAATGGTAGAGAGGGAGAGCATGGTGACTGAGATGGAAGAACTACAGGGATAGTGATAACCTAGAGTAGACTAACTAGGGCTATAGGACAACGATTGAAGGTAGAGAGAGTGTTGGATATGGAGGATATCTTATTGTGGGAGGGATTGCATGTCCCTCTATGGCCAACATTGATAGGGTCACAACAGATCCTGGCTAGTGGATCCTCAAGTACTATAGTGAGACCACGATTCAAAGAGACACCTACATCATGATTTTTGGGTGTTAAATCCTATTGAGGGTACTAACAATAAAGATATCATAGTCGTAGAAGATCAAGGTATGAGGGGGGTGATGAGACCAATGGTAGGCATCCTTGAGGCTTTGATGTGGCAACAATGTGACCACAATTTTATAGGATGCTAGGCCATGATGATGTAGCCTACAGGCCTAACCTTATTATGATGTATGATGATGTTTGCAATATGATATATATATATATATAGTGCAAAATTATTGCATTTTTGTGATGATGGTGTGATGTGTTATGAATGGATGATGATGTATGATATGAATTTATTAACTATGCAAGAATAGATATAGTAATTGAAATGAGATGGATGTGAGGATGCTCATGATAGATGGTTATACTTATAAAAGTGATAAATGTGACTAACATAAAATAGAATGGTTATGAAACTATGAATGCAAGAATATAGTATATAAATGCATGTTTGCTTATTGTTTGAAAATTCTTAATAACGTATCACTCACTCATGAAATGACTGATTAATCAAGGGCATCAACACAATGGTACTAACATAACTATATAATGGAATGGAGTGAAAGTGATACTATGGAAATAGGGGATAAATAAGTTGTGGCATGACTTGTCATTTTTTCTATCCTAGAAAGGAAGGATTGGCAAGTGCTTTTAGGAAGCTCAAACACCCTAGTGATATCAATCAAACTCATATACTGATCAATAAGCTCTTGAAGATACTAATACCAACCAGGGGAGTCAATTTACTCAGAGATCAATGTGCATGCAGTGATGTTCATTTTTAATTTTGAGAGGGGTAGTGATGAGCAAGGTGCAACCAAAGTATTGTCATTGTTGTCAACACAGTCAGGTTGATCAGTTGATGCAATGGACAGGAGTTCATTGATGAGCAAGGTGCAGCCAAAGTGTAATGGACAGGAGTTCATTGATGAGCAAGGTGCAGCCAAAGTATTGTCATTGTTGTCAACACAGACAGAGGATCGGTTGATGCAATGGACAGGAGTGCAGAGGTCATTAGATAGATCGGTTGATGAAGTGAACAAGAGTTCAGAGCAGTCAGAGCATGTACAATGAATTTCCAAGAAGACAGAAGTGGCCCATATGCAAAGGATCAAAGAAAAAGACAAGTAAGAAAACTGTCGCGATATCGCGACATGTTTTCTGTCACGATATCGCGACATATTTGGCAAGTAAGAAAACTGTCGCGATATCGCGACATGTTGAAAAGCTAGAAAAACTATCGCGATATCGCGACATGTTTGAGGAGAGAGAAAGTGCAAGAAAAACTATCATGATTTCATGACATGTTTGAAGAGAGAGAAAGCCCAAGAAAAACTGTCATGATTTCGTGACATGTTTGGAAGAGAGAAGGCGAAAGGAAAAACTGTCACGATTTCGTGACATGTTTGGAGAGAAGGAAGCACAAGAAAACTGTCATGATTTCGTGACATGTTTGGAGGAGAAGGAGCGCAAAGAAAACTGTCACGATTTCATGACATGTTCGGAGAGAAGGAGTACGGAAGAAAATGTGTCATGATTTCGTGACATGTTCGAGAGAAGAAGCTCGCAAAGAAAAGTGTCACGATTTTGCGACAATCTGTAAGAGAGGCAGTACGGACGAAAATGTGTCACGATTTTGTGACATGTTTGAGAGAAGGAGCTCGCAAAGAAAAGTGTCACGATTTCGCGACAATCTGCAAGAGAGGCAGTACGGATGAAAATGTGTCACGATTTCGTGACATGTTTGAGAGAAAGAGCTTGCAAGGAAAAGTGTCATGATTTCGTGACAATTTGCAAGAGGAAGCGCTAAGGAGAAAAAGTGTCATGATTTCGTGACATGTCGGGTAGTAAGGAGAAAAAGTGTCGCGATATCGCGACATGTCGGGTTTTTTGCGACCAGGGAAGAAAAGCGCTAAGGCAAAAATGTGTCACGATTTTGCAACATGTTCCGTTTTCGCGGACGAAAGGCAGAGAAAGGCACAAGGCAAGAAAGTGTCACGATTTCGCGACATGTTCGTTTTACGCGAGAAAGGCTAAGGAAAAAAGTGTCACGATTTCGTGACATGTTGAAGTGAAGAGAGGAAGCGAAAGTGTCACGATTTCGTGACATGTCATGTTTACTGGTGCAAGCCGAGAAGAGTGCAAGGAAGCGAAAAGTGTCACGATTTCGTGACATGTCATTTTTCGTGTGCATGCGAGAAGAGTGCAAGGAAGCAAAAGTGTCACGATTTTGCGACATGTGTTTTGGTGCAAGATAGAGTGGAGGAAAAGTGTCGTGATATCGTGACATGTGTTTTGGGGTGCAAGCTGAGAAAAGGACAAGGAGGCGAAAGTGTCACGATATCGTGACATGTCTTGTTTTCGTGGTCAAACGCCAAGAAAAGTCAAAGGGGTAGAAATGTCACGATTTTGTGATAGGTCGCATTGGCGTGATGGAAGAAGAAGAACCCAGCCGAAGTAAAATTATCTGAAGTCATACGATAGTAACAGGTAACATTCATGTAGCCAGAATAAGAAGAGTTAACTAGAGTAGATAGTAAAATAAGAAGAGTTAAAGAAGAAAATCATGTAGTTAAATAAAGAAGAGTGAACATGAGTCGATACTATAGTGAGGTCAAATTAGAAAGTGCATTAAAGATAGAAGGGCCAGTGATGGTGGAAAGCTCGTCGAGCGGTGGCCATACTGAGAATCCCAATTAAAGAGACAAATCTATTAATAGGTTGCGTGTAAGAATATTGTGTCAAAAAGGAGTTACTTACAGGAGTGGCTATTAATAGGCTGCATGCGGGATTATGGAAGTTATAGAAGACTTAGGGTTTCAAGATGAAAATATTGTTATAAAAGGGCAGTTGCGTGTAGAAGAAAAAGAGCTGCTCAGAATTGAAAAGAGTGTCGCCATAAAGAGGGAAAGTGTCGCTGATAAAATAATATATTTGCTGAGAAAAGGTTGTTGAAGAGAGCCGTAAGAATGTGCTATAAGTTGTTAGGGTTGAGTCTAAGTAAGAGAGCATATAAGAATGTCGTAGCTAAATGAGCAGAGAAGGTCAGAGCATAGTAGAAGGTTGTCAGAGCCGTAAGCGAGTAGAGAAGGTTGTCAAAGCACAGAGAAGGTTGTCAGAGCGTAGAGAAGGCTGTCAGAGCACAGTAAGTAGAGTGGTAAGAGTGATCCGTTAGGTTGAGCTCTGTGTGGGTAGAGAAAAAGGTGTGTAGCCGAAGAGAAAAATTGAGTGGAGATAGAGCACTACTGAGAGAAGAGCGATGTAGAAAGAGCGCAGCTGATAGAGCGTGACTGAGAGAGTGCGGCAGCAAGTGCACAGAAGGAATATGTGTTTCCTGAATTGAAAGAGAGGTTGGATGAGCAATAGACCAATGAGGGTCTTGTAAAAGTGAAGGCATATTTATGTCAATCTAAGATTCAAAATAGAAATCCAAGTTGGTGCTTGGAATCAGGGGTTGGTGCTCCTTCCAGTTGGTGCTGGTAAATCAGGGGTTGGTGCTCCTTTCTGTTGGTGCAGATAAATTAGGGGTTGGTGCTCCTTCCAGTGTGTGCTGGTAAATTGTTTGTAAAGTTGGTGCTTTGCAAAGGCTGGATTTGGATGGGAGTCCAAGCAGTCTATTTTTGAGGAGTAGCCAAAACTGGTGAACCTCGTTAAATCGTGTGTTGTGGAATGCTCTCTTGTTATATTTGCTTTATCTATTTTAAGTTCTCCTTGCTTCAGCTTTAAGAGTTGTAGATTTGAATTTAAATAGCTACACTGATTCACCCCCCCTCTTAGTGCCATTGTAAGACTAACAATTGGTATCAGAGCCAAGTTCCTGAACAAGCTAAATCAGCTAAGGTTGATCTTGGATTAGTACACAATGGGTAAGAAGAATAGATCCTCCTCCAAAAAGGCATCTCAGCCAGTTTCAGTTCTTGTGGAAGAGAAAACTGAACTAGAGAAGGTAGAAGAAGTGGATTCTGAAGTATGCAATGAAAACCTGGAGATTGAAGTAGATCTAGAAGGTGAGTTGATAGCCGCACTTGAAGAGTTGAGTATAGAATAGAAAAAGAACAAAAGACTATCCAAGAAGCTGGAAGAATATGGGAATGAGATTGAAGATCTTTTCTTACAATTTCAAAAGGCCAAGAAAATAGAAGAAGCCTTGAAGACACAACTGGATGATAAGGTTGATGTATATAGCAAACGTGAAGAAGAATCTAACAAAGTTGTTAGTAATCTGAAGCTGCAAGTAGAAGAGTCCAAAAGGATTGAAGAAAGTCTCAGGTCACAGATCAATGAGAAAGAGACTGTTTGCTGCCAGCAAGAAGGAGAGATTGTTTCATTGAAGAAACAACTAGAAGAGGCCAATATAAGTCTCAAATTTGAGAAGAGCACAGAGTTGCTAGATACAATGATAAAGCAACAAAGAAGCTCCATGGCTAAGTTTGGTCTTGGATATGAAGTTGAACAACCTTCATCCTCCAAATGTGCCGAGAAGAAGAAGCTCACGGCTGAAGGATCGAGGCAAGGAAAGTGTGAAGCTGAACAACCGTCATCTTCCAAATATGCAGAGAAGAAGAAGTCCACTGCTGAAGGATCGAAGCAAGAAAAGGTTGAAGCTGAATCTTCAAAAGAAAGAAAAAATCAAAGGAGATCTACAGCAAAGCAACCACAACAAAAGAGGTTCTATCACTCTCACGCTATTCATGATAATGCTTTTAATGGCTATTGTTTTAAATGCAACCATTACGGTCACAAGGCAATTTATTGTGGATTGAATAATAAATCAAAGAGGTATGCTGATAGAAATACATCTGCTTCTCTGAGTGAACACCATGTGCAATGTTTTAATTGTAATGGCCATGGGCACATAGCAAGGTTTTGTCCAAGCACGTCTGTATCTAATCTAAGGCAAGACCGTAGATTTCATCAGACGCAAAGAATGCAACACAGGCAGAGAACATATCATGTGCATAAAAGAAAGGAAAATAATCAACCATCAAGGATGCACAAGAAACAACTGCGCAAGAAGAATGTTCAAGTTCACGAAAAGGTGCAAAATAGGGATGTAGTTGAAAAACTCAAGCCCAAGTTCAAGAAAGTCTGGAGAAAGACAGAAGAAAGGGAATCGTGTCTCCTTGGACTGAAGGAGACTACTCCGCTATTGCACTAAGCCACTCTAGGTGGCACATCCTCAGGGGGAGCAATCTTAAAGTCTTATTTTAATTCTCCTATGTATGTGTTTGGTTATCTGAGGATGAAAGGAAAGCAGTCGGGTTATTGTTGTATAGTTGTCAAGTGTGTTGTCAGTTCATGTAGTTGTGTGTGGAAGTGCCATGAAGGGTGATGATTAAATTGAGAATTGTCACCATTGGTAGTATTGCTATACGTCATTGTTGTTCTGTTGATAGTTCTTACTACCACTGTTCAAAGTGTCGGATTATAACAGACAGTTTCGTTTTAACTGTTGATAAAATGCCAATCCGAGATTACGAAGTATGAGGTTGAGTAAGGTGCACCATGGTTGGCCGTAAAGTGTTTGACTAAATGTCTTCTCCTGATTTGCACAATTGAAAGTAAGGTGTGACCTGTAGTAACTATAGAAAACATAGATCAGGTTGTAAATATAAAATGGATTGAGGTAGCCTGTTGGATTCTCACGTAGAGAGAGACAAACAGCTGTCATTAGGTTCAAGCTTGTTGAGAATATCCAAGATGCATATGCAGATGCTAGCATTGCAGAACAAAAGTTGGCTATATACAAACATTGTATGCCTTCACTAATAGTGGACAAGTTTGAGATTGCAGAGCAACAGAGGGTTGATGCTCAGAAGACAGTAGTCCAGCCATGTTCTTACACATATTATATTGGTGAAGTTGACAGTGATGATGTCATTCACTGGTTATTGCTGCTACTCACATTATTGATATTGTTGATGCCTATTATGCTTATCATGATGTTGTCAATCAGTGAAATGAAGTGGTCTTGGACTCAGGGATCAAATTCAGGGGGAGCATTTATGCATCTGTTTATCATATTGCTCATGTTTATGCTTTTTGCTAACTGTAATAATTTTTGCCTGAGAATGTTGTGCATGGACTCAGGGGGAGTTTTGCAGCCGCCCTTTGGTATTATTGTCAAAGGGGGAGAAGAGTTATAGGTAATTGCACACAATTACGTGTGTTGCCAACAATTCCAAAGGGGGAGATTGATGAGCAAGGTGCAACCAAAGTATTGTCATTGTTGTCAACACAGTCAAGTTGATCAGTTGATGCAATGGACAGGAGTTCATTGATGAGCAAGGTGCAGCCAAAGTGTAATGGATAGGAGTTCATTGATGAGCAAGGTGCAGCCAAAGTATTGTCATTGTTGTCAACACAGATAGAGGATCGGTTGATGCAATGGACAGGAGTGCAGAGGTCATTAGATAGATCGGTTGATGAAGTGAACAAGAGTTCAGAGCAGTCAGAGCATGTACAATGAATTTCCAAGAAGACAGAAGTGGCCCATATGCAAAAGCTCAAAGAAAAAGACAAGTAAGAAAACTGTCGCGATATCGCGACATGTTTTCTGTCGCGATATCACGACATATTTGGCAAGTAAGAAAACTGTCACGATATCGCGACATGTTGAAAAGCTAGAAAAACTATCACGATATCATGACATGTTTGAGGAGAGAGAAAGCACAAGAAAAACTGTCATGATTTCACGACATGTTTGAAGAGAGAGAACGCAAGAAAAACTATCACGATTTCGCGACATGTTGGAAGAGAGAAGGCAGCAAAGAAAACTATCACGATTTCATGACATGTTTGGAGAGAAGGCGCAAGAAAAGAAAACTATCATGATTTCGTGACATGTTTGGAGAGAAGGCGTAGATAAAGAAAACTATCACGATTTCATGACATGTTTGGAGAGAAGGCAAGCAAAGAAAATTGTCATGATTTCGTGACATGTTTGAGAGAAGGAGCTCGCAAAGAAAAGTGTCACGATTTCGTGACAATCTATAAGAGAGGCAGTACGGATGAAAATGTGTCACGATTTCGCGACATGTTTGAGAGAAGGAGCTCGCAAAGAAAAGTGTCACGATTTCACGACAATCTGCAAGAGAGGCAGTACGGACGAAAATGTGTCACGATTTCGTGACATGTTTGAGAGAAAGAGCTTGCAAGGAAAAGTGTCATGATTTCGTGACAATTTGCAAGAGGAAGCGCTAAGGAGAAAAAGTGTCACGATTTCATGACATGTCTTATGAGAAGAAAAGGCTAAGGAAAAAGTGTATTATTGAATTTTGATTAAGAGGAAGCGCTAAGGAGAAAAAGTGTCACGATATCGTGACATGTCGGGTTTTCATGACCCGAAGGGAAGAAAAGCGCTAAGGCAAAAATGTGTCACGATTTCGTGACATGTTCCATTTTCATGGGCGAAAGGCAGAGAAAGGCACAAGGCAGCGAAAGTGTCACGATTTCATGACATGTCATGTTTTCGTGGAGGCATGCCGAGAAGAGTGCAAGGAAGCAAAAGTGTCAGATTTCGTGACATGTCATTTCGGTGTGCGAGAAGAGTGTATGGAAGCAAAAGTGTCACGATTTTGACATGTCATGTTTTCGTAGTGCATGCGAGAAGAGTGTAAGGAAGCAAAAGTGTCACGATTTTGCGACATGTCATGTTTTTGTGGGTGCATGCCGAGAAGAGTGCAAGGAAGCGAAAAGTGTCACGATTTCGTGACATGTCATGTTTTCATGGTGCATGCTGAGAAGAGTGCAAGGAAGCGAAAAGTGTCAGATTTCGTGACATGTCATGTTTTGGTTGGTGCAAGCCAAGAAGAGTGTAAGAGGGAAAGTGTCACGATATCGTGACATGTGTTTTCGCAGGTGCAAGCTGAAAAGAAGCAAGGAGGCGAAAGTGTCACGATATCACGACATGTCATGTTTTCATGGTCAAACGCCAAGAAAAAGTCAAAGGGGTAGAAATGTCACGATTTCACGATAGGTCGCATTGGCGTGATGGAAGAAGAAGAACCCAACCGAAGTAAAATTATCTGAAGTCGTACGATAGTAACAGAAAGAATTCATGCAAATAAGAAGAGTTAACTAGAGTTAGAGAAAATAGAGATAAAATAAGAAGAGTTAAGAGTGGAAAGAAAACATGAGAAAATAAAAGAGTAAGAGTTAGGATGGTAGGAGGGCCATGACGGTGAAACTGTCAGAGCGGTGGCCATACCGAGAATCCCAATTAAAGAGACAAACCTATTAATAGGTTGCGTGTAAGAATATTGTGTCAGAAAGGAGTTACTTACAGGAGTGGCTATTAATAGGCTACATGCGGGATTATGGAAGTTATAGAAGACTTAGGGTTTCAAGATGAAAATATTGTTATAAAAGGGCAGTTGCATGCAGAAGAAAAGTGCTGCTCAGAATTGAAAAGTGTGCCGCCATAAAGAGGGAAGGTGCCGCTGATAAAATAATAAATGTGCTGAGAAAAGGTTGTTGAAGAGAGTAATGTGGAGTTAAGAATTAGGGTTGAGCTATGTAAGAGAGCAGAAGAATGTCGAAATGAGCAGAGAAGGTCGAGAGCCGTAAATGAGCAGATAAGGGGGAGAGAAGGGTTCGAGTAGAGAAGGCTCGAGGAAGCGAGTGGTAAGAGTGATCCGTTAGGTTGAGCTCCTCGCGGGTAGAGAAAAATGTGTGTAGCCTAAGAGAAAAAGTGAGTGGAGATAGAGCACTGCTGAGAGAAGAGCGATGTAGAAAGAGCGCAGCTGATAGAGCACGACTGAGAGAGTGCGACAACAAGTGCGTAGAAGGAATATGTGTTTCTTGAATTGAAAGAGAGGTTGGATGAGCAATAGACCAATAAGGGTCTTGTAAAAGTGAAGGCATATTTATGTCAATCTAAGATTCAAAATAGAAATCCAAGTTGGTGCTTGGAATCAGGGGTTGGTGCTCCTTCCAGTTGGTGCTGGTAAATCAGGGGTTGGTGCTCCTTTCTGTTGGTGCAGATAAATTAGGGGTTGGTGCTCCTTCCAGTGGGTGCTGGTAAACTGTTTGTAAAGTTGGTGCTTTGCAAAGGCTAGATTTGGATGGGAGTCCAAGCAGTCTATTTTTGAGGAGTAGCCAAAACTGGTGAACCTCGTTAAATCGTGTGTTGTGGAATGCTCTCTTGTTATATTTGCTTTATCTATTTTAAGTTCTCCTTGCTTCAGCTTTAAGAGTTGTAGATTTGAATTTAAATAGCTACACTGATTCACCCCCCCTCTCAGTGCCATTGTAAGACTAACAGGTAGGACTAACCAATCGTAACTCAATCCATTATAAGCTAGCTCATCCATGAGTGAACATAGGTCTATATAAAAGGTCACTAATTGTAGAGGAGGAAAACTACCTTGACATGTATGATTCTCAATTGGATCCATTGGAAGTCGGGGTGACTACGGGGGTGTATTATATTCTCTACACTCAAGGGCTTGGGGATTGAAGGGTTCACTATAAATGGTTTTAGGACTCGCTCTAAGTCCAAGGTGTAAATGTTTGATGTATATATTAAAGCAATCACCTATTTTTAGTATTTCTACAATCTAGGATAATAAATAAAAGTACAATGCAAGTCAAACATCAATGCAAGCAATCAAAGACTAACCCTAGAATGATTCTTGATTTTCAATGATGACTAAACCCTAACTTGTAAAATAGATCCTTTTATTTTTAGCAAGGGTTTTAAGAGAATGCACAAACAAAATTAACCCTAGAATGCAAACTATATGTTTTTCTCTTTCAAATACCTAGAATATGATCAACATATTTTCTTTTTTGTTTAAGATCTAGAATTTGAGAAAAATTTGGCAAAAAGAAAACAAAATATAGCCTAAGATATTAACTTAGAATACTTATCTAATTTGGTGGTTGACCTCAGCTTTCACTTGTGTCCAAAATATCCAAGTAACTTCAAAACCTGTAAAATAGTTTCACAAAAACCTAGAAAATTTGATCATTGTTTAGGGGCATGCTTAGGCCACTATAAGACTAAGATTGGAGGTATAGCATTCAATCCTCCTTGGTCCTCTTAGCTGACCATTTGAAAATAAAAATGATTGTTAATATTTTTGTATATGAACAAGACAAGATGCAATGAAATGAAACAGTGCAAAAAACTAAATGTAGACTATTATGGCCTAAATGTAACATGCAAGTAGACATAAGGGTTTGGAAGGAAAATATTACCCCAAACCTAATGAAACCAAAATTTTACCTCATAAGGGGCGATTGTGATTTTAGGTTTTTTTTAATTCACACATTGTAAAGGGTGACCACGATTTTGGGATAGAAGTGCAAAAATGACAAATGGATGTGAATTTCAATACAAAATATAAAATAAATGATTTTAGAAATAACACAATGAAAGAATAAACCTGGTAATAGTGAAATAACAAATAAAAGAATGAAGTGCTCCATAAGAATGATAGATTCCTCCTCAAGGCTCCTACAATTGTCCACCAAGAGCAGTAAATCAGCAATAGAGCAAAAGCATAACACCAAAAGACACTTGATCTTGTTAGAATACTTTATTTCCAAAATAATTGTTAGCCAAAGAGCACTTGAAATCACACTTCTCAAAAATTTCTTAGAAAAATATCTAGAGCAAAATCATCTCTGATAGTGCGATCGTGCATGTCCTAGCCTTCCTTTGAGTATTGAGGACTTTGTGTGTTATCATCATTGGTGGTGTCATCCTTGACACATATTGGGCACTCGATCCTAGGCTTTCCCAACCTGAGATGTTCCATAAATGGTCTTAGAAGGGTGAAGCTTCCCAAATTGGTGGCATGCCAACCCGAGATGGCCCTATCATTATGGATTCCCAATCTGGTTTAAATTGTAGAAACAGGGAGTGTTATTCCCATATATTATCATCTGATTTCAAGCCTTAGTTGTGGTGTATCAAGATTTTGGTCTGGAGAAGTGCCTAGTTCATTTTTTGATTGGTTGGATTTCAGCTAAAGATAATGAAATATAGAACCGTGTTGCTTGAGCCCGAGACTCTGCAACTTGATACCATGATTGAAGAGATATTGGGTAACCACAGGTTCTTACCCTTCTTGTGCAAGTTTGAAGGAAGCGATCCCGACCTTTCCATGGATTTTACTAGATCTTGGGATAATGGTAGGGTGATGCTTTGGGATCTTTCCTTTAATGTCACCATCAACTTGCTAGCCAAGGTAACTAAGTTGGTCAACATACCTGTTCTTGACTCTAATTTGGTTGTCCACAATCTTACCTTAAACTCTAATTCTAAGCCGATCAAATAAAAACTTAGAAGGATGCATCCTAATGTTGCCCTCTTGGTCAAAGAAGAGCTTCAAAAGCTTTTAGATGTGAACTTCATAGTTCCTATTGATTATCCTGAGTGGATCTCAAACATGGTACTCATTCGCAAGCCTAACAGGGTGATACGTGTTTGCATTGATTTTTGATATCTTAACAAAGCATGTCCTAAGGATGACTTTCTTCTTGCAAACATCGATACTCTTGTCGACACCTACGTTGGCCATGAAATATTTTCTCTCATGGACAGTTTTCAGGATACAACCAAATTTGAATAAATCCTAATGACCAACACAAAACAACATTCACTACACCTTGGGGGACTTTTTGTTACAAGGTGATGCCCTTTGGCCAAAAAAACATAGGCACCACTTATCAATGTGCCATGACGTACATCTTCTACAATTACGTGCATAAGATCATCGAAGATTATGTGGATGATCTCTTGGCAAAATCCAAAACTCGACAAGAACACATTGATGTATTGGAAAAAAAATTTGATCAACTTCTAGAGCATAATGTAAGGTTGAACCCCAAGAAATGTGTCTTTGGTGTTACCTTTGGCAAACTACTAGGGTTCATTATCTCCAAAAGAGGCATTGAGGTGGACCCAAAAAAATTCAAGGCCATCATGGAGATGCCTCCTCCAACAAATTTAAAGGAATTGTGTAGTTTACAAGGAAAAATTCAATCAATCCGTCGTTCCATTGTGCAAATTTCTAACAAATGCAGACCATTCAATCACCTAGTACAAAAGGGGGTGCCATTTTCATGGACAAAAAAATATCAAAAATCTTTTGATGACTTTAACCAATACCTGGCTTCTCCACCATTCTTAACTCCTCCTCGTAAGAGGATCCCCTTATATCTTTATGTTTTAGAAACAAACTTTGCATTAGGGACAATGCTTGCACAAAAGAATAAAAACAATCGAGAGCAAGTTATCTATTACATTAGTCGAACATTGGTAAGCTATGAAACCCAATATGCTTACGTGAAAAAGTTATTCTTAGTAGTGGTCTTTTCCACTAAGAAAATTCAACATTATATGCTTAGTCAAACCACATATGTCATAGCTAGAGAAAATCCTCTGCGTTATATGATATCTCGCACTTACAATAACACTCACACTACTAAATGGATAATGCTTCTCACTAAATTTGATCTTGAGTTTATTAGCCAAAAATCCATTAAAGGTTAGGTTATAGCCGATCAACTTGCAGAAGCTCCACTACCTAGTGATCAACCTTTGATTATTGAGCTCTCATATGATTCAATATTCATTGTCACTGAACAAGAATAAGATGTCATTTTGAAGTAAGATGTCGATATCACACTATTCTTTGATGGTTCTAAGTGCAAAAAATGTCAAGGTGTTGGAGTTGTGTTTCATACACCCAAGGGGTGCCTATCTCCTTATAATTCAGACTAGACTTTCAATGTACAAACAACAATGCATAGTATGAATCCTTAATATTAGGTCTTCAAGTAGCTATAGCTATGGGTATTAAGCGTATTAGGATATTTGGTGATTCTCAACTTGTTGTCAAACAAGTAACAAGAGAATACCAATGCAAATAACCTACCATTAAACTTTACCATGAAGTAGCAATGAAATTGCTCTCTGAGTTTGATTGGTATGAAATTGATAGCTTGCCACGTTTGACTAATAGATTTGCAGATGCAATGGCCTTTCTTGGATCATTAATTCTAAAGGATACCTTAAGAGAGGTACAACCCCTTATTATCACAACGATCTCTAAATCTGTAATTGTCTGTCTTGAATCTAAGGATGAAAAGGATGTTTACTTTATCCATTTGGAATCATATGAGCCTTGGTCAAACAAAATAATAGCCTTTTTCAAGTTTGGAACACTCCCATCAAATATGTCATGGAATTCGTACTTTCAAGCAAAAGGTAGCTCATTTTACTCTCTTGGAGGACGTGTTGTATAAACATGGTTATGATGGAATCCTCCTTCATTTTCTCGAGTCTACTGAAGCACAAAGAGACATAGTTGAAGCTCATGATGGTACTTATGGTGGTTATTATAGTGGAATGGCCATTTCAAAGCATATTCTACGCATGGGTTATTATTGGCCCAAAATGGAACGATATTATTGCACATATGTCAAACATTGTAAGCAATGTCAGAAGTACTCATGTGCCATCACAAGAATTACAACCTATTCAAAGCCTTTGGCCATTTTCACAATGGGGTCTAGATCTAATTGACAACAATTTTCCTCCTTCATTGGGACAACATACATTCATCATCACAGCCACAAAATACTTCACAAAGTGGGTTGAGGTAATTCCTCTAACCAGTACGACAGGGCTTAGAATCATGGAGTTTATAATTCATCATATTATTTGTCATTTTGGTATTCCCTCTAAAATCATCTCTGACAATGGTAAGTATTTCAAGAACAAGGATGTTCAAGCACATTGCGAGAAATATAATATCCAACACAGTTTCTCGACTCCTTATTACCCACAAGAAAATGGACAAACTGAGGCTACCAATAAGATATTAATTGTTATTCTCAAGAAACTTGTTAAAGAAAATCATAAAGATTAGCATATACAAATTTCCTTGGCACTATGGCCTTATCGAACAAGCATCAACACTCCCACTGGGGCAACACCATTTTCATTGGTCTATGGAGCCGAAGCAATCATACCTCTTGAACTTGAGATCCCCTCATTGCGAATTTCATTGCAGGAATTCATAGATGACGACACTGCTAGACAAGCATGTCTTGACCAACTCCTCCTTGATGAGAGGCGAGTCAATGCTTTAGAGCATTTATGAGTATATCAAGACCGCATAAAGTGTGCTTATAATGCCAAAGTTCATCTACGTGAATTCCAAGTAGGAGATATTGTTCTTAAAGAGAATCAACAAAATACCAATGCATTACCACACCTTCATGATAAATTCGTGGTTAATTGGTTAGGTCCATACATTGTTACTCATAAAGTGGTTAAAGGTACTTATAGGATTGCCAATCTAGAGGGATTTGAAGAACTTGAACCACTTAATGTTATACACTTGAGATAATTCTATGCCTTATGCGATTTATATATATGTATATATAAATGGCTATTACACAAAAATATAAATTGCATTATATACATTTCATTGACACACATTTCATTTCATAGCTCACATTTCATTCATTACATTTGTACCAGCATTTTCACACATTTCACATTTTATATTAGGGATCATTTATTTAATTCAAGATATTAATTGGTTCAATACAGTCATGTTGTCTTAATTAGGGGTACCTTAAAACATCATTCATTTCATTGCATCATTCCATAAAACCAAATTGTCATTAGCAAAATTACAGGCCTATAATTCCTAGGTGTTTTTGATCACTCAGCCACTCCTAGTGTTTTAAGCAACCTTCAAATACATGTTGAGTTTTCTTTAGGACCAAGACACAATTTTCACTAATAAAATCTTGATTTCTAGGGATTGACTCCAAAACATTCTTGAATTAAACACAATCACACATCTTAAAAATATCTTGTGTCAAAGAGAGATAACACCATTCTTAGGTTGAACTCGAAGTAAAAAGAGTACTCCTTGCTTGTCCCATCATGCAACATAGTCCACAAAAATAGTGGTTTTCACCATTATAACAATTGCTTCCAAATTTAAAAGACATAGTAATAAGGATAGGGTATCATTCTCATCACACTTAGGTTGAGAATATGATTCTCCAAAGCTCTAAATATTTCATCACACACCACAAATACTCAAGCTATAAGTATGGTACTACATTTCCATTCAGTCAGTTAGGTAGTCATCCCCAAAGCCTAAAGAACAAAATCTTGGACTATGGAATTAGTCTCCACCGAAGCTATAAATTCTTGATTAGCAATGGAGTATGCTCATTCATGGTGACACGTCTCTTTTAAAGATACCTCTAATCCACATACGGATAAGCTAGCTTCTTGGTCTCATCTATAATAGGTTTTATCCAATTTACTCAAGATGAGTTAATGAACTCACTTGCACACACATTGGTTCTTAATTACCTAGAGTCATTACCATGCTTATGATTCAGTAATTAAATTCATTGCACACACATTTGATCTTAGGGAAATTAGGTAGTATTTAGTGAGTTTGTTTGATACCACTAGTATGTATGAGTCTTTGCAAAACAATCAGTTTTCTATATCAATATCCATATCTTCCATATAAATATCCATATCTACTTCCATATCAACATCCATATCTTCTTCCATATCAATATCCATATCTTCTTCCATATCAACATCCATATCTTCTTCCATATCAACATCCATGTCATTTCATGAGTCTTCCACCTCACATACCACCAGTTTGGTACCCCTGATTAAACAACAATGCTAAACATGGCAAAGAAAATTCTAAACTATGAATGATCATTAGAACATTTGCATTCATACACATTCTATCACTTGCATTAATCATCCATATACAAATGCATCCACACAAAAGCATAACACAAAAGTAAAATCCATGTATATATATATATATATATATATATATATATATATATATATATATATATATATATATATATATATATATATATATATATTGCATGTACAATGAAATACCAAAGGCTATATACAATGGAGCACCAAGGCTCATATATAAAAGTGCATCTAAGCACTAACTAATGCCTATAAGAGGACCCTTGTGACCCTGAAGGAGCCCTAGACCTAGAACTATGCCTAGACTCACTAGGCCTAACCGATCCGAATATGGATGAGGAGGATGGTTTTGGAAGCCCAATATCATGCTCCATCAACCGATCCTCCAATGACTAGGTATATCCATCTTGAGCTCGAAGTCGATGTACATCATGTCTCTACCTACGACACCCCTCTATCAGCTCTACTTGGAGCCTCGTGATCCTATCCTAGCCTTCACCTATAGACAAACATGTCTCTAGCTCCATCCACAATCAAGCTATCTCTACCTATTAAGCCACCTCTCTATCCTGTAACTAAGCTATCTCTGTATCCCGAGCTGCTATCATAGCATCTCGTTCTACCACTAGCTACTCTAGCCTCACCTGATCATCCTCACTCTAATAATGAGGTCCATTTAAAATCTCCTCTCTATCCTCCATGCGATCTCCATCATCTTCATCCCCTCCAAACTATAGAGTTTGTTCTACTGTCCTCCTAGTCTACCTCCTCTGACTGGTAGCTCGAAGGTTCCTTCAGCGCGTAGGAGCCTCATCGGCATCCTTGGCCTCATATTCATTCTTGTTCTCTCATCTACTGTCAAACTCGATACCCATGACAACTGAGTTGTGAATCATGTATCATACTCTTTAGTAGTACTTGCATCATCCATATTAGAGAGATCCATCTCCTCATCATCCTCATAAGTAGACCTCCATGCCTCAGCACAAGGGAGACTCGTCTCATCTTAATGATACTTGTAGAGTGTGGGTACCTCAGGAACCCCCTACCTTAATCTGAATTGTTGCAACACCCATGAGAACTAGATCAGCTCCACCTCCTTCGTGTGCCTCCCAACCACCCATCTAGTCTAATGTACCTGGTGAGCAAAAATTCATTTCCTGAAAAACATTCATTTCTCTTCCATAAATTATCAATCCGGTAAGTCCATAAACTTATGAGTGTCATGCACAGTATATGCATGCAGTGTTGGGGAATAAATTTGATTATACCTTATTTAGTTTGGTGGGGAAGTTTGTGCAATTGGATTCCAACCAAACCAAATAAACTAAGTGCAGAAAATTAAATAAATAAATTACGAACTAAAACTAAGTGCTGGAAATAAAACTACGGAAATAAAATGCAAGGAAATAAACACACACAACTAAATTAAATAAAGCAAGAACTAAAGCAATAAACTAATCTACAGAAAATAAAGAACAAAAATAAATAGGGGAGGACTACTGCAAGGAGTGGGCCCAAGACCCCACAGATAGTCCGCCCAACTGGTTGTGTAGATCTTGCTCAAATAAGAGGAATTGCACTCTTAATAAATTTGACAAGAAATAAAATAGAATAATCTCTCCGTAAAATTAATCATCCCTTTCATCATGGAAGACCTGTGCATTTATACAATGCACAACCTTCCTCTGTTACAAATTTAGGCAAGTCTATTTCAGACTTGCAGTTACAGTAGATATGCAATGAATATTGCATCCGTTCAATTATAACAATCATATATTAATTAAAACAGTCACGCACTAATTTTACCCTCTTGCAGGATAAATCATGTGTGTTCTATTTTATCATAATAGAATATGTCTGGCAACAACAAATCTATTCGGGTGGTTTTCCTCCTTAGCGACTAATGGATATGGTTCATCTCGTTGTTTGCTATGCATATCATTTGCCAGCAAATCACTACGTTGATTGGTTCATGAGCGTGAGAAGGAATTCTCACCTTAAAAAGTGAACCACCCAATCAGAAAATAATGGATGATTTATTCTATAATAATAATAATAATAAATTAAAATATCTCCCACATTGATCGTTGGAAAAATCGTTGCTCTTGGTTCATCCGTGAGCGTGAAAGAATAATGCTCACGTTACAAAGGTATCCAACCAATCAAATAATATAAGTGTTCATTATATTTTAAGAATAAAATATCTCCCTTTTTGTCTTCACATGCAACCTCCTCCTTAGCCCATTGGTCAACCGATCAAAGCTGATTTGGTAAATCTTGCAAAGTATGGAGACGTGGAGATGCCTTCTTCATGAGGAATGCACCTACTTTTGTTGGGCACCTTCTTCATAAGGAATGCACCTACTTCTGCTAGGTGCCTTCTTTATAAGGAAGGCACCTACTTTTGTTGGGTGCCTTCTTTATAAGGAAGGCGCCTACTTCTACTGGGCACCTTCTCTACTCTGTTAGGCGCTTTCTCCATCAGGAAGGCGCCTACTTCTGTTGGGCGCCTTATAAATAAGGAAGGTGCCTACTCTCATGCCTTAGTCTCTGAAAGCAGAAGTATGCCAGGTCTAAGTGGATGTAGACTGGAAAACACCAGATTAGTACCAACACCTGCATTTATACACAGTTTCCACTAAAAACATCAATCAAGCATAATACTGGATTTTCTATCAATTATATGCATAAGTTATATAAAAATACATCTCACATGCTAATTAAATTAGTGATAATACCCCTTAATAGTGTATATAAAATGAGCATTTATGGTGCTCATCAGTACCCATCACAAATGCTCCCCATCACCTATCCACATGGAACATCACCATGGCCTCCATAACACCTAATATGTTGTCATTCCAGCCCACAAATCCCTGTACCACTACCTCATCCAAATAGGATGACTCAACTGCACCTCCTTTGCCATTGGCCACCTCATAGCATAGGAATGCTCCCTATCCCATCCCCTAGCTGGTAAACCCATAGGTCAAGCCACACTAAAGTGCTCCCAAACCCATCATTGCAGTAGTAAATTGCAACCTAGTCCTTGGTGCTTACGCCTCCTCATCTCATATAGCTCTCGGTATAACTACACCAATAAGGTATGAGGTCATGCATACACCTAAGGTGTAGTGATCATATCACACACCAACCCGATAAGGTTCCATGGGAACCGACATCCAATACTATTTGAGGCCACTATGTTGGCCAACATAAACATCACCAATGTGGGTAGGGCATAAAACTTTTTGTCCACATACATGGACAAGTATGTTATACCTACACCATCACCTCCACATACTTCCACCCATCTTCGAACATGTGGTTCAACTCATGCTTCTTATCGTATCCAACCTCGACATGCAAGCCCTCCACTAGCAACTTGAGGATGCGGTATACATCCTCAAGTGTCACAGTCACCTCTCCAGTATGGAGGTAAAATTTCTCCCTATTTGGATCTCATCTCTTTGCCAAGGCAGAGAGATACCCCTCATCAACCCTCACCACATCTATCTTAGTTGTTCCAGCCAACCCAACAATCTCCATCCAATTCCACTCATCCTTCCATAGTGACTTCCTCACCCTAGAATGAGATACGAGAACTGATATCGAGCCTCCAAAATCTTTAGCTGCAACATAATAAAAAGTATTAATGTCACATACATTGCATTATTTAAAAAAAAAAATGCACAACAAAAACAAAAGCAATTCAAAGGCACTTACCTTGGAAAAGCGCACACCTGCTCCTGCATTTGCTCCCTCCACTACCATCGCTTCTACAACTCACCAACCACTCACTTCAATTCACTCCCTTAGATGCAACTTCCAAAAATTGTAAACGCACAAATAAGCTTGATTTCCTCTCTACAGGTCTTTTATAGTTGTTTTAGGTGCACTAAAATGCCCATGGGCACTTCCTGGTGCATTAAGGTGCCTCCCTGCATTTGGAAAGCACCAAACTTTAGCGGGTGTTTGCGCAAGCAATAAGCACCCATCGACGTTTGGTGTCAACATTGAAAAATGAACAAACAGAACCAAAAAGGTAGCTTACCTCCATCACATCATTTCAAATTGCATCCATACATCAAAATTATCATAATATCATGTTTTGTGAAAACCAAAATTGATTTGGAGTCATAATTTTTTCTTGCGATCAAAAGTTGTAAAATCACATTACAAGTTACAAAATGGTCCAAACCTTCACAAAACAACCATTTTCATCCTCAATTCCATCATTTTACTTATTAACACATCATATTCCAATAATTGCATTCATACATTTGCCAAGTTCATAAATTTCAAGTGAACCTCGTATCTAGTGGTCTATTCTATCTCCTTGGTGATTACAACAACTTGCATCCATGCAATTCGGTAAGATGAATAAATCACCATAAGGACACTTGGCCATTTTCATCATCCAATATCTCATTAATAAAAAAACAAAATCAATTTTGGTACTTCACCATTCGAGTGAAACTATGCCAAGACCAATTTGCTCTCCAGTTGTCATTGATGGCCTAGTTTGTGGGGCTTGAAACATGGACAAAATCATAACTCATCATTCCTTTTCATGATAGTCATCACAGAGATAGGCACTAGCTAGGGTGATTGGTCCCAATTGTGGAAATTATCCGATAGTCACTAGTAGGCCCTCCAAAGTTGGCTCTTTTTCTTTTTGTTGTATTTTCATCACATTGCATATCAATGACGTCGGAAGACACATTCTTCAATAGCATGGAATCACCCCAAACTTGGGGCAACCACATTTGACTTTTATTTTCCCACAATGGGATATATCTTACATGATCATGGTATCTACACTTGGAAAAAACCCCTTTTCTCTATTAGGGAAAAAACAAAATCAATCACTTGCATATTTCAACAACCTCCTTCCACCGTTGGGGTAAAAATGACATCACATTTACATCATTCATATCATTCACAATTGCATCATTCATTTCACACAATCATATGCACACATCTTTCAATTGGCTCGTGATATGCATCCATCACTCATTCGCTAATTGAGGGGGTAAGCTACACAATCAAAATTCTTTTGTCTTCAAGTTCATCTTCGCATTCCAACAAGAGAAAGTTGCTTCTGCATTAGGCCAAACCACATGTCTTGTATTTTGCACCATATTATATTTCACGCAGTATGGTACAAAAAGGGGTATATGTAGACATCAAAATCTAGCCACTTGTCGTCCATCCATAGTTTTCCACCACTTTTACCCATTATATATATATATATATATATATATATATATATATATATATATATATTTGTTTAATATATATTTAATAATATTTTATTTATATATATTTAATAAATATATATATATATATATATGAATTAATCCCAGCCATCCATCATGATCTAATCCCAACCATTCATCCACCTTAATCCATGCCACATGCCCAGATTTAATCTCCACCCTCTATCACATTTTAATCTTGACCACACAAATTGTGTCGTTGAAACCCTAACATGCCCTAGGAGAGATTATAAAGAGGAGCCATTTTGATGACTCAACCGTTGAAGTGGCCTAATTTTTTTTTAAGTCTTGAATCCCTAAAGTCATCAAGTATCCAAGCCCCCTCGCCATTACTATCTTCCATCGCTCGTCGTTGCTTTCGCATCTGTCGTTGTTCACCTCACATGAACCAAATCTACTTATGTAGATTCTATTTCACTCCCAGAATGCCCCTCTAAGTTCCTCGAGCACCTCCTACCATTATCGATCACCTTTGGGCTCCTCCTGCCATCATCGAGAACCCATGGGCGTTTACAACCCTAGTTCTACAACCCTACTACCCCTTGGGTGTCACTAGGGTATCTACATGCTATTTTCTGCAACAACGAAGATAAAAAGATAACAAGTCAACGTGAAACAAGGTAAATAGTTGTGTGTATTTATTTTATTTTTGTATTATTGCTTTCAATATTATTCTGCAACATCTAGGGTTAATAATCATATTTTTGGAGGTTCTCACGCAGTGGAACCCTCACAGGTATTATTATTATTTTTTGTTTTTTTTGAATTTACATGGTGGAATCGGTAGCCACCATGAATTTGGGCAGGCTGTCTAGCTTTTATGGCCGCCACAGTATTCTGCGCTGAGTATTATTGACAATTCATATGTTATCTATTATTTGCAAGTGCAGGGATCATATCATTGGTAGTTGTTGAAGTTAGAGTGGTCCTACATAGGATATCAAAAAACCTACTCACCTATGTTGGGATCAGACCAAACATAAAAACACCACCATTGTTTGTTTACTAGGGTTTCGGAGAACCCTAGTGTATTGTAATCATTGTATCAAGCATAATAAGCTCTGTAACCCCACATTTGGGGCACATTTTATTGTAACATTGAAGATCCACCGACGTTATAATAAAATTTTATTTCATTGTGCAATTTTATGTGTCACATTGCTTATTTAATTTTATAGTTCATTATTTGGTGTTGTTCAATTTGCAATCACAGGTTTACCTCATGTTTGGTGGAATATTTGGAAGGAGAGGAATTCTAGAGCCTTTAAAAATATCTCCCATATGATTGAGTTTGTGGTACTTCGTGTTGTTCCTGCCATTGTTGAGAATGTGGATACAATTTCTTTATATAATGTCACTTATGTTAGGGAGTTGGCAGTGGATTCGGCTCTTGGATTTAGATATTATTCTCCCAAACATTGCCCTGAAGCTCCTGCTAGACATACTATTATTTGGAAACCTCCTCCTGGCTAGTTGAAGCTAAATTTCGATGGATCTTCTAAAGGGAATCCAAGACCAACCGACGTGGGAGGATTGGTTAGAGAATTTAATGGGAGTATTTTGTTGGCTTTCACTACAAAATTTAGATTGTCAGACCAGTCATTTTATGGAGGCACGAGCTCTCTTTCAAGGGGTTTATCAACTAGAAATTTTGAATGGCAGAAAGGTAATTATTGAAGGGGATTCCCTCAATATCATTAATATGCTCAAAGGTGTTCAAGTCCCTTCTTGGATGATCATAAATGAACTTGTTAAAACCCAAAGATAAATTTTAACCCTCGAAGCGGTTGATATTAAGCATGTTTACAGGGAGGGAAATAGATCGACAAATTTTTTAGCAAACTTGGGACTTTTGCAGGAAAGATGTACAATTTGGTAAGAGGATTTTGCATATGGATTAAATCAAATAGATAATAAAATCTTAAGGAGATAATTTGTGTTTTCAAATGGCTCTGATCTACGATAGTAGGGATCCCTTGGGAAAATTTGTTGTTTGTCCTACTCGGCTATTATGTAGCTTTGTTGTTTGTCTATTTTGTGGATCCTTCTTAGTTTGCTATGTTGATATCTTTATTCATTGTTTCCAGCTAGTTGGTTGATCCACTCTTGTAAAAGGTTTAGGGGACCTTTCAAAACCTCTTCATCCATCTTATCAAAAAAAAAAATTAAATCAACAAAATTTCTAAAATCAAATTTCATAACTTTTCATTCATGCACCATAGTTATTCAAATTTAAAATATCTTTTGAACTTTCTAAAATAACATTTAACTTTTCATTCACTAAAAATACTTGTTCAAACCATTTTTATACTTTAGATTTTAAATTTTAAATTAATTAAAATGCAAGAATTTAACTTTTTATTTGTAATTGGTGGAGAATAGAAACATAGTGACACAAGTTGTGGCATTTGTGAGATAGGGTTAATATGAAGAATAGAAGCTCAAAAAATACAGTGGCATGGACTACAACATTCACAAGTTAGGATTACAATGTAGAATAGAAGCTCCAAAAACATAATAGTACAAATTGTGACATCTACGAGCTAGGGTTACTATAGAGAACAAAAGCTCCAAAAACATGATAACATGGGATGTGACATCTATGAGCTAAGGTTATAGTAGAGAATAAAAGCTCCAAAAATACGGTGGAATGAGTTATGACATCTATGTGCTAGGGTTTTAGTGGAAAACAAACTGAGTTGAAGAAGGAGAGTTAGGGTATCCTCGTCAGGCATGGTAGGACCTTCCTAGTCACATATCCTAATCAAACCATGACAGAGTAAGAACAAAGAAGTGGAAAATAAATTCAAAATGGAAAACTTAAAATAGAGGAAGGATCATGAGAGGAGGCAAAAAAATGGGATGTCAAGATCAAAACAGGGGTAAGTGTGGTAGGAACATTCTTTAGTGTTTATGAAAATGGTGCAACAAGGAGTAGAATTTTTTTTTAAAATGATGAACCCCCTAGACTTGACTTATGGAAATCTTACTAGGAGGTTGGTCAGTAGGTCCCACCTTCTAAGAGTGTTCCTCATAAACTGAAGGAGTAAATGAAGAAGAGGTCCAACTGGCAATAAAGCAGACTTGATGGACTGATATGGAGAAAGAAGATAAAGGAAAATATTATAAAGAGATTTTTGAAAACCCTGGAACAAATTATAGAGGGGTTGATATTGAAGCTTTTGTATAAACTGGTGGATACATTTGTACTAAGAATGAACAATTTTCTAATTGGGAAATTCATTGGAGCTAAGACCCATCATTGAGACTTAAAAAAAGGGTTATTTCTAGATGGAAACCAAAGGGTAGTTTAGAAATATCTATGCTACCTAAAGGATTCTATTTTATATCCTTCTTAGCCTAGGAAGACTACAACAAAACTCTATTGGATGGCCCATGATTCAGGGCAAAGTTGGACTTTTCATGAGAAAATGAAGATAAAGCTTCAATCCTAAAACAAAAAATAATAATGTGGCACCTCTTTGGATAAACATTATAGGCCTTCCTTAGGATTTCTAGGATGATGATGTCTTGACAGACATTGCAAGGTCAATGGGACATTTCCTAGCCTTTGATTTGACAACTAAGCATAGTAAAAGAACCATATTTGTTCGAATTTATGTAATCATAGATATGGGGAAGGAGCTACCATTTTCCATTAAACTACTATCTAAGTCTAGAATTTGGGAGTAGATGATCAAATATGAGAATGAACCTTTCATATGCTACAATTGCTTGAAGACAAGAAATCTGGCTAGAATTTGTCCAATCAAGAAAACAATATTGAAAACATCTTAGGAGAAAAACTGGAAGAAAAGACTATGGACGATGGAAGGGAGAGTGGGAAAATCTTGATCTCCAAACAAAAAAAGTAGAGGATCAATCCACTACAGAGGATACTCATGTACCATTAGAGGACCAAAAAAGCAAAAGGAGGACAAATAAGACAAACAAGATGTGGTGAATACAACTTAGAAGCATTTAGAGGAAAATTCCTAGATGGAGACGAACTTTCAAAGTGTAAAGAAGAAAGTAAAGGGAGATGAAAAAAAAGACTTTAGGATTGAGGATCAAGATGAGATAATCAGATTTATAAAGGAACCACATGAAGATAAACATGCTAAGGTAGAACTTACTCCTAATATTGTTAAATGTTCTTTGATTTTTTCAAGCAAGGTTCCTAATGTTGAAAATGAAATAGAAGAAACTCCTTTGATATCAATAGCAAAATTGAAATTAAAAGAAGTAAATCTTGATGAAGAACCAAACATAAGAATCACAATAAAAATTAAGACAGTTGTAGATGTAGGATGAGATTCCAAAAAGACAACTAGAAGGCTCACTCTAGTTGAGACTATGAGAAGAGAGACTATTAAGGACCTAGAAAATGGTACACAAATAGTGATCAAGCTAACTGATGGATTCAAGTTCACCAAAAAAAACCATAAATGAAAATAATACCTAGGAATGTTAGGGACATGAAGGCTCCTAACCAAAAAAGGTTGGTTAAGATCCCAAGAAAGGATACCTTTGATTCTACCAAGAATTGCATTTGAAGAAAAATAAATGGTACAGAAGTAGATGCCAGAACAACTTCAAGAGGAATTATGGTTCTTTGGAATCTTGATTTGTTTTATGGAGAGAGAAAGGATCTATGGAGATACTTAGACAAAATCAAGAATTACATTGGAGGTATTGTAGAAGTTTGTGGAGCTATGAAGAAAAATATGGTTGAGAATGTTGGATATGATCGAGGTGTTATGAAAGGCTGAGGAGATATGTAGACCAATGTGGTTGAGATTGCTAGTTTTGATCGAGTTATTGTGAAAGACTAAGGAGATATGTAGAATAATGTGGAAATATATGGAGCTATGAAGAATAATATGGTTGAGTGTTGGATCTCATTGAGATACTGTGGAAGGATGTGGAGCTATGAAGAACGATATGGCTGAGAGTGTTGGATCTAATCGATATACTATGGAAGGCAATGGAGCTATGAAGAACAATATGGCTAAGAGTGTTGGATTCGAGCGAGTTACTAAGGAAATCTGGGAAGCTATGAAGAATAATGTGGTTGAGAGAGTTAGATATGATTGAGGCAATGTGGAAGACTATGGAGGTTTGAAGAGCAATGGAACTAAGAGTGCTAGATTTGATCAAGGTATTACATAAGGTCAAGTTATATAAAATAATGTGGCTAAGAATGTTGGATCTTATCAGGTACTATGGTGAGTTCTGAAGCAATGAAGAACAATGTGGCTATGAGTGTTGGATTTGATTAAGGTTTTGTGGAGAGTTGTGGGACTATGAAGAATAATGTGGCTAAGAGTGTTGGATCTAGACGATTGTGGAGCTATGAAGAACAATGTGGTTGAGAGTGCTAAATCTGAACAAGGTACTATTGAAGGCTGTGAAGCTATAAAGAATAATGCAGCTAAAAGTGTTGTATTTGATAGAGGTACTATAATGGTTCACCACTACCTGGTTGTGACTAAGGAAAAACCTCGATAATTGATGATCGAAGTTTTGTCTAGCCCATGGAGAACAAGCTCTCAAATAACTCCCAACAATTGGTACTTTTATAAAAGTTTATTAGGTAGAAGTCTCGATAGATGGCTAAAAAAGCACAAAAGGAGCCCGTATGTTGAATAAATCCTAATATCAAATATTTTGTGGTCAATAATAAAGTGTGACGAAGAAAACTCTTGACTAGTCTGCAAGAAATGTCAAAATATCAAGTGGACACAAATGCCTTAGTCAAATCAAGCGACAAGGGTAGATGAGCTGAATTAATGACTTTCTCAATTGAAGAGATGAAGATGACCTACCCGAAGATGACCTTAGTTATTGTCCTAGACATTCATTCAAGAAGAAGTATGACTTTGACAATCCTGTGTTGATTAGTTATTATGATCAAAGAAGTACGTCATTCAATGATTATAATCCCAAGAAAAAGTAGATGGGATTGTCAAATCTAGTTGTAGATAAATTTGGAGAGAAAACCCTCCCTTGAGTAGTCTTAGCTTTGTAAAGGTTAACAAGTTTACAATTATGTGTATTTGTAGGCTTTCCTTTCTTTATCTCTGTAAAAATAGTTGTGGTTCCTAAGTGGATTGTGGGCAATTTCGAACCCCCGCTTCTGGCATAATCTTTGTGTTGGCATTAAATACCTATGTAATCACATATTTTTAATATGGGTCAAAGTCTAATGATAAGGTGTCAATGTGTATGTAAGGATGAGGTGTCACCTTGTATGCACATGTGAGTTGGCAGTGACAAATGCTAGGGTTTGCCTTATAGAAGATGTAATGTAGTATTTATTTGAGATTGTTAATGAAAAAACATGGTATGTCTGGACATCCCTCAATGGGAGTTTTCTCTTGTTATTCTCTTGTTTTGTGTTTACATGTTTATTTTGTTGCTCCTTGTTATGTTTAGTTCTTTCCATTTAGTAGCAATGTATGTTCAGATTTAACATTTGGTATCAGAGCCTATGGTCTTAAACCTAGGCATTTTATGACATATATGAAGAGATGAAAGGGTTTATGACTTACAACAGATTTGGTGAGATTCGACAACAACATATCTGGTGAGCTTCGACAATGATATATTTGGATTAAGGATCCTAGGGTTTGATATTAAAATATTATTGAGCTTCTGTAATTACAGATCTGGTGAGCTTCGATAATGACATTGTGTTTTATTTGTATGCAGATGTTTATTTTCCATGTGTGAGCTTTGATAGTGATAGATTTGGTGAGCTTCGACAATGATAGGTATGGTGAGCTTCGATAGTGGCAAATCTGGTGAGCTCCAACAGTGAGAGAGCTAGTGAGCTTTGGTAATGACATTATGTTTTATATGTATTCATATGTGTATTTCTTATGAGTGTGAGCTTTGATAGCGATAGATCTGGTGAGCTTCAACAACAATAGACCTGGTGAGCTTTGACATTATGTTTTTTTTTTGAATAGGTGCTATAGTTTAAGGCTAAAAATACCTATTTTAGTGGTTTTATTATGCAAGTTGCAGATGTATCCATGCATGAGGTTTCATTTTACAGTTGGTATTCTTCCCATTTTTAGTGTGTTGTGTAGATTTGAAACCTCAAATCTATGTTTTGCAAAGCTGTTAAAGAATGTCTGAGATGGTTTATTAGTTGTACCACAAGTTTGGGGTAAGTATTAACTACTATAACCGGTGTAGCTTGTAGGGCTATTAATGCTACTATAATAGGTGTAGTTGTGTCCAAAAGAGATTAATGTGGATGCTAGTGGTGGTTGCCTAGTGTAATAATATTAGAGTTAGCTCCAATAATATTTGTAATGTTTTAAAAGTGGTTTTTTGGACTTTTTTGTTACCTTGCCGGTATATGGTTGAGGGTAACAGGTGAAGCTAATGTGTTTAGAAGGTTGGAGGTAGCTTGTAGGGTGGCTAGGTCTTGGAATTATTGGATATAGTTGGTGGAAGTTATAGGCCTAGAGGCTGGTAGTAACCGGGTTAAGGCTACTTGTCTTCGAAAGGACCAATTTTAGCTTGTGCCCATGAAGGATTGTATTAAAAGAATCATTGTTTATACTACAAAATTATGAATATGTCATTAAGGGGGGAATGTTGGCATTAAATACCTATGTAATCACACATTTGTAATATGGGTCAAAGTCTAAGGATGAGGTGTCAATGTGTATGTAAGGATGAGGTGTCACCTTGTATGCACATGTGAGTTGGCAGCAATAGATGTTAGGGTTTGCCTTGTAGAAGTGTAATGTAGTATTTATCTGAGATTGTTAATGGAAAAAAGTGGTATGTCTGGACATCCCCCAAGGGGGGTTTCCCTTGTTATTCTCTTGTTTTGTGTTTGCATATTTATTTTGCTACTCCTTGTTATGTTTAGCTCTCTCTATTTGGTATCAATGTCATGTTTAGATTTAACACTCTGTAAAAGTTTACCTGCATTATATAAATATACATTGGAGCTTGTGTCTATTTTTTTGCCTTTGCCTACAAACCTTTTCCTATGCATGTGCATGTGTTCGTGATATTTTTCCTGAATATTAGATTTGCTAAGTGTATGTGTGTGTGTGTGAGGGGCCTTTGTCTATTTTAAGACTGAGTCACTTACCAGCTTGGCTCTCCTACAAGACCCACTTGCTCATATATGCATATAACTGGTAGATTTTGATTGCACTACACTATGTCGAGGAGAGGAAGTATTCACCGCTGGCACACAACATTTAGTCCTGTTTTTGTAGGAAGATCTTAGTGGATCTCTTAGCGCATTGTCCCATTTTCTTTTATTTGTTGAGTTTGATTATTTTCTTGCACCCCTTTTCTTTTGTGGAGCAACTAGTGTCTTAAAGATCACATCTTAACAAGGAGTTGACCTTGTAAAAACTTTCAGAGGCTCTTGATTGAGCCAAACCCCATGCTCTCGGCTGTGATCCACTGTGTTGCTCCTACACAAGGTGCGATTGTACCAGGCAAGGATAATCAGAGACGACGATAGGTACTATGGAGAACTTAGTATATTGGAGATAACTAGCTATGATGCATAAACGACTTGATTTTTAGGTTATTATTAAAGTTTTTAAGAAATGGTAGAAAAGCATCTAAAGAATGTAAATTCATTGCATTGTTATGTAAAAAAAATGGATTGTAAGACTAGATAGACTAGTCTAGGCTTGTAAAAAAAGGGTTTAGGTCCTTTCAAAAATCTTATATTTGTGGTTGTCAAGTTTATGTTATACTAAAAGTTTTGTATCTAAGTTCTAGCTAATGAATTGCATTTTATTTTTTGTTTGGGTTTTCAAACTTTTATGTAAAAAGGTAAATGATCATTTTAAAACTTTTTTAATTAAAAATAAAAATAAAAACAAACGAACTTGTTTTTAATTAAACAAAATAATAGAGAGGTCCAAGGTTCAAAGTGTGGCATGGACGAATGTGTGACAGGTGAGTGTGTATCGCTGTGTGTTCGACCCCTATTGATAAGGTCAACTTTCACCTTTATGAGGTATGGTTGGGATAGGGATGCCCAACCATCTGTGTAGAAGTGTCTCACACTAACCTTAATAAAAAAAAACAAATAACACCAAATCTTTGTCTAACATGACTTTTGCTGCTCTATTATTTAAAGAATTTGCTGCTTGTATCATTTAAAGAATAAAACATACTCGTCAAAGGGTACTCCTCCATTATTAAAAGAATTTGACTGTTCTAATATTTAAAGAATAAAAACGCAAAGGGCAAAGAAAAAATACAGGTTATATAGCTTTGGTTATAGTGAATAATGTATTTTATATAATTTTATTTTTTATAAAATTTTGAAACCTTAAACTTTTAAAACTTTTATTGTTAAACAAGTCAAATACAACAACCTAAATAAAAGTAGTCAAACATTATTGATGGCTACGACAGCAACAGCATATTAACCAGAATTAACCAGAGTGTATTGAACATTTGTTTATTATATGTAAGAGAAATGTTTGTGTTGCAATTCATAATGGAGCATGGTTTTAGAAGAAATGTGTGTAGGCACGTATTTTTAGGTACTGCACATCTTAAGTTGTCCCAAATAAATTAAGTACGTCAATCACAGCAATAAAATAACAGAGACTAACAGTAATATCATTGAAAAAGCGACACACAAATCGCAAGTATAGACCCACTTACGGCGTCCATCTAACGCACGCGCGGCCAAGCACAAAGTTGCAAATTCTTTATCGTAGGCTAGAAACAATACACAATACATTAAAAGGCAAGTGCGATCCAAAGGAACGGAACGGTAATAAAGCTTTAGCATTCTTTCTGTTTTATAATTTCAAGCACGTAGGCATCACAAGTCAATTTGTGTTTTTACGGTCCGTTTTTTAGCGTCGGGGCGTGGAAGACGGAAGATGGATGTGACAGGGAAGGGCGTGTAATGATGTTTCGCACCCAGCGAAGCAGTCCTTTCAATCCAAAGGCAAAAGTAAAGGCGGGTACCTGCTTTTTTAACTCCGGATCAAGCAAATTACCAAATACATACGACGGAAGTGGGAAGGGGGAAATGGGAAATAGTAATACAAAATGCTTCACACAACGACAACGAGAGAGGAGGACGCTCTTCACATGGCCCACGTCGATTATTTGTAAACAGACAGCGTGTCATGGGAACCTGGAAGGTTGGAGTTGGCTTGTGGCAGCGCTCTTTCCGGTTCCAATTTTCGTTGGATTTTTTCCCAGAGTAGTTACCTACTACCTACTAGGAAGAGGTAGGTACGTGCATACATATATAGGGACGTATACCTTTCTTTTCTCTCGAGCATCAACATGTGCTTTGTCACCTGTCAGACATCCTGACCGTTGTAAGGGCTTTTCGCCGTGTTTGGGGATTAATAAACTCTTATAAATATTGAAATTTCCAACCGCAGCAGACTCCAGACGTTGACGACACTCGGAGCATGTTCGTGCGTGTGTAACGGACAAAAATACTTAAGGGAGGCAGACAGCAACCCTGAATCGGCAAACTGAAACAACTTATTTGCTTTTCTTTTTGTAATGACGGCAGACATTGCATAGCTTGGTATAATGTGGCTTCCTTTTCCGGTGCAGTTGCCGACATTTGTCAAATTTTAGGCGATGGAATGGAAAAACTTCGGATATTTTGGAATTGGCGTTTTGTCAAACAGTTGGGAGTGGGAGGCATTCGTTTTCGCTTTTGCTCTAGCTGAGGGAGTGGACTGAAGTGGTGATTTTGAGACGTGGGGGATGGCAATCAACTTGAAGCGAGTGGTTCTGTGTGCATTGATCTTGTGGCGACTCAAAGTAATTCCTTCTGTTGCTGGTAAGTACGCTCCCTTTCCTTCTCCTTTAGCACGCACGCTCTGGTTCCAAGAGCAAATGCTCCCACGCTCGCTCAAATTCAGCAAAACTCATTTCTGTTTTGGATCTTGCATCCTGGGAACATAAAAAATCAGCTAAATTTATAACCAATGCTTGAAACATCAGTAACTTTAGATTGCAAGATCTTTTGAGAAAAGTTAGAAATCGGAGGAAAGTAAAACAGAGCAGATGACAAAGTGCTTTCATAGGCATTCTGCAATATAAGAATATAATAAGTCCTTGTTCTGCAAGCCGTCGAGCTAACACCTACTAATTCACTTAAAAAAGGAAAAAAAAAAAAATTCCAATGTCCGTCATGTGACAGATAGCAGAGAACGTTTTTGTTTTCGTTTTTCTGGTAGTCTCTGTGAGATAAGTGTCATCTACGTATACCCTGTTTTAAATTTTACCAATAATTAGGAAATGATTGTGTAGCGTAAGGTTACATTTGCTGCCTGCTGAGCTGGAGCTCCTACTGCAGTCAAGCAGGGTGCTTTGTCTAGTTCTGTGTAGTGAAATTTAGGAATGAGGGTCGGATGATTAGTGGCTCATGAAAGCAGCACGTACACATCATATTATATGGTGGAAAAACCACATATAGGAGGTTCAAGGTTTGAATCAAAGGAATAAGGAATAGGGTACGTATGCTTTGTAACAGATAGCACAACATGAATGCCTTCCCATACATAGTGGAGAAATACCAGGGAAAAGTTACTTTAAACGGAGACATTCTCGACAAAAGAAATTCAATTTGAGCCATTAACTGTACATCGGAGATAAAACTTGTTAGCAGTTTTAATGTCATAACCAGATTAAACGTTTGTAAACACAGCCGGAGCTTTCTATTTTAGGTTGCAAGTTTAACCAGCTTGTGTATATGACAATTGGTTCTGGTTGTAACCAAATTGAATCTGCCCTTTTTGTAATGCTTTCGAGACTAAGTTGTAGAATTCGAAAATTGGAGCATGGGAATCAAAACATAAGTTTTTCTGGTTTTCCAAAGTACATGTACCTCCCATATGCTGACCAAGTCGGATTCCACACACACAACTCCATAGAAATGTGACTTGTGACATTTTTCTTGGATACAGACAAGACTACACTCTTTTGGACTTGCTACTACGCCAAATTTTTTTGTATTCTTATCATAAAATGTTGTGCTTTCTGTTATGAATAAGCAGGGAATCTTCTCCTTGGTATTAAATGATTAATCAATAGCTGCATGAGGAATCCAGCTACATTTTCTATCTTAGGGAATTATAGCACTATGAAACATTATGCTATTTGTGCCCAAGAACAACAGTATGGGTTGGATGGTGGTACTGGGAGCTACGTCAAGAAGGTTAGGAAGGAGGAACTAAACAAGAACCTTGTGCTAAATTTCACAGAGAACCCATGTTTTGGCTATAACTTCCAGTTTCTTCGTTTGCAAGTTTTTCTTCTTTTGTGTTGATTTGGTGAGATGTGTAGATGTAGACTGTCAGACATCATTTATGTTCACATTTGGTTTGGATGTCTTCCTTTACAAATAAGAGTGGAGAGGATAAAGGATAACATGGGAGGACAACTATAAGAAAGATTTCATCCTGGATGCAGCTGTTTCATGTCAGTTTAGAAAAAAACTTAAATATGAACTCTTTGGAGGGTTTCACAGATTCAGGCACACATATTTCTGGGTGTATTGCATTGGTTTTCAAAAGGAAGAAGAGAGGCAGAATATATTGACAGGTCATGGTAGTATTCTGATCAAACTGGACTCTTAGGGAGTGCACATTTTCTTCCCTGTGGAACTCATAGCATTTCTATGGAGGACAGCCAACAAAAATGATTAACACTAATGGTTCAACACAAAAGAGAATGTAAGAGAAGCACACATCTGAAAGAACATGAGGGTGGAGATAGTGTTGTGGATCATCATCAGACCCAGTAAGCCCCATATTTGACAAATTCAAGAGTTTCAAGTTGCCAGCTAGGTTTCTCTTGCTGATCATGCTTGTTTGCCCTTTACTTTCTCTGAACCCACTTTGAGCTTCTCTTATACTCCTTGATTTTTTATTTCCCCCTTTCACATCACTATCAAGTTCTACTAACCTTAATCTCTGGCTTATCAGGCCTAGTTATTCAAACTTCTTGATTTCTATTTTCTTTGTAATGTCACTACAAATTTTAATTCTTTTGACCCATATACTATGAAAATCTTCCTGGGGTTCCTACACTAGCCACATGCTTATATCTGTCCTCTTAGGTCATATACTATGAATAAATGTTAAGACAGCAAGTGTAAAGGCATCCATAAATGGTTCAAGTATGATCAAGCTAATCATATTTATTTAGCCATGATCATTCAAAGATGGTATCCTTCCTTTCCCAAATCTAAAATTCTCAAGTTGTTTTTCAATATTTTTTAAGAATTCCTCACTGATCTTTTAAAGGGCCCTTCGACATCGGTCCCCATAAATGGATTCTCCATTCTTTCATCTTTATGCTGCTCTGGGCCAATTGTTTGTGCAGGTATCTTCTTTAGTTTCTTCCTCACTTTTTTACTCCCAGTATTATTTGAAGTTAGTACTAGCAAAGCTGCCAATTATGTGGTCGTACTAGTATGTTCTTAGGCTTTAGACCGAGTTTGTCAAAGATGGGATACACACTCTTTCTTGCCCCACTGCTAAAGTTTTAAGTATGCAGTCTTTTCTAGTTTTTCTAATTTTGATGCATAGTATATTATTTGCTTCATCATATATCTAGGGGCATGCCTAACCCATGTAATTTCATACTATTATTATCGGCTGTTCTTTTGCTAAGCTTTACACAATGGATGTTAATATGAACCTTTCTAATTGCTTGAAGAAAAAGAAGATGATCTCAAAGGTAAAATTCATTTCAGAAGAATCAGCACAGTATGGTCCATGTTTCCGCACTCCGAGTTATTGTTTATAAAGCCAGATGAAGTTATTCAAGGATATTGTCGTTTTATGATATGGATGTATATTCTGTTCCAGTTTTCCTCTTTTTGGTGCGTGATATATTATTTTCTCCAGCACAAATCTAGGTGCATTTATGACATAAATGATTATCATACAGTTATGATCAGCCATACTTTTGCCAACCTTTATGCTGTGGGTGTTGATAAGTCTTGGCCAAAGGTCAAATTGATTTTCAGAAGGATCAGCACATGATGGACCATATTTCTGCTCTGAGTTATTACTTATGAGGCTGGATGGACATCTTGAAGGATATTGTTGTTATATGATATGGATGGAAATTGAATGAAGACCCATGATAAAAGAAAACAATAGCAGCAGGAGACAAAACATGCAAGTGTGAAAAAAGTTTAAAACCTATGTTATATTAAATTGTGTTGCCACTAACTAACTTGCAACCCCAAAATAGTGACAACCCCAAATAACTTGCATTAAATTTTGGACAACCCCCGATATATATATTTAAAGGATAAATTTATGTCTACATCTGTGAGCTGTAAATGTTCCTCACAAAACCAATATTGTAAGTAGCAAGTTAGACTTCTAAGGGAGGGCAAGCAAATGTTTGGTATGCAAGTAACCTTAGTGGAGTGAAATACAAAGGCAGCAGTCCTTTCATTGTCAAAGTTTATTTCAATGTCCTTTCTTTACTAAAATAGATTTTGTCTCCTTTGTCATATCCGGTCTATTCTTCAAAGGGCTTCTATCAAAACAAGTTGCACTTTAGGGAGGAACTAGTCTTCGACAAAGAAGCTTACATAAAATTCATGCTTTTTGTGTTAAAGATCCCATTAACAAAGTGTCAATTCATATACTATAATGGTATTTTGAGTATTCATGTTTGAAGTTGCAGGTCCTGGTGTTTCCCTTGGATTTCTAAAGAGTCATTTTACACGGAATCATTCATATATATATATATATATATATAAAGGTTTTCAAGTAATGCTCCTTACGTATTTTAATTTATTAATTGGACCCACACTTTAAAATATATATGAAAGGTTCCAATACTTTTAAGATAAAAGGGATCATCATGATGTTCTTTAAACATATCATGTTGTAACTACATTTCATTTTGAGACCTTAGCATAGCTGGTATTGAAACTTTGTAATGTCAGGGCCTTAAAAGACTAAATTTTTCATGTCAAAATTTTATGTTTCAACTTCTTTTGTAAGTATTGTACTAGTTATGAGCTTGCTTTGTAAAGTTAAAACAGTAAGATTGTGGATCCCCTAATGTAAGAAGGGTTATGTCAAGAGTCTAGAACATTTTATTTATTTTCTAAGTTACCTAAACAAATATTTGTCATTCAATCCAAGCAAGTTATTCGTTAAGTTTATTGTGGTTGGTTTCTAACTACCAGCAAATTACGAAGTGTATAAAATGATTTTTAGAAGTTGAGGAGGAGCTCTCTATCTTTGAGGGGCCACTCTGTTATAATTAGAGTGAATGTATCCCTTAATTTGCCTTCACTTTTTTTGATGTTTTGCCTTACATATAATCTGTTTCCGCTATAAAACAAATTCAAGATAAATTTTTTGTGCCTATACTCTTAAATTGAGCATGGACATGTTGCATTACAGTTAGCACTATATTCATGAGTTATGGTCAATAAAATAACACAATGCATGCATTGAGTGTTTATACATGCAACATTGCTGTTACGTTGGCTTTTCATACTTCTCTTAGAATTCATATAGGAAGCACTAGCTCTGTGGCAAGGAAACAATGCAAGATATGCAAGGTTTCAAGGGTTAATGTGTGGAATGTTTTACACTGTTAACATTTTTGGTGACTTCATTGAGTTCATCAGCAGTGTTCTCATCATTAGATGAGGGGTCTGGCATACTGTCTAAAGTATGACTTATACATCTTTTTGAATTATCTCAAACCTTAAACACCTTTAATTTGGTTGGTCAAAGGTACCTCTCTACTATTGTAGATTTTACTTGGATTATTACTCGTCTTTTTCAATAGCATGCAATTTGTTGGAGTTAGTAATAATTTTCCAAGTTTGATGAATTATGCCAATATTTTGTAGACTCCTTTTATCACACTCAATTAAATTTAAAGGGTGAGCTGTAGATTATTTTTCTAGTGCTATGGATTTTTCATCTTCACTCTTGGTCAAAGAGGCTTGCCAAGGAATGAGCAAGATGCAAGATTTTGTACTTCCTACATGTTAAAAAAGTGAATATAGAATGTTTTCAAGTGGGCACATGATATTTGAAAACAATTTGCGTGCATTCAAGACTTAATTGCCCATATGTCTTTAAACAGTCATGTGATAAATGAATAAATAGGAGAACACATACAATGAACAAGTGGTTAGATTAGTGATAATTAATATGTTCATGGTGTTATGGCCTGATCTGAGCACCTTGCCTTCAATTTTATGGTTGGTAAATGTTTGTCATCTCTTCTCTGCTATAATAGCTTGGTGTTGGATCCATGCCAACCATTAAGAGGTGGAAATCACTTACTATGGAAAGGTATGCAAATAATGTGCATGGTGATATGGTCTTATCATTCATAATTGTGAGAGAATGCATGATTTCCACAAGAAATGTGCCCCAAGATTTCATTGATGGTTGACTTCCAAAAGCACACTGGGTCTCCTTCCTACAAACCCCCCATGATGTGTACATATACTTATGGTTGAAGAGGGGTTTATGAGATCTGCACTATGAAGCTGTCAAGGGCTATGCCGAATATGCTAACCCATAGTAGAGAAACTTAGACTTGGGAAAAACTCGGCAAGGCCAAATCGGGACTTGAACGCGGACTCGGCAAAAGAACTCGGAAAAACTCAACAAAGACTTGGCACAAAAAAAGGAAGAAAATGCAAATTTTCATTGGAAAAAAGTTCTTTTCATGCATATCACAATTAATTAACATTATACAAATCCGAAATTAATGCTGTAAGTGATACAACCTTAAACTACACATGCAAGTGACAAAACACACTTAAATTAAAGAAATTTTAATGCCTCCAAAATTCAAATATTCTTGTATTGGTTATGATATAAAAAGGTACAAATTACAATATGTGTCAAAACGCCTCAATAGGCCCACTATCTAGTGCCTTTGCCCTTTGCCCTAGCAGAAGCTCTAGTCCTCTCTCTTTGTGCCTGTGCTCGTGGTTCTTCCTGTGCCTTTGCCGCTAACTCCTCCACTATACTTTCAAAATCATCCATTGAAAAGAGAGGCTTTTGCTGCTACTCCTCTGGCTCTGTGATCTATTCAGATGATGGATCAATCTCGTCTAAATCAATGTCTTAATAATTTGTTCCTACAAATTTTTTATGATGGAGGCGAAGGTTTTAATGAACAAATACAAGATCATTCAGCTTTTGGTGCGTAAGTCTATTGTGCTTCTTGGAGTGAATGTGCTCAAACATACTCCAGTTGCGCTCACAACCTGAAGTGTTGCATGGTTGACATAAAACTTTCATGGCGAAGCGCTAAAGATTGGGTGTATACACACCAAAGTCCTCCGACAATAAATCTAGTAAATGCCAAGAAAAAAGAAATTTAATAATTTATGTAAAATCGTAAATTGAGACTATTTTTGAAAACAAAATCAAATGACAAAATCAATAATAATTCGATCCATAAGGGTTACCAGACCTCGAAGTTGATGTTGCTCGAATGCATTGTGTGGATGTGAAAAGGTAGCCCTCACATATCTTATAATCTTGTAGCTCATCCTGTATCAAATTGTGGGTGTGCTCATCTGGCATCATCCAATCAAGGCATTGCTGAAGGCTTGACATCACCTCATAGTTGCTTGAATGAATCAATTTGGGGTTGAGGTAGTACCTTGCTACATGTAGTGGGCTATGGATCTAAGAAGTCCATCGTCGATGAATCACTTCCCAAATGGGATTTTATCTGGGCTTGGAATAACTATAAAACGAGGCAATTGCGTCTTTTGCCCTATTTATAGCCACATATACATATCTCATTGGTAATTTTTCTCCATCAACAAGATGGAGAACCCTCATCAAAGACTCTGACACTTGAAGTCAAATGAGAGATTTTAGTTATTGTTAGCAACTTACCTATTTGAAATTTAAATTACAATTTAAAATTTGCAAATGGAAAAATAATTTTAATTAAAAAAATAAATAACATGGAATAAAATACCTTGATTGCCGTATGCATAGCTGTCCAGAAGGCCTCTTCAAAGACATAATCGTACACCTTTTGGCCCTTACTAGAGAGTCGGTATCTAGCAGCATCTTTGGCAATCCACTCCTTGCTCACAAACATCCTCTTCAATGTCCCCTTTGCATCAAAGAGGCTTTGCAATGTAATGCAGTTTGTGGCAAATCATGTAACTCCAGGTCGTACAAGTTCCCTCCCATTAGTGAATTGCCTCATCAGCTAGAGGACCCACGTATGATTGTAGATGAATTGGGTAATACATTTGGCCTTTTGTACAACCTCAGCCACCCAAGGTAATTTCCCAATGTCTTCTAGAAGCAAATTGAGACAATGGGATGCACATGGTGTCAAAAAAATGGTGGGGAATCTCTCCTTGAAAATCCTGCCAGATGCTACATACGCTGCTACGTCGTCCATGATAACTTAAACAACATTCTCCTACCCGAATTTTAACACAACCTCCTCCAACAACCTAGTAAGCATTTCAGCACTCTTAACTTGTGTCAATGCATCCACTGACTTGAGGAATACAATTCCTCCTTAAAAAACAAATAAAAAATTAATCAATGCTTGAAACTTCCCATTGGTCCACCCATGAAACATGATTGTGCAACCCCTTTGTCTCCATACCCTACACTTCTCTTCAACCAAGAGCTGAATATCCTCCACGGATTCTTGAAGGAAAGGGCCCCTAAAATCATCATAAGCTGGTGGCTTAAATCTTGGTCCGCAAACTGTGAGGGCATCAACCATTCCTTGCTAATATGGAGACCTTGCCACATTGAAGGGAATGCCGAAAAAATACCAAAAACTTACACAAGCCTTCCTTGCGGCCTTGTGTCTCTCCTCGTTTCACGCAGTCATATCCTCAAGCGTGGGTTGTGGGTTCCACAAAAAAGGACTCCTTCGTTCCACTCCCTGTGATTTCCACAAATTGACTTGATCCACTCCGGCGCTGTTGAAACCGGCTAAAGGTGCTGACGGTATCCTTTGTATGAGGTCGAGAAGGGGGAGTAGCCATGGCCTCTCTTGTTCTTTGTTTTAGCTCCTTTTTTTTCACTATAGTCTGTTAGGAGGGTATTGCATTCCCTCTCAACTTGAGGCTCCACCTTTGGACATGGCTTGACATGATGGTGTCTTAACCTCGCTAAGTGGTATTTGAGGCAGTTATGCCTCTATGAATTTTGTCCCCCAAAAAATTATAGTACACCTCCCCTTTCTTTTCTACATCCTTTGCATACTTCCACGCTGGGTCTCTTTTTTCTGTCATTTTATTTCGATGTGGCTGCACATGGAAACAATAAGCAAGTAGTTAGAAACTTAATAAAAGAAAAACAAAATCTTAGGTTTAAGCACTGATAGCTGAAACGAAATTTTTTTAATCTCAGACGTAACTGTTGGGTGGCTGTTAGATTCTTTAAAACTAAAAAAAGTTTGGATTTAGGATGCAATTGAGTGTTTTTGTTGGTCTGATTTCACCTTGTCTTTGCTCTCTTTGCAACTGGGAACAGCAAAAATATATGCTGTTTTCCCATGCTTGTGTGCGGCCGGCAGAGTTCTTTTTCAGGACTTGGTGAGTTTTTTTTTTTTTACTTGTGAGTCCCAAAAACTCGCTGAGTAAAAGAAAAACTTAGTGAGCTCAGAAAAACTTGTCCAGTTGAGCCCATAGTTGAGCCCTACTATGTGCTAACTGCTAACCATTTGACTAATTTGAATTCTGTAACTGAAAAAACTGTCACTCCTGGTCTGAAGTTATTTTCACGAGTTAGACGTTCGAAAGAAGGAAAACACCTAACACAAAACATGTATATGCAACCCAAAAATAGTAGGGTGCCCAAGAATTCACATAACTCCACAATCCAAACACCTAAAAACACAAAGTGAAAGATCACAGCTGTAAATATAAAGACCAGCACAATTACCCATAAAAACACAGATTTTCCTCTAGCAAGTTAAGGGTTACCCCTTCCACCCAGCGGAATTTAATAGAACAAGTATAAAATGATATTTTCTGGGCTGAATCATAGCTTTCTCAACCTCTTATAAGAGCAAAAATAAAGCTAGCTAGTAATCTGGTCTTGCTTAGTGTGTGCATAACTATGTCTAAGAATTTATCTCCACCAGCTTAGTCTGACCCTAAATTTTTTGAAAGATTCTTCCCTAACATGCTTAATGTGCATAGTAGAGACAAATGCCTTAAACAAACAAAGAAAGAAGAAAGTAAACCATGCCAAAAGCATAGGTACTTTCTGAGAAGTGTAGGAAAACATATGTCTATCAACATAAACAAGTGGAAAAAGAAGGAATCCATTTGTTTATGCAAGTTCCTAAAATTGGAAGCATCTCACTCTAGTGTCAAGCAATGTGGAAATGAATGTTAATCATCATATTTGCAATTTGAGAAGCCGAATCCAAAAGAGACTATCTACAAATCTCTTGGCTCTATGAAATGCTATTCTTCCTTCTCCTCGAAAATATGCTTTTCTAAGTTGGTTTGCAAGAGAACAATATGCCCTAAACGATGTCTTTTAGCTCACAACCAGACTTCCCAAAGTGACGTATTCAGTCATGATGATTTTTGTTTCTCAAGGAGGTCAACCCATACCTTTTTTCTTGTCAACTTTGTTGTTTGCTAATTAATTGATGATCTTAGGGGATCTCCTCATTTAATGACTGATTGACTCTTTCCTAATGTCCTTCAAGCATGGCTACCACTCTCTTCATTGATCTTGTCTGTCAATTAGCTTACTTGTAATGTGGTGCAAATAAATCCATGACACGTAAACACCTTATGTCATATCACCCTTCAAGTTAGTTGCCATGTCACCATTATATTCTCAATGATGGCCATCTTTAGGTCAATTCTCATTGTCAATGATACCCATTGTATGATGTATCATTGGAAATATCTTGATGTAAATTTTACCTTTTGGACATACTTTTTTCATTAATTATTTTTTGAATCCATGGTTGCACCTGCCATTGTTAACCTGCTTTAGCCTCAAGGATACAATTACATGAAGTCTTGACTAACCCTAACCTCAAGGATACAATTACACAAAGTCTTGATTAACCCTAACATACAGAGAGACGTTGCAGAATTCTCAAAGGGCATCTGAACATATTTGTCCACATTTGAAATTTTTAAATCTTTGAAATGGTGGTGCATGTCATTAGCAAATAAATATTTGATTAAATAGAGTGGATAAAACATTATTTAGCAAGTAACCATATTGTGTGTTCTTTCCTCTGAAAGTGTCTATCCAGTGAAAATGTCCCAGCTTTATAGCCTGAGCATCTTGCACCATATGATCTCATGGGTAACTTTCCAATAAAGACTTGCGAAATATATCCATTCCATAATGTTTTCTCATATAGGTGGAATCTGGCTAGTCTTTACTAACAAAAATCCTTTTGAGTGATGCTTTTTCTGCATATAATGAATGTTGTAGCCATTCTTGTGGTATTGATCATAAACTCCCAATGTTTCGTGAAATTCCTTATCAAATTTTTTTGATGTCCTCCAATGTGAGATGAGTCAATGGGTGACAAAAAAAGTCCTAAAATTGAAGTGTGTCTCCATTAGTTTTCTTCCCGTTTCCATTTAAGTAGTTGTGTTGTTCATGATTATTCATACAATATTCTCAATTCCACATCTTGGATAACCTTGTCCAATAGTCTTCATAACATATTTGTGCTCTTAATTCCATGGGAGACATCAACATATGTTCAAGAAAATGACCTCTTATATGAACAAGAAGAAAAATGAATACTGTCCAATTTCTCCTGTTGGTCCATCCATTGAACATTATGGTACAACCCTTCTTTAGCCATATTGACTAGTACTTGTCAATTATTTGCCTGCATCGTTGTTGCCTTATACTAGTGTTGCAAGTGGTCCTTCATTGAAAAGTGAGTCTACAAATTTCTTTGACAAAGAAAGAAGTGCATACATAAAAAAATTGATATGATTGGAGAGGCTGGTCCAGCCTTTCAACGAGGACAGAGATAGAGAACAGGTGGGAAGAATGAATTACATGGATGGATGAGGCTTTAGGGGAGATTACGAGGAGTGGTGTACTTGATAGTGCAATTAATTGTTATTATACTATTGGAGAATTCAAGTAGCATCAGATAAGTATTTGGGCATGGACAATCAATTCAACATTGAATTTGACAAGAATGGTGATGGTAAGTTTGGTGAAAAGCAAAAGTGGTTCTAATTCCATGGTAATGGCAAGGAAGATCCTATGAGACGATAGATGAACAGGTTGATGAAGTAGATTGGATGATGGCATTGCCGACAACACTTGGGGGGGGCCAGTAGATTGATATATAGAATTGCTTAAGGATAAGTCCCACTTTTTTAAACAATTGAGGGAAGCCTCTGATAAAGTGTTGAGACTTCAGTTCAACACCAATGAGATTGTAACATAAATATAAGGCAAGATTGAGTTTGTTTGGTCCTATTTTGAAGATTGAAGGAATTTTTTAGTAAGTTGGAAAAAAAACCAATAAATGGGTTGAGGAAGAGATGATGGTTCATGAAGGGTCTTCTTGCAATATACATGAAGAAGATGAGGGTCATCCTTTTGATATCTTACAAAGAAGAGGTGCTTGATAGGGCGATGAACATCCAGAGTGAAATTAAGACATGCATTGTTAAAAACTAGATGGTCAATTATTTTGACGATGTTTATAATGATGGAGAGACAACCTCACTCAAGGCTCTTTGTAGACATATCATGCGAATGTTTAAATATTTTAAATAGGAAAGAAAGAATTTTGGTGTACAAGTTGTAGACGGCCACATCAACACGACATGCATGAAGAAAGAATTTTGTTGTATTTGTTACATCATACCAAATAATGCCTATTCAACTAGAAAAAGGATGACTAGGTAGAATTTTATGATATTTGTGACATTAAGGTGTATTGCACCAAAGAATACCCATTCAACTTGAAGGAGGATCACTAGGCCTTTTGATGCAATGAAAAGGTTCTGCCAGACCTTCTAAACGGGGTAAAACTGGTGGGGAATTTTGGATTTCCAATAATGAGATAGACAACAAAATCAGAACCCAAACAAAGGTGGCAAAGGTGGATGGATCCAACATGATGTAGATGGAATATTTGTAATTTAGTGTTGCAGATATAATGCATGGGTTCATTTTGCATGCAATTACCCAAACAATTTAAAACAAAACAACTCATGATTCATGTGCATATGGTGGGGGCTGAGGAACCTGATGATAATTGATTGCCTCAAGCAGGCTATGCGTAGCATAACTATGTTGGAAATAGAAGAGGATATGGAAGTCCATCACACGTTCTCAAAAACTTTAGAAGCATTACCTATATTTGGTGGAAGAAAAACAAAGATTGAATGAAGCTCAGTTTGAAGTGCAAAAGGCCATGTCGGAAGAGAGACATGTGAGAGTATTTTACAGATAGGGCTAAGAAACTTGAATCTTCTTCTCAGTCTGAGGTAGAAATTGCCAACTTGGTGATGCAGACTCTTGTGCTAGAAAAGGTGATGAAGATTTTGCAAAGCATCCTCAAACTTCCAAAAGTTATGGGAGATATGGCATTGTTGTCTATGTTAAAAGAGTATCAATTGTGTTGGAAAGAGAAGAAATAACAGCACATCTATCAATGATCCTTATGTTTAATGGGGGAAAGAAACTTCTTGTGATCATATTGAGTTACTAGGACATTGGTTGACAAATGTCGTAATAGATAAGGGATCAAGTTTGAATGTAATCTTGAAGGAAACTAGGCAAAGTTTGAGAGCACTTACCTTGTGGCCTCTAAAGTTTATATTACTAGGAGTGGAGCAATAGGAGATCCAAATGAAATGAGTGCTAGTTGCACAAGAAGTAATGTTTGTCATGTGACCATTTGTGATGGATTTTGTGGGTATTTGATTTGAAATCACTCACAAATGATTCATTAAACCAGTGCATACTTGCATAAATTAGGCAAAATCGAAAACAAGCTATTTTAAACTTCAATTTTAGAGGGAAAATAACTCGTGAAAAGTTTTTAAATGTAACACAAAATGGTAAGACAATATGTAATAGGAGAAATCCTCTTAGGGAAGAAAACTCCTTACAAAACAAGAAGACTTTATTTGTTCAGAAAATTGGAAATTACATGGCAAATCAAACATAATTTTTAAGGTATCTACTACAACCAGATCCTTCCTTGCTCAGTTTGCCTTTCAATGCTCCAAAGAAGCCTTCTCAAACTCCCCCATACATCTCAGTTTCATCTCCCATGGTTATAAACTCAAACGTCCTTTCTAGTTCCTTGTTTTGCTTTGTGGGCTCTCCCTCACTTGATCTTCCTCCATATCCTCCCAAATGGCATTACTATTGCAAGAAGATAATTGATGTTTCCACATACTTTTCACTATTTCGAAATGTGTTAACACCTTTTGGATGATTTGACATGTCCAAGATGCTTCAAAACCCAATCGCCTTGTGCCCTTAAACATCTCAATTTCACCTTCGATGCCTATAAGCTCAAGCGTCCCTTTTGGTTCCTTGTTTGCTGTGTGCTCTCTCCTCGCTTGGTCTTCCTCCATATTCTCCCAAATTGAATCAATTATGCAAGAAGATAATTGATGTGCCCTTAAACATCTCAATTTCACCTTCCATGCCTATAAGCTAAAGCATCCCTTCTGGTTCCTTGTTTGCTGTGTGCTCCCTCCTCGCTTGGTCTTCCTCCATATTCTCCCAAATTGAATCAATTATTCAAGAAGAAAATTGATGTTTCCACATGTTTCTCACTCCTTGGAAATGTTTTAATGTCATTATGTACAAGATGGTTCAAACCCCGATTTCCATCTGTTAAGGGTTGTATCTCACATTTTTCTGAAGGGGAAAACAACCTTGCTGCTGCTTAGAGGAATCTTTTTGGTTAGGGGTTGCTCATTGGTTTGGGGGTAGTTTCCTTGTTGAGGGAAAGATTAACCCAACCAATTGTCCTTTCGAGTCATTTTGAGGGTGGTTTTAGGTTATTCGAGGGCAATTTTCATCTTAAATCTATTATATTATACATTTTGAGAAAGTTCTTTGTGCAAGGAGAATCCAGTGGATTTGGTTTCATGTTGTGATGTGAACTTGTCTTCTTTTTAGGCTTACAAAGGGCCATAGGAGGACTTTATTGGAGACCATTTGAGCCTTCTATGGCCTTGCCCGTAGAACCTTTTATGAACCCAATGTACCATTGCTTGTACTAATCCTATAGGAGTCCAGTATTGGCAGTGGGCTTTGATCACCCTCCAACAGTCAGTTTGGGTCTTATAAGGACCCATATCCACAAGTATAAGGTTATGTGTTCGATTTGATTCCTAAGTCATTATCAAGTCATTTGTTCATGCATTGTTCAGCCTGATGTTTGATGCACCATGGTGCGTCTTTGCAGCACAACATACCCTTAACCTATTGATGATATTTATAATGGTTTCTATTCTTAATCATCTTCTTCCTCCTTTTAATTATCTCAGTTAGCTTGTACTTATCTCAGTCAGTAGCTAGAGTCCTAGTTTGCATGTCCAGTACATCTCAGTTAGTAGCTAGTGTCTTAGTTTGTATGTAGAGTTCATTGGAGTTACCAGCTAGAGTCTTAGTTTACATGTCCAATTCATCTCAAATACTAGCTAGAGTCTTAATTTGCATGTCCAGTTCATCTTAGTTAGACTGAATGAGGTGTCCATGCACACGTATCGCTCACTAACTGTATGTAAGTTTGAATAATTGAGATGTCTATGCATGCCTAGTTCAAGGTAAGTTTTAACCCTTCAACCTCATCTTTGTAAATCTATTTATACCTCACTAATGAAGAGTGTACATCATCAGTTTTGGCGGCTATCTTCTTTCATTTGCTCCTCAGTCTGTGTTTTCTGCTATTTGCATTCCAGTTAGTGCATTCTGCTGTTATAATTTTACTGCAAGTTCATATCATTTGGTATTAGAGCCTTGTTGAGGTTTCCAAATACATTCTTGCATGCTTTCAATCCATCCTTGCTGAGTATTATTTTGCTCAGCCTCAAGTTGAGATTGATTGTGGCACCCCCCCTATTGTTCAGTTTGCTGTTCAGATTTCGCATCTACATCAGCAAATTAGCCAAGTAGAGGACCCTTGGTGGAGGATAGTTTGCTTGATGTTCAGATTCACATGAATTGCAAGAAGCAAACTACTACTTGGTGGGCGGCAAAGGCACTTTGCCAAGGCAGGCCAAGTGGTTCTTTGAGTAAGCTCTTGCATCAAAGTTTCCTCAGCTATTGGAGAAGTTGAGGACAACTTCCACTAAGGGGAGGAAATGATGAGAGTGATTATGGTCTCTATTTTTAATCATCTCCCTTCCTTGTAAATCAATGTCCAATTCATCTCAATTACTAGCTAGAGTCTTAATTTGCATGTCCGGTTCATCTTAGTTAGACTGAATGAGGTGTCCATGCACACGTATAGCTCACTAATTGTTAGGAGGGTGAAGTCAATATCCAGATCTCCAATGTTCTTCAGCAGAGAGGTGCATGGTGGTGCAACTTATGGAGAGGAAACAAACATTTTTCTGGAGTCTTCCTTTGGGAAGAGGAAACAAACAGTTTTTTGGAGTCTTCCTTTGGAAGAGGAAACGAATAGTTTTTTGGAGTCTTCCTTTGGGAGAGGAAACAAACAGTTTGTTTTTTCTATAAAAGGGGAATGACCCCTTGCATGTAAATGTTGATTGAATGTAATTTTGCCGAAATCAATAAAAAAATCAAGCTGCCATTGCCCCGTGGTTTTTCCTGCACATTGCAGGTTTTCCACGTAAAATGTGTTACTGTTTTTCCTGCATTATTGTTTTTTTCTGCTTGCACATAATTTTGCTATATTTTCTAACATCTAGTATCAGAGCCTAGGGTTTTGTGCGAGTGGGAGCTGCAACAATGACTGGAAGTGTAACCAAGTTTGAGATTGAAAAGTTTGATGGCAGGAACTTCGCCCTATGGAAGATGAAGGTGGAGGATTTGTTGGTTCAAAATAACCAAGCCCTAGCCTTGAAAGGGGTCCCGAGTAAACCAAACAACATGAAAGATGAGGAGTAGGCAACGCTGGATAGGAAGGCGGTTTCTACAATCCGTCTATGCCTAGCGGATTCTGTCTTGTTCAATGTTGTTGAAGAAAAGACCGCGGAAGCCCTTTGGAAGAAGCTTGAAAAGTTGTATGAAAACGAAATCTGCAACAAATAAGGTTTTTTTGAAAAAACAACTTTTATAGCCTAAGGATGAAGGAGAGTTCATTTGTGGCAGATCACTTGAATGAGTTTAATACCCTTATCAGTAAATTGGTTTTAGTTAATGTGAAGATGGAGGATGAGGACAGAGCTATCACCCTACTTTGTTCCCTCCCAGAAAATTGGGATCATTTGGTGATGACCATCAACAATTCATCATCAAGAATTCTAAAATTTGATGATGTGGTAGCCGCTTTGTTGGCAGAAGAGTTGAGGCGAAAAACGTCTCTAGAACCCTCAACCAATGAAGCCCTAGCTGTGAGAGGTCGATATTTCGAGAGGAGTCAACAAGGTAGATCACAATCTAGATCTAAGTCTAAAGGACGCAAGCTGAAAGGGAAGTGTTGGCATTGTGGGAAGCCAAGGCACTCAAAGAAGAACTGTTGGCAGCTAAAAAAGGAAAAAAATGGTAAAAAGCAATTTCAGCCATCAACTGAGGCCAGTACAGTAAATTTTGGAGAGACGACAACATGTGAGGCTTTATGTATCAGCAACAGCAGATTTGTTTTATATACCTGAGTTTTGGACTCGGGTGCATCTTTCCACATGTCTCCTCACAGAGATTGGTTTGACAAATATCAACCATATAGTGGTGGGAAGGTCTACTTGGGTTATGATCACCCTTTAGAAATTGTGGGAAGAGGGGACATAAAGATTAGGCTGGACGATGGTAGAGAAAGGATGTTATGTGATGTACGACGTGCCATATTTGCGGAAGAATTTGCTCTCAATCAAGATGATGGATAAACTAGGGTATTCTGTCACTTTCGGTAACAACTATTGCAAAATTACCAGAGGAGTTATTGTAGTAGCAAAGGGAGAATCTTATGGGACCCTATATCGTTTATGTGGTGATACGGTGACAAACCATGCAACAACAATAACTTTTTTTCAGGATGCAGTAATGTTATGGCATCAACGCCTAGGCCATATGAGTGAAAAAGGTCTGAAAATTTTTGCATGACAGAGGTATGTTTTCTAGGATTAAGTCTTGCAATTTATACTTGTGTGAGCACTGTATTTTTGGTAAACAAAAGAGGGTTCGGTTTACTGCAAGCCCTGGTAAGAGTTCTGATTTTCTGCAACTTATACATACGGATATAGTTGGACCAGTCTCCACTCAATCCTTAAATGGTGCCATCTATTTTCTGACTTTTATAGATGATTATTCTAGGAGAGTGTGGGTTTATTTTTTGAAGAAGTCGGAAGCTTTGCAAAAATTTAAAGAGTTCAAAGCTCGAGTAGAGAAAAGTTTGGGCAAGCCTATTTTATGTCTTAGGTCAGATAATGGGGGTGAATATTGCTCCAAGGAATTTGATAAATTTTGTATGCAGGAAGGAATTAAGCACCAGAAGACTGTACCATATACTCCACAACAAAATGGTGTGGCTAAGCGGATGAATCGCACAATCATGGAACGTGCAAGAAGCATGCTTAGCGCATCCATGTTGGATAAGAGGTTCTGGGCAGAGGTTGTTAATACAATTGTTTACCTCATTAACATGTAACCTACAGTTGCGCTGGATGGACAGATTCCAGAGGAGGTTTGGTGTGGTAAGCAATTTGATTACTCTCATTTGCGTACCTTTGGCTGTGATGCATTTGCCCATGTGCCTAAATAAAAAAGGTCCAAACTTGACCCAAAGTCAAGCAAATGTGTTTTTCTCGGCTATGGAGATGCAGTAAAGGGGTATAGACTGTGGGATCCTACTGCCCACAAGGTAATTATTAGCCGAGATGTTTTTTTTGATGAAAATTCCATGCAAAGGAAGGAGGTACAGCAAACACCTAATGTTGTACCAGTTGAAGTAGACATGAACGAAGATGAAAATGAAAATCAGCATGCTGAAATTTTTGACCAGCATGCAAAACAGCAAGTAGAGCAGCAAGTAGAGTAGCCACAACAGTCACAAGACCAAGAGCCATAATCAACAAATCATTGGGTTAGAAGATCTACACGTCCACAAAAGTGTTTGAAAAGGTATTCTCATGTTTATTAGTCCTCTTTTGCTTTGTTAACTGATGATGGTGAGCCTAGTTCATTTCAGGAAGCTAGAGAGTTTGAGAATACAAAAAAGTGGAGGAAATCCATGGAGGAGGAAATCGAGGCACTTTGCAAGAATAACACGTGGGAACTTGTGGATCTCCCATCTGGAAGAAAGGCTGTTGGAAACAAGTGGGTTTACAAAGTAAAGAAAAACAACGATGGGTTGTTGGAACGCTATAAAGCTCGCTTGGTGGCAAAAGGCTATGTGCAAAAGTCAACACAGGATTTAGAACTGGAGCAGCTTGATGTAAAGACTGCTTTCCTGCATGGTGATCTTGAAGAGGAGATTTATATGGATAAGCCTGAGGGCTATGAAGAAAGAGGCAAAGAGCATTTGGTTTGCAAACTGAAGAAATCTCTATATGGGTTGAAACAGGCGCCAAGGATGTGGTACAAAAAATTTGACACCTTCATGAAGAGCCAAGGTTTCAGCAGGAGTGAAGCTGACCATTGTGGATACTATAAGAGGTTTGATGATGGCAGTTTTATTATTTGCTGTTGTATGTTGATAATATGCTGGTTGCAGGCCCCAACATGAAGAAAATCATTGAACTTAAGGCTCAATTGGTTAGGACATTTGAAATGAAGGATTTAGGAGCAGCAAACCAAATTTTAGGGATGAAGATACATAGAGACAGAAAAGGAAGAAAGATCTGGCTAAGTCAAAAGTCATATAGAGAGAAGATTTTGCAACGCTTCAATATGCAGAATGCAAAACCAGTTAGTACCCCACTTCTTTCACACTTAAAATTGTCTTTCAAACAATGTCCTAGAACAGAAGCAGAGAAGACAAGCATGTCTCGTGTATCATATTCATCAGCAGTAGCCTCATGTATGCCATGGTAAGCACTAGACCAGATATTGCCCAAGCAGTGGGAGTTTTTAACCGGTACATGGCAAAGCATTGGAATGCAGTGAAGTGGATATTCAGATATTTAAGAGGCACTTCAGATACTTGCTATTTACTACGGATCGGATAGTTTGCAAGTTAAAGGTTTTGTGGATTCTGATTATGGTGGAGATAGAGATGGGAGAAAGTCCACTACAGGATATACTTTCACTCTTGCTGGTGGAGCTATGAGTTGGGCTTCTAAGTTGCATTTTGTGGTGGCTTTATCAACCACTGAAGCATAATATATTGTAGCGACTCATGCCAACAAAGAGGCAATTTGGCTAGAGCGACTGTTGGGTGACTTCAAGGTAGTGTAGGGGAAACTTACGTTGCATTGTGATAGCCAAAGTGCTATTCAGCTAGTGAAGAACCCAACATTCCATGATCGCACAAAAAAAATTTATTTCAAGTACCACTTTATAAGAAATGTGGTGGAAGAAGGTAGGATCCTGTTGCAGAAAATCGACACTGAAGTGAATCCTGCAGATATGCTTACTAAGCCGGTCAAGACAGAGAAGTTTGAGTGGTGCAGAACTTCTTTGGGCTTGTTGAAAATGTGATAAGGGCAGCATTGGGCAATTGGCACTTGGATGGAAAAACATAGGCAAAGAATTCCTGTATATCGATTTCAAGTGGGAGAATGTTAGGAGGTGAAGTCAATATCCAGATCTCCAATGTTCTTCAGCAGAGAGGTGCATACAGCTTATGGAGAGGAAACAAACAGTTTTCTGGAGTCTTCCTTTGGGAGAGGAAACAAACAGTTTTTTGGAGTCTTCCTTTGGAAGAGGAAACGAACAGTTTTTTGGACTCTTCCTTTGGAAGAGAAAACTAACATTTTTTTGGAGTCTTCCTTTGGGAGAGGAAACGAACAATTTGTTTTTCTATAAAAGGGGAATGACCCCTTGCATGTAAATGTTGATTGAATGTAATTCTGCCGAAATCAATAAAATATCAAGCTGCCATTGCCCCATGGTTTTTCCTGCACATTGCAGGTTTTCCACGTAAAATCTGTGTTATTGTTTTTCCTGCGTTATTGTGTTTTTCTGCTTGCACATAATTTTGCTATATTTTCTAACACTAACTGCATGTAAGTTTGACTAATTGAGGTGTCTATGCATGCCTAGTTCAAGGCAAGTTTTAACCCTTCAACCTTTTCTTTCAAAATCCATTTATACCTCGCTAATGAACAGTGTTAATCATCTATTTTGACAGCCATCTTCTTTCATTTGCTCCTCAGTCTGTATTTTCTGCTATTTGCATTCCAGTTGGTGCATTCCGCTGTTAAAATTTTACTGAAAGTTTATATTATTTGGTATTAGAGCCTTGTTGAGGTTTCCAAATACAGTATTGCTTGCTTTCAATCCATCCTTTCTGAATATCGTTTTGCTAAGCTTCAAGTTGATATTGGTTGTGGCACCCTGTAAAGAACCTGCCTAAGATGCAGAATAAAAACACACAAAAGTAGGCTGCAACAAACTGATTTTTTCATATATATTTATGAAATAAACACAGTAATAACTAAAATGATAAAAGATTACAGATTTCAAATTTGCAAATGAACACAAAACCTTCATACAATTCCAGCCAGATGCGGGTTTTCGTCCTCAATGGCCTGCACTTGATGCTTGGGGTTTCTGTCCACAAATGCCTTGGAAGAGGGCTCAATGACTTGACATAACAAGAATGACTCCTCCCTTTCTTAGCAGCCCCTTTTATAACCTTCCTCTTCTTAATTAAGGCCAACTAATTGCTACTGCATCACTAATTGGCACCAGTTGGCAAATCTGCCTTATTAACAACTTCCTATTTTAAGACTTATTCCAATTAATTGCTACTGCATCACTAATTGGCACCAGCTGACAAATCTGCCTTATTAACCACTTCCTATTTTAAGATTTATTCTTCTGCTTTAGCTGAACTGCTGCCAACTGACAAATCTGCCTTATTAGTTCACCTTCTATTACACTCTTTTCTGCCGCAGCTGGGTAGAGTGGACCCCACATATGGATATGTCAATAAGGGGATAATACAAATCCTCCCTCCCCAAATTTGCTTGTCCTCAAGCAAGACAAAGCTGGGTGATCAAGTATCTCAGCCGACTCCCAAGTGGCATCCTCCTGTGGTAGCCCTTTCCTTTGTACCAAAATATTTGTCCAGACACAGTTTCTCAGTCCTTTCTCCCTTGTACTAAGGATCTGTTCCGGAATAAGTACTAGTTTTCCTTCATCATCCAAGGGTGGAGGCTCAATCGAAGGCACTATTTGTTGGCCTACTGCTTTCTTCAAACAAGACACATGGAAGGTGTTGTGGATTCGGCTATTTGGGGGTAACTCCAACTCATATGCCACTTCCCCAATATGCCTAACCACTTTGTAGGGACCATAGAAGCGGGGTTTGAGTTTTTCTGCCCCACTCCTTTTCAAAGAGGATTGCTTGTAGGGCTGCAATATGAGAAAGACCATGTCCCCTACCTCAAATTGCCTTTCTGTGCACTGCCTATCAGCATATATTGTTTGCTGATTTTGGGTACGCTGTAACTGATCACCCAACCTTGCTAAAATTTGTCTGCTTTGCTTTATAAAATCACCTGTTGCAGGAACACGTGTCTCTGGGAGGGTAAACTCCATGAAGATCGGTGCATCATATCCATAAAGTGCCATAAAAGGGGACAACCCTATTGACATGTGATAGGTAGTATTGTAACAATATTCCCCTAAGTGCAACCATTTCACCCAAGTTGTTTGATGGTCAGTCACAAAACTCTGAAGATATCCTTCAATCCATTTGTTCACAATGTTTGGTTGTCCATCGGTCTAGGGGTGATAACTGGTACTTGGAATTAATTCTGTCCCTGTCAATCTGAATAACTCTTGCCAAAATGTACTCATGAAATGTACATCCCTGTCACTGACGATTGTGCGAGGTATCCCATGAAGTCGGAAGACCTCCCTAAAGAACAACTCTGCCACCTGTGGTGCTTTGAACTCATTGGGAATGGAGAAGAAATGTTGCAAACTTTGGTAGTCTATCTACTTCCACAAATATGCAACTCTTTCCTCTTACTCTAGGCAAACTTGTAATGAAGTCCATGGACATTGAATCCCACTTTTGCTGTGGAATGGGAAGAGGTTAAAGTAATCTTGCTGGATGTGTGGTTTCATTCCTCCAGCAGATATTCCATTCCTGTACATGTTGAATTACATCTTCCTTTAAACCCTTCCATGCATATCTACTCCTTACCTATCTATAGGTTTTAAGGAATCCCATGTGTCTAGACAATGGAGAATCATGTTAGGCTGCAATTATTTTTCTTTTGAACTTTGACCCCGGTACTAGATAGATTTTGTCTTTATAAAAAATGATGCCTTGCCTCACTTGGTACCTTTCATCCTTGTCTAAAGTGGTGATACTATCCTCAAGCAACCCTGTAGCATAAGCATCTTTAACATATTCAGCCATCAACTCCTCCCTCCAATCAACTTCTACTGAAGAAATAGCACCTAATTCGGGTCTCTTGGATAATGCATCAACCACCCTATTATTTTTTCCTTTGACATACTCAATGTCAAAGTTATATGCCTGTAGTTTGCTTACCCACTTTTTTGTCTATCATTGAGATCCCATTGTGATAGAAAGAACTTCAAACTATTGTGGTCCATTCTCACCACAAATCGCCCACAAACTAGGTACTGTTTAAATTTATCCAAAGCATACATAACAACCAACATTTCTTTGTCATAAATGGAGAAGTGCCTCTCCACTTCTATCAATTTCCGACTCTCAAATGAAATAGGTTGCCCTTTTTGCATAAGGACAACTCCTAAACCTTCTCCTGATGCATCACATTCGACCATAAAAGGTAATGAAAAATCTGGAATGGAAGGAATAATACCAGTACACATCACCTTCTTAAGATGGTTGAACGCCTCCTGTGCCACTTTTGACCAATTGTAATGTCCCCATCCTAGTCAGCATCATGATGCAGTGTGAGACTTGCCTACTCACGGGTTCCCGTAGGCAGGAGGGAGTTGTGTGGGGACCCACATGGACAGTTTGGATGATGTCAGGGCGGGTGGAGCTCTTGATTGCCAATCTTCGGACCGTTTTGGGCATCTTTGCGGGGACTTACTATTTTTAGTAAGTCAATTCTCTGGAGGTTTCAGTGGAAGCGGATGTTACGGATGGACAGTAGAGCTTAATGGGTATCCGTTTCCGTATTTTGTTTGGTGGTTGGGTGTTAGGAGAGCAATAATTTTAATGCCCGAAGATTTATAAGGTTATATTTAAATATAAAAGTTAATTATTTTAATGTTGGGCATATTTTATTGATAAAGGGGGGCCTTATGACCACTTGATTTAAAGGTCATATTATAAAGACTTGATTAAAAGTTATTTTAAATGTGTTTTTCCTCCCTAGGAAAGTGGGACGACCCCCTCAAGGGGTTCTTTTGAGTAAAGTGAAAACAAATTATCCCACATTGCTCATGGAAATGGATTGACCAGCTTGAGAGAAGAATAAATAGAGCTTGTGAGAGCATTTGAAGACATCTTTGGCAATTGTATTCTCTTGGAGTCTTTGAAGGAGAGCTTGCATTGTGCAGGAGTTTCTCATTGCTGCTTTGTTGTGACGAAAACCACAGCAGAGGACACCATTGTTGGGAGTGAAAGATCTCCTTACTTTGGTTAGTTGCATTCTCAATCCTTGGGAGTGACTTTGAGCAGAATTGGAGGCATACTTCGAGTATCAAATTGATGTTTCTTGTGAGAGTTTGAAGACATTATCAGCTGTACATTATTTGTACTTCAACCCACAAGGAGGCCGTACCATTTTGAGGTGAAATCAGCTTGTGCAAGGGGAAAATTCAGCTAGGGTTTGATTGTATTGTAACCATACTTCCTCATACAGCCCAGCCGCTTCATATAGGAGTGAATTTAGTCAAGTTCGTGGCAGATTGGAAGAGTCCTTGGCAGCCGTACAACTTCCCAGCCTGGCCGTACAACTCAGAGAGGGACGTGGGACTTGGGTGTTGAGACGCCTTGTTTTTTGGAGCTTTCCAAGCTTGCATTGTCATTGTCTCAATAGAGGGTGTTTAAAACTGCCACTAGTTTGATGGAGAAGTTTGTAATTTGAAAGTTATGAGCAAAACAATGAGTTTTCTGTAGCTGACATGCAATTTCCAGTTTATATCAGACCTTCATATTTCTGGGTATTCTCATTTTAATGCGGTTTCCTTCATTGGGTTTGTTTATCTATATTAGAGGAAGCTTGTGTACAAATTTGGTAGCATCCGGAGTTGTAGAAACAAAGTTAGAAGCATTTCTTTATTTCAGCAGTGTGTGTTTCTTTTTTCTTTCATATATTGCAAAATACACAAAACCCAAACCAAAACACCAAACCGGAGTGATAAGTGGCAATCTCAGTTGGGGGTTGCACACTACAGTGGTATCAGAGCACAGGCTCAACTCTGCCAGCCTGTGAGGTTTAGCACATGAGTGACAGAGAACAGAGATACCAGGAAAGGGAAAGAAGAAAGGCTGAATATCAGACTTATCAGAGAGGTACCCAACAGATATAGTGGTATCATACTGAACCGGAGGATCAGCGAGTCTCACATATACTGAATATTCCTACAGGTTCATATTTAGGTGAGTTAGTTGGGATGGCTGAACATAGGGATAACAAGAATGATAGAGACACAGATAGAGAGATGTTTCAGATGTTTTTACAAGGTCAGCAGCAGATCCAACAGACCATGGCACAACTTTTAGGCCTAATGACGCGGCAGATGACTATGAACAATCAGAATAATAACCAGCACCACGGTGGAAATGGGAACAATGGAGAATCAGTAGCTAACAGGGCCACGCCTGCTAGAGATAGAGCCACTTCCTCTAGGCCTTTGATGCCTACATTCCTTCCCAGGACCACTCATGCAGAAGGGGAACCAGAACCAGATTTGACTGAATTGCATAATCAGTTTAGACGCGAGTATGCAGCTTTGGATGAGGAGTATCATGCACTCATGCCCTTTAGGGAGTATGTGGAGATGAGGGCTAGACAGGAACAGAGGACTCAGGGTAGAGGTAGAGCACCACATGATAACAGGGAGTTGCAGAGAAGGATCGAAAAATTACCTGTACCTTACTTTGATGGTTCGGGTAAGACTTCAGCGAGAGCTTGGGTCCAGAAGATGGACACTTACTTTCAGTTGAGCCCGATGTTGGAGGATGAGGCCATCAAGTTTGCAGCTCTACACTTGGATGGGATAGCTCATGAGTGGTGGCATCATGGATATGCCACGATGGGACACAATCAGATTACCACATATGCTGAGTTCACGGAGAAACTCATGGAGCGTTTTGATAAAAAAGATCCTGAGTTAGAGTTTAAGGAGTTAGCACAGTTGCGACAATGGAGTACAGTTGATGCTTATGTTTCGGAGTTCCAGAGATTATCAGTCATGGTGACAGATATTTCTGAGAGGCGTCTTATTGTGTTGTTTGTAGATGGGTTAGCAGATCCCTTGAGAGGGCTAGTCAAAGCCTTCAACCCACCCACATTGCACGAGGCCATCAGGAAGGCTAGAGATATGGAATCCACTTCATCAAAAGGTAAATTTTTCTCCAAGGGTAGTGATCACAAGAAATTTAAGGATAAGAAACATTTTAGAAGAGATGAGGATCAGCATAAGGAGAAATTTAAACCCAGGGACAGCGAGAGCCTCAATGACTTAAGGAAGAAAAACTTGTGTTTTAAGTGCAAGGAGCCTTGGGCACCTTCTCATAAATGCTCAGAAAAGGCTAAGGCAAAGCAGATGGAGTATCTTACAGCGGAGGAGTCTGCAGAAGAAGAATCAGATCAGCATTATGAGAGTTCTAGCAGCAGCTCCGAAAGTGATGCAGAGAGTGACAGGGCCTCAGTTGATGATGAGACAGTTGCACAGTTATATAGTCTTCAGAGGGTAAAGTCATTCAAAGTCCGTGGAGTACTTAATGGGCAGCGTGTGACCACATTGATTGATACGGGTGCCACGCATAATTTTATAGATGCAGGACTTGTAGCAAAAAGAGGACTTGAAACGGAGACTTTTGGTGGATTCAAAGTTTTGGTTGCCAATGGTACTACAGTAAATTGCACACATAAGATCCCCAATCTTTGTATCAAGTTAGGTGACTATGAACTCAAAGATGAATTTTTTGTGGTGAATATAGGAGATGTGGATGCAGTTCTTGGTATGCATTGGAGAGCTCATTGGGAAAAAATTGAAGTTCTGAAAATGAATAAAGAAAAGAGTAACCGGGAGATATTCAACGAAATGATTAAGGAACAACAGGAGTTACAGAAAAAATTCAAACAGTTGGCTGATATGATGGCAAATGCTATGCCTACAATCCATTCTTGGGAAAAAGTTGAACCTCCAGCATGTTATGAAAAGATATACAAGGAGTCAAACTACTATGATGAAGAGGCAAAACACATAAGAGCCACTACTGAAAGAAAACTCAAAAGGGAAGTGGGAGTTGAAGAAAAAAATTCATCTCATGAGGTATGCTCTTTTGAAAATCAAAATGACTCATTGATCACACATGCCTCCTTCGTTGATGTAAATGTGCAAGAGGAAAGGAATCAAACTGCGGAATTGACTTCAAATTTGGGCTTTCCTAATGAGATAGATGCACATAATGACAAAATTGTGGAGATGAATTGTACCAACTCAGAGGAAGGACGAATGGTGTTTATTGCTGATTACAAAACAGCCTACACCAATGTGACCACTAATGCAAAATCAAATGATGAGCATGCTGAAAGTGATGCATACTTTAATTCAGCACCTAGTAATATTCATTTATTACATTCCAATGAAGACAGTACAGGAGAATTTTGGTCTAGTACCCAAATCCAATCATTGGTAAAAAATGTAACTGATGAGTCTCTTGCTGACTGTCATACATTCTCAGATTCAGTGCGGGTTGGCTTTGATGGTATAGGTGAACAGGCAGCAATTTTTATAACAGCTTCTATGGAGGTGACATTTAATCATCGTGATGATGATTATTCAGACCATGAGCAGAATATTCCTCTTCAGATTTCACCTGGAATTGATTTACAGGATAGTCGGGAAAATGTGGTGAAGCATGATGTTTGGATTGAGCCTGCTGAAATTATCAGACCAACAATTAAAGGTAAGAAACTCATTCATCCTTTGGCTCATAATTCTATGCATATCAATAGGAGATGGATGTTTGGTACTATGGCATTTCATCATGGTTTTCATAAAGCAATACACATCTATCTTCAACCAAGAATATGGGATCCTGGAACTCTTCTTGAGCATTGGGCAATAACAATCAAAGGTTGTCCTCCATATAAGAAGCACAATTTCCAGGATAAGACAGTAGCTATTACCTGTTGTCATGGTGTTGAGAGTGCTTGTGATCAGCCTTTCAAGAGGTGTGATGATACCTTGAGGCATATATATGTATTCCTAGACATCAAAGATGATGGGAGAAGAATACCCTGGATGTTTGCTGACCGAACTTTATATGATCCTTCTTTTGAGTTGCATGATGTTAGGTTGGGAGAAGAGCACGATTTAGATGCCGAATTGATACTCATAACTAATGATGAAGGATCACTCTTAGCAAGCTTGAGGGCTGATTGGTATAATTTATCACATGGAGACAAGGGTTGTTGTATTGTTGGACAGCAGCATGGTGGAGCTATGTCAGCATTGAGTAACACAACCCAGGATCGTGTGCATATGATGTTAGTCGCTATGGATGATGGGTTGCATTCTTCATTGGGAGACGAGTTGTATTTTTCTTCAGGAGAGGAGACAGATTTCTGCCGGATTGATTGTATGTTTCATCAGGATGGAATTTATATAGGGATACGTTGGCACCAAACTTTTCAGGACATAGAGCTTGACCACTACAGTTATTCTAGTTCAGACTGGGAGGATGAGCAGATATTGCAGCATCCAGCTCTCCAATTGCTTGTGGGCAAGCAATTTCAGGGAGGGAGGACTGTAATGTCCCCATCCTAGTCAGCATCATGATGCAGTGTGAGACTTGCCTACTCACGGGTTCCCGTAGGCAGGAGGGAGTTGTGTGGGGACCCACATGGACAGTTTGGATGATGTCAAGGCGGGTGGAGCTCTTGATTGCCAGTCTTCTGGACCGTTTTGGGCATCTTTGCAGGGACTTACTATTTTTAGTAAGTCAATTCTCTGGAGGTTTCAGTGGAAGCGGATGTTACGGATGGACAGTAGAGCTTAATGGGTATCCGTTTCCGTATTTTGTTTGGTGGTTGGGTGTTAGGAGAGCAATAATTTTAATGCCCGAAGATTTATAAGGTTATATTTAAATATAAAAGTTAATTATTTTAATGTTGGGCATATTTTATTGATAAAGGGGGGCCTTATGACCACTTGATTTAAAGGTCATATTATAAAGACTTGATTAAAAGTTATTTTAAATGTGTTTTTCCTCCCTAGGAAAGTGGGACGACCCCCTCAAGGGGTTCTTTTGAGTAAAGTGAAAACAAATTATCCCACATTGCTCATGGAAATGGATTGACCAGCTTGAGAGAAGAATAAATAGAGCTTGTGAGAGCATTTGAAGACATCTTTGGCAATTGTATTCTCTTGGAGTCTTTGAAGGAGAGCTTGCATTGTGCAGGAGTTTCTCATTGCTGCTTTGTTGTGATGAAAACCACAGCAGAGGACACCATTGCTGGGAGTGAAAGATCTCCTTACTTTGGTTAGTTGCATTCTCAATCCTTGGGAGTGACTTTGAGCAGAATTGGAGGCATACTTCAGTATCAAATTGATGTTTCTTGTGAGAGTTTGAAGACATTATCAGCTGTACATTATTTGTACTTCAACCCACAAGGAGGCCGTACCATTTTGAGGTGAAATCAGCTTGTGCAAGGGGAAAATTCAGCTAGGGTTTGATTGTATTGTAACCATACTTCCTCATACAGCCCAGCCGCTTCATATAGGAGTGAATTTAGTCAAGTTCGTGGCAGATTGGAAGAGTCCTTGGCAGCCGTACAACTTCCCAGCCTGGCCGTACAACTGAGAGAGGGACGTGGGACTTGGGTGTTGAGACGCCTTGTTTTTTGGAGCTTTCCAAGCTTGCATTGTCATTGTCTCAATAGAGGGTGTTTAAAACTGCCACTAGTTTGATGGAGAAGTTTGTAATTTGAAAGTTATGAGCAAAACAATGAGTTTTCTGTAGCTGACATGCAATTTCCAGTTTATATCAGACCTTCATATTTCCGGGTATTCTCATTTTAATGCAGTTTCCTTCATTGGGTTTGTTTATCTATATTAGAGGAAGCTTGTGTACAAATTTGGTAGCATCCGGAGTTGTAGAAACAAAGTTAGAAGCATTTCTTTATTTCAGCAGTGTGTGTTTCTTTTTTCTTTCATATATTGCAAAATACACAAAACCCAAACCAAAACACCAAACCGGAGTGATAAGTGGCAATCTCAGTTGGGGGTTGCACACTACACCAATGGAAAGCTTCTTTCTTAGTCAACTCAGTCAACGGTGCTGCAAGTTGTGAGAATCCTCGCATGAACCTCCTATAGTAACTGCATAAACCCAAAAATTCTCGTTGTTGAGTCAAGGCCCTCGGGGTGGGCCACTCTTTAATAGATTGGACCTTAGCCTGGTCCATCTTGACTCCTGCCTTGCTAATGATATGTCCCAAATACAAGATTTTCTGCAACCTGAACTCACACTTGTTCTTTTTGGCAAAGAAGGTCTGCTGTTGTAAAATTGCCAAAACAATATCTAAGTGTTCCAAGTGCTCCTCCCATGTTTTACTATAAATCAGAATGTCAACAAAGAATACAAGGACAAACTTTCTTAAGTGGGGTCCGAAAATCTCATTCATTGCAGATTGAAAAGTCGTCGGGGCATTAGTGAGCCCAAAAGGCATCACTAGGAATTCAAAGTGCCCATAATGACACTGAAAGGCTGTCTTATGGGTGTCCTTAGGCTTAACCTGAATTTGATGATATCCGAGTATTCTTTGTTGACATTCTGATTTATAGTAAAATCTCATTCATTGCAGATTGAAAAGTCACCAGTGCATTAGTGAGCCCAAAAGACATCACTAGGAACTCAAAGTGCCCATAATGACACCAAAAGGCTGTCTTATGGGTGTCCTTAGGCTTAACCTGATTTTGATGGTATCCGAATTGTAAGTCAATCTTCATGAAGAATGTTGCTCCATGAAGCTTATCAATCAACTCATCAATCTTAGGAATTGGATATCGGTTCTTGATGGTTCTCTTGTTCAAAGCCCAATAATCAATACACATCCTCATTGTACCATCCTTCTTCACAAGTACCATTGGAGAAGCAAAAGGACTTGTGCTAGGCCTGATATGTCCCAAACTCAACAATTCTTGTATGGTCCACTCTATCTCATCCTCGAAGGCTCATGGATGACGATAGGGAGTCACAATAACGGGCATTGACCCTGACTCCAACTCAATAGTATTCTGAAATCCTCTGTTTGGTGGGAGTCCAACATGCATGTCTCCAAATACAGAAGCATATTTGTCTAGCAAGGCTTGAATATCTGGGTGATATTTGTTCTCTCTTGAATTGGGGTGCCTTGTCGCATATTGCAATCCAACTGATCTGGTCTAGTCTCAGGAGCCTTTCTATCTGATGTGCTGAAACCAGTTGTAATGACTCATTAGTCATACCTCTAATAGTCCTGTCCTTGGTTTTTGAACCTGAGGGTCATCGTTTGGTAGTTTTGTGTGAACTCACCAAGTGAATGCAACCATTGGATTTCCAATGAAGTATTTGACCCAAAAACAAAGAGCAAAAACTGCAGCAAGAAAACAATTGCAGCAGCGCATGACAGTCTGAATTTGAGGGACCAAAACTGCTCAGAATTTGATGAAATTTTGAGAGTGAATTCTACACAAAATGACCTTTCTACGGTATATGACGTGCAAAACGGAGCTGTAAATCAAAAGTTATGAGCTTTGACAGTTGACTGCAGGTTGCATAAAAACAAGGACAACAAGCATGCTTTTCACAAAATGAATGGAATAGAATATTGTTTTGTATTCCAAATGAACTCAGAAGTATTACAGAGCGTTTTCCACAATATTCTACAGCTATTTTACACTATTGTACATTTACAAGAGAGAAAATGATGTTACAACACTTCATTTCACATTCTAGGAAGTTCAACAGTCATAGTCAAGGCCTGTAGAAACTTTTGGGCTTCTTCAAATTTGTAGGAGTCAACATCAATCTCCAACATACTCCCCCTTGATGCTGAGTGGTGAGACAAGTTTGTCTCTCAATCTCAAAAATTGTTCTTTATTGACACCTTTGGTAAAATAGCTGTAAATCAAAAGTTATGAGCTTTGACAGATGACTGCAGGTTGCATAAAAACAAGGACAGCAAGCATGCTTTTCACAAAATGAATGGAATAGAATATTGTTTTGTATTCCAAATGAACTCAGAAGTATTACAGAGCGTTTTCCACAATATTCTACAGCTATTTTACACTATTGTACATTTACAAGAGAGAAAATGATGTTACAACACTTCATTTCACATTCTAGGAAGTTCAACAGTCATAGTCAAGGCCTGTAGAAACTTTTGGGCTTCTTCAAATTTGTAGGAGTCAACATCAATCTCCAACATACTCCCCCTTGATGCTGAGTGGTGAGACAAGTTTGTCTCTCAATCTCAAAAATTGTTCTTTATTGACACCTTTGGTAAACAGGTCTGCAAGCTGTTGTTTGGTGCTGCAATATTTCAATCTACGACCTTCTTTTCCACCATGTCTCTTATGAAATGAACCTTCAAATCAATATGTTTTAGTTTTACTATGATGGACTGGATTTTTTTCAATCTTGATTGCACTTGTGTTGTCAAAAAAATTTGTTGTTGGACTGTTTTGAACTTCACCAATCTCTTCAAGTACCTTTCTGAACCAAAGTGTTTGTGTACTTGCTGCAGTAGCTGCAACATATTCTGCTTCTGTAGAAGATAAAACAACAATACTTTGCTTCTTTGAGCTCCATGTTATCACTCTTGAACCAAGTGAAAAACAATTTCCAGAAGTTGATTTTCTATCATCCAAGCAACCTCCCCAATCTGAGTCACTGTATCCAACAAGCTCCATTTTGTTGTTAGCATCATAATGTATGCCAAAATTAAAGGTTCCTTTGACATACCTCAAGATTCTCTTGGCTGCTCTCATGTGGTTTTGTGAAGGTTCATTCATGTACCTTGATACAAGTGAAACTGCAAATGTAATATCAGGTCTTGTTGTAGCTTAGCATTAAGCTCCCAACAATGCTTCTAAACAATTTTTCATCAACTTTCTCTTCTCCATCATCTCTACACAACACTTCTCCATCATCTCTACACAACAATTTTCCAACATATCTTTTGCATATTTTGATTGACAAATGAAAATTTTACCATCACCTTGATGTACTTCCACACCAAGAAAGTATTGCATCAGTCCTAAATCTTTCATATCAAATTCTTTCATCATATCATTCTTAAAATCATTCATCATCTTTGAACTACTTCCCATGTAGATCAAATCATCAACATATAGGCACACAAGAAGAATATCATCACCTTCGTTTTTGAAATAGAGTGTGGGATCATTCTTACTTTTCTTGAAACCAGAATCTTGGAAGTACCCATCAATTTTGAGTAATGCTCTAGGTGCTTGCTTCAGTCCATACAATGCTTTCTTCAATTTGTAAACATGGTTTTCCTTTCCTTCCACTTCAAAGCCTTGAGGTTGCTGAACATAGAACTCCTCATCTGGATAACCATTCAAGAATGCACTTTTCACATCCATGCGATAAACTTTCCAGTGTTTTCTGGCTGCCAATGAAAGAGCCATCCGGATTGTCTCGTCTTGCAACGGGGGCAAATGTTTCTTCATAATCCACACCATATCATTGAGTGAATCCTTTTGCAACCAGCCTTGCTTTGTATCTTTCTATGCTTCCATCACTGTTAAACTTTGTTTTGTAGACCCACTTGGATCCAACAATCTTCTTGTCCTTGGGCAATTCCTCAAGTTCCCAAGTGTCATTATTTTCAATGGACTCAATTTCCTCTTTCATTGCTTGCACCCAAACATCATTAGTACAAGCATCTTCATAACATAAAGGTTCCAAATCAGCTTCAGAAAATAGAGCATAATTCACCAACTCACCTTTTGGTTCTTCTTCATCATCACCATACATTTGGAGCTTTTTCAATCTTGAAACAACTTGGTCCAATTCTTGCAATTGGCTTCTTGTTAACCTCCTTTGAAAGTTCTTGTCCATCATTTGGTTGGCTGGATGTGTTTTGAGTATTCTCTTTCCTTTATTTGTATTCTTGGTGGGACTTGTAGATGAGCTGCTTGTGCTTGAACTTGGTGTAGTCTCCTTTGAACTTGTTGATGGGCTGCTAGGTGGGATTGGAGGAGTAGAGGGAACATTTGAAGGTTGTTCCCCAATTGTATTATCTTCTTCAACATCATATGTTTTTCTTGCAGAATTTTGATGACTGCACACTCTCCGTTCATAAAAAATTACATCTCTAGAGACTACAAACTTGTGAGTTTTTGGATTATATAGTCTATATGCCTTACTTGTTTCATAATATCCCACAAGAATGCATGGCTCACTCTTGGGGTCCAACTTCTTTCTCACTTCATCATTCACATGTGCATATGCAAGAGAACCAAAAACTCTCAAATGATTTACAGTGGGTTTTGTGCCATACCATGATTCATGTGGAGTCTTCTTGTGTAGTGCTCTTGTGGAGCATCTATTGAGAATGTACACTGCTGTATCAACTGCATAAGACCAATAAGACTTGCTCAAACCTTTTGTCTTCAACACACTTCTTGTCATTTCTACAATGGTTCTATTTTTTCTCTCAGCTACCCCATTTTGTTGTGGTGTATAGGTGGTAGTGAGCTGCCTCTTGATGCCATATTGTTTGCAAAAATCATTGAATTCATTTGAACAAAATTCTCCTCCACGATTAGTTCTCAAACACTTTATTTTATATCCACTTTCATTCTCAACCAATGCTTTGAAAATATTGAACATGCCAAAAGCTTCATCCTTATGTTTCAAAAATACACCCAACACTTCCTTGAAAAGTCATCAATGAATGTGAGAAAATATGAAGACTTTCCCAAAGTTTGTGTTTGCATAGGTCCTCAAATATCAGAATGTACAAGTTGGAGTGGGTATGAGGCCTGCCATGCTTTTCCTTTTGGGAACTCCTTCCTTGCATGCTTTCCAATCACACATGCTTCACACACACCCTTGTGCTCTCCAACCTTAGGTAGTCCATTTACCATGTCTTTTGAAGACAAAAATTCCAATCTTTTAAAATTCAAGTGTCCAAATCTGAGATGCCAAACCCAATTCTTATCTTCAAGTGCCATGTGTGCCATGTTCATAGTCCCTTTTCCTCGAAACTTCAAAGGAAACATTCGGTTCTTTGTCATAGGAACAATGGTGACCATACGGTTCCTATTATTCTTATCATAAATGATACATTCATTGTTATCAAACACAACTTTATAGTTTTTTTCTACAAGTTGTTCAACACTCAACAAATTATTCTTCAAATTGGGAGCATAGTAAATATCTTGAATTTTCTTTGTACCTTCTTTAGTGCCAACCTCCATGGTGCCTTTTGCAGCCACATCCCAGTTTGTTTGACTTAGCTCTTGTGAAGGTGCTTCAATGCCTACCTTGCTGGTTAGACTATCTTTGCACTTTTGGTGTCTTTAAAATTGCTAGACATGTCTTCTCTAAAGATCACAGCACGACTATGCAGAATCCTATGTTCTGATGGGATCCATAGCCTATAGCCTTTGACTTAATCTAGACAACCAAAAAAATGCATTTCACAACCTTTGAGTCTTATCTTCCTTCTGTTTTCCTTTGGAATGTGTATAAATGCTTCACATCTAAATACTTGTAAGTAACCAACATATGGATTTCTCCCTTGCCTCTTATGGTACCTATTATTTGTGGATGAATGATTTGATATTTTCGCATATTGGTGAATGATTTCTGTTAATGAGAAGTTTTGTAACAATACCTCTTCAGGAGTTTTATGTCCTAAAACAGAAGAGGGAGACTTGTTCAAGAGATACTCATTGTAGAAACTTCCTCTGTCCAAAACCCCTTAATGACTTTAGCATCAACTATCATCTTCCTTGCTTTTTCAAGCAGGGTTCTATTTAATCTTTCAAAAATGCCATTTTATTGAGGACTATACTGAGTGGTCTTTTGTCTCATAATACCATTCATTTGGCATAACTCATCAAATGTCATTGAGCAATATTCCCATTCATTGTCACTTCTCACTACTTTTACCTTCTTATATGTTTATCTTTCCACTTGCCACAAAATTCTCAAAATATTCAAACACATCACTCTTTCTTCTCATGCAATAAATCCATAATTTCCTAAAATCACGAAGAACTTTGCTTCTCCAAAGGATGCAAAACTCTAATGGCCCACAAATATCATAATGCACTAAATCAAGAATTCCATTTTCCTTATGTCCACTTGAAGCAAAATCAACCTTTTTTGGTTTCCTAGGACACAACTCTCGTAGAAATCGAAAGATTCATTCTTATTTGATGTGAAGCCTTTGACTATTTCCTTGTTAAATTATGCTTGTAGTCCTTTTTCACCAATATGCCCAAAATGGTAGTGTCATAGCATAAAACTTGGAGATATTGAGGTTGCTCTTGTAGAACCTTTGTTGTGCTCCTTGTTTGATGCCACATTTGCACTCCCACTCAAGATTGTAGCGATATTAGCAGATCCAACCCTTATTCCTTTTACTAGAATCATGTATCCCCTCACCCATCAACAACTGTTTTTTTTTGAAAATCTCTCTCATCCTTACATCAATAGTCTGATTCACTAATAAAAGATTCCTTTTAAGACCTAGAACATATCTCATCTTTGGAATCGATTTTATAGTTCCATTACTTTACTTCACCTTCATAGATCTCAACCCAACTATGTTGTACCCATAGTCAACTCCTAAGAATGCTTTGCCAAAATTCCCTTCCTCATAATCCACAAAAATTCTCTTGTGGGTTACATGGAAAGAAGCACCCAAATCCATAAGCCACACATCTCTTTCATTCACAACTAGAGATAAGGATGACAAATAGATGTTACCTCCTTCCTCACCTTTGGACAATGATAATGTGACAGGAGACTCATTCGTTTTTTTAGATGCTGTAGTGAAATTTCACTACACCAGACAAATCCCACCGGAGATGAAGGTTTGAGCAAAGTTGCTGCCTAGGACCTATCGAACTAGCAAGTTGCTGATGCTCAAAAGATGCCGAGGACGTTGATGAGAGAAGGCCTGCAAAGAAAGCTGCTAGCATATTTGAAACTCCCCCATGCCACAAGGTTGTGCTTACCCACTGGAACATAAAATAATGATGCATAGCCTTTCCGGTGGCAACTAGAGAAGGTCCGCTGCTGGTAGGGTTTCTATTTGCTTAGCGGTCACAAATCCATCCTATAATTGGATAGATGGATTCGAAGAATGAGCATTAGCCAAACTGAAAAAGGAGAATGCATTAGGCATAATCACCAAGTTTGGATGCCCAATAATTCCCTGTCAAAAAGAAAACATTGGAGTATCAGAGAAAAGCAATAGGGCATGCGGCAGATTGAGAGAAATATGCAAGCTTGAAGGACATGTCTAGAGATATAATTCTGTTGAAGATCTTGTTCCGGAAGCCAAAACAAGCAATTCCAACCGTAAAATTGGGCAAATTTGGCTCAATCTTTCAAGCTGAAAGCTTTTGGCCGGGTTCTCTTGGTATTGACATTAGCATAATTTAAAAAGCTCCAAGAAAGTGCAAAAGAAAAAGGGTGGGAAGAGCTTTTTGCCTTTAAAAGTCCGAGGATGAGCCATAACAGTTTTGTCGGACTGCATTAGTTAAGCTTACAATAAGTTCCGACATAATGCAAGCAACTCACCAGGGTTTTCCAAAAAGTAGAGTTGCGACCCATATCACTCAGGATAACTGCTAAAGCATCCGACCTACCAGCCTTAAGCAGAGAGGGAGCTTGGAGGGCAAAAGATGTAGCAACAACATCCCGGACAGAGGATCTCAACGTAGAAGACACCTGGTGCTCCAGTAATGAGTGGTTATTCCACGTAATGGTTGTCAGAGTTGGAAAGCGATTGCCACCTTCAAGCATGACAAAGCATATAAAAAATCATAACTGCCTAACAAGTACGTGCAGAGCAAAATGAAGAGGCCGAATGGTGCCAGCTCAGCCCAAGATTGTGCCCGATCAAAAATCTTGTCCAATATTTTATGTAATAGTTTATTTCATTTAAGCGTTAAGTGAAAGCTATATAAGGAGCAGGGGTCCTCATTTGTAAGGGTCGGAAACTTTAGTGTTTGCCTTTTTGTGAGCTGAGGTTCTAGGCTGTGCTAATAGAATCAAAGACTGTTTGGCTTCTTTCTGTCCAAGTTCATGCAATATTTTCAGTAATACATTACACTTTCAACATTTCATTTAAGCTTTGATGGTAGTGAATTCTGTTAGGCTCAATGTTGTTTGCCTTATTTCAACTTAGATTGGAGTAAATTTTGTTAGGCTTGAAGCTGTTTGGATCATTGCTCTTAGGATGTTTGAGGTGTTGAATGCTGTAATAATCATACTCTTGATATTTTGGTGAAATAGTTGTTTGGATCATTCAGTGAAATGTTTGAAATATAGGATGTTGTCATTCTTGTGCTTAACTTGCATGAGCTTTGATAGGAGGAAATTTTGTTAGGTCCTTGATTGCAATAGCCAGTCTATGTTCATTTAGATTGCATTCTTGTTGTTAGCTGAACTCCGGCTGCATTAATCCTGTTTATACTCCCTTCTCCCATGTTTCTAGTTCCCCTTTCTTTTGTCTTTTAAAGCATTTTCAAGGAAGCCGGCCTTCTCTTGAGGTTTTGATCTGGAAGCTATTTCAGATCATCCAATCTTGACTCCGGTCTGATGGAAGATCAAGAGAAGCTTTGCAGAGTTTCCAGTCTTTGCCATTTGGTATGCCTTTTTAAATGACACTTCCAGAAGGTAATATCCTTCTTCTTCCTTCCTCTGCTCGCAGACTTTCCTTTTGAATTGGATCTGTTGCTTCCACTTGATCTACCATCTTGCCTCTCCTAAGAATGACCTCTTGAGACCAAGATATCAGCTACATTGGTGGATTCTGTATTGTTTCTCCTTGTTTCCTCTTGAAGAAGATGAGCCATTATATCATCAAAGTTCAACTGATTTACCTTTAGTAGCTCTGCTTATGACCATGGAGATTCTCCTCTGATTTTGGAAGGCTACTCAACAAGACCATGCACTTTGTCTTATCTTTTACAATAGAGATGATCAGTCACTTTATCACCTTTTTCATTTTTAGATTGTAAAACTTCCTTCTCAAAAAGATTTTATTAATCAAGGAGTTTGCCTCACAAAGATATTGCAACTTATCCCACAACTGCTTTGCTGACATTGTATCTTGCACACATCCATCAGAATTGAATCAGCAAGATTCAGCTTTATTGCAACCATTGCTTTCTTGTCTAATTTCACCCAATCCTCCTGAGGCATACTCTGTGGCATTTTACCAGAAATTGCAGTGAAAATATCTCTCTTGTCAAGAACCAACTCCATCTTGATCTTCAACAGTTTAAAGTATTGCCATGTGAACTTATCAATCTCAGTTCTGTAGCTTGCAGATGCCATATCTTCTGCACGGTATTATATCTTGCTTGAACTAGCAGCAACTCTCCAACTAAGCTCTCCAACCTGAACTTCCCAACCTGTGCCCTGATATTGAATTGTTGGACTTGGAAAAAGTGCTGCACACAAAAACTTGCAGCAGATGATGATAGAGATATAGTGTATGGAACATACAATGCACTTTGGACATAGAAAATAACAGATAGGGGGCACAGAGTAGAAATAAAACAACCACGAGAAGAATTTATGGGACAAATAATGTCTGCTTTTAATTTTTGAATTAGAGATGCAGGAAATTATTGACATATCTCAGCTTTCTGTATCTTTTATAAATTACAATCTTCAGGAATATAATTCCTTCTTTTAGAAAAGTAAACACATGCAAAACAATGCATGCTATTGACAACCAGAATATCCTTAAAATAAACAATTTTCTAAAAATTACAAATTTTCCAAATAAAGAACTTTCTATTGTGGTTAGTAACTGCCACGCCTCCCAAGAGAGTGTAGGTGAGAAAACCTTTACTGTATCATCACTTGATATTCCTAATTGCCCCCTTTCCAATCTTGCTCAGAGTAGTAATATATCAATGGGGAATCCCATTTGATCAAGTCCTATTTGAAGTCCATGCACATAAATTGTATGTACTTGGATTTGTAAAGAGGCAGGAGAAGAAGAGTGTTCCACAGTTGGATCTAAAATGCTGGAGATTTTCATCTGGATATTAGTGCTCTTCCTAGGATAAGCAGGTGGAAGGGAATATAAAGCTGTTAGAATCACGCCAGTAAGTCACAGCAATAGATGGAGAAGGATGGAGCACTTCGAAGCAAATATGGCATGGGCGTAGGCATGTGAAATTGCTGTTGAGTAGTTTAAGTGGGGATTTGAGTGTACTTCCTTTGACAAGGAGCACAGTATGGGAGATTTGTGATCCAATGGTATGCATCAGCCATAATTCTTAAAAAATTCTTGAATTTGTTACTGTGGCTGCCAGGTGCCAAAATTCAGCTTATTGGTGTTTGACACTAATGCAATTGTCTTGACGAGATGTGCACCTGCAACCTCAAAAATCCTAGTTTTATATTTTTTTAAAATCAATCTTGGTTGAGAGGATTGAATCCCTCAAAATTCTATTCAAAATTTGTCTGAGAATAACTAATCTAGCAGATCCAGAAAGAGAAATTAGTCAAAATTTTGGGATTTAAAGGTGCAAAAATGCAGGTTGAACCATGATCTGCTTTTTTGCTGATCTTGCAGATTAGCTCTCTGATACTATTCATAAGGTTACTGAAGAAAAAAATAAGGCAGAAGTACAGATCCGCCGCGGAAATCCACTCAAATAACATGTGAAATTGCTGTTGAGGGTGAGGATGAGTAGTTTGAGTGGGGATTTGAGTTTACCTCCTTTTACGAGGAGCAAAACCAATGGTAGATATCACCCATAACCCTAAAAAATCTCAACTTTGTTACAGTGGCTGTTGGATCCAATGGCATGTATCGCTGGAAACCTCAAAAATAAGGATTATTTTTTAAACTTGATCTTGGTTCAAATTCCTACTAAATATTCGTCTGAACAACTAGTCTAGCAGATTTAGAAAAGGCAATTGGTCAAAATTTTGGGATTTAAAGATGCAAAAATCGCTGGTTGAACCATCATCTGCTTCTTTGCTGGTCTTTCAGATCATCTCTCTGATACTATTTATAAGGTTACTGATGAAAAAAGTAAAACAGAAGTACAGATCCACAGCAGAAATCCACTCAAATAACATGGCACTTCTCAATATCAAAGCAAATGGTGGTAGATATTTCAACCATAAGCATCCATGTTTATAACAATGATGGAATTTCTAACCAAGTGAATTTACAAATGATCCAAAAGTTCTCTACAGATTATAAGTTCTGAACCTTTTTGAGGAGGGTGTTGCCTCCCAAATGCCAATCCTTTATCCTATATAGAAGACTGAAGAGAAAATAAGAGAACTCAACTGATGCCTAAAATGAGAAAACCTGCTTTGTCTATAGACATAATTATGTAGGAGTTAACTCTAACCCCAATCATTGCATCTAGATGAATCTAGATTACTATCACGTGCACTGAAATTCGGCCATGCCACAACTCAAATGGGCTGTCATTAGGGTTTCAACATAGAAAGCCAACCATGTTTACTAACGCTGGCCTTTTGAAGCAACTAGTTTTGGACAATGACAATTTGAGCCAATCCACCAACTAACTAGGTTCGCTTTCGACTTAATTATACTTGTAAGCAAATATTTGTTTTTTTTGCTTTAGTTCACAATCCTCTCCAAGAAATTTATATTTAATAACTTAGACTCAAGTGTTTTGCATTTATCTTGATATGTCTAAGTGTCATTCTTCTTGTGATTTGCCCTATAGAATGAAGGAAGTTGCCTGCATTACAAATTCAGCATTACTTGTCTGATCCTTATTTTTCAGAAATTTAATTTTTCAACTTTCTAGTACCATAGGATATGGATTCATGATGCAATATTTTACATTAACTATTTCTTTTCTTTAATCATGTTGGTGGTTGAATATTAAGTTGAAATTTCAGTTAATTAGACCCACAAGTTAGGTTGGTGGCAATTATTTACAAGGAATCTGCACAAAGTCACACAGGCCAAGAATTTTCTGAACAGTCTGAAAAGAAAAGTCAATAGTAGTTGCATCATCAATATTCATTATAGTGACTTACGTAATTCTAAATAATTTGTTTCTCTGATTACACAATCTAGGCAGGCTTGCTTGAACAAGTTGAAGTGCTTTCCTGAAAAAAGCCAATATCTTGCAATGCAGCATTTCTTCCAGTGTTGTCTGGAGCATTGTTATGGGAAATAGCTTGTGCGAACATCCTTTATGGGGCAAAGGATTCAATGGAGTGCTGAGACAATTTGACTCTAGTTAAAATTGAGAGAATATTGACCACTATTATGAGTCATGCTTTGGTTTCAATTAGAGAAATGTGGGAGGGATTCATGTAGTATGTTGCATGCATCTCAAAAAAATTCACGAAAGATACTACTAAAATATTGTAATGTAAGCTCTAATAGTGGTTGTTGCATTTTACACATTCAATCATGCATGCATGACAGCACTTGAGAATTGCTAATCAGAATAAATATGTGCTTGATTGGCAAAACGTCTTCCCTTATTGATGTTTCTTTGCTTGCACATATTGGTTTGCAGTTGACACTGGTTGCCCTCTTGACTTTGGCAACTTGGATTTCAGAGAAGTAATCTCTGCGTGCTTTGGCCCAGACAGAGGCAGATGTTGCCGTTTTGTTCATGCTGTAGTTGCCATTTCAATGTCAAGGTACACAAATGCTACAGGTCAGCTTGCAGTTCCTTCATCTTCTTCTCCATCTTGCCTCAAGGCAATATCAAATACTTTGAAGTCAAATGGGGTGCCATCCAATGTCACAGCATTTTGTGGTTTGGGTACAAAGATTGCCACAAATTTTCACTGCAAGGGTCGTACAAATATAGAGGAGATGGAGAGCACGCCAAATTTCCAGGATGTACAACTGAACTGTGTCCAGCGACTTTCGTCATCACCTGAAAGCTGCAGAAAGTGCTTGAATGCCAGTATTACATTTCTTCGCAATCTTGGAGGAGCAGAAGATAATGTGACTTTAAGTATATGCAGGGATGCCACCTTTCTCACTATTGCAAGCTTTGGTGATTCAGACTTTGCAAGTGACAAAGCAAGCTGTTTTTTTAATGTTAAAGGCCTCGAACGCCAACCTGGTATGTGTTTCGACTCCTAGATAATGAGTAAAGTGAGATAAACACTTTGTTTGAAAGGTTTGTTCATTATGCCTTTGTACATTGGAGTCAATATGTGACATACTCTGAGTAATTAAGCATTAAATCTTAAGTTACATATAGTAGTCTATCAGGGAATATCTAGGGTTTCACCTTGTTTCAGATTTTAGAAATGGTAACTAAACATCTTTTTCCAGATCAATGCATCTGTGTAGAATTATTATGCATAAAAGATGGCTTTGGGAAAAGGATTCCAGATTTGATAAGAATCTTCTCGATTTTAACCACTTCAACAGTTTTGGATTGCTTTTGGATACAGAGGTCTCTTCATGTCAGTGTGATCTGTTCATTATTTCTATATTCTGGCAGCATTTCTCTTTTTCGGAGTTTCTTTTAGTTCTGAATCTTAATAAATACTCTGGACTTTGATTCTACTATTTCTTGGTTAGCATTGCTGCTGATAATAAATTTTTATTTGAGTTCAGCTGTGTTTGGGTTATGATAATAGATTTAATTTTTTATGAGTTGGCTATGGTGGGAATCTCAAACAGATGCATTGAGAGGAGCTGCACAAGATGTGATAATTCTTTACTGCCACAATTAACTGCCATGTTACACAAAATTTCAGGATGGCTTTTTGTGATGGTGGGATGCCTTTTTGTGATGTCAGATCCCCATGGAACACAGCAATTAAGATATCATTCTTTTGTTTTTAGATCATCACAAAACAAGTGCTAAGGAGAGTAAATCATCCTTAACTTCCCGGTTTCCCATCTTGACCCAACTGTATCTACTTGAACTTTTTTGGTTTCTGATGCCATTTTTCATCAAAGATAGATTTTGGTTTTGAGTTCGCTAGACTTGCAGCTTAAATGCCAGCTCTGCAGTTATTTAGGGACCCATGTTCATACATTGCTTGGAGGATGAAGAGTTGCTGACAAGATCGCACAGGTGGAGTCTAGCCAGCCCTATTGACATGGATGGATTTGCAAAATATCCTTGAAAAGCTTTTTGTTGGTAGTTTAAACCCTTACAAGAACAAGTGATAAAATACCTTTAGTCAAACTTCTTTTGCCTTGAGAGAAGGTAGGTCTTACTTGAAATGTCTTTGGTTTGTTTACCTCCATCAGCTCCACAACCTGCAGTTCTGTTTGTGTCTTTTTTCTCAACAACATCAATCTGGTATACAATCTACTTCACTTTCAAGATTATCATTTCAGATGAACTCTAATTATTGGAAATTTGAATATTTTGGATTTTCATCTTCCGAAATAAGAAGGAATTATCTCTTTCAGACAGCATGATGTGACAACATCACATTTGCTATATGCTGCATAGTGAAGAAATAATGAGACAGTTAACTCTTTTAGACTTTTGCAGCATGTTATAGTGGCAAAGTTACCTTCTGGATTCACTGCACCGTTTTCTTCCCTTCCCAACATTTCAGGTCCTCTTATTGGTGACATGTTTACTTCTACATCCAGATTGAATATGGAATATAATAGATCATAAGGAAAACATTTGCATGAACTGACCAGACAATTTTACTTCAAACAGGCAAGATTTGAAAACTTACTCAGGATTTTGGCAATTAAGAAGACATTTTTCAGATATGTTGATTCAAGGAAGGCATAGTTCTCACCCATGAAACAAATATTTCTCCAGAAGCTAAGCATTGCTATTTTTCCAATTTAGCTTGACTTTTATTGTCCACTGGTAAACCCGGCATCTTCGACGAATGATAAAGGTCTCTAAAAGAAACAGCATCCTGAGTGTGGGGGTTTTGAAATCCAGACCTTGTCACCTTGTAAATTTCATACAAGTTATGGTCAATGAAGTTTCAAAATGAATGGCCATTCAAAAATGCGTGTCAAACATTAAATTCATGCCAAATGCTTACTTCCTTTTCTTTTTTTTTCTTTTGGTTTTAACGTGTCTTAGAAGGGGATCCACGATTTAACAAAGAAGCACTAGTTTAAGTGTTAATACTAAATGCTAATATATAATTTGATAAATCAGCAATAAATGTGAATATTATGGTATTGATTTGATACTGGTTCATTGAGTCTTACATAGTAATAGGTAGTTTACTGTTTCTCACATCAAAATGCATCATGAAACATAAATTAGTTTAAGCATAAAAACTAAATGCTAATATGTTAATTTGATAAAGTAACAATACATGCTAAATATTATGTTATTGATTTGGTATTGCGTCTTTGAGTGTTACATGGGACTATGTTGTCTACTGTCTTCTGCATCAAAATGCATCATGCAGCATAATTATGAAACTAGATTTCAAATTTGAAGATGTCTTCTTTTCCTTCATTTCCTGCATAACAGAAGTGCTTTTCATTAGAACTACATTCATTGGTACACTGGGGCATATATATAAGATTCATGGATTTTAATGCAGTCTATTTTATCCATGGCCATATTCTTGCAAAGTTCATATCTCAGTTGATTGATCATATTCTATTAACATTTTGCCAACTTTTTATCTTTTGTAACAAGTTATTTGTCTGTCAAAGTAGCATGATGACTAGCCCTGCAACTTTTGTGTTTTGAAATTCTTGTTCAATCAAAATACTGTATCTGATAAGAGGGGCTTTATTTAAGAGTGCCTTCACTAACATGAATAGAGAGGTCTCTAGTTTGATTATTAGAAATTAATGCTATGTTTTACCGTGTAAATTGATCATTTTTTAGATGAAGCAAGTGTTTTTGCACCATCCACAGCTAAAAGCAAAATAAGCATTTATTTATATATTATTTGAGCATGCAGGTTTGACAACAAAGCCACCTTCACTACCTCCTTCAGTATCTTCAAGGCCAAGCCCAGCAGGCTCTCCAAATTCTGCTCATTCCAGTGTTGCTCTCATAAAAAATTCTCACTCCTCGTCTCATTTGCCACTAATTCTTGGAATTGGAATTGGAGTTACAATAGCATCACTTTCACTGCTATTGCTGTTGATATTTCTGATACATAGGAAAAGAAAAGAGTTGAAGAAGCCTGAAGGTGCTACTCTATGTCATTGGAATAATACTTTAAATACAGACGGTAAATTGCAGGATTGGAAAAATGGTAGGTCCTATGATTTGAGAAGACAATCAATAGTAAACTGGAAAATTGTTTAGTACAAGATGTTTTTTTCTGTTCTAGTATATTTTGATTATGTTAGAATGTTCATTGACAATGGTTGGCTATATGACAGGCCCACCATCCACCTTTAGACGCTTCAGCCACAAGGATATAAGAAGGGCAACTGATGATTTCAGCACGATTATTGGCAAGGGTGGATTTGGTACTGTTTATAAAGCTCGATTCACAGATGGGCTTGTTGCTGCTGTAAAGCGAATGAACAAGATTGCTCAGCAAGATGAGTTTTGTAAAGAGATGGAACTGTTGGGCCGGTTGCATCATCGGCACCTTGTCACATTAGTAGGATTCTGTGCCGAGCGGCATGAAAGGTAGGCATGATTTGTGAATAGACTTCTGTTTGCTGTGATTTGCTTAGAGTGATATGGATGTAATGGTTCACCTTACAGGTTTCTTGTCTATGAGTACATGGCAAATGGAAGCCTGAAAGAACTACTTCTTGGTAATTTAAATCTTTGGCATAACTCTCAACATAGTATCTGTCAATGTTGATTAATTTTTTTTTTTCTACTTCAGTAGCTTGGCCTGGTATAACTTCTTCTTCTGCAGCTCCCACAAAAACTACCTTGAGCTGGCGGATCAGACTTCAAATTGCAATAGATGTGGCTGCAGCTTTGGTAGGTCTAAGATGTGAAAAATGTGGAATAATGTCTTTGTCGTTTGAACACTGCTACTTAACCATGCATCCCTTCTGATTGTTATGTTTATTTCATTTGCAGGAGTATCTGCATTTCTATTGTGATCCACCTTTATGTCACCGAGATATAAAATCTAGCAACATTTTATTGGATGAGAATTTTGTTGCAAAGGTGAATTGATATCAGATAATAACCATATGGATAATAAGCAGAAGTTGATTCTTATAGTAGATAAGCAGAAGATGATTCTTATAGAAGAATTAATAAAATGGAATGAAAATGTTGTAGGTATCTGATTTTGGCCTTGCTCATGCTTCACGCTATGGTTCTAGTAACTTTGAGCCAATTAATACAGATGTAAGAGGGACACCAGGTAACTTCTATTATGAAATTCAACTGGATTGCTTTTCAGTAAACTTTAAAGTCTCTGCTTGAGTATATAGGAGATAATATTTTCTTACAATCATAATTATGCAGGATATATGGACCCAGAATATCTTGTCACTCAGGAATTAACAGAAAAAAGTGATGTGTATAGCTATGGTGTGCTGCTGCTTGAAATTATCACTGCTAGACCAGCGGTCCAAGAGAACAAGAACTTGGTGGAATGGGCTCAAAAATTCATCTTGGAAGATTCCAACTTGTCTCCAATGGTGGATCCTGATTTGGGAAATTTATATGATTATGAACAGCTCCGGAATCTTGTCAACATTGTAAGAATGTGCACTCAAAGGGAGGGCAAATCAAGACCTTCCATAAGGCATGTTCTTCAACTTTTGTATGATAGACTAGACATAACCTGCCCAAACTCTGCACTGATAGCTCCAGAGGAAGACGAAAATAATGAAACTAAAGCCTCACACACAAACAAGAAGAAGATACAGAGAGAGCTATTTACAAATGGAAGCGACTTTAGTGGTGAAGTAAAGTGCATAGACTCTTCTCCCAATACATCCCAATCTTATTGTAGCAAAAGCTTTCTTCTTGAGAGTACTTCACCTGGCTCTCAATAAAAGCACACAAAATTGTACTGAATTGACCCTCTCCTCATATGGCCAAGATCCACCTTTCATGAATGTGGCTAACTATTGTCCCATAAACTAGTCATTCTTCTCCAATATTTTTTGGCACATGTAAGGATGCGAAGCTCACAGTGTTGAATACTTTGTATCATATTATTTCCCCACAAAAAAAAAGGTTTGTTGCATTCCGGATAAATAAATCTCTTGAATTTTCATTGAGAGCTTGTAATAATAGGCTTCTTTCATTGTGAAGCATTATTTCTCAAGCAGAGCCTTCTCATTGTTATTCTTGCCTCATTCTCCCAGGGGTTGTAATTGTTAGCATTTAATGTGCGTTTGTGTTTGTAAATGCAATAAAACATCTTACTGATGAGGTCTATATGGTTACCAAAAATAAAAAATGACCGACATACACTTTCAAAGAACAAGAAATTTCATCTTAAATACACTTTTAAAGAATGAGAAATTTTATCTTAAAAGCCATCTCCTGGCTTCATCTTCATCAGTATTATAATGAATCCTCTGCGGAGCATATCTAAACAATACTCATCTTTAATTTGAATATTTCCTCTAGGCAATGCCAACCAATTTTTTTTTTTGGATTTGACGAGGCTTTTGTGGTGAAGGTTTATCTTAGCATTTCAAATAAACCCGTTACATATCCTAAAATAAATCATTGAAAGATTCATCTAAACGACAGAATGGCAAAAACTTCAAGCCCGAGAACTTCTTAACTGAGATCATGAATTTGTAAGCATAGGAGAAAATAAATACTATGGATTCTGAAATAGGGACAATAAGTGATCATTTTTCTACATATGTCGAAAATCAAGGCGGTTATGCTTGTCAAAGTTGTTCAAGGAAAAAAAGAGTGTGAGGCTTGTACTCAACAACTTGTAGATTGGAAATGGTGAATATTAAATTGAAATAGGTTTATGATATTATTTTTAATCAATAGAAAATTATAAATGCTATTTATTGGCGCTTGCAAGTAGGTATTAAAACTAAAGGCTCCTATCTTTTTATTTATTTGAAAGTTTTTTTTTAATTTTTAAAATCACACCTTCCTTTTCATGACAAATTATATATATATAATGGATTGTCATGTACAAGTAGGTATCAAAACTAAAGGGATCCTTTCTTTTTATTTATTTAAAAGATTTTTTAATTTTTAAGATCACATCTTTTAATGGTAAAGGGTTAGAAAAGATATTTTCCTTTTATGACAAATTAAAAAAAAAAAAAAAAAAAAAAAAATATATATATATATATATATATATATATATATATATATATATATATATATATAATGGATTGTCATGTATTTTAGTTTAGTTAGTTTCAACTACTCATACATAATGGGCTTATATCTATCTAAAGGCTTGCATATTATCATTTTTTATGGATGACCAATCATACTTAGCTTGATAAGCTTTCTAAAGCATCTTATTGTTCTTTATGGATGAAGATTCATTCATACTTGGCTTGATAAGTTTTCTGAGCTTCAGAATTAACACTAGGATAAAGCTTATAAAAAAACACGAGGGTAGTGGGTGGATTTGTAAATTGGGTTTATAATATGGTTACACTTCACCTTGGGTTATGCTTCCACATGTTTTCATGGCTCTGCATTGTGTCTTACTAGGGAGATTGGAACCTTGGAATACAATGTGAAATTTCTCACTCACCATTTGTCCAAAATCTATTGGTCAATATATCCCAAATCCATTGGTCAAAATCATTAGTTGCATTCGGTATCCCCTACCATAATCCAAACTAATGCATGACCCTACTAAATGGAAATAACTATGCCTATTGCATATACCACCCTACCACCCTACCACCCATCACCCTCGATGAATCACTCCCAACTACTACCCATCCTTCTCCCACACCACCCCACCCTTCCAGGGCCTCCATTGCATATGCTTAGGCTGCAAAGATCCAAACTATATCCTCCAAAATAAATAATCTCCCTCATGGCTTCTTCATCCCCTTCTCTTCATCTGTCCATCACCTTAAAGCATAGGGTACAAGATCACCCATCCTTGTATGTATACCATATCGCAACAACATTGGTTGCTCTACTACTATGTGCTCCCATGCCCAAACCTACAATAATGGGGTCTAACTCAAATCCATATGTACCGCTCACACCATATTTTGCAACTCTCTATATAATTGTGTAAATAGTGCAGATGCCCATGCAAACACAATCTTATGCTATACCATATCGCATACTACATCCATCATATTCTAGGAGAATTTTACTCTTGAGGTATTTGGTAGATCATAGGTAGATATCATAAGAATCACCACACATTGGCAATCAGAATATTATGATCATAGGTAGATCATAGGTAGATATCATGAGTATTATGAGTACCAATAATAGTCATAATCCACCCCATTCCTCATGTCTACATCTCTTCACTTCACTCCAAATGTGCACTACAACACCTCCTGCTACCTCTCATCCACTGCTACCCTCACTGGATTACCTTCTATTGATAGTTTATATATCCTACATATATCCTCCAGTGTAATGGTTATCTCACCTATAGAGAAGTGAAAAGTGCTCCTATCTAGATCCCACCTCTCATATAAGGTAGAAACATATGCCTTGTTGGCATTAATACTCACACAATCCCATACTCCCTTCATCTGTTGGAAATTTAGCAAGTTTTGTTGTCATTGATGTCAAGAGGTTTGATGTCCAGTTTTGTTGTCATTGATGTCAAAAGGTTGATTTTCAAAAGGCAAGGAAGTTGTTAAAAGAAAAGGGTATAATATTTATTTTAATTATTATATGCCTAAAGAGGCTAAAAAAGTTGAAGACCCAAGAAAAGAGAAGCAAGCTTAAAAAGAAATAATAATATTATAATATTTTGGCAAAAGGAAGAGGTGAAAAATAACAAGGTTCTAAATTATATAAAAAAGATATCCCTGACAAGGTCCATTGAGCAAGTTATAAAGGTTGGCAAAGGTTTTAATTTATTTAAATTAAAATATTTTAACCTAAGGTTAAAATTTTAATTTAAATATTTATGGCACCAAAGTTTCAAAGTTTCAAATTGAATTTGAAAGAAAGATAGGGCCGATATGTTTTAATCCAAAGGAAATAATATTTAAAGGAAATGATTTTTCATTTCCAAAGTCTTGTAATTTGAATGCCAATGTGAGAAGATAATTTGTGCACTCCATTTTCGAAAAGGAGAAGACGTTCGTAAGATTTAAAGGAAAGAGAGGTAGAGTTACATTTATATTCGCTTGGAGCGAAAATGATATTCCAAAGTGTTGGCTAGCGCATATGGTAGTTGAGATGTGGCTAAGGTGCTTGTGAAGGGTTGGTCTCAGTTTTTAATCCCACACAGTTGATTTTTGCAATAGAGTGAAGCACTTTTTGTTTTCGATGAACTTCATGAGAAACAAACATTGTATGGGATAGTGTGTCCATTGATTCACATGTGGGTGCATAGCATAGGTGGTAGCCTAGCTTTGGATAGGGCATTGTGGTGGCTAAGGTCATGGGTTCAAGCTTGGGCGTTGGTCGTTGAGACTTATGCAAACATTTTTATAACATGGGCCAAATATTAAGGTATGCAATTTTTGAGTTAAATCTACCAAAGGTTTTTGGAAAACGAAAGTTGTTTTGAGGCTAAGTAATATTGAAAGGGCCATGTGTGGAATTGTTTAGGGAGTCATAAGGTGTGTTAATTAAATATTTTATTTTGGGTGCTTAGGAATTAAATCAAGCATTGGATATTATAAGGTGTAAACAAAGGAACTTTATTTTTATGTGTGTTGAATATTACTTTGAAAGAAAAGGAGATTATAAGGTGTAAACAAAGGAACTTTATTTTTGATGTGTGTTGAATATTACTTTGAAAGAGAAGGATATTATAAGGTGATATATGTTGAATATTATTTTGAAAGTGAAAGAGTGATAAGGTGTATTTGTGACTTGACATTTTATTGCATTTCTTGTATGGTGAAATATTTGTTGAGATAAATATTCTTGTGGAGATTTTGAAATGGACTGTTGCTATCTAACCTAGCATTGGAAAAAGGATTTGGTTGTGATTAAAATAAGTTTTGAAGAAATATCTCCATAAAAGCAAAGAGGTATGGGCACATCATATTTTGTTTGAAATGTTGGAATGAATGTTGTAAAATATAAGGTGGAGTGAAAAGGATTGTTTGATAAGCATTGTTGGAAATATTTGAGTGAATTCTTAAATGCTTCATTGATGAATATTTAAAGAACATTTGAGATAGAGATTGAGTATTATTTGAGTTAGGGTTTGAGACCCACATTGTGTTATTTATTTGAAGAAGTATGAAAATACTTTAGGGTTTATGAGAAAGTTGTATTTCACTGGTTGAATGATTGAGTGAAATTCTTGAGCATTGGTTTTGAGTGATATTGAAAGTGAATATGCAAACATTAGAAACTAGATTTATGAAAGTGACAGACTTAATGATGGATTAGAACACATTGAGTTTTTGATAGAGTATATCATTCTCTATATGTTCCAAAGGCTAAATGAATTGTGGATAGAATATGTCTAAACTGCTTCAAGTTAATAGAATTACCTTGAAGACTAGACAAAGCATTTGATAACATTGTGTGCAAGATTTGAGATTGATTGAGCATATTTAATGAGCTATTTTGAGCATGTGTTAGAGCAGTTTTGAGCATATGCTAGAGTAGATTGAGCAAGTTCTTGAGATAACTTGAAGGTATATTTGAGGTAAGTCTTGGTGAAGACTTGTAGGCATATTTGAGCAAGTCTTAGTGAAGACTTGAGAGCAGATTGAGCAAGTTATTGAGAGAACTTGAAGGTAGATTTGAGGTAAGTCTTGGTGAAGACTTGTAGGTAGATTTGAGCAAGTCTTAGTGAAGACTTGAGAGTAGGTTGAGCAAGTTCTTGAGAGGACTTGAAGGTATATTTGAAGCAAGTCTTTGTGAGGACTTGAGAGCAGAGTTGATTAATTTATTTGTTCAAGCTTTGTGTTAAGGATTGGGGAAATTTTGAGCAGAGTTGATTGATTGATTTGTTAAAGCTTTGTGTTAAGGCTTGGGGTAAATCTGAGCAAAGTTGATTAATTGATTTTTTCAAGCTTTATGTTAAGTCTTGGGGAAAATCTAAGCAAAGTTGAGTTGTGATTGGATCAAGCTTTGTGTGAAGGCTTGAGGATAGAGTTTGGTATAGATTTGTGAGCAGATTTGTGCTAGACCTAAGATAGAGTTAGAGAAGATTTTTACTACACTTGGAAAATTTTTTGGTGTAGATCTGAGACAAAGTTGAGAGCAAGATTTGGAGGTGATAGAGCAGAGGATAGAAGTCTCTAGTGGATAGAGATCCATTATCTAGGATAGAGAGGATAAAGGTCTTCTATGGAGAGAGATCCACAAGCTAGAATAGTGGGGGGTAGAAGTCTTCTATAAGATCATAAGCCATAGTAGAGGAGAAATAGTTCTCCTATGGATAGATATCCATAAACTAGAGCAAGGGGAAAGAGTTATCCTATGGAGTGTGATCCACGAACCAACTAGGGAGATAGAGTTCTTCTATGGAGGGAGATCCATGAACCAATTGAGAAGAAAGAGGTCTCCTGGATCAAGTTCCATGAACCACAAAAAAGGGGAAAGAGTTCTCCTATGGAGAGAGATCCACAAATTAGAGCATAAGGGATTGGTGTCTCATTTGGACAGAGGTCCATAAACATTGTAATAGGGAATTGATTCCCAAAAAGATTTGTTGAAAAAAATTTAGTAGAAATATTCTCCATGGAGTAGCCCACATTGGGTGAACCACATTCAATTGGTGTCTCTATTGTGTGTGATGATTTGTGCATTGCTTAGATTACTGCTATTGATATTGCCATTGATAATATTGGATAATATTGTTTGGGAAAGAAAAGTAAAATTTGATCTTGTACTATTCATCCCCCTCTCAGTATAAGCTTATGTTCTTCATCATCCACACCTTCTCCAACCAGTCTACATCCATCGTATCCAAGGCCTCACCTAGGGTATCCCTCAATGACCGCACACAATGCCACAACTCAATTATATTAATCTATTTCATCCACAAATATCACACAAAATTGTAATCAATTTCACATACATACATATTCATTTTCATCATTTCATACAAATGGTCATAGAATACAACATCCATACAAAATACCTCATGCATCAAAACAACAACATCAACCCCTTTTGCTCAATTCATAGGTCACCATACGAACTCCAACCCAGTTCATAGGTCACCATGCGAACTCAGGCCTAGTTCACATGCCACCCTACAAACTTAGTTGGGAGGCCATTTTTGGGCATCCATTAGCCCCTTTCATACTAGATTGGTCTCATCATACACAAATACAACATTTTGACACACAATAAATCATGCAACCCCAACAACACGTATTTCAAGGCAAGAACTTCTAACATACACAACCACATCACACATCAACAAACAAGTCACATTTTTGGATACCCATTTCACCCTTTCATGGTGAAAGTTCAAACATATTCCAAAAATAGTGCATATTTTTCACCCAACAACACATTCACACTCGACCACATACATCTCATGGCACGCAATTCCAAAATACACAAAAACAATTCAAAATGCCAAACAAATCATGTTTTTGAATACCCATTTCACCCTTTTACAATGAAAGTTCAAATGGTTTTCTAAAACAATACACCATTCCCCACATTCAACATAGTCAAACCTCACCAACATTCATCCTATGACACACATTCACACAACCCATAAAAACATAATAAATCAAAATAACAGTCACATTTCTGGACACCCATTTCACCCTTTTACAATGAAAGTTCAATCACATTTAAAAAATAGTATAATTTTCATCATGAAAATCAAGGTCAACTCTTCCACAGGTCACACAATCAAACATACCCATTTATTGGTCAACACAAAATACGAGCAATATTTTTGGATATCCATTTGGCCATTTTTACACTTTGTGCATGCATTTCAAACAAATATCACATGAAAACACATATTCACATGTAAACTCACATTTCCATATTTTTAAAATATTCACATATTTCAAAATCAAATCTAGTTGGAGGATGGGATACTTACCGGTGGGTTCCCACATTAGCTGCCTGTGCTGGTCTACCCTCTCACCATATCCACAACAACTTAGAATACCACAAGCACTCTGCTTCACAAACTAGTCCTCACTCCTTTCTCCTTGTAAACTCTCACAACATAAACGAAGCTTTATGTGCTTCCAAATTGATTTATATACCCTAGAAACCTAATTCACAAGCCACCTTGCGAACTACAATCCAACCCTCAGGACACCATTTCCATATTTTATTTCTTCCTACAAATAATTCTTCTTCCATCACCATCTGCCCAAATTTTTCTACTTTTTATCATCATTTTCTTCTATCAATCGACTCATCACCATATAACCACATTTTATTCATATCATTGTTGATTCCTTGTTTGAGGGGGTATTCATAAACAAATATGCTTTGCATACAACCAAACAATCAAATATCCAAATCACGGATATCGCATCTATCTACAATGTTTTTTTACTGAAGATTATCTCAAGATAAACCTCATCCCAAATCAGATATTTGTTAGATCATGAGAGCCATGCGCAATATTGGAGACGTCTCAGTTTCATTCATGTATTTTAATACTGACCACTAGGGTTATGCATAGTGGTGAATATTAGAATTTCTAAAATTGGAAATTGGCGAATATGAGGACCCTCGACGTCGGCCCATTCACCTAAAATTTTCAGGACCAATTTTTTCTTAGGGTCAATTTGCCACAATATATATCCAAACATAGGCATATTTGTACTCGTTGGAAAGCTCTTTTTAAGCCTGATCTAATGGTGGTGTTTTTATGAAGTTAGAAGATGATTTAATAGGTCAAAAGTGTCCCCAAAGTTGACCTTACATTTTAGGGCTTCAAATACCCCAAATTTTGGTATGAAGATGCTCAATTTGATTTTCTTAGGATTATCTATGATTCACCTTGATGTTTATTACGATTCACCATATTTTTACAAGTACATTTTGAGTCCAACCCCTTATGAATAATCCTGATGACCACATACTAAATGTTACGCTTGATTTATCTATGCCACTCAACTCAAATGGTTTGACATATATCATCATGCACTTATCAATAAATCAGAAGCAAAAATTTGAATATGCAGTTGTTCTATTTGTAATTGGACCATCTTGCATTGATCACAAAAGCAATATTAAAAATATTGTACTATATTGGCAAATCATCATGTTTCATCTGTAGTCATTCATTTGAATTCATCCACCCACACCTTCTTCATCCTCTCTCTTCCTCCTTTTAGATTTCTATCAATTTTTTATGGTCACGCTTTGAGTGGCTACATACCTTTGATTTGATCCTTCCTCTCTATTTTCCTCTTTTGAATTTATATCATTGTTGTATGGTCACACCTCGAGTGTCAACATACCTTTGATTGGATCTTTCTTCTTTCTTCTTTTATTTGGTTATAGATAAATGTTGTATGGTCACAATTTTAGTGGCTACATACATTTGATTGGATTCCATTATTATCTTCTCATTCTCCTCTACACCTCTTTTTGATTCTCGATCAATGTTGTATGGTCAGATTTTGAGCGGCTACATACCTTTGAATGGATTCCATTCTTCTCTTCCCTTTCTCCTCTACACCTCTTTTGGTTCTCTATCAATGTTGTATGGTCACATTTTGAGAGGCTACATATATTTTATCGAATCCCATTATTCTCTTTCCCTTTCCCATCTAGTTCAAAAACACCTCACCACCCCCCTTCATCATATTTTTGCACTAAACTATGTTTTATACAACATAGTACAAAAAGAGGTAAATGTAGACACCTAAAAGTTGCACATGCTCATTCCTAGATTCTTGTAAACCTGCATAGAAACTTGTAGGTTTGCATAGATAGTCATAGGCCATAATAGGCCATCATAGACCATCATAGGCCATCATAGACCATCATAGGCCACCATAGGCCATCATAGGCTGTCATAGTTATCTGTAGGTGCAAAAACCTATAAAACTATGTAAAATGCATCTAAAACACTTCATATCCACTAGAAGACCATATACTAGCTCCATAAGGTAACCTAAGCCCTTTCCTACACCTAATTAGACCCCCATGGGACCATTCCCTACTAAAAACCCTAATTAGACTAATTAGAATTCTAATTTATCATTGATTTTCACTTAAGTTACACTAATTAGAATTCTAAAAAGGGTGTAATTAGGGTTAATGATAAAATTAGTCCTAAAAATGTCCTCACACATGTGTGCACCCTAAGTTGGTTAGGATATTTCTTAGAAACCATAATTCAACCCCTATCTAACCTAGAAGTTAGCTAATCCTAGTTAACCCTAATCCTTGCTCACACATGCGTGAGGATAGGATATTTCTCTCAAGGCATTTGAGAGTATGACTAAGTCTACCACCTTACAAATCATAACCTAACTATGCTAGGAATTGAATCTAGGATATGGTATACTTAACTACCCCCCCAACCTTGGATTTTCCTATAAATAGAGGGTATTTTACCTCATTTTACCTCTCACATTTTTAGTCAACCTGTTGTAACCACCAAAAAGGATCACACCTGAAGTATCCTATTGCAAGAATTGACAAAAACACAAAATGCATAAAAGAACAAGAAATTGACAACAAATTGATCAATAAAACATGCTTTATTCATTATATTTGAAGCCAAACTCAAATTACAAGTACATCCCTCTTAGGGATAATCATCTTGATACAATTGTTACAATAGGAGGTGTTTTGTTTCCCTCTCAAGGGTAGGTGTGATTTCCAAGTGCCTTTTAGGGTGACATAAACTCCTCTAGGGTGTCGATGACCCTCTTATTCGTATTGAGGAAGAAATTGTATGATTTGTCTCTTTCAATACCTATTCCCTGTGTTTTCTAGAACATATTGGCGGTTGAATTCAATGGAATTAACAATGGAGGTGTGTTAATTGTCAAGCTTGCTCCTCAAGCTCTTGAGATCTCCATTGTTGCATGCACAGTTGTCATTGATCAATTGGACAACACTTCGTTACTCCTCAAGGGGATATGAAATTGCTCTTCAATCCGATAGGGCTTCGCTATGTGCAATTGAGCTATTCTTTAGGATGGTTGCTCTCTAAAATTGGGGTCTTACGTAGACTCCCAAAATCCTTGCTCTAGCTTCATGGAGAAGCCAAGAACAAGAATTGGAAATTGAGAGGAAGCTTCTAGATTCTTTCCAACCTAAACCGCTTTGAAAATTATTGCGATTCAACTGTTGCAACTGATTTGACTCAGATCTGGTCACCCGAGTTTGTTACAGTGCTAACCGTAGGTGTCAGTCGTGGTCCCCAATTGGTATATTGGGGGCCACGGATGTCAGCCATGGTCAACACTTCTAACCACGGGTGTCATCCGTGGCTAGCACTAACTAGGCATATATGCCCTATTGAGTGGTAAAAACCACTGCTATACCTTGGATTTGTCTAGAGGTCTTCCATATGGTCTTCTAGCATGTCCCATATGAGTAGTTTCCATAGACATGACGCATTTTAGGTGTCTACACCTGTCCAAACTCTATCGAAATCACACCAAAATAATCTTCTACAACTTTGCTTTCAATAAACAACATCAAACAACCTTTGGATCTCATATGGATAGAAAATATCCATTAGAATTCAACTACAGTCCAGCTCGCCCGCCAACTTGTAAACTCGAGATCTAGTTTACAGGCTACCATGTGAACCAGTAGTACAGTAGGTCTACAACATCATATTAGGTATATATCAGTTTTATATACTTTCTACAATATTTTCATTATTTTATCATGTTTTACTATAGTTTTGAGTCAATTTGTCTTCATAACTAAGGGGCTTGACCAAGGTAGGCTCCCAAATGCACTAACAACCTTTTGCAGGCCTAGAACATGTAGAAAATGATAGAATACTACTAGTGGCACATACGCACAAAATACCAAATTCATTGAGCAGGTTTGAAAAAACACCATAAGATGCTTCATATTTGTGATGGAAACATGGAATAAATATCTCCACTGAAAGAGAGACTTATTTTGTAACCCTACATTCAAAATGAGTAAAGAAAAATTTTGAAAAATCTTTTATTTGTTTTTATCAATTGGTTATCTTTCAATTGCTTCAATATCATTGAATCAAAGAATCATATTAGGGTTAGTCATTGTCTTCTTGCATCTTATGTATTTTTCATTATTCTTTTATTTTCATAGTTTAGGGTAAAAAGGGCCAAACATAGGTGTTTGTTTAAATCACACATTAAACACTTCCACCCCAAACTTGGAGCGAGTCCTAAAACCATTCTTCATGAATCCCTTTCTTTATTTCAAGTGTAGATATGTAATACACCCCCATGGTCACCTTGGCTCCCAAATATCCAACTAAGAATCATACACAATAGGGTAATTTTACCCCTCTCCATATTTGGTGAACTTGATGTGAAATCACATCATAGTGGCCAAGAGAGGAAACCTCTTCCTTTTTTTTTATTTTGAAAACTTTAAATAAGACCACTATTCTTGCTTGTTTAGAATTAAAAAATATTAAAACTATCTTAAGAATATTTTTGTGTGTCTTTCCTTAGTTTTCTCCTCTATCATTTCATTTCTCCTAATTTCTTCATTCCTTAAGAGTCAATGGAGCATTTGGAATCTAATAAAATTCCCATAGAAGCTTATTATATTGATAGGGAGAATCCTAATATTGATGTAAAAGATCAAGAACATGTGGAAACTGGTACTAACTATGATCTCTGTGAGGGGCCTAATGGTGGTTTCACTTTTACATCATTTAAACATATTTGAGATTTCATGAAATGCCATAAGGTGACTTTGATCAAAGCTATGGAGGAGGAAGCTCAACTCAAAAGAGGTGAGACTTATTCTCCTCCAACCGTCTCTCCTATAATGGTTAATGATAACCCTTTATTTGAATCTTCACATCATGGTAATCCATTACAAAAACCAACTTATCACAATTGTAACCACCAATGTTGTAAGGATTCTGTAAGTCCCTCCAACTAGTAGTGCATATCAAGATTATGTTTAATTTTCTCCTCATTCTACTCATCTCAACATCCATGCTTCTATTCCATAAAATGTTAGTTATACTCCATAATAAGATAGCATATATCACAACCCATACCATAACATTATAAATACCTCCAACATTGGCCAAGTTCCCTTTCAAAAACCTACATATATCCCTCCCATAGGGAACCTAGGGGTATTACACAACAATAATCTTGACATGCAAAGTTTAACTATTGTAGTAAAATAATTGGTTTCAAGAATGGATCTGATTCAGTCTCCTAGTTTCACCTACAACTATAGAGAAATGTGTAATTATCCCTTAGATCCTATTGTTAATTGTAGGTCCTATCCTAAGCATTTTCAAATGTTGGTTTTACCTATTTATAAGGGAATAAAAAATCCAATTTATCATTTAAGAATATTTAGGATAGAATACCATGATATCATATATGATGACATGTTGTTGCTAAAGACATTCCCTAAGAGCCTTGGTGGTATGACATTAGAGTTGTAGTATCAATTTCCTAATCATTCCTTAAGGAATTTTGAAGAGATATCTGAATTGTGTGTTCAACAATTTAGATATTATGTTGAAAAGAATGTGACTATAAAATATGTTTATATATTAAAATAATATAAGGATGAATTTTTTCAAAGTTTACATCTCGTTGGAAGAGTCTAGTTGGATGCTTGAGATACACCTTACCTCCTCAAGAAATACTTGAGATATTTATTGGGAATTCACAAGAGCAAATATCATATGAATTAAAATCAACTATCACTTCTTTTGATCAAGCAATAGATATGACAAGAAGGGTAAAGCAAGCCCTTATTCAAAGAAGACAACTTAAGATAAAGGAAGATATGACCACAAAGTTATATTATAAGAACAAGAATGTAGTTGGTGATGGGGTAATGGATATTAGGCATGTTAACAGTGTGGTTAAAACCCTACAAATGATGGTGCTTATCCAACCTCAAAAACACCCACTAAGAAACTTTACAAGACTCAACATGCCTATGAATGTGGTCCTACAACAAAATTTGGAAGCAAATATGATTGAGTTACCTCCCACAAGGCAACCTGATACTATGGCTAATTAGTATAATCCTGGTTAACATTGTGAGTATCATTGAGTGGAGGGGAACATGAAAATACGTATAATAGGTTGAAACATGTGGTTTAGGACCTAATTTATGGATGTATTATTATATAAGATTCTGAACCCAATCCTCTAACAAACAATCAACGTCTTACTCAATAAGAACCCACAACTAATCAAGACATGGAGATATTCCAAGCCCCCCTCCTTAAGCATGGGTAGCAAGCAACTAATCAAGTGTCATATTGTAATGTGCCACCTTCCTATGATAATATGGTTGGTATGATAGCAATAATTACAAGGAAACAAACTCAAGCACAACTGACTCAACGATCTAGAAGGAGATGAGTTCGACATCCAATCCACCTTCAAAACTACCCTTATTTTCAAAGAGTACCAAAAAAAGGAGCACAAGGATAGAAAAACTACCTTTGGTATTGAAGCTACAACATAAAGTCTCCTTTGACATTCAACAACAATTATCTAGTACCCCAACCAAGATCTCCCTCTTAGAACTTTTGAAAATTTCTCCTATTCATAGAGAAACCTTGTTGAAGCTTCTGAGACAACAATTTGTTCCTTAAGAAATTTTCCCTAGTGCTATAGCTTATGTTGTGAGTTCTCTTGGGATATATCATATCTCATTTTTGAATTATAATATTCCTTCCTCAGATCTATGAGGGGATTATTTCCTCTAAATCACTACATTCATTGGAAAAATGTTTATCAAGTGGGTTTTGAAAGATAATGGTTCTTCCATCAATTTATGTGCTTATCAAATTTTCCAAAGATTTGGATTAAAAGAGGAAGATTTAACTAAATCCAATATCATCATCAAAGCTTTCAACAACAAGTTCCAAGAGGCTTGTAGTATTATATATCTCCCCATTAGGGTTGGATGTAAGATCTTAGATACCTTATTTTATGTGGTGTCTTGCCCTACATCTTTCAATCTTCTTCTTAGATGCCCTTGGTTCATGCTATGAGGGTTGTTCCTTCCACTCTTCATCAATTTATAAAGTTTAAATTTAAGAATCAACTTATCACCATTCTAGGTGACCCTCATCCATTCCAATATTGTTCAATTATCGAATAAGCTCAATATAATCTCAATATATGTCCATCAATTTTCTCATCTCAAATAACTAAGCAACTTGAAAATCTAAAGGTGAGTGAGGAACCACTAATCAATGTTCTGTTATAGGATCAAGTTAATTAGTTTCTAATAGAACCTCTTATGGATCTTTCTAAGCTTATACCTTCACCCAGTACTATGGGTTTACCCTATAAGAAAGGTAAAGTTGTACACATTGGCATGTGCACCTTTATCTTCATGGAAGTCTCCCTCAAAGAAAAAATGTGTGGTAGCAACCCTCTTCCTATAGAGTGTTTTTTTACCCATTGTTACTTATCCAATGATTACTCACTTACCAAGCAAATCCTATCTAGTATGGGATACATAGGTAAAGGTCTAGGGCCATGACAAAAAGGTATTCAAGAACCTTTGGTAGTTGAGCTTTGGTCTAGGAGATGTAGCATAGGTTACATCCCAAATAAAAACCAACCTTTACCCTTTTATAATAATGACCACCTTATTACTTATGCTGAATATTCAGATCATAAAGGCTTGGAGTGAAGTGATTAGGATAAGGGTCCCACTTATCTCTCGGATATTATATTTTGCAATATGGCAACTTGGGTGCATCCTAAGTTAGTTGCGACCCCAAAGGAGCACACTAAAGGGGATACTCATTGTGATAGAGATCATAAGGGTATCCTCTAAAACAACTTCTCTTTTGATGGGTCTATTTCTTGTGTTGCACATGTCAAATATTCTTTTTCTCAAGGGGACCTTATTACTCTATCTCATAGAGACCTTGCAAGGTTGGAAATATCTTCCCCTTTCATCAAAAAATATGGCACAGTCAGAGTTTACCATGAATTTCAAGTAATAACTCCTAAATATTATGTTGTGGAGGATCCTCTTTGTGATAAAACCCATGAAGGTATCCTCCATAATAGCCCTTTATTTTATGGGTCATTCCCTTACACTACCATACTTTTTGTTAAAATATGCACCACAATGAGAATTTATGCAAACTTTAAGAACTTAAAGCACTAATATATATATATATACTATGCATGACTTTGCATTTTCATCTAGTTTAGTTCACATATTGCATCTAGTTTGCTTGAATCATACTATGGGTAATCACTCCACATTTTCCATCTTTTTGCAAGCATAATATAGTTATGGGATCACTTCATGGCCACATGTGAGGGGCAACCTCCATCTCAATCATTTACGAGCATACATCCCTATAGGTTTCTACTCCTTTTTATTTTCTTTTGCTTTTCTCTTGTTGGCCTTTGGAGATTTGTTATCGTCTCTTTCTTCTTTCTCATCATTTTTTTCTCTTCTTCTTCTTTTCCTCCTTTATTCTTTTCATTTGTTCACTTATGCATTTCATGTTGCATTTTATTTAGGTTTGCATTTAGATGTTTTGAATTTAGTTAGATTCATTCATTCATTTAGTTGCATTCACCCATTCATTGCATTCATTATGTTTGTCATTGCCACACATAACAAATAACTTAACAAAAATTAACATAATGCACACACATTTTCACATCATAACATAATAAAAACCATAATACATGTCAACTAGGTCAGTAGAGAATACATGTGTACTATTTTATTATTTTATATTATTTTAATATTATTTTATAAGTAGACCACCTTATTACTTATGATGAATATTCAGATCATAAAGGCTTGGAGTGAAGTGATGAGGATAAGAGTCCCACTTATCTCTCGGATATTATATTTTGCAATATGGCAACTTGGGTGCATCCTGAGTTAGTGGTGACCCCAAAGGAGCACACTAAAGGGGATACTCCTTGTGATAGAGATCATAAGGATATCCTCTAAAACAACTTCTCTTTTGATGGGTCTATTTCTTGTGTTGCACATGTCAAATATTCTTTTTCTCAAGGGGACCTTATTACTCTATCTCATAGAGACCTTGCAAGGTTGGAAATATCTTCCCCTTTCATCAAAAAATATGGCACAGTCAAAGTTTACCATGAATTTCAAGCAATAACTCCTAAAGATTATGTTGTTGAGGATCCTCTTTGTGATAAGACCCATGAAGGTATCCTCCATAATAGCCCTTTATTTGATGGGTCATTCCATTACACTACCATACTGTTTGTTAAAATATGCACCACAATGAGAATTTATGCAAACTTTAAGAGCTTAAAGCACTAATATATATATATATATATATATATATATATATATATAACTATGCATGAATTTGCATTTTCATCTAGTTTAGTTCACATATTGCATCCAGTTTGCTTGATTCATACTATGGGTAATCACTCCACATTTTCCATATTTTTGCAAGCATAATATAGTTATGGGATCGCTTCATGGCCACATGTGAGGGGCAACCTCCATCTCAATCATTTACGAGCATACATCCCTATAGGTTTCTACTCCTTTTTATTTTCTTTTGCTTTTCTCTTGTTGGCCTTTGGAGCTTTGTTATCGTCTCTTTCTTCTTTCTCATCATTTGTTTCTCTTCTTCTTCTTTCCCTCCTTTATTATTTTCATTTGTTCACTTATGCATTTCATGTTGCATTTTATTTAGGTTTGCATTTAGATGTTTTGAATTTAGTTAGACTCATTCATTCATTTAGTTGCATTCACCCATTCATTGCATTCATTATGTTTGTCATTGCCACACATAACACATAACTTAACAAAAATTAACATAATGCACACACATTTTCACATCATAACATAATAAAAACCATAATACATGTCAACTAGGTCAGTAGAGAATACATGTGTACTATTTTATTATTTTATATTATTTTAATATTGTTTTATAAGTAGAGAATACATGTCAACTAGGTCAGTGCACCACAATTGGAGCCCAATGCACTTGACCCATGTCAACTAGGTCAGTGCACCACAATTGGAGCCCAATGCACTTGACCCTTTCCAGGGATACATAGCACAATCTCAAATTGGTATGTCACCCTTATCCCAACCCTACCTCTATGATCCTACCTCCTCCATTCTACCTATTGGTGGTGGTCCTTGTGGGGGCATGTTCATGGATGACATAGCTATTCATGATCAAGACCATAATTGACTCTATGACTAAAGGGAGGCTGGTGGAAGTACCCTCTGATCCATTGGCACTTTCTAGAAGTATAGAGTCTGGTAAAAGGTCTCCCTCCATAATGCTACATCCTACCTCTCCTCTACCCTCTATAGATACTCATATAGGAGGTGTATCCCCTCACTTTTCTAGCTTCTCATCATAATAGCCATCCCCTCAACCTAGACCCACTAATACTCCTACTATAGCCAACCCATCTCCACTTTGAGGTAGCTCACCTCGGCCCTCACTACATCTCATTCTATTATGACCTAGCCCAACTATTCATAGAGAGTATCCACCCCACCTTGCATGGTAGCCACCCTATATGGTATCCCCTCCATCACTCTTGTTGGGTCTCCCTAACCTGTGATCCCGCTCAGTCCCATCTGTGTTATTGTGGGGGACATCCTCGATTTTCCTCCCTACCTCTAACTTGAAGAGAGTTATGGTGGTCCTCATGGTTATCATCATGTCTACTTTGAACTATACCCTCACCTACCTAGGAGGCTATGGAATTTGCTCTCATCACTTTATAGTACATTAGTTTACCTTTCAAAGTGCTAATTACATTCGTCATCCCATCACTTGGCAAATCTACACTAGCACTAGTGGGGAGATCCTTGGGGACATAATACCCTTGTACTATCTCCTATATTTGAGACATACCTTAACATCATCCACTCTAGGATCAATATAGAGGAGATCATCTAGGTCCTCCTCCATGAACCTAGCCACATCAAGGTCCCCTCTAACTCTTGATGGATATAGCCTCACCCTCCTATACCAATAATCCTCTAGTTTCAGTATCTCATGGAGAATCCTTATTATTGCACTTGGTCAAACTAATAGAGCTCCAACTCATCCTTTTCTATGGTGATCCATTAGAACCTCCTAACTCAAACTAGCTCCTCCACATCCTCATCCCACTTAGGGTGTAGATGCCATGGCTACCATATGATCAAATGGTCCCATATCTTATCTATGATCCATCTTCCTAGTGGTAGAATACATGCATATGACCTCTTTGTATGCTCAACGTCTCGAGACCACCTATATTCTATTGGTCACTTTGGGTTAGATATTGGCCCTAGTAGTGCATTTGGCCTCCTGATGGTGATGTTATCTAAGAACCACACCTAGAGAAAATTCATGCATACTAAAATTATATGTTATTTATATATGATATTGTACAACATCCTATACAAATAGGCCAACACATAAAACCCCCATGTAAATTGCACCTATTGGTCTTGTATCTCTATCACTACTCTTTCCAATACCCATGGTAGGTGTTAGTAACTCGTGTGGCACACTATAAATCCTACCAGCACTTCATAGAGCACGGTCATCAATTCCCCAATCCCATGTCATTGTGGCATGTCATTGATGTGGAATCTGCTCTTACAGATCTCATGTGATGGATCACCTGTTAGTATTTGTACTATCGCTGTCGCTTATGGCACCTGTGACCTGTAAACCATAATATCCCTACTAGGGATCCTCAAGATGAACTACATGTCATCTAATATTATAGTCATATCTCCCATTGATAATCAAAATATGGATGATTTTGGGTACCACCACTCTACCAACGCTATCACTAGTGCTCTATCTGCCTCCACCCAAGTCATTTTTTCCAAGTGTAGAATACCCACAACCCCCAGTGTGCATGTATAAATGGGTGTGAGCTCTTGTAGTTCCTCCTAAAGGGTACTAAAACACTATTCCCTACTCTCAAGGATATATTTATATAATAAAAAATAATAAAACCACAAAAAATCATTAAAAAATAATAAAAACATCAACATAAGCATGTTAATACAATTTTTACTCTAAGAGCAACATAATGCTTTCTTTTCTTTTTTCTCTCTTTTCTCTTTTCTTTATTTCTTCTCTAAATTCATGCTCTATATCCTCTAGGATACATATCCACAAATCCATGCCCTATACAACATGGGGTATAGATTCGATTGCCGCCTAGGCCAACCAGATATGCGGGTGACTGTCAAAGCCATGCTTAGGTCCCACATTATGAATTTTGCTCAAAAACATAAAAGAATCATAAAAATGCTAAAAATGAACTAAAATCTACATTCTAAGCTAGGATTTTGGCTCTTACCCATGCCTGGTTTACTACTATGATGGCCTTACCCCTCGCAACTATCGTTCAGTGTGTGGGAAGTGCCATTCTCTCATTTTCTCTAGAGCTCTTTTTTGATTTCTCATGTGGTGAAAATGAATTAGGGTTTTCACCCTTTTTACCTTTTTATTCCTCCTTTTTAATTTGCATGTTTTTTGCCACCTGCTATTGTTTTTTCTTCAAAGTCTATTGTTTCAATTTTTCTTAGGAATTTTACATTCTTTTGAAACTCAAGGGGGCACCTTGGCCTAAGAGGTATTAATGCACCTAATGACTTAATTTGCATGTAAAATATTTAAAGTTTCTAGAATGACATCTTTTTTACACCACCCTTTTCTTCTAAATCAACCACCTCTTTTTCCCTTGTGTTCACCATACTTTTTACCCATAGATGTCTACATATTTCTTTGATGCATTTATTAGGTCATAAATGTATCGAAGAGGGATACAAATATAGACATGAAAAACTGATCCACCCAAATGAGTTATTTTTCCTTAGTTTCATTTGGGAGGCTTTCAAACTTGCTAAGAGTAAGTTTGGCCCTGTTGGAACCAAATTTTACTCAAACTTTGAAATTCCCAAATTTAAATTTTTGGTTTCAATAAAAATAGCAAGCATTGCGGGTCTCTATTGCATCTTAATAGAGAAGTTGATTTTACATAAGTTGATTAATGAGTCTAACCTTATATGTTTCTAATATGTGCACTTTTAAAAATTGTTATATCTTAAAGAGGTTACAAAATTTAGTCCCTTTTAATAAAACCTAACCATTAAAAATCAAGAGTTCGGTTTCACAAATAATGATCTATTTTTGGGCATAAATCGAGTATGATAAATCAGTAAAGCCCTAAGTCCTAAAAATATTAATCAAGGTCTAAAAAGCATCGTGGTATTTAAATCAAATAAAACTAAGGCTAAGAATTATAATGTTCCGCATTCATTAAAAATAAAACACCTTAAATTGAATCTAAAAGTGTTGCTCAATTCTTCCCTAATCGAATGGTTACACTTTAATAAGTCAACCAGGAGATAAGCCGACCAAGTCAAAAGGTAAAATGAAATGTCTTAGTCTAAGGTTTAAAAACTAAAAACATGTGTCCTTTGATTAAATGGATCCGACGATAGCGCTTCATCGAGAAAGATCTCACAGATGTGTTCCCTTCGACATTTCCCTTGTAACGTTGATTGCTTTAAATAAATAAGATCTAATGGTAGCGATAAAATATGTTTTAAATCAATGGCTACACTTGTACTTTAAGAATAACCCTGTAGGTGAAAGGAAATCATTGGATGCAAAAAACCTCATCGAAATCAGATGGTGGTGATAAAGTCAAATTCAAAATCAAAGAAACAAGTCGAGACAAATTTGACGGTTGCACTTCATTAAAAAAATATCTAATGAACGTACTTGCTCTTAAAAATAAAAAGAATCCTTATGATAGATTTTATAGCAGCACCAGATTCACTAATAGATCCAATGGATGTGCTTTCACCCCAGATGACCAAGGTATACACGAATCTAGGTAAGATCGACGACTGCGTTATATCCTAAAAGAATATTATGGTAGTGGTGCTTTGATTAAAATAAGGTAAAAACAATAAGTAAGGCTAAGTAAATGTTGATTAACCTATGGTAATAAAGCTTAAGCAAGGGTCCTAATACATTGTCTAATAATTCCCCCTTACGCTAAACCTAGGTTAATAAAAGTTCTAAAAACATACTTTTTTGCTAATTTACCCGCAAGAAATAAAAAATCCATGGCTATGGAAGAAAAAAAGTTGATCCAATGACGGTAGTGCAACTAGAAGCCATCAAGTTTAGCCTATGGAAATTAATCGCATTAATTCAATTAAAACATGTGTAATATTAAAAAGGTCAATGGAGGCGATACCCTTGGGGTAAATCAATGGCACCACATGAAGAACACAAGCTTATACTAAGAGGGGGGTGAATAGTATAAGATCACTTTTTACTTTTCTTTCCTAGATAGTATTAATCAATATAATCAATGGCAATATCAATAGCAATAACCAAAGTAATGCATAAATCATCACACAATAGAGACACCATAATTTATGTGGTTCACCCAATGTGGGCTACTCCACGGAGAAAATATTTCACTAAAATTTTCTCCATTGATATCTTGGGAATCCTTTCCCTATTACAATGTTTATGGACCTCTATCAAAAGGAGACACCAATCCCATAAATAAAGTTCATGGATCTCTATCCACATGAGAACTCCTTCTCCTCTACTCTAGTTGGTGATCCTCTAGAAGACTAATACCTCCACTGCACTAGCTTGTGGATCTCTCTCCACTGAAGACTCTTGTCCCCACTCAGAATACCTATCCTCACTACCCTGGATGATGGATCTTTATCCACTGGGGACTACTGTACTCTCTAATCTATCACCTCCAAAGATCCATCTCAAATCTACACTAAACTTAGTCCTTCAGTCTAGCACAAATATTCTCAATATCTGTCTCTGGTTTGGCATAAAATTATCCTCAAATATGCACCAAAATTTGCTCCACAAGTTCATACAGAACTTGCTCAAATATTATCAACAAGCTCACATAGAATTTTATTAAATTTGCTCAATAATTCCACTCAAAACTTGCTCAAATATGCTCAACAAGTCCACTCAAAACTTGCTCAAATATTCTCAACAAGTCCACTCAGAACTTGCTCAAATATGCTCAACAAGTCCAATCAAAACTTGCTCAAATTTTCTCAACAAGTCCACTTAGAACTTGCTCAAATATGCTCAAAAATTCCACTCAGAACTTGCTCAAATCTGCTCAACAAGTCCACTCAGAACTTGCTCAAATTTGCTCAATAGGTCCACTCAGAACTTGTCCAATCTCATAGAAACATAAAGATAATTTTTAGAGACTCAATATGTTCTAAAATCAATGGTCAATCACATTCTCAACTCAAATCAGAACATAGAATAGTTTATTTTATGGAACTTGAACAATCACTTCACATATCCACTTGACTAGGCTCAATCAATCACTCAATGAAACACCCCTTTCTCACAAACCCTAGTCCAAGCATGTAGACATCAACTCAAAATGTTTTCAACAATGCTCAACAAAAAATCTCACATAACAATGATACTCATGTTCTTTTCAAACCCTAGTTCAAATTCTTTGCTCAACAACTTACTTCAACAACAATGATTATAAAACAATCTTAACATAACAATGATACTCATGTTCTTTGCAAAACCCTAACTTAAGTTCTTCATACAACCAATGGCTTCAACAACAATGCTAATCAAAAAAGGTTTTAACAACAACTCTTTATTCCAGAAAATCTTGATGCATTAACTCAAACACTCTCAAAAGGAAACCCTAATCAAGTCCTTTTCACTCCAAACTTATTTTCTAGAAAACCAACCAATCAAATTAAACTTTGGAAAATGTGCTCATACATTTTTCTTTATGATGAAGGAATCTTCTAAATCTGCCAAAAATCTCAAACACTTCTTGCCAATCTCAAAGAAATTATAGGGTGATTAACTTCCTCAAGATACAATGTAAACATCAAAACACACATACACCTTATCACTCCATCTTTAAAAAAATATTCATCAACATTTACAAAAAGTAAATTACCACTTACAACTTATAATATCCCAATAATATTCAATGCACTATTCTTTTCAAAATTACCTAAGACAAGAAGCTCCCTCTATCCTTTTAATATTTCAATAAATCAATATGCCAAAACACTTTATTAAAATAAAACTTAACACCTTATTCCTCCAACTTATCAAAAATTATTTCCAACTAATAAACCTTTCATGCACCCTTTTAACTCTAAAATTTAGAAACCACACAAAAATCAAATTAAAAATTAATTACCTTGACTTGGAGGGGATTCGAACATACCACGCAACTTCAACCGACACCCTAGCCATGACTCCCAATGCCGCGCAAGCTAGGTGCTTGCTTGAGGACTAACGAGAACCACATGCTCCAAAACGCTTCCCTGCTCACCTTGCACAAAACATGCACCTTACCTTGGTGCTCTCCAACACCAATGAAACTACCACAAAAATTATTCCACTGTGTTTCAAACATAGTCCTCCTTGTGCTCAACACCCTGACACTATCTTCTTTGCCACTAGGCCACTTGCCTCATTGGCACTTAGAATTTTGGTGCAAATCCCCTTGATGTTATTTGCTGGTGCTTAAACAGATTGGTCGCTGCACTTTCTTCCTCATGAATTCAAACACGAATGCATACTTTTGATCATCGAGCAAAAGGATAAATTAAAATGCCTCTAAGGCATTAGCTTATATATCAAATTTCCTTCCTCCATGCATGATGTCGGTGCTAGAATTGCCTTCAATGATATTTGGATGTCGACGCTCAAATTTCCTTTGGAGATTTATTAATTTATAAAATATTTAAATTTCTTTGAATTTAGATTTTATAAATTAGTTATTTTTAAAACCCTTTGGTTTATTTAAACGATCTTTCACTTTGCACCTTGGTATAAATAATATTTATTTATAAAATTTAAATTCATTTTGAATTTAAATAATTTATCAAATAAATATTAAATCTTCCTTTAGCTTTGCATTAGACTTTCTTGGGTTTTTATGAAAACCCTTTAACTTATGCTTCCACATAATATTAAAAAATATTATGGAGCCCTTTGCCTTCAACATTTGCATTGTTCCTCTTGACCTTTGACTTTATAAGAAGCTCCTTCCTGAATATCAATGACAACTTTGATAACTTATTTCTTGACACATATCTTGACTTCATTTCTTGACATCAATGACAAATTTGACTTGAGGAATCAAAATGTCCAACAACCTCACCCTTTGTCATTGATGGTAACCCAAATTATTTTTACCAAAAACTTGACTTTTTCTTCTATTCTTATCCCATGGACATTGCTCCCCTGGCTCAATGCTTTCTTTAAATACCAAATCTCTCCCCTTACTCAAATATCTCCCCCTTTTACATCAATGGCAAAGGGTCACCTTTGGGGATCAGGGCTATGAATAAGCCTCTTAGCTTAGCCCATCCCCTACCTCCTCTTGAGGTGGTTAATTTTGGGGTGGGAGTATTTCTACTCCCAAAAAGCAATGTTCTTTACCTTTATACTCGTTCCTTCTTATCTGATCCTTCTAATTCATTTGACTATTTCTTTCCATGACCATGTTCCTATCCATGTCCTTGTTCCTATTCCTATTCTTGTTTCCATTCATATCCATGTTCCTATTCCTGTTCATATTCATATTCCTATTCATGTTCCTATTCATACCTATTTTTGGAATGTTTGCTCTATGCCACTTTGATGTGTGACCATCATTGTTGCACTTATAATACTTAATGTTATTATTCCTTGGAGGTGCAAATAGGATTTCTCCTAGTGAAGCCATATCCTCTTCTATAATGAACCTTGCAATTCATTGCCTTGTGACCAAAATTATTACATGAGTAGCAATACCCATGGAAAAGTTATCTGTTCCCATATTCCTGTCTTTCCTATGTCCTGCACTATGAAGCCATGTGCCCAAACCTGTGACATGAAAAACATCTTCCATTGAAGTTTCCTTGTATTGACATCATTGGTCTCTTAGTCTCTCTTGACCTGTTAATATTGCTATTCCATTTGTTTCTTCCTAGTGCATTGCTTCTATTCTTGTTGAAATTTCTATTGTCCAAATCATCCTTAGAAGCTTCTTATTTTTTGGTGTTTGAGCTTGAATCTCATTTTTTTGCTTTCTGTTTCCTTTTTTCTTCTTTAGAACTAAGTCCTATTTTGGTGACTGATAAATTTTATGCATTGATAATCATGTCCAAAGTCTTTATATTCTCCTCAAACTTGTGCAACTTGTCCTTAGAGCCTTTTACTTCCATTCTTAGTGAAACTATCTTATGCTCTAATTTTTCACACTCTAGATCTTTTGTCTTTAATTTTTTGGCTATACCTTCTTTAATTTTTCTTGCCTCTTCAACCTTGATTTTGAATTTGGTGAGTTCCTGTAGAAACTTTACTTTTGCTTTCTCATATTCTTGAGCTTGAATCCTTAATCCTGAGTTCCCCATTTTTAATTCTTTAAGAGTAACCATAAGTCTTTCACATTCTATCTCTTTTACCTTTTATTGTTCAACCATACCTTTTTCAACTTTCCTTGCCTCTTCAATCTTATATTTCAATTCAGAGAGATCTTGTAGAAGCTTTGTATTACATTTCTCATATTCTTGTATTTGACCCTTTAATTATACATTCTGTCTTTTCATTTCAACATGTTCCTTAAGAGTGGCTTCCTCTTTTTATTTTTCTAAATCTTCCTCTTATTTATTTCTTTGATCTTCTAAAGGAGCATCTTCTTTTTATTTTATTATTGAAAGTAGAGTTTCTTCTTCATACCTATTTTGATTGTCTTTGTTATCCTTTCTTGAACCAACCTCTATGATTTCATTTCTAAAAATTTCATCTTCATTTTCACTGCTAATAAACCCATTTTAATAACTTGCATCATAACCAAGTTGACCACAAACCAAATATTCTTCACCTTCTTATGGACAATAAGCTGCATGGTGACCTGTATTCCTACATCTGGTACAAAACTTTATCAACTTGGTTATTTCTCCATTGCTTGATTCATCTCTTGAATATATTTCCATTCTTCCTCCTAAAATAACAATATTGAATTCATCTTCCTTTTCTTTCATGACCATGCGTGTTCTTTTATTCTTGTGTCTCATGGTTCTACTTTTGCCTTTCTTTGCCATTTGTGTTCTTGTAAGATCTTCCTTCAAGCTATTAAACCTTTTTCGAAGGAACCAACTCTGATACCAATTGAAGAACACAAGATTATACTGAGAGGGGGGTGAACAATATAAGACCACTTTTTACTTTTCTTTCCCAAATAGTATTAATCAATATAATAAATGGAAATATCAATATAAATAACCAAATCAATGCACAAATCATCACACACAATAGAGACACCACAATTTACGTGGTTCACCCAATGTGGGCTACTCCACGGAGAAAATCTTTCACTAAAATTTTCTTGATCAATATCTTGGGAATCCTTTCCCTATTACAATGTTTATGGAACTTTATCCAAAGGAGACACCAATCCCCTAAATCAAGTTCATGGATCTCTATCCACAGGAGAACTCATTCTTCTATTCTCTGGTTGGTGATCCTCTAGAAGACTACTACCTCCACTACACTGGCTTGTGGATCTCTCTCCACTGAAGAATATTGTCCCCACTTAGAAGACCTATCCTCACTGCTCTGGCTGATAGATCTCTATTCACTGGAGACTACTGTCCTCTTTTCTCTATCACCTCCAAAGCTCTGTCTCAAATTTGTACTAAACTTAGTCTTTCGGTCTAGCATAAATCTGCTCAATCTCTATCTCTAGTCTAGCATAAAATTATCCTCAAATATACACTAAAATCTACTCCACAAGTTCACACAGAACTTGCTCAAATTTTCTCAACAAGCTCACATAGAACTTGCTCAAATTTGCTCAACAAGTCCACTCAAAACTTGCTCAAATATGCTCAAAAATTCCACTCAGAACTTACTCAAATATTCTCAACAAGTCCACTCAGAACTTGCTTAAATTTTCTCAACAAGTCCACTCAGAACTTGCTCAAATATGCTCAATAGGTCCACTCAAAACTTGTCCAATATCATAGAAAACATAAAGAGAATTTTTAGAGACTCAATATGTTCTACACTCAATGCTCAATCACTTTCTCAACTCAAATAAGAATATATAATAGTTTATTTTATGGAACTTGAACAATCACTTCACATATCCACTTGACTAGGCTCAACCAAATCTACTCAACCAATCACTCAATGAAACACCCCTTTCTCACAAACCCTAGTCCAAGCATGTAGACATCAACTCAAAATGTTTCCAAAAATGCTCAACAACAAATATCACATAACAATGATACTCATGTTCTTTTCAAACCCTAGTTCAAGTTCTTTGTTCAACAACTTACTTCAAAAACAATGCTTATAAAACAATCTTAACATAACAATGATACTCATGTTCTTTGCCAAACCCTAACTCAAGTTCTTCACACAACCAATGGCTTCAACAACAATGCTAATCAAAAAAGGTTTTAACAACAACTCTTTATTCCAGAAAATCTTGATGCATTAACTCAAACACTCTCAAAAGGAAACCCTAATCAAGTCCTTTTCACTCCAAACTTATTTTCTAGAAAACCAACCAATCAAATTAAACTTTGGAAAATGTGCTCATACATTTTTCTTTATGATGAAGGAATCTTCTAAATCTACTAAAAATCTCAAACACTTCTTGCCAATCTCAAAGAAATTATAGGGTGATTAACTTCCTTAAGATACAATGTAAACATCAAAAAACACATACACCTTATCACTCCATATTTAAGAAAACATTCATCAACATTTACAAAAAGTAAATTACCACTTACAACTTATAATATCCCAATAATATTCAATGCACTCTTCTTTTCAAAATTACCTAAGACAAGAAGCTCCCTCTATCCTTTTAATATTTCAATAAATAAATATGTCAAAACACTTTATTAAAATAAAACTTAACACCTTATTCCTCCAACTTATCAATAATTATTTCCAACTAATAAACCTTTCATGCACCCTTTTAACTCTAAACTTTAGACAACACACAAAAATCAAATTTAAAATTAATTACCTTGCCTTGGAGGGGATTCGAACATACCACGCAACCTCAATCAACACCCTAGCCATGACTCCCAATTTCGCGCAAGCTAGGTGCTTGCTTGAGGACTAACGAGAACCACATGCTCCAAAATGCTTCCCTACTTGCCTTGCACAAAATGTGCACCTTACCTTGGTGCTCTCCAACACCAATGCAACTACCACAAAAATGTTGCCACGGTGTTTCAAACATAGTCCTCCTTGTTCTCAACACCCTGATGCTATCCTCTTTGCCACTAGGCCACTTGCCTCATTGGCACTTAGAATTTTGGTGTAAATCCCCTTGATGTTATTTATTGGTGCTTAAACAGACTGGTCGCTGCACTTTCTTCCTCATGAATTCAAACACAAATGCTTACTTTTGATCATTGAGCAAAAGAATAAATTAAAATACCTCTAAGGCATTAGCTTATATACCAAATTTCCTTCCTTCATGCATGACGTCGACGCTCGAATTGGCTTCAACGATATTTGGATGTTGGCACCCAAATTTCCTTTGGAGATTTATTAATTTATAAAATATTTAAATTCCTTTGAATTTAGATTGTATAAATTAATTCTTTTTAAAACCCTTTGGTTTATTTAAACCATCTTTCACTTTGCACCTTGGTATAAATAATATTTATTTATAAAATTCAAATTTAAATAATTTATCAAATAAATATTAAACCTTCCTTTAGCTTTGCAATAGACTTTCTTGGGTTTTTATGAAAACCGTTTAACTTATGCTTCCACATAATATTTAAAAATATTATGGAGCCCTTTGCCTTTAACCTTTGCATTGTTCCTCTTGACCTTTGAATTTATTAGAAGCTCCTTCATGAATATCAATGACAACTTTGATAACTTGTTTCTTGACACATCTCTTGACTTAATTTCTTGACATCAATGACAACTTTGACTTGAGGACTCAAAATATCAGACAATCTCCCCCTTTGTCATTGATGGTAACCCAAATTCTTTTTATCAAAAACTTGACTTTTTCTTATGTTTTGCTCCCCTTGGGACATTGCTCCCCCTGGCTCAATGCTCTCTTCAAATACCAAATATCTCCTCCTTACTCAAATATCTCTCCCTTTGACATCAATGGAAAAGGGTCACCTTTGGGGCTTGGGACTAAGAATGAGCCTCTTAGCTTAGCCCCTCCCCTAACTCCTCTTAGGGTGGTTAATTATAGGGTAGGAGTATTTCTACTCCTAGAAAGCATTATTATTTACCTTTATCCTCTTTCCTTATTATTTGATCCTTATGATTCATTTGATTGTTTCTTTCCATGTCCATGTTCCTGTCCATGTCCTTGTTCTTATTCCTATTCTTGTTTTTGTTCTTGTTCATGTTCCTGTTCCTGTTCATATCCATGTTCCTATTCTTGTTCATATTCATATTCCTATTCTTGTTCCTATTCATACATATTTTTGGAATGTATGCTTTACACCACTTTGCTGTGTGACCATCATTGTTGCACTTATAAGACTTAATGTTATTATTCCTTGGAGGTGCAAATAGGATTTCTCCTAGTGAAGCCATATCCTCTTCTGTCATAAACCCTACAATTCATTGCATTGTAACCAAATGGATTACATGAGTAGCAATACCCATGGAAAAACCATCTGTCTCCATATTCCTGTATTTCATGTGTCCTACATTGTGAAGCCATGTGCCCAAACCTGTGACATGAAACACATCTTCCATTGAAGTTTCCTTGTCTTAACCTCATTGGTCTCTTAGTCTTTCTTGACCTGTTCTGATTGCTATTACATCTGTTTCTTCCTAGTGCATTGCTCCTATTCTTGTTGAACTTTCTGTTGTCCAACTCATCCTTATAAGCTTCTTATTTTCTGGTGTTTGAGCTTGAATCTCATTTTTCTACTTTCTATTTCCTTTATTCTTCTTTAGAACTAAGTCCTATTTTGGTGACTAATGACTTTTGTGCATTGATAATCCTATCCAAAGTCTTTGGATTCTCCTCAAACTTGTGCAACTTGTCCTTAGATCCTTTTACTTCCATCCTTAGTGAAACTATCTCATTCTCTAATATTTCACACTCTAGATATTTTATCTTTAATTTTTTGGCCATACCTTCTTCAATTTTTCTTGCCTCTTCAACCTTGATTTTGAAGTTGGTGAGTTCATGTAGAAACTTTACTTTTGATTTCTCATCTTCTTGAGCTTGAATCCTTAATCCTAAGTTCTCCCTTTTTAATTATTTAATATTAACCATAAGTCTTTCACATTCTATCTCTTTTACCTTCTATTGTTCAAACATACCTTTTTCAACTTTCCTTGCCTCTTCAATCTTATATTTCAAGTCAGAGAGATCTTGTAAAAGCTTTGTCTTACATTTCTCATCTTCTTGTATTTGACCCTTTAATTATACATTCTCTTTTCAATTCAACAAGTTTCTTAAGAGTTGATTCATTTTTTTCTTTTTCTAAATATTCCTCTTCTTTCTTTCTTTGATCTTCTATAGGAGCATCTTCTTTTTCTTCTATTATTGAAAGTAGAGTTTCTTCTTCATAATTATTTTGATTGTCCCTATTATCATTTCTTGAACCAACCTCTAGGATTTCATTTCCTAAAATATCATATTCATCTTCACTACTACTAATACCACTGCAATAACTTGCATCATGACTGAGTTGACCACAAAAAAAATATTCTTCACCTTCTTGTGGACAATAAGCTACATGGTGACTTGTATTCCTACATCTAGTACAAAACTTTATCAACTTGGTTATTTCTCCATTGCTTGATTCATATCTTGAATATATTCAATCATATCCCAATAATATTCAATGCACTCTTCTTTTCAAAATTACCTAATACAAGAAGCTCCATCTATCCTTTTAATATTTCAATAAATCAATATGCCAAAACACATTATTAAAATAAAGCTTAACACCTGATTGCTCCAACTTATCAAAAATTATTTCCAGCTAATAAACCTTTCATGCACCCTTTTAACTCCAAACTTTAGACAACACACAAAAATAAAAATAAAAATTAATTACCTTGCCTTTGAGGGGGTTTAAACACACCACGCAGCCTCAACCAATGCCCTAGCCATGCCTGTTAATGCTGCACAAGCTAGGCACTTGCTTGGGGACTAACGAGCACCATGCGCTCCAAAACGCTTCCCCACTCACCTTGCACAAAATGTGCACCTTACCTTGGCTCTCTCCAACACCAATGCAACTACCACAAAAATGTTGCCACTATGTTTTGAACACAGACCTCCTTGCGCTAAAAACCCCAAATCTATCCTCTTTTCCACTAGGCCACTTGCCTTGTTGGCGCTTAGACTTTTGGTGCAATCCCCTTGACGTTATTCGCTGGTGCTCACTGCACTTTCTTCCTCACAAATTCAAACACGATTGCATGATTTTGATCATCAGGAAAAAGGATAAATTAAAATACCTCTAAGGCATTAGCTTATATACCAAATTTCCTTCCTCCATGCATGACATCGACGCTCGAATTACCTTCAACGATCTTTGGACATTGACGCTCGAATTTCCTTTAGAGCTTTATTAATTTATAAAATATTTAAATTCCTTTGAATTTAAATTTATAAATTAATTCTTTTTAAAACCCTTTGGTTTATTTAAACCATATTTCACTTTGCACCTTGGTATAAATAATATTTATTTATAAAATTTAAATTCATTTTGAATTTAAATAATTTATCAAATAAATATTAAACCTTCCTTTAGCTTTGCAATAGACTTTCTTGGGTTTTTTTGAAAATCGTTTAACTTATTTCTTGACACATCTCTTGACTTCATTTCTTGATATCAATACTCAAAATGTCCAACATCGTAGACCATGATAAGATGACCATTAAAAGCATGCCCCCTCGATACCAAAGTTAAAACGATCATAATTCTAACTAGATCCAATGACTGCGGTTAAGCCCAACAGATCCAACGGTTCTCCATGATAGAGAAAGATGATCATGGATTAATAAAACTCATTTAAAAAGTAAGCCGAATCTGATCAATGACCATAATATGTTTCAAATCGATCCAACGATAGTGGTTCATCCAAGGCATAAGTCATATAAAAAAGGGGATCAACGAACACATTTAATCTTTCAATAGATCCTACGGTCGTGGATTAATCAGGGTGATATAAAGGGTTGACAAGTCAAAATCAAAACCAATCGATGACTGTGAACTCTCAAGGCCAAATCCAATGGTAGCACTTCGGTAAAAAGTAATCGAGAACTAAAGGGGGATCAATGGCTGTGCTTTAACATACCAAGATCTAACAATCACCATTTAATTAAGGATATCCTACAATAGATCCGATGTTACAAATGAAATCAAGGGCTGCGGTCATACCCAATATGATCGAATGGTTGCGCTCATTCACGGTTATCAAAGGTAATTAAGACCCAAGCATTAATCAAGGTAGCCTAAGGTATGTGTAAATGATTAGAAGAATGTGCTTGGTCAAAAATACAATCTAACGGTAAGCCACTAGTAAGGTAATATAATGTTGAAGACTATGTTTTAAACTTGGTTAATAAGTTCTCGATTAATATTCTAATAACCAGTGTTAAATCAAGTTCAAATTATCGATTTAATTTAAAAGCTTGATCATCCCTACCCTTTGCCCTTGATATTTTAGAATCTAACATCCTTGTAGGTCCAAAAATATCAAAAAGCAGCCATACAAAGCATATCCCATCCAATGGTCATGAAGAGTTGACTAAACCAATGTTGATCACTAGTCGACAGATCCAAGGGGTACAATTCCCAAAGAACAAATTTGATGATCCAAATCTAGGAAATAGGTAATCATTTCACAAAGCAAGAACCAATGCAAAGAGTAAGGTGGCGACTTATTTATGAGGACATACACTAAACAAGGAGCACTATAATGGGCAACAACTACAATGAAGTTGAAGTAAATAGTATACATAAAAACTGTAAATCTAGATAATAACCATGGAAAGGAAGATTCGAGCAATAAAAATAAATCCCCTGGATAGTGCCCAGATAAAGCTAATGTGGACTGATCAGAAGACAAATACTAACGCTCAAGCATGCAATCAGATCATACACATCTGCTAAGAATGATAGCATACTATGTGAAATAATAAAATAATCCTGCTGAGCATATTCATACCCAAGGTTCATAGATTATAAATAGAGATAGTAAAAGGGAGCTAAAGGGCATCAATGAGAAAAACAATGGAGTACAAAGAGTATGAATGCATTCATTTTTTGTTCTACAAATACCTAAGATGAAGAAAGCACGTAAAGAGTAAAACATGGTTTTGACTTACAGAAAGTCATTTGCTCTGCACTTCGATGAAATATAGTTATAAGGGAAACACTCCGATGGAGTATAGTTATGGAAGTGACATATAGATGCTTCTAGATCTTGTTTTCCATTCCCACCTTCCTCCTACTTATCGCTGCCTCCCTTTTTATAGGCATTCTCTCTTGACCACCCTAACCTTTCTCCCCACAAATGGTCCATCTCGCCACCATCCATTGTGCGAAGCCATCCCCTTTCCTCTTTTCTCCCTTCAATTCATCATGTAATCTATGCCATTCCATCCATTTTCCACTAGCACACCACCCCTTATCTTCACCATCACATTGGGCCCCCCTCCGTCCTTCATCAAAGTTTTATGATATCAGTCTGGTCAATCCCCAACAACATATAATAATGACCAGAACAAGCAAAAGAAAATAAATTATGTCTAAGTATAAATCCTTTGTTTAAATGAGTAAAAAAAGAAAAACAAGTATGCCAACCCACTTTAGTGGAAAAGCTCCCTTCAAACCAAGAGTGAACTACAATAGTCGATTCAGAGCCACACCAACTGGATAGCATACACAATAGATTAAATCAGATACTAACAAGTGTAAGGCCAAGATCAGACCAAGAATAACAGATTCAAGAACCCAACCTATAAGAAGGAGCATTTGGGTTCAGAATCATCATCAAGCATTTAGAGAATAGTATATTTTTCTAAGAGGTATACTTGAGTGCCCTTTAGAGTTGTGCTGTTGTATCTCCTTTCTGTGTCTATTTTTATTATTCATTCTTTCTTCTTCCCCCGTTCTGTATAGGATTCTATGATAGGAAAGTACTCAAGAAGCTGAGAATATTTCTAGTCCTATTGAGTCAAAGATTTAGAGACTCTACTATTACCTGATTGGAACAAGGAGAGTAGGAGGATTTTGTTACATTATTTGAACAAAATACCTTCATTGTATTGATAACTTTTTCTAGAAAAATAGAGTTTAAAGGCTTCCTGCCCACTCTACATGTAATAATATTTTCAAATCAATACAATTCTGGGTCTTTTTCCTGTTATTTCTCTGTATCAATTTGGTGTGTTACTATGTAATGGATTACATTATTTGAATGCATTACATACATTTCTTTCATTGGTCAACTTTTAGTTTTATTACGATATTCGAATAAGTCTAAGAGCGCCAATTTCTCTTTCCCCCCTTCTCTATGTTCATGTTAAAATTGTTGTTAAATTGCTATAACAACCCAATGAATCTAGGCACCGGTCTACATAAGGCATAACAAATGGTTATTTTCTTGCTTGGTCATTTTAATACATATAGTGTTACATTAATCTGGAGCATGTAATCAATGTTTTATCATAAAATTATTGCTAGGGTTTCCTTACCCATTCTGTAGTTTTTCTTTAGCAATATTCGTGTTTATCAAAACAAAGAGGCAGGTTGACCAGAGCTTGTAATAGCTCGTTGGTTTCAAACGGTTTCTTGTAGCGTGACAATCGAATCCTATGGATGCAAGAAATGGTTCCAACAATTTTTTGGCACCGTTGTCGGGGAAGAGTTTTTAAATTCTTAACTTTGGCTTAAACAATGACATTATTTTGAAATGAGCAGCCAATAGGAATAAAGAACTAATGCTTTGATTTTCTATGATCTGTACGTTCTTTATTTTACCCATGGTTTTCAATTTTGAGGTTTTATTTTATGTTTCTTTATTTTCTTGAAAATCTCGGTTTCTTGATTTTCTTGAATTATCCCAAGAACCAACTCTTGTGAGGTTGAGTGTTAATATCAAGCATTCTTGATAAAGCATATGTTGTTCTTTTTGCACCCCGATGCTGGCGACTCTGTCTGAACGAACCTAGAAGATAAAAATAAAAAAAGGAAAGAGTAGAACGTGTTGGCGAACACCAGGAGAAGCGGTAAGGAGCTATTCCCAGAACTCAAGAATCCATAGGTATTTATACATAATAAAAAAACTCCACTTTTCAAGAATACTACTTATAATAGTAAATCAAATTCTAGCGGTAAAAAGTACGTAAAGAAAAATAAAGATCAAAATACTATTGATTGTAGATAAGAAAATTTGAATTCTGCTATAGAAGATACATGTGATTATTCTCATTGCCCAATTAATAGTAATACTAAGGTAGATAATCCCTTAGATTATATTCAAGCTACCCAGACCCATACCCCTGTAGGCATTGCTGCTATAAATCTAAATCCCATTATACCTACAGTAACAATGGCTCAAACAAATCAAGCAAATCAACAAAATCAGGCTAATGTCCATTTATGGAGGACTAATAGGTATAGGCCTTTTGTTTTACCAATAAATCTTAATGCCTTACCTAATAAAGCTCACAAATACCTTCCAAAATTCCTAGGAAATAGTGTAGTAACTGGAGAAGATCATATCAAAGGTTTTCTGTATGCGATGGATAGTCTAGAGGTTGAACATGAAGATGTAGTCTTAAGACTATTTTTACAAACTTTAGAAAAATATGCTAGAGAATGGTTCAATTCTCTTCCTAATGATGACATCCCAGACTTCACTAAGATGGAAGCTATTTTTCTAAAGAAATATGGTGAAAGAAAAAATGAACAATCTCTATTAACTGAATTGGCCACCATGAAGAAAAAAGAAAATGAGGTTGTCAGTGACTTCAACAAAAGGTTCTCAAAAACCAGAAACAAAATCCCTGCCAACCTTAGGCCTAGTGATATTCAGTCTATTTGTTTTTATAAGAATGCTTTTCAAGGAGAGTTTAACTATGAGCTAAGGCAAGAACAAGCCACCACCATTGATGGTTGTATGGAAAAAGCAATGGACATTGAAAGAAACATGCTTGACAATGGTAAGATGAAGCCTTATTCTCTGGAAGTCAATCTACTTGAAAGAAAACCCAAAAGGGTAGCATTTGATATACAAAGAAGAACTAAAATAGATCCAATGGAAAAACTAACTAACCAAATGGCTGAGATGTTCAATACCATGAACAATAGGTTAGCAAGAATTGAAAGAAATAATGGAAATAATAGTGAGACATCACAAACAGAGCGACCACATGTTGATAATCGCCCACCCTTTAAGAAAAATTTCAATAGGAATTGGGGAAACAATAATAGCCCTGAAGAAGGAAATAGGAATAGGAACAATGGGAACAATAACTAGAAAAATAGAGACTTTGATAGAGATCAGAACAATGTTCCAAACCCTATACCATCTACCAATGTAGTTGAAGGATTCCCCTATTTTTGCTCTACTTGTGATGCACCACATAACCCTAATGCATGTGGAATTCACCTAAGTGACCAACGCAATGTAGATTTACATGCTGATTCAGAAGAGGATATAAGAATCAATGCTTGTTGGTCTGTAGAAGATGAATCTAGAGAAAGGTTGTTTGAAGAGAATATGGATAAGTATGCTTCAAATCATCATCCTCAAATCTTAGTAGCTGAAGGTACTAAAATCTTGCAAAAACCACATGAGTCAAGATATGACAAGATGAAGCAAGGTAAGATAACTCCTACTGTTCAAGAAGTGGAAGAATTGGAAGCAACCCATGTTATGAATTTGAGGAATAGAATAATCCCTAAAAGGACAAGAACAACTCCCACTAGTGAAATCAAGAAGCAACCTTTCATCAACAAAAGTGCTAATAGAGAGAGAGTTGATAAAACCCCTAAAAGAATAATCCTTGAGATTATTGAAGTAGAGGAGGAAGCACTCAAAGAAGAAAGCAACAAACCATTGGACATTAAAAATATTGAATTTGATGCTGGGACAGAACTCAGTAAACAAAAGGTCAACATCACATTTGGTGAACTTATGAAAGTACAACAATATAGAGAATAGGTCTGCAAAGCATTTGGGTTAGCTGAACAAAAAGAAGACCCAACATGTCATGCTGCCAGGAAATATCAGCATGACACAAGGTCACCCTCTTCTATTAGACCCTTCTATGTATCACTAAGGTATAATTCAGATGAAGGAGAAAGGTATGTTATCCACAACTGTATGTTAGACAGTGGAGCTTCTCATAACATTATGCCCAAAATGATAGCTGATCAAATGGGATTAATATGTACTAGAGATTCTGCTCTTATTTTAGTCATGGACAACAGACAAGTGCCTTGTGTAGGGGTGATAACTGGGTTATTGGTTTTCTTAGATCAACACCCTAAAAAGGGTATAGTAATGGACATTGTTGTAGTGGATGTTGACCCATTTTTCTCATTATTACTAAGTAGACATTGGGCTGAACAACTAGGAGGTTCAATTCAACTAGACTGGTCTTATGCAACCATCCCAATGTCAGACAAGGAAAATGTGACTCTGCATAGAGAACCATTCAATAAATACTCTGTAGAGTTGATTAAAACAGATGAAACAATGGTAAACTTGGTAAATTTTGTAGAAGAAAGAGGGATGGGAGTTTATTCAATATGGCATAACCCATTCCTAACAGAAGTGCCAAAAGCAAAAAACATGGATCCAAAAGTTATGAAAATGGTAGATGCTGAATCAGATAGAGTATTGACTCAAGAAATGTGGACCATGTCTTTTGATGGAGCTAAGTCATAGTCTGGAGCAGGTGCAGGTGTCAATTTGATTGATATTAAAGGAAATTACCTTGGTATCCCTTACAGACTAGAATTCCCTTGCACCAACAATGTAGCTGAGTATGAAGCTTTACTGCTAGGGTTAAGAAAAGCAAAAGAATTAGGCATTAACTACTTGACTATAATAGGGGATGCAAAATTGATTATACAACAAATCAAAGGAAAATATCAGACCAAGCATCCTAGGTTAAAACAATACAAGAATGTAGTACTAGAAGAAATTGAAAAGTTTTTAGCCTTCAACATTTCTTTTATTCCAAGAGAACAAAATCATGTTGCAGATATTTTAGCTATAAATGCCTCAGGCCTAGATCATCCAGACATAACCACAAAATTTATGGGTAGATTCCTAACCATTTCAGTTTATAAACCTTCTGTGCCAGATAACATAGTTTACCTACAGGTTTTTCAAGACGATGTAGACATTAGAGATTTCATGACTCTACAAAATCAATATGCAGACATAATTTGTGATGAAAAATATGAAGATCAGCTAAAATATCAGATAGGTGAACCAGTAGAAGTAATCCAACTGAAAACAAATAGAATACCCAAAGGGTTGGTCTCATTAGAAAGTCTGTTTGATGATTTTGACAAAGCTTACAAGCCTTTAAGTAGAGAAGTAATATCTGAAGACATTAACATTGGTACAATGAAAGAACCCAGAATAGTGAAGGTAGACATGGCCTTACCTGCAAAAGAAAAGGCTGGATATATCAGTTTCTTAAAAAAGAATAAAGAACATTTTTCCTGGACTTATGAAGACTTAAAAACTTTCAAGACAGATGTAATGACACACATAATACCCTTGAAGGAATATTCCAAGCCATTTAGATAGAAACAAAGGAAGTATAACCCAACTCTGCACCCAATAATGCAAAAAGAGGTCCAAAAATTGCTAGACTCCAAAATAATTAGAAAAGTAAGATTCTCTTCTTGGATATCCAACTTAGTACCAGTTAAAAAAAAGAATGGTGATATCAGACTCTGTGTAGACTTCAAAAATTTAAACAAAAGTTCATTAAAAGACAATTACCCATTGCCTAATATGGAACAACTGCTACAAGCAGTGGTAGGTTCATCCAGATTGTCCCTGTTGGATGGTTTTTCTAGATACAATCAAATCCAGATTAATCCTGAAGACAGACATAAAACAACCTTCACAACACCATGGGGCACATTTGAATATTTAAGGATACCTTTTGGATTGATGAATGCAGGTGCTACCTTTCAGAGAGCAATGGACTTTGCTTTTAAAGGATTAATGTTCAAAATAGTGGTTGTTTACTTAGATGATATTACAGTTTTTTCTAAAAACCCAGAAGACCATTTAGAACATTTAGCTGTAGTTTTTGCTCACTGCAAAGAATTTGGGATATCTTTGAATCCCAAGAAATGCATATTCGGGACTACTCAAGGAAAATTATTAGGTCATATAGTCTCAAAAAAAGGAATAAGCATTGATCCAGAAAGAATAGAGGCTATTACCAAAATTCCTCCTCCCAAGAACTTAAAAGGAGTTAGGTCATTCTTTGGCAAGATAAATTTTGTTAGAATATTTGTTCCAAATTTTGCAGAGATGACCAAACCTATAAATGACATGGTTAAGAAAACTGGAGAAATAAAATGGACAGTAGAGAATATGGAAGCATTTAACAAGATCAAAGAAGCCATATCAACCACTCCAGTCCTAAGCTACCCTGATTATGCAAAAGATTTTAATATCTACTCTTATGCATCCGAACACTCCATTGTTGCAGTTATTTCATAGAAAGATGATGAAAATAATGAAAGGCCAATAGCCTTCATGAGTTCAGGTCTGAAAGGAGCACATATTAAATACACCTTGCTAGAAAAACATGCTTATGCAGTCATCCAATATTTAGAACACTTCAAAGGTATATTTGGCTCAAATAAAGTTTATTGTTGTATCCCTTTTATAACAATAAAAGATATTTTTTCTCAATCAGAGCCATTAGGAAGACCAACAAGATGGATGGTAAAGCTTCTGTAGTATGATGTTGAATTCAAAATAGTTAAAACTGTCAAAGGGTAAGGTTTGGCTAAATTATTGGCCAACAAAGAAGAAGAAGGATTTGATAATGTTATCACAATAGATGAAGCATATGATGTCAGAAGAATCAATAATACCGAATGCAAATGGTATGAGGAAATTTTGTCATACTTACAAACCCTATCATTCCCTAAAGATATGTCAACAAATAGAATGAGGTCAGTCAAGCTTCAAGCCCAGAAATATTATATACAGGATGGTGTGTTGTACTGGAAACACCCTAATGGAGTATTATTAGTCTGTTTATATGAAAGTGAAGTCCCAAAAATAATTAATGAATTTCATGATGGTTTCTGTGGGGGACATTTTGCTCCAAGAGCCACAACTAATAAAATTATGAGAGCAGGATATTATTGGCCTTCCATTTTTAAATATGTATATAAATATGTTAGGAACTATCATAACTGCCAGGTTTTTGTAGGAAAGAAGTAGCTAGCAGCCATGCCTCTCAAGCCAGTAATTATTGAAGCACCATTCACCCAATGGGGCATTGATTTAATTGGAGAGATCAAGCCTAATTCATCTGGCCAACACAAGTGGATCATAACTGCAATAGATTACTTTACAAAGTGGGTAGAAGTTGCACCTCTGAAAACATCCACAACTACCACTATCATCAAATTCTTGGAAGAAAATATTCTGACTAGGTTTGGAGTTCCTCAAAAATTGGTAATAGATAATGCACAATATTTTGTTTCATATGAAATGGTAGAATTTTGTGCTGAATATGGAATTGAATTGTCCCATTTTGCTAATTATTACCCCCAAGGAAATGGTCTAGCTGAGTCATCAAATAAGAATGTAATAACTAGAATAAAAAGGTCATTAGGTAAGAAAAAAAGAGGGTGGGACAGTGAACTTAAATTTGCTCTATGGGCTGATAGGTTGTCTATTAAAAGAAACACAGGAAGAACCCCCTATGAGATGGTATATGGAGAGAAAGCCTTATTACCTTCAAGAATAGAAAAATTGGCACTTTCCCTCTTGTTGCAAGACCATGAAGACCCCAATCCCTTACAGAGAAGGCTTGACCAAATTGTCCTGTTAGAAGAGCAAAGAAGAGAGACCCTTAATAGAATGATGGAACAAACCCAGAAAACCATGAAATTGTTTAATAAGAAAGCCAAGGGTACTCCTTTTTCTCAAGGAGATATAGTCATCTATTGGGATCCTAAAAATGATAAGCATGGTGAAAAGGGTAAATTTGAACCTAAATGGATTGGTCCATACCAAATAGCCCATGTTATCAGCCAGAATACATACAAGTTGTAGACTTTGCAGGGAGAAATAATGGCTATCCCTATTAATGGCCAACACCTCAAAATGTACAATCCCTGTTGAAGGTGAAAAATAAAAAATATATAAAAATAAAAAAAATGGAAAAGCAAAAACCCCAAAAATAGAGTGATGTGTTTTGTTGTTGTTTTGTTTATTAAATAAGCATTTCTTTTCTTGTTTGTAAAGTTTTGAGGTTGCTATTTCACATGGTATTCTTAGTTTGATGAGTATACATTACTGCTGATTCTTCCAAAAACAATAAGAAAAAAGGAGATTTATTTTAGACTCTGATGAGGTTTACAATTTTTCAAAAATGAGTGTTTATGCAATGGTTATTTGATATGAAATAAAATAGGATGAAATTAGAGCTGATTAAAACACCATGTCAAGGCCTCACATTACAAATGATACTTAAGGTGACTTCAAGGTCCAAGGAAAAGAGTTATCTTTGAGAGGGTAGTTAAGCTAAAAATCATTACACTCATCCTTTTTAGCCATAAACTAATCCTCAACTCAGGCATACTCTTTGCACAATTTTCTTATATCAAATACTTCTCAAATGAGAAAGAAAAATAAAAAATAAAGTAAATTGAGTCACTACCTGAGATATCTTGGAAAACCTCTACCGGGGCTATAGACACTTGACTGGTAGTAGGGTAAAATCGGATGGGATTAGAAGCAACTCCACCGGGGCTATAGACGCTTGACTAGCAGTGGAGCCCTGTAGAATGGTGAAAATTTTTAAAGAGTGAAATCATATATTAGGCTTAACTATTTTTCTCAGATATGGCAAAGTTCTGGAAGACTTAGAAATCAAAATGAATGCACAAACACACACATGGGTCAAAGCATGTTGGAACAAATAGCTATGACAAATTTTGTGTAATCATATCCTATGACTTAGCTAAAACAAGCATGACAATATATCTAAAAACTCGTCTGTTTCTAAAATTCTGACCCAAGTTTCCAAATTGAATAAAAGGAATTACAGTTTTCAATGCTCTATTACTTTGATATTATGTTGTTTGTACAGTTTTTCATTTTAAAAATTGTTATGTTTTGTTTTTGAAGCTTTGCTTATCAGTCTTGATGATTTGAATTTTTGTCCAAAATTGCAATAAAACCAGGAGATTCTATAATTCTCAAGTGCTTCACGTTTTCAACACATTGTCCCAGTCAGAGCCTATGTTGGAGCCAAATTTGACTCAAACTTTGAAACCCCCAAATTTAAATTTTTGGTTTCATCAAAATAGCAAGCATTGCTGGTCTCTATTGCATCTTATTAGAGAAGTTGATTTTCCATAAGTTGATTAATGAGTCTAACCTTAAACATTGCTAATATGTGCACCTTTAAAAAATTGTTATATCTTAAAGAGGTTACAAAAGTCAATCCCTTTTAATAAAACCCGACCATTAAAAAGCAAGAGTTCGGTCTCACAAATAATGATCTATTTTTGGGCATAAATCGAGTATGATAAATCACTAAAGCCCTAAGTCTTAAAAAAATTAATCAAGGTCTAAAAAGCACCGTGGTCTTTAAATAAAATAAACCTAAGGCTAAGAATGATAATGCACCCCCATTCATTAACAATCGAACACCTTAAATTGAATCTAAAGGTGGCACTCCATTCTTCCCTAATCGAACGGTTGCGCTTTAATAAGTCAACCAGGAGATAAGCCAACCAAGTCGAAAGGTAAAATGAAATGTCTTAGTCTAAGGTTTAAAAACTAAAAATATGTGTCCTTTGATTAAATGGATCTGACGATAGCGCTTCATCGAGAAAGATCTAATGGATGCACTCCCTTTGGCATTTCCCTTGTAATGTTGATTGATTTAAATAAATAAGATCTAACGATAGCGATAAAATATGTTTTAAATCAATGGTTGCGCTTGTACTTTAAGACTAACCCTATAGGTGAAAGGAAATCAATGGATGTGAAAGCCCTCATCGAAATCGGACGGCGACGATCAAGTCAAATTCAAAATCAAAGAAACAAGTCGAGGCAAATCCGACGGTTGCGCTTCATTCAAAAAATATCTAACGAATGCGCTTGCTCTTAAAAATAAAGAATCCTTCTGACAGATCCGACGGTAGTGCCAGATTCACTGATAGATCCAATGGATGCGCTTTCACCCCAGATGACCAAGGTATGCATGGATCTAGGTAAGATCGATGACTGCGTTATATCCCAAGAGAATCTGATGGTAGCGATGCTTCGATTAAAATAAGGTAAAAACAATCGATAAGGCTAAGTAAATGATGATTAACCTATGGTAATCAAGCTTAAGCAAGGGTCCTAATACATTGTCTAATTATCCCCCCTTCCGCTAAACCTAGGTTAATAAAAGTCCTCGAAGCATACTTTTTTGCTATCTAACCCATAGGAAATAAAAAATCCATGGCTGCGAAAGAACAAAAGTTGATCCAATGGTGGTGGCATGACCATGAGCCATCAAGGTTAGCCTATGGAAATTAATCGCATTATTCAATTAAAACATGTGCAGGATTAAAAATATCAATGGAGGCGATACCCTTGGGGGTAAATCAACGACACCATAGACCATGAGAAGGATGACCATTAAAAGCATGCCCCCTCGAGCCCAAAGTCAAAATGATCACAAGTCTAACTAGATCCAATGACTATGGTTAAGCCCAATAGATCCAATGGTTCCGCATGATAAAGAAAGATGATCATGGATTAATAAAGCTCATTTAAAAAGAAAGTCAAATTTGATCAACGACCGTGATATGTTTCAAATCGATCCAACGATAGTGGTTCATCCAAGGCATAAGTCATATACATAAGGGGATCAATGAACACATTTAATATTTCAATAGATCCTACGATCATAGATTAATCAGGGTGATATAAAGGGTTGACAAGTCAAAATTGAAACCAATCGATGACTGTGAACACTCAGGACCAAATCAAGGTAGATTTAGTAAAAAGCAATAAGAATAAAGGAGATCAATGGATATGTTTAACAAGATCTAAAAACATTTAATTAAGGATATCTACGTAGATCCAATGGTACAAATAAGATCAATGGTTGTGGTCATATCCAATTTGATTGAACGGTTGATATTGGTTATCAAAGGCAATTAATGCTCTGAGCATTAATCAAGGTAACCCAAGGTAGGTAAAGGTGATCGATGGTTGGCTTGGTCAAACATATGATCCAATGGTTATGAAGACGATAATAAGACATAACCACCGCTATCCCTATATCTTCAGATATCTTGGAAGCTAACGTCCTTGCAGGTTTAAGAATATCAAAAGTTGCCCTACAATGCTTACCCCATCCAATGGTCATGAAGAGTTGACTAAACCAACATTGATCACTAGTCGACAGATCCAAGGGGTACATTTCCCAAAGAACAAATTCGACGGTCCAACTCTCAAAAATAGGTAATCATTTCACAAATCAAGAACCAATGCAAAGAGTAAGGTGGCGACTTATTTATGAGGACATACACTAAATAAGGAGCACTATAATGGGTAACAACTACAATGAAGCCAAAGTAAATAGTACACATAAAACCTATAAATCCAGATGATACCTAGGGAAGGAAAGATTCGAGCGATCAAAATAAATCCCATGGATAGTACCTAGATAAGGCTAATGTGGACTGATCAGAAGATAAATCTTGATGCTCAAGCATGCAATCAGATCATGTATATCCCCTGAGAATGATAGCATACTACGTGAAATAATAAAATAATCCTTCTAAGCATATTCATACCCAAGGTTCATAGCTTATAAATAGAGATAGTAAAAGTGAGCTAAAGGGCATCAGTGAGAAAAACAATGGAGTACAAAGAATATGAATGTATTCATTTTCTATTCTGCAAATACTTAAGACGAAGAAAGCGCATGAAGAGTAAAACATGGTTTCGACTTACAAAAAGTCATTCACTCCACGCTTCGACGGAATATAGTTACAAGGGGAACACTCCGATAGAGTATAGTTATGGAAGCAACTTATAGATGCTTCCAGATCTTGTTTTCCATTCCCACCTTCCTCCTACTTATCACTACCTCCCTCTTTATAGGCATTCTCTCTTGACCATCCTGACCTTTCTCCCCACAAAGTAGTATCTCACCACTATCCATTGTATGAAGCCATCCCCTTTCCTCTCTTCTCCCTTCAATTCATCATGTAATCTATGCCATTCCATCCATTTTCCACTAGCACACCACCTCTTGTCTTCACCATCACATCGGGCCCCCCTTCATCCTTCATAAAATTTTTATGATATCAGTCTGGTCAATCCCCAACAAGATATCATAATGACCAGAACAAGTAGAAGAAAGTAAATTGCATATAAGTATAAATCCTCCATTTAAAAGAGCAGAAGAAGAAAAACAAATAGGCCAACCCATTTTAGTGGAAAAGCTCCCTTCAAACCAAGAGTGAACTACAACAATCGATTCAAAGCCGCACCAACTGGACAACATACAAAATAGATCCAATCAGATACTAACAAGTGTAAGTCCAAGAATAACAGATTCAAGAACCCAGCCTATAAGAAGAAGTGTTCGGGTTCAGAATCATCATCAAGCATTTAGAGAATAGCATTTTTGCTAAGAGGTATACTTGAGTGCCCTTTAGAGTTGTGTTGTTGTATCTCCTTTCTGTGTCTATTTTTCTTATTCATTCTTTCTTCTTCCCCTTGTTGTGTAGGATTCTATGATAGGAAAGTACTCAAGAAGTTGAGAATATTTCTAGTCCTATTGAGTCAAAGATTCAGAGACTCTGTTGTTACCTGATTGGAACAAGGAGAGTAGGAGGATTTTGTTACATTATTCGAACAAAATGCCTTCATTGTATTGATAACTTTTTTTGGAAAAACAGAGTTTAAAGGCTTCCTGCCCACTCTGCATGTAATAATATTTTCAAATCAATACAATTATGGGTCTTTTTCCTGTCATTTCTCTGTATCAATTTGGTGTGTTATTGTGTAATGGATTACATTATTTGAATGCATTACATACGTTTCTTTCATTGGTCAACTTTTAGTTTTATTATGATATTCAAATAAGTCTAAGAGCGCCAATTTCTCTTTCCCCTTTCTCTCTGTTCATGTTAAAATTATGTTGTTAAATTGCTATAACAACCCAATGAATCTAGGCACCGGTCTACATAAGGCATAACAAATGGTTATTTTCTTGCTTGGTCATTTTAATACATATAGTGTTACATTAATCTAGAGCGTGTATGTAGCACCCTAAAATTGGCACGGTTAAAACATTAGTAAAAAGATAAAATATTAAAATTTGAATTTCAACCCCAAACTGCCCGTTAAACCGCCTTTTACCCGCTTTCCCCATTTTTCGTGCCATTTTTAGGATTTGTTTTGACCGTTGGACGATATCGTCTCAGATTAGACGAAATCGTCCCCGATCTGACGAATTCGTCTGGAACAGAACGTCCAGACGATTTCGTCCCAAAACCAAATTTTCATAATTAGCTTCTGTTTCAATAGCCTCTCCAACTCGGGCAGAAGCGTGTCTGCGCAGTTGGAGATTTCCCTGTTGGAGATCTCCCAGATTGGGATGATCCCCAACCTCCCAAACCTCTTCCTAATCCTATATAAACTAGGATTTTTCTAGTTTATCCCCCTGATTCCCCCTGGCTGGCTGGCTGATTCTCCCTGAACTCCCAACCCCTTAGTTGATGGATTTCATTGCAGAGTTAGCTCCTTATTCCCCTCGCACTACTTTGCTTGCATTCGGTATTTTTACATTTTTATTGCAGGAACTCTACTATTTTCAGTCGAAGCTAGCTTGGATCGTCGCGGACGATCTCGGACGATTGCGGACGATCTCGTACGATTGGAGGCGATCCTGACTGTAGTCCAGATTGGGGGCAGTCCGAGTTTAGAGTTTGCATTTTCGTAGCTTTTTTTGCATTTTTCATATCAGATCTCTGCACTATTTTAAGTTATTATGTTTTATGCATCTTGGAGTTCACCTCATTTAGCACAATCGCATGATAAAGTTAAAATCAACCATTAAAACTACTGCATTTCCTTATTTTTTTATTAGAATCTATTATTCAGGCATGTTTGCTATTATTTCTACCCTTATCCTTTGCTTCTGCACTTGCATATTTGGTATTTTGTATCTATTTTTGTGATTGCAGGTTTCTGACGAATTCGTCAGATTTTAGACGATTCTGTCTGATTTCAGATGACCTTCTATGATTTGGGATGATTACGTACAAACTGAGATGATCTGAACTGCTACAAGACTCAGAATCTCCATCAGACATCCGGGATCAGGTATGACACCTTCTAGTTAGCATATTCTCTGTTATTTGCATCCATTTCTATTTTTTGTATTCATTTAAATCAGCATTGGCATATAGAATAGTTTAGATTCATATCGGCCAAACCTAGGAGTTGAATGATTAAAGCACGAAATGAACACATTAAACATACTATCAACCTAGGCGTGGAAACTGCCATTCAAAAGTTTCCTGGTGAACCCACCATCCGTCAAAAATTCACCCTTATACACCTCCCCGAGAGGCGGGACCTTCAAAGGGCCTCTCAGTCCGAGGTATTGTCCCATCCTTTTCCCATCCCCCTTTCGGGCGTGGATCCTATAGCTTGAAGGTAAGGATGCGAAAAATTTGGAGCGATACATTTTGGTGAACCCGACGTGAAACAAAAAAACCTTTTGAAAACAAAAACCTTTCTAAAAATAAAAAAAATAATAATAAGAAAACAAAACATAAATGCATTTAGACTTAAGAAAATTTGCATGTCATATTTAGATGGTAGACTATAATAAGAGACGAGCTGTCACCATTAATGTTGAAAATCAATTAGCAGCTATAGAGATTACTTACGTGCTTAGAGTACCTCAAACAAATAGGGTTCAACCTTTGTGGGACGAACTTGATAGGAGATTGGATCTCATTTCATCTAGAGCAACCGAACTTAGGCAAATCAAGAGGTTTGTCCTAGATAGAATCCTGGATCCCGATCAAGTAATTTTGTATCATGAACTTCGAAGAGCTTGCCATAGGTGGTTAGCGGATAAAAGAGCCCTTGTGTCTTCTGAGTTATATACTTTTGAGGAATACCTTGAGAATGCAGTTGTAGTACATAAATTTATGTCTCGTATAGAGGACCAAGAGGTCGTTCTTACAGATAGAAAAATATGGAATAGAGTTCCCAGAGCTGTGTTATATCGAGAGTATTGCCATGAGATTTATTTTTACAAAACAGAATCCGAAACAGATAATATCACCATAGCACACTTTGTTGACTTCTTGAAAAACAATTTCCAATTTGAAGAGGAGCACTTTATGACTCTTGATGAACTTGATCCTATCAATGATATCTATAAACTATTTATAGAAAACTAAGTTATTATTTTATTATTGTTATTTCTTGTATTTAGTGTGTTGTTTATTGTCTTTATAAGCATAAAAACAAAAATAAAAAAAAATCAAAACATTTTCTCTTTTAAGCATTATAGTAGGTATATAATTAAAATATATACCTCCCAAATCTGTTGCAAATATATCAGTATATATTTGCTAAAATTTAAGATTTAGACATAATGACTAAACTCAGGAATGGAAAACAAATTGAAGTAGAAGAAGATTGGTTAGGAAAAACCACAAATAAACCGAGATGCCCTTCTTGAAGACCCAATTCAGGAAGAAGTAACCTTAAACCAACAAGAAGAAGAATTTGTGGATGCAAATGAACAAAAAGAAAATGATAGAGAGGAAGGATCCTCATCTCCTAAAATAACTCCAGAAGGAGTTGATTACTTTTGAGAACATGGACCATTTTTGGAAATTCCTCCATGATAATATGGGCACCCTTAATAGAGCAGTTCATATGGACAAAGATCAAATTAGTGACACTCAAGCAACCCTAGAAGATATATATCACACACGCACTAATCCTTTGTCCTTTGTTGATCAAGAGAGTGATCAAGTTGGACCGTCCAATTTGGACATGGCTGCTATAATCCAAAACATGCAACAACAACCGGCTACCCAACCACCTAGAGTGCCCGTTACCAAGCCAAGGGTTATTCCCACACAAAAGAAACCTTCATTCACTACTTTATTTCGCCAAACTATTGATCAATATACCTCAAATCAACAAAAGCCTAAAACAAAACCAAATACCAATTTCCAACAATCTGGGATACAACATAATGCTACAACAAATCTTCTTCATAATACTCTTCCTACCAACCATTTGCATAACAACAATATAGCATCTAATCCTTATGTCCCGCCCTCCTACGGTCATAAATCCCATACTCATGTACCACCAAACCAATATGGTGGACAAACTGGTAATTTGGAAGCCATGGTGAAACAGTTAGTCTCTCGCATGGACCGAGATAGATCCCTACCGTCCCTCATACAATTATCGAGAGATGTGTAGTCAACCTCTAGATCCTATAGTTGTAGCACAACCATATCCCAAACACTTTCCTATGCCTGTCCTACCTATATATAAAGGAACTGAAGATCCCATAGAGCATCTTCGTATGTTTAGGATAGCCTGTCATGACATATCACATGATGACTTGCTATTACTAAAAATGTTCCCGAAGAGTTTAGGAGGGATGGCATTGGAGTGGTATTATCAACTGCCTACTCATTCTTTGAGAAATTTTGAAGAGACCGCTGAGTCTTTTGTGCATCAATTTAGTGCCTATATCGAAAGGCATGTAACCATTAAAGATTTGTACAACCTAAAACAAGACAAAGATGAGTGTTTTGCTGACTTCTTAGCTCGATGGAGACAGTTGATAGGAAAATTACACTTTGTGTTACCTTATCGGGAAATGTTGGATATTTTTATCAATAATTTACAAGAACAACTATCCTATGAATTATCAACTGCTACCTTGACCACCTTCGATCAAGCTATAGACTTAGCTCGAAGGGTGGAAGATGCTCTCATTAGAAGAGGTCAGCTCAAAAAGAAAGATGATGAGAAAACATCCAGAAATCAATATAAAAATAAACAAGTTGTGGGTGACGGAGTCACTGATAGCAGAAACATTGCCAATGTTAACACTATGAAAACAACAGAGAAGTTCATATTGAAACCTCCTGATAAACCACCTCAAGAATTTACTAGGTTAAATCAACCTTTATCAACCATTCTCCCGTAGTTACTAGCACGAGGATTGATCCAATTACCAGCTATCCGGGAACCTGATCCAACCATACCCGGATACAGAGCTGATTTGCATTGTGATTTCCATAGAGGACCTGGACATGCTACCAACTCTTGCAAAAGATTAAAACATAAAATACAAGATTTAATTGATAACAATGAGATGGAGGTGCAAGCCTTCCAACCTAAACAAAATCCTTCTAATAACGCCCAAAAGAGTATTCCTCAAAGTCAGAATCAGAATGTCAATCAATCATTGGACATATTTCAACATCCTTTACCAAAACATGGTAAAGAGGTGGCCAATCAAATTGAGCATCATAATGTTCCCCCTCCTACCCGATATGTAGGGACTATTAGTGGACAATTACCTGTTCCTGATCCTCAAATATTTGACACAACTTTATCCATAGTTACGACTAGACCTCTACATAATATTCGGATGCTTGATCTTAGTGACACCGAATATGAGACTGAAAGTGACATGGAAATCACCTCAAATCAATCGAATAGTTCTGAAGATGAATCAGATCCTATTCAACCTATCACCAGTTCTATGGTTCCAGAAGAACCATTTCCTAGAAGAGTTACTACTCGACCCTCCTCTCATCAGTTCCTTTCTAATGAACAAGCCATAAACGCTAGACCGAGACCAATTCATCATCCTCAAAATAATATTGTAGGTACCATCGGAGTCGTTACCCGACAACAGGCTCAAAACTCTCAACAGGATCAAACTCAGAATGATGGATCAGCTCCATTTGTTTTGAAAAATCCCAATAAAGGGAATCATATGCCTAATGTTCAACCTAAGCCTCCGTATAATATTAATGAACAATTATCCAATACTACAGCTAGAATTTCCCTTTTGGACCTTTTAAGATCTTCTCCTACCCATAGGGATGAATTAATGCTCACATTAAGCCAAATGATGGTACCACAAAATATTCAGCACTGAAGCCATGTCTAATACTATCATAACTCGAGAAGTCGATTGTATTGACTTTCGAGATAGAGATATACCACAACATAGTTTACATAAGGATAACCCTTTATATATTACTGCCCTAATTGGGGATGTAGCCGTTAAACGCGTCTTGATTGATAATGGTTCATCTTTAAACATATGCACTTTTGACTTCTACCAAAGATTTGGCTTTAGAAGTGACGAAATGAAAAGAACTGATATGATCATAAAAGCCTTTAATGACGAGACACAAGAAACGTGTGGAGTCATTACTATTCCATTGCAAGTTGGTCCTAGAACCCTAGACACGACCGTGTTTATTGTACATTGCCCAACATCGTACAATATACTTTTGGGTCGCCCTTGGATCAACGCGATGCGAGCGGTTCCATCCACTTTACATCAGTGTGTTAAATTCAAATTTAAAAACCAGTTGGTTACCATTCATGGTGATCCTAGACCCTTTGATATGTGTGCTTTGGCAGAACCGGTTGGAGTTCAATTTTGCCCTGCTCTGTCATCCACACATCCTAATTCTCATCATCCGCCCAAACGTGTGAAACACACACCCATAACCTCATCTACTCCTTCAACTACACCTATACATATAGCTCAACCATCTTCTGAACAAACTACATTAGGACCTCGAAAAGATCCCAAAATTACAACCAATACTTCTTGTTTTACCCCTATAACTTCCATACCGATAGACTCATCCATCGATATCCCTATAACATCATCATCCACTACAGGCATTCTTTCCACATCAGAAGATCAAGGAAATGTTCCTTCTACCTCTTATGCTCTCATTGATGAGCTCTTACCTGATTTATCTAAAATTCTTATATCAGAAGAAACCAACACTGCCATGCAGACTTCCCTTCTTTTAAATAAACTCCCACCCTCTCCTCGTACCTTGGGCCTCCCACAGCCTATGGGAAGTATCTACCAAGTCGGGAGTTGTGCTTTCATTTATAAGGGATATGATTGGGGAAGAATCCCCGGAAACATTAAGATACATTGTGATGGGTATGCTAGATGCTATTTTGCTAATGATTATCTTAAAGCTAAGCCCATAATGCTTAAATTGGGATATAAAGGGAAAGGTTTGGGACCTTTCCAAAATGGTATGAAAGAACCTTTTGAGGTAGAACCGTGGCTTGCCCACTGTGGTGTGGGCCTATTTTCTAGTAAAGGTCAGCCCTTTCCATTTGAGGATGATGACCATCTCGTATGTTATCAAGATTATCTAGATAAACAAGATTCTTTGTGTCTAAAGAATAATTCTTTTACCTGCAATATGCTATCCATAGCCTACCCTGAGATGATTGCCGAATCCAATGATGAGTTGGAAGGGGATATCTTCCATGATGTCTCCGTTGAGGAATTGTTATATAATGAATTTTATTTTGATGGCTCTATTCCGAATATAGCCCAGCTTGAAGCTACGACTTCTCAAGATGAATTATCCAAGTTAACCTTGGAAGAATTACAAGAATTAGGTGTTTCATCCGCCCCACCTAATTTTGAGAGAGATTTACATATGGAAGTTGAAAACGTTATAAAAATTAACATTGGAACCGAACATAACCCTCACATAATCAATATTGGATCAGAATTGAGTCAAGAAAAACAAGATAAATACATTTCATTTCTTAAAGACTATGAAGATGTCTTTGCTTGGACATATGAAGACATGCCAGGTTTGGACCCTTCCATAGTTATGCATCATCTAGTAGTCCATCCAGATGCTAAACCTGTTAAACAGAAACTTCGAAAAATGCATCCTAAAGTGGCCTTACTAGTCAAGGGAGAACTAGAAAAACTGTTGAAAGTCATTTTTATACAAGCCATTGATTATGTTGAATGGATCTCAAATGTAGTTCCAGTAACTAAGAAAGAAGCCACTAAAGTTAGGGTTTGCACCGATTTCAGAGACATTAATGTTGCATGCCCTAAAGATGATTTTCCTCTTCCCAACATGGATCAGATCATTGACTTTACTACTGGAAGTGGAATGATATCCTTAATGGATGGATTTTCCGGTTATAATCAGATCAGGATAGCTCCTGAAGATCAGGCCAAAACAACCTTTATTACCCCTTGGGGAACCTTTTGTTGGAAAGTGATGCCATTTGGTTTAAAGAACGCAGGCGCAACCTATCAACGAGCCATGACTTATATCTTTCACGATATGATGCATGATATTCTACATGATTATGTAGATGATATTATAGCTCGTTCTATCAAAGAAGATGATCATTTAAATGACTTAAGGAAAATATTTGATCGGTTAAGGGAATATCTTATCCGACTAAATCCAACTAAATGCATATTCGGAGTTAAGTCCGATAAATTATTAGGGGTTATCATTTCTTTACGTGGCATTGAAATTGACCCTCTCAAGATCACGGCTATCACAGATATGCCCGCACCCACCAATATATCATAATTACAAAGTTTACAAGGTAAGCTTCAAGCTATTCGCCGCTTTATTGATAAGTTGGCAGACAAAACTGGACCCTTTCTTAAACTTCTTAAGAAAGATGTCTCTTTCCATTGGGACGAAGAATGCCAAGAAGCATTTGAACTCCTTAAGCAATATCTCCTCAAACCACCAGTGCTTTCCCCACCTAGATCTGATCATCCTTTTATCTTGTACATTTTTGCTTCTGATTTTGCCTTAGGGGCTATGTTAGCTCAGCTTGACGATGAGAAGAAAGAACGTGCTAATTATTACATTAGCAGAACCTTAATCAGTTATGAAACTCGCTATACCATATTAGAGAAGTTATGTCTTGCAGTCGTATTTTCTACATAGAAACTATGACATTATATGCTCAATCAAAAAATGTATGTTATTGCCAAATTCGACCCTTTGCGATATCTCATGAGTCGACCGTATTTATCTGGTCGCACAACCAAGTGGGTTCTTGCGCTAAGCGAATTTGAACTCACCTTCATAGGACAAAAGTCTGTTAAAGGTCAAATCATAGCGAGATCAATTAGTTGCTGCACCTTTAGAATCTACTCATCCCCTCATCATTGAGTTTCCTGATGAATGCCTTAAACTAGAGGCAGACCATTCAGAGCAATGGTCCCTATACTTTGACGGAGCCCGATGCATGAGTGGGGCTGGTGCGGGTATTATTTTAATATCTCTGCAAAAACATCTTATACCTCTGTCCTTCAAATTAACATTTGCTTGCACCAATAACACTGCTGAATATGAAGCTCTTATCCTTGGATTACGAGCTGCCTTGGCATTGAAAATTAAAATTTTATTGGTTTTTGGTGACTCCCAACTTGTCATAAACCAAATCAATGATGTTTATCAGACCAGAGATGATAAATTACGCCCATATAAAGCATATGTTTTGTAGTTATTATCCTTGTTTGATCAAGTTACTTTGGAAGCTATTCCTCGAACTAGCAATCGTGCGACTGACGCTATGGCTGCAGCTGCATCTCTTCTACCCTTGGAGTTAGACGATGAATATGCTACCATCATTATTCGTCGACTCTAGGAACCCGCTTCAAGCAAATCATGCTTAGAACCTTTGGATGTGTTTCTCATCAACGAAACAACTCCTGAACCATGGTATATTGATATATTTAATTTTTTGCAGAAAGGAACCTTCCCTGATGGTTGTACTAGCAACCAGCGTAGGTTATTACGTAGACAAGCAAGTCGCTTTGTGATTATTGGTAATACCTTGTACAGAAGATCTTTTGAAGGCATCTTACTGAGATGTTTGAATCTAGAGGAATCTAGATCAGCTTTGAATGAAGCCCACAATGGATCTTGTGGGGGACATTTTAGTGGTAACGCCATTGCTAAGAAACTCCTTCGGATAGGATATTTTTGGCCTACCATGGAAAATGATGCACATAATTATGTGCGACATTGCGACAAGTGCCAAAAACACGCTGACCTTGTCCATGCGCCTGCACAAGAGCTGCAGGCTATTTCATCTCCTTGGCCCTTTTCAAAATGGGGCCTAGACATCATTGGAAAAATCAACCCTGTGTCATCCGATGGACACAAATTCATCATAACCGCCACTGAGTATTTCATGAAGTGGGTTGAAGCTATGCCATTAGCTTCTTGCACTAGAACACAAGTTTCCAAGTTCATTTTTAATCAAATTATTTGTAGGTTTGGAATTCTTGCCAATCTCATTTTCGATAATGGAACTTGTTTCAAAAATAAAGATGTCAAGAAATTATGTCAAAAATATAAAATTCAACATCGCTGGTCCACTCCCTATTATCCTCAGGGTAATGGTCAAGCAAAAGCATCTAATAAAACCTTAATCAAAATTCTCAAAAAATTGGTTAATAAAATCGGTCGAGATTGGCACATTCAGTTATATCTTGCTTTGTGGGCCTATCGAACTAGTGTTCGAACCCCCACTGGAACTTCACCTTTTGTCTTAGTTTATGGTGCTGAAGCCATTTTTCCCTTTGAATTAGAAGTTCCTTCTTTAGCTCTACTACTTCAAGATACTTGAAGTAGGGGATGAATATCGTGTCTTGGAGATTTAGTCGGCTAGAACTTCTAGATGAAAAGCGCATCAATGCTTTGGAGCATCTTCGCGCCTACCAAAACAAGCTTAAGAGAGCATATCTTAAGAAAGTTCATCCTCGATCTTTTGAGATCGGTGACCTTGTCTTAAAAGAAAATCAAAAAAATACTAATGCAACTAAAAACCTTAAAGGTAAATTCGAGCCCAACTGGCTTGGACCATATGTCATCACCTGCTAAGTTTGGATCGGGAGCATACAAATTATCTACCTTAGATGGTAAAGAACTTAAAGAACCTATGAACATTATACATCTCAAACGCTACTATGCATAAAACATTGGGTCATTTCATCATTTGTATATACTGTATTTTGCATATTGTTTCATTTTTAGCCATTTCTATCAAAATATTTTTCAAAGAACAGTAATAGTATTTCTTCTTGCAAATCATCAATTAAAATCAAATACAAAAACATCAAAAGTGTCAAAATCTTCAAAAACATCTTTTTTATACCTGTCAATTCTTGGAGTTTGCAGTTATATTTTCAATTATTTTGGATAAATGAGCATTTATTTGGAATCCCGCACTTTCACACTCACATGAATAAATATCTTGATTTTATTTTGTATGATTATTAATCTCTCTTATATCAAAGTCCACATTGGCATTAAATAAAATTTTGAGCATAGAGAACTGATCTTGTTATTTACTTGAACTAAGTATATCTTTTCACATTAAAATGATTTCATTGCAAATTCAATATGATGCTACATAGTAGAAGTGGTTTCTTGAGCGAAAAGTTTCCCCTGCTATCCTATCATGCACATGGTCTAGAATCTTTGAGAATTGACAAAAGGACAAGCTCACCCCTACCCAGAATAAAAATCCCTTGCTCTACAGCTAATCCGAGCAAGTATCCCTAGCATAGGAAGGAAAAGAAAAGTTCAAGAAAAAGAGAAAAAGAAAAAGGTTATTTTGTATCATCACAACAATATTTCAGTATTTTCTCCAATATCAAGCAAAAATACAAAAGTACAAAATACAAAAAAAAAAAACAAAAAAGAGCAAAAGAGAAAAGCAAAAGCAAAATGCAATAAAATCCTTTCCCTACCCCTTGAAAAGAAAAGAAGGGTGAATGAGCTTGAATCCTTGGAATTCTCAATTATTCGAAAACTGTGAGGTAAGCCCCATAACAAGTGGTTTGTGCCCAACCCGCTTGGCCTTGGGTAATCCCTAGCGTGGTGATATGTCTGTCACATTAGCGACCTTCTTTTGTACTGAGACCTACTGTCGGCTTATGGATTAGCTAGCTCTTGATAACCTAACTTACATAGTAGTCTGGTACGGTTACATGCATATAAATCATGGTCAACGAACATTCATTTGGTTACGACAAATTACTTGTATCAAATTATCTTGCTCAAAATTGGTGAATGAACAATACAATCGCACACACATTTGTATTTGAGAGATTTTGTATCATTATGATAAATCAAGATCGGTAATGAAGTCACATTTGCACATGAGGATTCCTTATAAATCTACATTTCTCTTTGAGATAATTTAAAATATTTCTGTAACTCTTTTCGGAATAATTTTATCCTTTTATTTCAGAACTTTTTGTTTGTATAAAAGCAATTACATACATCTTCTCACAAAATCTTAAAATATATATATATATATATATATATATATTTTCAAACAAAATTTTCATATTATTATTTTTCTATTTATCAAAGGTCAAAAATTCATCTTGCAATAAAACCAACAATCTATTTTCTTCTTTGGATTTCGCGATGATGGTATAAGTCTATACCTATAATTCTATGCCTAGCGCAAACCATTGTTCTAATTTTATTTTCCATTTATTTTAAAACCAAATTCATCAAAACATATGACTTGCATCATTATGTTACACAATTATGCTTTACCAACGAACGAACACCTATTCTATTTCATGTCATTATGTTCAAATTCAATTTTGCAACCATGGTATAAATTCTAAGGAATTGTTCAAAATTTTATCACACTTAGGAATTTATGCCTAGCAAAATTATATTTCTTTTCGTATCTCATGCATACTATTTTTATGAAAATCTGAAAACAAATCATCAAACCATCATTATCTCCATCATTACAACACAAAGTCTTAAGACAGTCTCTTAAGCACTCTTTTACTTTTAAACAATATTTCTATACTTGGGATTAGCTTGACGACCGAGTGAGCGACGACTCCATGAAATGGTCTATAACAACGACAATGTCCTTTGAAATTATTGTTAGAAGTCTCTTTTATTTATTTTTTATTTTTATTTTATCAAATCACACCACCACAACCAATTGTTTACATCAGATTATTTCATTTAAAATCTTACAGCATGACATCAAATTATAATATTTCAAAATGACATAATTACATGAATCCTCAATCAAATAAGCAAACAATTCAAACATTAAAGCATCATAAAAACATATGAACAAGTCATATCATCAGAAACAAGATCATATATATATATCCAAAAATTATATACATCATATCAAAACTGGATTGGTATGCCACAATCTATACCCTGGCATACTCAATCCTCTCAAACAATCTCTACAAAATCTATAGTCCATAGACACCTAGCCTCGAGAAGCCCTCGAGCTCTCAGCCTCATCTCCTCCCCCACCCTGACGTGGAGGAGGTGGTCCCATAGAGGTCCGAGGATGTATCTCGGGTCCTCGTCGTCGATCGTGAGGATGTCCTCGCCGATCCCATCCTGATTGGTTCTGCAATGTTGGTTGGCAGCTGTACCCTCTGGCCCTCTGGAACTAGTTGGAAGTATACCCCCTGGTAGAATGTGGTCTGCATCATAGACCGCACTAGCTCATCCCTACTCGCCCCTCTGCTCTATGCCCTGAGCCATGTAGTCTCATCCTATAGTGTTCGTACCTACATCCTCAACTGAGTGGCCTCGTCCTGCAGTGACTGCACCTGAGCTCGAAGGTGGGCAGCCTCAGCCGGAGAGCCATCGTCTCGCTGCTCTCCCCTACATCCACACCCTTGCCCTTATCGGGCGATGGTGGTCTCTCCCCCTGCTATGAAGGGAGTCTCTCCTCCCTCCGCCCTGTCTCTCATGGCCTCTATAGAGCCCGTGCCATCCTCTGGCGTCTCTCCTATGGGATCCATCGCTGCTCTCTCCCCCCATGACCCCGTGCTGCCTCAATAGCAGCCTGTCATCGCCTCCCCATCTGGCGCACCACAGCGTGCACTGGACCCTATGCCCTCGTCATCCGAGGAGGGCGGATGCCTACGTACCAGGCATCATACCCATCCGTGACCTCGGCGTCGTCACCATCCATTGGCTGGATGGGGGCATCATCCATGTCTTGACTCTAGAATCATTGCATATCTGGAGCCCCGCTCAATGTAGTACTATCTCGAATAGTCTGAGAGTACTCGTAATCCCTGAGAGAAGGGATCCCCTACTGTAGACCGAACTATCATAGTACTCGATCATAGCGGTGGAGCTCTACCTCTCCCCGCTCCATCCTCAGCCAATAGACTCGCCTGATGCGAGCCAGCTCTTGCCCATCCTCTGCCCACCCGGGGTGCTCTCGCCATGGCCTCTAGGTGATCTGGTCTGGGATGAGGTCATCCAACAACCTCCGAGACATCGATAGATCTATCCATCACTGTGACCCTCTCTGTAGCCACCAATAGAAAACTTGGGGCCTCTCTCGGTCAACCCCTATCAATGGGAGCCCTATCGGCCTCCGCACCGCAATGTGCTCCCAACACCAAACCTATAGCAGCGATGTCAAAACTAGACATCGACCTCCCTTGTATACGACCCCATACAGGATCCTATACAAGCGGCAAAGAACAAAGCTGCCCCATGCAAATCTGTACCCGTGGTCTCTCATGTCGTAGACTATGTCTGAGAGCACCCACGGTAGTCTACATCCGCTCTGGTGGCACAGCAGTAAGCCACCGACAACTCCTGCCAAAACTTGAGTCAGCCTAGATGCCCCAGGCATCTGCCGTAGCGACTCGATGTTCACTCCGCCCTTCTCCAGGGTGAAGCTCGGGTCTCCAGTGAGCCTCATCATCGCCTGGCCCTGATTGGCCATAGGCATCATCAACCGTCCTTGTATGGGGATCCTCATGATCCTCCATACGTCCTCTAGAGTGGGAGCCATCTCCCCTATCGGTAACCGGAAGCAGGACGACCCCGGATACCACCTCTCTGCTAGGGCTGTCAGTAGCCCCATGTCAGTCGGCACTTGTGGCATCTCTGCCACATGCTGTAGACCGACCAATCCAAGTCGGTCATGCTCTGCCTGGTCAAGCATGGCTATGTCATCTCTTAACCCATCGTATTTCCATTCTCGGCTCTTTAGTAATCCCTTCTACAAAACAAACAATAAACAACAAAATCATTAATAAACCAATCATTAACATCAAATTAAACAACTTAAAATCAAGTTCAAAATGATATCGTCCACCATTGGATGATATCGTCCCCAATTGGGCAAAATCATCTTTTGTGAGGATGAAATCGTCTCCTATTTCGCAACTTGGGAATCGCCCCTTGTTGGACGAAATCGCCCCTAATTCACCGATTTCGTCGTCAGACGAAATCGACGATCTAGGGACGATTTCGATGAAATCGAGATGATTTTGTCCCGACGACGTCGACGGCCTAAAAATGGCCGTGATGCCCCAAACAATCAAATTTAAATAAAAAAATTGCACAAAGTTAAATTAAACCTAATCTACTAGGATTAGATCCTTACCCGTAGCCCGCGCCGGACCTCTGTCGCTCTGTGCGCTGTCTCCACCATTTTTCTCTCTACAGAGCTTTGGAACAGTAAAAGTGAATAGTAAAAATGAATTAGGGTTTTCCCTATTTTCTTTAATTTATTTAAAAAAAAAAATCAGCATTTTAAATTTTGCTTTTTCGCGTTTTTACCTCAAACGTTCGATTTGGGTAAAAACACGGAGGGGGCACCATAGTCAACATTCGTACGATTCGACCAAGAATCGTCGTCTAAAAAATTGAGTACATTTTTGCTTTCTCGTAAAACGGGAAAAACTCGTCTTTAACGCATTTTCTTCGGAAAATTCGCTAAAGAGGGGGCAAAATGTAGCACCCTAAAATTGGCACGGTTAAAACATTAGTAAAAAGATAAAATATTAAAATTTGAATTTCAACCCCAAACTGCCCGTTAAACTACCTTTTACCCACTTTCCCCATTTTTCATGCCATTTTTAGGATTTGTTTTGACCGTTGGACGATATCGTCTCAGATTAGACGAAATCGTCCCCGATCTGACGAATTCGTCCGGAACAGAACGTCCAGACGATTTCATCCCAAAACCAAATTTTCATAATTAGCTTCTATTTCAACAACCTCTCCAACTCGGGCAGAAGCGTGTCTGCGTAGTTGGAGATTTCCTTGTTGGAGATCTCCCAGATTGGGATGATCCCCAACCTCCCAAACCTCTTCCTAATCCTATATAAACTAGGATTTTTCTAGTTTATCCCCTTGATTCCCCCTGGCTGGTTGGCTGATTCTCCCTGAACTCCCAACCCCTTAGTTGACGGATTTCATTGCAGAGTTAGCTCCTTATTCCCCTCGCACTACTTTGCTTGCATTCGGTATTTTTACATTTTTATTGCAGGAACTCTACTATTTTCAGTCGAAGCTAGCTTGGATCGTCGCGGACGATCTCGGACGATTGCGGACGATCTCGTACGATTGGAGGCGATCCTGACTGTAGTCCAGATTGGGGGCAGTTCGAGTTTAGAGTTTGCATTTTCGTAGCTTTTTTTGCATTTTTCATATCAGATCTCTGCACTATTTTAAGTTATTATGTTTTATGCATCTTGGAGTTCACCTCATTTAGCACAATCGCATGATAAAGTTAAAATCAACCATTAAAACTACTGCATTTCCTTATTTTTTTATTAGAATCTATTATTCAGGCATGTTTGTTGTTATTTCTACCCTTATCCTTTGCTTCTGCACTTGCATATTTGGTATTTTGTATCTATTTTTGTGATTGCAGGTTTTTGACGAATTCGTCTGACGAATTCGTCAGATTTCAGATGATTCTGTCTGATTTCAGATGACCTTCTATGATTTGGGATGATTACGTACAAACTGAGACGATCTGAACTGCTACAAGACTCAGAATCTCCATCAGACATCCGGGATCAGGTATGACACCTTCTAGTTAGCATATTCTCTGTTATTTGCATCCATTTCTATTTTTTGTATTCATTTAAATCAGCATTGGCATATAGAATAGTTTAGATTCATATCGGCCAAACCTAGGAGTTGAATGATTAAAGCACGAAATGAACACATTAAACATACTATCAACCTAGGCATGGAAACTGCCATTCAAAAGTTTCCTGGTGAACCCACCATCCGTCAAAAATTCACCCTTATACACCTCCCCGAGAGGCGGGACCTTCAAAGGGCCTCTCAGTCCGAGGTATTGTCCCATCCTTTTCCCATCCCCCTTTCGGGCGCGGATCCTATAGCCTGAAGGTAAGGATGCAAAAAATTTGGAGCGATACAATGTAATCAGTGTAATATCATAAATTACTGCTGGGGTTTCCTTACCCATTCTGTAGTTTATCCTTAGAAATATTTAGTATTAAACAGAATAAAGTGGCAGGTTGACTAGAGCCTATAATAGCTCATTGGTTTCAAATGATTTCTTGTAGTGTGACAATCAAATCCTATGGATGCAAGAAATGGTTCCAACAGGTCCCTTTTTCTTGTATTTTGCCTTGATTTTATTAACCTTGACTGAATTCACACCCAATAATTTATGGGGTGTGAATTCAATAAATTTAGGGGGTTTATTGAAAAAAATCTAAAATTTAAGCCAAAATTTTTAGGGCATCAACTCAATCAAGGTTAACTTTCATTTTCCCAACTTTTAGCCCTCCAAATCCTCTATAAATAAAGGGATTGGATTCCTTTTTTCAGCCAGTTATTTGGTTACAAGCTATCAATATAAGAAAATTCATACAAAATAAGAATTATTTTAGCTTCTTGTGCAATATTCTAGTGTTCTTGGTGCTTTGGTGTTCATTTTTTGGTGTGTTCCTTGTGATTTGCAAGTGGAGAAAGCCTTGTCAATAAATTATCTTCTTGAAGGAGATGTCTTCCACCTTCACTCTTGATTCTTCCACAAGATAACCAAGTTGTTCCTTTGCATTCATTAAATGATTTAATTCTTCATTCCATGTGTTGCATTTTTAGTCTCTATTTTGGGGTTTTAAAACCCTCTTGTGTGAATATGTGCCTTGTACACTAAAGGGTGTAGATTTGGTAAAAGCTTTACTTTCACCCATTGGGTGTTCTGCATCTTCTTCTTTGTTACCAAATCCACACTTAGTAATTTATAAGGTATAAATTCAATCTAGGTAGACTTTGGTGTGACTATTCATCCAAAAATCCTAGTGTTTTGATTTGTGTGCCTATTATGAACTATTTCATCTCTATTTCTATTATGTTCAGGTTTCCATCCTTCTATTTTACTTGCATTTCATATCACATTAGCTTGGAGGCAATTTACTTGTTCCCAAACCCTAGGTTTCAAAGTTGCATTATTATTCATTTCATTGTGTTCATGCTATCATATTTTTTTGTGTTTGCTCATAAGGTTAAATCTCATTTTATCATGAATGATCAACTAAAAGGACCCAGGGGGCTTGACTATTACACCTCCAAGCTTAGTCTTACATCAGCCTGAGTAGGCCCCCACATGTTGACCATATTTTCTAGGGTTTTTGTGAAGCTATTTTGTAGATTTTAAGTTGTGGGATATTATGGATGTAAGACAAAGCTTGGATCAAACACCAGATTAGATAAGTGCCCCAAGTAAAGCTTTTAGGTTATCTATTTTTTTATTTTGATATTTCTATTAAATATAGGAGGGATAGGTTTACCCATCAGAAGCATGGATGAGTTCAATAAATTTTTTAATAACAATGATCTTATGTATGTCAAGCTTAAATATACCAAGTTCATGTGGAGAAATAGAAGATCAGGAAACCAACTCATTCATGAAATATTAGACAATTTTTTCTATCGTAGGAAGCCATCACTATGTTTGGATATGCATCTCTTCATTATTTGCCCAAGATTGCATCTGATCATAGTCCAATATTGTTAGAAATGCAAAAGGCTCATCCTTTCAGAAGACCCTTTCATTTTGAAGCAATATGGTTAAAACATCCTGATCTGAGAGACCATATTTCCCAATGGTGGAAACACTGGTCAGGGAAGTCCATCCTTAAAAATATCCCAAAAAATAAGGCTCATCAAAGATAACCTCAAGTTCTGGAAGAAGGAGATATTTGGGAATTTATTTTAAAATAAACAAGCTGTGTTTGATAGACTCGACTACATTGAGAATAAAATTTAGAACTATGTTTGTGATGAAGCTACCAAGATTGAGGAAATAAACACTCTAGCTGAATACCACAACATTCTTGCTTGTGAGGAAATTTATTGGAGGCAGAAATCCAGAGCTTTGTGGCTAAATCATGGATATAGGAATTACAATTTTTCCACATTACAACTCTAAGGAATAGAAGTAACAACAAGATCAGGGACTTAGTTAAAGGGGATGGCTCTTCTACCAAAAACATCCATGAGATTAGAGATGAAGCAGTATCTTATTTCAGCTCCTTCCTCTATTATGAGGCCCCATGTCATGCCATAGACAAAGAGTCCATGCTTTAATTTATTCCTCAGTCCATTAATAGTGAGACCAATGCAAATATCAATGCCCCTTTCTCGGATGAGAAAATCAGAAAAGTCCTATTCTCCATGGATCCTGATAAGGCTCTGGGCCCTGACAGATTCCCACCCTATTTCTTCCAAACCTTTGGGATATTGTAGGGCAATATGTGTGCTTAGCCATTAAAGAGTTCAAATATTCCAAGCACATTCCTCACAACTATAATTTGACTTTTATTGCTCTGATCCCCAAAGGGCCTACTCCCAAATCTAATTTTAGGCCTATCAGCCTATGTAATGTCATTTATAAAATCCTTACCAAATCCATAGCTAACTGTATGAAAGAAGTGTTACCATCCATTATTGACCCCTACCAAGGAAGTTCGGTCCAAGGAAGTTCTATTCTTGATGGAGTCATCACCGTTCATGAGGCCCTCCATTCCATCTCTCAATCCAAAAAACCTACCCTTGCCCTCAAACTAGACATGAACAAAGCCTATGATCGTATCCATTAGGAGTTTGTGATTGCTATTCTATCAAAGTTTGGGTTTCATCTAGATTGGGTCAGGCTCATTAAAGGTTGCATTTGTAAACCATGGTTCTCTATCCTCATCAATGGTTCCACGATAGGATTATTTTAGAGCAACATAAGCCTTAGACAAGGAGACCCTATTTCTCCTATGCTTTTCATAATTGTTGGAGAAGCCCTTGAAAGGACCATCAAAGCCATCTATAGTTATGACCTCATATTTGAGATAAAAGCAACATCCTTAACCAATCTAGTCACTCATCAATAATTTGTAGATAACACTCTATTTCTTACCCTCACCTCGGTAGATGAGGCCAAGGTCATAAAACACATTCTGATTCTCTATGAGGATGTTGTTGGACAAAAGGTAAATTTCAACAAAAGTAAGATTTATTTTCTCAATACTCTTATTCCCAGGTAGGCCAAGATTGCTAGGATATTGGAGTGTTCTATTTCTACCTTGCCTACCTCCTATCTGGGTCTCCCACTTTTCACATGCACTCTAGATGGATTGTTGTGGAATAATATTTTGGAAAGAATCCAAAAGAAACTCATAGGGTGGAAAGGGCATCTCTTATCCTAGGATGGTAAAGCAACTTTAACTATGGTCTCCCTCCAAAGCATTCTAGTTTATTTCTTATCAATGTTCAAGGCCTCGACCAAGGTATATCACAAACTTGAGCAGTATCAAAAAAATTCCTTTGACCAGGTATTGAATATAAGTAGCGCATCCCCCTAGTAGCTTGGAACAAGGTTTGCTGACCAAAGGAGGATGGAGGATTGGGCCTTCGAAGAATCAGTCACCTTAATACAAATTTATTGGCTAAACAAGCTTGGTGGTTGATGATCAATAAGGAGAATGAGTGGACTACAATCATGAAAATGAAGTATTTTCAAGGACTATATTTTTTGAGTATTGTAATCCCAAGTAGTGGATCGACTTTTTGGAAAGCCATATTGACTAGTAGAGACATAGTTATTAAAGGCTTAAGATGGATCTTTGGGAAAGGCCAAAACATTAGTTTCTATGAGGATAAGTGGGTTAGATACGAAGCCCTCATAAAGGATCCTAACCTAGCTAGGTTAAAGTTCCATATTGATGTATTATTTGGGAAAAATATGGTAGAATTCTTGGATATTTTTAATAACAAGCCTAGGTGGAAATCCATAAATATTGATGGATTGGAGGTTGAATTTGAGACTTTAGAAAATCTACTGAGGTAGCAATTCATTGCTTCAGCTAGGAAAGATCATGTCTGCTGGGCATAAATAGAGAGTGGCAATTTTTTTGTCAAGTCAGCCTATAAGCTTCTACTAACACCTAGGACCCTCCATTTCAAGCTCAGCTGGTGTGGAATAAAATGTTGATCCCTAAGATATCATTTTTTTCTTGGTTTGTCATCTAAGGCAAGATCCTCACCATAGACAATATTATCAAGAGAGGTATCATGGTTCCTAACATATGTTTTTTTTGTAGGGTAGATTGGAAGCCTATGCATCATTTATTTCTTGATTTCTCGGTGTCCACATCCATTCTAGATAGCCTTTTTCAGATTTTCCATATATCTTGGGCTAAAACTACCTCAATCTATGATTTTTTTATGCAATGGCCCAATCCCTTTGCTAACACTCATCTAATATTTATGTGGAAAATATACCTCCATCATTTCCTTTGGCAAGTGTGGTTGGAGAGGAACCATAGAGCCTTTTTTGAAATCAAGATGTCCTCTGCTTCCATCATCAACAATATTTTAGCCTTTTCTAGTAAGAATGTCATTATTTACCCCTTATCTTCTCAATAATTTTCTTCCTTTAAGAATTCAATAGGTCAATCCTTGAACATACCTTTAGAGGATAAATCTATTCTAGCTTCTCCTAATCTTAGATCAAGATCTAGGTGGATTCCCCCCCACCATATTGGTTCAAGCTGAACTTCGATGGAGCTACCAAAGGAAATCCTATCAAGGTGGGGGTAGGGGGTGTGTTGAGAGATCAAGAAAATATTTCCCTTTTTTTGGAGTGATTTGCAGAGCGGTTTCTAGGATTTCGATGGTTGGTGGGTGTGGGCGGTTTTAGCCCATGGTATTGTGCCCACGGTATTCTAATACCACATTGTGGTTTAGGGTTGTAAGAGTTTCCTTTATATTGATTGTAATGTCCCATTACGGATAAGGAGTGAAAAATAATAGAAAAGGAGGTGTGGCTCTTGTTTGCTGGATGTAGCCCATATTGGGTGAACCAGGATAAATCTCTTGTGTTCTATGTGCATGTATTTTGTGAGTTGTTATTTTCTTCTAAGTTATTTAATTTTTGCATTATTATTCTGGAATAAGTTTGGGTATAATCTCTTCATTTGGTATCAGAGCCAAGTTGTTAGCCATAGAGGGACGCCTTTATTGCTAGGGTTTCATTTCATTTGAAGAGGATCTAGGGTTTCTAGGAGTTAGAGAAAACCTATTATGGAGTGGGAGTTTTACGTAGAAGGAGCTTGAAGAAAAATGATGGGAAATCAATCAAGGATAGAGATTGAGAAGTTTGATGGAAAAATATTTGAGCTATGGAAGTTAAATATGGAGGATCTGCTCATGGACAGAGATCAGTGGGCTGTTATCTCTAAAACAAAACCTGCCAGTACATCTGATGAAGATTGGGAAAAGTTGAATCAAAAAGCGAGGAGTCTAATTCGACTATGTCTTGCAGATTCAGTCCTAATCAATGTTTCTGGAGAAGCTACTACAAAGGATCTCTAGGAGAAGTTAGGGTCTCTGTATCAATCTAAGTCCCTGGTGAACAAATTATTCCTCTAGAAGAAACTGTATAATCTCAGGATGAATGAAGGGGATTCAGTAGTAGATCATCTTAATGCATTCAATACGGTGGTAAGTCAACTTACATCTGTTGAAATTAAGTTGAGTGAGGAAGATAAATGTATTACTTTGTTATGCTCTTTACCAGATTCGTGGGATAACCTGGTTGTAGCAATTGGTAGTACAACTTCAACCACACTGAAGTTTGAAGATGTTGTGGCATCTCTATTATCAGAGGATATGAGGAGAAAATCCATGGAGGGCACATCAAAGGATGCCCTAATAGTGAGAGGGCATGCCAAGGAAAAATATAAAATGAGATATGGTGATAGATCTAAGTCTAGAGGTAGATCCAAGTCTCGAGGAAAGTTTGAGAGAAAATGTTGGAAATGTGGTAAGCCTGGACACATGAAGAAGGATTGTAGATCAAAGAATGTTGATTCTAGAAAGAGATCTGATGAATCCACTTCCACAGAGATAAATAAATCCACTGATGAAGGAGGGGATGTATATTTGGCATCCTACTCCACACGTTCAGATAGAAATGATTGGTTGATCGATATTGGTGCCTCTTTTCATATGACTCCTCATAGGGGGTGGTTCAGTGAATATGAAAGATATGATGGAGGGGAGGTACTATTGGGAGATGATTCACCACTTAGAATCATTGGTCATGGAAGGGTGAAAATATTGTTGCAGGATGGTAGGGTTAAAACCCTCCTAGGTGTGATGCATATTCTTGGCCTTGCTAGAAATTTAATTTCTATAAGCAAAATGGTTGATGCAGTAGTAAACATCAGTTTTAGTAAGGATTCATGCAAAATGGTTCATGGATCTATGGTGTTAGCAAGAGGAGTTCGGATTGGAACCTTGTATAAGCTATTGGGAAGCACTATGACAAATGAGTGCAATAGCTCAACTATTCTTGAGGCTGAATCAGATAAAAGTTCAACACTCTGGCATCAAAGAATGGGACATATTGGAGAAAAGGGATTGCATACCCTATACATGAAAGGTATGGTTCAAGGTATCCCTAATTGCTCAATGTGTTTTGATTTCTGTGAACATTGTATTTATGGCAAGCAGAATCGTGTGAGTTTCCCATCTGGTGCTGCAAGATCAAAAGGGGTATTAGATCTGATTCATAGTGATATTTTTGGTCCTATTCCTATTCCATCTCTTGGAAAATCATGGTACTATGCTTCTTTCATTGATGATTTTTCAAGATATGCATGGATTTATTTTCTTAAAAGTAAATATGAAGTGTTTGATAAGTTTAGAGAATTTAAAGCACTTGTTGAAAATCAAACTGAGAAAAATATTAAGGTGTTGAGGTCTGATAATGGAGGAGAGTATTGTTCAAATAAATTTGAGGATTTTTGTAAGCAATGTGGTATTGCAAGATAGAAGACTACTCCATATACACCCCAACAGAATGGAGTTGCTGAGAGATTGAATAGATCACTAATGGAAAAGGCTAGAAGTATGCTCAGTGGTGCAGGGCTGGCACAAGAATTCTGGGTAGAGGTAGTGAATGCGACATGTTACTTGTGAAATCGATCTCCTACATCAGCATTGCTAGATCAAACTCCATTTGAAGCATGGTTTGGTAAGAAACCCTCTCTGTCACATCTTAGAGTTTTTGGTTGTGATGCATACATGCATATTCCAAAGGAGAAAAGAAGTAAGCTTGATAATAAGGTTGTTAAATGTATCTTTATTGGTTATAAATATGGTGTTAAAGGATATAAACTTTGGAATCCAAAAACTAAAAGTATAGTTTATAGTAGAGATGTGGTGTTTAGAGAAATGAAAAGTGATCACAGGAAGGAAGTAATAGAAGAAGAACCTAAAAAGGTGCAATTTGATCTCATGGAAGAAGAATCCTACTCAGAAGAAGAAGAAGAGGATGAACCAGAGGTTCATACACCTATGGTAAGGAGATCAACATGAGAAAGAAGGCAACCTGATAGGTATAGTCCATCTGCTTTTCCTTCTTCCTTTGTTTTATCTATTACTGATGAAGATCCTAGAATAGTTAGAGAAGCTATTAATTCTGAAGAGGTAAACCTTTGGGAAGAAGCCATGAATGAGGAAATGATGGCCCTAAAAAAGAACAAGATATGGGATCTAGTAAAATTACCTGGTGGGAGAAAAGCAATAGGTTGCAAATGGATCTTCAAGAAGAAGCAGAATGTTGAAGGAAAAGTGGAGAAATATAAAGCTCACCTGGTTGCTAAAGGCTATTCTCAGGTAGAGGGAATTGATTATGGTGAAGTATTTTCTCCTGTTGCAAAGCTAACCTCAATAAGATTTCTTTTATCTGTGGCTACTGCATTTGATCTTGAAATAGAGCAAATGGATGTAAAAACTGCATTCCTTCATGGGGATTTGGAGGAAGAAATCTATATGAGATAGCCTGAAGGATTCATTGCTGAAGGAAAGGAGGATTTTGTATGTAAGTTAAAGAAATATCTGTATGGACTGAAATAGTCACCTAGAATGTGGTATCAAAAATTTGATACTTATGTCTTAGGACTTGATTTTGTTCATAGCAATGTTGATCATTGTGTATACTCAAAGAAAATTGGTAATGTACTTGTCATTATTGTTTTGTATGTTGATGATATGTTACTAATTGGAAATAGTAAGGAAATGATCAGGGAAGTGAAGTCTCAGTTAGCATCACAGTTTGACATGAAAGATCTTGGCCCTGCAAATTTTATTTTGGGTATGCAAATAAATAGAGATCGTTCAAACAAAAAGTTGTGGTTGAATCATAAAAAGTATGTTGAGACAGTTTTGAAGAGATTCAGTATGCAGGATTGCAAACCAGTGAAGGTACCTATTCCTTTGGGTGAAAAATTATCTATTGAACAATGTCCAAAAATAGAAGAAGAGGTAGAAGAAATGTCCCATGTTCCTTATGCTAATGTTGTAGGGAGTTTAATGTATGCCATGGTGTGTACTAGACCAGATATTGCCCATGCAGTGGGAGTTTTGAGCAGATATATGTCTAAACCTGGTAAAGAGCATTGGACTACTATAAAAAGGGTCTTCAGATATTTGCATGGTACATCTGATTTTTCAATCTATTATGAAGGTACAGGTAAAGAAAATAAATCCTTGGATATAGAAGGTTTTGTTGATGCAGATTGGGCTGGAGATCTTGACAATAGAAGATCTACTAGTGCATATGTATTCAACTTGTTTGGAGGGGCTATTAGTTGGATGAGCAAAAGGTAAACTGTTGTTGCTCTTTCAACCACTAAATATGAGTACATGGCAGCCACTGATGCAAGTAAGGAAGCAGTATGGCTACAAAGACTATGTGCTAAAATTGGGTTCCTTCAAGGAGCTGTGAAGATAAATTGTGATAGCCAAAGTGCTATATTTATGGCAAAGAACCCTGCTTACCATTCAAGAATGAAGCACATTGATACAAAGTACCACTTCAGTAGGGACATGATTGAACAGAAGAAAGTGTTGTTGGAAAAAGTGGATACCAAGGAAAATGTTGTAGATGCTTTAACCAAGGTAGTTAGCACAGAAAAGTTCATGTTTTGTACAGTTGAAATGGGTCTGGCAAGACCAAGTGGTGGAACTAACATTGATTACAGCCTTTATGCAAAGTATTCAACAAGTGGGAGAATGTTGGATGTGTCTCATCCTTTGCAGAGGAAGCACTATACAGTAGACCCATATTTTGGTGGTCTTACTCATCGGTGAGCGGCTCGAGGCCCCCGATGGGGGGGGGCAAATCTTGAGGGGAGGGCGAAGCCTGAGGGGAGGGTGAAGCCCTCTCGGGGGGTTTGAGAGGGGGCATAGCCCCCCTAAAAATTTTCCCCATTTTTTTTAGAGTGATTTGCGGAGCGGTTTCTGGGATTCCCATGGTTGGTGGGTGTGGGCGGTTTTAGCCCATGGTATTGTGCCCACGGTATTCTAATACCACATTGTGGTTTAGGGTTGTAAGAGTTTCCTTTATATTGATTGTAATGTCCCATTATGGGCAAGGAGTGAACAATAATATAAGAGGAGGTGTGGCTCTTGTTTGCTGGATGTAGCCCATATTGGGTGAACCAGGATAAATCTCTTGTGTTCTATGTGCATGTATTTTGTGAGTTGTTATTTTCTTCTGAGTTATTTAATTTCTGCATTATTATTCTGGAATAAGTTTGGGTATAATCTCTTCATCTACTACAGTGGCTGACAAAAAAATGAAAAATACTGGAAACTTGGAAAAGTTGCTAAAGCATAAAAAAATAGGAGAAAATAGAGGAATCACTGGTCTATGCTACTTAGTCACTGATACACATAAAATTGATACATAAAAACATAACTAAAAATATGAAGATATTACATTGATTCAAAATAGGGATTAGTAATCAACAAGAAATGATAATGGACAAGCATCCTACTAAATTTGCTGTAGCAAAGTTTATCGGAAGAACTTATCACCAGTTAGTCCTACTTCTAGGCATGAAAGTGGCCCTTACTTATTGGTGTAGAAGAAGGTGGGAAAGTGTTTCTAACTACTTAGAATTCACAATTGCTCATGAATATAAATTTGAATCAAAATATTGCATTTTTATTGATTGAAACAATACATTACAATACTACAGGAAAATCCTGCTGGCTGCAAATGTGTTACAACATTTATTTTCTATTAGTTATAACATGTTTAATATCTACCAACTCAAAAAATAAGGAATATATATTATTTATACTACTCTATTATATTTATCTCCTGCTAAATATCAACTATGTTACTGCTTAACAATGTTTTGCTAATAGTTCTGTAACTGACTTATTTCAAATCAGGATAGAAACTACTGTAGTGACATTCATTGGTCCTTGGGATGCATCTCCAATGGTGGGAGTGAGTTGGAAAATATTATAAATAGTATTTTACACCTATATCCATATCAAAATATCATTTTCCTATCGAATTGGGTACTATATTCTCTGTTTGGCTAAAATTGGTTTCTTTTCCCCTCATTCTAAAGCTTTTTCAGAATGTTCGAACGTGCAACTTATTTATGCTTAGGTGCAATAAAAATAACCAAAAAAGTGGGGAGTATGTCTTCCATTTACCTCAGCAACTGATTCCAATATATTTCACATGCTTTGGTTGATAAATTCCAACCCATGCCATTCATTGGCAGTTGACTAGAATTTGTATGGCCAATTTCTGCATTTTCTAGGTTTGCTGCACAGTCATAGGAATTTAGCACTCTTTTACAATTCAAACCAACTATAAAATGGAAAAATCATTTAAATACCATTATGTAGGGATATACCTCAACATACATCATTATTCTATTTAAATTACACATTTTAATCACTAGATATTCAAATAAAAATAATGCATAAAATGTAGAAAACTGTTAAAATAAGGTAATATGCTCCTAAATATTTTAATCATGCAAACACTAATATATAATGCATTAAAAAAATCTAAATTAACATAAATAAAATAACATAATGTTTATAAGGTATTTTATGATAATGCAAAACATGTTATGAATGAGGCAATTATTGGCCTCATCAATCAGGCCATAAAAGCCTTAATATTGAAGAACAGACCATATAAACCTTGATATTAAATAAAAGGCCATATAAGCCTTGATACTAAAGTAGGACATATATACCTTTTATCTTGAATAATATTTCATATGAGAGGATATAATTTAGAAGTAGATTTTAGTAATGATATTTTGTGTTGCAAGTAAAGAAGATCCAGTAAGTTAGGATAGCTTCCTAAAAGAAAGTTAGGAATAAAAGCCTCTTTAGAATTGATCCAGTACTTGAAGCAAAAGATATCAAAAGGATATCTCATTGAATAAATTCTAGTCTAGGAAGAAGAAGAAAGACTAGGAGAGTCTTGCTCGAATCCAAAAGCAACATAATTAGAGATCCATGAGAAGATCTCAATGCCAACACTTCCATAAGTAAAATGTTGAAGATAAGGTCTTTAGGAATACTAGAAGAAGATGCAATATCAAAGACCTTGAAAAGGTCTCAATGAGCATACAGTAAAAGGCTAGGAGAGCCTTGCTAAAGAAATCATCAAAGGAGAACTCAATAGAGAAATACACTACCAAGGAGAAGCCCCTAATAGTGAAGGACTTGGGATAATTATCATAATTTTAAAACAAGCCCAATAGGAGGAGAATTTGGCAAGGAGTGCAAGATATGAGCAGAAGAAGAATCTAGTGAAGACCTCAAGACATTTAGAATATTAAGAAGAAGATATTTCTTGAAGTCAGAATCCGATAAGAAGACTTGAAGGAAAAATAAGCTTATCAAATCTAGGAGATTTTAAGATTACCTTCTACAACAAGAGGTCACTACTTCAGAGATACAAAATTCCAAATCTACAACAAAATGAGATTACAAGAGGAGATCAAAGTCACCAAACCCTAGGCTCATAAAATAAAGTTCAATACCATCAATTTGGTGAAGAAAAAGTTGTTCAAAATAGTCTACAAAGAGCTACAAGATTCGACTCAAGGCAACAACTTGGTGATCTTAGGCACCAAGATCTACATCTTCTACAAAAGTAGAAAATGAGCTACAAAAGCATTCAAAAAAAGGTTGGATTACTTATAAGATTTAATAAAGCACCTTAATCCTGATTAAATTTGTAGAAAGAAGATTTGTATTACAGTATTCAAGTGTGCAAAAAGAATGGTTCTTTTTAAGATTCATTTGCATATTAGGAGTTGATTAGATTTCAAAATTTTAATAATCTATCAACTAGCCTATTATCTAGTTTGGAAATCAAAAGAAAACTATATCCTAATAACTTGCTTATAAGAAATTTATAGAATAAATATTGAAGGTTCATTTCATATTATTCTTGATTAGTTTTAGTGAATTTATTAAGTGCATTTTCTTAAGAGTAGATTGGAGTGATAAGGTGTAATATGTTAGTGCATTAAAAGTAGAATTTGTTAGATTCATTTGCACTATTATTACTCTCAAAAGAAATTATTTTTGTGCTTTGAAATAAAGGCTACAAAATCTAGTTTGGATCAAGTGTCTAATGACACTCTTAAAGAATATAAACCTTCAACTCATAGTGGCCAATAGAAGCCATCACAATTGGTTAGTACAACCAAGGAAAAGCTAACCAAAAAGAAGCTTCAAATATTGAGACTTGATGAGTCTCAAATCCAAAACACTTAGGCTTAGTGCAACTAAAATAAAGCTTCTATTATACAATATTTACAAGGCTTGGATTCACCATAAATCATCTCAGCAAAAGGGTAAGGAGTCTAGCCAAAGAGATATCCTTAAAACCCTCATTTTAAACTCATTAATCTTGTATAAAAATAAGAATTTTAGACTTGCAAAAGAGTGCAAGAAGAGGTGTAATAATAAGGTTCTATATACATGTAAAGGTTACATGGTGTTACACTTCTCCAATATATAAAGTGTAGGGAAAGAAGTAGATTTAAAGGTGCCATAATAGGTACAAGAAAAAATGTAGCCAAAGGAAGGGCCAAAGGATTGAGCATTCTCCAACATCGAAAGGGTGTTCTCTCCAAGATCAGACCTATAGAAAGAGGAATATTTTATGTAAATAACAAGTCTACCAAGGTTATTTATGTAAGCCAAAGGAAATTTATCGCAAATATTTACGTAAACCATAGCAAGGAGAAGAAGTTACCTACATAAAAAAAAGGGATAGAGCACATCCAACATTCAGATGCATCAAGCTTCACCTCTATCAACGTGAGCAAGGAGCATAGTGAGGTATAAGCATAAATAAGGAAAATGGATGCTATGTTGGGAATAGAATAAAAAAAGGGTAGCAAGAGAGCTACTTCATCCTCATTCGAAGCTCCAAGGTAGCTCACGAATTACCTATAGAAGAAAATACGTTGCTTGCTATTCAAGAAACCAAAGCAATCTAAGGAGGAAGATAATCAAATGAGTTATAATCTCCTCATTGGAGGTGTTACGTAGAAAATCCCACACAAGAGGGCTGAGTTACACTTGGCATATTATTCCCTAATGGCTATAATATCTCTAACACTCAAGAGATGAACGTTGAGAGTGCTCAAAGCAAGGAAAATACATTACAAAGGAGTAACGGTTGGTGTAACAATGTTACAAGAAGAAGTGATAGCACTCCCAAGAAATTCAAGTGCCACTTGTCCATCAATTATTGCCCTTATATGCAACATAGAGAGAGAAAAAGGATAACATTCATGTCCAACATTTGTAGTGTGAAGTGGAGAGCAAAGCACAGTCTAGTCAATCCATTTATAAGTGTAGCATGGAATAAGGAGAGCATAGGATCCTTTAAGACTCCATTGAAGAAGGTCAGCATCTACTCTCCAAGCATCAAAGAGGAAGCTCAACAACCATACCATACTTGGTCATACATACTCATCAAGTCAACCACCATAGAAAGGGTATGTAAAGGACTATTTTATTTCAATAAAAACCTATGCCATTCAAGTGTGAAGTCAAGGGGCTAAGGTAAGAAAAATATATCATAAATATTGCTTTCAAACATAGGAGATATAAGGTTATAATATTAAGGATTAATTTTAAGGTTGATAAAGCAAAAGACATAGGAGATAACTTACCAAAAATTAAAATACTATTTGTAATCTAACCTAGGAGATATAAGGCATTCTACTAGGTTGAACTATTTAATACTTTGAAAATATTATTATCTTTTCTAAGTTTCCAAATTTGGGAGTCATAAGGTCTACTACTACAAATTGATTTACTAGAAATTAGAAAAATTAAAATCAAATCTCAAAGGGCCATTATAAGAGGTTTATCAAAAAACAATAAAGTTGGATTTATAATATTTACTTGTATCAAATATTATCAAATAGAGAAAAAATATCCAAAATTAAAACTTCTTGAAATCTAGAAAAAGTTCTTAGTTCAATAGGAGCAATAAGGATAATAGAAGCTGATTTTAGCATTTACAAAACTTTACAAAATCAACCAATATTGAACTATAACTTACGAAAGGACTTTATGTCTTATCCAAAACATACTAGGGAGTCATAAGGCATTCTAAAAAACTTGGTAATATCATAATCTATTATTTATCAAGTTGCAAATCCATTAGCAATATATAAGCTATATACAAAACCTATGAGTACTCATTCTCATTACTAGGGAGACATAAGGAAGCTTACAAGAATTAAGGATTAATATAGGTTTTATAAAATCAAGCTTAAACACTTCTATCAGTTATCATATCTATCATGGATAATATCTTGAGAAATACCTTCAATATAGAAGAATTATTTCATGAAGTAGAATACTACTCTAAAAAATTAATTGATACTCTAGAAGGATACGAGTATATACCCTTTAGTGACAAAGAAAAGTTCTCCCTATTTCTTAAATAAGCTAAAGAAGGTATATTTACAACATTGATCAACTATATTAATGATATCCTCTTCACAACATCATGTAATTAACAAGGATTGGTTATATTACCACAATAAGAATGTCTGATGGTGTATCTATCTCTAATTTTGTTTGTACTTAATCAACACAAGAAACAAGATAACAATAAAGAAGAATGTTATTATTGTGATAATATACTAACTTGTCATGAAGCAGAAACTCCATCAGTACCATTGTAGAATCATAAAATAATAAGAAAGAAAATAAAGAAAAGGTATATTAAAATAAAACATGTCATCATGAAGATAGAACCAAGATACTTGCAGACCAATGAAGTAGGACTACAGTGCAAGGTGAACTAAAATAAGGATCTACAAATTTAGCCTATTTTTACATTATTTAAATACTGAAGCAACCACTAAATAAGCCAAAGATCATTTCAAATATGAATATCTAATTCAAAGCCATCATATGGAAGAAGATCCACATTGAAGACTAAAGTCTTCAATACCCAAATATTGTAATACAGGGGGTGTTAGAAATAGAGTATATTACAATATTTGGGTCATGTAAATGTATCTTCCTTGGTGCATACTTAGGATATCAGGTTACTTTAGGGAGAAGTTATCTAGTTACTTCATGCAATGTAATAAATGCACAAGTGTCAATGTGCAAGTTGTAATGTGTAAGGTTTCCACTTGTACAACTAGATAGAGTGTTGGCCAAGGAACTTATCTTCCTATATAATAGCCATAGATGTAGAAGATAGATATAGAAGATATAGTATCAAATCCATTTTATGATAGATAGGTAGTAGGGTAATGTGTGTGTGAGATATAAGCTCAGAGCTCATTCATGGTGCAATAGCTTATATTAAGGAGTGTCCATTTCCTCCATAGCTACTATTGTAATAATTTTTGTCATTTCTATTTATAGCATATTTTATTCATCTCATAGATTTACTTTATTTTTTTCTACATATTATTATTGGTATCTCCCATTGTATGTGTTATCAAAAGCTAACAAATGTTTTCACTAACAACATGCTTGGGACATGACATGGAGTTCTCTGTCCTATACATGATACATTCAAAATATGCAATTGAATATCTCAATTGGTAGGCAAAAATATGCTTAAGTTGAGCAAGGAATGTACCTCCAAGAAGATATTAATTCAAGCTATCAACAACTAGATTTGTACTACCTTCTCATATTTGATGCTTAGGTGGAACTATTGCAGGTATATTGACTAACCCTATCTACAAACTATAAAGAATTTCCATCACCTAAAGATTTGTATGACTTATTATCATGGTTTTTTATACATGCATACATTATTTATTTCCATGTACCATAGGATAGTATGCATGTGGTCATCTATCAAGTGTAAAATTATTTGTAACATGGTATGCCTAGGACCACATTGGTTGTATGCACTCCAACAAGAGCAAAATGGTGCATTGTGACTTATCTAATGCTTCCATGGAAAATTCTATCCCTTGGAGGTAGTTTAAAATTTTATCCCTCTTTGTTCCAATGGAAAATTACCTTGTCCATGAAATGACCATGAGAAATAAAGGATGCCTCAACAAAAATAGTAAATAACTATTGAATGCTATGTTATTTTATATGAGGTTTTGTTTACAATTTTTTTTAGGTTGAGACCCTAAGAGGGTGGTTTTAAACCTCCCCCTTAGACCTAATATGATGGTTTTAAACAATTTATTAGGGTGACCTAAGAGGGTGGTTTAAAACCATTGTCTTAGGTCTAAGAGTGTGGTTTATAACCACCCTCTTAGGATCTAAGAATGTGGTTATAAAACACCCTCTTAGGCTTGAGGTCTTAAACCTACGAGGTAGGTTTTTATCCACCCTATTAGATATAAGAGGGCAGCTCTAACCACCCTTGTATACCTAAGAGGGTAGTTATAAACCACCATATTAGACCCTAAGTGGGTGGTTTTTGAGGTGGTTTTTAGCCATCACCATATGTCATAGACTTTTTATGACACCCTCATATATGGTGACTGAATAAACACCTTTAAAGACCTTTAAGGGTGATTAAAAACCATCATTAAAGGCCTATTTTTGTGTAGTGTACCTAGAATATAGGATGAGTATTAAGGTTATGCATAAGGGCTTGACCCAAAAATGTATTTATAAAAATTTGGCGAATCGGTTTCCAAATCTAGGTGAATTATGTCCAAATGCTTGTAGAAGGTTCTGTTGGTCCGGCTTTCATACGCACCCCGCGAAAGGATGGGCAAGGAAGCTCCGGAGACACCCACGGGACGGATCCCACTCACTTTAGGATCTAGCTGGTTATCCAAGGTGCGAGTTACAGAGTTGGGTCGAATGGCTATTCACTCTTTTCCACTTCGGAATAGATTTCAATATGGACTGCTCTATTACCTTACGGGGGTTCTTGAACTTGTTCGGTAGTTGCAAAAGTTGTTTAATCAGATTTAACTTGAATTCTTGATCTAGCTCTCATGGGTCAGCGATTTAAATAAAAGACAAACAAAGAAAATAAAAATGGATCATTCACCGAAAACAAAGAGAGGGTAGGGTAGGGCGAGAAAGAGAAGTTCATCAAACATTAAACTGTAAAACCCTAAACTATCAATCTTATCTATGCTACTAGCTTCACAACAGAACAAATCAAAGAAGAAAGTGTCCAGTCGGTCTAAGATCACTTTCAACTAAGAGCACAAGGCAGAGTGAAACAGATCTAGCAAAAAATTATAAATCCAAGGGCAGTTGGTTAAAACTGGTATCTTTCATCGGCAGCCTAGCTCACACAGTGAAGACAGAGCAATTAGAACAAACTTAACCTCAAATCTGTAATTTCCCCTAGGAGACAATAGAACAACTGAAGCCTAACAGCATATTTAAACTTGATAACTGCGGATTCACAGCATATATCTAACAAACTTTAATGGAACGGATAACAAAAGAAGATACACTTATCACACTCTGCAAAATATTAGGCTCCTGGCCATGCTATCACAGAAAAGCTAAAGCACATCAACTCCAAGTCCAGAAACAAAGGATTTCACAAGATTTGCAAGAAATTGCTTATAAGCCTTTTATTTCTAAGTCTCCGCCTCCCGCGATTACATTGAGAAGAAGTATTTATAGACTCAGGACAGACCCTGATCTTTTCAGAAATATCTTCTTCTCATAACTGCAAATATTATCACATCTAAACCCTAGGACCCGGGTTTTACAATAAAAATCCATTTAAAATCAAAGTCCGGATAGAACTTAACCCTTCTGCAAATCTGTGCAGTCAGCTGCCATAAATGGAGAAGATAAAATCTAAAGCCACTTGCATTCATCCGTAGTTGCAAATAAATGCCTCCATTAATTCTGCTGGTGAGCCGGATGAGTCACCACTTCTCCATCAATTTGATCTCCGTAAAGCCATCCCTGAGTTGAAATTGTCTTCATGCTATCAATTCTGCAATAAATTTGTCATTGAATGCTCTCACCGGCATCTTCTCCTCTAGCATGGCGGTCCTCGATCAAATCTGCACTTTAACTTTGACTTTATGGCCTTTCCCGGTTGTCCCGTAAGTGCCAGATGGAATCCTGCATGAAAGACAAAAATATTATATTAGCACTTTAATAAACATTAAATCCAAGCTTAAAACATTAAAACAGATTAAAAACCGCAAAACAAGCTTGCATGTCGGCCTCTGTTTGTCTGCCTCACGCTTTGACACGTGTCGCTACCCCGGGATGCCTTCTGTTTCCCGTCGGAATGCACTTCTGGTCAACTTAGGACTTTCTCTCTCCTATCGCGATTGCCGACATGTCACGATTTCGCGACATGTCGCGAAATCGCGACGTCTCCAGCGCTATGGCAGCTTCTTCCCCGTCGGCCGCGAAAACGCGACATGTCGCGATTCGCGACATGTCGAAATCGCGCCTCGGCCTCGTACAACTTTTGTTTCATGTCGCGATTTTGAGACATGTTAGCGACGCGCTGCACCTTGTGGACTTAGCCACTTTTCTCCTTTCCAATCGCGAAAATAGAACACGTCGCGATATCGCGACAGTTCCATTTGCATCGTTGACCGCGTTGACCGCGATTTTGTGACACATTTGCGACTTAGCCATTTTCATTCTGTAGCCCACTTTCTCTCTCCTATCGTGAAAATGCGACATGTCACGATTTCGTGACATGTCGCAAAATCGTGCCCTTCCGTACGTTTTCTTTCTCTCTCCTCCGGTCGGCAGCGATTTTGCGACACTTTCCAAAAATGGAAATGTCGCGATATCGCGACACTTCCAAAAATGGAAAGTGTCGCGATTTCGCTACACTAAAATGACTTAGTTGCTTTTTGATTTACCTGTCGCGATTTCGCGACATTTCCGAAAATGGAAGTGTCGCGATATCGCGACACTACCAAAAATGGAAAGTTTGATTTTTCATGAATTTATGCAACTGTTTTCAGCATTTTTCTCGGTACCGGTGCAAGATTTTGTTTGTGCATGAATGATTCTAGCATGTAAAAAGTGAATTCTTGGATAACACAGCTGGAATGCAAGAAAAAGCACAACTTTAAAAAGGAGGCAAGCAAATTTGGATTTAAAACCTGAAAATTATCAAGAGGGTCCCTGCTGCAAAAATGAAAGTTCAAGATTTTCTAAGGATGGAATCTCATTTTTCAGTGGGGGTGTGTTGCTTCTCAACAAATGGCGATATCTGCGGGTAAAATAGTAGCACTATTTTAGAACCCAAGACTATGGTTTCAAAACAAAAAGACCATGCATCATGCCTTGCCACAGACATTCTTCACAATAAATTAACTGCTAACTGCTAACTGTTAAAATTTCCCAAGGACATACTAGGCTGGATTACTTCAAGGAAGATTTCTGATGTGCAATTACAAAGGGTATAAAACTTTCTTCAAGGATGACTGAATTGAATGATGAACTTTGGACTGATCAACTTTTCTAGATTGTAAAAGGGGAAACCGAGTAGAGCTCTGTTTACTAGTTTAGCCTTTTACAGCCTAGACAGAGTTACCCTTTAGATTTACACGACCCAAATTTACAACTGTAGGGCAGAATCTAATATTGGCTGCCTCTTCATTATGTAACTCTTTTCTTTTTCTTTTCTTTTTTTTTTTTTATATCTCTCCCTCTGAAATATATCAATATCTGAAATGCTTTTAGGGAAATCACAATTTTCTTTTATCATTTGATCAATCTGGAACTGTTTCAGTCTAGGCATTGATAGCCTCTGTGGATACCCAAATAATTGCATGAACCATAGTCCCCTCTTATAACTAGCTTTTCTTGGATTCCCAGGGAGTTCCTCCAACAAAACAGACATAGCAGTTTTTCTATCATTAAAACAACTGTGGCAAGTAAGACACAAGATCCAATCATCTCTCTACCTTTGTCTGAATAACAAAATAGTTCTCTGATTCGGTTCAAGCAGACTATCTCAATTAGAATAATGAGCAGAATGGGCATTGGATTGAAACTGGATTGATCAGCTCGAGAATAAAACAATTTTAGCGGTGACTTTTCATTGATTGCTCAGGCAGAGGTTAAAAGACAGATTTTAGAAGCTAAAGGACTTTGCACGAGACTTCCAAGGACAGACAGAGCTTCTAAAGCAAAACAAAAATAAAAAAAGAAAAGAAAATGGGGAAGAAAATAAAATGGAATAAAAGAAATAAACTAAAAGAAAGCAAAGCAACTAAAGCTATGAAGCTAAAATGAAATAAACTAAAGAAATAAACTAAAAAGAAAAAGAAGCGCAATAAAGAACTAAAGCAAATAAAACTGAAACAAAAGACTGTAGAGACTTAAACAGCAAGCTGACATAAAAAGACAAAGAAAGGAAATAAAAAGCACTGACAAAAGAAATAAATTGCACAAGCTAAAGCTGACAATAAAAAAAAAAAAACAAAGAAATAAAACTGAAAACTTCAAAGCTTACTTACAATGTATACATATGTTACAACTTCCCTTCATACTCAAAAAATGCAGCGAGTTGGGAAAGCGAGAGAAATGGTGCCTTAAAAATTTTTGACCATGTGCAAGTAATTTAGAAAAATTACCTTTCGAGTCCTGTTGACGAAATGCACTCAAGACTGTGCTTCAAAAATTTGCTATCTGGGAAAGACTTGTGTTTATTGTCTTCCCTGTCCCATTTGAAAAACAAATCTGCAACTCCTTCAAATTAAACAAATCATATAATAACAAATCATATGATAACATGTTTATGCTTCTAATTGAAGGGTTTGCGAGTTCTTTCAAAAGGACTGAATGTAAAAAACCCCCAGGATCAAATACCTTAAAATCTTGACAGACCCAGACCACCACATCTTCAAAATTATGTGACAGCTGAAAGAAATCATGTTTTATCTGTATGCCCTGGTTCTTAACAACTTGAACATTTTGTGGTTGTTGTACTGCTTCAATATCCAGGACTTCAATTTTTATCCCTCTAGCAGAATGTTTACAATTTTCCTTTTCACCTGAGCCTTGCTTAGATTTAACCTCATCAATGTGCAATGTCCAAACATCATTGTTGTGATTGATTAGAGCTGTAACTGTTCCCACCTTCTCAGTTGCCAAATTATAAACTCCAATATCTGCATCAACACAGTTTATAGCCTTTTCTTTGATATTATGTTCAGAAGTTGCAGGCTTATGTTGAGACAGTTCATCAATTCCAAGTTGGCTGACCACATTCATATTTACTATCTTTTCCTCCTTTTCTTGAAATTCAACAGGTGGTCCAGAGTAAGCCTCAATCAAGTTAACCTTTTGTTCAACAATGCGAGGCCAGTTCATAGAGGGTGATGTCAGCTTTAAGTTCCCTCATATCCTCAATGATGTTATCCTCCTCAGTTACTTCTGCATAGTGACATTGAATCTCACTTTCATCATCCTATGATGAGGAAGGATCATTGTTAGGTTATGGACTCTCACATCTCAAATTATAACTGTCCATTTTGAACTGTTGAAAATCTTGCATTTCATCCACAGGAGTCTGTACAAGACTTTCTGTCTCTTCGGGAAAAGTGAAAGAATCTGAAACCCTGGTTGTACTATTTTTGGGTGAACTAGAAATATCAATATTTCTTTGATCTCTAGGAAAATTTAACTCACCGGGAAAAACTTCAGATTTGGGTGGTGCCGGATCTCAAGCTGTTCGGTTCAAGCACTTCCACTTTGAACTTGTCGAACTTTTCTCTGTATTTTGCACATCTTTGAGTGGATGTCACGGTTAACGGAGTCTCCTTGGGTAGAGCATGACATGTTGGCACTAACTCATGATGTGGAATGGGGTCCAAAATAGGCATGTTATGTGTAACATAGGATATCAAAGGACTGCTCAGAATTTGAGGCCCTAAGCTGTCTTTCAAGAATTAAGGCTTCTTTATAAGCCCCTGCCAGGGTTGTGATATTAATGTCTCTCTTGAGGAAAATAGAGGTCACTGAATCCAATGCATTCTTGTAGATTTCTAAGGCCAGATTTGCATTTGGGATGTAATGGCCAGTCATTCTACCGTAAGCTCTTTGGAACCTCATATTGAAAGACCTGACGGTTTCTCCCGACTCTCTCTTGATGTTGGAAAATTGTTGGTATAACACACTAGGGTCTATCACTTCCCCAAATTGTGATATAAAAGCTTTCTCTAGATCATCCCGGCTAGTAATGGAATTCTTTGGTGAGGTTTAAAAACCGATCATAAGCTCCCTCCTGGAGAGTGAACGGGAACAATCTGCGAGGCAACATCTTCATGCTTGTATATTCAACAATTTTAAAGCATTTTTGAAAGCTAGCGAGATGTTCTTCTGCGGTTCTTGTCCCATCATGTTTATATCCTGGGAGATACCTTTCCGGACTTCAGGCAGGTCATGGGCTATACCCGGAATATTCAAAGCGGTGGGGCCCAACCAATTTGCCATTATTACTTGGGTGACAGGTGATGTTACGAGTTGTAATTGGATAGCTGCCGGTGGAGATAAAGCTGTTCTTAACTTGAGGTCTTCTCTGGCAATTTTAAAAACTGTCTGACAACTTAAGATTTGAGGAGTTTTAAAATGTTGGTGTTAAGTCCGTTGTTGGGCAAAAACTCTAACCACAAATTTAAATCAGCACTCACAAACTTACAATACTTGAGCTGAGTTCACGAGCCCTCCTTCTAGCGCCAATTAGGTGTTGGTCCGGCTTTCATACGCACCCCACGAAAGGATGGGCAAGGAAGCTCCGGAGACACCCACGGGACGGATCCCACTCACTTTAGGATCTAGCTGGTTATCCAAGGTGCGAGTTACAGAGTTGGGTCGAATGGCTATTCACTCTTTTCCACTTCTGAATAGATTTCAATATGGATGCTCTGTTACCTTACGGGGGTTCTTGAACTTGTTCGGTAGTTGCAAAGTTGTTTATCAGGATTTAACTTGAATTCTTGATCTAGCTCTCATGGGTCGTGATTTAAATAAAAGACAAACAAAGAAAATAAAAATGGATCATTCATCGAAAACAAAGAGAGGGTAGGGTAGGGCAGAAAGAGAAGTTTATCGAACATCAACTGTAAAACCCTAAACTATCAATCTTATCTATGCTACTAGCTTCACAACAGAACAAATCAAAGAAGAAAGTGTCCAGTCAGTCTAAGATCACTTTCAACTAAGAGCACAAGGCGAGTGAAACAGATCTAGCAAGAAAATTATAAATCCAAGGGCAGCTGGTTAAAATCGGTATCTTTCACCGGCAGCCTAGCTCACACGGTGAAGACAGAGCAATTAGAACAAACTTAACCTCAAATCTGTAATTTCCCCTAGCGAGACAAGAGAACAAGCTGAAGCCTAACGGCATATTTAAACTTGATAATCGGATTCACAGACATATATCTAACAAACTTTAATGGAACGGATAACAAAAGAAGATACACTTATCACACTCTGCAAAATATTAGGCTCCTGGCCATGCTATCAGAGAAAAGCTAAAGCACATCAACTCCAAGTCCAGAAACAAAGGATTTCACAAGATTTGCAAGAAATTGCTTATAAGCCTTTTATTTCTAAGTCTCCGCCTCCCGCGATTACATTGAGAAGAAGTATTTATAGACTCGGGACAGACCACGATCTTTTCAGAAATATCTTCTTCTCATAACTACAAATATTATCTCATCTAAACCCTAGGACCCGGGTTTTACAATAAAAATCCATTTAAAATCAAAGTCCGGATAGAACTTAACCCTTCGGCAAATCGGTGCAGTCAGCTGCCATAAATGGAGAAGATAAAATCTAAAGCCACTTGCATTCATCCGCAGCTGCAAATAAATGCCTCCATTAATTCTGTTGGTGAGCCGGATGAGTCACCACTTCTCCATCAATTTGATCTCCGTAAAGCCATCCCTGAGTTGAAATGGTCTTCATGCTATCAATTCTGCAATAAATTTGTCATTGAATGCTCTCACCGGCATCTTCTCCTCTAGCATGGCGGTCCTTGATCAAATCTGCACTTTAACTTTGCCTTTATGGCCTTTCCCGGTTGTCCCGTAAGTGCCAGATGGAATCCTGCATGAAAGACAAAAAGATTATATTAGCACTTTAATAAACATTAAATCCAAGCTTTAAACATTAAAACAGTTAAAAACCGCTAAAAAAGCTTGCATGTCGGCTTCGTTTGTACGCCTCACGCTTTGACACATGTCGCTACCCCAGGATGCCTTCTGTTTCCCGTTGGAATGCACTTTTGGTCAACTTAGGACTTTCTCTCTCCTATCGCGATTCTGCGACATGTCGCGATTTCGCGACATGTCGCGAAATCGCGACGTCCCGAGCGCATCGGCAACTTCTTCCCCTGTCGGCCGCGAAAACGCGACATGTCACGATTTCGCGACATGTCGCGAAATCGCGCCTTCCTCCTCCGTACAACTTCTTCGATTTCGCGATTCTGCGACATGTTAGCGCTGTGCACCTTTTGGACTTAGCCCTTTTTCTCCTTTCGATCCGAAAATAGAACACGTCGCGATATCGCGATAGTTCCCATGCGTTGACCGCGTTGACGCGATTTTGCGACACATTTGCGACTTAGCCGATTTTCATTCTGCAGCCCACTTTCTCTCTCCTATCGTGAAAATGCGACATGTCACGATTTCGCGGACATGTCGAAAATCGCGCCCTTCGTACGTTTTCTTTCTCTCTCCTCCGGTCGGCAGCGATTTTGCGACACTTTCCAAAAATGGAAATGTCGCGATATCGTGACACTTCCAAAAATGGAAAGTGTCGCGATTTCGCTACACTTAAATGACTTAGCTGCTTTTTGATTTACCTGTCGCGATTTCGCGACATTTCCAAAAATGGAAGTGTCGCGATATCGCGACACTACCAAAAATGGAAAGTTTGATTTTTCATGAATTTATGCAACTGTTTTCTGGATTTTTCTCGGTATCGGTGCAAGATTTTATTTGTGCATGAATGATTCTAGCATGTAAAAAGTGAATTCTTGGATAACACAGTTGGAATGCAAGAAAAAGCACAACTTTAAAAAGGAGGCAAGCAAATTTGGATTTAAAACCTGAAAATTATCAAGAGGGTCCCTGCTGCAAAAATGGAAGTTCAGAATTTTCTAAGGATGGAACCTCATTTTTTAGTGGGGGTGTGTTGCTTCTCAACAGGTTCACTATTATTAGTGGCAATGTTGGAAAATTAAACTTAACATGGTCAAATTATTATAAAATTGGGGTGAATCGAACCAAAAAATTTGCACCCAAAACTTTTTTGCTAATGGTCATTGGTCAAGGGTCCCAAATATTAGCCAATTCCAAATTTTGAAAATCCTAATTTTAGCCAATTTGGCTATAAATAGTCGCTATACATAACCCTGATGAGTATTTTGATAGAGGTCACCCATAAACTACTTAAAAAGGGATGACCTTGGTCGTAGTGTAATAAGAAGTTTTATACCACCACTTAGCCAAGAGAATTCACTTCACCCATTGTGTAGGATGATCAGATGTAAAACAACAAAGATAGGTCTCCTAACATTTATTGACAATCTTTGTTTGACCATCCATTTGCATATGATAAGATGAACTCATTTTGAGCTAAGTTCCCTATAACTTAAATAATTATTACCAAAAATTACTAGTGAAGGTAGGGTTACGATCAAACACAATGAGGTGGGCATGTCATGAAGAAAAAAGATAAAATCAAGGAAAACTTGGGTGATTACGAAGGCCATGTAAGGATGTGAGAGGGTATAAAAATGATCACACTTTTTGAGATGATCCACTACCATGAAAATAACTGATTAGTTTCCTGATTTAGATAAACCTTCAATAAATTCCATAGAAATATCTTTCTAGACCTATTCTAGAATAGACAAAGGTTGAATATTTCTTGGGGAAGGCACTATTTCTCCTTTTATTCATTGAAAAATGTCACACTCAACCACAAAATTTTGAATGTCCTTCTTCATACCCTTCCAAAAAATGTTTGCTTAATCCTTTAATATGTCTTGAGGAACCCTGAATGACAAACAATGGGTGAAGCATGCATTTTTATCATAATGAGTTCCCAAATTGGAGATATTCGAGGAATAAAAAGGCATTGGAAATAGCACAAATATTGGCCATTCCAAGTGTATATTTGACATGATGTAGACTCTATTTTAAGTGAGGTAACCAAAATTTGCAATTATAAATCCTTAAGAACCTTGTTTTGGAGAGGATTTATCCATTGTGGTATGGGCACATAAATGACACATAACATACTTTAAGCCTCAAATTTGCAAGAGAGAATTTGCCATAATGTTCTCTTTGTCCTTTTTATAGGTAATATAATAATCATAGCCCATGAGCTTAGAGATCCATTTTTGTTGTTTAGGGGTAGCAACCCACTACTCTAAGAAGTATTTAATACTTTGGTGATCTATTTTATTGGAGAAATGTTATCCAATCAGATAAGGCTACCAATGAGTAATTGCATATAGAATTGCAAGCATCTCCTTAGCATAAGTTGATTTGCCTAGATTTTTTTTAAAGTGTTTTACTAGTGAAGTCCATAGGACATCTTTCTTGCATAAACACAACTCCAATGCCATTGCCATAAGCATCACTTTCAATTACAAAGGACTTAGAAAAATTACGCATCACTAAGATAGGATTGGTTGTCATAGAATACTTCAAATAAAGGAAACTCTTCTCAGCTAGATCTATCCAAGTAAAAGAATTATTTTTTAACATGGTTATTAAAGGAGCAACAATTTTTGAGATAAATTTGCAATAATACCTTGTGAAGCCCAAAAATCCATGAGGACCCTTTAAAGTGTGAGGTTTTGGCAATTATTTAACAACTTGAATCTCCTTAGGATCAACTTTAACTCCATCCTAGGTGATAATATGTCCCAAATACTCTACTTCAGTCAACCCAAAAAAAACTTGGACCTCTTAGTATAAAGCTAATGTTGTGCCAAGAGTTGTAGAGTTTGGTCCACATGGATGAGGTACTTTTCCCAAGAATGACTATAAACCAAGATATCATCAAAGAAAATTAAAATGAATTTATGAATAAATGGATATAAAATGTTGTTCATGAGGATCTAAAATGTGGAAGGTGCATTGGTCAAGCCAAATGGAATAATCAAGAATTCATAATGACCTTCATGAATGTGGAATGCTATTTTGGAGATATCTTCAACCTTGAGCCTAATCTGATGATACTCTGAGCAAAGATCTAATTTGAAGAAAAATATAACCCCATGTAGCTCATAGTAATTCATCTACCACCAGGATATGAAACTTACTCTTAATGGTGATTTTATTGAGCTCAAAAAAATATATGCATAATAATAAGGACCCATATTTCTTTTGAACCAATAAGATAAGAGAAGAGTAAGGGTTGTTACTAGGCCAAATTAATTTAGCTTTTAAAAACTCTTGTACTAACTTCTCTATTTTTGACTTAAGGCCATGAGGGTGTTAGTATGACCTAATGTTAGGTGGTACACTATCAAGTACCAATGGAATGGTATGATCATGGGAGTGATGTGGTGGCAGTCCTAATGGTTTGAAAAAAATACATTGTGCTTTGTCAGAACAAGTTGCAAATCTTCTAGAATTTGGCCCACCTTTGGAGTAGTTAGTTGGATTGTAAATATCTGAGCGATGACCCCATGAGAATATTTTTTCAATAAGTTCTCCATACAATTTAAGCTAATAATTTGAGGAGACCTTGCTTGTGAATCACAAAGAGTGTAAGACCTTCAATTATATGAAAATTGCATCCATAACTCTACAAAATTTCATGCGATGGTTCCTAATGTACCTAACCATTGAGCTCCCAACACAATATCACATCCCCTTAATTGAATATCAAACATATCATTTTTGAGCTTATAACACACTATTTTTAGTTTAACATTATGACATTTTCCTTTGCAAGGCAAAGTCCCTCTATTTGCCACCATAACCTCAAGGGAATTACATGTGTATATGTAAAAATTAGCCTACTTGGTAATTTGAGGATCAATAAAGTTGTGTGTTATTAAAAAATCAATAAGGATTGTAATATGGGATTTGAAAAAACCTACGGTCTACTCACCTGGTTGTAAAAAAACACAAATTCAATTTTTTTGTTAAATTCATACACAAATGTCACATGTTGACATAAGCACACCCAACTTAGAATTAGTGCTTAGGCATAGGTGATCATAATTTGATATATAAAGCCACTGTAGATGGTATCTCAAGTGCTCGGGGTTGGCCAACTTACCACAGTAGGTTGCCATTTATAAGACCTCACACTTCTTTCTAGAGTTCTTAGATCTTGACATGGGGTTGTCTTTCCAGGGCCCATAATACCTAGAAAGGTGAATGCAATAATTTCCCTACATCATAGAATGAAGGATTTGGAGTCACAATCCAATTCTTGTCTTGTAGGTCCACTGATCCATCTAACTTAATTCTATCTAAAGGTCCATTCCTATGAGTTAGTGTATCTATGCTAGTACCTGATTATTGACCATATTCTAAGGTTTAATTAGGGTTTGCCAATACTCTAGCTTTTAGACTAGATGTCTCAAACCAAAATCCAATTGATGGTAATGTTACCCATACCATATACCTCTAGACCTTCCATACTCAAATATCTGCTTCCCAGATTTGAGTCTTGATGGTAATTCCACAACCAGAGTATGGTTCATGAGCATCCTAACGTACTACTCATTTGGTAACCTATAATGATGTTCCATACCATCACTCTTTACTCTCAAAAATGTAGGACCATTGTATTTTATCTATTTTCTAGAGAACGGTTACCTCTAAATCACAATAGTCGCCACTACAAATTTTTGGAGTTGGGTGGATGACATTCTTCTCAATATCATCATTTTCTTGGATAGACATCCTCCTTGACACCATCCACCTAGTTTGATTTTCTTAACCTTCTTAACGCAATGTTCTTATTTTATTCTAACTTTCGGTTAAAGGTTTTTTTAGATCTATACATTTTGATTTCTTACCTTCATATGATATTCATAATTTCTACTACTTCTAATTTTTACAAATTAAAGTATACCATCTATGTTTTAAATATTGAAGAACACAAGCTTATACTGAGAGGGGGGGTGAACAGTATAAGACCCTTTTTTACTTTTTCTTTCAATTCAATATTCTGTAGTGTATAGATAGTAGTATCAATAGCAATAATAAAAGCAATGCACAAAACACCATATACAATAGAGACACCACAATTTACGTGGTTCACTCAATGTGGGCTACTCCACCGAGAAAATATTTTACTAAAATTTTCTCAATCAATCTCTTTGGGAATCCTTCCCAAATACAATGTTTATGGAGCTCTGTCCAAAGGATATGCTGATCCCCTAATCTCAATTTCATGGATATCTTCCATAGAAGAAATCTTTTCCCTTCTACTCTAGCTAGTGATATTCTAGAAGACTCTGTATCTCTGCTATACTGACTGGTGGATCTCTCTCCACTTGAAGACTCCTCACTCAGATATATATTCAATTGTCCTGGTGGTTGGATCTCTATCTACTAAGACTATGTCCTCTATAATCTGTCACCTCCAAAGCTCTATCTCAATATGTTCACTTAGAACATTCTCAAATATTCTCAATAGGTCCAATCAAAACCTACTCAAATATGCTCAACAAGCTCACTCAAAACTTGTCCAAATCTGCTCAACAAGTCCACACAGAACCTACTCAAATTTTATCAATAGGTCCATACAGAACCTGTCCAAATATGCTCAATAGGTCCACACAAAACCTGCTCAAATATTCTCAATAAGTCCTCTCTAGAACTTGCTCAAATATGCATAGCAAGCTTCTACAAAAGCTTACTCAAAATCAGTCCACAAGCCTTCTCAAAGAATTATCTCAAATCTGCTTAACAAGCTCACACAGAACTTGTCCAATCTCATAGAATCATAAAGAGAATTTTTAGAGACTCAATATATTCTATACTTAATGCTCAATCAATATATCAACTCAATCTCATAGAAGCATAAAGAGAATTGTTAGAGACTCAATATGTTCTATACTCAAATCCCAATCTCAACTCAAATCAATCTCATAGAAGCATAAAGAGAATTGTTAGAGACTCTATATGTTCTATACTCAAATCCCAATCTCAACTCAAATACAAAATGTAGAATAGTTTGTTTTATGGAAATTGAACAACCAAATGCATCCACTTGACTAGGCTCAACCAATTCAACTCAACCAATCACCTCAATGAACAACCTTTTCTCACAAACCCTAGTCCAAGCATGTATCAACCAACTTAAAATATTTCCAACAATGCTCAACAACAAATCTCACATAACAATGATACTCATGTTCTCTTCTAACTCAAGTTCAAGTTCTTTGCACAACCAATGGGCTCCAACAACAATGCTTATAAAACAAGGTTTAATCACAACTCTCAATCCAAAAAACCTTGAAGCACTAAACCAATCACTTTTGAAAAGGAAACCACAATCAATCCTTTTCACTCCAAAGACATTTTCAGAAATCAACCACCATAATAAATCAATAGGAGAATGTGCCCATACCCTTTATGAACATGAAGAAGCCTATTTGGAAATCTTCCACAATCACAATATTATTTTGTCAATCTTCACAAGGGTTAGAAGATCATAAAATAATCAACATTACTCCACTTCACAATTATATTCACCAAGGCTTTTAATTAGAAAACCTTCTTAAGAATTAATGCACAACTTCCTTATCACTCCTAAAACCACTTGTACCATAAAATAAAATAAATCAAATCATTGCATAACCTTGTCACTCCACAAACCACTTATACCATAAAATAAAACAAATATTTTATATCTGTATCGCTCCAAATTTTTTGCATCCTTACCTTCAGGCTATAGGATCCGTGCCCGGAAGGAGGATGGGAAAAGGATGTCACGGTACCTCGGACTGAGAGGACTTGCGAAGGTCCCGCCTCTCAAGGGAGGTGTATATTGGTGATTTTTCGATGGATGGTGGGTTCACCAGGAAACATTTAATGGCAGTTTCCACGCCTAGGTTTGGAATGTGTTTTTATGTGTTCGTTTTTAGCCTTAAGCATTCATATCCTAGGTTTGGCCAAATGAATCTAAATTAATCTATATGAAAGTGCAGATTTAATGAATACAAAAAACAAATTTAAGACAGAAAAATAGAGAAATTAAGGAAGAATACCTGATCCGGATGTCTGATGGAGATTCTGATGTTTGAAGCAATCAGGATCATCTGGAATTTGACATAATCATCTGAGATCAGACAAGATCGTCTGAGATCTGACGAATTCGTCAAAGACCTGCAAACAAAAAAATAGATGCAAAATACAAAGAATGCCACTATGATGACAGAGGGAAACAACACAAAATGACAATATGAATACTAAACAATAGTTATGAATAGAAATTCAAACAAATTATGATATTCTAATGAGAAATTATGATCTTATCATGCAACCTAAGCTATATGGGTGAACTCCAAATGCAAAATAGTAAGAAATAAGGATAAAACTAACTAAAATGCAGAATAAAACAACAAAAGGTATAAGAGAAAGCGCAAACTCTGGGCACTGATTGCCCCCAATGCAGATTGCAGTCAAAATCGTCTGGAAGTAATGAAATCGTCTCGAATTGTGACAGGATCATCCGAGATTTGAACGAGATCGTCTACGATGATCTGAGCTTGCTCCGACTGAAAATCAATGAGGTCCCTGCAAGAAAACTTCAAAATAACAAATGCAAAATGATGCTCTAGGTATTCTAATGCACGCAAAATCAAGTTACAGAGAAATTCAGCCAGGGGTTGGGAAGGGAAGGTCCTAAGGATTAAATAGGCTTAGGGGAGTAGTTAGGAGGTTGGAGATCATCCCTATTTGGGAGATCTCCAATGGGGGAGGGTCCCTAACGGCGCAGACACGCTTCTGCCCGGATTAGAGACCCGTTGGAACATAAGCTAATTGTGCAAAATCAGTTTTGCGACAAGATCGTCTGGACGTCCTAGCCCAGACGAAATCGTCAGATCTGGGGCGATATCGTCTGATCGACGACGATATCGTCAAACGGTCAAAACAACCTCTAAAAATGGCATGGAAAAGGGGGAAACGGATTACCCGACGGTTAACGAGCGGTTTGGGAGGTTAAAATTTGAATTTAAATTATTTACTAGGAGTGAATGTAATTATTAGAATTTCACTGCGCCAATTTTAGGGTGCTACATTTTGCCCCCTCTTTAGCGAATTTTCCGAAGAAAATGCGTTAAAGATGAGTTCTTCTCGATCTACGAGAAAGCAAAAAATTATTCCCATTTTTAGGCGACGATTCTTGGTCGAATCGTACGATAGCTTACTATGGTGCCCCCTCCGTGTTTTTACCCAAATCGAACGTTTGAGGTAAAAACGCGAAAAAGCAAAATTATTTTTGAATAAAATTAAGAAAAATAGGGTAAAACCCTAATTCATTTTTACTGTTCATTTTTATCGGTTTTAGAGCTCGAAGCAAAAATGGTGGAGACGACGCACAGATCAACAGAGGTCCGACGCGGCTACGGGTAAGAGTCTAAACTTAGTTTAGAATGCTTTAATTTGATTTTACATGCTTTTTAGGTAAATTTTAGATGAATTTTGAGCATCACGGCCATTTTTGGGCCGTCGATGTCGTCGGGACGAAATCGTCCCGATTTCGACGAAATCGTCTCAATTTCGCCAATTTCGTCTAAGGGCGAAATCGACGAAAGGGGGACGATTTCGTCAAATTAGGGACGATTTCGACCTACGAAATCGGAAACGATTATGCTCAAATTTGGGACGATATCGTCCAATAGTGGACGATATCATCAATTGCATAAAATTGAACTTATTTTACTTGCATTTTTAAATACTTGAATTGTTTATTAATGATTGTTTGTTGTTTTGTTGTTTATGTTGCAGAGAGGTTTGCTAAAGAGCAGGGAATGGAAGTATGGAGGTTTGAGAGATGACTTGGCCACTCTTACACAGGCAGAGCAGGATCAGCTGGCACAGGTCGGCTTACAGCATGTGGCAGAGATGCCACAAGTGTCTACAGATATGGGGCTACTGACAGCCCTAGCAGAGAGATGGTATCCGGGTTCTTCATGTTTTTGGCTACCGACAGGGGAGATGACTCCCACTTTAGAGGATGTATGGAGGATTCTAAGAATCCCCATACAAGGACGATTGATCACTCCTACGGCCAATCAGGGCCATGCTATGGGACGATTGTGTGGTGACCCGAGCTTCACCCCGGAGAAGGGCGGAGTTAACATCGAGGCACTGCGTCAGATGCCTGGGGCATCTAGACTCACACGGGTTCTAGCTAGAGTAGTTGGTGGACTTTTGCTATGCCACCAGAGCGGATGCAGGGTGCCATGGATGCTGGCAGATGTGATCTACGACATGCGGGACCATGGGTACAGGTTCTCTTGGGGCAGCTATGTACTATGCCGATTGTACAGGATCCTACATGGGGTCGTGTACAAGGGCGATCGATGTCTGGTGATGACATCGCTCCTACAGGTTTGGTGCTGGGAGCACATTGCAGTGCGAAGGCCGATAGGGCTTCCTCTGATAGGGATTGATGGGGAGAGGCCCCGAGTTTTCTACTGGTGGCTCCAAAGAGGGTCACAGTGGCGGATCGACCTTCCGATGTCCCGAAGACTGCTAGATGACCTAGTCCCGGACCAGATTACCTGGAGGCCATGGAGGGAGCATCCAGGGTGGGCCGAGGATGGACAGGAGCTAGCTCACGTTAGGCGAGTGTGTTGGCTATGGATGGAGAGGGGAGAGGTGGAGCTCCACCGCTATGACCGAGTTTTGCGATAGTTCGGTCTGCAGCAGGGGATCCCATCTCTCAGGGATTATGAGTTTTCTCGGACTGTCTGGGATAACACCACAGTGAGCGGGGCTCCAGACATGCAACGCTTCTGGAGTCAGGACTCGATGATGCCCCCATTCAGCCAGTGGATGGGGACGATGCAGGGGTCGCCGATGGCTACGATGCCTGGTACGCAGGCATCCGCCCTCCTCGGATGACGAGGGCTCAGGGTCCGATACACGCAGTCGTGCATCGGATAGGGAGGCGGCGCCAGGCGGCTATGGAGGCGGCCCAGGGTCACGGCGAGAGAGAGCCGAGGAGGCCAGGCCATAAGCACAGGAGAGGCCATGACAGAGGGAGAGGAGGGAGGCGAGACCCCCTTCTCCATAGAGAGAGAGGCCACCATCGCCCGATAAGGGCAAGGGTGTTGACACAGGAGAGAGTAGCGAGATGGCTACTCTTCGGACAGAGAATATCCATCTCTAAGCACAGGTGCAGACTCTACAGGATGAGGCTGCACGCCACCGAGCTGAGGTTACACAGCTCAAAGACGAGATTGCATGCCTCAGGGCATGGGGTGGAGGAGCGAGCACTAGGGAGCTGGCACGGGCTATTGCCCAAATTACTTTCTACCAGGCTTTGTACTATCAGCTGGTGCCAGAGGAGGATAGACTACCCCCGCCACCAACATCGCAGAGCCGATCGAGATTGGGTCGTCGAGGACTTCGTCCCGATCGAGGACTAGGACTCACAGTACTACTCAGATCGCGATGGGGCCACCTCGTCCACCTCAAGGTGGGGGAGGAGATGAGGCTGAGAGCTCGAGGGGCTCTCGAGGCTAGAGGACTGCATTACACTGTACATATTGATATGTAGGTTTATTATTTTTTGATAGAGGATTGAGTATGCCGAGGTACAGATTGTGGCATACCGATCCAGTTTTGATGATGTATATATACTTGATATATATATGAGATGATATAGTTTTGATCATATGACTTGTGTTATGTGTATGTTTATGATGCTTTTATGTTTGATTGATTGATTTGATAATTGGATTGAGGATTCATGAAATTATGTCATTTTGAAAATTTATAATTTTGATGTCATGCGGTAATATTTTAAATGAAATAATCTGATGTAACAAATGGGTTGTTTGTAATGTGATGTGGTAAAAAATAAAAAGAGACTTCTAACAATAATTTCAAAGGACATTGTCGCTATTATAGACCATTTCATGGAGTCGCTGCTCACTCGGTCGTCAAGCTAATCCCAATTATAGAAATATTGTTAAAAGTAAAAGAGTGCTTAAGAGACTGTCTTAAGACTTTGGTGCAATGGTGCAAATGATGATGATGATGGTTTGTTTTTCAGATTTTCATAAAAATAGTATGCATGAAATAATGATTTTTGCTAGGTATAAATTCCTAAGTGTGATAATTTTTGGATAATTCCTTAGGAATTATACCATCTTTGCAAAATTTGAAGGTTGACATAATGACATGAAATAATGAAAATGTGCATGCTTTTTAAAAGCATAATTTGTGTAACATAATGATTTAAGTCATATGGTTTTCATGATTTTTAAATAAATGGGGAATAAAAATTGTTACAATGATTTGCGCTAGGCATAGAATATGTAGGTATAGACTTATACCATCATCGCGAAAATCAAAAAAAATAGATAGTTTTATTGCATGGTTGATTTTTTAATAAATAGAAAATATGAAGATGAGGACTTGCGCTAGGCATAAAATTCCAATTTTGGTTTTGGAACTATACCATCGTCACGAAAGTCAACCAGATATATATGTTTTGATTGTATATTTTTGAAAGAAATTTTTGATTTTTCTATTATATAGTTGTCTTTATGCTAAACAACTGTACTTGAATTATTCCAAACAAGTTGCAAAAAGTAATATTTCAAAGTATTTTGAAGACAAAAGTTAGATTTATAAGGAATCCCATGTGCATATGTGAATTCATTTCCGATCTTGATTTATCATAATGATACACAAAATCTCTCAAATACAAATGTGTGTGCAATTGCTTTGTGCATTTACCAGTTTTGAGCAAGATAATATGATACAAGTGATTTGAAGAAACCAAATAAGTGTTCATTAACCATGATGTAGATGCATATAACCATACTAGACTACTATGTAGGTCGGATTATCAAGAGCTAGCTAATCCATAAGTAGACATAGGTCTAAGTACAAAAGAAGGTCGCTAATGTGACAGTATATATCACCACGCTAGGAGTTACCCAAGGCCAAGCAGTGTTGGGCACAAACCAATTGTTATGGGGCTTACCTCATAGCTTTTGAATAATTGAGAATTCCAGGATTCAAGCTCATCAACCCTTATTTTATTTTCAAAGGTTAGGGAAAGGGATTTTATTGCTTTCTTGCTTTCTGCTTTCTTTTGCTTTTCTTTTACTTTTTCTTTTTCTTTTTCTTTTTTTATTTTTTTTTTTTTGCTTGATTTTTGAGATAGTGCTTGAAATATTGTTGTAATGATATAAAATAACATTTTTCTTTTCTTTTTTCTTGAACTTTTCTTTTCTTTTTCTTTGCTAGGGATACTTGCTCGGATTAGCTGTAGAGCAAGGGATTTTTATTCTGGGTAGGGGTGAGCTTGTCCTTTTGCCAATTCTCAAAGATTCTAGACCATGTGCATGATAGGATAGCAGGGGAAACTTTTCGCTCAAGAAATCACTTCTACTATGTAGCAAAACATGGAAATTACAAATATAATCATTTTATTGTGAAAAGATGTGCTTGGTTTAAGTAAATAACAAGATCAATTCTCTATGCTCAAACTTTATTTAATTGAATTTTGTGGACTTTGATATAAGAGAGATTAGTAATCATGCCGTATAAAATCAAGATATTTATTTTTGTGAGTGTGCAAGTGAGGGATTCCAAATAAATGCTAATTTATCAAAAATAATTTGAAACATATAACTACAATATTTGTAAGAAAATATATATAAATACTTTTTGAGAAGTTTTGAGAATATTGACTCTCTCTTTCTTCTTTATATTGTTTTGGTTTCGAAAGAGTCAAGCATATTGCTGTTTTTATATTTTTATCATTATTTTGTTTTTTTGGTTTTATTTTTGTTTTTGAACAAAAAATTTAACAAGTGCCATAAATAAATGCAACAAATAGTTTTGAAGATTTTGATGATTATGAATGTTTTTGGTGTTTTTGAATTTATAAATTTGAAAGAAATACAAGATAGTGATTTTGAACAAATATATACATGGATGAAATGACCAAATTTATACATAGTAACGTTTAAGATGCAAAATATTCATGGGTTCTTTAAGTTCTTTACCATCTAAGGTAGATAATTTGTATGCTCCCGATTCAAATTTAGCAAGTAATAATGTATGGTCCAAGCCAGTTGGGCTCAAATTTACCTTTAAGGTCCTTAGTTGCATTTGTATTTTTTTGATTTTCTTTTAAAACAAGGTCGCCGATCTCAAAGGATCGATGACGAACTTTTTTAGCATATGATCTTTTAAGCTTGTTTTGGTAGGCACGAAGATGCTCCAAAGCATTGATGCATTTTTCATCTAGGAGTTCCAACTGACTGAGTCTCACAAGACTGATATTCATCTCCTACTTCGGTATCTTGAAGTAGTAGAGCCAAAGAAGGAACTTCTAATTCAAAGGGAAAAACTGCTTCAAGCACCATAAACCAAAACAAATGGTGAAGTTCCCGTGGGGGTTCGAACACTAGTTCGATAGGCCCACAAGGTTGGATATAATTGAATGTGCCAATCACGGCCAGTTTTATTGACCAATATTTTGAGAATTTTGATTAAGGTTTTGTTAGATGCTTCTCGCTTGACCATTACCCCGAGGATAATAGGGAGTGGACCAACGATGTTGAATCTTATATTTTTGGCATAATTTTTTAACATCTTTATTTTTGAAACAAGTTCCATTGTCAGAGATGAGATTTGCAAGAATTTCGAACCTACAAATGATTTGATTAAAAATAAATTTAGAGACTTGTGTGCCAGTGCAAGAAGCTAAAGGCATAGCTTCAACCCACTTCGTGAAATACTCAATGGCGGTTATGATGAACTTGTGTCCATCAGATGACACAGGATTGATTTTGCCAATAATATCTAAGCCCCATTTTGAAAAGGGCCAAGGAGATGAAATAGCCTGCAGCTCTTGTGCAGGCGCATGGACAAGGTCAGCATGTTTCTGGCACTTGTCGCAATGGCGCACATACTCATGTGCATCCGTTTCCATGGTAGGCCAAAAGTATCCTATCCGAAGGAGCTTTTTAGCAATGACGCTACCACTAAAGTGTCCTCCACAAGATCCATCGTGGGCTTCACTCAAGGCTGATTTAGACTCTTCTAAGTTTAAACATCTTAATAGGATACCTTCAAAAGATCTCCTATATAAAGTATTGCCAATTATTACAAATCGACTTGCTCGTCTACGTAATAACCGACGCTGGTTTCTATTAGAATTGGCAGGGAAAGTCCCATTTTGGAGAAAATCAAATATGTCCGTATACCAAGGTTCAGGAGTAGTTTCATTGATTAGAAACACATCCAAAGGCTCTAAGCATGACTTATTTGAAGCGGGTTCCCGGAGTCGACTGAATAATGATAGTGGCATATTCGTCATCTAACTCCAAGGGCAGGAGAGATGCAGCTGCGGCCATAGCATCAGCTGCACGGTTGCTAGTTCGAGGAATAGCTTCCAAGGTAACTTGATCAAATAGAGACATTAATTGTAAAACATAGGCCTTATATGGACGTAGTTTATCATCTCTGGTCTGATAAACTTCATTAATTTGGTTTATAACCAGCTTGAGAATCACCAAAAACTAAAAGGTGTTTAATTTTTAGCGCTAAGGCAGCTCGTAATCCAAGGATTAGAGCTTCATACTCAAGCAGTATTGTTGGTGCAAGCAAATGTCAATTTGAAGGACAGAGGAATAAGATGTTTTTGCGGGGATATTAAAATAATACCCGCATCAGCCCCACTCATGCATCGGGCTCCATCAAAGTATAAGGACCATTGTTCAATATGGTCTACCTCTGATTGAAGGCATTCATCCAGAAACTCGATGATGAGGGGATGGGTAGACTCTAAGGGTGCAACAGCTAATTGATCTGCTATGATTTGACCCTTAACAGACTTCTGTCCTATGAATGTGAGATCAAACTCGCTTAGAGCAAGAACCCACTTGGCTGTGCGACCCGATAAATAAGGTCGACTCATGAGATACCTTAAGGGATCGTATTTGGCAATGACATAAGTTTTTTGACTAAGCATATAATGTCATAATTTTTGCGTAGCAAAAACGACTGCTAGACATAGTTTTTCTAACGTCGTATAGCGGGTTTCATAATTGATGAAGGTTTGGCTAATATAATAATTAGCACGTTCTCTTTTTTCATCATCAAGTTGAGCTAACATAGCTCCTAAGGCGTAATCTAAGCTGAAATATATAGGAGGAATGGGCGATCAGGTTTAGGTGGTGAAAGCACAGGTGGATTAAGGAGGTATTGTTTGAGAAGTTCAAAAGCTTCTCTACATTCGGTGTCCCAATTAAAAGGGACATCCTTCTTAAGGAGTTTAAGAAAGGGACCGGTTTTGTCCGCCAGCTTATCGATGAAGCTGACGGATAGCTTGAAGCTTACCTTGTAAACTTCGTAACTCAGATATATTAGTAGGTGCGGGCATATCAGTGATGGCCGCAATCTTGAGAGGGTCGATTTCAATACCACGTAAAGAAACTAAAACCCCTAATAGTTTGCCGGACTTAACTCCGAATATGCATTTTGCTGGATTTAATCGAATAAGATATTCTCGTAATCGATTAAAAACTTTTCTCAAATCATCTAAATGATTATCTTCAATAATAGAGCGAGCTATAATATCATCTACATAATCATGTAGGATATCATGCATCATATCATGAAAAATATAGGTCATAGCTCGTTGATAAGTTGCACCTGCGTTCTTTAAGCCAAATGGCATCACTTTCCAGCAAAAGGTACCCCATGGGGTAATAAAGGCTGTTTTAGCCTGATCTTCAGAGCTATCCCGATCTGATTATAACCGGAGAATCCATCCATTAAGGACATCATCCCACTCCCGACAAGAAAGTCAATGATTTGATCCATGTTTGGAAGAGGAAAGTCATCTTTAGGGCATGCAACGTTAATATCTCTAAAATCTATGCAAACCCTAACTTTGGTAGCTTCTTTCTTGGTGACCTGAACTACATTTGAGATCCATTCAAGCATAATCAATAGCTTGTATAAAGACAACATTCAAGAGTTTTTCTAACTCCCCTTTGACTAGCAGAGCCACTTTGGGATGCATTTTTCTAAGTTTTTGTTTAACAGGTTTAGCATCCGGATGGACCACTAGATGATGCATGACTACATAAGGGTCTAGACCTGGCATATCTTCATATGTCCAAGCGAAGACATCTTCATACTCTTTAAGGAATGCAATGTATTGTTCTTGTTTTTCTTGACTTAATTCTGATCCAATATTGATTATGTGAGGATTATCCTCAGCTCCAATATTAATTTTAATGACGTTTTCTACCTCCATGTGTAGATCTCTTTCAAAATTAGGTGGGCGGGTGAAACACCCAATTCTTGTAATTCTTGTAAGGTTAATTTGGATAATTCATCTTGAGGATTAGTGGCCTCAAGTTGGGCTATAGTTGGTATAGAACCATCAAAATAAAATCCATTGTGTAACATCTCTTCAACAGAGACATCATGGAAGATATCTCCTTCCAACTCTTCATCGGGGTCAGCAATCATTTCAGGGTAAGCTATGGATAGCATGTTACATGAAAATGACTGATTTTTAAGAGGCAAATCATCACACCTATCCAAATAATCTTGATAACATATGAGATGATCATCATCTTCAAAAGGAAAGGGTTGACCCTTACTAGGAAATAGGCCCACACCACAGTGGGCAGGCCACGGTTCTACCTCGAAAGGTTCTTTCATGCCATTTTGGAAAGGTCCCAAGCCTTTCCCTTTATATCCCATTTTAAGCATCATGGGTTTAGCTTTAATATAATCATTGGTAAAATAACACCGAGCGTATCCCTCATGATGAGTTTTGATATTCCGAGGGATTCTTCCCTAGATCATATCCTTTATAAATGAAGGCACAACTCCCGACTTGGTAAGTACTTCCCATAGGTTGTGGGAGGCCCAAAGTACGAGGAGATGGCGGCAAGTTATTTAAAAGAATTGAATCTTGCATGAAAGCATTTGTCTTTTCTGATATTAAGGTTGTGGATAAATCTGGTAAAAGTTCATCGAAAAGGGCATAAGATGTAGAAGGATTATTCCCTATATCTTGAGATGTGGAAGGTATGATAGATGTGTCTATAGGTTTTGAATTTATAGGGATAGAACATGAAGGATTGGTTGTAGATTTAAGATCTTTTTGAGGTTCTAGAGTGATTTGTTTAGAAGATTGTTGATCTATATAGGAGGATGAAATTAATGGAGGGGAAATAGGTGAAGTTATGGGTGTGTGTTTCACACTTTTAGATGAAAAATAAGAACTAGGATGTGTGGATGACAGAGCAGGGCAAAATTGCACTCCAACAGGTTCTGCCAAAGCACACATATCAAAGGGTCTAGGGTCACCATGGATAGTGACCAACTGATTTTTAAATTCAAATTTAACACATTGGTGTAAAGTTGATGGGACCACTCGCATCGCATTGATCCAAGGTCTGACCCAAAAGTATATTGTACGATGTCGGGCAATGTACAATAAACACGGTTGTTTCTAGGGTTCTAGGACCAACTTGCAATGGGAGGGTAATAACTCCACACGTTTCTTGTGTTTCGTCATTGAAAGCTTTGATAATCATATCACTTTTCTTCATTTCATCACTTCTAAAGCCAAATCTTTGGTAGAAGTCAAAAGTGCAAATGTTTAGAGATGAGCCATTATCAATCAAGACTCGTTTGACAGCTACATCTCCAATTAGAGCAGTAATGTATAAGGGATTATCCTTATGTAAACTGTGTTGTGGGATATCTTTATCCCGAAAGTCAATACAATCAACCTCTCGAGTGATGATAGTATTGGCCATAGCTTCAGGTTGGATGTTTTGAGGTACCATCATTTGGCTTAATGTAAGCATCAACTCATCCCTATGGGTGGGAGAAGATCTTAATAAATCCAAAAGGGAAATTCTGGCTGTAGTATTGGACAATTGCTCATTAATATTGTAAGGGGGTTTAGGTTGAACATTAGGAGCATGATTCCCTTTATTGGGATTTTTCAAAATGAATGGAGCCGATCCATCATTCTGATTTGATTCTTGTTGAGAATTTTGAGCCTGTTGTCGGGTAACGACTCCAATGGTACCTACAATGTTATATTGAAGACGTTGAACTGGTCTCGGTCTAGCATTTATGGCTTGTTCATTCGAGAGGAATTGATTAGAAGAAGGTCGAGTAGTAACTCTTCTAGGAAATGGTTCTTCTGGAACCATAGCATCTGTGATGGGTTGAATAGGATCTGATTCATTTTCAGAACTATTCGATTGGTTTGAAGTAATGTCTACTTCACTTTCACTATCTGATTCTATATCACTAGAATCAGAAGTTTGAAAATTATGTAAGGGCCTGGTCGTAACCAGTGGATAAGGTTGTGTCAAATATTTGAGGATCTCGAATAGGTAATTGTCCGCTAATGGTTCCTACATATCGGGTAGGAGGGGGAACATTATGATGTTCGATTTGATTGGCTACCTCTTTACCATGTCTTGGTAAAGGGTGTTGAAATATGTCTAATGTTTGATTAGCATTTTGATTTTGATTTTGGGGAATGGTCTTTTGAGTATTATTAGGAGGGTTTTGTTTAGGTTGGAAGGCTTGCACTTCCATTTCATTATTATCAATCAAATCTTGTATTTTATGTTTCAACCTTTTACAAGCATTGGTAGAGTGTCCAGGTCCTCTATGGAAATCATAGTGTAAGTCAGCTCTGTATCCAGGTATAGTTGGATCTGTTCCCTGGATAGCTGGTAATTGGATCAAACCTCTTTCGAGTAATTGAGGTAAAATAGTTGATAAGGGTTGATTTAATCTAGTAAATTCTCGAGGAGGCTTATCAGGAGGTTTCAATATAAATTTTTCTGTTGTCTTCGTTGCATTGATATTAGCAATATTTCTGCTGTCAATGACTCCATCACCGACAACTTGTTTGTTTTTATATTGATTTCTGGATGTTTTCTCATCATCCTTCTTCCTAAGTTGGCCTCTCCTAATGAGGGCATCTTCTACTCTTCGAGCTAAATCTATAGCTTGATCGAAGGTAGTTAAAGTAGCAATTGATAGCTCATAAGATATTTGTTCTTGTAAATTATTGATAAAAATGTCCAACATTTCCCTATAAGGTAGCACAAAGTGCAGTTTTCCTATCAATTGCCTCCATCTAGCTAAGAAATCGGCAAAACATTCATCTTTGTCTTGTTTTAAATTGTATAAATCTTTAATGGTTACATGCCTCTCGATGTAGGCACTAAATTGATGGACAAATGATTCAACTGCTTCTTCAAAGTTTCTCAAAGAATGAGTGGGCAATTGATAGTACCACTCTAATGCCATTCCACCTAAACTTTTCGAGAACATTTTTAGTAATAGCAAGTCATCATGTGATATATCATGACATGCTATCCTAAACATGCGAAGATGCTCTATGGGATCTTCTGTTCCTTTATATATAGGCAAGATGGGCATGGGAAAATGCTTAGGGTATGGTTGAGCTACAACTATGGGATCCAAAGGTTGACTACAGATCTCTCGATAATTATACGAGGGATGGTAGGGATCTATCTGGTCCATACGTGAAGCTAACTGTTTCACCATGGCTTCCAGATTACTAGTTTGCCCCCCATATTGGTTTGGTAGGGCATTGACATGGGTTTTATGAGCATATGATGGAGGGACATGAAGATTAGATGCCATGTTACTATTGTGTAAATTATTGGTAGGAAAAGTGTTATGAAGGAATTTTGAAGTTGTATTATGATGTATTCCAGATTGTTGAAAATTGGTATTTGGCTTCGTTTTAGGTTTTTGTTTACTTGAAGCATATTGCTCAATAGTTTGGCGGAATAAAGTAGTGAAGGAAGGTTTCTTTTGTGTGGGAATGATTTTAGGTTGAATAATAGGTTCCTTAGGAGGTTGGATAACCTGTTGTTTTGACATGTTTTGAATCATAGTGACCATGTCTGTATTGGATGGCCCAACCTTTGTCACTTTCTTGATCAATGAAAGACAAGGGATTAGTGCGCACATCATACATATATTCCATGGCTGCTTGAGTGTTACTAATTTGCCCTTTATCAATACGAACTGCCACATTAAGGGCATCAATATTATCATCAAGAAATTTCTTGAAATGATCTATGTTGTCAAAAGCAATAGTTCCATCTCGAGCTACTCTAGGGGATGAGGATCCATCCTCTTTAACACTTCCTTCTTGTTCATTATCTTCACCTAGGTCATGTTCTGATTGATCTAGAGTTTTTCCTTCCGAAATTGGATCTTCAGGAAGGACATTTGGGTCTCTAGTTGTATCTTGTAACCAATCTTCTTCTTCTCCTAAAGTTTCTTTACCATTCCTAAGTTTAGGCATGGTGCTTTAATTTTGATTTCAGCAAATATATATATATATATATATATATATATATATATATATATATATATATATATATATATATATGCAATAAGTTTAAGAGGTATATATTAATTATATACCTACTACAATATTTGAAATGAAATGTTTAAGTTTTTGCTATGTTTTTTAGTTTTTCTTTGTTTTTGAAATAATATTGTAAAGACAAATAATACAATAAATGCAAGAAATAAAGACCTGAAAGTAATAATCTAGTTTTCTATAAACAATTTATAAATATCATTAATAGGCTCTAGTTCTTCAGGAGTCATGAAGTGTTCTTCTTCAAATTGAAAGTTTTCTTTTAAAAATTTAATGAAAAGAGCTATAGTGATATTATCTGTCTCAGATGTCGGTTGATAGAAGTAAAGCTCATGGCAATACTCTCGATATAACATAGCTCGAGGAACTCTATTCCATCTTTCCCTATCTGTAAGAACAACCTCTTGGTCTTCTACAAGACCTAGGAACTGGTGTACAATGGCTGCGTTCTCGAGGTATTCCTCGAAGGTGAACAATTTTGAAGATACAAGAGCTCTCCTATAAGCTAACCATCTATGGCAGTGCTCTCTAAGTTCATGATAAAAGACAAGTTGATGAGGATCCAGGATTCTATCTAGGACTAGCCTCTTGATTTGTTTAAGTTCTGTTGACCTAGATGAAATGACACTAAGTCTCCTATCAAGTTCATCCCACAAGAGTTGATTTCTATCTGTTTCAGGCACACTAAGTACATAATTGACTTCTATGGCTGCCAATTGGTTTTCTACATTTATAGTAACTGCTAATATTTTCTTAGGAGCTACCATCTAAACATGATATTAAACTTAAATGATCTAAAATGCATCTATGTTTTAGTTGTTCTATTTTTTTTTGTTTTTGTTTTTGTTTTTGTTTTCAAAAGGTTTACAATGCATTCACGTCGGGTTCACCAAAATGTATCGCTCCAAATTTTTTGCATCCTTACCTTCAAGCTATAGGATCCGTGCCCGAAGGAGGATGGGAAAAGGATGTCACGGTACCTCGGACTGAGAGGACTTGCGAAGGTCCCGCCTCTCAAGGGAGGTGTATATTGGTGATTTTTCGACGGATGGTGGGTTCACCAGGAAACATTTAATGGCAGTTTCCACGCCTAGGTTTGGAATGTGTTTTTATGTGTTCATTTTTAGCCTTAAGCATTCATATCCTAGGTTTGGCCAAATGAATCTAAATTAATCTATATGAAAGTGCAGATTTAATGAATACAAAAAACAAATTTAAGACAAAAAATAGAGAAATTAAGGAAGAATACCCGATCCGGATGTCTGATGGAGATTCTCGATGTTTGAAGCAATCAGGATCGCCTCCGAATTCGACAGGATCATCCGAGATCAGACAAGATCGTCCCGAGATCTGACGAATTCATCAGACGAATTCGTCGAGACCTGCAAACAGAAAAATAGATGCAAAATACAAAGAATGCCACTATGATGACAGAGGGAAACAACACAAAATGACAATATGAATACTAAACAATAGTTATGAATAGAAATTCAAACAAATTATGATATTCTAATGAGAAATTATGATCTTATCATGCAACCTAAGCTATATGGGTGAACTCCAAATGCAAAATAGTAAGAAATAAGGATAAAACTAACTAAAATGCAGAATAAAACAGCAAAAGGTATAAGAGAAAGCGCAAACTCTGGGCACTGATTGCCCCCAATGCAGATTGCAGTCAAAATCATCTGGAAGCAATGAAATCATCTCGAATTGTGACAGGATCGTCCGAGATTTGAACGAGATCGTCTACGACGATCTGAGCTTGCTCCGACTGAAAATCAATGAGGTCCCTGCAAGAAAACTTCAAAATAACAAATGCAAAATGATGCTCTAGGTATTCTAATGCACGCAAAATCAAGTTACAGAGAAATTCAGCCAGGGGTTGGGAAGGGAAGGTCCTAAGGATTAAATAGGCTTAGGGGAGTAGTTAGGAGGTTGGAGATCATCCCTATTTGGGAGATCTCCAACGGGGGAGGGTCCCTAACGACGCAGACACGCTTCTACCCGGATTAGAGACCCGTTGGAACAGAAGCTAATTGTGCAAAATCAGTTTTGCGACAAGATCGTCTGGACGTCCTAGCCCAGACGAAATCGTCAGATCTGGGGCGATATCGTCCCGATCGGCGACGATATCATCAAACGGTCAAAAAAACCTCTAAAAATGGCACAAAAAAGGGGGAAACGGATTACCCGACGGTTAACGGGCGGTTTGGGAGGTTAAAATTTGAATTTAAATTATTTACTAGGAGTGAATGTAATTATTACAATTTCACTACGCCAATTTTAGGGTGCTACAATATCCTTCCTTTCAAGACTTTTGCACTCAAAAATAATCACAAAGCTTTCTTAGGCAATATCTCACATTAATCAAATATCAAACCATATTAATATATTAAAGCTTTCTCAACCTTATATCTCCCACAAAAATCATAATCAAACCTTAGAAAGCAAATATTTTAATTAAAATATGTACCCCTACAAATATCGAAGTTGGAGTGCATACCTCAAAGGAGCCCTCAAAGGGCCTTGGCATTTTGAACCTCTGCCCATCGTGCTGCCAAGTGACAGCTAAGCCACATGAGCTAAGACTGACCACATGAGTGCCTTGGGCACTCTATTTCTTAAATTATGTGCACTTTCCTCAAAATGTGTCAAAAATTTGACCGTCCATGACTTGACTGCCTACGTCACACTCCAAGAAATTTGCTGTGCAATATTCGGATGCAGAAATACTTTTGGTTTTTGAAAATCATGTAAAACTCCTTAGGTTTATTAAATGGAAAACCTTTGGATTGTTTATTTAATCCATTCTTCAATGAGAATATGTCAGCCCTTTTAACATTGCCCTCATGACGTCGGCGACACCAATAAGAAATGAGGGAAAAACAATTATTTAATTTTAAAATTTAAATTTAAATTTTAAATAAATTAAAATTTAAACTAAACCTTTAAAATTAAATTTCTCCATCACTAGGGCACCTTTTTCGATGAAACAAAAAGCCAACTTGGGTTTTAAGAAAAACCCATTTCAAATCTAACATCCATTGGTTTTAAACAAAACCTTTCCTTGCCTTTCTTGGTTTTCATAAAAACCTTTTGCTAAGATTCCCTTGAAGCTCCTTTTGGAACCAAATGCCATGCATCCCTTCTAGAACCTTTGATCAAAACCTTTACTTCTCATGAAGCTCTTTGTGGAGCAAAATCATAGTTATTACTTACATAGGTCCTTTTGACATCAATGACAAATTTTAGCATAGGGACTCAAAATGTCCAACAATCTTCCCCTTTGTCATTGATGGCAACCCATATTCATTTTACTAAAACTTGACCTTATTTTTTGCTCCCCCTGGGACTTTGCTCCCCTTGGATCAATGCTCTCTCAAATATCAAATCTCATATCAAATATTTCCCTAATACACAAATCTCTCCCTCTTTTACATCAATGGCAAAGGGTCACCTTTGGGGCTTGGGTCTAAGAATGAGCCTCTTAGCTTAGCCCCTCCCTCACCTCCACATGAGGTGGTTAATTTTGGGGTGGGAGTATTTCTACTCCTCGAAAGCATAGATATGTGCCTTTATATTTCTCTCTTATTCTGTGAGTCTTCTGAATCCACTCACTATTTCTTTCCAAGTCATCATCCCTAATCCTGTCGTCACTTTTGTTCCTGTTCCTATTCTTGTTCTCATCCATATTCCTATTCTGGTTCTCATTCTTGTTCCTATTATTATTATTTTTTGAGTCTCTATTCTTTTTTGAGTCTCTATTCCTGTTCATCTTATTGTTTTTGTTCATTTTCCCTACTTCTATTCATATTCTTATTCATGTTCCTGTTCCTGTTCATACCTGTTTATGGAATATTTGCTCTACACCATCTTGCTATGTGACCATAATTATTGCACTTATAACACTTAATGTTATTATTCCTTGTATGTGCAATTATCTTAGGATTTCTCCTAATGAAGCCATATCCTCTTCTGTCATTAATCCTGTAATTCATTGCCTTATGACCAAAACAATTGCATGAGTAGCAATAACCTTGGAAAAGTTGTTCTTTTCCATATACCTGTCTTTCATGAGTCCTGCATTATGAAGCCATGTGTCCAAACCTGTGACATGAAAAGCATATTCCATTGAAGCCTCCTTGTATTGACCTCATTGGTCTCCTGTTATGATTGTTGTTCCATATGTATCTTCTTTGTGCATTGTTCCTCTCTTTGTTGAAATCTTTGTTGTCCAAATCATCCTCTGATGTCCCACTTTCACTTAAATTGTCTTCTTATGATGTATCTTCTTTTGAATTTTCTTCTTCATCAAGACTTGAAGTAGATTCTTTTTCCTATTTATTTTGAACCTTTCCAAAGCCAATACTTGTTGAACATGATGTTTGTTGTTGTCCACAGATGAACTTATCCAAGTTCTTAGAGCTATTTTTGAAACTCTTCATCTTGATCTTGGAGTCCTTTAAGTCTTCTTTTATATTAGCCACTTCTTGTGCTAACTTCTCACATTCCAAAATATTTGCTTCTAACTTATCCTTGAACTTGATTGCCTTAGCCTTTGACTTATCTAAATCCTCTATGAGCAATGACCTTTCTTCACCATATTATTGAAACTGACTTTCAAGCTTGGAGTGTTGCTTTCTAACCTTCTTTACTATGTCAATGGCATAGATAAGTTCTCCCTTGAGATCATAACCATTCTCTACTGAATAATCTTCTATTTTTTTACCTTTGTCCTTATCATTACTTCCTTTTGGCTTGTATTCTATAGGATTACTTTATTTATATTCCAAAGACATTAGAAGATTCTCATCTGGTCTTTCAAGTGCATCTTCAAAATCATCATCATCGAAACTATAATTATCCCTAGTGCAATCATCTTCAAGATGTCCAAATTTACTACATCTAAAACACTTGAGAATAATTGGAGTCATTTTCTTAACTGGATCTTTCTATTTAACCATAAATAGGACTTTATCTCCATCATTGTCTGAAAAACTAGCATCATTGTCAATTGAGTACTTGCATTTTTTGCATAGTAGCTTCTCTTTTGCCTCTAGAAGAACTTATTTCCTTGTCTGCTTTGTCCACCCTTGCTTTGCTTCTGGTACCTGTGTCTTTCTGATTCCTTGTATCTATGATCTTATTTTTCTTCATCATTGTTGCCTTTTGGCTCTTTGTATTTTGTTGCATAGTGTCCATACCATCCACAATTGAAATATTTGATAGATCTTAGATCTATGGGTCTTTTGGAACCTCTATCTCTTTTGCCATAATTTGCTTCTTCATCACTAGATGACTCACTGCTCAATTCTATCTTCTTTCTCTTTTTATTTTTATCTACTTTGAAAGCAACTTCTTTCGGAGGAATAGGATCTTTTGTTCTTATCTCAAAAGTAGTAAGAATGTCAAGCAAAGAATTCATTGTCAAATAATTACTATCAATTGATATTTATATAGCAGAAACCTTTTCACTATACCTTTTTAGAAGAGTCCTCAAGATATTATCACAAGCATCAGATTCATCAACCTTCATTATAAAACATTTCATCTCATGTACAAGTTCATCAACCTTGTTGATTTAGTCATGAATATTTTCATCATACCTCATTATTAGGTTCTCAAATTCTCCTTTGAGATTTCTTATCTTAGCCATTCTGAATCCTTTATCTCCTTCATATATTTCATGCAGAAGTTTCCACATTTATTTTGTTGTTTTACATTCTATAACCTTCATATATTCTAATCTATGCAACCCTTTTATAATTACATTCATATCTCTTGAATTTGAATTCATTAGAATATTACCTTCCTTATCTATAGGAGGATTGGTTGTTGAATCATATCCAAGTTCCACTGCATCCCAAACTTCATTTCCAAGTGCCATCAAGTAAAATCTCATCAACATACACCAATATAAGAAGTCACTTCCATCAAACACTGGTACTACATTATTAAAGAGTTTGTCTCTTTGATCCTTTTGATCCACTTTGTTCTTAGACCGATTTTACTTCAATCTGTAAAAATCTTATGAAGGAACTCGATCTGATACTAATTGAAGAACACAAGCTTATATTGAGAGGGGGGTGAACAATATAAGACCTTTTTTTTACTTTTTATTTCAATTCAATATTATGCAGTGTATAGATAGTAGTATCAATAGCAGTAATAAAATTAATGCACAAAAAACCATACACAATAGAGACACCACAATTTATGTGGTTCACCCAATGTGGGCTACTCCACGAAAAAAATCTTTTACTAAAATTTTCTCAATCAATCTCTTTGGGAATCCTTCCCAATTACAATGTTTATGGACATTTGTCCAAAGGATATGTTGATCACCTAATCTCAAGTTCATGGATCTCTTCCACAGGAGAACTCTTTCTCCTTTTGCTCTAGCTAGTGATCTTCTAGAAGACTTTGTCTCTCTGCTGCACTAACTGGTGGATCTCTCTCCACTTGAATACTCCTCACTCAGTTCTATCTTCAATTGTCCTGGTGGCTAGATATCTATCCACTGAGACTCTATCATCTATACTCTATCACCTCCAAAGCTCTGTATCAATAGGTTCACTTATAACTTTCTCAAATCTACTCAACAAGTCCACTCAGAACCTGCTCAAATCTGCTCAACAAGATCACTCAGAACTTGTCTAAATTTTCTCAATAGGTCCACATAGAACCTGCTCAAATATGCTCAACAGGTCCACACAGAACCTATCCAAATATGCTCAATAGGTCCACACAGAACCTGTTCAAATCTACTCAATAAGTCCTATCTAAGACTTTCTCAAATTTGCATAGCAAGCTTCCATAAAATATTACTCAAAATCAATCCATAAGCCTTCTCAAAGAGTTGTCTTAAATCTGCTTAACAAGCTTACACAGAACTTGTCCAATCTCATAGAATCATAAAGAGAATTGTTAGAGACTCAATATGTTCTATACTTAATGCTCAATCAATATCTCAACTCAATCTCATAGAAGCATAAAGAGAATTTTTAGAGACTCAATATGTTCTATACTCAAATCCCAATCTCAACTTAAATCAATCTCATAGAAGCATAAAGAGAATTGTTAGAGACTCTATATGTTCTATACTCAAATCCCAATCTCAACTCAAATCCATAATATAGAATAGTTTATTTTATGGAACTTGAACAACCACATGCATCCACTTGAATAGGCTCAATAAAATCAACTCAACCAATCACCTCAATGAACAACCCTTTCTCACAAACCCTAGTCCAATCATGTATCAACCAACTCAAAATGTTTCCAACAATGCTCAATAACAAATCTCACATAACAATGATACTCATGTTCTCTTCTAACTCAATTTCAAGTTCTTTGCACAACCAATGGGCTCCAACAAAAATTCTTATAAAACAAGGTTTAATCACAAATCTCAATCCAGAAAACCTTGAAGCACCAAACCAATCACTTTCTAAAAGGAAACCACAATCAATCCTTTTCACTCCAAAGATATTTTCAGAAATCAACCACCATAATCAATCAATAGGAGAATGTGCCCATACATTTTATGAAGATGAAGAAGCCTCTTTGGAAATCTACCACAATCACAATATTCTTTTGCCAATCTTCACAAGGGTTAGAAGATCACAAAATAATCAACATTACTCCACTTCACAATTATATTCACCAAGGATTTTAATTAGAAAACCTTCTTAATAATTAATGCACAACTTCCTTATCACTCCTAAAACCACTGGTACCATAAAATAAGATAAATCAAATCATTGCATAACCTTGTCACTCCACAAAAAACTTATACCATAAAATAAATCAAATATTTATATCCTTCCTTTCAACACTTTTGCACTAAAAAATAATCACAAAGCTTTCTTAGGCAATATCTCACATTAATCAAATATCAAACCTTATTAAAATATTAAAGCTTGCTCAACCTTACATATCCCAAAAAACTCATAATCAAACCTTAGAAAGCAAATATTTTAATTAAAATATTTACCCCATAAATATCGGAGTTGGAGTGCATACCTCAAAGGAGCCCTCGAAGGGCCTTGGAGTTTTGAACCTCTACCCACCGTGCTGCCAAGCGGTAGCTAAGCCACGTGAGCTAAGACTGCCCACGTGAGTGCCTTGGGTGCTCTCTTCCTTAAACTACGTGTGCTTTCCTCACAAGGTGCCAAAACTTTAATCGTCCATAACTTGACTACCCACGTCACACTCCACAAAATTTGTTGCGTAATATTTAGATGCAAATACACTTTGGATTTTCAAAAATCATGGAACACTCCTTAGGTTTATTAAATGGAAAACCTTTGGCTTATTTATATAATCCATCCTTCAATACAAATACCTTGGCCCTTTTAACATTGCCCTCATGACGTGGACGGTGCCAATAAGAAAGGAGGGAAAAGCTTTTTATTTAATTTTAAAATTAAAATTAAAATTTTAAATAAATTTAAATTTAAATTAAAACTTTAAAATTAAATTTCTCCATCACCAGGGCACCTTTTTCGATGAAACGAATAGCCAACTTGATTTTTAAGAAAAACCAATTTCAAATATGCCATCCATTGGTTTTAAATAAAACCTTTCCTAGTCTTCCTTGGTTTTTATAAAAACCTTTTGCTAAGCTTTCCTTGAAGCTTCTTTTGGAATCAAATGCCATGCATCCCTTCTAGAACCTTTGATCAAAACCTTTGCTTCTCATGAAGCTCTTTATGGAGCAAAATCATAGTGCTTACTTACATAGGTCCTTTTGACATCAATGACAACTTTTAGCTTAGGGACTCAAAATATCCAACAAATATAACAAGTACAAAATCTACCATACAATATGATTTGTAACTCATAACTAATAAAATAAACTTTAGAGCTTATATTGATATTCTTTATTTTACCAAATCAAGAAACACCATATTAAATACCACAAACACTTTAACATGGAATCCTGCTAAGATTATGAACATAAACCTTTTAAAGAAAGTCCTTCAAATAATCTAAGGAAAAGTTTAACTACACTATAAAAGAACATATATATATATATATATATATATTATTTACATTATACACTACCTATAGTCCCTATGTTTTGAATATTCTTAAAATTGTAATCCCCTTTTATGAAAAGTAATTATTACACAGGAAGAGGTCTTAAGAGACAAGGAGCATTTTCAATCATTGCCTAATTCTTTATCTATATCTCTAAAATATTTTATTAATACATTGCATAATATTTTAGTTTGTTTCAAAATAATTTCTTTAATTTGAGATATATTTTCAATAGGTTGACTTCAAATTTATTGACATGGACATACAACCGAATGGAGGGTACTAAGATTTTGCTTGGTTGATAAAACCATAGGTTTTATATCAATAACTACATGGGCCAATTTTATTTTTTATAGGGTCCAAAAAAAAACTTAAACTAGGAAGATATGGATGAATTCCAAAAACTCCCATTCTACCATAATGCCGGTTTCAAGAAGTTATGATTTTTTATAAAAATTATTATTTTGATATCAATCTGATGATATCTTATGCACAACAATTACATCTAATATTGCACAGAACATAAGTTAATTCTACTCTACACAGGCATTCAATTGATTCTAAACTTTGTGGTGCTTCAAAATTGTTTCAAATATTAAATTAGGACCTAAATCCCTGATTAAAAATAGTTTCTTGCCCTTAACAGGTATATGGCTTCAAATTCACGATAACCCATGTTGTAGTTATCATGCCCAAGAAACGTTTTAAGGTTTGAAAGCTAAGTTTTATGGAACAAATGCTAAATATTAACGAGTAAATGAAAATAATCATTCGTCATGTAACACTTAAGAACTAGATGTAGCTGGGTTCTATACTTGTTGTCTTCCTTCAATAATTTCAAATTTTATGCCTTTCAAAACTCATATTTGGTGTTTAAATGTTTTTCAATTATCCTTGTAACTATTGAAGACCAGATTATGTAATTTCTAAAAAGAAAATTAAGTTTTAAAACTTATATAATTTTTATATCTAAAGAAAATTGAACCAACTATATTTACATATCAAACTGTCATAATTTACACTTATTTCAATACCATTCTTAGAGTTAACTATTTTTTTGGTGTAAAATAATTATGTGTATTCATTAGGAATTCCTACATCATTTTGGTTATCATGAAACAAAAGGTAATTGAATTTTTAAAAACTCATTTTATAATGTCCAAATCAAATAACCCATATTCTAAAAAGTATGTATTCAATATACTTGAACCTCTATCATAACATATACATAAAACATAAAGCATTCGCCATATTTTAAGATAACCAAATCATAATCTTCATTGTAGCCGATATTTAACACAACGTCACCTCCAAAAGGTTTTAATCGTGACGCATTGGAAAATAACCACACCTCCAAAGTTTCGAATAGTGATGCCTTGGAAGATAGCAATGCCTCCAAAAGTTCTCAAATCGGGCAGAGACAAGTGGTATTTAAAAGTTTGATTGGGTCAACTTGGCCTTACTTTGTATGCTTTACTCTACTTGCATCCATAATGCATCACCCATTTTATAGAAAGAATGCATACTATTCAATTTTTTTAAAAGTATTTCTTCTATCAATAGACTAAAATGCACACTACAACACAACAAGGTTTCAATCCATAATCGGATGTTTTAACATCTCTCAAAATTTCATTTGCCAATAAAAAAAATGCACACTATAATCACAACAAGGTTTCATTCTATATTCAGATGATTTAATATATTTTAAAATTTCTTCTATCTAAAAAATAAAGTGCACATTATTAACACAAGGTTTCCATCCATATTCTAATAATTTAATATCTTTAAAATTTCTTTTATCATCCAAAAATCAGAGACCTAAACATAATTTGTTTTCACATAAAAAAGCAAATCAAATCGACATGGATACACTTATAGTCAGACTTGATGCCCGAGGTATATCCCAAACATAAAATCACCAATAACGAGTTTCAAAGACAATCATGCATAGCAGAATCCTCCCAATCACCCGTAGACTAAAAAAACCACCCCTTTTATTTTCATCCTCCTTTATTTTATAGAGGACTTTCATAGTTTCCAAGGAGACACATATTATCCAGCATGCAAAAATGTCACTTGACAAGTAGCTAGGTGGAAACATCCTCCCTTACCCGATGGAAAAGAAATTATACAGACATTCTCTTCATGATAAATAAAAAGAAATATATACTAATATGGGTATAAATATTTATTATTTTATATTTATTCTTATTATATATATATTTTTTAATTCATATTTTTACATTTTAACATATATTTAATTCCATTATATTATATATATATAATTATTATAAAAACATTACATTAAATCAACTTTCGAAAATCATGCAATCACCATATACACAAAATGTAGCAGCTGACAGGATGACCTATATGAAAATTTTTAGTGGGCTTCCATGTACCCATAGGCCATGGTGCATAAGGCACGACATCATATCCCACCTTACCTAACACTTTCAACCAATATCTCTTCCAGGGGTGGTAAAACTACTAGTCCAGTATGCTTGCTTTTGAGTGTAAACATGCACCTACAAACACAAACACTTCCCACAATATCACATTATTCCAGTAAAAAGATAATCAAATAATGGGGATGTTACATTCTCCCCCACCATATTTTAACAATCAATGTGTTAGCCAATATAACATTGCAAGTTTCAAAATAACTGAACATATAATCATAAGCAAACAACCATGGATTATGCAACATCTCAAAAGTCACATTCAGTATTACTATATTAATATTTTAGATATGTATCAAAATACCAAAATATACAAATATTATCATAACAATATTCAAATTGTTCTTTTGATTAATAGTTTTCAAACAAGAAAGGGAATTGTCTTTTCATATCTACTACATCCTCCCAAGTGGCATTCCTTTCAGAGTAGAGGTCCCACTAGACTCTACACTGATCAACTATTCTTTTTCTTAATTTTTTAGTTCTATAGCCCAAAATTCTAACAGGTCGAACCTCAATGAGTTACGGGTCTTATGTATGCAAACGTGAAATATCCAACACATGAGATGGATCAACAACATAATTTTGGAGGAGAGACACATGGAAAAAACTGTGGATCTTAAACAAATTTGGTGGTAGGGTGAGCTTATAAGCAATAGGACTTATTTTGGCAATGATCTCAAATGGATCGATAAATCTGGGGCTCGATTTGGTAGACTTAATGGAAATTTTGGTCGAATTGACTCAAATAAAAATCCTATCACAAACAACAAACTATTGAGGGGTTCATTTAAGGTTAGCATAGCTCTTATGACGGTCTGTGTCTTCACGAATTTGTTGGAGGATTTCTCTTAACTAGACCTCCATTTTCTTAACAACATCAGGACCGATCACTTCTTTATCATCTAGATTATCCCCCATTAATGGTGTCTTGCATCTACGCCCATATAGGGCTTTAAAAGGGACCATGCCCAACGTGGTATGATAGTTGTTATACACAAATTATACCAGGAAGAGATAATATTCCCACTTACTTTGGTGGTCCATACAATACATGCATAACATATCCTCTAGAACTTGATTGACCCTCTTGGTCTATCCATCCATCTCAAGATGATAGGTTGTGCTGATATTTAGCTTTGTACCCCATGCTCGGTGCAAAGCTTACCAAAATTCATAAGTGAATCACGAATCTCTATCCGAGATAATTATTTTAGGGAAACCATGCAACCTCATGATTTTCCAAGAAAAATTTTGTGCTATTGTGGGGGTATCATCATGAACATTACCTAGTATAAAATGCACCACCTTAGTCAACTTATCTACAATTATAAAAATTACATCGTAATAGAAATGAGTCTTGGGAAGACCAACTATAAAATCCATGAAAATCACTTGCCATTTTTGTTCTGGTACATCAAATAGGTGTAGTTGTCCCCCAGGATGCTAATGTTCAACTTTAACTTTCTGATATTCTAGACACCTTGCAACAATTTGAACCACATCCTTCTTCATTCCTATATAAAAAAAATCCTTTTTTAAAGTTTACACAACCCTCATTTTTATTACACCTGGGTGGGTAGAGTATGGAGCACAATGTGTTTCTTGCAAAATTTATTCTTTTTATCCCTTCATTATTGGGTATTATTACCTAATTTTGAAATTATACCAAATCTTGTTTGATGCTGAAACCCGTATGCTGGTTTGGTTCTTGTTCAATCTTAATACGACATTGATTGTAAAATTCGTCATTTTTTTGCATTTTCTTAATTTGGTCCTTTAATCCATGCTGGCATTGTGTGAGAGTAGCTATGTTTCTTCTTTGACTAAGGGTGTGCTCCAGTTTATTTTCCTTTCCTTTGATGTATTCAATTCTGAAATCATATTCAGCTAAGAACTCCATCCATCTTGTTGTCTAGCATTTAGCAAAGGTTGGGTGAAAATATACCTCAAACTCTGATGATCAGTTTTTAACTCAAAATATTTTCCCAACAAGTAGTGTCACCAAATCTTAAGAGCATGGACAATAGCTACCAGTTCCAAATCATGAGTGGCATAATTGATTTCATGTTTCTTAAGCTTTCTGGATTCATATGCTACAACTGCCTCATCCTGCAACAAGACACCTCCTAGCCCTTCTAGAGAGGTATTTGTATAAACTATAAATGATTTGTTGGGATTTGATATTTGAAGTATAAGTGTAGTTGTTAATTTTTTTTTAAGGATTTTTAAAGTATTCTCACATTGAGCTATCCATTTAAATGCTTTTCCCTTTCTTTGTAGATTAGTAATAGGAAATGCAATCATTGAGAATCCCTTTATAAATCATCGATAATATCCAGCCATTCCCATAAAACTTCTCACCTCAAAAACATTGGTTGGAGTTGGCCAGTCTACTATGGCTTCAATATTTTTAGGATTAATAGCTACCCCTTCAATCAAAACAATATGCCTCAAGTACTGAACTTGTGGAGTATAAAACTCACACTTGGAAAATTTTCCATACAACTAATTTTTCTTGAGGATTTCTAGGACTATTCTCATATGGTGGTCATGTTATTCTTTGTTTCGAGAGTAAATCATAATATCATCTAGAAATATTAGCACAAAATGATCTAACTATTCCTTTAAGATACTATTCATCAGGTTCATAAAAGTAGCTGGTGTATTTGTTAATCCAAAAGGAAATACTATGAACTCATAGTGCCCGTATCGAGTTCTAAAAGCAGTTTTATAGGTATTTTCTTCTCTTATTATTAGCTGATGATAACCTAACCTAAGATCGATCTTGGAAAATATTTTTGCTCCTCTTAATTGATCAAATAGATCATCAATCCTAGGTAGAGAATACTTGTTCTTTAATATCATTTTATTAAGCATCCTATAGTCAATGCACAGTCTTAGAGATCCATTCTTATTTTTTACAAAAAAAATTGGTGCTCCCCATGGTGAGATGGTAGGCTTAATGTGCCATTTTTCTAACAAATATTGCAGCTAGGTATTGATTTCTTATAATTCAAGGGGTGTCATTCGATAAACTCATTCAAAATAGGATACTATTGAAAAAAAGTAGAGCTAGACTTAGTTTCTTCCTTCTTATTTAGTTTGACTACATAAAGTCTACACCCTTTCCTTAAAGCTCTCTTGGTTTATGTTACAGTCATCATGTGGGTCTCAAATGATGTTCTATTACAATGGACATGGATTTGTTGATTAAAGTCATCTGTAAAGTCCAACCACCTTTCTTCAAAACTCAACAAGGCTTTGTGGGCTTTTAGCCAGTCTACTCCTAAAACTATATCAAAGGCATGTAAGGGAGCCACATATAGGTGCCAATAAATATTCCCCTAGGGTATATCTATTTTAGGGTCAAATAAATATTGGTTTACCATATAGGTTTGTCCTGAGCCATACTCGACTTACCACCTGTTTACCATGATCCCAAGTTTAACTGGTATATCCTTTAAAATACTAGTTGAAATAAAACTATAAGTTGCACCGCTATCTATCAAAATATGAACATCTTTCTTACCTAGTTTTCCTTTTATAATAAATGGAGTAGCTTGTCCTAAAAGACTAGATTTACCTGTAGTTGCATAGATCCTATGTGGGGCATCTTCTATTAGATTCCTTTTGTCTGCTCTTTGCAGGCACTGATTCACATAATGATTCAAGGCTTTGCAAAAAAAACATACATTTGGTCCCTTACTTTTCTATTTATCCCATTCTCTATTTTGGTTAATATTTTTACCCTTGTATTTTTTATTATTTCACTTCTCTTGAAAACTTCTTATGTCTACCTGCCCCTTGTTTCCCTAAAACTTTCCTTTGTTTTTGTTATCTCATTTATAATGACCACCATATCTAATTTCTTATACTGATATTTGTCCTTATCTAGCTCTGGGTACCTTCTTTTCTTAGGATCCTTCTTTTCAATTTTTTGGTAATAAACTTTTGCATTCTTTTGACTTATTTCCTCATAAAGGGCAACATCATAAGCAACTATCAAGGTTTTAGGTATCTTTCTTCCAATAGGTGTTCCAAATATAGGATGTAGTCCCATTACAATTTTTTGAGCCTTGAATTCCTCATGCTTATCATATTATGGAGTGTACTTCAAAAATTAAACAAATATTTGATAGTATTCAATCACAGTCATGTTATCTTGGCATAAATTAGTGAATTCGATGTATTTATCAATATAAAACTATGGCGTAAGGAAACAATCCTTAAATTCCCTTTTGAATTTCTCCCAAGGAATATCAACAACTTATTTTTGAGTAAATTTATTATAGGTGGTCCACCAATCCCTAGATGGACCCACTCAATGTGCCACTACCCAAGTTGTTTTGGATTCTGCACAAAGGGGCTAGATTGAGAAATACCCTTCAACCTCACTCAACTAGTTAACGAATACTTCGCCATCATCCTTTCCATAAAATTTAGAAATATCCAATATTATAATTTCTTTTTGCAACTCAACACCGACCTTTCTCCTCGAAGATCTTTTTGGAAACTCACTTACTTTTTTAGTTTCCTTACTTTTAGTTAGGCTTTCAATAACCTTCTATTGCTGACTAATGATCTCCTATTGTTGAGCCATTTGTGTTATTTGTTGATCCATGCGCTCACTCATTTGAGCCCTTTGGATCTCCACCTATTCTCGTTGTTGATTAAGTTGTCCTTGCACTAATTGAATTATTTTTGTCATATTTTCCTTATTCTATGTAGATTTTACATCTGTTGGCTCTTTCTCCTTTCTAGTAACACACCGAGGCACTTCAGTTGTTTGTACTCTTTCTAAATCCCTCGTAAGTCATATTAGTCCCTTTCTCAGGACTTTTACAACTTCCTCTTGCAAATTAAAATTTGCTCTTCTCGAGGTTCTCGCCATACCTAATTAAAAATGAGTTATGTTAATTTTGTAGTTTATATTTATAACCTAGGGTTTTGTAACCTAGGCTCTGATACCAACTGTAACAACCTAGGTCTACTCACCTAGTTATCAAAAAATCACAAATTTAAAATTTTTGTTATATTCATACACAAATGTCACATGTTGACATAAGCACACCCAACTTAGAATTAGTGCTTAGGCATAGGTGATCACACTTCAAGATATCAAGCCGCTACAGATGATATCTCAAGTTATTGGGACTGGCCAATTTCCTGTGGTAGATTTCCATTTATAATATCTCACACTCCTTTCTTGAGTTCTCATATCTTGGTATGGGGTTGTATTTCTAGGGCCCATAACACCTGGAAAGGTGGACACACTAATTTTCTCGTATCATAGCATGAAGGATTTGGATTCATAATCTAATTCTTGTTTTATAGGTCCACTGACCCATCTAACTTAATTCTATCTAAAGGTCCATGCCTATGAGTTAGTGTATCTATGCCAGTGCCTGATTATTGACCATATTATAAGGTTTAATTAGGGTCTGCCAATACTCTAGCTTTCAGACCAGATGTCTCAGACCAAGATCCAATTGATGATAATGTTACCCATACCATCTACCATTGGGCCTTCCATACTCAAATATCTGCTCCCTAGATTTTAAGTCTTGATGACAATTCCACAACCGAAGTCTGGTTCATGAGAATACTCATGTACTACTCATTTGGTAACTTGGAACGATGTCCCATACCATCGTTCGTTACTATCAATAGCATAGGACCATTGTCCCTTCTCTATTTGCTGGAGAATGGTTACCTTTGAATCACAATAGTCACCATTGCAAATTTTTGGAGTTGGGTGGATGACATTCTTCTCAATATCATCATTTTCTTGGATAGACATCCTCTTTGACATCATCCACTTAGTTCAATTTTTTTAACATTCTTAATGCAATGTCCTTATTTTATGCGAACTTTTGGTTAAAGGTTTGTTTAGGTCTATACATTATGATTTCTTCCCTTCATATGATATTCATAATTTCTACTACTTCTAATTTTTACAAATTAAGTTATACCATCTATGTTTTAAATATAACAAGTACAAAATCTGTCATACAATATGATTTGCAACTAATAACTAACAAACTAAACTTTAGAGCTTAATATTCTTTATTTTACCAAATTAAGAACCACCATATTAAATACCACAAACACTTTAACATGGAATCCTACTAAGATTATGAACATAAACCTTTTAAAGAAAGTCCTTCTAATAATCTAAGGAAAAGTTTAACTACACTATAAAAGAACATATATATAAATATTATTTACATTATACACTACCCATAGTCCCTATGTTTTGAATGTTCTTAAAATCATAATTCCCTTTTACGAAAAGTAATTATTGCACAGGAAGAGGTCTTAAGAGACAAGGAGCATTTTCAATCATTGCCTAATTCTTTATCTATATCTCTAAATTTTTTTATTAATACATTGCAAAATATTTTAGTTTGTTTCAAAACAATTTCTTTAATTTGAGATATATTTTCAACAGGTTCACGACTTTAAATTTATTGACATGGACATACAACCAAATTAAGGGTACTAAGATTTTTCTTGGTTGATAAGACCATAGGTTTTATATCAATAACTATGTGGGCCATTTTTATTTTTTATAGGATACAAAAAAATAACTTAAACTAGGAAGATATGGGCGAATTTCAAAGACTCCCATTCTGCCATAACACTGGTTTCAAGAATTTAATATTTTTTATTAAATTTTTTATTTTGATATCAATCTAATGATATCTTTTGCACAACAATTACATCTAATAATGTATAGAACGTAAGTTAATTCTACTCTAAAAAGGTGTTCAAATGATTCCAAACTTTGAGGTGCTTTATAATTATTTCAAACATTAAATTAGGACATAAATTCCTAATTAAAAATAGTATCTTACCCTTAGCAGGTATATGGATTCAAATTCATGACAAACCATGCCTTATTTATCATACCCAACAAACGTTTTAAGGTTTGAAATATAAGTTTTATGGAAAAAATGCTAAATACTAACGAGCGAATGAAAACAATCATTCATCAAGCAGCACTTAATAACTATATATAGTTGGGTTCTATAATTGTTGTATTCCTTCAATATTTTTAAATTTTATGTCTTAAAACACTTAGATGTGGTGTCTAAATATTTTCCAATTACCCTTGTAAATATCAAAGATCAACTTATGCAATTTCTAAAAAAATACTTAAGTTTTAAAACTTATACATAATTTTTATATCTAAAGAAAATTGAACCAACTGTATTTACATATCCAACTATCATAATTTACACTTATTTCAATACTATTCTTAGAGTTAACTACTATTTTTGGTACAAAATAATTGTGTATTCATTAACAATTCCTACATCACTTTGGTTATCATGAAACAAAGGTAATTGAATCGTTCAAAACTCATTTTATAATGTCAAACTCGAATAACCCACATTCTAAAAAGTATGCATTCAATATATTTGCAAGCCTCTATTATAATGTCTACATAAAACATAAATCATTTGCCATATTTTAAGATAACCAAATCATAATATTCCTTGTAGCCAACATTTAACACAATGTCACCTCCAAAATATTCGAACAGTGATGCCTTGGAAGATAGCAACACCTCCAAAGGTTCGAATAGTGATGCCTTGGAATATAGCAATGCCTCCAAAAGTTCTCAAATCGGGTAGAGATAGGTGGTATTTAAAAGTTTTATTGGGTCAGCTTGGCCTTACTTTGTATGCATTAATCTACTTACACCCATAATGCATCACCCACTTTATAGAAAGAATGCATACTATTCAATTTTTTTTTTTTAATTTCTTCTATCAACAGACCAAAATGCACACTACAGCATAACACGGTTTCAATCCATAATTAGATGTTTAAACATCTCCAATTTTTTTTCAATAAACCAAAATGCACACTATAATTACAGTAACGTTTCATTCTATATTTGGATGATTTAATATATTTTAAAATTTCTTCTATCAAAAAAACCAAAGTGCATATTATAAACACAAGATTTTTGTTCATATTTAGATAATTTAATATCTTTAAAATTTCTTTTATCATCCAAACAATAGAGACCTTCTAAACATAATTTATTTTTGCATCTGAAAGCAAATAAAATCGACATGGATACACTTACAGTCATACTTGATGCCCAAGGTATATCCCAAACATAAAATCACCAATAATGATTTCCAAAGACAATCATGCACAACATAATCCTCCCAATCACCTTGCGGACTAAAAACACCACCCATTTTATCTTCGTCCTCCTTCATTTTATAGAGAACTTCCATAGTTTCCAGGGAGACACATATTATCCAACATGCAAAAAGGTTGCATAACAAGCAGCCAGGTGGAAACATCCTCCCTTACCCGATGGAAAAGAAATTATACAAACATTCTCTTCATGATAAATAAAAAGAAATATATACTAATACGAGTATAAATATTTATTATTATTATTATTTATATATATATTAATTCATATTTTTACATTTTTACATATATTTAATTCCATTATATTATATATATATATGTATATATATTTTTATATTTATATTTTTAATTATTATAAAAAAAACATTATATTAAATCAACTTTATAAAATCATGCAATCACCATATGCACAAAATGCAACAGCAGACAGGATGACCTATATGAAAAATTTCAATGGGCTTCCATGTGCCCATAGGCCAAGGTGCACAAGACACGACATCATATCCCACCTTACCTATAACTTTCAACCACTATATCTGCCATAGGTGGTAAAACTACCAGTCTAGTATGCTTGCTTATGAGTGTAAACCTGGACCTACAAACACAAAAACTTCTCACAGTATCACATTCTTCTAGTAAAAAGATAATAAAATAATGGGGATGTTACATTTGTGGAGTAGTAATCCCTACAAGAGCATGGATAATTTTTTTTTAGTATGGTTCTTTATTTATTTCATCCTCATTTTGAGGTGGTTCTTCTATTGGTTCAACTTTGTCTTCACTTTCTTCACTACTGATTGGGTCTTCTACATCTATTATAAATAACTTCTTTTGGGTGCACCTATGCCCTCAAACATATTTTTCATCATAATTATAGCACAAACACTAAGTGTGTTAAGCATCCATTTCTTCTATAGTTAAGTGTTTATGGGGAATAGTTTTATTTTCATTATTAGTCAGGAACTTGGGAGAAAAGGAGGATTTAGTTTATAAAAATTTAAATGTCCTCCCTTGAGCTAAGAATTTTTCTTGCCAATCATGCCAATATTATGGCTTGCATCATTATTTATAGTTTGAAAGACCTCAGCTTAGAGATCATCCTTCAAGCCACTGATGAAACAACTCATAAAAACCCTTTAGTTCAGTCAGCCAATTTTTCAAATTAGGTTTGGTAGTATCAAACTATAGAAGTTTGTCTCAGCTTATTCAGTGCTCATTGATAGTCATTATATTCACTAAGACTAAAGTGAGTGAGTAATTAGGATTTAAAAACTTCCCAAGAGGGGTCACGAATTATGTGTTGTAACCATTGGTACCACTATAATGCTTCAAATTCAAAGTTAAAAGAGGCCATAATGATCCACAAATATTTAGGGACATTATGAAGTTTAAAAAATTGATTGACATGACATAACCACCCATATGCATACTTTTCATTGAACTTAGGAAAGTCTAATTTGGGTATTTTAAAGGGAGTATATTTGTCAAGGAAATTTTAAAGGTCTTCCTTGTCCTTATGGTTTTCTTGCCCATGACGAGAAGATTCAATGTCACTATGCTTAAATACTTTTGGGCCATCTTTAATTTTTGCCTCAAGATCTAAGAAGTTGCCTTTGAAGTTGTATTTGTAGTAGAGATAGTCATCTCTCAACTGTTATACATCATCTTGTATATTATGCATCACATCGAGAATTTGAATAAGTTGAGAGTTTATTTGCTCTAGGGATTGGGCTTGTTCAATCTTATTTTTGTGTCTACGAGTACCTCCAACCATTTTCATGTGTTTTGAGCAACCTCGACTAATTTACTAAAAATAGAAGTGTGATTTCAAGAGTTACTATTTATAGTAAGGATCCCAAAAAAGTGCTTGGGTGCTATATATCAAAATGATTAGCTTGAAAATACAAGCATAATGAGCTATGTGAAAGTACGAGATTTCGAAAGAAAAACAATACTAACTTGATACCAAATGAACATGCACAAAATAAGATGAACGTAATCGAATCAAAATTAACATAAAATGAGAAACAGGAGCACAACCCTTTTTTTTATTTATTAATATGATTCCGGATTCGGTTACAATCTCTCTCCTTCCCTTTTAAGGGCTAGGAAGATTAGCATGTTTTGGTTACAATCTGTCTTTAGTAGTTCTCCTTTCGCGTGCCCACATGTAGAATGGGCGGGCCAAACTGTCGCCGCCGCTTGTGTTGGTGAATCTTCAATCGCTGCTGCTTCTCCTGTGTTCAAAGAAACAATAGATCCGTTAGTAGCACCTGTGTAAAAATAAAACATTCGATCTTTAAAACAAATAAAACAGCGACATAAAATAAAATACGGTTTAGCTGTAGTGTGGAAAACATAACATAAACGTAATAAAATAATTACGTCATAATACATATAAAGTCAACTAGGTCTGCATCATTTTTGAATGAAATAAAATCCGATGAATGCATGCTTAAAATCAAAATCTGCATGTTGATATGCTTGCAATTAAAATCCCGAGATCATAATGCAAAAGAAATAAAAATAGAACACTGAGCTTTGTCGGCGAGTGGATGGATCCAGGGATCCGGATTCACGTTCTCCATGAACACCCGATGACCTCCCTTGCAGAAGAGATCACGGATGCGGATGACGTAAATCAATGCTAAAACATCTGGCGGTAAACTGGCAGGGCTTCGCTGCTCCAAACGTTTCTTTTCTGCTCTCCTCCTTTTTGGGTGGAAAAGTCCACCATTTTATAGACCCAAGGGGTCTCTTTGGATAGGCATGCATAAGCGCCATGTGTTGGTCATAGGTGCCATGTGGCGGTCATGTCTTCCCACGAGAGAGGAAAGTCCTCCATGACTCGGGCTTTCATGAATGCCTTTGTGACAGTCCTCTAACGGCCCACGCACTTGACTGACTTCCACTTCTAGTTGTTTAAAGTCCACCTTTGTATTTTTTACTCTTTGAATGTTTAATGCTTGCTTTTAATTTTTTAAAACCACTTCTAATTGTTTAAAAGTCCACTTTAATTGGTGTAAAATCCGTCCTCGTTGGTTAAAGTCTGCCCAGGCATAAATGCGGAGTTTTGTCATGATATCACGTCACGATATCGTGACGTCGCGATATCGCGACACCAAAAAGGAAATAGGGCGCAGTGGTAGGAGCTGTCATGATATCACGACAGTCGCGACATTGCGATAGTCGTGACATCGCGATAGTCATGACATCGCGATAGCGCGACGTTGCGACAGTCGTGATATCGCGACTATCATGATATCGTGACTATCACGATATTGCGACATCGCGATATCATGACTATCATGATGTTGCGATAGCACGATGTGATGACGGCCGCGATATCGCGACAGTCATGATATCACGACCGTCGTGATATCACGACATCGTGATGTCGCGACGTCGTGATATCACGACAAGCAGCATTTGCCTAAGTGCTAAAAGCAGCATTTGCTTAAGTGCTTAAAGCAGCATTTGCTTAAGCTCAAACCCGAGCTGGACTTGGAGGATACATTCGATAGTTGGGCCTTCTCACCAGGGAAGGCGGAACGGTCAAAGAAAGCAAATGGGAAATAACCAAAGCACTGTCCCGTAATCGGATTGGTGTTGTTTTGGTGTCTACAGATGCCCATTTTTGGGAAGCATTGCAGGTGACGCAGTGCTAAGCAAAAATAGATAACCAAAGCACTAGTGATTAGGGTTTCTTGGTAACCTAACCAAATTGTGATGCCCCAAGTATGGAAAGGGCATGCATTCTTGAATCCTTGCTTCTAACGAGCTAAGGAATTTGATTTCAAGTATTAACCTATTTTGGTGAGGTGTGACTTGAACTTAGACATTGATCAGTCATGAATAGGCAAAGGGCGCAACCTTTTATCCACGGGGGAACCTTGAGTTCATGCTTCGGGAATGCCAAGTGTTTGATCGATTTGTGATTGTTGCTTGTTTGCTGCCCCAAGCAGGAGCGTGATTGTCTTTGTCAATGATTCTTTGAATGCATGCCATTGCCTTGATTGGGTGTGTGTTTGTTGATTGGTGACTAAGTGTGACTACCCCCTCAAGCGACGAATCGATGAGGGAATGACCGCCATGAGAAAAGCGACGAGTCGCTTGACCCGAGGTGACTTAGGTTAGGGTGCCTTTAGATGTTTGTCGTTAGAATGTGCAAGTTTTTCCAACATTTGGACCTATTTTTGGTGGGTGGTAACCCTTTTGGTGATGCCATAATGGGGTGAAAGTGTCAAAAATCCGTCTTCCCATGGAGCGGTCCGGCTATGGTAGCCTTCTTGGGGAAGTAGGAGAGTGACAATGTGAGCCCCGACATCGATTTTGCTATGCCAAGAGGTTAAGTGCAAGAGCACTCTTGTTTGGCAATGTTTATTGCTCTTTTGTGTTGCATTTTTGTGATGTTTTTGTTGTTTTGATTTTTTTTGTGACGCCATTTGGGATTAAAATTGGCGAAAATCCGACCTCCCGTGGAGCGGTCCGGCTATGGTAGCCTTCTTAGGGAGTAGGATAGTGACAATGTAAACCCCAACATCAGTTTTGCTATGCCAAGAGGTTAAGTGCAAGAGCACTCTTGTCTGGCAATTTTTATTGCTGTGTTTTTTTTTGTGTTGCATTTTTGTGATGTTTTTGTTGTTTTGATTTTCTTGCTTTGTGTATATGTCATGATTTTATGTTATGCACAATGATTGATGTTGATGGATGCATGCTAATGGTAATGGATGTATATGGTATGATTAATGCAAATGTTTTTGATATATATGTGATATGCAAAATGTAATGGATGAAATGAATTTGTTTTGTTTGGTTAGGGCACCATAGACTGTTTAGGACTTTGTGATTTTGTTTTTATGCGATTGCTGTGGTAGATGACTTTGTATGTATGCATGTGGTTTTTTTTTTGTATTTTCTGATGGTATTGTAAGGATGAAAAGTAGCGTAGTTGGTTTAGAAATGTAGCTAAGGTTTTCTGAGACTCATACGGTTTTAACTCACTAGCCATGATTGTACTTTATCTTACAAGACTTTTGGACAAGGTATGAATTGGACTTGTTTTTGACCAAGCTATTTCACATCCTTGTGTGTGCAATTGAGTTCATTTATGTGGTATTTATCAGGATACCGCCAGTGCCAGATGGGCTTTCAACCGAACCTATACTGAGGATCACCTAATTAGCTCCACTAACTCCTTTGTTGTATTTAGTTAGATTAATCTACGGTGTTATCCAGGATACCATAAGCTAGCTCATCCTTATGCAAACATTGGTCTGCACACATGCAAAGCGAATGTGACAGACATATCGTCATGCGGGTAGGATACCACCATTGCTAGATAGGCTATCAACCAAACTTGTAATGAGGATCACCTAGATGGTTTTCGAATGCTGAGAATTCCAAAGATTCAAGTTCAGGTTGTTTGTTGGCTGAATGATTTGGGAGACTTGCTCGTCTATATAGTGATGCAAATCACTGTTTATTTTTCTATTTATTTTTCTTTTTGAGCAAGGATTTTGAATAGTGGTGATAACCACTATTACTTGATTTTGTATTTTGAGTGGTGTGAGTTTGAGCTTGTGAATGGCCTTGATCCTTGTGGCCTTGGGGATGACTACCCATCCTAGTTAGGGGCGAATAGTACGAATCCTTACGACGTTGGGAACCAAGGGGATGATGGAGATTATGAAGTAAGGGCATTGATCTTTTAGGCCTTGGGGATGACTACCCATCCTGGTTAGGGGTGGATAGTACGAATCCTTACAACTTGGAGACCAAAGGTGAATGGAAAGGGTTAGGATGATGATTTTTTGGAATTTTGTTTGTGAATGGCGTTGATCCTTTTAGGTCTTGGGGATGACTACCCATCCTTGGCAGGGACGTGTAGTATGAATCCTTACAACTTTGGGAACCAACTATGATTGGGATTTGGTAGTGGTAAAAACCACTGTGTATTAAGGTGAATGGATAGGGAAGAGCTTGTCCTTTTATCAATTCTCAGCATTCTAGAACCATTCGCACAGGGGGATGAGCAAGATAACCGTTTCACTTATGGTGACCTGGATTACTACGTAGGTTTCATCTTTCGTTCACACAACTTGGGAATTTTTATGTGTTTTAATTTGTGTTGGGATGCTACGTAACAAGGCGTATTTCAAGTGTAACTCTACCTTCGTAAAATCTGTCTGACTCGGTACATTACGTGGCTAGAGAGCAAAATGATGACTGAATTACGAAAAATCTTGATACATTAGAAGACCAATGACTCTTAGTGTGGTAAAAAGCGGTAAATGGCATTTTTGTTTGTGTTTTATAAAATGGAAGAATGTGGAACAAGATGAACTGGCGGTGTAATTACAGCCTATGGTGCCTTTGACCCGTACGACCACAAATATGCAATGTATGGATGCAATGCTTAATGCAGCTACATATTTTTTGTATTTTTGATGGATTGATTTTTGTGAATATGAAGATGAGATGTGAGAAGTGCTCTCTATTGATGAATTTGAGCATGCCTAGAAATGAGATGCAAATTTTTTTTTTTTTGTTGTTTTTGATGATTTTTGAATTTTGAATTTTCTTATTTTTGACCAAGTGATTGTGAGAATCCTTGGAGCATTTTGGGGTTGACCAAGCGATTTTAGGAATCCTTGGAGCATTTTGGGGTTGACCAAGCGATTTTAGGAATCCTTGGAGCATTTTTGGGGATGACCAAGCAATTGCGATAATCCTTGGAGCTTCTGGTGTGACCAAGAGATTGCGCTAATCCTTGGAGCCTTTGGTGTGACCAAGTGATTGCGATAATCCTTGGAGCTTTTGGGATTGACCAAGTGATTGCGATAATCCTTGGAGCTTTTTGGGGTGACCAAGTGATTGCGATAATCCTTGGAGCATTTGGGGTGACCAAGCGATTATGATAATCCTTGGAGCTTTTGGGGTGACCAAGTGATTGCGATAATCCTTGGAGCTTTTGGGGTGACCAAGTGATTGTGATAATCCTTGGAGCTTTTGGGGTGACCAAGTGATTGTGAGAATCCTTGGAGCATTTTGGGATTGACCAAGCGATTGCGATAATCCTTGGAGTGTTTTGGGGTTGACCAAGTGATTGCGATAATCCTTGGAGCATTTTGGGGTGACCAAGTGATTGCGATAATCCTTGGAGATTTTGGGTTTTGACCAAGTGATTGCGATAATCCTTGGAGATTTTTGGTTTGGACTATGGCTCTTCAGGGGATAGAGGTACCCCTAGCTTGATGGTCTTTGTGCTCCGGATCTGGCTCTGGAGGTATTGGCATGAATGGATCGGCCCTATGCACGGATAGGAGGACAGGGTCTACCCTCGGCACTGATGTTGCTATGAGGTCTCTGGGTGGAAGTTGATCTTTGTGTGCCCAAAGTGGCGGATGTAACACTTGGTCCCACTACGGTGGGTTAACGTGCCACTCATGCCCTAGTATTATGTTTAGCTGTTGAATTGCTTCATTGATATTTATGGGATGTCGATGCTATCGCATGTGATTGCTGTGGGCTATCTTCGTTTTATCCTCACCTTCGGCCAGTGAGTACAACTCATCAAAATATAAAGATTTTGAGACATGGAGGACTGCATCATCAGGTAGCCCTACGGTTAAAGGTTGATCCTCTTCGAAAGGAGCCTCATGTAAGTTGGGCCTTGGGAGCTCCAAAATCTTGGTCTCTATCGACTCTAAGTGCTCTAGCGCTTTGCATGTATCGAGAGATTTGAGCTCCTCCTCTTTGGTTGGTTCTTGTTGAGGAACTTGGGGCCTATGGAGGGGTGGCCAGCTAGCACCCCCATGCCTTGGTAGGGTATTTTCATCCCGCTCTTCTTCTCGCTTTGATTCCTTAGAGGCTTCTTGATGAATTTCTAAGGGTGGCCCATAAACTTGAGTGGGTTCCTGAGGAAGGTGCCCGTCATTGGTTATAGGAGTAGCCTCCCGCTCATGTCTAGGAGGCATCGGGGGTGGTGCTCGATAAGGTCACGGAGACTTGTCTCGCACCTAGGGGTTGTGCCTCTCATAATGTTTTGTCTTATGCATGTGAGGGGTTGGAGTCCTCTCCTGCATAGTGTGTTGGAACAACTCATCCTTCTGGTGCAGAAGGTGCTCTTTATTTAGAAGATACCATTGCTCTAACTGTTGTCGTTCTAGCTCAAGTTGCGTGAGTTGCATCCGACAGGCGACATGCTCGATAGATTCTAAGATAGTTGGTCTTGTCGTCTCATGTCTAGAAGGGTTAGACGCCTCTCTGACATATCTATCTTGGTCGTAGTGATCCAAGATCTCTATAGGCCACCTCCCTCTATTGGGGGTAGCGGCATTCCCTCGAGGCTTTGGCCTCGGTGAGTGGTCCTGATAGATAGCATTTGAGGAGGCGTATTGCTCTCGCGATGTATATTGCTCTTGAGGAAGGTAGGGGTTTTCCTCATGCTCTCTTTCATAAGTGAAAAAGGGACGGGTGGAGTTGGCTCGCCCCGCCTGAGGAGCCTTGTGCTCTGGATTTGTCCTTGTAGTCCTGACAACTAGAGGGGGTGAAGGAGGGATAGTGTAATCATGTGGTTCCTCCCGTCGAACCCTATGTTGACCTAGCACTTCATCGCGTGGTGACCACTCATAGCGAGCATCTAAGGGAGCTCTCCTATGGATATACCCCTCATGGAAGGGTGTGTGCTGGGTGCTATGCTGAACCGAAGTGCTCCTAGAAGGGGTGCCCCTATAGTCCTTATCCGTTAAGGTGTGGAGGGGTCTGCCTTGTGTGTCAGGTCACCAAGGTGGTATGACCAAATCCTTGGGGCTATACCAGAGGTGACTTGTGCCTCCTTGGATATTCCCCATAGCATCCGCCCATGATTGGGCTTGGCTGCGGGTGAGCACCATGATGATGTCTCTCTAAAAACCCTAAAAATTGAAATGAGTCAGATGGGGCCCAAAATTGGGGTGCACATCCCTATTACTATAGATAAGCCATAAATAAAGTTTCAAGTCCTAAATCTAAATACATTAGGAGATATTGACCTTCGAACAGCTCAAAAAGCGTAAAAAATTAGGTTATCAAATTTAAAACCTAATTTTGGAGCACTAGATGATGGAATTTGGCCCCAAAACTGACTTTTTTGGACAAATAAAGGATTTGGTCCCAAGGAATTATATTTGTTAAAATAAAATTAATCCCAACTAACTCCCCGTAAAATTTCAAGTCAATCGGAGCTACGGTTGAGAAGTTATGGCCCCGACAAGATGCACTAAAATTTAGGGAAAAATATAAGATTTCCCATATTTTGTTGGATGCTCCTGCATCACTTATGGGCACCTTTGGGGTGCTCTTGGGTTGACCAAAGGGTTCATGGACACCTTTGGGGCCTTTTGGGGATGACCAAGCGATTGCGGGAATCCTTGGAGCTTTTTGGAGCGAGTGACAAAATGCATAGATTTTTATCTTTTGTTTATGATTTTTCTGATTTTTTTTGTTACACTAAGCAAAAATGAACACACACATACAAAAACGGTGATTATCTCTTTTAAAGATTAATGGTGTGTCCTAGACTGGTTTTAGTGTGTTTTGATGATTTTGTTTTGTTTTTGAATGTTTTTGAAGAACGTTTAAATGCATAATGAAGGCTCATATAACTCCCATAAATGGTCGCCCCTTCAATATACCAACCAGGCCGATATACCAACCTCTCTATATACCCGCCCTTATGAGAGGGAGACTATAGGTACGTGAGAGCAGATGGTACATGGTACGTAGGCGGTACGAAAGGGGGATTGTCCTGTTAATGGCACCTACCATAGAAGACTTATCCTTGCACGCTGGGAATCACCCCAGCAACACTCGGTCAGCTTTCATCAGGATTTATGCCTAACAAAAGTGACAATTGAGGTAATGGATGCAAAATCAAGCCAAGGTGGTGATGAAATCCATCGATGGTCTTGATCAAGGGCTGGGGTTTTACGACTAGCTCCTTGGTTTAATTTTACCACGTGAAGTGTGTGTGGTTCTTTTTATTTAAAAATGAAACAGGCAGCAACATTCTTTCCCTAAGAAGGCAAACATGATAGAAAACAAAAATATCACAACAGAAAATGATAGGGACAGTTAGAAACCGTTACCTCTTTTTCGCCCAAATCGGTTGTCTTTTCTGCCCAAATCGACTATTTTTTATTCTCGGCCTAGTACCTGCAAGCATAAAAACATAAATTTCGATCAGTTTCTTGATCTCAAAAATGCAGGGAACAGCGGTCCCACCGTGATCGCCATTGAAAGCATGAGATTCCGAAAGAAAAACAATACTAACTTGATACCAAATGAACATGCACAAAATAAGATGAACGTAATCAAATCAAAATTAACATAAAATGAGAAACAGGAGCACAACCCCTTTTTTTATTTATTAATATGATTCCAGATTCGGTTACAATATCTCTCCTTCCCTTTTAAGGGCTAGGAAGATTAGCATGTTTCGGTTACAATCTATCTTTAGTAGTTCTCCTTCCGTGTGCCCCTGATACCCCGTACCCTTAATAACAGTGTTCTTTGCATGCCCACATGTAGAATGGGTGGGCCAAACTGTCGCCACCGCTTGTGTTGGTGAATCTTCAATCGCTGTTGCTTCTCCTGCGTTCAAAGAAACAACAGATCCGTTAGTAGCACCTGTGTAAAAATAAAACATTCGATCTTTAAAACAAATAAAACAATGACATAAAAGAAAATATGGTTTAGCTGCAGCGTGGAAAACATAACATAAACGTAATAAAATAATTATGTCATAATACATATAAAGTCAACTAGGTCTGCATCATTTTTGAATGAAATAAAATCCAATGAATGCATGCTTAAAATCAAAATCTGCATGTTGATATGCTTGCAATTAAAATCCCGAGATCATAATGCAAAAGAAATAAAAATAGAACACTGAGCTTTGTCGGTGAGTGGATGGATCCAAGGATCCGGATTCACGTTCTCCATGAACACCCGATGACCTCCCTTGTAGAAGAGATCACGGATGCGGATGACGTAAATCAATGCTAAAACGTCTGGCGGTAAACTGGCAGGGCTTCACTGCTCCAAACGTTTCTTTTTTGCTCTCCTCTTTTTGGGTGGAAAAGTCCACCATTTTATAGACCCATGGGGTCTCTTTGGATAGGCGTGCATAAGCGCCATGTGTTGGTCATAGGTGCCATGTGGTGGTCATGTCTTCCCACGAGAGAGGAAAGTCCTCCATGACTCGGGATTTCATGAATGCCTCTGTGATAGTCCTCTAACGGCCCACGCACTTGACTGACTTCCACTTCTAGTTGTTTAAAGTCCACCTTTTATTTTTTTAATCTTTTTTTTTTTTTTTTTGTTTGCTTTTTTTTTTTTAAAACCACTTCTAGTTGTTAAAAGTCCACTTTAATTGGTGTAAAATTCGTCCTCGTTGGTTAAAGTCTGCCCAGGCATAAATGCGGAGTTTTGTCATGATATCGCGACACCAAAAAGGAAACAGGGCACAGTGGTAGGAGCTATCGCGATATCGCGACAGTCACAATATCATGACAGTTGCGACATCATGACAGTGCGACGTCACGACTATCGTGATAGCACGATGTTGCAACCATCGCGACGTCATGATCGTCGTGACGTCGCGACCGTCGCGACATTGCGACGTCGCGATATCGCGATAGGCAGCATTTGCCTAAGTGCTAAAAGCAGCATTTGCTTAAGTGCTTAAAGCAGCATTTGCTTAAGCTCAAACCCGAGCTGGACTTGGAGGATACATTCGATAGTTGGGCCTTCTCACCAGGGAAGGTGGAACGGTCGAAGAAAGCAAACGGGAAATAACCAAAGCACTGTCCCGTAATCGGATTGGTGTTGTTTTGGTGTCTACACTATGTACCCCGACACTAATTTTGGATACCTCTAAATTTTTTTTACTATTATTTTTATGAGTCTACTAGTGGAGTCAATTTTTTCTCTAGAGGTTGTGTTCAAAAGTTAGGTTCCATGTTGGCCAACTCTACCCTGTCTATTCTAACTACTGACCACTCTTGATACTATACTATCACCTATACTATAGATATTAAAATTATTTAGTGGTTCCTTGTACTGACACTATACCATCACGTGTACTACGAATGTTGACATTATTTGGTGGTTCCCTATACTAACATTGTATATTCCATTTAGGTCACTGATAACTCTATAATTACTGACTACTACAGACAACTATTACTACCAACTGACAATCCTGACCTGACTGCTATTGAATGAAGATACTTGCAAACTTTACCTTGACTATTTTTTTTGGATTCCCCAATTATTTCCTTTGTGCATGTAGTTTATTTTATGATAGGGAAGTCTCCTCCATATGCTCAATTTTTATGGAAAATTTTGTGGTTGCAAGGTTAACATGGACAAAAAAAATTGTTTGTAGGTGGACAATACTAGGTACTCTAAGCAAGGGAGTATGTAATACACATAGGACCTTTGTTATATTGTAGTTATGAATAATATTTCTCAAACCAATATTTGAGGCCACTACTTAAATAGGATTCCACACATACTCTTGAAAACACTACCTGCCTCTCTAATAGTATAGCGAGGGTAATATTTTTGGATGTTGTGTCCAATGTACTATGGATAATACAAGGCCAAAAAAGCTTCCTAGGGCTAAAGGTTTGTTAAATCCTAGGTGGTCTTCCTAAATACCCAAATATATGTGGGAGCTCAATTACATATGTGGGTGTTGTTTGATGCCTAGGTATTGGAGACTGATTGTCACTCACTTCACTAGATGCTTTATGGGCTATCTAGCTTAGCCAATAACAATAACTGCTCCACGATATTTTAAAATCCCTAGAATAGGGTTTCTAACCTTCATAACTACTACAAAAAAAATAAAGGATTGTATATGAAAAATTTTAGTGGGCTTCAATGTACCCACAGGCCAAGGTGCACAAGACACACCATCATATCCCACCTTACCTGAAACTTTCACCCACTGTCTCTGCTAAAGGTGGTAAAACTACCAGTCTAGTATGGTTGCTTCTGAGTGTAAACCTGCACCTACGAACACAAACACTTCACGCAGTATCACATTATTCTAGTACAAATATAATCAAATAATGGGGATGTTACATTTGTGGAGTAGTAATCCCTACAAGAGCATGAACAAATTTTTTTTAGTATGGTTCTTCATTTATTTCATCCTCATTTTGAGGTGGTTCCTCTACTGATTCAACTTCATCATCACTTTCTTCACTACTGATTGGGTCTTCTACATCTATTAGAAATAGCTTATTTTGGGTGCACTTATGCCCTCAAACAGATTTTTCACCATAATTATAGCATAAACACTAAGTGTGTTGAGCATCCATTTCTTCTATAGTACAGTATTTATGGGGAATAGTTTTATTTTCATTATTAGTTGGGAACTTGGGAGTAAAGGAGGATTTAGTTTATAAATTTAAATATCCTCCCTTGAGCTAAGAATTTTTCTTGCCAATCATGCCAATCTTATGGCCTACATCATTATTTATGGTTTGAACGACCTCAACCTAGAGATCATCCTTCAAGCCATTGATGAAAACAACTCATAAAAAATCCTTTGGTTCAGTTAGCCAATTTTTCAAATTAGGTTTGGTAGTCTCAAACTATAGAATTTTGTCTCAGATTGGTCAGTGCTCATTGATAGTCATTATATTCACTAGGCCTAAAGTGAGTGAGTAATAAGAATTTAAAAACTTCCCAAGAGGGGTCATGAATTGTGTGTTGTAACTATTGGTACCATTATAATGCTTCAAATTCAAAGTTAAAAGAGGCCATAATGATCCACAAATATTTAGGGACATTATGAAATTAAAAAAAATGATTGACATGACATAACCACCCATATGCATCCTTGTCATTGCACTTAGAAAAGTCTAATTTGGGTATCTTAAAGGGAGTATATTTGTCAAGGAAATTTTAAAGGTCTTCCTTGTCCTTATGGTTTTCTTTCCCATGACCAAAAGATTCAATGTCACTATGCTCAAATACTTTTGGGCCATATTTAATTTTAGCCTCAAGATATAAGAAGTGGCCTTTGAAGTTGGATTTGGAGTAGAGCAAGTCATCTCTCAACTATTATACATCATCTTGTCTATTGTGCATCACATCGAGAAGTTGACTAAGTTGAGAGTTTATTTGCTCTAGGGATTGGGCTTGTTCAATCTTCTTTTGGTGTCCATGAGTACCTCCAACCATTTTCATGTGTTTTGAGCAACCTCGACTAATTTACTAAAAATAGAAGTGTGATTTCAAGAGTTACTATTTATAGTAAGGAGCACAAAAAAGTGCTTGGGTGCTATATATCTAAATGATCAGCTTGAAAAGATAAGCACAATGAGCTATGTACCCCAACACTAATTTTGGATACCCCTAACATTTTTTACTATTATTTTTATGAGTCTACTAGTGGAGTCAATTTTTTCTCTAGAGGTTGTGTTCAAAAGTTAGGTTCTATGTTGGCCAACTCTACCGTGTCTATTCTAACTACTTACCACTCTTGATTTTATACTATCACCTATACTATACATATTGATATTGTTTAGTGGTTCCTTGTACTGACACTATACCATCACTTGTACTATGAATGTTGAAATTTTTTGGTGGTTCCCTATACTAACACTATATATTCCATTTAGGTCACTGACAACTCTATAATTACTAACTATTACAAATAACTATTACTACCAACTGAAAATCTTGACCTGACTGTTATTGAATGAAGATACTTGTAGACTTTACCTTGACTATTTTTTTTGGATTCCCTAATTCTTTCCTTTGTGCATGTAGTTTATTTTATGATAGGGAAGTCTCCTCAATATGCTCAATTTTTATGGAAAATTTTGTGGTTGCATGGTTAACATGGACAAAAAAATTGTTTATAGGTGGGTAGAACTAGGTACTCTAAGCAAGGGCGTATGTAATACCCATAAGACCTTTTTTATATCTTAGTGATGAACAATAGTGCTCAAACCAATATTTGAGGCCACTAATTAAATAGGATTCCACACATACTCTTGAAAACACTGCCTTCCTCTCTAACAGTATAGGAGGGTAATCTTTTTGGATGTTGTGTCTAGTGTACTATGGATAATACAAGGCCAAAAAATATTCACAGGGCTAAAGGTTTGTTAAATCCTAGGTGGTCTCCCTAAATACCCAAAGATATGTGGGAGATCAATTCCATACGTGGGTGTTATTTGATGCCTAGGTATTGGAGACTGATTATCGCTCACTTCACTAGATGCTTTATGGGTTATCTAGCTTAGCCAATAACAACTGCTCCATGATAATTTAAAATCCCTAGCACAGGGTTTCTAACCTACACAACTACTACCAAAAAAATAAAGGATTGTATTTTATCTAGTTTTCCTATTTTATTTTTAGATAAAGGACAACAAAAAATAAAAAACACAAGAAAACTATACCTAATAGTTAGAATGCATGGGTAAGAACTATCACAGTCGTAACACAACTTAGCCCTAGAAAGCACTTTGATACCACTTGTTAGGAACCTACTATTAAAAATAAACTCACTCACACAAATATTGTAAATAAAATAGATATTCATGAAATAATAGAATATCACAATGCAAAAAGTAAATGCAGAATTAAACAATCTCACAAAAACATAGAATTGCAAGCCTCTTCGAGAGGAAACCTCCTTTAATATTTTCATTAATTTGCAAAAATATACATTCATTCATGAATCCATATCTTTTAAAGATACACTTCATGCAACCCTAACCCTAAGCTCAAGAGTTGGCTTACATGCAAAATGCCACTTAAGCTAGAATATTCTACCAAATAGTAGTTACATTCTTGATAACGGTTACATGAAATGGTCCCAGTTGTCTCTGTGCCTTATTTTCCACATACCACTATAAAAATATTATAAAATAAAATTATAAAGGGATCCCCATGTTGGAAGTGGTTCATTAAAATAATCCATTGAGAATTACAAAATTGTGTTAAGATGGGGTCCTAATACAAAATCATCCTACATGGAGGACCAAAGCAAGACATGCCAAATAGGGAGGTTTCAAGGATTGGGCTAGTAAAGTGAGGTTGAGATATACCATAACTATAACTACACAAAGAATTGGGAGCAAAATTATTAGGATAGAAAAGGGTAAATGTGGAGTCAAAAGAGAAAATCTATGCAATTACAAAATTATGCTAAATACCAAACTATAAAAAGGAGAGCAAAGAAAGGGAAAAGGATAAAACCAATAGAGGAGTGGTCCTCTAGGACGTAGCCAATAAATTTATCTAAATTCTCTCCAAAGTGGCAAATACAAGTTGATAATTTAAGCTACAATTTTGTAAGAGTTTTGTTACCATGAGAGAGTGTTATGCAAATGGAAACCCAATACCTTTATTTATAGATTTTTTGGGCATGGAGGGAGAGAAGAAAATGTATTAAATGCAGTAGTTGAATTTGAATTCTATACAGTAAATATGGGATATGCCTAGAAAATAGAAAATAGTGCGAGGAAATACAAGAATGGTGCCATAAATAGCTCAAAACCCCAGGGTGGATAAAGAATCTAAGATTTAGAGTCCTTGCCTTAGATATTTGATGTTGTGGTTAGAAATGTTCAATTGCAAATTCATAGATATGACCATTGATGGTTACATTAGGTGGTGGAAAATTATGCTAGGTGGCTCTTTGAAAATTGGGTAAGAAACAACCAACAAATGATTTTGTTGTGTTAAAGATAACTATGAATTTGTCAAGGATGAGGAAGACCTAAAAATGGAATAACATGATTTCATAATCCATTAACTAGGAGTAAAAATTCATTGAAGATGATAGATATCTCAAGAATTAAGGATTGGGGAATACAAAATTTCATTTAGAAATTTTGAAAGGCAACTTAGGTTTCTAAGGGAAAATTGACTTAATTGGTTGGATCAATTTTTGGTGTCTACATTTTACCCCCTCTTTGATGCATTTATGGTATAATAAATGCATCAAATAAAGCTATAAATACCTTCATAATAAAAAAAGAAGGGTACTAAAAGTGGTAGAAAGTTTAGATAAAGGGATGGTGCAAAAATAGTGTGATTTCAAACACTTTGAATATTTTGCATGCTTTATGGGGCAATAATGATATTGATGCCCCAAAGGTTAGTGTTCCCCCTCAAGTTTTAAATGGAATACAATATTCCTGAAGAAAATTGAAATGGAAGAGAAAGAAATATGGAAGAAAAATGGGAAATAAGGAAATGGAATGAGGAGAAGGGGAGGGGTATAAAGGAGGGAAGGGTCAAAAATAAAATTATTTTCACCATGCAAGAAAGGAGAAAAGGAGATCTGGAGAGAAGATGGCGCTTCCAATGCACCATTTGAAAATTGAAGTAGTACACCTCTATAAATTTAATTAATTCAAATAATTAGCCACTTAAGGATGGTGAAGTCCTATAGCCACTTAAGGAGGGAAGAATCCTATAGTCACTTAAGGAGGGAAGAGTCCTATAGTCACTTAAGGAGGGAAGAGTCCTATAGCCACTTAGATAGGGTGGAGTCTCTTGCGGAATACACAAATGGATAATGTGATTAATCAATGATCATGATAAAATGAATCAAGCTACCTATAAATAGATGAAAGGATAAATAAATAGACATGACCAACCGATGAACCAACATGACTATTGGATCGTTACATGGCTCCTCCCCTTAGAAAGCATTGTCCTCAAAATTGGAAAATATTGGAAGGCCCTGCCACTTAATGAAACTTTTGAATTGGGTGAGCGCAAAGAGAGGGTACTCTATATGGTAATATTGCTTGAGATATTTTACCTTTCTTCGATATCTTCTCCATGCTTGGTCAATTTATAGAATGCAAATTGTTGAAATTATTTTCCAAGGTCCAAAAAGAATTTGAATTTGATTTCCAATGATTGTTAGTGCCAATAAATCAATCGTAAAAAAGTTGAATTGGTGAGTAGGGAATTGTTTTCAAAAGGTATTTTCCATCAGTCAACGAAATGGTCAAATCGCAGACCAAGATCATGATGATATTTTCATCAACTGATGATTCAATTTCCAATTTCGGGTTGAGTTAGTGGTATCAAAATAGAATGGTCAAATTTTAGACCAAGGTCACAGTGATATAGTGACATCAAAATAGAATGGTCAAATCATTAGACCAAGGTTATGGTGATATTTTTGTCAACTAATGATTCAATTTCCAATGTCGGGTCGAGTTAGTGGTATCAATGTTAATATGGGTTCAAGTCTTGAGTAGTGGGTATGAACGGGACATAGGAGAATGAGTGGCCAAACAAAATATGAGGGATGAGTTATGGGCAACCAGTGGGCGAGTGGAAACCTTGGCAGGAGATAGCAAGAATAACACTGAAGACACATACATCAAGGACAAGATAGGTTGAAGGGTGGACATGGATGAGCGAGGGAGAGGACTAAGGTAACCATCATATGGTGATCAAAAAAATTATTGTAATTTGGTGATTCTAAACCACATAGCATCCCTATTGCAAATAATGTGGGATTAAAAGTCCCAAAATAATATTTCACGCGACGTACATGATTTTTCATTGGTGAATATAAAAGATTTATTGAAACTTTAGAAATAATAGTTACCTAATCCATGTTGTGTGCTCCTATTCAAGGGTTTGTTTATGATTTTTGTGTCCCAAATTAACCTTAGGAATTAGATAAAAAAAATCTATGATTTGCTTGAACGACTTTGAAATTTTACCCAAAAGTTTGTGTTCTTCTATGCTTGGTGGTCTAAGCTATGATATTCAAAGAATGATATCTATGATAAAACACATTGTGATGGCATGATTGAATAGCACTATGGTAATATTTCACTTTTAAAAAATAGCACGCTATGATGGAATGTTTTTCTACCAATTCGAGGTGCACTCACTTTTTGTTTTAAACCAGTGAATATTCCTCTACGACCGAACTATTGATTGAAGGTGCTTATCGTAGTAAATAAATCAGGAACTATTGTTAATGACTTATATAAATATCCAATAATTTTAATAAAACATTAGATGTTTGTCCAATAATTCCAACGATATGAATGCCATTATTTGGCCATTTTAATTGGAAATAAAGTACTCAATTTATCGAAAACTTCCTTCAATGTGCTTGCTGGCCATTTATACCATGAAATATTTCTTGCAAAATCTAATTTTGGGTGGAATGTTTTACTGCAAAATAATTAGATAGGAATGGAGTTCATTTTTACCACATATTACCAATAAATAGCTATAAAATACCCATTGTCTTATCTAAATTTTGGTATGCCACGTGCCCAAATTTCGTTGGCTAGAGATAGTGACTTGCTACATTGTACGAAGGTTACTCATCCAAGGATATGTAAAAAAAAATTGATAGTATCATGAAATGGACGTAAGGTTAATCGAATTGGACTTAGGAATGAAATATTAAAAGAGTTTGTACTCACCTGTAGTTTTATCATGGAGATGCCAAAAATTTAACTTTGTACTGATGAAGCCTAATAATTTACCCAAAATAATCCTCCTGTCTATCCAAATGTCACTTGCCTTGAACATCAATGGACCACTAATGGATTCACACAAATCATGTCTACTTGGCCTTAATTTATTGGTCTAGACTTTTAGGGTTTTAATGAGCCTCAAAATGGACTACATCTTGTCTACGTTTTAATTATGCGAATGAATGGACTACATCTGGACTGTATTTTTATGCACCAACGAATAATAATTTATCAAATTTTCTAAACATAAAGAATCCACAGTAATTAAATTTGTTACGAAAAATAGCAAAGAAAAAATTTACATAAAAATATAGAAAGTGTTTTGATATCACTTGAAGCAGTACACTTCTATAAATTTAATTAATTAAAATAATTAGCCACTTAAGGAGGGAAAAGTGCTATAGCCACTTAAGAAGGGTAGAGTCCTATAGTCACTTATAGAGGACAGAGTCTCTTGTAGAATATGCAAATGGATAATATGATTATTCACTGATCATGATAAAAAGAATCAAGCTACTTATAAATAGATGAAAGGATAAATAAATAGACATGACCAACTAATGAATCGACATGACTATTGGATCATTACAAAAATTGAGGGGTGAGGTAGGCACACCAAAGGAGTGATATTAGGTAAGCTTTGAAACTTTCCCAATAGGCTACAACTAGGAAGGAGATAGATAAAATTTTGATTTTGTTGTAGTTTTTAGATTTTTTAGTGGAAATTATCACAAAGCTTGATGCAAATTTGTAGTCCTATGAAATCATTAGGATTCATAAAATTGTAGGGTGTTTATGAAATTGTGATGGCTATAGTGTATGAATTTGTGGCCCATAGATGGTGGTCATGAATTTACGATTTTACACTATGTAAAAATGAGGTACAAAATTATAGAAGATGGAGAAGAAAAAAGAGATAAAGGAAGATAGAAAAGAGGAAGAGGCATAAAAAAATAAAGGAGAATATAATATCAATAATGTAGAGGATAATGATGTAGAAAGAGATGTAAATAAAAAATTAAAGTGATTTTTTTAATTTGATTTGTGATGATATTGGATACTAATGAAAGATTGGATTTGTATTTTTGTCAGCTAGATGTCTTGGAGATTAGAAAGTAGAGACCACAGATGTTGGAGACATCATTAACAGATCTGATAGTGATAGAAAAATGGGTTATAAGGATAGTGGGGCTTCTACATGTGGTAAAGATACCTTGGGTAGAGTGTAATAAGGCACTCTTGATGGCCTTGATGGAGAGGTGGTACCCCAAGTCTTCGATATTTAGGCTATCCATAAGAGAGGATACCATCACATTGGAGTATGTGTGGTATATTTTTAGGATATTTATTAGATGAATAGAGATCTATAGGATCTTGAGGCCATAGGAGGTACTAATGACATTATAAAAGTTCCTATACCATGATATCCAGTAGAGTGGATTGCATGTAGATGAGATGATAGAGTTTTATGGCTTCTTAGATCTCACCTTCATGCTCTATGATGTGGTGGTAGGGTTGTTAGTGTACCACACTAGTAGGAGGTACATACCATAATCTCTGATAAACATTATAGCTAACATGAGGAATCAAAATATGTGGTTTGCATGGGGATCATTGGTTTTGACTCAACTATATAGGATATTGTATAACATTATGTATAATAGAGGTCATAATTTCACCTATGCAACCTTACTTTGGGTTTGATATTAGGAGCACATTGGTGTGTAGTAGCCACAAGTATTACCAAGGCCACTGCCTAGTCTAGAGATATCACTAGCTTACCGATGGATGCACCATTTTGAGAGAGCACAATAGAATTTTGTTAGGTCATTAGAATTGGGGAGGAGGGTGGTATATGAACTATGGGATAAGAAGATGATATGGAATCCATAGAATTTACACCCTAGGTGGGCTAAGGATGGATTTGAGTTGGTGTAGGTCCAATAGATCAAGTAGGTGATCATGGATCAGGATGAGCAAGAGTTGCATTGTTTTGATCGAGTGTAGAGGTATTTTAGCATTCTATAGCATATACATTGATCCAAGTATGGATAATGTTAGGGTAGTTGAGGGATACAAATGATAGTATAACAAGATCATATTGGTGAAGATCTCACTAGTGATGTTGATCCATCATGATAGGTCTTGTATGTTGGTAGATTGAGGGGAGTGATGGACAAGGTCATCATAAATTGAGACTAGCTAAGAATAGAAAGGGATGCAATGAGGGATGAGGTAAAGTAGTTGAGAGAAGAGGTAGATTGAATAGACTAGGAGTGGCAACATACATGCTCAAAGGGTATGGCCATCATCATAGGTGGTCAAAAGGATAAAGTAATTAGGCTACTAGAAGAGTTATAGAGGGTGAGGGAGGATATACAAGCATATATACAGAGGGATACATTCTACTAAGAACTGTATTACTAGGTTATCCCTATAGACTAGAGGGTTCCTCCACCATCATTATGCCATTCCTAAAGTAGGATACAATCATGAACATGGCCTATCTTATGATCTGTAAACATGCCACTACCAAGGCCACCACCAATGGGTAGAGTAGGTGAATCAATCACATAGGATTAGGGAGGGATAGGATGGCATACCAATTTTGAGTGTGGCATACTTCCCATGGGTAGAGGCTATAGGATGATTGTGTGCCAATTTTTTTACTATGGAAAACTGACACATTATATTGGATGCACTCTCTTTTTTAGGTTAATGACATATAACCACCATTTATTATGTGGTAAAAAGTGAATGATGATTGTGAATTATTTGTTTTATGATTTATTTATAATAATTAGATTACTATATTTATGTAATGGAAGTGAATGAATAAATGTGATGATAAAAGCAAGAGAAATAGAAGGAAGAAGAGGTTGCAAAATGGGTCAAGAAAAAAGAAAGAGGTGCTTAAGTAATGTCACTAATATTAGGGAAGATCAATAAATATTAGTGTCATAAAAATGACATAAGCCTAAGCAATGGATTGGGGGTCAACATATGATCTAATATATATGAGTGTGTGTGAGGGGAGGAGGGTATATATAAATAGTGGGCGTAAGGCTTACATATAGCTATGTATAATGGTATAAAGCCAATTAAGACCTAAGATGGTCAGTGACCATTTAAGATACATTCACTACTAGTGACTGTTGTTGTACTTGCACAACACATCTGAGTATGGACTAGGGACCTACTATTTTTTTTGCTTTTAATCCCAAGTTTTAGTTCTCATTGAGGTTTTTTTAATTTTGCTTGCATAATTTTTGAAAGTTGTGTGCATCAAGGTTTTGAAACTGCTTTCTTAGAGAATTTTGAAATGGATTGCACTAAATTTTTTGAATTTTGGCTCTTTGGTGATATTATTTCATATTAATATTTCAAAATCTTGATTTTCAAAGGTTTTCCTAAGGTCAAAAATATTAAAATCAAATTTTAGGGCTCTTTAAAATGCCTCATCTTGACCTATTTTTTATGCAAATTTAAAAATGCCATATCTTTTGAATGAAAAATCCATTTTAGGTGATTCAAAGCCTAGTGGGAATATTTTGAAATTATCTTTACAATGGTGTCAAAGTTTCAAAATTTTAGGCATGAAATATTTTCCAAAAATAGCAGTTTCTATTTGTGGTCTCAAAACTTTTAATTGCAATATCTCATTATCCAAAATGAATTTTTGAGTTTTGTTAGTGGTTCTGAATACACATTTTGCTCATTTAGGCTTTTGAAAAGTTTCATTAAATTTTGAAATATTTTCATTTTGCTATAATTTTCACCACACATTTTTCTCTTTGAGGCATTTCAAATTCATTTTCTAGTGTTAAAATTCATTTTTGGGTAACAAAAATCCTTCACCAATATTTAGAATACAAAATTCATGAAAGTGGATGTCTTTGAAACCAACATCTAATATCGAAGGAAAAGTTGTTAAGTGTTAATGGAGGGTGGAAGAATGGGACATCATTGTGCTCCAATGGAAACCTAAAATCCCACCTCTCAAAGGTGTGCAAAAATTTGGCTAAGTCAGAAGGACAAGGATGAAAATATTGGACATGGATGGGAGTAAAATAAAACACAATATTTTTCCATGTTTCAATGTTTTAAAAGAAGGGCGAAGAAATGGGGGGCCACCACACTTCAAAAAAGACCTAAAATCCTGCCACTTTATGCAAAGGAAGCTTGGACAAAAGTTTTACACATTGGCGGAGAAAGTTGGGACCTAAAGTGTCACCCATGCAATTGGGCTGATGTTTTAGAGTATTGGTGGGAAAAACGAGGTCCCAAAGTCCCACCCAATTTGCAAAGAAAATCTTGGGTAGAGAATTAAGGTACTATCAAGTAAAAGTGAAGTCCTAAAGTTTCGTCGAACTTGAGAAAATAAAATTTGCTAAGTATCGTTGGGTGGATATTTCGGACATTGATGGAGAAAATAAATATTTTAAAATTCCACCCATACTCTTGGGCAGATATTTCAGACTTTGGTGGAAAAATTGAACCTCCCAAAACCTTCCCCTACTACATTGGTCGAAATATGTGAAGTCATTGGGAAAATGAAGCTCGAAGCTCTTGCCCATGCTCTTATGGGTGATAAAATGATACATGGACAAAAAGAAGTGAACATCCCAAAGCCTACCCATACTCTTGGGTGGAAAAATAAAATATTATTGAAAAATCTCACCATCGCAAAGTGCTGCCAATGCATTTGGTCGAGAAAATGAGACATTGGCAAGAAAGCTCCACCCACGAAAATAAAGCCTGACAATATAAAAAGGAAGTACAACAATGAGAGAAAATATTTAATCCTAGAAAAGCATGATCTTGAGCTTGGAAAATATTTTTGCAACCCTAGGAGAAAATTTTAAAAAATAAAAAAATAATAATAATTAAAAATAATAATAAATTCAAAACTATAGAAAAAAAATAAAAATTAAAAAATTAAAAAATTAAAACTTTAGGAAGGTTAAAATAATTAAATTAATAGTAGTATTAATGTTCTAACTTTGGCCTCCTTTTAAATTTTTGCAGGATTTTTATCGGTGGTTGCAATAAATAATGGATGTACTAGCAGGTATGGATTTTCAAGGTGAACTAGGCAAGTACAACCATGCAAAAAGAGAAAAAGGTAGAAAGTTAGTGGTCCAATGGGTTTTGTGGGACAAGGAATTAATGTAGAATGGTGATTTTAGAGTTCTTGAGCACCGTGCAATCTAGAAATTAATGGAACCTGGAAGTTGTAGGGCTCACTGTAGGTGAATATTTAATGAGGCATGGCCAAAGTATCACATATTTAATGAGGCTTGGCTACCATAGGGTGGGAAATTCAAATTCAATGGGTCCATCCTTGAAATAGATGAAAAATGAATTGTAAAGTTGAATACCAAAAGAAGGCCAAAAGGGGTATAAATAGTGCTTCACTATCCAGTTACAGAGGTCGGATACTATCTGTTAGCAGTGCACTTTTAATTTTTTCTTGGCTTCTTTCTCTTTGTAGACAGATGGTAATTCTAAACCAAGTGGCTACTATTTTTGAGCTTGGTTCTTTGTAATCCATTGGAGTGGAAAAACCTAAAACTATGTATTTAATGACTATATTTTAATATAAATACTTTGGAATTTGATGTGTTCAATCTATGCATGTTGATGGTGGTTGCACTCCATCCATTTCATAGTCTATTGCTCCTCTAAATATTGCACCATCTCAGACCTTAGGTTGTGTGAATACTGGTCGGGTCGAGATTGGTTTTAACTTGGGTTTGTTTGCTTTACTAGATTTGAGTTGGAGTTTTAGGGTAGTATCACTTGTTTTATTTTATTTTCTCTAAATCTTCAACCTTTGAATTTATTTGAAACTCATTTAGATTAGGAGTAGATTAGTTTTCACTTGAAGCAGGGAGGCTATTTTTCTTTAACGTAGTCTAAAGTATATCATATAGCTTCAATAGAATCATTGTTGGTATATATGTATCAAATTTTAATTGCAATGAATGATATATAAGGAGGGTAATTATTTATTAATTTTCTAAGTCCTTTAGGCCCTCACCATTCCCAACAGAACTGGATTTCATATAGTCAAGCATTTTCTTTCCAAGAATTGTACTAAAAAATTTGTATTTTCCAAATAGAACCAACAAAGGCCCCTTGAAGGAATAGTTATTAATGACCTCTAAGTCTATCCACCTTGGCCAAGACCTGGTATACCCAAACCTTGGAGGAAAGAAATTTCCCTTTCAAGAGGGAATAAATCTCTATTCCAAGTATGTTGACATGCCCTTGACAATGTGTCATTTGCATGCTCAATAGAACTGGTGCTAGAAGGAGGGTCGTATTTTGCATCCTATTTTTTCCTAGCATAGTGTTGTATTACACATACTGACTGTATTAATTAGTACCAAAGTTCCATTAATGGTAGATCTTGCTCTATGGATGTTAGGAAGCATCCCTCTAAGCATACTTGGACCTACACATAATATGCCTGATGATTTTAAAAGTTATCTTCCCAATTATAGGCATGATGGAATGAGATCAGCTGAAGAACATATTCAGGCATACAAAGACACCATAATCCGCTTATAAATTATGCATGAGGATGTTACTTGTAAACTGTTTCCATACACATTAGATGAATATGCTTATGATTGGTACATCAACTTACCTTCAGGTTCCATCACTTCCTGGTATGAACTAGAAGCAATATTTCTTAGCCATTTTAAAATATTTTTTGATTCGGTTATGATATACCATCAATTTGCCTCTGCCCGTAGAGAACCTAATGAATCCTTGAGACTATTCAATAATAGGTTTCATAAGTTATGCACTAGCATGGTGACACCTTACATCCTTATAGAGGAAGAAACCATCCAAATGTACGTTGGAGCCTTGGACCAATTAATTTCCATGTTTTTGAGGAGAAATCCTCAAATTACATCCTTACCCAAAGCATATAATGAGACAATAATATTTGAACAAAAAATGATTTCTCAAGGTTTTTGTATGGGTCAATTACCATAACTTAGACAAACTGGAGCCTACAATTAGATTACACAAATGAAACACACTCTTGCACCACACCTTCCCATGGTGAACCTTTTTTTTGGAGTTATGTATCCCAACTAGTACCAACCTTTCAATCTAGCACCCTTGAACTAGAAGATGCCTAATGTGAATGATCAATAGACCATCCCAACACATTTGGATAATCAGGTGATCATGAATAGTGTTCTCAATTATGTATTTCCGTCCAATGGTCAACCAAGTTTGTCTACACTTTTGAACACATCTACAACTGCAAATAATGTAATAGCTCAACTAGGATCAAGTCAATGAACACATCTACAACTACAAATAATGTAATAGCTCAACTAGGATCAAGTCAATGAACACATCTACAACTACAAATAATGTAATATCTCAACTAGGATCAAGTCAAATTAAAGGTATAAATCCTGAGTTAGACAACTTAGAAATGATGGTTCAAAAATTGAGCAACGATATGCTTCAATTTAAAAGGCAAATTACTCAAAACTCACCTACAAATAACATTCAAAATAGGAACTTTGACCTCCATTTCATTGCTCAACATGTTGAAACTAATTGCCCAGAGTTTAAAACTACATTGGATATTGTCCAAAAGAAGATGAATATTTTGGAGTTAGTACCTATCAATGAGGATTGTAGGAGATAATCTAATCAAAATGTAGGGATAACCTTAGAAACATATGAATCTTCAGAAGTGGAGGAAGAGGAATCTGAAGATGACATGGAAGAAGAGGTGCAAGCTCACCAATAGTTTCAAAAATATAATAATCATATTCTTCAAAGCAAAGAGGAAGAACCATTGACTTATTTTGCACCTCCCAAATGAACCTCCACCCCACCCGCTGACTATGATGTGCAAGAAATTGAAATCCCTATTCCACCTAAGGGTCCTACAATGCCTCTATAGTTAGAAGTCAATATGTCAGTGCCACAAATAGAAAAAACTCTAAAACAAAGAAATATAGGATATGGCATTATTGAAGACCTTCAAAAAACTAACTAGAATAGTCCTTTGATTGAGGTAGTTTAGTCAACTAACCACAAGAATATGTTACTTGATAAATAAGGAATTACAAATATTATTGATGCTCAAGTAGCTCTGTAGCAATAAGAGGTGGAATCTCCACATTTCCTTCTGTCTGTTGGAATTGTTGGAAAAGGTTTACATAATTTCTTTATGGATTCAAGTGCTTTGATAATGTGATACCATGTGTTATTGAAAAAGGATTAAGGTTGAACCCTACTCACACAAATAATAAGGTTGTTATATTGGACAAGATGGAGGTAAATATGGTTGGGTAATTACATAAAACTCACACACAATTGGCTACTAAGCCTAGGATGCAAGAACACATTGATATTTAGGTTGTGGATATCTTAGATGCCCATGGGGTGCTACTCAGTCATGATTGCTCAAAAATATTGAATGGTTATGTGGCAATTGATTTTTTAGAAATAGAGCCAATGTTGAAGGAGCTCATCATTGATCACAATAATACCAATGAGGTTTTGCGCACTGAGTAAAAATAGGAAGTTTACACTATGGTGGTGAAAACCATAACAAAAGGTAATTATTCGATATTAGAGGTCCAACATAGTAAAAAAAAATTATTTCAAGACCAGTTGTGGGTCCTTGAGTTTAATGGATCAAAGTCCAAGCATGGTAGTGATGGTATTAAGTTGAATTTGTGGGGTGAGAGAGGCAAAATGAAGGCCTTTAAGATGTCAAAACTAATGTTGTTGTGGAATGATACTATAGCACCCTAAAATTGGTGCAGTTAAACCCTTAGTAAAAAGATAAAATTTGAATTTTAACCTCGAAATCGCCCGTTAACCGCTCACCCCATTTTTCATGTCATTTTTAGGAGTTGTTTTGACCATTGGACGATATCATCGCTGATCAAATGAAATCATCCTAGATTGGACGAATTCGTTTGGAAAAGAACATCCAGACGATTTTGTCCCAAAACTAAATTTTCATAATTAGCTTTTGTTTCAATAGCCTCTCCAACTTGGGCAGAAATATGTCTGCGCAGTTGGAGATTCCTCTATTGGAGATCTCCCAGATTGGGATGATCCCCAACCTCCTAACCTCCCCCTAATCCTATATAAACTGGGATTTTCTCAGTTTATCCCCTTGAATCTTTGGATCCCCTGCCTGGCTTTCCTCCTGACCCTTTCCTTGATGGGTTTTCCCTACCATTGAAGTTTTTCACTTGTAGTTTTAGGTTTTCATTGCAGGTTTTCACTGTGCTTCAGCTGGAGGAAGCTCGGATCGTCGTAGGCGATTTCAGATGATTTCAGATGATCCTGTCGTAGATCGGTGAAGATCTTGTACAATTTGAGGTGATATCAATTGCAGTTCAGATTGGGGGCAATCAAAGCCTTGAGTTTGCATTTCTCATTTGTCTTCTTTATTTTAGTATGCATTAGTTTGATTTATTTTCATTCTGCATCCTGGAGTTCACCTCATTCAACGTAAATGCATGATAAAGTTAAAATAAGTTATTAAAACAATGCATTTCGTTTAATTTGCTATCTAGATTTATCAGTTAGGCATTTATATTGTTGTTTCTATCATTTTGCATTATTCTCATAGTAGCATTTTTGGTTTTTGGTGTTTGTGTCTATGATTGTAGTTTTATGACAAATTCTTCTGACGAATTCGTCAGATTGACGATGATCTTGTCTGATCTCAGGCGATCGCCTGTTATCTGAGATGATTCTATACAATTGCAGATGATCCTGTCATATTCGGGACGATCTGGACTCCTACAAGCTTCAAAATCTTCATCAGACATCTAAAATTAGGTGCATTCTTTCTCATTTAGTATATTCTTAGTATTTAGAATTCATTTATGCTTTCTGTATTCATACAAATTGGCATTTCATATAGAATAGCTTAGATTCATTCTGGCCAACCTAGGATTATGAATGATCGAGTACAAAATGAACACATCAAAACCATTCTCAACCTAGGCGTGGAAACTGCCACTCAAAATTTCCTGGTGAACCCCACCATCTGTCAAAAATTCACCTTTATACCCCTCCCCCAAGAGGCGTGACCTTCAAAGGGCCTCTAAGTCCGAGGTATTGTTCCATCCTTCTCGCATCCCCCTTTCGGGCTGTTGTGGCTGCTCCACAATGTACCCCAAAATTGGGGACCCATATTTTTGCATATTTTCCAAGAAGACCGAAGTGGCCCATATGCTAAAGATCAAAGAAAAAGCAAAACACCGCAAGGAGAAAAAAGTGTTGCGATATCGCGACATGTTGCATTTTTGCGGTCCAAAGCAAAGAGAAAAGCAAGGAGGAAAAAGTGTCGCGATATCACGACTTGTTGCATTTTTGCGGCCAAAAGAGAAGAGAATGAGCAAGAAAGAAAAAGTGTCACGATATCGCGACATGTTGCATTTTCGTGGTCCGAAGAAAAGAGAAAGAGCAAGAAAAAAAGTGTCATGATATCGCGACATGTTGCATTTTCACGGTTCAAAGCAAAGAGAAAGAGCAAAAGAGAAAAAGTGTCGCAATATCGCGACATGTTGCATTGTCGCGGCCAAAAGAGAAAAAGTGTCGCGATATCGCAACATGTTGCATTATCGCGGCCAAAAGAGAAAAAGTATCGCGATATCGCACCATGTTGCATTGTCGCGGCCAAAAGAGAAAAAGTGTCACGATATCGCGACATGTTGCATTGTCGCGGCCAAAAGAGAAAAAGTGTCACGATATCGCGACATGTTGCATTGTCGCGGCCAAAAGAGAAAAAGTGTCACGATATCATGACATGTTGCATTGTCGCGGCCAAAAGAGAAAAAGTGTTGCGATATCGTGACATGTTGCATTGTCACGGCCAAAAGAGAAGAAAGAAAAGTGTCACGATATCGCGACATGTTGCATTTTCGCGGCCAAATGAAAAGAGAAAAGTGTCGCAATATCGTGACATGTTGCATTTTCACGGCCAAAAGAACAAGAAAGAAAAAGTGTCACGATATCGCGACATGTTACATTTTTGCGGCTAAAAGCAACAAAAGAGGGCAGAGAAACAAAAGTGTCGTGATATCACGACATGTTATATTTTTGCGACTCAAAAGGGGCAGGCAGGCAGAGAAACAAAAGTGTCACGATATCACGACATGTATTTTCGTGACTCAAAAGGGGTAGGCAGGCAGAGAAACAAAAGTGTCATGATATCGCGACATGTATTTTCACGAAGAAAACGGAGTAGTGGACAGTGCGTCTGATATTAGTGATGAACACCAGGATAGTGAAACTAAATATTGCATAATGACGTGGACACATAAGGACAAAATCCAATGAATAAGACAAAACATTACATAAGGAATCTTTAATGATTTGAAATCATTTAAGATGGTCGTTACACATGGAAGGAAACAGATGCAAGCCCATGTGGAGAAAATGAAACGAAGGGCCACAAAATAGAAAGGAAAAGCCTTTTTGGAAACCAAAACACATGCATGCACAAGGGAAGGTGAAACGAACAACCATTGGAAAATGAAACGAAAAGCTTCCTGAAAATTTTAAATACGCTAGGCAAGGATGTTTTGAGGGGTTGGAAAGCTACTTGTGAGCGAGGTTGCGGATTTGAAGGCAAGAAGGCCATTACTGGACCTGTTTGGGCTGTTTTTCTTCCATGGACTGGTTTGGGAAAACCAGAAGTTTCTGTTATTGTAAAATGACAAATTTTTAATACATAAATTTTCAGAAAGTTGCATCTTATGGACAAGAAAGGAGTCATTTTCTGCATGCAAGATTAAATGTCTATTTTTCCCCTTTTCAAATTTTAGGCTTGTAAATGGAGTTTATACAAGTTTCTTGGTTGCTTCATGCGAATGTCTAAATCTGAAAACCTCATTTAAAACCCTAGGAGCCAACACTTAGCTTATCCGGATTGTGCTTGTTTTGCAAGTCCAATAGGTTAGGTTGCATGCATGAAAACCTCACATCTTTGGTTTTGTTGAAATAGGATAGCATCATACTGAATGCATTTTATTTTTAGTTTTTTGCATTTTCTTTCAACTTTTTCTGCATTTTATTTTCCAAAAATTTTAACTTTTTTTTAATCTTCAGGCATTAAAATAAACATTTAAAAATTTTCAAAATCCAAAAATAATTTCACCATTGCATAGGTTATACTTTAGAATTCCCATATGCACTTTGAAATTTCATTTTCGGAGTTGTTTAGTATTTTTAAAAATTCATCGAAGTTGCTGTTTTACTGCAGATTTAAAAAAATCCGAAAATGGAAAATTTCCATTTTAAGGTCAAATTTCATTTTTTCAGTTTTGTTTTACACTCATGAGCCTATGATGACATTCCCTTCATGAAAATTCCAATTTTATTGGAGTTATGTTTTATGGCATTTCACAAATTTCCATTTTTTGGAGCCTAAAATTGCCCTCTCTTCATAAAAATTTTGATTTTACGAATGAGGGGTAATTAAGGCACTACATCATGGTCATATGAGGGCCAACTCAACATGGGCACGGATCCTTTAGCCTAAAGGTAAGGACGCAAAAAATTTGGGCCAGTACATTTTGGTGAACCCAACATGAAACTAAAACCTTTTGAAAACAATAAAAAAAAAAAAAATTATTTTTAAAAACATCTAGAATCATTAGACAAAAAGTTAAATTTGCATATCATGTTTAGATGGTAGATTATAATAAAAGACAAGCTGTCACCATAAATGTTGAAAATCAATTAACGGCCATAGAGATTACTTCTATACTTAGAGTACCTCAAAAAAATAGGGTCCAACCTTTGTGGGATGAACTTGATAGGAGATTGAATATTATTTCATCTAGATCAACTGGACTTAGGAGAATTAAGAGGTTTGTCCTAGAAAGAATCCTGGATCCTGATCAGGTGACTTTGTACCATGAACTTCAGAGAGCTTGCCATAGGTGGTTATTCAATAAAAGAGCACTTGTGTCTTCAGAATTGTATACCTTTGAGGAATACCTTCAGAATGCAGTTGTAGTTCATAAGTTTCTATCTCATATAGAGGATCAAGAAGTTGTTCTTACGGATAGGAAAATATGGAATAGAGTTCCTAGAGCTGTGTTATATCAAGAGTATTGCCATGAACTTTATTTCTACAGGTCAGAATCCAAGACGGATCATATTACCATAGCACACTTTGTCAAATTTTTGAAAAACCATTTCCAATTTGAAGAGGAGCATTTTATGACTCCTGATGAACTTGATCCTATCAACGATATCCATAAATTATTTATAGAAAACTAAGTTATTCTTTTTATTATTGTTACTCCTTTTGCAACTAGAATGCTATTTGTTATCTTTATAATAATATTATAAAACACAAAAACAATGAAAACAAAAATAAAAACAAAACAAAAATCAAAACATTTCCTTTTTATAGTAGGTATATAATTAAAATATATACCTCTCAAACCTATCGCATATATATATATATATATATATATATATATATATATATATATATATATATATATATTTGCTGAAATCTAAGTTTAAGCATAATGCCTAGACTTAGGAATGGAAAACAAACTGAAGAAGAAGAAGATTGGCTAGGAAAACCATTAAAAAACCCAGATATCCTTCCTGAAGACCAAGTCCAGGAAGAAGAAATCCTAGACCAGCAAGAAGAAGAGCTTGCTGTAAGAAATGAACAAGAAGAAAATGTTAGAGAGGAAGGATCCTCATCCCCTAAAATGTCTCCAGGAGGAGCTGTTACTTTTGAAAACATGGAACAATTCTAGAAGTTCATTAATACTAATATTGGTGTTCTTAATAGAGCAGTCCATATGGACAAGGATCAAATTAGTGACACTCAAGCAACTCTAGAAGACGTATTTCACACATGCACTAATCCCTTGTCCTTTATCGATCAAGAGAGTGATCAAGCTGGACCATCCAATTTGGATATGGCAGCTATAATCCAGAACATGCAACAACAAAAGGTTACCCAACCATCTAAAGTGCCTATTAGCAAGCCTAGGGTCATTCCCACACAAAAGAAACCATCATTTACTGCTCTATTTTGCCAAGCTATTGAGCAATATACCTCAAATCAGCAAAAACCCAAAACAAAATCAAACACCAATTACCAACAATCTGGGATACAACATAATACTACTACAAATCCTCTTCATAATACTCTTCCTACCAATGCTTTGCATAATAGCAATATAGCATCTAATCCTTATGTCACACCATCATACACTCATAAATCCCATGCTTATGTCCCACCGAACCAATATGGTGGACAAACTAGTAATCTTGAAACTGTGGTGAAACAGTTAGTTTCCCGCATGGACCAGATAGATCCCTACCGTCCCTCGTACAATTATCGAGAGATGTGTAGTCAGCATTTAGATCCTATAGTTGTAGCACAACCATATCCTAAACATTTTCCTATGCCTGTCTTGCCCATATATAAAGGAACCGAAGATCCCATAGAGCATCTTCGTATGTTTAGGATAACATGTCATGATATATCACATGATGACTTGTTATTACTAAAAATATTCCCAAAAAGTTTAGGAGGAATGGCATTAGAGTGGTATTATCAATTACCCACTAATTCTTTGAGGAATTTCGAAGAAACAACCGAGTATTTTGTTCATCAATTTAGTGCCTACATCGAAAGGCATGTGACCATTAAAGACTTGTACAACTTAAAACAAGACAAAGATGAATGTTTTGCCGATTTCCTAGCTAGGTGGAGATAGTTGATAGGAAAATTGCACTTTGTATTACCTTATAGGGAGATGTTGGACATCTTTATTAATAATTTACAAGATCAACTATCCTACGAGTTATCAATCGCTACCTTGACCACCTTCGATCAAGCTATAGACTTAGCCAGATGAGTGGAAGATGCTCTCATTAGAAGAGGTCAACTTAAAAAGAAAGACGATGAGAAAACATCCAGAAATCAATATAAAAATAAACAAGTTGTGGGTGATGGAGTCATTGATAATAGAAATGTTGCTACTGTTAATGCTATGAAAACAATGGAGAAGTTTATACTGAAACCTCCTAATAAACCTCCTAGAGAATTTACTAGGTTAAATCAACCTTTATCAACCATTCTACCGTAGTTATTAGAATGAGGTTTGATTCAATTACCAACTATCCGAGAACCTGATCCAACTATACCCGGATACAGAGCCGATTTACACTGTGACTTCCATAGAGGACCTGGACACACTACCAACTCTTGTAAAAGATTAAAACATAAAATATAGGACCTGATTGATAACAATGAGATGGAGGTGCAAACCTTTCAACCTAAGCAAAATCCTCCTAATAATGCTCAAAAGAACATCCCCCAAAACCAGAATCAGAATGCCAATCAGTCATTGGACATATTTCAACATCCTTTACCAAAACATGGCAAGGAAGTGGCCAATCAAATTGAACATCATAATGTTCCCCCTCCTACCCGATATGTAGGAACTATTAGTGGGCATTTACCTGCTCATGAGCCAGAAATATTTGACACAACCTTATCCGTGGTTACAACTAGGCCTCTATACAATATCTAAATACCTAATCTTAGTGATACAGAATACGAGACTGAGAGTGATATGGAAATCACATCAAATCAATCGAATAGCTCTAAGGATGAATCAGATCCTATTCTCCCTATCACAAGTTCTATGGTTCCAGAAGAACCATTTCCAAGAAGAGTCACTACTAGACCATCGTCTCGCCAATTACTTTCTAATGAGCAAGCCATAAATGCTAGACCAAGACCCATTCATCATCCATAGAATAATATTGTGGGTACCATTGGAGCTGTTACTAGACAACAGGCTCAAAACTCTCAACAAGATCAAATGCAGAACGATGGATCAACTCCATTTGTTTTGAAAGTTCCTAATAAAGGGAATCAGGAACCTAATGTTCAACCTAAACCTCCTTATAATATTAATGAGCAACTATCAAATATTACAACTAGAATTTCTCTTTTGGACCTTTTAAGATCTTCCCCTACACATAGAGATGAATTAATGCTCACATTAAGCCAGATGATGGTACCACAAGACATTCAACCTAAAGCCATGGCTAATACTATAATAACTCATGAAGTTGATTGTATTGACTTTCGAGATAGAGACATACCTCAACATAGTTTACATAAGGATAACCCCTTATATATTACTGCCTTAATTGGAGATGTAGCAGTTAAACGAGTCTTGATTGATAATGGTTCATCTTTAAACATCTGCACTTTTGACTTCTACCAAATATTTGGGTTTAGAAGTGATGAAATGAAAAGAACCGATATGATCATAAAAGCCTTCAATGACGAAACACAAGAAACATGTGGAGTTATTACCATTCCATTGCAAGTTGGTCCGAGAACCTTGGATACGACCGTGTTTATTGTACATTGCCCTGCTTCGTACAATATACTCTTGGGTCACCCTTGGATCAATGCAATGCGAGCCGTTCCCTCAACTTTACATCAATGTGTTAAATTCGAATTTAAGAATCAGTTGGTTACCATTCATGGTGATCCTAGACCCTTTGATATGTGTGCTTTGGCAGAACCTGTTGGAGTTCAATTTTGCTTTGCTCTGTCATCCACACATCCTAATTCTCATTACCCATCTAAACATGTGAAACACACACCCACAATGCCATCTACTCCTTCTACATCAGTTCCACCTCTACATACAGCTCAAACATCCTCTAAACAAACTACATTAGGACCTCAGAAAAATCCTAATCCCACAACCAAGGCTTCTTGTTTTACTCCTATCACTTTTATACCTATAAAAAACCCATCTATTGACATCTCTACACCATCTACATCCACCAAAGGCATAGTTTCTGCATCAGAAGATGTAGGAAATGTTCCTTCTACCTCTTATGCTCTTATTGACGAGCTCTTACCCGATTTATCTAAAATTCTTATATCAGAGAAAACAAATGCTTCTATGCAAGATTCCCTTATTTTAAATAATTTACCACCATCTCCTCATACCTTGGGTCTCCCACAACCTATGGGAAGTACTTACCAAGTCGGGAGCTGTGCTTTTATTTATAAGGGATATGACTAGGGTAGAATACCCAGAAACATCAAGACTCATTATGATGGATATGCTCGATGTTATTTTACTAATGAATATGTTAAGTTTTTAAAGCCAAATCTATAATGCTTAAATTGGGATATAAAGGGAAAGGTTTAGGGCCTTTCCAAAATGGCATGAAAGAACCCTTTGAGGTAGAACCATGGCTCGCCCGATGTGGTGTGGGCCTATTTCCTAGTAAAGGTCAGCCCTTCCCATTTGAGGATGATGACCATCTCATATGTTACCAAGATTATTTGGATGAACGCGATGCTTTGCGTTTAATGGATAAGTCATTCACATGTAATATGCTATCTATAGCTTACCCTGAGATGATCGCTGAATCCGACGATGAGTTGGAGGGAGATATCTTCCATGATGTCTCCGTGGAGGAATTATTACATCATGAATTTTATTTTGATGGCTCTATACCTACTATAGCCCGTCTTGAGGCCACCACTCCTCAAGACGAATTATCCAAACTAACCTTGGAAGAATTACAAGAATTGGGCGTTTCACCCGCCCCACCTAATTTTGAGAAAAATTTACACATGGAAGTAGAAAATGTCATAAAAATTAACATTGGAACTGAGGATAATCCTCACATAATCAACATTGGATCAGAATTGAGTCAAGAAAAATAGGATAAATATATTGCATTTCTTAAAGAATATGAAGATGTCTTTGCTTGGGCATATGAAGATATGCCAGGATTAGACCCTTCTGTAGTTATGCATCACCTAGTAGTCCATCCGGATGCTAAACCTGTTAAACAAAAACTTAGAAAAATGCATCCTAAAGTGGCCTTACTAGTCAAAGGGGAGTTAGAAAAACTCCTGAATGTCATTTTTATACAAGCCATTGATTATGCTGAATGGATCTCGAATGTAGTTCCAATAACTAAGAAAGAAGCTACTAAGGTTAGGGTTTGCACAGACTTTAGAGATATTAATGTTGCATGCCCTAAAGATGATTTTCCTCTTCCCAATATGGATCAGATCATTGATTTTACTGCTGGGAGTGGAATGATATCCTTAATGGATGGATTTTTTGGCTATAATCAGATCAAGATAGCTCCTGAAGATCAGGCTAAAACAACCTTTATTACCCCTTGGGGAACCTTTTGTTGGAAAGTGATGCCATTTGGTTTAAAGAATGCAGGTGCAACCTATCAACGAGCCATGACTTACATCTTTCATGATATGATGCATGATATACTACATGATTATGTAGATGACATTATAGCTCGTTCTATTAATGAAGATGACCATTTAGATGACTTGAGAAAAGTATTTGATCGGTTAAGGGAATATCTTATCCGATTGAATCCGACCAAATGTATATTCGAAGTTAAGTCTGGTAAATTATTGGGGGTTATAGTTTCTTTACGTGGCATCAAAATTGACCCTCTCAAGATTGCGGCTATCACTGATATGCCCGCACCCACAAACATATCTGAATTACGGAGTTTACAAGGTAAACTTCAAGCTATCCGTCGCTTCATCGATAAGCTAGCGGATAAAACCGGACCCTTTCTTAAGCTTCTTAAGAAGGATGTCTCTTTCCATTGGGACAACGAATGTCAGGAAGCATTTGAACTCCTCAAACAATATCTTCTTAACCCACCTGTGCTTTCGCCACCTAGACCTGATCGCCCATTTATCTTGTATATTTTGGCTTCTGATTTTGCCTTAGGAGCTATGTTAGCTCAACTTGATGATGAAAAAAGAGAATGTGCTAATTATTATATCAGCCAAACCTTAATTAGTTATGAAACCCGCTACACAACATTAGAGAAGTTATGTCTAGTAGTCATATTTTCTACACAGAAATTATGCCATTATATGCTCAATCAGAAAACCTATGTTATTGCTAAATCCGATCCTTTGCGGTATCTCATGAGTCGACCTTATTTATCTGGTCGCACAACAAAGTGGGTTCTTGCGCTAAGCGAGTTTGAACTCACATTTATAGGACAAAAGTCTGTTAAGGGTCAAATCATAGCAGATCAATTAGCTGCTGCACCCTTAGAGTCTACCCATCCCCTCATCATTGAGTTTCCTGATGAATGCCTTAAACTAGAGGTAGACCATCCAGAGCAATGGTCCTTATACTTTGACGGAGCCCGATGCATGAGTGGGGCTAGTGCAGGTATTATTTTAATATCTCCATAGAAACATCTTATCCCTCTATCCTTTAAATTAACGTTTGCTTGTACTAATAATACTGCTGAGTATGAAGCTCTAATCCTTGGCTTACGAGTTGCCTTGGCATTGAAAATTAAAAATCTATTAGTTTTTGGTGATTCTCAACTTGTTATAAATCAAATTAATGATGTTTATCAGACCAAAGATGATAAATTGCATCCATATAAAGCATATGTATTACAATTAATATCTTTATTTGATCAAGTTACCTTGGAAGCTATTCCTCGAACTAGCAATCGTGCGGTTGATGCTATGGCTGCAGATTGCATCTCTTTTACCCTTGGAGTTAGATGACGAATATGCTACCATCATTATTCGTCGACTCCAGGAACCCGCTTCAAATAAATCATGCTTAGAACCTTTGGATGTGTTTCTAATCAATGAAACTACTCCTAAACTTTGGTACACCGATATATCCAATTTTCTTCAAAATGGGACCTTCCCTGAAGGTTTTAATAGAAACCAGCATCGGTTATTACGTAGACGAGCAAGTCACTTCGTAATAATTGGCAATACGTTATATAGGAGATCTTTTGAAGGTATCCTACTGAGATGTTTGAATCTAGAAGAATCTAGATCAGCTTTGAGTGAAGCCCACGATGGATCTTGTGGGGGACATTTTAGTGGTAGCGCCATTGCTAAGAAGCTCCTTAGGATAGGATATTTTTGGCCTACCATGGAGAGTGATGCACATGATTATGTGTGCCATTGCGACAAGTGCCAGAAACATGCTGACCTTGTCCATGCGCCTGCACAAGAGCTGCAGGCTATTTCATCCCCTTGGCCCTTTTCAAAATGGGGCTTAGACATCATTGGAAAAATTAATCCTGTGTCATCTGATGGACACAAATTCATCATAACCACCACCGAGTATTTCATGAAGTGGGTTGAAGCTATGCCCTTAGCTTCTTGCACTGGAACCCAAGTTTCCAAATTTATTTTTAATCAAATTATTTGTAGGTTCGAAATTCCTGCAAATCTCATCTCAGATAATGGAACTTGTTTCAAAAATAAAGATGTCAAGAAATTATGTCAAAAATATAAAATTCAACATCGTTGGTCCACTCCCTATTATCCTCAGGGTAATGGCCAAGCAAAAGCATCTAATAAAACATTAATTAAAATCCTCAAAATACTGGTCAATAAATCTGGCCGAGATTGGCACATTCAATTATATCCTGCTTTGTGGGCTTATCGTACTAGCGTTCGTACTCCCACGGGCACTTCACCTTTTGTTTTGGTTTATGGCGCTGAAGCAGTTTTTCCCTTTGAATTAGAAGTTCCTTCTTTGGCTCTGCTACTTCAAGATATCGAAGTAGGAGATGAATATCGTGCTGGCAGATTTAGTCAGTTGGAACTCCTAGATGAGAAGTGCATCAATGCTTTAGAGCATCTTCGAGCCTACCAGAACAAGCTTAAACGAGCATACCTCAAGAAAGTTCATCATCGATCCTTTGAGATCGGTGACCTTGTCTTAAAAGAAAATAAAAAAAATACTAATGCAACTAAAGACCTTAAAGGTAAATTTGAACCTAACTAGCTTGGACCATATATTATCACTGCCAAATTCGGATCGGGAGCATACAGATTAGCTACCTTAGATGGTAAAGATCTTAAAGAACCTATGAACATTATGCATCTTAAACGCTATTATGCATAAATATGGTCATTTCATCATTGTATATATTGTTATTTTGCATATTGATTCATTTTAGTCATCCATATAAAAATTTCAAAAACAATAATATTATTTATTCTTTCAATTCATAAATTAAAATAAAAAAATAAAAAAATCAAAATCATCAAAATCTTCAAAAACATTTTTATTTTTGCACCCATCAATTCTTGAAGTATTGCAGTCATATTTTCAATTATTTTGGATAAATTAGCATTTATTTGGAATCCCGCACTTTCACACTCACATGAATAAATATCTTGATTTTATTTGGTATGATTATTAATCTCTCTTATATCAAAGTCCACAGTTGAATTAAATAAAGTTTTGAGCATAGAGAATTGATCTTGTTATTTACTTGAACCAAGTATATCTCTTCACATTAAAATGATTTCATTGCAAATTCAATATGATGCTACATAGTAGAAGTGGTTTCTTGAGCGAAAAGTTTCCCTCGCTATCCTATCATGCACATGGTCTAGAATCTTTGAGAATTGACAAAAGGACAAGCTCACCCCTGCCCAGAATAAAATTCCCTTGCTCTACAGCCAATCCGAGCAAGTACCCCTAGTATAGGAAGAAAAGTCAAAGAAAATGAGAAAAAGAAAAATATATCATTTTGTACCATCGCAGCAATATTTCAGCATTATCTCAAGTTCCAAGCAAAAATACAAAAAAAAAAAGAGAAAAGAAAAGAAGAGAAAAAGAAAAAGCAAAAGCAATAAAATCCCTTTCCCTACCCTTTGAAAAGAAAAGAAGGGTGAATGAGCTTGAATCCCTGGAATTCTCAATTATTCGAAAACCGTGAGGTAAGCCCCATAACAGGTGGTTTGTGCCCAACCCGCTTGGCCTTGGGTAACTCCTAGCATGGTGATATGTCTGTCACATTAGCGACCTTCTTTTGTACAGACCTATGTCTGCTTATGGATCAGCTAGCTCTTGATGACCCGACTTACATAGTAGTCTAGTACGGTTACATGCATATAAATCATGGTCAATGAACACTCATTTGGTTAATTCAAATTACTTGTATCAAATTATCTTGCTCAAAATTGGTAAATGAACAATACAATTGCACACACATTTGTATTTGAGAGATTTTGTATCATTATGATAAATCAAGATCGGAAAATGAACTCACATATGCACATGAGGGTTCCTTATAAATCTACATTTTGTCTTTGAGATAATTTAAAATATTTTTGCAACTCTTTTTGGAATAATTTCATCTTCTTATTTAAAAGAACATCTGTTTCATATAAAAACAATTACATACATTGTTTTCAAAAATCCAAAATTTCTTTCAACAACATATTCAAAAATCTAGCAATAAAGTCACGTTTATATATTTTTTCTGTTTATCTCAAAACCAAAAATCAATTATGCAATAAAATTATTTTTTGGATTTCGCGATGATGGTATAAGTCTATACCTATAATTCTATGCCTAGCGCAAACCATTGTTCTAATTTTATTTCCCATTCATTATTATTTATAAAAACATATGGCTTACATCATTATGTCACACAATTGTGCTTTAAAAAGAACGGACACCTTTTTTCTATTTTCATTTCATTATGTCAACATTCAACTTTGCAACGATGGTATAATTTCTAAGGAATTGTTCAAAATATTATCACACTTAGGAATTTTATGCCTAGCAAAAATCATATTTTTTATGCATAATATTTTCATGGAAATCTGAAAACAAATCATCACCATCATCATTTTTCATCATCACAACACAAAGTCTTAAGACAGTCTCTTAAGCACTCTTTTACTTTTAGCAATATTTCTATACTGGGATTAGCTTGACGACCTAGCGAGCGGCGACTCCATGAAATGGTCTATAACAATGACAATGTCCTTTGAAATTATTGTTAGAAGTCCCTTTATTTTTCATCAAATCACACCACAAAACAACCAATTTGTTTACATCAGATTATTTCATTTAAATTTTACAGCATGACATAAAATTATACTATTTCCAAACGACATAATTACATGAATAATCAATCAACAAATCAAAATTTAAAGCATCATAAAACATATGGACAAGTCATATCACAAAAATATCATATATATATATATATCAAAAATATATGTACATCATATCAAAAAATTGGATTGGTATGCCACAATCTATACCCTGGCATACTCAATCCTCTCAAAAATATACAATCTATAGTCTATAGCAGCTAGTCTCGAGAAGCCCTCGAGCTCTCAGCCTCATCTCCTCTCCCGCCCTGGCATGGAGGAGGTGGTCCCATAGAAGTCCATGCTGTGTCGTGGGTCCTCGACGTCGATCGTAAGGATGACCTCGATGACCCCATCATGATCGGCTCTACAATGGGAGCTAGCAGTGGTATCCTCTGGTTCTCTGGAACCACGTGATAGTACAATCCTTGGTAGAACACGGTCTGAGCGATAGACCATGCCAGATCTCGAGTGCTCACCCCTCCGCTCTGAGCCCTGAGTCATGTAGCCTCATCCTACAGTGTCTGCACCTAAGCCCGAAGGTGGGCAACCTCAGCCCAAAGAGCCACCATCTCATTGCTCTCCCCCACCTCGATACCCTTGCCCTTATCGGGTGATGGTGGCCTCTCCCTCTACTGAGAAGGGAGCCCCTCCTCCCTCCTCTCTGGCTGCTACGGTCTCTCCGGAGCTTGTGGCACTCTTTGGCGTCTCTCCTAAGGAGACCGTCACTGCTCCCTCCCCCCATGACCCCTCACTGCATCGATAGTAGCCTGGCGCCGCCTCCCCATCCATCGCACCATGGCATGCATCGGACCCTATGCCCTCGTCATCCGAGGAGGGCGGATGCCTGTGTACCAGGCATCATATCCGTCTGTCACCCCAGCGTCGTCCCCATCCACCGGCTGAATGGGGGCATCGTCAGCATCCTGACTCTAGAATCATTGCATATCTGGAGCCCCGCTCAGTGTAGTGCTATCCCAGATAGTTCGGGAGTACTCGTAATCCCTGAGAGAAGGGATCCCTTGTTGTAGACCGAACTACCACAAAACTTGGTCATAGCGGTGGAGCTCTACCTCTCCCCACTCCATCCTCAGCCAGAAGACTCGCCTGATGCGAGCCAACTCCTGTCCATCCTCTCCCCACCCTGGGTGCTCTCTCCATGGCCTCCAGGTGATCTGGTCAGGGATGAGGTCATCTAGCAACCTTTGGGACATTGGCAGATCTATCCATCGCTGTGACCCTCTCTGGAGCCACCAATAGAAAACCCGAGGTCTCTCCCAATCAACCCCTATCAGTGGAAGCCCTACCGGCCTTCGCACCGCAATGTGCTCCCAACACCAAACCTGTAGTAGCGATGTCAAAACCAGACATCGACCTCCCTTGTATACGACCCCGTACAGGATCCTATACAAGCGGCATAGCACAAAGCTACCCCAAGCGAATCTGTAGCCATGGTCTCTCATATCGTAGACCACATCTGAGAGTAGCCATGGTAACCTGCATCCACTCTGGTGGCATAGCAGTAAGCCACCCACTACCCCTGCCAAAACTTGAGTCAATCGAGATGCCCCAGGCATCTGTCGTAATGTCTCGATGTTCACAGTCGCATCATGGCATGGCCCTGATTGGCCGTAGGAGTCATCAACCGTCCATGTATGGGGATCCTCAAAATCCTCCATACGTCCTCTAGAGTGGGAGCCATCTCCCCTATCGGTAGCCAAAAGCAGGATGACCCCGGATACCACCTCTCTGCTAGGGTTGTCAGTAGCCCCATGTCTGTAGGTATTTGTGGCATCTCTGCCACATGCTGTAGCCCAACCTCTGATAGTCGGTCTCGCTCCACCTGATCGAGCATGGCTACGTCGTCTCTTAGCCCCCCGTATTTCCACTCCCGACTTTTTAGTAATCCCCTCTGCAAGATAAACAATCAAACAACAAAAATCATTAATAGATAATCATTAAAATCAATTTCATCTTATAAAAAAATGATGATATCATCCACTATTGGATGATATCGTACTAAATTGGGTCAAATCATCCTTTGTAGGATGAAATCATCTTCGATTTCACAACTTGGGGATCACTCCTATTTCGCCGATTTCGCCCCTAGACGAAATCGATGATCTAGGGACGATTTCGATGAAATTGGGATGATTTCATCCCGACGTCGTCGACGGCCTAAAAATGGCCGCGATGCCCCAAAAATAGTCAAAATTTAAATTAAAAACCACACAAATCAAATTAAAAACATAATTCATCAAGTTTAGATCCTTACCCGCAACCCGCGTCGGACCTCTGTCGATCTGTGCGCTGTTTCTACCATTTTGCCTGCAGAGCTCTAAAAACAGTGAAAGTGAACAGTAACAATGAATTAGGGTTTTACCCTATTTTTTTAATTTTATTTAAAAAACAACAACTTTTTTAAATTTTGCTTTTTCGTGCTTTTACCTCAAACGTTCGATTTGGGTAAAAACACGGAGGGGGCACCATAGCAACCAGTCGTACGATTCGACCTAGAATCATCGTCTAGAAAATTGAGTAAATTTTTGCTTTCTCGTAAAGCATGAAGAACTCGTCTTTAACGCATTTTCTTTGGAAAATTTGCTAAAGAGGGGGAAAAATGTAGCACCCTAAAATTGGCGTAGTTAAACCCTTAGTAAAAAGATAAAATTTGAATTTTAACCCCGAAACCGCCCGTTAACCGCTCACCCCATTTTTTGTGCCATTTTTAGGAGTTGTTTTGACCGTTGGACGATATCGTCGCCGATCAGAAGAAATCATCCCAGATCGGATGAATTCGTCTAGAACAGAACGTCCAGATGATTTCGTCCCAAAACCAAATTTTCATAATTAGCTTCTGTTTCAACAACCTCTCCAACTTGGGCAGAAGCGTGTCTATGCAGTTGGAGATTCCTCCGTTGGAGATCTCCCAGATTGGGATGATCCCCAACCTCCTAACCTCCCCCTAATCCTATATAAACTAGGATTTTCTTAGTTTATCCCCCTGACTCTTTGGATCCCCTGCCTGGATTTCCTCCTAACCCTTTCCTTGATTGGTTTTCCCTACCATTGAAGTTTTGCACTCGTAGTTTTAGGTTTTCATTGCAGGTTTTCACTGTGCTTCAGTTGGAGGAAGCTCGGATCGTCACAGGCGATTCCAGATGATTTTGGATGATCCTATCATAGATCGATGATGATCTCGTACGATTTGAGGTGATCTCGACTACAGTTCAGATTGGGGGCAATCAGAGCCCTGAGTTTGCATTTCTCATTTGTCTTCTTTATTTTACTATGCATTAGTTTGATTTATTTTCATTCTGCATCCTGGAGTTCACCTCATTCAGCGTAAATGCATGATAAAGTTAAAATAAGTTATTAAAACAATGCATTTCCTTTAATTTGCTATCTAGATTTATCAGTTAGGCATTTATACTATCGTTTCTATCATTTTGCATTATTCTCATAGTAGCATTTTTGGTTTTTGGTGTCTATTTCTGTGATTGCAGGTTTTTGACGAATTCGTCTGATGAATTCGTCAGATCGACGATGATCTTGTCTGATCTCAGGTGATCGCCTATGATCTGAGATGATTTTGTACAATTGCAGATGATCCTGTCATATTCGGGACGATCTGGACTCCTACAAGCTTCAGAATCTTCATCAGACATCCGAAATCAGGTGCATTCTTTCTCATTTAGTATATTCTTGGTATTTAGAATTCATTTATGCTTTTTGTATTCATACAAATCAGCATTTCATATAGAATAGCTTAGATTCATTCTGGCCAACCTAGGATTATGAATGATCGAGTATAAAATGAACACATCAAAACCATTCTCAACCTAGGCGTGGAAACTGCCACTCAAAGTTTCTTGGTGAACCCCACCATCCGTCAAAAATTCACCCTTATACCCCTCCCCCGAGAGGCGCAACCTTCAAAGGGCCTCTCAGTCCGAGGTATTGTCCCATCCTTCTCGCATCCCCCTTCTGGGCATGGATCCTATAGCCTAAAGGTAAGGATGCAAAAAATTTGGGTCGATACAGATACCCATAAAATCTGGTATGCCTGTCATGGTAAGCATATTTCAAATTATCATAATCGTGTTTGGGATCCTAGAAAATTTAATCATGGAAAATTTGACCCCTTTGGCTAAGGACCCTTTCAAATATGAGAAATCCCAAGTCCTACCTTGTAAAAAACTTTGTACATAGTTTCCTATTTTCAGTTTTTGGTGTGTTAATATCACTTCATTTCATTTTGGTTGCGAATTTGAGTTTTCATGCTAGTTTTATTTATTTTATTTTCATTTTTGATTTGCTTTATGCTAGTTTTTGCATAGTTTTTTATATTCAATTTTTGGTTTATTCCATGCTTCTCTTTGGGTTGGTCTAAATCATCCAAGTGTAACATGCTTGTGGTTGCTCTAGGCTGGAAATTTTTGTGTAATTTGGGGGGTGACCCACACTTAACTCAATGAAACTAAAATTAGCTTAACTAGATATTTGGGGTTTATTCATTATTTGGGATAAAAGCAGATGAATCTAAAAGTGATGTGAAATGATGTTACAGGTCCACATTGAAAACACTTTAAGGAAAATTCCAAATCAAAAGAAGTGAAACCGTCATGGTTTGGTATCTTCTTATGAAGTCTATTCAAGTGTTTATTCTCTTATTTTCCATAATAATCCCACACCCAAAAGCAGAACCTAGTGCTTATTGAAAAATATTGGTATATATATAAAAAGAGAATTTATGTACCCAGGTGTTGTAGGTGAGTTGTAGAGGAGAGGGAAATCCTCCAAGAGAGGTCCCAGGTTCAAATCTCCACCCTACCAAAAAGCTGAATTGGGTATCCAAAATCCAATTGATAATGTTGGTGCGAGCATGGTTGGGTACGACTCTCGGGTGACTTTGATGGCGTAGAACCCCCTGTTCATGGTCTCTCAGACCAAGGCAGCCCCACAAAGGGTTTTTCGCTTAAAAAAAGAAAGAAAGAAGAGAATTTATGTTAAAACAAAAAATAAATGAAAAGGTTCAAATGCTTAGGTGATTTAGTTAGCCTCTATCAAGGATATGAATGCTTGAATGACAATTGAACAAGGTCTAGAGTGGTATTAGAGATAACTCCATCGGGGCTATAGATGCTCAACTGGAAATGGAGCAATGTCCAATAAAATTGGTGATATGTCTACCTATGTGACAAAGCTCATAAATAAGTATACCAATGTTCACTTAGGGGTAAACTAGACTATTTTTCAAACCATGGTGGCCAATTTTAGCTGATTCTGGAATAAAATGAACTCACACACACACTTTTTTGCTAAAACAAAATGGAGTATCTCTTTCAGATAGTATTGCCTAACCCCAGCCTTAGGTGGATTTCAAAATTTTTGGTTTCATTGGTTTGAAAGTTTCGTTGTTTTAAAATGGGGTTCTTTCTATTCCCAAAATGCTTAGGAGCATTTTCCAGCAGAGTCATCATTTATTTTTGCACTTGCACAACACGCCCTAGTCTGGACTGGGGACCTACTAATGGTTTTTCTTTTAATCCTAAATTTTTGTTCTCATTGAGGTTTTTTAAATTTTGCTCACATCATTTTTGAACGTTGCTTGCATCAAGAATTTGAAACTACTTGCTTAGAGAATTTTGAAATGGATTGCATAATTTTTTTTAAATTTTGGCTCTTCGATGGTATTATTTCATATTAATATTTCAGAATATTGATTTTCAAATATTTTCCTAAGGTTAAAATATTAAAATCAAAATTTAGGGCTCTTTAAAATGCCTCATATTGACCTATTTTTGATGCAAATTTTAAAATACCATATCTTTTGAATGGAAAATTTTTGTGGGAATATTTTGAAATTATCTTTACAATGGTGTTAAAGTTTCAAAATTTCAGGCATGAAATATTTTCCAGAAATAGCAGTTTCCATTTGTAGCCCTAGAACTTCTAAGTGTGATATTTCATGATCCATAATGAATTTTTGATTTCTATTAGTAGTTATGAGCACCCATTTGGCTCATTTAGGTTTTTGGAAATTTTCTTTAAATTATGAGAAATTTTCATTTTTGCCATAATTTTCACCTCATGTTTTTCTCTTTGGGACATTTCAAATTCATTCTCCAGTGTTAAAATTTATTTTTGGGCAACAAAAATCCTTAACCAACCTTTAGAATGAAAAAATCATGAGGGTAGATGTCTTTAAAACCAACATCTAATTCTAGAGGAAATGCTGCTAAGTGTTAATGGAAGGCGAAAAATGGGACATCATTATGCCCCAATGGAAACCTAAAATCCTATCGCTCAAAGGTGTGCAAAAAATTGGCTAAGTCAGAAGTAAAAGGATGACAATATTGGACATGGATAGGAGTAAGAGAAAACCCAAGATGTTTCCATGCTGCAATATTTTAAAAGAAGGGCAAAGAAATGGGGGACCACCACACTTCAAGAAAAACCTAAAATCTTGCCACTTTATGCAAAGGAAGCTTGGACATAAGTTTTACATGTTGGTGGAGAAATTTGGGACCTAAAGTGTTGCCCATGCACTTGGGAGGATGTTTTAGAGTATTGGTGGGAAAAACGAGGTCCCAAATTCATGTCCACTTTGCAAAGAAAAGCTTGGGCAGAGAATTAAAGTATTATCAGGAAAAGTGAAGTCCTAAAGTTCCGCCCAACTTGAGAAAATAAAATTTGCTAAGTATCACTAGGTGGATATTTCAGACATTGATGGAGAATAAATATTTAAAATGCCACCCATACTCTTGGGCTGATATTTTAGACTTTGGCAGAAAAAGTGAACCTTCCGAAACCCCACCCTACTACATTAGTGGAAATATGGGAATTCATTGGGAAAAGCAAAGCCCGAAGCTCCCACCCATGCTCTTATGGGTGGTAAAATGGTACATCGACAAAAGTAAGTGAGCATCTCAAAGCCTGCCCATGCTCTTGGGCAGAGAAATGAAATATTATTGAAAAATCTCACCATACCAAAGTGCCATCCATGCATTTGGTTGGGAAAATGAGACATTGGCAAGAAAACTTCTTCCAAAAAGCTTCACCCATGAAAATAAAGCCCGACAATATAAAAAGGAAGTATGACAATGAGAGAAAAGATTTAATCCTAGAAAAAAATGATCTTGAGCTTGGAAAATATTTTTGCAACCCTAGGAGAAAAAATAAAAAAAATAATAATTAGAAATAATAATAAATTCAAAACCTTAGAAAATTAAAAAATAAAAATAAAAAATTAAAACCTTAGGAAAATTAAAATAATTAAATTACTAGTAGTATTAATGTTCTAACTTTAGCCTCCTTTTAAAATTTTTTAGGATTTTTGTCGATGCCTAAAATAAATGATGAACGTACTAGCAAGCATGGATTTTCAATGTGAACCAAGCGAGTACAACCATGCAAAAAGAGAAAAATGTAGAAAGTCAGTGGTTCAATGGGTTTTTTGGGAAGAGGAATTAATGCAGTATGGTGATTTCAGAGTTCTTAAGCACCATGTGAGTTAGAAATTAATGGAGCCTGGTAGTTGCAGGGCTCACTGTAGGTGAATATTAAATGTGGCATGGCCAAAGTACCACATATTTAATGAGGCCTAGCTAATTCAATTTCAATGGGTCCATCCTAGAAATAGATGAAACATGAATTGTAAAATCGAATGCCGAAAGAAGGCCAAAAGGGGTATAAATAGTGCTTCACTATTTGGTTACAGAGGTCAGATACCATCTATTAGCAGTGCACTTTTAGTTTTTTCTTGGCTTCTTTCTCTTTGTAGATGGATGGTAATTTTGAACCAAGTGGCTACTATTTTTGAGCTCGGTTCTTTGTAATCCACCAGAGTGAACAAACCTAAAACTATGTATTTAATGACTATATTTTAATATAAAGGCTTTGGAATTTGCTATGTTTAATCTATGCATGATGATGATGGTTGCACTCAGTCCATTTCATAGTTTGTTGCTCCTTTGAATATTGCACCATCTCAGACCTCAGGCTATGTGAATAGTGGTTGAGTCAAGATTGGTTTTAATTTGGGTTTGTTCGCTTTATTGGATTTGAGCTGGAGTTTCAGGCCAATATCACTTGTTTTATTTTATTTTCTCTAACCCTTCAACCTTTGACTTTTATTTGAAGCTCATTTAGATTAGGAGTAGATTAGTTTTCATTTGAAGCATTGAAGCTATTTTTCTTTAACATAGTCTAAAGTTTCATATAGATTCAATAGAATCATTGTTGGTATATATATCATATTTTAACTGAAATGAATGATATAAGGAGAGCAGTTTTTTTTTTTTCTAAGTCCTTTAGGCCTTGAGCACTCCCAAAAAACTAGCTTTCATACAATCAAGCATTTTATTTCCAAGCATTGTACCAGGAAATTTGTATTTTACAGATAGAACTAGCAAAGGCCCCTTGAAGGAATAGTTATCAATGACCTCTGAGTTTATCCACCCTAGCCAAGACCTGGTATACCTGTTGGACTTGTAAACAATTCCCCCTTTATTTTATTTTTTTTAGCCAAATTTTTGAGTCATGCTCTCTATTCCTATGGAGAACACAAAGGTTTATGGGGTGCAAAAAGTCATGCATCCCAAGTTTGAATCATGCACTTCATTCCTTGCAGGGCACACAAAAGTTTTAAGGGGTGTGCTAAGTTGCGCACCCCATTTTTGGGTCGTGCACCCCACTTCTAGATGGAGCACATGAAAGTGTCAAGGGGCACACTAAGTCGTGCACCCTATCTAGTCTCATGCACCCCACTTTTTAGTGGAGTGCATGAAAGTATCAAGGGGTACACTAAGTCAAGCACCCTATCTAGTCTCATATGCCTCACTTCCAAGTGGAGTGCATGAAAGGGTCAAAGGGTGCACTAAGTCACATGTCCCATCTGGTCTTATGTGCCCCACTTTCAAGTGGAGCACACAAAAGTGTCAAGGAGTATTCTAAGTCATGTGCTATAGCTAGTCTCGTGCACCCTACTTCCAAGTGGAGGGCACAAAAGTGTTAAGGGGTACGCTAAGTTGCACACCTCGTATGGTCTCATGCACCCCACTTTTAATGAAGCACACAAAAGCATCCAGGGGTACGCTAAGTCACACACCCCATCTGGTCTCGTGTGCCCCACCTTTAGTGGAGTGCACATAGGTCTTGAGGGGTGCACAAACTTCAAGAACCCTATCCCAAGTTGTGTGACCACTTGTAAAGCATACTGGTGAATTAAAGGTGCACAAATTTTGTGCACCCCTTCTTTAAGTCATGTACCTCACAAAAATACGCCCTGCTCAATCCAATGAGGAACATATATGTGGGTGGCTTTGATTCCACCTAGTGAAGATCCAATCAAAAAAAATTAGGATGTGTCCAATCAACACCCAATGAAGAATTAATTCATGTGCCCCAGCCCTCATGGCACAACTAATAATGCTTCTCCTACCAATAAGGAAGCAGTGCTCCACCTAATGATATTAATGTAGGACCTTTAAAAATAAGGTGGTGGACTTCCCTCGCAACATCAACGTAAGTGGATTCAATATGCGCATGCAGAGTGCATTACAGATATTAATCATAGAGGTGAAATTAAACTATTGAGATATTGAGCACTATGGCATAGGAGCATCACCATTCCAAAAATGGCTTCCATGAGCATAACTAAAACTGGAATAATAGACGTAAAGGCTTGAATCACGAAATTGATAGGGGCTTAGTCGATGACCAAAATAGCAAGAAGGGCCAAGTACCCAAAGGCAATGATTGACTTTCTTGATTCAAGCAAGGATATCACACCGTATTAGTAGTAGGAGGTGGATAATGTAATAATATACAATTTTGATCCAACAGAGGAAGATAACCAACATCATCCTAATCTATTGAGGGACCTATTTATGAGGGCACAAAGAGACATTGGTGAGCTGAACCTTGTATGCAAAAAATGGGCTACCAACCTTGGAAAATTAACTTGCCCTAGAGTCTACCACTCCTCAGACCTCCTAGCATTGTTGGCAGTAGAATATGACCCCAATAATAGGACTATCAGGGATCACACAAACTAGGTGGTGTTTAGGTTGACAATTGATAGAATCAGAAGGGTATTCGAGATCTCCACAACCTTGCAAATATTGGACTTCCATACATTGACTCTCCAATATAATTTCATGCTCAAAACCACCTTCTCAGGTATGCTCTTGAAGAGAAATAAGTGTATGCCTCCCAATTTCCCTATTCATAAGTTCATTCTCCGCCCCTGGGCATAGGATTATGCAGACATGATCAACCTAGTGTTGGGAAAGAAAGACTTAGCATATAAAAAAGAGGTTCTCTTCCTGATACTACAGTGCAACAAAATAGATAAGACACCAATGTATCGATGGGAAGAGATCATTAGTGACAATATGAACAAAGAATTGACAGAGTTGCATTAAGCCATACTAGCTGATAAAGAGCAATTCCCCCCTTTTTCCTACTACTCATTTTTTATTCATCTAGGTTTGGACCAATTGGAGAAATATTTGATCACTCGGATGGGAGGAGTTTGTACTACCACAATCCAAGATAGATTACTATGTATACATGAGAGGTGCTCAAGATATGCATTTTTCTTCAAGAATGTCCTCCCAGTGATCCATGCTCGCCTATGCAGAGAAGAACCTGATATATTTGGGGTCAGGGTGAGGGCATTCCTACGTGAAGAAAAAGTAGGAGATTTCTTCTATACAAAGGAATATTCTTATATTAGATTGTATGGGTCTAAATTGTCACCAAAAATATTGCCTAAATATTGCCCAACGTCCATAGCCATTCTGGAGATAATAAGACAAATAGTGAAGGAGGTGAAAATACATTCTATAAGGAATAAGGGAGGAGTTATGTGGTTGCCTTTACCCTAAAAAATGGGCCCCTATACATATCTAGGCCACTTCTCTTTGCTTTGAGCTGTCTGGAATATGGACATGTACTATTTCAAGAAATTACTTAGAGACCCTATGACCCTCATGGTTATCATAAATAGACTATCTCCTCAAAGATCTCTCTTGCAAGTTACACATAGGGAAGACCATTTTGAAGATGAAATGCAAAAGGCTTTCAACCAAAATCGATCATTAGAATTGGTGTGGAAAATGGATAATAGACCACACAACAAATTAGAAGTAGTAGGGGATTATAGCTTTGACTTGAGGTTGCACAAGAAATTATTGGTTGATAAGGTGGTCCCTCTAGTCCCTATTTTTTTTGGTAGATAAGATATTATAGCATTAATACCAGGTTTTATAGGTTGACCCAAAACCTTTTACAAAAATCAGCCCAGGGCTGTTGATGAACATGTCCTTACTAAGGATCCTATATATGTAAAATCTACATACCGCCAAAGCCATTACATCCGGTAAGGCACATAGCCTGTTATCAAAAATAAACTTCCCATACAAAATTTTGGGTATACCCCAAGAAAACACACCTGCATCATAATTACAAAAAAATAAATAGACATAGATCCCTTCCTTGAAATAGTGGAGAAACAAAAAGCTGCAGACACACATAGTAGAGTACTGAAAAAAACTCCCACAAGCTCTGTATTGATAGTTACTCTTAATAATTCTTTGGTAATTACTTTCTTCTATATATGACATGCTTTGGGACCACATCCCGTCTTGGCCAATCAGCCTTGGAGAAGTGAACTTGCTGGCTAGATTTATGGTGGTGGCTATCTGGTGGTCCACGTGGCTCTAGTTCAAAGTCTTATATTGTCATTTCTTTCTTGCCCTGTGATTATCAACCAACCTCAAATTACTAAGATGACTAGGAGCCATGTTATATGACATGTGACTGTCCCCATTAGTCTTTGTGGTATTTCCAAGCAACATCCACCAAGACTGATAGCTCGGATAATTTTTATTGTGAGTCCATTTCAAAAAAGATATGGGAATACTCATAGCCTTTGAAATTACAATGCCTTCCCTATTGGTAAATTTGACTATCATTCTTGGCATTCTTGTTGAATAAGATCCTCTACTTCACTCGGGACACCGTGTTCCCATTTGAAAAGTCCGTCACCATCGACACCCAAATTGGCCAGCTTATCAACAACTTTGTTAGCTTCCCAAAAGACATGTTGGGATTTTCTGTCTTGTCTTCCCTAGAAAAGGATCCTAGCCTCTTCAAAAATTGTTTTAATCCTCCAAGGAGGTGTTTTCCAATTATTGAGGAGATTTATAACATGCATAGAGTCTCCTATGATCAAATTACCTTCTAAGTCTTGAGTCATTTGAAGGCCTCTCCACATAGCTCTAGCTTCAGCTTCATTGTTCGTCCTTGTTCCCAAATATTCAAAAAATGCAAGCATCATATTCCCATTATGATCTCGCACAATGCCGCCAACACCTACTCTACTAGGATTGTCCTTAGATGCTCCATCAAAATTAAGCTTAAACCAACCCGTAGGAGGTGGGGACCACTTAACATTGGCTCTAGGGTTGACTACCCTAGGCATAGACTCATCTAACAAGGTTAAGCTTAAATATTGAGCAATCATGGTCTCCTGTAGATGAGGTTTATGACTATCAAAAGGGATAAGGTTCACATTCTCATTGGCAAAGGATAGGATCTTGGCAATGATAGTTTGATGATCATGGATAGACTCATTAAAGACTCTATGGTTCCTTTCTAACCACACCTGCCAAAGATAGTGATTGAGACAAATTTTCCACATGTATCTAAGTCTTTGGCTTGAAAAGGGGTAAGGCCACTGGACGAAAAAATCAAGTACGATGGCTGGTTTAACCCAAGAAATATTGAAGGCCTAAAAACCCCACTTAGGATAGTCAAGGAAAAAGGGCACTCAAGGAAAATGTGATAAATGGTCTCCCAATTAGCCCTGCACATATAACAATGATTAGTGATACAAATACCTTTATGCATCATATTATCAATGGTTAGAATTATTCCTTGGATAACCAACCATGAAAAGACTGCAATTTTTGGAATTAATTTTTTTATCCAAACTAAGTCCTTTTGGAGGACAAAATCCTCGTCATCAAGCAGAAGCTTGTAAGCTGATTTAACAATGAACTGCCTATTTTTCGTAGGAGCCCAGGTCACTTGATATTCCTTGGGTCTCATGGGGATAAAATTTTACTCAAGAATGTTACAAAGATCATTTGATTCCGCTTGAAATCCCTGAATCCTTATTTGTTTCCACTTCATTCTACCTTTGTCCTCAACCATATAATCGAAGACTTTTATGCCAATGACTTCTTTCGTGATATCTCTGATTCGGGCTAAGTTAGGATATTGCGTTAGTGGTTCATCCTTAGTCCACTTATCATTCTAGCAATTTATCCTCTCACCATTGCCTAAAACCCATATTAAACCTTTTTTGATGATTTCCTTACAATTGAGAATTGCTTTCCAAAAAGTAGAACCTCTGATTGGAACTGAGTCACTTAGAAATTCCATATTTTGAAGATACTTTCCTTTGATGATAGTTGTCCATTCATTTTCTTCACTAGAAATGAGGCACCATGCCTACTTAGCTAGTAAAGCTAAATTCATATGAGCAATTCTCCTTAGACCTAAGCCCCCATTTTCCCTAGGTCTGCACACTTTGGTCCATCCTACAAGGTGTATCCATTTTTTTCTCCTCTGATCCAGTCCATAAAAATTCTTTTTGGAGTTTCTCAAATTTTTGGAAAACCTTCATAGGGGCTTTGAAAATGGAGAGGAAATAGATTGGAATGCTCTAAAGAGAGGCCTTAGTGAGGGTCAACTTTCCTGCTTGAGATAGAAGATGACCTTTCCATCCAACAAGTTTTTTTTGAATTCTTTCAATAACCTTGTCCCACATTGACTCTCTTAGAGAACCAATGAAAATAGGGAGACCAAGATACGAAGTGGGGAGGTTTGCTATATCACACCCTAAAATTTTTGCAATCCTTCCTTACCTTTGAATGGGGGTGTTCAAGAAATATAACTTGCTTTTACTGAAATTAACTTTCTGACCAGTAGTGTCCTCGTAGAGTTGCAGGATGTATTTAATTCTTTTGGCCTCAACCACCAATGCCTTAGTCAATAGAAGGGTATCATCAATGAATTGTTGGTGAGAAACAACCCTAGTGAGAGATGTTGCCTTGATTCCTGATATTAGCCTTGAACTGCAAGCATTTTTTATGGTTCTTCCTAAAGATTCTACCACAATTATGAATAACATGGGGCTGATAGGGTCCCCCTATCAAATTCCTCTGTGAATTTGAAAGTAACCAATAGTTGTTCCATTAACCAGAATCAAGAACCATGCTTTAGAAATGTATTCTTTGATCAAATTAACCCATTTGTGGTGAAAACCAAACATAAGGAGGACAACAATCAGAAAGTCCCAATTTAGCTTGTCAAATGCTTTGTTCATATCAAGCATGAGTGTAAAAATAGACCTGTTAATTTTATGAGCAGAGTGCAGAGCTTCATGAACTATAACTCCATCCAAGATTGACCTACCTTGAACAAAGCTTCCCTAGCATGAATCTATGATGTGGGGTAGAACATATCTCATTCTATTTGCAATGGATTTAGTTAGGATCTTGTAAGAAACATTACACAGACTGATTGGCTTGAAGTCAGCGATAGATTCAAGGGTTTGATTCTTAGTAATTAGAGAAATAAAAGTAGGGTTGAGGCCTTTTGGGATATGATAACTTTCTTGGAATTCTATGATAGTATAAATTACATCCTCACTTATGATGTCCTAAAAATCTTGATAGAAATAAGGGGGAAAGCCATCGGTTCCTGGGGCTTTGTCTGGCTCCATGCTAAACAAGGCTTCCTTAATTTCCTCATCGAAAAAGGGAGCTAGAAGCTTAAGGTTTATATCCTCATTTATTATGCTAGGAATGGATTGCAAGAGAATATCTTTGGCCTCATCATTGCACTGTGATTATTGACCAAGGATAGAATTGAAATAAGTTACCGCATCCTTTTTTATTTTTGTTAAGTCTTGAGTAATAGAACCATCTACTTTTTTAAAAAAAATTATCTTGTTATTGCTTCTATTTCTAAGCATGGTGATGTGAAAAAAATTGGAATTTGAATCTCCATATTTCAACCAAAGAGCCCTTAATTTTTACCTCCAATATATTTCCTCCAAGGCCAAAATGTTATGAAACTCTGCTAGTTTTGTTCGTTACTCCTGCCTAGTAGTTTCATAAGCATCACCATGTTGAATCATTTGATCAATTATCTTCAAACTTTCAACAACCTATTTTTTATTTTCAAAGAGGTTCCCAAAGACCTATTTTTTCCAAGTTCGAAGCTTTTCATTAATAAACTTTAATTTTCCAGCAAGTTTAAAAGATACACTACCCTTGACAGGCTGCTACCACCATTGAATTAAATTATCTCTAAAACTAGAATGTTTGATCCACATAGATTGAAATATGAAAGGTTTCTTGAAGGACAAAGAGTTAAGGATCTCCAAAAAAATGGGATTATAATCAGAGGCAATTTTAGGAAGGGCTTGCAGGGTAGAATCACTGAACAGAATTGTAGCCTCCTTTGGTAGAAAAAACCTGTCAATAATTTCTTGAATGAGATGACACCCTATCCACCGATTTCTCCAAGTATAATTTTCTCCTCTAATTTTTACATCCATCAACATGTTGGAGTTCACAAAGTCATTGAACTCATCCATGCTCTTGATAGGTGGTCCATTTCCACCCATTTTTTCTGAAGGGTAAAGAGGAGTGTTAAAATTCCCAGCCAAAATCCAGGGGAAATTATGGAATATTTCACTCAGATTGCCTAATTACTCCCATAGTAGAGCTCTCCCTTGAATTGAAGTCGGGGCATAAATATTTGAAAGGATCCATAACCTGTTGCTATTTATTTCCTTAAATAAAACACTAAGAACCTTGTCATCTTTCTAAATAATGGTGCCTTCTATTATCCGGGGATCCCACAAAGTCATAAGGCCTCTAGACGCTCCTCTAGATAATTTGCAAACCATATCCCCTTGATTCTATATTTTTTTTGCTACTTTTTTTACTGAATCTCATCAGTTTTTGTTTCTTGCAACATGATAATAGTTGGATTCACTTGATTTCTTATTGCACTGACTTTCCTGTGTTTGGTCAGTCCATTTAGGCCTCTCACATTCCATGAGAGGAACTTCATTTATATTGTTTGGGATTTCTTCCTCTCCCCCTCCATTGAGGGGGTTTTCCTAATTTGTTGTCTTCAAAACTTGAAATAACCTGTTGAAGCAAGGTTCTCTATTTTCCACTGGCAATGTCATTATCAGTTTTAATTTTTTGATGCTCAGCATTTGATATTCCCCCTCTTCTTTTTTCATTGCCAAAATATATAGGAGACTTCACAATGCTCTTGGTTTATTTAGAACTAAATTGGGGGGAGGAAATTTGTTGTAGAACCGGACTACCATATTCCTTAGTCTGAAGAGTTTCACATATCTCCACCCCTACATCCAAATATTCTCCTTTTTTCTTGTATTCCCCTGGTATGCGAGATGGCCCCTTAGTAGGATTCACCTGGATCCTAGTGATGATGTTAGGGAGATGAGATTTTTTATTTTCCAATGCCTCAACTTTTTTCCTAAGTTCTTTAGCATTAGGGTTTGGCTTTGGGATGCCCACTGGGCTTGAAGTATTTTCAACATTGGCATTTAAGGATCCTAACTTGGATGGGGATTCTAGATATCGGGAATTAGGGTTTGTCTTTGTGATTCCCATGGGGCTTATAGTAATTTAAGCATTAGGGTTTGAGGATCCTAACTTGGATGGGGATTCTAGAGATTCAAAAAGGTTAGCCTAAAGGTTTTGGGCTTCCATGTCTTTCGATAATCCTCCTACTCCCATATTGGATAGAATTGAAAATTTATTTGAAACTAGAGGATTGGAACTTACCTAAGTATTTTGGTTGCCAAAAACCTGTTATTTTCCTTTATCTTGTTGGGACCCTGCACCCTCTCTTTTATTTTTTTGTAGACATAGTTTTCTTGATTGAAATTACCTCTGCCAGGGAAACTCCTCAAATTTCCTTTGTCTAGCATTCCCTGTTTCTGCTTTTCTCTATTCATTTCTAGGTTAGGGCATTGATTACATAGATGTCCTTGATTTTTGCATTCTACATAGAATACCGGTCTGTTCTCGTATTCTACCAGCTATTTTTGATAGTATTCTCCATACTCTAGCTCTACAAACCTTGGCAATTCATTATCCAAATTAGCATTTATGTAGATTAGTGCATGAGTCATCCTTGTCCTAGCCAAGGTCACATGGTCAATGGAGATCAGGTCCCTTATAGTTCTGGCTATGCCCTGTAGCCAATATTCATTGAAGAACTATGCAGGTAGACTCGAGAGATGAACCCAAATAGGGGCAATGTTAATATTTTGCTTTTCAAGGTCAAAATCTTCACCCCATCGTATGAGAAAAAGGCTCATTTTTCCCAAAAACCAAGGATCTCTTGTTAAAATATGGTTAGCATCCTCCATATTGTTAAAAATGATAATGAATAACCCTCGAATTAGAGCTACCAACTCCAAGCTACCTATCAGTCACTATTTACCCATCGCCCAAGCCCTGATAGTCTCCATGTTCGGCCTACCTCCCAAAAACTTGCCTACCAGGGAGAATTATTCCATTGAAAGAAAAGGGCTCATGGAACTTTTCGGGACCAAAATTTTACTATTTACTAGAACTAGGGGTAGAAGAGAGAGAGCCTCATTTATTTTTACTCTAAGAGTCTCAGCAAAAGACAACCACTTCTTGGGTCCCACATTGTCCTTCGTATATTTTTTATCGGGGTCTTTCTGAGGAGGGTCGGGCCCCCACATGATACCCACCTCCAAATATGCCACAACTTGACCACCTTCCTCTGGATCCTCGCTTTATCCATGCTCGAGGTTCCCACCCACCCCTTTCATACCTGCTCTACCTCTGCCACCTTGGCTGAGATTCCTACCTAGAAAATTCAAACCCTCACTCCTGCCACACCCGCTAAACCTTAGCTCACTCATTCCTGATGATAAATTCAACATATGGCCCTCCAAAAGAATTCCATTATCCCACACTATAGGTTTTCCATTAGAATACATATCTATTCAATGTTATGATGAAGATAGTAGACAAATCTTAGTAGGAATAGGCAAGGCTCTCTACATCTTCTAGCTCTACCACTACTACAAAAAAGGGAAAGGAGTTGGTCACTCACTCTTCAAGTCAAGTGCAAAGCTTTGCATCATCAACCCAGGCCTTGATGTCTCTATCCGATCAAACTAATTTGGCGGTTGGACAATCCAAATTGTTATTTGCTACCTTGGTAATAAATCAAGAGGAACATCTAATTCCTCCCAAAGATTTAAATAACATACATGAAGCAAGGAGATTGTCAAGCATACTTAGGAGTATGAAGTCCAAGAAAGAAGCCCCTCACAATCTCCCACTAGTAAGAGGACCAGGACTGAGTCATCTACTTTAAACATAGAGAACTTCACACTATCCAGAATGAGAGACACACTCCAGTTCACTACCGATGAAGAGGATCAAATACAAGATATGGAGGAACAAATATCTCCTAGTAAAGGAGTAAGTAAGGCCAGAGGGATAGTAAGACAAGATACATGCAACTTATCCATTGCTATATTTTCTATCCCCCTACCACCAAGTCTAAAGGAATCCACGATCGATATTGGAAAGGGAGTTATGATGGTTGAAGTTGACCTAGTGGATATGATAAAATCACATGTGGCCTCCCAAGTGTAGTTGGCAGAAGCTGTGGAGAAGGAAGTTGCAATTTTAAAGACCAAGGTCATAGGAGCTAAGTAGTTACAACATAAGTTACAAAAATTGCAAGCTCAGATAGACCAACTGAAGCAAATGCCAACTTCCTCTTAGGATGTTACCATGCAAGCCAACGATCACTTTGGAACCATTGAAGAGTTCAAGCAAGAGATGAAGTATAATATACAAGAGAGAATGGATGATCTTTCAACAATATTTTACAATATTTATACTATTAGGCATACTGTTGGTATTCTCAAAGACTCGTTGCAACAAGCTAATGAAAGAGTTAATGTGATATACCCTGAGTTCCAGAAATTCAAAGAAAATTATGTGGAGGTCAGCGTAGGGGTAGTTACCTTGAGATATGGTTTTATTTATTTCTTTGCAGAAGTGTATGCAAAGGTTTTCATTTATCTATAGAACAAAATGAATTGGCTTTGTTGGGACCAAGATATCATCAGCTCCAAAGAGGAAGTAGAAAATGAGCTTAATGATTATGGGTTCACATTGGACTAATTTATCAAAACCTTTGATATTAAGGATTTTGTTTTTAATAAAATACAAGAGTTTGACTTTGGTCAAAATGTAAAGCTGACAAAGTAGTTTACCTCCTTGGTGGAAATGGTGGATCACCTATGTGTATTCTCTAAGAACACCATGGAATGGTCCAAGGAACAGGTAAATAAAATCTTGCAGGATGTCAACTTACTAACATTTTCCTTTACCTTTCATGATGAGGCATTGGTTTATATTGATCAGAATTTGCAGAATATTGGAGGAGATAGAGTGGATCCCAAGATGTCAAAGGAAGCTCCAGATCAAAACACAATAGAGCCGCCTGCTCAAGATAGTGGGAAATATGGCACACAGTAACAAAAAAAACACTCGTAGGAGGAAAGACATGGTCCACCTATCCATTTTTTCTCCTACCATATTTTGTATGAGAAACGAGATCAGACCAAGTGGAGGGTCAATGAAAAATAATTACAACCTAGCTCGAGCATCTAGCTCTATATATAGAAGACCATTGTAGCAATGATATTTTTATCAAACCTCAAAGAGCAAATTTGAGTCCAAGTATAGTTGTGTCTAAGAGTTAGTTGTATTTTCCTTTCTGATTGTGTTATATCCCTTTGTCTCTCACCTCGTCCTTTCTTCTACCATTTTATAGGAACTATCTAGGAAGATTTTTCTACTGAGATTATTTCCTATGGATGCACTAGAGTTGGAGACTCTCATATCATTGCAATTAGGATGGAGAGAAACAACCCTCTGTTATTATATTCGAACAAGAGTGGTATTGTATCTATCATTATATAAGACCTGAGCATTCTACAAGGATTTTCATATGTAAATATTTTATATGAATATAAACTCCAACTCTATTCTTGGCCTTTCCCACATTCATGGTTTATGTGTTTGCTTATTTACATATTGCAGTAATCTGAATGTGTGAATGATGCTTTCCCTTGCTAGTTAATCATTTTCATTGATTACATCATTTGAATGAATGTGGATGAACTAGTTCTTCTTTCTTGTTCTTTTCTTAGTACATGAAAAATATAAATCTACTATGACTACCCAATGGACATGGCATCGGTATGGTATTAATAGTTTTAATACTACTTGGTTTGGTCAAAAAGAACAAAAACTAATATAATATCATCAAATCTGGTAAGATATGGGTTATAGCATCATAGTGGCAAATATCCAAACCCATTGTCTGGGTATTCCTTACCCAAATTGGTCTGTCTAGAGTCCCATAGATAATCTATTATTGGTCAAAGAGGTAGATCCACCAAATTCTACAAACTAGTCGTTATTCTTAGGATCCCTACGATGTGACATATTTTAAAAGAGGTAAGTAGAAAATCCGCACAACAATACCCAAACCTTGGGAGAAAGATATTTTTATTTCAAGAGGGAACAAATATTTGTCCCAAGTACATTGACATGCCCTTGACAATGTGTCATTTGCATGCTCAATAGAACTGACACTAGAAGGAGGGTCATATTTTGATTCCTATGGTTTTCCTGGCATAGTGTTGTATTATACATCTTGATTGTATGAATTAGTACCAAAGGTCCATTAATGGTAGCTCTTGCTCCATGAATGGTAGTAAGAAACCCTCTGAGCATACCTAAACCTACACATAATATGCCTAATTATTTTAAAATATGTCTTCCCTAGTATAGGCATGATGGAATGAGATTAGTGGTGAGTAGAAATTACATTTCGAAAAAACATTCATTTCTCTTCCATAATTTATCAATCCGGTAAGTCCGTAAACTTATGAGTGTCACATGCAGTATATGCCTGCAGTGTTGGGGAACAAATCTGGTTGTACCTTATTTAGTTTGGTGGGGAGGTTTGTGTAATTGGATTCCAGCCAAACCAAATAAACTAAGTGCGGAAAATGAAATAAATAAATTATAAACAAAAAGTAAAGTGCTAGAAATAAAATGTGGAAATAAAATGCAAGGAAATAAACACACACAACTGAAATTAAATAAAGAAGTAAAATAATCTACAAAAAGCAAATACACAAATTAAATAGGGGAGGACTACTGCAAGGAGTGGGCCCAAGCTCCCATAGATAGTCCGCCTGGCTAGCTACGTAGAGCTTGCTTGAATAAGAGGAGTTGCACTCTTAATTAATTAAACAATAAAATAAAATAAGTTATGTGCAAAATTAATCATTCATCTCCATTGTTCATCTGGCCTACGTCTTTATATAAAGTGCAGCCAGATCTCATTACAATAACAAATCAATCTATTTTAATCACATGACGTGATTTAGTTACAATTGATTCTACACATATTTTATTCTTCTATTTTAAAGTATGTTCGTTCACTAGAAGGATAAATACAAACATCCTTAAGTGTACGTAACAACAAATCCTAAACTAATGCATCCTAAAAATAATAGTATGCTTTAAGAGCTTTACAAGGTCAATCAACCAATCAGTTGATAATAATAACAAGCACTTTATTATATTTAATAAATGCATGATTAAAATAGATCTCCTTTGTCTTCACGTGCAACCTCCTCCATAGTCCTTGGTCAACCAATCAAAGTTGACTTGGTAAATCTTGCAAAGTATGAAGGCATGGAGGTGCCTTATTTATAAGGAAGGCGCCTACTTTTGTTAGGCACCTTCCTTGAAGAGGAAGGTGCCTACTCCTACTGGGGACACCTTCCTTATAAGGAATGCACCTACTTCTGTTGGGCACCTTCCTTATAAGGAAGGCGCTTACATCTACTGGGCACCTTCCTTGAAGAGGAAGGCACCTGCTCTCATGCCTTAGTCTTTGAACAGAGAAGTATGTCAGGTCCAAGTGGATGTAGACTGGAAAACACCATATTAGTAATAAAACCTGCATTTATACACATATCCCACTAAAAACACCAATCAAGCATAATACCGGATTTTCTATCAATTATATGCATAAGTTATATAAAATACATCTCATATGCTAATTGAACCAGTGATAATTCTCCTTAACCGTGTATATAAAATGAGCATTTTTGGTGCTTATCATCCCCCCATGCCTAACATGTGCCACGCCCTCGTGGCACCAAAAGGTGAATTTATCCCTCTCACAGGCTGACCATGCCAAAAAGTTTGTCATGTATTCGTGACAACAACCCTTGGGATATATATATTTTTCCTCTTTTATTTTTTATTTTTTTATTTTAATGGCCTTCAACATCACTGTTTCTCTGCTGTTGAGTGCTGCTATTTTTTTCCATTCAGCACTACTATTTTTTTTTCAGTACTATTTTTTTATTCAAGACCTGTGTTTTTTTTCATTGAGTGTTGCTATTCTTCATCCATAGAGCGATGCGACACCAACAGAAGTTAGAAACACTTCCTGACTAATCATTGCGGATAAATAGTTAAATTGTGACCACACTGTTTAGGGCAAATTACCACTGCACTAATGCTGGCATTTTCTAGTGTTGCACATTAGTCATATTTGGTGAGACCAAATTTGTTTAAAACAAGTGCAATCACCAACTACTACTTTTACCCACATATGAAACATATTTGGCATCTCTAGAACCTCCTTTATGGTAGAGAGTAGCATCATTTATATGTGTTCGCTCAAGATGACTACCATTGTCAGGAGGCGGCAATGAAAATGATGCCAAATTTATTCATATAGATGCCATAGCCTCTCCTTTTTTTTTTCAATTATATTTTTTTCAAGGCACATAATGTGTTTGAATTCTAATGGGAGATTTTGAAAAAATATGGAGGCGTCGACTGGTATTAGCATAGAAATTATTTTAAAATAACTATATACATAATTAACAAGAAAATCAGTACATACCTGGGTGAATTTTGTAGAATCTGATATATATGATGCTGGTGGTGTGATGTCTTCATGTTGGTGCTCCTGGAGATTTTATTTATTTATTTATATGTATCTTTATCTGTTATGCCATGAACAGAACAAATCTTGACTCTCTCCCTTTTTTTTTTCATCCTCTGACACATGTGTGTCCAAAATGATCTCCCCTCTGAATTATTTTTTTTGCATGCATAATTGGAACAACACTGCATTCATTTTTTTTTGGAGTGAGGAAAAAAAATATTTCTTTCATCATTCATGGCATATGTCAGGTGCATTACTGAGATGTATGTGTTGTATGTGCTAGAGTTGGTAGGATGTTCTCATCCGTTGGTGCGAGCCCCAAATTAACCTACATGACGTAGAGTTGGAACTGCACCAATTTTTGTTGCCCACGTTGTGCTTTCAACAAAAGGGTTTTTTTTTTTCATAGGAGTAAGTTAGGCGCCGAAAATAAGGCATATTTCCCTCCATGTCTAAAAATTGTCACGTCCTCATGACAACAGCCTTGCGAACTCCCCCTTTTTTTTTTTTTTAGGTTGAGCCTTCTTCTGTTGGTGTTCTCGTACAAGATTTGTTTCTAATTTGCATTTCAATTGGGAGTCAAACAACAGATGTTTTTTTTTTTTAATACGGGAGGTTCTGGTTCACCCGCATATTTCCCCATTTAAATTGGTGATGCCCTTGTCACCAGTGTCAGGTCCCTATGTACAATAGGTCTGCAGCCCTCTGAACATCAGGTCCCACACTGAGCAACAGGAACCTCCATCAAAGGAGAAGAACATTGCTTATTGGTACCTTCCTCCAAATGGAAAAAGACACTATTGTATTGGGCTGATTGTAGGCACTCTCTTCCTAGTGGGAAGTAAGTGCATTTTCCGCTTCGTCGCACTCCTAATTGTAGGGCACAAAATGTCACATCTATTAGGCCTAGTTTAAGCCGGCTCCACCTACAAATCATGCTCATGGTTGTGTCTTGTGAAACTACACCTACAAAAACTGGAAAACAAGAATCATGGTTTGTGCCTGAGGACCTAGCTCTTAGGATGCCTTTAGATTGTACTCATTGGGCACAATTACCTGCACACATGAAAGAAGTAAAATATGAGTCATGACTCTGTGCCTGTTAGGCCCTGGCTCTCAGGATGCCTACAACTTGCAATTCGGTTCATGGTTTCCTGTAAAGCAAATAAAAAGAATTTTTTATGCTAAGAAGGACATGTTCTATACCTTTTATTTTTCATTGGGAGGATTCACATAAATTTTTTTATTTTATTTTTTATTTTATTTTTATTTTTATTTTTTATCAAGGCACCTCTACTGTATGCCATCAAGGCACCTCGTCACTTATTCCTCTTTTTTTTTTTCCATCAAACCACCTAGGTGCGGGAAATGGATCAAGGCACCCTAGATGTCAAGGCGCATGCTTGCTGTGGAAGGTGTCTGCTTGTTGTGGAAGGAGCCTACTTATTGTGGAAGACAACTTCAATGTATGGCACCTTCTTGATGCGAAAGACACTCCAATGTATGGTGCCTTCCTGATGCGGAAGGTGCCTCCAATGTATGGTTCCTTCTTGATGCGAAAGGCACCTCCAATGTATGGTGCCTTCCTGATGCAGAAGGCACCTCCAATGTATGGTGCCTTCCTGATGCGAAAGGCACCTCCAATATATGGTGCCTTCCTCATGCGAAAGGTGCCTCCAATGTATGGCACCTTCCTGATGCGGAAGGCGCCTCCAATGTATGGTGCCTTCCTCATGCGGAAGGTGCCTCCAATGTATGGTGTCCTCAATGTATGGTGCCTTCCTCATGCGAAATGCGCCTCCAATATATGGCGCCTACCTGATGCAGAAGGTGCCTTAATTGTATAGTGCCTTCCTGATGCGGAAGGTGCCTCCGTTGTATGGCACCTTCCTGATGCAGAAGGCGCCTTCATTGTATGGCACCTTCTTCATGCGGAAGGCACCTTATTGATGATCAAGGCATCTTTCACTTTTATCATTTTTTTTTTCTTTTATTTTATTTTTTTCACGTATCCTCCTTTTTTTTTCCTTTTCTTTTCTTTTTATTTTTTCTTCTTCTATTTTTTTTTTTTAGTGAATGATTTAACATTCGTCCAAGCTACTGGTATGGTATGGGGTCTCCCCCATGTCGATATCTGATCCACTCTCATAAATATGAGGCGATTGTTAATAGAGCTCATTGACCGTTACTTGAACATTGTCTCGACACTCTACTTTGTACGTGGTGTAGCATCTTTGACTCTGCTCATCATTTACTCAGGTTGTAACAGTCACACACTTTGCTGTAAAACATTCCCAAAGTTTCACAAGCACCTTGGGCTGGAAGCCTTTCACTTGATCAGGGTTACTTAGCCTACCTTCAGGCGCTAATGTTGCCAAGGTAAAACTCTGCTAGCTTTCACCTGCTAGATTGGATGCTACACGATTAGGTACACGAGATAGTTTGTAGTGTTATTACAAACTCCACGTATAATTCTCAATTCATGAAATATTCATAGACACCTCCTTATTTTTCTACTTCGCACTTCACGTTGTCCTACAAAACATAAAAGAAAAATCTAAACTAAAGATGTTAAAATAAAATTCTAATTAACTAATTTTTTTTTTTTTTATTATTGTTTTTTTTCAACTTCTGATTACTTCTGGGCTCCTCGCTTGCTTTATTTAGCGACCGGATGGAGATTTCTCATTTCCCTTCTGGACCAAACTGGTCCTAGGGAAAAAGGATACTTTCTTCCAATAAAAAATAAAGCTTCTATTTTTTTATCTGTTTCTTTATTTAGCTACCAGTTGGGGATTTCTCATTTCCCTTTTGGACCAAGCTGGTCCTCGGGAAAGAGGATACTCTCTTCCAGCAAGTAGCAAAATAAAACTCTATTTTACTCTTCTGATTTACCAGGTCGCCTTAAGTGCAAGTGAAGAGCATACTCCATAACAAGGCGTTCTCTTTAAATTATGCTTTGTCATTTTCCTTGCATTATTAATTTCATCATAAAAAAAATTTACCAATACGTTGCAAAAATTTCAAGCCTATAAAAATTTTTAATTTAAAACCAAGCTTCTAGAGGTACAATTTTTCAATGGTTTCTGTATAAAAACATGTCCCTAAAAATTTTCAATCAGACTTGGGTTGTGCTTTTTCTTTTGATTTCTTGAAACCATTTAGAACATGATGGAAATCCTTCAATGCTAGATTTTTTCTAATTCTATTTTTTTTTCCAACAACATGTTTTATTCCTACTTCTACACTTAATTTGGTACATCAGGTTCATTCCCACGTTTACCTGAGAAGCTATAAAAAATATAAATAATTGCCTATGGGATTTGGCTCTGACTGTGCCGACAACTATTTTTGGCCTTATAAAAAGGCCCTTGGTGGACTCACACTTCTCAGGTAAAATATCTACAGGTAATTTTAAATAGGCTTTTTATCTAACCTATAAATCAGAACACTACAGTTTAGACACTCCCAGGCAATGACACCAAAATGGTGAGTAGAAATTACGTTCCAAAAAAACATTTATTTCTATTCCATAAATTATCAATCCGGTAAGTCCGTAAACTTATGAGTGTCATGCACAGTATATGCCTGTAGTGTTGGGGAACAAATTTGGTTGTACCTTATTTAGTTTGGTGGGGAGTTTTGTGTAATTGGATTCCATCCAAACCTAATAAACTAAGTGCGGGAAATGAAATAAATAAATTATAAAAAAAAAGTAAAGTGCTAGAAATAAAATGTGAAAATAAAATGCGAGGAAATAAACACACACAACTGAAATTAAATAAAGCAGTAAAATAATCTACAGAAAGCAAATGCACAAATTAAATAGGGGATGACTACTGCAGGGAGTGGGCCCAAGCTCCCATAGATAGTCTGCCCGGCTAGCTACATAGAGCTTTCTCAAATAAGATGAGTTGCACTCTTAATTAATTAAACAATAAAATAAAATAAGTTCTGTGCAAAATTAATCATTCATCTCCATTGTTCATCTGGCTTGTGTCTTTATATAAAGCACAACCAGATCTCATTACAATAACAAATCAGTCTATTTTAATCACGTGATGTGATTTAGTTACAATTGATTCTACACATATTTTATTCTTCTATTTTAAAGTATGTTCGTTCACCGTAAGGATAAATATAAACATCCTTAGGTGTACTTAACAACAAATCCTAAACTAATGCATCCTAAAAATAATAATATGCTTTAAGAGCTTTACAAGGTCAACCGGCCAATCGGTTGATAATAATAACAAGCACTTTATTATATTTAATAAATGCATGATTAAAATATATCTCCTTTGTCTTCACGTGCAACCTCCTCCATAGTCCTTGGTCAACCAGTCGAAGTTGACTTGGTAAATCTTGCAAAGTATGAAGGCATGGAGGCGCCTTCTTTATAAGGAAGGCGCCTACTTTTGTTGGGCGCCTTCCTTGAAGAGGAAGGTGCCTACTTCTACTGGGCACCTTCCTTGAAAAGGAAGGCACCTGCTCTCATGCCTTAGTCTATGAAAGAAGAAGTATGTCAGGTCCAAGTGGATGTAGACTGGAAAACACCATATTAGTAATAAAACCTGCATTTATACACATTTCCCACTAAAAACACCAATCAAGCATAATACCGGATTTTCTATCAATTATATGCATAAGTTATATAAAATACATCTCATATGCTAATTGAAACAGTGATAATTCTCCTTAACTGTGTATATAAAATGAGCATTTTTTATGCTCATCAATCAATTGAAGAACATATTCAAGCATACAAAGACACCATAATACGCTTACAAATTATGCATGAGGATGTTACCTGTAAACTGTTTCCATATAAATTAAATGAATATGCTTATGATTATTACATCAACTTACATTTAGGATCCATCACTTCCTGGGCTCAACTAGAAGCAAGATTTCTCAGCCATTTTATAAAACTTGTTGACCCAGTTATAATATACCATTAGTTTACCTCTGCTCATAGAGAACCTAATGAATCCTTGAGACTATTCAATAATAGATTTTATAAGTTATACGCTAGCTTGGTGATACCTTACATCCTTATAGAGGAAGCAACCATACAAATGTACTTTGGAGCCTTGGACCAATTAACTTCCATGTTTTGAGGGTAAATCCTCAAATTACATCCTTACCCAAAGCATATAATGAGGCAGTAATATTTGAACAACAATTATTTTATCAAGGTTTTGGTATGGATCAATTGCCATCACTTGGACAACCTGGAGCCTACAATCAGATTCCAAAAATTAAACACACTCTTGCACCACACCTTCCTATGTTGAACCCTTTTCCTAGAGTTATGTATCCCAACCAATACTAACCTTTCAATCTGGCACCCTTGAACCAGATGATGCCTAATGTGAATGATCAACAGACCATCCCAACACATTTGGATAATCAGGTGATCATGAACAGTGTTCTCAATCATAAATTTCTAGCCAATGATACCCCAAGCTTGTCTACACTTTTGAACACATATACAACTACAAATAATGTAATAGCTCAACCAAGATCAAGTCAACTTAATGGTATAAATCCTGAGTTAGACAACTTAGAAAATATGGTTCAAAATTTGAGAAACGATATTGCTTCAATTGCAAAGGCAAGTTCCTCAAAACTCACTTGCAAATAACATTTAAAATAAGAACTTTGACCTCCATTCCATTTCTAAACATGTTGAAACTAACTACCCAAGTTTTAAACTACATTGGATATTGTCCAAAAGGAGATGAATATTTTGGAGTCAGTACCTATCAATGAGGATTGTAGAAGTCAAGCTAATCAAAATGTAGGAAAAACCTTAGAAACATATGAATCTTTAGAAGTGGAGGAAGAGGAATATGAAGATGACATGGAAGAAGAGGTGCAAGCTCACCAAAAATTTCAAAAAGATAATAATCATATTATTCAAAGAAAATAGGAAGAACCATTGACTTATTTTGCACCTCCCAAAGGAACCTCCACCCCACCTAGTGACTCTAATGTGCAATAAATTGAAATCCCTGTTACACTTAAGGGTCCTACAATGCCTCTATAGTTAGAAGTCAATATGTTAGTGCCAAAAATAGAGAAAACTCTAAAACAAAGCAATCCAAGATATGACATTATTGAAGACCTTAAAAAAACTAAGGAGAATAGTCCTTTGATTGAGGTAGTTTAGTTAACTAACCACAAGAATTTGTTACTTGAGAAAGAAGAAATTACAAATATTATTGATGTCCAAGTAACTCTGTAGCAAGAAGAGGTGGAATCTCCACCTTTCCTTCTATTTGTTGGAATTTTTGGAAAAGGTTTACATAATTACCTTGTGGATTCAAGTGCTTTTGATAATGTGATACCATGTGTTATTGAAAAAGGATTAAGGTTGACCCCTGCTCACACAAATAATAAGGTTGTTACATTAAACAAGATGGAGGTAGATATGGTTGGGTCATTACATCAAACTCACACATAGTTGGCTACTAAGCCTAGGATGCAAGAACACATTGATATTCAAGTTATGGATATCTCATATGCCCATGGGGTGCCACTCAGTCATGATTGCTCAAAAAAACTGAATGGTTATGTGTCAATTGAATTTTTAGAAATAGAGCCAATATTGAGGGAGCTCATCACTGATCACAATAATGCCAATGAGGTTTTATGCACTGAGTCAAAATGGGGAGTTTACACTATGGTGGCAAAAACCATAACAAAAGGTAATTATTTGATATTAGAGACCCCACATAGTAAACAAAAATTATTTCAAGATAAGTTGTGGGTCCTTGAATTTAATGGATCAAATTCCAAGCATTGTAGTGATGGGATTAAGTTGAACTGGTGGGGTGAGAGAGGAAAAATGAAGACCTTTAAGATTTTAGAACTAATGTTATTGTAGAATGATGTCCATGAAATTTGGCATGCCTATCATGGTAAGCATCTATCGAATTACCGTAATCGTATTTGGGATCCTGGAAAATTTAATCATGGAAAATTTGACCCCTTTGGCTAAGGACCCTTAAAGATATGAGAAATCCCAAGTCTTGCCTTGTAAAAAACTTTGTACAAAGTTTCCTATTTTCAGTTTTTGATGTGTTAATATCGTTTCATTTCATTTTTGTTGTGGCTTTGAGTTTTCATGCTAGTTTTGTTTATTTTATTTTCATTTTCGATATGCTTTATGCTAGTTTTTGCATAGTTTATGTATTTAATTTTGTTTGGGTTGGTCTAAATCATCCAAGTGTAACATGCTTGTGGTTGCTCTAGGTTGGAAAATTTTCTATGTAATTTGGGGGGTGAAAGGTCCCACACTAAACTCAATGAATTTGAAATTAGCTTAAACAATTATTTGGGGTTTATTCATTATTTGGGACAAAAGCATATGAATCTGAAAGTTATGTGAAATGATGTTATATATCCACATTGAAAACACTTTAAGGAAAATTCTAGATTAGAAGAAGTGAAACCGTCACGATTTGGTATCTTATTATGAAGTCTATTCAAATTTTTACCCTCCTACTTGCCATGGTAATCCCAAACCTAATAGCATAACCTAGTGCTTATTGAAAATTTTTGATATATATATATATATATATATATATATATATAAAAGACAATTTATGTTCAAACAAAAAATAAAAGAAAAGGTTCAAATGCTTGGGTGATTCAGATAGCCTGTACCAGGGCTTTGAATGCCCGACTGGTAGTAGAGCAAGGTCTAGAGTGGGATTAGAGATAACTCCATCGAGGCTATAGATGCTCGACTCACAATGGAGCAGTGCCTAGGGAAATTGAAGATATGTCTACATGTGTGACAAATCTCATCAATAAGTAGACCAATGTTCACTCAGGGGTAAACTAGACCATTTTTCAAACTTTGGTGGCCAATTTTAGCCGATTCTGGAACAAAATAAACTCACACATACACATTTTTACTAAAACAAAATACAGTATCACTTTCAAATAAAATTGCCTAACCCCAACCTTGGGTGGATTCCAGGATTTTTGGTTTGATTGATTTGAAAATTTTATTATTTTAAAGGGGGTTTCTTTCTATTCCCAAAATGCTCAGGAGCATTTTCCAGCAGAGTCACCATTTGTTGTTGCACTTGCACAACACACCCCTATCTAGACTGAGGATCCACTATTTTGTTTTGCTTTTAATCCCAAATTTTGGTTCTCATTGAGGTTTTTTAAATTTTGCTCACGTCATTTTTGAAAGTTGCTTGCATCAAGGTTTTGAGCTTGCTTAGAGCATTTTGAAATGGATTGCACTGAAATTTTTTAATTTTGGCTCTTCGGTGATATTATTTCATATTAATATTTTAGAATATTGATTTTCAAAGGTTTTTACAAGGTCAAAATAAAAATAAAAATTGAGGGCTCTTTAAAATGCCTTATCTTGACCTATTTTTGATGTAAATTTAAAAATACCAAATCTTTTGAATGAAAAATACGTTTTAGGTGATTCAAATTCTAGTCAGAAGATTTTAAAATTATTTTTACTATGATGTCAAAATTTTAGAATTTCAGATGTGAAATATTTTCTAGAAATAGCAGTTTTCAATTACAGCCCCAAAAATTCTAATTGCGATATCTCATGATCCAAAATGAATTTTTGAGTTCTGTTAGAGTACCCATTTGGCTCATTTAGGTTTTCAGAAAGATTTGTTAAATTATAATAACTTTTCAATTTTGCCATAATTTTTACCTCATGTTTTTATCTTTGGGGCATTTCAAATTCATTCTCTAGTGTTAAAATTTATTTTTGGGCAATGCAAAATTCATGAGGACAAATGTCTTTGAAACCAACATATAATACCAAAGGAAAAGTTACTAAGTGCTAATGGAGGGCAAAAAAATGGAACATCATTATGCTCCAATGAAAACCTAAAATCCCCCCACTCAAAGATGTGCAAAAATTTGGCTAATTTAGAAGGACAAGAATGACAAAATTGGACATGGATGGGAGTAAGAGAAAACCCAAGATTTTTCCATGCTACAATATTTTAAAAGAAGGGCAGAGAAATGGGTGGCCACCACACTTCAAGGAAAACCTAAAATCCTGCCACTTTATGCAAAGGAAGCTTGGGCGAAAGTTTTACATGTTGGCAGAGAAATTTGGGACCTAAAGTGCCACCCATGCACTTGGGTAGATGTTTTAGAGTATTGGTGGGAAAAATGAGGTCCCAAAGTCCTGCCCACTTTGAAAAGAAAATACTGAGTAGAGAATTAAAGTATTATCAGGAAAAGTGAAGTCCTAAAGTTCTACCCACCTTGAGAAAATAAAATTTGCTAAGTATCATTGGGCAGATATTTCGGACATGGATGGAGAAAATAAATATTTTAAAATACCGCCCATACTCTTGGGTGGATATTTCAAACTTTGGTAGAAAAAGTGAACCTCCCAAAACCTTGCCCTACTACATTGGTGGAAATATGGGAAGTCATTGGGAAAAGTGAAGCCTGAAGCTCCTGCCCATGCTCTTGGGCAAAGAAATGAAATATTATTGAAAAATCTCACCATCCCAAAGTGCCGCCCATGCATTTGGTTGGGAAAATGAGACATTGGCAAGAAAGCTCTGCTCTGAAAGCTTTGCCCACAAAAATAAAGCTCGATAATATGAAAAGGAAGTACGACAATTAGAGCAAAGATTTAATCCTGAAAAAGCATGATCTTGAGCTTGGAAAATGTTTTTGCAACCCTAGGAGAAAAAATAAAAAAATAATAATAAATTCAAAACCTTAGAAAATTAAAAAATAAAAATTAAAACCTTAGGAAGATTAAAATAATTAAATTAATAATAGTATTAATGTTCTAACTTTTGCCTCTTAAATTTTTGCAAGATTTTTGTCAGTAGCTACAATAAATGATGGACGTACTTGCAGGCATGGATTTTCAACTTGAACTAGGTGAGTACAACTGTGTAAAAAGAGAAAAAGGTAGGAAGTTGGTGGTCCAATGGGTTTTGCGGGATGAGGAATTAATGTAGTATGGTGATTTCAGAGTTCTTGAGCATCGTGCAAGCTGGAAATTAATGGAGCTTGGCATTTGTAGAGCTCACTGCAGGTGAAGATTTAGTGAGGCATGACTAAAGTATTGCATATTTTATGAGGCCTAACTACCATAGGGCAGGAAATTCAATTTCAATGGGTCCATCCTAGAAATAGATGAAAATGAGTTGTAAAATCAAATTTTGGAAGAAGGCCAAAATGGGTATAAATAGTGCTTCACTAGTCCATTATAGAGGTTGGATACCATCTATTAGCAGTGCACTTTTATTTTTTTTTGGATTCTTTCTTTTTGTAGATGGATGGTAATTCTGAACCAAGTGGCTACTATTTTTAACTCAGTTATTTGTAATCCATCGGAGTGGATAAACCTGAAACTATGTATTTAATGACTATATTTTAATATAAAGGCTCTAAAATTTATCGTGTTTAATCTATGCATGCTGATGGTGGTTGCACTCCTTCCATTTCATAGTCTATTGCTCCTCTAAATATTACATTATCTTGAACCTCAGGCTGTGTGAATACTGGTCGGGTCAAGATTGGTTTTAATTTAGGTTTGTTCACTTTACCAGATCTGAGCTGGAGTTTCAGGGTAGTATCACTTGTTTTATTTTATTTTCTCTAAACCTTCAACCTTTGAATTTTATTTGAATCTCATTTATATTAGGAGTAGATTAGTTTTCACCTGAAGCATTGAGGCTATTTTTCTTTAACGTAGTCTAACGTTTCATATAGCTTCAATAGAATCATTGCTGGTATATATGTATCATATTTTAACTGCAATGAATGATATATAAGGAGGATAGTTATTTGCTAATTTTCTAAGTCCTTTAAGCCCTCAACACTCCCAATAGAACTAAATTTCTTATAGTCAAACATTTTCTTTCCAAGCATTGTACTAGAAAATTTGTATTTTCCAGATAGAACCAACAAAGATGCCTTTAAGGAATAGTTATCCATGACCTATGATTCTATCTACAAAGTGTCATTTGCATGCTTAATAGTGATCAGTTAAGGTACATGCATATAAGTGATAAGTTAAGGTACATGAACAAGCAACAACCAGTTAAGATACAAGCTTGCAAGTGACCAGTTAAGGTATATGTGTGTGCACGTGATATATACAAGATATGTACAAGTGTGTAAAATATAGATAAACATGTGAAGATACAATATGTAAAGGGAGAGATAATTATCATGCAACAAGAAAACAAGAGATGCTATTAGGATAACCAATAATATATCATTAAGACATAGAGGCATAATGCTAAGAAATGAGTATATCATACCTTGATTCCCTCATTAGCAAGAAGAATGAATGGAAGCTATAAAGGAGATATATGTAAAAGGGCAAAAAAGGGATGAAGGAAGATATCCCATAATAGAACATTATGCAATAAGAGGTGAATTTCAAAGAGATAATTATATATTTCCTCGATGCTCTTGTTAGCATAAGAATGTAAACAAGAATAAAGTATCCTTGCTAATGTTTTGATAGCTGAGAGACCCTTGTAGAATAGCCAATGATCATATGAACACCATAAAATGATATTCATGCAGTATCTATCTTATCCTACAAGAATCCCTTAATAATCAAAATATTAAAGAGGGAGGCAAAGAATAAGAGGGACCATTTCACTATATGTCAGTGTAATATCCTATTTTTTTATTATTTGTATGGGTAGTGCCTTAATAAATAAAATCAGAGGTATTTGTGATAGATTTTGGGAGATGATAAAAAATGTGTGATAATAAGAAAGAAGATACATATGATGATGATGAGAATATGGAAGGAATTAAATGAAGGAGAGCCTCAACCAACTCGTAGATAATTGAGAAGGGATGCCATATGACATCCAAGGACAAGCAGAGTCTAGATAAGATGGTTATTGATTCACAAACTCATACAATATCCTCCTTGATTATCTGGGAGCTATTTAGGAAGAATAAATAAGAATAAATAAGAATTAAAGTGGTTAAATATTAGAGAATAAGTAAAGTCAACTAACTCATGGATAACCAAAAATGGACACCTTATAACATCCCAAGACAAGCATAATTAAAAATGGAGTTTATGGAAATCCACAAACATTATAAGATGCCCTCCCTGATTATCTGAGAGTCATTCAAGGGATAAAATAAGAATAGATGTGTATATCCATTTACTTGGGGAATATTAAGAACATCTTTATACTAATAAGATCAAGGGATATACAAAGAAAAAAAGAATGAGTAGGATGGCATGAGAAGTGAAGAGAAGTGTATATCCCTTGAATTGAGGAAATTAGAGATGTATTTAGAATTACAAGGTCAAGGGATATACAAGAGGAGTGAAAAAGGAATATTAGAAGTGTTTGAAGAAGGAAGAAGATTATATCCATTGACTTGGGGAAATTAAGATGGTTTTATACTTACAAGGAATACACAAAAGGAATAAAAAAGGGATTGTTTTTGCCTATAGAATCAAGTGATGAATCCTCACATCATCATCCCATTATAAATGTAAATGCATAAAATGAGCATATATATGAATCAAGGAATGATGATACATGATCCACCACACAATACCTCCAAGCAAATAGAATATGTGAGAGAAGCAAAAGTGGGTATGCAAAGTTAGAAGAAATCAAACACATGTTGATAAAAAAGTAAATGTATCAAAAAAATTAGTAAGAGGATGAGAAGGTAAGATCCTAGTGATAGATAAGAAATAAGAGAATAATGTTGGTATTCAAGAGGAAAGAAGGTGAAGATACCCAAGAGCTATTTTGTGCCAATGGATGTAATAATTTGTAGATGCATAAAAGTAAGTACATAAATCCTACTAGAACAATTTTATCCTTATATGTAAAAAAGGACTAATAATAGCATCTCAATGGGTAAAAGAAAGAAACATACCCTAGGTTTGGGTATTTTCTAAGATTTAATGACCTAGTGTTAGTGCAATGCATATGAGCTAACCTAAATAGATGTCATCATTACTTCATTGTGAAATTACCAAAAATAAACATGAGCAACCATTCATATGTCAAGTAGAAGTAAAAAATATGTCAAGAAAAAATGTAAAGGAGTATGTCAAATAATCCATACAAAGTATGATGGGTAAGCATGCCATATGATTAGGTAAACATCTGCAAGATGGCACAAAAGTGATCTTAGAAAATATCATAGAAGATGTTGAGGAATTGATATGGGATTATTAAGAGAGTTCAAATAAGGGATGAAATAGAAGAATGCTTGATAAGGAAGAAAGGATCTTATGGTCAATACTTTGACCTATTCTACATATTCTAGAAGATCTCAAGAATATTATATTAGAATAATAAGAAGAAACAATAAGGTCATGCATAAGATATTTTTAGATGCATAATGTTCATGGGTTATTTGAGATATTTGCCATCTAGAGTTGTTAGATGATAGGATCCTGAGCCAAAATTGGCTATCATGACAAAGGGGCCTAACCAAGTAGGCAAAAAATTACCTTTTAGATCAGTCTAAGCATTGGTGCTCTTTTTATTTTCCTTGAGGATGAGGTCCCCTACTTCAAAAGAATAATTGCAAATCTTCTTAGTGTAAGTTTGCTTGAGCTTATTTTGATAGGCTCAAAGATTATCTAAGACATGAATGCACTTTTCATCAAGCAACTCTGATTGGTTTAGACAAGCAAGTTCATACTCATCATCAACAAAGGTATCTTGCAACAAAATATGCAAAAAATGGGCTTCTAAATCAAAATGGAAGACAACCTTAGTGCCATAGGATAAGATATAAGGGGTTGCACCCATGGGTGTATGTAAACTAGTACAATAAGCCTACAAGGTGTGATAGAACTGAATATTCTAGTCATGATCAATCTTATTAACTAGCTTCTAAAGGATATTGATTAAGTATTTGTCAGATACTTCAACTTGACCATTACCCTAAGGGTATTAACGGGTTGACCATTTGTGTTGAATCTTATATTTAGCACAAATATTATGGACATCCTTGTTCTTAAATAGAGTTATAATAGATTATAATAGAAGGGATTCCATACTAACACAATATTTGGCTAAGGATAAACTTAGAGACTTATATTCCAATGACTTCGAATAGTGGTATGGCTTCTATCCACTTAGTGAATTACTTAGTGGTTGTTATGATGAACTTATGGTCATAAAAGAAATTGGAATTAATCTTCCCAATTATTTCCAAATCCCATATGGAGAATGACCAAGGAGAATATTATGTTAATATTTTATGAATAATATTATCATGACTTTGACACTTGTCATAATTTCAAAACAAAAGGAATAGAAAATAGAATGTATGTTTCAAGGGGTAGAACAAAAATTAGAGCAATTTAATAGTCTATATAGGTGAATCACAAATTTATTCTTCTTAGAGGATTAGAAGATGCTATCATAGAATAGAAATAGTTTTGAGCTTAATACAAGTGATCAAAGACTAGAAGAATAGTAGAGGAGAAGATGAGATTCATGGGGGAAGAATAAAGCTTACCCCCAAGACTATTTAGGTAACTTTACAATCAATAAGTATGGACCATAAAATTGTTTTGTTGCTACTTGGAAGGTGGAGAAACAAATAGAACATTAAGCCAATGTAAATTGGGAATACATATGAAATGCTTAAAAATCTATATGCGGGTGAAGAAACTAAGGAGCATGATCAAAAAGACCTTTCTTTTAATCAAGATGAATTCATGCCCTGTAAGGATAGAATATGATTTCATGTTGTGAAAAGATAAAGAGTAAAGGAAAGTTGTAGATGAGTCTTTAAGCTACATAGGGGGTTGCGAATGATGTAATGACAAGTGAGATGAAATGGGTAAGTGGGTTATAGGATCAATTTTACCCTATCTAGGTCTTTTGATGAATTTGTGTCTAGTATTGACTAGCCACAAAATCATCCTACATGGAGGACCAAAGTATGACATTCCAAATGGGGAGGTTTCAAGGGTTGGAGGAGTAAAATTAGGCTAAGCTATACCATATCTACAGCTACACAAAGACTTGTGAGCAAAATTATTAGGATAGAAAATGGTAAATTCAATGTCAAAAGAGAAAATCTATGCATTTACAAAATTATGCTAAATAGGAAACTATGAAAAGGAGAGAAAAGAAAGGGAAAATGCTATAACCAATAGAGGAGTGGTCCTCTAGGACTTATCCAAGAAATTTATCCAAATTCTCTCCAAAGTGGTAAATGCAATTTGATAATTTAAGCTACAATTTTGTAAGAGTTTTGTTACCATGAGAGAGTGTTATGCAAAGAGAAATCCAATGCATCTATTTATAGAGTTTTGGGTCATGGAGGGAGAGAGGGAAAGGCATTGAATTATTTATTTTAATTTGAATTAGGGGACACACCTAGGGAACTAATAGTAGGGAAATCACCCAAGAATGGTGTAATAAATGGCCCAAAATCCCAAGTTGGATAGATAATATAAGATTTAGAGTCCTTACCTTAGATATGTGATTTCATGATCAGTAATGGTCAATAAAAAATCATAGATATGACCATTGAAGGTCACATAAAATGGTGGAAAATGATTCCAGATGGCTCTTTAAAATTTGGGTGGAAAGCAATCGATAAAAGGTTTTGTGGTCCAACAAAAATATCCGTGAATTTATTGAGGGTAAGGAAGACCTAAAAAGGGAATAACATAATTTCACAATCCATTAATGAGGAGCACAAATTCACTAAATATGAGAGAGATATCAATAATTAAGGACTGGGGGATACAAAATTGCATTTGGTAATTTTGAAGGGCTACTTAGGTTTCTAAGGGAAATTTGACTTATTTTGTTGGGTCAATTTTTGGTGCATACATTTTACCCTCTCTTTGATGCATTTATGGTATAATAAAAGAATCAAAGAAAGCTATAAATACCTTGAAAATCATAAATGAGGGTACTAAAAGGGGTAGAAAGTTTATATGGAGGGATGGTGCAAAAATAGTGTGATTCCAAAAACTTTGAATACTTTGTATGCTTTACATGGTAATGATGACATCAATACCCCTAAGATTGGAGTGTCCCCTTGAGTTTCATAGTGAAGACAATCTTCCTAAAGAAACTCAAAATGGTAGAGGAAGGATGAAAGAAAAATGGAAAGAAGGAAAGTGAAAAGGGAGAATTGGAGGGGTAAAAAGGAGGGGAGGGTGAAAAGTAAAATTATTTTCACTGTGCAAGAAATGAGGAAAGGAGCTCTAGAGAGAATATGGTGCTTCAAATGCACCGTTTGAAAATTAAAAGGGTTGAGGAAAGCACACTAGAGGAGTAAACTTAGGTAAGCTTCAAAAATTTCTTAATAGGCTTGTTGAGTGGTATTTTCACCCAATTGTGAAAGTATACTCTCCCTTAGGATTTGGATTCCAAATCCCCTCTTGCAAAGAAGTTAAACAAACAACTTCTCCAAGGTCTCCGCTATATTTAGCATTTGCATATGTGTATTAGTAATCTCAAATAAAGATATTCAATTTAAATGCTTGGAACACCTTAGTGATTGCAAGTAACTATAAACAAGGGGCAATGTTGGTTTATTTTACCATGAAACTTTAGTGATTGTTCATTGAACCAAAATAAAGCAAATGTGAGTTGGCCCTCATATGACCACGATGTAGTGCCTTAATTCATTTTATCTTGAGGGTTTTAAGGTAGATTTTATCTTCCTTTATTAAGTCCAAATATGGCTTCTTATCATGAAGATGAAGATAGCTTTCAATGTGATCGATAAACTATCCCTCTTTGGTGAAATAGGTTTTCACAAAGAGGCAATAATTTATGGCCTTAAATTAAGGGCTTTAAATGTCACCTTAACTTATCCCTCTTAAATGAAATCAAATTTTCATTAAGATGAACAATTAAGTGCTTTGAAGAAATGACCTTCAATGTAATACTCAAATTACCCCTCTTTCGTAAAATTAGAATTTTTATGAAGAGAGGGCAATTTTAGGCCCAAAAAATGGAAATTTGTGAAGTGCCATAAAACATAACTCCTTCAATGAAATTGGAATTTTCATGAAGGGAATGTCATCATAGGCTCATGAGCGTAACACAAAACTGAAAAAATGAAAATTGACCTTAAAATGGAAATTTTCTATTTTCGGATTTTTAAAATCTGTAATAAAACAACAACTTCGATGAATTTTTAAAAATACTAAACAACTCCAAAAATGAAATTTCAAAGTGTGTATTGGAAGTATGAAGTATAACCTACGCAATGGTGAAATTATTTTTGGATTTTGAAATTTTTTAAATGTTTATTTTAATGCCTGAAAATTAAAAAAAAAATTAAAATTTCTGAAAAAATAAAATGCAGAAAAATGAAAATTGAAATGCAGAAAATGAAACACATGATACATTCAGTTTGATGCTATCCTATTCTGAAAAACCGAAGATGTGAGGTTTTCATGCATGCAACCTAACCTATTGGACTTGCAAAACAAGCACAATCCGGATAAGCTAAGTGTTGGCTTCTAGGGTTTTAAATGAGGTTTTCAGATTTAAGCATTCACATGAAGCAACCAAGAAACTTGCATAAACTCCATTTACAAGCCTAAAATATGAAAAAGGGAAAAAAATAAACATTTAATCTTGCATGCAGAAAATGACTCCTCCTTTCTTGCCCATAAGATGCAACTTTCTAAAATTTTCTGCATTAAAATATATCCTTGTACATGGAAAAAATCTGGTTTTCTCAAAGAACCAGTCCAATGTGGAAGGAAAATATCCAGAAAAACCTAGTGCCCAGGCCTTGCCTTCATTCCTGCAATCTTCTCTGAAAAGTTTCCAACCATATGTGGCCTCCTAAAAGGTCCAACCCCTTTCTCAATAGCTTCGATGGCTTTTTATAACCTTGATAATGGACACCTGACTTTTCATTTTCTTCCTCCACCGTTTGGCTTCGCTTCCTGCGCTTTTTCTTCTTCATTTCTAAACATTTTATTTTACTTTCAAAAGCCCTCCTTTTCTATAGTTTCATAACATCCCAAATAACCAAGACAACACCACTCACAGCGTGCATGTGACGACTTATTACCCTTTGAACTTTGATTACCCATAATGTAACGATGACCTTAGTCCCTAGTAACTCCCCCTTTTATACGTGTATGTAACGCTCTTATCCGTACATATGTAATACCAACGACCTATAATAATAGGTCCCTAGGGTCCTCAAATAAATTTTATGCATGTAAGTACCAAACAAACCGAACACCCATGTGGCAGGCTTCAATTACATGGTTTAAACTACCCACTATCATCGCTAGCTACCATTACATTTTTTGTCGCTCCTACCACAATTTGTTCGAGTTTGTCCCCAACCTTTATCGTAGGTTCACCCTCCATTCTCACTATCGGATAACCGTCATACTGCATCATGTCTGGTATGAATCCTATGGCCTTAGACTCTTTGTTCCACCGTTGATGTGGCGTCTTCATTGTCGGGTATGATGGCTCCACCAAAGCTATCGTCATCGTGGACGTCTACAAGATCCCCTCGCTAGTGTTGGCATGTGTTCCACGCTGTGCCTGGTGATTTCATATCGACCCCTGCGCCTACGTCCACCTTATCGAGCCCAACATCCTTGTCATTGTTGCATATCCCTGTGAACCTTCGGTCCACATCATCGATCCATGCTTGTAATCATCCACGTGGTGCTAGGTCTTCTACTATGGGATGCCCCATCGTATATCTCATGATCCGTGCTGTAATCCTCTCATTCAAACACCCCATCGGGTCCATTGTATATTCGTCAGATTCATGTCGTGTCTACTACCCTAGGCCTCCATCTGAGATGTCTTCACCATGCTGCCTAGTTCAAGTAGGCATTACTGCCATCGAAACCCATGTCAGGATCTGTGTGAGTCTACCTTTTGGAATCTGCATTCATCGACTCTGCCAGCAACCTCCCTAGACTTGTCCGACCCATGCTTCCTCCCTGGCCAATGTTGGGGTCATTCATCATTATCGGGCTCACCAATCTATGTACACATCTGCATGCCTATGTGATCATCGATAATCCCCTCATCCTTTCTTCGGTGTCACTATCACTGCTTCTTGAATACCTATTCTCTCCTCTGTCGATGACCACGTCCTAATCGAGCTCTCTATAGTGTTGGGTGTTAAACAAACTACCCCCGCCATGGATGCCCTTCGTATTCACCTTCAGCAAGCATGTCCATAAGTGCATGGGTCCACTGACCAATCCTCCGTGTCAACTTGGCTGGTGAATGTCCTGCATATGACCAAATATTAGAATTTCAAATCCAATTTAAGGCAAAAATAACATGGCCCATTAGACTTTCAAATTCAATTTAAGACAAAATTAACATAGCCCATGAGCTTGTTTTAATCACGTATTTTCCTTTTTTTTTTAGTTTTAATATATATTGTTATCTTTTTGTTATATATATATATATATATATAATTTTGATATTATTTTTTTATTTTTTATTTTTAAGTAATACTTCTTATACACATCCACCATGGAGATTGAACCCGGGTCACATTACCGATATGTTTGTTTTACTTTGTATAGATGTATATTAAAGAGGTATTAAGGTGGAATGAAGTTTTAACATAAAACCTGTTTTATATATAGAACACAAGCTCATTATACATGAATGATAAAAACAAGAAATTTAACCATCACAATGTTAACAACAAAATATTAGCAATAACATTGCTAACACAACATTGACGATAAAAATCGTCGACAACAAAATGACATTAAAAATCATCAACAACAATTTGACAAAAAAAATCATCGACAAGAAATAGTCATCGACAATAAAATATCGTCGACAAGAAAAAGTCGTCGACAATAAAATATCGTTGACAAGAAAAAGTCATCGACAATAAAATATCGTCGACAAGAAAAAGTCATCGACAATAAAATATTATTGACAAAAACTAATGATAAATGCAAATTCAAAACAAGCCGAGCATTAGACACTCAAAACCAACATGCAAACACCCAAATACCAAAAATAAAAAGGGGGTCCCCAATTTTGGGGTACGTTGTGGAGCAACCACAACAAATGGCGACTCTGTTGGAAATGCTCCTGAGCATTTCGGTGAGAACCCAACCTGAAAACACACAAACTCAAATACAAGCATCAACAAATATCCAACGAATGCAAATAGATCAAAAATACATGAAGCATCAGAATCGTTAAGCATCAGCTCGGTGTGTGCAGTGTGCTTCATTCCCTATCGTTTGAAACTCGTTCAACTTTCCATTGTCAGTTTTACCTGAATGCATATGCGAAGTTATGAATGATTTGTTCAGGATTTAATGTATGGTGAAGATGTTAGAGATATAACAACCTACTTTGCAAAGGCTCAAACTTTCTAGTACCATGAACAAACATATTAAAACTGTCAAACCCTCTTAGGACCAAATATGTGTATACTGAATTAATTTACTAGATCCCAAAGTTGGTTAAGTGTCACTACCATCTTGAACCCATGTGCAAGTGTAAGTGAAATCAGAGCTTTGGGGAATAGGATTCCCAACCTAAGCGAGATGGGAATTTAACCCTATCCTTACTACTCCGATCTGGAGTTCATTACCTCATCTTGAACAAAATGATTTAACCTGTTATGGATGAAACTGTCAGGCTAGCCTATCCGTTTGAGCAGTCAGTGGTCTTGCTTTTAGACAAGACATGTTGCCACACATGAGCATACTCCACTGCCAATCAGGCATCTATAGCCCCGATGGAGATTAACCCCATAATCCAAGATTTGGCTTTACTTTTGATTTCTTGAACCTTAGGGATGACTACCCATCCTTGCAAGGGACATGTAGTACGATCCTTCCAATCCAATATTAATGATGAAATGAAAGTATAATGAAAAATATTTGCTTTGGAATTTCAAGTTCTTGAGTGTAGATCGCGCTTTTAATTTCTTAAAGCGTGATGGAGGCAAAATAGAAGCTTTGGGGAATCGGATTCTCAACCTAAGCGAGATGAGAATTAGACCCTATCCTTACTACTCCATGAAGGTCAAATCAGAGCTTTGGGGAGTTGGATCCTCAACCTAAGTTCGATGGGGATTTAACCCTATCCTTACTACTATTTTAGGCTTTAAGCACTATGGGAGTGGTAAAAACCATTGTTTTAAGGATTATGTTGCATGATAGGACAGACACGAAATACTCCTTTCGCCTCACCTTTTCTTCCAAGTATGGTTTTGACCATTTTGCTCAAGATCCCTTTTAATATGTGTAGAACGTGTTTGGTTCAAGATAGTTCGGGCATCAGTTCCCAACCTTAGGATCCTTTTAATATATGTTATGTAATAACCCTAAGAGGATTCGACACCTTTTCAATGATTGTATTTGAAATGTAGATGCAACTGAGATGAAATGTATATGCAATGTGGAATGTAACATGAGATATGGATGAATGCATTGCTCTTTTTGAAATGCGGATGGAGTATACCACACCTTGCCATAATTTGCAAAAACTGACAACTTCATGCATCACAAGTTTCAAACGATATTATTTAATGTGTTTGCGTTACTTGTGGAGCTTTCTACAATACAATTCCAATGTTTCATATTCTCCTAGTCTTAGTCAACATTCATAAGGACATAAGTTGACATCTCGCTTTTTTTTTCTTTTTTTTTCAAGACAAACCAAAAGTGTCCAAAGGACCAACACACAAAACTTAAAACCAAACCCAAAATGCAATCCCAAAAATGAAACTTGAAAACACAAACCAAAACCAAAAACCAAAGTCTATATACAAATGTACAATATGGTACAATATGATGCACAGTTTGAACCGTCACTTCCCTGGATCCCAAACATGATTTGAGCATTCCAAAAGACATATAATGTGATACACATGCCAAATGTGGAAGGAATCAAACAAAAACAAGACTAGACCAAACAATGCAACCAACTTCAACTTTCCTCTCTCACCCCACCAATTAGATTTAGTTCCCTTAGTATTCTCATAGGTGAGATTCAAATTACCAAATTGATTAGACAATGGTTGATTTTCAATTCTTTCTTGTCTATTCTTTAAGGTGTAAATTTCATAATTCCATTCATGATTTAGAACTAGGCTTTCTTTATCCAAAATGAAATTTTGTAAGCAAGAGCCTATTTCTAAAAATTTCAAAGCCAATTCATTTTCCATGTTCTTAGGCCAATCAAAATTGTGCAACAATTCACAAGCATCTAGGATATTTACTAAATGGGGATCATTAGAAGTTTTTATCCTAGGTTCAAGAATTAATTGTTGATGAATTTGATTTAGCAATTTAAGTGCATCAAGCTCCTTTTCATTCATTAAAGTAATGTTATCAAAGGTGTGGTTAGAAATTAATCCTTGTTCTTCATTCACCTTCAATGGCATTTCATCATAAACATCATCCAAATTCAAAACATGGTCATGCAACTCTTCACCTATAGCTTGGATACTTGAACACAAAAGGTTAGATTCTACCTTTTGCACATTTTCATTTACCAAAACTTGGTGAGAAATCACAATTTCTTCATTTATTACCTGTTCATCAAGCATACCAAAATATGGCACCCAATTGAAAACATGTTCATCTTTATCAATCCTCAAATTTTGTTGGTCAAAGTATATGTCACGTAATCTGTCTTGATGATCACTCATTTGAGTTGCTTCCAATTGATCAATCTCTTTGTCATTTGTTTCCAATTCCTTATTCACCATCCATGGCATCTCCTCATGTGAGATAGAAGTTTCAATATCTTGTATATCCAGTGAAATAGGATTTTCATCAATAGGGGTGTGAGAAAACAATACATCATCATATCTCCCCCAACCATTGTAAAAATTGTCATCCAGATTCGTGGAATGAAACTCCATGGTATTTGTGACATGATCTTTTGATTCATTCATCAATTCACTTTCTTCTTTGTCCTTGGTAGTAGGATCATTATAATCTTCCAAAATTTGATGAGATTTGAAACCCTCTTCCAAAACATCCTCAAATTGTACAGGAGTTGTAATATCTTCCTTTGAGTAGGCGATTATGTTGTCCTGTATATCAATTGGCACACAAGTTTCATTAGCGGTTTTGGAGTGAGTGTAGTCTTCCCACTTCTTCCAAGCATCATAATAATCATCTTCCAAAGTCAAGTGGTGACGTTCAACTACTTCTTCAACATCTTCCAATTCATCAATGTGTTTCTCATCAAATTCACCTTCACCTTCTTTAGATGATTCAATAACTTTCAAAAGTGGGTTATTTCTTGAATTCAAATTTGTAAGACTATCATCGTCCAAATTAGTAACCCATGATTCGATTTTATCACAATTTGGAGGGTGAAGAATTTTTTGATCATTAGTTCCAAGCTTCTCATCGAGAGTGTCTTCCAAGAACAAGTGGTGAAATTCTATCATATCTTCAAATTCATTTATTGATTTTCTTCCAATTTCACTTTCAACCACTTCATTCAATTCTATGGTAGTTTTTGTCCTATCACCTATCTCAAACCTTGTTGAATTTAGGACCCCTTTATCCGAATAATCATGTACTTCTATGAATGAGATCATTTCTGCATAATCCTCACTGGTGGATGTTGGCTTAGCAATTTGCACCTCCTCTTGGACTACATCTAAGGTGGTTGTAACATTTGGACCTTCAAATTCATCCCCTTGATCATTTACCTTAGGTATCATTGGAGTGGATGGTGCTATATTTAATGGTTGGTGTCGGTTGGCATCACTAACTCCAAAAGAACAATCTCTCATGTGAACATGTTGTGCCTTTTCTTCTTCCAAAACTTGTTCTACCTTTTCCAAGATCTCATAGATTGTCTCTAGAGACAGGTCATCCAAGTTTTTCTTTAAAGATGTAACAAGTTTGGGGTGTATGGCTCCCATGTATACTTGAATAGCTTCCTCTTCTGATGTGTTAAAATTTTCCCACATTTGGGAGTGCAACTCATGAAATCTTCCATTGAATTGACTCAAGGATTCATTAGGCTCATTACGTATGGAGGTAAACTGATTTTTCAACATCTCTAAGTCAACTTGATTACCAAAATGATAAAGATAGGTTGCTTCTAGTTGTATCCAAGAAGTCCTAACCTCCATGGGTAGTTGGCCATACCAAAAGAATGGTCTATCATCCAAAATGTATGCAAATAACTTACAAGCCACCTCCTCATAGAAAATTTGGAATTGACATAATGTATTCTTGTAGACATACAATTTTTGCAAGTATCCTAGTGGCACCTCTTGATTAAAACATCGTAGAAACTCCAATAACATTTTAGGAATTTGATAGGGTATCCCATGCATAGACAAACCCTTATAATGATCCTCCATCGTAGATACCATTCTTTCTCTTAGAGATGCTACTTCAGCTCTTATATCGTATGTCGTCATTAGTAAAACTCAAAATATAACTTTAGAACCAAATCTGTTAGTCAAAATAAAAGAAGGAACCAGGACAAAGCAATATTCTAAAAATGTAATTTAATTTCTGATTCACCAGATCGCATATGCGCAAGTGAAGAGCATACTCCTAGTGTTGTAGGCTTTTCGATTCACAAGATCGCATTACACGCAAGTGAAGAGCATAATACCGACAACAAATACATTTTAGACAAAATAATTCCTTACAAATAAGCATGAAATGACTAGCAAATATCAAACATGTAACGTATGAATAATCATGTTAGCATCAACCAAGAGATGTATCCATTAAAATCAAATGAAAGTAATTGCATGGAGACAACCTCGTTAGTCAAGACCAAAATTTTTCAAAATCAAATCAAAACACATTATTCCTGTATGAACAATCAAAAGTGTTAGAACAATGCATAGCAATTCATGTCCTCCTTTTAACACTGCAAGGTTGTATTGTTAAAAGAGGGCTAAAGATAATAATCAATAGGGCATGAAATATTCAAAATTTAAATCCCTATAGCATTTAAATCACACTGAAATAAACCAATTCAGGCCCTCCTTCTAGCGCCAATATGTTGAGTGGTATTTTCACCCAATTGTGAAAGTACACTCTCCCTTAGGATTTGGGTTCCAAATCCCCTCTTGCAAAGAAGTTAAACAAACAACTTCTCCAAGGTCTCCGCTATATTTAGCATTTGCATATGTGTATTAGTAATCTCAAATAAAGATATTCAATTTAAATGCTTGGAACACCTTAGTGATTGCAAGTAAGCTGTAAACAAGGGGCAATGTTGGTTTATTTTACCATGAAACTTTAGTGATTGTTCATTGAACCAAAATAAAGCAAATGTGAGTTGGCCCTCATATGACCACGATGTAGTGCCTTAATTCTTTTTATCTTGAGGGTTTTAAAGTAGATTTTATCTTCTTTATTAAATCCAAATATGGCTTCTTATCATGAAGATGAAGATAGCTTTCAATGTGATCGATAAACTATCCCTCTTTGGTGAAATAGGTTTTCACAAAGAGGCAATAATTTATGGCCTTAAATTAAGGGCTTTAAATGTCACTTTAACTTATCCCTCTTAAATGAAATCAAATTTTCATTAAGATGAACAATTAAGTGCTTTGAAGAAATGACCTTCAATGTAATACTCAAATTACCCCTCTTTCGTAAAATTAGAATTTTTATGAAGAGAGGGCAATTTTAGGCCCAAAAAATGGAAATTTGTGAAGTGCCATAAAACATAAATCCTTCAATGAAATTGGAATTTTCATGAAGGGAATGTCATCATAGGCTCATGAGCGTAACACAAAACTGAAAAAATGAAAATTGACCTTAAAATGGAAATTTTCTATTTTCGGATTTTTAAAATCTGTAATAAAACAACAACTTCGATGAATTTTTAAAAATACTAAACAACTCCAAAAATGAAATTTCAAAGTGCGTATTGGAAGTCTGAAGTATAACCTACGCAATGGTGAAATTATTTTTGGATTTTGAAAATTTTTAAATGTTTATTTTAATGCCTGAAAATTAAAAAAAAATTAAAATTTCTGAAAAAATAAAATGCAGAAAAATGAAAATTGAAATGCAAAAAATGAAACACATGATACATTCAGTTTGATGCTATCCTATTCCGGAAAAACCGAAGATGTGAGGTTTTCATGCATGCAACCTAACCTATTGGACTTGCAAAACAAGCACAATCCGGATAAGCTAAGTGTTGGCTTCTAGGGTTTTAAATGAGGTTTTCAGATTTAAACATTCGCATGAAGCAACCAAGAAACTTGCATAAACTCCATTTACAAGCCTAAAATCTGAAAAGGGAAAAAAAAATAAACATTTAATCTTGCATGCAGAAAATGACTCCTCCTTTCTTGCCCATAAGATGCAACTTTCTGAAATTTTCTGCATTAAAATATATCTTTGTACATGGCAGAAATCTGGTTTTCTCAAAGAACCAGTCCAATGTGGAAGGAAAATATCCAGAAAAACCCAGTGCCAAGGCCTTGCCTTCATTCCTGCAATCTTCTCTGAAAATTTTCCAACCGTATGTGGCCTCCTAAAAGGTCCAGCCCCTTCCTCAATAGCTTCGATGGCTTTTTATAACCTTGATAATGGACACCTGACTTTTCATTTTCTTCCTCCACCATTTGGCTTCGCTTCCTGCGCTTTTTCTTCTTCATTTCTAAACGTTTTATTTTACTTTCAAAAGCCCTCCTTTTCTATAGTTTCATAACATCCCAAATAACCAAGACAACACCACTCACAGCGTGCATGTGACGACTTATTACCCTTTGAACTTTGATTACCCATAATGTAACGACGACCTTAGTCCCTAGTAACTCCCCCTTTTATACGTGTATGTAACGCTCTTATCCGTACATATGTAATACCAACGACCTATAATAATAGGTCCCTAGGGTCCTCAAATAAATTTTATGCATGTAAGTACCAAACAAACCGAACACCCATGTGGCAGGCTTCAATTACATGGTTTAAACTGCCCACTATCATCGCTAGCTACCATTACGTTTTCTGTCGCTCCTGCCGCAATTTGTTCGAGTTTGTCCCCAACCTTTAACGTAGGTTCACCCTCCATTCTCACTATCGGATAACCGTCATACTGCATCATGTCTGGTATGAATCCTATGGCCTTAGACTCTTTGTTCCACCGTTGTTGTGGCATCTTCATTGTCGGGTATGATGGCTCCACCAAAGCTATCATCATCGTGGACGTCTGCAAGATCCCCTCGCTAGTGTTGGCATGTGTTCCACGTTGTGCCTGGTGATTTCATATCGACCCCTACGCCTACGTCCACCTTATCGAGCCCAAAATCCTTGTCATTGTTGCATATCCCTGTGAACCTTCGGTCCACATCATCGATCCATGCTTGTAATCATCCACGTGGTGCTAGGTCTTCCACTATGGGATGCCCCATCGTATATCTCATGATCCGTGCTGTAATCCTCTCATTCAAACACCCCATCGGGTCCATTGTATATTCGTCAGATTCATGTCGTGTCTACTGCCCTAGGCCTCCATCTGAGATGTCTTCACCATGTTGCCTGGTTCAAGTAGGCATTACTGCCATCGAAACCCGTGTCAGGATCTGTGTGAGTCTACCTTTTGGAATCTGCATTCATCGACTCTGCCAGCAACCTCCCTAGACTTGTCCGACCCATGCTTCCTCCCTGGCCAATGCTGAGGTCATTCATCATTATCGGGCTCACCAATCTACGTACACATCTGCATGCCCGCGTCATCGCCGATAATCCCCTCATCCTTTATCTGGTGTCACTATCACTGCTTCTTGAATACCTATTCTCTCCTCTGTCGATGACCACGTCCTAATCGAGCTCTCTATAGTGTTGGGTGTTAAACAAACTGCCCCCGCCATGGATGCCCTTCGTATTCGCCTTCAGCAAGCATGTCCATAAGTGCATGGGTCCACTGACCAATCCTCTGTGTCAACTTGGCTGGTGAATGTCCTGCATATGACCAAATATTAGAATTTCAAATCCAATTTAAGGCAAAAATAACATGGCCCATTAGACTTTCAAATTCAATTTAAGACAAAATTAACATAGCCCATGAGCTTGTTTTAATCACGTATTTTCCTTTTTTTTTTTAGTTTTAATATATATTGTTATCCTTTTGTTATATATATATATATATATATATTATTTTATTTTTATTTTTATTTTTATTTTTAAGTAATACTTCTTATACACATCCACCATGGAGATTGAACCCGGGTCACATTACCGATATGTTTGTTTTACTTTGTATAGATGTATATTAAAGAGGTATTAAGGTGGAATGAAGTTTTAACATAAAACCTGTTTTATATATAGAACACAAGCTCATTATACATGAATGATAAAAACAAGAAATTTAACCATCACAATGTTAACAACAAAATATTAGCAATAACATTGCTAACACAACATTGACGATAAAAATCATCGACAACAAAATGACATTAAAAATCGTCAACAACAATTTGACAAAAAAAATCGTCGACAAGAAATAGTCGTCGACAATAAAATATCGTCGACAAGAAAAAGTCATCGACAATAAAATATCATCGACAAGAAAAAGTCATCGACAACAAAATATCGTCGACAAGAAAAAGTCATCGACAATAAAATATTATTGACAAAAACTAATGATAAATGCAAATTCAAAACAAGCCGAGCATTAGACACTCGAAACCAACATGCAAACACCCAAATACCAAAAATAAAAAGGGGGTCCCCAATTTTGGGGTACGTTGTGGAGCAGCCACAACAATGCTACAATTAGAAAGGAGATAGATTAGATTTTAATTTTTTTTTGCAGTTTTTAAAATTTTTAGAAAAAATTATTGTAAAAACTAACGCAAAATCATGCTTTCTCCCACAAAATTGTGAGGATTCATGAAATAATAATGGGTTCCATGAAATCTTGAGGGTTATAGTGGATGAATTCATGGCCCACAAATGGTGATAATGAATTTATGATTTTGCACTATATAAAATTGGGGAACATAATTATAGAAGTTGGAGAAGAAGAAAGAAGGGAAAGAGAGATAAAGAAATATAGAAAAGAGGAAGAGGCATAGGATAAGAAAGGAGAATAGAAGATCAAGAATGTAAAGGATAGTGGTGTAGAAAGAAATATAAATGACTAATGAAAGTGATTTGTTTTTTATTTGATTTGTGATGATATTGGATATTGATGAAAGATTGGTTTTATGTTTTTGAAAGCTAGATATCTTAGAGTAGAGAGTGGAGACCACAGATGTTGGAGATATCTTTGAGAGATATAACAATGATATACAAATGGGTTCTAAGGATAGTGAGGCTTATACATGTGGTATAGATGCCTTGGGTAGAGTGCAACAAGGCACTCTTGATGGCCTTGATGGAGAGGTGGTACCCTGAGTCTTCAATGTTTAGGCTACTCATGAGAGAGGCTACTATCACATTGGAGGATGTGTGGAAGATTTTAAGGATCCTATCAATTAATTTATGCCTAACTCTTTCCATGAACTAATTTGGACAACTCATTTGTTTTGAGACTTAAAGCACTTCTTTATCATGTAATGCAAACCATAAATTTTATCACTTGGTCTAGTCAATATGTGCCATTGATTCTCCTTATTTTACATCATTCAATTTCAATCATTAAATATTCATCAAGAAAGCCAAGCCTATTTAATTTCTACCTTTATTTTTACATGTGGATATTTATGGTCCATAGATGTTGACTTATGGAATATTTTCTATCAAATATATTAAAGAAATAGCTAGTCAACATATGAAGACACTTGATGAACTAATACCATTCATGAAGACTTTTTAGGCAAATGCAAATCATCGATATTTTTTGATAGATTGGTTGACTGTAGATGACTAGTTATTATTGGTTAATGATATGTCAAGTTTGTTTGCTATGGATAATAGAATTTCCTTTAGATCATCACAAACCATTGATCTCTTTCTATGCACTACGCTTGATAGGAACTTGTTGCTAGCTTTATTGGATGAGGGACACATGGAGCACTATGGGGCATAGATATTTTTTGATAGGATGGATGTGGAGCATTCATTTTTTATGGCAACTATGGAGTAGAGGACCTTTAATGGCGGTTTAATAGCTAGTAATTATCAGTATATGTTAAGGTGATTGTAGATAATAGAATAAGATGGAATCTAGACTTCACATAAGCAAATATGTCTTTTCAAAAGTCAAAGGGGAAGATTCATTAAGGGTTATTTAAAAATTCAATTAAATTTTGATGAGAGACTCAATGTGAAAAATGGATTCCATGGAAAAATTCTTTACTTATAGATATGGAGGGAAATAATTACAGGTGACTTGGATTGACTTTGGATATGCAGATTATTGCAGGTGATAGATGATCGAGGAAGATGTATAATTCTTAATCAATAGTGTGTGAAATGATACAAAGGCTATATTCAAACTTTGGATGAATAAATAAACTTAATAAATCAAATATAACAAATACTATGATTCCCCTATTGAAATTAGACTATCAAATAAATTTTAGACTAGCAATTGAACGTAGACTATTAAGGAAAAATATGGGCTAGCAAATGGAACTATATAAAAATATTTTTAATATATGCAATCAAATAGATTAAATCTATGAAATCCAATGGATTAAAGACTAACCAACAAAATATAGTAACAATTTGGACTAATTTTACTAACAATTAATGGACCCATGGGTATTTTAAAATTTAAAAGTAGGGGTATCTTACATTGGATTTTAAGGATCCAACATTGGCTTCAATTATGGGATAGGTGGTGAAAATGCAATTTGAGGTACTTGAGGACTCCAAAATATCTAGGAAACCTTATAGACCTATGACATCCTACCTAACAACCTAATCCTATGAAATAAAATGGCTAAAAATAGGATAAATATATATTTTTTTGGAATCATACCTTTTTTTAGGCTCTTGAAGGAAAGCGGTAGATCTTCAGGTTTTGGCCATTGATAGGAATTGAGAATTCCCTACCATATAAAGTTTGCAACTTGTAAGTATGTTGATCAACAATATGAATAATTTGGTGTAACACCCCTCCTTGGGAAAGCTCATTATGGATAGTAAGCTATGTGTTGATGTGTTTATATTAAGACATAGTTGCATATGGTACTATTGATGTTTTGGTCGATGCAAGACCATGTAATATCTCTATGGTGGTATCAAATGGGTGAACCATAGACCACTTAGGGTAACATGGATAAATACATTTTCATGTAGATACATTTTCATTTAGGAATGTCAAATATTCACACCATCATGCTAGGAAGTTGTTTTTGCAATGAATCTCCTTAATTGGTTGGTGATAGTATTAGACTATCTTAAAGGAGGCTACCTAATAAAGGATAAAAAAATGGTGTGGAACACTATTTGCATAAATCTATGTTTTCTTATGTTGATTGGATTTTGTTTGGATTGGTAGCATGAGCATCATAGATTTATTAGAAGCATTAATTAGAGGATAATATTAATACTTCTAAAGGTACCAAGTTATTTAGTCATTGGATTTAATACTTTGGTAAGGTATTAATGAAGTTGGAAATATTAAAGAAAAAATAAGTAATACCAAAAGTTAATAATATAGGGTTAAATCAAATAAATAAGCAACTTTCATTTAAGAAAAATATATTTAACCCATTAAGGAACACACTTACTTAGCGACCAGGGTTGCAGAAATATTTGGATAATGTCTTCTTGAGCATTTCAATGGTGGTCAAATCTATGCAACATCATGTTTACACTCCTTTTGGTGATTTTAATCTGAAGTGGAGCAAATTTTTGGGTTGCATGGCAAGGGAGGAGAGCTTGGGACTAGAATGAGGAGTTCGTGAAAGGTATATTATTTATGTAAAAGGTAGGTAGGTGTGAAATGGATCAGGTGTTGTACCTTGATTTTAGATTGCTTAGCTAGTGATCTATGAACACTTAATTTTTGTATGTATGGTTTATTATTTACTTACCACCATAACTTTAGTTTTGTACCTTCATAAGTTATGTATGTCAATCAATGTGTTTTTTTGCCTGGTGTCGAGACTTTTCTATGTTTCTAAGGTTTTATTTTTTATGTTGGTCATGTTGGATTATGTTTTCCTATGAGGTTTTTAATAAATATTGGCTATGTCTTCTTCACATCATTTTTGGTGATCCACGCTAACCTCTAGCCTGAGAGTGTGCCACTATCCTTGGATTGAATTTTTTTTGTTGTTTCCTCTATAGTTGGAACCTTTGTATTCAATAGAAGGAGTTGATGTAAGGGTTAATATTGCATTATCCTTTTTACCTATCACATAGACCAGCCTAGCACTTCCATGTGTTAGGCAACCCTTTTTTTTTGTAGTGGACCTCATATTATTGTCTTGTGTAAGGTCATCTTAGTATGAGAGTTATTTTGGATCCATCATTGTGTGGGTGTCATTTTTCCCTTCTCTCGCATTGGCCTAAGCATAGTAATATTAGGAACTATCAGTAGATTTTATTTTTGAGTGCATGTTTGGTCATTTGAACCTTGGGAGGTTTAATGGTTTTATAACTTTCTTTTATGATATGCTACTTATTTTATTTGAAATTAATTAAAATATTGGTTTTAGAGATGATTTTTCTTGAAATATTCATTACTATGTTGTTTTAGAGGGACTATAATATGGGGAAAAATCCTCTTTGATTTTATTAAGTGAGCTTTCTTAGATTAAAAGAAGGTGTATATTTAAAATGAGGATATGATGGGTGGAAGCTTGATAGATATGTTAGTTCCTTTAAAGTATTGGGTTTATTGTAATATACATTTGTAAAAGGATTGTTTCATTATGGATGAAATTTTATATCATAGAAAGAGGATTGTATCTTTATTATTGAAAGATAAAATCTGTATTTATTTTATATAGAGGTTATATCTTTATAATGTGAAAGATATAGATATTTTTATGTTAGGAAAATGTTTTTTAATTAAGTAATTTAAATTTCCTCTTCTCAATTTGATTCCTATGCCCAAGCAAAAGAAAAATTCTACCTCTACCAAGTAGATTCACTAAATAATAAAGGTAGAGTTGCAAAATATATATATTTATATATAACTGTTTATGGCATAAAATCAGTAATATGACAAAGCAACCATGGTGATAGCTGAATATCCATCTATAATTTTTCTATGCATGTGAATAACAGTTTGAAGAAGTTTATTTGGCTAGAACCATGGAGTGCATGCAACAAATCTAGGGTTTGTAAAGTGAAGCACAAAGATAGTAATTTATTTTTTTAGATAAATATTTTATTTTCTGGAGGAGGAATGAATTTGGAGGAAGAGAAAAAACCTAGCATCAATTTATTTTTCTAGGAGATATCATGAGTATCATTTCAGGTATGGTACTTCTTTGGCTTTAGCTTTGAAAATATTTCATTGGCAAGGGCTTTAAAAATAGTTACCTCTTATTTGGGATGCAATTTATGGAAATTTGTTGGTTATAATGATGATTGCATCCTCACTTTTTAAAAAATCAAGCATTGAGGCCTTCTCCATGTTTTCACAATAGTTTCCCTTTGATGAGGAGAAGTTGTATCATATACGTCAAGTGCTTAAAGCAAGAAAAGCACCCCATCCAAAACCACCTGCTCGATCTAACAATGGTACCTTTGTACCCAAGTTAGACGAGTCTCCTGTGATTGAGGTACCTCCAACTTACATCCAACAACCTTTACTCAAGCTTTCCACCCAAGCCATTGTATGCAAAATTGTAGGAATATGGCCTAGTCCAATCACAATAAAAAAATGGATTAACACACATTGGAGGAGTAAAGTCTCCTCTTATGAATTCATGATGATAGGTAGGGGATACTTTGCCATTAAATTTACCTCTATGGAGGACAAGAGCACTATATTTCATGGGGGTCCTTGGTTTCTGGGATCCAACCCACTCTACATGACCCCATGGAGCATAGCATTTGATCCTTAAGAGGAGGAGCCTGAAGAAGTTTCTTTTTGGATGAGGTTGCCATTTTTGCCATTACACGTATGGGACAAATATTTAATGGAATTAATAGTAAATTCTATCAAAAAATTCATTGATTGGGCTCCTCCAAAGGCTAATAATGCTATATGTGCACACATTTATGTGTAATTCAATCTGAAAAAGGGTTTACCTAAGAATATTGCAATAAAGGTGTTTGATTGAATACATAATCAACCCCTGGACTATGAGAATATACCATTCAAGTGTATAACATGCCATTAGCATGGGTATTTCTCCTAAAATTTCCCAATTAAACAAGCACAAGAAACAAAAAGGAAGAACTAGGAATCCTGGAAGTCAAAAGGAGATCGTGTAGATCAAGACGCAATAATCGATAACCTCAACCACAAGATCAAAAAATATTCTAGCACAAAAATAATTTTGCATGTATTAATGAAGGATAAAAGGAAATCACCTCTCTAGATGTGATGGATCCTAAAGATAAAGAAAATATACCTACAACTGAAGCTGAAAAGTCACCAGAGATCTTAGGAGATACACTAGAGAACACAACAGCTAGAGAAGAAACTAATGAGAACTCAGATGAAGAGGTAGAAGAAACACAAGTAGAGGAAATAGTGATTCCTGGGGGCTTTTCAACCACACAATTTGTATCTAAGGGAAGAAATTCAGACCAATAAATCAGAAATGAGCAAGCACAGAAATACTTGTAATCCAAAATGTAGGTCAAAATTGAGGAGAGCTTCGTAAAAACTAAGAAGCAATCCAAAAAATGAAGATTATATCATGGAACTATAGAGGACTGAGAATTCCTCTAAAAAAACTATCTCAAATTTCTAATATAGAAGCAAAGGACAACAATAGTTTGTATTCAAGAAACAAAAATAGTAGAGGCAACATTGACTACAGAATGGCAGAAGATATGGGCATAATAAAAACTGATAACTATTGATTTTGTCGGAGCTTTAGGGGGACTAGCTTTGGATTGGGATCCACAAAAATTAGTTTGTAGCTTACAACATAAGCATAATAATTGGATAGGTATAAAATTTATCTTACCAGATGGAACTAGTGTAGCAGTAATAATTTTTTATGGTCCAAATCATCCTATCCAGAAAATATAAGCATGGTAAAACTTAGCACAATGGCTAGATAATGATAAGTTTGTCAACATAATACTAGGAGGATATCTCAATTTGATTCTCTACCACTGGGAGAAGGTTGGGGGAAGTGTAGCAAGGTATCCTAATAGATATATACTTAATCAAATTATGGTAGATGAAAGCTTACAAGACATTTGATCGACCAAAGGAAAGTACACTTGGAGTAATAGAAGAGCAGGGGTAAACTATACTGTAGAAATATTGGATAGATTTTTTATTAGTGAAAATCTCCTAACACACTTTCCCCTCATTTCTAGTCACATCATTAAGAACTCTATCTCATATCATAAGCCAATTATATTGGATAGCGGTCAAAGCCTACAACCCCAAAAAATTCCTTTTAAATACAACTTTGAATGGGAAGCAAAAGAATATTTTAGTGAACTTGTGGAAAGCACTTGGAACCAATAGGTCCAATCCACCAACCCCTAAGAAAAGTGGAAAATCAAAATTCAAAAATTGAAGCACATGATAAAAAATGGTTGGTAGAAAAAACAAGAGTCAAACTAGAAAAGAAGTAGTTGATGCAATAACTAGAGCAGCTAGAAATAGAAATTGGGCATCATCCTCCTCAACCATGGCAAGACGATGCAAGAAATGATCTGATTCAAAAGCTCAATAATTTAAGCACTAAAGAATAAACACATTGGAGGCTTAGGTATTGAATCGTTTGGCTATGCAAGGGATATAGAAACACCAAATATTTTTATCTGAAAACTATGCAATGCTACCAAAGGAACACAATCAAGGAGATAGATCATGAAGGAACCACTTATACAAACCGAGAGAAAATTAAGGAACCTGCCAATGAACATTACTCAACTCTATTCTCCAAAGAAAATGGTAACCCTCATTCCTAAGGAATACTACTGCAACATATACCAACATTGTTAAGTTTGGAAGACAAACAGGATCTCAGTAAGCCAATCACCATGGAGGAACTTAAAGAGATTATAACAGCTCTACCAAAGGATAAAGCTCCAAAACCTAATGGATTCACAAATAACTTTTACCAGTAATAATTACACATCATCAAAGAATATTTACAATGCATGATTGAGGATGTTAGGGTGAAAGGTAATCTTCTTAGAGCCATCAAATCCACCTTTCTAGCATTGATTCCTAAAGAAAAATACCCCTACTTTCTCTAGATTTAGACCAACTTCTCTATGTAACTCTTCCTATAAAATTATTACCAAGATATTGGCCAATATAATAAAGAAGAAACTTGAAAAACTAATATCAGAAGAGAAATGAGGGTTCATGCATGGAAAATAAATATATATGATAATATCATAACAGTGCATGAAGCCCTCCACAATAGTAGAAAATAAAAAAAAGAAATAAATTATTATAAAACTTGATATGGCAAACGCCTTTGATCGAGTTAGTATATAATTTGTAGAATAGGTCCTACAAAAGTTTGGATTCCCACATCAGGTCATCAAGTGGATTAGAGCATGCAATAAAAAACCCATGGATAGCCCCCTTAATAAATGGAGAACCAACAAATTTCTTTTGGGCTACAAGGCAAATTAGACAAGGGTGTCCACTATCACCATACATTTACATAATTTTATCTAATACTCTTGGAATATTAATAAATCATATTTGAAGAGAAAGAAAAATAATAGGGATAAAGGCTACAACATGATGCAAAGTTGTAACACATGCCCAATTTGTAGATGATATCATTCTTCTAGGTGAAGCCACCAAGAAAAATGTTAGACAATTCAAGCAATATTTGGATTGGTTCACACAAGCTATCGGGGCTCATATAAACACTTAAAAGAGTCATTTCTATACACAAAATATTGTAGCAACAATAGTCAAAATATTTTGTACTATCCTAGGATTTTGGTCTAGCACAAAAAACTACTTTAGATATCTAGGAGTGCCCATGAGCTTCCACCTTAAATTTTCAGATTGTTGGACCACAATATTGGACAAGATGATTAGGAGGATACAAAGTTACAATAATAGTTGGATCAGTCTTGCAAGAAGGGTAGTATTGATCAAATCAGTGTTAGCTTCTCTTCTATACCAACTATTAGTATATCATACTCCCAAGTTTATTTTGTAAAAGGCAGATGGAATCATACGCAACTTCCTATGGCAAGGAGGTAGACAATAAGAAAGAAAAAATTTCCACTTGTTCAAATGGGATATTGTCACCAAAAGTAAAATTCAAGGAGGATTGGGAATAAAAAAATGGAGATAGTTTCAAAATCATTGGGAGAAAAACATCTCTGGAACATGCTTAAATACAATTGAGCATGGTAGCACATACTAGTTAGAAAGTATGTAAAAAATCAAATAGGTATTCAAATGCTCAAACATATAGATAAAATTCCTAGCACCTCGTTGGTTTGGAAACATATAGTGGATGCAAAGAGCATAATAGAGGATAAAATTTCTTGGCTACTGGGAGATGGTAAGTCAATTAATATATGGGAGGACCCGATCCTAGGAAATCCACCATTAAAAGAGAGAACTTCAATCAAATTGTAGAATCACTTGGAAAGCCAAAGAATACTCAAATTAGGTGACTTGTTTTATTGGACCTCAAAAAATTTGAACTAGATCTCCCCTCCCATTCCATTTTAGCTTCAAGGAGATTGGGATTATTTTAAGTCACACGTGTTAAGCATTAGATCTCTTCATACCACAATTTTAGATAAACTTATTTGAGGTATCATCAATAGTAAAGGGGAATACTTAGTGCATCTAGGAGTTCAACATCAACAAATTGGGCTTGCCAACAAAAAACCATCGATATTGTGGAAAACTAGAGCACCACCTAAACTGTAAGTATTCAGCTGACTAGTTTCTCAAAATTAAATATTAATAAGTGATAATCTACAAAATAGGAGCATAGCAGGGCCTCATGTTTGTTACAGGTGCAGGCAAAACAACAAAACAAATTTCCATCTTTCGTTTGAATTCCAAACACAATTTCAATTTGGTTAGGAATAACCAAAATTCTTGGCATTTCCTACTCTAGAAGGTTAACCATAGACACATGTTTTACCAAGTGGAACAAAGAGTATAAAGGTAAATTAGCAGGTAAGCCCCTCCTAAAATATATGTGGATATTTATACCATATTTTTTCATCTGGCACATCTAGTTGTACAGAAACCAGAGGATTTTTAAAGGAAAAGGTAAGGACAATAAAAATCTAATACAAAGGATAAAAGAAGAATTAGTCCTAAATGTCAAATCTAGTTTCTATCAAAAATAGTATGAAGAATATTTATCACCCATAGAAAGAAGAATGATCTACCAACTTAATATCCAAGCTTTACTGACATAGGGAGGATGCAGAACAACAATATTTTGCTTGACATACATTTTTTGGTACTCTTCTTTGATGGTGCCTCCAAGTCCAATCCCAGTCAAGCAATGATAGGGGGACTTATTCTTACAGGACCCATGAGATCTTGCTCAAATACATGATAAACTTGGGAATAACATCTAATAACATGGCAAAGGCTATTGGATGCGAAATTGACTTAAAATTGGTGGTAAAACAAGGAATCATTCAAGTCACAATTTACAGGGATTCTAAACCAATAATAATAGCTCTTGTCAAAATAAAGATTTTAGATCTTTATAATTGAAGATTATTCAAGATAGGATTTGACAACTAGGCAAGATCATTGGCAAAATATCCTATCAACACATAAGGTGGGAATTCAACAAAGAGGCTAATACGCTAGTGAATTAGGCAATAAATATAGCTTCTGGTTATTGTTGCCAAATCATCAAGAAGTAGAATGGAAGGGGTGGTATGCGAGGATGACAAAGATTCCAATAATGAGGTTCTTTTTTGTCTTCATGTTTTTTTTAGAATAACTTGTTCACTTTGATCTTCGATTAAAGATTTTTGTACTATTTTGTTAAGTAAATAAATATTTTATTTAAAAAAAAATTAAGTACTTTGATTACTATGTTAAATAAAGTACTTTTTCTATGTTTAAATATAGGTTGCTTAATTAAGTACTTTGATTATTTTATTTACTAAAGTACTTGCTTATATTTAATTACTTTGATTATAGTTGTTTTAATAAAGTAACATTTTGGTTTTGAAAGAGAGACTAATATAATGGTTTATGAGACTTGTGTGAGTTAGGAAATAATTATAAAGATAAGTATGAGATTATCTTGTATTGGTTTTGAATGTTTGATTTTGGTTTTGAAATAAAAACTATTATAATGATATTTGTGGGTTAATAATCAATGGATTATGGTTTGATTTTGGTTTTGAAATAGAAACTATTATAGTGATCTTTGTGGATTAAGAATCAATGGATTATTGTTTTATTTTTGTTTTGAAAGATAAACTATTATAATGATCTTTGTGGATTAATAATCAATAGTTTTATTGTTTGATTTTGGTTTTAAAAGAGAAACTATTATTGATTCTTGAGACTTGTGATAGTTAAAGAATAAATAAATTATTGTTTTTTGTTTTTGAAAGAGAAACTATCTTTAATTTTTGAGACTTGTTATAGTTAAAGAATCATTTTAAGGAAAAATAGAGATTGCTATAGGGAGCTCAAGAAACGATTGTAAGGGGCAATATCAACAACATTAATTGCATCATCAAGAATGAGTGAGCTGAGGTTTAGCGGGTGCGGTGGGAGTGAGGGTTTGAATTTTCTAGGCAGGAATCTTAGCCAAGGTGACAAAGGTAGAACAAGTATGAAAGGTGCGGGTGGGAACCCTGAGCATGGATCAAGCAAGGATCCAGAGAAATACGGTTAGGTTGCAGCAGATTTGGAGGCGGGCATCACGCGGGGGACCAACCTTCCTCAGAAAGACCCTAACAAAAAAGATATGAAGGACAATGCGGGGCCCAAGAAGATGTTATATTTTGCTAAGACTCTTAGAGGAAAAATAAAGAAGGTTATCTATATTCTACCTCTAGTTCCAGTAAATAATAAAATTTTGGCCCCGGCAAGTTCCATGAGCCCTTTTCTTTCAATGGAAGAATTCTCCCTAGTAGGCAAGTTTTTGGGAGGTAGGCCGGACATGGAGACTATCAGGGCTTGGGCGATGGGTAAATGGTGACCGGTAGGTAGCTCTAACTCGAGGGTCCTTCATTATCTATTTTAACAATATGGAGGATGCTAACCGCGTTTTAATAGGAGGTCCTTGGTTTTTTGGCAAAAGGAGCCTTTTTCTCAGATGATGGGGTGAAGATTTTGACCCTGAAAAGCAAAATATTAACATGGCCCCTATTTGGTTTCATCTCCCAAGTCTACCTACCCAGTTATTCAATGAATATTTGTTGTAGGGCATAGCCATAACTATAGGGGACCTGGTCTCCATTGACCATGTGACCTTGGCTAGGACAAGGATGACTCATGCACGAATTTGCATAAATACTAATTTGGATAATGAATTGCCAAGGTTTGTGGAGCTAGAGTATGGAGAATACTATCAAAAACATCTAGTAGAATACAAGAACAGATCAACATTCTATGTAGAATGCAAAAATCAAGGACATCTATGCAATCAGTGCCCTAACCTGACAATGAATAGAGAAAAGTAGAAGCAGGGAATGCTAGATAGAGAAAATTTAAGAAGTTTCCTTGGCAAAGGTGATTTCAATCAGGCAAACTATGTCTACCAAAAAAATAAAAAAGAGGTTGCATGGTACCAAAAAGACAAGGGAAAATAATAGGTTGTTGGCATCCAAAATACTTAGGTAAGTTCCAATCCTCTAGTTTCAAATAAATTTTCAATTCTATCCAATATGAGAGTAGGAGGATTATCGAAAGACATGGAAGCCTAGAACCTTCAGGCTAACCTTTTTGACTCTCTAGAATCCCCATCCAATTTAGGATCCTCAAACCCTAATGCTAAAATTATTGTAAGCCCCATGGGCATCACAAAGCCAAACCCTAATGCCCAATCTCTAGAATCCCCATCCAAGTCGAGATCCTTAAACCCCAATGCTGAAAATACTTCAAGCCTAGTGGGCATCCCAAAGCCAAACCCTAATGTTGAAGAACTTAGGAAGAAATTTGAGGCATTGGAAAATAAAAAATATCATCTCCCTAACATCATCACTAGGATCCAGGTGAATCCTACTGAGGGGCCATCTTGCAGACCAGGGGAATACAGGAAAAAAAGAGAATATTTGGATGTAGGGGTGGAGATATGTGAAACTCTTCAGACTAAGGAATATGGCAGTCTAGTTCTGCAACAAATTGCCTCCCCCCAATTTAGTCCTAAACAAACCAGGAGCACTGTGAAGTCTCCTATAGATTTTGGTAGTGAAAAAAGAAGAGGGAGAATATCAAATGTTGAGCATCAAAAAATTAAAACTGATAATGAAATTGCCAATGGAAAATAGAGAACCTTATTTCAACAGGTTATTTCGGGTTCTGAAGACAACAAATTAGGAAAACCCCCTCAAGGGAGGGGGAGAGGAAGAAATCCCAAACAATCTAAATGAAGTTCCTCTCATGGAATGTGAGAGGCCTCAATGGCCTGCCCAAACATGGGGAAGTTAGTGCAATCATAAATCAAGTAAATCCAACTATTATCATGTTGCAAGAAACAAAAAATGATGAGATTCAGTCAAAAAATGTAGCAAAAAAATCTAGAATCAAGGGGATATGGTTTGAAAATCATCCAGAGGAGCGTCTGGAGGCCTTATGACTTTGTGGGATCCCTGGATAGTAGAAGGCACCATTATTCAAAAATATGACAGGGTTCTTAGTGTTTTATTTAAGGAAATAAACAACAACAGGTCGTGGATCCTTTCAAATATTTATGCCCCGACTTCAATTCAAGGAAGAGCTCTACTGTGGGAGTACTTAGGCAATCGAAGTAAAATATTTCATAATGTCCCTTGGATTCTAGCTGGGGATTTTAACACTCCTCTTTACCCTTCAGACAAAATGGGTGGAAATGGAACACCTATCAAGAGCATGGATGAGTTCAATGACTTTGTGAACTCCAATATGTTGATGGATGTAAAAATTAGAGGAGTGAATTATACCTGGAGCAATTGGTGGATAGGGTGTCATCTCATTCAATAAAGGCTTGACAATTTTTTCTATTAAAGGAAGCTACAACTATTTTCGGTGATTCTACCCTGCAAACCCTTCCTAAAATTGCCTTTGATCATAATCCCATTTTGTTGGAGATCCCTAAATATTTGTCCTTCAATAAACCTTTCATATTTCAATCTATGTGGATCAAACATTCCAGTTTTAGAGATAACGTAGTTTAGTGGTGGTAGCAACCTGTCAGGGGTAGTGTAGCTTTTAAACTTAGTGGAAAATTAAAGTTTGTTAAGGAAAAGCTTCGAACTTGGAACAAATAGGTCTTTGGGAACCTCTTTGAAAATAAAAAATAGGTTGTTGAAATTTTGAAGATAATTGATCAGAGAATTTGACATGGTGATGCTGATGAAACTACTAGGCAAGAGGAATGGATAAAACTAGCAGAGTTTCATAATATTTTGGGCAGTGAGGAAATCTATTGGAGGCAAAAATCAAGGGCTCTTTGGTTGAAATATGGAGATTCAAATTCCAAGTTTTTTCATGTCACCATGCTTAGAAACATAAGCAATAACAAGATAAAATTTTTAAAAAAAGTATATGGTTCTATTACTTAGGACTTAACAAAAATCATAAAGGAGGCAGTAACTTATTTCAATTCTATCCTTGGTCTCGCAGTACAATGAGGAGGCCAAATATATTCTCTTGTAATCCATTTATAGCATAATAAATAAGGATATAAACCTTAAGCTTCTCACTCATTTTTTTGATGAGGAAATTAAGGAAGCCTTGTTTAGCATGGAGCCAGAAAAAGCCTCGAGACTCGATGGCTTTCCTCTCATTTCTATCAAGATTTTTAGGATATCGTAAGTGAAGATGTAATTTCTACTTTCAGAGAATTCCAAGCAAACAATCATATCCCAAAAGGTCTCAAATCTACTTTTATTCTCTAATTCCTAAGAAGCAAACCCCTAAATCTATGGCTGACTTCAGGCCAATCAGTCTGTGCAATGTTTCTTACAAGATCCTAACTAAAGCCATTGCAAATATAATGAGAGATGTTCTACCCCGCATCATAGATCTGTTCCAGGGAAGCTCTATCCAGGGTAGGTCAATCTTGGATGGAGTTATCATAGTTCATGAAGCTCTGCACTCTGCTCATAAGACTAACAGGTCTATTTTTGCCCTCAAGCTTGATATGAACAAAGCATTTGATAGGCTAAATTGGGACTTTCTGATTGTTGTACTCCTTATGTTTGGTTTTCACCACAAATGGGTTAATTTTATCAAAGAATGCATTTCTAAAGCATGGTTCTCGATTCTAGTTAATGGAACAATTGCTGGTTACTTTCAAAGTCATAGAGGAATTTGGCATGGGGACCCTATCAGCCCCATGTTTTTCATCATTGTGGCATAAGCTTTAGGCAGAACCATAAAAAATACTTGTAGTTCAAGGCTAATATCGGGAATCAAGGAAAAATCTCTCACTAGGGTTGTTTATCACCAACAATTCATCAATGATACCCTTCTATTGACTAAGGCATCGGTGGTTGAGGCCAAAAGAATTAAATACATCCTGCATCTCTACAAGGATGTTGCTGGTCAGAAAGTTAATTTTAGTAAAAGCAAGTTATATTTCTTGAACACCCCATTCAAAAGTAAGGAAAGATTGCAAAAATTTTAGGGTGTGATATAGCAAACCTCCCCACTTCATATCTTGGCCTCCCTCTTTTGATTGGTTCTTCGAGAGCGTCAATGTGGGATAGGGTTATTGAAAGAATTAAAAAAAACTTGTTGGATGGAAAGGTCATCTTCTATCTCAAGCAAGAAAGCTGACCCTCACTAAGGCCTCTCTTCAGAGCATTCCAATCTATTTCCTCTTCATTTTCAAAGCCCCTGTGAAGTTTTTCCAAAAAATTAAAAAACTCCCAAAATAATTTTTATGGATTGGATCAAAAGAGAAAAAAAGGATACACCTTGTAGGATGGACCAAAGTGTGCAGACCCAGGGAAAATGAGGGATTAGGTCTGAGGATAATTTCTCATATGAATTTAGCTTTACTAGCTAAGCAGGTGTGGTGCCTCATTTTTGGTGAAGAAAATGAATGGAAAACTATCATCAAATTAAAGTATCTTCAAAATATGGAATTTCTAAGTGACTCAGTTCCAATCAGAGGTTATGCTTTTTGGAAAGCAATTCTCAATTGTAAGAAAATCATAAAAAAAGTTTTAAGATGGGTTTTAGGCAATGGTGACAGGATAAATTGTTGGAATGACAAGTGGTCTAAGGATGAACCACTGATGCAACATCCTAACTTAGCCTAAATCAGAGATATCACGGAAGAAATCATTGGCAGAAAAGTCTCAAATTTTATGGTTGAGGACAGAGGCAGAATGAACTAGAAACAAATAAGGATTTAGGGATTTCAAGTGGAATAAAATGATCTTTGTAACATTCTCAAAAATAGTTTATCCCCATGATACCCAAGGAAGATCAAGTGACTTGGGCTCCTACGAAAAATGGGCAGTTCACTGTTAAATCAACTTACAAGCTTCTACTTGATGACGATGATTTTGTCCTCCAAAAGGACTTAGTTTGGATAAAAAATTTAATTCCAAAAATTGTAGTCTTTTCATGGCTAGTTATCCAAGGAATAATTCTAGCCATTGATAATATGATGCATAAAGGTATTTGTATCACTAATCACTATTATCTATGCAGGGCTAATTGGGAGACCATTTATCACATTTTCCTTGAGTGCCCTTTTTCCTTAACTATTCTAAGTGGGGTTTTTTATGCCTTCAATATTTCCTGGGTTAAACCAACCATCGTACTTGATTTGTTCATCTATTGGCCTTACCCATTTTCAATCCAAAGACTTAGATACATGTGGAAAATTTGTCTCAATCACTATCTTTGGCAGGTGTGGTTAGAAAGGAACCATAGAGTCTTTAATGAGTCTATCCATGATCATCAAACTATCATTGCTAGGATCCTATCCTTTGCCAATGAGAATGTGAACCTTATCCCTTTTGATAGTCATAAACCTCATCTATAGGAGACCATGATTGCTCAATATTTAAGCTTAACCTTGTTAGATGAGTCTGTGCCTAGGGTAGTCAAACCCAGAGCCAATGTTAAGTGGTCCCCACCTCCTATAGGTTGGTTTAAGCTTAATTTTGATGGAGCGGCTAAGGAAAATCCTGGAAGAGTAGGTGCTGGAGATATTGTGCGAGATCATAATGGGAATATGATGCTTGTATTTTCTAAATATTTGGGAACAAGGACAAACAACGAAGCTAAAGCTAGAGCTATGTGGAGAGGCCTTCAAATGACTCAAGACTTAGAAGGAAATTTGATCATAGAAGGAGACTCTATGCATGTTATAAATCTCCTTAATAATTGGAAAACACCTCCTTGGAGGATTAAAACAATTTTTGAAGAGGCTAGGATCCTTTTCCAGGGAAGACAGGACAAAAAATCCCAACTTGTCTTTTGGGAAGCTAACAAAGTTTTTGATAAGCTGGCCAATTTGGGTATCGATGGTGACAAACTTTTAAAATGGGAACACGATGTCCCGAGTGAAGTAGAGGAGCTTATTCAACAAGAATGACAAGAATTATAGTTGAATTTACCAATAGGGAAGGCACTGTAATTTCGAAGTCTATGAGTATTCTTGTCTCTTTTTTGAAATGGACTCACAATAAAAATTATCCAAGCTATCAGTCTTGGTGGATGCTGCTTGGAAATGCCACAAACACTAATGGGGACATTTGCATGTCAGATAACATGGCTCCTAGTCATCTTAGTAATTTGAGGTTGGTTGATAATCACAAGGTAGGAAAGAAATGGCAATATAAGACTTTGAACTAGAGCCACGTGGACCACCAGATAGCCACTACCATAAATCTAGCTAGCAGGTTCACTTCTCCAAGGCTGATTGGCCAAGACAGGATGTGGTCCCAAAGCATGTCATATACGAAAGAAAGAAATTACCAAAGAATTATTAAGAGTAACTGTCAATACAGAGCTTGTGGGAGTTTTTTTCAGTACTTTGCTATGTTTGTCTGTAGCTTTTTGTTTCTCCACTTTTTCAAGGAAGGGATCTATGTATATTTATTTTTTTGTAATTATGATGCAGGTGTGTTTTCTTGGGGTATATCCAAAATTTTGTATGGGAATTTCTTTTTTATAATAGGCTATGTGCCTTACTGGATGTAATGGCTTTGGCGGTATGTAGATTTTACATATATAGGATCCTTAGTAAGGACTAATTTTTGTAAAAGGTTTTGGGTCAACTTGTAAAACCCTGTATTAATGCTATAGTATCTTATCTACCAAAAAAAGAGAATCATTTTAAGAGAAGTAAAGGATTTTCTTGTATTAATTTTGAATGTTTTATTTTGGTTTTGAAAGAGAAACTATCTTTGATTATTGAGACTTGTGATAGTTAAAGAATCATTTTAAGAGAAGTATGGGATTCTCTTGTATTGTTATTGAATGTTAATTTGGTTTTGAAAGAGAAACTAATATAATTATTCTTGAGACTTTTATGGGTTAAGGGATCATTATAAAGAGAAGTAGGATTCTCTTCTGATAACCTGATTATATTTTTTGTATGGTTTTTTGCATAATAGAGTAAGTCATGTTTTAATTTGCATTGCATATAGGTTATTATGATCCTTAAGTATATGATGCAGGAGCATCCGACGACAGTAGAGCAATCTTGCATTTTCTAAAAAAATTTCAAATTTTTCAAAGTACTTTGCATTTTGACTTTTTTTCCCCAAGGAGGAAATTTTGTAAAGCAAGGGGGGAGGGGTCGCAAAATCGCGACATGTCGCGATTTCGCAACATGTCACGAAATCACGACCTCAAAGGCTGCGGTGAGACATTGGTGAGTTTCGTCGCGATATCACGACGGTATTTCAAAGACTAAGGCGAGGGGGAAGTCCCGTTGCGATATCGCGATGGGTCGCGATATCGTGACCTATCACGATATCGCGACCAGTGGTAAGCTGCCATGTGGCAGGAGTTCGAGACAACATCAAAAGCTAAAGCAAGGCGGAGAACAAGCAAAGGGCTACGACAAAGTGAAGGCAGAGGGGGGGGTCATGAAATCATGACATGTCATGATTTCATGACATGTCACGAAATCGCGACCCCAAGGGGCTATGGCAAGGCGAAAGCAGGAGGGGGTCACGAAATCGTGACCCCAAGGGGCTCCGGCATAAAGAAGGCGCTTTTGGTCGTGATATCGTGACATGTCACGATTTCGTGACTTGTCACGATATCGCGGCCAGGTGAAGGCACAGTTAAAAGTGGACAAGCGAACGGTCAGGCAAGGCCAAATTTGACACGTGGACAGCCACGTGTATCGAGACAGTTGTGAAGGGCACGTGTATGAAAGATATTGCAACAAGAAGAAGACATAGATGAATTAAACACACGGACAGCTACGTGTATTGAAACAAAGATGAGGGCCACATAAATTCAAAATAGAGATGTCGGCCACGCACATTTTTAAATTTCTAGCAAACAACAGTGATAGGCGACAGACATTAAGGATGGGACAACGATGTAGAAGAACAGTCTAAACAAAACAGTGAGTGCAGGATAAGGATGGCCATTAATGCAAGCTTCATGGTGGTTTGGGTAGTTTCCCATTTATGGCAGACAAATTTGAAAACTCGATCGAGGGGGAAAATCGAATTTGAAATTTTGTTAGGCGGGGGCATTAATTGCCTAGAGGACCGAGACCTCGATAAAAAAACTCAAATTTTGTAACAGTTGGGTGGTGGACTGGAAGGTCAAGGAGATAGGGAGTGTGCATGAAAAATACCAGACAATAGCTGGTTATTGTAAGCCTACGGGCTGTTTCATCTGGATTGTAAATAACTTTCAGCTTAATCTAAGAAATTTTCTGGGAGTTTATGTGTGCTTGATTTTTTCGGTCCCCATCAGTGGTATTAGAGTCAGAAATTCCTGAGTGTGTGACAGATCGTCGGACGTGAGGCAGTCGCACTAGGATCTATGGGAAGGCTCATGAGAAAGTGAGAAGATTCCTCTAAGAAGAAACCCCATTGGTGGGAGAAGCATGGCAGCAGCATATTTTCAAGCTTTGCAGCGGCAAGTTCAGGCCCTGTAAGAAGAACTACGCAGAGGACACGAACCAAGAAGAGATGCAGATAGTGAAGATGAAGTAGATGAAGAAGAAAACCAGTTTGAAGAAGAAGAAGAAGCTGTAGATCCGGCATAAGCCAGACTGTACAAAGCCATATCCCAGATTGGGAAGAGGCCGAAGATAGAAGTTTCCACGTATTTCGGGAACTTGAATCCGGAGGAATTGATTGATTGGATAAATGACCTGGAAGAATACTTCGAGTATGAAGATCCCAAGCAGGTCAGATTTTCCAAAACCAAATTAAAAGGTCATGCCAGCATATGGTGGAAGGGGGTATAGCTGGAACATAACAGAAGAGGAAAATAACGGATAACAAGATGGGACAGAATGGTGGAAAAATTAAAAAGACAGTTTATTTTGGCAGATTATGAGTTGGATCTGCTAAGAAAAATGCAGAGTTTGAGACAGATGAATAAAACTATCCAAGAATACACGGAGGAATTTTATAAAATCTCCATCAGAACCGGCTATTTAGAAGCAAGCAAGGAAAAGGTGGCCCGTTATATCAATGGGTTGAGTCCCAGTATCCAAGAAGAGTTGAGCTTAGTGTAGGTGAGCACCATTGAAGATGCTTACCAGTTTGCTCTGAAGGTTGAAGAAAAATTGAACAGAAGGTTTGAGAGCAAGCAAAGGGGAAGAGGGCATGGAGAAAATACTGGTGGAAGAAAAGAGGAAGGAAAGGAGAAAGAAGCTAGTAGCAGTCGGGATCAGAAGGGAGATGAAGAACCCAAACCCCAAGTTCAGAACAATGGCTACCCAAGAGGAAGAGGTAGATCTGGATGCGGGTATGGAAGAGGAGTATTTCGTGGGACATGTTTCCACTATGGTGAAGAAGGACATCGGGCATTTGAGTTTCCACAACACCGAGAAAGAGTGAACAAGAAACAAGTGGGTCCTGCCAGAGTTGCTATGGCAGCGAAAGATGCTGACTCAGAACATTCTGAAGAAGCTGAAAAAGGAGAAGCAATGATAGTGAGGGGAACCATGCTGATTGAGGAAGACAAACCCGAGCAAAGGAGAAGCCTATTCTGCACACGGTGCAAATGTGCAGGCAAGGTCTGTAATGTTATTATAGACAATGGGAGTACATATAACTTAGTCTCCGAGGAGATGGTTGCTAAGTTATAGTTGGAGAGAAGGAGACACCCGCATCCATACCGAATTGCGTGGTTGCGGAAGGACCACAGAGCATGGGTCCGTGAATAGTGTTTAGTCACATTCTAGATTGGGAGATACCAGGATGAGGTCTTGTGTGATGTTTTCCCCATGGATGCTTGCCATTTGTTGTTGGGAAGACCATGGTAGTTTGATAGGAGTGCAGTGCATGATGGTTGTGCAAATACGTACTCCTTGATGAAATATGGAGTGCGACACAAGTTAAAGCCATTACAGACAGTGGATGAGAAGGTGTGCAGCAATGCAAAATTTTTTTTGGTAGAGGGCAAAAATTTTTGCCAGGAAACGGGATTTGACCAGGTTGTAAAGGTTGATGAGTGTTTGAAGATATTACAAAGGACGTGGACCGAAAAACATAGAAGTGAAGGTCATTTCTCATTTTTACCCAAGGTGTCTGATGCAAGAGCATCCGACGACAGTAGAGCAATCTTGCATTTTCTAAATTTTTTTCATTTTTTTCAAAGTACTTTGCATTTTGACTTTTTTTCCCCAAGGAGGAAATTTTGTAAAGCAAGGGGGGAGGGGTCACGAAATCGTGACCTCAAAGGCTACGGTGAGACATTGGCGAGTTTCATCATGATATCATGATGTCACGATATCATGACGTCACGATATCACGATGGTATTTCATAGACTAAGGCGAGGGGGAAGTCCCGTCACGATATCGCGACCAGTGGTAAGCTGCCACGTGGCAGGAGTTCGAGACAACATCAAAAGCTAAAGCAAGGCGAAGAACAAGCAAAGGGCTACGGCAAAGTGAAGGCAGAGGGGGGGGTCATGAAATCGTGACCCCAAGGGGCTACGGTAAGGCGAAAGCAGGAGGGGGTTGCGAAATCGCGACATGTCATGAAATCGTGACCCCAAGGGGCTCCGGCATAAAGAAGGCGCTTTTGGTTGCGATATCGTGACATGTCATGATTTCATGACCTGTCGCGATATCGCGGCCAGGTGAAGACACAGTTAAAAGTGGACAAGCGGACGGTAAGGCAAGGCCAAATTTGACACGTGGAAAGCCACATGTATCAAGATAGTTGTGAAGGGCACGTGTATGAAAGATATTGCGACAAGAAGAAGACAGACGAATTAAACACGTGGACAACTACGTGTATTGAAACAAAGATGAGGGCCACGTAAATTCAAAATAGAGATGTCGGCCATGCACATTTTTAAATTTTTGGCAAACAACAGTGACAGGTGACGGACATTAAGGATGGGACAGCGGTGCAGAAGAACAGTCTGAACAAAACGGTGGGTGCAGGATAAGGGAGGCCATTAATGCAAGCTTCATGGTGGTTCGGGTAGTTGCCCATTTATGGCAGACAAATTTGAAAACTCGGCCGAGGGGGAAAATCAAATTTGAAATTTTGTTAGGCGGGGGCATTAATTGCCTAGAGGACCGAGACCTCGATAAAAACTCGAATTTTGTAACAGTTGGGTGGTGGACTGGAAGGTCGAGGAGATAGGGAGTGTGCGTGAAAAATACCAGACAACAGCTGGTTATTGTAAGCCTGCGAGCTGTTTCATCTGGATTGTAAATAACTTTCAGCTTAATCTAAGAAATTTTTTGGGAGTTTATGTGTGCTTGATTTTTCGGTCCCCATCAGTATACCTCATAAGTTGTGGTGGATTCCCCATCATGAAGAAGCTTGCAGACACTTGGATGGCTTGAAGATATTTGGTAGATGGCTTCATAGGGAGTTGATTATATATATGATGTGGAAAAATAAATGCTTTGTAATGATTGAGTTGATCAATAAGTTTTGTATATTTGATTATTGTACAAACTGAAAGATTATGTTGCTTAATGACAACTTGGATTTTTGTACTTTATATCATTTTTAGTAATTTCTTTGGATAGTTATTATTGAGTTCTATCAACTACAAAAAAATGTATATTATATTAGAAATATATATTATCTTGTCTATGCATTTATGTTGTTAGAAATTATTTAAATTAAAGCACTTGATATATTCAGAGTTGAATTATGGTTAAGAGGAATATTTGTTATGCATTTCAAATTTTATGGACTATCTATTGCTTTTTATTATGCTAAATGCATTGTTTAATTTTATGGTAAATATTTTAATGATTATCTATCCTTATGGTGGACAAAATATTTCTCTTTTAAACCATAAAATACAATCCTAAAAGGAGTTCTGTGGATGCAATAACTAGGTCGATATGAGTCTTAGAAGGAGTTGAGAGAATTAAATAGCTAAGAACTCATTAACCTAGGAGGAGTTGCGTGAATGCAATAACTAGGAAGATATGATTCCTAGAAGGATTGGGTGTGTCCCATCTAAATGTTGGGAAGACTATTTACAAGATAGTAGTGGTGATTCCTTGATCAAGTAGGAACAGGTGATCATGTTAGTTGTCATCAAAGTGGCAATGACCTTAGTTAGCCCATAGAGGTGTGGTAACTAAGCACCAAGGCTCTATGCTTGATTAACCTACCTATATGAGCTTAGAGTATGGTTAGGGAATAAGCATCTCCCTTTAAGTGTTATGGGCCTTAAAGGATAATCCCTATGTTGTGGTTGAATGGTCCCTAGTAGATGATTGTATGGGAAAGGTGAGAGAACCACTTTTGACATCCTTCTAATGTGTAGGTTTAGTAAGGTGAACCCTAGAAAATTATAGGTGTTGGTCCCTCCTAGTCCACTGGGAGTCATTTGTAGTGACTTGGAACTAAAATGTGGTGAAGCCTTGCATACTGAGATAAATGAAGGAAGGATTTCTTCCTTGAGATACCTTATGATAAGTACTATTTTCAAAAAACAATTGGTTGGTAGTTTTGGGTCATTACATTTTCTAAGGGCCAAGAAATTTGGGATCTACCTTTCCTTTCTTCCCATATTCATCATTTTTTGGATCCCAATAAAGCACTATCTCTCCTTCCTAAAATAATTTTCCTTTTGCTTTTTTATTGAAATTTTTTGCAACTCTTTAGACATGTTCACCTATTTTTTGTAGTGCATCCCTTCTATCCTCTTGTAGTTGTACTATCTGATCCAATCTTCTTTGGAGAGAATCTAGAATTTCATGATCTAGCAAAAGTAGATATAAAGCATGAGTTTCTATTTGAGGAGGTAGTAGGGCATTTTCTCCATAAACTAGTTTATAAGGGGATTTTCTAGTACTTTTAACAGAAATTGTCAACCCATAGAGTAACTTTCAATTCATGATCCTAGCTTCTTTTACTTCTCCCCAATTCTCTCCTAATTTTTATAATGAAATTCTTATTTTATGACTCTACCAAGCCATTTCACTAAGGATAGAAGTTGGAAGAATGAGAAATCTTAATGTCATACTTTACACAGAACTAAATCATCTTAAGAGAAGTAAAATAATTACCATTATCAATAACTATCTTCTTTGGATATCCAAATCTTGTCAAGATTATTTCCTTATTAAACTTGATCGCTACTTTTGTTGTTGATTTATTGAGAGGTGTTACCTCTACCCACTTAGTGAAATAGTCTATAGCTATAATTATCCATATATGGTAACCAAAGGAATTTGGATTGATTTCTCCAATAATACCTAAATACCCATTGGGAAAAAGGAGCATCAGCTACTACTAGCGTAAAAGGCATTATAGATAAGTTCTCCCTTGCAAATATTTGGTAATTATAATAGCTTCTCATAAACTGGTAAACATATTTGAACAAGGAAGGCTAGTATTAACCAACTCTCATAATTTTATAGGTTGTAGCTTTTGGTGTAAAATGACTCCTACAATAACTAGAATGGTATTATTTTAAAATTTAATAAAAACTTATTTCTCAAAGATACAAAGCAGTAGGATTCCATCTAAATGTCTCCAATATAGTCTTCCATCTTGAGAGTGATATCTTTAGGCTTGTTCTTTGATTGATCTTCTCTTACCTTTTGGCATATCCTTAGGAAAGAATGTAATATCATCATACCATGTGCAATAAAAATTATAAGCTATTCTTGCTTCATGCTTTTGGTTAATTACCATAGTGGTGTTCATAATTTCCCCTTCCTTGTTTGCCATATACTTTGCTAGTCCTTGTACTTTCACAATCTAAATTGCTTTGAATTCTACATTATATTGTAGTAGTTTCACCATACATCTTGTATAATTTATTAATGGTTTAGGTTGGGTAAAAATATATTTGATAACAATGTAAAGAATATAAGCCATAACCTTACTTAAACTAAACAAGATTTTAAAATGGTCTAGTGCTTTGATGAGAGCACCATTTTGCACTTTAACTATGCACCTTTCAATCTAGTACTCATAAAATCAATTGGTCTCTCATTTTTCTCTTCATATTTCTAAGATAACACTATAGCAATTGTATGTTTTGAGATAAAAGATAAGATGTTGAAATATTTGGAGTAATCGGGGTGAATTAAAACTAGGTCTTGATTTATAGCTTCTTTAATTATTTGGAAGGATTTAATGTTTTATTTATTCCATTTAATTTCACCATGCTTTTGTATCATATCATTGATTGGATTAGAAATTTCAGAAAAATATGGAACAAATATCTTTACAAAATTAACCTTACCAAAGAAATATCTCACTCCTTTCAATTTTTTTGGAGGAGGAATTTTGGAGATAGCCTCTACCCTTTCAAGATCAATTGTTATACCTTTTTTAGAAACCGCATGTCCTAGCAGCTTACCTTGGGTTGCTCCAAATATGTACTTTTTTGGGTTCAAATATATGCCAAACTCCTTACACCTATAAAATACCTTTGTCAAGTGTAGAAAATGATCCTCTGGTGACTAAGAGAAGATTGTTACATCATCCAAATAGATAACTATTTCAAACATGAGATATTTAAATAAAAAATCCATAGCTCTTTGAAAAGTGGCACGTGTATTCATTAACCCAAATGGCATTTTGAGATATTAAAATTTTCCCATGGTGTGGTAAATTTTTCTTATATCTATCTTCTAGATTTACTAGAATTTGATTATATCCTAGAAACCCATCCAACAAAGATTTTATAGACAATCCTATAAAAGTTTGTAGCAATTGTTCCTATTGGGAAGTGGGTATTTATATTTTAGGAATATATTATTCATCTTTTTTAAAATAAACACATAGTCTAATATCTCCATTTTTCCTCCCAACTAGTACTAAATTGGCAATCTAGGAGGAAAATATCACTTTTTTATAATCTTAGTATCTAGCAAATTTTGAACCTCTTTCTGCATAACTGAGTGCAAGGTAGGATTTAATTTTCTTTATTTTTCCTAAAAGGTTTAGCATATTCCTTAAGGGGGATGATATGAGTCATAACTTTAGTATTAAATGTCCTTAAGTCTTCATAGCTCCAGGAAAAAACATCTCTATTTTTCTTTAGAAAACTAATATATTGTTGTCTTTCTTTTCCTAACAAAGCCTTATTAATCTTGATCATATTAGGCTCTTCCACTATTCCAATATTTACATCTTTTGATTTAGATTCTTGAAAGAGTGGCTTGTAGGCTCTATCAAAATCATCAAATAAACTCTCTAAAGATATTAATCCTCTAGAGATTCTATTTTTTTTTAATTGTATGCCTTCAATAGGTTCTCCAATAATGTGTTTTTAATTTTTCTTGATCTTGCTCATCATATTTAATATCAAAAATTTTATTTTGGATAGTCATGAAGTCATTTATATGTACATCATCCTATTTTTTTTTTAAATAAACAACATTATTTGGAACAAAAGGCTTATAGATAGGTATAGTAGGAAACCTATCCATATATACAATATCATTCTTTGTATAATTTGCACCAGACATATTTGTAGTTAACAAGTTGGCTACATGATTTTAGTTTCTAGGTATATACTATAAATTGAATGCTATAAAGTTATCAATCTCATCAAGTATGGTCTATTTATACTGCTTCAATATATTATTCTTAGTCTGATATTTAACTTTGATTGGCTATATTATGAGTTCTACATCTCCACTAACTTTCAGGTAATTGATGTCTAACTCTTTGGCTTTCTTGATTCCTAAAAATAAGACCTCATATTCTACAATTTTTTTGGTACAAGGAAATTCAAACCTATATGGTATATTAAGATAATATTCATTTATATTAGTCATATTTACTCTAGCTCTGGCCCCAATCTATGATTTTGCACCATCAAAAGATATTGTCCATAGTTCAACGATCAATATTCTATCAGCCTCTACATTAGCTTTTGCTTTTGACTTTGGATCCATATTTATGACATCAGGGACCTCTATAAAAAAATGTGAGTGCTAAAAAGAATAGACTCCCATTTCTTTCTCCATAATAGAATTCATGAGGTTTACCATACTATCATATTTTTTTTTTAATTCAATAGAGTACTTGTTAAAAGGTTCTCATCTTAGGATAACCTTCTTTTCATTGTAAGGGAATAGTGGTGTAAGACCAATCTAATTGGATTGAGCCTCCCATCTATTCAGCCCAATTCCTACATAGAAACAAAGAGAATAAAGGGTCTACATATACAACTACAACATCCATGACTATACCATTTTTAGGATATTGGTCCAAATAAACAAGTAGCCTAGTTATGACACCTACACATGGTACTTGTCTACTATCCATTACAAAAATTGGAGGACACTCTTTTATACAAGTTAAGCCCAATATATTGGCTACTTGTTTTAACATTATATTAAGTGAAGCCTCACTATCAAGCATGCAATTATGGATTACATATTGATCACCAAAATTTGATGTGTACCTCAAGGTGATATAAAATTGCCTCCCTAAAATTAGGCATCTAACCGCATGGTTTTTTGATCTTGAGGGACTATATGTGTAGCCTTTTGATTGGTCAAATAACCCAAAAGCCTTATAGACTTGATCTATATACTTAGGAATAGTCATTACTTCTCCAAAGATAATATTGATTTTTTGCTTAGCAATTTCTAAACTAGCATCAAATTCATATTTCTTGATATCCATTGTTTTGCTAGATTCTTATTTTAGCATTTCATTTTGTTATTTTTGAATATCTTCTTTTATACTAGTATCTTCAAGGATGACTTGGTACTTCTTATCATTTGAATTATTTGTATTATTTTCTTTATGGATAAATTTATTTTGATTTGTTTGTCCTCCATTTCCCTTGGTAGAATTTTTGTCAACTCTTTCTCCTATTATCATATTTCTAATATTTATAAATCGTATTCTTTCTAGATCCTCTATTTATTATGTTGTGGGTGTAAGTTTACCATGTATCATTCTCTCAAACTCCTTATCTGGTGCTTTTTGCATAATTTATATATTCTCAAGGACAAGATCTCTCTATTGATGGTTTGTAGCATACTAATCCATCTATTTTGTAAATTGTAACTATCTAGCTTCATCTTCTTGATTCCAACATAATTTTATCCTAATGTGATCCTCAAGTTCATCCTCAAGATCAATGTTAGAATGTAGACTTAGATAAAAACCACAATTAGTATAATTATAAGAGACATCACAAGCATAAGAATAAAAAAATAATATTGAGGCTATATTGATGGATGGAATGGGGTTGGGGACAACATGTAATTTTTTTTGAACTTATGTATTTATCCAATTGTTATAACCATTCCTATGTTAGCTTTTTGAGCTATATGCTAAAATGAAATGAAGCCACAAGTAATGGGAATAAGAAAGCATTCTAACAACTATGATAATGGAAGCTAAAATAGCATGAAACTAAGACAAGATACTTCAGAAATAACTCACATAACAACCATTAATGGAGGCTCACAAAAATGGAGAATACAACATATGAATCTCTCTATTAGTGAATACATAGAGGATACATACTTCCTTACAATGAGCCCTATATATAAGAAGATAAGTTACTTGGGCCTCACTCTTCTTAAGTGCATGAGGGACACATGTCCTTTTACATCATTGAACATATACAATATGCATATGGACACTTTTACATTTATTCCTTTGCACATTCTAACACTTGTGCATAGGTTACTTCTTCCTCAAGTAACTCCTACTCTAATAATATACCTAATATGGTACATAGACATGTAACTAAATAATGTAATAGACTCTAACTCTAACACCCCTCTATATTAAATTATTTAGATATTTAGGAATCTGGATCTTGATGTGGTTTAATCTTCAATGAAGATCTCTAATATCCAATATTTGTAAGGACTCCTCTTGTAGAGTCTCTTCTTGAATATGTTATAAGACTCCTAGGGCCTTTTATCCTTTTGCAATCTTGTAGGTCTATAGTCGCTAGCAATGGGATCTCTTCTCAGGTCTCCAAATCTGGAATCTTCCATTCCTTACATGAGGTCTTCTATCAAACAATATCAAAGGAATAAAATTTACCTGTAGTGGGTCCAAAGATGCATCTGGTTATCAAAACTATAGCAATGATGTTTAGATAAATTGTAGCAATAGTACTTTCTTGTGGCTTTCTCTACCACCTAGATTATTTTGAGAATTTTACCTTTGCTTAGCACTGTATTCTAACTTTGGCACTATCACTAGTTTCTATCTGAATCTGTTGTTGAAGAATTCCATACCTTTCTTGTGTCCATCTTTGTTCCTTGAGAAGTATACTCGAGAAAATTCACTGATGAAGTTTCTTGTCATGGTATATATCTAGTCAAAGTGATAATTCTCTTTGTACCAACAATATCTTTAAGAATTATTGGTACCTCCACAAATTTTATAGCTATGGATATTCTAGCATCTCTCTATCTTGTGCCCATATCTATTACAATGACTGCACCTATTTTCTATTGCCAAATATATTTGACCATTATATCCTTCATAACAACTATTTATATCAATCTCTTTCACTGATTTTGTTCCTTGATTATTGTTGCTAGTATTACCTGTATATTCAAGACCTTCATACTTTGATCTTATTTTTTATGCTATTGATTCTTTCAATCCCTATTCATATTTTCCTGATCCTGTATCTTCATATCTTATCATATTTGAAAAAAACCATTAGTATGACCAATAATCATTAGAATTATTTTTATCAACATAAATATAATCTTGTTCATCATCCGAATTTATGCTTTCATCAATTATAGCACTATGAAACTTTTTTGAGCAATCATGAACTCTATCTAGATCACTAGTTTCAATACTTGCATTGAAATATTCCCTTTCATTTTGATAAGAGTTATGATTTGCATATTTATCCATTTTAAGAAGATCACTAGTATCATAGCATGCATAAATCATCAATGGTTTTTATTCTATGGTATTGCAACATGAATCTACCACCATAGGTCTTAAGTCATTTGTATCACTAGAAGTATATTTTATTTCTATCTTGTTCTTTACCATTTTCAACCTTTTCATGTTATCTCATATTAGAAACATTAAGAGTGACAATTACTTTGTAGATTATTCTCCATATATTGGTAGGTATAGTAAAAAAATCTTCATAGTAGTCATTAGCATTACTAATAACACTTTGCATGTATTTTTGAAGTGTAGAATAATCCCTTTTTTATGTTTTACTAGTAATATTTGCAAGCTTGTTATTCCAAGTATATGCTTTATATGTATACTTGTTCTTCAAATATTTTATCATATCCTCTTGTCTTCTATTCTTATCTTTTAGAACTTCATTGGAAAGTAATGCCATATATATCAGGTCTCCTATATCACTTGGTAATATGAAACTATTTTTAGAAGCTTTATATGTCTCATCAAGCTTTCCATTCAAATAATTGCTAAGTGCTGAGAAATTTTCATTTTTGATTTCTATTAACATTGATTGTGAGGCACTATTTTTAGTTTCTTCTATAAAGTGTATTATAAATGACATTTTGACCTTTTCAATATTTCTAAAATTTTTTGAACGTCTAGTTGTTATCCTTGGAATTCTTGAATGTTTGTTTGTTCTTCTTAAGAACATAAGTCCTCTCCAATGCAAATTAGTTCTTGTTATTGATTTTCTACTTTTGGATTACTTGTTCTCTTTTGCTTTTTCTTAGCCACGTTTCTTTGATGTAGGTTGATTTATGTCTCCCTAGTGGTTTGATGCTAACTTTGATTTAATGTTCAATTTTCTAAATTCCAATTTACTGAGTTTTTATGTAGTATACATTTTATCTTCCTAATTTGGAAATTTAGATAATAATATTTTGCAAATGAATATTAATTCTCTAAAGTGGAAATCCTTATATATCCTACTTAATTATTTGTAAAATATAATGATATATGAATCTCAGGCAATGGTATATTTTTTTAACTATAGTTTTCTTTCTATTTGGTTGAGATTGCAATTGATCTAAATGCAATAAATGAACCTTGGAATTATGTACTTTATATCTCCAATTTAATTGAAAGCAAACATATAAATTACCTTTGAGTGTTGCAATGAGTTGATTAATAAGAATTTTGACTTTTCTCCTCGATTCACCCCACGTTGTGGTGTATACACTCTTCTATTCCAGCATGTGAGATATGAGCATTCAATGCTCTATGCTGGGTGGCGGTCTTCATAGGATTTAACCCCTCGATCTGTGAAACCTTATGTAGCTCTAATTTCTACCCCTGTATGTGCACTCCCATTATGGTATTGCCCTCCTCTTAAGACACTTTTCAAGTGGCCCTAATATCTTAGTAATTAGCACCAACAGCTAGTGTGACAGGTTTGGTTATGATGGCTAGTTTCTAGATGAACTTCAGATGACTACGAATGGATGGCACACTTACTAAAATGACTGTAAATATCCCCATTTCTTTGTTATATGCTTTGAAGTGCACACTGGTGTATTGTTTCACATCTTCTACTAGTGAAATGAACTTTTGTTTGTTGGTCGTGAACTAGTTGGCGGTCTTCACCCTTTAACCGATGCTGAAACTGTGGTCTCTAGTAACTATTTCATGAAGTTTCTAAATCCATGATGTGCATACAATCTAATTATGATAGCATTTAATATCAATGTTCGATGATGTGTGGTCTCCAATAATACATGTAGTATGAATATTTGAACACCTGATGGATCTCATCTCTATATCATCTTCCTTCTATCTATATGATGTTGTCAATGTAAGTTGAATTTCCTTTCTATCTTGTTGGTGCCTTCACTGAGTGCAATATTCTATACAATGGTGCTACTTTGATCCCTTTTCTTTAGGCTTTGAATAAGTGCATGCTATGATCTCGCTTTATTTTGCTAACAAGTCTTCTCTAATGCTGCCAATATTCTCGTCTAGTTATGTCTTCACTCTTTACTCCATGGTGAGGATAATAATAGGACCTTCTTGATGTGCATGAAATATCCTCATTCTAATGTGGTTATTAATAATGGTTAGTATGTGCACTATGTTCTCTCAAATATTGTATGGTAGTCTACATCTACAATGCTTGAGAGGTTGTAAACCCTAGTGCACAATGTCTCTTTCCTTGGGTGATGTCCTCAATTTTTTAACTGGCATGATGGTTACTTCAATTGCATTCAAGAAATGGTAGCCTAGCATGATAAATAGTTGATTCTTTTAAAATGAATCTTCTCTCATAGTTGTATTCTTGTGTAATAACATTCACTATGTAATGGATTTTTGATATACATGTTGCATTCATGCTTATTCCTTCTAACCAATAGGTAGGCTTGAAGACTTCATATTCAACCCTTGATCATTGTATCCTTCACCTTAGCTATGATCCTAAATAATGCTTCACCAATGTCTCTCCTGTTATTGTGCTTGAAATAACTTGGGCTCTTACTTTCACAATGTTATGGTATATTCTATGCATTCACAACTGAGATACACTATCAGTGATACGTCCAATTCAATGTTCTTTAACTTAACATTGTTGATGTGATTTTATATCTTGCAAAGAAATATCTCACTGTACCCAATGGCAACCGCTTGGATTTATTGGTGGTGCTAACAATAATTTTAAGGGTTTGAAACTGATGTATCTTCTCTAATCGACGTCTTCTAATGATGCAAATCTAGACCTTTGATGTGCACAGATAAACCGGTTCCTCTCTAGCAATTTTACCTCCTATTTTTTTCTCTCTAACATAGATGGTGGACCTTAACTACACCACATGTACCTGTAGTGGTCTAGAAATATACACCTCCTTGATTTTTTTCATTGTTAGGATGTGTTATCTCTTCCTTCAAGGCATGTTGATATTTTCTCTTACTCACCCACTTCCTGTGACTCAACCACATGGGTCCCTTGATGAATATGCTAATTTTTCACTTTAATAAGTGCTATCAATGCAATGGATATGATTATTGTGAATATATTTTTTTGGATTTTTTGTGACATTTACCAGTAATAATTTTTTTTCCTAAGTAACGAATGTCTTACTGTGTATGTCGCCTATAAATAACTATGCATTGGATTACCTTATTATTGCCTTGTAATGGCTAAAATATCTCTGATGTGTGCTTTAAAATGTGACAAAGGATTGGAGCCACATGTTTAATAAGGTTGATGACTCCTTGTAATGAATCCTTAATAGTAATGACTCCTTGTTTGTAATGACTTTGATGTGTACTCTCCCAATGTTTACTATCCATGTATTTCCTTTTCACATCTATAATGACCAGAATAATGAATGGTGCTACCTGACTGTGTGAAACTCCTAAAATATGCAAAGTGGTTTTATTTTTTTGTGCACTCTGAAATCACCTTCCACTCGACCAAGAATTATAGTCAAATTTCATTGACTCTTCTTGTAATCCCTAAGAATTTTACTATCACTCTTGGGGTTATGGTAGTAGATCATTCATTGACAAACACACCATTGTGTTTTCCCTAATGGAAGTGCAAAATACACCTACTCCTATATTTTGGAGACTTGTAGCAACTCAAACTTTGGCTATGGTAATGAACAAGGCTTTGGCTCTAACTCCAATTATATCTAGGACTCCTTGATATAGAATGAATGCAACTCCTAGAAATGCTCTTTCACTATTACACTCAAGTTTTGCTATAGATATGCTTTTTCTCTCAAACATTTCACTACTCACTTGACCTTCTCTAATTATTGGTGTTGTCCTTGTCAATCGACCTTGAGCTTTCAATATTATCCTCTATATCAGATGGTGTAAGATTATTGGATTGATTTTTGCTTTCTTCTTCTCTAAGAAATATCTAATTTCTTGATTATAAATGTGCAGGTTTTAACCTTGAAGAATCTATCTTCTGCACTTTCTTGAGGACTTTATAAAATAAACTCTCTCATGCAACTTTTGAACCTTAAAATTTGTCCTTAGTAACCTTAATAATAAACTAAATTATAAGAGTTCAACTAATGAACCTTTTGCACCTAGTTGCATTCTTTTTCAACCTCAATTTGATGATGAAGTTATTGATGATTTTGTCCACCCAATTGCTGCCTTGCACTGGATGAATTTATAGCTCTTTCTTGTTGTCCAAAATAGCTCCTTTTCTCACCTATTTGCAACTTTGAAACTAATAACTATACTGTCCATAATTGGTCTATATTGTAGCCTTAAAACTTCTCTAACTTGATGCTCGATCTCTATGGATCTACCATGTGCTATGATACCATTTTAGCTTTTTGAGCTATATGCTAAAAGGAAATGAAGCCACAAGTAATGGGAATAAGCAATAAATCTAAAAAACATGATAATGAAATGTAAACGAGCATGAAACTAGGAAGATAAGTTACTTGGAGAATACAACATATGAAGCTCTCTATTAGTGAATACATAGAGGATACATACTTCCTTACAATGAGCCCTATATATAAGAAGATAAGTTACTTGGGCCTCACTCTTCCTAAGTGCATGAGGGACACATGTCCTTTTACATCATTGCGCATATACAACATGCATATGGATACTTATCCATTTATTCCTTTGCATATTCTAACACTTGTGCATAGGTTACTTCTTCCTCAAGTAATTCCTACTCTAATAATCTACCTAAGGTGGTACATAGACATGTACCTACATAATGTAATAGAATCTAACTCTAACATCCTATTCGTATTCCCTTCATCAAAAGTATTGTTATTCCAATTTCTATTAAAGTTCATTCTAAAAGGACACCTATTGTCACCTTGAGATTATGAAGACTTAGGATTATTTAATTTTTTCACTTTCTATTATGGACAATCTGTTATTCATGGTATTGAAAATTTAAATCATTGAATTTAATTCACTATCAATATTATCCATGGGATCTTACTAAAATTTCTTAAGGATTGTGAACCTACTTTTTTGGGTTTCTTCTCTAGTAGATTAGGCTCTAGTGAATATGACCTTATTTTTCCACTATTAATCATATTTCTCTCTATAATAATAGCCCTATGTATGTATTCATTGATGGTGTTTGTTTTTTATTGCCTTAATTCATAATTGAATTCTCAAGGGAAAGAATTCTTATAAAATAAAATGGACTAGCTATCATTAAGTCTTAACCCAAAAGGAATCTTATTTTTTATTTTAATGAATTGTCTATTAAAATATTCTACTAACTCATTTTGTTTCTTCTTCATGGTAGTCAATTCCATCAAAAAATATTGTACATTCTTTCTTTCTCCATATTTTCTAAGAAGAACCTGCTCCATGGTTTGGAAATTAGGGATAGTAGCATTTCCAAGGCGATTAAAAACTTTCACGAGCATACTTCTCTAAAGTTTGAAAGAACAACCTAAGAACTACATCTTCCTCATCTACTTCTAGATTATCAATAACATTGAAGAAATATTTGAGGTGATATTCACCAGTTACAATGGCATTTCATTTAAATTTAGGCAAGAGCTTATTGGATTTACTAGGGAGGGGGTTCAGATTTTGGGCTAGTATAAAAGGTCTATATTTATTAATTCTCCATATATTTACATTAGGATTAGTAGCTACCATATTGACTACATGCATTTAATTAACAATAGGGGATGATTGATTTGGACTTAAATTGGTACTAGAAATAGAAAAAGAGAGAACTAAAATTGTAGAACTACTTTGAGATTTAAAGAATACCTCAAGATTTGGCACCTTAGAAAGCAATTCTTTGTTGCTTCTTCTTGTAGATTCCAAATCCAAGATCTTTTTTCTTTCTTGATAATTGAATTATGGGTTTGATCATAGTTGCCAACATAGGTGTGCAAGATATAACATGACCTTTTGAAGATTCTCTAACCAATATTTCTTGGATTAATATATCTCAATTCTCACAAAATTTATCTCAAGGAATTTAAAGGATTTGTAGTTTAAAAAGTGCAAAAAATCTAATGATCAATAAAACCTATAATCATTGAATTTTAAATTTGAAATTTTAAAATGAGAAAAAATATAAAAAAATCAAAATATAATATAGTATGTAGTCTTCCCTAGCAACGATTCTAGAAACTGCTAGCTAACTATTGCCATTAAAATATTATTCAAATATGATTTTAGGTCCTTGAATTCCTGATGAAGAAAATTCAATTCCTTGGCAACAATGCCATAAATTGTTGGTGTATGTTGTTAAAATATTATTACAAATGATTTTTTATGTTTAATATTACAAATATTGATGTCCCTAACAATGCCATAAACTATTGGCTGATTATTACCATAAAAATATTTTTCAAATGTTGTGAGAAAGTACTTAGACCTCCCTGACAACGACTCTAGAAAATCTTGGAAAAAAAATTAGTGTCTCTTACAAAGTATCACATAACTAAATTTTCCTAATCTAATCAACATTGTGGATTTTACTGGATCCACCTCTTTTACTTAACAAAGAATTATGTAAAACTTTTGATAGATCGAGTAAGGTAAGGAAACCCTAAATTGAGCTCATATTATTAATGCATGTGCTCAATCAAATATTTAGATAAAATGTGATCTATTCATGATTTGACCAACCTTCATAATACCTATTATATTTCCATCATAGACTAGTGCCTTATCCATTATCAACTATAGAAAATATTTAAATGATTAAATGGGATAGAAAGAGAAATAAAGGAAGAATTGGGTCAATTATATTCATTAAAATAATGTAATGAGCATAATTAAAATTTAGTACTGAAAGAATCATCATTCACACATTCAAATGATGTATTATGTAAATATGAAACATACACAAATTGAACGAAGAAATGCCTAAAGGAGGAAGTAGGATTTTTTTTTGCTTGATAAAAAGAGGTTGTACTCAGGTCCCCCAACCTCAAGGAGGAAGTAGGATTTGTATTAATATCAAAATTTTATTACAATTTAAGTTTGGTTAAATTAACTAGATCTCATTAAGCCAATAAAAATAAATTATTGATTGAAATGATGTAACAGAGAACTTCAACTCTTCATTCTAATATAGTAATAATGAGACTCCTCACTTGCAATCTAGAAATTGGAAATGATCTCAACAAACTGGGTGCTTCCTTAGAAAGACCTACACAATAATTTGGAAGAATAAGAGATGGCTATGGAACACAAGACACAAAGGGAATAAAACTAACAATACAAGGGTACTCAGAATACCTTTGGAAAATATTGGCAATGCAAGACTTGATATCCTCTCTAGCTAATGTAGCCCTTATTTATAATTTTAAAATGATATGTTCTATTGTAATTGCCTCTGTCTGATTTCTCCATTTTTTAGCATATGCAACGTTGATTTGATTATGGTTTTCAGTTAAATTATAGTTTTCTTGAGTTGTTTTACCTTGAATATGGCATTTAGCTACTTCTATACCTTTTGATGTCTTGGTGGGTTGTAGTTGTGCTAAATATGGGCCCCACACTTGTCTATTTCTTGGTCATAGGATTATTTTTTGTATTCTAGTTGTGTCTAATCATAGACCTACACTTGACAATAATTTAATATCCTATGATTGTATCATTTTTTGATCCTTCTCCCTATCCTATTTTTCTCTTATTTATAGAAGTCTTAAGTTCTATTTTGGCCACTTTAATGTTGCTTTTATTTGTTTCATTTCCTTTATTTATTCTATAATTTTTTATTAGTTTACTAATTCTACCCCATTCCTCATCACAAAAATTCAAAGTAAGCCTAGTTACCTGTAGGGCTTGTAAGGCCTTATTCTTTAGGTCCTCTAATAGTGTTATTTTTCTTGACTAAACTTACATAGATATATTGTCATCTTAACCAAGCTATATTTCTTTTTAGCTAACTCATATTCATTATCTTTACCATAATCAAATCTTTAAATCTGATTGAGAATGAAGTTCTCAAGATCTACTTCTCTGTATTCTTCCATTGATGGTCCTTTTTCTCCTAGATTTTCATCTAGATATTCTTTTCAAGTTTCCATCCTTTTGATGAACTTGTCTCATTTTGGCCTTTCCTTTAGGAAATTTACAACCTTCATGAATTCCTCAGAGCAATAAAAAATTGTGACATCTTGCACTATTACTTGTTGTGCACTCATTTCTTCATAATTTTCAATAAGTTATTGAAAGGTGTAAAGTATCAAATCCAACCTATTGTTTGTTATCCTTAGGATATTCTTCATACTTTCTATTGAAATTAGGAGGGTTTTGATATTCCTAAAAATCCTTCTAGTGTCTTGAGCTCATTTTACAACTTGTCACATACCTTCTTCATGTACTTAGCAATATAATAAGAGTAGTCAACACTATGAATAATAATTTATAATTTAACTTTCTTTTCTTGAATTTCTTTAATTTTTGCTTGCAATTCTCCATTCTTAACCAATATTTTTTTATTGCTTTTATACAAGGTTTTATTTACTTGTGTTTGAATTTGGGTAGTCTTCTCGATTAGAGCCAATGGATCTTCTACAATCTACAAATACATTGTCCTATTTGTGGGTCAAATTGGGTTGACCCATTTTCTACTAGTATGTCAAGTGATACTATTATAGGTGGGACATATATTGTAGCATGAGTGTCTAGCTCTTCAACTATGTATTGAATGTCTTGGGGGGTCCTTTACTTTAGTGAGTGCTTCAAGATACTTTTCATCTATGGGATCAAAAGGCTTAACCCCTCTATTCTTACCAAAGTAAGAATTTTTAAGGCTTCTAATAAGGAAGATGTTTCAAACCTGGCCTTTTTGTGCTTAAGGGATTTAGCAAAGCTTGGCAATTTTACTTTATGATATCTAAGCAAATTAGCTAATCCTTGAACATGTTGAATTCTTTTTGTATGGATGGAGACAACTTGATTTCTTTATTGTTGAATACCTGAGCCTTAGGTACAAAAGTAGGTTGTTTTAGGGATATCATCAAGGGTAGGCTAAGTTGGATGGAAAGCTTTTGCTACTACTTTAGCCATATTGGTAGGCTTAGCCAAAATTTCTATGTAGTCTCTTGAATTATGATTGTTAGGATAGGATACCCAAGCTCTTTTGTGTGAATTTTAGAGATAATCAAAGCAACTACTTTAATTGAGTTTCTTCTTAGCATTACTATGTCATTTGGATAGTCCCTAACATGCTCTATCTATTTGTGCATCCTTTCGATGGTTGGGTATATTTTCCACACTAGATCTAGAGATGCTCGACTCTTGATGGCTATTTGAAGTTCATCCTCAAAAGGGTCACCTCTATGCTTTACCATGGCATATTGTATCTTATACACTAATAATTGGTAATAACTCTAAGGATTGTATGGCCTCCATGAAATTTCTAAAATACAAATTAATTCATTCTCTATATGGCCCTCAACACACTTTGATATCCTTTGTATATATAGTGCCCTGTTATGCAAGGAACTTCAAGCCAATATTTTTTTTGATATTTCTTCCCCAGTCTCATTTGTTTTTCTTCAACTATTTGCCTAGTTATTTCTAGAGCTACTATGAACATTACTTTTGGAGAACCCTAGGAGGTATTTTTGCTCCAAAAATTCTTCAGTTAAGAAATAATTCTCTATATTTCATGCAAAAATTTGTCTATTATTCAGCCTATTATAGCAGGACAATGTTCATAAAGGTGTAGATGGATTGCTAGAAGAAATTGATTGAATAACTAGGAGTAACCAGCCTATTTATGAATCTAATTTACTCTATCTTGCACATCAATGACCAATATCCCTCTCTAGTATTTAATTATCTGTCAGTCAAAATGTCCTATCATGAGGTAAATGGAAATTGAATTATAGGAGAATGAAGGCATTTGATCCTAGTCTTATTTTATGGCTTGTTGCACTGCTACAAATTCTCTATGCATTTCTCACAAATGTAATATTCCCATTTGTAGATTGGATTCTAACCTCTTCTCTTGCACTGCATAAAAAGATATGAAACTTCTCTACTAACGCATATTAAATCTTCAACCCCCAATATGATATTTATCATATATGCATAATCTATTACCTATGGTTGTAGCATGAATTTAGTAAAAGTAAAAACATAAGATATAGTCTAATCATACATAAATAGCTTTGTATAAAAAAATTGGTGAATTACATGGTGAGACTGCATAAATATCACCTTCCTGTCTAAAGCCAATGTGGTAGATTTTAGCTAGAAAATTCTCCTAAAGTTATCAACTATGATTTTGGTGGTTGGTCGATTATTAACATCCCTGAATGCTCTAATAGTCAAATCATAGGCTACTATGAACTAGGATAGGAGGTTTGATGAATAGTACATCTTCAGCTATACTATATTCCCTAAATTACTTGTCCATCTATTGTAGTAGGGCCTATATTTATTTTGAGCATTTTGTGCCCTTTTGAATAACCCTTTGAGTAATATTGGGTGGTGGTAGTAATTTTTTTATTTTTAAACCTAAACAATGTTGTGTCTTCTAACTCCCATTGTTGCATGGGGATGATTCTCTTATCTGTATCATATTTCTTTACAAATTCAACCATGTCTCTTACAATAGCCTTTCTTGACACTATTTTGTATGGTTTAGCTTATGTCAATTCCTTAATATTGGCCATAGTGCCCATGGAGGTGCTTGTTGATGCCAAAATATTCTTAATAATACCTCAAAAATTCTCTACAAATACTTTTTAACTTCTGTAAAATCTATAAAAATTTGCTCTAATATCTTTATAAATCATCAACATTAGAGAAGCTCAATGAATTAGGGGTGGATTTATAACAAATTGGCTAGTGGCTTCGTATTCTCGGTTTTAATTACTGCCAACTACATCATTGTTTTTTGCCATCCTACGATTACCATCTCATCACTCACAATGGTTTTAACTATTGAAACAAGGCATTTGCATTTTTTATCATTGATTTGAGATCGTTGATGTCAATGTGCAATTCAACTTAGGATATATATAATTTTTGGGATGTGTTAGAAAGTGTGCCAATTTATTAATGTAGCCATGTACAAAGATCTCATTTTCATCCTAACTATTTAATTTTATCTTGGTCATAATTCAAAATACCTTAGCAAATACAAGTCATTGGTCTATATGCAAGAAATTAGAGGAGATTCATGTGGTAGGATTAAATTTTAGCCATTCATTCTTGTTAATTATGGATATTTGGTTTATTTATCCACATTTGACTCAATCATAGCCACTCATTAGTTTTCACCTTTTCCATGTGGTCTTTTGTGGTTCACTAGATTTATTTTGTAAAATGACTATTGTGTTGATCTTGATCTATCTAGGTATTATGAATAATTGATTCTTGCATACGTGGAACACCACAGCTGTTCATTTAGTCTTTGAACTAGTCTAATTAATTTATATTTTTGTACCATGCAATCAAGATTTTCTATTTTATGTGACCAATGAGTATAGAATGTAGATGTAATTTTTCTTTTGTAATCATAGACTTATTGGTGTCCTTCACATGTCTTATATTTTCTTATTGATATATCGATAAAACCTAGCCATTTATATATTTTCCTAAGATAATGTGGATAACTCATTTGATTTTGGACTTAAAGCACTTCTTTATCATGCAACACAAACCATAAATTTTATCACTTGGTCTAGTCAATGTAGGTCATTGATTCTCCTTTCTTTTATGTCATTTGATCTCAATCATTAAATATTTATTAGGAGATCCAAGACTATTTAATATCTATCCTTCTTCTTACATGTGGATCTTTGTGGTCCATAGATGTTGACTTAGGAAATTTTGTCCATCAGATATGTTAAAGAAATAGTTAGTCAAAGTATTAAGACTTTTCTAATGAACTATGATTATTGATGAAGACTTTTTAGGCGGATGCAAGCCATCGATCTTTTTTAATATATTGGTTGACTATATATGACTTGTTATTGATTAATGAGATGTAAAGTCTATTAGTTGCAAACCATAGTTTTTTATTCAAATTATCATAAACAATTGATCTCTTTCCACTCATTGAACATGATAGGAAATTCTTGTCAGCATCACTGGATGAGGGACACATGGAGCACTATAGGGCATAAATATTTTCTGACATGATGGATGTAGAGCATTCAATTATTTATGATGACAATGGAACAAAGGACCTTTAATGGGGTTTTAATGGCTAGGATTTATTGGTGGATGTTAAGGTGATTATAGACCATAGATTATTATGGAATCTAGACTTTACATAAGCAAAGATTCCTTTTGACAAGTCAAAGGGGAAGATTCATTAAGGGTTATTTATGGCTTAAATTAGATTTTTATGAGAGACTCAATGTGAACCATGGATGCTATGGAAAATTTCTTGACTTATAGATATGGAGGTAAATAATTGTAGGTGACTTAGATTGATTTTTGATATATGGATTATTTCAGGTGGTAGATGATTGGGGAAGATATATGATGTTTAATCAGGAGATTGTGGAGTAAGACAAAGGACATATTCAAAATTTGGATGAAGAAATAAAATTAATCAATCAAATGTAACAAATACCATAATGAGCCTATTGGAATTAGGATATCAAAGAGAATATAGACTCGCTATTGAATGTAGAATATTAAATAAAAATATGGGCTAGAAAATGGAACTATATAAAAGGATATGTAAAATATGCAATCAAATAGATTAAATCTATGAATACCAATGGATTAAAAGAGAATCTAGACTAACCTACAAAATATAGTAGAAATTGGGGAGTAGTGTGGTAGAGAGCTACACGATAAGAATATAATATGGCATCCTAAGCACCTACACCCTAGGTGGGTTTAGGATGGGTTTGAGCTAGCATGAGTCCAACAAATTAGGTGGATGATCATGGATCAATATGAGCAATATTTTCATTGTTTTGAATGGGTGTAGAGGCAGTTTGGTATTCTAAAAAAAATACCATATATGGTGGAATAGTGGTATCTAAGGGTGGCTAGGGACCTAGAAAAAGTAGGAGGGTGACCTGACTGATGAGGCAAGAAATTGCCTCATTTTTGACATATTTTGGACATCAAGAACAATGCCATATAACCTAATATGATGTTATTTTATGTTAATTATTTGGTTTAAGTGCATTATTTACTAATGTTTGCATGTTTAATTTGTATAGAAGCATTATGCCTTGTTCTGACTATTTTTCAGCACTATTGCACTATTTTTGCATGGTTAATTAGTGAACAAAATGCATAATTAATTTAGTAGTAATGATGAGTGCTATAGTTCATGTTTGCATTATGATGTTTGAATGTTATCCCACCTTGGAAATGAATGGAAAGAAGAAATAGCACCAAATTTCAAAGTTTGTGCAAAAAATTGGACAACTCAGCTACAGTCCATACAAATTCTAGCCACCTATCATTATAAAGGATGGCATGGAATTTGTCAACACAAAGCATGGGAAAATGCTTGGAAATGGTTGAGGAGGAATAGGGAAGATATCCTATCCACTTGGAATGAGTTTCTTCATGCATTTTTGTTGCAGCTGGGCAAAATCTCATTTTTTGACTGATATTTTGGAGATCTCCGGAATGACAAGGGAGACAAGCCCGTTTCAGCCAAAACAAGCAAAGTTGCATCCAATTCATGTAGAGGAAGGTGCATGGAGATAAGGATAGGTGTGAGAAATATTTTCCAACCAATCCCAACTCATTTCCACCATTTTAGAGGCATCAAATGGCCAATGGATAGCTACTGCAACAAATTCTATCTTAAATTAGACTAAGTCTGTTGCAGCCTAGGAAGCAATCACGAGCAAACAATAGTCAGTTGAAGATGTAAACAAGGCATATTTGTAATAATTAGTATAAATAGGTAGCTCCCTCATTGGTTGAGCTAATAGGAGTTGACTTAGTGAAAAGTAGCCAATAGAATAGAGGACGTTGAAAAGTGTTTTCTGTAACCGTTCAGTATGACTTGACAGTCAAATAAAGTGCAGTATTTTTATATTTGTCTTGTGAGTTGAGTGATTAGTTTTAGTAGCTAGGAGGTGTTTTTCACCCTCTTCTATATTGGAGAGCAAGGGCCACTCTCAGACCTGGAGGCAGGGGCTATTTAAATAGGTTTTTTGATAACTTTTGTTGCAACAATTTATTGCCAGATTTCTTGTTAATTTGTTGTTTGTTGCTAATTAGACTAACCCCTATTTTAGTTCATGTGATGTTTTATGCTCTCAAGTGTGGTTTATGCAAAGTGTGTTTGGTCAGCTGACATTAGTTATAGATTTGAATTCCCCTATTTTCTATTTTTGCCAATTGTTAAATTCAACAATTTTATTTCTTGTCAGTTCCTACAATAAAAATCTGACAACCTTCTATAGTAGTGGACTAACATTTGTGTGCAACTTCCTTTCAGCATGAATTAGACTAGAATGTTTCCATTTCAAGCATCTTTTTCATTCAGTTATTTCAATTCTACAAATGTAATATAGGTTCCAATTCAGCAAGATTTCCATTCTACAATTTCCTTTCCTACAATTGTAGCTTTCAATTTCAAGTCTTAGAAGCAATTTTCAATTCTTGCAATTAAAGTAGTTTCAATTCATGCACATTAGGATTTAAGTGACCTCAAAACCACCCCAACAACATCGGTTTCACCAATAAAGCCTATTATCTAAATGAATGATTTACAATCTGCTTGAACCTTCTATCGTATATAGCCTTGGACACCACCCTGGATTTGACAAACATAAAATTAAATGATGATAATAATGACACTCATCATTTTTGGCACCATTGTTGGAAGGAATAGGTGTTGTTAGAAGAGGAAAGCAGTCCAATAATTGTTAGTGTGCTAAGTTGTGAACTTCAGAGTGAAATATGAATGTAATAACTGGCATAAGTAATAGTTGTTGATAAATTGCATTTCAGTCCATTTAGAAAACAAGCATGAATGAATAGGTTAAGGGATGAAAAAGGAAGATTTATCAGAACCAACCCTTTTCCTACCACAAGAAGGTGATCTTCACGCTCAAGAGGTGAATTGCCTGTGTTTGAAATTCTTGATAGACTTAAACAAGAACCATCATCTTCATCATCAAGAAGTGTAGGATCTCTTGAACAAGAAATTTTAGAGGAACCATCTGCTAGTACTCCTCCACCTACTCCTTTTGAATCCATACCATCAAGGCAATTTAGACATATCTACACCAGGGTTTGGAACAATATTATGGCAGATTTACAAGAAAATCCAGATAGGGATAGTAATGTCCACAATCGAGTAGATAATCCTCCTCCTTCTAGGACTTTCGAATACCCCATTTGATTAAATCCTACGTAGAATTCTCCCATGAAAACAATCTCACCTTCAGTACTTCCAACCTTCAGGGGGGTTGTATCTAAAGATCCTGATCAATTCTTGTTTGAATTTAAGGTTGTGTGTCAAACGTATGATTACATAAATGACAACCAAAAGCTTAAAGTATTCCCTTCTACACTCAAAGATGCAGCTCTACGCTGGTTTATGAGTCTAGAACCAGAATCTATCCGAACTTGGGAACAAATGGAGAGTGAATTCTTGGATAAATACCAAGAATATTGTAGAGTAAGAAATATAAAAGATGAATTATTCCGAATTAAACAAGAAGAGGATGAGACCTTAGAGGATTATCTTGATAGGTTTACCTTTATTCAAAGAAGATGTGGACCTGTAGAGCCAAAAATGTGTAAGGCTATCTTTTTGAGAGGATTACAAGATGATTCTAGGGAAGTATTGGACTTAATGGGTAAAGGGGATGTAAATACCCTTGACATTGATGAAATTTTGGACTTATGCAAAAATTACTCCCGCACTAGGCAAAGAAGACGAAAGTGGAGTACTAATGGCAATGATGTGAAAGATCTAATGGAAGAATTTGCAAACATGAAAACTGACATTCTTGTGCATTTAAATACAACTTTAGGGGAAATGAATGCAAAATCAAAATCTATGGAACCCCTAGCTATTTACTACCCAAGATGCAAAAATAAGCATGCTTTGCAAGACTATCCCTTGAACAAAACTTCCATTTCAGCTATTTGTAGCATTTGTTCAAAGGAACACATTACTGATAAATACCATCTACTTCCACAACTCAAAAATATTTTGGAAACACAAACTGAAGAACTCAATTTTATTGGGCAAAAATAGGGGGAAAACTTTTCACAATATCAAAATGCCCCTCGTTTTCCCACAAATTGGGGATAAAATCCTTGGAATATGCCATGGGGTTATTCAGAACCACCCCAACAATCTTGGAATCACCCTCCTTGGACATCTCCTCAAGATTGGTCACAATATGGATGGAGTAATCCATCATGGAATCAGGTCAATCCACCTTGGATGCAAAATTAGTCTCATGGACAAAGTTGGGGATAACAGTATCCATCTTATCAGGGGCAGTGAAGGTATCAAGGACAAAATCAAAACTTGTTGCCTACTCCTATCCAAAATTTTCAAGGGAGATCCCAACACCAACAACAACAACAACCACAATAGGTCAAACAACCTCCACTTCTGGCCCAACCTATGGCAAACCCAAATAATACAAGGTAGGCAGCCCCTATCTATGTAGTTGAATCTGATGAGAATGTTGCAGTTAATGTTCTTGACTGTAGTAACATCCAATTGCACTCAGGGAAAACATTACCTGAGCCTGTTCCACCCACCATTGAAGAAATAAAAATTGATGGAACACAAGAACCTTCTAATCTAGAACAACTGAAATCAACCCTGGAAAAAGAAGAAGAAAAAATAGAAAAATTGCACACAAAAAATGTACCTTCCTTAGAGACAGTACCATATCCTGAGAGGTTTAAAAATTTTGCAAATATCTCTGAACCATATTTGGTTAAAGAACTTAAACGGTTGACCATTTCACTTCCTTTGTTGCAAGAAATTAAGGATGTGCCTCTGATCAACAAAACTATTCAGGATTTATGCATAAAAAAACCAGGCAAAAAGAAGAAATATTTTCCTAAAACTGTGCAAGTAGAAGGAAAATTGGCTGACCTACTATCTGGGAAGCTTGTCCCACCAAAGTATAGTGACCCAGGGAGTCTAGTTGTCACCATCACTATTGGATCAATGTAAATTTCTAACGTCTTGGTTGATTTAGGAGCAACAATTAATGTCATGACCAAAGACACAATGCAAAAATTACAGCTAAACAATATGAACCCTACATCTACAGTTCTAGAAATGGTTGATAGGTCAGTTGCAAAACTAGAAGGGATTATAGAAGATATTCCCATAGAAGTCTCTTCTTGGGAGTATCCTGTAGATTTTCTGGTATTGCAGCCTAGAAATTTAGCAAATGGCTACCCCATTATTTTGGGAAGACCTTGGCTTGCTACTGCAACTACCTTCATAGACTGTAGGTCAGGGGAGATGACAATCTCTAATGGCATTGATCTGAAAAATATTTCTCTTTACCCTCCTGCCAAGCCTTCAACCAAATTTTTAGGCCAATTATGGTTTCTTGATTCTGATGAGGAGCAGGAAGAAACCATTTCCACACTAGCTACTTTAGTAGTGAAAGAACACATAGAAGAGATAGACTCACAAGAAAGAGAGATTTTTGAGGATGAAACTATCCTAGTAAATGCTCTACAGGAGCAAGGACTTGAAGATGAACCAGTTGTTGTTCATCGCTTGTTATGGAATGATGAGGATCAAACATCTAAAAATCTATCACCTATTCCATTACAGGAAAGTTCCTTTACATTACCACATGGATGGCATCATCATCTCCTTTCCTCTTTCCACTGTCCTATGCAAGATTTGATTCCTTCAGGAATTACTCTCAATAAGGAGACAAGAGTCTTTCACTCTCTTCAGCCACACCATTGTCCATTGAACTCCTTAGTAAGCAAATATGAAGGAGTAAATTCTGTCCACCCAGGGATAAAACAAATTGAAGTACAACCAGGAAAATTTTTGAACATTAATAGCTGGTTGACTAATGAACAAGAAGCAAAATTGTTTGCTGTCTTAAAACAACATGTTCGAGCCTTTGCTTGGGACTATAAGGATATGTCAGGAATTCATCCTGATGTATGCACTCATAGGATATACACTGAAGATGTCAAGCCTATGAGACAGCCCCAAAGATGTTTGAATCCTGCTCTGAGAGACATTGTTAAGGAAGAAATAGAAAAAATTTTGGAAGTAGGATTCATATACCCAATTTTAGATAGCCAATGGGTCTCTCCATTGGTTATTGTACCAAATAAGAATGGAAAACTGAGAGTATGTGTAGACTATCAAGAGCTAAACAAAGTCACACACAGAGACCATTTTCCATTGCCATTCATAGATCAGGTGTTAGATACACTCGTAGGGAAGAAACATTTCTGTTTTCTTGATGGTTTCAGTGGGTATAACCAAATATAGGTTGCACCCAAAGACCAAGAGAAAACCACCTTTACTTGCCCATGGGGAACATTTGCTTATAGGGTTTTTCCCTTTGGACTGTGTAACGCCCCAACAACTTTCCAACGAGCTGTTTTGGCCATTTTTTCTGATTTAACCACAAAAAATGTAGAAATTTACATGGATGATTTCACAGTTTGTGGAGAAACCTTTGATGTTACTTTAGAATGTCTTGATAAGGTTCTAACTCACTATGAAACTTACCATTTATCCTTGAATCCTGACAAATGCTTTATGATGATGGAGGAAGGGATTGTCCTTGGTCACCATATATCTTCTAATGGGATCAAGGTTGATCCTAAGAAGGTTGAAATCATCAAGAACCTTCCTCCTCCCAAAATCCAAATCGATGTCAAGAGTTTTTTAGGACACATTGGCTTTTATCGTAGATTCATTCCAAATTTTAGTACAATAGCAAATCCCATGTTTGCATTATTGACCAAAGATTCTGAATTTAACTGGACTGATAAATGCCAAGAATCTTTTGATGCCTTGAAAGAAAAATTGACTACTCCACCTGTGTTATGAGGTCCTAACTAGAAGCTTCCATTTCATATCCAAACTGATGCTTCCAATACTACAATTGGAGCAGCATTAGGGCAGATTGAAAATGGAGAACATTATGCCATTTACTACATAAGCAAAAATCTGATAAGAGTAGAAAAGAATTACACTACTACTAAAAAGGAATTTTTAGCAGTAGTGTATGCCATTAACAAATTCAGACACTATATCATTGGTTATCAAGTATTCATTCATACATACCATTCAACTATTAAGTACTTGATGAATAAACCCATGGTTAGTGCAAGGATTATTCGTTGGTTATTGCTATTGCAGGAATTTGACATTACCATAGTGAATAAACCAGGGAAAGCAAATGTAGTAGCTGATTTCCTATCAAGGCTAGATAATATAGGGGTAGAGGAGTTAGTTGAGGATACTTTTCTAGATGAGAAACTGTTTGCTATATCAGTACAATCACCTTGGTTTGTGGATACAACTAACTTTTTGGTAACAAGGAAAATTCCTTCACATTTCACTACCAAACAAAGGAAGCAATTGGTAAGGCAAAGTTCATCTTTTCAATGGATAAAAGGTCTACTTTTCAAGTGTGGTCCTGACCATGTTTTATGTAGATGCATTCGAAAGGATGAGGTGTATGATATCCTCTATGCTTGTCATGATGAACCATCAAGAGGACATTATTCAGTAAAAGGTACAGTTCACAAGATTTTAGGTGCAGGTTATTATTGGCCATCACTTCATAAAGATGTGAAAAGGTATATTCACTATTGTGATGCATGTCAACGAATGGGAAAACCCACACACACAAATGAAATACCTCTACAGCCTCAAGTGGTTTTAGAACCATTTGAAAAATGGGGATTAGACTTTGTGGGACCCATTGACCCACCATCTCAAGGGAAGGTGCATATCTTGGTATGCACTGATTATGTGACAAAGTGGGCTGAGGTGCATGCCTTTAAGCATGCTCATGAAGAGAAGGTTGTTGATTTCCTGTACACTCAAATTTTTCAGAGATTTGGAGCTCCAAGATCTATCACCACTGATCATGGACCCCAATTTGCGTCAAAGGTAATTGCAACTTTTTTTGAACTCTATGAAATTAAGCATAGAAAATCATCACCTTATCACCCACAAGAAAATGGTCAAGTTGAGGTAACAAATAGGGAATTATTGGGTATCGAATTGACATCAAGTTTTACTTAACACTGCAACTATCTATCTTCCAATTTTCTATCCAGGCATACACCCAATAGTCACAACTTGACACTCAAGAATTGGATGGACCAAAGACAACTTCAATCCAACCTCTAGAGTAGGTTGGTTCCTTGTCAACTTAAAATGGGGTTGACTCAATTAAAGCTCAAATAGGGTTTTGAGGTAAGGGTTAGAAAAGGTTTAGGGTTAGGAATGTTATGAAAAAGTGGCCATATAGGCTAACAACATAGGCAACTACAGCAAAAGGCTCCTACAAGCTATTTACAGTGTCCCATTAGTCAATATTAACATCACCCAAATCAATGAAGCCTTCAAACATTAAAGCATAAATAGAGATATATTGCAGAAAGCAATTCCAATATCCAATATTGATAATCCAAATAGCAGAATAGACCAATAGTTGGATTTAATAGAATAAAATTCCTAACAATACAAATTTAATCAAGAATATATTTTAACTACTCTCACAACTAGTAATCCAAAAGCTAGAATGAACTAACCATTCAAGTATTAACAAAAATGTAGCTCAATACTTCGAACCTCTTGTACAAGATGATGAATATGAAAAATTTGAGTCAAAATATTAGATTAATTCTCCTTCCATTAGCTCACAAGAATATTTACAGTAAGGCAAGCAAGTGCACTAGATCCAACCCTAAAAAATGAAGGTTTGGCCTCTATTTATAGTTTGTAAATGAAAAGAATATTAAGGAAACATTACAAATATTGTATATTTATAGCTGAGTAGAGAGTTTATTGGCATTATATTACTAGCTGGAGAGCTTCAAGAAATCCACTATGAGAAATATGCCATGGTAGCATACCTCTGCAACTTACTGGTTTGTTAGTGGCAGTTAGAGTTTGAACAGTTGGACACTGCATCTTCTCCATTGATCTTTCTTGGGAGCTTGGCTCTACCATAGATCTACAACCACATCTAGTTCTTTTTCTTGAAAACCCTTGATGCTTCATCTTCCTACCCTCCAAATTACTACACTCTGATCCAAAAAGTTTTGGCATTTTAAATCCTTCAAGAATGTTAGCAAAACTTGGACCTTCGATCTTCATCATGGACAACTATGATTAAACCTCCCAAGATACTCTGCAAATTGGTGGGGAAAATCTAGGTGCCATTTTACACTTTTAAGTTGTTGACATCATATTTTATAGCCTCGAGTATGCAGAATCGAATTCTAACATAAAATGCACTAAGAGATGAGTGGGATGGAATCCATTCATTAACCTTCCTTTTCTCTTCTTTGGCTTTGAGACAACCAAAATCTGCAACATAAAGCATGTTGACATCACCTTTGCTTTGTAAATATACAGAATCACCAATCTGCACTTGGGCAAGTGTAAATCATCCTTTATTGTCATTCCACACCAGATGTAGTGTAAAATAGCTTTTGTTACTAATTCACACCTTTTGTAGTATTTCCTGCCTCTTTTGTTGCTAATCCACAACAAAATACTCTTGAGACTAGCGGAATTGACCTTACCGACACTTAGTCATTTGAAGCATGCAAAAACTATTTTTGATCACCATTTCGCACTTTCTTTTGTGCTGACATCATCATAACCCAAAACTTTTGTATAATTGAGACTCATCGCCAATCCTCACCAAAATATATTATAAATAAAGCGGAATCACTCAAGGTAAAATTGCACTAAGTGTTGGGTGGATTAAGAAACAAATATTGCGAATATGCTCCAAAATGCACTAAAAAGTGTGCAAAATGGAAACTTCATACCTTAGAATTAAATTTTCAATGCTTTCTAAGGATGTGGCCATTTTGGGCCTACATTATGGTACCTCTCGAGTGGATTTTCTTGCAAAGACATCAAACTCACAGTCTTATCCATTGTGCATCAGGAGTAAAAAATGCTTGTCTTCAAAAAAGCTTTAAATAATAACTTCCATATGAACACCACCCTCTAAAAACTTTATGGTCATATTCGAGGATAAATTTTCATATCAAGACCATGCTTCATACATCCTAGAGGATAACTGTTCACATGGAGACTATGCCATAAACATTAATATCAATGCCATTCCAGCAAACTACTTCATTGCTCCATCAAAACATAGTTATGTTCTCCTTATAAAGCCTTCTTACAATGCATGATAAAAATGCCTTCACACAAAACTACTATTTCCTATGTCTCTTTGGTCTCATGATTTTATTGTTTCTTTTTTACCACATCAGAGTGAAAATGAATCAAATAGAAATACAAAACTTATGACTACATATGTAGAAAAAATTTCTAAGCTTGTGCCCCTTCAGGGTCCGCAAAATCTCTATCTAGATATTCTTCTTGCTAGGTTTCTTCCTCAGTATTATCCTCTTATTTCTCATCTTCTTCCTCTGGAGAAGATTACTCTTTGTTTTTCTCTTCAAATTGTCACAAAACAATTGCACCATCAGCTTCAATATCAGTAGGGCTTCTTTCTAGGTTGCTTCAGATGGGTTGGAAGTCTCTTTTAGCTACTTGTAAATGTACTATAGTTCACCAATATCTTCATAGTTAGTAGCACTTCCTCTATTTACCAAGTCTTCCATGAGATTTCTAAGCCTGGTAAAATCAATGATCATCTGTGAAGCCTGCTCTTGTTCAATTGGTTCTTCTAGGAAATCAATTTTAGAGTCATCTTGTAAGCTCTCATTAGTACTTTTCTTAATTTCTTCAACTGAAAACAAATTGTGATCTTCCATCCATAACCCTTTGAAACCAATTTGGATCATTTCATTGTTAAAATCCACTACATCCTTGATTACTCCTTCAATTTTGTCATACAATATCCAAGCCTTTTGGAGTGCTTTGTGTTTCTTTACTACAATTATGGTAGCAACTCTAGCAATGTTCCACTCCTTATTAGGTATTGGCTTAGCAGAATCACTGAGTCTACTATCCGCTAGTCTATAAATTTTTTCAACTAGAATTACCATAGGTTGTAGCTCTCCGGTGATTTTATCCAGATCCTTCTGAATACTTTGGAGTAGGTAGTTGGCATCATATAAATAGTCAATAATAAGCTGCATCCCTGACCATTTCTCTAGGACTTTAGAGAACAATCCTTTTCTCACTTTCTTGAGTCCAACCTTAGAAAAACTAGAAGATTTAGCCTTTTCAATTTGAAGCTACTGGTTCAAAATTTGTATCTCCTTAGCTTGATCCTCATTCTTTTTTTGATGCTCTACAATCTGCTCCTTGAGCTTCTTAGTTTCTTGAAATTTCTCTTGCCAACTCTTAGCTTATTTTCTCAGAGCTTTTTCCACTTCTTTTTGATTGCTAATAGTTTTATGAAGATTTTCAATTTGCTTTTCCAACTTACCCATATTTTATTTGAATATATAATTTTTTACATAAAATTTTCTAAGTGGGCTCTGGCTATGACCAATTCATATTCATCAAGCAACTTCTTAATATCTTCTGTGAAATCTTGTATACGGTAATCTTGGGAAGTCATCTCAGTTTTAGGCTTGCTTACCATGGGAATCATGGATCGATAAACATGCTTCTTCTCTTTGTAGCCATCCTATTAGAAGGCTTAGACAACTTTTATTCCCAAAAATCATTGATTTTATATGTAGATTCTCATTCCTTCTGCAAAATGGTATGGTTAGGGTAAATTTTAGTAAGAGAGGAAGAGGACACAAGGAATGTAAGCATACAATCAACCATTGAAAATAGTTGTGCAGAAATAGTTACAGTTGAATCCATGACCATAGTGGAATCTGTGACCACTACCATTGTTGCAATTGGTAAACTCATGGAAACTGAAGTGAGACTCACAGATGAGTGAATGGGTGAACTTGAAGTAGTTTGCTTCTCAGATGATGGTGGTGGTGGTAATGGCAAAGTTGTAACTATGGGAGATGATGAGAGGGGAATCTCAGCTGATGAATGTGGAACTTCGGATGATGAAGGTGGAACTTGAGGTGACCTTGGAGGAGATGGGTTGGTTTACACCTCAGTATTGACTGATGAAATAGGAGGTGGACTATGAGGTGGAGAAGGTAATATTGTTACAACTTCTAGATAAGAAAGGGAGGGATATTTCCTTGGGGAATCTGGAGGAGGAAGAGGAGAAGAAGGATTAGAGACCATACCTTCACCTACTGATGTAGGATTTTGTAGAGCTATCTTTGTTATCTATTGTTGTTCTTGTTGTATCAATTCTTCAGCAGCTGAAATAATTATTTTCTCAACTATATCTTCTTTATCCAACTTTTGCTTCTTTGAAATTTCTTTCTCAGCTCTTTCTAGAGTTGTTTTATCTTTTCTTTGAAAAACTTGAAGGGTAAATTTCTCACTTTCTATCTCTTCCTCAGACAACCCTTCCTGTACTGTTTCTTCTAGTAATACCTTCTTAGAAATGGGATTTAATTCCATTGTCACTGTAGTGGTGAAACTCAAAGGTGTATACCTAAATTTTTCATCTTTTTCATTCCAATCTACATTTGTATTTGGAGGTTGTACACCTAGGGCTAGGTGCTTAGGTCTTTTGACTATCTATATAACTGGTGCATAGATAGTCCTCTCATTAGTATAGTGCATTTTACTCATCAATTGTGCTCCTTGTGGAAAATTTTCTATTTGCTCAGTTAAAGGTTGAAAAGGCTTCAAGATTTTGATAGCAGTCAATGGAGTATCAGGTTACTCTTCCTGAAATTCTTCTTCTGAAGGTGGGTATGGGGAATCAGACACAGTTTGTGTTATTTTGTATATTAGCACTATATTCCTTGTGTCTTTGGGTCTCCAAGTTTTGATATTATTATCATAATTTTTAGAGAATTTACCATCAATTTTAATTCCAAAACTGAATTTTTATTTACCATTCTCAATCCTCATCCTCCACTAGTATGATATTTTGGCTTCATTCCATTTCTCACTTTTCTCTAGTTCTTAACCAATAGATTCTTGAGGCTGAGGGTCTTCTTTTTTATCTATTTTTTCCTCAATATCTTTGATGGTGGAATCCTTCAACTGATGTTTTACATTGTTGTTTGGATCAAAATCTATAATTTATTCATAAAAGTCTAACCATGGAGGAATTTGTTCCATTTTAGGAACATTCCACTCCAAAAGAGCAGTTTCTTTATTATTCTTGCCTTGTTCAAAATGGGGCCTAGATATCTTTTCAAATTTGTAGGCCTTTTCTTCATTTAAGGCTATATTTATTTTATAGAATATTTCATCTGGATCATAACTCCATATCTGAGGAATCTAGAACAGACCCAAATTATCTAGGTATTGGTCAATATATTCACCCTATTGCTTATTTTTAATAGTTATATCACTAACATTTCGGTAGGTCAACATAGACCCCCTATTTCTCTCAGAGCCATAGTTCAAATCTATATATTCTACTTGCCTAAAATATTCTAAGATAAATAGCCTCTCTATGACAAAGTGAGGCAACAGAAAAGGCTTACCCATAAAGCCATATCGTCTAATGATTGTCCCCTCTATTAGGAGATACCAGTCTCCTTCCTCTGCACCTTCTGCTCTTAATATTTTCTCAGCTGGAGGTGGTAGCCTAGGGCAATCTCCATACATTATTTTTAATGTTGGCCCTAAGAATTCCAAATTGAATTTGTAAAAAGACTCAGTACTTCTCAGATGAATAGTCTAGTAATAAACTGACATGGGTTCTCCTTCACTGGTCTTGTCCTTGATTGGAATCCAAGGCATCATATCCCTTATAGTAGTGAAAAACATCCAAACCAGGCTTGAGCAATGTCAAAAACAAGGTGCATTAGAGCTTCTTTTTAGTGCTAGTAATTGCTCATGCATTCTTTGAGCAAGAAAAATTGACTTGTCAAAATAGATAACCCTAATACCCTTATTTTCTATGCCTTCCTCATACATCCTCTCATTGGAAATGCAATATGCAATGACTATTTGCCAAACCTACACCATTTTATCAGAGTCCATACCATCCAAGTAGGCCAACATAGAATATAGATCTGGGTGTTCAAACCATTCAATGGAAATTGGAACCTAGGGTAATACCTTTCGGGCCCTAGTGTCCTTGAGTTGTTTATATACCCATTTTCTGAAATACTCACCATCATTAGCTCATTTATCCAGAGAGTAATACCCAACATGGGTAGTTTTTTTAAACTCTTTTGGTCTTATAGGTGGTTCTGCTCCTAGGGCAAAAAACTTGTGACAATTTACAACAATGATGCTAAATAGGATTTTGACTTTAGTAGTTTTTATTGCTTTTGCTATTGGGTCATAAAACTTAACAATGACTGCTATTAAATCAGTACAAGGATGAATGGAATAACAAATGTAAAAAGACAATAACAAGAACACAACACATATACCTTCAATCGAAAGGGCTGCTCCTTTCTTGTATCTATTGTTGATGTTTCTCCTGAGATTTGTTCTCTCCATGAGGACTAGCTCAATATCTCCTACAAATTCTAATTTATCAATATAATGGTCCACTATATTTTTCATTGATTTTATAGCTTCTTAGAAATCTTCAAAATCCATCTTCATCAGTAATGACTTATATTTTCTCGATAGAATTTATAGGCAATGCTTCTACTATCATTCTGCTCTTCTTTGTTTAGTGAATGCTGCTCTTTACCAAATGGGTAGAATACTATGCTTCGACACTCTTAATTACTACTACATGCATGTCCTCCACCATTAATGAGGCTATTGTGTGACTTGCCCACTAGCACGCTTCTCAACTAGAACTCTATCCCTTTGGTGACTTTGAGGGGGCGTTCTAGCCTCTGATTGGTCAAAATTTAAACCTGCTTCAATTATTGTGGCATCACTTTGTCCTTTCTCTTTCAAGAATAGGAAAATTATCATTTATTGCAGATATTTTACCCTTTTCCAAGTGACATGATGCGAAATTGCTGCCTCACTCAAATGTAGATTTGAAAATGGTGGATTGGTGACACTTATTTTATTTTACACATTAGAAGTCTCAAAACCCGATGGATTGGAACCCGCTCATAATTCCACTAGCATCATAGTCCATTTGAGTGTGGAAAATAGTGCATGTTATATTCCACTACAAATGCAGTTCATTTAGGTGCAGATTGGAACCCATGCATCATTTCGTTGGTATGATGGTTCATTTGAGTGTGGATTGGAGATCCATAATATTTTCACTTCGCACTTAGTGTATTTGAGTGTGGAATAGGCACTTGCTACATCCTGTGGGAACACTTCACCAATTTTGCAAAAAAAAAAAATTATATATATTTTGTTTACAACATGCTGTTAAAACAAAACTTGATACAAAGTGCAAAAAGAAATAAAATATGATAGAATGTATGTACATATATTACAATGAGCTTATATTTCAATCAAAGTAGAGTTTAAGATGAGAACCATTAACTGGAATTTGTCGTATGTTTTCCTCTAGATCTTCAAGTTGGAAAACATTGGTATCTTTGACCTCTACTATCTTTAAAGGACCATCCCAGAAGGAGTCAAAATTTTGATGGTGACCTGGTTTTGCACTTTCAACATTCTACCTAAGAACCAAGTCTCCAACCTAGAATTTTCTGAACCTTACCTTTTTATCAAACCATGCCTTGATGTCTACATAATGTTCTTGAAAATTCTCATAGGCCTGAGCTCTCTTCTCTTCCAACTATAGTAGGTGTGTCATCCTTGTATCCACTACATTTTCCTCTAATTCTTCTTTTAAATTTATCAGTTTGAGTGTTGGAATTTCTAAATGGGTAGGTAACACTGCATCCTTACCATATACTAGAGCATAGGGGGAATTATTTATGGACTTCTTGATAGTAATCATGTCTGCCCACAAAGCTTGTTCCAACATTAGGTGTCAACTATTCTCTTCTAGTGATCTCCTCAAAATCCATAACAAGTTTTTGTTGGTAGACTCTGCAAGTCCATTTCCTTAAGGGTAATAATTTGAAGTATTTTTAATGGTTATGCCATACTTACTGGAAAAATCAATATATTTGACTCCTATAAAATGTGGCCCATTGTCACTCACCAAGGCTTCCAAAAATCCAAACCTTGAAATAAAACTTTCCATAAAATTGATCATAACTTCCTGATCTAATTTCTTGGTAGGAGTAGCCTCTACTCATATGGTGAGGTAGTCTATGGAAGTTAGAATATACTTGTGCTCTACTGAAGAATGAGGATTGATGACCCCTATAAATTCTAGTCCCCATTGTTTAAAAGGCTCCTCAACTTGTATTGGCTTGAGGGGGAATGAAGTATTTTTGTCCTCCCCACATGCCTCTGGCATTTGTCACAAGCTCTAGTGACTTTGAAGGTGTCAAGAAAATAGTAGGCCAGTAATAGCCTGCTCTTATGATCTTCAAAGTTATAACTCTGCCTGAGAAACGTCATCTAGATGGCCCTCCATGGAACTCCTCTATGACCTTTTGTTGTTGATCATATTTCAAACACTTAAGGAGAACTCCATAAAGGTTCCTTTTATAAAGCCCTTATGGAATTAATACATACTTTAAAGCTTGAATTATATATATTATTATTTGTGATGCATTAATATCAAGAGGTCATACTCCAGTTTGAATTTAATTGATCATCTATTCTACCCAATCAGATTCACCTAGCTACATTCCCTTAGTCTGATTATCTTTAGTTATATGACAAGTTATTATTTCAGTTGATATGGCTACCTTTGTTAGACCTTGGCATAGGGTCCTGCATCTTACCAACTTGGTGGGGTGTATCTCCACATCATATTCCTAGATCTTGGTGATCCAACCAACTCTATTATCTCCTAGTTCACCTTGTAAAATAAATCTTCTTACATTTGGGTGAACAACATATACCAAGGTCTTACGTTGAACCAAATTTTGCCTAAACTTCTTCAATGGCTTCATCACAACAAATAATTATTTCTCAATAAAATTATACTTAACTTGGCAATCATGGAGAGTCTGGCTCCAAAAAAATATAGGGTGCTCCTCACCTTGATCATTCTTTTGGGTGAGAACTGAGGCATAACTTTATTTAGCTCCATAAGCATAAAGAATAAAATCCTTACTAAAATCTGGATTTACTAGCAATGGATTTATTGCAATGGACTGATTGATAATATCAAAGGATTATTTCCTTACTTTAGTCCATTTGAACATATTTATTTAGTATTTTAGATATAGGCTTGACCTTCTATGCAAAATTAGAAATGAATTTCCTGACAAAGTTTATTTGGCCAAAGAAGGACTATAAGGCTTTCTTGTTTAAAGGTAGTGGAAGAGCAAGAATGGAATGGATTCTTTTTGGGTATATGGACATACCTTATTTTGAGACCACATGACCTAGAAAATTTCCCTCATGTACTATAAAAAATGATTTCTTAGGATTGAGGGAAATGCCAAACTTTTTGTAGTTTTGAAAAACTTGCTCAAGGTGTGCTAAGTGGTCATGCTTGTTATGCGAAAACATTTTCATGTCATCCAAATAGATCATAATTACCTTATTAATAAGTTCCCCAAAGGCATAGTCCATGGCTATCTGAAATGTTGCCCCCGTATTGGAAACCCAAAAGGCATTCTCTGGTAGGCAAATGTGCCCTATTTTGTGGTGAATGATGTTTTATACTGATATTCATTTTTCACCCAAATTTGGTTGTATCCAAAGAAGCCATCCAATAGTAAGAACATATCTACCCCTACCACTATCTATAATATCTGATCAATCTATGAAAGGGGGTAGTTATCCTTAAGAGACACTTGGTTAATGTTTTTGAAATCTACACACAAGCGAATATCGCCATTATTTTTTCTCACAGGTACCAAGTTGGATATCTAGGTTGAATGTTTAATTGGATATATGATCTTAGCCTTTAATAACTTTAAGAGCTCTTATCTCATTATGGCTTCGATCCTTGGATGTATAATCTTTTGATTTTGCCTAAAAGGCTTTGCATTAGGCTCTAGCTCAATGGTGTGTTGGATAATCCTTTTGTCATATACCTTGAAGTCTTCAAATGACCAAGCCACAATGTCTTGGTACTATATGCATAAAGCTTTAATGTCCTCTTCTTCTACTGGTAAACATTGGATTCCAACCTTGAGTCTCTTTTCTTTTTCTATTTCAACTTCTTTATATATTTTATCATTAACTTCCATGGATCTGATCCTTCTCTTCTCTTCATTGTCAAACAAGCTTTCTAGGGTGACTAACCCTTTAGATATATGATTATTTCTAAGCTAAATAACATCATGTTGATCAATTTTCTTCTTATACAGTGGAGAAATAGGTGTCTCTTACCATAAATTCAATGATCTATTCATCACTCTCAAAAACCTACCAAAAAATCTGCTTATATGGTACTACAGGTCTAAAAATCATTTTGATTCCCTTGTATTTCTTGACTTCTATATCTACAGAAGGGTTGAAGTTAGATCCCTTTACTGCTAAAGAGTCCACCAAAGTATTATTTTCTCTGGGAATAAAATTTATATTTAGGGTATCAAAGGATTCCATCAGATCCCATACCCTATTTCTGTATGCTTTTAGGTAATGGTGCTTACTATTGCACCTTTCTCTTACCTGATGGACAATTAAATTAGAGTTGCCATATATATTTAGGATCTTAATACCCATATTTTCTACTTGCATCAGTCCAAGGCATAAAGCCTCATATTATACAACATTATTGGTGCATGACCACGTTAATATATAGGTAAAACTCTTTGTACCTTCTGATTGGGATTGTAGCACCACACCAGCACCAGCTCCATGTTTGCATCTAGCACCATCAAAGTGCATGGTCCATACCTCTGTCTCTCTCAGAGACTGATTAGATATAGCAAAAAATTTCTTCTTTGATTATGCAAAAATACTATATGTGCCCATGCCTGTCCCAAACTGATTGTAATCCGCTCTAAAAGGTAATTCATATTCTAATTCCAATTCTTCAAATTTATCCACAATTTTAAACTTTTCAATAGGAGTGAGGTTGCACATGTCTTATTTAATTTTTTCTATGTGATAAGACATAATATTTTTAGGTGTTATCCTTATCCTCTTCCCTTTGAAGGGAATGACCATGCTGGAATAATCCATATACATGCATCCACCTAATTTTGTAGTGAATTCCCTTGAGAGGCATAAACCAAAGTAGGGATCTAGATCAACCACTACTAATTGTACTATTGTCACCTCAGGGGCTCTATGTAACCTCATTAGAACATCCTTTATTACTCCCACTATTTTTATAGGTTCTCCATCCAATTGTAGTACTCCAAGGCAATATCGAGTATACTCCATACCCATATGTTCACAAACAACTTTAGGCATAACTGTAGTTGATGCTCCTGAATCTATCATACAATTTTAGACTACCCAACCTTCCATCCTTAAAGAGATATTGTCACATCCCCACTACTTGTGATTAATTTACTTGGAAGAATGTGATCCTGCATTTAGTTTTTGTGGTGCAGGTGCAGGACTCCGAGCCAAAAATAGAAGAGAGCACCCACCCCCTTGACCAGGGCAACAGATTGGAAACACCAGGTAAGCGGGATATGATGTTGTGCCACAAGCACCTTGGTCCATGGGTACATGGAAGCCCATCGTAGAATTTGCATCTGCATTGCATTCTGCCTGACATGGTTGATTGAATGTTTGCAAGTTGTTTTTTTTTTTCTCCAACTTGTTGCTTGCTAATTGTCGCTATTTAAAATATTAATTTAAAAATATATAAATATAAAATTAAAAAAATATACAATAAATACATATAAATTGTATTTATACATATATAAATAACTATGGAATTATTTTATAGTGATAAATAAAAATAATAAACAAAATAATAAATAAAGAAAAATAAATAAAAATAAAATATAATATAAAAATAAATTATTTAAGATTAATGTTATAAAACATTACCTCTAAGATACTTGAGGCCATGCCTAAGATATACACATTAAATTCAACAAATTAAGGGGAAGGGCCTATGACACATAAGGCCACAAGATTAAAACATTTAATAATTCTAAATATTATAAGGAAGAATGAAGGGGAACTCGAAAAAGGTTATGTAATAATCGTAATTATTTATAATAACACCATATGGAAGACTAAGTGTCCACCACCTAGAGACATTTATGTTGCTAAACCTGGCAAGCTAACTTGAGGTGTAAATTATCCATTACACACCTCTCCTTTTAAATGGAAATGGATTGGCTGGATGAAGTAGTGGCTTCTTTCTAGATTGGACAAAGGTGAGCAGAGAGATGGACGAGTTTAATCAGTTGTGTTGTGATAAGGTAAATTTTTTCACATACGTTATGTCTAGCTTGAAGTCTTGGGTGATTAAATATCATTATAAGTTTATTTTGCATTGCTTGGTGAATACGTCGGGCAAGATAAGGTGTTTGAATATTTAATTATATACATTCTTTGTGTATGTTTGATGGCTGTCAATGTAATGTCTAATATTAGTTCTATTAACCTATGATAATGTGTGAAGAATATCTATTTGAATTGCTTGCTGCTATTTGAAAAATATAATTTCATGGGTGTATATGTCCTTCATTGAAAAACCTTGTAATATTTAGAAATTATGGAAGGCATGCTTTATGATTCGAATACTATTCTAAAACCAGGGAACATTGTTATATTCTTAAAAAAAAACTGGAAGTGCTCTTTTATGAATTACTTTGTATGTTTTTTAAAAATATAAGAGACCTTACCTTTAGCTTCTGGAATGAAAGTTTTGCTCTAGTTTGTATGGGTGAACTGTTGTGCCAGATGGATATCTGATTCTTTAAAAAAAAAATATAATAATAATCTTTGGTTCGGTCAAACAGTTCCTCTACATATTTATAAAAAAAAATCTCCTTTGTGTTAATTACGTCTTGCATTTGCTTGAGCGATGGATGTTTAGCTGCATAATTGCATTCATCCTTTGTTTTGTTGCTTGAGTGTCCGAGTATGTCATATAGGAAGATAAGGGCCAAGATAACCCAATCCCAGTCTCCAATCATTGTCATGGTCAGTGTGGGATGAGAGTTTTGGAGATGCTAGTTTCTCACACTATGGAGATATGTTTAGAGTGTTGTGGAAAAAATATTTTCAGTATATGGTCTGAACAGAAGGCATCCGAGCAGAAATATTCCAAACAAGTCTTAAAGGCTGAGAGCCTTGTGAATGTATTGTTGAATTAGTCCTTTAAGGAAGCTCGCCTATGATTGTCTTCGATGTTCTAGCTATAATTTGGGATATTATGATTAGTACGTAATGGTCTGCTCAGGTAAGTTGGGATATTATGCTAGTGCTTTTTAGCACCATGGTTATGAGTACATGGAATCTTGTGGAGGTAAACTCATATAGAAACATGTTGTGTGTGATTGCATATGTTGTTTGTAATATTTTACATTGTTTACCTCCAATATTGCATCTCATGTAGGAGTATATGTGGCATATGATTGCACATATTTTACTGTATTCCCTATATTACTTACTTTTAAATAGGGAGCAATCACATATGCAAGCATAAGATTAATTATATATATAAATGTATAAAAAATTTAAATAATAATATGTAGATACTTCAAAATTTATAAATAATAAAGAAGTAATAAAATAAAATAAAAATAAAACATTTATATAATAAATAATTTTTTTTTAATATAAATTATTTATAATAATAATAATAATAAATAAGTGTTCAATTACGAACCCTGTACAATTATGCAAACTCATGTACATATTTGTAAATATAGAATAAAATTATAAGTAGCTAAATTGTGGGGGGACAACTATAGTTCCACCCGATAGTAACCAAATTGGTCTACATGAAGAAGCTTATGTGTCACCCAACCTTGAAATATTGCATCAATATATTGAAGTCTAATAGAAGGGGGAGGATCATCTATTTTTTTTGAAAAAAAATAGAGAGATGGGTCTGCTGTGTAAATATCTATCCATTCGTGATGATGAACACCTTCTCAACCAATGAGAGAGCGTGGTGAATTTCTAAATGGTCATTCATAGTATGTATGCTTGAGTTTTCATTTTCAATTGGATATCTTCTTTTCAAAATTGAATATTTACGTAGTGTATGTATGACTTTCTATTCTGCAACTCCTTATTTTTAAACTGGAATGAATGTGTGGTCGATCTCCTAATTTAAAAATATATATAAAATACTTGTTACTTATGAAATATATGCCTGAACTCCTGCTTTGTAAATTCTTGCATGCGATGACCATAGTAGCATTCTTTCCTGCTGGATTATGAGGGCTTAGTGAGAAATTTCATAGGGATTTCACCGATTATTAGTAAATTTATACATATGAGATTTAAATGAAAAATTAGACAAAATACAAATATTATCCTAGCATATGGAAGGAAGAGTGATAGTATTTACCTAAAGCTAAGTAAATAATATACGTATATTTGAAAATTGAAAACAATAAATAAAAAGAAATATTTGGCTAAATTATTAAAAATAGTAGGTATAAAATAATATATTATGCATTCCTGCACTGCATGGACTAGCTTGTAAGAATATTGTGTGAATGCATATAGGTGCATATCATCAATTGTACTGAATCAAATCAAGATTCATACCTTCTATTGAAAGGACATATGTTGTTCATTATTTGACTAGCGAAGAGGTGTGCACATGTTGGAATTTGATTGGGTCATTGAATTCTTCTCCATAGTGTCGTGTGAGAAGTATTGTGAGCCTGAAGGTGCTGGAGATCTGTTTGAGTTCTAGATTGAAAATAATATGTAAAATGGAACATTAAACTTAAGTGTAAAAATTGGTATTCAAATGATGAGTTATTTGAAATATGATATCTTTTGAATTAACCCTTAAAGTATGCAAATTGATTTATTATCTATTTTTTTGCTGAAGGTAGATTTTTGTTGTTAGATCTCTTAATTTATCAAAATTTTCCTTGTTTGAAAATACTAGATAAAATTATAAAACTCGTACAAAATATAGATTTATTATGCGTAAAAATGTATAGTTGTTTACCCAATGGTGTGTATTACGAAACCCTTCTCGAAGGATAGATAAATATCCTAAGATGTTAGATATAATGTTATAAAATACAAATGACCATTGATTCAAATTTGGTGAGATTTATTTTAACAGGAAGGGAGCACCAAATCACTAACTTACATGTTATGAGTTGGAAACCTAAGCTAGATTTGAATAACACTAATAAAAAAAATCCGATGATTATATAACAAATTTAATAAACTTAGGCCAAGACCATTCAATCATGAAAATAATTAAATCTTGTCTCATCATGGAAATAGATATGCATTTTGTGCTTTTAGTTTGACTGCGTAAACAATGTTGAGGTTAAAATTTAAAAGAGAGTGACGTTGTGGATAGCTTTTCAACTATAAAAATATATAAAATATTATAGGCATGAAAACAAAAGAAAAAACTAGAAGAGGATATAACAAAAACTATTAAACTATAGGTTAGGGTCTTACTTTGTATTCATAAGTTTTAATAATAATAATAATATATGATATAAAAGTAGAGTTTGGCCAAAAGAGATCAACAAAGTCTCGATAATTGTGGAAATAAATCTTAACATTATAAAACCGGTAGACTTTCAAAGAAATTCACTTATCTGTATAATAGAATTGAAAAAAAAAATGATAACTTGAGTGGGCCAAGTGAACTCTTCATATGAGAAATGGGGTACGGATAAAATCTTTTGTACTAAAAATCTACCTTCAAAAAGAGTTAGAAAAAAATTATACTTTATATTGTATTCTAATTTAAGTTTCTTTATTTAGATAATTTTTTTTATTAATATAAATAATATTTTTCTTACTTTAAAGTAGATCTGCTATATTAGTTCCTTAAAGTTAAATAAATTATTTTGTTATGGAAAATATTAACCTTTTGAAAGATATTGTTTAAAAATCAAAGTTGTTTTTCTTAAAACAATAAAAAATATGATAACTTTTCTTAAAAAAATAAAGAAAATAGGATTTTCTAATTTTAGAGAGTATATCCAAAAAAATTGATAACTCTCCTTATCCCTTGAAAACATCAAAATATGGTTACAGAGTTGATAATACTAAACCATCAAGAAGGATGGTGTTTCTGGTTATGATATATTTTATATAGAAATATCATCGGGAAGGATGGTGTATTTAGAATCATGCCATCAAGAAGGATGTCATCAATCCAAATCCGATAGTTTGCGGTGGTGACTATTGTGAATCAGGGACAATAATTCTCTAGCATTGAAAAAAGGATCAGTGGATCCCATGCTATTAAGAGTAATGAGTGATGGTATGGGATATTACTCTAAATTGTCGTACTAAGTAGTTCATGAGGGTATTCAAGAGTTTATAATTTAGTTATGTAATTTCCAATCAAACTCAAGACTAGAGAGTTGGTCCTTGAGGTTGGAAAGTCCAGCGGTAGATGGTATGGTCAACATTATCGTCAATTGGATCTTTATCTAAGATATCTAGTCTAGAATCCAGAGTGTTTGCGGACCCTGATAATACCTTAGATGAAGGTCAATAATTAGGCAATGGCATACTTATTCTAGCTCTAACATGGATCTAAAGGTTATATCTTCAGGTCAGTGGACCATTAGGATAGAATATGATCATAGATCTAAGTCCTCCATGCTACAATATGGGGAAAATAGTGTGTCTACCTTTCCAGGTGTTATGGGCCCTGGAAAGGCAACCCCATGCCAAGATTCAAAACTCGAATAAGGAATGTATTATTCTCATTATTGGTAATCTTTAGTGGGAAGTTGGTCGGTCCCAAGCACTTGGAATTCCATCTACAATGGTATAAGATCTTGAAGTGTGAACATCTATGCCTAAGTACTAATACAAATTTGGGTGTGCTTATGTCAATATATGACATTTGTATTTGAATAAATTGAATTTTAAAATCATGTTTTTGACATCCAGGAGAGTAGACCTGGGTTATTACAGTTGATATCAGAGCCTAGGTTGCAAATGTGATTTACTTATAGACATAGCTCTTTTATCACCAGGTATGATGGGGACCTTGAAAAGAGAAAGCGTTAATCCACAAGAATGGATTGTAGAAGTTCCAAGGAAGGGACTAAGACATGTCGTAAGGGAGTCGAAACAAGTACAAATAGTTGAAGTGTCTCAGTGTATTTTAAGAAAAGAAAAACAGCCAGTAGTAGTAAGGGCTACTCAAAATGATGAAAAAATGACTAAAATGATTTAACTAATGCAAGAATAGCTAAATTAGTAGAGAGAACAAATGGAGATACAAAGGGCTCAAATGAATGATCATATGGATCATAAAAGAGCACAGATGGCTCAACAATAGGAAATTATCACACAACAAAGGGTAATTGAGAATCTAACTAAAAGTAAGGAGTAAAAAAGGATAAGTATATTTCCTAAAGTAGGAAAGTTGACATAGAATTATAGAAAGAGATTAAGAAGTTAGATATTTCTAGGTTTGATGGTAAATGTAACGGTGAAGTAGATGTTAATTGGTTGAGTGAAGCAGAAGGGTATTTATAAATTCAACCTCTTTGTGTAGAATCCAAAACCACATGGGTAGTGGCTCATTTAATAGGTCTAGCAAGGGATTGGTGGACCACCTATAAGAAAACCAATTAAAAGGAAGCTACTAACATCCCTTGGGATGTATTTGAGAGAGAATTTAAGGACCGATTCCTTATGCCACAATTCTACATTGAGAAATATGCCAAATTCACCAATTTGTGCCAAGAGAACATGTCAGTAATTGAATACTATCAAATGTTTGTTCAACTTTTGAAATATGCTCCTAAATATGATAAGTGTGAGGAATTTAAAACCCATAAATTTATAATGGGTTTACATCCCAGAATCAAGACTCCTGTTGGTTGAGGTAATTATAAATATTTGACAACAACTATTTATGTAGCTCGCTATGAAGAAGTGAGCAAGAAAAATAAAAAGGTCTACTACTAAAAATTTGAAAAGGAAGAACTTAAGAAAATAAAATACCCAAAGCCAGTTAAGGGTAAATATCAATATAAGAAATATAGATATGGTGGTCATTACATAGAAGATAATAAGAACAGAGGAAAATTTCAATATAATAAGGGTCAATCAAAGAGAAGAAATTTTCAAAAATAAAATTGTGTAAAGAAGTAATGCCAACTAGAAAAGAGAAGGGGAAAAGCAAAAGAATAAGGTTCCAAATGTATGCTTTGTGTGTGGAGCCTTGGATCATTATGTGAATCAATTCCCACATAGAGTCGATAAGAGAAATCCAATAGAAGAGGCCCCACATAGGATCTATGCTGCCACAGGTAAATCTAATATTTTAGGGCAAGCTACTCCATTTCTTATAAAAGGAAAACTAGACAAAAAATATATTCGTATTTTTATAGATAGCGGTGCAACTGTTAGTTTTATATCTTCAAGTATATTGAGGGATATATCGGTAGAACTTGAGATAATGGAAAATGGGTGGCAAGTTGAGTATGGTTCAAGATAGACCTATATGATCAACCAGTGTTTATTTAACCCTAAAATAGATATAACCCAAGGAAAGATTAATTATCACATGTATGTAGCAACCTTGCATGTCTTTGATGTTGTTCTAGGAGTAGATTAGCTAAATTCCCACAAAGCCCTGCTAAATTTTGAAGAGATATGGCTAGGCTTCATAGATGATTCCAATTAGTGAATTCATGTTCATTGTAATAGAGTCTATTTTGAACCCACTTCATGATTGTAATGTAAGTCAAAAGAGATTTAAGAAAAGGGTGTAGACTATATGTAGTCAAACTAAACAAGAAGGAAGAAACAAAATCTAGCTCTGCTCTATTTTAGCAGTATCCTGTATTAAATAAGTTTAGGGAAGTTTTTCTTGAAGATCTGCATGAAATTCATCCAAGAAGGGAATTTAATTTTTCTATTAGGATTTTACAAAAAGCACCACTCATAGCCAAAACCCCTTACCAAATGACACCCCTTGAATTGCAAGAACTCAAGACCCAGCTTCAAGATCTATTAGAAAAATGGCACATTAAGCCTAGTGTCTCACCATGGGGAGCACCAGTTCTATTTGTGAAGAAGGATGGATCCTTGAGACTTTGTATTGACTATAGAATGCTCAATAAGATGATAGTGAAGAACAAGTATTATTTTCCAAGAATATATGACTTCTTTGATCAGCTTAGAGGAGCTACTATTTTCTCAAAAATTGACCTTAGATTAGGATACTACTGTATCGACCCAAATTTTTTGCGTCCTTAGCTTCAGGCTAAAGGATCCATGCCCGAAAGGGGGATGCGAGAAGGATGGAACAATACCTCAGACTGAGAGACCCTTTGAAGGTTGCGTCTCTCAAGGGAGGGGTATAAGGGTGAATTTTTGACGGATGGTGGGGTTCACCAGGAAACTTTGAGTGGTAGTTTCTACGCCTAGGTTGAGAATGGTTTTTATGTGTTCATTTTATACTCAATCATTCATAATCCTAGGTTGGCCAGAATGAATCTAAGCTATTCTATATGAAATGCTGATTTGTATGAATACATAAAGCATAAATGAATTCTAAATACTAGGAATATACTAAATGAGAAAGAATGCACCTGATTCTGGAAGTCTGATGAAGATTTTGAAGCTTGTAGGAGTCCAGATCGTCTCGAATATGATAGGATCATCTACAACTGTATAGAATCATCTCAAATCACAGGTGATCACCTAAGATCAGACAAGATCATCGTCGATCTGACTAATTCGTCAGACGAATTTGTTAGAAACCTGCAATCATAGAAATAGACACCAAAAACAGAAAATGCTACTGCAAGAATAATGCAAAATGATAGAAACGATAGTATAAATGCCTAACTGATAAATCTAGATAGCAAATTAAAGGAAATGCATTGTTTTAATAATTTATTTTAACTTTATCATGTATTTACGTTGAAGGAGGTGAACTCTAGGATGCAGAATGAGAATAAATCAAACTAATGCATAGTTAAATAAAGAAGACAAATAAGAAATGTAAACTCAGGGCTCTGATTGCCCCCAATCTGAACTGCAATCGAGATCACCTCAAATCGTACGATATCATCACCGATCTATGACAAGATCATCTGAAATCATCTAGAATCACCTGCGACGATCCGAGCTTCCTCCAGCTGAAGCACAGTGAAAACCTGTAATGAAAACCTAAAACTACAAGTGCAAAACTTCAATGGTAGGGAAAAACAATCAAGGAAAGGGTTAGGAGGAAAGCTAGGTAGGGGATCCAAAGATTCAGGGGGATAAACTGAGAAAATCCTAGTTTATATAGGATTAGTGGGAGGTTAGGAGGTTGGGGATCATCCCAATCTAGGAGATCTCCAATGAAGGAATCTCCAAATGCGCAGACACGCTTCTGCCCAAGTTGGAGAGGCTGTTGAAACATAAGCTAATTATGAAAATTTGGTTTTGGGACAAAATCGTCTAGACGTTCTGTTCTAGATGAATTCATCTGATCTAGGATGATTTCATCTAATCGGCAACGATATCGTCCAATGGTCAAAACAACTCCTAAAAATGGTGTGAAAAATGGGGTGAGCGGTTAACGGGCGATTTTGGGGTTAAAATTCAAATTTTATCTTTTTACTAAGGGTTTAACTGTGCCAATTTTAGGGTGCTACATTTTTCCCCCTCTTTAGCAATTTTTTCAAATAAAATGGGTTAAATATGAGTTCTTCACGCTTTACGAGAAAGCAAAAAGTTACTCAATTTTCTAAACGACGATTCTAGGTCGAATCGTATGACTGGTTGCTATGGTGCCCCCTCCGTGTTTTTACCCAAATCGAACGTTTGAGGTAAAAGCAAAATTTAAAAAAAGTTGTTTTTTTAAATAAAAAAAAATAGGGTAAAACCCTAATTTATTGTTACTGTTCACTTTCACTGTTTTTAGAGCTCTACAGGAAAAATGGTAGAAACAACGCACAGATCGACAGAGGTCCGATGCGGGTTGCGGATAAGGATCTAAACTTGATGAATTATGTTTTTAGTTTGATTTGTGTGGTTTTTAATTTAAGTTTTGACTATTTTTGGGGCATCACGACCGTTTTTAGGCCGTCGATGATGTCGGGATGAAATCATCCCAATTTCATCGAAATCGTCCCTAGATCACCGATTTCATCTAGGGGCGAAATCGGTGAAATAGGGGCGATCCTGTCCAACAAGGGGCGATTCCCAAGTTATGAAATTGGAGATGATTTTGTCCTACAAAGGATGATTTGACCCAATTTAGTACGATATCGTCCAATAGTGGACGATATCATCATTTTTTTATAAGATGAAATTGATTTTAATGATTATCTATTAATTATTTTTGTTGTATGATTGTTTATCTTGTAGAGGGGATTACTAAAAAGTCAGGAGTGGAAATACGGTGGGCTAAGAGACAACATAGTCATGCTCAATCAGGTGAAGTGATATCGACTATCAAAGGTTGGGCTACAACATGTGGCAGAGATGCCACAAATACCTATAGACATGGGGCTACTGATAGCCCTAAAAGAGAGGTGGTATTTGGGGTCATCCTACTTTTAGCTACCAATAGGGGAGATGGCTCCCACTCTAGAGGATGTATGGAGGATTTTGAGGATCCCCATACATGGATGAATGATGACTCCTGCAGCCAATCAGGGCCATGCCATGATGCGACTGTGTGGAGACCCTAGCTTCACCCTAGAGAAGGGCGGAGTGAACATAGAGATATTGCGACAGATGCTTGGGGTGTCTCGATTGACTCAAGTTTTGGCAGGGGTAGTGGGTGGCTTACTGCTATGCCACCAGAGCAGATGCAGGTTACCATTAATGGCTGCTCTCAGATGTGGTCTACAATATGAGAGACCATGGCTACAGATTCACTTGAGATAGCTTCTTTGTGCTATTCCACTTGTATAGGATATTGTACGGGGTCGTATACAAGGGAGGTCGATGTCTTATTTTGACATCGCTACTATAGGTTTGGTGTTGGGAGCACATTATGGTGCAGAGACCAGTAGGGATTCCACTGATAGGGTTTGACTGGGAGAGACCCTGAGTTTTCTATTGGTGGCTCCAGAGAGGGTCACAGTGGTGGATAGATCTGCCAATGTCTTGGAGGTTGCTAGACGACCTCATCCCTGACCAGATCACCTGGATGCCATGGAGAGAGCACCCAGGGTGGGGAGAGGATGGACAAGATTTGGCTTGCATCAACTGAGTCTTCTGGTTGAGGATGGAGCGAGGAGAGGTAGAGCTCCACTGCTATGAACAAGTTTTGCAGCAATTTGGTCTATAGTAGGGGATCCCTTCTCTCAAGGATTATGAGTACTCCTAGACTATCTGGATAGCACTACACTGAGCGAGGGTTCAGCTATGCAGCAATTATAGATTTGGGATGCTGTTGATGCCCCCATTCAGTCATTGGATGGGGACGATGCTAGGGTGACAGACAGATATGATGCCTGGTATGCAGGCATCCACCCTCCTTGGATGATGAGGGCATAGGGTCCGATGCACGTCATGGTGTGATGAATGGGGAGGTGGTGCCAGACTACTATCGATGCAATGAGGGGTCACGGGGGGAGGGAGCAGCGACGGTCTCCTCAAGAGAGACATCGAAGAGTGCCACAGGCTCTAGAGAGACCACAACAGCCAAAGAGGAGGGAGGATGGGCTCCCTTATTAGTAGATGGAGAGGCCACCATCACCCGATAAGGGCAAGGGTATCGAGGTGGGGGAGAGCAGCGAGATGGTGGCTCTCCGAGCTAAGGTTGCTCGCCTCTGGGTTTAGGTGCAAACACTGTAGGATGAGGCTACATGACTCAGGGCTCGAAGCGGAGGGGCAAGCACTCAATATCTGGCATGGTCTATCACTCAGACCGTGTTATACCAAGGATTTTACTATCATGTGGTTCCATAGAACTAGAGGATACCACTGCCAGCTCCCATTACGGAGTCGATCACGATGGGATCATCGAGGTCATCCTTTTGATCGATGTCGAGGACCCACAATACAACACAAAATTCTATGGGACCACCTCCTCCATGCCAGGGTGAGAGAGGAGATGAGGCTGAGAGCTCGAGGGATTCTTGAGACTAGCTGCTATAGACTATAGACTGTATATTTTTGAGAGGATTGAGTATACCAGGGTATAGATTGTGGCATACCAATCCAGTTTTTTGATATGATGTACATGCATTTTTTATATATATATGATCTTTTTGTGATATGACTTATCCATATGTTTTATGATGCTTTAAATTTTGATTTTTTGATTGATTATTCATGTAATTATGTCATTTGGAAATAGTATAATTTTATGTCATGTTGTAAAATTTAAATGAAATAATCTGATGTAAAAAAATTGGTTATTGTGGTATGATTTGATGAAAAATAAAGGGGCTTCTAACAATAATTTCAAAGGACATTGTCGCTGTTATAGACCATTTCATGGAGTCTGCGCTCGCTAGGTCGTCAAGCTAATCCCAGTATAGAAACACGTCCAAAGATTCTAAGCATGATTTATTTGATGCGGGTTCCTGGAGTCGACAAATAATGACGGTAGCATATTCATCATCTAACTCCAATGGTAAAAGAGATGCAGCTATAGCCATAGCATCAGCCGCATGATTGCTAGTTTGAGGAATAGCTTCCAAGGTAACTTGATCAAATAAATATATTAATTGTAATACATATGCTTTATATGGACTTAATTTATCATCTCCGATCTGATAAACATCATTAATTTGATTTATAACAAGTTGAGAATCACCAAAAACTAATAGATTTTTAATTTTCAATGCCAAGGCAGCTCGTAAGCCAAGGATTAGAGCTTCATACTTAGCAGTATTATTAGTACAAGCAAATGTTAATTTAAAGGATAGAGGGATAAGATGTTTCTATGGAGATATTAAAATAATACCTACACCAGCCCCACTCATGCATCGGGCTCCGTCAAAGTATAAGGACCATTGCTTTGGATGGTCTGCCTCTAGTTTAAGGCATTCATTAGGAAACTCAATGATGAGGGGATGGGTAGACTCTAGGGGTGCAGCAACTAATTGATCTGCTATGATTTGACCCTTAAAAAAATTTTGTACTATAAATGTGAGTTCAAACTCGCTTAGCACAATAACCCACTTTGTTGTACGACCAGATAAATAAGGTCGACTCATGAGATACCGCAAAGGATCAGATTTAGCAATAACATAGGTTTTATGACTGAGCATATAATGGCATAATTTTTGTGTAGAAAATACAAATGCTAGACATAAATTCTCTAATGCTGTGTAGCGGGTTTCATAACTAATTAAGGTTCAGCTGATATAATAATTAGCACGTTCTCTTTTTTCATCATCAAGTTGATCTAACATAGCTCCTAAGGCAAAATCAGAAGCCGAAATATACAAGATAAATGGGCGATCAGGTCTAGGTGGCAAAAGCACAGGTGGGTTAAGAAGATATTATTTGAGGAGTTCAAATGCTTCTTGAAATTCATTGTCCCAATGGAAAGAGACATCCTTCTTAAGAAGCTTAAGAAAGGGTCCGGTTTTATCCGCCAGCTTATCGATGAAGCAACAGATAGCTTGAAGTTTACCTTGTAAACTCCATAATTCAGATATGTTTGTGGGTGCGAGCATATCAGTGATAGCTGCAATCTTGAGAGGGTCAATTTCAATGCCACGTAAAGAAACTATAACCCCCAATAATTTATTGGACTTAACTCCAAATATACATTTGGTTGGATTCAATCGGATAAGATATTCCCTTAACCGATCAAATACTTTTCTCAAGTCATCTAAATGGTCATCTTCATTAATAGAACGAGCTATAATGTCGTCTACATAATCATGTAGTATATCATCCATCATATCATGAAATATGTAAGTCATGGCTCGTTGATAGGTTGCACCTACATTATTTAAACCAAATGGCATCACTTTCCAACAAAAGGTTCTCCAAGGGGTAATAAAGGTTGTTTTAGCTTGATATTCAGGAGCTATCTTGATTTGATTATAGCCAAAAAATCCATCCATTAAGGATATCATTCCACTCCCAACAGTAAAATCAATGAACTGATCCATATTGGGAAGAGGAAAATCATCTTTAGGTCATGCAACATTAATATCTCTAAAGTATGTGCAAACCCTAACCTTAGTAGCTTCTTTCTTAGTTACTGGAACTACATTCAAGATCCATTCAGCATAATCAATGGATTGTATAAAAATGACATTCAAGAGTTTTTCTAACTCCCCTTTGACCAGTAAGGCCACTTTAGGATGCATTTTTCTAAGTTTATGTTTAACAGGTTTAGCATCCGGATGGACTACTAGGTGATGCATAACTACAGAAGGGTCTAATCCTGGCATATATTCATATGTCCAAGCAAAGACATCTTCATATTCTTTAAGAAATGCAATATATTTATCCTAATTTTCTTGACTCAATTCTGATCCAATGTTGATTATGTGAGGATTATCCTCAGTTCCAATGTTAATTTTTATGACATTTTCTACTTCCATGTGTAATTTTTTCTCAAAATTAGGTGGGGCGGGTGAAATGCCCAATTCTTGTAATTCTTCCAAGGATAGCTTGGATAATTCATATTGAGGTGTCGTGGCCTCAAGCTGGGCTATAGTAGGTATAGATCCATCAAAATAAAATTCATGATGTAATAATTCCTCAATGGAGACATCATGGAAGATATCTCCCTCCAACTCATCGTCGGATTCAGCGATCATCTCAGGGTAAGCTATAGATAGCATATTACATGTGAATGACTTATCCGTTAAATGCAAAGCATCGCGTTCATCCAAATAATCTTGGTAACATATGAGATGGTCATCATCCTCAAATGGGAAGGGCTGACCTTTACTAGGAAATAGGCCCACACCACATTGGGCAGGCCATGGTTCTACCTCAAAGGGTTCTTTCATGCCATTTTGGAAAGGCCCTAAACCTTTCCCTGTATATCCCAATTTAAGCATTATAGATTTGGCTTTAACATATTCATTAGTAAAATAACATCGAGCATATCCATCATAATGAGTCTTGATGTTTCTGGGTATTCTACCCCAGTCATATCCCTTATAAATAAAAGCATAGCTACCAACTTGGTAAGTACTTCCCATAGGTTGTGGGAGACCCAAGGTACGAGGAGATGGTGGTAAATTATTTAAAATAAGGAAATCTTGCATAGAAGCATTTGTTTTCTCTGATATAAGAATTTTAAATAAATCGGGTAAGATCTCGTCAGTAAGAGCATAAGAGGTAGAAGGAACATTTCCTACATCTTCTGATGTGGAAACTATGCCTTTGGTGGATGTAGATGGTGTAGAGATGTCAATAGATGGGTTTTTTATAGGTATAAAAGTGATAGGAGTAAAACAAGAAGCCTTGGTTGTGGGATTAGGATTTTTTTGAGGTCCTAATGTAGTTTGTTTAGAGGATTTTTGAGTTGTATGTAGAGGTGGAACTGATGTAGAAGGAGTAGATGGCATTATGGGTGTGTGTTTCACATGTTTAGATGGGTAATGAGAATTAGGATGTGTGGATGATAGAGCAGGGAAAAATTTAACTCCAACAGGTTTTGCCAAAGCACACATATCAAAGGGTCTAGGATCACCATGAATGGTAACCAACTGATTCTTAAATTTAAATTTAACACATTGATGTAAAGTTGAGGGAATGGCTCGCATTGTATTGATCCAAGGGTGACACAAGAGTATATTGTATGAAGCAGGGCAATGTACAATAAACACGGTCGTATCCAAGGTTCTCGGACCAACCTGCAATGGAATGGTAATAACTCCACACGTTTCTTGTGTTTCGTCATTGAAGGCTTTTATGATCATATCAATTATTTTCATTTCATCACTTCTAAACCCAAATATTTGGTAGAAGTCAAAAGTGCATATGTTTAAATATGAACCATTATCAATCAAGACTCATTTAACTGCTACATCTCCAATTAAGGTAGTAATATATAAGGGGTTATCCTTATGTAAACTATGTTGAGGTATGTCTCTATCTCGGAAGTCAATACAATCAACTTCATGAGTTATTATAGTATTAGCCATGGATTTAGGTTGAATGTCTTGTGGTACCATCATCTGGCTTAATGTGAGCATTAATTCATCTCTATGTGTAGGGGAAGATCTTAAAAGGTCCAAAAGAGAAATTATAGCTGTAATATTTGATAGTTGCTCATTAATATTATAAGGAGGTTTAGGTTGAACATTAGGTGCCTGATTCCATTTATTAGGAACTTTCAAAACAAATGGAGTTGATCCATCATTCTGCATTTGATCTTGTTGAGAGTTTTGAGCATGTTTTCTAGTAACAGCTCCAATGGTACCCATAATATTATTCTATGGATGATGAATGGGTCTTGGTCTAGCATTTATGGTTTGCTCATTAGAAAGTAATTGGCAAGACGATGGTCTAGTAGTGACTCTTCTTGGAAATGGTTCTTCTGGAACCATAGAACTTGTGATGGGGAGAATAGGTTCTGATTCATCTTCAAAGCTATTCGATTGATTTGATGTGATTTCCATATCACTCTCAGTCTCGTATTTTGTATCACTAAGATTAGGTGTCTGGATATTGTATAGAGGCATGTTTATAACCACAGATAAGGTTGTGTCAAATATTTTTGACTCATGAGTAGGTAAATGCCCACTAATAGTTCCTACATATTGGGTAGGAGGAGGAACATTATGATGTTTAATTTTATTGGCCACTTCCTTGCCATGTTTTGGTAAAGGATGTTGAAATATGTCCAATGAATGATTGGCATTCTGATTTTGGTTTTGGGGGATGTTCTTTTGAGCATTATTAGGAGGATTTTGCTTAGGTTGAAAGGTTTGCACCTCCATCTCATTGTTATCAATCAGGTCCTGTATTTTATGTTTTAATATTTTACAAGAGTTGGTAGTGTGTCCAGGTCCTCTATGGAAGTCATAGTGTAAATCGGCTCTATATCCGGGTATAGTTGGATCAGGTTCCCGGATAGTTGGTAATTGAATCAAACCTCATTCTAATAACTATGATAGAATGGTTGATAAATGTTGATTTAGCCTAGTAAATTCTCGAGGAGGTTTATCGGGAGGTTTCAGTATAAAATTCTTCGTTGTCTTCATAGTATTAATAGTAGCAACATTTCTATTATCAGTGACTCCATCACCCACAACTTGTTTATTTTTATATTAATTTCTGGATGTTTTCTCATCGTATTTCTTTTTAAGACGACCTCTTCTAATGAGAGCATCTTCCACACTTCTGGCTAAGTCTATAGCCTGATCGAAGGTGGTAAAGGTAGCAGTTGATAACTCATAGGATAGTTGATCTTGTAAATTATTAATAAAGATGTCCAACATCTCCCTATAAGGTAATACAAAGTGCAATTTTCCTATCAACTATCTCCACATAGCTAGGAAATTGGCAAAACATTCATCTTTGTCTTGTTTTAAGTTGTACAAGTCTTTAATGGTCACATGCCTTTCGATGTAGGCACTAAATTGATGAACAAAAGACTCGACTGTTTCTTCAAAATTCCTCAAATAATTAGTGGGTAATTGATAATACCACTCTAATGCCATTCCTCCTAAACTTTTTGGGAACATTTTTAGTAATAACAAGTCATCATGTGATATACCGTGACATGCTATCCTAAACATACAAAGATGCTTTATGGGATATTCAGTTCCTTTATATATGGGCAAGACAGGCATAGGAAAATGTTTAGGATATGGCTGTTCTACAACTATAGGATCTAACGGATGACTACACATATCTCGATAATTGTACAAGGGACGGTAGGGATCTATCTGGTCCATGCGGGAAACTAACTGTTTCACCATAGTTTCAAGATTACTAGTTTGTCCACCATATTGGTTCGATGGGACATAAGCATGGGATTTATGAGTGTATGATGGTGTGACATAAGTATTAGATTCTATATTGCTATTATGCAAAGCATTGGTAGGAATAATATTATGAAGAGGATTTGTAGTAATATTATGTTGTATCCCAAATTGTTGGTAATTGGTGTTTGATTTTGTTTTGGGTTTTTGCTAATTTGAGGTATATTGCTCAATAGCTTGGTGAAATAGAGCAGTAAATGATGGTTTATTTTGTGCAGGAATGACCCTAGGCTTGCTAACAGGCACTTTAGATGGTTGGGTAACCTATTGTTGTTGCATGTTCTAGATTATAGCTGCCATATCCAAATTGGATGGTCCAGCTTGATCACTCTCTTGATCGATAAAGGATAAGGGATTAGTGCATGTGTGAAATACGTCTTCTAGAGTTGCTTGAGTGTCACTAATTTGATCGTTGTACATATGGACTACTCTATTAAGAACACCAATATTAGTATTAATGAACTTCCAAAATTGTTCCATGTTTTCAAAAGTAACAACTCCTCTTGGAGATATTTTAGGGGATGAGGATCCTTCCTCTCTAACATTTTCTTCTTGTTCATTTCTTACAGCAAGCTCTTCTTCTTGCTGGTCTAAGATTTCTTCTTCTTGGAATTGGTCTTCAGGAAGGATATCTAGGTTTTTTAATGGTTTTCCTAGCCAATCTTCTTCTTCTTCAGTTTGTTTTCCATTCCTAAGTCTAGGCATTATGCTTAAACTTAGATTTCAGCAAATATATATATATATATATACGATAGGTTTGAGAGGTATATATTTTAATTATATACCTACTATAAAAATGAAATGTTTTGATTTTTGTTTTGTTTTTATTTTTGTTTTTATTGTTTTTGTGTTTTATAATATTATTATAAAGATAAAAAATAGCATTCTAGTTGCAAAAGGAGTAACAATAATAAAAAGAATAACTTAGTTTTCTATAAATAATTTATGGATATCGTTGATAGGATCAAGTTCATCAGAAGTCATAAAATGCTCCTCTTCAAATTGGAAATGGTTATTCAAAAATTTGACAAAGTGTGCTATGGTAATATGATCCGTCTCAGATTTTGACCTGTAGAAATAAAGTTCATGACAATACTCTCGATATAACACAGCTCTAGGAACTCTATTCCATATTTTCCTATATGTAAGAACGACTTCTTGATCCTCTATACGAGATAGAAACTTATGAACTACAACTACATTCTCAAGGTATTCCTCAAAGGTGTACAATTCTGAAGACACAAGTGCTCTTTTATCGGCTAACCACCTATGGCAAGCTCTCTGAAGTTCATGGTACAAAGTCACCTGATCAAGATCCAGGATTCTGTCTAGGAAAAACCTCTTAATTTGCCTAAGTTCATTTGATCTAGATAAAATAATATCCAATCTCCTATCAAGTTCGTCCCACAAAGGTTGGACCCTATTTGTTTGAGGTACTCTAAGTATAGAAGTAATCTCTATGGCCGTTAATTGATTTTCAACATTTATGGTGACAACTCGTATTTTATTATAATCTACCATCTAAACATGATATGCAAATTTAATTGTTTGTCTAATGATTCTAGATGTTTTTAAAAATAATTTTTCTTTTTTGGATTGTTTTCAAAAGGTTTTAGTTTCATGCCGGGTTCACCAAAATGTACTAACCCAAATTTTTTGCATCCTTACCTTCAGGCTAAAGGATCTATGCCTGAAATGGGGATGCGAGAAGGATGGAACAATACCTCGAACTAAGAGGCCCTTTGAATGTCATGCCTCTCGGGGGAGGGGTATAAGGGTGAATTTTCAATGGATGGTGGGGTTCACCAGGAAACTTTGAGTGGTAGTTTCCATGCCTAGGTTGAGAATGGTTTTGATGTGTTCATTTTATACTCGATCATTCATAATCCTAGGATGTCCAGAATGAATCTAAGCTATTATATATAAAATGTCAATTTGTATGAATATAGAAAGCATAAATGAATTCTAAATACTAGGAATATACTAAATGAGAAAGAATGCACCTGATTTCGGATGTCTGATGAAGATTTTGAAGCTTTTAGGAGTCCAGATCATCTCAAATATGATAGGATCCTCTACAATTGTATAGAATCATCTCAGATCACAGGTGATCGCCTAAGATCAGACAAGATCATCGTCGATCTGACTAATTCATCAGACGAATTTGTTAGAAACCTGCAATCACAAAAATAGACACCAAAAACCGAAAATGCTACTGCGAGAATAATGCAAAATGATAGAAATGATAGTATAAATGCCTAACTAATAAATCTAGATAGAAAATTAAAGGAAATGCATTATTTTGATAACTTATTTTAACTTTATCATGCATTTACGCTAAATGAGGTGAACTCTAGGATGCAGAATGAGAATAAATCAAACTATAGAATAGTAAAATAAAGAAGACAAATGAGAAATGCAAACTCAGGGCTCTGATTTCTACCAATATGAACTACAGTCGAGATCACCTCAAATTGTATGATATCATCGCCGATCTATGACAGGATCATCCGAAATCATTTGGAATCACCTATGACGATCCGAGCTTCCTCCAGTTGAAGCATAGTGAAAACCTGTAATGAAAACCTAAAACTACGAGTGCAAAACTTCAATGGTAGGGAAAACCAATCAAGGAAAGGGTTAGGAGGAAAGCTAGGCAGGGGATCCAAAGAGTCAGGGGGATAAACTAAGAAAATCCTAGTTTATATAGGATTAGGGGGAGGTTAGGAGGTTGGGGATCATCCCAATCTGGGAGATCTCCAATAGAGGAATCTCCAACTGCATGGACATGCTTTTGCCCAAGTTGGAGAGGCTGTTGAAACATAAGCTAATTATGAAAATTCAATTTTGGGATGAAATCGTCTGGACGTTCTGTTCTAGATGAATTCATCCGATCTGGGATGATTTCATTTGATCGATGACGATATCGTCCAACGATCAAAACAACTCCTAAAAATGACATGAAAAATGGGGTGAGCGGTTAACGGGCGGTTTCGAGGTTAAAATTCAAATTTTATCTTTTTACTAAGGGTTTAACTGCACCAATTTTAGGGTGCTACAACTACCAACTGAGAATCAGGGAAGAAGATACTTTTAAGATTGCATTTAGAACTCGATATGGGCATTACGAGTTCACAGTGCTATCTTTCAGATTGACAAATGCACCAACTACTTTCATGAATTTGATGAATAGTGTCTTTAGGGAGCATTTGGATCAGTTTGTATTGATATTTTTGGATGATATTTTAATCTATTCTCAAAATAAAGAGGAACATGACCAGCATATGATAATAGTTCTAGAAATCCTCAGGAAAAATTACTTGTATTGAAAATTATCTAAGTGTGATTTTTATACTCTATAAGGTCAATATTTGGGGCATATAGTCTCAGCCAATGGAGTAGCAATTGATCCTAAAAACATTAAAGCTATAGTAGGTTGGCTATCTCCCACCAATGTTACAAAAGTAAGAAGTTTTGTGGGAATGGTTGGATATTATCGATAATTTGTTAAAGGTTTTTCAAAGATTGCTTTTCCTATCACTAATCTACAAAGGAAGGGAAAAGTATTTAAATGGATAGCTTAGTATGAGGAAGAATTCATAATAATTAAAGATAAGTTGACCACTGCACCTATTCTTTAAATACTAGAGCCTAGTAAACCATTCATAGTTTGTATAGATGCCTCCCTAGAAGGGCTAGGAGGTATCTTATTGCAAAATTAAGCCATTGTGGCATATGAGTTCAGAAAGCTCAAGAAACATAAGGTTAATTATATTATTAATGATCTAGAACTGGTTGTTATCAAAGCTCTTAAAATATGGTGACACTACTTGTTGGGAAAGCCTTTTGAGTTGAAAACTGATCATCAAAGTTTGAGGTACATTTTCACTTAGCATTTATTAAATGCTAGACAATGAAGATGGATGGAATTCTTGGCTAAATATGATTTTAGAATTGAATATATAAAAGGGAAGAAAAATAAACTGGTAGATGTCCTTAGTCGAAGGAGATACATAGCTGCTTTAACATGATGCTAGTTTGGGCTAAAGGAACAAATTAAAGAGTTGCAAAAAAATGATGATTTTTGTAACCAATGTCATACTAAATTTGAGAAAAGACAAAATCAATATAAGGATTTCAAGGTCAAGGAGGATATGGCATATTTCATAGATCAAATAATAGTACCCAATGATGAAGAGATAAAGAGAATAATTTTACAAGAAGCACATTGTACTCCATACTCTACTCACCCAGGTGTGCTTAAAATGAGAGAGAATTTGAAAAAGGATTTTTATTGCTCTGGAATGAAGAATGAGGTGGTTCATTTTGTTGCTAAGTGTCTGGAATACCAGAAAGTCAAAGCTAAGAATCAAAATCAAAGGGGACAACTACACTTATTTGACATTCCAAAGAAAAAATGACAAGTAATTTCAATGGATTTTATAGTTGGTCTTCCCAAGACTCAATTCTAGCATGATGCAATTTTTTTTGTTGTAGATAACAAAGGTGGCACATTTTATACTAGGCAATATTCATGATGATGCCCCTACCATAGCACAAAATTTTGCTTAGGAAATCATGAGGTTGCATGGTTTCATTGAAAGAATCATCTTGGATAGAGATTCATGATTTACTTCTGAATTCTAGCAATATTTACATCGATTATTGGGTATAAAACTTAATATCAATATAGTCAATCATACTAAGATAAATGGATAGACCAAGAGGGTCAATTAGGTGCTGGAGGATATGTTACGCATGTACTGTATAGATCACCTGAATAAATAAGAATATTATCTCTTCCTAGTGGAGTTTACGTATAACAATAGCTATCATACCACATTGGGCATGGCTTATTTTGAAGCCCTATATGGGCAAAGCTGTAGAACACCATTAACATGGGATAATCTAGACTATCAAGAAATGATCAGTCCTGATACTATTAAGATAATGGAGGTTCAATTAAAATAAATCCACCAATAAATTTGAGAAGCTACGGACCATTGAAAGAGCTATGCAAACATAAAATGAACTTATCAAGAGTTTTCTATTGGTGATAAGATATTTCTAAGAGTCATACCAACCAAAATCTCCATAAAGTCTACCAAACATAGCCCTAGATTCATTGATCCATTTGATATCGTTTCCAAAATTAGTCCTGTTGCATATAAGCTAGCTCTGCCACCTAATTTTTCCAAGATCCATAGTGTTTTTCATGTGTCTCTCCTTTGCAAATATGTGGCTAATCCATCCCATGTACTGAATGTTTCTCATTTATAGACATCGGACCTATAACTCATAGAGGTTTGACCTATCAAAATTCTGGGATATAGAACTAAACAATTGAGAAAAAGAACCATTGACCAGTGTAGAGTCCAATGTGATATCTACTTAGAGAGGAATGTCACATGGGAATATGTGGCAGAAATGAAAAGACAATTTCCATTGTTATTTAAAAATTGACATTCATATGAACATTTAAATATTCTATATGATAATACTTGTATATTTCGGATTCATTCTATGATATATGGATAATATTAATGAATGCAATTTTTTATGTAATGCATAACTTATGGATGGTTGTATGCATATGCATTTTCAAGTATTTTGAAACCTGCAAAAAAAAATGTGTTAGCTAACATAGGGACTGTGTTAAATTTTGGTAGGTTATAATGTTACATCCCCACAATATTCTATTTGCATACTAATATTATTAGAACAAGATGTTGTTGATAATTTTCTATGAGTGCAGGAAACATAGTGGACAAGCCAAAGTAGATGGTGAACCTTTTATATTATCGCCAACAAAAGGGTATGAATGGTCCACTCAGGTAAGTTGGGATATGATGCCAGTGCTTTTTAGCACTATTTTTGCAAGTACATGGAAGCTCACGAAGGTAAACTCATATAGGAACATGATGTGTGTGATTGCATATAGGAGGTAAACTCATAGAAGCTTATGCATCGCCCAACATTGAACTACTGCATCAATATATTGAAATTGAATAGAAGGGAGGGATCATCTAATTTTTTTTCAGAAAAAAGAGAGAGTTGGGTCTGCTATGTAAATCTCTATCCATTCACAACAATGAACACCTTCTCAACCAACGAGAGAGGTTGGTGAATTCTAAATGGTCATTCATAGTATGTATTCTTGAGTTTTCATTTTTAATTGGATGAATTATTTTCAAAATTGAATATTTACATAGTGTATGTATGAATTTCTATTTTGGAACTCCTTATTTTAAATTGAAATGAATGTGTGGTTGATCTCCTAATTTAAAAATATATAAACTAATTGTTACTTATGAAATATATGTTTGAACTCCTGCTTTGTAAATTCTTGTATGTGATGATCATAGTAGCATTATTTCCTACTGGATTATGAGGGCTCTATGAGAAATTTCATAGGGGTTTCACCGGTTATTAGTAAATTTATACATATGAGATATAAATGAAAAATTAGACAAAAATACAAATATTATCCTAGCATACGAAAGGAAGAGCGATCGTATTTTACTGGAGCTAAGTAAATAAAATATACATATATTTGAAATTGAAAACAATAAATAAAAAGAAATATTTGGCTAAATTATTATAAATAGTAGGCATAAAACAATATATTATGTATTCCTGCACTGCATGTATTGGCTTGTAAGCATATTGTGTGACTTCATATAACTGCATATTATCAATTGTGCTAACCCAAAGTGAGATTCATATCTTCTACTGGAAGGATGTATGTTGTTCGTTATTTAAAGACTATGTTGGCTAGAGAAGAGGTGTGCACGCGTTAGAATCCGATTGGCTCATTGAAGTCTTCTCCATAGTGTTGTGTGAGAAGTATTGTGAGCCTGAAGGCACTCGAGATCTGTTTGAGTTCAAGACTATAATCAATATGTAAATTGGAACATTAAACTTAAGTGTAGAAATTGGTATTCAAATGCTGAGTTATTTGAAATATGAGATATTTTGAATTAACCCTTAAAGTATGCAAACTGATTTATTATCTATTTTTTTGTTGAAGGTAGATGTTTACTGTTAGATCTCTTAATTTATAAAAAATTACCTTGTTTGAAAAAACTAGACAAAATTATAAAACTTGTATAAAATACAAATTTATTATGCTTAAAAATGTATAGTTTTTACCCAATGATGTGTATTACGAAACCCTTCTCAAAGGATAGAGAAAGACCTTGAGATGCTAGATATAATGTTATAAAATACATATTTCATTGATTCAAATTTGGTGAGATTTATTTTAACGGGAAGGGAGCACCAAATCACCAGCTTACATGTTATGAGTTGGAAACCTAAGCTAGATTTGAATAACAATAATAATAAAAAAAATTATGATTATATAACAAATTCAATAAACTTAGGTCAAAATCATTCAATCATGAAAATAATTAAATCTTGTCTCATCGTGGAAATATATGCATTCTATGATTTTAGTTTGACTACGTAAACAGTGTTGAGGTTGAACTTTAAAAGAGAGTGACGTTGTGGATAGCTTTTCAACTATAAAAATATATATAATATTATAGGCATGAAAACAAAAGAAAAACTAGAAGAGGATATAACTAGAACTATTGAACTATAGGTTAGGGTCTTACTTTGTATTCATAAGTATTAAAAATAATAATAATATATGATATAAAAGTAGAGTTTAGTCAAAAGAGGTTGGAAAAGTCTCAAAAATTGTGGAAATAGATCTTAAAATTATAAAACCAGTAGGCTTTCAAAGAAATTCACTTATCTGTAAAATAGAATTAAAAAATAAAAAAAAATGATAACTTGAGTGGGCCAAGTGAATTCTTCATATGAGAAAGGGGGTACGGATAAAATATTTTGTACTGAAAATCTACCTTTAAAAAGTGTTAGAAAAAGTTTATATTTTATATTGTATTCGAATTTAAGTTTCTTTATTTAGATAAAAAAATTTATTAATATATTAAATAATATTTTTCTTACTCTAAAGTAAATCTGCAATATTAGTTCCTTAAAATTAAATAAATTATTTTGTTATGGAAAATATTAACCTTTTTTATAGATATTGTTTAAAAATCAAAGAAAAAAATAGGATAACTTTTCTTAAAAAAATAAAGAAAACACGATTTTGTAATTTTAGAGAGTATATCCAAAAAAATTGATAACTCTCCTTATCCCTTGAAAACATCAAAATTTGGTTATAGAGTTGATAATACTAAACCATTGAGAAGGGTGGTGTTTTTGGTTACAATATATTTTATATAAAAAGACCATCGGGAAGGATGGTGTATTTAGAATCGATGCCATTGAGAAGGATGTCATCCATCCAACTTTTGTAGGTTGCAGTAGTGACTATTGTGAATCAGGGACAATTTTTCTCTAGCATTGGCAAAAGGATCAGTGGATCCCATGCTATTGAGATTAAAGAGCGATGGTATGGGATATTGCTCTAGATTATCGTACAAAGTAGTATGTGAGGGTATTCAAGAATTCATAATACAGTTATAGAATTGCCAATAAAACTCAAGACTAGAGAGTTGGTCCTTGAGGTTGAAAAGTCCAACTGTAGATGGTATGGTCAGCATTACCATCAACTGGGTCTTTATCTTAAATACCTAGTATGGAAGCTAGAGTATTGGTGGACCTTGATAATACTTTAGATAAAGGTTAATAATTAGGCAATGACATAATTACGCTAGCTCTAGCATGGACCTAAATGTTATATATTTAGGTTAGTGGACCATTAGGATAGAATAGGATCGTAGATCTAAGTCATCCATGTTACGAGATGGGGAAAATAGTGCATCCACCTTTCCAAGTGTTATGGACCCTAGAAAGGCAACCCTGTTATGAGATTTAGAACTTGAGAAAGGAGTGCATGAATCTCATTATTGGTAATATTTAACGTGAAGTTGGCTAGTCCCGAGCACTTGAGATTCCATCTACAATAATATAATATCTCGAAGTGTGAACATATATGCCTAAGTACTAATACAAATTTAGATGTACTTACGTCAATATATGAGATTTGTGTTTGAATAAATCAAAATTTTGAAATTATGTTTTTGACATCTAGGAGAGTAGACCTGGGTTGTTATAGTTGGTATCAAAGCCTAGGTTGCAAAAATCCTAGGTTGCAAATGTGATTTATTTATTGACATAGCTCTTTTGTCACCAGGTATGGCGGGGACCTCGAAAAGAGCAAGTGTTAATCTGCAAGAGGGGATTGCAAAAGTTCCAATGAAGGGACTAAGATGACTCACAAGGAAGTCAAAATGAGTACAAATAGCCAAAGTGCCTCGATGTATTTTAAGAAAATAAAAAGAGCTAGTAGTAGCAAGGGCTACTCAAAATGATGAAAACATGACTAGAATGATTCAACTAATGCAAGAACAACTAAATAAATAAAGGAAACAAATGGAGATACAAAGGGCTTAAATGAATGAGCATATGGATCAGCAAAGAGCATAGATTTCTCAACAATAGTAAATTATCACACAAAAATAAAGGGTAATTGAGAATCTGACTAAAAGTAAGGAGTTAAAAAGGATAAGTGAATTTCCTAAAGGATCTTCGAGGAGGAAGGTCGACGTAGAATTATAGAAAGAGATTAAGAAGTTAGATATTTCCAAGTTTTATGGTAAATATGATGGTGAAGTAGTTGTTAATTGGTTGAGTGAAGTAGAAGGATATTTCTCAATTCAACCTCTTTGTGCAGAATCCAAAACCACATGGGCAGTGGCTCATTTAATAGGTCTGACCAGGGATTTGTGGACCACCTATAAGAAAAATAGTTAGAAAGAAGCTACTAACATCCCTTGGGATGTATTTGAGAGATAATTTAAGGATCGATTCCTTACACCACAATTCTACATTGAGAAATATGCCAAATTCACCAATTTACTCCAAGAGAACATGTCAGTAATTGAATACTATCAAAGGTTTATTCAACTTTTGAAATATGCTCTTGAATATGATAAGCATGAAGAATTCAAAAACCACAAATTTATAATGGGTTTACATCCTAGAATCAAAACTCTTGTTGGTTGACGTAAGCCTAAATATTTAACAACTTTTGATGTGGCTCGCTATGAAGAAGTGAGCAAGAAAAATAAAAAGCTCTACTACCAAAAATTTTAAAAGGAAGAACTTAAGAAAATAAAATACCCAGAGCCAATTAAGGGTAAATATCAGTATAAGAAATATAGATATGGTGGTTGTTACAAAGGAGATAATAGGAAAAAATGAAAATTTCAAGGTAATAAGGGTCAGTCAGACAAAAGAAAATTTTAAGAGAAAATTGTGAAAAGAGCTAATGCCAACCAGAACAAAGAAGGGGACGGTAAAAAAAATAAGGTTCCAAATGTTTGCTTTGTGTATGGAGCCCTAGATAATTATGTGAATCAATGCCCATAGAGATCCGATAAGATAAATCCAACAAAAGAGGCCCCACATAGGATCTATGCTACCACAGGTAAATCTAATATTTTAGGGCAAGTCACTCCATTTATTATAAAAGGAAAACTACGTAAAAAAGATATTCCTATTTTTATAGATAGTGGTGCAACTGATAGTTTTATATCTTCAAGTAAATTAAGGGACATATCTGTAAAACTTGGGATAATGGAAAATGGGTGGCAAGTTGAGTATGGTTTAGGATAGACCTATATGGTCAACTAGTGTTTATTTGATCCTCAAATAGATATACCCCAAGGAAATATTAATTAGCACCTATATGTAGCACCCTTGCATTCCTTTGATGTTTTTCTAGGAGTAGATTGGCTAAAAGCCCACAAAGCCTTACTAAATTTTGAAGAGAGATGACTAGACTTCACAAATGATTCCAATCAGTGAATCCATGTTCATTGTAATAGAGTATCTTTTGAACCCCACCTGATGACTACAATGCAAGTCAAAATATCTTTAAGAAAAGGGTGTAGACTATATGTAGTCAAACTAAAAAAGAAGGAAGAAACAGAATCTAGCTCTACTCTATTTTAGTAGTATCTTGTATTAAATGAGTTTAGGGATGTTTTTCATGAAGATCTGCTTGGACTTCCTCCAAAAAGGGAATTTGATTTTTCTATTGAGATTTTACCTGGAGCATCACCTATAGCTAGAACCCCTTACCAAATGACTCCCCTTGAATTACAAGAACTCAAAACCCAACTTTAGGATCTACTAGAAAAAGGGTACATTAAGCCTAGTGTCTCACCATGGGGAGCACCAGTTCTATTTGTGAAGAAGGATGGATCCTTGAGACTTTGTATTGACTATAGAATGCTCAATAAGATGATAGTGAAGAACAAGTATTCTTTTCCAAGAATAGATGACTTCTCTGATCAAATTAGAGGAGCTACTATTTTTTCAAAAATTGACCTTAGATTAGGATACCATCAACTGAGAATCAGGGAAGAAGATACTTTTAAGACTACATTTAGAACCCGATATGGGCATTACGAGTTCACAGTGTTACCTTTTGAATTAACAAATGCACTAATTGCTTTCATGAATTTGATGAACAATGTCTTTAGGGAGTAGTTGGATCAGTTTGTATTGATATTTCCGGATGATATTTTAATCTATTCTCGAAATAAAGAGGAACATGACCAACATATGAGAATAGTTCTAGAAATCCTCAGGAAAAATTAGTTGTATAGAAAATTATCTAAGTGTTAGTTTTATACTCCACAAGTTCAGTATTTGGGGTATATAGTCTTAGTTGATGGAGTAGCAATTGATCTTAAAAATATTGAAGCTATAGTACGCTGGCCAACTCCCACCAATGTTATAGAAGTAAGAATATTTTTGGGAATGGTTGGATAGTATCGATGATTTATCAAAGGTTTTTCAAATATTGCTTTTCCTATCACTAATCTACAAAGGAAGGGAAAAGTATTTAAATGGATAGCTCAGTGTGAGGAAGCATTCAAAATCCTTAAAGAGAAGTTTACCACTACACCTATCCTTCAAATACCAGACCCCAATAAACCATTCACAGTTTGTACAGATGCCTCCCTAGAAGGGCTAGGAGGTGTCTTATTACAAAATGAAGCCATTGTGGCATATGAGTCCAGAAAGCTCAAGAAACATGAGGTTAATTATACCACTCATGATCTAGAACTAGCTACTATTGTCCATGCTCTTAAAATATGGTGACACTACCTATTGGGAAAGCCTTTTGAGTTGAAAATTGATCATCAAAGTTTGAGGTACATTTTCACTTAGCCTTTATTAAATGCTAGACAATGGAGATGGATGGAATTCTTAGCTAAATATAATTTCATAATTGAATATATTAAAGGTAAGGAAAATAAACTAACAGATGCCCTTAGTTTAAGGAGACACATAGCTGATTTAACACGATGCCAATTTGGGCTAAAGGAACAAATTAAAGAGTTGCAAAAAAATGATGAATTCTGTAATTAATGTCATACTAAAGTCGAGCAAAAAAAAAATTACCATAAGGATTTCAAGGTCAAGGAGGATCTGGTATATTTCAGAGAGCGAATAATAGTACCCAATGATGAAGAGATAAAGAGAATAATTTTGCAAGAAGCACACTATGCTCCATACTCTACTCACCTAGGTGTGGTTAAAATGATAAAGAATTTTAAAAAGGACTTCTACTGATCTGGAATGAAGAATTATGTGGTTCATTTTGTTGCTAAGTATATAAAATACCAAAAATTCAAAGCTAATCATCAACATCCATGGGGACAACTACACTTATTTGACATTCCAGAGCAAAAATGACAAGTAATTTCCATGGATTTTATAGTTGGTCTTCCCAAGACTCGATTCCAACATGATGCAATTTTTGTTGTGGTAGATAAATTAAAAAAGGTGACACATTTTATATCGGGTAATTTTCATGATTATATCCCTACCATAGCATAATAGTTTGCTCAAGAAATTGTGAGGTTGCATGGTTTCCCTAAAATAATCATCTCGAATAGAGATTCACGATTTACTTTTGAATTATAGTAAGCTTTGCATCGAGTGTGGGGCACAGAGCTTAATATCAACACAACCTATCATCATAGGCATACCGATAGGGTCAATCATGTGCTAGAGGATATGTTACGAATGTACTATATGGATCACTAGAATAAATGGGAACATTATCTTTTCTTGGTGGAATTTACGTATAAAAATAGCTATCACACCATGTTGGGCATGGTCCCTTTTGAAGTCCTATATGGGTGAAGGTGTAGAACACCACTAATGTGGGATAATCTAGATGATCAAGAAATGATCGATCCTAATACTACTAAGAGAATGGAGGTTCAAATAAAATAAATCCACCAACAATTTCGAGAAGCCACAGATGTCAGAAGAGCTATGTAGATCTAAAATGAAATCCTTGAGAGTTTGCTATTAGTGATAACATCTTTCTAAGAGTTAAACCAACCAAAAGCTTCATCAATTCTACCAAAATTGGCCCCATATTCATTGGTCCATTTGATATCATTGCCAAAATTAGTCCTGTTACATATAAGATAGCTCTACCACCTAATTTGTCCAAGATCCATAGTATTTTCCATGTGTCTCTCCTTCGCAAATATGCAGTTGATCAATCCCATGTAATGAATATTTCTCATTTGTAGACATCAAACCCACAACTCATTGAGGTTTGACCTATCAAAATTCTGGGATATATAACTAAACAGTTGAGAAAAATAATCGTTGACCAGTGTAGATTCCAATGGGATCTCTACTCAGAGAGGAATACCACATGGGAAGATGTGGCAGAAATGAAAAGACAATTTCCATTTTTATTTAAAACTTGACATTTATATGAATATTTGAATACTTGATATGATAATACTTATATATTTTGGATTCATGCTATGATATATGGATGATTTTAATGAATGCAATTTTTGATGTAATGCAAAACTTATGGTTGGTTGTATGCATATGTATGTTGAAGTATTTTGAAACCTGCAAAAAAAAAGTGTCAGCTAACATAGAGACTGTGTTAAATTTTGGTAGGTTAGAATGTTACATCCCCACAATATCTTATCTGCCTACTAGTATTATTAGAACAAGATGCTGCTGATAATTTGCTATGAGTGCAGAAAATATAGTAGACAAGCCAAAGTAGATGGTGAACCTATTAATATAACCAACAGAAGGGTATGAATGGTCCACTCAGGTAAGTTGGGTTATTATGCCAGTGCTTTTTAGTACTATGGTTGCAAGTACATGGAATCTCGTGAAGGTAAACTCATATAGGAACATGTTGTGTGTGATTGCATATGTTGTTTTTAATATTTTACATTGTTTACCTCCAATATTGTATATCATGTAGGAGTATATGTGGTATATGATTGCACATATTTTACTGTATTCCCTACATTACTTACTTTTAAATATGGAGCAATCATATATGCAAGCATAACCTTAATTATATATAAATGTATAACAAATTTAAATAATAATAATATGTAGATACTTCAAATTTTATAAATAATAAAGAAGTAATAAAATAAAATAAAAATAAAACATTTATATAATAAATAAATAAATTTTAATATAATTTATATATATAATAAAAATAAGTGTTCATTTATGAAGCTTGTACAATTATGCAAAGTCATGTACATATTTGTAAATATAGAACAAAATTATAAGTAGCTAAATGGTGGGGGGACAACTGTAGTGCCACCTGGCAATAACCAAATGGTTTGCATCAAGAAACTTATGTGTCACCCAACCTTGAACTGATGCGTCAATATATTGAAGTCGAATAGAAGAGGGGGGATCATCAATTTTTTTTTTTTAAAAGAGAGCTAGGTCTACTATGTAAATCTCTATTCATCCGTGATGATGAACACCTTCTCAATCAACAAGAGAGGTTGGTGAATTTCTAAATGGTCATTCATAGTATGTACGCTTGAGTTTTCATTTTCAATTGGATGAATTCTTTTCAAAATTGAATATTTACATAGTGTATGTATGACTTTCTATTCTACAAGTCCTTAGTTTAAACTAGAATGAATGTGTGGTCGATCTCCTAATTTAAAAATATATTTAAACTACTTGTTACTTATGAAATATATGTCTGAAATACTGCTCTGTAAATTCTTGCATACGATAACCGTAGTAGCATTCTTTCCTACTGGATTATGAGGGCTCTGTGAGAAATTTCATAGGGGTTATTAGTAAATTTATACATATGAGATCTAAATAAAAAATTAGACAAAAATACAAATATTATCCTAGCATACGGAAGGAAGAGCGACCGTATTTACCTAAAACTAAGTAAATAAAATATACGTATATTTAAAAATTATAAATTATAAATTATAAATAAAAATAAATATTTGGTCAAATTATTAAAAATAGTAGGCATAAAACAATATATTATGTATTCCTACACTATATGTACTGGCTTGTAAGAATATCATGTGAATGCATATAGTTGCATATCATCAACCGTGCTGACCCAAAGTGAGATTCATACCTTCTATCAGAAGGACGTATATTGTTCATTATTTAAATATTGTGCTGACCAAAGAAGAGGTGTGCACACGTTGGAATCTTATTGGGTCATTGCAGTCTTCTTCGTATTGTTGTGTGATAAGTATTGTGAGCCTAAAGGCACTAGAGATATTTTGAGTTCTAGACTAGAAATAATATGTAAATTGGAACATTAAACTTAAGTGTAGAAATTGGTATTCAAATGTTGAGTTATTTGAAATATGAGATCTTTTGAATTAACCCTTAAAGTATGAAAACTGATTTATTATCTATTTTTTGCTGAAGGTAGATGTTTGTTGTTAGATCTCTTAATTTATCAGATTTTTCCTTGTTTGAAAATACTAGATTATAAAACCTGTACAAAATGCAGATTTATTATGCTTAAAAATCTATAGTTTTTTACCCAACGGTGTGTATTACGAAACTTTTATTGGAGGATAGAGAAATACACTAAGATGTTAGATATAATTTTATAAAATACATATTTCATTGATTCAAATTTGGTGAGATTTATTTTAACGGGAAGGAAGCACCAAATCACTAGCTTACATGTTATGAGTTGGAAACCTAAGCTAGATTTGAATAACACTAATAAAACAAAATTGATGATTATATAACAAACTCAATAAAATTAGGTAAAAACCATTCAATCATGAAAATAATTATATATTGTCTCATCATGGAAATAGATATGCTTTTAGTGCTTTTAGTTTGACTACGTAAACAATGTTGAGGTTAAACTTTAAAAGAGAGTGATGTTGTGGATAGATTTTCAACTATAAAAATATATAATATTATAGGCATGAAAATAAAAGAAAAACTAGAAGAGGATATAACTAGAACTATTGAACTATAGGTTAGGGTCTTACTTTGTATTCATAAGTATTAGAAATAATAATAATAATATATGATATAAAAGAATATATATATTTTTTTGATGAGGAACCTTTTATATACAACATATCCGCAACATGTGAGGGGAGAGATTTGAACCTGGGCCTCTCCATAACTAGAGAGTTTTAACTACCCGCTTGCTCTCCAACTCCTCTACATGAGCGGATAAAAGAATATTTTAGTTAAAAGAGGTCGGTAAAGTCTCAAAAATTGTGGAAATAAATCTTAACATTATAAAACCAGTAGGCTTTCAAATAAATTCACTTATTTATATAACATAATTAAAAAAAATGATAACTTGAGTGGGCCAAGTGAACTCTTCATATGAGAAAGGGGTACGGATAAAATATTTTGTACTGAAAATTCTACCTCTAAAAAGTGTTAGAAAAAGTATATATTTTATATTGTATTCTAATTTATGTTTCTTTATTTACATAATTTTTTTATTAATATATATTAAATAATGTTTTTCTTACTTTAAAGTAGATCTTCTATATTAGTTTCTTGAAGTTAAATAAATTATTTTGTTATGGCAAATATTAACCTTTTTATGGATATTGTTTAAAAATCAAAGTTTTTTTTATTAAAACAATAAAGAAAATAGGATTTTATAATTTTAGAGTATATCCAAAAAAACTGATAACTCTCCATATCCCTTGAAAACATCAAAAATCGGTTACAGAGTTGATAATACTAAACCATCGAGAAGGATGGTGTTTCTGGTTACGATATATTTTATATAGAAAGACCATCAGGAAGTATGGTGCACTTGGAATCGATGCCATCAAGAAGGATGTCATCCAATAAACTCCAATAGTTCATGATGGTGACTATTGTGAATCGGGGATAATCATTCTCTAGCATTGACAAAAGGATCAATGGATCCCATGCTATTAAGAGTAACGAGCTATGGTATGGGACATCACTCTAGATTGTTATGCAAAGTTGTACATGAGGGTATTCGAGAATTCATAATACAGTTGTGGAATTGCCAACCAAACTCAAAACTAGAGAGCTAATCCTTGAGGTTGGAAATTCTAGTGGTAGATGGTATGGGTAACATTACCATCAACTGGATCTTGATCCAAGATACCTGATTCAGAAGCCAGAGTATTGGTAGACCCTGATAATACCTTAGATGAAGTTCAATAATAAGGCAATGGCATAATTACGCTAGCTATATGTGATGGTGAAGTAGTTGTTAATTGGTTGAGTGAAGTAGAAGGGTATTTCTCAATTCAACCTCTTTGTGCAAAATCCAAAACCACATGGACAGTGGCTCATTTGACAGGTTCGACCAGGGATTTGTGGACCACCTATAAGAAAACTAGTTAGAAAGAAGCTACTGACATCCCTTGGGATGTATTTGAGAGATAATTTAAGGATCGATTCCTTACACCACAATTCTACATTGAGAAATATGCCGAATTCACCAATTTACGCCAAGAGAACATGTCAGTAATTGAATACTATCAAAGGTTTATTTAGATTTTGAAATATGCTCCTGAATATGATAAGCGTGAAAAATTCAAAGCCCACAAATTTAAAAAGGGTTTACATCCTAGAATCGAGACTCTTGTTGGTTGAGGTAAGCCTAAATATTTGATAACTTTTGATGTGGCTCATTATGAAGAAGTGAGCAAGAAAAATAAAAAGCTCTACTACAAAAAATTTGAAAAGGAAGAACTTAAGAAAATAAAATACCTAGAGCCAATTAAGGGTAAATATCAGTATGCGAAATATAGATATGGTGGTCGTTACAAAGGAGATAATAGGAATAGATGAAAATTTCAAGGTAATAAGGGTCAGTCAGACAAAATAAAATTTCAAGAGAAAATTGTGCAAAGAACTAATGCCAACTAGAATAGAGAAGGGGACAAGCAAAAGAATAAGGTTCCAAATGTATGCTTTGTGTGTGGAGCCCTGGATCATTATGTGAATCAATGCCTATAGAGATTTGATAAGATAAATACAACAAAAGAGGCCCCATATGGGATCTATGCTACCACAGGTAAATCTAATATTTTAGGGCAAGCTACTCCATTTATTATAAAAGGAAAACTAGGAAAAAAAGATATTCGTATTTTGATAGATAGTGGTGCAACTAAAAATTTATATCTTCAAGTATATTGATAGACATATCAATAAAAATTGGGATAACGACAAATGGGTGGCAAGTTGAGTATGGTTTAGGACAAATCTATATGATCAACTAGTGATTATTTGACCCTCAAATAGATATACCCCAAGGAAAGATTAATTGGCACCTGTATGTAGCACCCTTGCATGTCTTTGATGTTGTTCTAGGAGAAGATTGGCTAAAATCCCACAAAACCCTACTAAATTTTGAATAGAGATGGCTATACTTCACAGATGATTCCAATCAGTGAATCCATGTTCATTGTAATAGAATATATTTTTAACCCCACATGATGACTACAATGCAAGTCAAAAGAGCTTTAAGGAAAGGGTGTAGACTATATGTAGTCAGACTAAACAAGAAGGAAGAAACAAAATCTAGCTCTACTTTATTTAGCAACATCTTATATTAAATAAGTTTATGGATGTTTTTCCTAAATATTTGCTCAAACTTCCTCCAAGAATGGAATTTGATTTTTCTATTGATATTTTACTAGGAGTATCACCCATAGCCAGAACCCCTTACCGAATGACACCATTTGAATTACAAGAATTCAAGACCCAGCTTTAGGATCTGTTAGAAAAAGGACACATTAAACCTAGTGTCTCACCATGGGGAGCACCGGTTTTGTTTATGAATAAGAAGGATGGATCCTTGAGACTTTGTATTGAATATAAAATTCTCTATAATATGATGGTCAAGAACAAGTATTCTTTTCCAAGAATAGATGACTTCTCTGATCAGCTTAGAGGAGCTACCTTTTTTTCAAAATTGACCTTAGATTAGGATACCATCAACTGAGAACCAGGGAAGAAGATACTTTCAAGACTACATTTAGAACCTGATATGGGCATTACAAGTTCATAATGCTACCTTTTAGATTAAAAAATGCACCAGATGCTTTCATGAATTTTATAAACAGTGTATTTAGGGAGTAGTTGGATTAGTTTGTATTGATATTTTTGGATGATATTTTAATCTATTCTCAAAATAAAGAGGAACATGACCAACATATGATAATATATGGAAAATTTTCTAAGTGTGAGTTTTATACTCCACAAGTTCATTATTTGGGGCATATAGTCTTAGTCGATGAAGTAGTAATTGATCCTAAAAATATTGAAGCTATATTAGGCTGGCCAGCTCCCACCAAAGTTATAGAAGTAAGAAGTTTTATGGGAATGGCTAGATATTATCGGTGATTTGTCAAAGGTTTTTCAAAGATTGCTTTTCCTATCACTAATCTGCAAAGGAAGGGGAAAGTATTTAAATGGACAACTCAATGTGAGGATGCATTCAGAATCCTTAAATATAAGTTGACCACTGCACTTATCATTCAAATACCAGACCCTAGTAAACCATTCACAATTTGTATAGATGCCTCCCTATAAGGGCTAGGAAGTGTCTTATTGTAAAATGAAATCATTGTGGCATATGAGTCCAGAAAGATCAAGAAACATAAGGTTAATTATGTCACTCATGATCTAGAACTGGTTGTTATCAAAGATCTTAAAATATGGTGACACTACTTGTTGCAAAAGCCTTTTGAGTTGAAAACTGATCATCAAAGTTTGAGGTACAATTTCACTCAACCTTTATTAAATGCTAAACAATAGAGATGGATGGAATTCTTGGCTGAATATGATTTAGGAATTGAATATATAAAAGGGAAGGAAAATAAACCGGTAGATGCCCTTAGTCGAAGGAGAAACATAACTACTTTAATTCGATGCTATTTTGGGCTAAAGGAACAAATTAAAGAGTTGCAAAAAATGATGAATTTTATAACCAATACCATCCTAAAGTCAAGAAAATACCAAATCAACATAAGGATTTCAAGGTCAATGAGGATATGGTATATTTTAGAGATCGAATAATAGTACTTAATGATGAAGAGATAAAGTGAACAATTTTGCAAGAAGCACATTGTGCTCCATACTCTTCTCACCCATGTGTGGTTAAAATGAGAGAAAATTTGAAAAAGGACTTATACTAGCCTAGAATGAAGAATCATGTGGTCAATTTTATTACTAAGTGTCTAGAATGCTAGAAATTCAAAGCTGAGCATCAACATCCAGGGATAAAATTGCACTTATATGACATTTTAGAGCAAAAATGGCAAGTAATTTCCATGGATTTTATAGTTGGTCTTCCCAAGACTCGATTACAACATGATGCAATTTTTCTTGTGGTAGAAAAATTAACAAAGATGGTACATTTTATACCAGGAAATTTTCATGATGTTTCCACTACCATAGCACAAAATTTTTCTTGGGAAATTATGAGGTTGCATGGTTTCCCTAAAATAATCATCTCAAATAGAGATTCATGATTTACTTTTGAATTATGGAAAGCTTTGCATCAAACATGGGGCACAAAGCTTAATATCAACATAGCCTATCATCCTAAGATATATGGGTGGATCGAGAGGGTAAATAAGGTTTTGGAGGATATGTTATTTTGTACTATGTGGATAACTAGAATAAATGGGAAAATTATCTCTTCATGGTGGAGTTTACGTATAACAATAACTATCATACCACATTGGGCATGGCCCCTTTTGAATCCATATATGGAACAAGGTGTAGAACACCACTAACATGGGATAATGTTGTAGAACTATACTCTCATTAAAAAAATTATTCACTAGTTTGTAAAAATATAAAATCATTCATCCAGAAATAATTTTTCACAATAACAATCTACAAATAAGAGAGAGATAGATAATACCCTTAAGTTAGGGAAACATCAATAATACTCCTTAAGGAAGGAATCACTCCACAAGTTCTCCCAAGATGAGAGAGCCACTTACGGAGGGCAAAGTCCCATAAACCACTTCGTAGGCAAAGACAATTACATAATATTCATCTCCATGATTATGACAATGACAAATATCTCTTCTTTATATATCCATCTTCTCCTTCTACTTTGGGGAGCCTACTACTAATATAATATTATATTATAATATAATATAATATTATAATACAATCAACCTTGGGTTATGCATGGCCCGTGCCAATACTTATACAATATAATAATATATCTCCAAATATCTATTCCTAGGTACCCTACCATATAATATGGATGATCGAGAAATGATCGGTCTTGGTATTGTTAATAGAATGGAGATTCAATTAAAATAAATTCACCAGCAACTTTGAGAAGTCATGGACTATCAGAGAGCTATGTAGACCTAAAATGAACTCCTTAAGAGTTTGCTATTGGTGATAAGGTCTTTCTAAGAGTCAAACCGACCAAAATCTCTATCAAGTCTACCAAACTTAGTCCCAGATTCATCAGTCCATTTGATATTGTTGCCAAAATTAGTCATATTGCATATAATCTAGCTCTACCCCCTAATTTGTCCAAGATACATAGTCTTTTTAATATGTCTCTCCTTCACAAATATGTGGCTAATCCATCGTATGTACTGAATGTTTCTCATTTGCAGACATTGGACCCGCAACTCATTGAGGTTAGACCTATCAAAATTCTAGGATATAGAACTAAATAATTAAGAAAAATAATTGTTGACCAGTGCAGAGTCCAATGGGATCTCTACTTAGAAAGGAATACCACATGGGAATATGAGGCAAAAATGAAAAGATAATTTCTATTTTTATTTTAAAATTGACATTCATATCAACATTTGAATATTTGATATGATAATATGTGTATATTTTGGATTAATGCTATGATATATGGATGATTTTAATGAATGTAATTTTTGATGTAATGCATAACTTATGGCTGGTTGTATGCATATGTATGTTCAAGTATTTTGAAACCTGCAAAAAAAAATGTGTCAGTTAACACAGGGACTATGTTAAATTTTGGTAGGGGAGAATGTTACATCCCCACAATATTCTATCTGCATACTATTGTTATTAGAATAAGATGTTGCTAATAATTTAATGTAAGTGCAGGAAATATAGCGAATAAGCCAAATTAGATGGTGAACCTATTACACTATCACTGATAAAAGGGTATGAATGGTCTACTCAAGTAATTTGGGATATGATGCCAGTGCTTTTTAGCACCACAGTTGTGAGTACATGGAAGCTCGCAAAGGTAAACTCATTTAGGAACATGTGTGTGATTGCATATGTTGTTTGTAATATTTTACATTATTTTCCTCCAATATTGCATCTCATGTAGGAGTATATGTGGTATATGATTGCACATATTTTACTGTATTCCCTGCATTACTTACTTTTAAATAGGGAGCAATAACATATGCAAGCATAAGCTTAATTATATATAAATGTATAACAAATTTAAATAATAATAATATGTAGATACTTCAAATTTTATAAATAATAACGAAGTAATAAAATAAAATAAAAATAAAACATTTATATAATAAATAAATAATTTAATATAAAAATATATATATAATAATAATAAATAAGTGTTCAATTATGAAGCTTGTACAATTATGCAAATTCATGTACATATTTTTAAATATAGAATAAAATTATAAGCAACTAAATGGTGGGGGGACAACTATAGTGCCACCTGGCAGTAACCAATTTGGTATGCATGAAGAAGCTTATGTGTAGCCCAACCTTGAACTATTGTGTCAATATATTGAAGTTGAATAGAAGGGGAGGATCATCTATTTTTTTAGAAAAAAAATAGAGTTGGGTCTGCTATGTAAAGTTATGTTCGTCTGTGATGACGAAAACCTTCTCAACCAATGAGAGATATTGGTGAATTTATAAATGGTCATTCATAGTATGTATGCTTGAGCTTTCATTTTTAATTGGATGACTTCTTTTCAAAATTGAATATTTACGTAGTGTAAATGTATGTATGACTTACTGTACTGCATTTCCTTATTTTAAACTGGAATGAATGTGTGGTCGATCTTCTAATTTAAAAATATATATAAAATACTTGTTACTTATGAAATATATGTTTGAACTTCTGCTCTATAAATTCTTGCATGCGATGACCGTAGTAGCATTCTTTCCTACTAGATTATGAAGGCTCTGTGAGAAATTTCATAGGGGTTTCACCGGTTATTAGTAAATTTATACATATGAGATCTAAATGAAAAATTAGACAAAAATATAAATATTATCTTGGCATACGAAAGGAAGAGTGACCGTATTTGCCTAAAGCTAAGTAAAGAAACTATACGTATATTTGAAAATTAAAAACAATAAATAAAAAGAAATATTTGGCCAAATTATTAAAAAAACTAGGCATAAAACAATATATTATGTATTCCTGCATTGCATGTACAGGCTTGTAAGCATATTGTGTGAATGCATATAACTGCATATCATTAATCATGCTAACCCAAAGTGAGATTCATAACTTCTTCCAGAAGGATGTATGATGTTTGTTATTTAAAGATTGTGCTAACCAGAGAAGAGGTGTGCACGTGTTGGAATCCGATTGGGTCATTGAAGTCTTCTCCATAGTGTTGTTTGAGAAGTATTGTGAGCTTGAAGGAGTTGGAAATTTGTTTGAATTATAGACTAAAAAAATATGTAAATTGGAACATTAAACTTAAGTGTAGAAATTAGTATTCAAATACTGAGTTATTTGAAATATGAGATCTTTTGAATTAACCCTTAAATTATGCAAACTAATTTATTATCTATTTTTTTTGTTGAAGGTAGATGTTTGTTGTTAGATCTCTTAATTTATCGGATTTTTTCTTGTTTGAAAATACTAGACAAAATTATAAAATTTGTACAAAATGTAGATCTATTATGCTTAAAAATGTATAGTTGTTTACCCAACGGTGTGTATTACGAAACCCTTCTCAGAGGATAGAGAAAGATCCTAATATGTTAGATATAATGTTATAAAATACATATTTCATTGATTCAAATTTGGTGAGATTTATTTTAACGGGAAGGGAGCACCAAATCACTAGCTTACATGTTATGAGTTGGAAACCTAAGCTAGATTTGAATAACACTAATAAAAAATCTGATGATTATATAACAAATTCAATAAAATTAGGTCAAAACCATTCAATCATGAAAATAATTAATCTTGTCTCATCATGGAAATAGATATGCAGTCTGTGCTTTTAGTTTGACTACGTAAACAATGTTGATGTTAAACTTTAAAAGAGAGTGACGTTGTGGATAGAAATTCAACTATAAAAATTTATATAATATTATAGGCATGAAAACAAAAGAAAAAATAGAAGAGGATATAATCAAAACTATTGAACTATATGTTAGGGTCTTACTTTGTATTCATAAATATTAAAAATAACAATAATATATGATATAAAAGTAGATTTTAGTCAAAAGAGGTTGGCAAAGTCACAAAAATTATGGAAATATTTATTAACATTATAAAATCATTAGGCTTTCAAATAAATTCACTTATCTGTTTAATAGAATTGAAAAAAAAATGATAACTTGAGTGGGTGAAGTGAACTCTTCTATGAGAAAGGGGGTACAAATAAAAAATTTTGTACTAAAAATCTACCTTTAAAAAGTGTTAGAAAAAGTTTATATTTTATATTGTATTCTAATTTAAGTTTCTTTATTTAGATAAAAAATTCATTAATATATATTAAATAATATTTTTCTTATTTTAAAGTAGATCTGATATATTAGTTTCTTAAAGTTAAATAAATTATTTTTTTATGGCAAATATTAACCTTTTTACGGATATTGTTTAAAAATCAAAGTTGTTTTTGTTAAAACAATAAAGAAAATAGGATAAATTTTCTTAAAACAATGAAGAAAATAAGATTTTGTAATTTTAGAGAGTATATCCAAAAAAATTGATAACTCTCCATATCCCTTGAAAACATCAAAATTTGGTTATAGATTTGATAATACTATCCCATCGAGAAGGATGGTGTTTCTGGTTACGATATATTTTATATAGAAAGACCATCAAGAAGGATGGTGCACTTGGAATGGATGCCATCAAGAAGGATGTCATCCACCAACTTTGATAGTTCATGATGGTGAATATTGTGAATTGGGGACAATCGTTCTCTAGCATTGATAAAAGGATCAATGGATCCCATGTTATTGAGAGTAACGAGCGATGGTATGGGACATCTCTCTAGATTATCATATGAAGTAGTATGTGAGGGTGTTCAAGAATTCATAATCCAGTTGTGAAATTGCCAACTGAACTCAAGACTAGAGAGCTAGTCCTTGAGGTTGGAAAGTCGAGTGGTAGATGGTATGTGTAACATTACTGTCAACTGGGTCTTGATTCCAAATACCTGTTCTAGAAGCCAGAGTATTGATGGTCCCTAATAATACCTTATATGAAGGTTAATAATTAGGCAATGGCATAATTACACTAGCTCTAGCATGTACCTAAAGGTTATATATTCAGGTCAATGGACCATTAGGACAAAATAGGATTGTATATTTAAGTCCTCCATGCTACAAGATGGGGAAAATAGCGCATCCACGATTCTAGGTGTTATGGGTCCTAGAAAAGCAACCCTATGCTAAGATTTAGAACTTGAGTAAGGAGTAGATGAATCTCATTATTGGCAATATTTAGCAAGAATTTGGTCGATCTTTAGCACTTGATATTTTATCTGCAGCAGTATAAGATCTCAAAGTGTGAACATCTATGCCTAAGTACTAATACAAATATGGGTGTGCTTATGTCAATATATGACATTTGTGTTTGAATAAATCAAAGTTTTGAAATTATGTTTTTGACATCCATGAGAGTAGACCTGGGTTGTTACAGTTGGTATTAGAGCCTAGGTTGTGAAAATCCTAGGTTGCAAATGTGATTTATTTATTGACATAGCTCTTTTGTCACCAGGTATGGCAGGGAACCTGAAAAGAGAAAGCATTAATCTATAAGAGGGGATTGCAAAAGTTCCAAGGAAGGGACTAATATGAATCATAAGGGAGTCTAAATGAGTACAAATAGCCGAAGTGCCTCGGCGTGTTTTAATAAAATAAAAAGAGCTAGTAGCAGCAAGGGCTACTCAAAATGATGAAAACATGACTAGAATGATTTAGCTAATATAAAAATAGCTAAATTAGTAGAGGGAATAAATGGAGATATAAAGCGCTCAAATGAATGAGCATATGGATCAAAAAAGAGTACAAATGGATCAGTAACAAGAAATTATCACAACAACAAAGGGTAATTGAGAATCTGACTAAAAGTAAGGAGTCAAAAAGGATAAGTCAATTTTGAAGGATCTTCGAGGAGGAAGGTTAGCGTAGAATTACAAAAATAGATTAAGAAGTTGGATATTTCCAAGTTTTATGGTAAATGTGATGATGAAGCAACTATTAATTGGTGGAGTGAAGTAGAAGGGTATTTCTTAATTCAACCTCTTTGTGTAGAATCCAAAACCACATGGGCAATGGATCATTTAATAGGTCTAGCCAGGGATTGGTGGACCACCTTTAAGAAAACTAGTCAAAAGGAAGTTTTTGACGTCCCTTGGGATGTATTTGAGAGATAATTTAAGGATCTATTCTTTACACCACAATTCTACATTGATAAATACACCACAATTAGTAGTTGAATACTATCAACTTTTGAAATATGCTCCTGAATATGATAAGCATGAGGAATTCAAAATCCATAAATTTATAATGGGTTTACATCCTATAATTATAACTCCTATTGGTCGGGATAAACCTAAATATTTGATAACTTTTGATGCAACTCGCTATGAAGAAGTGAGAAAGAAAAATAAAAGGGTCTACTACGAGAAATTTGAAAAGGAAGAACTTAAGAAAAGAAAATACCCAGATCCAATTAAGGATAAATATGAGTATAATAAATATAGAAATGATGGTCATTATAGAGGATATAATAGGAATAGAGGAAAAATTTAAGGTAATAAGGATTAGTCAGATAGAAGAAATTTTCAATAGAAAATCATGCAAAGACCTAATGCCAACCATAATAGAGAAGGGGACAAGCAAAATAATAAGGGTCCAAATGTATGCTTTGTGTGTGGAGCCCTAGATCATTATGTGAATCAATGCCCATAGAGATCCAATAAGATAAATCCAATAGAAGAGACCCCACATAGGATCTATGTTGCCACAAGTAAATCTAATATTTTAGGGCAAGCTACTCCATTTCTTATAAAAAGAAAACTAGGCAAACAAGATATTTGTATTTTGATAGATAGTGGTGCAAATGATAGTTTTATATCTTCAAGTATATTGAGGGACATATCAGTAAAACTTGGGATAATAGAAAATAGATGGCAATTTGAGTATGATTTAGGATAAACCTATATGGTCAACCAGTGTTTATTTGACCCTCAAATAGATATACCCCAAGGAAATATTAATTGGCACCTGTATGTAGCACCCTTGCATGCCTTTGATGTTGTTCTAGGAGTAGATTGGCTAAAAGCCCACAAAGCCCTACTAAATTTTGAAGAGATATGGCTAGACTTCATAGATGATTCCAATCAGTGAATCCATGTTCATTGTAATAGAGTATCTTTTGAACCCCACCTGATGACTACAATGCAAGTCAAAAGAGCTTTAAGAAAAGGGTGTAGACTATATGTAGTCAAATTAAACACCAACTACATTCATGAATTTGATGAACAGTGTTTTTAGGAAGTAGTTGGATAAGTTTGTATTGATATTTTTGGATGATATTTTAATATATTCTCGAAATAAAGAAGAACATGACCAACATATGAGAATAGTTCTAGAAATCCTTAGGAAAAATTAGTTGTATCAAAAATTGTCTAAGTGTGATTTTTATACTCCACAAGTCTAGTATTTGGGGCATATAGTCTTAGTCGATGGAGTAGCAGTTGATCCTAAAAATATTGAAGCTATAGTAGGCTAGCTAGCTCCCACAAAAGTTATAGAAATAAGAAGTTTTATGGTAATGGATGAATATTATCGATGATTTGTCAAAGGTTTTTCAAATAGTACTTTTCCTATCACTAATCTACAAAGGAAGTAAAAATTATTTAAATGGAAAGCTTAGTGTGAGGAAGCATTCAGAATCCTTAAAGATAAGTTGATAACTACACCTATCCTTCAAATACCTGACTCTAGTAAACCATTCACAATTTGTATAGATGTCACCCTAGAAGGGCTAGGAGGTGTCTTATTGTAAAATGAATCTATTGTAGCATATGAGTCCAAAAATATCAAGAAACATGAGGTTAATTATGCTTCTCATGATCTAGAACTGGCTATTGTTGTCCATGCTCTTAAAATATAGCAAAACTACCTATTGGGAAATCCTTTTGAGTTGAAAACTGATTATCAAAGTTTGAGGTACATTTTCACTCAACCTTTATTAAATGCTAGACAATAGAGATGGATGGAATTATTGGCTAAATATGATTTCAGAATTGAATATATAAAAGAGAAGGCAAATAAACTAGCATATGTTCTTACTCAAAGGAGACACATAGCTGATTTAACACGATGCCAGTTTATACTAAAGAAACAAATTAAAGAGTTGCAAAAAATGATGAATTATGTAACCAAAATTGTACTAAAGTCAAGCAAAGGCCAAATTTGCATAAGTATTTTAAGGTCAAGGAGGATATGGTATATTTTAGAGACTGAATAATAGTACCCAATGATGAAGATATAAAGAGAATAATTTTGCAAGAAGCATATTGTGCTCCATACTCTGCTTATCCAGGTGTGGTTAAAATAAGATAGAATTTGTAAAAGGACTTTTACTAGCTTGTAATGAAGAATTATGTGGTTAATTTTGTTGCTAAGTATCTAGAATGCTAAAAATTCAAAGCTAAGTATCAACATCCAAGGGGACAACTAAAATTATTTGACATTCTAGAACAAAAATAGTAAGTAATCTCCATGGATTTTATAGTTGGTCTTACCAAGACTCAATTCCAACATGATGCAATTATTGTTGTGGTAGATAAATTAACAAAGGTGGAATATTTTATACTGGGAAATATTCATGATGATGCCCCTACGATAGCACAGAAGTTTACTTGAGAAATCATGAGGTAGCATGGTTTTCCTAAAATAATCATCTCAGATAGAGATTTATGATTTACTTTTGAATTCTGGAAAGCTTTGCACCGAGCATGGGGTACAAAGCTTAATATCAGCACAACCTATCATATTGAGATAGATGGGTAGATCGATAGGGTCAATCAAGTGTTGGAGGATATGTTATGCATGTACTATATGGATCACCAGAATAAATGGATAGATTATCTCTTCCTGGTGGAGTTTATGTATAATAATAGCTATCATACCATGTTGGGCATGGACCCTTTTGAACCCCTATATGGGTGAAGGTGTAGAACCCCACTAACATGGGATAATCTGGATGATCACGAAATTATCGATCTTGATACTTTTAAGATAATGGAGGTTCAATTAAAATAAATCTACCAACGACTTCGAGAAGTTGCAAACTGTTAGAAGAGCTATGCAGACCTAAAATGAACTCCTCAAGATTTTGCTATTGATGATAAGGTCTTTCTAAGAGTCAAACTGACTAAAATCTCCATAAATTCTACCAAACTTAGCCCTAGATTCATCGATCCATTTGATATCATTGCCAAAATTAGTCCTATTGCAAACAAGTTAGCTCTGCCACCTAATTTATTCAAGATCCACAGTGTTTTCTATGTGTCTCTCATTCACAAATATATGGTTGATCCATCCCATGTAGTGAATATTTCTCATTTGCATATATTAGACCCACAACTCATTGAGGTTTGACCTATCAAAATTCTAGGATATAGAACTAAACAGTTGAGAAAAAGAACCATTTACCAGTGTAAAGTCCAATGGGATCTCTACTTAGAGAGGAATGCCACATGGGAAGATGTGGCAAAAATGAAAAGACAATTTCCACTTTTATTTAAAAATTGACATTCATATGACCATTTGAATATTTGATATGATAATACTTGTATATTTTGGATTCATTCTATAATATATGGATGATTTTAATTAATGCAATTTTTGATGTAATGCATAACTTATGGATGGTTGTATGCATATGTATGTTGAAGTATTTTGAAACCTGCAAAAAAAATGTGTCAGCTAACACAAAGACTATGTTAAATTCTGGTAGGGGAGAATGTTACATCCCCACAATATTCTTTCTGCCTACTAGTAATATTAGGACATGATGTCATTAATAATTTGCTATAAGTGTAGAAAATATAGCGAACAAGCCAAAGTAGATGGTGAACCTATTACACTATCATCGATAGAAGGGTATAAATGGTCTACTCAGGTAAGTTGGTATATGATGTTAGTGCTTTTTAGCACCATGGTTACAGTACATTGAACCTCACAGAGGTAAAATCATATAGGAACATGTTATGTGTGATTGCATATGTTGTTTGTAATATTTTATATTGTTTGCCTCCAATATTGCATATTATGTAGGAGTATATGTGGTATAAGATTACACATATTTTAGTGTATTCCTTGCACTACTTACTTTTAAATAGGGAGAAATCACATATGTAAGCATAAAATTAATTATATATATAAATGTATAACAAATTTACATAATAATAATATGTAGATACTTCAAAATTTATAAATAATAAAGAAGTAATAAAATAAAATAAAAATAAAACATTTATATAATACATAAATAAGTTTTAATATAAATAAATATATATAATAATAATAAATAAGTGTTCGATTACGATGCCTTTATGATTATGCAAACTCATGTACATATTTGTAAATATAGAATAAAATTATAAGTAGCTAAATGGTGGGGGGACAACTATAGTGCCACCCGACAGTAACCAAATTGTTCTGCATGAAGAAGCTTATGTGTTGCCCAACCTTGAACTGTTGCATCAATATATTGAAGTTGAATAGAAGGGGGGATCATCTATTTTTTTCATAAAAAAAATATAGTTGGGTCTTCTATGTAAATATCTATCTGTTCACGATGACAAACACCTTCTCAACCAATGAGATAGGTTGGTGAATTTCTAAATGGTCATTCATAGTATGTATGCTTGAGTTTTCATTTTCAATTGGATGACTTCTTTTCAAAACAGAATATTTACATAGTGTGTGTATGACTTTTTATTCTTCAACTCCTTATTTTAAATTGGAATGAATGTGTGGTTGATCTTCTAATTTAAAAATATATATAAACTACTTGTTACTTATGAAATATATGTCTGAACTCGTGCTTTGTAAATTCTTGCATGCGATGACCATAGTAGCATTATTTCCTGTTGGATTATGAGGGCTCTGTGAGAAATTTCCTAGGGGTTTCACCGGTTATTAGTAAATTTATACATACCAGATATAAATGAAAAATTAGACAAAAATACAAATATTATCCTGGCATACAGAAGGAAGAGAGATTGTCTTTACCTGAAGCTAAGTAAGGAAAATATACGTATATTTTAAAATTGCAAAACCCAGTAATTAATGAAGACTTTTATTTACAAAAAAAAATAATAATAAATAAAAAGAAATATTTGGCCAAATTATTAAAACATTAGGCATAAAATAATATATTATGTATTCCTGCATTGCATGTACTGGCTTGTAAGCATATTGTGTGAATGCATATAGCTGCATATCATCAACCATTTTGACCCAAAGTAAGATTCATACCTTCTACCAGAAGGGCGTATGATGTTTGTTATTTAAAGATTATGTTGACCAGAGAAAAGGTGTGCACGCACTTGAATCCAATTGGGTCATTGAAGTCTTCTCCATAGTGTCATGTAAGAAATATTGTGAGTCTGAAGGTGTTGGAGATATGTTTGAGTTCTAGACTAAAAACAATATGTAAATTGGAACATTAAACTTAAGTGTAGAAATTGGTATTCAAATGCTGAGTTATTTGAAATATGAGATATTTTGAATCAACCCTTAAAGTATACAAACTGATTTATTATCTATTTTTTTGCTGAAGGTAGATGTTTGCTGTTAGATCTCTTAATTTATCAGATTTTTCCTTGTTTGAAAATGCTAGATTATAAAACCTATACAAAATGCAGATTTATTATGCTTAAAAATGTATAGTTTTTTACTCAACGATGTGTATTACGAAACCCTTATTGGAGGATAGAGAAATAACCTAAGATGTTAGATATAATTTTATAAAATACATATTTCATTGATTCAAATTTGGTGAGATTTATTTTAATGGGAAGGGAGCACCAAATCACTAGCTTACATGTTATGAGTTGGAAACATAAGCTAGATTTGAATAACACTAATAAAAAAATTGATGATTATATAACAAAATCAATAAAATTAGGTCAAAACCATTCAATCATGAAAATAATTATATATTATCTCATCATGTAAATAGATATGCATTTAGTGCTTTTAGTTTGACTGCGTAAACAGTGTTGAGGTTAAACTTTAAAAGAGAGTGACGTTGTGGATAGATTTTCAACTATAAAAATATATATAATATTATAGGCATGAAAACAAAAGAAAACCAAGAAGAAGATATAACCAGAACTATTGAACTATAGGTTAGGGCCTTACTTTGTATTCATAAGTATTAAAAATAATAATAATATATGATATAAAAGTAGAGTTTAGTCAAAATATGTCAGCAAAGTCTCAAAAATTATGGAAATAAATCTTAACATTATAAAACCGATAGACTTTCAAAGAAATTCACTTATTTGTATAATAGAATTGAAAAATAAAAAAAAATGATAACTTGAGTGAGCGAAGTGAACTCTTCATATGAGAAAGGGGGTATGGATAAAAAATTTCGTATTGAAAATCTACCTTTAAAAAGTGTTAGAAAATGTTTATATTTTATATTGTATTCTAATTTAAGTTTATTTATTTAGATAAAAAAAATTATTAATATATATTAAATAATGTTTTTCTTACTTTGAAGTAGATCTACTATATTAGTTCCTTAAAGTTAAATAAATTATTTTGTTATGGCAAATATTAACCTTTTTATGGATACTGTCTAAAAAAAAATTGTTTTTCTTAAAACAATAAAGAAAATAGGATAAATTTTCTTAAGACAATAAATAAAATAGGATTTTGTAGTTTTAGAGAGTATATCTAAAAAATTGATAACTCTCCATATCCCTTGAAAACATCAAAAACTCAGTTACAGAGTTGATAATACTAAACCATCAAGAAGGATGGTGTTTCTGGTTACGATATATTTTATATAGAAAGACCATTAGGAAGGATGGTGCACTTGGAATCGATGTCATCGAGAAGGATGTCATCCACCCAACTCTGATAGTTTGCAGTGGCGACTATTGTGAATCGGGTATAATCATTCTTTAGCATTGAAAAAAGGATCAATGGATCCCATGTTATTAATATTAATGTGCGATGGTATGAGACATTGCTCTAGATTATTGTACAAAGTAGTACATGTGGGTATTCAAGAATTCATAGTCCAGTTGTGGAACTGCAAACCGAAATCAAGACTAGAGAGTTGGTCCTTGAGGTTGGAAAGTCCAATGATAGATGGTATAGGCATCATTACCATCAACTAGATATTTATCTGAGATACCTGGTATGGAATCCAGAGTATTGGTAGACCCTGATAATACCTTAGATGAAGGTCAATAATCAGGCAATGTCATAATAATGCTAGCTCTATAATGGACCTAAAGTTCATATCTCTAGGTTAGTGTACAATTAAGACATAATAGGATCGTAGATCTAAGTCCTCAATGCTACGAGATAGGGAAAATAGTGAGCCCACCTTTCTAGGTGTTATGGTCCCTAGAAAGGCTACCCCATGTCGAGATTTAGAACTCGAGTAAGGAGTGGATGAATCTCATTATTGGTAATCTTTAGCAGGACGTTGGTCAATCCCAGAGCACTTGAGATTTCATCTATAGTGGTATAAAATCTCAAAGTGTGAACATCTATGCCTAAGTACTAATACAAATTTGGGTGTGCTTATGTCAATATATGACATTTGTATTTGAATAAATCAAATTTTTGAAATTATATTTTTGACATCCAGGAGAGTAGACCTGGTTTGTTACATTAGGTTTTGAGAGATGATAAAAAAAACAAGATAAGAAAAAAGAAGATACATGTGATGATGATGAAGGAGAATATAGAAGGCACAAAATGAAGGAAAGCCTCAACCAACTCATATATAATTGAGAAGGGATTCCATATAACATCCAAGGATAAGTAGATTCTAGATAAGATGCATGTTGATCCACAAATTTCATACAATGTCCTTGATTATCTAGGAGATGTTTAGAAAGAACAAATAAGAATAAATAAGAAGTGTATAAACATTGGAGAGGAGGTAAAGTCTTAACCAACTCATATATAACTACAAAGGGGAACCTTATAGTGTTCAAAGACAAGCATAATCCAAATTTTGGTGTATGGTGATTTGTAAACATTATAAGATGTCCTCCCTAATTATATGTGAGTCATTCAAGAAGCAAAAAAAACTAAATGTGTATATCCCTTGACTTGGAAAATTTTAAGAATAGATTTATGTTGACAAGGTCAATGGATATATAAAAAAAGAAGAAGGAATGAGTAGGATGGTGTGAGAAGTTAAGAGAAGTGTATATCCCTTGACTTGGGAAAATTAGAGACATATTTAGACTTACAAGGTCAGGATATACAAGAGAGGAGTGAAAAAGAAATATTAGAAGAGTATAAAGAAGGAATAAGAGTATATCCCTTGACTTGGGGAAATTAATATGGTTTTATACTTATGAGATCAAGGAATATACAAGAGGAATAAGAAAAAATAAGCTTGTGTTTGACTAAAGATTTAGGTGATGAATCCTAGTGTCATAATCCCATGGTAAATGTAAATGCCTCAAATGAGCATATATATGAACAAAATAATGATGATCCATGATCCACCACATGATATCTCTAAGCAAACATAATATGAGTGAGATTATCAAATGTGTATATGAAAAGTTGGAGGAAATTAAATAAATGATGATAAAAATTAAATTTGTTAAAATAAATAGTAAGAGGATGAGAAGGAAAGATCCAAATTATGGATAAGAAAGAAGAGAATAATGTCGGTACTCAAGAGGAAATAAGTTGAAGATACCCAAAAGCTATTTTGTACCAATATATGCAATAATGTGTAGATGCATAAAAGTAAATACCTAAATCCCACTAGCACAGAGTTAATCTTAGATATAAGGAGGGGCAATTGTAGCATCCTAGTAGGTAAAATAAATAAACATGCCATATGTTTGGTGATTCACTAAGTGTCAGTTACCTAGTGCAAGTACAATGCATATGAGCTAACTTGATTAGATGTCATCATTACCTCATTGTAAAATCCCCAAAAATCTACATGAGAAAATAGTCATATGTCAAGAAAAATTAAACTATATGTCAAGAAAAAATGTAAAGGAGTATGTCAAGCAATCCATGCAATGTCTTATGGGCAAGCATGCAATATGATTAGATAAACATATGCAAGTTGGCACAAAATATATCTTGGAAAATATCATAGAAGATGTTAAGGAATTGAAATAGGATGATCAAAAGAGTGCAAATAAGGGATGAAATAGAAGAATGCTTGATAAGAATGAAAGGATATTATGGTCAATACTTTTACCTCTTCTCTAGATTCTAGAAGATCTCTAGAATATTATATTAGAATGATAAGAAAAAAATAATAAGGTCATGGATAATATATTTTTATATGCATAGTGTTTATGGGTTATTTGATATGTTTTCATCTAAGGTTGATATATGATAGGATCCTAAGTCAAACTTAGCTATCATGCCAAAGGAGCCTAACCAATTAGGATAAAATTTTCCTTTTAGATTAGTTTGAACATTGGTGTTCTTTTGGTTTCCCCTAGGATGAGGTCCCTTACTTCAAAATAATGATTGCAAACCTTCATAGTGTAAGTTTTGTTGAGCCTATTTTGATAGGATTGAATATTCTCTAAGGCATGAATGCACTTTTCATCCAATAACTCTAATTGTTTTAGATAAGCAAGGTGATACTCGTCATTGAAAGAGGTATTTTACAATAAAATTTGTAAATAAGGGACTTCTAAATCAAAAGGGAAGACAACCTTGATGCCATAGACCAAGACATAAGGGGTTGCACCCATGGGTGTATGTACACTAGTAATAATCCCACAAGGTGAGATAGAGTTGAATATTCTAGTTATGAGATTGTTATGATCAATCTCATTAACCAATTTCTTAAGGATATTGAATAAGGACTTTTTAGAGGCTTCAAATTGACCATTATCCTAAGGGTAGTAAGGGGTTGGCCATTTGTGTTGAATCTTATCTTTAGCACAAATATTATGGGGATCCTTATTATTAAAGGGATTTCCATTATTAGAGATGATAACATAAGTGATTTCATATTGATATAGAATTTGATTAAGGATAAACTTAAAGACTTGAACTCCAGTGACCAAGGATAGTGGCATGGATTCTACCCACTTAGTGAAATACTTAGTGGTTGTGATGATGAACTTAATACCATTAGAGGATGTGGGATTAATTCTCCCAATTATGTCTAAAATCCATATGGAGAATGGAAAAGGATAAGAAATAACTTAAATGTTTTGTGAATATGTATGAATAATATTGTTATGATGTTGACACTTGTCAGAATGTTAAAACAAAAGGAATGGAAAATAAAATGTATTCTTCAAGGGGGTAGAATAGAAATTAGAATGATCTCACAATCTATAGAGGTAAACCACAAATTCATTATGCTTATATAATCAAAATATGTTATCAGGGAACACAAATAGTTTTGAGCTTAATTAAAGATATCATAGACTATAAGAATAGTAGGGGAGAAGATGATATTCAAAGGGGAAAAATAAAGCCTAACCCTAAGCCTATTTAGGTGAACTCATAGTTGATAAGTATGGACTATGAAATTTCTTTGTTACTACTTGAGGGGTAGAGCAACAGATAGAACATTAAGACAAAGTAAATTGCATGGGGGATGCATGTCAGTAATAACCAAGATTTTGGTAGGATCTACTTCAATGCCTCATCTAGACATAATGAAACCTAAAAGCTTTCAATATTTGACTCCAAAGACACATTTATAGGGATTAAGGTGAACTTTTTATTCCCTAAGTCATTTAAATATATGCCTCACATCTTGTGCATGAGTTTCACAATGAATGGAACAACCAAGGAGATCATCCACATAGGTCTTCTACAATGTCATGCATTAAGTCAAGTAAAATATGAGGCACAACTCTTTGATATGTGGCACCTGTATTCTTTAAGCTAAAATACATAATTTGATAGTAAAATGTGCCCCATGGAGTAATAAAAGCAGTTTTGGCTTGGTCTTCAATAGCAGTATTGATTTAGTTATATACTAAAAAATCATCCATCAAGGGTAGCATTCCACATTCAACAATGAAGTCTACAATCATGTCTATATTAGGTAAGGAAAAATCATCTTTGGGACAAGCTAAGTTGATGTCTTTAAAATTAGTACATATTTTGAGTGTGCCTTATTTCTTAGAAATAAGGATAAAATTAGATATCCAATTAGAATAGTCAATGGCTTTGATAAAACCAACATTGAGAAGGTTTTGAAGCTCTTATTTGACAAACAAGGCAATATTAGGGTGCATATTTATAAGCTTCTATTTAATAGGCTTAAAATTTGGTCAGAAAACTGGATGATGCATGAATAAAAAAGGTTCTAGCTCAAGCATATCAACATATAACCAAGCAAATATATCCTAAAATTCCTTTAATAAATTGATCAATTGTTTTTTCTTTTCAATAGAGAAAGCTTGTCCTAATTTGAGGATTTTAGGATCCTCTAGGGTACCAATGTAAATATATATGGTTTCTTCAATGAGGATATAGGATTCATCCTCATGGTGAAGTGGGGTAAGAATAACTCCTAATTGCTCAAGATCCTTAGGTGACATGAATTTAATCCTCTTGGGAGTTGATTGTTTCAACATGGGAAATACATGGAACTGATCCATCAAATAAAAAGCTATTTTAGAGAATATCTTCATGATCCATGTCACAAAAGTTATCTCCTTCAAAATATTCTCCTTGAGTTATAATAAATTTATGATGGACAATAATGATTAAGTTGCAAAATAAAATTGAGGATGGGGAAGAAGGTTCTTCATCTTGATCACTCCAATCTAATCCATGATGATCCATAAATTTGGTAAAAGTTATAATTTGTTCATCTTACAAATTTATTGGCAATGGTTGATTTTTATTAGGGATATATCCAATCACACACCTTTTAGGCTAGATCTTAACTTCTAAAGGTTCTTTAATTCCTTGTTTTTTAGGCCCTAGTCCTTTGCTTTGATATCCCATATTGGTTAGAGTTTGCTTGGGTAAGGGATAGTATTTGGGTAAGTAAAAAGTTGCAAATAATTTTACAATAAGTAATGGGTTACTACCACTAATATTTTATTTATGAGACATCCCTGCATAAGTAATGGTATATATACCAATGTGCACTACTTCACCTTTATTATGATGTAATTGTAAAGTTCTTAGTGAAGGTGGTAGTGTAGCAAGATCTATGAGAGGATTTTGAATAGATTGATTGATTTGATCATGAGAAGGAGGAATAATTTGAGGTTCATCATTGATTCTCAATATCTTAAGCTTCATTGTGATTTGATGAGAAGGAGGAATAGAAGAAGAAGTAAATTTATTTAGAGATATATATGGACAAAAATTTGCCTTGGCTGGGGCTTCTTTAATCATTGAATAATATTAAAATGAATGAGGATTTCTAGGAATAGAAACAAGTTGATTTTAAAATTCATATTTGAGACATAGATGAAGTATTGATGGGATGGACCTCATGGCATATATCCAAGGGCATCCAAGATGAATATTTAAATAATTTGGAAAAGATACTACATAGAAGAGAGTGTTAATAATTTTTGGTCCTACTTTGAGAGGAAGGGTGATGATTCCACAAGATTCTTGGGCTTCATTGTTGAAGGCTTTTATGATTACATCATAATTTTCAAGATCTTCTTCTCCCAATCCAAATTTTTGGATAAATTAAAAGCTACATATGTTTAGGGATGATCCATTATCTACCAATATTCTTTTGATAAACTTATCCCCTATGTAGCCTATAATGTAAAGGGAGGAATCCCCTTGTAAGGTTGAGGGAGGAATATCATCTTCATAGAAAGAGTTGGATTTATCCTAAGAGATCCAAAAACATTAGCAAGGTTGCTTGGTGAAAGGTATTGAGGGATCATTTATTGGATAAATAATTTGAATAGAGCTTTCCTATGAGTAGAAGAAGTTTGGATAAGATATAGAAGAGATATTTTGGTGGGTGTATTGGCATGTTGTTTTTTTAGATCAAAAAATAAATTTGGTTGAGGTTTAAGAAGTAAGGGTGGTTTGTCAACATTGATGGTTTAGCTTTTGTTGTTCCTCAAACTCAAAGATGGTCTAGAAGGTTGATTGGAAGTTGGATTTTTTTGATGTTGTTGAGATGGTTGGGATTGATATTATTTTCTTTTGCTAATTTATATCATTCCAACCATATTATCATAAGGAGGTGGAACAACATTATAAGAAATTTGGTTTGTTGTTTGGTAATCATGGTTAGGTAAATGATTTTGAAATATCATCATATCTTTATTATTGTATTGGGTAAGTGTGGAATCACCTAGAACAAGGTGACCTTAATCTTACAAATCTTGGATAACATGTTTACACCTTTTGCATTGATTTTTAAGATGTCCATCCACTCCATGGAAATCACAATGTTGGGTGGGGTTATTCCAATTAGCAATGGTGTCGAGTTGTTTGATATTGGATAAGTCAATTATATTGGCATCCAAAACCTATTTAATAATTGATGACAAAGGTTGGTTGATTTGGTGAAATTCCTTTATGGTTCTTGAGGTTTATTGAGAATAAACTTTTGTAAGGTGCTTGTGGTATTGACATTATTGGTTTATCAATTATCAATGATACTGTCACCTACCACATGTTTATTCTTATATTGAGGTTTAATTTATTTATATTCTTCTTTATTTGGTTTTAAATTATCCTCTTATTATGAGATATTTATCTACTCTTCTTGCCAAATCAACCACTTTTTCAAAATATGTTATGGTTGTGGTTTCTAATTCATATGATAGTTTCTCTTATAAATTATTGATAAATATTTCCAACATATATTTAGGTGGTGGGGTATATTTCAATATTCCCACCAATCCTCTCCATAATTATAGGAAATCCATGAAGCTCTAATATTTGGCTTATTTGATAAGGTAGAGGTCTTGAAGGCTAACTCTCTTTTCCACATAGGCACCAAAATGGTGGACAAACATTTCAATAATTTCTTCAAATTTTCTAAGATAATGATAGGGTAGTTGATAATGCCATTATAATTCTAATCCTCCAATATTTTTGTGAAATATATGTAATAGGATCATGTCATTATAAGCAATGTCATGAAAAGCAGTCCAAAACATTTTTATATGTTCAATTGGATCCTCCAGACCCTTATATGTTGGAAGTTAGGGTGCCAAAAAATTATTTGGGTATGGTCAACAAGATACCATAGGATCCAAAGGTAGGTTGCACATATATTTATATGAATAGTTAAAACATGGTTCTTGAATGGTGTATATTCATTGAGCAAGTTGTTTGACTAGAGAGGTTAGGTTTTGAATTTTAAGATTATTGTTTTACAATATCAACGATTGAGTGTTTGATATGTTCATCCTAAGATTGACTTAGGGTGGGTTATAGTTATTTTTTAAGGGGTTTTGAAATGGAACTTGATTCATGTTTGAGGTGTTTACACTTTTATTATAAGGGTTAGAATAAGGAGGATATTGTGTAGTATCTTGTGGAGGAATGTGATGAGCATTTGGTGGAATAGAAGAATAATTAGGAGGAAGAGAAGAAAAGTTGTTGATATTAGGTGGAATGGAAGAGAAATTATTGGCATTTGGATTAATAGAAGAAAATTTATTGTTAGGAGGTATAGAATAAAATAGATTATTGTTGGGAGGAATATTATTACTTGGATGTGGTTGAGAAAAAAACCCCAATATTGGTTGTGGTTGTTGTAGCATAGGTTGGATTAGAAGCAAGTGGATTGACATTTGGATTCAAAGGAGATTGATTAAATAAAGGATTATGATGTGAATTATGGAGTGACATAGAACTTGAATGAGGAATTTTTTGGTTATTGGATGGTCCAATTTCATTGAAGTGGATATCCCTTTCTAGAATATCTTTTAATTATGTGAATGGTCTCAAAAGGTTACAAAGGATATATTCATGTTAGGTTCACCAAAATGTGAGGAGGTCCCACAAAAATACTAGTAGATACATTGGGGCTAAAATCCCCACAAGGTTATCCTTACCTCAACTATTATATTTTGTGTTTGAGGAGTTCACCAGAACCCTTTATAAGACTCACTCTACGTCTTTTTATGGGTTTTGTGTGTATATTGGAAAACACCTATGTTTTGTTTTTTAGAACTATGCTAATTAATTGAAAATACTTATTCTATAAGATGCAATAAAACAAGATATGCAATAAGACAAGAATGAGTATTTATTTACATGAAAATTATACCTATGTTGTAAGAAATATTTTTTTAAAGAAATGCATCAAGAAATATGCACATACAAGACTATCCTAATGCACAACTATATAAAAGGAAGATAGATAAAAGGCTTAAAAACCTAGATACAAGTGAATAAAACTAAGGAGCATGATGAAATTGATCTTTCTTTCACTTAGGATGAAATCATGCCCTATAAGGACAAACCATAAATTTGATCTAAAAAAAGATAGAGAGTAAATAAAGGATTGAATATGAGTCTCTAATCTACCTAGAGGGGTGAGAATTATGTAATGGCAAGTGATATGAATTGGGGAAGTGGGTGATAGGATTAGTTTTACCTTGTCTAGGTATTTAAACAAATTAATGGCTAGTACTAACCAACCACAAAATCATCCTATGTGGAGGACTGAAGAAAAACCTACCAAATGGGGAGGTTTCAAGGGTTGGGGAAGTAAAATAATACTAAGATATACCTAACCTACAACTACACAAACACTTAGAAGCAAAAGGATGGGATAGAATAGGGTAAATTTGAAGTCAAAAGAGAAAATCTATGCAATTAAAAAATTATGCTAAACAACAAACTATATAAAGGAGATAAAAGAAAGGGAAAAGGCTAAAACCAATAGAGGAGTGGTCCTCTAAGAATTGGTCAAGCAATTTATCCAAAATCTCTCCAAAGTGGCAAATGCAAGTTGATAATTTGAGCTACAATTTTGCAAGAGTTTTATTACATTCAAAGAGTGTTATGTAAATGGGAATCCAATGACTCTAACTACAGATTTTTTGGGGTATGGAGGGAGTGAGGTAAAGACATGGAATGAGGTATTTGACTTTAAATTATACAAATAGAAGAGGGAAGCAGCCTAGGGAACCAAAGACAAGGCAAGGATGCCCTATAATAGCATCATAAATGGCTCAAAATCCCAAGGTGGATATAGAATCCAAGATTTGGAGTCCTTATCTTGAAGAAATAATTTTACGGTTGGTAATGGTCGATAAAAAAATTATAGATATGAGTGACGACAAACAGTGCTAGGTGGATATTTGAAAACTAGGTGAGAAGTGATTGACGAACAATTTCATGGTCCATCAAAGATAACCATTAATTAATCAAAGGCAAGGAAGATTGAAAAATGGGAATAACACAATTTCACTATCCATTAATGAGAAGCATAAATTCATTGAATATTAGAGATATATCAAGAATTAAGGATTGGGAGATACAAACTTGCATTTGGTAATTTTTAAGGGCTACTTAGGTTTGTAAAGGAAATTTTATTTATTTGGTTGGATTAATTTTTGATGTCTACAAGTGATAGCCACCTCCTTGAATAATAATTGAGTATCAAATGGTCATAACCATCTTGGACCTAACAAGAATATGTCAAATGGTGCCAACTCAACTTAGGATCATGTGTGATCAAATTTGACTATTGAATGTATTTACAAGTTAGTTTCATTTTAGCTTAGTGAAATATATAAAAATAACACTTTTCCTCATTGTATAAGGTCAACTATTTTAGCGTTTACCTATTGTAGGTTGTATGTTTATGCTTCTAAAATTGCAATCCAAATTTTCTTCACTTACCTCAGTTGGAGTATGGAGAATTGTTATCTCTTATGAAATTTACACTTTCAACATTTTCATCTACGTTGTGTTAGGAGTAATTTTTTTTAGGCTTCATGTTTTTTGTCTTATTTCAATTGATAATTTAAGTAAATTTTATTAGGATTGAAGTTGTTTAGATTATTTTTATCAAAGTGATTTAAATTTTGGATGTTTTCGTATTTTTATCAACTCTAATTATGCTTTTATTAGAGAAACATGTTTTAAGTTGTTTGGCTTATTCATGGTTAAAGTAAAACTTGTTAGTCTTAAAACTATCTGGATTTATTTTATTAGAGTTTTATAAATGTTGTAGTATTTGTACATACTCTAGTTTCTTCATAGATATAATTGAATATTCTATTAGTCTTTACTTGTGTTGAGTGCCCTATGCATTTGAAAATATTGGTGTTAACTAAGCTCCAACCACATTTTAGTTAATCCCTCTAACCCTTCTCTCTCATCCATTTCTCTTTATATTTTTCAAGTATTTGGTCTTCTCTGAAGGTTGATCTAGAAGAATATATAGATTATCCAATCTTCATGCCTAGGCAGATTGAAACATTGATTTTTTGAAAAGCCCAATGGGATTGAATTTCATAAATGTGTCTTAAATAAAATATTTGCATGAAGAATCACTAGTAGGGCAAGAATATTAATAATAAAATGATCAAAATTTAAATCCACTAAGTTCTCAAGAATGTATAGCATGCCCATATCTACTCATGGTCAAGATTAAAGTAAAGATATTGATTTCTCTAGAAAATGAAATGCCTTTTCACTTTGAGACTCCATATTAAGAACCTAAGAAGATATGAATCTGCTAGAAGGACATATATCCAAAATAATATACTCATAAGATTAGAAGCCAATAAGTTGAAAGATCCAATGTAGTTTATTAAAATATCAATAATCCAAACATGCAATGAAAGGTAAGTCACTTTCCCTATCTATACTTATTCTTTTCAAAGTCTAATTCCACTACAAGATATACCTCTAGTGTCACCTAGAACCATGGCTAGACAGATTTTTTGTAGATAGAATATTGTTAGGCCCATTAATATTTAAGACCTCTATAATATCTTGCAAGTCACTCTTAAGGATCTACCTTCATTTTATGGTAGTGTGAAGACTGCATATGAGCACTATGAAGATATAGCTTCTATATCCACTATACATAATATTATGAATGAAGATACTATGGTGAGATTGTTAGCCTTATCTTTCAAGGGTAAGGCTATATACTAGTATTTTTCATTAAAAGTAAGGTAGTATTAGCACATGGTCTAAACTTGTTGAACCATTTATCCTAGAATTCAAAAATGAAGGTTTATTTTTTCTCTCCTCACTTAGTTCAACTCTATTCAAAGGCATTCTTTGGAGAACATCATGGATTTCAACATCTATTTTAGTAAGAATTGTAGAATAATTCCTTAAGATATAAGGCCATCACACACCCAAGACTACATATACTATATTAGTTCTTTTATTCCAATATTAAGTATTTAGATCTAGTAGTCTAATGAGATGAGATTCCCTCAAGTATTCCAAGTTGTTGTTGCAACAAAAAATACACTCATGTTAGTTAGCAAGATCCCTCTCAAATTCATAATTCCATATTTCTAGGATATCCATAAAATGATCCAATAAGATTTATTTTTAACCTAACCAACCCCTTCATTGGCCACATTACCTACACCTAAACTCTATCCCTAGCATACTATTCCATAAGTCTTATACAAGTCTTGCCTACCCCAGGCCAAAAGCATCAGTAGATATGTAGGAGCTAAAATTTGTGGTGAAAAATATGACAAATAAGATCATGGAAAAGGAGGATAAAAATATTGAATGGAGTTATAATGGATTTAAAAAAATAATATTCACCTACATATCAAAATATTAGGGGGATTCAACAAGCAATACTGCCAGAAAGCATATTGTTATTGCTAGAGAATAAGAGGAGGAAGTGATGTGGGCATAATTTAGGCATAGACTTAGATTTATTCTCTAAAAGTCTAAAGTCCTAAGTCTAAGTTAGAATAAATTACAAATCTTATTCCAACTTGTAAATGTCAACACATTTGGATGGCATAGTCATTGGGTTTGATTTGTTATCTTCTTAGAGTTACAAATTGGTTTTGATTAGCTTAGTCATAGTTTTATTGTTAGCATCTTCTATTTTGAGAATATTATGGTTGTAAAAGTGCTATTTAAGCACCTATTGAGTAATAAAATATTTGGCTAGTTTGGCTCCACATCAAGAAGCATCCACTACCCAGGAAAACTATTGGTGATTAGCTTAATATGATCCTCACAATGCTAACACCCACATGGTCTATCAACACTAACGCAAGCTAGATATGGACAAAAAAATAGAAAGGTAATCAAAAGGGCTTGTAGGCATGCTTTTAGTTGTAGAAAAAACCTAGTTGTTGAAGAGCCTTTAATTTATAACTTAATCTATATATTGACAAGATCCAAGAAAATATAGTTTTTGTCAAACCCTCAAAGGATGGGTGGTCTATAAATTATCTCATAGTATAAAAATGAGCAACCCAAGGAATAGGCCAAGCTATAAGTACCAAAAGCCAACCAAGATGAAATAAGAAAGAAAGCCTTGAAGAATATATGTTATCCATTGATTACTAGAAAGCAAAGGGAAAAAACCACATAGCAATATCAAAGGAAGTTTGAGAAACCAATCTAAAAGGAGTAAAAGCTATAAAAAATATTTAAATTTAGAATTATTGAAGAATTAAAAAGGACTCCCTCAAGAGTTAGTAAGTATGATGCTCAGTTGATTCTTGGATAATTCAATCTATTAAAAGCATCTCTATAAGAACCCCAATTATTACTACTCAACCAACTATTTATTTTTATTTTTCCTTTTTAACTTCCAATGAGTGAAGTACATAATAATGATCCATAACTAAATGTGTTCCAAGTGAATTGTGAGTTACCAAGGCATCAATCATCAAGATAAATTAAGACTTGGTTAGAGTTACTCTTAAGTAGAAGTTACCAACTTCTACAAAAACCTCATACCTCCATGATATGGGAATGCTCAAATGGTAGGTTGAGAGAGAAGCACAATTATGGAAGACCCTTAAGGAGAGAGAAGCACAATTGGGAGGTTGATATTAAGGAATTCCCAGATAATACTAGAATGCTCAAATTGGCCAAGTCTGGTATGCACAGGTTTGGCTTTCCTTCTTCGTGGAATAGAGTAATGATACCCATAATATAGTATGTTATGATTGATGACCTTGATAAAGCCCTTTGTATTTTCTATATAGCATTTGTGAATCATTTTAGGGACATCAATGTAATAAATGTACTTGAATTTCTCTTTCATTCCATTAGCTATTCCATTGATACTTTCCAAAAAAAGAAAACTCCTCCCTCGTTTCCTTCCTACCAAGGGTTATTCAAAATTATTTATAGTTATTTCCTCATCCATTTCCCTGAAGGTTCCCTTGCAGACCCAACTCCTCCTGTTGACCCTCCCCAAAAAAATTCTAGCCCCTCCAATGCCATCCCTTACATCGAATACCCCATACCTAGGAAGAGGAATTCGGTGGGATTAAATAGAGATATTGATTATTCCACGATGAAGAAGGTCAAGACCCAAGAGCTTAAAAGCATTACCAGATTATATGCTCACCTTAGGATAAATTTTATCTAGAGTCAACAAAAAAATAGGAGGTGGTGTTCGATGATGACAACATTGATCCTACCTCTCAGTTGCTATAGAAACTAATAATTAAAACAACTTCCACGACTATCTCTCAATATAAGGAACTGACTTCCACTCTTAAGGATATGTGCAATGCATTGAATATGCTATTTTTCCATGAATAATTATTTGCTATGAATACTAATGAACCTAAGTATTTTTATTCTATTATTAACATCAAATAAGAGGTGAAGGAAGAGGTGAAGGAAGAGGTGAAGGAAGTGGCAAAGGATGGTAGCAAGGATGTTTCTTAGGAGAAGCTACCAGGGATGTGTTCAAGGATGTTGGTTAGGGTGACTCCAAGGTTGTGTATTGGGGAGTTTTTCTGATCTTGGTCTTGTTGAGTTTGTGTCTCCTTTTAGTTTTTTTTTTTTTTAAGGATGGATGCCTCACTGTCTCATGTTGTTCCTCTTCACAACATCCTATAATGTTGTTTTTATAACAAGGTTTTGGGAATACTTTAAAAACTTATTTTAATACATTTTAACTTATAAAAAAAATAATGCTCAAATGGTCTCTACATTCTCCATGAATGTACAACAACTAGACCATAGCATTAGGATTTTATCCCACACATAGGGGAATCACCCTTCTCCATACTATCCATGAAGACTAGTATATAAGTGAATGCCTTGAATATTAGATATCACACCTCCATGGTGGATCATCAAATCTTAAATACTTAGTTACCCTCATCTCCATGATGAGGTAACTAAAATAGTTATCACTCCATATTATAAACTCACATAGGCCTTGGAATAACCATTGTACCATGGTTATATTTATCTCTTGTGATTATATCCACATTTATTATCCTTATTAGGTGTAAATCAGAGATACATTAGCCACGTATGATCCTCATCTAATAAAAGGATAATTAAAATACATTTTAAATAAATTCATCATCTAAAATAGTATCATCTCATAAGCTACATTAACATGAAGCAATAGTAATAAGTTCATACTTTTATTTCAATAAACTAGTCCACAAGTTGATAATTAAGCATACCCACATGAAACTATAAATTGTCAAGACTATTTCATTTAACATTGCATGATTGTATAAAATATTGCATCATAAGTAAATAACATTTAAATACCATCTCATGATAATTCAAATACAACATCCATAATCTATCTAATTAACATCATATTGAAAAGTAAATGTAACATTCATGTAAAACATCAATTGCAAACCACAAGGTAAAGATACACAACATATATCCTGGGAACCCTCATGGGGAATAAAACAAGCCTTCAAAATATGTTTCTCCTCTCATTTCATAAATTTAAATTGTCATAATTACAAGTATAGAAGGACATCCCACAAATTCTTTATTTAAATCAATTATACAATTAAAGGAATCAAATCGTTCCTCTTTAAAATCATTATGTAAATAAGGAAATTCCATATTTCCTTTCTCTAATACATCAATACAATACATAAGAATCTAAAAAATTCTTATATCCACATATTTATGAAATTATCATTGGATTCATATTAAGGAGGAATCTGAAATTTTGTAAGGAAAGAAGGATAGGACGTTTTTCGTAGGACTGCCCAAACTATTGAACTTGTTTTAGTTATACTTCACTCATCCAAAATTGGATTGAGCTAAAATTTTGAGGGTAGATGCCTATAAAATCCTATAACATCTCAACCAATTTTTAGATTATTTGGAACAACAAAGATACTAGTGCATCTCTATGTGTGAACGAGATTTTTGGCAAGTGACAGTGTGAAGGTTTCATCTAGGTTGAGTAATAGCGGAGGTGATGGTGAGTGAATGAGTAGTTTTAGGTGATCGAATAGCTTCAAGTGAGAAGGGGGAAGGTAGAAATATGAATTTAAAATTTCTATAGGTGATCCACCCCTCAAAACTCATCAGAGATAGGCAACGCATGAGATAGTGAGAAAGTGGGCCCCGATTCAAAACCAGATGGCATAGGATTTTTAGGGAATGCAGAACATTTTTGGGGAAAATACCCTCTAGAAAAATAGATCAGGCCTTCCCAATATATTGTTTCCCCTTGCTCACCTTTTCTAAAAAATTTAAAGGGTGAGAGAAATATGTTTCCAAAAAAAGCAATAGCAACACCTTACTTCCCAATGGTGAACATTTGGTTATCCCTAACGAGACCATGACTGAATATATTTTTCTTAAGTCCCACACTTTGGTTGGGAAATTTATTGGAGGTATACCTGACATGGAGTTCATACAGTGGTGGACTTTTTCTAAGTGGAGAACCCTAAGAAAAATGGATTTGGTTGCCCTATCTCGGGGTTTTTTTTTATCTGGCTTAATAACCAAGATGATGTCTCCTAATTTCTCATAGGCGGTCCCTATTTTTATGGTTAGAAAAGTATTTTTCTATGGAAGTGGGGTGGATATTTCAACTTAAAAACTCAAAGTATTAACTATGCTCCTATATGGGTTCATCTTCCATATCTACCTATCCATTTATGGTATGAAGACATCTTGCATGACATGGCTAAATCCATTGGAGAATTAGTAGCTATCAATACTATCACTAAATATCAGACTTGTATGATTCATGCAAGAATATGCATTAATGCAAATTTGGATTCTCAATTGCTAACTTGTATTAACCTGGTCTATGACTCATATCGTAGATGTCAAGCTATTAAATATAAGAATAAGCCCACTTTTTATATTGAGTGCTAGACTCAAGGTCACCTCAAAGCTCAGTGCCCATCTCTCAAACCCTCTAAATAAATGACTAGCTCTAGGTCCCATGTTGGGCATCTAGGCGATAGGTTCCAAGGAAAGCAGAACCATGTTGGACCTTATCAAAAAAATAATCCCAGTTCGACTATGCTTAAAGGGAGGCAAGTTCCAATTTCAGATCTGGTGGATGACCAAGCTAAGGTTAGCTCTCCCATTACTTACTTTAATAAATTTAGTGTATTAGCTAAAAATTTTATTTCTAAGTCTACTCCCTTTGATGAAACCCTATTGCATGAGTCTGTACCCCTTGGAATTGTCACTATTGTCCAAGGGGAAACCCACTCCTCATACATATATAGACCTTCTCATATTACTTCTAAACCTTCACCTACCCTCAAAGGACATATTGAAATTTGTAGTCCTACTCCTATCAAAAATGACTCTAAAATTTGTAACCCTAACTCAGCCAAACCTGAGTTTAGTCCTATCAACACCAAAAGTTACAAGAAAGCCTATGTGGATATTGATAGTGAGAAAAAAGGGAAGAAATTCCATAAATGATCAAAAAAATAAAGAAATGGATAACAAAATTGCCAACGGCATTTAAAATATTCTTTTCTAGGACCTTTTCAGTCAGGAGAGAGATGAATAAAAAATATCCAAACCTCCCTTACAACAGTCAAAGGGAGGCAAATTTTTTTCCAAAATTTCTAAATGAGGATCCTCAATAGTGCTATCAAGAATATACTTGCATGCACTTTGAGGAAGGAATACATGCCCACTATCATGATTAAGCAAGAAATAAATATTGACCAAAACAAAATCCAAAAAATTGCTAAATCTATTTGGAAGAATAATGATTTTAATTTTAGCCCTGCTCAAGGCACTTCAAGGGGATTAATTTGAATATGGGATTCTAGTAAAGTTGAAGGAAGAATAATATTTTCATTAGATAGAGTTCTGAAAATTTTGTTCCACTAGAAAGACAACAATTATTCATAGGTTTTATCCAATGTTTATGCCCCCAACAACTCAACCAGTAGAAATACCTTATGGGATAACTTAAGACACATGAGGAATGCTTTCAAAAATATTTTTGGGATCCTTGTTGGAGATTTTAACTCCCTTCCCATTAGATAAGAAAGGGGGAAATATCACTCCATCTAGAAGCATTGAAGATTTCATAATTTTGTAACTGATAGTGAATTAATGGACATTCAAATTAAAGGAGAAAAATACACATGGAGCAACAAGAGAGTTGGAGATCAACATATCCAAGTTAATCTTGATAAATGTTTTATTTCTCAAGAGGCTATTCCTATTATAGGCAATTCTAATATCATTTGTCTCCTGAGAGTTGGCTTTGATCATTGTCCCCTTTTGTTTGAAGCTAAAAAAGGCCCCAATTTCAAGATTCCTTTCAAATTCGAAGCCATGTGGACATAACACCTTGATCTTCATAAATAAATATTTGATTGGTGGTAATAGGATTTTTTTGGTTCTTTCATTACTCAAGTTTCCCATAAACTCAACATTGTCAACGAAAACCTCAAAATCTAGAACAAGGACTTTTTTGGCAATATTTTTGAAAGCAAAATGTAGATTATGGATAAACTAAAAAGCATTGAACAACAAATACATAATGACCAGCTTAGTTACAAAATTAGAGTTTAGGAGAAACAAATTTTAGTAGAGTATCATAACATTTTGGACAAAGAAGATATGTTATGAAGGCAGAAATCTAGAGCCCTTTATCTCAAGGAGGGTGATTCTACTACAAAAAAAATTCGAGCTTCCACCCTTAGGAACAGAAGTTCAAACAAAATTAGGGAATTGACCAGAGGTGATGGCTCCATTACCAAGGATATTTTTGAAATTTGAGATGAAGCCTCTTCTTTTTTTGAAGATCTCTTGGGTACCTATCCCCATAATTCTTACTGAGCCAAGAATCAGTTACTCAGTTTGCCCTGGTCACTCCATAAATGAATTCCTCACTCATCAAGCCTCTTTATTCTTATGATATCAAGAAAGATTTATTCACTATGAACCCTGATAAAGCCCTTGGACCTGATGGTTTCTACCCCTAGTTTTTCAAACCTTTTGGGACATTATTGGGTAATATGTGTGTAAGGCAATCATTAAACTCCAACATGCAAAATCCATCCCTAGAGGTATTAATTGTACCTTCATAGCTCTTATTTTAGACCCATTAATTTGTGTAATGTGATTTATCAAATCCTAACCAAAGCTATGGCTTCCAAAGTAAAATAATTTCTTCCCCAAATCATATATCCCTACCAAGGCAGTTTGATAAAAGGAAGATCTATAATTGATGGTATTATAACTTTGCATGAAGTACTTCATTCTATCTCTAGCAATAAAAAATTTGCCTTGGTCCTTAAAATTGATATGAATAAAGCTTTTTACAGGGTCAATCAAGTGTTCTTACTTGCTATCCTTCTCAAGTTCAATTTTCATAGAAATTGGGTTAAACTTATTCAAGGCTGCATTTATAGCTCCTGGTTCTCAGTGTTAGTCAATGGATCTACAATAGGTTACTTCCCAAGCAACAAAGGTCTTAGGAAGGTTGATCTCCTATCATCTATTCTCTTCATTATTCTTGCTGAATCCCTTGGAAGAGCTATCAAAGCTACTTTCTTGGATGGTACAATCTTTGGTATTCAATTTGCTTCCAACATGAGACCCCTTTCTCATCAAAAGTTCGTAGATGACACTATCTTAGCCATCCATGCTTCAGTTTGGGAAGCAAAGTAAATTAAAGGGATTTTAGATCTTTATGAAGAGGATGCAAGGCAAAAGATAAACTATGCCAAGAGTAAAGTTTTCTTTCTCAATATTCGCTATCTAGATAGGTCAATATTACTCGTATTCTTTTGTGTGTTATATCTGATCTTCCCACTATCTATTTAGGGTTTCCCATGTTCGCCATTTGCCTTAAAGAGTCTATGTGGATTAATGTTATTGAAAGAGTCAATAAAAATATTTCAAGTTGGAAAGGGGCCCTCCTATCCCAAGAAACCAAAGCTACTCTCACTATGGCATATCTTCAAAGTATTCCTATTTATTTTATGTCAGTCTTCAAAGCCCCAATTTCTATCTATAAAAAAATTGAACAAATTTAGAAGGGATTCCTTTGGGCCAGTTCAGATGATAAAAAAAGTTTCATCTGGTCATCTGAGAAAAGTTTTGCTTACCCAAAAGTTAGGTAGGGTTGGTTCATAGAAGAATTAGTAATATGAACATGTAACTGTTGGACAAGTAGTCTTGGAAGGTGTTTACCAATTGCAATCTTGAATGGGTTTCCATCATCAATAAAAAATACACTCACATCTAGAATTTTATGGATGAAAATATTCCTAAAGCTGGGTCCACCTTCTGGAAATCAATCCTCTAGACTAGACCTCTTATTCAAAGGGGAACTAGATGGAAGCTTGGAATAGGAAATAGGATAATATTTTGGTCATACAGGTGAATCTCTAATAAAACACTTAGTGATAACAATAGAGTCTCAATGGTGCAACATTTTCTGGATACTCTCATAGGTAGAAAGGTGGTTGATTTCATAAACTCTTTAGTCCAACCCAAAATATGGAAAGAGCTCCACATTGCAAATGTTGATGCCCAAATTTCAAATGCTATCACAAAATTATCAACATTACTAAGGGTAACTATAATTCCATCTGGTATATCTCATGATACCCCTTTTTGGAAAGAAACTAACTCTGGTATTTTTTCTGTCAAATCTACTCATATGTTGACTTTCACTCCCTAAACTTCTCTCATTCCTTTTAATCTAGTTTGTCTTAAACACCTCATACCTAAAGTTACTATATTTTCTTGGTTGGCCATCTAAAACAATATCCTCCCTATTGATAATATCATGAAGAAAGGGATGGTTGTTCCTAATAGATGCCATCTTTTCTTGGTAGCTTGGGAATCTATCAACCACATAGTTATGGAATATTATTTCTTCCACTTTGCCATGGATCATCTCATGTCCACCTTTCACATATTCTAGGCCCAACCCAACTCCTTGGCTCTTTTTTCTCCCAATGGCCCATGCCTTTCAAAAATTCTAGGTTTTCTTCTTTATGGAAAGCTTATCTGCATCATATCCTATGGTAGATCTAGCTCGAAAGAAATAGTAGAATATTTTTAAACACCCTCAGGGACACTATCTTTGTTGCCAAAAAAGCCATCATCTTTATTGTTGAAAATTCTAATATTTACCCTTGCACCAAACCATCTAAGTTTACCCTTGAGTTCACTCTTTTTCATTCCCTCAGTATTCCCCATAGTTCCAGCTCTATTCCTTCTATTTCCCATCCCATAATTGGTGGTCATTGGAATCCTCCTCCTGTAGGATGACTTAAAATTAACTATGATGGTGCTTTTAAAGGAAATTTATGTGTAGTGGGTATTAGAGGGTTGGTCAGGGATCACAATGAACAACTCATAGTGGCTTATGTTGAGTTTCTGGGCATCCAAACTACCCACTATGGTGAATCTCGTGCGTTGTGGAGAGGTCTAGAAGTTCTCAGAGATTACAGGAGAAATTTATAAATTGAAGGTGATACCATGAATGTTACAAACTCTATCATCAGTGATATAATTCCTTTATGGAATGTGCGCAATGTTATTCAAGAAGCTAAGGTATTGATGCAGAATTTTTGCAACACTACAACCTACCATGTGTATTGGGAAGCTAAAAATTTTGCTAATTTGCTCACCAATGTTTGGGTTGGTCACAATAATACGTCCATATGGCACCAAAATTTCCCTCAAATTTTTCTTAATGTTTTTAATGTCAACTTGGAAATGCACAATTGGCCCTGAGAGGTATGCTCATCTCAAAAATTTTGATGGTGGGAGTGATAGAACTGCTTCTCTGATGGCCATATTCAAATTCGTCCACAACACCATCCTTAGTAGAATCATCAGTGGTATGGCTAGCATCAGCGTCTCCTTAAAACTGCTAGTCAAGAAATGTGGCCAAAAGAGCTCTATAGCTAAAAATGATCAATGATTAGAGTTGGTTTGTTTTGTATTTTGAGCTTTATTCCCCTACATGGGAATTTTGGCACTAATTTTTTTACCCGTGCATAGGCACTAGTTTGATTTTTCTTTATGTTCTCATTATCCCTTATGTGGGATATCTCTTTCTATCTTTGTTTTTTTTTTAAATAACCCCTATGTGGGTCTATTTTTTCTCTGGTCTAGTTCATGGAGCGGCTAGGGTGTAGACACCCTACTTTGTTCTTCTCTACGTAATTTTAATCATATGCTTATGTTTTTGGTTTTGGGTACTAGTTAAAACCTATATAATATAATTTCTAGCATCTACCAAAAAAAATATTGAGGAATCTCATAATTTACTAGAGAGGGAACCCCATAATTTCCTCGAGAATGAATTCCACATTCATTCTCCAATATTGATACACATTCAATCCTTCATAAGTAGAATTCACTAAGTAACCATACTAAGCATATGAAGAGGAAATCTTATAATTTCCTCAAGAATGGATCTTCTATCCATTCTTATCACAACAACATTAAGAACCTTAATCCAATTAAGGTAGTAACTACTCCATATAATCTATACATATATGCTAAACCAATAATAGAACCCTATATATTCTTTTCTTAACTAATCATTATAGATTTTATGGTTTGAGAGGGTTCAAACTCGTCTCATATATTCTATTCTTACAACATCATAATCATACCAATTTCACTAGCCCATAAATCCTAGAAACCATAACTAGAAAAGGGTCATATAGGATCATTAATCGTATGATCGAACACAGTGAGGAAACCCCATAATTTCCTCAAAGAATGAGTTCCACACTCATTATTTCCTTAGCTACACTACATCCTTTTGTACTAGAGTGTGTTTCTAAATATCATTAAGTGTGAACCTAATTCATTTAATAACATCATCTACAAATTTATACTATTAAAATATTATTTTGTAAAATTAAAGAATAAGTTTAAACATTTCTCGAGGTGGTTTTACAAGATCCTAAGAAAAATAAATGTGATTTTATACCAAATATAATGGTAATATTATCAAATAATTTTAAATTTGGTCAAACCAAATCCTATAATATCCTAATAAAAATAAATGTGCCCTTATACCAAAAATAATGGTAATATTATCAACTGATTTCAAAGTTGGCAAACCAAATCCTACAAGATCCTAAGAAAAATAAATGTGAGATCATACCAAAAATAATGGTAATATTATGAATTTATTTCAAATTTATTCAAACCAAATCCTATCTTGATCAATTTCATCAATCAGCATCCCAAATCCAAACCTGAATAAACAACTATAGTCCTACCTTGGTTAGCATGACCACCACCATGTGGTTATGTAACTAGGGAAGGTTTGCCAATTACTAAGGCTACCACATCACCCACACCATCAATGTGGGATAATTATATACAAGAAATAATAAAAGGTGCTTAAACTATGTAGGTATAAACCACACAAATCTAGCCATCTGCCATGTGTGAGGACTCGAGTGGTCACAACAATCTACATGAAGATTAATAAATTCACAAGTTGTAGGTGGGTCATAAAAGACTATTAGAGGAACTTAGCCAATATAAGATGCCAAATTATCTATTAGAGAATAATACCATGTGTTTACACATGGGAAAACTCCACTCAACAACATCCTACCAATTGAATGGTGATCGACAATCAAGAGGTAACTTTTAACTTATAAGGGTACCCAAGAGTCCTCTCATAAACCATGTGGGATAAAATTCCTACAACTTTAATCTTACCCATGTCATCCTTACTTAACTCTACCATATAGACATTGCCACACATTAGGATTTTAATGGAGGCACCACTATTATTCAGATTTTTTATTAATATTTTAGGCGTCTCATCTTGAAGTGGTTTGATTACAATATTAAACCACTTTAGTTATATAATAAGGTAATTACATAAGGTGATTATATAGTCAATAATTTTATATTTCCTTTATTGAAACTTCTAAATTAGAACACAGGTGACTATTTCAACTGTAGTCAACTATAAAGGATTACAGAGGTATATTTTTCTCACCCTTCCTTCAATCAAATTTAAACCAGAGTGAACTATGGCCCTACGATATGGATTCATTAATCAAGATTGGTTTCTTATGGAGGAATTTTCATTTAATCATGTAAAAATATATTTGTTTGTGATTTATTATAAGATATTACAGATATTATTAACCACATCCTCCCTATTATCTCATTCAAACCAAAATAAACCATGTCTTATTTGAACCTTAGTCAAGCCTATCATGCCTGGATAATACGTCATATAGGATTTACAACTAAACATCGATCATGGTGCTTAGTGCTCATATGATCAATTATTAACCCACCCATTAAAGGATGAACTCGAGTGATTTAAGTAACTCAAAGCTCGCTTGAATATAGCAAAATTGCAAGTAAAAAGGGACTTAGAGGAACATTACTTGATGAACTAAGTCATCTGCAATTTCGGTTCAATTGCACAGGTCAAGAATGAACTCAATGTCCACCATCGAGTTTAATACATAAAAAAGGGATAAGTCCATCATAATATTATTCATATGATTATCGTTTATCGTCTAGGCTGATTATTTCATCATGTTAGCACCTTTGCTAAGCTTAAGATACATAGGTGATGAGGGTAAATTATTAGCAGAAGTTCATAATCTTCAAGTCATTACTTTATTATATAGTAATCAAGGTAGGGTATCTTTAGTAATACCTTAACATAACAACTTTCATATTAAAGGTTAATTATCAATTAATATCACGTTGAGATATTCAGGTGCTAAATAAAGCATTAATGGAGTCTATACTACCAAATCCTTATCCTCTAATCATGTATTGAACTATTAAAAATATATTGGAGTTGCAGATGCTAACTAGACAAGTATTTAGAGCTTCTAATTGAACCTAACAATAAAATACCCTCCTTCCTCTTGCTCTAGCTAGGTAGGACTCCTCTACCTTTGAAAACAACTCCTTATTTCCTCTCTTCTCAGGCTCATCATTTTTACCACCACTCCTCCCCTTCCTCTACTAATTAGACTCTTTTTTAACAGAGATTATTGCTCCCCCTCTCTAGGAATAAAGGTGACTATTATTTTAATAATAAAATATGCTTTTAATTGAATAAAACATTTCAAACCATGTGGAGGGATATCCCAAAAAGTAGAAGAGGATCTAAGTGAAGATAAGGTAAGTGAACTTAGTTTTTTTTGTGCCCCCTTCTAAGAACATTACAAAACTGACACTATTAGATATAAGAGAGGAGAGTCTCACTTAATTTCCACCAATAAGAATAGGCCATGGGTAAGGGATGGATAAACCTAAATAATAAAATAATCCTTATTTTATTTAATACCACTAGAGCTCTTTTGGTCCAATTAAAATTGGACAACTTTTGTGAAATCCAAATCTCCTAATTGCTTCTGCAATTAGACTAATTAAACTAAATTGAATTACCTTCTTCAAAAGATAATTAATCCTTTCACAAAACCTCACAAAATCCCTTAATTGGAATTTTGTAGAAATCTTTAGTACCAACGACCTTTTACTTAGGTATTAATTGATCCTTGATATTAATTAATACACTAATGGAGATGGGCTATGACAATATCTTAAAAGTAAATAATTAGGTAGAATCATCTCCCCATACTTGAATATAGTGTAAAATAAGTATCATGACCCTCTTCTCGTAGAATTTGCATCTTGATGGATTTAGTTTTGCTATGTGTTTTATTGATGGAATGCTTGAATATTTCTTGATTATATGCATAGTAATAATTGGTTTTGTGAAGGTAATGATATATGTGGTTGATAGAATGTTGGAGTACCTACCCAGGTGTTGTAGGTGAGTTGGAGAGGAGAGGGAAACCTCCAAGTGAGGTCCTAGGTTCAAATCTCCACCCTACCAAAAAGGTAAATTGGGTATCCAAAATCCAATTGATAATGTTAGTGCGGGTAGGGTCGGGTGCGGCTCCTGGGTGACTTTGACGGTGTAGAACCCCTTGTTCATGGTCTCTCAGACCAAGGCATCCTCGCAAGGGGTTTTTTGCTTACAAAAAAAAAAAAAAATTGAGTACCTCATTATGATTTTTTGCATATATGGATTGTATGGAAAACATGACATTTTTCTTATCACTAAAATGATTGACTATTTCATGAGTAGCTGCCATGAAAATATTTAGTGGATAAAATATGATACTACCAATGGAAAATTGCACCCTTATTGCAAGAATAGGTTTTATACAGTGGTAGAAAGAACTAACCATCGAGAAGGGGTTTGCCTTAAGGGAAATGATATGATGGGTTATTTGGAAAAATAAATGGGGTAGTTTGAATGAATGCTATTTTAATGAAATGCATATCACGATTTGCATGAGAAAAGAAATATCAATCTCTTGATAATTTAAAAGTTGCTTACTTTGCAATAATTTTTTTATGATGGAATATTATTTGGAAGGAAAGTATATTTAGCAAAATAAGAGAGAAGGAAATGCTTGTTTTGGTCGTTCCTTAAAAAAAAATATATATGAAGGAAACATCTTTGAGTAGGATTATTAGTGTGATGATTGCTTGGAATGGTCTTCTAAAGGTTAGAAGAACATCAAGAGTAGTGATATTATTTATCAAAATACATACATATATATATATATATATATATATATATATAGAACTTCACATTTGATTTATTTCTAAAAGGTAGTTTTCAAATTTTTTTTGTTCTAATAAATAACTTTATATAATTAACTTCTTACCGCCAAAAGTATTTCTTCCTATATGCCAAATGAGTGGTGCTAAAAGAGTGGATGATACTTTGAGTAGTTGGGAAGTTAATCTCAAACTTCGAAGATCATTAGTAAGGGGTGGGGGTGGAAGAAGAAAAGTGGAGGCATAGCATCAAGAAGGAGGACAATGGAGAGTGGTGCTACTAGAAAATGTTTGAAAAGAAGATTGCACATTATTTTAGGTATTCCTTCCTATGTGCCAAATGAGTGGTGGTGAAAGAGTGGAGGATATTTCGATTAGTTAGGAAGTTAAGCTCAAAATTTGAAGCTCACCAATAAGGGGTGGGAGTAGAAGAAGAAAAGTGAAGGAGGAGCATTAAGAAGAAGGAGAAAAATGAAGAGTGGTGCTACTGGAAAATATTTGGAAAGAAGAATGCAGGAAATTTTAGGTAAAGGTGAAATCTCACCTTTTTGATAGTGTGTAATGAAAATGATTTTGCATGTTCTTTTCATTTGTGTGGTATGATAGTTGTAAGCATCGTCAGCCATTGTGAGAGCTTAGACTTTGAGTCCAGGGACTTCAACATCAATTAAGTGAAGAGAGAATTGAATCTAATATTTTTATAAACCTATTTATGAGCACCAAAAATGCTCAAATTTTTGTGTACATTCATAACATATAGTGTAGCATTATTTTGATAGAATGTACTTTTTATTAATATTTTATATATATTTAATAGGAAATTGTGTATATTCTATAATATATGTTTTAAGTGTGATTTGTGTATAGATTAGATGATTTTGCTACATTTTTTGTATATTTATGTCAAGGTCTCATATGGACCTAGCACTTAATGTTTTATGGTGGAAACATAAGGACAACGATGATCATATTTAGGATCAAATGTGCCTTACTCCCAGATTCGAGGTCAATGATGCTTGAATCCCAACTTCAGGGTCAAAGGTACCTGACTCCTGACTTTGAGATCAAAGGTGCCTGAGTCCCAGCCTTGGGGTCAACAGTGCCTAACTCCTAACTTCAAAGTCAAAAACACCTAATTTCCAGTGATATGCTAGATGGTGTCTAACTCTCATGAAGTAGAAATATAACAAGAACCATGTTTTTAGAAGAAATGGAATGGTGATTTCTAGCACTATATGCAGATGAAAGGCAATAGGATGAACCAAAAAAATTATCCATTTCTCATTAATGGCTAAATAAACATGTAAATTGAGAAAATACGCAAATAGATTATATGAAACTGATTAATATCAATTTGCAGTGTAATTATAGGCATATTATATCGATAAATAGAACATGCCTAATTCATACTACGAAGGATAAAATTAGCATGTACTCATTTTCTATGATTGTTTTGGCATGTTTGTTGTAATAATAAGTCTAAAATAGACTTGTCTGAGCTTGTAATCGGGGATGGTCATGCACTATATAAATGCATAGACCACCCCTAAAAAGGGATCTTGTATATTTTACATGTACTATATTTTTGAAGTTGCAATTAATTTATTCAAGTGTTCATATCAAGATTTCTCAACATCTAGTGTTCGCGATTTGATCTGGGTAGAATCTGCTGGAAGCCTGGGCCCACTCTTAATAGTATTCCACCCTTTTTTCTATTGTTTTTAATTAATTTTTGCATTATTTATTTACTTTTTTCATTCTTTGCTACATTCATTTAATTTTTACACTTCCCTTGTTTCCTCTATATTTTCAGCAAGTTTACTTGTTGTTTTCTATAGTTATTTCCAATCATGTGTTTGATAATATAGGCTAATTTAATGGTTTGGACAAGAAAAAAAGCTACACCACAACCACCCCCCCAAATATTAAGATGTATTGGACTCATATCACTAGTGTTACAGGCATAAAATATGCATGGTACTTCATAAGATTACAAGCTTTCCTAGGTTTGACAATTTAAATGGACGCATAAGTCAACTATAGATATAACCAATGTTTTGCCCAATATTTTGGTGTCATTGTTGGGGAAGTACCAACTGTAAAAACCAGTTCTATAGCAAGTCAATATGAATATTTTAGGTTAACTTATCTACAGAATATTTCCACCTAATCTTGTATGAGTCCACCATGAATCAAAGGACCGAACGACCATTTTCTTAAGAGTAAAAATATTGTTTCACAATAAGCCCCTGAATCAACTGCACCATATTCCTGGAAGTGAAATTTCTTCACCTCCACCTGTGAATTTAAGTCAACATACAAGTTTTGCACAAATTCCTCTACCAAGACAACCAAATTTTGAAGAGTTGGTAGGAGATAATAGAATACTTAGAAGAACCCAGTATGAGGACCAATTGTTGTACAACTAATATTGGAAGGTAGGAAAGTATGGAACCATATCAGTAGATTAGTTGGAGATTATTGTACAGAATACTCTAAATGACATAAGAGCTTTAGAGACTACTTTAGAAGTAGTAGGTGTAAAGACCCCATTTTGTAGAAAATATGGCTGATAATGAAGAGACATCCTTCAATTTTAACTTTCCAATAGGAAAGGCAATAGGAGACACAAGAATGAAATACATCTTCCCTACCCATATTCCTATTTCTAGATGATTTCAAACTAAATATCCTAACCTATTCCTTTTCAATTTTGATGTCCTATGCAGGTTAGTAGATTATAAGACCGATGCCCCAAAATTGAAGTTGTTTCTCTCAATTTTAGACGATTCATCCCTACACTAGTTCATTAGTTTATAAAAAAAACAGATTACTACCTGGAAAGATATTAAAATACTCTTCCTAGAACAATACCAAGAATTTGGTAGGGCATGGGATTCCAAAGAATAAATATTTGACATGAATTAGAAGGAATATGAACCATTGGAGGAATACTGGGATAGATTTAGCTTTAACCTGTAAATATATCCCCATACAAAATTGAGTGATAGGTCCTTGAGAGGTATATTATTAAAAGGACTTGCTAATGAGTCTCTTGAATCACTAAAAATGATATCTAGAGGAGATGTTTACCAACAACAAATAGTAGATATACAATGATTATGTCAAAATTATTTGAGAAGAAAAGGTAAACCAACCTCCAAAAATATCAAACCAATAGCCACAATCATCAAAATGAAATAAGTAACATGTTAGAAGACTTGAAAAGTGAGATTTTGTCATCTATTGCACTTTATATGGATACTCTTCTACTTCAGAAAAAGAAGTAGGATAATGAGGCTGCATTACCCTATTTTTGTCCCAAATGTAGAGGGAAACACCCCAAAAATACATGTTTAGAAAATAAGGTTATAGTATGTCTTGTTTGTCAGAATAAGACAAAGTTGTGTCCACAATTACCAAAATCTAGGGAAAATACTAAAGTAGAGGAAGTATATTTCATGGAAAATAGGGGAAACTGGAAATAGTCTCCTATGGGAAACAACATGCCAATTGGAATTCCACCCTATGGAGGAGGTAATTATATGAATCAAGGTTAAGTTTAGCCACCCAATATGGGTTGGTGAGGAAAACCACCTTGGAAAAACACTCTCCAAGGAAACATTCCTTATAATTCATACCCATGGATGCCATATTAGTAACTTGCACCCTAGTGGAGAAACTATAATAAGTGGAGTCCAAATCCATAGAATGCAACCCAATATCCACTACAACAGAGTTTGCCAACTCCCCCTGCTTTGAGATCTACATAAATTCTTGCACAACCCACGTCAAATCCCAACAACTTAACCAATCAACTAGCATACCAAGTGGAAAATGAGATATTTTTAATGTACAATATTAAAGTAGGATGTAATCCTGTATAGTTACTATTAGATAGACAAGTAGGAGTAGACATAGCCTATTTAGTAGAAAAGGAGGAAAACATAGAAGTAGAAAGTCAGAAATCACCTAGTGTATAAGAAGAACCAATTATTTAAAAATATGAAGAAGAGGTTCTATATTTTCCTCAAATGTTACAGGAACCAAGAATGCCAGTACAACTGGAGTTTGATATTTTTTTAGTCTAAAAAATCTAACAATAAAAATTCCTCTTTTATAGGCTATAAGAGATGTTATAATTTACACAAAAGCCATACGAGAATTATGTCTGAGGAAATTGTGCCAAAAAAAAGCAAAAGCAATCAATGTGGTAGGTTAGCTAGTTGATCTCATGCTAGGAAACACCTACCACCAAAAATATTCAGACTGAGGAAGCCCTATTTTAACTATAAAAATTGAAGGCTATCCATTATCCAACACACTAGTAGATCTGGGGGAAGCCATTAATGTCATGCTCAAGGATACCATGCTAAAACTTAAACTCACAAATCTAAAACCAACAAAAATTGTTCTTCAGTTGGCTAATAGGTCTACAGTGCTCTCTGAAGGAATGTTGAAAGATATTGTAGTTATAGTAGATGCATAGGAATATCCCATAGATTTCCTAGTATTGCAATAAAATTTGGATTGGGTGGTTATCCACTCATCTTAGGTAGACCTTGGCTAGCAATAGTTGATGCCTATATAAGCTGTAGGAATGGACAAATGACCATTTTTAATGGTCAAAAAGTTAAAAATCTGATTATTTCTCCACCTGCACATTCCATTTATTTTTTGGGAGAACCTGACTATGAAAATTAGAATGCTAGTGATTTATCAATGATTCAATCCATAATGGCATTGGATGATCTTGAAGATGAAAATTATGAGGAGAAATTTATAACAAACTTTTTCCAAGGAGATTCCTCATGCCATCCTCTAGAATCACAAATTGTTGGAAATAAAGATCACCACATTAAACAAATTGATATTGATCCTGGGAGAATATTGAATGTAAATAATGAGTTGATACTTGTTCAGTAGGACACCCTAAAAGAGATACTAGTCAAACATCAAAATTCTTTTGCTTGGAACTATTCAAACATGAGGGAAATTGCTCTTGAAGTCTGTACTCATTGTATATATTTGAAAGAACAAGTAATATTTGTAATATAGCCATAACATAGGATGAACCCAGTCATGAAGGAGATTGTTAAAACTGAATTGCAAAAACTCCTAACAGTTGGATTTATCTACCCTATATCTGATAGTGAGTGGGTATCACCTTTGGTGGTGGTACCCAAGAAAAATGGAAAGTGGCATATCTATGTTGATTACAGAATGCTTAACACACAAAAAAAAAATACCACTTCCCCCTACCCTTTATATATCAGGTCCTTGATACCTTAGAATGAAGAAAGTACTTTTCTTTCTTGGATGGGTTTAGTGGATACAATCAGATATAGATTGGGGAAGAGGATCAAGATAAAACAACGTTCACTTGTCCATGGGGAACCTTTACTTACTGAGTCCTACCGTTTGGTTTATGAAATGCACCTACCACTTTTCAAAGGGTAGTATTGAGTATTTTTTTGATATGATTGGAAAAATTGTGGAAGTATATATGGATGATTTCATCATTTATGGTGAGACTTTTGAGGAAGCCATAACAAATTTAGAGAAAGTACTTTAATTATGTGAAGAAAATAATTTGTCCCTAAGTAATAAAAAATAATTTATGCTAATGCAGGAAGAGATAGTATTAGGACATCATATTTTTGTATATGAGATAAAGGTAGATAAAAAGAAGATTGAGGTAATCAGAAATATACCCACTCCTAAAATTCAAAGAGATATCCAAAGTTTCCTTGGATATGCTAGATACTACATGATATGTATATAATATTTGAGAAACATTGTTAAACTTTTGAACACATTGTTATCAAAATATGTAGAATTTGTTTGGACAGATGAAAATGAACAAGCATTTCAAGCTTTGAAAGAAATATTGACCACTGCTTCAATATTGAGAGGTCCAAATTGGACCATTCTCTTTCACATATATGTGGATGCATCCAATAATGCGATAGGGGCAATAATGGGATAGAAATATTATGAAGAATTTTATACCATTTATTATGTTAGTAAACATCTTACAGGAGTTGAGTTTAATTACACTATCATAGAGAAATAATTTCTTGTATTTTTTTTTGTTGTTAAAAAATTTTGCGAATATATTATAGGTTACAAGGATTTTTTCATACTGATCATGCAACCATCAGATACCTAATGAAAAAATTACAATTAGTGGTAAAATTATTATAAGCATTTTACTTTTGCAATAGTTTGATATTACAATTGTTGATAAATGGTGTAAACTCGACTACAAGAGACCAACAAAATGGACTCCAATCACATAACACAAATGTAATAATGGAAGAAAAATAAAAATTGATATTCTTATCATTCCTAAATTCACACCCCCTCTAAAAAATATTACAATCCATCATATAGAAACCGAAAACCAAAGAAACCCTAAAAACGTCTTTTTTCTAAAACTGCTAAAAATAGATCTTTCTAAAAACTTCTAAAAATAGAAATGAGTTAGATTGTGCCCAAATTCGGTACACATATCCCTATTAAAATAAAAAAACTTAATTTAAAATATTAGGTCTCAAATTAAGGTATAACAAAAGATAATAAACTTCTAACAGCCAAAAAAATCCAAAAAACCCAAGAACCTATTCTAAAAGCTAATTTTGGGACACTATATGGAGGAGTTAGGTACCGAAAACACTTTTTTTGGAGAGTCAGGCAAATAAAATATTTATCTGATATAGAACACACACATAAAACCACCTATTAAATTTCAAGGCCAACGGGCATACGGTTCACAAGTTATGGCTCCGGCAAGGTGCATCAATAAACCACGTAATGACAATGTGGTTGCAGATTTTCTTTCCAAATTAACACCTCCAGATCATACAACCATGAAAGATCAATTTTTAGATGAGCATATATTTGCTCTTGATGAAAAAATACTATGGTATGCAGATATGGCTAATTAGTTAGCCACTGGTAGAGTATCCCCTACACTCTCATCACTTGAAAAATATACATTAATAAGGAAGAGTGTAGCCTTTTCATGGATTGATGGTTGCCTATTTAAAACTAGGCCAAATAAAATCATGAGAAGGTGTGTTGTTGAAAATGACATTGCAATAATTTTTAAAGCTTGCCATGATGAACCATGTGGTGGCCATTTTGCAGGTAAAAGGACTATGTTTAAAGTATTGCAGGTTGGTTATTTTTGGCCTGCACTATTAAAGGATGCAACCAAACATGTGAGTCAATGTGACCAGTTTCATAGGATGGGTAGACAAAATATTCGAGATAAAATACCCCTTTAGCCACATGTGCACATTGAGCCATTTGAAAAATGGGGAATGGATTTTGTAGGACCCATTAATCCATAGTCAACAGGTAAGAGATATATCTTAGTTTACATTGACTATGTGACTAAATGGGTTGAAGTACAGGTATTACATGATTCCAAAAATAAAATTGTATCAGAGTTCCTATTTGCAACCATATTCATGCGATTTGGTGTTCCAAGATAGATCATTACTAATTAGTTATCCCAACCCACTTCAAATATGATCTAGGAAATAATGTAGTAGTACAAAATCAGGCACAACAAGACCACTCCTAACCATCCTCATGAAAATGGGAAAATAGAAGTCACTAACCATGAGTTGGAAAACATTCTGACAAAAATGGTGCAACAACATAGGAAATGCTAGGCTATGAGATTGCCAAAAGTAGTTTGGGCTTACAGAACTACGTGGAAAACTACCACTAGTTTTATACCATTCCAGTTGGTATATGGGAAGGATGTTATGATGCCTATAGAGTTTAAAATTAGAACTCTCAAAACTATAGTAGAACTAAATATGAGTTTGGATGAAGTATAGAAAGAACATATTATACAACTTAACCAGCTGGATGAGTATTGATGTGATGCTTTACATTGAACATAAGTCATTCATAAATAGAGAACACGATGGCATAATCATCACATTAGGCCAAAGCAGTTCAAGGTGGGAGAATGGGAATTATTGTATGATTTTAGGTTCTAGGAGAGGAAGGGAAAGCTCATGCAATATTGGATGGGGCCATATGAGGTGGTTGAACTAATCAACAATGGTGTTGTTCATGTCAGAACTATTGATGGGAGCAACACTGTGTTGACAATCAATGGCCATAAATTGTGGTCATATCATACATATGAAAATTATGTGATTGAGGCCATAATAGGCATGGGGGAAACCCCATTTTATTGATTTTTGAAACATTTTCAATAATATGTGGACACATGTTTGTCCACATGATCCAAAAATAATTTATTTTCTATAATTTCTGCATTTTTCTTTCTTTAGTTGTGTTTTTGTTTTGCAGGAATGATGTCCTAAATGTGATCTATAGGCAACCTGGGAAACCTAGGCCTATCAGGTGTAGGATATATGAACCTACATTTTTCTAGCTTTCTAGGAGGTTAATTCTAGTAGAATTACACTCATCCCCATACAAAGAGGGATAACCATGCTTGGACATGTATGTGGGTGTTTTTATCTTCATAGAGAAAATACCCAAATGTTAGTTCACATAGCGAATGATGATGTTGTCCTTGAATGATGAATGTTGATAGTCTGATAAACCGAAAGTACTCAACTACGAACACACCAACAAACAGTGAGTATTCAAATAATGGGGAGGTGCTTGACTCCCACATATCATAAAGGTTCTTTGATTCCCACATATCATAAAGGCATCTGACTCTCTTTATTGAAGAGTTGCAAAAAAAAAGGTGCCTAATTTCTAGCAAGAATATGCTTGTATTCTATATTGAAGGTTTATGATTTCTAGTGACAAGACATTTGTATTCTGTTTGAGAAGGTACCTATTTTCTACTTTGAAAAGCACCTGATTTCCAATGAAAAGGTACCTGAATTCAGTTTAAATGGATGTTTGTATCCTGTATGGAATTAAGGCACCTGATTTCTAGCAAAGAGGCATCTGAATCCCATTCTAACAAACACCTATGTTTTGAGTATTGAAGTAAGGCACCTGATTTCCAATAAAAAGGCACATGACTTCCATTCTAATAACTACGTAATTTTTAGTATATGAAATTAACCTTCGGCATCAGGAAGTGACTAAAGCCATGTTAGAAATTTATCCATGTGATCAAAAGTCAAAATTTTCATGGATAAAAACACTTTTTTTCATTGGATATTTGTGCACGTTCCAAGATAATCAACAAATGACTTCTAAGGAAGGATGTGTGTTGTCCCACAAAAAAATATTAATTTAATAATTTTCTTGCATTGTTTTTTAGTAGGGAACCTCAAATGAAATAAATTGTAGCACCCAATAATGAATTATTCAGAAAAGCATTTCCTCACATGGGAAATACACACACCATTGTTTGTTCTGATAATCACAGTCATCATGAGGCAACCAATCCATCTACGCCACAAATATGTACATATCATGCACGTACAAAATAATAATTAGGTATGTACTCAATTTTTAATTTTATATGTATATAATTTTCATTAGAAATGCATTCCTATCAATAGAGCTATCACATTGTTTGAAAAATATCAATCCAGTGATCGTACCCAACTTTGCATTTTTCCATGTGCTAGTAAGCAGTTGGGTAAAATGTTATAACAATCATCCATGTAGCAATCTGACACATAATTTTATGATGTTTGCACAAATCATTATAATTATTTCTATTTATGATGCAAATACATCTAATTGCACGGATGCGGTTGCATTGAAATTATATGTTAAAACAAACTTGTGAGCCAGGGTAAGTTGCAGAGAAAAACCAAAAAAAAAAAAAAATACAAATAAAATAGTGAGTAATTTGCCATGGGAGGAAAATATACAAATCACCTACTTAAGAAAAATAAACCCAAAGACATTTTAGGGGTTAATGAATATGTTCAGAGGTAATTTGAAGTGATCAATTGGATGGATTACTACTATTTGGTTAGTCAGAACTAGGATGCTGAGGCAGCCAGGGAATTCATAGTCTTTAAGGGATGAGGTTGTTTGAATGAGAGGACTAGAAATTTCAATAATAAAATCCCACATCGCTATGGTCACTGATCTCCCTAAAATAGGGGACTAAATATACAAAGACGATAACTTTGTGAATTGCGTAGAGAGATTTTTTGGGCAATCGATGACATACTTGATGTGTTCTAGACTATCGAGGTAGTACCTCCCAGATCTTAGGAACCAAGTTTTTGAGCAGATCACTAGATTATTCACCTGCACTGGTAGGTACTCATGGCTCAATGTAAATAATTTCCATTTTCTAAATCATCTATTACATGGGGATAAAATCAATATCCCCTATTATTTAGCATGTGCCCTAAGAGATGAATCTAGACGATGTCATGTTGGGACAACCACTGCCTTGGCACACCATGGGTTGATTTCATCTCTAATTAGGCATGAAAAGGCACATAAGGAGGAACCAATTGAATAATATGTTGCTATTCAAGTACAAAAAAATATGGTAGAGGTTCCTGACTCCCTGGTCACTCAACTTCAGGGGCATCAGGGCCAATAGAATCAACATCTATCTCCCATTATATTCAATCAATAGGGGAGGTAGGTAAAATTTTGTCTCCTAGTTTGTAGTGTTTTAATGGAGAAGTAGGACCAAGCTTGGCAAGCCTTGTTTGTACAATGAACTACCCAAGGACAAGAATCAGGACAAATAAATTGTCCTTGATTACCCCTAGTATGTTTGGAGATGAATAAGTCATTGGAAAAACTGAGGATGAATTCATTGCTCAAGTGCTAAATAACATGGATAGTGATGAACCTTCTCACCCAAAATACCAAGAAGGAGATATGTAGACAGAATTTTAGATATGAAAGGAGTAAGCCTTCATTTGGGAAGACAAGTACAAAAAAGAGTAGACACTCTTTGAGGCGTCTAGAAAATTCATTACAAAAAAATAATTGGAGATGTACAACACCATCCGTTAGCTACAGAACATAGTGCAATAGTTGAAATCACAAGTTTAGGAAACATAGGTTAGTCAACCAACCAAGGTTGATGTTGTAGTTCAAAAATATTGGACAATGTAGGTACCTATGAATTTTCCATATTTTGAGGAAAATATTGCTTCTTCTGGTTAGTTTCAATCTGATACAAGAAAAGAAACCAACTTAATAGCTCAAGTAGGGGACCTTTTTGAAGCCTCTGCTAAAAAAAACTATGAAGAACATGAGGGTCCTATTCCACAAACATAGCTCCCTATAGTGGATATTGAAGATAACGAGGCTAAGGAGTCAATTGGAATGTTTGATGCTACCCAATCAGATTGTCAGCTACTTGATGACCAACCAAAAGTGGTACAATCAGCCAGGGAAGTTGAAGCATAATTGGATGCCACTCAACTGATCGATGACACATAGACAGTTGACCCTATTGTCCAAACATAAGAAAGGCAAGGTAAAGGCTCTAAAAAGGTTCACTCACTAGGGTCAACCTATCCCACATGGGATGCACAATCAACTGGTCAATCATTGGTTGACCAAAACAAGGTAGAATAGTTGGACGAGCAGACCAGGACTAGACAAACCAAGAACACACCAAGGACCTAAGAAAACTAATATGAAGAGTCCTTTGAGGTCCATGAGATTCCACCCCTATAGAAGAAAAAGTAGGTTGACCCTACGACTTCCATAACTAAGGTAACAACACTTGAAGCATCAAGAAAATTGTGGCTTAAAAGGAAAGCTAAGAGGGCATCATAGAAAAAAGCTGCAAACAAGGGCCAAAATAGTAAGTTAGAAAAATTAGAAGGCCACCAAACAAAAATTGAAGGTGTAGCCAAACCCCAACTCATATGAAGAGTGGGTTGCATCCATGAAACCCTTTTTCAACCAGAAGGAGCAATTTTAAGAGCTCCAAAAAACCTAAAGGAGGCCAAAAAGGAGCAGAAGGCTTACAAGAAAATGGCTCAAGAGTCGGGTATTTTTGTTAACCCTACCCAACTGTAACATCCCTCACAAATGCACCAATTTGCTTGCTTTATTTGTAAGAATATGGTACTGCTAATGGATTGGTAAATGCAAGTGCAGATAAATATTGTTAAAGAATCAAGCAAGGGAGTTAAACACCTCCTCCTAATGATAAATGAAAGGGAAGAGGTAAAAATTAAGGTAGGGAAATATGATGAGCGGTAGGATATTTGTAGTTTTAGGGTGAAAGACCCTAATAGCAATATACATGTCCAGCAGTTCATATAGGTGCATACATATAGTTACATTTAGAAATTTTTTATTTTATGCATAAATGATTCTTTTAAACCTATAAAATATATTTTAATAATACTCAAAACAACAACAATAATAATAATAATAAATAAATAAAAAATAAATATGTACATATAAATATAAATAAATAATTTAAAAACATTATTAATGATAAAAAAAATTATATGTGATAATTAAAAAATAATAATAATAAAAATATATAAAGCACCATTCATGCAATCAGAAGACCACTTGGCTAGTTGGGAGCCAAGACTTCCACATGGTTTATATAGCTGTTACACAAATTTTAAACCTTCCATCTATAAAATCACTGAAAAATAAGAAAGATCATCATCGTCGTCTCCACTTGGGATGTTGAAGTTGGTCGTCAAGGAGAAAAGTAGCTTCGTGACTCACATGTCTGATTTTAGATATTATCTAATGATGATGGTGATGGAATGGTATTATGATTTGTAGAGTAGTACTATAATATATATAATGAATGTTAGTTATTTTGCTGTGAAAATTTACATAATGTTTTAACTTGAAGGAAGGTTGAATATTATGTTTTGATATAAAACTATGTTAATATAAAGTATAGATGGAGTTCTTTGGATGTTTTTGTGAAATGCATTACATGTTTGCATTATAGAGTAGAGTGCATGCATTAATTAGTTGACTGCTCTAAATCCCCAAAGTAACCCTCCTTGTTGGTTTAACATTTGACACCGACACAAAATTCGCTAGTCACTATGACATCGATAGAGTATCCACTAGTGAAGTATGTTTTGGTTATTCTTCATGGAATAACCGTACAAAACAGAAGTTCATAAAACCTGTTGAAGGCCATAGAGTGCTTTTGTTATCTCACTGTTTGCATTAGGATAAAATTAGTAGTATATCCTTGTATCAAAAATAAAAAATAAACCCTGTACAGAGATACCTATTTAGCTACCATAGTTTGAAAATATTTATTCAAATATATATAATACTAGAGTTTTTGGAGGTCTGATTAAACTTTATTCATGTTCAGTAGATATGTGAAAATGTGCTTTTATGGAAATATGATGATGTTGATGTTTTTTAAATGTGTAAATCAATTCTTGTATGTGGTAAACAAATTGAGACTTGTGGATGATTAGTAGATATTTTTAATAGTAGTAGGTCTTAAACCACCTGTAAGCACTTTTTAGATATGCAAGGTACAGTAAGAAAAGATACAAATATTAAAACTAGTTTAATTAAAAATATATGTAAATATTGGAAAATATGGAAACATAGAAAAATATGAAAAACTTGAATATAGTAGATTCAATAAAAACATACACTGAGTTGCATTGTAGGTCGAGGTATACCTCATAGATATCATGGAAAAAAAATTGGACAAATTGAATTTCAAAGGATTGAAAGCCTATTTAAATGATAAATAAGTATTAACACCATATTCGAACTCAGGTTACAAAAAAATACTAAACAAACTTGTTGCATCTCTCTTTGTTATTTCAGGAAGAAGCTTTTGTGCAGTCATCATTAAAGCTGCTTAAAAGTATAGAATGGAGTAATTTCTTAAGGAATGAATCCACTTTGGGTAGAATGGGGAGGAAGTTGAGGTTTGACAAAGTGATAATTAGAATATCTTAAAATTTAATCAAAGGCAACCCGAGGTATCCATTTGGAAGTAATGGATGATTAACGACAATGATGTAAGCTATAGTACATTTTGTATGTAAACACCAACTATACCTTGTTATGAACATTGCTTTCTATAAATATGCCATAGGAGAATTTAGGGAAGTCCTTTTAGAAGAGAAAATATGTCAAGCTTGGGTTGGTAGATGTATCGCTCCAAAATTTTCGCATCCCTACCTTCAGGCTATTGGATCTGTGCTTGGAAGGAGGATGGGAAAAGGATGTCGCGATACCTCAGACTGAGAGGACTTTGCGAAGGTCCTACCTCTCAAGGGAGGTATATTTTGATGATTTTTCGATGGATGGTGGGTTCACCAGGAAACATTTAAGGGCAGTTTCCATGCCTAGGTTTGGAATGTGTTTTAATGTGTTCATTTTTAACCTTAAGAATTCATATCCTAGGTTTGGCCAAATGAATCTAGATTAATCTATATGAAAATGCAAGTTCAATGAGTACAAAAAATAGATTTAAAGACATAAAATAGAGAATTTACCGAATGCAAATGAGGAATACCTGATCCGGATGTTTGGTGATGATTCTAATGTTTGAAGCAGTCAGGATTGTCTGGAATTCGATAGAATCGTCTGATATCTAACAGAATCGTCTACGATCTGACAGAATCGTCTAAGATCTAACGAATTCATCAGACGAATTTGTCAGAGACCTACAAGAAAAAAATAGATACAAAATATGATGAATACTATTGTGCTAATAAGGGGAAACAACACCAAATTACTATATGAATACTGAATAACAGTTATGAACAGTAATTCAAATAGATTATGACATTTTAATAACAAATCATGATCTTAGTATGCAATCTAAGCTAAATGGGTGAACTCCAAATGCAAAATAACATAAACACTGAATAAACTATCTAATTTGCAGACTAAAATAGCAGAGAGAAGGTTGAGAAATGCAAACTTCAGGCACTGATTGCATCAATATGAAATGTAGTCGAGATCGTCTCGCATCAGTACGAAATCGCCTTGAATTCGATAGGTTCACCTCTGATCTGAACAGGTTCATCAAGGACGATGGATGCTGGCTCTCGCTGAAAAATGGTGATGTACCTACAACAAAATTGTTATGGGACCAGTGCAAATGAAAAATCAGGATGGTTTAGCGTAGATGGAGTTAAATTGCAGATAATTTCAGCCAAGGGGGTGCTAAAGGGATAGCTTAGGATTAAATAGGCTTAGGGTAGTAGTTAGGAGGTTGGAGATCATCGCAATTTGGGAGATCTCCAACGGGGGAGGGTCCCAACGGCACAGACATGCTTCTGCCCAAATTAGAGACACGTTGGAACAGAAGCTAATTTTGCAAAATCAATTTTGCGACAAGATCGTCTGGACATCCTAATCCAGACGAAATCGTCAAATCTAGGGTGATATCGTCTGATCGGCGACGATATCGTCAAACGGTCAAAACAACCTCTAAAAATGGCACGAAAAAGGGGGAAACAGATTTCTCGACGGTTAACGGGCGGTTTGGGAGGTTAAATTTGAATTTTAAATTATTTACTAAGGTGAATGTAATTATTGTAATTTTATTGCGCCAATTTTAGGGTGCTACATTTTGCCCCCTCTTTAGCGAATTTTTCGAAGAAAATGCGTTAAAGATGAGTTCTTTCGATCTACGAGAAAGCAAAAATTATTCCCATTTTTAGGTGATGATTCTTGGTCGAATCGTATGATAGCTTACTATGGTGCCCCCTCCGTGTTTTTACCCAAATCAAACGTTTGAGGTAAAAATGCGGAAAAGCAAAAAATTATTTTTGAATAAAATTAAGAAAAATAGGGTAAAACCATAATTCATTTTTACTGTTCATTTTTCTGGTTTTTAGAGCTCTGAAGCAAAAATGGTGGAGACGACGCACAGATCGACAGAGGTCCAACACGGTCTACGGGTAAGAGTCTAGACTTAACGAGGATGCTTTAATTTAATTTGATATGCTTTGTAGGTAATTTTTAGGTGATTTTTGAGCATCGTGGCCATTTTTGGGTCGTCGACATCGTCGAGACGAAATCATCCCAATTTTGACGAAATCGTCTCAATTTCGACAATTTCTCCCGAGGGCAAAATCGTCGAAAGGGGGATGATTTCATCAAATTAGGGATGATTTTGAATTGCAAAATCGGAGACAATTATGCTCAAATGTGGGACGATATCGTCCAATAGTGGGCGATATCATCAATTGCACAAAATTGAATTTTTAACTTGCATTATTGTTTATTGATTATTGATTAATGATTGTTTATTATTTTGTTGTTTATGTTTGCAGAGAGGATTACTAAAGAGCAGGGAGTGGAAATACGACGGGTTGAGAGATGACTTGGCCGCTCTATCATAGGCAGAGCAGGATCAGCTGGCTCAAGCCGACTTACTGCATGTGGCGAAGATGCCACAAGTATCCACAGATATGGGGCTACTGACGGCCCTAGCAGAGAGGTGGTATCCGGGCTCTTCATATTTTTGGCTACCTACAGGGGAGATGACTCCCACTTTGGAGGATGTATGGAGGATTTTGAGAATCCCCATACAAGGATGGCTCATTACTCCTGCGGCCAATCAGGGCCGTGCTATGGGACGACTATGTGGTGACCCGAGCTTCACCCTGGAGAAGGGCGAAGTTAATATCGAGGCACTGCACCAGATGCCTAGGGCATCTACACTCACACGGGTTCTAGCTGGAGTAGTGGGTGGACTTCTGCTGTGCCACCAGAGTAGGTGCGGGGTGCCATGGATGCTCACGGATGTGATCTATGATATGCGGGATCATAGCTACAGATTCTCTTGGGGCAGTTTTGTTTTATGCCAATTGTATAGGATCCTGTATGGGGTTGTGTACAAGGGCGATCGATGTTTGGTTATGACATCGTTACTACAGGTTTGGTGCTGGTAGCACATTTCAGTGTGGAGGCTGGTAGGGCTTCCTCTGACAGGGGTTGACAGGGAGAGGCCCCGAGTCTTCTACTGGTGGCTCCGAAGAGGGGCATAGTGACGGATAGATCTGCCTATGTCCCAGAGGCTACTAGATGACCTTGTCCTAGACCAGATCACTTGGAGGTCGTGGAGGGAGCATCCAGGGTGGGCCGAGGATGGACAAGAGTTGGCTCGCATTAGGCGAGTTTGCTAGCTGAGGATGGAGAGGGGAGAGGTGGAGCTCCATACGTACGACCGAGTTTTGAGGCAGTTTGGTCTACAGCAGGGGATCCCATCTCTCAAGGATTATGAGTTTTCCTGGACTGTCCGGGATAACACTACAATTAGTGGGGCTCTCGACATGCAGCGGTTCTGGAGCTAGGACACGGATGATGCCCCCATCCAACCAATGGATGGGGACGACGCAGGAGTAGCCGATGGCTACGATGCCTAGTATGTAGGCATCCGCCCTCCTTAGATGATGAGGGCACAAGGTTCGATCCATGCGGTTGTGCATCAGATAGGGAGGCGATGCCAGGAGGTGATGGAGGTAGCCCAGGGTCATAGCGGGAGAGAGGTGAGGAGGCCACAGGCACAGGAGAGGCCACGGTAGAGAGAGGGATAGGAGGGAGGCGAGACCCCCATCTCCACAGAGGCCACCATCATCCGATAAGGGCAAGAGTTTCGACACAGGAGAGAGTAGCGAGATGGCTACTCTCTAAGCGGAGAGAGATCATCTCCAGGCCCAGGTGCAGACTCTATAGGATGAGGCTGCATGCCACCGAGCTGAGATGTCATAGCTACGGGATGAGATTGCACGCCTCAGGGCATGGGGTAGAGGGGCGAGCTCTGGGGAGTTGACACGGGCTATCACCTAGCTGAAATTTTACCAGACATTATACTTCTAGATGGTGCCAAAGGCGGATAGACTACCCCTGCCAGCTAACATCGCAGATCCGATCAAGATCGGGTCGTCGAGGACCACGTCTCGGTCGAGGACAAGGACTACACAGACGGTGATGGGGCCACCTCATCCACCTCAGGGCAGGGGAGGAGATGAGGCAGAGAGCTCAAGGGGCTCTCAAGGCTAGAGGGCTGCACTGACATTGTACAGACTATCATTGTTGTATATGATTATTATTTTGTTGATAGAGGATTGAGTATGCCGAGGTACAGATTGTGGCATACCGATCCAGGTTTGATGATGTATATATATTTGTGATATATATAGATGAGATATTTTTGATCATATGACTTTGTCTAATGTATTTTTATGATGCTTTTAATATTTTGATTGATTGATTTGATAATTGGATGTAATTATGTTGTTGAGAATATAATTTGAATGTCATGCGTGTAATATTTTAAATGAAATAATCTGATGTAACAAATTGATTTGTAATGAAATGTAAAAATAAAAAGAGACTTCTAACAATAATTTCAAAGGACATTGTCGCTATTATAGACCATTTCATGGAGTCGCTGCTCACTCGGTCGTCAAGCTAGTCCCATTTATAGAAATATTGTTAGAAGAACAAGAGTGCTTAAGAGACTGTCTTAAGACTTTGGTGCAATGGTGCAAATGATGATGATGATGGTTTGTTTTGCAGATTTCATAAGAAATATTGTGCATGAAATAATGTGTTAAAATGATTTTTGCTAGGCATAAATTCCTAAGTATGATAAAATTCATGGATAATTCTTTAGGAATTATACCATCATTGCAAAATTGTAGGTTGACATAATGACATGAAAAAATGGGTTTGCATTTTAAAAGCATAATTTGTGTAACATAATGATTTAAGTCATACGTTTTTATGATTTTAAATAAATGGGGAATAAAAATTGTTACAATGGTTTGCACTAGGCATAGAATATGTAGGTATAGACTTATACCATCATCACGAAAATCCAAAAAAGATAGTTTTATTGCATGGTTGATTTTTGATGAACAAAAAATATGAAAATGAGGACTTGCACTAGGCATAAAATTCCAATTTTGGTTTTGAAACTATACCATCATCGTGAAAGTCAACCAGATATATATGTATATGTTTTTTATTGTATATTTTGAAAGAAATTTTTGATTTTTGTATTATATAGTGGTCTTTGTGCTAAAGAATTGCACTTGAAAGAAGAAAATGAATCATTCCAAACAATTTGCAAAAATATATTTCAAAGTATTTTAAAGACAAAAGTTAGATTTATAAGGAATCCCATGTGCATATGTGAGTTCATTTCCAATCTTGACTTATCATAATGATACACAAAATCTCTCAAATACAAATGTGTGTGCAATTGCATTGTTCATTTACCAGTTTTGAGCAAGGTACTATGATACAAGTGATTTGAATAAACCAAATAAGTGTTCATTAACCATGATGTAGATGCATATAACCATACTAGGCTATTATGTAGGTCGGATTATCAAGAGCTAGCTAATCCATAAGCAGACATAGGTCTATACAAAAGAAGGTTGCTAATGTGACAGACATATCACCATGCTAGGAGTTACCCAAGGCCAAGCAGGTTGGGCACAAACCACCTGTTATGGGGCTTACCTCACAGTTTTCGAATAATTGAGAATTCCAGGGATTCAAGCTCATCAACCCTTCTTTTTTTTTCAAAGGGTATGGAAAGGGATTTTATTGCTTTCTTGCTCTCTTTTGAACTTTGCTTATTTTTATTTTTGTATTTCTTTTGCTTGATAATGCTTGGAACATTGCTGTAATGATATAAAAGAACATTTTTCTTTTCTCTTTTTCTTGAACTTTTCTTTTCTGTTTCTTTTATTTTTATTTGCTAGGGATACTTGCTCGGATTAGCTGTAGAGCAAGGGATTTTTATTCTGGGTAGGGGTGAGCTTGTCCTTTTGCCAATTCTCAAAGATTCTAGACCATGTGCATGATAGGATAGTAGGGGAAACTTTTCGCTCAAGAAATCACTTCTACTATGTAGAAAAACATGGAAATTACAAATATAATCATTTTATTGCGAAAATATGTGCTTGGCTTAAGTAAATAACAAGATCAATTCTCTATGCTCAAAATTTATTTAATTGAATTTTGTGGACTTTGATATAAGAGAGATTAGTAATCATGCCAGATAAAATCAAGATATTTATTTTTGTGAGTGTGCAAGTGAGGGACTTAAATAAATGCTAATTTATCCAAAATAATTTGAAACATATAACTGCAATAATTGTAAGAAAATATAGATAAACACTTTTGAGAAAGTTTTTGAGAATGTTGACTCTCTCTTTCTTCTTTATTTTGTTTTGGTTTCGAAAGAGTCAAGCATATAGCTGTTTTTATATTTTTATTTTGATTTTTGTTTTTGAGCAAAAAATTTTAACAAGTGCCTTAAATAAATGCAATAGATAGTTTTTGAAGATTTTCGATGATTATGAATATTTTTGATGTTTTTGGATTTTTATAAATTTGAAAGAAATATAAGATAAATTTTTTGAAAACAATTATATACAAGAATGAAACGACCAAATTTATGCATAGTAATGTTTAAGATGCAAAATATTCATGGGTTCTTTAAGTTCTTTACCATCTAAGGTAGATAATTTATATGCTCCTGATTCAAATTTAGCTGTAATAATGTATGGTCCAAGCCAATTGGGCTCAAATTTACCTTTAAGTTCCTTAGTTGCATTTGTATTTTTTTGATTTTCTTTTAAAACAAGGTCGCCAATCTCGAAGGATCGATGACAAACTTTTTTAGCATATGATATTTTAAGCTTGTTTTGGTATGCACGGAGATGATCCAAAGCATTGATGCATTTTTCATCTAGGAGTTCCAGGTGATTGAGTCTTCCAGCATGATATTCGTCTCCTACTTCGGTATCTTGAAGTAGCAGAGCCAAAGAAGGAACTTCCAATTCAAATGGAAAAACTGCTTTAGCACCATATACCAAAATAAATGGTGAAGTTCCAGTGGGGGTTCGAACACTAGTTCGATAGGCCCACAAGGCTGGATATAATTGAATGTGCCGATCACGGCCAGTTTTATTGACTAATATTTTGAGAATTTTGATTAAGGTTTTTTTAGATGCTTCTGCTTGACCATTACCCTGAGGATAATAGGGAGTGGACCAACGATGTTGAATCTTATATTTTTGACATAATTTTTTAACATATTTATTTTTGAAGCAAGTTCCATTGTCAGAGATGAGATTGGCAGGAATTTCAAACCTGCAAATGATTTGATTAAAAATAAATTTAGAAACTTGTGTGCCAGTGCAGGAAGCTAAAGGCATAGCTTCGACCCACTTCATGAAATACTCAGTGGTGGTTATGATGAACTTGTGTCCATCAGATGACACAGGATTGATTTTGCCAATAATATCCAAGCCCCATTTGGAAAAGGGCCAAGGAGAAGAAATAGCCTACAGCTCTTATGCAGGTGCATGGACAAGGTCAGCATGTTTTTGACACTTTTCACAATGGCACACATACTCATGTGCATCTGTTTCCATGGTAGGCAAAAAGTATCCTATCCGAAGGAGCTTTTTAGCAATGACACTACCACTAAAGTGTCCTCCACAAGATCCATCATGGGCTTCACTTAAGGCTGATTTAGACTCTTCTAAGTTTAAACATCGTAATAGGATACCTTCAAAAGATCTCCTATATAAAGTATTGCCAATTATTACGAATCGACTTGCTCGTCGACGTAATAACCGACGCTGGTTTCTATTAGAATTGGCAGGGAAAGTCCCATTTTGGAGAAAATCAAATATGTCTGTATACCAAGGTTCGAGAGTAGTTTCATTGATTAGAAACACATCCAAAGGCTCTAAGCATGACTTATTTGAAGTGGGTTCCTGGAGTCGATAAATAACTATAGTGGCATATTCATCATCTAACTCCAAGGGCAGGAGAGATGCAGCTACGGCCATAGCATCAGCTGCACGGTTGCTAGTTCGAGGAATAGCTTCTAAGGTAACTTGATCAAATAAAGACATTAATTGTAAAACATAGGCCTTATATGGACGCAGTTTATCATCTCGAGTTTAATAAACTTCATTAATTTGGTTTATAACCAGTTGGGAATCACCAAAGACTAAAATGTGTTTAATTTTTAGCGCTAGGGAAGCTCATAATCCAAGGATTAGAGCTTCATACTCAGCAGTATTGTTGGTGCAAGCAAATATCAATTTGAAGGACAGAGGAATAAGATGTTTTTACGAAGATATTAAAATAATACCCGCACCAGCCCCACTCATGCATCGAGCTCCATCAAAGTATAAGGACCATTTTTCGGTATGGTCTGCCTCTAATTGAAGGCATTCATCTGGAAACTTGATGATGAGGGGATGGGTAGACTCTAAGGGTGTAGCAGCTAATTGATCTGCTATGATTTGACCCTTAACAGACTTCTATCCTATGAATGTGAGATCAAACTCGCTTAGAGCAAGAACCCACTGTGCGACCCGATAAATAAGGTCGACTCATGAGATACCTTAAGGGATCATATTTAGCAATGACATAAGTTTTTTGACTAAGCATATAATGTCATAATTTTTGTGTAGCAAACATGACTGCTAGACATAGTTTTTCAAATGCTGTGTAGCAGGTTTCATAACTGATGAAGGTTCAGCTAATATAATAATTAGCACGTTCTTGCTTTTCATCATCAAGTTGAGCTAACATAGCCCCTGAGGCAGAATCTGAAGTGGAAATATATAGGAGAAATGGGCGATCGGATTTAGGTGGTGAAAGCACAGGTGGATTAAGGAGGTATTGTTTGAGAAGTTCAAAAGCTTCTCTACATTCTGCATCCCAATTAAAAGGGACATCCTTCTTAAGGAGTTTAAGAAAAGGACCAGTTTTGTCCGCCAGCTTATCAATGAAGCGACGGATAGCTAGAAGTTTACCTTGTAAACTTCGTAACTCAGAGATATTAGTAGGTGCGGGCATATCAGTGATGGCCGCAATCTTGAGAGGGTCGATTTTAATACCATGTAAAGAAACTAAAACCCCTAATAGTTTGTCGGATTTAACTCCGAATATGCATTTTGCTAGATTTAATCGAATGAGATATTCTCGTAATCGATTAAAGACTTTCCTTAAATCATCTAAATGATTATTTTCAATAATAGAGTGAGCTATAATATCATCTACATAATCATGTAGGATATCATGCATCATATCATGAAAAATATAGGTCATAGCTCGTTGATAAGTTGCACCGGCGTTATTTAAGCCAAATGACATCACTTTCCAGCAAAAGGTACCCCAGGGGGTAATAAAGGTTGTTTTAGCCTGGTCTTCAGGAGCTATCCTGATCTGATTATAACCAGAGAATCCATCCATTAAGGACATCATCCCACTCTCGACAGTAAAGTCAATGATTTGATCCATGTTTGGAAGAGGAAAGTCATCTTTAGGGCATGCAACATTAATATCTCTAAAATCTATGCAAACCGTAACTTTGGTAGCTTCTTTCTTGGTGACTGGAACTACGTTTGAGATCCATTCAGCATAATCAATTGCTTGTATAATGATAACATTCAGGAGTTTTTCTAACTCCCCTTTGACTAGCAGAGCCACTTTGGGATGCATTTTTCTAAGTTTTTGTTTAACAGGTTTAGCATCCGGATGGACCACTAGATGATGCATGACTACAGAAGGGTCTAGACCTGGCATATCTTCATATGTCCAAGCAAAGACATCTTCATACTCTTTAAGGAATGCAATGTATTGTTCTTGTTTTTCTTGACTTAATTTTGATCCAATATTGATTATGTGAGGATTGTCCTCAGTTCCAATATTAATTTTAATGAAATTTTCTACCTCCATGTGTAGATCTCTTTCAAAATTAGGTGGGGCGGGTGAAACGCCCAATTCTTGTAATTATTGTAAGGTTAATTTAGATAAGTCATTATGAGGATTAGTGGCTTCAAGTTGGGCTATAGTTGGTATAGAACCATCAAAATAAAATCCATTGTGTAACATTTCTTCAACAGAGACATCATGGAAGATATCTCCTTCCAAATCTTCATCGAGGTCAGCAATCATTTCAGGGTATGCAATGGATAGCATGTTGCATGAAAACGATTGATTTTTAAGAGGCAAATCAACATGCCTATCCATATAATCTTGATAACATATGAGATGATCATCATTCTCAAAAGGAAAGCATTGACCCTTACTAGGAAATAAGCCCACACCACAGCGGGTAGGCCACGGTTCTACCTCAAAAGGTTCTTTCATGCCATTTTGGAAAGGTCCCAAGCCTTTCCCTTCATATTCCATTTTAAGCATCATGGGTTTAGCTTTAATATAATCATTGGTAAAATAACACCGAGCATATCCCTCATGATGAGTTTTGATATTTCGAGGGATTCTTCCCCAGTCATATCCTTTATAAATGAAGGCACAACTTCCAAATTGGTAAGTACTTCCCATAGGTTGTGGGAGGCCCAAAGTACGAGGAGATGGCGGCAAGTTATTTAAAAGGTTTGAATCTCGCATGAAAGCATTCATTTTTTTTATATTAAGGTTGTAGATAAATCTAGTAAGAGTTCATCAGAAAGGGCATAAGATGTAGAAGGCTTATTACCTATATCTTTAGATGTGGAAGGTATGATAGGTGTGTCTATAGGTTTTGAATTTATAGGGATAGAGCTTGAAGGATTGGTGGTAGACTTAAGATCTATTTGAGGATCAAAAATGATTTGTTTAAAGGGTTGTTGATCTATATAGGAGGATGAAATTAATGGAGGGGAAATAGGTGAAATTATGGGTGTATGTTTCATAGTTTTAGATGAAAAATAAGAACTAGGATGTGTGGATGACAGAGCAAGGCAAAATTGCACTCCAACGGGTTCTGCCAAAGCACACATATCAAAAGGTCTAGGGTCACCATGAATAGTGACCAACTAATTTTTAAACTCGAATTTAACACATTGGTGTAAGGTTGATTGGACCGCTCGCATGGCGTTGATCTAAGGGCGACCCAAAAGTATATTGTACGATGTTGGGCAATGTACAATAAACACGATTGTTTCTAGGGTTCTAGGGCCAACTTGCAATGGGAGGGTAATAACTCCACACGTTTCTTGTGTTTCGTCATTAAAATCTTTGATAATCATATCAGTTTTCTTCATTTCATCACTTCTAAAGCCAAATCGTTGGTAGAAGTCAAAGGTGCAAATGTTTAGAGATGAGCCATTATCAATCAAAACTCTTTTGACAGCTACACAATTAGAGCAGTAATGTATAAGGGATTGTCCTTATGTAAACTATGTTGTGGGATATATTTATCCCGAAAGTCAATACAATCAATCTCTCGAGTGATGATAGTATTGGCCATAGCTTCAGGTTGAATGTTTTGAGGTACCATCATTTGGCTCAATGTAAGCATCAACTCATCCCTATGGGTGGGAGAGGATCTTAATAAATCTAAGAGGGAAATTTTGGCCGTAGTATTGGACAATTGCTCATTAATATTGTAAGGGGGTTTAGATTGAACAGTAGGAACATGATTCCCTTTATTGGGGTTTTTCAAAACGAATGGAGCTGATCCATCATTTTGGTTTGGTTCTTGTTGAGAGTTTTGAGCTTGTTGTCGAGTAACGACTCCAATGGTACCTACAATGTTATAGTGAAGATGTTGAACTGGTCTCGGTTGAGCATTAATGGCTTGTTCATTAGAAAGGAATATATTAGAAGAAGGTCGAGTAGTGACTCTTCTAGGGAATGGTTCTTCTGGAACCATAGCATCTGTGATGGGTTGAATAGGATCTGATTCATTTTTAGAACTATTCGATTGGTTTGAAGTAATGTCTAGTTCACTTTCACTATCTGATTCTATATCACTAGAATCAAAAGTTTGAAAATTATGTAAGGGCCTAGTCGTAACCAGGGATAAGGTCATGTCAAATATTTGAGGATCCTGAACAAGTAATTGTTCGCTAATGGTTCCTACATATAGGGTAGGATGGGGAACATTATGATGTTCGATTTGATTGGCTACCTCTTTACCATGTCGTGGTAAAGGGTGTTGAAATATGTCTAGAGTTTGATTGGCATTTTGATTTTGATTTTGGGGAATGGTCTTTTGAGTATTATTGGGAGGGTTTTGTTTAGGTTGGAAGGCTTGCACTTCCATTTCATTATTGTCAATCAAATCTTGTATTTTATGTTTCAACATTTTACAAGCGTTGGTAGAATGTCCAGGTCCTCTATGGAAATCACAGTGCAAGTCAGCTCTGTATCCGGGTATAGTTGGATCAGGTTCCCGGATAACTGGTAATTGGATCAAACCTCTTTCAAGTAATTGAGGTAAAATAGTTGATAAGGGTTGATTTAATCTAGTGAATTCTTGAGGAGGCTTATTAGGAGGTTTCAATATGAATTTTTCTGTTGTCTTCGTTGCATTGATATTAGCAACATTCCTGCTGTCAGTGACTCCATCACCGACAACTTGTTTGTTTTTATATTGATTTCTGGATGTTTTCTCATCATCCTTCTTCCTAAGTTGGCCTCTCCTAATGAGGGCATCTTCTACTCTTTGAGCTAAATCTATAGCTTGATCGAAGGTAGTTAAGGTAGCAGTCGATAGCTCATAAGATATTTGTTCTTGTAAATTGTTGATGAAAATGTCCAACATTTCCCTATAAGGCAGACACAAAGTGCAGTTTTCCTGTCAATTGCCTCCATCTAGCTAAGAAATCAGCAAAGCATTCATCCTTGTCCTGTTTTAAATTGTATAGGTCTTTAATAGTTACATGTCTCTCGATGTAGGCACTAAATTGATGGACAAATGATTCCGCTGTTTCTTCGAAGTTTCTCAAAGAATGAGTGGGCAATTGATAGTACCACTCTAATGCCATTCCACCTAAACTTTTCGAGAACATTTTTAGTAATAGCAAGTCATCATGCGATATGTCGTGACATGCTATCCTAAACATGCGAAGATGCTCTATGGGATCTTCGGTTCCTTTATATATAGGCAGGACGGGCATGGGAAAATGCTTAGGGTATGGTTGAGCTACAACTATGGGATCCAAAGGTTGACTACAGATCTCTTGATAATTATACGAGGGACGGTAGGGATCTATCTGGTCCATATGTGAAGCTAATTGTTTCACCATGGCTTCCAGATTACTAGTTTGCCCTCCATATTGGTTTGGTAGGGCATTGACATGAGTTTTATGGGCATATGATGGAGGAACGTGTAGATTAGATGCCATGTTACTATTGTGTAAAGTATTGGTAGGAACAGTATTATGAAGGAATTTTGAAGTTGTATTATGTTGTATTCCAGATTGTTGAAAGTTTGTATTTAGCTTTGTTTTAGGTTTTTGTTTACTTGAAGCATATTGCTCAATAGTTTGGCGGAATAAAGTAGTGAAGGGAATTTTATTTTGTGTGGGAGTGATTTTAGGTTGAATAACAGGTTCCTTAGGAGGTTGGGTAACCTGTTGTTTTGACATGTTTTGAGCCATAGTGACCATATCCGTATTGGATGGCCCAGCCTTGTCACGTTCTTGATCAATGAACAACAAGGGGTTAGTGTGTATATTACACATATATTCCATGGATGCTTGAGTGTTACTAATTTGACCTTTATCAATACGTATTGCCACATTAAGGTCCTCAATGTTATCACTGAGAAATTTCTTGAAATGCTCTGCATTGTCAAAAACAATAGTTCCATTTGGAGTTACTCTAGGGGATGAGGATCCATCCTCTTTAACACTTCCTTCTTGTTCCTTATCTTCACCTAAGTCTTTGTCTGATTGACCTAGAGTTTCTCCTTCCGGATTTGTATCTCCAAGAAGGACATTTGGGTCTTTAGTTGTATCTTGAAACCAATCTTCTCCTTCTCCTAAAGTTTCTTTACCATTCCTAAGTTTAGGCATGGTGCTAAGTTTTGATTTCAGCAAATATATATATATATATGCAAAAAATTAAGAGGTATATATTTATTATATACCTACTGCAATATTTGAAAAAGAAATGTTTAAGTTTTTGCTAAGTTTTTAATTTTTTAGTTTTTTTTTTTTTTTTGAAATAATATAATAAAGACAGCAAATAACACAATAAATGCAAGAAATAATACTAAAGTAATAATCTAGTTTTCTATAAACAACTTATGAATATCATTAATAGGTTCGAGTTGTTTCGGAGTCATGAAATGTTCTTCTTCAAATTGAAAGTTTTCTTTTAAAAATTTGATGAAAAGAGCTATAGTGATGTTGTCTATTTCAGATGCTGGTTGATAAAAGTAAAGCTCATGGCAATACTCTCGATATAGCACAGCTCGCGGAACTCTATTCCATCTTTCCCTATCTGTAAGAACAACCTCTTGGTCTTCTACACAACCTAGGAACTGGTGCATAATGGCTGTGTTCTCGAGGTATTCCTCGAAGGTGAACAATTCTGAAGATACTAAAGCTCTCCTATAAGCTAACCATCTATGGCAGGCTCTCTGAAGTTCATGATAAAAAACTAGTTGGTGAGGATCCAGGATTCTATCTAGGACTATCCTCTTGATTTGCTTAAGTTGTGTGGACCTAGATGAGATGAGATTAAGTCTTCTATCAAGTTCGTTCCACAGGAATTGATTCCTACTTGTTTCAGGCACACTAAGGATAGAATTGACTTCTATGGCTGCCAATTGGTTTTCTATGTTTATAGTAACTGCTAACCTTTTCTTAGGAGCTACCATATAAACATGATTTTAAACTTTAAGTGTTTTAAAATGCATCTAAGTTTTAGTTGTTCTATATATATATATATTTTGTTTTTGTTTTTGTTTTGTTTTCAAAAGGTTATGATGCATTCACGTCGGGTTCACCAAAATGTATCACTCCAAATTTTTTGCATCCCTACCTTCAGGCTATTGGATCCATGCTTGGAAGGAGGATGGGAAAAGGATGTCGCGGTACCTTGGACTGAGAGGACTTTGCGAAGGTCCCGCCTCTCAAGGGAGGTATATTTTGATGATTTTTTGACGGATGGTGGGTTCACCAGGAAACATTTAAGGGCAGTTTCCATGCCTAGGTTTGGAATGTGTTTTAATGTGTTCATTTTTAACCTTAAGCATTCATATCCTAGGTTTGGCCAAATGAATCTAGATTAATCTATATGAAAATGCAAGTTCAATGAGTACAAAAAATAGATTTAAAGACATAAAATAAAGAATTTACCGAATGCAAATGAGGAATACCTGATCTAGATGTTTGGTGATGATTCTGATGTTTGAAGCAGTTAGGATCATCTAGAATTCGACAGAATCGTCTGATATCTGACAGAATCATCTGTGATCTGACAGAATCGTCTGAGTTCTGACGAATTCATTAGACAAATTTGTCAGAGACCTGCAAGAAGAAAAACAGATACAAAATATGACGAATACTATTGTGCTAATAAGGGGAAAAAACACCAAATGACTGTATGAATACTGAATAACAGTTATGAACAATAATTCAAACAAATTACGACATTTTAATAACAAATCATGATCTTAGTATGCAATCTAAGCTAAATGGGTGAACTCCAAATGCAAAATAACATAAACACTGAATAAACTATCTAATTTGTAGACTAAAATAGCAGAGAGAAGGTTGAGAAACACAAACTTCAGGCACTGATTGCCTCAATATGAAATGCAGTCGAGATCATATTGCATTAGTACGAAATCACCTCGAATTCGACAGGTTCACCTCCGATCTGAACAGGTTCATCAAGGACGATGGGTGCTGGCTCCGGCTGAAAAACGATGATGTACCTGCAACAAAATTGTTATGGGACCAATGCAAATGAAAAATCGAGATGGTTTAGTGTAGATGGAGTTAAATTGCAGATAATTTCAGCCAGGGGGGTGCTAAAGGGATAGCTTAGGATTAAATAGGCTTAGGCGAGTAGTTAGGAGGTTGGAGATCATCCCAATTTGGGAGATCTCCAATGGGGGAGGGTCCCAATGACACAGACACACTTCTGCCCGGATTGGAGACCCGTTGGAACAGAAGCTAATTTTGTAAAATCAGTTTTGCGATAAGATCGTCTGGATGTCCTAATCTAAACGAAATCATCAAATCTGGGGCGATATCGTCTGATCGGCGACAATATCGTCAAACGATCAAAAAAACCTCTAAAAATGGCACGAAGGGGGAAACGGATTTCCCGATGGTTAACGGGCAGTTTGGGAGGTAAAATTTGAATTTTAAATTATTTACTAAGGTGAATGTAATTATTGTAATTTTACTGCGCTAATTTTAGGGTGCTACAGTAGATAACAAGTACTCCTACTTTTTATAATGCATATTATAGTGGTGAGCATAGTGGTGAGCCGCCTGCTCAATATGTTGAGTAGCCCTTGGTTTATTCATAACATCATGTAGAGAGTGTGTTGCACAATTAAATCAGCATAGATTATATATGTTTTATTAATCGATGTAAGAAGCTGCCATTAGGATGGACGAGATGTTTTAGTGTTGACCCATCTAGTATTATCGATGACTCTATTTCTACCAATATAGTGATTGAATATAGAGGCATTCTACACTAGGGAAAAGATGTAGATACCAAAAATCTTAAGTTTTTGTAAGTGTGCACTATTGTTTCTATGAAATAATGAACCTAGAAACATAGAGAAATGTAGGGCTGGAATAGAAACCAAGGATGGTCTTAAACTTAAAATATACTCTAAAACTTGTCTTGGAAAGTAAAAGTGGAATAATGTATGGCATTATCGACATCCAAAATCTATCTCAGAATTCTTTTTTTTTGTGTGTTGATTATAATGTCAAGTAAAACATTTTTATTTAATTTAAAAGGAAAGATACATAGTTCAATCTTATCATTTTGGGCCATAAAGCTCTTTATTTTAAATGGTCCGTTAAACCTAGGTGTTATCCAAAGAAGGTTTAGCATTGGTCTTACTCTAGATGATATAAAATTTTATCTCCTATTTTAAGCTCTCTACTTCATTTTGAAATGCATCTAGCTTATGATTAAAAAATTATTGTTGTTCAACTTATGGTTTGAGTTTCTCTCCAAAAAGACTTATACTATAACTAGGCATAGTTTCCAAATCCTAAAATTTAACTCAGAAACCTTATCATAAGTTAAAATAATATACAAAATATTATATGGTTGTCTTATTATTTAACCTGCTGCTGAATATTAAAAAGTTTTGATAGTAAACAACCAAACACTGTGTTGTATGTCCAAGGTAAGTTAGATAAATTTTTATCTTTGGAATTTGAGGAATTTATTATTGAATATTATAATATGAATTCATGCCAAAAGTACTTCATTGCTATATGATATTAGAATTTAATTGTGATGAGCTCTCGTGATGCGTTGGCCTAGAAGATATATATATATATATATATATATATATATAGAAAGCATGCAATAGCTTTTGAAAATTAGTCTAAAGGAACCATTAAGGCTTTTAAGCGTGACCAAATACATGAAAGTAAGTGTAACCTTGGACTTAGACTAGAATAATCTTATGTTTCTTCGAAACAAATATAAAATTTACTTTTTTATTATTGTAGATGTGTTATAGAATATGTGTTAGCTTATAGGAATTTCATAGTTATTTTTACGAGTTTATATATATGGAATTAAGTTAATATAAACATAGAAGGATAGGAGCTTAATGGAACATGCTATTAAGTACTTGGTGATTCATGTGAAAAATAATGAATTAAGAATAGGAATGGTGTTATATTAACTATATATGGATTTAATCTAACATGGAATTTAATTAAACAAGGAATCCTTGTAGGAAAATCATAGGATGAGAATAAACAAAGGAAATACAACCATTGAACATGACCAAATTATTGTGAAACATGGGATAAATATATATTATAAAGCATTAGCCAACATCAATGTTTGTAGGAAGGATAAGCATCATGAGTCGTATTCAGTCACTTTCAGGTAAATCAACCTTGCATGAGTAGGTCCTATTGCTTTGAATATGTGATGAGGGGTCGAATGGGACACTCCCTCTAGACTGATTTGTGAGTGTTATGTGAGGGTATCTCACCATCCAAACTTGAGTGGGGAATCATTAGCAAAAATATTTCTTATTGAAGAGAAGTTAAATTTTTGAGCTAAAAGGTCCAGCGGGTGTTATAATGGGACAATACTTCATCACTCACAATGAGGGATGAGTTACTTGGTCCTAAATCCATAGAAGTGGAGGACCTTAACTACAATCCAATAAGGTGGCTATTTAGTTAAGCGCCAAGTATTCATACTCTATACCATAGCATGTAACAAGCACAAGTAATGGAAAGGATTTTCCAAAACTAAATATGCTATGGGTGGGGAAGTATGCATCCACCCTTTCAAATGAAATGGGCTCTGAAAGGACAACCCCACACCATGGACATAGATCTCTGACTATGCAGATGAATGTGTTCACACATAGGCACTTAATGCGGGATTTGGCCAATCTCAAATATTAAAGGGACTGTCCGCATGATGAGTCAATCACCTTGAAATGAATATTCAATGCCTATGTACCAATTATAATGTTGGGTGTAATTTAAATTCTCTTGTTTAATAAAAAAAATTACTTGTGAATATTGGACAACCAGGTGGGTAGATGTGGGTTGTTACAATTGGTATTAGATCCTAGGTTGTGAAAATTTGGGCATATGAAACTAATTCCACTTTTGTTACATCTAGCTAATGGCAAGTTCTAGAAATACTGCAAGGATACAACAAGAGATAGTTTCTAAAGACCCAATAAAGGGGCTCAAAAGGCTCATAAAGGAGTTTGAGAGGGTAGCCAAAGTAGAAGCACCTTGACGAGTTGTCCAGAAAGAGAAATGACTTGTGCAAGATAAAACCCTGATAAGAACAACCTAGCCAAGATGGTATAGTTATTGCAAGACAAAATGAGTTATAAGGGTGAGCACGTGGAATTTCAAAGGAAGCAAGCTCAAGAGAAATTGAATCGACAATGAGAATATATGGAAATGCAATAGGTGCAGTTGATGGATCAAATGGAACAACAAAGATAGCAAATGAGTCAATAAAAATAACTCCTTATACAACAGTAGAAGATAATAAAAAAATTGTCTAAAAGGACTCAAAAGAGAATCTGAAGGGATTACCTGAGGGATCATCCCATAGGTGAGTTGACAGTGAATTAAGAAAGGAATTGAGAAAATTAGATATCAAGCAATTTGATGGTAAATTAGATGGCAAAGCAGCATAAAATTGATTGAATGAAATTGAAATTTATTATACCATTAATAGCACTCTCTCCTCTGAATCCAAGATGGCTTGGGTGGTAGCTCATTTGACTAGATCTGCTATGGATTGGTGGATGACCTATAAAATGAATAAGCATGTAGAGGCTGCATATGTTCCATGGGACACATTTCTAAATGAATTTAGAGACCATTTCCTGACATGGCAGTTTTATATTTAGAATTTTAGAGATTTCACAAATTTGCACCAGGAAAACATGATAGTTATTGAATATTATCAGAGATTTATCCAATTTTTAAAATATGTTCTTGATTATGATCAAAATAAGGAAATTAAGGTGCAAAAATTTCTGATGGGTCTACATCCAAGAATTGGAGATTTGGTAGGCTTAATTAATCCAAAAGATTTATCTAAAGCTTATGACCCCACCTGCTTTAAGGAAGACAACTACAAGAACACAAAATCATATTATCAAAAGAATGAAACATATAGATGAATCAATGAAGAGAAGGGATTTTGGACCCTAAAAAGGAAACAAATATTAGAAAAATAATTTTAGGCGTGGAGATCGTTTTAGATGAGATGATAGATATTGAAATAGATACCAAAATAGAAACCAACCCGACAGAAGAAATTACAGGTATAATTATAAAAATCACAGAAAGAAAAACACATCCCAAACTAGAAATGAAGAAAATAGAAGGGATAAGACCCCTCTGTAGTGCTATGTTTGTAGAGAAGCTCATTATGCTAGTTAGTGTCCACAAAGGGCAAATAAGCAACAACCTACAAGAGAGACCACACGAAATATATGCAGCAACTGATGCTAGACCTACAACATATTAAAATTTACGCAAGTTTGAAGACCTTAGCTTCTAAAAAAAATCAAGCCACATGAGAAGATGTGGCCACTAGAGACCAAAGGAACTTTTATTTAAAAATTGTTATATGGAAAAACACTAGGAGATAGTTTTGTATAAACATTTTTGGAAATCATCATGCATGTTTGATGTGATATTACTTAATACTATATACTATATGCATGTTTGATATGACTATAAACCATGTTTTGGTTGATGATGTTTACTAAGATTTTATTCATGTATGAAAAGATAAATATTTTGTTTTTGTGTTGTTAAATATTTTCATGATATTTTGATATTGTTAGCTCAAAACATAGGGACTATGTTTAATTCTAGTGGGGAAGTATGTAACATCCCTCCCAAATGCACCAATTTTCTTGCTTTATTTGTAATAATATGGTACTGCTAATGGATTGATGGATGCAGGTGTAGATAGATCCTATTGAAAAATCAAGCGAGGGAACCAGACACCTCTTGATGACAAACAAAAGGGTAGAGGTAAAAGGTAAGGTGAGAAAATATTATGAGTAGTAATATATTTGTAGTTTTAGAGCAAAAGGCCCTAATAGCAATATACCTATCCTGCAATTCATATAAGTGTGTACATGTAGTTGCATTTAGGAATTTGTGATTGTATGCGAAAATGATTCTTTTAAACCTATAAAATATATTTTAATAATGCCTAAAAAAATAATAGTAATAATAATAAATAACAAATAAATATATACATATAAATATAAATAAATAATTTAAAAAATTATTAATGATAATTAAAAAATAATAATATAATAAAAATATATAAAACACCATCCATGCAATCTGCAGACCACTTAGCTAGTTGGGATCCAAGAATTCCACATGGCTTATACAAGTGTTACACAAATTTTAAAACTTCCATCTATAAAGCCACTGAAAAATAAGAAATATCATCATCGTCGTCTCCACTTGGGATGTTGAAGTTGGTCGTCAAGGAGAAAAGTAGCTTCGTGACTTATAGGTCTGATTTTAGATATTATCTAATGATGATGTTGATGGAATGGTATTATGCTTTGTAGAGTAGTACTATGATATGTACAATGAATGTTAGTTTGCTGTGAAAATTTACATAATATTTTGACTTGAAGGAAGGCTGAATATTATGTTTTGATATAAAATTGTGTTAATACAAAGTATAGACAGAGTTCTTTGGATGTTTTTGTGAAATGCATTACATGTTCACATTATGAAGTAGAATGCATACATGAATTAGTTTACCGCTCTGAATCCCCAAAGGAAGCATCCCTACTGGTTTAACATTTGACATCAATGCGGAAGCTGCCAATCATTGTGACATTGACAGAGCATTCGCTAGTGAAGTATGTTTTGGTTACATCTTCATGGAATCATTGTACCGAAAATAAATTCACAAAACCTATTGAAGACCATAGAGTGCTTTCGTTGTCTAACTATTTGCATTAGGAGAAAATTAGCAGTATATCCCTGTTTATAAAAAAAATAAACCCTATATAGAGATACCTATTTAGCTACCATAGTTTAAAAATATTTATTCAAATATATATAATGCTAGAGTTTTTTGAGGTCTGATGAAATTTTATTCATGTTCAATAAATATGTGAAAATGTGCCTTTATGGAAATATGATGATGATGTTTTTTTAAATGTGTAAATCAATTATTTTATGTGGTAGACAAATTCAGACTTATGGATGATTAGTAGATATTTCGATAGTTGTAGAAGGTATTAAACCACCTATAAGCACTATTTAGATATGCAAGGTACAGTAAGAAAAGATACAAATATTAAAACTTGTTGAATTAAAAATATATGTGAATATTGGAAAATATGGAAACATAGATGAAGACGAACAACTTGAATATAGTAGATTCAATAAAAACATACACTGAGTTGCACTATAGGTCGAGGTATACCTCATAGATATCATGGCAAAAAAATTGGACAAATTGGATTTCATAGGATTGAAAGCCTATTTAAATGATAAATAAGTAGTAACACCATATTTGAACTCAGGTTACAAAAAAATACTAAACAAACCTGTTGCATCTCTCTTCGTCCTTTAAGCAAGAAGCTTATGTGCAGTCATCATTAAAGCTGCTTAAAATTCTAGAATGGAGTAATTATGTAATGTCCCCCCCTGTTCTGATATTTTAATATTTGGGACACTATACTGTTTCTTAAAATCAAAAAATACAACTCCAAGAAATAGGAAATAACTAACAATTTTATTTTTTCAAATTTCTTTCAAAATAGGGTTCAGATTACAATATTTTAAAAATATAATCTTTCCACAATATGTCTGCAAACCCTTGAAATATACTAAATCAGCAAATACCAAAGATACCTCTGAAAACTGATGAAGCTCCAAGTGTGAATCCTGTGTGAATTCACCAATAGAGAACTGGGGTTTCATCCAGCTCCAAAAATCTGAGGGGTTTCATCCTCAGCCACACCGTTGGGGTTTTCGTCCCTTCGGAGAAGAAGTCTCAGCCACTGGCCTCAAACTCTAGAGGAAATAACTAAAATCTAGAATATCTAAAATGAGACCAAGTCACTGAATAAATAGGCTCCTCCTTGGCAAACTCTCTTTTTCGTGCTCAATGTGGGATAAACATATTTCTTCCCCTTTAATTATAATATAAAGTTTTAACTTTATAAAATGAATTTAATAATTCACTTAATAAAGCCAAGCTTTGCGCTTTAAAAACTCTGCCTTATGAAACTCCGAATGACCAACTAAAACCTATTTCGGATACCCATTTTGTTGTAGAACAACATCCCCCTGTCCGCTCGACAAGAAACCCTAAAACCCGACACTGCTAAAAATAGCAATTCCAGCATCCTAGCTATGTTTGACCCTAAACGACCACCAAAATTGAGCTCTAAGAATTCAAAATTTGTCTCAAATATCTCCAAAGGCTCTCATCCATATGACATAGCCTACGAGAACCCGTGTATAGGCTAGTCTCTATGTGCTCCCACTAGCTGATTAGAAGGGGACATTACAGATCCGCCCTTCCCAAATATTGCTTGTCCTCAAGCAATATGATCTATATGCCAGGATCCCAAATAAATCTGAAGAATGTCTCATGATGAAGACACTGCCTTGAACTGTCATCCTGAAAACTGAAAACACTGTCAAGCTTTGTCACCAAACCGATACAACCAGTCCTAGTAACTTTGTCGAGCTCTGCCACTCTATAAAACAATCCATCCCTCGTAGGAATTCCTAGATCCCATAGCCAAATAGGTATTTTTTCATTCCCAAAATTTAATAATTTTTGTTGTGCCACTGTGACTACAACTGAATTACTTTGCATCTCAAAGGAGAACCCATTATGGACTGACAAACGAGGAACCTAACAAGAAACTGATTCTACAACTATAGGGAAGAGCACCTCATGCCAAGGTGATACATATAACTCCTTATACCAACCCTTCTTCCCATTCATATATGACATGGTCAAATCATCAACATGTGGATTGAAAGAAAAACTATGAGCATACCTCACTATACAATCCATCCGAACTTCACCAACTGGTTCCATGGAAGGGTCTATACAATCACCTGTGCTACAACTCTCAACATTCTGCACACAGAAGTCAGGAGATGTTTCGCCAATCATAACACAAGGAAATGAACCTGCATCAGCATCATACTTGGTTTGTTCCTTTTAAGTGGTTGTAATAGTTGACCAATTTTCTTCTTTGTGAAAAAAACTTAACTCAAGGTTAAGTTTGTTAAATATCTTCTCCTTTTTGGTGAGTTCTTGGTACATCTTTTCTGTATTTTGGATAGCCAAATCCCTATCGGATAACAATTGCAAGTAATCAGATTTTATTTTCTCCAAAGCATGCTTGATAGTTTCTACCTTAATAGTTTGCACGCTTTCAATAGAGGAGACATCAATAAACCCTATCTGCCTATCTTTGAGCTGAGATGTCCATAGAAGATATTCAACAAAGTTGTGTGTGCTATCCAAATGGGTTAATGTTTGGACAATCTTCTCTCTTCTGTAACCTGCAACTTATCCTTCCAACTTTGCATTGTATCAAGTTTTGGATTGTGATCAACAGCACATAATAAAGTTTTTGATTTACCATCTTTGGCATAATGATCATAATCAACATTCCTTTTGACACTACACTCTCCAACTTTGTGCACTGAAGTTAGGACTGACTCATGCTCAACCCAAGAATTATCAACTGCATGCACATCCTCACCAACTGCTGATTTAACAATGTCAAAATCAGCTTGCTCTATGATCTCACCACTATCATGAAATTCATTATGCCCCTCACCAAAATGAGATCCACAAGATGAATTAACTTCATCTTCATCAATTTTGCCCTCCTATACTTCCACACAAGTTTCTTGAAGAGGTGGCATGTTTATATTTTGAATTTCAGCAGTCTGAATGTTCAAGTCAGCACCCTAATCAAAAGGAAATTTATCTCTATCAATCTTCTCATTTACTTCATCAGCATAACTCTCCAAATCATAAGGAAAGCCACCATCCAACCACTTGCTGGTATGTTCTATTTCTAACTTTAACCAGAAGACATCTTCATCGACATTGATCTCCTCATCAAATTTGGAGTCTTCACCATGAAAAAAAACACCATGCAACAATGAACTGTTGCTAGGAAAAATGCAAGGCTCATCATACCTTATGTCCAAGGTCTCACAAACCTCACTGGATTGCTCTGGAAGCAATTCCACAACTGTTGTCTTGTCATTACCCTCGGTACTATAGTTGTCCTAGGACTTGTGGGTTATGGGCCCACATATATGTCCAAGTGACCACTCTTCTTGGCAAGTGAAGCAACGATGTTCTCTTCTCAACTGATTCTTGCTTTTGAGAGGTAGTCTTGGAATCTATAAGTCACTTGGTCTCTTTTCCTTCTCCTATTCCTCCTATACCAAGAGAGGTTTCAGTTTCTTCTCACACTACTTGGAAATATTGTCAACTAATTTACATGCAGCTAAAGAGGTAATCTTTCCTTGCCTCAAAACAACCATCAACTTGGGCAAGATGGGCTGGGTAAAGTCATCACTTTCCTCAATGATGCGTACCATGATGGTTTGCATATAAGAGGATATAATGTCTTCATGATATTCACTGATAGAAGCCATAAAATGTTGAAACATCTGGAGACTAAGATCAACACAATCTAAATCAAGCAAAAAGACATATATTCTAATTTTTGCCATCACTTCCAAAATTCTAACCTTCTTACCATAGGATCGGTCCTTGATGTTATTCAAACCATGAAAATTATCAACCATTAGCTGTAATCCCTCCTTCATGATGTCGTCATTGTAGGGTGCTTCTAGAGCTATAATCCTTATGATCTCACTGAGACAAGAGGTGACTGCAAGTCTCACGTCCCTATCTGCATGTCTCATAATCCAATGTTGGCCTAATGCAATTATAGGTACTTTCGTTGCCCAATTCAAAACCTCATGATCATATTGATCTAGTTCAACTAGACATGTATCCATTTCCTTTAGACTGTCAAGAAGAACATCTTTTGACAATTTCTGGGACTCAAGTTGTTTCCCCAAAGCATAGAGCTTACAACTTACATCCATTCTTTTACTGAAATGTTCTGCAGATTGAATTTGTTTTCTATTATTGGATGTGTGATGCTCAACCTTAGCCTTAGAGGGAACCATAGGTGCTGACTTAGATGACATAGCTACTGTCAACTACTTTTCCAACTTTTTTGGGACAACGAGCTCAACTTTATTAGCCGCAATATTAGCTGCAATTTTAGGATCTTGTAAAGTATTTTGTTCAACTCCAACTTTCTTCGGCAACTTTATGAATGAAAAATCAACCTTATCCTAAGGAAAAACTAAAGGTAGAGAAATTTGCATCATTGCAGTTAATTTACTAATGGATTTTTGTATCTCACTCTGAGTCCTATCCCAATCATGTTGTCTCCTAGAATAATCATTATAAGACTCCATGAATATGAAATTTAATTAGGCTTCCACAGGCTGGTAGAATAGACTAAGTTCTGAATTAACAATACCCAGAACTCTTAAAGCCCAAATCAACCAAATGGGTATTCAAATCACCAATACCCAAAAACTGGAAACCCTAGATTTGAAATGGTAACCAAACCCTAACTTTCAAGTTTGAAAAATACTCATGGCTTCCATAGGCTGACATAATAGACTGAGTTATGAATTAACAATACCTAGAACTCTTAAAGCCCAAATCAACCATATGGGCATTCAAATCACCAATACCTAGAAACTGAAAACCCTAAATTTGAAATGACAACCAAACCCTAACTTCCAAGTCTGAAAAATACTCATGGTTGCTACAATTTTTTTTTTCACACAATACTGAAATCATTTTTGAAATTTTCATCAAACCCTAAACAGGCTAGCAGAAAAAACCAGCTCTGATACCACTGTAATGTCCCCCCCTATTCTGATATTTTAATATTTGGGACACTATACTATTTCTTAAAATCAAAAAATACAACTCCAAGAAACAGGAAATAACTAACAATTTTATTTTTCAAATTTCTTTCAAAATAGGGTTCAGATTACAATATTTTAAAAATATAATCTTTCCACAATATGTCTGCAAACCCTTGAAATATACTAAATCAGCAAATACCAAAGTACCTCTAAAATCGTTGAAGCACCAAAGCGTGAATCCTGTGTGAATTCACCAACAGAGAACTGGGGTTTCGTCCAGCTCCAAAAATCTGAGGGGTTTCGTCCTCAGCCACACCGTTGGGGTTTCCGTCCCTTCGGAGAAGAAGTCTCAGCCACTGGCCTCAAACTCTAGAGGAAATAACTAAAATCCAGAATATCTAAAATGAGACCAAGTCACTGAATAAATAGGCTCCTCCTTGGCAAACTCTCTTTTTCACGCTCAATGTGGGATAAACATATTTCTTCCCCTTTAATTATAATATAAAGTTTTAACTTTATAAAATGAATTTAATAATTCACTTAATAAAGCCAAGCTTTGCGCTTTAAAAACTCTGCCTTATGAAACTCCGAATGACCAACTGAAACCTGTTTCGGATACCCATTTCGTTGTAGAACAACATCCCCCTGTCCGCTCGAAAAGAAACCCTAAAACTCGACACTGCTAAAAATAGCAATTCCAGCATCCTAGCTGCGTTTGACCCCGAACGACCACCAAAAATGAGCTCTAAGAATCCAAAAGTTGTCTCAAATATCTCCAAAGGCTCTCATCCATATGACATAGCCTACGAGAACCCGTGTATAGGCTAGTCTCTATGTGCTCCCACTAGTTGATTAGAAGGGGACATTACAGTCCGCCCTTCCCAAATATTGCTTGTCCTCAAGCAATATGATCTGTATGCCAGGATCCCAAATAAATCTGAAGAATGTCTCATGATGAAGACACTGCCCTGAACTGTCATCCCAAAAACTGAAAACACTATCAAGCTCTGTCACCAAACCGATACAACCGGTCCCGATAACTCTGTCGAGCTCTGCCACTCTATAAAACAATCCATCCCTCAGAGGAATTCCTGGATCCCATAGCCAAATAGGGATTTTGTCATTCCCAAAATTTAATAATTTTTGTTGTGCCACTCTGACTACAACTGAATTATTTTGCAGCTCAAAGGAGAACCCATTCTGGACTGACAAACGAGGAACCCAACAAGAAACTGATTCTACAACTATAGGGAAGAGCACCTCATGCCAAGGTGATACATATAACTCCTTATACCAACCCTTCTTCCCATTCATATATGACATGGTCAAATCATCAACATGTGGACTGAAAGAAAAACTATGAGCATACCTCACTATACAGTCCATCTGAACTTCACCAACTGGTTCCATGGAAGGGTCTATACAATCACCTGTGCTACAACTCTCAACATTCTGCACACAGAAGTCAGGAGATGTTTCGCCAATCATAACACAAGGAAATGAACCTGCATCAACATCATACTCGATTTGTTCCTTCTGAGTGGTTGTAACAGTTGACCAATTTTCTTCTTTGTGAACAAAACTTAACTCAAGGTTAAGTTTGTTAATTATCTTCTCCTTTTTGGTGAGTTCTTGGTACATATTTTACGTAGTTTGGATAGCCAAATCCCTATCGGATAACAATTGCAAGTAATCAGATTTTATTTTCTCCAAAGCATGCTTGATAGTTTCTACCTTAATAGTTTGCACGCTTTCAATAGAGGAGATATCAATCAACCCTATCTGCCTATCTTTGAGCTGAGTTGTCCATAGAAGATATTCAACAAAGTTGTGTGTGCTATCCAAATGGGTTAATGTTTGGACAATCTTCTCTTCTGTAACCTGCAACTTATCCTTCCAACTTTGCATTGTATCAAGTTCTGGATTGTGATCAGCAGCACACAATAAAGTTTTTGATTTACCATCTTTGGCATAATGATCATAATCAGCATTCCTTTTGACACTACACTCTCCAACTTCGTGCACTGAAGTTAGGACTGACTCATGCTCAACCCAAGAATTATCAACTACATGCACATCCTCACCAGATGCTGATTTAACAATGTCAAAATCAGCTTGCTCTATGATCTCACCACTATCACGAAATTCATTATGCCCCTCACCAAAATGAGATCCACAAGATGAATTAACTTCATCTTCATCAATTTTGCCCTCCTGTACTTCCACACAAGTTTCTTGAAGAGGTGGCATGTTTATATTTTGAATTTCAGCAGTATGAATGTTCAAGTCAGCACCTTGATCAAAAGGAAATTTGTCTCTATCAATCTTCTCATTTACTTCATCAGCATAACTCTCCAACTCATCAGGAAAGCCACCATCCAACCACTTGCTGGTCTGTTCTATTTCTAACTTTAACCAGAAGACATCTTCATCGACATTGATCTCCTCATCAAATTTGGAGTCTTCACCATGAAAAAAAACACCATGCAACAATGAACTGTTGCCAGGGAAAAATGCAAGGCTCATCATACCTTATGTCCAAGGTCTCACAAACCTCATTGGATTGCTCTAGAAGCAATTCCACAACTGTTGTCTTGTCATTACCCTCGGTACTATAGTTGTCCTGGGACTTGTGGGTTATAGGCCCACATATATGTCCAAGTGACCACTCTTCTTGGCAAGTGAAGCAACGATGTTCTCTTCTCAACTGATTCTTGCTTTTGAGAGGTAGTCCTGGAATCTATAAGTCACTTGGTCTCTTTTCCTTCTCCTGTTCCTCCTGTACCAAGAGAGGTTTCGACTTCTTCTCACACTGCTTGGAAACATTGTCAACTAATTTACGTGCAGTTGAAGAGGTAATCTGTCCTTGCCTCAAAACAACCATCAACTTGGGCAAGATGGGCTGGGTAAAGTCATCACTTTCCTCAATGATGCGTACCATGATGGTTTGCATGTAAGAGGATATAATGTCTTCATGATCTTCACTGATAGAAGCCATAAAATGTTGAAACATCTGGAGACTAAGATCAACACAATCTAAATCAAGCAAAAAGACATATATTCTAATTTTTGCCATCACTTCCAAAATTCTAACCTTCTTACCATAGGATCGGTCCCTGATGTTATTCAAACCATGAAAACTATCAACCATTAGCTGTAATCCCTCCTTCATGATGTCGTCATTGTAGGGTGCTTCCGGAGCTATAATCCTTATGATCTCACTGAGACAAGAGGTGACTGCAAGTCTCACGTCCCTATCTGCATGTCTCATAATCCAATGCTGGCCTAATGCAATTATAGGTACTTTCGCTGCCCAATTCAAAACCTCACGATCAGATTGATCTAGTTCAACTAGACATGTATCCATTTCCTTTAGATTGTCAAGAAGAACATCTTTTGACAATTTTTGGGACTCAAGTTGTTTCCCCAAAGCATAGAGCTTACAACTTACATCCATTCTTTTACTGAAATGTTCTGCAGATTGAATTTGTTTTCTATTATTGGATGTGTGATGCTCAACCTTAGCCTTAGAGGGAACCATAGGTGCTGACTTAGGTGACATAGCTACTGTCAACTGCTTTTCCAACTTTTCTGGGACAACGAGCTCAACTTTATTAGCCGTAATATTAGCTGCAATTTTAGGATCTTGTAAAGTATTTTGTTCAACTCCAACTTTCTTCGACAACTTTATGAATGAAAAATCAACCTTATCCTGAGGAAAAACTGAAGGTAGAGAAATTTGCATCATTGCAGTTAATTGACTGATGGATTTTTGTATCTCACTCTGAGTCCTATCCCAATCACGTTGTCTCCTAGAACAATCATTATAAGACTCCATGAATCTGAAATTTAATTAGGCTTCCACAAGCTGGTAGAATAGACTGAGCTCTGAATTAACAATACCCAGAACTCTTAAAGCCCAAATCAACCAAATGGGTATTCAAATCACCAATACCTAGAAACTGGAAACCCTAGATTTGAAAATGACAACCAAACCCTAACTTCCAAGTCTAAAAAATACTCACGGCTGCTACAAATTTTTTTTTTCACACAATACTTAAATCATTTCTGAAATTTTCATCAAACCCTAAACAGGCTAGCAGGAAAAACCAGCTCTGATACCACTGTAATGTCCCCCCCTATTCTGATATTTTAATATTTGGGACACTATACTGTTTCTTAAAATCAAAAAATACAACTCCAAGAAACAGGAAATAACTAACAATTTTATTTTTCAAATTTCTTTCAAAATAGGGTTCAGATTACAATATTTTAAAAATATAATCTTTCCACAATATGTCCGCAAACCCTTGAAATATACTAAATCAGCAAATACCGAAAGATACCTCCGAAATCGTTGAAGCACCAAAGCGTGAATCCTGTGTGAATTCACCAACAGAGAACTGGGGTTTCGTCCAGCTCCAAAAATCTGAGGGGTTTCGTCCTCAACCACACCGTTGGGGTTTCCGTCCCTTCGGAGAAGAAGTCTCAGCCACTGGCCTCAAACTCTAGAGGAAATAACTAAAATCCAGAATATCTAAAATGAGACCAAGTCACTGAATAAATAGGCTCCTCCTTGGCAAACTCTCTTTTTCACGCTCAATGTGGGATAAACATATTTCTTCCCCTTTAATTATAATATAAAGTTTTAACTTTATAAAATGAATTTAATAATTCACTTAATAAAGCCAAGCTTTGCGCTTTAAAAACTCTGCCTTATGAAACTCCGAATGACCAACTGAAACCTGTTTCGGATACCCATTTCGTTGTAGAACAACATCCCCCTGTCCGCTCGGCAAGAAACCCTAAAACCCGACACCGCTAAAAATAGCAATTCCAGCATCCTAGCTGCGTTTGACCCCGAACGACCACCAAAACTGAGCTCTAAGAATTCAAAAGTTGTCTCAAATATCTCCAAAGGCTCTCATCCATATGACATAGCCTACGAGAACCCGTGTATAGGCTAGTATCTATGTGCTCCCACTAGCTGATTAGAAGGGGACATTACACTTATGTGCAGTCATCATTAAAGCTGCTTAAAATTCTAGAATGAAGTAATTTCTTGAGGCATGAATCCACTTTGGGTAGAATGGGGAGGAAGGTGAGGTTTGAAAAAGTGATAATTAGAATATCTTAAAATTTAATCAAAGGTAACCCGACGTATCCATTTGGAAGTAATGGATGATTAATGACAATGATGTAAGTTATAGTACATTTTGTATGTAAACACCAACTATACCTTGTTATGAACATTGCTTTCTAGAAATACACCATAGGAAAATTTAGGGATGTCCTTTTAGAAGAGAAAATATGTCAATCTTGGGTTGGCAGATAATAAGTACTCCTACTTTTTATAATGTATCTTATAGTGGTGAGCCAACTACTCGATATGTTGAGTAGCCCTTGGTTTATTCATATCATCATGTAGAGAGTGTGTCATGTAATGAAATCGACAGAGATTATATATGTTTTATTAATCAATGTAAGAAGCTACCTTTAGGATGGATGAGATGTTCTAGTGATGACCCAACTAGTATTATCGATGACTGTTTCCACCAATATAGTGATTGAATATAGAGGTGTTCTACACTAGGGAAAGACGAATATGCCAAAAATCTTAAGTTTTGATAAGTGTGCACTATCATTTCTATGAAATAATGAACCTAGAAACATAGAGAAACGTAGGTCTGGAATATAAACCAAGGATGGTATTAAACTTAAAATATACTCTAAAACTTGTCTTGGCAAGTGAAAGTGGAATAATGTATGGCATTCTTGACATCCAAAATCTATCCCAAAATTCTTGTTTTGTGTGTGTTGATTATAATGTCAAGTAAAACATTCTCATATAATTCAAAATGAAAGATACATAGTTCAATATTATAGTTTTGGGCCATAAAGATCTTTATTTTAAATGGTCCATTAAACCTTGGTGTTATCCAAAGAAGGTTTAGCATTGGTCTTACTCTAGATGATATAAACTTTTATCTCCTATTTTAAGCTCTCTACTTCATTTTGAAACACGTCTAGATTATGATTAAAAACTCATTGATGTTCAATTATGGTTCGAGTCCCTCTCTGAAAAGACTTATACTATGACTAGGCATAATTTCCAAATCCTAACATTTAACTCAGAAACCTTATCATAAGTTAAAAGAATATATAAACTCTTATATGGTTGTCTTCTTATTTAACTTGCTACTAAATATTAAAAAGTCTCAATAGTAAACAACCAAACATTGTGTCATATGTCTAGGGTAAGATAAATTTTTATATTTGGAATCTAAGGAATTTGTTATTGAATATTCTAATATGAATTCATGCCAAATGTACTTCATAGCTATATGATACTAGAAGTTAATTGTGATGATATCTTGTGATGTGTCATCCTAGAAGAAATATATATATATATATATATATATATATATATATATATATATATATATATATATATACAAAGCATGCAATAGCTTTTGAAAATTAGTCTAAAGGAACCATTAAGGCTTTCAAGAATGATCAAATACATGAAAGTAAGTGTGACCTTGGACTTAGACTAGAATAATCTTATGTTTCTTAGAAACAAATATAAAATTCACTTTTTTATTGTTGTAGATGTGTTATGGAATATGCATTAGCTTATAGGGATTTCATAGTTAAATTTATGAGTTTATATATATGGAATTAAGTTATTATAAATACAGAAGGATAGGAGCTTAATGGAACATGCTATTAAGTACTTGGTGATTCATGTGAAAAATAATGAATTAAGAATAGGAATGGTGTGGTGTTAGGACAACCATAGTATGAGAATAAATAAAGGAAATACAACCATTGAACATGACCTAATAATTGTGAAACATGGGATAAATATATATTATAAATCATTATCCAATATCAATGTTTGTAGGAAGGACAAGCATCATGAGTCGTATTTAGTCACTTTTAATAAATTCAAACCTAGATGAGTAGGTCCTATTGCTTTGAACATGTGACAAGGGGTGGAATGGGAAACTCCATCTAGATTTATTTATGAGTGGTATGTGAGGGTATCTCACCATACAAAATCATGTGGGGAATCATTAGAAAAAATCTAGCTTGTTTAAGAGAAGTTAAATTTTAGAGCTAATAGTTTGAGTGGGTGTTGGAATGGGATGACACTTCATCACTTGTAGTGAGGGCTAAGTTACCTGGTCCTAAATATAGATAAGTGGAGGACCTTAACTTGAAACCAGGAAGATGGGTATTCAGTTAAGCACCAGGTATTCATACGCTAAACCATAGTATGTAACAAGCACAAGTAATAGAAAGGATGTTCCAAAAATAAATATGCTATGGGCGGGGAAGTATGCGTCCACCCTTTCATATGAAATGGGCTCTAAAAGGATAACCCCACACCATGGACATAGAGCTTTAGCTATGGAGATGAACGTGTTCACATGTAGGTACTTAATGCAGGACTTGACCAATATAAAATGTTTAAGGGACTTTCTGCAATAGTAAATTACCTTGAAATTAATATTCAATGTATATGTACCAATTGTAATGTTGGGTGTAATATAAATTCTCTTATTTAATAAAAAAAAATTGCTTATGAATTTTGGACAACCAGGTGGGTAGACTTGGGTTGTTACACTAGCCAAAAAACTTCTAGAACCTATATGGTTAAAAATATGGCAACACCTTAAGGATGAGGGAATTTTTGAACAAGATGGACATATTTGGTAAAGAGCCAATGATGCCACCACTAGTTAAAGCATCTGAGTCTCTAACCCCTGAATATGTTGAGGACAATGCTATAGAGGAAAATTATGATGAGAAGAATGTTGCAAAGGATGCAATGCTTGAACCTAAGATGGTAGATTTGCCAAAGGCTCGAGTACATAATTGTAGACACCAAATCCTAGCCACTTATCCACCACCATCCTTGCCTGCCATTCAATTGGCCATCCCATGCCTTTTTCGCCATCCAATGGCCCACTCCATGCCTTTCCCACCATTTTTTGACCCCATTTGACTTATTTTATATTTATTTTATATTATTTATGTTTAAATATAATATTTTATATTATATTTTAATATATTTATTATAATATATATTTATAAGCCCAATTAACCTCAACCATTATATCTAATCTAATCTTAGCCATCCATCTTCCTTAATCCGTGTCACACTTAAAGTATAATCTTAGCCTTTGGATTTGATTTAATATTAGCCACACGATCAAAAGTGTTAGGCTGAAACCCTAAGAAAACCCTAGGCTTGATTATAAATAGGAGCATTCTCAATGCTCAACCCCTAGAAAATCTTAGTCTTGAAATCCTAAAGAAGTTTGAGTTCCATGCATTCTGAATATCATTGTTAGAGTTGAGTGGATTGTGCCCTAGCATATTCTACTTAAGAACCCTAGCTTTCCTTAGGATTTCCCCATTCCAGCAATTTCCCTAGCCATTTTCTATCGTTGCCACCATATCCCATCTGACGCATCCTCTTCGCATCCCCATGATCTACTTTTGTAGATCAAACCCTAATCCCTAGGGATAACCAAGTGCTTACCTCATCCCAAAGGCACAATTGTGCACTTGCCTCATCCCACAGGCATATATGTGTGCCTACCACGACCTGTAGGCATAACTCAATTCCTACTATTACCTCAGTTGTACACTAAAATCCACTACACAAGATCATCAAGTGTCATTAGGGCATCCTACCACCAAATCTGCAATAAGGCAATAGATCATCATCAATAATAGCAAGGTAAATCACTATTTTTTGTATTTCATTTTATTATCTATAGATATTGCATGCCACTTCATTTGTTAATAGTTAGGGTTTTATTGATAACTGAGGGTCTCACACTATGGAGCCCTCATAGGTATTACTAACCCCTTTTCTATTTGTGTGTGTGCAGATCTATAGGTTTTATTCATTATTGGACAATTGTTGAAGCTAGAGTGGCCCGAAATCGAATATCACAAATCCCACTCACTCTGTTGGGAGCAAAGCACATTGAAGACACTCATTTTTGGTAGCTAGGATTTCGAAGAACCCTAGAAATTGTAATTATTGTATCAAAATAATTTTGTTGGATAGAATAATTGTAACAAGGAGTTTCTCAGCTCCCCCCATGTTATTGAATAAAATATCATTTTGTGCAATTACTGTCTTTCTAGAATCATTTATTTTATATCTACTTTAGTGTCATATTTTTGTCTCTTCAAATGGTGATCACGGTGGGACCCCACAAGGGTTCTACATTTTGATTTGATTTACTTTGCTAATGTTATTCTGTTGCTACATTTTATAGGGTTTTATGGAGTGAAAAATTAGCCGAATCCATCGATTAGGGTTTTTGAAAGATTCTATAATAGTTGTAGAAGGTGCACAGGCACTTTGTAGCACCTGTTGATCATCACAGGTGCCCTACTATCCCTGCATAGGCACCCAACTATGCCTGACAGTAAGTTGAAATAGAGTGTAGGCTTCTGAGTAAGTCCCACAGCCCCTGTTTCAAAATTTGAACTTACGTATTCTATTTTTTTGCATGATTTTTTAGATTCTGAATATAAAAGGAACATAAATTAAGTAATCTGGAAAAGAAATCATTGTAGAGTGCATTTAGGGTATTTTGTGCATGCATCCATCATACATTTTGAAATTTTTTGTTTTAAAAAGAATTGCAAATTTGATTCTTGCACCTTTCTGTCCGTATTTGAAAGTGAAAAAGCATCAATTAGAATTTGCATATTAGAAGTTAAAGATTTCTTATTTTGCATATCTAAATAGGAACAATATTTGAATGCAAAAAGTATTCCTACCCTTGGGTGGCACCTTTGGTAGAGAGGTGGATGAACCCTCCGGTTGCTATCTAGGCAAGGGGTTTTAAGCGGTGTACTTCACACTCTTTAGAGGAAATTTGCATTCATGTGTTGGATTCTGATTTAGATGTGTAAAATTTGTTATCTTTAACCTTGTTTGATAACAATAGAAAACATAAAAATTTTAAAATTAATCACACACTACACGTATCACATAAAAATAGTAGTGGCTAGATTTCATCACCAGCCATTGCTTGAGATTTGGTGATGGTGGCAGTCATTTCCATCCACCAATATCTGCCTTAGACACCATAGGATTACCCCCGAGCAAACTTGTTGGATTTCATCACCAACAAGAATCTCGTTGCCCTTGCCAAACCATAGTTTTTACCTTTATTTTGCATTAGGTAATATTAGAACATCAAAACACACAAAACTATCAATTTAAAAAGAATACACATTAATGAATGAGATAATAAATGAATGAGGTAAGCCACACAAGGTAAAAAGAGATAAAACTTAGCATTGATTGTTTCTTCCATTTTAAATTTTGTACAAGTTTTAGTTTTGGTGATTACTTTGATAGTTTTAAGTTTGGATTTGATTACTTTATGGTATTAACACGAAATCAAAAGAAAGTAATAAATCTAAATAACTTAATGGAAAATACATCCAATTCACCCACCACTTCGGTGGCAAACCCTTATCCATCCCTACCACAAGTAGGATCCCTTCCACATAATATTGAGTAGCCTACCACCCACATAGACATGGACAAGGTAGAGGCTATCTACAAGTCTTCTAACTATGTCCTTGAGCCCCTTAGTCAAGACTATGTTGAACAACTAGAATTGGCCACAACCTATCCATCCAATACCACCCAAGGATATCATAATTCTACCTATGAATATGGTATACCTTCTTCTAGCCCAGCCCAAAACACAAGTGTTTTTAACACTTACCCTTCATCTAGCCATATCCAAGCATATTCCAATCCCTTGTATGAGGAGTATGTGAATGCTGCCTCACAAGTGCTGACCTCCCAAGTTGCCACATCAAGTGCAACTTGTGATATACCCATTTCTTCTAATCCATCCTCATCGCCTCCTTCATCTTCTAATCTAGCCGTAGCCATGTCAATTGCTACCATGTTTGAACAAGAAATTTAAGATATATCAGGTTTCATGAATAGATTGCTCTTACAACATAGAAATGATAAGTAACAAGTTCAGGTAGACCCTATAATCCATGTGGTTCCAACCCAACCCATCATAACCAACCAAAATCCAACATGGATACCCCAATCTATGATGGCTTCCATTCCCAATCCTCCACCAATTCATACCCCAACCCAACCAATTACCATTTCTTCTAGCCAATCTCCCAACCAATTCTTCCAACATCCCCCTCATCAATCATCTCCTTCTTTCAATCACCAATCTTCACCCCATGTTCAAACCAATCCATTCCACCAAAATAGGCTAATCACTCCACAACATTTTTCTTCCAATCCATATTCCAATCATCAGGTAATCCAAGGCTTCCACATTCTTGGGGAAGATCCTAGGATACAGGCCATGTAGAAACAAATTGATCAATTGATGCAAAATGCCCCTCGCATGTCAAGCCAGAAATTGACCTTAATTCAACTGATCCACCAACCAATTCATCCTTCGATGCCATCACCACCATACCCAACAGACTTCACATTACCGAATTTTGATAAATATAGGGGAACCAAAGACCCTAAGGATCATGTGAGCTCATTTGTTCATGCATGTTTTTAGATTCAAACTGATGATGCCCTCATGCTCCGAAATTTTCCTCAAACACTAGGAGGAGATGCCATAGAGTGGTTCAATCAGTTGCCAACACACAACATTTACACTTTTACTCAACTGATGGATCTATTCTTGGACCATTTTTTCCTAAACATTAGAAATAATGTCTCATTATCAAACATCTATTATTTAAAACAATGGGATGATGAGCCTATTTACGATTTTGGAAACCGTTGGAGGGCAGTTATAACAAAATTGCCATTCTCCCTACCAATGGATGAAATTATCAAATTATTCACCAAGAGTTGCTTAAAACCCATCTCTTGGATGCTTCAGCTTAATACTTATCGCACATTTGAAGAATCTTTAGCATAGGCTAGCATCATCATTGAGGAAATCAAAATCCAAGAGGGCGTCATTAAGCCTAAGAAGAAATAATGGCAAAACAAGGGCCAATATCGAAATAATCAATCTGGACAAAACAAATCATCACAAGCCTCTACGACTAATACACCCAATAAAGTTAATCAAGTGGTGGTGAGCCATCCCATAATGGCTCAACAACCTGTGCAACAACGAATTGCCTATCACGCGGTCCCATCAGTAACACAAGCACCCATGGTGCAAAACATAGTGCCAACTATGGAACAACCTCCACCGCCAATACACCCGATCTCAATGCCAATACATGCCCTTAGGGGAGTCGTATTCTTCCCTTTTCCAAAGGTTATACGAAACAAACAAGTTAGCCTTGCCTGAAGTCAAGCCCGATGACCCTACAAAACATCCCAAAAATTACAGAGAACACCTATTTTTCCCATATCATAGGAAAAATGGTCATGACATCAACTCTTGCCATATTTTTAAGAACATCATCCAAGACCTCATAGACTTGGGGGCCATCAATGGGGATAACCCCTTAGCTCCACAAAACCAAAATTTGGGAATTTTTCAAACACCTCTTCCCAACCATGGAGAGGACAAAACTAACGTAGGAGGTAACAACCATCAAACACCTCCTAACCAAGTCAACCATGTCCAACAATATCAAAATTTTGTAGGAGCGGTTCATGTAGTCACAAGAGGGCAAAGGAAAAATCAACAGAATGCCCAACAACCTTCAAATCCACCACCCATCCAAACATCTCCAAATCCATCCCCTCCAATCCATCTTTCCAATCCATCAAATCAACCCATCCATTGACCTATAAGGCCAATGGTAACCTTAAGTAGTTGATTAATGACTAGCTTGAAAATGGCATCAGCTAAATCGTCTGTATATGAGCTTATCCAATAATCCCCTAGGCATAGATAAGCTTTAATGGAGATCCTTAAGTCTATTGAGTTAGAATCCCAAGACTCTAACACCTTCAATAGTTTTGTAGGGAGTGTTAGGACATGCATGGATCCATCCATCACCTTTTATGACTTTGAAATAAAGTTTATAACGTTAGAAAGCATGGATCCTCCATTGCATATCATGGCCTTGATAGATAAAATTCCATTCAAGAGAGTCCTAATCAACATCAGATCATCCATTAACATCATCACCACCATAGCCCTTCACCACCTCAAGCTGCTACCATCCCACATTTCCAAGTCATCATTCACCCTCAAAGCATTTAACAATGATTTGTGTACCATAGTTGGCACTATTGTTTTGCCCATTGAAGTAGGGACCATAATGTTGCACATAATTTTTCATATATTGGAAGGAACAATGGCATACAATGTACTCCTTGGTAGACGTTGGATGAGGGAAATGAATGTGTTCCTTCAATTCTCCATCAATGCTTGAAATACGTTCATGATGGATAAGTCCATTGCATCCTCGTAGATGTAGAATATTTTAAGTATTGCAATTTAATTTCAAATCCTTATGAATCCATGTTGCCCTCCACCCATTTATTTTTATCTCCATATTTGTATAATTCAAATTATTCCTCTTCTAATCCATTCTAATCCATCCACATCTTCTTCCAAAGCTCCTATTCTTGAGGAGTTATTGTAGCACCCTAAAATTGGCACGGTTAAAAACCTTAGTAAAAGATAAAAGATAAAAATTTGAATTTTAACCCCAAAACCGCTCCAAAACTGCCTGTTACCCGTTTCCTCGTTTTCTGTGCCATTTTTAGGATTTGTTTTGACCGTTGGACGATATCGTCGTAGATTAGACGAGATCGTCCCAGATCTGACGAAATCATCATGGACAGAACGTCCAGACGATTTTGTCCCAAAACCAAATTTTCATAATTAGCTTCTGTTTCAACAGCCTCTCCAACTTGGGCAGAAGCGTGTCTGCACAGTTGGAGATTGCCCTGTTGGAGATCTCCCAGATTGGGATGATCCCCAACCTCTTAAACCTCTTCCTAAGCCTATATAAACTAGGATTTTCTAGTTTACCCCCCTAACCCTACATGACCCCCTTGATTCTGATTTCCCTGAACCCCTTAGCTGACAGATTTAACTCCTTATTCCCTCGCACTACTATCTGTGTTCTATATTTTGCATTTTCTTGCAGGAACTCTACTGTTTTGTAGTCGAAGATAGCTCGGATCGACGCAAATGATCTCGGACGATTACGGACGATCTCGTACGATTGGAGGCGATCCTGATCGTAGTCCAGATTGGGGGCAATCCGAGTCCAGAGTTTGCATTCCCTTAGCTTTCTCTGCATTTTTCATATTGTATTTCTGCATTGTCTTGAATTATTATGTTTTTTGCATCTTGGAGTTCACCTCATTTAGCATAATCGCATGGTAAGGTTAAAATCAATCATTAAATCTACTGCATTTCCTTATTTGTTATTGGAATCCATTATTTAGGCATGTTTGCTGTTATTTCTACCATTGTCCTTTGCTTCTGCACTTGCATATTTGGTATTTCGCATCTATTTCTGTGATTGCAGGTTTTTGACGAATTCGTCTGATGAATTCATCAGATATCAGATGATCCTGTCTGATCTCAGATGATTACGTACGAACTGAGGCGATCTGGACTGCTACAAAACTCAGAATCTTCATCAAACATCCGAAATCAGGTATGACACATTCTAATTAGCATATTCTCTGTTATTAGCACTCATTCCTATTTTTTGTATCCATTTAAATTATCATTGGTAGATAGAATAGTTTAGATTCATCTTGGCCAAACCTAGGAGTTGAATGATTGAGTATAAAAATGAACACATCAAACCCACTATCAACCTAGGCATGGAAACTGCCACTCAAAAGTTTCTTGGTGAACCCACCATCCGTCGAAAATTCACCCTTATACTCCTCCCCCGAGAGGCGGGACCTTCAAAGGGCCTCTCAGTCCGAGGTATTGTCCCATCCTTCTCGCATCCCCCTTCCGGGCGCGGATCCTATAGCCTGAAGGTAAGGATGCAAAAAATTTGGAGCGATACATTTTGGTGAACCCGACGTGAATAACATAGGCATATTTCTGATTCAAAAATATAAAAAATAAATATATATATATATATATATATATATATATATATAATATGTATACAAAAAAAAAAACAAAAACAAAATCATCATTTCAAGTTTGTATGTTTTAGATTCAATTCTAAATAGTAGATACTAAATATTACTTTTAGAAGTACTAAAGAAACCATGAGTTTTTACTCAAATCAATATGAGCCCATCAGTAATGTTGGAAGAATTCAGCCAAATACATTTGTTGATTATGACCAACCTCATCCCTATTCAACATCACCTCCATCACACTTTTCTCATTTTTCATCCTTAACCCAACAGGACAATCCCTTTTCCAATCCTCTTCATAACGATATTATCTATTCTCCCATATATCCATATTATGTCTATCAATCCACATATAATCCTCCTCCACCCTTTCAATATTCTTCTTTCAATACAACACATCCATTTCAACAAGAAAATACTTATTCTTCCAATCCTACCATGCACTCACATCATACTTCACAATCTTCCTATCATCATTCTACCCATAATAAAGAAAAGAGAGGTAAAAAACCATTAGGTCCTTTTATGACTGAACTCCTAAGGCACATATCAAAAACCTCTCGAAAACCTTCATCACGTAAATTTACTAAGCTCAATCAACCAATGGATATAATTCTCAAGCATTTACTTGATACAAATAAGATTGAACTCCCTTCCATAAGACAACTTGATACCACAGCAGATTGGTTTAAACCTGAGCTACATTGTGAATATCATAGAGTAGATGGACATATGACACAAAATTGTAAAGATTTAAGATGTGCAATTCAAGATTTGATTGATGAGGGTCTTTTTAATATAAAGGAATTACAATCTACAACTGATTATAAATCTCCAGTAAACTATCAAACTCCTACACAACAAATACCAATAATCAATCAAGACATGGGGATCTCCCAAGAACCCCTATTCAATTATCAACAACAGGAAACCAATCAAATATTGCATGTTAATGTGTCCCATCATGATGATATTACTAATATTGTAACAGAAACTACAAATGAGCAACCTCAAGTTCAATCAACTCAATCTGATATTCAAGAGATGGATTCCTCATTTGACCAACCTTCAAAACTATCTTTGGCTCTAGAGAATGATCCAAAATGGAATGTAAGCATAGAAAGCTCATCTTTAGAATCAAAATCTCAATCTGAAATCCCCTTTGATAGCCAACAACAAGTGATTAATCCTCAAGCAAAGATATCCCTTTTAGAAGTATTACAAAGTTCTCATAAGGAAACTTTGTTCAAGATACCTAGCCAACAATTTGTTCCTCATGATATTTTCCCTAAGAACATAATTAATGGTGTAAGCCCTCTTGAGGTTAACCATATTTCATTCTATGATGAGGAGATTCCTTCCTCTACTCCACAAGAAGACTCCTCTCTTTACATTACAGGATCTAGTAAAGAAACACCTGTTAAAACTATCATGGTAGATAATGGCTCCTCTCTTAATTTATGCACTTATCAATTATTCCAAAAACTCAAATTAAAGGAAGAAGATCTTAATGAATCAAATGTTATTATAAAATATTTTAACAATGAAATTCAAGAAGCTCAAGGTACTATAATTCTTCCCCTTAATATTGGATCCAAGATCCTGGATACTTTGTTTTATGTAGCATATTGCCCTTCACCTTACAACCTACTTCTCGAAGTCCTTGGATTCATACGATGAGGGTTGTCCCTTCCACTCTTCACCAATGTTTAAAGTTTGAACTTGCAAGTAAAATTGTTACCATACATAATGACCCAACACCATTTGAAGAATATTTAACGGTTGAAACATCAAGTTCTATACATTCTCTATTGTCACAATTATCTTCTATCCATCACTTTTCTTCATCCATATATGATCATCCTTGTTTACCAAATAACACCCATGCATATATTTCACATATGCTCCCTCCATCTTATCAAGACTTGGAAGATAGTGATAAGAATGAAGAACCTTCTTATCCTTCTGACATTTTATTTTGTAACATGATCAATTTTACACATATAAAAGTAAAATCTTTTGCTACATTATTCTACATTATAACAAAGCTTTTGTTATCGCTACCTTTTATTCATCACCTTTTGTTCTTACCTTCACCACAACCAAATTATCCTTCAAAACCTCCTTTGATTTTGAAGCAACCTTAGACATGCTATACTCAAATAACCTTGTATAGTGTATATAGATCATCTTGTATATACCACCAATTCCATCATAAAAAAATTAAAATCAAAATATAAAAACATCAAAATCATCAAAATCTTCAAAAACATCTTTTATTTTATACCTGTCAATTCTTGGAGTTTGCAGTTATATTTTCAATTATTTTGGATAAATGAGCATTTATTTGGAATCCCACACTTTCACACTCACATGAATAAATATCTTGATTTTATTTGGTATGATTATTAATCTCTCTTATATCAAAGTCCACATTGGCATTAAATAAAGTTTTGAGCATAGAGAACTGATCTTGTTATTTACTTGAACCAAGTATATCTTTTCACATTAAAATGATTTCATTGCAAATTCAATATGATGCTACATAGTAGACGTGGTTTCTTGAGCGAAAAGTTTCCCCTGCTATCCTATCATGCACATGGTCTAGAATCTTTGAGAATTGACAAAAGGACAAGCTCACCCCTACCCAGAATAAAAATCCCTTGCTCTACAACTAATCCGAGCAAGTATCCCTAGCATAGGAAGAAAAAGAAAAGTTCAAGAAAAAGAGAAAAAGAAAAATGTTATTTTGTATCATCACAACAATGTTTCAGCATTATCTCAAATATCAAGCAAAAATACAAAAAAAAAAAAAGAAAAAAGAGCAAAAGAGAAAAGCAAAAGCAAAATGCAATAAAATCCTTTCCCTACCCCTTGAAAAGAAAAGAAGGGTGAATGAGCTTGAATCCCTGGAATTCTCAATTATTCGAAAACCGTGAGGTAAGCCCCATAACAGGTGGTTTGTGCCCAACCCGCTTGGCCTTGGGTAATTCCTAGCATGGTGATATGTCTGTCACATTAGCGACCTTCTTTTGTATAGACCTATGTCGGCTTATGGATTAGCTAGCTCTTGATAACCTAACTTGCATAGTAGTCTGGTACGGTTATATGCATATAAATCATGGTTAACGAACATTCATTTGGTTAAGGCAAATTGCTTGTATCAAATTATCTTGCTCAAAATTGGTGAATGAACAATACAATTGCACACACATTTGTATTTGAGAGATTTTGTATCATTATGATAAATCAAGATCGGTAATGAACTCACATTTGCACATGAGGATCCCTTATAAACCTACATTTGTTTTTGAGATAATTTAAAATATTTTTGTAATTCTTTTCGAAATAATTTTATCCTCTTATTTCAGAATTTTGTTTTGTATAAAAACAATTATATACATTGTGTCACAAAATTGCAAAACGATTGCAAACAACATGTTCATCATATTATTATTTTCTGTTTATCAAAAATCAAAAATAAAAAAATCAATCATGCAATAAAACTAAAATATCTATTTTATCTTTGGATTTCGCGATGATGGTATAAGTCTATACCTATAAATTCTATGCCTAGCGCAAACCATTGTTCTAATTTTATTTTCCCATCCATTTTAAAAACACATATGGCTTACATCATTATGTTACACAATTGTGCTTCAAAACGAATGAACACTTATTCTATTTCATGTCATTATGTCAAAACATTCCATCTTGCAACCATGGTATAATTTCTAAGGAATTATTCAAAAATTTATCACACTTAGGAATTTATGCCTAGCAAAAATCACTTTTAAACATATTTCATGCATAATTTTGTGGAAAAAATCTGAAAACAAATCATCACCATCATCATTTTCATCATCACAACACAAAGTCTTAAGACAGTCTCTTAAGCACTCTTTTACTTTTAGCAATATTTCTATACTAGGATTAGCTTGACGACCTAGCGAGCGGCGACTCCATGAAATGGTCTATAACAGCGACAATGTCCTTTGAAATTATTGTTAGAAGTCCCTTTTATTTTTCATCAAATCACACCAAAACAACCAATTTATGCACATCAGATTATTTCATTTACAAATTTTATGGCATGACATAACATTATAATTTATTTCCAAACGACATAATTACATGAATCATCAATCAAACAAAAACAATTCAAACATTAAAGCATCATAAAAACATATGCACAAGTCATATCATCAAAAAGATCATATATATATATCAAAAATATATGTACATCATATCACAAATGAATTAGGGTTTTACCCTATTTTCTTAATTTTATTTAAAAAGTCAACATTTTAATTTTTGCTTTTCCGCGTTTTTACCTCAAACGTTCGATTTGGGTAAAAACACGGAGGGGGCACCATAGTCAGCAGTTGTACGATTCGACCAAGAATCGTCGTCTAAAAAATTGAGTACATTTTTGCTTTCTCGTAAAACGGGAAAAACTCGTCTTTAACGCATTTTCTTCAAAAATTCGCTAAAGAGGGGGCAAAATGTAGCACCCTAAAATTGGCACGGTTAAAAACCTTAGTAAAATATAAAAGATAAAAATTTGAATTTTAACCCCAAAATTGCTCCAAAACTGCCTGTTACCCGTTTCCTCATTTTTTGTGCCATTTTTAGGATTTGTTTTGACCGTTGGACGATATCGTCGTAGATTAGACGAGATCGTCCCAGATCTGATGAAATCGTCATGGACAGAACGTCCAGACGATTTTGTCCCAAAACCAAATTTTCATAATTAGCTTCTGTTTCAATAGCCTCTCCAACTTGGGCAGAAGCGTGTCTGCGCAGTTGGAGATTGCCTTGTTGGAGATCTCCTGGATTGGGATGATCCCCAACCTCTTAAACCTCTTCCTAAGCCTATATAAACTAGGATTTTCTAGTTTAACCCCTGACCCTACATGACCCCCTTGATTCTGATTTCCCTGAACCCCTTAGTTGACAGATTTAACTCCTTATTCCCTCGCACTACTTTCTGTGTTCTATATTTTGCATTTTCTTGCAGGAACTCTACTGTTTTGTAGTCGAAGATAGCTCGGATCGACGCAAATGATCTCGGACGATTACGGATGATCTCGTACGATTGGAGGCGATCCTGATTGTAGTCCAGATTGGGGGCAATCCGAGTCCAGAGTTTGCATTCCCTTAGCTTTCTCTGCATTTTTCATATTGTATTTCTGCATTGTCTTGAATTATTATGTTTTTTGCATCTTGGAGTTCACCTCATTTAGCATAATCGCATGGTAAGGTTAAAATCAATCATTAAATCTACCGCATTTCCTTATTTGTTATTGGAATCCATTATTTAGGCATGTTTGCTGTTATTTCTACCATTGTCCTTTGCTTCTGCACTTGCATATTTGGTATTTCGCATCTATTTCTGTGATTGCAGGTTTTTGACGAATTCGTCAGATATCAGATGATCTTGTCTGATCTCAGATGATTACGTACGAACTGAGGCGATCTGGACTGCTACAAAACTTAGAATCTTCATCAAACATCCGAAATCAGGTATGACACATTCTAATTAGCATATTCTCTGTTATTAGCACTCATTCTTGTTTTTTGTATCCATTTAAATTATCATTGGTAGATAGAATAGTTTAGATTCATCTTGGCCAAACCTAGGAGTTGAATGATTGAGTATAAAAATGAACACATCAAACCCACTATCAACCTAGGCATGGAAACTGCCACTCAAAAGTTTCCTGGTGAACCCACCATCCATCAAAAATTCACCCTTATACTCCTCCCCCGAGAGGCGGGACCTTCAAAGGGCCTCTCAGTCCGAGGTATTGTCCCATCCTTCTCGCATCCCCCTTCTGGGTGCGGATCCTATAGCCTGAGGGTAAGGATGCAAAAAATTTGGAGCGATACAGTTACCCATAACCGAACCCCCTAAATCATCCATTTCTTCTTGAACATGTGGTCAAGGTCAACCCACTTTTGCCACATAATCCACATCAACCATTCCTTCTTCGACAACCATATCTTCTTCATCATCATTGTCTCATCCACCTTCTTCTAATTCCAAGCCATCACCCAATCCTTCTCCATTAGCCGATGTTTCACAAGTTAAACTTTTATATTATGAAATGTTTAACTCTCTACCAACATCCATAGCCAACTCCAATCCTGAGCCATCATCCACCACCCCATCCCAATTCGAGGTCCACATCACTATTTTAGGTATTGGTGAATACATGATCCAAAATATTACCATTACCCCTTTAGCCATTCCCATAGCCAAGGATTTCGATCGCCCACATGACCATCCTTTAACCATAGGTGTTGTATACGACATGAGTTCTACTCCTAACAATATTAAATTTGTCTATGGAGGGTTGGATTCCTCAATTGAGGCAAACCCACCTGAAGAACCAAAAGAGCCGAGACGTGCCAACATACACAATATGGCAGGATTTCCATCCCATTACTTTCACATAGTCAATTGGCAAGGTCAAGGTCTAGGTTCCCATGAACAAGGGATACATGACATAATATATTTCCCATATTGAGGAGCACATGACCATTCAGGCTTAGGGTTTACCCCACTTTCCTCCACTACTTCCCTTGAGCAAGCTTTTCAAAAGCTTAGCCTCAAGGATGAAGACAAAGCCCCCCTTCCATGTTCCTCAACCGCTTCTCTTGAACAAGCTCTTCAAGAGCTTAGCTTCAATGAAGAAGATGATCCCCTCAATTTTTCATACCCAATCCTAGATTTTTATGATGAAATTTATGAATAGTATGAACTTATATACAATGCTTCTAATGATTCTAAAGAGGAATTTCATCCCATTGTTCCCCTTACCCAACAGGATGAGTTTTACCTCACACTGTTTCCCATCCATCAACCCATATTTCGCTTGCTTCTTCCACAAGAATAGGTTGACCCACCTGGTGACCATTGAGCCATTTAGCCAAGCCAAAAGTTGTAACATATGTACATAAAAAAAATAAAAATAAAAAAATATTCAAAATAAAACAAAAATACAAATTTTCTTTGCATGTACATAAAATTTGATTTCATGTTTGTTGCTACTATCCATAGTTAACAATAATCGACATAATTTCCTAATCATGCTTCTAATCCATCCTCTACTACTAAGTTAGTATGAATCCTATTTACTTATTCACCCCATTCTGCAATCCATACAATTTGGCTAAGCCAATTCCAATTGACGAAAGCCTTGTTGACACGAATCGAATTTCTTCCCCACACTCCTTTTCGGACTTCGTCCTATTCAAGAAATTGTTAAGGGCTTATACCAACTACATGCCTCCTTCCCCTCCACCTTCACCTCCATTTTTTAGCCAAGATTCCTGAGGTCTTTTAGGCAGAGTTAGATGATAATAAGCAAGAAGAGTCAGATGACATCATAGACTATCCCGACTGGCTCTCAGGCTTGGTACCCATTCACAAGCCTAATGGGGTGATACGCATTTGCATTGATTTTTGAGACCGATATTAGCTCTTCCTTTTATAGGGGTCCTTTTATATACATGATTTAATTATTATATATACATGGCTAAAAAAAAAAAACAAACAAACAAAAATAAATCATTCACATAGGCATGTTCCCATTGCATACATATTGTATTTTTACATGCATTTTTCATATTACATTCATACATACTGCATACATATTGCATTTACATATAGGTATATTTACATGCATTTTCATATTCCACTTGCATTCATTCCACATGCATTCCACTACACTCCTGCATTTCACAAATTGCATTCATCCCATCCCATGTTCAATGATTTTTTATAGTAGTGATGATATGGCCAAATATAAAAAGTCAAGTTTCCACAATTGGGGGTACCTATTTTTGGTATTTATATAATGTTCTCCACTATCATAAGCTAGCAATTCCATTTGTCAAAAGTTATAAAGCCCAAATTTTCATTCACTCAACCACTACTAGTGTATCTAGCAACCTCCAAAAATATGTCCAATTTTCTTTGGGACCAAAAACACTTTTTCACATTAAAAAATTCTTGAGTCTTGTCAACTGATTCCAAAAGCAATATTGTACCAACCACACTTTTTCACACCTTAAAAATATTTTGAGTCAAATAAGGATAACACCATACTTGGGTGGCACCTTGAAGTGAAAAGGGTATTCCTCGCTTGTCCTATCATGCAACATAGTCCAAAAACCAAAAATAGTGGTTCTCACCACTATCACAATTACTCGCAAAATACAAACACAAAATATAGAGTAGTAAGGATAGGATCACATTCTCATCACACTTTGATTGAGAATCCGATTCTCAAAGCTCTATCCCAAATTCACAAATCCCATAGATCCCTAAAGTTGTAAGGATCGTACTACATTTTCCTCAGAAAGTTATGTAGTCATCCCAAAGGCCTAAAAGATCAAATAATTGGACTATGGAGTGAGTCTCCATCGAGGCTATAGACACTTGACTGGAAGTGGACTAAGCTCATGCAAGGTGACATGTCTCTCTTCCAAAGAGGGAGACCTCTGATCACACATATAGACAAGCTAGATTCTTGGTCCTCTCCATAACAGGTCATGCCCAATTTACTTATAATGGGTTAATGAACTTCACATGCACACACACTGGTTCTTTATTGCCTAGGGTCATTGTCATGCTCAAGATTTGGTAAATGAACTTCACTTGCATACACCTTGGTCCTAAATAAAGTTATACAACCTTTAGTGAGTTTTGTTGATAGCACTAGTTTGTTTGAGTCTTTCAAAATATTTTAGTATTCCATATCAACATTCATATCTTCTTCTATATAAATATTCCATATCTTCTTCCATGTCAGCATCCATATCTTCATCATGGATCAACCTACATAAAACCACCGAGTTTGGTACCCCCAATGGCAAAACAATGAATAAAAATGGCCAACAAAATTTTGAACTAAAAAGGATCATTAGAACATCATGCATTCCTCTCATATAGTTAGCATTCATATACATGCCATTTAGCTTGCATTAATCATCCATATACATGCCATTTCACTTGCATTAATCATCCATAACATTATGCATAAACATCATGATTAGTTTGCATTAGTCATCCATAAGAAATGCATAAAAACATTTTCATAAAACACGCATTGCATACACATAAAAGCATTCACACAAAGGATAACATAAATATATAAAAAGCTATGTATACATATATATATCAAAAATATCATATGTACAATGAATGCCATAAAGGCTATAATGGAGTACCAATGCTCATATACAAAAGTGCATCTAAGCACTAAGTTAATGTCTATGAGTGGATCCCTGAGACCTAGTAGGATCCCTAGACCTAGAACTAGATGTTGTATGCCTCGATGCCTCGGTCCTAGAGGATGAAGGAGGATATGGCAAAGGGATGTGATTAGCCATGCACAAATCCTCCAAGGAGTGTGCATATGTCTTGCTATCCTGTAGTCACTACAAGTCAATCTAATGATGCCACTCTCTTGCCAAAATATCTACCTGAAGCCTTGTGACCATCTCCTGATTATCAACCCTAGCTATTAGTTGCTCTGCCTCCATCTAAGCTATAGTAGCCTATAACTCAGCAATAACCCCATATAACCCCGCTATAGCCTCCTTATGAGACTCTAGTATAGTCTCCCACTCCTCACGGAGCTGCTCCAACTCTGTCTGTAGCCTATCCACCTCATATATCTCCCCCATATCCTCATCATCCTCCCCCTCCTCATCCACCAACTCCACCTTAAGATTTTGTTGGGCTACTCCCCTTGATCATATCTAACTCATTTATCATTGAGGCCTCATCGTCTTCGAAGTCATCCTCAATCCCGTAGCTACCACATCCCCACCACTCACCACCTTTGGTACCCATACTGGTTGGGCATCAAACCAATATGCATACTCCAATGTCACCCCAACATCATCTACATAGGGGACCTCCAGTAACTCATTGTCTCATATCTAAACCTACCATGGCTTTGCACATGGAATCCCCACCTCATCATGTTGATGTCGGTACAACATTGACTCATCCGACACATCCTAAGGTAAGCTAAACTACCTCAAGATAAACTACCTCAACACATGGGAGTATTGGAAGTACTCCACCTCCTCATCACTGCTTCCAAACAACCATTGATCTTGCCTCACCTGATGCATTTTATCCTCATCACCATACCAATAGACTCCTTGCCATGGCCTCCATATCATGTCAACTCGAGTAAAACCTAACCATATATCCCAATACCACTGGCTAGTATGCATTTTTCAACTCGACTGCACCTCCTTAGTCACCTCCCATCTCCTCGTATAGGGCTCCATATACCACACCTGGGAAGGTAGACCCTTCGGTAGAGCCACACTAAAGTGCTCCCAAGCCCAACACTATAGGAGGAAGTTGCATCCAATCCCCTTCCTCCCTCTTTGTGTCACCTCATCGAGCTCTTGGTATAGCTGCACTAGTAACGTAGGAGCCCATGCATATCCCCTTGGGTTAGTGAGTAGGTCACTAACCAATCCCAATAAGTTCCAAGGGAATCTAAAAATAGTGCTATTAGGTAGCACTATGTTCATTAACATGAACTTGATCAAGGCTGGGAGCACATACAACTACTTCACCTTATACATACTCAGGTAGCATATACCTTCATCCCCCATGCTCACCTCCCACCATAGCTCCTTGAACATCTTCTCCATCTCCACCTTCTTGTCATGTCCAACCATCACCTTCTCCCCTTCTACTGGCACCTTGAGGATGTAGTATACATCCTCAAGGGTGATAGTAGCCTCCCCAATCGGTAGCTAGAATGTCCCCCTATCATAATCCCATATCTCTATCAATGATGAGAGTTACCCCTCATCCACCCTCACAACATCCAACCTAGCCACTCCCTCCAAACCCACCTTCCCCAAAAGCTCCCAATACCCCTCTGTGAGCTTCTTAATCATCCTAGGAATAAGAATGGAGAAGAGATGTCAAGGCTCTATCTCCATCAATTGTAGCAACAAATATTTTTTATTAATATTATTTCAAAAAAATACAAAGTTTTTTCACAAATGATATAGTGTTTTTCAAAATTATCGGGGTAAAGCAAGCCTTCACTACACCAGTAGCATGAATTCCATCTACTACCATAGCCTCCATGAAAATTCTCACCAACATCACCTTCCTCACTAATAGGCGCAGATGCAAAAACTCTCAAATGTAGGAATGAGCCAAAAAATCTGCACTACAAGCTCCTTATAGCTATAACTAGTGCACTCGCGCATGGGCACTTGTAGGCATATCCGGGTACCTACAAAATACCATATATGAAGCAAAGCACCTGGCATCAGAATATCCCTAAGGGCAAAAGGGCCCAAAATAGGAGCTTGCCCCCTCAAAACCCCATCAAATTTCACCCACACATCATGCATATCATAAAATTATGTTTTGTAAAAGTAGAAGTCGTTTTGTGCTTTCATTTTTTGAATATGATCCACATTTGTAAAATACAAAAATTGACTTAAAAAATGCATCAAAAAATTCCAAATTTTTATAAAACTAGAACTCATCTCTTCTATTCCATCTTCTTCATCATTCCATAAATTTTCATAAATATTGGAGTTGATTTGACCATCAAATCAGTTATTTCCATCCGAAAAGTGTAGAATCAACCACTAAAAATTTCATATTTACAAATCAACTCCAATATTGGTGATTCCCTTCACATTCTTCCATCAGTATTCTTTCCATTATCAATATACCATCATTTCTTCCAACACATGTCATAATTACAAGTGAATCTTGTATATAGTGGTTCATTCTATATACTTGGTGATTGCAACGATTCGCATCCATGCAATTCGGTAAGATGAATGGATTACCATAAGAACACTTGGTCATCATCATCATAACTTATCTCCTTGTTTGAGAACACAATCACATTTGGTACTTCACATTTTGAGTGAAACCTTACCAAGAACAATTTGCACAAAAGCAATCATTGATGGCCTAGTCCGTGAGGCTTAAAACATGGACACAAATCAAATTTCATCATCCACAATATCCTTAACACCTTCAAGATATGCACTAGCTAAGTTGATAGATCACTAGCAGTACATCTAAGGTTGATTCTTTTTTTTCCTTTTTGCATCATTATTTTGCATATCAATGACACCAACAAGGCAAAATGCTTCAACAACATTGACTCACCCCAAATTTGGGGCAACCAAAATCTGATTATGATTTTTCCATGACGGGATACATATTACATGATCATGAAATCTACATTTGACACAATTCCCTTCCCACAATTGGGGTAAAAATAGTATCACATTTTACATCATTCATATCATCCACATCACATCACATTTTTCACTAATCCCTTCCATCCGTTAGGGTAAACCCCCCCCCCTTTTGGGGAAATGTTCTTTTACTCTTCATATTGTCCACATCACATCACATTTTTCACTATCCCCTTCACACTATTGGGGCAAAAATGGTACCACATCATTCATTATTTGCACAAATTTTTCAATTGGCTTGTGTGATTCATCTATAATCCCATTCACCAATTGAGGGGGTAAGCTACAGAAATTCCAAAAATTTTGTATTCTTTTGTCTTCAACATTATTACTAAAAATCCAACAAGAGAGAGAAGCTGCTTCTGTACCCAAAATCCCAACTAGGTGTCTCATGTTTTTGCACCATATTGTGTTTCACACAACATGGTACAAAAAGGGGCATTTGTAGACACCAAATCCTAGCCACTTATCCACCACCACCCCTTCCTGCCATTCAATTGGCCATTCCATACCTTTCCCACCATCCAATGGCCCACTTTAGCCTTTTATCACCATTTTCCAACCCCTATTCGAATTATTTATATTTATTTTATATTTTTTATGTTTAAATATAATATTTTATAATATAGTTTAATATATTTATTATAAAATATATATTTATAAGCCCAATTAATCTCATCCATTAGGTCTAATCTAATCTTAGCCATCCATCTTCTTTGATCCATGTCACACTTAAAGTATAATCTTAGCCTTTCGATTTTATTTGATATTAGCCACACGATAAAAAGTGTTCGGTTGAAATCCTAAGAAAACCCTAGGCTTGATTATAAAGAGGAGCATTCTCAATGCTCAACCCCTAGAAACTTTGAGTCTTGAAATCCTAAAGAAGTCTGAGGTCCATGCATTCTAGATATCATTGTTAGAGTTGAGTGGATTGTGCCCTAGCATATTTTTCTTAAGAACCCTAGCTTTACTTAGGATTTCTCCATTCTAGCGATTTCCCCAGCCATATTCTATCGCTACCACCATATCCCATCTGATGCATCCTTTGCATTACCACGATTTACTTTTGCAGATCAAACCTTAATCCTCAGGCACAGTCGAGAGTCTACTTCATCCCACAGGTACATTCGTATGACTACCTAATCCCATAGGTGCAACTACATGCCTACCTAATCCCATAGGTGCAGTTGCATACCTACCACATCTTGCAGGTGTAGCTCAATGCCTGTTGTTACCTCAATCATACACCAGAATCCGTTGCACAAGATCACCAAGTGTCGTCAGGATATCCTATCATCAAATTTGTAATGACGCAATGGATCATCAATAACAACAACAAGGTAAATCATTTTTTGTTATTTCATTTCATTGTTTGTAGATTTTGCAATGTTATTTTAGTCGTTAATAGCTAGGGTTTTATTGATAACTGAGGGTCTCACACTATGGAGCCCTCATAGGTATTTCTAATCCCTTGTTTTTATTGGTATGTGTGTAGATCTATAGATTTATTCATCATTGGATAGCTACTGAAGCTAGAGTGGCCCAGAATCAGATATCAACAAAGCCCACTCACTTTTTGGGAGAAAAGCACATTGAAGACACTCATTTTTGGTAGCTAGGGTTTTGGAGAACCCTAGCAATTGTAATTACTGTATCAAAATAATTTTGTTGGATAGCATAATTGTAACAAGGAGTTTCTCAGCTCCCCCCCATTATTGAAAAAAATATTATTTTGTGCAATTATTGTCTTTCTAGAATATTTTATTTTATATCTGCTTTAGTATCATGTTTTTGTCTCTTCAATAATAATTCCCATTATCCACCATGGGATAAGCCTAATTTTCCAGTGGCAATCCAGCTACCCCAAAATCATTAGTACTGGAAGCAGGATGATCTTGCATTCCAGAAAGATACCACTATGTTTACAGGATTTAATGTAAATGAAGTAGTAGGAAAAATATATGGACCTAAACAAGACCGCATATAGAAGTAGGACCTAGTCAAACCCTATGATGAAGTTCACATAATAAGGTACTTGCAAAAACAATAGGTCCTAGTCAGTCAAAATAGGGTGGAAAATAGAAACATGATAAGGAATAAGATAAAGTTACCACTCAGGAAAGAAAACAAAGAAACATGGCATACTGGAAAGTTGTTGATAGAACAAGGAATTGCCAATAGAAAGTGCCATGAGGGTATGGCAACATCTAGGTATGAGGGATGATGAGCACTAAAAATGCTCATATTTTTGTGTGGATTCATAACATATAGTGTGGCATTATTTTGATATAATGTACTTTTTATGAAGATTTTATATATATTTAATAGAAAATTGTGTATATTCTCTAATATGTGTTTTAAGTGTGATTTGTGTGTAGATTTGATGATTTTGCTATATTTTTTGCATATTTGCATCAAGGTCCCATGTGGAACTAGAACTTCATGTTTTATGGTGGAAACATAAGGACAATGGTGATCGCAAAAAAAGATACGTACGCTGAGTTAAGGTACCTGACTCCTAACTTTAGGATCAAAGGCACCTGACTCCCGACTTTAGGATAAAAGGTGTCTGACTCCCAACTTTGGGATCAAAAACACATGACTCCCATCCTTGGGGTAAATAGCATCTAACTCTCGACTTTAGAGTCAAAAACACCTTATTTCTAGTGATAGGTTCGATGGTGCGTAAATACCATGAAGTAGAAGTATAACAAGAACCATGTTTTCAGAAGAAACAGAGTTGTGGTTTCCAACAATATATATGGATGAAAGGCAATAGGATGAACTAAAGAAATTATCCATTTCTCATTAATGGCTAAAAAAAAATGTAAATTAAGAAAAAATGTAAATAAATTATACAAAATTGATTGATATCAATTTACGGTGTAATTATAGGTATATTCTATCGATAAATAGAACAAGTCTAATTTATCCTGCGAAGGATAAAATTAACATGTGTTTGTTTTCTGTGATTGTTTTGTGTGTGTTTATTGTAATGACAAGTCTGAAATAGACTTTCTTGAGCTTGTAATAAAGTATGGGTGTGCACTATATAAATGCATAGACCACCCCTAAAAAGGGATCCTAGATATTTTACATGTAATATATTTCTAAAGCTGCAATTAATTTATTCGAGTGTTCATATCAAGACTTCTCAGCATCCAGTGTGCATGATTTGATCTGGGTGAAATTTTCTAGAAGCCTAGACCCACTCTCAATAGTATTAAACCCTTTTCCCTATTTTTTGTAATTAATTTTTGCATTATTTATTTATTATTTTCATTCTTTGCTATAGTCATTTAATTTCTGCACTTTCCCTATTTTCTCTATATTTTCCAGCAAGTTTACATTTTTTTTATATAGTTATTTCTAGTCATGTGTTTGATAATATAGGATAAATTAATGTTTTGGAAAAGAAACAAAGCTACACCACAACCACCCCCCAAACCTTAAGATGTATTGGACTCATCTCACTGGTGTTACAGGCATATATTGTGCATGATACTTTATAATTTTATGAGCTTTCCCAGGTTTGATAATTTAAATGGAGGCATAAATCAACTGTAGATATAACCAATATTTTTCCCAACATCTATCTAGAACATCTTGGTGCATTGTGTAAGAATGAAGTCTGCAATTTAGATAAAAAATAAATACCATCACCACCTTTTTATTGTTCATGGGTAAACCTAGTTGAGTAGTTTAGGTTGTATCTCGGTTAGTGGAACTTGGAATGCTTACATTTCTATAGTATGTTCGCTGCCTATGTGAACTATTCTACCAGGAAACCCACGTATTATTGTAGTTGGTAGAATGAATATTATTGTCACTGTGAGAAGTCAAGTTTGGTAGGGAAGCCTACGTCATTCTTGTGTTGCCTTCCAGTTCGATGTGTGTAGTTCCAATGGAAAGAATGGTTTTTAGTGAACCAAAACCTGACCGTAAACCATAGAGTAGTGTTGGGTGAAAGCATAGTTTTAGCCACTATAATCAAGGTTGGTGTATTCTATTCTTGTTGTAATTCTTGGAAAGATACTGTGTGCTTGAGAACGTACAACATTCGGGAGTAATGCTTTGTGTTGATTTTGGTATTCTTTTCGGTGTGTGAAAAGGATTAGTATTGGATGAAAAGGTTTTGTTTTGAAATGTTTGCTTTCCAAAATGAATTGGTGATGTCCTAAGTTGTTTTAGAGACATGTTGTGGTTCTTTTTAAAGTTGCATGTGGACTGTGAGTTCATGTAGAGCTTACTGGGAATACCATGTAGAGAAGTATTTAAATGATGATTGAGGAGTGTTTGAATAGGAATATTAGTTAAATAAAAGATGAAGTGCATGTTATTTTACTTTTGGTATTACCTAAATTCCAAGATAAAGAAGTGGCATTAATGCTTTACGTTGTGCATGTGGTATGAGCATAGTTAATAAGGAGTTATTTCACATTATATTTTGATATTGAATTCATGAGAAATGAGAAACTACTATTACTCAGAACCGTTTTTGATCCCATTAAAAAGGTAACCTCTTCTCGGTGGTTACAAAAAAGTTTGATAGTGTTTGATGAGGTATGCTTACCTGATCTAGCAGGAGTTGGTGTTTTATTTATGCATTAATACCTTTTGCTTCAATGTAACTCTTGTGGGTAGACTTGAAATAGACTGTATCGATTTCTTACTTGTATATGTTAGAAAGTATACATGTTGTTAAGACAATATCTTCTAAGGATATGAGTCAAGTAGAAGAAATACTTGTTGAGATAGTTTCTTATATTCATAGAGCAGTAGAACACTCTTGCAAATGGTGTAACAAATATTACTTTTAGTATTATAAGCTTGTATAGCTACATTTGGTAATAGTTATAGTATCGTGTTAAGGATTCTTCAATTCAATGGAAGAGTTTTTATTCTATTGTATGAGTGATTTTCTCTCTGATAATTTAAGGAAGTAGATGTTTAAAATGTTTGTTTTAAATAAAAAGTAGATTAATCATGTTGCATACATTTATGTGATAATGCTTTTGGATTCAATGTTTATTTGTATTTACTTATGATGTTCATTTTTGTGAGTTGAGTTGATGTGATATCTAAAGTATGTATTATAATTCTCTTTAAGAACCTTTTTAAGATACTAAATTTAGATGATATATGGGTGTTATCCATGGCTAAATATTAGATTGTAATTTTGTGAATTACTTTGCTATGACCAGTGTATGCTTTGGAGCCTGGTGGTGATACGTTAGGTGGTCTTATAGAATGTGAAGATGGATTTAACTGATATAATTAATAAAGAGAAATAAAGGGTTAAGGTTATTGTAATGATTATTATATTTTCTAGTTTTTTCAAGGACGTCTCATAAATTCTTTTCTTGGTGGTTTGACAACAATTTTAAGGGTGTTAATACCATAAGTAATTATTTTACATAAAAATTGACCTTGCAAGCACTCATGGACTAGTTCAATTGGCTCATATTTAAGGTAAGAAATATAGTAAAAGTGCTAAGCATATCTTCATAGAATGAATTATGTGAGGTATGGATATTAGTGTATGCCTTTCGATTGATTATAAAGGATGTGAGCTAGCCTAAAGTAATCAAGAGTGATAACTCTAAATTGTAGCACCTAACACTCTCATACAAAAGGACTTGTGTGAGTAGTGGGGATAGGGGAATTTGTGTTATGTATACCCTAGCACTCTCATGTAAAAGGAATTACGTGAGTAGTGGAGATAGGAGTATCCATGGTGGGTTCACCTAGAACTCTCATATAAAAGGAATGGTATGAGTAGTGGGGATAGGGGACATTTGTGTTATGCAAGTATTTTATTAGATGATGTTACATCTTTGGTGTTGTATCGAGTGATGAGTTAACTCTTTAGAGAATTGAGAGTAGTAAAAGAAATATCTCAATTTAGACTAAGAATTTTAAGTAGTGACATTTGGTATCAGAGCCTAGGTTCATAGTAGAATAGGCTCATTGCATAAGGCTAGTATGGTGTGTAATAGGAAACATACCTAAGTAGGATTTTAACTCTGCCAGATAGAATGACTAAGAATTTAGTTACTCTAGTGAATTGAATCCTAATGAATCTTCTGTGTGGCTAGGGATAATGCCATCGAAGAGAAGGAGAGGAAGTTCTACCCCATAAATGAGGTAGATATGATAGACCAATGTAGAGGGTGAAACCTTGGATGTAGGTTAAAGAAACCTAGTAATGAAAGAGAGGATCTCATAGTAATAGTGGCCCAACTTTATGAATAGATGGAAGCACAAAAATAGTTGTTGGATTTTGTATTTTATCGATATAGACATGCTATAAACTCTAGAATAGTACATATAGGTGAATTCCTTACCAAGGTATAACAAGCCAGGGTACTTCTAGAGGTCAAGTTGGGAAAGGATATGAAACATTTAAAATTTTCCATGTTCAATGGAGAGGAAGATGGTGAAAAAGCTAAAGCATGGTTAAAAGAGATCAAGACCTATTGTAACATTAATAAATATTCCATCGAAACTTATACGTATTATGCCACTTTACATATTCAAGGTATTGGCTAGGAATAGTGGGAGACACTTAGTGTAGGATTGGATATTGTGGTAACAGTGGATTTGACTTCATAAATGAGCTCCAACCTAGAACATAACTAAATAATAGAGCTCCCTATAGAATTAATCCCATAGAAATGCAAGATATGAGGGTACAATTGCAAGGATTTCTAGAAAGAGGATTAATTAGACCAAGAGTGTCACCTTGGGGTGCACTGGTCTTGTTTTTTAAGAAAAAGGATGGTTCCTTACATCTATGTATAGATTACAAGATTTTGAACAAGGCCACCACCAATAATAGATACCCTCTACCTAGAATTGAAGACCTCTTCGATCAACTTAAGGATGCCACAATCGTTTCAAAAATTGATTTGATTTAGGATACCACAAATTAAGGATACATGAGGAAGATACTCACAAGACCACCTTTAAGACTTGTTATGGACACTACGATTTTATTGTCTTACCTTTTGGATTAACAAATTCCCCGACAACATTTATGAATCTGATGAATAGTATCTTTAGAAAACAACTGGATAATTTTTTTTTGGTGTTCTTGGATGATATCTTGGTTTATTCTCAAAATAAGGTAGAGCATGATAGACACCTTAGGATTGTGTTAGAGTTGTTAAGGAAAAATTAGTTGTACAAGAATTTATCTAAATGTGAATTTTATGTGTTAGAAGTACAATACTTAGGACACATAGTTTTGGTAGAAGGAATCATGGTAGATCCCAAGAAGATAGAAGTTATTTTGAACTAGCTACCACCCACGACTGTGATGGAAGTCCAAATTTTCATGGGGTTGATTGGATACTATAGGTGATATGTAAAAGACTACACCAAAATCACCTCTCCAATAACTAACCTATAGAGGAAAGGAAAAGAATTCAAGTGGACAAAAAGATGTGAGGTAGCTTTCAAACTACTTAAACAAAATCTTACCACACCTCCTATACTAAAGGTACCCGAACCTCAAGGGATTTACTTTGTTTATACAAATATCTCATTGGAAGTTTTAGGAGTCCTCTCTCAAGAAGGAGTGGTGATAGCCTATGGATCAAGGAAATTAAAATTGCATGAGGTCAATTATACAACCCATGACCTAGAGCTAGCTGTAGTAGTGTTTACCCTCAAGATTTGGTGATATTATTTGGTAGGAATACCTTTTGAATTAAGGATAGACCATCAAAGTTTACAATACATATTTACTCAACCCTTACTCAATGCTAGGTAGATAAGGTGGATGGAATTCCTTGTAGAATATAAATTTGATATTGGGTATATAAAAGGGAAGGAGAATAAGGTTGTTGATGCATTAAGTAGGAGGAGGCATATAGTTGTTTTGTCTCACATCCATGTTGACTTAATGGAACAAGTCAAGGATGTGCAAAAATAGGATGCATACTACAAGCAAGTTCATGAAAATATGAAAATGAACCCGGATGAAAACAAATATTTTAGCTTCAAATATGGGTTCCTATGCTTCAAAGACAAAGTAGTCATTCTTGAAACCAAATACTTGAGAAAAATGATCATGAATGAAGTGCATAGATTATCATATTCTGCTCACTCAAGGGGAGAAAATATGAAATAGATATGAAGAAAATATTCTATTGGCTTAGAATGAAGATGAACATAATTAAATTTGTCGTTCAATGCCTCAAATGCTAGAAGGTGAAGGCATAACACAAATACCTTATGGGAATCTTGTATCCACATAATGTACCAATGCAAAAATGGCAAGTAATCTCTATTGATTTAATTATAGGGTTGCCTAAAAATCAATTCCAGCATGATGCAATCTTAGTGGTGGTTGACAGATTAACCAAGGTTGTGCACTTTATACCCTAAATTACTAAGGATGATGTCATGGTTGTGGCTAATAGATTTTCCAAAGAGATATTCTAGTTACATGGATTTCTAGAAGTAATTATATCAGATAGAGACTCAAGATTTACATCCAAGTTTTGGTAAGCCTTACATTGTACCATTGGTACTAGACTAAATATAAGTTCTACTTATCATCCAAAAATTGATGGATAGACTGAAAGAGTAAACCAGGTGTTAGAATATATGCTTTGCATGTATTGTATGGATCAGAAGATCCAATGGGAAGATTACTTACATTTGTTAGAATTTTTCTATAATAACGGATACCATTCAACTCTAGGAATGGCTCCTTTTGAAGCATTATATGGCAAGAAATGTAGAACACCTTTGTCATGGGTTAATCTAGAAGATCGAATTGTGCTAGGTCCAAATTTGGTTAAATAAACGAAACAAAAACTGAGAAAAATCAAAGAGTGAAGGAAGTCGTAGATTGATAAAAGAGTTATGTCAATCTTAAAAGAATGCTAAAAGAATTTTCTATTGGTGATAAAGTGTTTTTAAGGGTGATACTGATGAAGAGTGCTATTAAATCCACACAATTAGACCCTTGTTTTGTGGGACCCTTTGAAATTATGGAAAATATCAGCCTTGTGGCATATCGACTTGCCCTACCACCCAATTTGTCCAATATTCATGACACCTTTCATATTTCATTACTTAAAAAGTATATAGCTAACCCTGAGCATGTGTGGGACATTTCTAATTTATAGATGGTTGACCCAGAGGCTATAGAGGTTAAACCAATAAATATCCTTGAGATGCAATCCAAATTGATGAGGAAAGGACTCCTGGAGTAGTGCAATGTCGAGTGGGACCATTACTTCGAGAGAAATGCTACTTGGTAAAAAGTAGTAGAGATGCAAAAACATTTCCCATACTTATTTGAAACTATTGTGTAATTTTTTATAGGATGAACTATTTGACACAAAGGATTGTGTTAGGCCTAAGAGGGGGAGGATGTCATGACCCTCCTTTGGTAGACTTTGCATCTTGATGGATTTAGTTTTGCTATGTGTTTTATTGATGGAATGCTTGAATATTTCTTGATTATATGCATAGTAATAATTGGTTTTGTGAAGGTAATTATATATGTGGTTGATAGAATGTTTGAGTACCTCATTATGATTTTTGCAGATATGGATTGTATGGAAAAAGTGATATTTTTCTTATCACTGAAATGATTGACTATTTCATGAGTAGCTGCCATGAAAATATTTAGTGGATAGAATATGATACTGCTAATGGAAAATTGCACCCTTATTGTAGGAACAGGTTTCATATAGTGGTAGAAATAACTAACCACCAAGAAGGGGTTTGCCTTAAGGGAAATGATGTGATGGGTTATTTGGTAGAATAAATGGGGTAGTTTGAATGAATGCTCTTTTCATGAAATGCATATCATGATTTGCATGAGAAAAGAAATATCAAGCTATTGATAATTTAAAAGTTGCTTACTTCGTAATAATTTCTTGTGATGGAATTTTATTTGGATGGAAAGTATATTTGGCAAAATAATAGAGAAGGAAATGTTTGGTTTTGGTTGTTCCTTTCAAAAAAAGAAACTATATGAAGGAAATATATTTGAGTAGGATTATTAGTGTGATGCTTGCTTGGAATGGTCTTCTAAAGGTTAGAAGAACATCAAGAGTAGTGATATTATTTATCAAAACACATACTTATATATATATATATATATATATATATATATATATATATATATATATATATGGAACTTTGCATTTGCTTTATTTCTAAAAGGTAATTTTAGAATCTCCTTTGTTATAATAAAGAACTTTAGATAATTAACTTCTTACTATCGATGGTATTCCTTCCTATGTGCCAAATGAGTGGTGTTGAAAGAGTGGAGGATACTTTGAGTAGTTGGGAAGTTAAGCTCAAACTTTGGAGCTTGTCAGTAAGGGGTAGGGGTGGAAGAAAAAAGTGGAGGGAGAGCATCAAGAAGAAGAAGGACAACTGAGAGTGGTGTTGCTAGAAAATATTTAGAAAGAACATTGCAGGTGATTTCAATTATTCTTTCCTATGTGCCAAACGAGTGGTCCTACAAGAGTGGAGGATACTTCGAGTAGTTAGGAAGTTAAGCTCAAACTTTGGAGCTCACTAGTAAGGGGAAGGGGCAGAAGAAGAAAAGTGGAGGGATAGCATCAAGAAGAAAGAGGACAATGGTGAGTAGTGCTACTGGAAAATGTTTGGAAAGAAGAATGCAGGTGCTTTTAGGTAAGGGTGAAATATTACCTTCTTGATAGTGTGTAATAAAAAAGATTTTGTATGTTCTTTTCCTTTGTGTGTGATGATATATGTAAGCATCATAAGCCGCCATGAGAGCTTAGACTGTGAATCCAAGGATTTCAATGTTAATTAAGTGAAGAGAGAACTAAATCTAATATTTATATAAACCTATCTAGAACGTCTTGGTGCACTATGTAAGAATGAAGTCTGCAACATAGATAATAGAAAAATACCATAACCACATTTTGATAGTTCATGGGTAAACCTAGTTGAGTAGTTTATGTTATGTTTCGATTAGAGGAAGTTGTAATGCTTACCTTTCTCTAGTACATTCAACATCTATGTGAATTGATCTACCAGGAAACCTACATCTTATTATGGTTGGTAGAATAAACATTGTTATCACTAGAAGAAGCCTAAGTTTGGTATGGAAGCCTACGTCATTCTTGTGTTGCCTTCCAGTTCGATGTGTGTATTTCCAATGGAAAGAATGGTTTCAAGTGAATGAAAACTTGATCGTAAACCATAAAGTAGTGTTGGATGAAAGCATATTTTTAACCACTATAATCAAGGCTGGTGTGTTATGTTCTTGATGTAATTCTTGGAAAGATATTGTGTGCTTGAAAATATATAGAATTTGAGAGTAATGCTTCGTGTTGATTTTGGAATTCTTTCCAGTGTGTGAAAAGGATTACTATTGGATGAAATAATTTTTTTTTGAAACATTTGCTTTCCAAAATGAATTGGTGATGTCCTAAGTTGTTATATATATGTTGTGGTTATTTTTAAAATTGCACGTGGACTGTGATTTCATGTAGATATTACTAGGAATACCATGTATAAAAGTCTTTAAATGATGATTTAGGAGTTTTTTATATTTTTGAATAGGACTCTTAGTTAAATAAAAGATGAAGTGCATGTTCTTTTACTTTTGGTATTGCCTAAATTCCAAGATAAAGAAGTGGCATTAATGCTTTACATTGTGCATGTTGTGTGAGCATAGTTAATATGGAGTTGTTCCACATTATAGTTTGATATTGATTTCATGAGAAAGGAGAAATTATTGTTACTTGGAGCCATTTTTGATCCCATTAAAAAGATAATCTCTTTTTAGTGGTTGCAAAATATTTTGATAGTGCTTGACAAGGCATGCTTACCTGATCCAACATGATTTGGTGTTTTATTTATGCATTAATATATTTTGCTTTAGTGTAACTCCTGTGGGTGGACTTGAAATAGACTGTACCGAGTTCTTACTTGTATATGTTAGAAAGTATACATGTTAAGACAATATCTTCTAAGGATATGAGTCAAGTGGAAGAAATACTTGTTGAGATAGTTTCTTATGTTTGTAGAGTAGCAAAATGCTCTATAAAATGATGTAAAAAATATTGCTTGTAGTATTGTAAGCCTATGTGGCTACATTTGGTAACAATTATAGTATTGTGTTAAGGATTATTTGATTTAATGGAAGAGTTTTTATTCTATTGTATGGGTGATCTTCTCTATGATAATTTAAGAAAGTAGATGTTTGAAATGTTTGTTTTAAATGAAGAGTAGATTAGTCATGTCATAGACATTGATGTGATAATACTTTTGGAGTCAAGGTTACTTTGGATTTACTTATGATGTTCATTTCTATGATTTGTGTCGAGACGATATCTAAAGTATGTAGAATTATCTTTAAGCCTTTTTAAGATACAAAATTTAGATGACATATGGGTGTTATCCATGGCTGAAGATTAAACTGTAATTTTAGGAATTGCTTTATTATGACCCGTGTATGCTTTGAAGCCTGACGGTGATACGTTAGGTGGTCTTATATAATGTGAAGTTGGGTTTAACCGACATAGTTAATAAAGGGTAAAGTTTATTGCAATTATTATTATATTTTATAATTTTGTTCAAGGACGTCTTTGGCAATCCCTTTGTGGTGGTTTAACAATATTTTTAAGGGTGTTAATACCATAAGTAATCTTAGGAAATGTAATGATTGAACTTGCAAGCACTCATAAACTAGTTCAACTACTTCATATTTAAGGTGATAAAGATAGTCGAGGTGCTAAGCATGTTCACATAGAATAAATTATGTGAGGTATGGAGATTAGCACATACCTTTTGATTGATTTTAAAGGATGTGAGCTAGCTTAAAGGAATAAGGAGTGATAGCTATAAAGGGTAACACCTAACACTCTCATACAAAAGGACTTGTGTGAGTAGTTGTGATAGGGGTATTTGTGTTATATATACCCTAGCACTCTCATGTAAAAGGAATTCTGTGAGTAGTGGAGATAAGAGTATCCGTGGTGGGTTCATCTAGCACTCTCATATAAAAGGAATTGTGTGAGTAGTGGGGATAGGGTAAATTTGTGTTATGCAAGTATTTTCTTAGATTATGTTACATATTTGGTGTTGTATCGAGTGGTGATTTACATCTCTAGGGAGTTGAGAGTAGTAAAAAATATCTCTTGATTTAGATTGGGAATTTTGGGTAGTGACAATTAGCCAACTGTTTTCATGAGTAATATCAAGTGTCTTATAAATATTATTAGCTAAAGGACATTCTCCTCTTAGAGGAACTAGAGGTAAGTGGCTTGGAACATGCTCTATACCTCCATTTTGACATCAAATTTGTTGATTATATAACAACTAGAAATAGTGAAAAAATCTGGAAAGATTTATCTACTCCATATTTAGACCCAAAATTGTATGGCCATATTAACAATATAAAAATATGGCTTCATTTGTATCCTCTATTGTCCTCCCATTTTAGTGATTTGATCATTTGGAAGGAGGAAAATAATGGAAAATACTTTGTTAAGTCTAGATACCATTTACTTGATACAAAAGGTAGAAGTTGATATCCAATGAGAAAAATATGGATTAAAGGGCACATCCCTAAAATAGCTTTCTTCTTATGGTTGGGGGATCAAAATAGATAATTAATTATTTATAAATTACACAAAAGAAGCATGCATTTTGTAAATAGATGTTATTTATGTAAATAAAATTTAGAATCAGTTCATCATCTTTTTCTCAAATTCTCCTTTGCTAGTATGATTTTAGAGAAGGTTTTGGAACCCTTTTATTTTCCTTGGGTCTTCCCAACCACTATAAGAGATTTATGTATGAAGTGGGATCCTTCTTTCAACAATGGTAGATTGAAAGTTCTGTGGAGGTTTTATCTCCACTATTTTATTTGGGTAATTTGGAAGGAGAAGAATAATAGGGCTTTTAAAAATAGGAAAAGAGAGGCTTCTATGGTTTTTTTTGTATTAACAATGCTACTATGGAGAGATATTAGAACCTATCCTTTCTTGAGGTAACTAAAAGTAGGCTTAAGGAATCCATTGTTCATTTTAATTTGAAGCCTTTAATCTATATGAATCTATTGAGGTCTTTAAGGTTAGAAGTTAATTGAGAACCCCCTCTAGGTGGGTGGATTAAATTTAATGTGCATGGCACTAAAAAATAGAACCCAAGGTGTGCTAGTGTGGGTGGTGTTTTTAGAGATTATAGGGGGATGGTTATGCAATCCTTTTTTGAACCTCTATCCATCCAGTTCAACCATTTCGTTGAGGCTTAGGCCTTTTTTTATAGGGGCTAAATTAATAAAAGAAGGGCCTTGTAGAAAAATTATTGTGGAAGGGGACTCCCTAAACCTTATAAATATTTTGAAAGGAATACAAGAAGCTAGTTGGAGCATTGTAGATATGGTTGTGGGGACAAAATAGATCCTATAGTCTTGTCACAAACTTCAGTTGAAGCATGTTTATCGAGAGGGAAATGGAGTTGTAGATTTATTGGCAAACATAGGGATGGAGGCTTAGAATATTATTATATGGGAAGATAATTTTCCACTTCAATGTATTGAATTTGTGTTTAAGAAGAATCCAAAGTAGCCCAATTATGTTCACTTTCTAGGTGGAAGAAGCTAACTTTTGAGGATCATATCTTGGGATAGACTGTTATGGGTGATCCAATATATATGTGGTAGATTGTTATGTATGTAAAATTAATTGTTATCTGATTATTTGTTATTGGTGGTGTAGTTCGTATATTTTTTTATCATGTGATTTAGGTTGGTTCTTTATGATTATTAATAGTTTAGATGGACTTGTCACCCTATTTTCTTCATATTTTATGATCTTCTTGTAAGGAAGTTTAGGTAAAATGGATAGGGTCCTTTCAATCCATTTCTTAACCAATTAATAAAAAAATATCAAGTGTCTTCCATTTTATATGTGCTTATGCATGGAGGGTTGGATTATACACAATTATATGGTAGATTCTAGATATGGCATAATAGTCATGCCTAAGGTTAATGATATGGGAATGGAATACATCCAAACTAGTTTTGATGTGTTTTAGTTAGACAAAACATATATTTGTATGGTAGGAGCTATAAAATGTATTCCAATGTTACTACACAAGGTTTTGGATATCTTAGTAATCTAGGAGGTGATAGTGGTGGAACTTCCATTATTATTTGGATTATGCTTATTGAGGGAGTTCACAACAAAGATTGAGGGATATCTATCATTGTATCACACTCACATGGTAATTTATTACAAGGGACGAAAGGGTAGGATCTATGTAGAGAAGTGAATTATCTACCACATAGAGATATATGAAGATCATAACATTAATTTGTCTAAATATGCCTCACATTATATCCAAGTGGAGATAGAGGAGCTTCCAAAAGCATGTAGAATCTAAAAAAAATGTCGCTAATACAATATGAGTCTTCCATGCTTGATTTTATGTAGTAATCCATGAATACATGGGAATTTATCACATACTAAGCCAACCAACCATCACCTCTAAACTATAACAAGTCAGATGTCTCAAAAAATAAACAAGTAAGAGCAACAAAATTTGGGGTCATTTTGGTGTAGACATTGTAGTTTCTAATGAATATACTCATGTATAAATTATTTGGCACATATAAGTACATCAAAACAATGTATCATATTGTAAGTAAGCAACACATAAATAAATCTAATAAAATTGAAGTGTTGCATAAAAACTGGCTAGATTAGGAAATAGCCTAGCATTCACATGAAATAATTTTTTGGGAAAGAAAACTAGGTAGTTGGTATGAAACTAAATAGTGCGGAAGGAGGAATCATTTTTATATTGAATCACTTTTTGATTGTAAGGTAGAAAAACCCACAATAGACTTAATTAATATATTTGTTCGATGATGCCTTATTATCATATTTGGATTGCATTTAAATACCTAGTCTAATAGTTGTAAGAGTGAAGGGTTGTGACCCTAAAATATAATTAATAAATAATATAAGTATTAGGGTATGTTAGGAGGGTCCTAACATGCCACCCCCTTAAAGGAGCTTTGTCCTCAAAGCTGGAAATTTGGAAATTGTTGCTGGATATCTTGAAAATTTTCCCACGTTGCATCTTCTAAAGGTAGACCTTTCCAATGGATTAAAACTTTCATGATATCATGAGTACGAAGGTGACGAGAGCGGCGATCCAAGATAGCTTCTGGATCGACTAGAAGTACTCCATCATCGAAGAGTTCAGGGAGAGTGGTTTGTGTCGTGATATGGGCTCCAACTGCGAGCTTAAGGCAAGATACATGAAATACGGGGTGAAGTTTGGAAGAGGGAGGAAGCTCTAGTTTGTAAGCAACGGTCCCAATACGTTGGAGAACTTTATACGGCCCGTAAAATTTGGGTGCTAACTTCTGAGAACCTTTTTGTTTAAGAGAGGATTGACGGTAAGGTTGGAGACATAAGAAAACCATATCACCCTCGTGGAAACTACGTTCGCTTCTATGTTGATCGGCTTGCTGCTTCATGCGATGCTAGGCGGTGTGTAGGTTCTCTTTTAGGATCCGTAGTATGTCATCTCTATTAGCAAGTTTCGTTTCCACCGCATGGACTTTTGTAGTCCCTAGAATATAGGAAGTGAGGGATGGTGGTGTTTGACCATATAGTGCTTCATAAGGAGTCATTTTGATGGACGTATGGTATGAAGTGTTATACCACCATTCCGCTAGTGAAAGCCACTTTACCCAATGGAGTGGTTGAGTGGAAATAAAACATCGAAGGTATGTTTCCAAGCATTTATTTACAACTTTTGTTTGGCCATCGGTTTGAGGATGGTAAGCGGAGCTCATACGAAGTTGAGTACCTTGTAATTTGAACAATTCCTTCCAAAAGGTGCTAGTGAAAGTTGGGTCGTGATCACTAACAATTGTGGAGGGCATACCATGTAATTTAAATATGTTATCTAGGAAGAGGTGGGCTATAGTGCTAGTGGTATAAGGATGAGCCACGGAACAAAAATGGGCATATTTAGATAAACGATCAACGACTACAAAAATGGTTGTTTTTCCTCTTGATTTTGGTAATCCTTCAATAAAGTCCATAGAAATATTTGCCCATGTTTTGGTGGGTATAGGAAGAGGTTGAAGTAATCCTGGAATAGCGAGGGTCTCCCCCTTTTGTCTTTGGCAAACTTCACATTCTTTTACAAAGTTTTTGATGTAATTTTTCATTCCTACCCAATAGAAGGAGGTAGTGGCTCTTTTATAGGTTTTTAAGAACCTTGAGTGGCCTGTAGTGGGTGAGGTATGTAACTCATGAAGAAATTTTTCATGATAAGTTGAATTGGGGGTGAGGACCATCCTCCCTTTGTATCTTAATATATTGTCCTTCCAAGTGTATGGAGGTTTGCTACTAGGATTATGTTGAAGTTGTTGAATTAAGGCATGGATAGTAGGATCATTTATCCATTCTTCATGCACCTCATCTACCCATTTAGGAATAAGGGAGGAAAGAGCATGGACTTGAGGCATATCTTCAAATTTTCTAGAAAGTGCATCGGTTGCCATGTTGTCCTTTCCATTTTTATATGTAATTTCATAATCATAGCCAAGAAGTTTAGTAACCCATTTTTTTTGTTTCGGGGTATTAGTCCTTTGTTCCAAAAAATACTTCAAGCTATGATGGTCAGTGCGTATAATGAAATGTTGGCCAATAAGGTAAGGCCTCCAATGTTGAATAGCATGGACAATCACCAACATCTCTTTTTCATACGTAGAGCAAGCTAAATTCTTAGGAGAAAATTCTTTGCTTATAAAAGCTAGAGGCCTTTCATCCTGCATGAGTACGACTCCCATTCCTATTCTTGAAGCGTCACTTTCAATGACGAACGGTTTAGAAAAGTTGGGCATGGCTAGAACAAGGGTGGTACACATTGTAGTTTTCAAGGTGATAAAGGCCTCATCCACTTTAGACGACCATTTGAAAGCATTTTTCTTAAGTAATGTTGTTAGAGGAGCAACGATTTTACCATAATTTTGGACAAATTTTCTATAATATCCCGTTAGTCCAAGAAACCCACGTAGAGCTTTTAAGGTTTTTGGAATAGGCCAATTTTTCACCTCCTCGATTTTGGAAGGATCTACCATAACTCCTTCCTTTGAGACAATATGCCCTAAGTATTCAATTTCTTGTTTTCCAAAGGAACACTTTGATCTTTTTGCATAAAGTTGATTTTCCTTCAAGATTTGGAACGCTTGTCTAACATGGTCCAAATGTTCTTCCCATGTTTTGCTATAAATCAAAATGTCATCAAAGAAAACTAATATAAATTTATGAATAAAAGGGTGAAATACCTTATTCATTAGACTTTGAAAGGTAGAAGGAGTGTTGGTCAGGCCAAATGGCATCACCAAGAATTCGTAGTGCCCTTCGTGAGTGTGAAAGGCCGTCTTAGGAATATCCTTTTCATTGACTCGTATTTGGTGGTAGCCTGACCGTAAGTCTAACTTGGAAAAATAAGCTACCCCGTGGAGTTCATCTAATAGCTCGTCTATGACCGGAATAGGAAATTTATCTTTGATGGTCATTTTATTAAGCGCTCAAAAATCGACACATAAACGCCACGAGCCATCCTTTTTTCTAACTAAAATAATTGGAGAGGAGTAAGGGCTTTTGCTAGGTCTAATGACTCCTGCCTTAAGAAGCTCTTGTACTAATTTCTCTATTTCGGTCTTTTGGAGGTATGGATAATGATAAGGTCTAATATTAGGAGGTTGATGCCCTGGAAATAGTGGAATAGTGTGATCGTGACTTCATTGTGGAGGTAGTCCTTTTGGTTCATTGAATACCACCTTATGGTGGTCTAAAATATTTTGTAACTCTGGTGTCTCATATTCTTTGTGACTAGGTTGAATTGAAAATAATTGGGCGACCATTCCTTTGTTTCCTTTTTGAATAATTTTCTCCATTCTATGCGAGCTGACGATTTGGGAAGGTCCTGATTTCAGGCCTTGGATAATATAGGTTTGGTTCTTTGTTGTGAATTTCATCCATAGTTCATCAAATTCCCATTGGACTACACCCAAGGTTTGTAACCATTGTACGCCTAGTACAATGTCACACCCACCTAGGGGTAGGACATACATGTCGCCTTTCATGTTATAAACCCCCATAGTTTTATATTTTTGCATTTTCCTTTGCATGCAATTTTTCTACCATTTCCAATCATCACTTCGAAGTTATTGCAAGGGTATATAAAAAAATTTGCTTGTTTAGCCACCTTTGGATCGATAAAATTGTGCATGCTACCAGAATCTAGGAGCACGGTAAGGTTTTGTTTCTTAAAATACCCTTTAACTTGCATTGTTTGAGGGGCAAAAAATCCGGCAAGGGCGTTGAAGGAAACCTTTGGTGCATTTTCTTCGTCACTTTCAAGTGTGTTGGATAATACCTCTACTTTGAGTTTAGGTTCCTCTTCAGTAGAATTCCCTTCCTCTATGGCATCTAGAATATATAATTTATGTGAGGCACATTTATGATTTCTGTCAAATTTCTCATCGCAATGGTAGCAAAGACCCTTAGCTTGTCTTTCCTTCATTTCCTTGAAACTCAGACGCTTAATTGGTAGAGCGGGGTTAATTTTGGGGGCTGTGTAGGAGTTTTGGGTTCATCCATTTTGCATTGGTTTGGGGTTGGTATAAGTGTTTGATGGTTTCCCCCAAGTTGGTTTTGTGAACCGATTTCATGCCTTGATTTTGTCCTTCGCTAATTTCGCCAAGCCGATGGTCTCTAACATGTTTGTAGGGTTATACATTTGCACCTCTATTTGAATTTCTTCTTTTAATCCACTAAAAAAACATTCTTGAAAGAAGGCAGCGTCTAATATGGATGTTTGATTAGCTAGCCTTTCAAATTCTGCTTGGTATTCGCTTACCGAAGTGGTTTGGCATAATTTAGTGAGGGCCCCTGTAAAGCTTTGAAACTTGCTAGGGCTAAATCACACTAATAGATTATGTGTAAAGGTTGACCACATCGGAGTGCCGTTAGTTTTCTTGAACCATTGGTACCATTGGATGGTGTCCTTTTCCAAGTGGAAGGAGGCGATATGCACTTTTTGCATTTCCAGAATTTGATTTAGTGAGAAATATTGCTCTGCTCGGTAGATCCAGTTTGTAGGGTCTCCTCCTTCAAATTTTGGGAAGTCTAATTTGGTCGTCCATGGTAGAATGGAAGTTTGTGGACCTCCTAACATTGCTCGGTTTGATGACCCATTGTTGGTTGAATTTGCATGTGGTGTTGCCTGATTTTGATTGATGGCATCAAGTTTAACATCCATTGCAAATATTTTCTCGAAGAGTTCTCTTGTGTTACGGGTATTCTCCTCTCTTTCCTATTGAACTTCTTCAGTGAGCCTTTCGTGTTTCTCATGAATGGAATCTAGTGATCGTCATCCTTCAGCCATTGCGGTTGGTGTAGGTAACGATCAATATGACTTGGTACAGGTGAGCAAAAAAAAAAAAAAAAAATTGGTGGGCAATGCCCTATCAAATTTTTGAATTTGGTGCTCTTTGTTATTTAATAGGTATCTTGTAGAGGCGTCAGGGTCGAGAGCACATGGCGGTCGGTAGGGCGGCAGGCGGAAGGCCGACTAACAGGGTGACAGGTGGGAAGGCAGACTGGCAGGGTGGCAGCAGGTGACCGAGGCATAGGGGTGGCAATCGAGAACACGAGGAGTCGACGGGTGATGCAAATTTTGAGGAAGGACTGGGTAGTGGTTGGTTCATACGAGGTACGGGGGAGGCGTGACCGAAGTCACATTCTTCCTTGTGCCTTTTGGTGCTTATAAAGTGCTACAAAGATGTAGCACCATGAATGTGGGACTTTAGTCCTTAAAAATTTTAAAATTTTTTCCTTTGCATTTCGGATGTCAAAAACCTTGATGCTGCATTGAAGATTTTAGCTTTTTCAAAATAGCCACCGGTCACCACGTGAAAGGTCAAGCAATTTGGGTGTAAGACAACTTAATTCATACCTTAGGAGAAGGTTTAATTTTCTACGAGGATTATGACATGGATCCGTGAAGTGTGAATGTTGTTTGCGTCCTCACGAATGTGGACTGGCTAAAATGTGCGGTGGGAAAAATTTTTAATGGTGAATTTGCTCCTTGATCTAGCTCTGATCCAGATGGTATGAAACTAAATAGTGCGGAAGGAGGAATCGTTTTTATATTGAATCACTTTTTTATTGTAAGGTAGAAAAACCCACAATAGACTTAATTAATATATTTGTTCGATGATGCCTTATTATCATATTTGGATTGCATTTAAATACCTAGTCTAATAGTTGTAAGAGTGAAGGGTTGTGACCCTAAAATATAATTAATAAATAATATAAGTATTAGGGTATGTTAGGAGGGTCCTAACAGTAGTTCACATTCTTTCTTGAAGAAGGTCTACATGGATCAAGAGGTCCAGGTTTCAACAAAATAGAAAATAAATGGTATATTATTGCACCTTTGCTAATTAAATTATGCTAACAAATATTTCCCATGAGCTTGCAAGAGAAGGTTAGATGAGAAAGAGTGCTAATTAGATGAGAAATTTTGACTAATATCCTAGTAGGAGAATTCTATATAAGGAGGTTCCCCTTCAATCGGATGGGCGGGTTCATATTTTAATCCATATTATTTTGGTAATTGGGATTGTAGTGCATAATATAACTTGGTTTTGTTATAGAAAGGCACCAATAATATTGCTATGAAGAAAATCCCAAAAATAATAGAGGAAGAAAAGAAGGGGTACAATGCAAGAGGTCAATAAACTTATCTAACCTTATTGAATCATAATAAGGTCAAACTAAAATTTATGGTGACCTTAAAAGCATAAAACAGTGATCAAGGAGTAAATCAGTAGCAAAGGGAAGGAGAAGAATAAAAATTCAAGCTTGAAATACTTGCTTAGAGCTATAATTATTTCATTTTATTTTGGAAAGTAGTGGTAGATTGTTCTAGGAATTAAAATGTTTAAAGGAGGTATACTCTTTAAGTTTAAATCTTATAGCTAGATTAGCTTGGTGTTATAACTACAAAGGAAGCAAGCCAGAACGTTTTTTGGTTGACATAAGTAGGTGCTTCAAAGTATTTAAAAAAAAGAGGAGCTCATAATTTGAAGAAGTGTCTAAGATGAGGCACTCCAAATATAGAAATCCAAACTTTCTTAGTGGTGACATTAGCTTATCCCTCAAATTCTATAGAATATTACATTATTGAGTACATGCTAATGGACCCCCATGGTACTATTGACAATATTATAAATATTAGATTAGAGTGTGAGTCTCTAGTTTAGGGTATATGTTTTATATTTTCCCTAAAGTATGTGTACAAGTGTCATGAGTGAGAAAGTGTCCAAGTATCATGTAACAATGTGTACAAATGTGTAGATGCAAGAGTGAGCAATGTGTAAGAAAATTGAATGTCAAGAGTTAAATATACAAGTATCAAGATGTAAATTCAAGAGGCATCAAAAGTTTATCTTATGTGTGGAATAGGAAATTATGCATCTCCTATATATGTGAGGAGTGTAATAGTTAAGTAATGAAGAGTCACCATTTTAGGGTTATATTATGGAGATAAAGCTCCGCGTATTGTATCATCAAAAAGTATCTATGTAACAAAATGAAGCATAGGAGAGCACACTCCTTTTTAATATTATGGATTTGTATAACACACTTAGGAGGAAGCTACACTTTTATCTTACGATTTTAAATAGTGCATTTTATTTTTTAATTAATATTTTAATGTTTATGTTGGTAGGTTTCTAAAAAAAATATTGACCCAATTTTTGAGACCATGTCAACCTATTGGTACAATTTTTGAGACCATGTCAACCTATGAATGTAGCACTAGAGCACGATCACACAAGTGGCATGATTTTTAAAGAAAATACCCAACCCGACCTAGAAAACCAGTGGATGCAACATCAAAGTGTATTCAACATGGAGGTACAGATGCCAGAGCAAGGGCAACGTGTGGCATGAACCAAGATGCCCCCAAAGAGCTAGTTGATTCATTTCTATTGAGATACATTGGCATTGATAAATAATGCCTTGGGCTATCACTCAGTGCATGTGGGACTAAGTTGCCAGCAAGAGCCTTTGAATAACCCTCCATACTGGCTATGTTCGTAGGTTGTGAGCAATGCAGAATCTCTATATTGTTTGCATTTGATAGTGAGACATTTGAAGTACCAAAAGAGGGTGTAAAATGTATCTAATGTAATGAACCTTGGGTATTTCGAAGACTTCATGTGACTGTGTAAATTATACACTAGGTTTCATTTGAAATGAAAAAGAGAAATTTATGATGAAAATTAATGATTTATTCAATAGGAGTTTAGCATGTCATATTTGATGCAGTTTTGGATAGAACATTATCAGTGCCTAAAATATAGGATTGATCAATATATTTTTGGATGAAAATATAGTTACCTCATTCACGTAGAGGATCATAAGTGGTTATGGATCGATAGCCATGTTTCGAATCGATTAAATTAGTAGCATAGAAGGGATGTGAATACTTAGTATTACATAGATAAAATAGGGGAAAGAGTTGTGATTTACCATTGCTAATAATTTTGTGGCCAACGTAGATATAATCAATGATCTAATATGAAATGAAGAACAGGGGGAGTAGATTTTTAAGAGTGGATTCCTTCGAAGAGGATGGAGAGTGGGAAAGGTAGTGATCAAGTGGTGTATGGAGAGTGAATAGGAGGATACAGTAGAAAGGAGGTAGGATGATTAGGTGAGAGTCCAGGAGGGACCAGTCATGGCATGATTGACAAGGTAGTGGCTAATGCATCAGGTACCTAGGCAGATGGGTCGAAAAGGCATGGAAAATACCCTCATGACAAGGAGGGACAAAAGGGTGGGCTAAACCTAAACCAAAAAGGGTCCTACACTCAGGTCTTGAGGTTAGGATCCTCAAAAAAGCAACCCTTCCAAGAACTACTTCCTTGTGGAATAGACTTGGTTATCCCTAAAGATCTAATGGATAGCTACATGGAGCTTGAGTGTTTCACTCTAATTAGCAAGTTTGTAGGAGGGAGACCAGACATGGAGACCATCCTAACATAGAGGATCCAATAGCCTAGGTATAGCTCCCTCTCAAAATTATTTTCCCAAATTCTCATATGGATGAGTACTTGGTGGTGAGCAATAGAAAATCCCCAAATTGCTTGAATAGGGGAGAGGCAACCCCTTCTCATCCATATGAAAAATAAGGTCCTTCTCTCTTGGGAAGGATTAGCCCTAGGAACACCAGGAGTAGGAAATAGGTAATAGACTATGGCAGTGAAAGGAAAAGAGGGAGACCCTCTAACAATGAGAAAATAAAAAAGGAAACAGTGGAGGATATCGTAAATGGGACCTAGTCGATGCTTTTCTCTGATGAGTCTTACAATGACAAGCAAGGAACCAAACCCCCCTTCCAACTGGTGAAGGGAGGTAGGAAAAACCCTAAACCCTTGAGATGAAGGTCCTCTCATGGAACATGAGGGACCTAAACAAGGCATCCAAGTAGAGGTTGGTGGCTGACCTAAGGAAAATGATTAATCCTTCCATATTCATTATGCAAGAAACCAAAATCGATGAATTCTATTCTCGAAAGGCTATCAAGGCCATTTGGGCCAATGGATATTGCCTTATCATTCCTGCTCAAGGCATGTCGGTGGGGCTTATGTATCTTTAGGATCCCACCCTAGTCGAAGGAAGGCTTCTGTCATCCTCGAATAGGATCCTAAACATTTTGTTTCATTCCAAGACCAGTAAGCAGTCCTGAATTCTATCAAATATTTACATCCCAAACTTACCCATTGAGTGGGTCGTGATATGGGAAACAGTAACTCAAATGAGGACCACCTTTAACACCTTTCCTTGGATCTTAGTAGGGGAATTCAACTATCCTTTGCATCCATATAAAAAGAGAGGAGGCAACGAATCTTACAGTAGAAGCATGGAGGATTTTAGATGGTTTGTCAATACCAATGAGCTCATGGATGTTCAGCTCAAAGGATCCTCTTTTACTTGGAGAAAAATGAGGATTGATAGCAGACTCATCCAAGTCAAGTTGGATAGGTTCCTAATTTCTCAAGAAGCTATCCCATGGTTTTGCGATGCCACTCTACTAGCCTTACCTCGGATCGGATCAGACCATAATCCCATCCTCCTTGAATCTGGTAGGCCTCCCTCCTTAAAAACTCCTTTTTGTTTTGAAGCCATGTGGACCCAACACAAGGATTTCAAAAATCAAGTGTCCTCTAGGTGGCATCAAAGTTTTAGAGGGTCTGCCACTTCTCAGTTGGCTCAAAAGCTGAAGATGGTCAAAGAAAACCTAAAAATATGGAATAGGGAGGTCTTTGGCAACCTTTTTTCCAATAAGAAAGCTATTACTGAGAAAATTTAGGAGATAGAAAGGAGAATCGAAGCAGGGGACCACAACAACTCCACTAGGGAGGAGGAAAGGAACCTCCTAGAAGAATTCCATAATATCTTGGCTAGAGAGGAAACCTTATGGAGGCAGAAGTAAAGATACCTATGGGTCAAGGAAGGCGATGCCAATACAAGGTTATTTCATGCCTCCACCATGTCGCACAGGGCATCCAACAAGATCAAGGAGATCATGTGCAACAATGGATCATATTACACTAACATTGTGGAGATTAGGACAGAAGTAGTGTATTTCTTCCAAAACCTCTTGGGAAGTGCCTTAGAGGGTGATAGTCAAGCTCAGGATACTCTTCTTGCTAATATTCCCTACATCATTCCTCAGGACTTGAAATCCAAACTGGTGGATCCCTTCACCCGTGATGAATTTAAAGAGGCCTTGTTTTAAATGAAACTCGATAAATCCCCTGGACTAGATGGGTTCTCTTCAAGGTTCTTCTAAACTATGTGGTATGTTGTGGAGAATGATGTATGTAAGGATATTAGAGAAATTTAGGAAACCAAAGTTTTCCCTCACAGTTTCAATTCCACTTTCTTGGCCCTCATCCCGAAAGTCTCTGCTTGCAAATCCATCTTTTATTATAGGCCCATCAGCCTATGCAATGTCATATACAAAGCTTTGACCAAGGTTATGGCCAATAGGCTAAAGACCATACTCCCCCTCATCATTGATCAATTCCAAGGTAGCTTAGTAAAATGGAGGAACATCCTGGATGGGGTCATCTTGATCCATGAAACCCTGCATCTAGCCTCAATGTCTAAGAAGGCTGCCATGTTTCTCAAGTTGGATATGAACAAAGCGTTTGATAGGGTTGACATATGTTTCCTTTAGAATATCCTTCTCAAGTTTAGCTTCCACCCCCTGTGGGTTAATCTCATCTAGGGCTGCATTTCCTCTCCCTATTTCTCATTCCTAGTCAATGGCTCTCCCGTCGGGTTATTTCAAAGCTCAAGAGGTTTACACCAAGGTGATCCTATATCCCCCATCCTTTTTATTATCCTTGTAGAAGCATTGGGAAGAACTCTCAAGGATGGCCAATGTCAGAAGAAGGTGATAGGTATCCTCCCTACCTCAGATATTGATGTGATCACCCATCAATAGTTTATGGATGACATTCTTCTGTCCACCATTGCATCAGTAGCTCAAGCAAAATTCATCAAATGAATCCTTGGAATATATGAGAAGGCTATCGGTAAAAAAGTAAATTACATCAAAAGCAATATATTTTTCATCAACACCCCAACCAGGCATCAATTTTATATTACAAGGATCTTGGGTTTCTCTATTGACTACCTTCCCACCACCTATCTTGGCCTCCCTCTTTTCTATGGGTGTGCAAAGGAAGGGATGTGGAATATGGTGATTGAGAGGATCCATAAAAAGCTGGAATCATGGAAAGGCAAGATCCTATCCTAAGCTACCAAGGAAAACCTTACCATGGCATACCTCCAAGGGATTTTGACCTTCTTCATGTCTATCTTCAGATTGTCTACCTCAGTTCTTCTCAAGACCGATCAGGCTCAATGGAATTTCCTTTGGTCAAGAAATGAAGAGAAGTCTAGGATCCCTCTGGTAGACTGGGACAAAGTGTGTAGAAGCAAAAAGCAAGGTGGATTAGGGCTCAGAAGAATGGCCATGATAAACCTAGTACTCATTGCCAAACACACTTGGAGGATCCTAGTCGAAGAATCGATTGAATGGGTTAGGATTTTTAGGAATAAATACCTCAACAACACTCCCTTTCTTTAGCGTGGAATTACCATCAGGGGATCATATTTTTGGAAAGCCATTGGCCAATATAGATATTTGATCCAAAATGACATCAAGTGGATCCTTGGGGATGGTCAAAGTATAGACTTTTGGAAGGACAAGTGGGCCGTAGAGGATCCTCTGTCAAAACAGACCGAGCTGGTTCAACTTAAAAGTTTCTTGGATAATAATGTTGGGTAGAAGGTGGCCAATTTTATTGAATGGAGAAATGGCTTCCTACAGTGGAAAGTCATCAACGCAGAAGGGCTAGAGATGGAGGTCAGCTTCTTGTCCTCTATCCTCAAGGGCATCATCATCGTCACTAGCAGAGGACCAGACATATTGATATGGAGGAGGGCCGATGACGGGGGTTTCTTTGTCAAAATTGCCTATGATTTTTAGTGCAAAGGGTTAAATTCATACTTTCCTTACAACATGGTCTAGATGAAATGAGTAATCCCAAAGGTAAATTTCTTTTATTGGATTGCTTTTCATAACAAAACCCTCACTATTGACAATATCCACAAGATGGGGTTTGCTTTGGCCAATAGATGCTACTTGTGCAAGTCTGCCTATGGGTCCTCTGACCATCTCTTCCTACACTGTGACTACACTAGGTCGGTCCTTGATGCCATCCTCTCCACTTTCCAGATCCAATTGGTTTCCTCCAAGACCATCAAGGAGTATTTCTTCCAATGGGTCAATACTTTTAAAAACCCTAACCTTCATTTCCTGTGGAATGCTTACTTCCACCACTTTCTATTGTAGGGATGGTTGGAACGCAATGGTCAGATCTTCGGTCACCCCCCCAGGGATCCTCCCTCAGTCACTCAAAGGGCCATCATCTTTGCCATTGAGAATGCCAAGCTTATCCCCAGCCCTTGGCCCAAACATATGTTTGAAGAAGGATTGTTCAAATCCTTAAATCTATCCAGGGAGAGTAGGAAGTGGGAGGATCCATGGGTCTCCATGAAGAATGTCAGGTGGGTCAGGCCTCCTCACGGGTGGTTGAAGATAAATTTTTATGGGGCATCTTGTGGCAACCCAGGGACGACCACTATGGGGGGGTCAGTTTGAGATCACAATGGAAAGCTTGTAATGGATTTCTGTGAAAACTTAGGGAAGCAAATCAATCATGTCATAGAGGCTAGAGGACTATTGAGAGGACTCAAGCTCATGACGGAGGATCCCCATCCCTTGGTTGTTGAAGGGGAATCTTTGAACATCATCAACTACATGACGACTTCCAAGGATCCAATGTGGAAGGTTTACAATATCATCCTTAAGGCCAGAAACATCCTACTTCAGAGGAACTAGGGCCAAATCAAGCATACCTATAGGGAGGGCAATGGTCTAGTTGACCACTTTGCAAAGAAAGGTTTAAAGTCCACATGTCTTGTGGTGTGGCATCAGTGTTTCCTAGCAGACATTAAGAAGATCACCAGCTAGGATATTATTAATGTCTCCACATAAGTGTGATGAAATGACCAGGCCTATGTGGATGGGATCGGGGAGAGCCACAACACCTACACCATCGGGTCCAATTGGCACATACGTCATGATAGTTCATGGTAGGCATAATGAGAATGATCCTTTCCCAAAGGTCCTTGAAATGTGGTCCAACAGATCCCTGATCCTATCCCTCGTGCTTGGTAGAATTTGAAGATAGGTGGGTGCTTTTTCATCTCCCCTGTAGAGATTTGGATGGGTCCGGCATGCCCAAGTGAATATCACCATTGGCCCTCTCTCAGGCCACCTTGAGAGGATGCTCCAGCCCACCTCTCTAGACACAACTACCAAAGGTGCTACTACCTTTGGCAATGCGTGGCACCTTCAAAGATTACGTGTCCACCTCAGTATCAATATTTGCCACCATCCTGGATCTAATGCTATCTTTGGTAATTATGGCCCTCCCGAAATGCATGTGAGGCTCATATCCAAAGAAAATCTATTTAATTTAGTGGTTTTTTGGGTGAACCTTGTATTTTTTGGTGTAAGGTATCCCCTAGAGTGTGGTGTAGAGTCATCTGGCTTCCCTTTCCTAGCTCCTGGTATGTGTTTTCTTGAATCCATGGCTTCTAATTACATCGAGCCAGCTGAGCTTTCCCTATGTGACAAAGCCAGGATGTTTATGAAGGCTAAGGGTATGCTCCCTTTTCTCTGGAAATTCCAAGGGCCTAAAGATGATGTCACCCATGCTTTTGTGGACTCTTGGAACCGGGGCAAGGTTGTGGTGAAGGGGCTAAATTTTAAAATCTCCATTGAGCTTCTAAGTGAGGTCACTGGGTTTTTGATGGTAGGTCATAACATTTGGCACGATCATCACAATTGGAAATAGGAATTGGAGCAATTCCCTGACAAAGGACGAAACCTGGGGTGGGATAAGTTGGCCCTCCTTGGCTCTGTCCTCCTTTAACCTTGGAACCTTGTCATCATCTCTATCCTACAATATGTTACTTGTGATGATCCCAATAATCCTCTACATAGTTTCCACATCAGCTTTGTGAACCATCTGAGGGATGCCAAGTAGGTCTTTATACTCCCTTGCTAAATTTTAAAATCTCCATTGGGCTTCTGAGTGAGGTCACTGGGTTGCTGATGGTAGGTCATAACATTCGGTGCGATCATCACAATTGGAAAGAGTAATTAGAGAAATTCCTTGACAAAGGATGAAATGGGTGGGATAAGTTGGCCCTCCTTCGCTCTGCCCTCCCTGAACCTTGGAACCTTGCCATAATCCCTATCCTACAATATGTTACTTGCGATGATCCCGATAATCCTCTACATAGTTTCCACATTAGCTTTGTGAACCATCTAAGGGATGCCAACCATCTTTACAATGATCTTGATAATCCTCTATGCAGTTTCTCGATAATCCTCTATCTTGTCTACTTCCTTGGCCTCACTATTGAAAAGAGCAAGAAGTCATCATACCCTCCCATACACCAAGGGTTAATGAGCATCATCTTCTGCCATGTTGTTGCAAATCGTCCTCTACCCCAAGCGGTCCATCCTATTGCTTCTCAAGCCCCGGGTAGTCCTGGTTTTATTCAAGAGGATTGGACTTCCAGCCCTATTTGAAGCAGCCCCCCTGAGGTGGCTAATCCTACATCCCTCCAAAGAGTTTCCCATAGCAAGCCAGCCAAGAGAGGGTAGAGTGATGCCCCGACCCCATCTCGATCATCTATGTGGATCAAGAAGGTGAAGAAGGAGAAAGGGAATCCATCGCATCAAATCAACTCTGACACTGAGAGTGAGGCATAAGGGTTTTCCCCCTAGTTCTTGCTAGACATGACAACCAACATCATCTCCTCTGCCAATGCAATGGTGAGGATCCTCAAGCGCTTTAAGGGTCATGAGGCCCAAGAGGATCAGGAGGATCTGGACGTGTAAGGGAGGCTCCTGGGATGTGATCCTTTTTGTCGTATTGTGGTAGTGATCTATATAATGGATGCTTATGTGTTTTTTATGTTTTTTTTTAGTTGTTTTGACCTCCGTTGGGAGGGTTTGATGTAGCCCTCATGGGCATCACTAGGGTTTTTTTTTTTTTTGGAAATTTTTCATATGGTACCTAATGTATTAGCCCAAGGGGCTCTTTCTAATGGTAAAGGCTACGACCTATCATGTTATAAGGTTTTGGGATCCTCTTAAAAAACTCGTTTTGTATATAAATTAATCTACTTACCAAAAAAATGAATAGGTGGAGTAGGAAAATATCAGGTAATGACACCTATTGATATGTAGAATTTTGAGGCATACCGTATTAAGAAGACACCATCATGTAGTCAAGGATGTATAGTCACTATTCTTGAATTTTTGCAAGATCCAAAATACATAGTCTACGTCTTACCTAGTCATAGTTTTATGACAAATTCACACTTGGTTATACTAACAATAGTTCAAAATTTGTTTGGAAAAATCATCTATATAGTATTACTCAACGTTGATGATCTTGGTTGAGAATTCCAAAAATAGCACAAGTGATTTTAACACTATTATGGGGAGTTTTTGCTATGCGATTGAAGCTATGGTTAGAGGACCAGATCATCTGTACTATCAAAGTGCATAGAAAAGCAAGCACTAGGCTATTATGGTTTTATCTTTCACTATTTCATGATACTCTTCTAGCTATTGGTAGTCCTAAAATGGTTAATTTGCATATTGGTTAAGCAATGTCATCGAATAATGCATATCAATAGGATGACCTCAGTAGCATGGGATACACATTTCCAATGTTGTAGGTAATTGAGTATTCGAGACTTTACCCCTAATTTTCACTACTAAGTGCTATATTTCCCAAATATAATATTTTTGCATATCAATTTGTTTGACTACAAGGAAATACTTGATAAAGAAGATGAAAGGAGCAAATTTTTTATAACAAAAGATATCAATCAGATATGGATGTAGATATTAATATGGTAATAGATTGTGCTTCAAGTAGGTTCACACATGACACGGCGGATATTTAGATAGTGTGGCATCGTATTCAAAGATTATGCTAGGAAGTTTAAAAATAGAAGTGTATTAAATTAAGTATTCCAGGCTTGGATTTTTTACAAACCATATCATATTGATAATTCAAGTGCAATTATAAAAGTCGATGGATAAAGAATGGAATTGGATATAAGAACTTTTGTGACATTTGGCAAAAGTGTTATCGAAAGTCTTTAAATAAATGAAAGGTATAGCGGTTACAAATGGAGGAAAATAAAGAAGACAAAGGGGAATGGTCTTCCATGGAGGCAAATATGAAATGAAGCAATTAAATATTACCTTTAAATATCCATTGAAACTCATGAAAAAAGGTTGGAGAATATTGGTAGCAAGTGCATGTTGGAAATTTGATTTTGTGGAAGAACATCTCCTCCCTGGTTGTTGGACTGCACCAAATTTCACCCATTGTAATCCATTTGAAGCAAGGTATTCTGAAGGAACATTAATTCAATATCTTTCATTTTGGCAATATATTGGAAATTTTAATAAGTTTTATGCATGCGGATGGTAGACTTATTTATTTTTTTTAATATATTGTGTTATTCCCTTAGAAGATTGCATCACATTAATTTTGGGTTGTGTGAAGACTGATCGATTTAATGTTGATTTAGGTTCAGAATATTTGTTTATGCAGATTCGGGTTGAAATTTTAGAAGTTACAGTGACTTGTTCTTTTCATTTTATTTTATTTTCTCTAACCCTAGCTTTTACATTTTTTTTAATTTCATCAAATAAAAAATAATAAAAATTAAAACCCCAAAAAAAAATATGTCGATTTCAAGAATTAAAATTCAAATTTTCATGTTTACGTAAATTCACATTTTTTAATGAAAATTTGAAGTTTTAAACTTTGCATAGTTTTTCAAATAATCATTTAATTTCATTTTATGTAAAATTGAAATTTCAATAAATTTCAATTTTTCATTAAAGTGAATAATTAATATGATATTCCAAAGTTTTTTACATTGCAAAGTTAGATTTAATCATTTCATTTTTATTTTCAAGTAAATATTAACAATAAGAGATAAAATTTGATTAACAATCAAAGATAAAATTTGATTAACAATCGAAGATAAAATTTGATTAACAATCGAAGATAAAATTTGATTAACAATGAAGATAAAATTGATTAAAATAAGATAAAATTTGATTAACAATTTGAGATAAAATCAATTAAAATCAAATTTTCAAAGGTTAAAATCAAATATTTATCAAATTTTAAAGGTTGTTAGTTGATCAATAATTTCACATTTTCATAAATTCCATGAACAACAAAATCATTGCAAATCAAATCAACCCAAAATAGGCCCCTTGTTAACAGGTATATGCAACACTGAGGTATCCAATTAACTTTTGGTATTTCACATTTTCACTAAGCATTGCAAGTAGATTAATACATTAAATAGAACCTTGGGGAAATCATAAATATTTCCTTGCAAGAGAGGATATCCAGGTAGAATCTTGATTGTGAGTATATTCTTGTGATTGGACAAAAATATCACTCAATAGAATTGGTGCTAGAAGGAGGGCCTACTTGAAGGTAATTGATTTGATTTACAAAGTTCTTGTTAAGTTGTTCACATTTATTGTTGGAAATTCTCTAATTGATGATGTATTGATTCTAACCTTTTACAAATTTGAGAATATTCCTTATTGTTATGGTTTAATTGATGCATTTTTAATGAACATGATGATTTATCAGTTAAACATTTGAAAATTGGAAGTCTTTTCATTTCAAGAGCATTAAACACTTGTTGTTTTCATTATTAAATTTGGAACCAAAAATCATAATCACAAGATCTAAGGCTTCTGAAGATACTATTTTCCATAGTATTTCTCCTACAAAGAGGATCATAAGGTCTAAGAGTCAATCGATTGTTATTCCACCTAGTAGCAATTCATCGCTACCCATCATCCCATTTGTTCCTCCACTAGTAATTCCAATGGTAGGAGTTGTAGCTTGGTTAGGTGCTCATAGCAGTCCTTTAAACATTGTTGGAGAAGCCCATGACATTCCCAAAAATAGAAAGGTATTTACCTAAATATAAACATGATGGAATTAGAATTGTTGAAGAGCATATTCAAGCTTACAAGGATACCTTGATTAGACTGCAAGTTGAACATGAGGATGTTGCTTGCAGAATGTTTCCTCTCACCTTAGATGAAATGGCATATGATTGGTACATTAGTTTACCTACCAATTCCATTACATCTTGGGCTAAGTTGGAAATAACTTTCGTGAATCAATTTAGGCTACCCATAGATCCTATTGTAATCTATCATCAATTTGCGTCAGCCAAGAGAGAGCCTAATGAACCTTTGAGATTGTTCAATACTCATTTCCATAAGTTGTATAGCAGGTTAGTTGCTCCTTATACTCTTTAGGTAGTTGCTACCATACATATGTACTTTAGGGCATTGGACCCTTTAACATCTATGTTTGTAAGGAGAGCTCCTCAAATCACTACACTTCCCATGGCATACAATGAGGCTTTGACTGTAGAACAATAGTTGATACCACAAGGTTTTGGGATAGGATAGTTGCCTTCCATAGGACAACCAGGTGCTTATAATCAAGTGCCTATGATCAATCAAGCTTTGTCACAACAAATGCCTATGTTGAATGCCATGCCATTCAATAATTTCAATTTGCCATACAATCCACCTATCACGCCCACTTATCCTACCACTCCACTATATTTAGAAAATCAATTCACCACTCATAAAATGGCTGAAACAAATGCTCAAATCATGCCTACATTCTTTAATACAACACCCACTCCAAATGCTTCAACATTTCATCAAAATAACAACAATTTTCCACAGGTTGTCCAAAATCAAAGTTTGCCAAATTTTCAAAATCCCACTACCACTACGAGTAACACAACCAATCAAACTACTGTAGGATAAAATAATGAACCTAATTCTCAGGTAAACGACCTACAAAGGGTTGTCCAAAAACTCAGTAGTGACATGGTTCAAATGCAGAAACAATTACCTCAAAATTCTCATCAAAATAGAAATTTTAGTTTTCAGAGAAAACAATGGAATACTCATCCGAACAATGGAGGAGTACCTAGTCCCATTGTTAATCAAAACAATGCTACCACTAGTTCCAATCAAACCAACACCATTGTTAATATTTTGGATTTGGCTTTAAACAATTGGTGTAGGGTACATTCTATGACACAACATAGTGAGAATGAGTGCCTTGAATTCAAAATAACTCTAGATATTCTACAAAAAGAGATGGATAACATGGAAATTGTTTCAGATGAAGATCCTTCCCAATAGGCTAGTACTAGCAAAGGGAAAGAATCAGTGCTAGTAGTTGAAACATTTGAATCAATTGAAGAAGATGAAGAAGGGTATGATGGGTCTATAGAAGAGGAAGTTCAAGCTTTCAGACAATTTAAAAAGGGGAATCATAATTACAAGCTTAGGAGTAAGACTAAAGCTCCATTTACTTCTTCTACTCCCCCAAATGACACCATCATTCCTCCTGACACATGGGCTAGTAACAATCCCATACCTCCATCTAAAGTTGATCTGCCTCAACCACCACATGATAAAATTGCATATAATATTATGGAGGATTTAAAGAAAACAAAAGCGAATATATCTTTATTTGATGTTGCTAAGTTGACTAATCAACAAGAATTTTTGATGCAAGATTTTGGTAATCAAAGAAAAAATGAATCCCGAAAGCCATGGATGCACAATTTGCCTCATGAAGGGACAAAGGAGAAGCTCCTCCCTTTCTTTTGACCATAAGAATTGTAGGAAGAAATCTGCATAATTGTCTTGTTGATTCAGGAGCATCCGGTAATGTCATGCCTCACATTGTTTGTCAAAAATTGGGTTTGAAACCCATCCCTTCTAATAGGATAGTTGTTCAATTGGATAAATCTGAAGTTCATGTGGTTGGAATGCTTAAGAATGTTCACATACAACTAGCCTCAGAACCTAGGATACAATAGTATATTGATATACATGTTGTAGATATACTTGATAAGTATGGAATGTTGTTGAGTAGAGATTGGTCTAGGAACTTAAATGGATATATGGCCATAGATTTTTCACATATGTGGCTACCATGGAAGGGCGTTGCTAATCAAATCAGAGTTGAAAGAGAACCTAGACTCAAGGATTTGATTACTGAATATAACAAAACCAATGAAATTTTTTACAATGATTCTGAGTTAGGTGTTTACACTTTGGAAATAAAATTGGATGTAGGTGAATCTAAAAATGAAATACCATCTATTAATCCAATTAAGGATGAAAATATTGTTTGGATGCTTAAATTTGATGGATCTAAATCCAAACAAGGTAGTGGAGTTGGTGTGGAATTGATTAGTCCTAAAGGTAAGTCATCTCTGGTAGCTTATAGATTACAGTTTCCTTGCACTTGTAATACTATAGAATATGAGGCTTTAATATTTGGTTTGTATTTAGCCTTAAAGAAAAACATTAAATGTTTGAAAGTGCTAGGAGATTCAGAATTGGTTGTTAAATAGGTGAAAGGCCAATACACATGTCATGATAAAAGGCTAATTCATTATATAAATAGAGTTAGGGATTTGATTGATGAATTCCATGCTTTCAATATTTCATTGATATCTAGGAAGAACAATCGAATTGTTGATTCTTTAGCTATCATAGTAGGTAATCTTAAGCCTATTGATAATAGGAGGCTAAAGAAGTTTTCAATTGAGTTGATACCCTATCCTTCTATACCTGACAATGTGAAAAATTTATAGGTATTTGAAAGTGATAGGCACATTTTTTATTTTGTAACTAATTCAGGTATTTTTGAAAATCAGGTGATCGATGAGGATGAAAGATTGTAAGAAGATGAAAATGAAGATCATGAGGTAACAAAGAAAATCAATGCAATTCCTAAAGGTATAGTTTCTCTCGAAAATATTTTTGATATTGATTACAAAAGCAAAAGTTGTAATAAAACCTCACTCTCGTAGGATGCTTATAATTCTATTGATCTTGGGATTAGTAAAGACCCACATAATGTACTCATAGGAAAGGCTTGCACTCATCATGAACAAGAAGGGATTGTACAGGCTCTTAAATATTACGTTGATGTAATAGCATGGAGTTATGAGAATTTAAAGACTTATAATGAAAACATCATAACACATACTATTCCTTTAAAGCTAGATTCAAAACCATTTAGACAAAAACAAAGACCAATTAACCCATTGCTAGAGCCTCTTATACAAAAGGAGGTTAAGAAATTGTTAGATGCTAAGATTATCTTTCCAATCAGACACTCTACATGGGTAGCAAACATTGTACCAGTTAGGAAGAAAATAGGTGAAATCTATTTGTGTATTGATTTTAGGAATCTCAATAAGGCCTCACAAAAAGATAACTACCCCTTGCCTTCCATTGATCATATTTTGCAAATGGTGAATGGTTCTGAGATGATGTCTTTTCTTGATGGTTATTCTGGATATAACCAAATTCTTATTGACCCAAAAGATAGAATGAAAACTGCTTTTACCATGAAGTGGGGTACCTTTGCTTATAGAAGAATACCTTTTGGATTGCTTAATGTAGGTGCCACATTTCAGAGAGCCATGGACTATGCATTTAGAGATTTGATAGGTAAATGCATAGTTATTTATGTTGATGACATTCCTATTTTCTCAAAGAATAGATCTGACCACGTTAATGATTTGAGAAAAGTTCTTCAAAGGTGTAGAGAGCATGGCATTTCACTAAATCCCAAAAAGTGCATTTTTGGAGTAACTGAAGGTAAAATTTTAGGCCATGTCATCTCAAAATATAGAATTTCCATAGATCCTGAAAGAATCGAAGCCATCCAAAAAATCCCTCTTCCTGGTAGCAAAAAATAATTACGATCATTTTTTGGGAAAATCAACTTTGTCAGGAAATTCATTTCAGGATTTGCTGAAATAGTCAAACCATTAAATGATATGTTGAAAAAGGATGCTAACATTAATTGGATTGGTGAAGCTAAAGCAACTTTTTAGGATGTTAAAAATGCAATATCTTCTGCACCTATGCTTGTGAGTCCTAATTACAAGAAACCTTTCTATATTTATTCATTTGCTTCTGAGCATTCTTTTGCTAGTGTATTAACTCAAAAGAATGAAGATAATTCAAAAAATCCTATTGCTTTCTTGAGTTCACCACTAAAATATGCACAATTGAAATACACTATTCTGGATAAATAGGTATATGCTCTTTTCAAAATTATGAAGAATATTAGACATTACATTTTGCATAGTAGAATTTTTGCAATAGTACCTGACCCAACTATCAAAACAATGTTGATGCAGAATGAACTAGGAGAAAGGAGAGGCAAATGGTTGGCTACTTTGTAGGAGTTTGATTTAGAGATCCATTCGATGAAGCTTGTTAGAGGATAAGGTTTGACAAAGTCTCTAGCTGAAATCGATCCTCAAATCGCGTGTCATCAATACACTACAGAAAGCATCACCATGGATGAATGGTATAATGATATTGTGTATTTTATTTTGAATGGTAAGTGCCCTGATCACTTTAATGCTACGCAAAGAAGAGCACTTCGATTAAAAAGCTCTAATTTTATGATTAAATCTGGTGTGTTATACAGAAGAAATCATGAAGGAATTTTCCTTAGATGTTTGAGTAAGGATGAGTCTATGCAAATACTTAAGGATTTTCATGGTAAGTATGGGACTGGGCATGGATCAACTAATGCCACAACACACCATATTTTGAGATCTGGTTACTATTGGCCCCACATTTTCAAATATGCCCATGCCCATGTTCATTCTTGCCATACATGTCAGATTACCACCAACAGAGAATGAAATGCCTCCATGCCTTTACAACCCGTATTTGAGGCTAGACCATTTGCACAATGGGGTTTAGATTTTGTAGGAGTTATAAACCCAAACTCTTCACCTGGTCACAAATACATTTTAACCACCATAGATTATTGTACTAGATGGACTGAAGCCATTCCCACTAAGAATTGTACTTCTGAAGTAGTTATTCAATTTTTAGGACACATTGTTACTAGATTTGGTATACCATATTCTATTGTTTGTGACAATGGTTCTGCTTTCACTTCACTTCAGTTTGTAGAATGGGCTTATGAAAATAAGGTAAGCATAAATTTTTCTTCAAATTATTACCCACAAGGTAATGGTTTAGCAGAATCTACTAATAAAAACTTATTGTCAATAATTAAGAAATTGTTGGAAATGAATCCTAGAGACTGGCATAACAAGTTGAAATATGCTTTGTGGGTGGATAGAACTAGATCAAAAGGGTCCATAGGTACTTCTCCTTATCATTTAGTTTATGGTCAAGATCCCATTTTTCCTTCTAACCTAAAATTATAGACTCTTCAGTTTATGAAAGATTATCTTGAAATTGATGATAAAATAGAGGTAAGATTTACTCACTTAATGAGTCTAGATGAAAAGAGGGAAGATGCCCTACAACATTTTAGTAAGCATCAAGGGGTTGTTAAAATGTGGTTTGATAAGAGAGCCAAGGTCAAAGCCTTTAGGATTGCTGATTTGGTTTTGTTGTGGGATAAGGCACATGAAAAGAAGGGTGATCATGATAAATTTGATAATCTTTGGTTAGGCCCCTACCAAATTTTTGAGATTCTTGGGGAAAATGCTTTTAGATTGCAGAATTTAAGTGGAGAGAGTATTCCTTTACCTATCAATGGGTAGTTCTTAAAGCATTATTTCCATCCCTGAGATAGAAAGCACATCCATCACTTGTATATATTCATCTCTTGTACATAGTTTTTGGTTTTGCAAGTTTTGCTTGTATGTAACTTTGTTGTTTTGTTTTGCTTTCACTTGTACATAGTTTTGTGTGTGTATGTACCATTTGGATACAGTCATCACTTGTTTGTTTGTTTTGTTGTTTTCATTTTTGAAATTTTGTTTGTTTCTATTTTTGTCTTTCAATAATATAGGTTCATGCCAAATTTTGTGTTTTGGTTTATGTTCACATTTTGCTTCTTCACTTTCACAACATGTTTTGGTTTTGGTTTTCTAGATTATGGTATAGTTGTGTAGTTGCAATAAAATTTTATCACTTTGTTGGATATGTTTCTTAGTCATGGAAGATGAATAACTTGTTTGAAATTAGGTGAAATTGAAGCTAATGAAATTAGATTATTTAGTAGTTATTCTTGAATTATGGATTAAAATAGTGGATATTGAAGTAATACGACATTTTGCTAAAGCTTCACATGTAACATCACATTTAAAGGATATTTTTGACTCCTGAAGGATGAAATCATTCTGGTTTGTTGATTAGGAAAAAATTTATAGACTCCATCTTAAGCCTTAGATGATCTCTAACCCAAGAGGCACATATGATATTTGCAAAGCAATCAAATGCTTATAAAAAAAAAAAAAAATGCAAATCAATCAAATGCCTGGGTGGTTCAGATAATCTCTACCGGGGCTATAGACGCCTGGCTAGCAGTAGAGCAAGGTCTAGAAGAGATCAAGGTCATCTCCACCAGAGCTATGGATGCTTGACTGGCAGTGGAGCAATGCAGAGGTAAATTTTTATGAGTAACATTTTTCATAGCCTAATTGCAAAACAGATGAGGAAATTCTGATGGATTCAAAAATAGAGAATGAATTCACAAAACACACACTAAGCTAAAGCAAATGAAGTATTTACGTTCAATTGAAGTTATTTAACCCCATATTTCTTGGATATTACTAGATGATTTATATTTTGCTAATCTTTGGTTTTCTTGATTTCAGATTGGGTTCTTTATCCAAAATGCTCAGGAGCATTTTCCAGCAGAGTCACCATTTGTTGTTGCCATTGCACAACGTACCCCAAATTTGGGGACCCACTTGAAATTTTGATGTTAATGTGACTTTTGGTTTGCATTGTTTGTTTTAGTTTATGATGTCATAAGTTTACCATGGTCAAATATGTTCTTTCTCCTAGGATCATGTTCAAATCGGGATAAGGTCCTCAAAATGCTCGGAATGAAATTGAAATAGTTGATTAAATCAAGCTATGAAGAGTTAAACATAATGTATCTATCATCCATTCATACAATGTTTCTAGTGGCTTTGGTTAGCTTCATATAGAATTTTAAATCAATGTTTTTATATAATCCATTTTGAGCCCAATCCATGATTACTTGCATTTTAATAAAAACAAAAATAAAAATAAATAAATAAATATAAAAATAAATAAATAAATAACTTTATATAAAAAATAAAGTAAATAAAACAAAATGAAGCATAGGAGAGCACACTCCATTTTGATCTTATGGATTTATATAACACACTTAGGAGAAAGCACTCCACTTTTATCTTATGGTTTTAAATAATGCATTTTGTTTTTTAATTAATATTTTAATGTTTATGTTGGCAGATTTCTAAAAACATATTGGCCCAATTTTTGAGACCATGTCAACCTACGGACACAACACTGAATTATGGTCAACACATAGGTGGTATGATTTTCAAGGAGCATGATCAACACAGGTGGCATGATTTTTGAGGTAAACCCTCGACCCAACCCGACCAACCAATGGATGCAACACCGAATCATGGTCAACACAGAGGCACAAATGCTAGAGAAAGGGTGATGTGTGACATGAACCAAGGTTCCCCCAAATGGCTAGCTAATTCATTTATATTGAGGCATGTTGGCATTGATAAATAATATCTTGGGCTATCACTCAATGCATGTGGGACTAAGTTGCTAGCAAGAGCCTTTGGAGAACCCTCCATACTGGCTATGTTCATAGGTTATGAGCAATGTCGACTCTCCACATTGTTTGCATTTGGTAGCAAGATATTTGTTATGCCAGAGGAGGGTGTAAAATGTATCTAATGTAACAAACCTTAGGTATTTTGAAGACTTCGTGTGATTGTGTCAATTATGCGTTAGACTTCATTTGAAATGAAAAAGAGAAATTTATGATGAAAAGTCATGATTTATTCATTGGGAGTTCAGCATGTCATCTTTGATGCAATGTTGGATAGAACATTCTTGGTGCCTAAAATATAGGGTCATGTTGTGGCCGCTCCACAACGTACCCCAAAAATTGGGGACCCACCTCTTGATTTTCATGTTTCAAGATTTTGATTATCTTGTGAGTGTCTTGTGAGTTCACGTGCGTTCCAGGGGATAGTGTGTGTCATTTTGCTGTCAACAATTTTGTGACAATTTTTGTTGTCAATTTATCGCTGACAGTTTTTCGATGACTTTTGTCATCGATTTCTTGTCGACAATTTTTTGTCATCGATTTCTTGTCGATGACTTTTTGTCATCAATTTCTTGTTGACAAATTTTTTTGATGATTTCTTGCGACATCTTGTCGGTGTTAAATTGTTGCTGATAATCTCATGGTTTGGGGATGTGTGCATGATTGATAAATTTTCCATTTTTGTTAATCATGCAAAGTTGCCCCATTTAAATTTTAAAACTAAAAAAAAATTATTAAAAAAATATTTAAAATTAGTTAATTTAAATAAATAAAATGATAATAAAAAAATAAAAAACATATTTTAAATATAGTATATAATATATTATGTCCTATATAATATAATATGATATTATATTTAAAATGAAGTTCCTAATATCATTTTAGACTAATATCCATGTTTCCTTTGTACAGGTATATCGCGACAGTAACTTCACAGCGGGTGGCATGTACCGGAGAACAGAGGTAACGAAAACTTCACCCGATGATGAAAGTGCCGAGATTCATGGCATTGATGAGGTATCATCGCACTAGGTGGACAAATGTCAATAGACTGATTCGAGTCAAGTATGCATTGGCAGCATCGACGCCAATCAGAGCCTCAAGTACATCGAACGACAGCGATGGCATGGAAGTAATGCATGGCCAATTGATGTGGAGATGATTTGGACAGAGTGTCAAGGTGTCATCCTCAGAGGTAAACAAAAATGGATAAACTCGGCTAGGCGGATAAGGTACTCGTGGACAAGCAGTATCGAAATTAGAAGGTGATGAGATGGTTTGGCGACAACTGGTTTCAAAGACTCTTTTCGCAGCACTCACAGCAGTCATCTACGAGATTGGCAATGTCGGGCAGCACTTGTTAGTTTCACGGGGTCATTGGAGGCATTGAGGACAATATAGATGATGACTTATCTCACCCAAAAAATGGTGCAAGAAAAATGGAGGTGAACGAATAGCAATTATACCACGATGAATGACTCGGGAAAACTTGATGCAGGAAAACATGGAATCAAACAGTGTGAATAATGAAGCCCGACTGACATGTAATTATCGTAACTAGATAGTGAACCCGCACCGATGATTGAGGAAGTTGACAGACTAGAACTCTCGGGTGTACAGCGCATCAGTGGGGAAGCCTAGTCGACAATGAGATAACAAGGGCATGGAGATGTGGGCCGAATTGGAAGGCCTGGCCGAGTAAACATAGAGAATAACATTTGGGGTTAAACAAAGGCCACATCCTTCTTGTCTTGTTATCTGGATTCACGACAGTGGCTTGTAGAGTGAACGTAGAGATGAGCTAGACACGAAGGATTTCGTGGGAGTCGACAGGGCAAGGATGCGACACGTTTCCTGCATGAGTGAGATAGGAGAAAAGACAATGTGGATGTCATTGTTACACATGGATGTGGGAATACGTAGACTAAAGAGCCTTGCATACATAGTGAACTCATAGAATGGGGCAGATAAGGCTAAGTTTGGGTGTGAAAGCAGATGTGACAAAGATGGCAAGGAAGACGACATCACCGATCAAAAGGGGGATGACATCGTGGTGGTTTAGAAGCGAGCGTTAGGCTTTGTAGCCAATGGATTAGATGACCTGGCATCACACAGTACATGGACCTATCAGTAGAGCAAACCTTACCAGTGATAACATCCATCAATGTCACCGTCGATCGGTATTTAACGGTGAGCTACCAACATATACAATGGTTACATAAAAATGAGCAGTGTTTGGCAGTATGAAACAACAACGTATGGTGTTTGGTGTTATGGGCGGTTACATTCATCATGTAACGCTATGAGTGTGAAGAATCGGACATCGGCCAAAGCAGACGGGTGGATACCCTTCAATGGAATGCGGTAATATTGATAGTCGATGGCAGGACTGTCAAGTCGGTTGAGCCCAAAAGTAGGGGGGTCATCGTATGGGTGTTAGATGTCCTAAGTGTGCAGTCATTAAAGGGCGATGGTTATCCATGTGGGGGCCAGGAATTTGAGCGGTAGGGGCCAAATGGCCAAAGTATGTTAGTGGGATTCGAGAGCGCACGAATGATTTTCATTCCATAGTCTTGAAAAGTCTTTGAAAAGGCCATACGTAGCAGGTTTTATATGAAGACAAAGGGCATCCTTGGATGATAAAGTGATAGTATTGGCGTTAGGGAAGAATAAGAGGGAAAACGCATAAAGAGGAAAATATGTGTTACCATGCCCAATGGGACAAAATGAGAAGAACGTTATGCAACAGAGGAGGAAGCTATTTTGGAAGAAGGAAGATTAAATAAGGTGAGGAGAAAGCAATCAAGGGGTTGGAAACTTCTAAAATAGAGTTGTAGAGCTGAGGGCAAGAGGCCATTCTGGACCTGCTTTAGATTGTTTTTCTTCCACTTTTTTTGGTTTTGGAGAACCATATTTCTGCCACGTACAAGGACATATTTTTAATGCAGATAGATTTTTAGAAAGTTGCATCTTATGGACAAGAAAGGAGGAGTCATTTTTTGCATGCAAGATTAAATGTCTATTTTTTTTCCTTTTCATATTTTAGGCTTGTAAATGGATTTTATGCAAGTTTCTTGATTGCTTCATGTGAATGCTTAAATCTGAAAACCTCATTTAAACCCTAGGAGCCAACACTTAGCTTATCCGGATTGTGCTTGTTTTGCAAGTCCAATAGGTTAGGTTGCATTCATGAAAATCTCACATCTTAGGTTTTGCTAGAATAAGATAGCATCAAATTGAATTTATCATGTGTTTCATTTTCTGCATTTCATTTTCATTTTTCTGCATTTTATTTTTCCAAAAATTTTAATTTTTTGTTTTAATATTCAGGCATTAAAATAAACATTAAAAAAAATTCAAAATTCAAAAACAATTTCACCATTGCGTAGGTTATACTTAATACTTCCAATACGCACTTTGAAATTTCATTTTCGGAGTTGTTTAGTATTTTTAAAAATTCATCGAAGTTGTTGTTTTATTACAGATTTTGAAAAATCCAAAAATAGAAAATTTCCATTTTTGGGCCGAATTTCATTTTTTTTAGTTTCATGCTTCATTCATGAGCCTATGATGACATTCCCTTCATGAGAATTCTAATTTCAACGGAGGAGTCATGTTTTATGGCACTTTGCAAATTACCATTTTGGGAGCAATCAAAGCACTAAATTATTTGTCTTGATGAAAATCTGATTTCATTTAAGAAGGATAATTAAAGTGACATTTTGAAGCTACATTTGAAGACCTTATTCATCATTGAGGATTTAATGCAAGATAAAATCTATTTTAAAACCCTCAAGATAAAAGGAATTAAGGCACTACATCGTGATCATATGAGGGCCAACTCACATTTGCTTTATTTTTGTTCAATGAACAATCACTAAAGTTTCATGGTAAAATAAACCAACATTGCCCCTTGTTTACAGTTACTTGCAATCACTAAGGTGTTCCAAGCATTTAAATTGAATATATTTATTTGAGATTACTAATACACATATGCAAATGCTAATATAGCGGAGACCTTGGAGAAGTTGTTTGTTTAACTTCTTTGCAAGAGGGGATTTGGAACCCAAATCCTAAGGGAGAGTGTAATTTCACAATTGGGTGAAAATACAACTCAACAGGTCGATCAACATATTTTTGGATGAAAATGTAGTTAGCTCCTTCACATGGAGGACCACCAATGATTATGGATGGATAGCCATGTTTCAAATTGATTAAAGTAGCAGTGCAAAAGAGAGGTGAATACTTGGTTGTACACAAATAAAATAAAGGAAATATTTGTGATTTACCACTGCTAAAAAGTTGGTGGCCAATGTGGATACAAACAACGATATGATATGAAATGAAGAACAATGGGAGTAGGCAAATATCGGGTATTGACACCTATTGATATGTAGAATTCTGAGGCATGCTAAATTAAGAAGACACCACCATGTAGTCAAGGATGTACAATCACTATTATCGAATTGCCACTAGATCTGAAATACATAGTCTACATCTTACCCAGTCACAGTTTTATGATAGATTCACACTTGGTTATACTAACAATAGTTTAGAATTTTTCTATAAAAATTATTTTAAATAGTATTACTCAATGCTAATGATCCTGGTTGAGTATTTAAAAAAGAGCATAGGTGAGTTTAACACTATTACGAGGAGTTTTCGCTACGTGATTGAAGTTGTGGTTAGAGGATCAGATCGTTTGTTCTATCAAAGTGCATAGATAAGCGAATGCTAGGCTATTATGATTTTGTCTTTCACTATTTCAAGAGACTCTTCTAGCTATTGGTAGTCCGCAAATGGTTAATTTACATATTCGTTAAACAATATCATTGGATAATGCATATCAATAGGATGACCTCAGTAGCATGGGATACATGTTTCCAATGTTATAGGCAATTGAGTATTCAATATTTTGCCCCTATTTTTCACTACTTAGTGATATATGTATCGAATGAAATATTCCCACATATCAATTTGTTTGACTACAAGGAAATACTTGATAATGAATATGAAAGGAGCAAATACATTGTAACAAAAGAGACCAATCAGATATGGATGTAGATATTAATATGGTAATGGATCACGCTTCAAGTAGATTCATACATGATGTGACAGATATTTCGATAGTGGGGCTTGATATTCACTAATTACGTGAGGCGGTTTTAAAACTGAAGTGTATTAAATTAAGTATTCCAGGCTTGGATTTTTATAGAACATAACATATTGATAATTTAGGTGCAATATTAAATGTCGATGGATAAAGAATGAAATTGGATATAAGAACTTTCATGACATTTGACAAAAGTGTTATCAAAATTCTTTAAAGAAATGGAAGGTATAGTGGTTACAAATGGAGAAAAGTAAATAAGACGAAGGGGAATGGTCTTTCGTGGAGCCAAATATGAAACGAATCAACTAAAGAATGTCTTTAAATAGCCATTGAAATCCACAAAAAAAAGGTCAGACACAATTGGCAATGAGTGCATGTTGAAAATTTGAGTTTGTGGAAGAACATCTCCTCTCTAGTTGTTGGATTACAGGAATTTCACCCACTGTAATTGATTTGAAGCAAGGTATTCTGAAGTAGCATTAATTTAATATTCTTTTATGTTGCAATATATTAAAAATTTTAATACGTTTTATGCATGTGGATGGTAGACTTACTCATTTTTTTATATATTGAATCATTCCCTCAGAAGATTGCATCATTCCCTCAGAAGATTGCATCACATTAATTCTAGGTTGTCTGAAGACTGACTGGTTTAATGTTGATTTAGATTCAAAATATTTGTTTATGCAGATTCATATTGAAATTTTAGAGTTACAGCAACTTGTTCTTTTTATTTTATTTTATTTTCACAAACCCTAGCTTTTACATTTTTTTTAACTCATCAAAAAAAAATCAAAACCCCAAAAAATAACTACGTAGATTTCAAAATTAAAATTAAAATTTTCATGTTTATGTAATTTCACATCTTTTTTAAAGCATGAAGTTTTAAAGTTTGCATAGTTTTTAAATAATTATATAATTTCATTTTAAATAAAATTGAAATTTCAATAAATCTCAATTTTTCATTAAAGTGAATAATTAATGTGATATTCCAAAGTTCTTTTTACATTGCAAAATTATATTTAATAATTTCATTTTTTATTTTCAAGCAAATCGTAACAATCGAAGAATTAATTTGATTAAAAATCAAAGATAAAATTTTATTAACAATCGAAGGTAAAATTTGATTAACAATCGAAGATAAAATTTAATTAACAATTGAATATAAAATATGATTAACAATCGAAGATACAATTTGATTAAAATTTTGAGACAAAATCAATTAAAATCAAATTTTCAAAGATTAAAATCAAGTATTTATCACATTTCGAAAGTTTTTAGTTGCTCAATAATTTCACATTTTCATAAATCCCATGAACAAAAAAATCATTGTAAATCAAATCAACCCAAAATAGGCCCCTTGTTAACAGGTATATGCAACATAGAGGTATACAATTAGCTTTTAGCATTTCAAAATTTTCACTAAGCATTGCAAGTAGATTAACACATTAAATAGAACCTTGGGGAAATCATAAATATTTCCTTGCAAGAGAGGATATCTAGACAGAATCCTGACTATGAGTGTATTCTTGTGATTAGACAAAAATATCACTCAACAATATCCTAACATCTAAAAGGACCAAATTATCCATAATAGAAAAATAAAATAAAGTCAACTCTCATTGTAGAAAAACTTTGGGATATAGTAAATGGAACAAAGAATAAACCAGAAGATGAAAAATAAAAATAAAATTTTGAATAAAATGATGCAAAAGACCTTATGTTGATTACATTTGGGATAATTGATGAAATCCAACCATACATTAGTGAAGTAGAGACTTCAAAAGATGCTTGGAAAAAACTATGCACAATATTTGAAGTAAAAAATACAAGGATGAAATGACTAATAATGCTTGGATATCTAAGGAAAATGTTCCAAGCAACACTACAACATCATCACAGTCTCAGCCTAGATGGAAACAAAGATATTATCACATATGTAGGAAAAAGGGTCATACTACATTTTTTTGTAGATATAATTCCTTGAGTCAAGGAAATAAAATGAATAGTTATTTTCAAAATCCTTAGCCAAGACAATATCAATATGGACAACAACAACACCAATTAAGAGAAGATAATCAAAAGACCAACTTGGTTCAAGAAATTCAAGAGATTCAAGAGATAAATGAAGTTAAATAAGAAAATGAAGCTAGATCCCTTAAAGCAAGGATTATCATTCAAGATCAAAATAAAGATAACTATGAAAAGGGTAAAAAAGGAAGATCTTCCAAAATATCATAATGGCACTAATGTTTCAAGTAAAAAAATAAAAGTAGTATAATACTATAAAATAGATGAAAGGTCCAAGATAAAATCTATAAAATTACAAAATTTAGACTTAATGGGAAGACCAAATCTAGGACAAATCATGAAAAGAAAATTGAGGTTCACTATGGGTGGATCAAGAAATCAGATTGGAATAGAATTATGTTTAAAAAATTATGGTCACAAAGAAATTTAATGAATACTATAAGAAATAATTTAACAAGACAACATCATATTTTGAAGCAATGCCAAATTCAAAGTAGAAGAATATATGCAAGAATAAAAATTGAAGACTAATGTCTTCAATAACCAAATAATGTAATATAGGGGGATTTGGAGAATATTACATTATTTGGTACATGCTAATGTACCCCCATGGTACTATTGTAAATATTATATTAGAGTGTGAGTCTATAGTTTAGGGTGTGTGTTTTATATTTCCCCTAAAGTATGTGTACAAGTGTCATGAGTGAGAAAGTGTGCAAGTGTGTAGAGTGTGAGAGTGTCCAAGTGTCATGTAATAATGTGTGCAAGTGTGTAGATGTAAGAGTGTGCAATGTGTGCAAGTAAATAGAATTTCAAGATTCATGTATACAAGTGTCAATATGTAAAGCCAAGAGGCATGAGAGGTTTGTCTTATGTGTGGAATAGGAAAGGATGCATCTCCTAGATATGTAAGGAGTGCAACATTTAAGTATTGAAAATTCATCTTTCTAAGATTATATTATGGAGACAAAACTCCACATATTGTATCATAAAAGAATCTATGTAACAAAATATTTTATTAGAGAATATTGAAGCGTGTATGCAATATTTTGAGAAATTATATTATAAGTTTGCTTATGCATATTTTTATTGATATTGGCCTATTAATCCATATTATTTTTATATAATGAATGTTATATTCATTGATATTGGCCATTTATATTGATTACTCTAATATTTTATTTTACTTGAGATCATGGATATTGGGACCTGTGATTGAATCTAGTTTAAAATAAAACATCAATTTGTTTTGGCAAAGTGTAAAGTCAAAAGGGTGGCTCCAATAAATATATTTCTATATTTACAAGTTTGAAAGGTAATCTAAGGTAAATAAATATTTTGGAACTTTCCATTGATCATGACAACAAGAGTTATTTAAATCTATGAGATAGTTAAAGAGTGGGGAGAGGCTAATCCAAAACCATTTGAAGAGTGTTGTTAACCAAGCTTCTCAAAGTTTTGTCAAAGCAAAGTAGCAACACATAATACTTAAGGATTTCAACACAAAGGACATTTAAAGAGTGAGCATTGAAAAGATAAAACATCCAAGAAGAATAAAATTAGATCAAGGTGAGTGCCACCAAATCTATAGCAATATCCCTTACAAAGAAATCACCAAACATTGAAACTACCATAGGAGGAGAGCATTGAATAAGTGATATCCAAAATTATTTCAACGGATGTTGGTAAGCTAAAAAACACAAAGGAGTTTCAAGTGTTTGAAGGCTAAGCAACAAGATAAATAAAATTAGGTCAAATAAGATGCATGATAAGGAAGGTCAAGTATTATAGAAACCATCTTCCACGTAGAGGATGTTACATATTCCATTGGAGGAAAGCAATGTTCCATTTGCAATGTTCAAGGAGTCATAATACATTTATGCCCATAAAATATAATGCTCTTGACAAGTGTTAAGCAATATAAAGTTGGGTAGAGCACCACAAGAAATTTTTCAAAGAAGTGCAAAGACTTTTGGTGCCACTTGGCACTTAAATATCAGAACACCAATCATGATTTGTTGGAAATATAGCAGATAAAATAAAAATTATGGTGCTTAATATTTTGTGTATTATTTGCAGGCTTTATTCTCTTCTTACATATTTGTTCATTCAACTCTAGTTTATTTTTTCTTCAACTCAAAACTCTCATTCTTCTCTTAATACTAGTACAAATTTATCTCTCTTTTTTTGTTCTAATCTTGTTGGTGCTTCAACTTATATCTATATAATTCCACTCAGGTGGTATAATGGTACTTGAGATCTCAAGTTATAGCTACTCCTTATATGGTTTCTAGATTAATTTAGGTCTTTCTTTACTTTAGCTAGTTTATAAATCTAGTAGCCCATTTCAATAATGTATTGGTCTTTCTTAACGTTTGAACTTCAAGTTTATCAAGCTCGAATATCTTTATTGACTTATTTTTTGATACATATATGCCTTCTATATTATAACATCCTCTTTAGATATTTCCTCACAATAATAATCCTCTCATGAAGTCATTCTAAATATTTGGTAAAAATTCAATGTCCCTTATAAATTGTCACACCACTAAATTAACTTAATTCAAATCAGTATTGTAGACTCTGGTAGATGCACCTCTTAGACTTAGGAGAACTAGTTCAAATTTCTATTGGAATATATTACATTATTTAAAATATGCCAATGTACCACCATGGGTATATGCTTATATTAGGAGTTTGTCTTATATTAGGATTTGAGTATTTACTTTATGCAATGCAATAAATGCACAAGTATTATTAGAATGTGCATTTATGTAAATGTGCATGTTGTCCATGTGTACATGAGTCATAGAATAAGAAGATAAATATTTATAGGCAGGTGAAATGCCAAGATACATATCTCATTATATATAGGCCTTTATAGAATAAGTGGAGAGGATTTTGGTGAGCACAAGGTAGAGTAATAGTAGATATAATGTAGAGCATGTATGGAGTGTTTGAGACCTCCATTTTAGAGCAATGTACTATTTTCATGAGTTTTCATTAATGGAATATTTTTGAGTAGTTGCAAAAGTTTCTCATGATATTTACATGCTTAGTATATTACCTTTTTCATATATTTAATATTGCATGCTCATTTTACACCTTGTGGTAGTTATTTCATTAAATATACAACTTCAAAAGCTAATAGTGGTATCAGAGCCATAAGGTAGATTGATAGGAGATAGGGAGAGCCATAAGAGGAGATAGGAGATTTCATTTTAAATTTTTTCTAAAATTGCTTTTTTTCTAGAGTATTTCCATAGAGTTACAAAAAACTTATGAAGACTAGGACTCAACATTGATGCCACTAGTTTTACAAATCAACTAGTGAAGTTCATTATTTTAATATTTGAATAATTTGCATTATCATCTTCTAATATTTTCTTGTAGATAAAAGTTGATTGAAATAAATTTGAGAAGCTACCTATAATAGCTAGGAATAATATCTTCTTTAGAATTTATCTAGTGCTTGAAGCAACAAGTCAAATATTCAAGAATTTAGAGTCCTAAGGAAAAAGGTCTTGTTGTAGAATTTACAGATTGGAGATAGAAGATTAAGGAGACTCAATAAAGAGATCTCCATAGAATATTAAATATTTAGGAGAACCAAGAAGGAGGTCCTCATAGAATTTAGAAGATTTAAGACTCCATATTGAAGAAATAAGAAAGCAACTTTATTGAAGATTGAGAAGGAGACCCAAGAAAGAGGTCTCATTGAAGAACCTTTAGATTTGAAAGAAAGAAGATTGAAGATTGAAGATAGTATAGGACTAAGAAAAGTCATATTGAATATTTGAGAAGCTGCAAAATTTGAGGACCCAAGAGAAGAGGTCTTAAGAAAATTTAGAAGGAGAAAGAAGAAGAAGGCTAGAAAATACTTATTGAAGAACTTGAAGAAGTGATCATTAGACAAGATTTGAAGAAAATATCAAGGAGTATCTCTTGGAAAATAATAATTTGGGATAATTGTTGCCATCCAACAATAATCCCAAAAAGGAGGACTTAGCAAGAAGTTTGCCAAATTTTGGAGAGGATTCTTGAAGATATCAAGACATTCAGATTCTTGAGGAGAAGGCCATCAAATAGGCCCAATTTGAACTCATAATTGACAAGGAATATTGAAGGAGAAAGAAGCTAGAAGAGACAACTATATTTGATATTTTTTAGGACATCCACAAAGGATTTGAAGGCTGATTTATGAAGGAGAAGATTGTTATTTTTATAGCATAAGTTGAAGAGTTACAAGACAACAAAATCAAGGTGACATAAAGCTACAATTTGGATAATTTTGAGATAGATTTGGAAGAAGCATTGGAAAGAATAGAAGATGATATTTAGGCAACATTGAAAGCTACAATTTAGAGGAGTTTCCCAAAAAAAATGAGATATTTTAGGATATAAAATCAAAGGATGAATTGGTTGCATTAGAATTCAAAAAAGTACAAAGTTTAGGACAATAAGAGGGGACCATTTTGGGTAGCACTAATAGCTGCAAATTTTAGATTCTAAGAGAACAAGTTTGGAGGAGAATTTGAGACAAAAAAATTATATTTTCAAATAGAAAATTAAAGGCTAAAAATTTAAAAAAAATTAAGGTAGCATTCGAGTAGAAATGAGCACTACAAGATTGACAAGTTGAGGGCAGAAAAGCAAAAGGAATTGAAGCTGCAAAGTTGATAAGTTTGAAGCAGCAATTGAATATAAAGGAAGAGATGAAAATTTCATAAAATTGGGGCAGAAAATAGATGAACCAAATCACCAAAAATACTAGCTACAAAAGGAGACCAAAATGTGTGTAAAAGTGGTGCTATGAAAGTCCATTTTTAAAGTATTAAAACTAGTTCATTTTAAGTTTTTTGAAAGCACCATAGTAGATTTATTTAAGGAGTAAAAGCTAGTTTTATTCAAGTATCTCCAAGATAAGGAAGGATACTTCTTTATTATATTGAAATATGCAAAATAAAATAGCAAAGGTAGAAGTTAAAACTTGCTCAAAAAGGGAGTGACAAGTAGAAGAAGCATATGTTGTGTTTATAATTTAAGTGCAGATTTTTCTAAGTCCTATTGAGAAAAATAAAGAGACTCAATAGTGAACAAAGGAAGGGCATATTTCTAGTATCTAAAGACACCAAGAGGTGTGCTAAGTATTGAAAAGGTTTTGGTGAAGGCAAGTTATCAAAGGAGTAGAATAACTACCATAAGCAACACCATCATATTGAAGGAGATATCCATTTGCACCAAGTAAGGCAATGTAGAGCATTGATAAATAGTCATTGAGTGACCAACATAAAATGTTGGAAATCATCATCAATTTGCAAGGTTGAGCCACCAAGGTTGCACCACTAGCATGAGGAGAAGGATCATAGTCTCACTACCATCAATAGCATCATAGACCATGACATACAAACAAACAACATCAAAGAGTGAGCATTGAAAAGATAAAATATCCAAGAAGAAGAATATTAGGGCAAGGTGAGTGCCACCAAATATAAAGCAATATCCCTTACAAAGGAATCATCAAATGTTGAAACTATCATAGGAGGAGAGAATTGAAGAAGTGATAGCCAAAATAATCTCAACGGACGTTGGTAAGATGAAAAACACAAAGTATTTTCAAGTGTTTGAAGACTAAGCAACAAGAGAAAAAATTATGGAACATAAGATGCATGATAAGGAAGGCCAAGTGTTATAGAAACCATATACCATGTAGAGGATGTTACATATTCCATTGGAGGAGATCAATTTTATATTTGCAATGTTCAAGGAGTCATAATACATTCATTACCATGAAATATAATGCTCTTGACAAGCATTAAGCAAGATACAGTTGGGTAGAGCACCACAAGAAAAAATTCAAAGAAGTGAAAAAACTTTTGGTGCCACTTGGCACTTGAATATCAGAACACTAGTCATGATTAAAGGAAGGTGCAATGTCTAAAGGGTACCTATTAATGCATGGGAAGACCAAATCTAGGACAAATCATGAGAAAAAAATTGAGGTTCACTATACGTGGATCAAGAAATCATATTGGAATAGAATCATGGATATGTTTAAAACATTATGGTCACAAAGAAATTCTAATGAATACTATAAGAAATAATTTAACAATACATCATAATTTGAAGCAATGCCAAATTCAAAGTAGAATAGATGCAAGAATCAAAATTGAAGACTAGAGTCTTCAATAACCAAATAATGTATTATAGGGGTGGTTTGAAGAATAGTACATTATTTGGTATATGTTAAAGTACCCCCATGGTACTATTGGAAATATTATATTAGAGTGTGAGTCTATAGTTTAGGGTGTGTGTTTTATATTTCCACTAAAGTATGTGTACACGTGTCATGAGGGAGAAATTGTGCAAGTGTATAGTGTGAGAGTGTCCAAGTGTCATGTAAAAATGTGTGCAAGTGTGTAGATGTAAGAGTCTGCAATGTGTGCAAGTAAATAGAATTTCAAGAGTCATGTATACAAGTGTCAAGATGTAAATTTAAGAGGCATGATAGGTTTATCTTATGTGTGGAATAGGAAAGGATGCATCTCCTAGATATGTAAGGAGTGCAATAGTCAAGTATTGAAAATTCATCTTTCTAATATTATATTATAGAGATAAAATTTCATGTATTGTATCATAAAAGAGTATCTATGTAACAAAATATTTATTAGAAAATATTGAAGCTTGTATGCAATATTTTGAGCAATTATATTATAAGTTTGCTTATGCATATTTTTATTGATATTGGCCTATTAATCCATATTATTGTTATCTAATGAATGATATATTCATTTATATTGGTCATTTGTATTGATTACTCTAATATTTTAGTTTACTCAAGATCATAGATATTGGGACCTATGATTAAATCTAGCTAAAAAAAAATCAATTTTTTTTGGCAAAGTGTAAAGTCAAAAGGGTGGGCTCCAATCAATATATTTCTATCTTTACAAGTTTGAAAGGTAAGCTAAGGTAAATAAATGTGTTCAAACTTTTCCATTGATCATGAAAATAAGAGTTTTTTAAATCTATGAGATAGTTAAATATGGGGAGAGGCTAATCTAAAACCATTTGAAGAGTGTTGTTAGCCAAGCTTCTCAATTTTTTCTCAAAGCAAAGTAGCAACATCTAAGACTTAAGGATTTCAATACAAAGGACACCTAATGCTCCAAAAATGGATTATAACATGTAGCATCTATCAAAATTGGAAATCAATGGACACCTCCATGAAACATAATTGAGGATCAAATGATCATAATTATCTCGGGCCTAACAAGAATATGTTGTATCGCTCCAAATTTTTTGCATCCTTACCTTCAGGCTAAAGGATCCATGCCCGGAAGGAGGATGGGAAAAGGATGGGACGATACCTCGGACTGAGAGGCCCTTTGAAGGTCCCGCCTCTCGGGGGAGGGGTATTAAGGTGATTTTTTGACGGATGGTGGGGTTCACCAGGAAACGTTTAGTGGCAGTTTCCACGCCTAGGTTGGGAATGAGTTTAATGTGTTCAATTTTAGCTTTAAACATCCAAGTCCTAGGTTTGGCCAAATGAATCTAAGTTATTCTATATGAAAATGCAAATTAAATGAATACAAAAAATAGATTTGAATAGAAAACAGAGAGAATAAGCTAGATTAAAGAGACATACCTGATCCGGATGTCTGATGGAGATTCTGATTTTTGAAGCAGTCAGGATCATCTGGAATTTGATAGGATCATCTCCGATCTGACAGGATCGTCTGAGATCTGACGAATTCGTCAGACGAATTCGTCAGAGACCTACAATCAGAGAAATAGATACAAAATACAAAAAATACAACTATACAAACAGAGGGAAATGATGTAGAAATGACAGTAATAATATTAGAATGATAACTTTAGATAAACAAAATATAAGTGCATTGCAATGATTTAATGACAAATTATGACTTTATTATGCATCAAGACTACATGAGGTGAACTCCAAAATGCAGAGTAATAAGGAATAACCATAGAATTAACTAAATGCAGAATAATGCAGCAAAAAAGAGTGGAGAAAATGCAAACTCTGGGCACTGATTGCCCCCAATGTTGACTGCAGTCGAAATCATCTCGGATTGGTACGAAATCGTCTCGAATTGGACAGGATCATCTGCGACGATCTGAGCTTTGCTCCGATCGAAGAATAACAAAGTTCCTGCAAGAAAATTCGAAAAGGGACAAAGGCAAACAATAATCTAGGATATCCTAAAGCATGTAAAACTTAAAGTACAGAAAAATTCAGCCAGGGGGATGTCAAGGGGAGGGCCTAAGATTAAATAGGCATAGGAAGGAGGTTGGGAGGTTGGAGATCATCCCATTTTGGGAGATCTCCAACGGGGGGAGACTCTAACGGTGCAGACGCGTCTCTGCCCGAGTTAGAGAAGTTGTTGAAACAGAAGCTAATTATGAAAAATTAGTTTTGGGACGAAATCGTCTGGACGTTCTGCTCCAGACGAAATCGTCCGATCTGAGGCGATATCGTCTGATCGGAGATGATATCATCCAACGGATGAAACAAACTCTAAAAATGGCACGAAAAATGAGGAAACGGGTAGCAGGCGGTTTGGGAGCAGTTTTGGGGTTGAAATTTGAATTTGAATTATTACTAAGGTAATTTTAATTATTTACTAAGTTTTACTGTGCCAATTTTAGGGTGCTACATTTTGCCCCCTCTTTAGCGAATTTTTTGAAGAAAATGCGTTAAAGATGAGTTCTTCTCGATTTACGAGAAAGCAAAAATTATTCCCATTTTTAGGCGACGATTCTTGGTCGAATCGTACGACAGCTTACTATGATGCCCCCTCCGTGTTTTTACCCAAATCGAACGTTTGAGGTAAAAATGCGAAAAAGCAAAAAATTAAAATGTTTTTAATTGTTTTTGAATAAAATTAAAAAATAGGGAAAACCCTAATTCATTGTTACTGTTCATTTTCATTTTTTGGTTTGTGGAGCTCTACAAACAAAATGGTCAAGATAGCGCACAGATCGACAGAGGTCCGGCACGGGCTATGGGTAAGGGTCTAAAGTTAGTTTAGAATCTGAATTTTGAGTCTATGCTTTAGATCACATCTGAGAGAGTAATGTTTTGGATAGTCTGGGATAACACTATAGTTAGTGGGGCTCCAGATATGCAGCGCTTCTGGAGTTAGGACGTAGATGATGCCCCCATTCAGCCAGTGGATGGGGACGATGTAGGGGTAGCCGACGGCTACGATGCCTGGTACACAAGCATCCGCCCTCCTCGGATGACGAGGGCTCAGGGTTCGATTCACGTAGTTGTGCATCGGATGGGGAGGCGGCGCCAGGCGGCCATTGAGGCGGCACAGGGTCACGAAGGGAGAGAGCAGAGGAGACCACAGGCTCAGCAGAGGCCATGGCAGCGGGAGAGGAGGGAGGAGAGACCCCCTTCTCCATGGAGAGAGAGGCCACCATCGCCCGATAAGGGCAAGGGTGTGGACATAGGAGAGAGTAGTGAGATGGCTACTCTTCGGGCGAAGACTATCCGTCTCCAGGCATAGGTGCAGACTCTACAGGATGAGGCTACACGCCACCGAGCTGAGGCTACACAGCTCAGAGATGAGGTTGCACGCCTCAGAGCACGGAGCGGAGGAGCGAGCACTCAGGAGCTGGCATGGTCGATTGCTCAGACCATGTTCTATCAGGGTATCTACTTCCAGATGGTGCCAGAGGGCCAGAGGGTATAGCTGCCAGCCGGCATTGCGGATCCGATCAGGGTTGGGTCATCGAGGACTTCATCCCGATCGACGACTAGGACTCGTAGTACCACACATACTACGATGGGGCCACCTCGTCCACCTCGGGGTGGGGGAGGAGATGAGGCTGAGAGCTCGAGGGGTTCTCGAGGCTAGGCTACTGCACTGTATAGATTGATTATATGATTTGAGAGGATTGAGTATGCCAAGATGTAGATTGTGGCATACCAATCTAGTTTTGATATGATGTACATATATTGTTGAGATATATATATATATATATATATATATATGATATTTTTGATCATATGACTTGTCTTATGTGTTTGTATGATGCTTTATTGTTGTGGTGTGATTGATTTGATGATTCATGTAATTATGTCGGTTGGAAATATTATGGTTTGAATGTCATGTTTTTAAAATTTAAATGAAATAATCTGATGTAAACAAATTGGTTGTTTGTGATGTGATTTGATAAAAAAGAAAAGGGACTTCTAACAATAATTTCAAAGGACATTGTCGCTATTATAGACCATTTCATGGAGTCACCGCTCACTCGGTCGTCAAGCTAATCCCAGTATAGAAATATTGTTAAAAGTAAAAGAGTGCTTAAGAGACTATCTTAAGACTTTGTTGTGATGATGCAAATGATGATGATGATGATGATTTGTTTTCAGATTTCCATGAAAATATTATGCATGAAATATTTTAAAATGACTTTTGCTAGGCATAAATTCCTAAGTGTGATAAATTTTTTGGATAATTCCCTAGGAATTATACCATCATTGCAAAATTGAAGTTTGACATAATGACATGAAAATAGAGTAAGTGTTTGTTTTGTTTTAAAGCATAATTGTGTAACATAATGATTTAAGTCATATGTTTTTATGATTTTGAATAAATGGAAAATAAAATTGGTACAATGGTTTGCGCTAGGCATAGAATATTTAGGTATAGACTTATACCATCATCGCGAAATCCAAAGAAGAAAATAATATAATAGTTTTATTGCATGGTTGATTTTTTTAATTTTTGAAAATAGTCAAAAAATATGAAGATGAGGACTTGCGCTAGGCATAAAATTCCAATTTTGGTTTTGGAACTATACCATCGTCACGAAAGTCAAAAGTTATATATAAACGTAACTTGATTGTATGTTTTGAAAATGATTTTGATTTTTGATAATGCATATAGTTGTCTTTATACTAAACAATTGTTCTTTAAAGAGGAAAATGAATTTATTCCAAACAATTTGCAAAAATATTTCAAAGTATTTTAAAGACAAAAGTTAGATTTATAAGGAATCCCATGTGCGTAGGTGAGTTCATTACCAATCTTGATTTATCATAATGATACACAAAATCTCTCAAATACAAAATGTGTGTGCAATTGCATTGTTCATTTACCAGTTTTGAGCAAGATAATTTGATACAAGTGATTTGAATGAACCAAATAAGTGTTCGTTAACCATGATTTAGATGCATATAACCATACCAGACTACTATGTAGGTCGGGTTATCAAGAGCTAGCAAATCCATGAGCAGACATAGGTCTGTACAAAAGAAGGTCGCTAATGTGACAGACATATCGCCACGCTAGGGATTACCCAAGGCCAAGCGGGTTGGGCACAAACCACCTGTTATGGGGCTTACCTCACAGTTTTCGAATAATTGAGAATTCCAGGGATTCAAGCTCATCAACCCTTCTTTTCTTTTCAATGGGTAGGGAAAGGGATTTTATTGCTTTTGCTTTTGCTTGTTTCTTTTTCTTTGCTTTTGCTTTTCTTTTTCTCTCTTTTTTTTTTTTGTATTTTTGTATTTTGGCTTGATATTTGAGATAATGCTGAAATAACTTGTTTCTTTTTCTCTTTTTCTTGAACTTTGCTTTTCTTCCTATGCTAGGGATACTTGCTCGGATTAGTTGTAGAGCAAGGGATTTTTATTCTGGGTAGGGGTGAACTTGTCCTTTTGCCAATTCTCAAAAATTCTAGACCATGTGCATGATAGGATAGCAGGGGAAACTTTTCGCTCAGGAAACCACTTCTACTATGTAGCATAGCATGGAAATTACAAATGTAATCATTTTATTGTGAAAAGATATGCTTGGTTTAAGTAAATACCAAGATCAATTCTCTATGCTCAAACTTTATTTAATTAAATTTTGTGGACTTTGATATAAGAGAGATTAGTAATCATGCCAGATAAAATCAAGATATTTATTTTTGTGTTTGTGATAGTGGGGGATTCCAAATAAATGCTAATTTATCCAAAATAATTTGAAAATATAACTGCAATACTTGAAGAAGAAATATATACAACAAATATTTTTGAGGAGTTTGATAATTTTGACTCTCTCTTTCTTCTTTATTTTTTGGGTTTCAAAAGAGTCAATAATATTGTTGTTTTGACTTTTTATTTTTTTCATTTGTTTTTGTGTAAATAGTTTTATATATATTTTTAAAATGAGACAACATGCAAAATATGTACAAATGATGAAATGACCAAATTTTATGCGTAATATCGCTTAAGATGCATAATATTCATAGGTTCTTTTAAATATTTACCATCTAAGGTAGCTAATTTGTATGCTCCTGATTCAAATTTAGCAGTGATAATATATGGTCCAAGCCAGTTGGGCTCAAATTTACCTTTAAGGTCTTTAGTTGCATTAGTATTTTTTTGATTTTCTTTTAAAACAAGGTCACCGACCTCAAAGGATCGATGACGAACTTTCTTGGCATATGATCTTTTAAGCTTGTTTTGGTAAGCACGAAGATGCTCCAAAGCATTGATGCGCTTTTCATCTAGGAGTTCCAGTTGACTGAGTCTGCCAACTCGATATTCATCTCCTACTTCGGTATCTTGAAGTAGTAGAGCCAAAGAAGGAACTTCTAATTCAAAAGGAAAAATGGCTTCAGCGCCATAAACCAAGACAAAAGGTGAAGTTCCAGTGGGAGTTCGAACACTAGTTCGATAGGCCCACAAAGCTGGATATAATTGAATGTGCCGATCAGCGGCCAGATTTATTGACCAATATTTTGAGAATTTTGATTAAGGTTTTGTTAGATGCTTCTACTTGGCCATTACCCTGAGGATAATAGGGAGTGGACCAGCGATGTTGAATCTTATATTTCTGGCATAATTTCTTGACATCTTTATTTTTGAAACAAGTTCCATTGTCTGAGATGAGATTTGCAGGAATTCCAAACCTACAAATGATTTGATTAAAAATAAATTTAGAGACTTGTGTTCTAGTGCAGGAAGCTAAAGGCATAGCTTCAACCCACTTCGTGAAATACTCAGTGGCGGTTATGATGAATTTGTGTCCATCGGATGACACAGGATTAATTTTGCCAATAATGTCTAAGCCCCATTTTGAAAAGGGCCAAGGAGATGAAATAGCCTGTAGCTCTTGTGCAGGCGCATGGACAAGGTCAGCATGTTTCTGGCACTTGTCGCAATGGCGCACATAATCATGTGCATCATTTTCCATGGTAGGCCAAAAGTAGCCTATCCTAAGGAGCTTTTTAGCAATGACACTACCACTGAAGTGTCCTCCACAAGATCCATCGTGGACTTCACTTAAAGCTGATTTGGATTCTTCTAGATTCAAACATCTCAATAGGATACCTTCAAAAGATCTCCTATATAAAGTATTGCCAATTATTACAAATCGACTTGCTCGTCTACGTAATAACCGACGTTGGTTTCTATTAGAATTGGCAGGGAAAGTCCCATTTTGAAGAAAATCAACTATATCTGTATACCAAGGGTCAGGAGTAGTTTCATTGATTAGAAACACATCCAAAGGTTCTAAACATGACTTATTTGAAGCGGGTTCCTGGAGTCGATGAATAATGATGGTGGCATATTCGTCATCTAACTCCAAGGGCAGAAGAGATGCAGCTGCGGCCATAGCGTCAGCCGCACGGTTGCTAGTTCACGGAATAGCTTCCAAAGTAACTTTATCAAACAAGGATAACAATTGCAAAACATATGCTTTATATGGGCACAATTTATCATCTCTGGTCTGATAAACTTCATTAATTTGATTTATGACAAGTTGGGAGTCACCAAAAACTAGCAGATGTTTGATTTTTAATGCCAAGGCAGCTCGTAATCCAAGGATTAGAGCCTCATATTCGGCAGTATTATTGGTGCAAGCAAATGTTAATTTAAAGGACAAAGGTATAATATGTTTTTGTGGGGATATTAAAATAATACCCGCACCAGCCCCACTCATGCATCGGGCTCCATCAAAGTATAAGGACCATTGTTCAATATGGTCTGCCTCTAATTGAAGGCATTCATCAGGAAACTCAATGATGAGGGGATGGGTAGACTCTAAGGGTGCAACAGCTAACTGATCTGCTATGATTTGACCCTTAACAGACTTATGTCCTATGAATGTGAGTTCAAACTCGCTTAGAGCAAGAACCCACTTGGTTGTGCGACCCGATAAATAAGGTCGACTCATGAGATACCGCAAGGGATCATATTTAGCAATGACATATGTTTTTTGACTAAGCATATAATGGCATAATTTTTGCGTAGAAAATATGACTGCTAGACATAGTTTTTCTAATGAGGTATAACGAGTTTCATAACTGATTAAAGTTTGGCTAATGTAATAATTAGCACGTTCTTTCTTCTCATCATCAAGCTGAGCTAACATAGCTCCTAAAGCAAAATCTGAAGCTAAAATATACAGGAGAAACGGGCGATCAGGTCTAGGCGGTGAAAGCACAGGTGGGTTAAGGAGGTATTGTTTGAGAAGTTCAAAAGCTTCTTTACATTCGTCGTCCCAATTAAAAGGGACATCCTTCTTAAGGAGCTTAAGAAAGGGAGTGGTTTTGTCCGCCAGCTTATCGATGAAGCGACGGATGGCTTGAAGTTTACCTTGTAAACTTCGTAACTCAGATATATTGGTAGGTGCGGGCATATCAGTGATAGCCGCAATCTTGAGAGGGTCGATTTTGATACCACGTAAAGAAACTAAAACCCCTAATAGTTTACCGGACTTAACTCCGAATATGCATTTGGCTGGATTTAATCGAATAAGGTATTCTCTTAACCGATTAAATACTTTTCTCAAATCATCTAAATGATCATCTTCTTTAATAGAGCGAGCTATAATATCATCTACGTAATCATGTAGGATATCATGCATCATATCATGAAAGATATAAGTCATAGCTCGTTGATATGTTGCGCCTGCATTCTTTAAACCAAATGGCATCACTTTCCAACAAAAGGTACCCCAAGGGGTAATAAAGGTTGTTTTAGCCTGATCTTCAGGAGCTATCCTGATCTGATTATAGCCAGAAAATCCATCCATTAGGGACATCATTCCACTCCCGACGGTAAAGTCAATGATTTGGTCCATGTTTGGAAGAGGAAAATCATCTTTAGGGCATGCAACGTTAATATCTCTAAAGTCCGTGCAAACCCTAACTTTGGTAGCTTCTTTCTTGGTGACTTGGAACTACATTCGAGATCCATTCAGCATAATCAATAGCTTGTATGAAAATAACATTCAGGAGTTTTTCTAACTCCCCTTTGACTAGCAGGGCCACTTTGGGATGCATTTTTCTAAGTTTTTGTTTAACAGGTTTAGCATCCGGATGGACTACTAGATGATGCATGACTACAGAAGGGTCCAGACCTGGCATATCTTCATATGTCCAAGCGAAGACATCTTCATATTCTTTAAGGAATGCAATGTATTCATCTTGTTTTTCTTGACTTAATGCTGATCCAATATTGATTATGTGAGGATTATCCTCAGTTCCAATGTTAACTTTAATGACGTTTTCTACTTCCATGTGTAGATCTCTTTCAAAATTAGGTGGGGCGGGTGAAACGCCCAATTCTTGTAATTCTTTTAAGGTTAAGTTGGATAATTCATCTTGATGAGTGGTGGCCTCAAGTTGGGCTATAGTTGGTATAGAACCATCAAAATAAAAACCATTGTGTAACAACTCTTCAACGGAGACATCATGGAAAATATCTCCTTCCAACTCCTCATCGGATTCAACAATCAATTCAGGGTAAGCTATGGATAGCATATTGCAGGTAAAGGGATTATTCTTTGAACACAAAGAATCTTGTTTATCTAGATAATCTTGATAACATATGAGTTGATCATCATCTTCAAAAGGGAAGGGTTGACCCTTACTAGGAAATAGGCCCACACCACATCGGGCGGGCCATGGCTCTACCTCAATAGGTTCTTTCATACCATTTTGGAAAGGTCCCAAGCCTTTCCCTTTATAGCCCATTTTAAGCATTATGGGCTTAGCTTTAATATATTCATTAGCAAAATAACATCGGGCATATCCCTCATGATGAGTTTTGATATTCCTGGGTATTCTTCCCCAATCATATCCTTTATAAATAAAAGCACAACTCCCGACTTGGTAAGTACTTCCCATAGGTTGTGGGAGGCCCAAAGTACGAGGAGATGGTGGCAAGTTATTTAAAAGAATTGAATCTTGCATAAAAGCATTTGTTTTTTCTGATATTAAGATTGTGGATAAATCCGATAAAAGTTCATCGAAAGAGCATAAGATGTAGAAGGATCATTCCCTATATCTTTAGATGTGGAAGGTATGATAGATGTTGATAATGTGGAGGTGTCAATAAATGGGTCTATAGGTTTTGAAATTATAGGGATAGAACATGAAGGATTGGTTGTGGATTGAAGACCTTTTTGAGGTTTTAGTGTGGTTTGTTCAGAAGATGGTTGAGTTAAATGTATAGGTGTAGTTGATGGAGTAGATGATGTTATGTGTGTGTTTTTCACACGTTTAGATGAAAAATAAGAATTAGGATGTGTGGATGATAGAGCGGGGCAAAATTGCACTCCAATAGGTTCTGCCAAAGCACACATATCAAAGGGTCTAGGGTCACCATGGATAGTGACCAACT